>CM067323.1:73257500-78057500 GCA_034376525.1 Nicotiana benthamiana
CAGGCGTCTGTGGGCCCGTCGTCTCCTTTATCTTGCTTTTCAATTTGTTATCTCTTGTATTTCGGGACAAACATTTAACAACTTTTTTCAGACATTGTATTTAGTAAAATCTTGGCAATTCGCAATTTCTGTGACACCAGGTTTTGGGTGGAGGATTTATTTGAACTTCCGCAGTTTTATTCGATTTTCTTTACTAGTAAGCCTTTCGATTTATTATTTGAATTCAGATGTTCATGTTATCATTATTAATTGTGAAAAAAGATAATTAAATTTGGCTTGTCTAGCTCCTATTAGTAGGCGCCATCTCGACCCTGAGGATGAAAAATCCGGATCGTGACACTTTTGGAGCCAAACTTTATAGTTATATGGAAAAAAACTAGTAAATTATGCAAATATATTAGTTAAACACCCAGTCTCAGTAGTAATTTTCAGATTAAAATTGATTGAGCACACATAATTGAAAAATTCTGGATCCACCACTGTTAATATATATATATATATATATATATATATATATATATATATATACACACACACACACACACACTTTGTAAGCTTAGAAAATAATCAAAAGATAACAAGGGTAAATCGTAATCAAATATAATTTGACCTAGAGGTTAAAGGGACGATATCGTAGTTATAGATCTCAAAGATAAAGAAAATAATCTTAGCTTAAGAAAGAAGCAATTATCGGAGACAGAGATAGAGATAGAAAGAGAAGTTGTATTATTCAAGAATAATAATCATGCCTGTTACAATGTGAAGGTCTCCTTTATATAGTTTGAGACCTTCGTCGAAATAATTAAAGAAAAAGTACAAAAGTAGGTGGATCCCGCTTAGTGAAGAAGTTAAGTTCTAAACGACGTCGCCTTCACCCCCACACCTTGGTCTTGCCCTTACTCTGGCCGGTGTCTACCCATTGGGCGTACACGTTTGCGTGGAGACATTGAGGGCCAAATTTGACCCTATACAGTTATTCCCTCCGTTCGTTGGAGATGTGCCCGATGGACGTCTTCAATGGATGTAATTACGAACCTCATCTTTTGGAGAATTTGACCTCGTGCTCAGGCGGCAACAGGAACGACGTGATTTTCCCAACGTTGTTGATCCATTGACGTGTGATTTCCTTTTTAGGATGACATCATCGCCCACATGCGTCATTATTACTTTTGTTCCTAAGGTAGTTCTGGTGGTGATGTGACGTTTCGGTTTCCCACGCCCGTTCTGATCATACCTGTTCAAACTAATACATCTTTCGAACCTTTGAGAGTATTTTTGAATTCCCTTTTCTGTCTTATTTCTTGTAATCGATATTTCGTGTGAGATCTTCCCTGTTTATGAATGGTTGTATTTCCCGTCAATAGTATTTGAAATCAGTTCATATGGCAAAATGCTGTAGGAGAAGCAACAAAACTAAGGACTCTGCTCCTTCTAGGGTTCCGCCTTCCTCCGACGGTGAAGAGGAAGAGGTGGAAAAGGCCATTGTTCCTCTTTCAGTGGATAATGTGCTCCCGAAAGAGATGCACGTTCTAAGTGATTTTAAAACGAAGATATCATTTATTCCTTGGGAGCACAATGAACTGCTACAATCCCACTTAGACACCCTCCGATCAACGTACAATATTTTGGGCCATGTAGAAATGGTTCCTGATGATATGGACTATGTCAACATGCATAGGCCTGGGTTTTGTACTTTTTATGAGTATCCGTTTAGGATCAGATACATCCTACCATTTAACCCTTTAGCGGAGGAGATCTACCACTTTTACAGGGTGTGTCCGGCCCAGCTCACGCCCTATACGTTGAAGGTGTGTAGAATCCTTACTACGTACGCAGACAAGGCGAGGAGCGAGGTCTCGATTCATCATCTTCTGCAGATGTTCAGCCTAAGCTATTGAGGGGTACCATGCTGCATTTGAAGAGCCATGCTACAAAGAGCTTTGTAGTGAAGTCCGATGATAAGACCAATCGCGGTTTCTGGAAAAGGTATTTCTACATCAGGACGGAGCACCTGGTGTCTGATCCTAAAGGATTCCCAGAGAGGTGGAACGCAGAATGTAAGTATCCTTGTGTGGGTTTTGTGATTAATTGGGGTCTTGACTCTTTAGTCGTTGTGATTTTTTCTCTTTTTTGTAGTGGCGGATTCTCCACCCCGGTTCATCGACAATATTAGATCGTGGGTGAAGATACTGTTACCTTACGCGGAGGAGTGCCACACTTGGCCCGCATTCCGTAACCAGTATGGCCCGCCAGGTAGTCTTTTTTTTATTTTTGCTTTGGTTTCGAAAGCCCCTTAAATTTTCGTTACCTGACTCGCTTGTGTTGGCAAGTCGTGTTGTTTCCAGAAGGAAGAAGATCATAGTTGCCCCGTCTAGGGCGGAGGTTGACTCAGATGATGAAGTCGTATCATGCGGCTTGCCCAGTGACAATGGTCCTGTGGGTTCTCAGCAGGGGGATATGCCTGTGGCGGCATCTGAGTCGGCGCCTGAAGTTGTGCCAGTGACGACACCTGAGGCCATACCTGTGATGGTGCCTGAGGTCGTCCGTGCTGATAAAATGGTTCCCTCAGAGCCATCTCAAAAGCCTGTAGAGGAGGCTTCTAAAGGTGAAGAGCCGCTGGAGAGAAAGAGGCGGCAGTTAATTACCGGTAAGGGGATTGCAACTGAGGACGTGAGGATTAGCGAGTCCCGTCGAGAGACAAGGCTAGTTTTACGGTCGAGGCCATCTGTTCAGGGAGGTTGGCTCCCTGTAGGACAACTACCACCATTTTCAGCTCAGCCCGTGTCCCGAAGGGCGGGTCGTCCTCTGAAGGTAGGGATGCGGGCATTGAGATTGAGAGGACGGGCCCTGAGGCCGCTCTTAGAGATATAACGGAGGATCCAGCCCTCATGGAGATGATAGAGGGTAGGTCTACCCGCCGAATCTTGATCCCGAGAGGTATAATTTACTAGAGAGCAGCGAGCAGCGAGTAGGCTGCAGCGTTGATGACCCTGCTATGTGTGGATGTAGAGCGTGAGACGCTGAAGGGCGTCAGTAACAGGGACCTGTCTCAAAGGATCGCTGGTGCAGCCTTGCAGGTAGCTTTTAGTTTTCCTTTTATGGGCCGTAAAGGCGACTTTGGTATGTACTGACTTGTATTTCCTTTCTTTCCTCTTCTTTTTATACCCTTGTTTGGAGGTGGAGAGGAGGCGGCGTGAGAAAAAGAAGGCGGCCACCTTCCATAAAATGGTAAAAAAAGTACAAACAATACCGTGCCGCTCAAGCAGGACCCTCAGTTTCTGGTGTTCCGTGAGGGCCTTGAACAATCGGAGGCTCAATTGAAACGGAGGTGGCAGAGTTGGAGCAAGTCGATGTGCAACTGATGGCTGCTTTGGCTCGGAACATCGAGCTAGAGACTATCCTTCAGTCAAAAGAATAGGAGTTGGAGATCAGCCGCGGGGTAGCGGCGGAGGCGGCTCGGTTCAGACCAGAGTCTCCACTTTGACCGCTGATCTTGACGCCAAGGTGGCTGAAGTTAAGGCCCTTGAATGGGCCGCTTTGTCTAGGCCCGAAGATGGCACACATCGTGAGGTGCAAGAAATGTGGGTGTATGCTGAGGCTAGATTGGTTGTACTCGAGGAGTACTTATATGCAGGTCGAGCCACTGAGGCGGAGGTTGAGGAGCAATGGCGCTTAACACGCATCGCCTGTGCCACTTGTGGTTATAGCATTGATTCCCCCGATGGGGCGGGCTATAATTTGAAGAGTTCAACCATCTAGAGTCCGGCTCCTAGATCTCAAAGTCTTACCACCCCGGGGGCGATGGCGGGAAAAATAGCGGCGAAGGGGGGCGTGATGGCCGAAGCGGCGAAGGCTCTTAGTATTTGTATATATTTTTCTCTCTACTCTTTTTTGGATGTAACCGGGACCTTTTTTCAGGGTCAGATGTACATATATTTTTGGACATAATGAATCACAACTTTTTTGCTAATTTATTCCTTCTTTTTTCTCTTTTGTTTCTCTGGTGCCCCGTCTTCGTAGAACGGGTGCTCGTTTACTTATTGGACCTTTACTGCGTTTTTGTTTGTTGTTCAAGTGCTTTGTGCTGCCGTTGAACTAGGTCGGCGATCAGTGGGGAACGATCGAACTGGGTCAATGTTTTAACATTGATGGCCTTAGCCATACATGTGTCTTTGACCTATGTCAGGTCGTTAATTTGTCGTACTCGATATTGATAGCCTTGACCAATGATAGCGTGGATGGCCTTAGCCATATAATTTCGATGGTCTTGGCCGTGAGTGTGACTTCGACTTTCAAAGAGTCACTAGCTTATTTGTCGTGGTTGATCCGGGTCGACTGTTGGCGGCGATGGCCTTATCCATGATGAAGTGGATGGAATTGGCCAGAATTAGGTTGATGACCTTGGTCATAACTTTTTGATGGCCTTGGCCATATGGGCGACTTCGACTGTCGTCGAATTACTTGCTTGCCGTAGTCGAACTAGGTCGACTGTTGACGGTGTTGGCCTTAGCCATAATGAAGTTGATGTCCTTGGCCATATGGGTGACTTCGACTGTGGTCGAATCACTTGCTTGCCGTAGTCGAACTGGGTCGATTGTTGGCGGCGATGGCTTTAACCATAATGAAGTTGATGGCCTTGGCCATATGGGTGAGTTCGATCGTCGTCGAAACACATGCTTGCCGTAGTCGAACTGGGTTGACTGTTGGCGACGATGGCCTTAGACATAATGAAGTTGATGGCCTTGGCCATATGGGTGACTTCGATTGTCGTCGAATCACTTGCTTGTCGTAGTCGAATTAGGTCGACTGTTGGCGGCGATGGCCTTAGCCATAATGAAGTTGATGGCCTTGGCCATATGGGTGACTTCGACTGTCGTCGAATCACTTGCTTGCCTTAGCCGTTTATACGTTGGAGATGGCTGTTGCCGTTTATACGTTGGAGATAGCCATAGCCATTTATACATTGGAGATGGCCGTAGCCGTTTATATATTAGAGATGGCTGTAGCCGTTTATATATTGGAGATGGCCGTTGTTGTTTATACTTTGGAGATGGCCGTAGCCATTTATACATTGGAGATCATTCTAGTCGAGTCTCTTTATCATGTCGGCCTGGATAGCGTATGGATAGGTTGATATGATAAACTTGTTCTGAAAATATCTCCAGGTGTCTCCTCCGCCGCCTCGTTGAAACCTCCCCAAGAAAACCCAATTGGGACAAAACCCGGGTAAGGGAAAAGAGTACTACTTGGGGGACACCTTTCAGAAATGGAAATACTTGAGGTGGGCAACATTCCAATTGTTTTGTAGCGTTTTTCCTTCTGTTGTTTCCAACTGGAATGCTCCTTTATTGGCTGTCGCTATGATTTTGTAGTGTCCGTCCCAATTAGTGCCTAATTTTCCTTCGCTTGGGTCTTTGGATGTCAATGTCTTGGCTTTGAGGACATAGTCTCCCACCTTGAGTGGTCTTATCTTGGCCCTCTTGTTGTAGTACCTTTCGACCTATTGATTTGGGCCACCATTCTGATGTGGGCCATTTTTCTTCTTTCCTCGTCTTTGTCGAGGTCTTGGAGCCTATTCATGTCAATTTCTATTTCGCTGGTGTACGAGCACCTCAAGCTTGGTTCACCGACCTCGACTGGTATGGCCGCGTCGATTGCTTAGACCAGTAAGTATGGTGTTTCCCCTGTGTAGGATTTGGGTGTGGTCCATAGGGCCCATAATACTTCTGGTAGTAGATGATGTCATAGCCCTTTAGCCTCCTCCAGTTTCCTTTTTAGTATATTTAGCATTGTCTTGTTGGAGGATTCTACTTGTCATTGGCGCAGGGATGCTATGACATTGAGAGTATTCGCTTGATATGACATTTTTTGAAGAACTCTGTAGTTTTTTGACTGACAATTGTCGTCCGTTGTCACACTTGATTTCCTTGGGGATGCCGAAGCAGCATATGATATTTTTCCATATGTAGGTGATGACCTCTTGTTCGCGTATTTGAGCGTACACACGTGCTTCCACCCACTTGGAGAAATAGATAGTTAAAACTAGTAGAAATCGTACCTTTCCTCGTTCCGCGGGGAGGGGTCTGACCATATCCATTTCCCATTTGATGAAGGGCCATGTGGATGTGACCGAGTGGAGAGGTTCTCTTGGTTGGTGTATCATGGGGTGTATTTATGGCACTGTTCGCACCGGAAAACGTATTCCGCTACTTCTTTCTTCATGGTAGGGCAATAGCAGCCGGCCTATATGAGGCATTGTACGAGGGGTGGTTTCCTGTGTGGGTGCCGCAGTGACCCTCATGCACTTCTTCGAGCACTGGCCTCATTTGGTGAGGCCCTAGACATTTGGCCAAGGGTCTCCCGAACGCCCTTTTGTAGAGGACGTTGTTTATCAGGAATTACCGGGCAGCTTGTACGCAGAGTTTCTTTGCCTCTTTTTTGTAGAGTGGTAGCATTCTATCCTGTAGGTAGGATACAAATTGGTTGCGCCAGTCCCAAGTCAGATTTAAAGAGAACACCTCAGTATGGTCGATGGCTGAATAGAGGAGGGTGACCATGCTCTCTTTGTGAAAATTTTTAGTGGTTGTGGCAAGTTTTGCTAGACCATTTGCTTCGATGTTCTGTGCCCTCGGAATTTGCTCGAAACGGCACTCGGCGAACTCGGCCATCAGCCTGTGGATTTCTGACTGGTATTTCAGCAGCCTTTGTTCTTTTATTTGGAAACGACACATGTCATTTTCTTTTATTTGTTGAGCCCCATACTTGATATCTAGTTTCATACCTACAATAACGGTCTCGTACTCGGCCTCGTGGTTTGTCATTTCGGGCATCGTATGGACTGAAAAATTATTTCTCCCTTGGGAACCTCGAGTATGAGTCCCTGTCCCCATCCCGATGCATTGGCGGCACCATCAGTATAGAGAGTCCATAGGTCGGTATTGGAGGAGGTACGTTATGCCTCACGTTCCGTCTCTGGCAGGATTTCTGCGCTGAAATCCGCTATAAAATCGGCAAGTACTTGCGACTTTATGGCGGTTCTTGGGTGGTAAGAGATATTGTGCTCGCTGAGATCAAAGGCCCATCTGGGAAGGTGGCCTGATAATTCAGGCTTATGCAGGACGCTTCTCAATGGGAAAGCCGTCACCACTTTGATGGGGTGGCATTGAAAATAGGGCCGGAGCTTCCATGAAGCCAGGATCAATGCCAGAGATAATCTCTCAAGATGCGGATACCGTGCTTCGGCGTCCACTAAGGGTTTTTTAATGTAATAAATAGGAGATTGCGTACTTTTATTTTCGCGGACCAAGACTGGGCTAACGGCTACATTGGATACGGTTAGATACACCAGCAGGGGTTCACCTGGGCTCGCTTTGACTAAAAGGGGCAGTGAGGATAGGTACGCTTTTACCTTTCTCAAGGATTCGATGCACTTCTCATTCCACTATAACTCTTTGTATTTTTTCAGCACATTGAAAACTTTATGGCACCTGTCGGAGGACCGCGAGATGAATCTGGATCGAGCAGTTATCCGCCCTGTTAGCTTTTGTACCTATTTTTTGCTGTTCAACACCTCAGGTATTGCATCTATTGCCTTGATCTGGTTTGGGTTGACCTCGATGCCTCGTTGTGATACGAGAAACCCTAAGAATTTCCATGAGGTCATGCCGGAGGGGCACTTCTCAGGGTTCAGCTTCATTCCGTATCTCCTCAATATCTCGAAGGCTTCCTTCAAGTGGTTGATGTGGTCCTCTTGCTTTGCTGATTGTACCATCATATCATCATTATAGACTTCCATGGTCTTACTAAGTTGTTCTTTGAATATCTTGGTGACCAGTCTCCGGTACGTTGCTCCTGCATTTGTGAGCCCAAAAGGCATTACCTTGTAGCAATATGTCCCTTGGGGGGTGATGAAAGTTGTTTTCTCCTAGTTTTCCTCGGCCATCATGATCTGATTGTAGCCGGAATATGCGTCTAGGAAGCTTAGCAGCTCGTGTCTCGCGGTAGCATCGATTAGTTGGTCGATGTGGGACAGCGGGAATGAATCCTTTGGGCACACCTTGTTCAGGTCGGTGAAGTCCACGCACATTCTCCACTTTCCATTTTTCTTTTTGACCATGACAACATTGGTGACCCATTGGGGTTATTTTGATTCCCTGATGGAGCCGTTGGTCAGTTGTTTGTCTACTTCCTCACTGACCGCTTCGTTGATAGCGGCATTGAATTTCCTCCTCATTTGCCGCACGGGCGGGTGTAATGGGTCAACGTTCAGCTTGTGAGTGGCGATGTATCGCGGTATCCCTGGCATATCTGAATGGGAAAAAGCAAATAGGTCTGCGTGATTAGTTAAAAATTCATGATACTTACTTAGATTAGCGAGGCCGTGCCTGATGCATGTTTTCTTCATGAGGTCGGCATCGTCCAGTTGAACTGGGTCAAGATCTTCGACCGTAGCTTTACAGGCCTTTACAGTATCGGGGTCTTTAATGGCGTCTTTTGTCGGGTCGACCTTGGTCCCCGACATAGCTGATTTCTATGCCTCTGCACTCGCCCCCTTGAGTTGTTTGGTATGGGCGCAATCCACAGCTATTTTTTAGAATTCCCTTGCGGTGCGTGGCTCGCTTCAGATGCTGAATATTCCCCATGAGGTAGGGAATTGATCACTTGATAAAAGCTTGACAGGACCACTCCCATGGCATTTATCCATGGGCGTCCTATGATGGCGTTGTATGCCATTTCTTGGTTCATTATGTGGGAAGTTATTTCCATTATGACTCCTCCCGCTAAAACGGGCAAAGATATCTCTCCGGAGGTCCATTCCACTGCATTATTGAAACCAGTTAGTGTTATGTAGCGCAGTATTATCTTGTCCTCGAGTCCCATTTGCATGAGGACCCTCGGGTGGATAATACAGGTAACACTTCCGTCATCAATCATGATTCTTTTAACATTTGTATCTGCGATACGTAAAGTGATAACTAAAGCATCATAGTGAGGGAAAGACAAATCGTCGACATAGGACTTATTGAAGGTGATACTATCTTTGATGTCGTCATACCGTTCGTGGGCGATGGTTCGTTTCAGTTTGTGCATGGTGGTGAGTTTGACGTGGTTGATTGCTGAGTCGTCGCCACCTCTGATAATCATGTTAATCGTACGTGCCGGGTAGGGCAAATTTGGCGGCCCATGGGGTTGCTCACGTCTGCGTGGTTGGTTTTCCCTTTGTTGCAGAGTAGCTCCCTTAGGTACCCCTGATTCAGCATTCTGAGCTCTTCTTGCCGCAGGCCTATGCAGTCCTTGGTTTTGTGCCCTTGTTCCTGATGGAGCTCACATAGGATGTTTGATTTCCTTGTGGTGGGGTCTGATTTCATCTTCGTCGGCCATTGTACCTTGCTGCCCAGCTTCTCTAGTGCGTATACTATCTCTGAAGGAGACACGCAAAAGTTATGGGCGGATAATAAATGAGGCATACCTCTTTCATTTCGGAATGGAGCGACATGGCGCTGTAGTGCATTCGTGTGTCTTGGTGGCGGCGGATGGGAGGATCTGACGTACGGTTGGTGCCTTTCTTTGTTGAGACGCAGAATTTGTTCCCGACGTCTCCCGATGCGTCAATCTCGTCTAATTTCTGAATGTATTGTCGTCAACTATTGGGTTGGCCCATTGAGGTCGTCCTCATCTACTCTTACCTCGGCGTAGTTGGCATTATGGATTTCTTCCGATGTGGTAGGAGGGTACTTCATGAGACGACTTAGTAGCTTTTTGGTCGCCCTTGAACCATCTCTGCTTAGTCCATTCTAGAAAGAGGCCACCGCCATGCCTTCCGATACGTTGGATAAGCTCATCCTCACCTTGTTAAACCTGGCTAGGAAGTCCCTAAGTCCTTCTCCTGCGGTTTGACGGACTGCAAAGATATTATTAACCCTTGCTTTTGCTTTCTTTGCTCCTGCGTGGGCGGTGACGAACTTGTCTGCCATTTCTTCGAACGTGGAAATAATCTTAGCCGGTAGTTGGGAGTAACACATCAGGGCTCCTCCACTTTACGTTTCACCAAACTTTTTCAGCAGCACTGATGGTACCTATTCCTTTGATAGGTCGTTGCCCTTTACAGGCGTGACATAGTGGATTAGATGATCCTCGGGATCTGTGGTCCCGTCGTTTATTATCATGTAGGGAGGCATTTTAAAGGTCTCAGAATGGAGTAGGGGGCGGCCTCCTCAGTGTGGAGTTGTTCAACAAATCTTCCTATGTCGCGTTTTGGCAGCAACTTGGGAGCACTGGGAATCTTGACTACCCTCTCCTGGTGTTCCTTCATCTAGTCACGAAGTGATCAGTTTTCGTTTTTCATCTGCTCCATCTTCTTGAGAATGGTTGTGAGCGTGCCATCGTTGGCCTGTACCTCGCCTGGAATGTCTTTTGCTCGTGCCATTTCCGGTTCAGCCATGGCGGCGGTAAGATCTACTATCGGTGTATATCCGATGTTACCTTGTGGTGACTTTTCAATCAAGCCACTTAGGGAACCTGTTAGCCATTCTTCCAGTAGCTTTTTGACATCTGAGGGTACGTTTTTGGTTGCAGATGTAGAAGCACCCTTTTCACGCAAGATCGTTAGATCTCCAAGTGGGAGAGGTAGAATCTCCCCACCCGTTGTGGTGCTAGGGGTTGTAATCGGAACACCCTCTTCACCGGCTTCATTGAGAGGACCGATGAGGTTGGTTTCAACATCTGCTATCGCTTTCATTCTTGCGTTGTTTTCATCCATTTTTGGTCGTGTGGTGTAGAGAATAGTTTTTGGTTGTTCTCTAGGTGCAAACTATGGTTTTGATTCTCGAAATCCCAACAGACGGCGCCGAATTATTTGGCTCAAAAGTTATCGATATACTTTGTAAGCTTATAAAACAATCAAAAGATAACAAGGGTAAATCGTAATCAAATATAATTTGATCTAGAAGTTAAACGGACGATATCGTAGTTATAGATCTCAAAGATAAAGAAAATAATCTTAGCTTAAGAGAGAAGCAATTGTCGGAGACAGAGATAGAGATAGAGATAGAAAGAGAAGTTGTATTATTTGAGAATAATAATCATGTCTGTTACAATGTGAATGTCTCCTTTATATAGAAGGAGACTTTCTTCGAGACCTTCTTCGAAATAATCAAAGAAAAAGTACAGAAGTAGGTGTTTCCCGCTTAGTGAAGAAGTTAAGTTCTAAATGACGTCGCCTTCACCCCACGCCCGGGTTGTGCCCTCACTCTGGCCGGTGTCTACCCATTGGGTGTACACGTTGGCGTGGGAACGTTGAGGGCCAAATTTGATCCTATATATATATATATATGCAAATTCCCCGCAATAGTCCCGTATTGAATAATGACTCATCAAACAAATTTGTCTTTTTAATCCAACTGTAAACCATGAATAAAGAACAAAGTGAATGTGTTTCCATCTTAATTAGACAAATCGTGACTAGCCTACAGTATAAAGAATGAAATCAGTAGTGTCAATACTAGCGTCAGCCTTGGGAAAAAATAACCCCATTACAGCCAACGACTGATCCCCAGCTGCGCCGCCACGAGAAACACCGTAACTATGGTGGTGAAGACGGTGGTCATCGGAGTATTGTTGTTGATCCTCATGATTGCTAGGAGGATGATAATACATCCGTGAAGTTTGAGGGCAGTGAGAGTTAAATCTAGCGGCCATTCTAATTCCTGCATCCAATAGCTCTACGTACTTCCCCATTTCTTTCTCAATTTTCTTCAATTTATTACTGCTAATGTATAAACTTTGTTGGAAAGGAAATGAAAGGAAGAAATACAAAAGAAATTTTGCTAGAAGAGGATTTTGATTTGTAGGTTGAGGCTTGAGAGGAAGTGAGTGAGTCTCACTGGCCATTATATAGTTGTTTTTTGGTTTTTGTCTAATTTCCGTGAGCTTTCCTTTCACACGTTTTTTACGTTTTTCGTTCCTAAAGTTTTGGTAATTTTAAGAGCTAGAAATTGGGCTCATTGATCGCTTTTTGTCCTTGCCTTTCAAAAAGAGTCATTTGTGAATTGTTATGAAATTGTTACTTTAAAATAATAACTATTTTTTAATTTGTGAATTTTACCCGGGTTCCATTAATTAAGTTATTTCTAATTGAACTTATGTTCTATGTGTTGATATTGTGGTATTATTGTCAGCTATCAATTTAATAGTAGTGATTTCTATGGTAAATTATAAGTAACAATTTAACTAAAACAATAATTAATTTTTTTACAAAAAAGTTAAACTACTCGATAATAAAAATTCTCATACTTCAATGTATAAATAATAACTTTAGTCCTTCCTTATAATATTGTTTATGTTTACCATAAGGGAGAATAGGTTTGGTAACTGGTTGGTTGGTTGGTTTGGTGGAGGGCACAATAAATAAAATATTAATATAACATTACATGTATTCAACGTTTTTGAGCTGCAAAGTTATGCTCAATTATATAATGGAGTACAAACAATAATTGCTTTTTCTTTTGGAAGGGCACATTGGACCAAGTATTTTGACCCTTTCATTCTCAAAAGAAAGTCCCTTAACGGATGTTGACAGTATTATTGGTTTTCGATGAAAGATCTTTTTTTATTTCAATTGAGGCTGGACTATTCTTTCATATACGAGTGACGACTTTCATCACTATGGATTGATCAAATGCATTTAGCAAGTGGTATATACAAAAAATATTCGTCAATGAAGTACAGTAATAAATTCTTAGGTTGATTAAGTTTAATAATTAATGTAGTTTTACCGTTAATTAGTACAAAATATTTTCATGGAAATGGACGATTTCTTTGGTCAATTAATAATATGATATATATTTGTCTATATGTATTTCTTCGTTACTCAATAAGTTACAAATCAAGATGTATGTACACGAAATTCTGGGGTAACCTATGCCAAATGAGTCAAAATAACCTTAGCATCCACACGATTTTGAACAACCAGAACCAATGGGCCGGGGTTGCACCACAAACAGGACCCACAATCAGAATTTCAACAACCTGCTTAAATGGGGAGAGTTGATTCCCAAAATTGACACCATGCCTCCAACTGATCCCCTGATCCCTTTGCCATGCAGGTAGACGACACGATATAATATATGAGTCCACTAAATTATATAAAGACCAGGTTTTCTATGAGTTTCTACTAAGAATGCTAATAAAAACAGTAAATAAGTAAGATATAGAGTTTTTACGTGGAAAAATCATTGCTTAAGGGAATAAAAAATCACGACCTACACTGGTAGGATTTCAACTTCACTATGAGTAACTTTAGATTACAACCTATGCAATCTAGGAATACTCTTAACCATTCACTAACTTGTAATACACCTATTACAACGACTTCAACTCATGATTAACTTTAGTCACGACACAAACACTAAACGCTTATGGGTTTTCAAGGGGTTCCTAAGTACCGCTTCTAGATAAGCAAAGTAGTAATTACAATGAATAACAATTACAAAGTTATAACTCAACTAAGGACAACAAAATACTAGCTCTAGGAACTGGTCCGTAGTAGTGTTAAACTTTGTTCTTGATGCACTTGAGAATTAGATGCTTGAATTCTCAAGTGATGTTTTGTTGTAATACACATTGTTAAAACAACATAGATGACATCACTTGAATGATGTAATCACTTGGTTGGTCAAAGAGGAAGTGACTACAGAACTGTGCTGCATTGTTTATGTATACAATGTAGACAATCACTTTCCAGCTGTAGATAGTTTACTTCGTACTGCTGTCAAAGAAATACAGGGGTATCAGGTCCTTGTGTTGATTCTCTATCTTGTGAAGTCATAGCAACTCAAAAAAGCTCGAGTCTGTTGATTTGAGTTTTGTACCAAGTGTGTCAGGTTACTTATCTGGTTCTTTAACAATGAGTTTGTTAGATCATCACAACATATAGCTAAGGTATTGTAAACCCATCAATTTCTCCCATTTTGTTGATGAAAAACTTAGGAATTGATAACACATGTTTAGATCAAAATTAACTAGATGAAGCAGCAGGAACCTCACAAGTTCCCCCTGACTCTATGCTTTCCCCTTAATCAGATCCCCTATTTCAATTATACATTATATTTTCCCCTTTGGCATAATTAAAAATACACAAACAAGCAATCAACATAAAGAACTCTAGCCTAGCTAACTTATGCCATATATGTGCACACAACATGATAGAAAAGAGAAGTAGAGAAACATAAGCATTAAACAACAATAAAGGATAATTTTTATAAAACATGTGCCTTTGCTATACAGAAAAGGCAGAAATTGGACTGTTATCAGCGGGAGTAGTACAAGCACATCCCATTCAATCACAAAAAGAAATAAAAACAACTGCTAAAGTCATAAAAAAAGAACAAAATAATCCAGAAACTGGTCACAGAAGGGTTGCCTAAGGGACACTAGGAGGAGAGGACTTGGAGGCTGAAGCAAGGGTGTTGAGAACAAGATCTATTCGGGCATTCGCCGGACAATTGCTCAGTGAGTAGTTTCTCCTTCAGGTTCTCCATTTGTTGCCTGAGATCAGTATTTTCTTTGGTCAAACGTGCTATCTCCTTATTTAACCATGGGGCCCTTTGGGCCAGCTGACTCTATGTGACGACCCAGCCGATCGTCTTTGGAATTATTGTCCCGTTCCTCATTTAACTGCTTTCCATAAGTTCATTTCTGATATTTTGGTTTGCCGGGATATTGGGGATAGAATTCAGAGTGTTTTGCGATACTTAGTCCCTAAATGAGAGCTTAAATTTTGGAAAATGGTCCGTAACCAGAACAGTGTGAAGAAGACCTCCGAATGGAAATCCAATGGTTTCGTTAGCTCCTTTGGTGATTTCGGAGTTGGGAGCGTGTTCGGAATATATTTTGGATGTCCGAAGCTCATTTAGGCTAGAAATGCTGAAAGTTAGAATTTGGAGGTTTCCGGTCCGATAGTGAAATTTTGGTCCGAGGGTCGGAACGAGATTCCAGAAGTTATTGTAGCACTATCATGTCATATGAGACGTGCGTACAAAGTTTCAGGTCAATCGAATGAGTGTTGATTAGGTTTTGGATCGAAAGTGTGTTTTGGATGAACTTGAAGTTCTTAGGCTAGAATATTTAATTTATCAAGGTTTCGGTGTTTTCTTGGAGGTTTTAAGGCTTGGTACAAGTTCAAATAAGGCATTAGATGGTAATTGTGGTTTTGGTTGGGGACCCCAGGATGAATTCGGGTGGTTAAATGGGATTTTGGATTGTTCAGCTGCTTCTGTTGTTTTCGCATCTGCGGAAAAGGAGCCACATAAGCGGTTCCGCAGATGCGGCATTGTAGTCGCATAAGTGGTCAGTGAGGAATTGGCTGGACTGTAGAAGCGGACGACAGCCCGCAAAAGTGGTGACCGCAAAAGCGGTCCTGGGTCGCACAAGCGGTCCCTGGGAACTTAGTCATACCACATAAACGGTGAGCACAAGTGCGGTCATTTAACTCCAAAAGCGAAAATCACTATTATGACAAGGGTTTATCCGAGGCTTAATTTCAAAAGTTGGAAAATCAATTTTGAGTCGAACAAGGGCGATTTTGAGAGGATTTCGAAGAGGAGATTAATGGATAACGTTTCTATGATCCTTTTTATTTATATTCCATCATTTAGTAGTTTAATCCATCATTTAAATTCGAATTAAGGATAAAAAATGGAAGAATTTGGGTAGAAGTTCATTGACTAAACTATTGGGTTTTGAGGGGGCATTCCACCTCCGATTTCTGAGATATTATTATGGTTAGACTCGTGAGAGTATGAGGTTTCTGAAAATATGAAAATTGTTCGGTTCCGAGACATTGGCGTGAGGGGTATTTTGGTCATTGTACCTATTTTCATGCCTTAGCTTTAATTTTAATAGTGACATTAGTTTCTTGCGATGTTATTTACATTATGTAATTGGTTTGAATAGATTTGGGCCATTCGCAGTTGGATACTCGTGGCAAGGGAATCGTTTCATAGTGATTTGTGTACCGGTTCTAGGTAAGTGGCTTGTGTAACCTTATGTGGGGGTCCTCTCCCCTTAGAACTTCTTATCTGCTGATTTAAATACCTTGTACGCGAGGTGACGAGCGTGTACTTTTACTAATTGTTGAAAAATCCACTTTACTTGAATTATCTAAACTGTGTTTCTCCGTTTTATTTGGCTAGGTTCAACGCAAGATTTAATCTGTTTTAGTTAGAAAAGCATGATTTGATAGAATTAATTGCTTATTTGCTTATTTGCCAAAGTTGTTCTACGTGAAGCATGCTAGGTTAGTCGTACCTAATTTCTGTTCCATATTTGATTTTTCCTGTAAATTCTTGGTTGTGGTTACGCATTTATATTGGAACTATGGGTGTGGGATTCCGGGAGTTCCCCCTTGTTGTTTATTTGGGACTATGGGTTCGATTCCCGGGAGATTCCTCTGCACAGTCATATGGAACTACGAAAATGCAACCGGTAGATTCCCCCAGTACTAGGTATTGATATGACGGGCTACGAGTTAGATTACCAGGAGATCCTTCAGATATTCAAATGCGATGGACTACGGGTTAGATTCCAGGGAGATCCACTGGACAGTTGAGGAAAAAGGAGTACAGGACGGTATCTTAGAAGGTCCACATGGCACCCTGATATTGAGTGATACCTTGTTGTGTTATGTCCTTACTTAGCTTAATTGTCATTGACTTGCAGCTTCTATCCTATTTTTATCGTTTTTTTCCTGATTATTCTCTGCCTTACACTGTTCATTATTGTTATCATGTTTATTCTTAGTATGTCCCTGATCTTCCTCGATACTACCCGACCGAGGTTAGGCTTGGCACTTATTGAATACCTCTGTGGTGTACTCACGCCTCTTTTGTGCATGTTTTTCATGTGCAGATCCAGATACTTCCAGTCAGGCGCACTATCAGTGATCTAGGAGCTATAGTCGGAGACTTGAGGAATACATCTGCTGCGTCCTCAGATACGAAGAGTCTCCCTCTCATTCTACCTATAGTTAGCTAGTTGCTATTCTATTCTTCTTTGTATTAGACTATTCTGGTGATTTGAGCATCTTATGTTATTCTATAGCCTGTGTAGCCCGTGGAATTCCGGGGTTTGGGAGTTATTTACATCATTTTGGTATTTCAGTGTATTGTGCCAGGCCGCAACTCTATACATTTCTTTTTGTTATTCGGTATTCTGTGGTTATTTTTCGTAGAGATTGTTAAATTCCGCAACGTGTTAGGCTTACATAGTCGCAAAGACTAGGTGCCGTCATGACAGGTTCACAATTGGTGAACTAGGGTCGTGACACTCACCGGTATGGCATTCCTTGATTTTAACTTTAGAATCTCCTTAGTAGCACTGGTTTGAGCATTGATAAGCTGAGAGATTGTCGAAGTGCTGCCTACCCCTCCATTCTTTTAAATACATTCGCATTCCCCCAAAGTAGTTTGAGATAAGGTATGCTTCTTGGTCCCTACTTTAGACTGTCCTGAGGGCACTTTGAAGAACTTGAAGACGTGCGTGAGAAGAAATCCATATGAAAGACCGTGATTTCCATATTCTGCATATGCTCAATCATGATGGCAGGCAAGTTTAATACTTTAAAACCATCCAGTACTTCCATCATATACAAGTCAGACTTGGAAGTAATGGACCTTCTCTCAGCATGGGGTAGAAGAACCATGTTCACCAGCTCGAACAATAACTGATACACGAGAACTAGAACTTTCTTGTGAACTCGTTCCCCCCGCTGGACTTCACCTTCCTTTACAATAGCATTTCTGAAATTTGACCAACAAACATTCTTTACAGAAGACTTACCATTAGCACGGACCTTAAGAATGTCCTCAGGTTGAGCAACATCCAACACAATATCCACTCCATTAACTAAAGCACATATATGGTGAGTGTCAATAGGAAAGAGGTCTGCATAGAAGCTTTGGACCTCATCCTCATAGACCTTGGACACATCCACCTTGAATAGATGTCTCCACAGTTGAAACTCGACCATGCCAATTATTTGTCCCATTTCAACCATTTCAGAGATTTATGGGTCAAAAGTTTGACCCCAAAAGATCTTTTGGTACCTCAGTCGTTCTTTAGCAGATAGACTTTCACGCTTCACTCTCTTTGCAGAATCAGGTTCCCTCACAGTTTCCATCTTCCTCTTTCCATATTTCACACTCTATTTCCTTTTTCACTTGACTTTTCTAACATGTCCTCATCAGACAATGACCGTTCACTCACCACATCTTTCAAATTTCCATCACTTTTCACTGATTTTGAACTTGGCGTAGCAACACATTCCTCTCGCTTCTTCTTCTGAGACCTTTTCGCCAAGAAACTTGGTTCCTTTACTGCTTCCTCATCTACTTCCACCACAGGAATGTTTTTGTCACCCACAACCTCCCCATTTCTCATCAGCCTCCTTTTCTTCTTCTTGTTACTCCTTGTACGCTTTTGTAGGGCAGACTCAAAAGCCTCTTTTGCTTGTAGCCTAGTTGTAGTTCGCTTAGGAGAAAGCTCAAGAGTGCTTAATTCTCTCCTGTTGGCAGTGAATGCATCTAGGGAAACATCATCTTGATCTTCTTCATCACTGGACCGCATACTAAGAGCCAAAATCTCCAATGGCTTAGCATCAAAGTGTGGAGAAGGAGCAAGGTCAAGACTGACATGGGCAGAGGATACTTGACCTAGTTTTTCAAGAAAAGGGTTAGGTCCTTTAAGAGGGGTCCCAGTAGTCTCCCCCGGTGCAGAATTTTCAAAGAGCACCACAACTCCTGCTTCCTCTGACAACTGTGTCTCTTTTTCTCTAAGACTCAAGCACAGAAGAAATCACCCTATACACTATTCCATCAGCAGATATGGCCAATATATTTTTTACGGTCTCTTTCTCTTGAGACTCCATGGGTTCCACAAACTCCGACGCGAGAACAACTGTGGACTGATCAATACCAACCTATGAAACCTCTACTACCTGCAGAACTTTACTCTGTTCTCCACCCTTTCTTTGATCAGTGAGAATTTTAGGCGATTTAGATGAAAGATTATTGAATTTTGGGGTTTTTGAGTTCTCAACATCTGGAGTAACAGAGAGCTCTGAGAGGGTCACATGAGAACTAGAGGGTGTATGAAAATCTAGTTTGGAAGTGTCTTTAGCAGTGGTGGTTGAGACATGGATGGTGAGAAATGGTTCATCAGAGGCGGAAGAGTCAAGGGTTTTCTCTGGGGTATTCTCAAACAAGGAGAGGATTATCGGTTGATTTTCAATCATGGTAGAGATTAAGTTGAGAGTTCTAGGAAGAGAATGAAGAGAAGGATATGATCGTTCAAATAGAAAAAATGGTTTTAATGGGAGAAGAGATCATTATGAGGGAGAGAGACAAACCAGCTCCGAAATGGGGGTAGTTTTTGCGGAGTTGCAACATTTCAGAGGGAGATGAAGGGATTTGAAATGAAAAGATGTGACTGATAGAGTCTAAAAATGTCTAGAGTCGGAAAATGTTGAGATCATGGCACTTGATTTTAGCATCCTTTTGAGATATGTATGAAAAAAGCACAAAACTACTAACCTGTGGTACAAGAACTAGGTTGTTGACCTGTCTTTGAAATTTTTAATGCTCTTTACCATCAATGCAGTGCATCTGCAGTTTCTATAATCATCATACGTGTCGACCTGCAATGGTATTGAAGTGAGTTAGACTTGGACGAAAAACATTTTAGCTAATATTACCCGAAAGTGACTTTCATAGCAAACTAATGGTAATCAGGTTCTCAATTAGGCTTTATTAGCCCCAGCTCCAGCTTATTTCTCTCAAAAATGTTCTCTGCTTAGTGCTTTGGTAAAGATATATGCAATTTGATATTCTGTACTACAGAACTTCATACAGATAAGCCCTTTATCCACATTGTCTCTCAAAAAATGATGTCTCACATGAATGTGCTGGGTTCTTTTGTGTTGAATTGGGTTCTTGGTCATGTTGAGTACACTGGTGTTGTCACATATAAGAAGCACACAGTCGATATACATACCAATCTCTTCCAATTGCTATTTGATCCATAAGAGCCGAGCACAATAGAAAGCTGCAACAACATATTTTTCTTTAGGTGTTGAAAGAGCCACTGTGTTTTGCTTCCTTGTGCCCCATGAGACGAGACATGATCTTAGATAGTGAGACATTCCAGAAATGCTTTTCCTATCCACAAGATAACCTGTATAATCAGCATTAGCATACCCAATAAGATTAAAATTATCACCTGAGGGGTAGTACAGGACCAGGTCCTGTGTTCCCTTAAGATATCTCAAAATTCTTTTGGCAGCCTTCAAATGAGATTCCTTGAGATTTGATTGAAACCTTGCACATAGCCCCATACTAAAGATAATATCAGGTCTGTTGGCAGTTAGGTAGAGAAAAGACCTGATAGTAACTCTATATATGGTTTGATTTACAGGAGATCCAGATTCATCCATGTACAGTCGAGTAGCAGTAGCAATGGGAGTATCAATTACTTTTGATGCTTCCATATTAAGCCTCTTCAGAATCTCCTTGATATATTTCTACTGGTAGATGAATATACCCTTTGTGAACTTCTTCACTCGACGACCTAAGGAGAAGTTCAACTCACCCATCATGCTCATCTCAAACTCATTTCCCATGAGCTTGGAAAATTCTTCACACAATGAATCATATGTCTCCCCAAAAATGATATCATCAACATATACCTAAAAGAAGAGGAACCGCTTCATCCATCATTTCTTCAGAAACAAAGTATTGTCGATTTTTCCTCTTGTGAAACCATTTTCTAAGAGAAACTTTGACAGTCTTTCATACCAAGCTCGAGGAGACTCTTCAACCCATACAATGCCTTATCCAATTTAAACACATGTTTGGGATGTTCATGACATTCAAACCCTAGGTTTTTCTTAATATAGACTTCTTCCTTAAGGAATCTATTCAGAAATGAACTTTTGACATCCACTTGGAACAGTGTAATTCCATATGTTATAAAAATGCAATAAGGATTCTGATAGCTTATATGAGAGAAACCGGAGCAGAAGTTTCATCATAATCAAATCCTTCTCCCTGATTATAACCTTGAACTACTAGCCTAGCTTTGTTTCTTGTCGTGTTTCCATGTTCATCAAGTTTATTCCTAAGTAGCCACCTGGTTCCTATGATGGTTCTATCTGAGGTTCAATGCACCAATTGCCATACATTATTCCTTTCTAACTGATGCAACTCATCTTGCATGGCAGTGATCCATTCTACATCCTTTAAGGCTTCCTTGGTATTTTTAGGTTTTATTTGGGAATGAAAAGCTGAGAAAATAAGTGAATTTTTGGATTTTGATCTGGTTTGTACTCCTAAATCCAGAGGGGTAATTATGTTATCAAGAGGATGTGATATTTTTTGGTTCCAGTTGGGTACTTGAACCTCATTTTTAGAGGAGCTGGGTAAGTCTGACTGGTTTTCTCGCATTCTTCTCTTAGCAACCTGCGGAGTACCTTGAACTGCATCAACCAGTCTTTCGTCAACTTCAGTGGTTGTAATTGTGGTACCCGGTTCCTCTTCAGTTGAAGAGACTAAATTGTATTCACTTTTCTCCTTTCCTTGACTCATCATGTCTGCCTTTCCATTTTCCATATTTATGACTTTACTTGGAACTAACAAAGGCTCTCCCTCTTGATCGCTCTTGTTGCTTCTCTCACAGGAACGGTAGGAATCGTCAAATATTACATGTACAATATCCTCTACACACTAAGTTCTCTTATTGTAGACCTTGTAGTCTTTACTTTGAGAGGAATATCCAAGAAGATTCCTTTATCACTCTAGGCGTCGAATTTTCCAAGCCGATCCTTTCTATTGTTGAGAACATAGAATTTTTACCCAAATGTTCTTAAGTTAGTCAGCTTGGGCTTCCTTCCATTCAGAAACTCATAGGGAGTTTTGTTCAAGAGAGACATGATCATGCACCTATTCACCAAATAGCTGACAGTGTTAACAACTTCAGCCCAGAAGTTCTTCGCAATCCCACTATTGATCAACATTTTCCTTGCTATTTCTTCAAGAGTTCTATTCTTCCTTTCCACAACTCCATTTTGTTGTGTAGTTCTGGGGGCGGAAAGTTATGGGTAATGCCATTCTCTTTACAAAAATCATCAAACTTGGCATTGTCAAATTCTGTCCCATGATCTGATCTTATGCAGACTACTTTTGAATCAATCTTCACTTGAGTTTTCTTCACAAATCCTACAAAAACTTCAAAAGTTTCATCTTTTTCCTCACAAAAATGTATCTTTTTCCTCATCTATTTTGCACTCTCATAGGACTACATATATCCATGTGAAGGAGATCAAGTGGGTTTGAGGTGATGACATCCTTCTTTGGCTTAAATGAAGATTTCACATGCTTCCCTTGGGCGCAGGCATCATAAACTTTATGCTCCATGAACTTTGATTTAGGCATACCACTAACCAGGTCCTTTTGAACTAGCTTATTCAGTAGAGAAAAGCTTGCATGCCCCAGTCTTTTGTGCCACAGTTTAGCATCATCATTAATTGCTTTCAAGAAATGCATATCACCACTTTATAGGGATTCAAAATCTGCAATGTACATGTTATTATATCTTTTGACCACCAGTACCACTTCACTCGTTACTAGATTCGTAACTGTGCATATCTTTGACAAGAACTCCACCTTGTTTCCTTTATCACATATTTGAGAAACACTCATGAGACTGTACTGGAGGCCATTGATGTAGTACACATTCTCAATTGAGTGAGTGAGTGATTTTTCAATTTTTCCAACTCCAAGAATGTACCCATTTTTCTCATTTCCAAAGGATACACTCCCTCCTTTCAAGGATTTTAGTAAAAGAAAGTCCATGGTGTTCCCAGTCATGTGCTTTGAGCATCCACTTTCCATGAATCATTGTTGACTTCTTCCTTTCAATGTTCCCTGCACAAGGAAATCAAGAGTTAGTTTTAGGAACCCAAGCAAGTTTGGGCCCCTTGTAGTAAGCAAGAGGATGAATAAGAGCTCTTTTAGTCCATATTGGTAACATGCGTTTTTTATGGGGGGCACCTGGTCTCTTCTCAGTAGTTACTTTTTCAGCAAACACTTTGTTTTTCTTAAGAGATTGGACCCTGGCTTGGCAATTTTCTTTAAAATGCTCATTGCTCCCACAATGGGTACACAACCAATTATTCGGTATAGTAACATACTTGCTATGAGGGTTGTAAGGAGTTATATCTCTTTGAAACCTTATTCCCTGCCTGTTTCTACCATTATTAACATACATGGCAGTAGTAGCTTTCGAGGACCAGGTCCACTTGAGGGACTTCTCAAGATTATTTTTTTACTTTTTCCAGTTCTGCTTGGAGCTGCCTATTTTTCTCAAGTTCAGCACACAAACTGGTTCTCAAAGCATTTAACTCATTTTCAAGTTTAATGTGTGCCTCACTAGTTATATCTTTCCTTTTTATTAGAATTTCCAGGCCTACACTCGGCTACAAGTTCCTCTATAGTTTCCATCAAGTCTACAATCAGTAGTAAGAGTTCATCTCTCTCATGCTCAATAATAGTCTCTTTCTCCACTAAGGCATCATTTTCTTTACTTAAGTTTCAAGTCAACTACTATACACCAGATCATCTCTTTCATGTTCTACACTAGTAATTTTCTCAGTTAGAGCCTTCTTTTTATTTTCCAGATTATATACAGTTTCCGTTAAATCAGCCACAGACTATCAAGTTATCTCTGGTTTACTCAGTGTCTCCTAGTTCTATGGTTCGGGCATCCTTATCATCTACAAGACTATGATATGCATCGATTAATACATTGGCTAATGACATGAGTTTCTTAGGAGAGTGGGATTTCAGATTTCTCTAAATATACTTGAAGTTTACCTCATCATGGTTTTCATCTTCATCATCATCGTCTGATTAAGCCATTAAAGTAAATATTGAATCATATTCGTTTCTTTCAATTTCAACTGCCATCATGGAACTATCTCCTGCATTAATTTCTTCTTCAGACTCACTTGAGGAATCTCCCCATGCGGCAAGATCTCACTTCACAATATTGTCAGCAGATCTCTTCCTTCTGAAGCATTTGCCAGGAACCGGTTCCTCCTTGCTGCTTTATCAGGGTTGTATTTGACGTTTTCTTGCTTCAGGAGAGGGAAATCTTTGATGAAATGCCTTGGCTTTCCATATTTATGACAAATGTCATAATTCTTTGGTGTGCTGTAGTTGCCCAGTTTTGGTATCCATCCATTTTTTGTGACCAACTTTTGAAATCTTTTGGTTAAGTAGGCCATCTCAACTTGAGTCATTGCTTTCAGCTTTGGGTACTAGGTTCTTTTCCTTCTTTGGTTCTCTTCTTTCACTATCTATCTTCCTATTCATTTTGTAGGCTTTCAGATTTCCAACTACCTCATCTATGGTCAGCTCCTACAAGTCCTTTGCTTCAGTAATTACATTCACTTTACTCCCTTATATTCACTTTCTCACAATCTTGTTCCTAGGGATGATTTCATCGAGCGAGCGTAGCTTATTTATGATGGAAGTGAATATTGTGTGCATGTCTGGAATAGATTCATCATCCTTTAGCTTCAAGAGCTCATTCACAATTGTGAGCATATCAATCTTAGATTGCTTTACTTGAGTTGTTTCCTCATGTGCTGTTTGCAAAGCTTCCCATATTTTCTTGGCGGATTGACAAGCTGAGATCCTGTTGTATTTATCAGGTCCTATGCCAATACACTAAAATTTTTTTGGCACGAAAGTTTTTCTCCACAGCTTTCCAATCTGTATTGTTGTATTCTTTTTTGGTCTTTGGCATCGTCACTGGAGGGTCTCTGACATTCTCGCTGGGACATAATGACCATCAAATATAACATCCCACAACTCAGTATCTTCTGCCATGATAAAATCATGCATTCTCGTCTTCCACCGCCATAGTATTGCCCATTGAACCTCGGTGGTCTATACGTGGACTGATCTTCTTCAAAACTTGGTGGAGCAGCCATAAGGAACCTTCCTAGGTGTTAAACTGATAGAAAGAACCCTCTCTCATACCAATTTATAGAATATATGAGTCCACCAAACTATATTGAGACTAGGTCCTCTATGAGTTTCCACTAAGAATGCTAATAAAATAGTAAGTAAGTAAGACAAGGAGTTTTTACGTGGAAATATCCATGCTCAAGGGGATAAAAAACCACGACCTACACTGGTAGGATTTCAACTTCACTATAAGCATCTTTAGATTAAAACCTATGCAATCTAGAAATTAACATCTTAATTCACGGCACAAATACTAAGAGTTCATGGTTTTTCAAGAGGTTCCTAAGTACCGCTTCTAGATAAGCAAAGTAGGAATTGCAATGAAGAACAATTACAAAGTTACAACTCAATTAAGAACAACAAAATACTAACTCTAGGAACTGGTCCATAGTAGTGTTAAACTTTGTTCTTGATGCACTTGAGAATTGAATGCTTGAATGTCAGAGGCTTGAATGCTTGAATGAATTCTCAAGTGTTCAAGCAATGTTTTGTTGTAATACACTTTATTAATACAACAAAGATGACATCACTTGAATGATGTAATCAGTTGGTTGGTCAAAGAGAAAGTGATTGCAGAACCGTGTTGCACTATTTCTCTGTGAGGTGCAGATAGTCACTTTCCTGCTGTAGACAGTTGACTTCGTACTGCTATCAGGGTAACATAGGGGTATCAGGTCCCTGTGTTGATTCTCTACCTTCTGAAGTCATAGCAACTCACATAAGCTGGACTCTGTTGATTTGAGTTGTGTACCAATTTTGTCACATTCCTTATCTGGTTCATTGACAGTGAGTTTGTTAGATCATCAAAACATAAAGCTAAGGTATTGCAAACCCATCACTACACAACCCAAATCCCACAAAAAGTTTCCTTCTTACATTCCCTCCTCACACCCTCACCAAATGATCTTCTACCACCAAACACTCAACACATCCCTTTAGATATCGACTTAACCGATGAAATGGACAACTCATATGACACAGAGGATTTTATTCCCCTTACAGTTGATGATAAGCCTGAGTTGCACTAAGGCTGTATCCGGTTCTGGTTCTGGGTCTATTTGGATCTGCGGTTCCGGCTTTGGCGGTTCCGGTTCTGCGGTTCTGGCGGTTCCGGAGCCGGAACCGCTACCATACGGTTCCGGAACCGCCCGGTTTTGGAACCGCCCCCAATGCAAAAAAAAACTAAAAGAAGACATGCCAATGTACAAGTTACATCATTATTTATGCATTATTCCCTGAACATGACTTAACTCAGTTATCCCCTGTGGTGAACGCTTATTCTTGTTCCTTGGGGTTAATTCTATTGACAGTTGCACCCACATCATCGGCCACTTCAGTTTTTTCGACATCTTTTGGAGTTCCTAGAGCCGAGCCATATGCTTCTTCCCTGTCCGAGCCATATGCTTCTTCCCTGTCCTGTGTGCCTCCATTGATTTTTCAGACAAAGCCCCTACAATAATAACTCAATAAAATCCAGATAACAAAAAAGGTCTTTTAACTTTTCAGTCATGTTATATCACTCACAATAATAGACAAATACATATACTGAGCCATGTCGAATACAGTGTCAAGGTCCATCAAAAGATAAGTTACTAAGGATTCAAATTGTTCAGGTATTAGAGAATTGAATTACAGCAGATGTCAGATCCTGTAGATAAACTTACCTTAAAAGTTGATGCCATAAGTAGATCTTGAAGCTTAGGGACTATGTTTTACCGAACATATTTTTCCTTTACCGAACATATTTTTCAACGAAAATGCCATAATAATTAGCACGTAAGAGTTGAAAATCTATGAAATTGAACACTTGAAAACTTCAATTCAACAACTTCACAATGTTTCATGAATTTGCAACAATAAATTAAGCACTTGCACTAGAAAGATTGAAAGAGAACTTGAGAGAGATTGAGAGATATTGAGAGATATTGATGAATTGGTGAATAAAAATGAAAGAATGAGGAGTATTTATAGTTGAGAAATGGAAAATAGTGTAATTATATAAAGTTTGGGGTTAAATTAAAGTTTGGGGGCCAAATGGCTATTTTTTAAACTTCCAAACGGCTAGTTTTGAAAAAGAACCGTTTGAAACCGCCAGAACTGGTCCGGTTCCGATTCCGGTTCCGGTTCTGGCGGTTCCGGTTCCGCGGTTCCAATGGGTAGAACCGCGACATCACGGTTCCGGGAAATCGCCGGAACCGGAACCGCAAAATCGGCAGAACCGCGGTTCCGATCCGGTTCCGGTCCGGAACCGTGAAACTTACAGCCTTAGGTTGCACACTCCTTGGAAGTACTCTATTATTATCAAATTATTTGGCAATCCATCGGGCACCAAATGCTGAAATCCAAACTCCAAACACTTTGGAGATCCTCCGAATCAATCAAATTGATTGAACTTGGACACACTTTTTTCCTCATTAAATTTACGAATGAGGAAAAATTGGAACCTAATCTTATGCTCTATTAACAAATAGATTCTTAATAGAGCAACTATTGTCGCCTATACCTAGATGAGTTATTGTTATTAGGAACTTTACATTGTTGGGAATCAAAATTTGTTGTTTCCACTGCCTAACTCGCCTACTTCATCATTTGGGCTCGATTAACTGAACAACCTAGGGAACACAATGATGTTTCACTCTTACAGTTAGTAGGCCATAAACTAGGCATTCTCCTTAAAATTAATACATGTACTTCATCCACCACACGTGGAAGTTACGCTCATATTTGTATTGAAATTCCACTTGAAAAACTACTGAAAACGGACATCTATATTGGCAACCACAATCAAGTCGTCATGTATGAGGGTTTAATACTGGCCTCTGTTGTGGACATTTTGGTTATAATACCAAAGTGTTTCTGTTTCATGCTCCACCACTAGACCCATATGTTTCTTCGTCACTTCCATCACCTCTAATACCTGATCACAATAATTCCAGCAAACCAGCTCAACCGTGTGAAACACCCTGGCAAACGGTGAAGTTTCCGAGCAAATTAAGAACAAGAGCTGGTGAGTTGAGCCTTTCTCCTCAACGGCCTTCACAAAAATATACTATGGCAGAACAACCATCGTCATCATCCATGAACGGCGGAAAGCATGCTGCAGAGTTAGAGGAAATTCAACGACCTCCAGGTAAGTTCGCCAACCTTGTTTCTTCTACAAACGGTTCTGCTAACTCTCGCTTCTTTACTCCCACAAACCTCTCGTTAATTACATCATTGGAAGATTTTTCGGAAACTAATCAATTAAATAAACTAACTATTAACAAAATACGCCTTGTTATAAATAGAACTCTAGTTAGAGTGAATGTCTATCTTATAGAAGAGTTCTACATTAAGGATAAGTCTTTTCTCTTCCTATAAATAGAGGGGTCTTACCCCATTGTAAATCATCCCAAAGTATTAATAAGAATACTCCTCTCTCTACTTTTCTCTCTATTGTTCTTGTTCTTATATTATTTCATAACACGTTATCAGCACGAGTCTCTAACCAATTGAATTTAATATTCAGCAATTATCGCTCTCAGAATCTCGAGTTGCAATCAGATTCACCCACTCTAATTCGTGTTCCGTCGTTTGGGTTTTTCTATTAGAGTGAAACGAGATTTGTGATATTTTGGTTTCTGAATTCTTCAATTTTTTTCTCTTTCTCGTTGTTTACTTTTGTTTTTTCTTTTTAAAGGTGAATTTTCAAACAAAAGAGTGTAATAACGATTGCTACTGCTCCATATGAGAATTTCTATACGGAAAAATAGAAGAGATGGTATCATCATAAAGTAATGCAACGGGATGGAAACTCAAGAGATATATTTGATATCACAACATTTATTGGTATACCTTAAAGGTAAGTAATTTACTTTTCCCTTTCAAATTCTTGAAATTCTACGATTTGATTTCATATACAAACATAGACAACAAAGTTTGATTATAACTCTAATGGAGTTTGTAAGAAATTACACTCACATGAAGTGGTAAAATTTCTATGACTTGCCATGATCAAATTCATGTATGATTGTGGGCAAAGAATTAAAAAATCCGTCCAATTGAATTTGCTCCATTCCCTTTAGAGAATGTGGTAGCAGTATGTGATAAGTCTGAAAGAAGACAAAATTATTACCGTGAAGGTATCAATGGATGTGGACGTGGCAATAAACGGAATTATAATCGTCATCATTGTGATAATGAGAATAATAAAGATTCTCAAAATAATCTTTCACTTTATGAAAGTAATATTTGACATGAGATTATATATATAGCACATACAGATGATTATGATCCATTCCGTGAAGTGAATGTGATAATTGTAATAAAGCCCTTGAAATTTCGGGCAAGAACTATATGACATGGGTGTTGGATGCTGAAATCCATTTGGATGCAATGGGTCTTGGAGACGCCATTAAAGACAGAAATAATGCATCCACCCAAGACTATGCTAAGACCTTGATTTTCTTGCGCCATCACCTTGATGAAGGTTTGAAACTGTGCTAAGGCCTTGATTTTCTTACGCCATCACCTTGATGAAGGTTTGAAAATTGAATATATCACAGTCAAAGATCCACCTATCTTGTGGAATGGCTTAAAGGAGAGATATGACAACCTGAAGTTGGTCACTGTGCCACAAGCACGATACGATGAGAATCCAAAAGCAAATAGTTCATAAACTATATGTTATCGATGCGGTGGAAAAGGGCACTGGGCGAAAATTTGCCGTGTACCAAGGCATTTGGTTGAGCTTTATCAAGCATCTCTAAAGAGTAAAGGCCCTGAAACCAATTTTGTCTCTGACAATAATTTTGACATCACCCACTTGGATGTGGCAGACTTCTTTGAGCACCCTGAGGGGAAAATAGATCACTTGATCGGTGATGGATCCATGGTTAAAGAAGATTGAGCAGTTTGATATTTTTATTTTTACTTATTCGTAGTAGTTAATGAATAAACAATTATCATAGTTTACATAAGTTATCTATTATTGTGATATGGTTCAAATTTTATATTTTCTTCTTTAAGCTAGTAAAGCTAAGTATCTGTTAACATAACACATTCATAGTCGTGATATAGGCACAAATTTGCACAATCAAACTTGTAGGACATAAATATGTGTTTTTGCTGCATAGATATACTGACATATGTTATAATGTATGTTTGATCCCTGCAAATTAATGCTAGTTTTATCCAATCAAAAACTGTAATCTGCATTATACTTCAAGATAGTTCACTGTGTGACCTTATAGGTAAAGTGATGTACAATCTGAATGTGTTACAATTGTATGTATAATATTACGTGTATTGTACTTGTAACACTGCACTGCGTAATATAAAATACCATTATGTACAGAATGATTAATCATCACAAAGTGAAAGCATACAAATATAATACTTAAATTAGAGTCGATATGATAACTAAGTAAGGGTACAGATATTATAAGATACATCAGTGTGCAAGTATATGTACAAGATCAGATAAATGCATAATAATACCTGTCATATGTAATAAGTGTTTGCATAAATATGTAAGTAAGGCCATCAACGTGACAGTTACAGTGTTGTGGCATACATTACACTAGCAATTATACTATTTTGTGTTGTTATACATAATATTATTGACACACAAATTTGTTGAATCATATACTTAAATTTGTTTATTCTCATGTTCGTATATCTCTTTTGATTAATTGATTCATGTACCACATATACGATATTCAAAGAGAAGAAATATTACTCTCATTTAAGTATGTGTAAGGCAGATGTTACTACAATTTCTAGTAGTAGTAAATTGATTAAAGGCTCCGGAAGAGCAACTATAACTCTGCCTAAAGAAACAACATTTTAGAGAATGCAATGTTCTCCTCCAAGTCTAAAAGGAACTTGTTGAGTTTTAAAGATATCATTCAAAATGGATATCATATTGAGACAATAGATGAGAATAATCTTGAATTCCTCATTTACACATGAAAACGAGGCTGCCCACTTCGGTTTGGGGTCACGCCATTTTGCATGCAGCAATGCTAGTTCGTCTCAGAACGACGAATTATCACAAATATTCCCCGTTGCAATGAGTTTTGGATCATGAACCAATATATCCCACTTAAGAATTTTTGGATGTGCAGTATATGTGCCTGTAGCACCGCCATATTGCACCAAAATGGGTCTGCAAAGAAGGTTAGGAATATATGTTGAGTTTGAATCGCCCTCCATTATTCGCTACCTCGAAACATTGACAGGGGATTTGTCCACTGCACGATTTGCAGACTGTCAATTCGATGAGACACTTTCCCAAAATTAGGGGGAGAAGTTGGTGAAACCAAACGGAAAATTTTGTGGAAAAATGCATCATTATCTCATCTTGATCCACATACATCTATTTGTGAAAAAGAGGTGCAAAATATTATCCATTTGCAAAGAATAGCAAATCGAATGCCAGACGCATTGGTATTGAATATACCACACTCACTCCTAGAAGGAGGTTTGAGATGATATATGGAAATAATGTCATTGTTATGGCATGAATGATCGTTGGTCACGTACCTATTGTACGCCAAAATATTTTGGAAATATAACTATTAAAGGACAATGATAATGCAAGAAACATATCTTGCATATAATTTTGACCATGACCATAATGGTATAACTTTCTCTTTAAAAGAGATATTCACCACATGGATGTTGATGAATTTGTGGTAGTACAAAATTAATTGAGAGCTCTAGAAGAGCCAATTATTACTATGTTGGAGAGACACAATTGATTACCAATAAGGTATTGTGTTGTAGTAAGTCTCAAAGAAACTTATTCAGTTTCCAAAGTATATGCGAAAGCGATTGATTATATTGAGACTATAAATAAAGAAAAGATTTGATATCTTCTATTACTACAACTTGTAGCGGGATAATTTGTATATGAAAAGCTACCCGCTTTATTCTCCAGTTTGTACTACACAAATAAAAGAATGCCACAATAAAGTGGATATTTATTGGTATAAAAACCCATACCATAATAAACTTGAAGTTTATTGATAATTGCACATGTCATGGTGTAAATTTGAAGTTTATCAATATTGATAATTTATTCAATTGGCATTCGGGTTAGCCATATCATTTTAAGTAGCAGTAATAGAGAATTCACATGGGTAAATATTAAAGAACTAGAATGTTCTTTACAAATTCTCTTTTATTACTTGTTCTCATTAATTAATTGACCAACTAAAGAGTTCGGGTTGAATCCCATAAATTCTGGAAATATCAAAGGTGAATATGGGCCCATTCACCTGCCATGTATACCACATATGATGCATCTATGATATGGTTACATGTGCGATTGTAATTAACCCGCAGCCTGGCCGGTGCTTGCGAGGTAAATTGCTCAGTAATATAACTTCGAGCATAATTTCCAGATTTTCTATTCAAGATAGTTCATCTTGATAAGTTGGTTTACATCATAGTTGGTTTAGCAAGATAATTATTGAGTGTCTCCACTTAATAGCTAAACTGTTTCTTATGAGAACAAAGTTATATATATCAGTTTGATATACGTTGTATACGAGAGTATATTATATTCTCCCCTCACAAGTGGTTCAGGGTCAGGAACCAAATAACTCCATCTTATTATTGATGTACGGTGTATATTTTTATTAACACCATAATGCACAAAGATGGACTCTCAAAGTTGAGGAAACAAGTTAGCTTTTCTAACATGAAGGGGAGACATGATAAACAATTGAGAAAAGGTTACATGGGATGAATTATCATTTGTATATATAGATACTCGAATATCGTAATATGAACCTGAAGTTCATAAAAGGATAATTCAATTGCAACATATTGCAAAGCATGCTATACGCATTTGCTGACCCAAAGAAAGTAACTATATTCTCACTGCAAATGCTCATATTAAGTCCTAGAAGGACAAAGTCTTTGATACGCTTAAGGTGTATAGACAAATCGGTTTCGAAAGGAACTTCTTAGTAAAGAAGATGAGCAAATGATCAAAGTGATCATAATAAGGAGGCAAGTGATCCAGAAGATCACATGACATAACACTTCATAAAATCTCATGAGAGAATCAGGTACCTGAATATATGAATAAAGAGATCTCCATGTTATGTCTTTATGAAAATTTACTGGAACCGATATAAAATGTTCGTCGACGACATCTATGATAGCGCTAAATATCGATGAGGATCTTATGTTTGTCGAATACAAACAAAAATATTGGCTAAATGGAAGAGATACAATTCAAGTAGAATTGATTCCATATGAAAGACATATAGTTTTGGACATGTAGTTCAAATACTTGAAAGTACAAAGTTAATGGTATGTGTAATCAGTTTTCGATATCTTATTTGTTTAACATGACATGAAAACTTGATATGCATCTAAAGTCTATTATATGGCTTATATGACTTAACTTATATGTCAATCCATGAAAGATTGAAGTTGCTTGAAGCATATACAATTCTTGGTCCTGAAGTACCACATCCTAAGTGCAACTTGTGTACATATGTATCTTACTATAACTATAAGCATGATGTCATCGAGAATACCTCTATGGAGATATTGAAGAGTCATTCCACGACATTATATGAAGATGTTCATATCTATCAAGAATGATAATTTCAAGGTGCGGAATATTTATTCAAATCAATATGGCTGATTTATTTATCAAATCTCTACAAAAGATCGTTTTGAAGATGGTACACAAGATTGGAATGCAAATGCTCAAGGATGTGAATTGATGTTCTTTCAGGGGGAGTTAATGCGCGTTGCACTCTTTTTTCCTTACAAGGTTTTGTCCCACTGGGTTTTCCTTGCAAGGTTTTTAACGAGGCAACCAATAGGCGCATATTCAAACATGTGTACTCTTTTTCCTTTTCTATAATTTTTTCCCATTGGGTTTTGTTTTAGTTAAGGTTTTAACGAGGCACATTATTGAATAGACATTCAAGGGGGAGTGTTATAAATAGAACTCTAATTAGAGTGAATGTCTATCTTATAGAAGAGTTCTACATTAAGGCTAAGTCTTTTCTCTTCCTTTAAATAGAGGGGTCTTACCCCATTGTAAATCATCCCAAAGTATTAATAAGAATACTCCTCTCTCTACTTTTCTCTCTATTGTTCTTGTTCTTATATTATTTCATAACACGCCTACTATTGTTTCTTCATCCTATTTTAATAATAAAAATTCCAACCCTACCTCACACACATCTGGACCAGCCTAGATAATTTCTCCAAACTCAGTAAAAACACACCCTATCAGCCCACTCAAACTGAACCACCTCCAGCCCACACTACAACCAAACCAAATCCACCTCAAACTACTACCTCACAAATTCCTAAATCCAACCGAACACTTAGTGAATTACACTCTCACACGTCAACAACACCTCATTCCCCAACTCTTAACACTCACTTGCTGCAGAATTTTAATGACTCGTCTCCACATAGCACCCTACATAGCCCACTGCCAGGCCATCTTAGTCCAAAGGCTTCACACGTCTTTTTTCCCTCTGAGAAAACCAACTAGCCCACCTTTTTTTCCTCCTCAAAAGATACCATGGCCCAATCAATTACTTCTAACAAACAATATCTTCCTAATTGTAAAACTAATTCCCCACTAAACCATAATTCCCATGCAGTGTTGCCCGACTCCTCCAACTCCCCTTCCAGTTCAACAATAAGATACTGGGCATGGATGCATTTGTCCAAGCCCACTGGTCGATGAACTCACTACCACCACAAACCCTATTCCCTCTACTGGAAATCCCTTTCTACCATCCCCAATACTGGGACCGATCATCATACCTTTGAACGATTAGTCACTAACCTTTCCGCCGAACATAACGATGCCACAACACAGACCTCCGAGCACACTACTCTACCATGCCACCCTGATCAACCCGCCCTAACCGTTGCCTTTAGAATAGATGCTACAGCCCAACAACAAAACATAGCAGCCACACTACTAAAAATGAGAGAGATGAGAATCTCTCATGCAACTCTAGACAACCTTCGTAGCTTCGTATTAAAGGAGCAATATGAAAAAATAAATACGTGTCAAATGCCCACCCAATCTCATAAAGTGTTCACTTACCATAAGGCCAATACTCCACCCAGAAATAAGAAAATACACCATAGTGTTAATCCCGACACAGAGGCATGTGCCACCCCCATAGCAGGACACTCAGTTTGCCCTAGTCCCTAGGGAGACACCTCAACCCCCTCCTGACTCAACTGTAGCATTCTCAGATCCTTCTTCTAACTTGAATTTTATACTCTGGAACTGTCGAGGTGCTAACAATGCCGATTTTTGTCGTAATTTTCATTTACTACTGGACTACCATGGCCGGCTTTAATAGTTTTATTTGAAACCCATATGCCAAACCATGCTATACTACGTGACGACTTTGGTTTTACTGGTTTTACTAACTTTTATGAGGTTCCTGCTAACAACCGATGTCGCTCCAATTCACACCACTAATTGGGATTGTGAGGTGGTCGATGCAATTGTAAATACACAACGCGAGTCAGGGCCGATTCCCAGAGAACTTTATGTGGGATTAGGTATATACCTAGTCTAGTGTATGGCATGCTCAAGATTGTACTTCCACATATTCAGTTGTTTTTTTCTACTTCTAGTTTGAATGCTAATGCTTGTAATTGAAAAGCTAAGAGACAATGTTCTTGGTATTGTTGTTTTTCAAGTTTATAAAAGATCTTGGGTCGTGACTTACACCTAAGTGGTTAACTAACAAATTATAGGCTCTAAGGAAAGTTTGATTGATTCGGGTTGTAATATAGCATTCACATGCAATTACCCACTTAATACCTCTCGGTAGTTAGAGTTATTTTTCCAAATTTGATATTCTCAAGTCCAAATGTGTATTGCACAAAATAAGTGATAAATGCTCAAGTCAGATCTTACTATATATAGATTCAACCATTTATATTGAGGCTATCAATGTCTTGAGTTCACCCCGATTCCTCGTTAACTAAGTTTTCCTAGACTTAGTCTCTCTTTTTCTCAAGTAAAGACTAAGTCAATTTGACATGAATCAATGTTTAAAACCATTAATTCTTAAATTAAAGCTAGAACTAGACTAACAAGACCTAAATCAAACACATATTAAGTGCCCACACTAGGATTGGGTCACAACCCTAAATAGAAATTTAGCTACTCATGGAAAATGAAGAAATTAAAGAAGAAATTAAGATAAAATTCATGATAGATGATTAAGGGAAGAAAATCTAATATTAAAATGTTAAATGATTACAAAGTTACCAATTACAGTAAAGAAAAATGACTATCTATTCTTTGGTTCACCAAACTTAACCTAAAAATGAAAAAAAGATCTATTTATACCAAGCTAAAATTATCGACAAAATTTCCCGTGCGGAGGTTATGCAGCCGCACAATTCTGTGTGCGGTCCGCACTTTGTAACTTGGATTGACAGGTTGGACTTCTGCAAGTGTACAATTCTGGGTGGTAGCCACACTTCTTCAACTTCTGCGGACCGCACATTTCTGAATGCAGCCGCACTCTTGATTATGCGGCCGCACAATAATGGTGCGGTCCGTACTTCTTGACCTGGGCTTTTGACAAGGGAAACTTCGGCAGATCGCACATTTCTAGTGGCCCGTGCTCTTTATTCTGCGGCCGAACGATTATGGTGCGGTGCACACTTCTTCATGTCGTAAAAATCTATCTCTCTGAACCTCATCTTCTGTGGCTACACAAGAATTGTGCGGTTTGCCTTTTTTATGGGAATTCTGTCAAAGGCTTCCTCATGTTCTGAGGCCGCACCTAATATTGTATGGTCTGCATTTTACCCCTTTAGCCTTATTTTTGGTCTTTGTCCAAAATTACTTTTGAGTTGATTTTCATATCTTTAGCTCATACTCCAACACTCCTACAAGAAAGCATATTTCATTAATTTTTGGGAATACCATTAGGTAATTTTGAGCTAAAATGAATGTAAAAGAGTGTAAATAAATAGTCAAAATTCCTACTTATCACCAAGCATGTGGTATAGTCATACTTTGGCATGATCATTTGTTGACTGTTGATAATGTAGCAGTGACAGAGAAGGAGATTCACGTCATGATCCAGGTACTCCCTAATCCCCAGAAATGGTTTTTTTCAGCTATTTATGCTAGCCCTTATGATGCTATTTGCAAGTTATTATGGAAAAATCCTATGTATCGGTTTAATCATTATAATTGTCCATGGATTGTTAGGGACGACTACAATGAAATATTGCACTCCATTGAGAAATTTGGTGGACAATCTCTAAATAACTCACGATCAAATATTTTTGCGGATTTGTATAAACTACTGTAATAAGATTGATCATGGTTTCAAGGGTAGTAAATACACATGGACTAAAACGATGTTATGATTTTCATATTTTTGAACGTTTAGATAGACTCTTCGCAAACTACTACTGGGTTCCCATGTTTCCAGAATCTACCGTGAGACACTTAGCACGAACTCACTCAGATCATACCCCACTCCTCTTTACACAACTACCAACATGCATAACTAATTATAACACCTTTAGATTCGAAACTGTCTAGACTTTATCCATATGCTCCATGACAGTTGGCACTGACCCTTCCTTATTAGAAGCCATATAATACTTCCAAAAAAAAAAATATAATGTGACGACCCAAAGGGTCATCACCGTAATTCTCCCTTTTCTTGCATTTCTGGGGCCTTGAAAACCTCTTATTGGGTTGCCTCAATTTGGGTGCACAGTCTGAGCGCGAAGTTGGAAAATTTTTATGTGAAAATATTTGAATTCTGTGTTAAAAACTATGAATTTTGATACTAATATTGCTATAGTTGACTTTGGTCAACGTTTTGGGGAAACAGACCTGGACCCGTGATGTAACGGTCCCGGTGGGTCAGTAATGAAATTTGGGACCCGAGCGTATTCCCGGAATAGAAATCTGAGGTCCCAGGCCATAGTACGGAGATTTTCTTTGAAATTGTTTTATGAATACGCTTAAGGAAAAATGAAAATGGAAATTGATCAAAAGTACTGGGATCAGGCAAGTATTTTTGTTCCGACGCCCCGTACAAGTCTTAAATGAGCGTTAAGCGCTATCTATAAATTTTGGTTGAAAACGGACGTCGTTTGACGTGTTTCGAATTAGAAATGAAAAATTTGAAAGTTGTGAACTTTGAAATGAAAATCATGTGTTTGGAGATTTGATACTATGTAAATAATGTTATTTTAGCGATTTGATCGCACGAGTAAGTCCGTAGGACGTTCCTAAGTTAGTGTGCATTTTTGGTCGGGAGCCCCGAGGGCTCGGGTAAGTTTTAAGTGAGGTCCGGGAGGTATTAGGCTTAAAGAAAAGAGGTGCAGGTATTGGAAACACCAGCACGCCCGCGGCCATTTCTGTGCGGCCCGCGCTGGAGCAATGCGGCCACGAGGCACTTCTGTGCAGTCTGCGTGGCTGAGTCTGAGGCCAGGAGATTTTGGCATGACCAGCGCAGCCGCGAACCAAAGTAGTGCGGTCCGCGCTGGGAGGGTTCATAGGGACCAGACTTTTCCCCCACTCGGTGTGGCCACAACACACTTTTGTGCGGTCCGCGCCAGGCCCTCAGAAAGGTATATAAGATCGAAACTTCAGTCATTTTTCTACTTTTCAAAAACTCAAAACCTGAGGAACGATTTTCGAAACAACTTTTCTTCTCCTAAACGATTGGTATGTGATTTCTACTTAATTTTCTTACTCCTTAACATCTTTTAACATAATTTCAACTTCAATCAAAGGCTTTCACAATTGAGAATTTGGGGTTTTGGGTGGAAACTAAGTTTTCAAAATTTGGGGAGTTGGACCCCAAATGGAGGTCCGATTCTAAAACCAATTACATATATGAACTCGTTGGGGAATGGGTAACCCGGTCTTGGTTTGAACCTCGGGTTTTGACCATGTGAGCCTGGGGGAATTTTGGGAATAATTGGGTAAATCTTTGAAAATTTCATTCTTATGCATTCGAACTGATTTAACTAGCATTTGATGATACATTTGAATAAATTGTGATTAGATATCGTTGGTTCGAGGTCGAATTCTGGAAGAAAGGCGATTGTTGAGCTTTGAATAACTATTTTCGGATTCGAGGTAAGTGTTCGATCTAATTTTGGCTTGAGGGAATAGGATTAGGTTGTTATTTGTTATGTGCTATGTGGGGTCGGTGTATAGGTGTGGTGACGATTACCTATGCGCCCGAGTCAAGCATGACCGTGATGTCATATTCGCTATTAAAATTGTGAAGTAAGTGAACAATTGTGATAATTACTTGTTACAAGTGTTAGAAACACGTTCTCAATGCAATATACTAAACGTGTACTCTTTTGTAGGTTTTGATGAATGACAAACGAAGCAAAAATTGATATATGACGGAATTCAAGTACAAGCGCACAATGGTTGCGAATAAGATTGAAGTTCAAGATATAGCTTTTAATTGTTATTGAGTTGCTCTAAATTGTAATCTCGATCCTATAACTTGACTCATAGTATGGCCTCTCTCATAAAACTATTTTCCAAAATCATGCATATTTAATTCTGTGTCAAAAAGATTTTAAATCATGCATATTTACATTAGACAAAATGTTTTCTAAACATGTCTCAAAAATCTGGGCTAAAATAATCGATTATGTACTTATGATAATCGATTGTTTCTGAGCCAAAACTGCATGACAATCGATTATGAATTAATGGTAATCGATTGTGAGTAAGACAGTGAACATCAGGTTTTTCCAAATCTGCATGATAATCGATTGTGAACAAATGACAATCGATTGTTGTTGAGGTAAAGTTTTTCAATACTCAAAATAATCGATTATGAACTAATGGTGATCGATTGTGTTGAGTTGATGTCTTCCAGTGATTTTAAATTTAATTAAGTAATCGATTATGTCTTTAGATAATCGATTATCACTGAGACAGTAAGTTTTATGATTTTCAGAAAATAACAAGTAATCGATTGTTGCAAAGGACAATCGATTGTTGAAGCTGGCCGTTGTCAAATGATTTTCAAATACCATAAGGTAATCGATTATTGATTCTAGATAATCGATGTTCTGCTTAAAATCCGGAAATAATTTTTAGAACGTTGCTGAAGTAATCGATTATTGATTTTATATAATCGATGTTTTGCTTAAAATCTGGAAATGATTTTTAGAACGTTGCCAGTAATCGTTTATAGATTATGTATAATCGATTGTGAAGCGTTAAATCTGGGATTGATTTTTAAACTGACTGGATCGATTGTTTGGTCTTAATAATCGATTATCACTGAGTAATTTCAGCAACTCTTAATTGGCAATTAGACAACGGTTGAACCAACTTTTTTAACTATAAATACAGCTTCATTTCAGTGTTTTAAAAACAACAACATACACAAACTGATCATTACATTGCTATAAGCTTTCATTCAATTGTTCTTCATTTTCTACTCATTTCATAAAGCTTTTGAGAGCCATATTATTGCTTAAAGTTGTTGTGATCTTGAACATATTCTTTTACTCATATCTACTCAATAAGGAGTACTTTAGTTAAGTGAGTGTCCAAGTATTTGATATACTTGTAAGAGAATTGCGATTCTCTTGTTTCAAGGAACTTGCGTTTCCTTGGGTGAAGTCTTTGAGATTGCGATCTCCGAGCAACTGTTTGAGTCTTGTGTCCTCAAGTGTGTAACGGTTTGTTGAGCACCCTTAAGCTTAACAAGATAGTGAAAAATCTCGAGAGAGTCTCTCGGGGACTGGACTAACCACGTTGGTGGCCAACCAGTATACATCTTTGTGTAAGTTTATTTTTCTGCATTTATTTTACTTCCTGCAAAGTTTAAATTCCGCAAGAAAACGCTAAATTCTATTAATACGCTATTCAATCCCCCTCTAGCGTAAAGCGTAGTTTCTAACAATTGGTATCAGAGCCCAACTCTCTGAAAACTTAACCGTTTGAGAGAACCATCCATGGCTTCTACTCTTGACTCTTTTGCAGGAATTGAAGAAGGACAATGCTCTACACGACCTCCTCTATTCAACGGTACAAACTACTCATACTGGAAGGAGAGGATGCAAATCTTTGTGCAATCAAATAGCTTTCATTTGTGGAAAGTATTCACCAATGGAAACCAAATCCCAACCAAGAAGGTGGAAAACGAATGGGTTCCAAAGACCGAAGAGGAATATACCGCGGAGGATATTCGTAAGGTTCAAAATAATGCCAAAGCTATAAATTTATTATAATGTGCTGTTAATGCTAACAACTACAGGAAGATATCATGTTGCAAAATAGCAAAAGAAATGTGGGATAAGCTTGAAGTGACATACGAAGGAACCGACCAGGTACGAGAAGCTAAAATTGATTTCTTAACTCACTCTTATGAACTATTCCGCATGAAGGAAGGAGAGAAAGTAGACGAAATGTTTGAGCGATTCTCAATGATCGTGAATAATCTACACGCCCTCAAAAAGACGTTTACGGATAGAGAACTTGTCCGGAAGATCCTCAGAAGTCTCACTCCGGCATGGCGATCAAAGGCCGATGCAATCCAAGAATCCATTGGCATCACAAATGTCACAATTGACGCATTAAGAGGTAATCTCAAAACCTATGAATCAACTATACTTAACCCGTTTGTTGATGATCAAAGAAGGCAAAGGATTGCTCTAAAGGCTAGCCAACCACAAATTGATGAGGAAGGTGACAACGAGTTTGGACTCGTTATCAAAAGGTTTCAAAAATTCATGCGCAAAGAGTATGAACGCAAGAACAAAAAGCAAGGCGATCAACTAAAATGCTATGAATGCGGAGAAACCGGGCACATAAAATCAAATTGCCCTAACATCAAAAAGGAGAAGAAACCCTTCAAAAAGCAACGTGCACACATCTCTTGGGGAGGAGATTCTGGAGATGAAGCAAGCGAAGAAGAAGACGATGAAGCAGCAAATTTATGTCTCATGGCTCAAGAAGACGGCAAAGACGAGGTAAGTCAAATCTCTTCTCAAAATTTCTTTACTCTTGATGAAATGAGAAATGCTTTTGATGAACTATATGCTGAATTTATCAAAGCTTCAAAAACTGTCAAAAGTGTTAAAGAAAGCGCTTCTCTAAAAGAAAAAGATTTTCAAACACAGCTTTCATTAAAAGAAAAAGAATTAGAAAAACTGGTTTTCGAAAATGAGAAGCTAAAAGAGGAAAACAAGTTTTATGGAAAAAGAAGTGCTGATAAACCTGAAGGTTCTACTAGAAACTGTTCTTCTTGTGTGCTTCTTAAGAATGAAGTAGCTAGACTTAAAGGCACATTAGATAAGTTTAATTCTTCGCATAAAAACTTGAATGATGTGCTTGTTAATCTAAAATCAACTAAACATGGAATAGGATTCAAGAATGAAGAAAAGGTTGGTGCTAAACCACAACAACCTAGAGCTCAACCTAGGACTAATAACCAAAATGCTTATCCTAGAAGTAGAAATAACTTGCATGTTAGACCAAATAGTGAAAATGCTAGAAGACCTAGAAATGATGCATATTTTAGGCCAAACCTTGAACAATTTAGAAGACCAAGAAATGACCCTCCACCTAGAAATAGATATTCTAGAAATGATGCATATTTTAGACAAACTTGTGAACCTCCTAGAGCTCATAATAGGAGAAACAATGGTGTTCAAAGTAGAGTAAGCAACCTTCATTCATCTAGTTACTATGTACCTAGAAAAATGCATAATCCCAACGTGACTTGTCATTATTGTAGACGTATTGGTCATATTGCTCCCGCTTGCTTTACTCGTCATAGACATATAAATCAATTGCATCATTATAACATGCCTAACCCTCAAGGACCCAAGATGGCATGGGTACCTAAAGAACATTAATTTGTTTTGTAGGTGTGCTTGAAGGGATCAAGTGTACTATGGTACCTTGATAGTGGATGCTCCAAACACATGACGGGAGATGAATCCAAATTCCTTCAACTAGAGCACAAAGAAGGAGGAAGTGTCACATTTGGTGATAACAATAAAGGAAAAATCATTGGCATTGGTTCGGTCGGTAAGGACGAAAACTCCTCTATTAAACATATACTACTTGTGAAAGGTTTGAAGCATAATCTCTTGAGCATAAGCCAATTATGTGACAAGGGAAATCTTGCTCTATTTAATTCGGATGAATGTCTTGTATTTAGACGTAGTGATTTCAAGATCATACTTCGTGGTTTTAGAATTGATAATATCTATATGGTTGATCTTGCAAACTCCTCACCCGAATATGTTGATTGTTTAGTAAGCAAAGAGGATAACTCTTGGCTATGGCATCGTAGAGTAGCACACATGAACATGCATCTTTTGAACAAGCTTCTTTCTCAAAACTTAGTAGTTGGTCTTCCCAGTTTAAAGTTTGAAAATGATTCTATTTGCGATTCTTGTCAAAAAGGGAAGCAAACCAAAGCATCTTTTAAATCCAAGAATATTGTTTCAACGTCTAGACCTTTGCAATTACTTCACATGGATTTATTTGGTCCCTCTCGTATTGAAAGTCTTGGTAAAAATAAATATGTTTTTTGTAATTGTTGATGACTTTTCTAGATTTACTTGGACTCTATTTCTTGCAAATAAAAGTGATGCTTTTCAAAATTTCAAGTATTTCCTTAAGCGTGTTCAAAACGAAAAGGAATCGACCGTCACTTCGATTAGAAGTGATCATGGGGGAGAGTTTGATCACAATCTCTTTGCGGATTTCTGTGACGAACTCGGAATCGAACGCACCTTTTCCGCTCCATGGACACCACAACAAAATGGGGTGGTGGAAAGGAAAAATAGGTGTCTCGAAGAGATGGCTAGAACCATGCTCGACGAAGCTAAGATTCCCAAATACTTTTGGGCGGACGCCGTGAGTACCGCTTGCTATGTTTTAAATAGAGTAGCAATTCGGCCGATACTCATGAAAACCCCATATGAACTTTATAAGGGTAGAAAACCCAACATTTCTCATTTACGTGTTTTTGGTTGTAAATGTTTTGTTCATAATAATGGGAAGGACCAATTGGGTAAGTTTGATGCTAAATCGGATGAAGGTATTTTCATTGGTTATTCCTCACGTAGCAAAGCATATAGGATCTTTAACAAAAGAACCCAAATTGTGGAGGAATCCCCTCATGTTGTGTTCTCCGAAGATAATACTCGCTTGGCGAGAAAGGAATCCGGTTTTGATCTTGCAGGTATCTTGGATAGCTTGAAAGATAAAATCCAAGAAGAACCTTCAAAGGAAAACAAAAATGAAATTGGGGAACAACCAACGGAAGAAGCGCCACAATTAGAAAAAGGAATAAATACGCCTAACGAGTGGAGAACGATCAAGGATCATCCTCTCGAACAGGTAATTGGCGATGTTGGAGAAAAGGTAAGTACCCGAAACTCTCTTAAGAACACTCTAGGACACAATTCTTAAGAGTTCACGGCATTACTTGTTAACACTAGTGTAATTTATTAATTTCGCTATAAATTACTAACTTGAGCGTCGGAGACGTTTAAATCTATTTTGCAGGTACCACCCCAAAGGTAGGGGGAATTATGAAGTTTTAGCACAAAATAATCGACTATTTCAAGCCACTAATCGATTATTTTCTGTGCAGTACATCGATTATCAGTATCAATAATCGATTGTTTATGACTGATTATTACTATTATGCATCTGTGTTTAATTTTTTACTTCCTAAATTTCATAATCGATTTCCGCCTCAGTCATTCAGCAATGCTTTCTACAACAATCGATTATTTTTGCAGATGATTTATTACTATTTTGCAGGGCTGATCTTACTTCTATTCAGCTTCTTCAAGATGCATTCTCATCCTTTTCTGTGGCTTCTGGACTCTCAGCTAATAAAGCTAAGAGTGCCATATATTTTGCTGGTATATCTCTTGCTGAAAAGGAAGCTATTCTTGAAGACTTGGGATTCAATGAAGGGCATCTCCCTTTCAAATATCTGGGCATCCCATTACACTCAAAGAAGCTGAACATTCATCAATACTTGCCTCTGATTGAAAAAATCACTGAAAAAATCACCTGTTGGTCTGCAAAATTTCTGTCCTATGCTGGTAGAAGTCAACTTATAAAATCAGTGCTGTTTGGAGTTCAAACTTATTGGTCTCAGATCTTTATATTGCCAAAGAAGGTGGTGAAATCAATTGAAGCCATTTGCAGGTCCTTCTTATAGACAGGCAATGGAATAGTGTCCAAGAGATCACTTATAGCTTGGGACAAAGTTTGTCGACCTGTTACTGCTGGAGGATTAAACATCATTGACATCCAGACCTGGAATAAAGCAGTTGTATCTAAATTGCTGTGGGACCTTGCAAGGAAGAAGGACAGTCTTTGGATTAAATGGATCCATTTTTACTATATAAAAAATGGGGACATTGAAACAATGACAAGTCCTAAGAATGCTTCTTGGATGTCTAGGAAGATCATTGATTGCAGATCTCATATAATGAACACTCACAGCCTACAAGGTGATCTCATATCTAGGTTGCAGCAGGTATGTAAGGCAGGAAAATTTCAAATTCATGTCCTCTACCTTTCTCTGTTACCAATATTTCCTAAGATGGATTGGAGGAACTTGATGGCAACTCCCAATGTTTTGCCTCGACACTTGTTCACTATATGGATGGCTGCACATGGTAGACTACCAACTGTTGATAGACTCCTCAAATGTGGGATTCTAGTGGATGCAGCATGTGTGTTTTGTAACCATCACAGTGAAGATTTTGAACATCTGTTTTTTAATTGCTCAGTCACTAACAGAATTTGGTGCAAGATTTGTCATTGGCTGGGATATCATAGAAGACCTGCCTGTTGGGAAGCTGAATTAACTTGGATATGTAGCAATGCAAGGAGTAAACAGTTCAAAAAAGCTGTGGTAGCTACTGCATTTGTTACGACTGTTTCATTGATTTGGAGAGGGAGGAATGCATTACGATTTCAGAAACAGCCTTTTGATGAAAACAAATTGTGCAGAGAAATTGCTATCCTCATTCATGCACGAGGTAGGAGATGCAAGACTTGGTTAAAAGGATTACGACAACTCAATTACTATCCTTAGTTATTGTCAGTTTATAGGTGATTTGTAATAATTTAGCTTGATAGCAGTGAGAATTGTATAGCATGATTAAAGGATTAGGATGTGATAGTTAGTCTATACTATCACAAAAGAACACTCTATTGTATAATTGTTGATATTAATAGAAGAAATCGTTCAACTAAAAAAAAAAACAATCGATTATTTTTTCATACAATCGATTATTTGACAAATTCTGATATTCTCCAAGTTCACTGTATCAAATTAGTTCCCTAAATAATCGATTACCAAGAATTGACAATCGATTACTTCATATTAATTTTTTTGTTACCGTTTGGCTCCTCAATCGATTCCTGTCAGGTCTTAAATGCTCCATAATCGATTACCAAAACTTAACAATCGATTATTTCATTCAAATTCTTTACCGTTTGACTCAAGAATCGATTTATCAGATTCAAAATCTCAATCAAACAGTAAAAACAATCGATTATTTCAGTTCAATAATCGATTATCTAACGGTCAGTAATTTTAATTCTTACCGTTTTCTGACTACTCCTGAACCAAAATCTCAGCAAATGTCTCCATTCAATGCTTGATAATCCTTTCCTCTATAAATAGGCATCATAAGAGCTCACATTCACCCACTCAAGCACTATCTCTAGTATTCAAAAGCTAAATCTCTTCTATTTTCTTTGCCAAATTCCAGCAGTCTTTCTCCTAACATGTCTGGACGATCTTCAAAACGTTCCCGATCCAAACATGGCGCATCAGCCTCAACCGCCCCTCCTCCTTTAAATTTTCCATACCAAGATGGTTCCGTCTTGTTCTTTGAAACTGAAAATAAACTCACAAGGTTCCTATCAAAATTTGAGAAACGCACCATTCTTCCTCCTCGGTTCTCAAATAGTAAACTCCTTGAGCCTTTCACCCCTGCCGCAAATATGTTAAAGGAGTTTCAACTATATGACTTCTTGCTTCTCACTCATCCTCACATAAACACAACTCTCGCTCAAGCTTTTTACTCAAACCTCCATAAAGATGAAGATGGCGAACTTGTCACCTCCATTAATGGGGTTCAAATTCTTCTCTCTGAAGAGAATCTCCACACCATTGCCCGCCTTCCAAATGAAGGTGAAGACCTTTACCGGTATATTGATAAGGCCGGGGCTCTCTTTGATGAAACCATCCTTCTCCACCAAGCCGGTATAACCTCCTATGATCCATCTATCTCTACCCGTCGTCCTACCATAACGGGAATGGATCCAAACTACCGGTTGATTCTTTACTTCATCACCCGAGTCCTCAAGCCTAGACAGCACAATCACACCACCATCTCCTAGGAGGATACCTAACTTCTGCATGCCATTGTCACCGGAGCCAAAATAAATTGGTGTCGGCTCATCAAAATTCATATGCTCGATGCCATCGGTGATGACATGCCTCTTCCTTATGCCCTCCTCATTATGAACTTCCTTGAAGCATCCGGATTTGTCACGGAAAATGGTCCTCTCAAAAGAAGTACCAAAATTTGGGAAATCTCGGAGTCTTCTTTCCATCATGATGGTGATCATGCTCCAGCTCCTTCTTCAAGTCGTCCACCCCGTCGTGCTCGTTCGTCCCAAGAGCCTACTCTCCAAACCATATCCGACCAGCTTGCTCAACTCACTCATGAGATCCATGGATACTTTGATCATGTCAATTATCCATATGCAGCTCTCGTTCCTTTTGAAGCAGCGCTGGATAACGAGGCGGACAACGACGGAAATGAATAAATTTTTTTTGTGTTTTGTGTGGTTTTTGCTGTTGTTCTCTTTGGTTCCCATTGATGTACCCTCTTTTTTTCCAATAAATAAACCTTGTTTATTTCATCTTTTTGCATCTTTCCTTACTATTTTTTTGCTAATGGCAAAAGGGGGAAGAAAACGGGATATCGGGTATGCACCACCTCTTAATTCATTGATTGCTTATCAGCTAAAATTGAGGGGGAACTCTTAAATTGAGGGGGAACAAGAACAAAATTGCATAATTGTTACTTGTCTTGAATTGTCAATATCTTTTGCCTAAATTGCATATCCCGCTTAATGTTTGCCATTATCAAAACGGGGGAAATTGTTAGAAACACGTTCTCAATGCAGTATACTAAACGTGTACTCTTTTGTAGGTTTTGGTGAATGACAAACGAAACAAAAATTGATATATGACGGAATTCAAGTACAAGCGCACAATGGTTGCGAATAAGATTGAAGTTCAAGATATAGCTTTTAATTGTTATTGAGTTGCTCTAAATTGTAATCTCGATCCTATAACTTGACTCATAGTATGGCCTCTCTCATAAAACTATTTTCCAAAATCATGCATATTTAATTCTGTGTCAAAAAGATTTTAAATCATGCATATTTACATTAGACAAAATGTTTTCTAAACATGCCTCAAAAATTTGGGCTAAAATAATCGATTATGTACTTATGATAATCGATTGTTTCTGAGCCAAAACTGCATGACAATCGATTATGAATTAATGGTAATCGATTGTGAGTAAGACAGTGAACATCAGGTTTTTCCAAATCTGCATGATAATCGATTGTGAACAAATGACAATCGATTGTTATTGAGGTAAAGTTTTTCAATACTCAAAATAATCGATTATGAACTAATGGTGATCGATTGTGTTGAGTTGATGTCTTCCAGTGATTTTAAATTTAATTAAGTAATCGATTATGTCTTTAGATAATCGATTATCACTGAGACAGTAAGTTTTATGATTTTCAGAAAATAACAAGTAATCGATTGTTGCAAAGGACAATCGATTGTTGAAGCTGGCCGTTGTCAAATGATTTTCAAATACCATAAGGTAATCGATTATTGATTCTAGATAATCGATGTTCTGCTTAAAATCCGGAAATAATTTTTAGAACGTTGCTGAAGTAATCGATTATTGATTTTATATAATCGATGTTTTGCTTAAAATCTGGAAATGATTTTTAGAACGTTGCCAGTAATCGATTATAGATTATGTATAATCGATTGTGAAGCGTTAAATCTGGGATTGATTTTTAAACTGACTGGCAGATAATCGATTGTTTGGTCTTAATAATCGATTATCACTGAGTAATTTCAGCAACTCTTAATCGGCTATTAGACAACGGTTGAACCAACGTTTTTAACTATAAATACAGCTTCATTTCAGTGTTTTAAAAACAACAACATACACAAACTGATCATTACATTGCTATAAGCTTTCATTTAATTGTTCTTCATTTTCTACTCATTTCATAAAGCTTTTGAGAGCCATATTATTGCTTAAAGTTGTTGTGATCTTGAACATATTCTTTTACTCATATCTACTCAATAAGGAGTACTTTAGTTAAGTGAGTGTCCAAGTATTTGATATACTTGTAAGAGAATTGCGATTCTCTTGTTTCAAGGAACTTGCGTTTCCTTGGGTGAAGTCTTTGAGATTGCGATCTCCGAGCAACTGTTTGAGGCTTGTGTCCTCAAGTGTGTAACGGTTTGTTGAGCACCCTTAAGCTTAACAAGATAGTGAAAAATCTCGAGAGAGTCTCTCGGGGACTGGACTAACCACGTTGGTGGCCAACCAGTATACATCTTTGTGTAAGTTTATTTTTCTGCATTTATTTTACTTCCTGCAAAGTATAAATTCCGCAAGAAAACGCTAAATTCTATTAATACGCTATTCACCCCCCCTCTAGCGTAAAGCGTAGTTTCTAACAACAAGAACTATGAAGTGAAAGTTTAGAATTGAATAAACTAAAGAGACCGCTTGCCTTGGATGTTCTGGCCTTGGCCAATAGATTTGTGAGATTGGATATTTTTGAGCCCAGCAGGGTGTTAGCTTGCACGGTTGCTCGCTTGTCATTGATGGAGCGTATCCGGGAGCGGCAGTTTGATGATCCCCATTTGTGTGTCTTGAGAGAGACAGTGCAGAGGGGAGGTGCCAAGGAGATGACTTTGGGAGATGATGGCATATTGAGGTTGCGGGGGTGAGTTTGTGTGCCTAATGTTGATGGTATTCGAGAGCCGATCTTAGTGAAGGCCCACAGTTCTCGGTATTCTATTCACTCAGGCACCGCGAAGATGTATCAGGATTTGAGAAAGCATTATTGGTTGCATAGAATGAAGAAAGACATTGTTACATATGTGGCAGGTTGTCTAATTTGTCAGCAGGTTAAGTACGAGGATCAGAGGCCTGGTGGGTTATTTCAGATGATTGAGATTCCCGAGTGAAAGTGGGAGAGGATCACTATGGATTTTGTTACTGGCCTTCCGATGACTTGGAAGCAGGTTGATGCTATATAGGTTATTATTGATTGGTCGACTAAGTCAGCACATTTCATCCCAGTTGGCACCACCTATTCATCCGAGAGGTATGCTGAGATTTATATCAGGGAGATCGTTCGCTTTCATGGGGTGCCCATATCTATTATTTCGGATCGGGGTCCACATTTTACCTCGCATTTTTGGAGGGCAGTGCAGCATGAGTTGGGCACCCAGGTCCAGTTGAGTACAAAATTTCACCCCCAGACGGACGGTCAGACCGAGAGGACCATTCAGATTCTTGAGGATATGCTCCGAGCCTGCGTTATTGATTTTGGAGGCTCGTGGGACCAGTTCTTGCTGTTAGTGGAGTTTTCCTACAACAACAGCTACCAGTCCAGTATTCAGATTGCTCCTTATGAGGTATTGTATGGTAGGCGGTGTCGGTCCCCAGTCGGATTGTTTGAGCCGGGAGAGGCTTGGTTATTAAATATAGATTTAGTGCAGCAGGCCTTGGATAAGGTCAAGATCATTTAGGACAGACTTCGGTCCGCTCAGTCTAGGCAGAAGAGTCTTGCAAATCGTAAGGTCAGGGATGTTGCTTTCATGGTTGGTGAGAAATTATTGCTCCGTGCGTCGCCTATGAAGGGCGTGATGAGGTTTGCGAAGAAGGGAAAGCTTAACCCTAGGTATATTGGCCCATTTGAGATTCTGGACCGTGTGGGGTATGTGGCATATAGACTTGCATTGCCGACTAGCTTGTCAGTAGGGCGTCTGATTTTTCATGTATCCATGCTTTAGAAGTATCACGGTGATCCCACCCATGTGTTAGATTTCAGTACTGTCCAATTGGACAAGGATCTGTCATATGAGGAGGAGCCGGTGGCTATTTCAGATCGGCAGGTTCGACAGTTGAGGTTGCGTAGTTTTCCTTCAGTGCGTGTTCAGTGGAGAGGTCAGCCTCATGAGGCATCGACCTGGGAGTCTGAGTTTGATATGCGGAGCCGTTATCCCCGTTTATTGCCCGACTCAGGAACTTCTTTCTTTTGTCCGTTTGACGACGAACAATTGTTTTAGAGGTGAAGGATGTGACGACCCAAAGGGTCATCACCGTAATTATCCCTTTCCTTGCACTTCTTAGGCCTTGAAAACCTCTCATTAGGTTGCCTCGATTTGCGTGCACAGTCTAGGCGCGATGCTGGAAAATGTTTTGTGAAAATATTTGAATTCTATGTTAAAAACTATGAATTTTGATACTAATATTCCTATAGTTGACTTTGGTCAATGTTTTGGGTAAAAGGACCGGGACCCGTGATGTGACAGTCCCGGAGGGTCCGTAAGGAAATTTGGAACCCGGGTGTATACCCGGAATCAAAATTCGAGGTCCCAGGCCCGAGTACGGAGCTTTTCTATGAAATTATTTTATGAATATGCTTAAGGAAAAATGAAAATGGAAATGGATCAAAAGTAATGGTATCGGGCTCGTATTTTTGTTCCGAAGCCCGGTACATGTCTTAAATGAGCGTTAAGCGCTATCTGTAAAGTTTTGTTGAAAACAAATGCCGTTTAACATGTTTCAGATTAGAAATGGAAATTTGAAAGTTATGAATTTTGAAATGAAAATCATGTGTTTGGAGATTTGATCATATGTAAATGATGTTATGTTAGCGATTTGATCGCACGAGTAAGTCCGTAGGACGTTCCTGAGTTAGTGTGCATTTTTGGTTGGAAGCCTCGAGGGATCGGATGCATTTTGAGTAAGGTCCGAGAGGTATCAGGCTTACAGAAAACAGGTTCAGGTATTGCAGACACCAGCGCGGCCGTGGCCATTTCTGTGCGTTCCGCTCTGGATCTATGCGGTTGCGAGGAACTCCTGTGCGGTCCGCGTGACTGAGTCTGAGGCTAGGAGATACTGGCATGACCAGCGCGGCCGTGCACCAAATCAGAGCGGTCCGCGATGGGAGGGTTCAGAGGGACCCAACTTTTCCCCCACTCGGTGCGGCCGCACCACACCTTTGTGCGGTCCGCGCCAGGCCCTCAGAAAGGTATACAAGTTCGAAACTTTAGCCATTTTTCCACTTCTAAAAAAAACTCAAAACATAAGGAACGATTTTCCAAACAACTTCTCTTCTCCAAAACAATTGGTAAGTCATTTCTAACTTAATTTTCTTTCTCCTTAACATCTTTTAACATAATTTCAACTTCAATCAAAGGCTTTCACAAATGGGAATTTGGGATTTTGTGTGGAGACTAAGTTTTCAAAATTTGGGGAGTTGGACCCCAATTGGAGGTCCGATTCCAAAACCAATTACATATATGAACTCGTGGGGGAATGGGTAATTCGGTCTTGGTTCGAACCTCGGGTTTTGACCACGTGGGCCCGGGGGTATTTTGGGAATTTTTGGGTAAATCTTTGAGAATTTTATTCTTATGCATTCAACTGATAACTAGCATTTGGTGATACATTTGAGTAAATTGTGATTAGATATTGTCCATTTGGAGTCGAATTCTAGAAGAAAGGCGATTTTTTCGGATTCGAGGTAAGTGTTCGATCTAACTTTGACTTGAGGCATCAAAATATGAGGTCCTAGGCCCGAGTATGGATCTTTTCTGTAAAATTGTTTTATGAATATGCTTAAGGAAAAATGAAAACGGAAATTGATCAAAAGTAATGGTATCGGGCTCGTATTTTGGTTCCGACGGCCGGTACAAATCTTAAATGAGCTTTAAGCGATATCTGTAAAGTTTGGTTGAAACTAGACGTCGCTTGACGTGTTTCAGATTAGAAATGGAAAATTTGAAAGTTATGAACTTTGAAACGAAAATCATGTGTTTGGAGATTTGATCCTATGCAAATGATGTTATTTAAGCGATTTGATCGCACGAGTAAGTCTGTAGGACGTTCCTGAGTTAGTGTGCATTTTTGGTTGGGAGCCTCGAGGGCTCGGGTGAGTTTTGAGTGAGGTCCAGGAGGTATTATGTATTAAGAAAACAGGTACAGGCATTGTAGACACCAGCGCGGCCGCGACCATTTGAATAGGTCCGCGGTGGAGCCATGCGGCCGCGAGGCATTTCTGTGCGGTCCGCGTGGCTGAGTCTGAGGCAAGGAGATTTTGGCATGACCAGCCCGGCCGCGCACCAAATCCCTGCTGTCCGCGCTGGGAGGGTATAAAGGGACCCGACTTTTCCCCCACTCGGTGCGGCCGCAGCACACTTTTGTGCGGCCCGCGCTAGGCCCTCAGAAAGGTATATAAGTTCGAAACTTCAGCCATTTTTCCACTTTTCAAAAACTCAAAACCTAAGGAATGATTTTCCAATAAACTTTTCTTCTCCAAAATGATTAGTAAGTGATTTCTAACTTAATTTTCCTACCCCTTAACATCTTTTAACATAATTTCAACTTCAATCAAAGGTTTTCACAAATGAGAAATTGGGGTTTTGGGTGGAAACTATGTTTTCAAAATTTGGGGGGTTGGACCCCAATTGGAGGTCTGATTCCAAAACCAATTACATATATGAACTCGTAGTGGAATGGGTAACCCGGTATTGGTTCGAACCTTGAGTTTTGACCACGTGGGTTCGGGGGACATTTTTAGAATTTTGAGCAAAACTTTGTGAATTTTATTCATTTGCATTCGAAATGGTTTAACTAGCATTTGATTATACATTTAAGTAAATTATGATTAGATATCATTGGTTCGGGGTCGAATTCTAGAAGAAAGGAGATTGTTGAGCTTTGAGTTGCTATTTTCGGATTCGAGGTAAGTGTTTGATCTAATTTTGGCTTGAGAGAGTATGATTAGGTTGTTATTTGTTATGTGCTATGTGGGGTCGTTGTATAGGTATGGTGACGATTACCTATGCGCATGAGTCAAGTATGACCGTGATGTCATATTCGCTATTAAAATTGTGAAGTAAGTGAACAATTGTGATAATTACTTTTTACAAGTACTATGAAGTGAAAGCTGTGAATTAAATAAACTAAAGAGAAATTTTTGGTACTTTTTCCCTGCCGGGACCTATTGTTGAGTTGTATTCCCTTGCCGGGACCTACTGTTGAGTTGTATTTCCCTTGCCGGGATTTGTTGTTGAATTACTCTCCCCTGCCGGAATATTTTGCCTTGATATATATACATATATATATATATATATATATATATATATATATATATATATATATATATATATATATATATATATATATATATATATATATATATATATATATATATATATATATATATATTCTTTTTCCCGTTTGGTCGTGACCATTTATTGGAAGAGGAAGAGAGAGTAAAAGCAGGAAGGGTGATAGTGTGCACTGTTTATCGAGAGTAAAAGCACGAAGGGTGATGCCATGCACTGTTTATCGAGCGTAAAAGCACGAAGTAAAAGCACGAAGGGTGATGCCATGCATTATATTTGACCTTTTTGGTGAGGAATGAGAGTAAAAGAACGAAGGGTGATGCCATGAAGTTGTTGATTCATTAGCTTTACTATTTGATGATTATTTATTCAATTCCATCTTTTGATTGTAGAAGTCATAATTGAATTGCTACTCTCCCAGCATGTCCTCTTTCCTTTTTATTTGCTTAAATTCTTGCTCTTTTTCTGTTATTGCATATATCTGTACAGGTTGGTTGTGGTAGGTCCGGTTTAGTCTCGTCACTACCTCGCTGAGGTTAGGCTGGGCCCTTACCAGCACATGGGGTCGATTGCGCTGATACTATGCTTCTGTGCTTTTTGTGCACAGGTCAGGACGCAGCTTATGGACCGGAGCAGTAGTCAGGTGGCCATCCTTCAGTCCAGAGACTCTCAGGTAGTTCGTTGGCGTTCGCGGGCCCTGAGTCTCCTCTATCTTTTCTAATTTGTTTTATTTGTATCAAACAGACATATGATGTATTTCTTTCAGACTATTACTTTTAGTACTCTTTAGTTGTTCGTGAGTAGTGACACCAGATACTGGGTAGAAGCATGTTGTTAATTTTCGCATTATTTCATCTCTATTATTGCTAAAAGTCTTCCACGTGTTTTAATTAATTAATTCAGTATTTAATTTGGTTTAGATTAAGGTTACTGTGAAAATTATCAAAAAGGGATTGGCTTGCCTAGCTTCGACAGTAGGCGCCGACATGACTCTCGATGGTGGGTAAATCCTGGTCGTGGCATATAAAGCACTGGAATAAAATGTCCTTTGGCAATATATTCTATCGCAAACGACGTTTACTAGCTAGACTTGAAGGCATTGAATCATCCCCCACACACTTTCCCGCTAGTCAATTTTTATAAGATCCAAAAAATTCCCTTTTAAATGAATATAGTGATGTTTTTCACCTAGAAGAATAATTTTGGAAGCTTAAATTACGTGTTCAATGGTTACTAGAGGGTGACACAAATACTAAATTTTATCACCTTTCAACCTTACAATGTCATCGTAGAAATTGTATCACAACCTTACAAGATTAAGCAGGCAACTGGTACTTTGATGACTTTCATATTCATCCTATAACTACCATGAATTCCTCCGAATCAACGGTATACCACACTTGTTTAACTCTTCTACAATCACATCACCAGAAAATTTTCTTTTTTACGTCCTCTAACTGACCTAAGAATTACAAGTGCTAATAGATCTTTAAAACCTTTCAAGGCACCTGGTCCTGATGCCTACTTCCTTTATTTTATCAAAACTATTGGTCATATGTGGGCCCTAAAGTCACCACTTTTTGCAAATAAATATTTTCAGATTGCAAAATTCCGGCAGATAACAACAAAATATACATCTGCCTTATCTTAAAAAACATCATGCTTCTATATGATCTTACAATATAGATGAATTAGACTTTGTTCCAATATTTACAAAATCATCACCAAGCTTATAGTCCAAAGAATCAAACCTCTCATGGATAAAATTATTAGTCCCCCCCAATTGCGCTTTCAACAAAATCAATCGAGCTACAGATAATGTTATTATTGTTCAAGAAATTCTCTCACATTTCAATATGATATGGGGGAAAATCAATTCCATGCTCCTTAAACTTGATTTAGAAAAGGAATTTGACCTCGCTGATTGGTTCTTTGTCCGACAAGCCCTTCAATATTTTGATTTTTCTCCGACTTTTATCAAACCCATCATATCCTGTGTCACCACTACTTCCTTCTCAATCCTTATTAATGGGTCTCACATACCTTTTTAAATCCCACACGAGGTCTTCTATAGAGGAATCCACTATCCTATATCTCTTCATGCTATGTATGTAATTACTCACTAGAAACATTTTTATATGGTTGTCGACTACCAGTTATGGAAACCTATAAGTTTATTTCCCCATGGACCTACACTTTTTCACCTATTCATCGCAGATGAAATTATTCTTACATCTACCACTTTTTCCAAATGTTACCATATTATAATTGACATCCTTAATAAGTTCAATCACCTCTATGACCAAAAAACTAACTTTCAAAAATAAAAAACGTTTTCTCTAAAAATTTGCCGCCGAGACAAAAGTTTTATTCTCACTTCCATTCCCATACGAGAGGGATCCTCCTTTGACAAATACCCGAGATTTTTCCTGTTCACCACCCGACCCTTCAAATGCGATATTCAATTCCTAATTGATAATTTTAAAACTAAGCTAGTTGGTTAGAGAACAAATTTCCTCAGCCTGGAAGGACACATTACTCTCATAAAATCCACTATCAAGAACTTACTAAATCATGTCATGCAATATGTTAAACTCCCACAACATATCATTCACCATCTCAAATGACACCTATGCAATTTTATCTGGGGTACAATCCCCCGCAAAAAACATTTATCTTATCAATTGGAGCATATTGACCACTCTTAAGAATCTTGGTGGCATAGGCATTCAACCTCTCCACCATAAGAACAAAACTTTACTCGCAAGCCAAGCTTGTAGACTACTCTATCAACCAACCTCACTATGCGCTGTCATCCTACTACATAAGTACTTCTACCACCGCAACCCTCAAACCATAGAAGGATCTTTAATTTAGTTAAACTTATTCGCCGGATGGAATATCTGCCAACAAGGTATACAATGGATTCACAATAATGGCTCCCTTATAAATATTTGTACATATCCCTGGCTCCAATACAATACAACACTTCGTAACTCCTTTGTAGGGCCTCTACCACGACATACACTAAACAACAATGTCTCTACCTTCTTTCCCAAAGTCAATGGAATCTCAACTCCCTACCTTTTGAACTACCCACATCCTTAATCCAACATATAACTAATGCATATATCTCTTCATACATTTCTTCAACTGACACATTTGCTTGGGCCCTTGCTAGGCATGGCACCTACTAAATCACTATACCATCAGCTAATTTTGCAATCATCTAGCCTCTCCTTCACATGGACTCGGAAACTTCAAATATCTCCTAAAATAAAATATTTCTTATGGATATATAGTCATAATCAATTATCCACTACGGCACATTATCACCATATAGGCCTTCTCCCAACTGACCTTTGCGCTCAATGCCAGATCAGATCAGAATCTATCCAACATCTACCCCTTTAATGCCCAATAGTTGAACATTTATGGTCTGACTTTCACATGATCCAGGAAATTGCTACATTAAAATGTCACGAGGACCCTCTATTGAATTACTGAAAAAACTAATATTACACAATGAAATTCCCAGCTCACTCAATACCAAACTCCATTCTCATACCTTTTTGCTTATGGCATATATGGCCTATCTTGCAATGGAAAACTATTTCGCGCCCAATTTACTCCACCCTCTTCATCACTTATTTTGAATATGGTCGCAAAATACTACTATCTTAATGTTCCACAACCATCCTCACGCTATTGTATATCTCTTTATATCAAATGAAATCATCCTAGCTCTACTATTTTTAAACTCAATAGTGATGGATCTGCTAAGTTTGTTGGAAACACGTTCTCAATGCAATATACTAAAACGTGTGTTCTTTTGTATAGGTTTTGATGAATGACAAACGAAGCGAAAATTGATATATGGCGAAGTTCAAGAAACAAGCGCTCAATTGACATACAACGAGATTCAAGCTCAAGACAAAGTTTTATAGTTTAATTGAGTCATTCTTAATTGTGATCTTGATCCTACAACTTGACTCGTAACATGGCTTCTCTCATAAAACTATTTTCCAAAATCATGCATATTTAATTTAATGCTAAATGATTTTAAATCATGCATATTTTCATTAGTCAAAATGATTTTTAAATGCCTCTGAAAACTTGACGAAGATAATCGATTATGTACTAATGATAATCGATTATGTTGAGCCAAGACTACATGCCAATCGATTGTAAACTAATGACAATCGATTGTGTTAAGGCAGTGAACATCAGTTTTTTTCAAACCTGCATGACAATCGATTGTGAACCTTATGACAATCGATTGTGATGAGGCAGTGTCCATCAAAGTTTTTCAAAACTCAGAATAATCGATTGTGAAGCTAATGACAATCGATTGTGAAGAGACAGTGTCCTTCAGATTTTTCAAAGTCACAAAATAATCGATTGTGAACTTATGACAATCGATTGTGTTGAGGCAGTGACTTCCAGACTTTTTCAAAACTATTAAATAATCGATTTTGAGTATATAACAATCGATTGTCAAGAGGCAGTGTCTAAAATGATTTTCAAAAACTGATAAGTAATCGATTGTTGACTTTGTGCAATCGATTGTGAAGCTGACCGTTGTCGTAAAGTTTTCAAATACCGTCAGGTAATCGATTATTGATTCTGTATAATCGATTGTTTTGATAAAAATCCGGAAAAGATTTTTTGAACGTTATTGGTTAATCAATTATTGATTTTGTATAATCGATTATTTTGATTAAAATCCGGAAAAGATTTTTTGAACGTTGCTGAGTAATCGATTGTTGATTCTGGACAATTGATTGTTTGTGGTAAAATCTGGAAAGGATTTTTTAAACGTTGCCAGTAATCGATTATGGATTGTAAGTAATCGATTATCAAGCGTAAAATCTGGGATTGAATTTTGATCTGACTGGCAGATAATCGATTGTTGGGGTTTGACAATCGATTGTCAGTGAGTAAATCAGCAACTCTTAATTGGCAATTAGGCAACGGTAATGCCAAGTTTTTCAACTATAAATACAGCTTCATTTCAGTGTTTTAAACACAACAACATACTACAACTGATCATTACATTGCTATAAGCTTGCATACTTTTGTTTATCATTTTATATTCAATTTCATAATGCTTTTGAGAGCCATATTCTTGTCCAAAGTTGTTGTGATCCAGAGCTTATTTCTTTTACTCATATCTACTCATTAAGGAGTATTTTGTTTGAGTGTTTTAGTGTTGTATACACTTGTAAGAGAATTGTAATTCTCTTGTTGTAAGCAACTTGTGTTTCCTTCATTGAAGTCTTGGAGTGTTGTAACTCCGAGCAAAGGTGTTGAGGCTTGCGTCCTCAAGTTGTAAAGGTTTGTTAAGCACCCGGAAGCTTGACACGTTAGTGGAAAATCTCGAGAGAGTCTCTCGGGGACTGGACTAGCCACACGTTGTGGTGAACCAGGATATATCTGTGTGTAAGTTATTATTTATCGCACTTATTTACTTCCTGCAAATTTTAATTTCCGCAAGTTTACGCAATATTTTATTATAACGCTATTCACCCCCCCTCTAGCATTAAGCGTATTATCTAACAAAGTTAACATCCGGGAAAGATGGAATTGTTGGTGAAATTCGTGAGTAATATGGTTCTTGGATTATTGGGCTTTATAGGTTACCATATTTCTCACATAAGCATGGAATCAGAACTATTTGCACTTTATTATGGATTAAAATTAGCTTTTATACATGGATACAAGCCAATAGAAGTGAACTTAGAGTTCCCATACTATCATTAATATCCCACAGAAAGCGCATATTTTATATACTAACATCATCAATGATTGTAGGTTTATAATTAAACACTTGGATGATCCAGCGATAAATTTACACCTACAGGGAGCAGAACAACTTTGCTGAGCGAAAGCCTGGTATCCAAATGGAGAGCTTTGAAGGAATCATTGAATATAAATAACCACTATGTTTTATTAAAAGAACACTGGAAGATGATCGGGCATGCAAGCTTTTTGTCACAAGAGTGGCTCTACCAACTCATCAACCTTCAAACCGTTTACAAACACATCTTGTGTTCCCTTTATGTACCGCTACTGTGAGCATCTAATTTTTGCTCCATATATTAAATTACTCCTAAAAAATGTCCAAAATAGTTTTAATTGTTTCAATAGAATTTTAGGAATTTTCCCTCTATTTTACCTAATTTGTTTGGCATTTATTTGGAATTTAGCATATTTAGTAGCATTTCAACTCATAGAAATGACAAAAATATTTTATATCTCATTTATTATATATTTTTATATTTTAGTTGCATTTCATAAATACTAAAATCATAAAGTATTAATTAATATTATTTTTTTTATATTTGTACGTTTAATGAATTAGTCAATTTGTTATATTATAATTTAAATAGATTAATATTAGTTAAATGGGTTATTTGTGCAACATTATAATTAAATAGAGAAGTGATTAAAATGGAAAAACAAGGTTAATTAAGAGCTAAAGAAAATGGGTTGTTGTTTGGAAACTGGACTGTTGGCCCAAGTTAAGTTAAAGTTTTTAAGAATGACAAATGAACTCAATGAAGGACGAGGTCCATCTTGAGAGACAAAGTGGTTATCAACCTATGCATATGAGATGCACGTGAAGAAGATAACTCTTAGGGATCAAGCAAAAATATCTCATGAATATCTTCTGAACTGATCGAAAAGATTGCATATGGGGTAATGAGAAGAAGTCTCCTTATGAGAAGAGAACACAATCCAGAACAAGGATAAGAGTTGGAGTTTGTATTGTTCTAGGAGTCAAATTCAATGGAGGATCAACAATTTAGTCTCAATCAAAATCTAATTACTAACTTAATAAATAACCGGGTTTGTTCTCTTTTACAGGTATGCACTTATGCAGAAGTTAAACTAAATTGAGAGAAAAAGAGCAAGGCATTTTTGCAAGCAATTTATGTGAGATAAAAGTGTGCACTCCTGCAGCTACTTGAACGAGATAGAAGAATCAGTTCCATTGTGTTTATTTTTATTCTAGTTTAATTGTAGTAGGTGGTTTAAAGTTGTACCTTTCCATCTTTCATAGAAGCAATTGTATTAGGTACTTTTAGTATTCAAGTTAGAGTTAACTTGAAGGTGTTGCAATAGTTGAGGCTGTGTGCCACACTGGGATTGTGTTAATCCTTAGGTTTACAAGAGTTTTGAAAATGATATTTTGGCTCATTGATTTTAGTGGATGTTTGGGAAAATCCTACTGAGTAGTAGATCGTGGTTTTTTCACCTTTTGAGCAAGGTGTTTTTCACGTAAGAATCTCTATGTTCTTTAATTTCTGTATTTTTAATTCCGTAAACAGTAGTAGTTAGAACACCTAGAAGAACCAGGTTCTTCTAGATCTAAAATTGGGTACCACACAAATCACCCCCCTCTTGTGTGGTATTGACGTTTGGAACATCAATTGGTATCAGAGGAGGTTATCCTTGAAGAGGTTAACACATTAGGAAAAGATCAACATGAGTGCACCACCTGAGAACTGGGAAGGGCAATCCACTGCCAGGCCTCCATTACTCAATGGATAGTATTACTCTTGGTGGAAGAACATGATGAAGGATCACATCATAGGGGAAGACTATGAACTCTAGTACATAGTCGTTGATGGTGCTTTTGTAACTATAATGAAAAATGTGGAAGGAGTGGATGTGCCAAAGACAAGGGCTGACTGCACTACTGAAGTCTTGAATGGGAGAAAAATGCCAAGGCCAAGAAATGACATGTAGGTGGAATGGGTCCAGATGAGTACAATAGGATCCAAACTTGTACTACTGCTAAATAGATATGGGACACTTTGCAAGTGGCTCATAAAGGAACACCTCAAGTGAAGAGATCCAGAGGAACACTATTGTATTCTCACTATGAGAATTTTACTATGAAAGATGGAGAAACAATTCAAGATATATATACTAGGTTCACTACACTGACAAATAAACTTAAGTCTCTTGGAAGGGTTATTCTTGAAGAAGACAAGGTTGAGAAAATCTTGATAAGATTTCTTTGAGTTTCTTGGGAAAGAAAAATCACTGCTATTAAGGAATCCAAGAATTGGCTACTCTCAAACTGGATGAATTAATAGGAAATATTACTGCTTATGAACTAAGAAGGCAAATCAGGAAGATGGATACACCCAAGAAGGAGAGAAGCCTATCTCTCAAAATTACAGAAGATTAAGATCTGGAAGATGATGAGATGGTTATGATCACGAGAGATTTCTAAAAGTACCTGATGAGAGGAAATGGTTCATCAAGAGGTACAAACTTCAACAAGACAAAAGCTCATGAGAAACAGACCAATGACGGGTGCTATAAGTGTGGTAAGACTAATCACATGATCAAAAATTGTCCTCAATGGAAAATTGAGTGGAAGAAAGAAAGGGCTAATCGAAGAAACAAGAAGAAGGAACATGTTCAACCCAAAGGAAACAAAGGATCAACCAAGGCTATGGTTGCTTTTTGGGTGAAATCTCTGATGAAGGCTCACAAGATGAAGCTGAAGAAGAGCAAGCTCTTATGGACATTGGAGAATTAGAGGATGAGCAAGAGTTAAGTATTCGGCATTCAAAAACAAAATTAAATTTTTGTCTAAAAAAATGTTGGCTAAGCTATTATTAGACTTCATTGTTGAGTCTGAGATAGTTAATAATGAAAAAGAAGTTCTTTCTAGGGAATGTGTTATATTAAAAGCAAAATACAAAAGTCTAGAATCTAGGGTTGATGAGAGTGATAATAAAAATGTTGAGTTGAAGTACCAGGTTCTTGAACTTAATAATAGTGTTCTAGAACTTCGGAAAAGAAAACCTAAAACTGAAACTAGGAATAGGAAAAAAGAAAATTTCTCACTCTAGAAGAAAATCTTGGAAAAATAAAATATGAATTGTATAAGAAAGATGAATTGATTAAGGTCCTAAAAGAAGATATAAGAAAGATGAAACATGAACTAGACTTAACTTGCAAATGGAACAAAGCTTCTCGTGACTGCAAGAGCATCACAATAGCAACAAAAGAGGACTTGGTTATGGGACTCAAACTCCGAAATGGGATGCCTAGAACAAGTACTTCACACTTCCTGAGAATAAGATTGCGCACACTGTGGTAAGACTGGCCTTTATAAGCATGAATGCAATGCAAAAGAAAATGCCAGCCAAAAGAACAAAGCTTTTATTCAAGAGAAACAGAAGTTTCCTGGTTGGGCAAGAAAGAATCTGATTCATCCTTTTGCCCATAGAAAGGGATCCAAACTTGTTTGGGTTCCTAAGACTAACCCCTAATTTCTTTTTGCAGGTTCAGGTAAAAGGAAGTAGCCAAATATGCTACATGGATAGTGGTTGCTCAAAACACATGACTGGGAATAAGGACCAGTTCCTTTCACTTGAGAGCCTAAAAGGAGTAATGTCTCCTTTGGTAATGGAAAGAAAGGTGAGATAATTGGGTTTGAAAAGGTAGGTAATATAGGCTCTCAATCCATTGAGAATGTCTACTTGATAGATGACTTGAAATATAGCCTAATCAGTGTGTCAGAACTGTGTGACAGAGGTAACCTTGTAGCTTTCACCTCTACCAAATGCTTTGTGATTAACCTTACCACTGACAAGATTGTTTTGCAGGGAAAAAGAGTTAACAATATTTACATAGTAGATTTGTCAGCTCTATCAAAAAAAGAACTCACTTGTTTAAGTGTGTTTGTCAATGATCCCCTCCTGTGGTACAAATCACTTGGCCATGCCAGTCTAAATCAGCTAAACAAATTAGTCACCAAGGACTTGGTGATAGGGTTACCTAATATCAAGTTCAAGGAAGACAAAGTTTGTGAGGCGTGTGCAAGGGGGAAGCAGGTAAGGTCATCATTCAAATCCAAGAAAATGGTAAGTACGTCCAAGACGTTGGAACTGCTTCATAAGGATCTCTGTAGTCCAATGAGAACCATGAGTAGAGATAGAAAGAAATATGTGATGGTGCTTGTTGATGATTATTCTAGATTTACCTGGGTACGCCTTCTGACATCTAATGATGAGGCATTTGAAATGTTTACTGTTTTTGTTAGAAAAACTTAGAAATAATTAGGAAATAAACTTACATCCATTAGGTCTGATCATGGAACTGGATTTGAAAATGAAAATATTTGCTGAATATTGTGATGAAAATGGTATAGTCACAACTTCTCTGCCCTAGGACTTCTCAACAAAATGGAGTAGTTGAAAGAAAGAACAGGACCCTTGAGGATATGGTAAAGACCATGATTCTCTCTAGTAAATTACCTCACAGCTTCTGGGAAGAGGCTATAAACACTGCATGTTACATAATCAATAGATGCATGACTAAACCTCTTGCTGAGAAAAATCCCTATGAGTTATTTAAAAGGTGAAACCTAACATATCCCATCGTAGCGCATTTGCTTGCAAGTGCTATGTGCACAATAATGGAAAAGACTCCCTATGTAAGTTTGATCCTATAAGTGATGAGGGAGTATTCTTGAGATATTCTTCACATAGAAAAGCATATAAAATAATCAATAAACGAAGGTTGAGTGTAGAAGAAAGTGTTTATGTTGTATTAGATGAAACTAACTTTCTTTTTGAGAGACATGAATATGAAGATGAAGCCATCGGACTAGTAAAAGAATTGGCTAAAGTAGCATCAAAGGAAAGATTAGGTTCTTCAACTCTGTGAAACTTGACCGGGGAACTAATCAGGGAGAATTTGAAACAAACTCTCTACAAGAAACTGTCCATGAACATCTTCCTCAACAACAGAACAAAGGAGAATCATCTAGTAGAAACCAGCTGGTGGTGAAATCTCACAAGTATTAAAGTTCTCATCCCATTAAGAACATCATTACTGATCCAACATATGGAGTCAAAACTAAATGGAAACTAAAGAATCTATGTGCATTTGATTCTTTTCTATCTCTTATTGAACCTAAAATATTGTTGAGGCTTTGCAGGATGCAGATTTTGTCAATGCTATGTAGGAGGAACTCAAACAATTTGAAAGAAGTCAAGTTTGGCATCTAGTTCTAAGACCCAAGGACAGATCAATCATCGATACAAAACGGGTCTTCAGGAACAAATTTGATGAATATGGAACAGTTACAAGAAACAAGACAAGGCTAGTGGTTCAGGGCTACAACCAAGAGGAAGGTATTGACTATGATGAGACATTTGCTCCAAATGCATGACTAGAGGCAATCAGACTCCTCAGAGCCTTTTCAGCACATATGGAATTCACTCTCCATCAGATGGATGTCAGAAGTGCCATCCTGAATGGCTACCTCAAGGAAGAAGTGTTTGTGAAACAACCTCTCGGTTTTGAAAACAAGGAATGTACTGAGCATGTGTACAACTGGAAAAGGCTCTATATGGGCTCAAGCAGGACCCAAGATCTTGGTATGAATGACTATCAAAATTCCATCTAGAGCATGGGTACAAAAGAGGTAAAATTGAAAGCACTTTGTTCCTAAGAGAAAAAGGTAAAGACCTTCTTGTTGTGCAAATATATGTTGATGCCATAATATTTTGGGGCCACTACTGATAGGTTGAGTAAGGACTTTGCAAAACTAATGAGAAGTGAGTTTGAAATGAGTATGGTGGGCGAGCTAAATTTTCTTCTTAGGCTTGCAGATCAAACAAAGCCCAAATGGGACCATTATCCATCAGCAGAAGTATACAAAAGAACTAATCAAAAAGTTTAAAATGGAATACTCCAAAGAAATAGATACACCTATTGCAACTAGCACTAAATTAGATGTTGATGAACCTGGTTCACCAGTTGATCAAAACTTGTATAGGGGTATGATTGGTTCACTTTTGTATCTCACTACCAGCAGACCTGACATTATTTATAGTGTAGAGCTTTGTGCTCGTTTCCAGGCAAATCCAAAAGAGCCACACTTGAATGTTGTTAAGAGGATAATGAGATATCTGAAAGGCACCACTGATCTATATCTTTGGTATCCCAAAGGTAGTAATTTTGATCTAGTGGGATATGCTAATGCTGATTATGCAGGTTTTTTAGTGGACAGGAAGAGCACTTCAGGTATGGCACATTTCCTAGAGTCATGTCTTGTGTCATGGGCTACCCAAAAGCAAAATTTAGTAGCCCTATCTACTGTTGAAGATGAATATGTTGTTGGTGCTTCTTGTTGTGCTCAATTGTTATGGATCAAACATTAGTTGGTAGACTTTGGAATTACAGTTTCACCTCTCTCTGGCAGAGACAAATGTCTCTGAATCAGACCATGAGTCAGATTCTGGGCTTTCATTCTTTTGGCTAGCTTTCAGTTTTTAATTTATGACTTTTCTCAAAGAACTAGAAGCTACAGTTTTCCTAGCCAACATTTTCTGGCGACGAAATCTAGGTTTTGGGGTTTCAATAGAAGGTGTTGAAGATGAAGTATTAGGGGATACTGGTGTGGATTACCTGGATTGTTTTGAGAGTTTGTCATGGTAGTGTACTTCTTGGAATTTTGGGAACTTTAGGAATTTTGGTGATGAAGGGGATGATCAGAATTTCGGAAGAGGTGAATGACAGTTATGAATAAAAAGAAAGGATGTGGTGTGTATACAAAGAGGGGTAATAATTAAGTGCAGAAACGACATGCCTTTTTTATTAGTCAAATAGAGGTCTAATCACGTTAGAATTTCGGTCTCTTGGTGATTAATGGGCGACGTTAATTTTGAGGAATATGTCCCATTTTATTTATTCTCCTAGGATAATAAAATTGGTTCAGTGCTCACTGGATAGAATTTCTGGAAGTTTGATGCAATTAGGACTTTTGCTCACGACTGGAAAATTTATCTTTCTAATTGTGCAAAGTAGAGAAACATACCTGAACTTTCTCATGAGCATATACTTTGTAAGAGATCACTGAATCATATAAATACATGTCACATGAGTATACTAACTAAAGTATGAAATGGAGTAAGAATTAGTCTAGATATTTACATAATCTGAAAACTCCTAACCAAAAATAATTTCATTTTCAATTTAATTTTCATAGTGAATTCTGAACTGGACCTTTTTAGGTGATCTTAAACATCCCTAACTCCAACCTGTTTCTTTAAATGTTTTCTCTACTCAGTGCTTTAGTGCAGATGTTCTACTGAGAATAACCCTTTCTCATAGTTATCTCTTAAGAAGTGGTGTCTATTTGCTTGGTCCTTTTGTGATGAACAAGGTTCTTTGTCATACTTATAGCACTAGTGTTATCACAAAATATTGGAATACATCCCACTTCTGGGAGAATTTGAAACAAACTGTCCACAAGAAATTGTCCATGAACCTGTTCCTCAACAACAGAACAAAGGAGAATCATCTATTAGAAACCAGCTGGTGGTGAAATCCCACAAGTATTAAAGTTCTCATCACATTGAGAACATCATTACTGATCCAACATCTGGAGTCAAAAATAAATCGAAAACTAAAGAATCTATGTGCATTTGATGCTTCTATCTCTTATTGAACCTAGAAATGTTGTTGATGCTTTGTAGGCTGCAGATTGGGTCAATGCTATGCAGGAGGAACTCAACCAATTTGAAAGAAGTGAAGTTTCGCATCTAGTTCCAAGACCCAAGGATAGATCAGTCATCGATACAAAATGGGCCTTCAAGAACAAATTTGATGAAGATGGAACAGTTACAAGAAACAAGACAAGGCTAGTGGTTCAGGGCTACAACCAAGAGGAAGGTATTGACTATGATGAGACATTTGCTCCAAATGCATGACTAGAGGCAAATCAGACTCCTCATAGCCTTTGCAGCACATATGGAATTCACTCTCCATCAGATGGATGTCAAAAGTGCCTTCCTGAATGGCTACCTCAAGGAAGAAGTGTTTGTGAAACAACCTCTAGGTTTTGAAAACAACGAATGTACTAAGCATGTGTACAACTAGACAAGACTCTATGTGGGCTCAAGGAGGACCCAAGATCTTGGTATGAATGGCTATCTAAATTTCTACTAGAGCATGTGTACAAAAGAGTTAAAATTGACAGCACTTTCTTCCTAAGCGAAAAAGGTAAAGACCTTCTTGTTGTGCAAATATATGTTGATGACATGATATTTTGGGGCCACTACTGATAGGTTGAGTAAGGACTTTGCAAAACTAATGAGAAGTGAGTTTGAAATGAGTATGATGGGCGATCTAAATTTCTTCTTAGGCTTGCAGATCAAACAAAGCCCAAATGGGACCATGATCCATCAGCAGAAGTATACGAAAGAACTAATCAAAAAGTTTAAAATGGATGACTCCAAAGAAATAGATACACCTACTGAAACTACCACAAAATTAGATGTTGATGAACCTGGTTCATTAGTTGATCAAAAGTTGTATAGGGATATGATTGGTTCACTTTTGTATCTCACTACCAGCAGACTTGACATTTTTATAGTGTAGAGCTTTCTGCTCGTTTCCAGACAAATCCAGAAGAGCCACACTTGAATGATGTCAAGAGGATAATGAGATATCTGAAAGGCACCACTAATCTATGTCTTTGGTATCCCAAAGTTAGTAATTTTGATCTAGTAGGATATGCTAATGCTGATTATGCAGGTTCTTTAGTGGATAGGAAGAGCACTTTAGGTATGACACATTTCCTAGGGTCAAGTCTTGTGTCATGGGCTACCAAAAAGCAAAATTCAGTAGCCCTATCTACTGTTGAAGATGAATATGTTGTTGCTGTTTTTTGTTGTGCTCAATTTCTATGGATCAAACAATCGTTGGTAGACATTGGAATTGAAGTGGGACGTATTCCAATATTTTATGATAACACTAGTGCTATAAGTATGACAAAGAACCTTGTTTATCATAAAATGACCAAGCAAATCGACACCACTTCTTAAGAGATAACTATGACAAATGGTTATTCTCAGTAGGACATCTTCACTAAAGCACTGAGTCGAGAAAACAATTAAAGAAACAGGTTGTAGTTAGGGATGTTTAAGATCATCTAAAAAGGTTCAGTTCAGAATGCACAATGAAAATAAAATTGAAAATGAAATTATTTTTGGTTAGGAGTGTTAATATTATGTAAATATCTAGACTAATTCTTACTCCATTTCATACTGTAGTTAGTATACTCATGTGACATGTATTTATATGAATCACTGATCTCTTACAAAGTATATGCTTATGAGAAAGTTCAGGTATGTTTCTCTACTTTGCACAATTAGAAAGATAAATTTTCCAATCGTGAGCAAAAGTACTAATTGCATCAAACTTCCAGAAATTCTTTCCAGTGAGCATTGAACCAATTTTATTATCCTACGAGAATAAATAAAATGGGACATTTTCCTAAAAACCAGCGTCGCCCATTAATCACCAAGAGATCGGAATTCTAATGTGATTAGACCTCTATTTGACTACTGAAAAGGCCTGTTGTTTCTGCACTTAATTATTACTCCTCTTTAAATACAAGCCACATCCTTTCTATTTATTCATAACCGTACTTCACCTCTTCCAAAATTCTGATCATCCCCTTCCTCACCCAAATTCCCAAAGTTCCCGAAATTCCCAGAAATACTCTACCATGACAAACTCTCAAAACAATCCAGGTAATCCACCACCATTATCCCCTAATAATTCATCTTCAACACCTTCTATTGAAACTCCAAAATGTAGATTTCGTCGCCAGAAAATGTTTACTAGGAAAATTGTAGCTTCCGGTTCTTTGAGAAAAGTCTTAAATGAAAAACTGAAATCTAGCCAAAAGAATGAAATCCTAGAATCTGACTCAAGTTCTGAGTCAGAGACATTTGTCTCTGCCAGCGAAGGAGAAGAACATAGGTCTTCTAACATTGACAAAAATCGAGAAACCCCAAGCAAGGTACATACTTGTTTAGCATTTTCTGATGTGGTAGGAAGGGAAGAAAATAGGTTTGTGTTGGTGGGATTTGTAAAAAATATAGAAGAGGTTGGGTCTAGTAGAAGGGGAAATAAAAAGAAAGGACAGGTTCTTGCTATCTGTGGTGGCATAGAAGAGGGTGGCATTATGTCAGGGGGAAATGGTTCTGGAGAGGCTGCTGAAGGCCTTGTTCATCTGAGTGAGTAGCAAGATGAACGTGGTAGATCTGTGGAGGAAACTATCGCTGACATCTTGAAGAAGGTTGGGGCCAGCTATGATCCAATGAAGCCCAAGGCTTCTTCCCAAAAGACCCCAGCTGCTTCCAAACCAACAAAGAAATGCAATGTATCATCTTCCAAGTCTGCTGTTCCTTTATTACCTAAAAGAAGTGCAATAAGGAGCAGGGTCAAGCAAAGAGAGGTAGAAATACAGAAAGATTTAGAAGAAAGTAAGAAAATTATGAAGGAAAAAGGAAAGGCAAAAGTTGTGGAAAGTTCTGAGGCTGCTGAAGAAGAGCAGGAGAAGATGGAACTGATCCATCAAGAGAGAGATAAAACTGTGGAGGTTCCCACTACCAATCCAAAAGGAACCAAGACTCCTGCAAAGAACTCTTCAAAATCTTTATCTGGTGAAGCCTCATTGGCCAAAAGAACTAGGTCTACAGTGAAGGGAAAACCGGTAAAAGTTACCGAAGAAGAAAAAGAAGAATGGAGTGGAGAAGAAGAAGAGCAAGAGTCTAAAAAGGAACAAGATCAATTTGCCATCTTTGGCAGGAGGAATATTCTGAAGGGAAGGTTGCTAAAAGACCTGGAGGAGCCAGGCATAACTAGATTGGTGGATGCCCTAGATGCACAAGGCTGGAAGGACATGGTTCTTCAATTTGATGGAAGGCTGGCAAGATAGGACCTGATCAAGTTCATGGCTAATGCCACTATGAAAAATGGGGTATTCACCTGTGTGGTTAGGGGACTAAAGGTGCAGTGTGATGCGCCTAAATTGGGAAATATTCTAGACATACACTATGAGGGTTCTGATGACTACACTAGGTAGAGGTGGCCTTATCTAGATGATCTTCCCAGTGCACTCCAAATTACCTGAAACTTTTGTTATATAGAGTCTGCTGAGTATGTGCCAGAGGCAAGATTTGTGCCGAAGAGTGAGATGAAGCCTGAGCACAAGGTGCTATTCGAATTTGTGAACAAATGTATACTGCCTAGAAAGTAGAGAAGGCATACTTCTAACTACGTGGACTTGGTTCTTCTTGAATGCCTTGTGAGGGGAAAGAAGATTAACTAGCCTCCTTCATTTTCAAGCTGCTAGATAGGGTCATAAATGGCTCCAAAGCTTATGCTACTCTTTATGAGTTGCTGCCTAGGTAGAGGTGGCCTTATCTAGATGACCTTCCCAGTGCTCTCCAAATTACCAGAAACTTTTGTTATACAGAGTCTGCTGAATATGTGCCAAAGGCAAGATTTGTGCCGAAGAGTGAGATGAAGCCTGAGCAAAAGGTGCTATTCGAATTTGTGAACAAATGTATACTGCCTAGAAAGTAGAGAAGGCATACTGCTAACTACGTGGACTTGGTTCTTCTTGAATGCTTTGTGAGGGGAAAGAAGATTAACTAGCCTCCTTCATTGTCAAGCTGCTAGATAGGGTCATAAATGGCTCCAAAGCTTATTCTACTCTTTATGAGTTCATATTGACGACTGTGCTGGATAGGTTGAATGTTCCCTTAAAGAAATTGGAGATGACCTCCAACAAGGACCACTTTGGTGTCGAAACCCTATAGGCTTGTGACTATCTTCTCAGTGTAGCCCTAGTTAAACTTGGTTCATCTATGAAGACTCCTGTGAATAGCAAGGTTAGGGCCTTGATTCAATAGGTGCGGGACAAAGGATGCTGAGATTGCTAGGTTCCAGGCTCGAGTTGCTGAACTGGAAAATGAGAGGAATATCTTGAAAGATTAGCTACCAAAAGAGGAGGAAAAGGGTGAAGGGATGCTTCAAACAATGCTAAATCTTCTCCAATCCCAACGCTCTAGTTCCTCCAAGCCTCAGGTCCTCCATCATTGTCCTTGAACCTGTCTAGCAACCCCCCTAGTGACCCAGATTAGGGATTTTTCTTCGATTATTTTTGCTCGTGGTTGGATTTGTTTTTCTTTCTTTTTGTGGACTTGTTTGTAGAAGCATTTATTTATCAATGACAATTTACTTTTCTCTTGCTTTGTGATGATTATGTTTTTAATAGTTAAGTTATTCGTCAAGATTGATTATTGTTTCACTAAACCATACTTTCACCTGCAGTTGTCCCAGTGGCCGTGAGCAACTATTACAATTTGGGATTCACATTATATGCAACTTTTCGATGATGCCAAAAGGGGGAAGAGATATCGTGTTTCACTTTATATTCTAAAAAAGTGATATTTATAACCCGATTAAATCTTGTCCTTAATGATGAGTCAAAATTCCTAAGTAAAAGTGTTGATAATTTAGCTAAGTTCCACAGGTTCTCTGATCAGTAAAAGCACAGAGTTTGTCATCATCAAAAAGGGGAATTTGTTGGCCCAAGTTCACTTGAAGTTTTGAAGAATGATAAATAAACTCAGTGAAGGACCATGTACATCTTGAGAGACACAGTAGTTGTCAACCTATGCATATGAGATGCACGTGCAGAAGATAAGTCTTAATGATCAAGCAACAATATCTCCTGAATATCTTCTGAACTGACCGAAAAGATTGCATATGGGATAAGGAGAACTGTCTCCTTTAGGGGTGTGCATTCGAATCGGTTTATCAATAATCGAATCGATTATTTGTTATCAAAATCAAAATCAGAAAATTGAAATCTTATTGAAAAGATAACGATAAACATATATACAAATCAATAATCGATAAGGGTCAAAATCGAATGCACACCCCTAGACTGTAGACACTCGTTAAATGTGTAATTACCTATTTGTGTAGATTATTATAACATATATATAGATATATATTCCGATATATATATATATATATATATATATATATATATATATATATATATATATATATATATATTGAAAACGGCTATGCATATTATTTCCCCTAATCGATACCCTTTCCTTTACCCTAAGTCCCTTACCCTATTATTTCCTCTACCATATTTAAGGAATGATATTATTTAAAGATCAAGGGAATGAAGTTCAAATTAATGGAAAACAGAATTAGCCATGATGACACAATTTGTTTTGTTTTGTTTTATTTTTATACCGTTGGAGTGTTGGTGACATACATTTGAGTCCTTACTTTAGTTTTGTTGCATGTACTTGTTGACATAATTTTTATATTATAAATGGTGTTCGTCTTATTTTGGCTTCTTTTTGTCCATATAGTTAGGTGCATTTATAGCGATATACTTTCCGTGGAATCCCACAAATTTTCTTATTAGTGTAATCGATAACCGAATCAATAAATCGAAATCAAAAAAATTGAACACTTATTAAAATGATAACGGTAAGCATATATACAAATTGATAATCGATAAGTAATTATTGATAAGGATCAAAATTGAATCGATAAATCTAATGCACACCCCTAACCTCCTTAGGTACTTTCAGTATTCAAGTTATAGTTAACTGGAAGATGTCGCAACAGTTGAGGTTGTGTGCCACACTGGGATTAGATTTAATCATTAGGTTTACAAGAGTTTTGTAAATGCTATTTTGGCTCAGTTTATTTTAGTGGATGTTTGGGAAAATCCTACTGAGTATTAGGTCATGGTTTTTCACCTTTAGAGCCACGTGATTTTCCACATAAAAATCTCTGTGTTCTTTAATCTCTGTACTTTTAGTTCCGCAAACAGTAGTAGTTAGAACACCTAGAAGAATCATTATGGACCAATCAAATAAAGTCAACCAAATTACCCATCCCTAAAAACATTCAATTCCTCCTTTCATTCCCTAGACCCTAGAGACCTAATAAAATCCCCCTCTAAGAAACCCTAACACCCATTCTCCCATCTCCAAATAGAAGATATTTGAACCATTGGAAAAAAAATCAACAATGCCGATCCATAGCCCCTCTCTTCTTCAATGGAAGCAACCATCTCCTTCTTCGTCTCCCAGCCCAGCGTTTGACAAAACCAGCCAAAAACCATCCCAATTCCTCCACCCCAAGACCAACGGCAATCATGGTGAAGAAGACAATAGAGTTGTATCTCTGTTGCACCACCATATTCACCGCTAGCTGGCGAGCTTAGCTGGAAAACTTCCATTTTCAACGAACAAGAAACAACCAGCATCCCTGCTCTCTTGGGACAAAGACGCAACCTTCCCCTCTCCTTCTCCATTCTTCTTTAACCTTCATAGACGGAAACATCTAGATTTCAAATACTGAATTTTAGATCTAAAAAAAGAAGAGAAAGTGGAAAATCACATAAAAGTAAGAAGAAGGATTTCAAAGTTTGCTTGCAATTTCTGTTGCGTTCATTTCATGATTTCTGGATTCTCAAGTTGATTTTTCACTGTTGATTGATGCGATTTCTATTAATTCTGTTGCTGATTTATCGAGCGCCATTTTCATTCTCCTAGCCTTCATTCGACGTTTGAGGTAATCCGTGATTTCCATGTACCATTTTAAATCGAATGATATAAACCTTTGATTTATTTGATGAGAATAATGAAAATCTTTTCACACTTTGTGTTATTTCAAATCTAACAAATTAGTTGATATTCATCATGCTACATCTAGTTTGATGATTATATTATAACGTAAATTGAATTGAAAGTCAAGTTTGCTACACTTGTTATGTTAAAAAAAATATAAATTTGTTTATGTTTTATTTGAGTAGTGTGGTTTTGGAAGACTGGATTTGGTTAAAATATATAAAGAATAGATCTATGCTAGGTCCTATGTGGAATTGCCAATTTTCTTGGGCTTCATGTGAGCCTATTTTGGAAAGACAGCAAGTTGGCCTTGATGTTCTAAACGTCAATACCACACAAGAGGGAGGAGGGGAGGAGATGATTTGTGTGTATCCAATTTTTGATCTAGAAGAACCAGGTTCTTATAGGTGATCTAACTACTACTGTTTGTAGAATTAAAAGTATATAAAATAAAGAATAAAGAGATTTTTACGTGAAAAACACATGGCTCAAAAGGTAAAAAAATCACGACTTACTATTCTGTATATTTTTTACAAACTTCCACTAAAATCACTCAGCCAAAATAGTATTTACAAATTTCTTTGTAAACCTAAGGATTAACTCTAATCCCTTTGTACCACACACACTCAACTATTGCGACACCTTTAAGTTAGCCTATAACTTGAACACTCAAAGTACCTATTATAATTACTTCTATAAAAGCTGAAAGAGAAAACTATAAACCACCTACTATTATTGAACTCGAATAATAGAAAATACAATGGAACTGGTTCTTCTATCTCTTTTAAGTAGCTTCAGGAGTGCACACTCGAAACTCAATGTTATTTAATGAGTTAGTAATTTGAGTTCGATTGAGACTCAATTATTGATCATCCATCGAAGTTGAGTCCTTTATTAACACAAACTCCAATCTATCTTTTATCCAGATTTGTGTTCGCTTCTCATAACGAGACTTTCCCTCCTTATCCAATATGCAACATTTTTGATCAGTTCAGAAGATATTGCTGCTTGATCAATGAGACTTATCTCCTTCACATGCATCTCACATGCATAGGTTGACAAACACTATACTTCACAAGATGAATTTGGTCCACGTCTGAGTTCATTGTCATTCTTCAAAACTTCACATGTTCTTGGGCCACCAAATTCCCCCTTTTTGATGATGACAAACCCTATGCTCTTTACTTATCAAAGAACCTATAAGAACTCAACTTATCTATCAACACTTAACTTAGAAATTTTAATTATCATCAAGGACCGGGTTAGTTAGGTTATAAATATTACTTAATTCAGAATAATGAGTAAAGCACAATATCTCTTCCCCCTTTTGGCATAATCGAAAAGTTGCATATTTAATGTGAATCCAGATGTTAAAAAGTACCCATGGCCCTTGGTGCAACTGCAAGTGAAATCATTGTGCAGTTATCAATAATCAACAAGAATTTTTAAAGTATCAGGATCATAATCATCATAGAACAAGAGAAAACATCAGTTGTCTTTGATAGAGATATGTTTCCACAAACAGACCATAAAAAAACTTTCAAAACATGAGCAAAAAAAATCCCTAATCTGGGTCACCGGGGTACTAGACTGGTTCAGAAGACAAGTGCTGGGAGACCTAAGGCTAGGAGGAACTGGAGGGTTGGGACTGAAGAAGTTTCAGCATATTCTGAAGCATTCCATCACTCTTCTCCTTTTCTTTTGCTAGCTCACTTCTAAGACCATCTCTCTCGATAATAATTTTGCCACACAAGCCTTAAGCCTAACAATTTCATCATCCTTAGTTCCACATTCCTGACCAAAGCCCTATCCTTGTTGTTGATGGGTGTCCTCAGAGATGAACCAGGTTTAACTGGGATGGCATTGACTGGATAGTCACAAGCTACACCAAAATATTCCTTGCTTGATGCCATTTCCCATTTCTTCAAAGGCACATTCAGCTTGTCCAGAACTGTAGTCAATATGAACCATAAGGAGTGACATGAGCTTTGGAGCCATTGATGACCCTGTCTAGCAATTTGACAATGAAAGTAGGCTAGTTGATTTGCATTCCTCTCACACGGAACTCCATAAGAACCAAGTCCATGTAATTTGAAGTGTGCCTTCTCTCTTGTCTGGGAAATAGGCACTTGTTGACAAATTCAAACAAGACCTTGTTCTCAGGTCTCATTTCACTTTTCTACACAAATCTGGCTTCATGCACATCTCAAGTGTCACAGAACCTTCTAGTGATTTCAACAGCAGTGGGGAGAGAATTCAGACATGGCCACCTTTGCCTTATATAGTCATCATACCATTCAGTAGGTATGTCCAGGATCTCACCCAGTTGGAGTGAATCAAACTTCACTTTGACTTCTTTCACCGGGCTGGTGACTACTCCATCCTTCATAGCAGCATTGGCCATAAATTCAACCAGTTCATTCCTGGCCAGTCTCGCATCCATTAAAAAGGACTATGTCCTTCCAACCTTGTGCAGCTAGAGCATCCAACCATCTCATCATTCCTGGTTCACCTAGATCCTTCAACAATCTACCATTCAAGATTTTTCTTTTGCCAAAAATAGCAAACATATCTTTTTCCTTATCAGATTCCTCTTCTTCTTCTTATTCTCCACTCCATTCATCATCTTCTTCAGTAATTTTCACCTGCTTGCCTTTAACTACAGATCTTGTCCTCTAGGCCAGTAAGGGTTCAGCAGAAACAGGTACAAAGGAAGACTTCTTGGAAGAAGTCTTGGAATTTTTAGGTTTGGGTGTAGGAACCTCCATTGTTGTTCCTCTTTCTTGATAGACCAGTTCCATCTCCTCATCTTCTGCAACCTCAGAGGATTCTGCAACCTTTGCCTTTCCCTTCTCCTTTTTCTTTATCTTGCTTTCTTCTAGAGCTTTTTGTAGGTCAGCTTCACTCTGTCTTACCCTTTTTCTTGTGGCTCTTCCCTTCGGAAGTGAATGGGTAGTATACTGTGGGGATGAAGGTTTTCTTTTCTTAGTGTGTTTGGGTACATTTTGGGGCTTCTTGTGAGTTATCTTTGGGTTTCTTTGGGTCATAACCTGTCCCAACCCTTTCCAGAAGATCAACTAGAGTTTTCTCAGCAGATGAACCAGTTTCATCTCTTTGTTTTCTTTGATGAACCAGTCCGTCAACTGCTTCCCAGAACTACTTCCCCTGACTTTATGCCTCTTTCTTCTATAACCCTACATATAGCAGGAACCTCTTCCTTCCCACTTCCCCTCTCTTCACCACTTTCTCCATCTCTCTCATTTCCTTAATTTTTACCTCCACTTCTACTCAATTCATCCAACTTCATATCTCTAATAGGTCCAACTAGAAAAAACCTATTTTCTAAGTTTTCAACCACAGAAGAGCTTACCTCAGCAGGGGTTTCTTGAATTTTCTCAGCGTCAGAAGACCCATGTCCTTCACCTTCACTGGCAAACATAAAAGATTCAGAGTTAGAACCGGAGTCAAACTCTTGAGCTGGGCTTTCTTTCATCTGGCTAGCTTTCAATATCTCATTTAAAACTTTCCTCAGAGCTCTAGATGCTACAGTTTTTCTAGCCAATATTTTCGGCCTTCGAAAACCTAGGTTTGGGATTCACTAGGAGTAGATAAGGATGAATTTGAGGGTGATGGTGGTGGAGGAGTGCCATGATGATCTTTTGGGTTAGACATGGTTGATTGTTTCTTGAGAGAATTTGGGAATTTTCGGATAAGAAAAGCGATCAGAATTGGAGAAATATTTTTGACGGTTGTAGAATTATGAAGAAGAGATAGTGTGTATTAAAGGCAATTAGATATTAATGCTGTAATTACAGCTTTTCAGGGGTCAATTAGAAGTCTAAGCAAGGTGTAATTCCAGACTCGTAAAGATTGTTTGGCTTCCCTAGATTTTAGGAAAAAATCAAGATTTTAGAGTTCTAAATGGACAAAACTAGTTCAATGCCTTAACATATTGAATTTTCTAAGAATTGGCAATTACAAGACTTCTGCTCATGCTTGAATTGTTAATATTTCTAATTATGCAAAGTATTGAAAACATACCTGAACTTTAACATGAACTCATACTGATGAACCAGGCTATTCATATAGAACTTTCTTGAACATGCCTCAAATGCCATAATAGAAAGTTTTTGTAAGAGATTAGTCAGTCATATATACATAAGTCACAGGAGTATACTAATTAAAGTATGAAACTTAGTAAGAATTAATCTAGATATTTATACAAAGTTAGAATTCCTAACCAAATATTTATATATTTTTTTAATTTTTTTCCTTTTCATTGTGCATTTTGAATTGGACCTATTAGGTGATATTAATCATCCCTGATTCTAACTTGTTCCTCTCAAAGTTTTCTCTACTTAGTGCTTTAGTAAACATGTCACCAATTTGCTTAGCAGTAGCACAAAATTCTATGGAGATCAATCCTTTCTCATAGTTTTCTCTTAAAAAATGTTGTCTAACATCTATGTGCTTAGTCCTCTTTTGATGAACATGGTTCTTTGTAATACTTATAGCACTAGTGTTATCACAGAATATTGGAATACAATCAGCTTCAATACCAAAATCTACCAGCTGCTATTTGATCCATAGCAATTGAGCACAACAAGAGGCAGCATCAACATATTCATCTTCAGTAGTAGATAAGGCCACTAAGTTTTGCTTTTTGGTAGCCCATGACAAAAGACTTGATCCAAGGAAGTATGCCATACCTGATGTGCTCTTCCTATCCACTAAAAAACCTGCATAATGAGCCTTATCATATCCTACTAGATTAAAATATCTACCTTTAGGATACCAAAGATATAGATTAGTGGTGCCTCTCAAGTATCTTAGTATCCTTTTGACAACAGTCAGGTGAGACTCAGGATTTGCTTGGAAACGAGTACAAAGCCCTACACTGAAAATAATGTCAGGTCTGCTAGCAGTAAGCTACATAAGTGAACCAATCATACCCCAATATAACTTTTGACCAATCGATAAACCAGGTTCATCAATATTTAATTTAGTAGCAGTTGCAATGGGTGTATCTATTTTTTTTTATTCTTCCATTTTAAATTTTTTGACTAGATCCTTTGCATACTTCTGCTGATGGATCATATTTTCATTTGGACTTTTTTTTATTTGTAAGACTATGAAGAAGTTAAGCTCACCCATCATGCTCATTTCAAACTCCATCTCCTTTAATTTTGCAAAGTCCTTACTTAGCTTATCAGTAATGGCTCCAAATATTATGTCATCGATATATATTTGTACAAAGGAGATCCTTAACTTTTTCCCTTAAGAATAAGGTACTATCAATTTTACCTTTTCTGTAACCATGCTCCAGCAGGAATTTGGACAATCTTTCATACCATGCTCTTGGGTCCTGATTGAGTCCATAGAGAGCCTTGTCCAACATGTACACATGCTCAAGACATTCCTTGCTCTCAAACCTGGAGGTTGTTTCACCAAATACTTCTTATTTAAAGTAGCCATTCAGGAAGGCACTTTTGACATCCATTTGATGAAGTGTGAATTCCATGTGTTACTGCAAAGTCTATGAGGAGTTTTATTGCCTCTAGTCTTGCAACTGGAGAAAATGTTTAATCATAGTCTATACCATCAACCCTGAACCACCAGTCTTACCTTGTTTCTTATAATAGCTTCATCTTCATCAAGTTTGTTTCTGAAGACCCACTTTGTACCAATGACTGATCTGTCCTTGGGTCTTGGAACTAGATGCCAAACTTGACTTCTCTCAAACTAATTGAGTTTATCTTGCATAGTAATCACCCAATCTGCATCCTGCAAAACATCAACAACATTTAAGGTTCATTAAGGGACAAAAAGGCATAAAAAACACACAAATTCTTTAGTTTGATTTAGTTTTAACTCCAGATGATGGATTAGTGATAATGTTCTCAATAGGATGAGAACTTTGATACTTGTGAGGTTTCACAACCAACTGGAATTTTCTAGATATTTCTCCCATGCTCTGTTGCTGAGGAATAGGGTCATGAACATGTTCCTTTAAGGGGATTATTTCAATTCATCTTTGATTAGTTCCCCCTGTTAGGTTGCCATGCATGGAAAAACCTATTCCATCACCTGTTTCTTCTGTTGGTGCCACTTTGACTCGTGCTAAGACTTCAGTCAAGTCCTTTACTAATCCAATTGCTTAATATTCATGTTATTGTCTCTAAAAAAGAATGTTAGTTTCATCAAATACTACATGTACAGTTTTTTCTACACACAAAGTTCTTTTATTGAACACTTTATATACTTTACTATGTGAAGAATATCCCAAGAATACTCCATCGTCACTTCTGGAATCAAACTTACTTAGGGAGTCTTTTTGTTATTATGTACATAGCAGTTACAACAAAATGCCCTAAGATGGGATATGTTTGGTTTTCTGCCCTTAAGTAACTCATAGGGAGTCTTCTCTACAAGAGGTCTAGTCATGCATTTATTAATTCTGTAACATGCAGTGTTTATAGCCTTTGCCCAGAAGCTGTGAGGTAGTTTACAAGAGAGCAACATGGTCCTAGCCATTTCCTAATGAGTCATATTCTTCCTTTCAACTACTCCGTTTTTTGAGGAGTCCTAGGGGCTGAGAAATTATGATTTATACCATTTTCATCACAGAATTCAACAAACTTGGAATTTCTAAATTCAGTTCCATGATCAAACTAATGGATACAAGTTGATTTTCTAATTATTTTTGAGTTTTTTAAACAAATGTACCAAACATGTCAAATGCTTCATCTTTGGAAGTTATAAATAGAACCCATGTAAATCTAGATAATCATCAACAAGTACCATTACATATTTTGTTCCACCTCTGCTCATGGTTCTCATTGGGCCATAGGGATGCACATGGACCAGTTCCAATGACTTGGTTGTACTTACCATTTTCTTGTTTTTGAAGGATGATCTTACCTACTTCCCCCTTTTAAATGCCTCACAAACTTTGTATTCCTTGAAATTGATGTTGGGTAACCCTGTCACCATGTTCTTAGAGACTAATTTGTTTAGATGATTCAGACTGGCATGACTAAGTCTTTTGTTCAACTGGAGGGGATCATTAACCAACACATTTAGGCAAGTGAGTTCATTTTCCGATAGAGTGGACAAATTTACAATATAAATATTATTAATTCTCTTTCCCCGCAAAACAATCTTTTTAGTGGTAAGATTAATCACAAAGTATTTAGTAGAGGTGAATGCTACAAGGTTACCTCTGTCACACAGTTGTGACACACTGATCAGCCTATATTTTAAGCCATTTATCAAGTATACATTCTCAATGGAGTGAGAGTATGTACTACGTACCTTTCCAACCCTAATGATCTCACTTTTTTTCCATTACCAAAGGAGACATTACCTCCTTTTAAGTCCTCAAATGAAAGGAATTGATCCTTGCTCCTAGTCATATGTATTGAGCAACAAATATCCATATACCATATTTGGATACTTCCTTTCACTTGGACCTGCAAAAAGAACTCAGGAGTTAGTCATAGAAACCCAAACTAGTTTGGGTACCTTTATATGGGCAAAGGGATAAATCAAATTTCTTCTACCCCACCTAGGCAACTTGTTCTTTTCTTGAACAGAGGGTTTCTTCTTTTGACTGGCCTTTTCTTTTGCATTATATTCATTTTTGTAATGGCCAACCTTTCCACACTGTGTGCAAATTTTATTCTCAGGAAGTGTGAGGTACTTGCTTTTAGGGTCCCATTTTGGTGCTTGATTCCCATAGCCAAGTCCTCTTTTATTGCTGTTGTGATGCTCTTGCAACCAAGAAAGTGCATCAGAAGCCTTCTTCCATTAGCAAGTTCTGTCTAGTTCATGTTTCACCTTTCCTAGCTCTTCTTTTAGGACTTTAATCAATTTATCCTTTTTAAACAACTCATCCTTCATTTTTCCTAAGTTTTCCTCTAGAGTGAGAGAGGTGTGATCAACTTGTTCTTTCCTGTTCCTAGTTTCAGTTTTAAGTTTTCAGACCTAAGTTCTAGAACACTGGTGTCAAGTTAGAGAACCTAGTTCTTCAACTCAAACATTTTTTCTATAACTCTCATTAAACCTAGACTTTTGCATTTTGCTTTTAGGATCACACATTCCCTAGGCAGATCTTCCTTTTCATTGTTCATTATATCAGACTCATCAATGAAGTCTAGTAACAGCTCTGACAACCTTTCTTTAGAAAGGAATTTAATTTTGTCTTTGAGATGAAGAACACTTACCTCTTGTTCATTATCTGATTATCCAATAGCCATAAGATTCTGTTCCTCTACAACTTCATCCTCTGAGTCCTTATCTGATATTTCTCCTCAGGCAGCAGCCATAGCCTTTGTTGATCCTTTGTTCCTTTTTAGTTGAACTTGTTCCTTCTTCCTGTTCCTTCGTTCAGAACTTTCTTTCTTCCTCGCAATTTCCCATTGAGAGCAGTTCTTGATCATGTGATCAGTCTTACTACACTTGTAACAACCCTCATTGGTTTGTTTCTCAGGAGCCCTTAGTTTGTTGAAGGTTATACCTCTTAAAGAACCCTTTCCTCTCATCAGGTACTTTTTGAAATATCTAGTGATCATAGCCATCTTATCATCCTCCAGATCTGAACCTTCAGCAATTCTGAGAGCCAGGCTTCCTTCCTTCTTGGGTGTATCCATCTTCATGGTTTGCCTTCTGAGTTCATAAGTGCCTTATCAGTTTATAAGTAGTAAGATTTCAAATTAGTTCATCCAGCTTGAGGGTAGAAATATGTTTAGATTCCTAAATTGCAGTGATTTTGCTTTCCCATGAGACTGACAGAACCCTTGTCAATATTTTTTCAACCTTGTATTCTTCAAGAATAATCCTTCCAAGAGACTTAAGTTCATTTGTTAGTGTTGTTTACCTAGTATACATCTCTTGGGTAGTTTCTCATCCCTTCATAGTAAAATTATCATATTGAGAATACAACAGTGTTCGTCTAGATCTCTTCACTTGAGGTGTTCCTTCATGAGCCATTTGCAAAGTGTCCCATATTTCCTTAGCAGTGGTACAACTTTGGATCCTACTATACTCATCTGGACCTAGCCCACACACATGCCATTTCTAGGCCTTAGTATTTTTCCCCAACTTCTTCAAATCTTCAGTAGTGCAGTCAGCCCTTGTCATTGGCACATCCACTACTTCAAAATTCTTCTTTGTAGTTTCTAGAGGACCATGAGTGACTATGTCCAGAGTTCATAGTCTTCTCCTATGATGTGATCCCTCATCCTAGTCTACCACCAAGAATATTATTGTCCATTGAAACATGGAGGCCTAGCAGTTGATTGCCCTTCCCAGTCCCCAGGTGGTACCCTCATGTTGATATTTTCCTAAGGTGTTAGCCTCTTCAAGGATAACCCACTTTGATACCAATTGATATTCTAAATGTCAATACCACTCAAGAGGGGGAGGGTGATTTGTGTGGTACCCAATTTTTGATATAGAAGAACTAGGTTCTTCTATGTAATGAAACTACTATTGTTTGTGGAATTAAAAGTACAGATGATATTGAACATAGAGATTTTTACCTGGAAAATACCTGGCTCAAAAGGTGAAAAAACCATGACCTACTACTCAATAGGATTTTCCCAAACTTCCACTAAAATGACTGAGCCAAAATAGCATTTACAAAACTCTTTGTAAACCTACAGATTAACTCTAATCCCTTTGTGGCACACAACCTCAACTGGTGCGACAACTTCAAATTAGCCTATAACTCGAACACTCAAAGTGCCTATTACAATTGCTTCTATAAAAGCTGAAAGGTACAACTTTAAGCCACCTACTACAATTGAAATAGAATAAGAAAAAATACATTGGAACTGGTTTTTCGATCTCGTTCAAGTAGCTTCAGGAGTGCACACTTGAATCTCATATAAATTGCTTACAAAATCTTCCTTGCTCTTTTGCTCTCAATTAAGTTTAACTTCTGCGTATGAGTAATGCCTGTAAAAGAGAACAACCACTATTATTTAATGAGTTAGTAATTAGAGTTTCACTGAGACTTAATTGCAATCTTCCATCGAAGTTGAGTCCTTCACCAACACAAACTCCAATCGTATCTTTTATCCAGATTTGTGTTCTCTTCTCACAAGGAGACTTTCCCTCCTTATCCAATATGCAACCTTTTTGATCAGTTCAGGAGATATTGTTGGGTGATCAATGGGACTTATCTCCTTCATGTGCATCTCACATGTATAGGTTGACAAACACTATGCTTTACAAGATGGACCTGGTCCATGACTGGGTTCATTTTTCATTCTTCAGAACTTTACCTGTTCTTGGGCCAACAACCTTTATATTAGGCCTGGATTGACTCATTTGTGAGCAACCCAATTAATTAAATAAATTTCCCACAAAGTTTTGAACATTTATATCTAGTTACATGACAGAAGGTACTTAGTTTAGAGACATAATCACAACTTTGTACACTTCAAAGTTACGCCTTAATCAAATATTCATAAAAATACTCTAGGCATGATTGATTAACTATCATGATTGTGGATACGGTTCTCGTGGCATAGTCATGGTACATAATTCCCAATTTGGGTGTGCATTTCATGTGATCTGACTATAACTTCGAACAATAATAAAAATACACATGTTGTAGATCATGGGTACGGTTCTCGTGACGCGATTTGCAATGTGTACAAAAACAAAAAAGTGTACGACAATCATGATATGTTCTATAAATAACTCCATAAAATAATTAAAATCGGCATAAAGTTAAAACTGCACAATAGGTTGAAAACACGTAATAAATCAGATAATTAGGCCAATTATTAATTGTTGAGGGACCGTGCTAAAACTACAGAATCCAGGAATGCCTAACACCTTCTCCCGGGATAACATAATTTCTTGTCCGTTCTTCTGTGTTCGTAGACCATAAATTAGAGTCAATTTTCCTCGATTTGGGTTTTAAAATAAATTGGTAACTTGGTACACCATAAATTATTCCAAGTGGCGACTCTGAAATTAATAAATAATTCAATTTTAACTAATGTCACTTTAATTGGAAAAACTCCATATTCCCTATCCCCTACTGGAAAAAAGAGGTGTCACAACTACTAATATGGGCCCTACTAGAAGTAGTATTTCCCCGGGCACCCCTTTTTGTTACGACCCATCAGGAGGTTGCCCCTATAGGAAAATCAATAGACTGGCTATACCTACTTGCACTACTAATTTTTTGTTTTAATAGAATGTTATCCTTTGCACACAAAAAAGAATTGATCCCCTTCTGCCTTGGGGAGATTTGGCTCACTAGAAATAACAATTGTCTTAATGATAAAAGAGAGCCAATTTCTTGTAAGAATGCAATAGCTAGAGCTTATGAATTCATACATGTGGCTGGTGGATGCACAACCATAACTGAAACTGTTATAGAAATAAGATAGCATCCTCCTAGAAAAGGGTAATCTTAAACAGATGGTGCAGCCCTCCAAATGGGGTCAATAGGATGATTAGGAGGAATAATCGGGAAAAATAATAGGAATTGGGTAATGTGGTTAATGAGGAAAATCAATTTTACCAACACTCTTCATTATGAACAAACAGCTCTTGTTAGTTTTTATGAGTCCACCAAACAGTAGAGTACCCGGTTCTCTATGAGGTCAAGCTTAGGATGCTAATAAAAGTGTAAGTAAAGAAGACAACGGATTTTTACGTGGAAAATCCCACACAAGGGGATCAAAAAATCATGACCTACACTTTTAGGCTTTTAACTTCACTAACTTGCAATCTCACTATTACAAGCCACGTTGTAATAACCCTATTACAATGACTTCAACTAACTTGTGATGCTCTCACCACAAGCCACTTTGTGACTCTTCCAGTTAAAAAGACATTAGTTATGACTAATCCTAGTCACAACATAAATTGAAGTTTACGAATTTTGGTTTTCCTAAGACAGAGCTACTAAGAAAGCAAAATAAGAGATATATTGAAGAACAAATAACAAGAGGCGGAAAGTTAAGGGCACTAAAGACAATGCAACACTAGTTAAGAATGCAGTGACAGAAGAAGAGGCGGAAGAATTTCTGAAAACGATGAAGGCACAGGATTATTCTATTGTGGAACAACTAAGAAAAACTCTGTCTCAGATCTCATTGCTATCATTATTGATCCACTCGGACGAGCACCGCCGGGCTTTGATGAAAATATTGAATGAACCTCATATCCCTGATAAAACTTCAGTCAACCATCTGGAAACAATTGCAAACAAGATCTTCGAGGTGAACAGGATAACATTTTCTGATGATAAATTACCCGTGGAGGGCACAGAACACAACAAGGCTCTTTACTTTACAGTCAAATATGAAGATTCAAAGGTGACTCGGGTGTTGATCAATAACGGGTGTAGTGCCAATATTTGTCCGTTTTCTATGCTGAACCAGTTGAAGATTGATGATGATAGGATCCACAAAAATAGTGTTTGTGTTCAAGGGTTTGATGCAGGAGGAACATGCATGGTGGGGGATATTATACTCGAGCTGACTATTGGTCCAGCCGAATTTACTATGGAATTTCAAGTGCTCGACGCTGTAGTATCTTATAATCTTTTGTTGGGTCGACCATGGATCCATGCAGCCAAGGCAGTGCCCTCCACATTGCACCAAATGGTCAAGTTTGAGTGGGATAGACAATAAATCATGTCGCATGGGGAAGATCCCACATGTGTTGTAAGTGATGCCATTATGCACTTTATAGAGACTGATGATGATAAGGTACCATGGGTTTATCAAGTCTTCGACATGATCCCAGTAAACCGAGTGCCAGAGGGTAAAAGTATCCTACATCCCAGGGTAGCGGCCGTGACTGTCATGGAGGTTTCAGAGATGTTGGGTAATGGGTTCATGCCAGGAAAAGGTCCGGGTGCCAAGCTTCAGGGTATTGTCCAACCTGTTTCCTTGCCCAAGAATCTGGACACCTTTGGGCTAGGGTTCAAGCCAATTGCAGCGGATGTCAAAAGGGCTCATAAGCTGAAAAAGAAATCTTGGGTTCTTCCAAACCAATTCCACGTCTTTCCAGGTCCTTCGTCAGGCCAGGGGCCAAAAAGTAGTCATCAGCATAGGTGGCGGGCCCACTGATTGATGCAGAGGGGAATTTGGACGAAATGTTTGAGAAGGTATTTGCTTAAGTTAACATGGTTGAGGAAGGGGAAGGGTCAAGCAAAGAAGATATCCAATACATCGGACCACGTGCTAATATCAACAATTGGGAAGCTACTCCTCTTCCAGTGCGGAGGGAGTCGTGGTAGTGGGTTTTGTTTTCCGTTTGTTCACCTAGATTATTCCAGGGTTTGTTATTCAGTTGCTATGTTCCGTCCGTTTGGATGAGTTAAAAGCTTGTTATCTTTACATTTAATGAAATGCAATTTTTTTTCTTTCTTTAATCCTAATCCTGTTTCCATTTTTCTTTTCTTCCTTTTCCTTTCAGTATAGTTCTTTTTATGCTGATATCAATGACATGACATGCATGAGGAATTTTCGGCCCAATTTATAAGCCAATCTAATTCAGAAATAATAATACAAGAAATCGAGTGTGATGAGGAAGTGGAATGTGGCGATGATGAGGCCTATGAGGAAATTAGTAAGGAACTAAGCCATTTTGAAGAAAATCCAAATCCTAACCTAAATGACATCGAAGTATTTAATTTAGGGGACCAAGATAACGTGCGGGAAACTAAAGTAAGTGTTTATCTGGAGCCACAACTTAAAGAGGAGATAATTAAAGCATTGGTTGAATACAATGATGTTTTTTCATGTTCATATGATGATATGCCCGGTCTAAGCACCGATTTAGTGGTTCGCAGATTGCCCACTGATTCGGTGCTCCCTCTTGTCAAGCAGAAACGGAGAAAGTTTAAAACGGACATAATTACCAAGCAGTTTGATGCAAGGGTTATTCGGGTTACACGATCTCCCACTTGGCTAGCCAATGTTGTTCCTGTGCCTAAGACAGATGGCAAGACCAGGTTGTGTGTTGATTATCGGGATCTTATCAAGACAAATCCAAAAGACAATTTTCCATTGACAAACATCCATATATTGATTGACAATTGTGCCAAACATGACATTGGTCCTTTTGTGGATTGCTACGCGGGTTACCATCAGATTCTAATGGATGAGGAAGATACAGAAGAGATGGCCTTCAACACGCCATGGGGAACGTACTATTATCAGGTCATGCCATTCTATTTGAAAAATGCTGGAGCAACCTATATGAGGTCCATGACAACAATATTCCATGATATGATACATAAGGAAATCGAGGTGTACATGGATGATGTGATCGTGAAGTCTAGACAGCAGTCCGATCATGTCAGAGATTTGAAAAAAGTTCTTTCAAAGGCTTCGTAGGTACAATACTAAGCTCAATCCAACAAAATGTGCTTTCGGGGGGCCGTCTAGGAAGTTGTTGGGGTTCATAGTAAGTCGTCAGGTATTGAGCTAGACCCGTCGAAGATCTAAGCTATTCTGGAATTGCCGCCTCCAAGGATCAAAACTGAGGTGATGAGTTTGTTGTGAAGATTGAATTATATCAGTAGGTTCATTGCTCAGCTCACGACCACTTGTGAGCCGCTTTTCAAATTGTTAAAGAAAGATGATGAAGTCAAATGGACCGATGAATGTCAAGAGGCTTTTGATAAAATAAAGGAGTATTTGTCAAACCCACCCGTGTTGGTCCCGCCTGAACCAGGGAGACCTCTAATTCTGTATCTAACGGTTTTGCATAACTCATTCGGCTGTGTACTGGGGCAACATTATGTTACAAGAAGGAAGGAGCAGGCTATCTACAATCTCAGCAAGAAGTTCACATCTTATGAGGTTTAGTATACTCAGCTGGAGAGGACGTGTTGCGCCCTTATTTGGGTGGCACAGAAGTTGAAACATAATTTGTCGTCCTACAAAACTTATCTCATATCTCGCTTGGACCCATTGAAGTATATTTTTCAGAAGCCTATGCCCACAGGGAGGCTTGCAAAGTGGTAGATCTTGCTTATAGAGTTCGACATTGTCTATGTGACACGGACTGTAATGAAAGCGCAGGAATTAGCTGATCATTTGGCTGAAAATCCAGTCGATGAAAATTATGAACCTTTGAAAACTTATTTCCTTGATGAGGAGGTAATTCACATTGAAGGACTAGAACAAGTTGAGAAGTCGGGATGGAAACTTTTCTTTGATGGGGCGACAAACATGAAAGTCGTGGGAATAGGAGCGGTACTCATTTTGAAACAAGTCGGCATTACCCTGTTACCGCTCAGCTTCGTTTCTATTGCACGAAAAATATGTCAGAATATAAGGCATGCATCTTGGGGCTGAGATTTTCTATAGATATGGCTGTCCAGGAAGTCTTGGTCTTGGGTGACTCGGACCTACTTGTACACCAATTCAAGGAGAATGGGAATTGCGGGATTTAAAGCTTATACCATACTGACAATGTTTGCACGAACTTTGTCGATGGTTCCAGTCTATAGAGTTCACGCACATTCCAAGGATTCATAATGAGGTCGCCGGTGCTTTGGCTACTTTGGCATCCATGTTACATCATCCGTACAAGGCTAATGTGGACCCCTTGCAGATGCAAGTCTGTGATCTGCATGCTTACTGTAATGTGATGGAAGTGGAGCTTGATGGCAAGCCATGGTCTCATGACATCATGGGATATATCAGGTGAGCAGTATACAGAACAGGCCACCGGTGATCAGAAGAGAGCAATTCGGCGATTGGAAAGCGGTATTTTCCTTAGTGGAGGAGTGTTATATAAAAGAACACCAGAGCTCGGACTTTTGAGGTGCGTGGATGTAAGGCAAGCCACTTCTATCATGACTGAAGTACATTCGGGAATCTGTGGATTGCATATTAGCGGATATTTCTTGGCAAAAAAGATTCTATGGGCAGGTTATTATTGGCTTACTATGGAGCGGGATTGTATTGGTTTTGTACGCAAATGCCATCAGTGACAAGTGCATGGAGATTTGATTCATTCTCCGCCATCATAACTACATACAATGTCCGCGCCATGGCCTTTTATCTCATGGGGCATGGACGTTATTGGACCAATCGAACCGGCAGCGTCAAACGGGCACTAGTTCATTTTGGTAGCTATAGACTATTTTACCAAGTGGGTAGAGGCTAAGACATTCAAGTCTGTAACCAAGAAAGCCGTGGTGGATTTCGTACATGCTAATCTTATTTGTCGATTTGGGGTACCGAAAGCCATCATTACAAACAATGGGGAAAACCTCAATAGTCATCTGATGAAGGAAACTTGTGAGCAGTTCAAGATTACCCATAGGCGTTCTACGCCATATCTCCCTAAAGAAAATGGTGCGGTTGAGGTAGCTAATAAGAATATAAAGAAAATATAGTGAAAGATGGTGGAAGGATCAAGACAGTGGCATGAAAAGTTGCATTTTGCATTGCTGGGGTATCGCACCACCAGTCATACTTCGTTGGGAGCGACTCCTTATTCATTTATGTATGGAACCGAGGCAGTTCCTGCAAAGGTGGAAATCTCGTCTCTGCGAATTATTGCAGAGGCTGAGATCGATGATGACGAATGGGTGAAAAGTCGCCTTGAGTAGTTAAGTTTGATTGACGAGAAGAGATTGGCATCAGTGTGTCATGGTCAACTGTACCAACGAAGAATGGTAAGGTCATACAACAAGAAAGTGTGCCCGAGGAAGTTCGAAGTCAGACAGTTAGTACTGAGGCGGATTTTGCCTCATTGGGCAGAAGCAAAAGAAAAATTCGCCCCCAACTGGCAGCGGCCGTTTGTAGTAACCAAAGTGTTGTCTAATGGGGCATTGTATTTGGCAGAGGCAGAAGGAAAATGCGTAGAAATGGCCATCAATGCCGATGCGGTCAAGAGATATTATGTATGATTACTTTATTTATGAATGTATCTGTTTGTATTTGGCATATTTTGAAGATTGAAATGACGAAGGCATTTTGTTCTACTATCCAAAAACTTTTATCCCTTGTCATACCCGTTGAGCCATACTTATTTTCCATACCCCTCTTTCAGAATCAATGGCACAATTAAGAAACACATGTGTCGAGCATAAAGAAAAGAAATGAATAGAAAATAAAAGAAAGAAAAGTAACGATCTGAGAAAGGCGTGTTGGTGGAACCTGTTCCGTGGCACCGCAAGATAAATAAGATTAAGGTTTGGATATAGTAATCAAGTGCTGGAAATTTCGGGCAATGAAGTAGGACAACTGAGAGCTGGTCAGTTGGTTCGATCTATTGGGCCGATATTTCCGAAATGCATGTCATGATAATAGGTCCCAGCTGTTCCGGTTAGATAAGTTTCTTTTCTTTTTCCCTTTTACAGTTATCTGGTTTTGGATTCTTCTTATCCTTAACTCATAAAATCATTGCATTTCATTATTTTGGGGGTTTGTTTGTCTGAAATGTTCCGATGTTAGTTATGTTCAATGCAAAGGGGAAAAGGATCTCAAAGACCACTACCAGCTTTCGAAAATGGTAAAGCATAATGTGGTCAGAGCATGTCAACAACAATATGATGTAGAATGGAATAGGGAAAGGCGCCGGAAGTTCCATCGGCTGAATATTTGGAAAATATTGTGGGAAATGTGCAGGTTCAGGCAAAAGGTCCGGAAAGCTAAAACAACACTATGGGTACAAAAGTACTCAAGTTGTCAGAAATTGAGGAACGCGAAAGTCGGTCGGAAAGTCAGGCAGTTTAGAGGAAGTCAGGCAATACAAAACAAGGCACTGGAATGACTGAGCAACAAGAATGCCATCAACTAACCACCATTTTCAAACTAATAAATTTTTGGTGATTGAAACAGGGACAGAAAAATTATTTGTCAGGAGGAATTCTCCGTAAGGGAAGAGCTGGTATTAATCAAGTTTAACCGCAAGTGTGGCATGGGTGAAATACAAGAAATGATAAGTAGCATAGAGAGAGGTAAGTTGTTTCAGGTTTGCATTTTAGAATAAAATTGTAAAGTTTTGAAGTTGAGAGCCTGCCCCAATAGCAGAGGCATACATTTTAGTCTTCTAATTTAAAGTGTTCAAATAGGGAGCCCGCCCTGATAACAGAGGCATACAAAGCAGTCTTTAGATTTTAAGGTCACACTTCAGTTTTATCGCAATTCAAGTTTAAGTTTTGTATTCTCGTTGGTATGTGGAAACGAGCTCCAGTTTCCAGACTGGGGCAGAAAGTTTTCTTTGTTTTGTCTGTTTTCGTGAAATCAGGAGCTCATCTGGGTAATCGAGGAATACATGTCCATTCAGTAGTTAGGAGTCCGCCTGAAGAACAGAGGCATACAATTCAAATTTCTGTAGTCCGGAGTCCGCCAGAAGAACAGAGACATATATTTCAATTCCAGTAGTCAGGAGCCCGCCTAGAGAATAGAGGCATACAGTTTAAATTTCAGTAGTCAGGAACCCGCTTGGAGAACTGAGGCATAGAGTTTAAATATAAGCAGACAGGAGCCTTCCTGAAGAACAGAGGTGACACAATCCATATTTAGTTTTCAATCAACTTCTTTGTCTATTTTGATGTCAGGAGTACGCCTGGAAAACAGAGACATGCATCTCAAATTTCGGTAGTCAGGAGTCTGCCTGAAGAACAAAGACATACAGTTTAAATTTTTGAAGTCAAGAGTCCACCTGGAGAACAGAGACATATATTTTAAATTGCAATAGTTTGGAGTCCGCCTGAAGAACAGAGACATATATTTCAAATTGTAGTAGTTAGGAGCCCGCCTGGAGAGCGCAGGCATATAGTTTAAACTTCAGAAGTCAGGAGTCCGCCTGGAGAACAGAGACATGCATTTCGAATTTAAGTAGTCAGGAAACCACCTGAATAACAGAGGTGATATAATTCAAAATTTAGCTTTCAGCCAATTACTTCGTCTAATGTGAAATTAGGAGCCCCCCTGGAGAATGGAGATGGTAGATTTTTAGTTATAGTCGAAATCAGGAGCCCACCTAGAGAATGGAAGTGTTAAATTTTCTTAGGTAGTTGAAGTCAGGAGCCCTCCTGGAGAATGGAGGTCTTAAATCTTAAGTTATAGTTGAAGTCAGGAGCCCTCCTGGAGAACGGAGGTGTTAATTTTTTAGGTAGTCGCAATCAGGAAGCCGCCTAGAGAACAGAGGTATACGACTCAAATTTCGGAAATCAGGAGTCCTCCTAGAGAACAGAGGTATACGACTCAAGTTTCGAAAATTAGGACCTTGCTTGTACAACAGAGCAGTCAGGAGCCTGCCTGGATAACAGAGGAGTACATTGGAGTTCAAGTTTATTCAAGTCCAACAAATTTGGAAGAGAGGAAACAACATCTCAGCTAGCAATTTGAGATAGCAACAATGGATTTCATCAAAAAAAACACAAGACAATGAAGAAACACAAGAGAATGCAAGACAACAAGGAAGTACAAGATGCAAGTTTGAAGATTTTTAGATAGGATTTTTGTAATTCATAGTTTGTAGTTTAGTCTAGCTTCTTTTATTTTCGACATGGTGCATTAAGGAAGGTCAGCGAGCAGTAGCAACAGCAGCAAGCGCAGTGAAATCACATCTCCTGGTAGTCCCAGCTACCAGACACTCCCAAACTACACTAACCTGATTCCTGTTTAGCCCAGGATATTAGGCAACCTCGGAAGAAGGGTGCGGTCAAAAATTTTCAAAACTTCTTCACACGGAATGTTCAAACGGGCAAAAATCGCTCGTATTTGCTCACTTATCTTTTTACGAAAACTCTTCATGTTTCCAGGCAAAGAGGGCAGATGAGAGCACGTGATTTTTGTCGTAAGGATTTTTTAGGAATTAATTGTTCAATTTTGTGTTTTATTTGCTTGTTGTGTATTTGATTTCCATAATTAATGAAAAAAATACAAAAAATAGTATATTGATATTTTTAGGAGTTCAATTTTAGCTTTTGGTTAAATATAATTAGTAAAATAAAAAATAACAAAAATAGCCTTTTCTTGCATTTTTAAATATTAACCGTTGATTTGGTCGTAAAATAGTTTTCGAACAATTTTATAAATTAGCTAGCTTAGTGTTAGAATTAAATTAGGTTTTATTTTTAATTTCTTGTATCCTTTTACAAGATTGAAAACTAAAAACAAAAAAAATGAAAAATGAAATAAAAGAGGTGCAATTAAAAGAAGAGAAGGCAAAGAGAAGGATGCTTTGATTTGGGCCAATTCCCCTTCACAAATTCCAGCCCAATTGACCCCTTACCCATTTTTGCTCCAAGACCAAACCCCCAAGATCCAAGTCTACCTAGGAAGCCAAACGACATCGTTCGTCCAAGCTTCTTCAATCTCGACCGTCCAAATCACGAGATCAACGATCCGGAAGTGTTGAGGAATTTTACATATATATGTAATCATATATGTGTTAAGTCAAATGACAAGGGTCCCTTCCTCGTACCCTACGTCTTCCTCAAGCTTCTCCTCTGTTATTCTACCATTGACGCCACCGCAAATCGTCTCTGCCGGTGGAGGAGCTCTAATCGACCCCAAAACTTTACACTATTCCTCTCCTTATCCCCGTTCCATTCCCACCATCATTTTCTCCAAAAAGCCAGCCAAAATTTTGGAATTTCAAATCTACAAATCGGCTAAAACCCTAATCCGCCCCAAACCTCATGAAATTGATAACAAAGGTTCCTCATACCTTCTCTCCATAAACCTTATCCAAAACCCTTCAAATCCTCTTGATGATTCATCGAATAGGAAGGGCTAGGGTTCGCCATTTTTCGGAGTTTTTTTTCTAAGATTTCAAGATGAGTCGACTTCCCTATTAATGTTATTTGCTTAATTTGGTTAGAATAGGCAAATAAAATTAACTGGGTGTCGACTCCGTTGGGATTGATCTGGGCAGAAGTTCCAGGGTGGGTTTCGTTCAGTTTTTAGTTTCCTTGCTTAATTTGTTTATGTTGCTTCATTTATGATAATTGATTTAGGTAAATAGTTATCGATTTAATTAGTTCATATCTTTGGATTTCCAATCTTGTGTGTCATGTCAATCTGATGCTTGACTGTTAAGTTCTGATTCATCTCCTTCTTTCTCGTTGTTTTATAATTATTATTTGTTAGGTTTTGTTCCTGTTATGGTGGGTTATTTTTATTTTCAATTTCTGGATTCTAGCACTGTTTAGTTTTCTTTTTTATTTTCTTTATTCGATTTTAGTTCGTCATTGAATTCTAGTCGACTTTCTTGCTAATTTTAGTTCAGGTTTAGTTTCATACTCAGTTTTGTGTTTTGTTAAATGGTGTTTGTTCTTCTTCTTTTCTGTTGATTCAAGATCTTTTCAATCTTTAGTTAATTAGTTAGTTCCTAATAATCTTAGTGTTGATTAATAATCAGTCGTTAAGTCTATTGTAGATAATTTCAGTCTCTTAGGGTTATTTTAAAATTCAGCTAGTAATTTCTTTAAGTCTTAATGTTAATTTTTGTTAGTATATATTAGTTTGTAGGTTGATGAAATTGGTTATAGCTGAGGTTTAGTTTAACTAGGGTTAAATCCATAACTGGGTAAGGTTCTTGAGTTCAGTTAGTACAGGATGTAATTGTGAGGTTGTTAGAAGGGTAGTTTAGGCATAGAAAATGGCAGAACCTTAAAAAATAGTAAATTCAAAATAGGGGAGGGGTAATTCAGGAATTGCATAACCAAAAGAGCATCCTAGATGCTTCTAGATTGGGTGAAACTGTAGCTTTCTGCTTTTTGGTAGTATTTACTTGTGTAGCAAGTTAGAATTATAGGGTTTTAAATAAAAAGGAATAGGGATGGATTTGCAAACACTTTGGATGAAGTTTTCTTTCTTCTTCGCTTATTTAAAAGCATCAATTGCCTTGTGAAAAGGGGTTAAACATTTTTCAACTCAAAACTCTAAAAGCTTTCTTGTTTTCTTCATCTTTTTCCAGAAATTTTAGTAAGTTATCTAGTTCAAAAAGCCAAAAATTATACAAAAACATTCAAATAAAAAATAGAAAAAAAACAAAAAAAAAAGATAACATTCATTGGGTTGAAATTAGTTCCTGCTGAGGTCTCTTGGGTATTTGCTGTTTTGGTCTCCAAATTCAAGTTGAATTATCAGATTTCAAGCTTTTGCTGGGTTATAGCTACTTCGTATGTGTTTTCTAGTTTGATATGTTGGGGTTTACGATTTGGGTTGAACATTTTGGGTCATTTATTCCTATATCTGGAGGCTACTGTTGTTTTCTGTGGCTGTGACTAGCTGTTGAACTGCTGCTGACTTGCTTTCCTTTTTTTTCTTGTTACCTTACACTTCCAAGTACATATTTGATCCTGCTCTGATATAGTTTTGAAGCTCTAATGAAATGAAGTGCCTTAGGCCTTTTGAATCATGCTTTGTCCCAATAACTCATGTTCATTCAGTTTAGATATAGCTTGACTAAATGTATTCTGTTTTGATTTTGATGAATTTTAGCTATGTAATATGAACTAAACTGGACATTGGAGTAAATATTTAGATTTGTAGGCTTAAATTGGAAATCTGAATCAGTATTTTAGCTTTAGGAAACTGTTGGTTAAATTGTTGATTTTTTAAAATTCGAATGTCGCATAGCAGGTTTTAAGATCTATGTTTGATTTGTGATTATGAGTTGATACTGCAATTATTTGTGAGCATTAGTTGTTTAGATAGTTGTTGGAAATTTTTTGTAAGCACTGAAATGAGTAAACTTGTGACTGATTTGAGAATTATTGTTTTGATCATAATTAGGAATTACAACTTGAAAGCATGAGAAGTTTGCCTATTCTAATCTCACATGAATAAACTTATTTGAAAACGTAAGGTTATTGATTTAATCTCATAGAATAGTGTCTGCAAGGTAGTGTCGATTCAATGCATGAAAAGAAGGGTAATTAGTGTGGACTTAGGTACAAGTAATTTGCTTGGTATTGAACATTGTCCAAAACCAGATTTGCAATTCACTTATTCGTAAGCCTGGAGAATCGAACTCCAGACCTTGCTCTCAATGCCTTTAAGCAATTTGGGCTTCAGCCCCCTTTTGTCAAACGAGATCAGATTTATAATGCTTTCCTTTTTACAAGAACTGGGCATCCATCTTGGGTCCCCGTTTGGCCCAAATGGATGTCGTTTGTTTTGGGCTCACAAGAGTTCGAACCCATGTCATTCAATTCGACCCATTTTTGCTACTTTGGCTCATTGTCCTAGCCATTTGGGCCCAGTCCAAATGTGCTTTCAGTTGATTTAATTGGTATTCGTAATTCGGCTTTTGAGTTAGGTAGCGGGTTTTAAACTAAAAGGCTTGTCCTTTTGTTTGGACCCGGACTTGACTTTAAGGCCCGGATTTTAGATATAACTAATTAAGATCTTTCTTTTATTAATAGATATGAAAAAACAATATAAAATATAGTTATCTTTGGCTTATCCTTTAAAAATAAACGAGACGGGCCTCACCCAAGTAAATTAAAAATTGCGGGCCCCTAAATAAAAGGTGTAAAAAATATTTAGATAATCGGAAGGGGCCGTTTAGCGAATTTCACGGCCTTCCCAAAAGATTACAACGCGTTAGACTCTATTAGACGCGACTTTAATAAATTACATTTGTAAATACGGATGGGCATTTTATGCAGCCCAAATCCAAATCCTAAAACGTTTAATAGATTGTGTCCATGATTGTTCAGTACATGCGGCGCAATCTGAAAACACATTTTAAACGATGTTCACTTTCTCAAATAAATAAATAATTAATATAAGCGGTTAAAGTAAAATTGGCACATAGGCTCTTCATGCAATAAAATCAGATAAAAAGTTAAATGCAACAGTTAAGCGACCGTGCTAGAACCACGGAACCCGGGAATGCCTAACACCTTCTCCCCGGTTAACAAAATTCGGTATCCAGATTTCGGTTTTGCGGACTGTGAACAGAGTCATCTTTTTCCTTGGTGGATTCACTCGGTAACTTGGCACACCATTAACTCCCAAGTGGCGACTCTGAATATTAATAAGAAATCTCGTTCCGGTTGTCCTTTAATTGGAAAACAACTCCTTTACGACCCATTGCAGGGGTGTATAGTGAAAAAGGAGGTGTGACACTGAATAACTTGCTCTTTCATGATGGCTGATCATGCCAACTATGCCATATAAAAAAGACAAGGGGGCATTCCAAATATAATCCCGTTTACATGTCCGGAGTCGAATCGCACAGAGAACTAGGGGTTAGCTAAAATTGTTCAATATTGCTAAGAAGACAAGCTTGAATAATTCCTAAATTATAAATATTAATATTCTTATATCTAGTTAACTAAATAATTAAATTAGTATATTAAAAACTAAAGATACTACGGGTTGGAGAAATATTAAGTATGTCTAGAGTTATGATTTTCCCAATTGTCGGAATCATTCCTGCTATGTCTTCTATAATTTTGCCTATGTATTCTATACCGATCATGAGCTCTCTTCATGTTGTAATTCTCTCCTGAGTAACTACGACAATTTATTAGACATATACGCTAGTTGGATTTAATTACAGCTCACTTATATCGTACCCAAGGTTTCGTTATCCCTAATCCCACCTTCAAACCCTTCGTATTTATTCCTCATATACTTTAGGAGTGATGATATTCAACAAATACCTAAATATACACCCTCTCCCGATTAATGCACATTAAATAGGAACAGCTAATTGAGGGCCTTTCAATCAACAGCAATAAGCATATAGTTGAACATAAATAGAGATAATACTATGGAAAATCTATATTAATATAACGAAAAAATCATCTTTCAACAGGTTCCATCAATACCCTAGATAATAAATTAGCTATTCATAGTAGAATGCATAACAACAATACTAGAATTCATAACACATAATAAAAATAGAAAGAAGGAAGTGAAAAACTCGTAGAATAATTTTCCGCCTTTCTCCTATTGAGTTCTTGCCTCCTTAGGTCGAATCTCAGTCTCCTTAGACTCCTTAGGTATAAAATATGTAAAAGTATGTTCAAACCCCCTTAAACTACCATTTTCCGTGTATATATACCAAGTAGGGTTGGGCCAGAATGAAAATATCTTATCCTGCATGAAATAGAACAATCACTCTGCAAAGTTTGTACAGGTGCGCTGCATGGGGAGATGCACTGTGCGGCATGGTAATGGGGAAGTTCTGAGAGTTGTTTCCTGACATGTTGTTGGAATATTGCACAAATGCGGCACACGCTACAGATCACTCTGAGGCACGATAGTGGGAATTTGCAAAACTACAAAACATTAAAGTTATAGCCCTTTCGAATAGCTTTCCAAGGATATATTGTAGAGCCCAAACAGAGTTCTGAGAAAAACGTTATGTGTATTATACTAGACAATACGTTGTATGCCCGCTCGAGTCATTGTTCGTTCTTAAATATCATCCATTGATCCCCGAACACGATCCCGACTTAATTACTTGGGCATATACTTAGACTGCAATTCTCCAAATCAATTGAATTCATTTCATAACATCTACATAGCGCGGAATCCTTCCTACAAGGCATAAAACACACAATTAGTGCAAAACACTAACGATTAAAGTTCAAACTTAATTAAAGTGTTGTAAATTAGAGCGAAATAGGAGACTAAAATACGTAATTATAGCCTATAATCGATGGATCTCCAAAATTTGACACCACAGACACCCTTGACTGGGGACATCCCTTCACGTAGAATTCCCTATGCTGAAGTGTCGAGTACAATGTCTACTCCATTTACTAGCGCACAAATGTGATCCCCCTTAACAGTGAAGAGATATGCTTATAAAGTTTGTACCACATCTTTGTACACCAGAAGCATGCTCCCTTCAAACAAGTGCTCCCATTGTTGAAATTCCACTATCTCAAGAATTTGTCTCATATCGACCATCTCTGAAATTGCTTGGTCAAATGTACGACCCCACAAGACTTTTTGAATTCTTATTCTCTACTACCAAAGACCACTATCAGTGAGCAAGGTCATCATAGCACCAAGTTCTCTAACATTTTCCTATTTTTGTTTGACTAGATCGTTCAACAGACTTTTCTTTCCAGCTTACTGGCCGAACAATATCATCTTCAGACATGACTTGCTTAACTTGACTCTTTTAGACTTGTTGTTGCCCTTCACGGATGAAGAATTTTATTGCTCAATAGTTTCATCAGAAGCTTTATCTACAGACTTTTGAGCTTTCATAGATTGTTTCACTAAGGAACCATATTCCTTTGGAGCATTATTATTCCCACCTTCTGGAATAGTCTTGTCAGCAACAAATTCCCCTTGATTCATCAACCTCTTTTTCCTTTTTTGAAACTCCTTCTACTTTTCTACACTATAGACTCAAAACCCTATTTCTGATGTGACCTGATTAGTGGGTGACTTGGAATAGGATTCTAAAAGCTTAGCATGATCAGGAGGTGTAGAAGTGAGTTTGCCTGGAAGAGAATCAGGTTCTTCAATAGCTTTTCTGGGAACTTCTCATGAGCCAAAGACTCGAGAAGTAATATGTTTCTTACATCGCTTACGAATGAGTGTTTTCTCCATGATACATAGACGAGAGATATGCTCCTTCATTTATCAGACTCTCAGCAATGATAGCTATGCCGTTATGCACTGCTTCCTTTTCTGGTTACTCTGTGAGAGTTACTAAGTCCAAAATTGATGTAAAGACCCATCAGTCATTTTGAGCTCTAGCGCATTGTTTAGCAGTTAGAGTCCATGAGCAACTTCATATCAGGTATTATGACTTGTACGCATGATCGAAATTAGATTTCGGGAAGTTCAGAGTTAATTTGGAAAGAAAATTCTCATTTCAGAAGCTTAAAGTTGAAGGAATGAACTAGGATTGGAATTTTGAGTAAACGACCACAGAATCGGGATTGAAGGTTCCAGCAAGTTTGCTTGATTATTTTGGACTTGAGCATATGCCCGAATAAGGTTTTTGATGATCCGAGAGCGTTTTGGAACCTATAACGGAAGTTAAAATTTTGGAAATAATTTCATAAGTTTGGCTTGAAGTGCATTTCAGCGTTATTGATGTTTGTTTGGGATTCTGAGTCTATGAGTAGCTCAATATAGTGATTCTGGAGTTGGAAGCGCGATCAAAAGTGAATTCGGAGGTTCGTAGGTCATTTTGAAGCCGTTTGGCTAAAGATAGAAAATTAAATGCTTTTGAGAAGTTTGACCGGAAGCGGACTTTTTGATATTGGGTCAGAATTCGATTCTGAAAGCTGGAGTAGGTCCATAATGTCAAATATGAGTTGTGTGCAAATTTTGAGGTCAATCGGATGTGATTTGATAGGTTTAAACATCGGAAGTAGAAGTTTGAAATTTCCAAAGTTCATAAAGCTTGATTCGGGGTGTAATTCATGTTTTTAGTGTTGTTTGATATAATTTGAGGCCTCAAGCAAGTTAGTAACGTGTTTTGGGATTGGTTGTTAGGTTTGGTTGAGGTCGCGGTGCCTCGGGTGGATTTCGGGTGATTAACAGAACAAAATTTGGAACTTACAATAGGTGAAGGGTCTGGTTGCTGGTATTTTCGCTTCTGCGCTGGATTAATCGCAGAAGCAGCTCTGCAGAAGTGGAAAAGGGAACTGCAGAAGCAGATCTTGGTCAGGAGTTCATGGAGCGCAGATGCGGTCAAGGTTCCGCAGAAGCCGAACCGCACCGGCGGAAAGAGGAATGCAGAAGCGGAATATGGCAGCCCAGGGAGTACCACAAAAGTGCCATTTGCACCGCACCTGCAGAACCGCAGGTGCAGAAATTGCTGAGGCAATGAGTCTTTATAAAAACTTGGGACATGGCAATTTTTCATTTGGAATGGGCAATTTTGGAGAGCTTCAAGAGGGGACTTTCATCATCAATGATAAGGTAAGTTATCTCCACCTATTTCGAGTTAAATACATCAACTCTGTATGGGTTTAAGCTTTTAAATTAGTATAAATTTGAGGTTTTTGTGGAAAACTTATAAATTTGATATTATTGGATTTTTACCACAATTTTGGGTATGAAATTGAGAGTAAATTATGTACTTGAGTTTGTGAAGCTATAGGTAAACCTTATCTTCAATAATTTTTGGAATCCGGGAATGCGGGTTTGAGGGCATTTTTGTTAACGTTTCGACCGGGGATAGGAAATTGTTGTGAATTGGGTTGTAATGAATAATTGAGCATATATTAATGTATTGTTATCATTATTGGCTAGCTTCGGATCTTTGTTCATCGGTTGGAGTCTTTAGAAGGGTTTGGAATTTCGGTTATGGATCTTCGGAGCTAGGTGAGTCTTCTTTCTTACCTTGTAAGAGGAAATTATCCCCATAGGTGAGTTAATTGGTTATGTGCTCCTATATGTGGGGGCTACTTACGCACGAGGTGACGAGAGTCCGTGCGTAGCTATTATTATGCTATTGTCCAGGTTGTTTAGGATCCAAAACATGCTATACTTGGATCATTTGTGAACTTATTGACATCTTAATCGCTTATATCATATTGAATTATTAAATGAATTTATAGGCTGATTAAAATTTTTTTTCTTAAATGGTTAAAAGGGGATTGGCTTTCTTTGGAGAATTTTCTCCATGTGGACTTCTTGGTTGTATGTCCATGTGTGTTTAAATTTGGAGCGGGTCGAGCTCCTCGGCAGATTAAATAGATGTATCTATGGTTCACATCGTTTGACTCTCGGCAGTGCACAGTTTACATTTATGTTAGAGCGGGTCGTCGACCTAGACAGGATTTGCGCATGCTTGTATTGCTTGCTTTGAAACTTATCGAAGTTGTTGCAGCCTCTTTCAGGCTTAAGGATATATGTATAAATGATGAAAAGGAATATTTTCTTTTAAAAGAAAGAATTCTTTATTTTCTTCAACCATGAATTAACCATATATATAAAAATCCATGAATTAATATATTGGATAAATCATTGTTGGACCATTAGTAAGCATTGAAGTTGACCATCTCGTCTCTACTTCTTCGAGATTAGACGGGATATGCATTGGGTACAGTGTTTTTGTAGTCAAACTGCACTTCTATGCATTTTTATTGCACATGCATCTCTAGTGGCGTAGTGGGCGTAGCAGCACGGATAATACTGGGACTAGGTGAGTTGCATTATTCGAGGCAGCCCGCAGCTAGTATAGCCCCTTTCAGTGTATTGTATTTACTTTGTCCGCTGTATTGCGGGCGGATGTTGTACTTTATTCATTTTATTTTATTTTATTTTTAGAAATTGCTCATGTACTTGTGACACCAGGTTCTGGGATGTATTTGGGTTTATTCAGAAATTTTAAAAGTTGTTTAAATATCATATTATTTATTTGGAGGAATATATGGAGTATTGTTTTAATTGTATAAAAGAAGTATTTTCAAAATTATTAAAACAAGAATTTAATTAAGTATTTCAGTTGGCTTGCCTGACAGCAGTGTCCGCCACCACCGCGACCCTTAGTGGATTTTGGGTCGTAACAACATGGTATGAGAGCATTAGCTTCCCTAAGGTCTCACAAGTCATGAGCAATTCTAGTAGAGTCTCGCAAATCGGCATGGAAACGTCTGTACTTTTCCGCATGAGGCTACATGGCTGTTAGGAGTACTTCTGTTCTTGATTCCTCATCATGCAATTTGATTTCTAGAAGGCCAGGTATAAGAAGTGCAGTTGAGTAGTTCATAAAAGAAGTGAGTTTTCCCAAGGGGGAGAGTGGCGGAGGTGCATAGGGGCTTGGTGGTAGGACAAATACGTGCCTTAAGGAGAGTTTGGATCGATTTGGGAACTTTTGTAATTGTGATGGGGGCCTACCGATCTAATTTGATGTATGGACTAATATGTAAAAAAGAGATCGGTTGTGCGAATGTGGTTGATTATTTAGAGTATAAAAGGGAGTTTTTACAGAAAGAATCCAAGAATTTAGGCAGTTGATTGCGCAAGGTTATGTCAATAACAGATAAGGAATTCTGGTGAGTTCCAGAGTTAACTAATAGTGGCTTCAATCTAAGTGGGAGAGTCCCACCGCCTATGATTGGGTTGCATGGTTAACTACTTGCGAGGTTTTTTGGTTGTTAGCATATTTTTGAGTTATTTCGGGTACGAGAAAAGAACATAAGTGGTGATTTGAGAAAGGGTGTTATGTTCGGCCTTATAGGCTCATGTTTAGACTTGGGGAAGGATTCGGGATTTATGCCTTGTTTATATTCGGGTTTCAAGGGAAGTGATTATGCCGAGTATTTCGTCGAGAGGATATTCATGTTCTATTAGATTCATAGAGTTGATCATATTTTGGGCCAAGTCAGAGTGGGTGGCTCTCAGTAACGGTCTTAGTGGATTCAAGGGGTAAAGTGTGGTGCCTAATAATTTCGAGTCTATAGGTACGGTTAGGACTCAAGCTTGGTAGCAGCTTATGAGAAGGGTCCCAGGATATTCTACGATGTCTTAACTTGCAGTGTAGCATTTTGGAAATACGAAATGATTCATGGGATTTGAGACATCATTTCCTCGTGATTCAAGGTTACTCGGGATGATTACGGATGGAGGGTGATATGTGTTGAATGGAGTTGTTGTTGTTTCAAAGGATATTAGGGTAAATCGAAAGCAGATAGATTGGTTAGCCATAGTTGAGTTGCCATATTGGTGGTAGAGATCGGCTCCCTCAGCATGATCAAGTTATGCATGTGATTTGTGGCGGTACGTGTGAGATTTGTCGGCCACCGTAATTGATGTAATTCAGGAGTATTCTACTGTTATGACCCGTTATATGTAGGCGGATCCTGGAAGGGCTATGGTGTCTTAGACCACTACATAGATGTTTGCATATTCTACGGTTAAGGGAATTTACAAGTGTCTTGCTATGTTTCTCCTGAAGTGAGTTCAGTGAAAAGCTTTTATGTGATGAAGTGTTAACCTATTAGTGGTTCCAGAGTTCTTATAAAACAGTGTTCTATCACATATTGGCACATAGAGGGTGGTATGGAATTTGAAGTGAGGATCACGGTTTTAGTTCGGTGTTGACAAGGATATCGCGAACTCGGAGGCATTGCATTCTGGCTAAGGATTCTTAATCACTTTTCAGCGTTAGTTCGGCTGATGGTTTGGGTGTGCAGACATGTTATTTGTCACGGAAGCTCATGGAAGCTTGCCCCACGGGAAGGTTGTATAAGTGTGGCATGTAGCCACTTGATTGATTGAGGAGTTGAACCAAGTATGAAGATTGTAGAGATGTCGTTAAATTGAGAATTGATGCCTAGAGGGCACTCGGTCTATTGGGTTATGGACTATGGAGGATTACTCCGGTTGTGATGGTTGTTCTTGTGTGTTATGAGAAAAAGAAAGTTAGTTTGGACCTTTGAAAGGTTATTGGCCTAGATTGGTACGACCAAGATCGACTTGAGGTCGATGGATGGATTTAAAAATGAATATGGGTTCTATATCAGGCCGATGTGTTCATTTCAGCAATGTGTTCCTTATGGAAGGGTAGTCAGGGTGTTATTACGTCGCCGGCTATTTCATGTAATGATGTATTGCACCGTGCTAGTTGTGAGATGACTTGTTGAATTTCTCATGTGTTGTTGAGGTTCTGCATAGAGGTGAGGATATATGAGTAGGATGGCTCTTAAGATTCATACTGTATATCGCACCTCAGTTGTGCTCGAGTTTGTGACTTATAGCATTATATGTCTCCCTAGGGAATGGTATTATGCACTTAGCATGTTTATGATCGATATTCGGTATTTCATTACAATGAGCAATTTTGCTCGATGTGCAGTTCCTTATGTGACTTCTACGTGTGGATTGGGTGGCACACCACCATGTTATGTTGTGTGGATCGGACGGCATGCTGCCAAGGGTGATTGGGTTGCACGCTGCAACAATGTGATGTTCAGTATAGTTCCCAATATCCGTTTCTATGTGTTTTGTTTCCTATTGTCTAAGGAAAACTCGTGTTAGTTATGTGCGTGCTTCGCATGTAAGATTTGCGAGCGGGGTAATTGAAATTCCTTTCAGAAATCATTTTCCTTTTTATATCGCATTCTAATCGGTAGCCTATTAGCGCATCGTGGATTCATATGAGACTTTTGGTCATATCGGGGTATCTTATTGCCTGAGAAGTTTGTACTGGGTGCGATTGTTGGATTTAGGATCAGTGCAATTTGATTACGTGAAATATATTAAGGAGCAAAAATCATTATTTGGTCCAGAATGAGGTAATGTTTCTTGCCAGAAGTATAGACTCAATGATTGGTTGACTTGGCATTGATTATGAACTTCTGCACATCTCTTCCGTTGTGGCAGTACTGTGAAGGTTATAATTAGACTTGTGTATGTCATGGGGTTCAATCGGAGCATCAAATTAGTAGGAATTGATAATATGATCAGAACATGTTATTGTGATCCGCTGAGTAAAGTGATACAAGGCGTGAATTCAGCTAAAGTATGCAGTCATGTTTGGGTACAACGTGAAGTAATTGATATGGTGATCGTATTATGTAACAGGTCGGGCATAGAATTCTGAATGTTGGAATTGGGCTCAAAGCTCTATTTTCTTGAATAAAAGGGGATATCTTTAGATTTCATCATGCCGATGTGCTCAACTGAGTTGTGGTAGCATGGGAAGGTGCATGAGAAGTTAAACAGTGATTTTATACTACTCCAGTGTAGTCCTCAGCTCGTTCGAGGATGAACGTATGTTTAAGTGGCAGAGAATCTAATGACCCGACCAGTCGTTTTGATCTCTAGGGTGATGTTCAGTAGTTATAGACCGTGAGCAGCTTTATTTCGGGCATTATGACTTGTACGCATGGTCGAAATTAGATTTCAGGAAGTTCAGAGTTGATTTGGAAAGAGAATTCTCATTTCGGAAGCTTAAAGTTGAAGGAATGAGCTAGGTTTGGAATTGTGAGTAAATGACCTCGGAATCGGGATTTGAAGGTTCCAGCAGGTTTGCATGATAATTTCGGAGTTGGGCGTATGCCCGGATCTGATTTTGGATGACCCGGGAGCGTTTTGGCGCCTCTTGTGGAAGTTAGCGTTTTGGAAGAAATTTCATAAGTGTGGATTGAAGGTATTTCAATGTAATCGATGTCCGTTTGGGATTCTGATTCTGGGAGTATCTGCATGGTGATTCTAGAGTTGGGAGCACGATCAGAAGTGAATTCAGAGGTTCGTATGTCATTTTGATGTCGTTTGGCTAAAGATAGAAAATTGAAGGTTTTTGAGGAGTTTGACTGGAATTGGACTTTTTGATATCGAGGTCGGAATTCGATTTCAAAAGCTAGAGTGGGTTCGTAATGTAAAATATGACTTGTGTGCAAAATTTGAGGTCAATCGGACGTGATTTGATAGGTTTAAACATCGAAAGTAGAAGTTTAAAATTTCCAAAGTTCATAAAGCTTGAGTCGGGGTGCAATGCATGATTTTAGCATTGTTTGATATGATTTTAGGCCTCGATCAAGTACGTAACGTATTTTAGGATTGGTTGGTAGGTTTAGTTGATGTCTCGGGAGCCTCGGGTGGATTCTGTGTGATTAACGGATCAAAATTCGGAACTTGAAATAGCAAAAGGGTCTGGTTGTTTGTATTTTTGCTTCTGTGGTGGGTTAACAGCATAAGCGGGACCGCACCTGCAGAAAGAGGAACGCAGAAGCGAAACAGGCCGGCGTAGGGAGGACTGCAGAAGCAGTATTTGGACCGCACCTGCGAAAATCGCTGAGGCAGCGAGTCTTTTAAGAACTCGGGAGATGGCCATTTTTCTTCCATTTTTCATTTGAATGGGTTATTATGGAGAGATTCAATAGGGGATTTTCTTCATCAATGATAAGGTAAGTTTCCCCACCTATTTTGAGTTAAATACATCAACTATGTATGGGTTTGAGCATTTAAATTAGTATAAATTTGAGGTTTTGGTGGAAACCCTAGAATTTGATATTCTTGGATTTTGACCACGATTTTGGGTATGAAATTGAGAATAAATTATATATTTGAGTTCGTGAGGCTATGGGTAAACTTTCGGAATCCGGGAACGTGGGTCCAAGGGTGTTTTTGTCATCGGGGTTAGGAAATTATTATGAATTGGGTTGTAATGAATAATTGATCATATATTAATGGATTGCTATCATTATTGGCTAGCTTCGGAGCTTTGTTAATCGGTTGGAGTCTTTGGAAGGGCGTGGAATGTCGGTTATGGATCTTTGGGGTGAGGTGAGTGTCCTTTCTAACCTTGTAAGAGGGAATTGTCCCCATAGGTAAGTTAATTGGTTATGTGCTCCTATTTATTGGGGCTACGTATGCACGAGGTGACGAGAGTCCATGCGTAAATATTATTATGCTATTGTCCGGGTAGATTAGGACCCAAAGCATGTTATGCTTGGATTATTTGTGAACTTATTGATAACGTGAATTGCTTAAATCGTATTAAATTAGTTAATGAATTTTTAAACTGATTAAAATTCATTTTTCTTAAATTTTTAAAAGAGGATTGGCTTTCTTTGCAGAATTATCTCTGTGTGGACTTATTGGTTGTCTATCCATGTGTGTTTATTTTTGAAGCAGGCCGAATGCCTCGGCAGGTTAAATACATGCATCTATGGTTTAAGCCATTCGACCCTCGGTGGTGCACAATTTATATTTATGCGGAGCGGGCCGTCGACCTCGGCATGATTTCTGCATGTTTGTATTTTTTTCCTTGAAACTTATCAAAGTTGTTGCTGCCCCTTTCCGGCTTAAGGATATATGTATAAATGATGAAAAGGAACATTTTCCTATAAAAGAAAGAATTATTTATTTGCTTCAACCCATTGAATTATAACCATGTTTATAAAAATCCATGATTCAGTATATTGGATAAATTGTTATTGGACCATTAGTACGTGTTGAAGTTGACCATCTCGTCTCTACTTCTTTGAGATTGGACGGGATAGTCATTGGGTACACGTTTTTTTGTATTCATACTACACTTCTGTGCATTTTCATAGCACAAGCACATGCATCTCTAGTGGCCTACTGGGCATAGCAGCACGGGTGATATTGAGACTAGGTGAGTTGCATTATTCGAGGCGGACCGCAGCTAGTATAACCCCTTCCAGTGTATTGTATTTACTTTCTCTCCATCGTATTCCAGAAGGATGTTGTACTTTATTCATTTTATTTTATTTTATTCGTAGAAATGGCTCATGTACTTGTGACACCAGGTTCTGGGATGTATTTGGGTTTATTCAGAAATCTTAAAAGTCGTTTAAATATCTTATTATTTATTTGGAGGAATATACAGAGTATTGTATTAATTGTATAAAATAAGTGTTTTCAAAATTATTAAAACAAGAATTTTATTAAGTATTTCAGTTGTCTTTCCTGACAGCAGTGTCCGTCGCTACCACGACCCTTAGTGAATTTTGGGTCGTGACAACTTGGGAGTTCAAATATTGATCAGGATCATCCTCCGAGACCTCTGAAACTTGAGTGGTGAAACCCCCTGAGTGTTCTTTGATGAGATCGGAGGAGTGACGAGACGTAGGGTTCTCAATACTTGGGAGAAAAATAAGGTTTATCATAAAAGGAAAGACTATAGGAAAAGAGGAGGAACCATGTGTGGATATAATAGTATTAGAAGGAGTGAAATAGTGAATCTTAGAGGATGATTTTAAGGGTGATAGGAAAATGGGGGTGGTGTTAACGGTGGGACAAGGAAGAGATTGCTCGGTACACATTATAGGAGTATTTGGAAGACAAGGAGATATATATATATATATATATATATATATATATATATATATATATATATATATATATATATATATATATATATAGAGAGAGAGAGAGAGAGAGAGAGATGACGAGAGGATCATAGTAATAGAGAAGAGATGAAGGTTCATGACTTGTTGTGAAGGAGAGGTAAGTTTTATTGGAAAAATGACTAATGATTGTTGATACTCAATTTTTCCCTGTGTATTTTTATATCCAAAATACTTTCAAAATAGCTTGTGAATGCATATATAGGAATTCACAAAAGATTTGGTATTTTTGTATAATGTTTTAAGCATTTTAAAACCAATTTATAACTTATTTGGTACTGTAAAATCTAATATTCAGTATCAAATCCTGTTATTTTAATAAATAATTTATTTTATTCTTTCATTTAAATAAAAATATAATTAATACAATTTTTACTGGATTTTACAAAGCCATAAGGTATTTTTAAATTAAAATTGCATTAAATTATAATTTTAGCCTATTTATCAATTTAATGAGTATTTCAAGTGAAAAATCGCTCCTGGTATTTTTTTTATTAATTCCCAAACGTATTTTATTATCTCAGTGATTTTATTGGATTTTTATTAAATCGTTTACTATTTTTTATAAAAGTAAATTTGGGAAAATTGGCTATTTAAAATATAGCCCTTAGTCTTTCAGTTATAACCCCAATCCAACCCAATTTTGATCTCCAATTTACTTAACCCAATTTGAACACCCGACCCAAACCCAATCAAAGCCTAACCCGCCCGATCCCCACTTCTAATCTTGGCCTTTGATTTCATATATCAACGGCCCGTATCACTACTTACCAAATTAAAACCCCAAACCCTTTAACCCTATACTTATTTTCACCAATCCGCCGCCTTTCACTCCCAAATGCTCTCTAGGTTCTCTGAGAACCTAATCTTCTCCGGCCCTCTTCACCGGCATTAATGGTCGACCAAGGCATGAAACCTCCATGTTCGTCTACGCATTCGCTTTCCTGGCCTTAGGGTTCGAAGATCGGGGTTTTTTGTCTCGAAGGTAACTGGACCAAAGGTCCTTCAATAGAGTTTCACGGCTGTTCTCCGGAAAGCCTTTGAAGCCTTGGGTCCTTGTCAAGATCCGATGAGCCGTTCAGGCATTTCTCGCCATTTCTGAGGCCTTTTATGAAAACCCTAATGATTTGAGGTTCATTTTTACTTTTCTCTGTGTTATCTTACGATCTTCTTTGAGTACTAATTGTTTTCTGAAATTTTTAAAGTGTTTCTCGTCTTTTTCTTCGCCTAGTCGTATTTTCAAAGACTGTTGATCTCTTTCAAAATCTAGGGTTTTCTGTGGCCTATCTGACTCTTTGATTTTGTTGTTTATTTTTTGCTACTATGTGTCCTTCTCCACAATTTTGAGCATTTTCTTCTTTAGCTCTAAATGGTTTGCCTCATTGATTACCTTTCTATGGTTTTCGATCAATTGTGCTATGCTTTCTTTATAATGTTCTGCTCTTGTTCATCTTTGTCTATGATATTCTATGTTCTGACTTGTAATGAGAACCTTAATTTCCAAGGGTATTTTCCATTCTTCTTTCTCTGTTAAACCCTAACAGCCTAATTGCTTTCTTGTACGTGTTTTGCTACGATATATGCCCAGTTTTCGTATGTTCAGACTTATGCATCTTTGATAGTATGATCTTCCCTTTTTCTGAAACCCTAATTGATTTTGGTACAACTGTGTGATTCTCTAATTGTTCCTTATTTTCTGACTAAGTTCAAATGCTACTAGTATCTTGACTCCTTGATTGCCTGGGTAATTACCTGCCTTATATGTTCAACCGTGTAATTTTCAAATTTCTTATATGTATCTACCCTATATTCTGTGATTAATACTATGTTTTCTTTCCAAAATTAGACATGGGCTTATTTATTTTTCCACCCGGTTCCTTAATTGAAGGGGTTCCCTTCTACTTAATTGTTATGGATTGATTTCTAAATATTTCCTTGCCTTGTTGCTGCCTCTTTTCAAAACTATAAATAGGTTCTCTCTACTCTTACTCACAAAACTCTCTGCTTTTTCTCTTCCTTACTACTTGTTCTCTCTGCTAAAGTTAGCTGGCTGAAAGCCAAGGCTAATTATAAGGCTTCTTTTGCTTTGTTACTCAAAGTGTGGAACTGGTACGTCCTAATTTCGATTATCAACTTTCAACTACTTGTTTATTTTCACCCTGTTCTTTGCCTGTTATACTTTTAGTTCAATATTCAGCATGTAATCCCTTTCCCTTTCCCTTTGTTTGTTTCTTTCAGTACTTCATTTGAATTCTAGCATGTTTAATTCCCCCCCTTTTCCCCGGGATGTTATGTTTCAGTTTAAAACTCTAACATGTTTTATTCCCTTTTCCCTGATTCCCTTACCTGTTTTGTCATTTCAGTTTAAGTTCTAGCCTGCTTAATCTCTTTCCCTCATTCCCTTGTCTGTTTTATTATTTCAGTATGTTCAATTATTTTCCCTTGTCTTTTACGTGCTTTTGTATTTAAATTTCTGCATGTTGATCCCCACTCCTTGTCCCTTTGATTGTTTATATTCAGTAAGACTAGCATCCCTTTCCTTTTCCTTGCCTGCCTTTTCCTTGCCTACCTATTATTCATCAATTTTTGGATGAGAATGGCACTTCATTGCAACTTATAATCTAGAACTAAGGCTTTTAATTGCATATACTCAGAATGATCCCACTCCCTTTCCCCTCTCTTATGTGTTTGAGCCTTGACAAAGGCCTATTGGTGCCTTAATCACCTTCCAGGCCCTTGTTTGACTTGTTTACAAGTCTGCTCCTGTTTGTTACCTTTATAAGGAGTCTTGGGTGTGCCATTCTCATTCAATAGGCTGGGTATGACCACTTCATACACTGGTTTCCCTCTGATCCTCACTTTGCACTTATTCTTATCCCTTTAGGTTCCTACCCCCCCCCCCCCCCTCTTTGGTAAGCCATGCTTAGGGACCTTGGAGCCTCCTCTGAACTTGGATGCCTTAGGGCAGGTAATTCCATACTTGCACTATTAGATGTTAGCAATTCCTGGGTCTCTTTGAAGGCCTTTGGAACTTTGTAACACTCTAATAGAGAAAAGCCTCGGATATTGGGAGCTCGGATTTGGTAAAAGGCATATGTTGGACATTAGTATTGCTTCGAGATTCCTCGGTCTGTTATAGCTGATGATGCATTTTAACTTTTTACTTCTTTAATGTTATTTACTTCTTTGCCCAGTTTTGTAATAATTTGTAATGAAAAAACATGGGGTATAAGGGGCCTGGGGGATTTACTTTCATGCATGCATTAGAGATCATACCTACAGGATCATTTCACCTTATTGCATCAATCCTTTATGTAGTTACCATTACACGGTTGCATCAGTCTTAATTTAGATAACATGTCTATAGTTTTAACACTATTGCATCCACATCATATAGAAAACATGCCTACAAGAGTTTACTTTTATTGCATCAATATCTTACAGAAATCATGACTATAGGCTCGTTTATCTTCACATCAGTAGAAGCCATGTCTTCGGACTTATATTTTATCCATGTATACTGTTACCATGCCTATTATGTTGTTGCATCAACCACATAGATACCATGTCTATAGGCTTCCATATCGCATCAACTTCATTTTGAAACTATGTTATTAAGCTTGCATCTTATAATCTCACCTAGATATCATGCATATAGGAACTATATAAACGCTAGGCAAAACAGTAGGTCGTCCAACTGTATAAAAGCAGTAACTAAAGGGTTAGCAAGTAAGTTTAAGTCCAGACTCGTCTAATGTTTTCCAATGACCCAGTTTTCGACTTATCCTAAATTGGCTTACCTCAAACGGGCCCAGGTCTGCCCTTTTCGTAATGTCATGAACATACAAGCTATTTTCTATACTTAATCTGTGACTGTTTGCTTAAGTTCATGTGTTTAAGGTATTTCAAAACTTCTTTAAGGTCTTGTGAACTACTCTTCTTACAGCTCCCTTTACTCAAACTCATGTGACTAATTTACAGCCCTTTTCTCCAAAACTTGTCTGCAGTTTTAAATCTTTAAAAAGACTTCTGTTTGAAGCCTGCGTTTTCTCTTCTAAAAAATGTCTGCGACTTTAAATCTTTCCTAGATAGACCTTCATCTGAAGCTAACATTTTATAAAAGTTCTGCTGGTTTTCCAAAAGTCCTGTGAATTCTGTCTTTAATTTCGAGCATTCATTATTGTATGAACGAGAAAATACATCTACTTATTTCCTTATTGTAATAGAATCCTTCAACATCATTTTCCACGCGTGCCAAACAAATCCTATAAAAATGCTTATAATGAGTGGTTGCGCTCTTCCATATTATAAACCCTCTAAATTTGGCAAAGGCATATTTGCGGTAAAACCAGTCGATCAACGGTGTAGTCGATGGTTCCGTGCCTTTCCCTCTTGAGTTGTCCGCTCAAAGGTGTAGTCGATGGTTCTGTGCCTCTTGATAATTATTGATTTAAATAGTCGAGTCCGGTAGGGTTAAGGGTCTAACTCTCTATTTTGCATGAAATGAGGCACGAGGTCCCCAGGTTCGGTATGGTCTCAAACATTCATCCAAAGTTGCTAAGATGGTGGGACGATTTGCATGGTAGTGATCGGGTTCTTGTCCGCAAGCACTTAGGAAACCTTCCTTCACTTCTGGAAGTTAGGCCAGATGACAAGATTTTGGAAGCTGCTACTATGTTTTGGGATAGTGAACGGTCCCTCTTCCACTTTAGGGGTATTGAAATGACGCCGCTGTTGGAAGAAATTGGGGGTCTAGCCAGAATTCCTTGGGATAGCCCAGGGCTGCTCATGCCAGAAAACCGCAGAGGTAGAGGTTTCTTGAAAATGATGGGGCTCAAAAAGAACCCTAATCCGACAAGTTCGAAGGAATCCTACATATCCTTCGACTTCATGTATGAAAGGTTCGGATATAGTAAATCATACCGCAATCGCATGGACGAGTTCACCCTCACCTCTTTGGGGCACATACATAGGAGATCCTTTGTATTCATGTTCTGTTTCCTGGGCATGATAGTTTTTCCAATGAAGAAGGCTAGAATCCATACAAGACTAGCCATGGTAACCAAATCCGTAATATAGGGTATCGAGGGGAAAACATTCAGCATAGCACCCATGATCCTCGCAGAACTGTACCGAGCCTTAGAAAAATGTCAAAAAGGGGCACCACACTTCGAAGGGTGCAATTTGCTACTACAACTCTGGCTCATTGAACATCTTCAAAAAGAGAGCATAGGCAGGAGATCATACGTCGGGATTGGGATGATCATATTGCTTTCCATCATCCAACGCGGATGCACTTCATGCCGGATATGTTTGCTCACCCAGAAGACGCCAGTGGATGGGTGGAACTATTAGAGAATTTGAGGAAAAGCAGGTATGTACGAGTGGTTTCAAACTAAAGAGTTCATTATTCGGTCTAGGGATGCACCATTCCTTGTACTCATCGGCTTGAGAGGAACATACACATATGTCCCTCTCCGAGTCATGAGGCAAGCCGGAAGAAAGCAGATTTATACCAAAGGTGGAAAAAAGGAGTCACTACAGGGCTAACTTCCATATGACGATAGCCCGCACAGGTGTTGGGCTCAACACATGTGGCACTCCAAAATCATTTTGGAAAAGGAATACATGGAGCCAGACATATATCAGGCAGGGCATGCGCCACTTTATCAGGGATGGTTAGAAGATGATCATATTCGCTTGGGAAAAGCAGGTTTCGTCCCTGGTCACAGGGTTATTGATGAGAAGACTAGAGCAAAGGTCAAGTATAATTAGCTACGCAAGCGGATGCGAGAGTGCGAGAGTGAACATCCGGAAGGATGTAAACTCCGTAATGGCTGCGCAAATAAACCATTCTCCCATGAAATACCAACCCTACCCTATAACTCCACTCACGTACCAACCCTCACTAAATTACCAAGCACCTTCGCCCACTTACCAAAATCCACCACCCGTCCACCAGTCATCTCCACCACCAACATATCAACCCACCTTGCCAGGATATTCCCAACATGCACTCGTATACCAAGCCTACACTCCCCAACCTCCTCACTATCCATCACCACCTACCCGTCAAAACTTCCCACGATTGAGACAAAATTTTGACTGCAAACCACCTAGACAGTATACTGCTATTGTTGAACCTATTGACCAACTATACGAGAAGGTCAAAGCCGCTGCATATGTTACACCCATCCCAGCCATAACCCCAGAGAACCCTTCCCAATGGATCAACCCAAATAAAACCTGCGCATACCATTCGGGGATAAAAGGCCATACCATTGAGGAGTGTTGCTCGTTGAAGGACAAAATCCAGACCTTAATTGACAACAAGGTCATCGTAGCTAAGGAGCCTGCTCCTATTGTTCGTAACAACCCTTTGCCGGACCATACATGTGGAAGCATCCACGTGATTGAGGTAGAAGACGACTAGGACCCCAAAGGGTCGATTGGTTTGATATCTGAGGGAGATAAGCCCAAGAAACCAGCGGTTACTCTCAATCCTATTGTTGTGAAAATTCATCCATCTGAGGATAACGTGGTGAATATATCCGTACCATTTGAGTTTGAGACACCACCTGCAAAAGTTCTAAAACCAATTGCGGTGGAGTTCGGGACTCCAAAGACGACCGCACCAATTGAAGTCGATATATTGCCTACAAGGGTGCCTATTCCGGTCACCATGTCGGACGTAACCCCATTTCAGTCAAAATCCATACCCTGGGACTACACAGACGAGGCGAGAAGGAAAGGAAAAGCACGCGCGGGTGAAGCAATTGCCGTGCAAGGTATGACTAGAACAGGCAGGGTGTACACACCAGAGCACCTAGCTGAGTCCAGCAAGCAGGTTCCTGGACGTCCCATCGAAAATGGACCTAATGATCTCTGGAGAAAGGTACAGGCAAAGGAATAATCAGTTGTTGAATAGCTAAACAAGACTCCGGTGCAGATTTCCATCTTAGCATTACTGGAGAGTTCTGAGGCTCATTAGAATGCCTTGATGAAGATATTGAGCGAGGCTTATGTCCCAAGAAACATAATAGGAGGAGAGATGGAAAACATGATAAGGTAGGTATTGGAAGGTCACAAAATCACTTTCCATGAAGATGAATTGCCACCTGAAGGGCTCCCTCATAACAAAGCACTACACATCACCGTGTAATGTGAAGATCATTTCATTACCAGGATCCCAGTCGACGGAGGTTCTAGTCTCATTTGTCCATTAATCACCCTCAAGAAGTTGGGCAAAGGATTGCACGAGATAAAAGATGGGGATATTAATATTAAGGCTTTTGATGGTTCTCAGAGGTCTACTCTCGGGGAGGTTAGCCTATGTTTGCAAATGGGACCTACTTGGTTTGATGTGGAGTTCCAAGTCATCAACATACCAGCCTCTTACAACTTACTACTGGGATGACCCTGGATCCATGCTGCTGTGGTTGTGGCATCAACTTTACACCAGACTGTGAAGTTCGAATGGAACCATCAGGAAGTAATCATCCATGGCGACGTTAGCAACCCCATCTACAGTCGCCAGACCATTCTGATGATCGGAGGCAGAAGAAGAATAGGCGGGGAGACATACCATCATATCAAGCGGGTCAATGCAGTGTATAAGGACAAATGGTGGAGCAACAAAGGTTGAGAGCATTATTAATTGGAGTGGGTATGAACCGGGGAAGGGACTTGATAAGAATCTTCAAGGTATCACCAAACCTATCCAGTTGAAGAAACACGGTACTACCTTCGCACTGGGGTACGAGTACACTTGGCAAGAGTTCAGAAACTTGTCACCACCATGGCGCGGCCTATATTACCCATTGGAACGCCCCATACCTCAGGTGGAGCATACATTTCAACCAGCCAACACTCTCTATGGGTCAGAGGAAGACGAGGCTCTTGCGGTAATGAAGAACTTGTTTCTGGAGGAGGTCATAGACTGTTGTGTGAACTTTGAAGAGAAAGGGGAGGATGGTCCTTCCATTCAGGCTGTGAACCGAGGGGAGCGCCTCACCAACTGGTCAATCAGGACCACCATCGCCTGGAAACCTTTGGGCATTGCTATTACGTATCTTGATGATGAACCAACAACTGTAACTTGCAACGAGGCTATGCAAAAAACCGACATAGACTCAGAGGAGGACGATATACCAGAAGAGGTTGTCAGAAAGGCTGAAAATTTTGAGAATAGGCCTAAGTCCAACTTGGACGAAACCGAAGTCGTCTATTTGGGAGATACAGGTAATGTCAAAGAAACGTGCATCAGTGTGCACTTATCACAGATAGAGAAAGAAAATTACATAGAGTTCTTGAGGGAATATGAGGATATCTTCGCATGGTCTTATGACGATATGACTGGCCTCAGCACATCCATCGTTGCTCACAAGTTGCCGACGGATCCTGCATGTCCACCGATAAAGCAGAAGCTTAGAAAATTCAAGCCAGATATGAATCTAAAAATCAAATAGGAGGTTACCAAGCAGGTCAAGGAGGCCAGAGTTCTTCAAGTGGTAGAATATCCAACTTGGTATGATAACATTGTGCCAGTACCGGGATCTCAACTGGGCCAGACCCAAAGACGATTTCCCCTTGCCAAACATACATATTCTGATTGACAACAGCGCCAAGCATGAGTTGCAGTCATTCGTAGATTGCTTTGTGGGGAACCATCAGATATGGATGGATGAAAAAGATGCAGAGAAAACGGCGTTCATCACGCCTTGGGGAATGTATTGCTACTGAATGATTCCGTTTGGGTTGAAGAATTCGGGAGCTACTTACATGAGGTCCATTACTAGCCTCTTTCATGACATGATACATAAGGAGATTCTAAGGAGGCTGCAGATCACATGGAGGACCTCCGAAAGTTTTTCAACGGACTGAGGAGGTATAACATGAAACTGAATCCCTCCAAATGTACATTTAGGGTCCCTGCACGAAAGTTATTAGGTTTCATTGTAAGTCGCAGAGGAATAGAGCTGGATCCATCAAAGGTCAAATCTATTCAGGAGTTGCCACCGCTGAAGAACAAGAAAGAGGTAATGAGTTTCCTGGTGATACATAACTATATCAGCCGATTCATAGCTCAGTCTACCGTCATTTGCAAACCTATCTTCAAGATGCTGAAGAAGGATGCCGCCACCAAATGGACCGATGAATGTCAAAAGGCTTTGGACAGGATCAAGGAATACTTGTCTACGCCTGCAGTCCTGGTTCCACCTGAGCCTGGGAGGCCTTTATTGCTCTATCTCGCAGTTTTGGACGGAACATTTGGTTGTGTTTTGGGACAACATGATGAGACGGGGAGAAAGGAGCAAGCTATTTACTACCTCAACACAAAATTTACCTCGTACGAGCCCCAGTATTCCTTACTAGAACGCACCTGTTGTGCTTTGACTTGGATAGCTCAGAAGTTGAGGCATTGTTTCTGTGCTTACACCACCTACCTTATATCAAGAATGGATCCACTAAAGTATATTTTTCAGAAGCCCATGCCCACTGGCAAGCTCGCCAAGTGGAAAATTTTGTTGAGTGAATTCGACATTGTCTATGTCACCCCGAAGCCAGTTAAAGGACAGGCTTTGGCAGATCATCTCGCAGAAAATCCTGTAGGAGCAGAGTATGAACCATTGAAGACGTATTTTCCCAAGGAGGAAGTAGCTTTCATAGAAGAAGATATTTCAGAATCCTATAACGGTTGGAGGATGTTTTTCGACGGGGTCGCAAATTTAAAAGGAGTTGGTATTGGAGCAGTCCTGGTATCGGAAACCAGTCAAAATTACCCGGATTCCGCCAAGCTCAGGTTCCCGTGCACCAATAACATGGCCGAGTATGAAGCTTGCATCTTGGGACTTAAATTGGCCATTGATATGAACATTCAGGCCTGCTAGTGATTGGGGATTCAGACTTACTCATTCACCAGGTTCGAGAAGAATGGGCAACTAAGAATTCCAAGATAATCCCTTATTTTCACCACATACAAGAGTTGAGAAAGAGGTTCACAAAAAGGAAATTCCACCATGTTCCAAGGATACAGAATGAGTTCGCAGATACACTTGCCACTTTATCATCCATGATTCAGCATCCAGATACAAATTTCATCGACCATATCCAGGTCAAGATTCAAGATCGACCGGCTTATTGTGCACATGTTGAGGAAGAAGCCGACCGAAAACCTTGGTTCCACGCCATCAAAAGGTACCTGAAAACATGGGAATATCCAGAGCTTGCTAATGCAACTCAGAAGCGCACGCTTCGAAGATTTTCCAACAAATTTCTTTCACGGAGGAGGAATCATGTATAGGTGGACCCCTGATTTGGGATTATTAAGGTGTGTTGATGCGACAGAAGCAAGGAAGTAATTGGAGGAAGTGCACTCAGGGACTTGTGGACCGCATATGAATGGTTTTGTTCTGGAAAAGAAGATACTCAGGGCAAGATACTTCTAGATGACAATGGAAACAGACTACATTCAGTATGTCTGAAGGTCTCACCGCTGTCAGATACATGCGGATATGATAAAGGTACCTCCAAACGAGCTCACTGTAACGAGTTCACCATGGCCATTCACCGCTTGGAGAATGGATGTCATTGGGCCAATTGAGCCTGCTGCATCAAACAGACACAGGGTCATTCTAGTGGCGATTGACTACTTCACTAAATGGGTTGAAGCAGCTTCATACAAAGCAATAACCAAGAAAGTCGTGGTGGACTTTGTCCGAGATCGGGTTGTCTGTCGGTTTGGTTTTCCAGAGTCGATCATCACTGATAATGGTTCCAATCTCAACAGGTGACTTGATGAAAGCGATGTGTGAAACTTTCAAGATCACACACATAAATTCTACAGCTTATAGACCTCATATGAATGGAGCCGTGGAAGCAGCCAACAAGAACATCAAGAAAATACTAAGGAAAATGATCGAAAAGCATAAGTAGTGGCATAAGAAGTTTTCATTCGCTTTATTGGGTTACCGTACTACAGTTCGCACATCAATCGGGGAACCTCCCTACATGCTGGTTTATGGTACAGAGGCGGTAGTTCTCGCTGAGGTAGAAATTCCATCCTTGACAATCATACAAGAAGCAGAGTTGGATGACGCGGAATGGGTCAAGGGTCGCTATGAGCAGTTAGCCCTTATAGATAGGAAAAGAATGAACGATGTCTACCACGGTCAATTATATCAGAACAAAATGTCTAGAGCCTTCAACAAGAGAGTTCGACCAAGTAAGTATACACAAGGGTAGCTGGTGTTGAAAAAGATATTTCCACACCAAGATGAAGCCAAATGGAAGTTCTCTCCCAACTGGCAGGGTCCATACATGGTTCACTGGGTTCTAGCTGGAGAATCCCTTATTCTTGCAGAAATGGACGGGGAAGTTTGGGCAAAACCGATCAACTCAGACGCAGTGAAGAGATACTACATTTAGTCATTATGCTTTCCTTATGATGTAATTTGAACTACGTCTGACCTGATTCCCATTTAAGAGGGGATACATAGGCAGCCCTATGGATTCGGTCACATCATTAATAAAATTCCATTTTTTCTCTCATTTGGATGGGGCAGAATTTTGAGGAGGACCCTCAAAATTCCAAAGTCAGCCTGCCGGTTTTCGTATCAGCAAACTGGGGCAGAATTTTGAGGAGGACCCTCAAAATTTCATGGTCAATCCCCTTTCAGTCATTCAGCACTGCCGTCAACTGCACCAGCCCAGTAAACTGGGGCAGAATTTTGAGGAGGACACTCAAAATTCCGGAGCCATGGAGGTTGCCGCGCCTTGAACCACGTTGCAGTTGTGTTCATCTTGAAACAAAAATTATCTTTTGCTTTATTTTATATACATACATTTGCATCGTGTGTGCCAAAATTTTCATAAAACCATTTGGATCACCGTAGTTCAGCAACGCTACCCTGAATGGTACAAGACACCACAAGTCGAGGGATGCGAACTAACCTCCACCCTTTACAAAACTCACAATTTTTATTTGGACGCAGTAACTTAAGATGCAAGCAGAATGACGCAATTACTCCCTGAAGTCTAAATCCTCGAAACGACTACTCATGTCACAGAGTTTACTAGCTGCATCCGACATTTATCCAGCAGTCACGATATCGAAATCATCTACCAGCTAAGAAAATGCTGCTATTTTTCCTTTGTATTCTTGCATTGCATAAGGCTATCCGCGGCCTTTCGATACTAAGCTCTGTCTCCATCTTGCTTTATTGCATAAGGTTATTCTCTTCCTTCTGAGGCTAAGCTCTGCCTCCATACTGCGTAAGGCTATTCTTTGCCTTTCGGGACTAAGCTCTGTCTCCATTTTGGCATTGCATAAGGCTATCCGTGGCCTTTCGAGACTAAGCTTTGTCTACATCTACATTTTGCATTGCATAAGGCTATTCGAGGCCTTTCGAGACTAATCTCTGTCTCTATCTGCATAAGGCTATTCTCTGCCTTTCGAGGTTAAACTCTACCCCATCTTGCATAAGGTTATTTTCTGCCTTTCGAGACTAAGCTCTATCTCCATCTGCATCTTGCATAAGGCTATTCTCTGCCTTCCGAGGTTAAGCTCTACCTCCATCTTGCATAAGGCTATCTCCTTCCTTTCGAGGTTAAGCTCTACCTCCATCTTGCATAAGGCTATTTTGCTGCCTTCCGAGACTAAGCTCTGTCTCCATCTGCATAAGGCTATTCTCTGCCTTCCGAGGTTAAGCTCTACCTCCTTCATTTTTGCATTTTTTCTGAAAGATCGCCACCCTGCATTTTAAATTCTTGCTTGGCTGAGAGATCGCCACCCTCTGCATTTATTCGACTGAAGTATTGCCACCTATTCATGGGATGAAATATCGACAACTTATTCAAAGGCGTCATAGTTTGGAGGCACCATCTGCACGGCCCGAGAACACCATTTCATGGCCTGAAAATCTTTACTTTCATGCTCTTCATAGCCAGACGTCATAGTCTGAGGACGCCATCCTAATCGTCCGAAGATAGCATTCATGGTCCAATGGGAACTTGCATCATATTTAAATTATGCAATGTACACGCACATCGTTCATTTGCAGGTACACCGGTTGGCGCGGCTGTCTCAGCAGGAAAGCTCCCGCTCCAGTTCTCCGCTGCTCGTTCGATCCTCGAACCTTTGCCAAATTTCAAACCTCGTTGCGTCCACCATTTCAAATTTTCATTGGCACATTCTGCCAATGGCTCCGGAACTACATACAGCCTGATTCCTGTAAAACTAGGGATATGTAGGCAGGTCGGAAGCTAAAGCGCGGTCAAAATTCTCTTACAATTGTCATTTCTGGTCAAAATTGTCCATCTTATCTTTACCCGACAACTCTTTCATCCTCCTCGGGTAAAGAGGGCCGCTGTTGATACCCAATTTTTTCCTATGTATTTTTGTACCCGATATACTTTCAAAATAGCTTGTTAATGGATATATAAGCATCCACAAAAGGTTTGGTATTTTCTATAATTTTTCAAGCATTTTAAAACAAATTTACTTATTTGGTACTGTAAAATCTAATATTTAGTATCAAATCCTGTTATTTTAATAAACAAATTATTTTTTTCTCTTATTTACATAAAATATATTTTATGTAATATTTATAGAATTTTACAAAGTCATTAGATATTTTTAAATTAAAATTACATTAAATTGTAGTGCCAATAGAGTTGCAGACAATCTAGCAAAGGAAGCAGGAAGGATGGCAGAAACACGAACAAACTTTTTGGTAGTTCATTCGCTGTTTGTCAATAAAATATTATAGGCAAAAACCCTAGGAATTATTTTTTAAAGGATGACAAGGAGTTGTAATGTGGCAATAGACTACTCTTTTATTGTGGATGTTGACATTTCTCCACAGATCACTCCTGTAACAAAAAATTAATTACGTTAGCTAATATACAACATCATCCTTAGACCCAAAAAAAGGAGCATTGGACAATATAATATTTGTTGTCACTTTTGCTTTTGTTAATTTAAATTTAATTTTTTTTCTTTTGTTCGTTTTCTCTTGCTTGGTAAGCCAAGAGAATAGAATTGGGACATCTTTACAAAACCGTCCTATATTATTTCAATATTGAGTGTTTGCATTTAGTTCAATTATTCTATATTTGCATGTCCAAGTTCACGTTTGTTCTCGTTCCACACAATTTTTTTTTACCTTTTTATTGTTTCCAGAAAGCAACAGAAATTATTTACGAGGAGAGTGCAGAGAGAATGGCAATAACTCGTTTGAATGTTGATTATGAACTTCATTAAGTTTTCAATCATCGATTGTATAACTAGAAAATTAGAAAAAACTTTATTTCATAAAGTTAATAACTTGTTTTAAACTACTAAAAGTCTACCTCATTCATATTGTTAAATTTTTTATATCAGTAATAACCTATTATTACATGTGATTTCTTAATTAGATACATTACATTGTATGTTAACTTAAAGTAGCTATAAATTGTCAATGTAAGAGATTAATGCCTAATTCAAAAGAGTTCACTGAAGAAAAGAAATAGAGGCAAAAGAATTAAGAACATATAAAACTATATAATTATAAAATAAAAAATTTATATATAACAGAAAAAAACACATTAGAATCCCACTTCGATATCAGATAAAATCAGGACTCAAAGTTATTACAATTGTAGAGATACAACAAAAAACAGATATAAAAAATCTCTATGTATTATTTGGAAAAACAAATCACTACTTCAACTTATACAACATAAACCTAAAGATGACAAAATCAAAGACTATTAATGAGAATTGTGAAATACGCTTTACTTTGATCGTCACCTCATTATTTGACACTTCCTCTTAAGCATTTTTCTTAAGATTCACACATGTATGGAATATTTGTGCATTTACCTTGAATAGAAAATAAAGAATAAAAATTATACCACATCTTAGTATAATTTTTCTTTTTCACTACAACTTTTGACATTGAAATAGCTCAAACCATTATAAGCAAATATAAAGTTAGTATCAATTATATTTGTTCAAAACATAAAAGTCTTTTCATAGGTACATATGGAGAAACATATAATAAATATTCATAAACTTACACATTATATATTTATAGGTTATGAATATGAAAGACATAAGAATATTGAGATTATTAAAAATATAAGTTATGAAGATAAATAGGTGTGAGTTATGAAGATAGAATTTTAAATATAAAATAAATGAAAAAAGAAGAAGATGAAAACCCCCAAAAAAGAGAAAAAAGATAAATGTGCTTCTTGACTTAAGAGAGGTGTAACCTCACTTTTCTTTGCCCACTTTTATATTATATATAAATTTATTTTTAGTTCTTATGATTGACTAAGCTTATTTAAATTTCAACTAATTCAGAGGTGTGACTTGGTCCCTATTCTTGTGATTTTTCACAAATTTATGAATTATTAATTGTTAAAATATTTCATCGCCTATGTGTTATGTTACTTTGTATTGTTACTCCACAATTTGAAGATAGTTAAAAAGAGCTCAAATGTAAGATTTACTTTTTTTTAAATAAAGGGATCAAACCACTTATTTGAATTAGTTGAGGGTTAATGTACTTAATCGTGAACCAAAATCAAAATTTATCAACAACTGGAGGACCAAAACTTCTTTTTAACTCTTTTGTATGTTGAGATGAGAGAATATACGTGACATAGACTTGAATAGATTTGTATATTCATTGCATACACATTGTATGTTTACTGTATACTCATGGTATACTTTATGCTGGCTATGATGATTGGACTGTGTATCTGAGCCCAACAGTTATTTAGTTTTGGGCCGGCTCACCCGACCCGACCCAATAGTGCAACGTGTATATAGTATAGGGGGCAGATATTTTTGGGGACGGACTTCATTTTGCTTTCATTTTCTGATTAATAAAATTCTCTCTCTTCTAGAGAGTTCTCTCAACTGCTCCTCCTTCTCTCTAAATTCTCTCACTATATTCTCCATGAATCTTCAGTTTAAATCTCAAAGTTTTCATGGTATCAAAGCCTAGACGATGATCCGACTATGTTTTTCTGCATCTTGTTATCTTAGTTGACGTATCCTTTGAGATTTTTGCGGGTGTTTCTGACGTATGTGGTAGATGACGATTCCGATCTAAATCGGATGCTTTTCTGAGACTTTCATCGTAATATCTGAGTATATCTTCTTCACTCGAACGTTCTGGGAGATTTTTCGATGATTTTTGGGTGATTTTTCGGTAACTTATCAGCTTCTAGGGTTTCTGGTGGTTGAACCTAGGGTTTAACTGCTACCCGGTGGCTCGATCCTCACTCACTGGATGTTTTGGGCGACTTTCCGACATCCCTGACCATATTTCCAGTAAGGTTTTCGACGGTTGCACCTAGGGTTTTGTACCTAGGTTTTTTCTATGTTAATTGAAGGCCGATCTTCTCCGGTCGCGAAGAAGGGGGGTAACTCTGTCCTTATCTTGAGTATTGTATGCTTTGTGTGTGATTATCTGGCTTCGTATGTGAGTATCTGATTTTGTGTGTGAATATCTGATTTGGTTATACTCTACTTGTCGAAACTGTTTTTTTAAGCCGGTTCATTGATTATGGCTTCAAATACGAATGCTGGTACCTCCTCCTCGGTAGACTCTACCAGCCCCCTCTTTGTATACTCCTCTGATGTCCCTGGGGTCTCTCTTGTCCCCACTCCCTTCTCGGGAAGTGGTTATGGGGGTTGGTGGAGAAAAATGATTGTTGCATTATCTGCTAAAAACAAAATTGGTTTTGTTGATGGCACATGCTCCCGACCAGCCATTAATGTGGCTCAACAAAGGTTATGGGAAAGGTGCAATAACATGGTGATTTCTTGGTTAACTGCTTCCCTCTCCACTCAAATTGCTGAAAGTGTGCAGTATTCTGATACTGCACAGAGTATATGGTCCCAACTCCAGGCCAGATATGGCACTGCAAACATGACCAAAATCTTTGAATTGAAAAGAGAGCTTTCTCACACCTCCAAGGATTCTTAGATGTAGCTTCATATTTTAATAAGCTCAAAGGTCTTTGGGATGAACAAGAATCAATGTGTGATAATCATGGTCAAAGATGTGTTTGTGCTGCCAAAGATGGTATAATACAGGAAAGTGATGAAAATAAGGTGTTTCAGTTTTTACTGGGTCTTAATGAAGCATACATGGGGGTAAGGAGTAATCTTTTGATGATGAAGCCTTCTCCAACTCTTGACAATGTCTATAATATGGTCCTCAATGATGAGAAGCAAAGACAAGTCCAGTCTCCTTCTCACTTTAATCTAGACTCTGTCTCTTTCAATGTCCATACTAATAGGCATCCTGTTGGATTTAACAAGGCCACAGTGCCTAATCCTTCTTCTCCTTTCAAACAAAGAGTCAATTTTGATCAAGCCAGAGGATCTTTATTCTGTAGATACTGTAAAAAATCTGGACACTTAATTGATAAGTGTTTCAAGATCCATGGGTATCCACAAAGTACAAATTTTAACAAGGGGAGGAGACCTGTTGCTGCTCATCTTAGTGTTGGTCTGGATTTCCCTCATTCTGAAGGACATATGTCTGTTCCCCAAGGGAATCCTCCTGAAAGCCATCAATCTATTCCAAATATAGATGGCCAGAGTTCTGTGATACCAGGGTTGAGCAGACAACAGTATGATCAGTTGATGAATTTATTACAACAAACCCAGTTAGGGGACTCCACTGCTCAGACTCCTCCTCCCATGTATGCTGCTAACTTTGCTGGTACTATGTTAACTGAGAGCCCTATTTCTGATTCCAAACTCTGCTTGCTTACCAATATTAATTCTGTCACCTGGATTATAGATTCAGGTGCCTCTAATCACATGACACATGATAAACAATTACTTTTTAACATCACACCTTTAACTCTGCCATATCTTGTCACTCTTCCTAATGGCTATAAAGTGAAAGTAACATGCACAAGCTCTTTTGCACTGACTCCTTCCATCACTCTTCACAATGTACTGCTAGTTCCTTCTTTTAAACACAACTTGATTTTTGTCCACAAGTTAGTGAAGCAGTTGCATTGTATAGTTTTGTTCATTGAACATTCATGCTTACTACACATGATACAGGACCCTTCTCTAAGGAGGCCTCTGGATCTTGGTAGAGAAGCTGCTGGCTTATATAAACTGGCTTGGGTTCCTCCTTCCCCTTCTTCCTCTATTAGTTGTTCCTCTACTTCTGTTTGTTCTGTGTCTGCTTCTTGTAATGATGACATTTTGTCTGATAGCAAGGCTGTTCCATTGCCTTCACATGTATATAGTTCCATCTGTAATAATGTTCTTACAACTGACATGAATTACATTTGGCATTTAAGACTTGCTCATACTCCATTTACAAATATGAGATATATTTCTGGTTTGTCTTTTCCATTTGCTTCCAAACAACCTTTTCCATGTTCATACTGTCCTATGGCAAGACAGACTAGGCTCCCCTTTCCTGATGGTTCTATTAAGACCTCTAGACCTTTTCAACTGATTCATGTGGACACTTGGGGACCTTATCATACTCCAACCTCTTCTGGTTGTAGATATTTCCTTACAATTGTTGATGATTTTTCTAGGGAAACATGGACACACTTAATGGGATCCAAAAGCAATGCTTTTTCTATGCTTAAGTCATTCCTTTCTCTGGTTAAAACCCAATTTAATGTTATGGTTCAAACTGTCAGAAGTGACAATGCCTTAGAATTGGGATCTAGCATTGAGGGTACTTCTTTCTTTAGTAGCAAGGGGATCATACATCAAACCACCTGCTCTCATTCCCTCAACAGAATGGTGTTGCTGAGAGGAAGCATAGAACCCTCCTTGAAACCTGTAGAGCTTTGCTTTTCCAATCTGGCTTGCCTGTATCTTTCTGGGGGGACTGTTTGTTGACTGCCACCTACCTCCTTAACAGAATACCCACCAGATTACTTCACAACAAATCTCCTCATGAAATCTTGTATGGGAAAGTTCCAACCTATACTCACTTGAGAACATTTGCTTGCCTTGCCTATGCCACTGTCCCAATCCCTCAAAGGGACAAGTTAAAGCCAAGAGCCCTTCCTTGTGTTTTCCTGGGTTACCCTTTTGCCAAAAAGGGTTATGAATTGTATGATCTTGCTTCAAAGAAATATTTTTTTTCCAGGGATGTCATATTTCATGAATCATGTTTTCCTTTTAAACTGTATCTTCTTCTGCTCATCCTTCTGCTTTATCCTTTCCTTTTGTTCCTTCTGGAGAACATGATGATGATTCTGATTCTCCCATCCTCCTCTCCTCTCCTCCTTCTCCTACATCTGTGCAAGTACCTCCTTATACTGTCCCTGACTCTACTGCCTCTACCTTCACCCCTTCTTTCAATCCTGATATCTCACCTCCTGTCCTAGCTTCTTCTCCTTCTGTTCCTGCTCCCAGAAAGTCTCAAAGACAGCATAATCCTCCCACTTATCTTAAGGATTATGTTTGTCAACTACCTGCCTTTTCTTGTTCATCTTCCTCCTCTTTGGAATCTGAGCCTCTATATTACTCTCAAGCTGCATCTGTTCCAGCATGGCAGGATGCCATGAGACAGGAGTTTGATGCTTTGGACACAAACCATACTTGGGATGTTGTTCCTCTTCCTCCTGGTAAGAAACCCATTGGTTGTAAATGAGTTTATAAAATCAAATACAAGGCTGATGGCTGTGTTGAAAGGTATAAAGTTAGACTTGTTATTAGAGGAGATACTCAGGTTGAAGATATTGATTTCACTGACACCTTTTCTCCTATGGTTAAAATGTGCACTGTTAAGTGTCTTATTGTTGTGGCTGTGAAAAATCATTGGAATTTATTTCAACTAGATGTTAATAATGCTTTATTGCATGGTGATTTGGATGAGGAGGCCTATATGAAGCTCCCTCCAGGTTTGACAGTTTCTGCTCCTGACTCTATTTCTGCCTCCTCTGCCTCTACTCCCCTTGTTTGCAAATTAAACAAATCCCTATATGGGCTCAGACAGGCATCCAGACAGTGGTATGCCAAATTATCTTCTGCCCTATATTCCAGAGGCTATACACATTCTTTGAATGATTATTCTCTATTCATCAAAGGTACACCAGGGTCCCTTGTGATTGTTGCTGTCTATGTGGAAGATATTATTCTTACTGGGGATGACTGTGATGAAATTGCTGACCTGAAACTGTTTGTGAATGATCGGTTCAAAATTAAGGACCTAGGGTCCTTACATTATTTTCTAGGCATAAAGATGTCAGTTGTTCCTGGTGGGATAATCCTTAATCAGCATAAATATATTTCTGATTTGCTGCAACGGTTTGACTGTGTCAATGTCTCTTCTGTTGTTTGTCCTTTAGACATTAATGCAAAATTGCATGCTGATTTTGGTGACCTTTTGCCTTCTCCTGATCAGCATAGGAGTCTTGTTGGAAAACTCTTATTTCTGACTCATACTAGGCTTGACATCTGTTTTGCTGTGCAACATCTGAGTCAGTTCCTCAAATGCCCCAGACTCCCCCATATGACTGCTGCCCTTCATGTGTTGAGATATCTTAAAGGCACCCCTTCTCTGGGCCTCTTTTATTCTGATTGCAATGATTTCACTGTTGTTGGTTATTCTGATAGTGACTGGGCTGCCTGCCCTGATACAAGGAGGCCTGTTACTAGGTTCTGTATTATTCTGGGTGGTTGCCTGATTAGTTGGAAATCTAAGAAGCAACCAATGGTTTCTTTATCTTCTGCTGAGGCTGAATACAGGGCCCTCAGTAAATTTGTTGCAGAACTATCTTGGTTGTCTCGTTTATTTCTTGATCTTGGAGTTTCTATCTCTCTTCCTTTTTCTGTGTATTGTGATAGCCAGACTGCTATTCACATTGCTAAGAATCCTGTTTTTCATGAACGGACTAAACACATTGAAGTGGATTGTCATTTTGTGCGTGATCAACTCCAGAATGGCCTCATTCACCTTTTTCATGTCCCTACTACTCGTTAGCTGGCTGACCTTCTAACAAAGCCTTTGCCTGGCACTGTACTTCATCCCTTGTTGCTCAAGTTGCAGGTGGTCTCCCCCTCCAACTTGAGGGGGGGTGTTGAGATGAGAGAATAGACGTGACATAGACTTGCATAGACTTGTATATTCATTGTATACACATTGTATGTTTACTGTATACTCATGGTATACTTTATGCTGGGCTATGATGATTGGACTGTGTATCTGAGCCCAATAGTTATTTAGTTTTGGGTCGGCTCACCCGACCCGACCCAATAGTGCAACGTGTATATAGTATAGGGGGCAGATATTTTTGCGGACGAGCTTCATTTTGCTTTCATTTTCTGATTAATAAAATTCTCTCTCTTCTAGAGAGTTCTCTCAACTGCTCCTCCTTCTCTCTAAATTCTCTCACTATATTCTCCATGATTCTTCAGTTTAAATCTCAAAGTTTTCATTGTATGTGGATAAATATATTATTTGCAATTGGAACTTATTCTGAGTTACTTGAGGTTCTTGAACTTTCAATTCAATTGATAGAGATAGCAATATATATTAGGAAAAAGAGTTAAAATACCTCTATTGTTTATGAAATATTAAAATTTTGTACTTGGTTATACTTTGACGTCATTTACACATTTTTCATTTAGCAAATCGTTTGCATTTACCACAGAACATAATGGGTTTGAGGTTTGGTGCTAATTGGGCAAACTGTGCTACCTTTTATTCTCGTGCAATGACAAGAATTGTCTAGAGTTTGTAACTTCTCAGATTATTTGCATTGTAATAATGTTTTGAGACTATTATTTAAATTATATATCCAGTGAACTAAATTTCACCTTTAAATGTAGTTTGATCAATATTTTTTTCTGCAGAAATTTAAATAGTGGCATCAAGGAAGAACTATTTCTGCACTCCCAACTTCTCTAGTGCTCAACTACATAAGCTGTACTTGTGGTTGATGACGATTTTCACTCGAAAGTTGGGCTAGGTAGCCCGTTCAGCCCCTCCTCTATGTGGGTTGGGCTAGCAACTAGCCCAATTTGACGGGAAATGGACTATGTAGTATTATATTTGGACAGAACAGCGTTTTTGTCACGTTTACTCGGGCCATTTGTATCTACCCGCTTTTTGGGTCACGTTTTAACTTGTACTTGTTTTGCAAAAAATAATTCAAGCGTACCCACTTTTTCGCGTAACTTCAGCATACGGCACTGAAGTAGCAAAAGCAATCACGCAAAACTTCACCATTCTAGTAGACGGTCCAGAAGTAGCAAAGGCAATATGCTGAAGTATTTTTGTCCTGGATAAGATTTTTCAATAATTTCAGCAGAAGATGCCGAAGTTATTTTGTTCATTTGTAAAAAATTCAGCAAGTGGATTCATCAGTTTTGTCATAAAGTTTTTTCAAAAACTTCTGCAGAAGATGCTGAAGCTATTTAGTTCGTTTATAAAAACTTCAGCACTAATAAGCTGAAGTATTTTTGTCCTGGATAAGCTTTTTCAAAAACTTTAGCAGAAGATACTGAAGTTATTTAATTCATTTGTAAAAACTTCAGCACAATAAGCTGAAGTTTTTTTGTTCTAGATAAGCTTTTTCAAAAACGTTCGCACAAGATGTTGAAATTATTTAGTTCATTTGTAAAAATTTTAGCACTATGTAAGCTGAAGTTTTTGAAAAATCTAATAGCATAGTTTTTTGACCCATACAATCACTATATTGGACCTTTTTTTTCTTTTTCTTTTTGAACGTTTTTATGGAGCAAATCAGTAATTACATTAGAAAATGGTGCCTTCAGTGGAAATAAATCAAATAATCATAAAGTTTAAGTGATACAAAGTATTAATCCACAGATCAATTCATTTGACTCAAAGAAAAAAAGATTACATCAAAAATACGAAAAAAATAAAAAGAAATCGGGCAGCTTATGTTGTTGATTCATTGTTATTGATAAGTCGAAACAATGAAGACCAGATGCTAACCTGTGTTACTGTAGTGAAAATATCTTAAGAAAATGAAGAAGGAGAAGGGGGAGGAGAAAGTGTGCTGAAATTGTTTAAAAAGTTGGTGCAAATTAAAAAAAATTTTAAAAAATAGGTATAGATTAAAAGGGGGTGACCAAATAACACTTTCCGTGCAATTTTTACTGTGTACTCCTAGATTTATTGGATATTAGCAGCTTCTGAATGTCGACTACTTAATAAATTCCATTCTTTCAAACGAACATAAAAAAGTTCAAAAAAATTAAAAGAACAAACTGCGAGAGAATTTAAAAGTGCATAAAAGGGTTTTTAAAACAACTAGGCGGGGATAGCTCGTGCCAGTACGGGCCCAACATTGTAAATTAAATAGTAACTGACACATTCTTTTATCGGCCTTTGAACAAATTTGCTACAATACAACATGAAGATAAATGTGTTATGAATCCAAATGTATGAATCATATATCTGGATTGTCTTTGCATTGTATCCTCTCCATCGGACCAAGAGATAGAACAGATGTCCGTCTCAATTAGTTGACAAAACAACTCTAAATGGTACTTGGTGCACAGCACTACCACAAGTCTTCTAATGATTTACCTACTGTATTTGGGATTTGGAAACAGACTTTTCAGTTTTGATTCTTTCCTGTTCAAGACTTCCATGTTTCAAATTAAACCAGCATGCTCTGCATAAACAACTTTCCAATCTACAATTTGATAATTGGTTGGTAGTCATTCAGGTTTTATTCTTCTACCTAGAACCAATAACATTTCAGAATTATATTATTTGAAGTTGGATAAGCTCGACAATTTCCAATGAAGAATTAACTAACGAATTACGTTTCATTCAAAAATACCAAAATTCAAGGTGAATCTCAAGAATCATCTTGAGATTCTTTGATCACAACATGTAAGCCAAATCAAAATTTCCGTAGAAGCTATCAAGTGCTCGTTTGCTCCTCAAACTTCTAGTATAGGAAATGTCACGACCCAAAATTCACTAAGGGTCGTGGTGACACCGGACACCGCTGTCAGACAAGCCAACCAAAAATGCATAATTAAATTCCAATTTTTGTACTTGCGGAAAACGTTTTATTATACGAAAAATGATAAACAATAAAGATTTTTACAAAAAAAATGAACTTAAAATCAATAAAGGACTTAATACTGAATAATCCACAATACTTCCAGAATTCGGTGTCACAAGTGTATGAGCATCTACTTATAAAGGAGATAAAATACATATCCGTCCGGAATACAATGGACGGAAAGTAAATATAGTACAAAGGAAGGGACTACTCATCCATGCTGTTACGCCTAGTAGACCACTGGAGTCACATATATGTGTGCAACAAAATGCACAGCAAATGTAGTATGAATACAAAAACGTGTACTCAATGAGCATCCCGCCTAATCCCGAAGGGGTATAGACGAGATGGTCAACTTTGACACTCTCTAGTGGCCCAATAATTAGTCATCCTTAATAAATATATTGAACAGTAAATTTATTTTATAAACATAATTTTAATCCAGATAGAGAAAAACAAGTAAACACATAATTCTTTCATAGAAATTTTCCATAAGTCATCTTTATTATTAACAAATATATCACGAGCCAGGGTGAAGCCGTGACAACTTAAATAAATTCAAGACAACAGTAAAAGCATGCACAAATCATGCCGAGATCGAGGACTTGATCCAACAGAAATGTATATTGTGCACTGCAAAGGGTCGAGCGGCCCGTATCATAGATGCATCTATTTAATATGCCGATGTGTTCGGTCCGTTCCTGAAATAAATACATACCCTGCTCGTGAATCATGCATGCGACACAGGTACACATAAGAATATATGCTCAATCAGTCAAATAAGAGGTTATCGGGGAATATTTATTCAAGTAAAACCAATTCTTCTTTAACAACTTTTAAAGAATGAAGCTTAATCCCTTTAAAATTCATTTACTAATTTAATGTGATATAGGAAATTCAAGCCATCAATGGGTTCACAATAATCCAAGTATAATATGCTTTTGGGTCTTAGACTATACAGACAATAGCATAATAGTAGCTACGCACGGACTCTCATCACCTCGTGCGTACGTATCCCTCACAAATAGGAGAAGATAATCAACTTAGCTCACATATGGGGTAGATTCCCACTCACAAGATTAGAAAGGAGACTCACCTCGCTCCGAAGACTCATAACCGGCATTCCACATTCTTTCGAAAGCTCGAACAAACATACAATGCTCCAAACTAGCCAACAGTTATTCAAATTCATTAATATATGCTCATTTATACTTTACAACCCAATTTATAACAATTCTTAACCCCAAGCGAAAAATTAACAAAAATACTCTCGGGCCCACATGCCCGAAAATCCGAAATGTTTTGAAGATAAACTTTGTCCATGACCTTAGGAACTCAAATATATAATTTTCTCTTAATTCGATTCTCAAAATCGTGATCAAATTAGAAGAAATGTAAATTCCTAGGTTTTCCACCAAAACCCCAAATTTCTATAATTTCCTTGCCTAAATTCATAAATAAATAAACCTTGTATTTAACTCAAAGCTAGCATAAATTACTTACCTCATGACAAATGACGAAAATGGCACCACCAAGCTACTCCCTTTCGACTCCAATGGAAGAAAAATGGCGTTGAAATGAACTCAACCCCGAACTTAAAACATCTCACTGCCCTAATTGTTTCTGCTACTGCGGAATCTTCTGCGACTTTTCGCCGCTTCTGCGGCTTTGGGCAAAAGGAAGCTGACCGCTTCTGCGGTCTGGGGGCCGCTTAAGCGGCACCGGTTCTGCTGTCCCTGGATAGCTTCTGCGATTTCCTTGGACGTGGCCTTCTTCCGCTTCTGCGAGCATTTGACCGCATCTGCGGTCCCGCTTCTATAGTCCAAGAACTGCAGATGCGGTTATGACAGAAGCAGCAAATCTCAAGCCTTCCCAAATTTCACTTTTCAATTCGTTAACCACCCGTGATTCATCCGAGGCCCCCGGAACCCCTACCAATCATACCAACGAGTCCCATAATATATTACGGACTTGCTCGAGGCCTCAAATCATGATAAATAGTGCTAAAATTGTGAATTACACCCCGATTCAAACATTATGAACTTCGAACTTTCCAACTTCTACTTCCGCTGCTTAAACCTATCAAATCATGTCCGATTGACTTCAAAATTTGCACACGCGTCATAATTGATATTACAAAGCTATTTTAACTTCCAGGATTAGATTCTGACCTCGATATCAAAAAGTTCACTCCCGGTCAAGCTTTTCCAAAACCTTCATATTTCTATCTTTAGCCAAACGACTTCAAAATGACTTACGAACAACCGAATTCACTTTCGATCGCGCTTCCGACTCTAGAATGACCATACGGAGCTACTCCCAGTCTCGGAATCCCAAACGGACATCGATAACACTGAAATGCACTTCAATTCAAACTTATGAAATTTCTTCCAAAATGCTAACTTCCACAATAAGCGCCAAAACACTCCCGGGTTATCCAAAACTCAATCTGGACATACCAAGTACGAAATCATCATTTGAACCTGCTGGAACCTTTGGATCCCGATTCCGAGGTTGTTTACTCAAAATCCAATCCTAGTTCATTCTTTCAACTTTAAGCTTCTGAAATGAGAATTTTCATTTAAATTTAACTCCGATCTTTCTGAATTTAAATTCCAACCATGCAAACAAGTCGCAATATTTTAAATGAAACTGCTCATGGCCTCAGACTGTTGAACAATGCGCTATGACTCAAAACAATCGGTCGGATCGTTACAGGAAAGGTAACTGCCTAAGTACTTAAGGATGAAAGTACCTATAGTCAGAGCAAGAAAGACAAATATAATGCTCGATATTTCATAAATGTTGACATAAAAAAAAACATGTTAAGTAATTTGTTGTTTACAAAGGGAATACCCACATAAGGACAATATTACATGACCACGGTATAAACTCAACCAACATATTACCAGTAAATAGGAAGTAACAAATTCTTGTATCCAACTCCTATATGCTTACAAATCATGCACAACAGTAAGAAGTAAATTAGGACAACATGAAAGATATTTTTGTAGTTACATAAATAGAGGAGAAAGAGAGTCCTATTTTGTGGAAAAAGAAGAAAGACAAAACTTCTATTGACAATATATTTTATAACGTCCCACACGTAAAAATATTTAATATTGCAAAAGTGGTGGTAGAGAATAAAGATAGATTACCTTTATTAGGGGAAGGGACTTTCATCAATATTATTCCTCTTGCATGAAGGTCACTTGATCTGATTATCGTGTAATTGCATATAGTGTCTTGAAGATGAATTCAGGAGTGAGATAAAATAATAAAAAAATTGGTGATATTTGTCGACTACTTTGATTATTTATATGGTTGCAACAGTAGAATGCAAAAGCTTCTCTAACTTCATGCGTGATATCTGGAGCCCGTGATTGCCAAGAATTGCTACCGTTGCAATCTCTAGAATCCACCAGCAACAACCTGCATTAAGATGCATTGTCGTTTTTTATAAAATTCCAATGCTTAGCCCTTGAAGCAATTAGCTTCCTTCTAAACTTATTTCAAAACGATATGAAGTACTTCTAAGTAGTAAGTAACATATTTTGCACACATTTTAATTAAAAAAAATATAGGATATAAACAGCTAATGCAGAATACTACCACCCTTATCGTTTTAAAAGTTAAACCCCACGATATTTCACTTAGTATCAATATGCTGGTTGAGTTTAATTAAGTAATATTTAACAGTAACAATAATATATTAAACAGTTAATGTTTCTATAAATATCGAGGCTAAGCACACAACTTGATCTTTTTCTAGTTTTAGGACTTAAGCAGATGTGTAAACAACATTGGCGCAAAAATTATATTTCAAGGCGCATATGTCCAAATGCATATATTGCATCAATTTCCTGAAACAATGACAATTCAAAAATAATACCCGAATTGCAATAGAGAAAGGTTATTTTGAAGCACACGGGATGATATTAGACACCAAAAGGTTTATCAGGGTGATACTGTGATCCAATTAAACACTTTCTAACATGTTTCTTTACATATGGAGATTAGACGCAAAATAAAATACCAAAATAGGCAACTGGATAAAATGGCCATAACTTCATATAAACATATTTGCCTTCCTCCCCCTCCCTATTCACATTTCCATGTCTAACCAAAAATTAAAAAGAGCTTCAAATATATAGCGAGAATGAATGCTATTAAAATGATTAAGAGAAATTAATTTATAAGAAAATACCTTTTTTCTCTTGTGGGTACAATAATAATCATAATCTGTGTGCTAGGTTTACATTGGGTCATGCCTCAGAACATTAAGGAAGCATTTATTAATTGATATTTTTGAGAGTTGATAAAATCATCAAAATGATATGATACCAGTCGCAATATTTTGGAGAGTGTGTTGATGGGATTTCAACTCCAACTTATATTCTTAAGGCTAGATGCTTACTGTCTAGCTGCTGTAAACAATGTTGATAATTTTTTTGATTTTGGTAGCTCCTAAATTCTAGCATAGACATAGTTCTTGTTGGAAAATAAACTTGATTTTGGGTTATGTGTTTTGGATTTGGGCTTGCAAGTATCCAAGTATATTAGGTCAAGATTATAGTCCATTATTTAGAAACTTCTTGTAATGTGTAGTAGTCAAAGTGTGTAGAATAATCTTGTAAAATATCTAAGTCTAGAATTATCATGAGAATACTTAGGAATTATCTAGATACTAGTAGATGATGAAGTTTTCTAGACTATTCCATTGTGTAGTATAAATAGAGGTATCACCCCTCATTTGTAATTAAGCAATAAGCAAAGCATTCAAGATCAATCAAGCCTCTAAATAGTCAATCCTCTCTTCCACAAATATATATATATAGCCTCCTATTTCCAACAAATTGGTATCAGAGCTTGGTTTGACAAGATGATGGCCAACAATGTCATCACGTTTCCTCGCCTCACAAAGGGTAATTATGATCGATGGAGCATCCAAATGAAGACCTTCCTAGGTGGACAAGACCTATGGGATATTGTGGAGCAAGGTTATGAGGAGCCTAAAGACAAGGGCTCACTCACGAAAGAAGAAAAGCGAGACAAGATCAATGATCAAAAGGCTATTTCCATCATCCAACAAAGTGTAGATGATGGAGCTTTTGAGAAAATTGCAAGTGCAACCACCGGCAAGAAAGCATGGAAGATCTTAGAGAATTCTCACAAGGGAGTTGATAAGGTGAAAAAGGTTCGACTACAAACCCTACGAGGTGAGTTCGAATCCTTAAATAAGAAAGACTTTGAATCAATTTCCGATTATTTTACAAGAGTCTTGGCGAAATAAGGTGGCTATGCTAAGGGTTGATTGTAGTGGATCTGTGGAGGAATTCCTATTTTGTTATTATTGTGATTGCGGGTTGCTTACCTGTATGAGATTTATCGCTCGGAAGTTGTGAGGAAACATCGTACGTGCGGTCCATTCTCCTATTCATGTTTACTTGTTGTTAGAATTCTTGTTAGAACACCTGCACAAGTATACACGTAGTTGAATACTCCCATTAGAGGTAAATTGCTCCCGGTTTTGCTAAAGAGGGAGGTATGCCCTTGTTTATCCATTATATATTTGAGAGTGGCCATAGTTAGCCGGTTAGCGGTCAGCATGACTGAGAGACTGATGGGGCATAGGATGCCAAGTGTTAGATTTCAGATGTTGGGTTTTTTTTGTGAGTTCTGGTTTGTCCGAGACTTGGTGAATTTGTGGAAAGAGTGCATAAGACCTTATGGAACATCATTGTAGGATATGAGTGATAGACTTTTTCTTCCCTTACGGTGTTGCGACTTTAGGATTTGGATTGTGATTTGCCCTTGTTATGCATCATCATTTATTATTTTCTCGTTGTTACTTGTTCTTTTCCCTTATTGTCAATTGAAGCATTATTGGTCATTTCATGCAGCCATGACAAATTATTATATCATTCCCGTTATTCCTATGACAATACTGCTTATTGACCGGTAGGTGTCTTGACTGTTCCTCGTCACTACTCCATCGAGATTAGTCCTGATACTTACTGGGCACCGCCGTGGTGTGCTCATGCTACTCTTCTGCAGCTATTTGTTGTGCATATGTAAGTATCCTCGCTCAGTTGTACCAGCCTTAGAGCGAGGAATATCGGTAGAGACTTCGAGGTATATCTGCTACATCCGCAGATTGAGGACTCCCTTTCCAGCTTTCTATAACAAGTATAATTTTTTTTTAAGTATTTCTCCTTTTTATAGACATTCTTGAGTCAAATTCGCTTATGTATCCTTACGCTTGTGATTTCTGAGATTCTGGGTTTTGGAAATTTTTGTTAGTTTCAAGAGTTGTTATTGTATGTGCCAGGCAGCATCTTAAACACTAATCTATTTTACTAGTTCCATTTTAATTATTTTTCCACAATTTGGTTTATATTCTTCATTGTTAGGCTTACCTAGTCGTAAGGACTAGGTGCCATCACGACATGTTCACGGAGGACGAACTGGGGTCGTAACAAGTTGGTATCATAGCTCTAGGTTCATAAGAGTCACAAATCACAAGCTAGCTTATTAAAGTCTCGTGGATCGGTATGGAGACGTCTGTATTTATCTACGAGAGGCTATGTAATCGCTAGGAAAGTTCCGCTTTATTTGATTTCCCTGTCGTGCGATATTTTGATATTCACAATCCTAAACCTCTGTCTTCTACTCTCTCACATATGGTGAGGAAACTTATTACCCGAGGTGATCATGCACCCCCGCCCCCTGCTGCAGCCGTCGTAGGTCAGGTACGGGGTAGAGTTCAAGGATGCACACGTGGTGTAGCGAGAGCACCTACATGAGCGGCCGCCGAGGTACCGCCAGCATATCTAGCCGTAGTCCAGGCATCTGGCACACATACAACTACTCCTACTCCAGCCATTCAGGAGAATTTGGCGCAATTCATGAGTATGTACACCACTTTGGCTCAGGCAGGATTATTTCCGCTTATTGCAGCCCATATCCCAGACCGGGGGAGGAGCACAAACTCCCATCGGCGGAAGTCCTGAGCAGCAAGCGCATGTTGAGCATGTCCATTTTTTATTCCTGTACTCCCTGCAACACCAGTTCAGCCCGAGGGCATGGCAGCTGCTTTCGAGCATGAGCAGATGAGACATGAGAGGTTTAAGAGGTATAAGCCTCCTGCGTTTAGTGGTTTAGCATCAGAGGATGCCCTGGGATTTCTTGAGGGGTGTTCTCGCATTCCCTATACTATGGCTATCTCTGGATCGCTTGGGGTTTCTTTCACTACTTTACAGCTTTGAGGAGCCGCCTATGATTGGTGGCTCACCTATGAGTTAGACAGCCCAGACGAGGTAGCTTCACTGATTTGGACCCAGTTTTCAGATATGTTTCTGCAAGAGTTTGTTCCTCAGAGCCTAAAGGATGCATGGCGTGTAGAGTTTGAGCATTTGTGTCAGAGTGCTATGACCATCTCGAAGTATGTTGTCCGTTACACCAGCTTGGCTAGACATTCCTCAGCCTTGGTTTCTACTGTTCGTGACAAGGTTCGCGATTCATTGAGGGACTTATTCCCAGCATCAGGTCCAGTATGGCTCACGAGTTAGCGATGGATATCCCGTATCAGCAAGTGGTGAACATTGCTAGGAGGATAGAGGGTATGCATGCTAGAGAGAGAGAGAGAGAGAGTGGGGACAGATAATATCATGAGAGAGAGAGAGAGCAGACGATATCACGAGAGAGAGTTTGAGGAGGCAAGAAGGCCTTGTAGATCGGTGAGGTATACTGGTCCTTATTTTGGATGCGGGGTGCGTCATGGTAGAGGTTATGCAGGTCAACCAGTTTAGTTTGCGCTTGAAGCTATGCATGGTGATTCAGGTGTTCATGGGTCTCGGAGTACCCGTATCGCACAGTTCCACCAACACGTTAGCGTAGATGGTGCTTTGAGTGTGGAGATACTAGCCACATGGTGAAAAATTATCCCACACTTCGGATCGATGTGCTACAACGAGGTATCCAAGCAAGTAGAGGGTGCCTAAGAGGGGAAGGCTTGACTCATTTATGTGTTTCTTATAGTAAGTTTGAGGCCGGTGCCAACTAATGTCATTCAGGTATGAGTTTAGTTTGTAATATAGGGGCATTATCTGTAGTTCATCACAGTTCTTCTTTTCGGGGTGATTTCCCTTATTGTTGTCCCATTTATGGGTGCATTTCATGATTTGCACTTTGCTTATGTGATTATCCTATTGGGAGGCTTTGTTGATACCAAATTTTTTCCTATGTATTTTTATACTCAAAATAATTTCAAAATAGCATGTATATTCGCATATAAGCATCCCCAAAGGTTTTGGTATTTTTTCAAAATTTTAAAGATTTTTAAAACCAATTTATGGCATATTTTGCACTATAAAATCCAATAATTATTCCCAAAACTTTTTATTTTTTTAAATAATTTATTTTATTCTCACATTTATATAAAAATTTAATTTACATGATTTTTTATATAATTTTACAAGTCCTTTGGTATTTTTAAACTAAAACTGCATGAAATTGTAATTTTAGCCTATTTCTCGATTTAGTAGCATTTTCAATCACAAAATCATTTTTAATAATTTAATACTTAAATATTATTTATTAAATTAGTATTTTTAATTGGATTTTTCGAGCATCATTTACTTTTTTTATAAATTCAAAATGGGAAATATTGGCTATTTATATTGTAGCCTCTTTACTTTCATTTATAGCCCAAATTAAACCAAAATCCCAACCCAAATGGAACCCAATTATACGACCAATTTACCCAACCCCTTACACTATTTATAAACCCGCCCGTATCCTATATCAAATCAGGGCCGTTGATTATTTTAATCAATGGCCCCCGTCTATCCTTCCTTAATTAAACCAACGAACCCACCCCCTAACCCTAATCACTTCTCACATATAGCCGCCCTTGTATCCCCTTTGTCTCTCAAATGCTCTCAACCCCTCTCTGAAACCCTAGCCTACTTCACCGGTCTCCGGCCTTATTTCACTGGAAACTATGGCTTCTGAAACCTTGACTAGCATGTACCTACCCCCACATACCTTTATTCTCCTTTTGCTCGAGGTTTCAGAGTCCGATCTTGAAGACCCAGTGAGTCCTAGCCCTGTGAGTCCATCTCCGACTAAGGACCCGCCCGTTCCAGGCCTTTCTCATTCTCTAGGGTTTTCTATGAATCCTAAGTCTTCTAGATTTTCTTTGTTTCTCTCTAAGATCTACTTCAGATCCTTGCTATTTTCCAGGATTTTAAGTATTTTCACATCTTTTCGATTTTTTGTTTTCTAAACTGTTCATCTTTTTCAAACTTAGGGTTTCCATGATTTTTAATTGTTCTACTGTGATTTCTTGCATTATTTGGCCTTACTGTAATTTGTAAATATTTTCACTATGATTTCTGCTTATTTTTTCTTTATTGCAATTCCTCCTAGGGTTTCCGAGAAATATAGGTACTGTATTTTCTTTACTCTGGTTTCCATGAATGCTTGTGTTCTTTGGACTCCTTGATTTTATTTTTTGCCTGATTTTCTATGCTTTCGTCTCAACCCCTGACTTGTGTAAGAAACCCTATAGTTTGGGGGGTTTTCAAACTACTTGTGTGCGATTATTTTACTTCGTTCTTGATTTTACAACCTTAATCTTCTAAGTTCATGTTCTCTGAATCTTGCTAAGCTTTGCAAGACCTTCTGAGTTCATTCAGGGCTATGTTCTTCTTACTTCTTTGGTTACATGACAACACTGTTTGTTTAATCTTAGCCTTGCATGTTTAAGTTTGTGCATCTTTTATAGTCAAACTTTATACTCTCAAAATAACCCTAATTTTTGGGGGGATTCATTTCCGTGTAGGCTTAATTAATTCTTCCCTTGTCTGACTTGGACTTGTTTTCTGACTTAATTCATTACTGAGTTCGAATCCCTAATTCGTTCATTTACCATGTGCTGATTGATTCTACCCTTACCTTATTTATCTAAACCGTGTATTTTCAAAACTTCCCTTATGTATTTACCTTTGATTGCACCATGTTTACTTGATCTTCTTTCCTTAAATAAACTCTGCTAATTTATTACTCTAGTTTGACTCCTAAATTAAAGGTAGTCCTTTCCCCTGATTGATTCTGATTTGATACTAAATTTTATTTTGCCTGATTCACCACCTGTTTTCAAACTACAAATACCCCAGCCCTTCTCTTCAAACCAACGAACAACAGAGTTCAAAAAGTGCACACATACACACTCTAAGCTCTCTTCTCTTCTCTGCTACGTGCACTACTGTTTATGTCTAGCCTACTGAAAGCTTATGCTAGACAATAGAATCTTACTTGTTATTCTCAAGTATCTGCTGAAGCTCGAGTGAATTCTCTGGCTGATTTCCTGCTTTATTTATTTTTCTATTTGAACTTAGTACCACTGGTATGTCTCTATAATTTAAATACTATTTTCCAAAACTATGTGTTTACTTCTCCCTTTTACCTGACCTCTCAAGTACATGTTTTATGGTATTGAAAAAGCATTGAAAATCGTATTTACTCTTTATATTTCTAACCATCGGGGAGATTCATCCTAGATTATTCCAGCAAATGTGACTATACATTAGTCTGCTATATCATTCTTCACGTTTCTGCATCTTTAAAGTGCTGTTATGCTTTTCTTGTCCCTCCTTGACTTTATGAGAATGCTTTCGTGTGATCCCATTTCCTTTAACCCCTCTTTTATGTATGAGTACTGCTTCTAGGCTGAGGTTAGTACCCTATTGCTATCCTTGGCCTGGGACGAGGTTCTCTTGAACCTTTACTCACATCAGTCCCATTCCCTTAACCCTCTTTATGTGTTGAGTCTTGGCTGGTTGTGTCCTAATCATCACCCAGGCCCCTGTTTAACTTCTAAAAGCCAGCTCTTTTATTTGCTTGAATCAAGTAAAAGTCAGGGGTGTGGCAGTCCTACCCATGACTGGGTATAGTCACCCTTTGCTTTGGTTTCCTCTAATCCCCTCACTTTACACTTACTCTTAGTTCTTTAAGTTTGCCCCCTATGGTAAGACATGCTTAGGGACCCTAGAGTTCCCTCTGAACTTGGATGCCTAAGGGCTGGAAATTCCACACAATTCACTATTCTATTACCACAATCAATCTTTAGAGTGTAAGAATTTCTTGGGCTTCTTGAAAGCCCTGGAACTTTGAAACATTCTAAGAGAAGGCCTTGGAATCTGGAATCTGGATCTGGTGAAACACATGTTATTGAGTATTAAGATTGAATTAGGCTTCTCGGATCTTGTTGTAGGCTGTAATATATATTTTTTACTTTCTTTTTAGTTCTGTAAAAATCTTGTAGAAGAATATGGGTAATATTAGTGAAAGGGTGCGGGAGGGGTTTATTTTCATATGCTAAAGGGTAGATACCATGCCTATAGGACTAATGTTGTTATTCAATCACCTAGATATCATGCCTATAAGTGCAATGCTTTAAACCCCCTAGAGATCATGTCTATAGCTTTTTATCGTTTCATAAGTCAATCATTTAGACACCTTATAAGGTTTAATATTCAGTCACATTGCAAATCATTTAGAAATCCTGCCTATATGACTTAATACTCATATAACAATTTTCATATAGAGATCAGGTCTATATGAAACGCATAAACTCTAGGCAAACTATAGAACAATCAAATATTCATCGCCTTATCAGTTCAATGACAGTAACGAGTCTTAAAATCAAGATATAGATATCATGCCTATAGGGGTTAAAACTAGCCTAATATGAGTGATAGTATGTCAATTAGCCTCAAACGCTTTCAGCAAAAAATTTGTCCAAGCTTGTTTGTTTTTTTTGAAACTTGTCCAAGTTTGTTTGTTTTAACATTTCTATAGATCTGTAGTGTCCTTTAAATTCCAAACTTACATCTTTATTCTGAAACCGACCCCTTAGTTTTCTGCCTAAATTTTTACTTCAATGTTTTTCGAAAATTGCCTCTTTACAACTGTATTATACTTTTACTTCAGCAATTTGGCTAATTTGCAAGCCATCTATGAACCTTGGCAAATTTTCAATTTTTCGTTTCAAAACTATTCTGTACAGGCTCTATGTCTAAAATTGGTGCTTTCTGAATCACTTGTTTTAAATACCGTAAGTTCTTAAAACTGGATCCGGGTTGCCTAATGAGAACTTGTTATCCAACTCTATGTGTTAAACTAATCTGTCCACCGTTAATTTTAAAGACCAAATCAGTACTTGCAAGTCATGCTAAACTAATTGCTATTGTGATTTATGGGGTTCGTATGAGCCTTTGAATGTTTGATTTGTACCCCACTTATTTTTTATTTGTTTTGATTGACGCCTTAGTATTTTGTCCTTTTAAACTCCATATATGCGCTATCACTTTCTCCCCTTTAGGATTAGAAGTCCAAATACCCTGGGACTAATAGGTTGGGACAGGTATTAGCATGCAACAGGTAAACGAGACTAATCATGCTTGAATGCCTTAAAAGGGTGGGAATGGTAGAATGTGGAGATGATGATAGTGCGCTAATATCTCATGTGAGAATGATTACTGGGTATTGCACCAAATGATCTATATTATAGTCAAACTTAGGACCCCTTTTCCTTTGCTTGTAATGTTTCCTTTAAACTAAGCTCTATTTTACTTGTTTCTTTCCTCTTTCAAAACGTCAACTTGCTTGCATTTCTGTGCAAATTTTACTTGTCTACTTCTACTCTTCTTAAAGTCATAACTAAGTAAGGCCGGTAACCACACTAGTGGATCTTGAGGGGTGCCTAACACCTTCTCCTCGAGATAATCTCAAGCCCTTACCCAAACTCTGATTTTTTCTTCAAATCCTTCTTCTTTTATCTAAAAGTGTCCTAATGCACTATAATCATTAGGTGGCGACTCTTCAAATTCCATAGCCAAAATTCCCTCAAAAGGGAATAAAAGAGTCATTCAACCCATAATGTCGTAAACCCGATTCCTCTCCCTTGAGGAAAAAGGGGGCGTCGATAATATGGCGACTCTGCTGGGGATTCTTTTAGGCTTTTACCATTACTTGCTTTTGTGACTTCATTGCTTACTTAATCGCATTTATTTCTTGTCTTTGGTTATTTCTTCACAATTACTAACTTGGCTCTTCATGTTTTTCTTTCCTTTTGATTTCATCTTTTACTACCTTATTATTTCAATTCTGTTGTAACTTCTGAGCATTAATTGTAATCTTTACTTTATGAACATGAAAATAAATGTAATTTGTTTCATTATTGTAACTGCATTCCTCAACATCATATTCCACTTGTGCCAAAACAAATCCTATAGCAACGTTATAATGAGTGGTTGCGCCCTTCAAATAATATAAACCCCTTAAATGTGGAAAAGGCATATTTGCGGTAAAACCAGTCGATCAATGGTGTAGTCGACGGTTTCGCGCCTTTCCCTCTTGATTTGTCCGCTCAAGGGTACCTTGTCTAGCACTTCAAAGTAGAAACCTCATTCCATTAAATTGTTCATGCATCATGGTCAACCCTAGCCGAGTTAGTTATGTTGTCCACATAATGACTCCTTAAGAATAGCCTGAACCAAAGTCAACCGAGTTTCCTTGAAACCCAAACGGACACCTTCAGGTTATGTATCATTTATTTGGAGAACTAAATGCCTTTTGCTAATTATTGATTTAAATAGTTGAGTCTGGTGGGGTTAAGGGCCTAACACTTTGTTTTGCAGATAATGAAGCACGAGGTCCCTAGATTCGGTATGGTATCCAACATCCACCTAAGGTTGCTAAGATGGTGGGAAGATATTCATGGCAGCGATCAAACCCTCATCCGCAAGTACTTAGGGAATTTACCCTCACTTCTGGAAATCCAACCCAATAAAAAGATCAAAGAGGCTGCTACTTTGTTTTGGGATAGTGATCGATCGGTGTTCCATTTTGGGGACTTGGAAATGACCCCTTTTCTAGAAGAGATAGGAGGCCTAGCTGGAATCCCTTGGGAGACTCCAAGTTTGCTTATGCAAAAAACCGCAAAAGTAGAGGCTTTCTTAAGATGATGGGACTCATGCAAAGTCCTGACCTTTATTTCTTGAAGGACTCCTACATATCATTCGACATTTTGTATGAGAGATATGGCCACAGCAAGTCCTATCGCACCTACATGGAAAAATTCTCTCTCACTTTTTTTGGGACATATACATAGAAGGGTGCTTGTGTTCACGTTTTGCTTCTGGGCATGATAATATTCCCTATGAAGAAGGCTAGGATCCACACCAGACTAGCCATGGTGACCAAGACCTTGATGGAAGGAATCTACGAGCAGTCTTTCAGCATAGTGCCCATGATCAACGCTGAAATCTATCGAGCCTTGGGAAAGTGTCAGGAAGGGGCTCCACATTTCGAGGGTTGTAATCTTCTACTTCAACCTTGGCTTGTAGAACACCTTCATAAGGGCGACTACAGATAGGAAATCATACGCAAGGATTGGGATGACCATATCACTTTTCATCACCCAAAGCAAATGGACTTTATGCCCAATATGTTGATTCAGCCAGAGGACATCAGATGATGGGTAGAGTTGTTCGATAATCTAAGAGAAGAGCAAATTTAGTGGATGTTCGAGTGGTTCCTAACATGGGAGTTCATTGTCCGTTCTTGAGACGCACCATTCCTCATACTCATTGGTTTGAGGGGAACTCATCTTTATGTCCCTCTCCGAGTCATGAGGTAAGCCGGAAGGAAACAAATCATACCTAGGATAGAGAAAATGAGTCATTACAGAGCTGACTTTCAAGATGATGATAGCCCGCAAAAATGTCATGCTCAGCATATGTGGCACTGAAAGCTCGTCTTAGGAAAGGATTCTATCGAACCCGATAGGTATCATGTCCAGTGTGTGTGCTGCACTCACAGGTTGGTTGGAAGATGATCACATTGGTTTGGGTCATCCAAGGTTCGTCCACGGTCATTGGATCACATTGATGATAAAACTGAAGCACAAGTCAAATACAATCAACTGCGCAAGAGGATGTGAGGATGTGAGAATGTGGGAATGAACATCGGGAAATACAGGAAGCCCACTAGAAGTTTATTAACGAGTGGAAAGACATGGCCGTCAATGCCAAAAATCATTTGGGATATTTGGAGCGAGGCATAGTGGAATTGGTAGGGGAGTTCTTGAAAAGAATTGAGAATTGCGAGAATGCTTAAAGAAGTGCAAGCGAACATCTGGCTCAAGCTTATCTGCTGTTAGGAATGCGCGAGTTGATGCAGCTGTATGAAGGAGGCAAGAGTACCGAATCTGGGGAAGGTCCTTCTGGGACCAAGTAGTTAGGATTTTACTCTTCTGCTTTCTTAATATAATAAGGCCACTGGACATTAGTGACATCTTTATTATTTAGTTGTTCTAAACTCGTCTTGTTTTTATCAATAAAATGAGGCATTTTGCATTATAAGTTCTCCAAATTTAATTTGTCGCTAGGCCTACCTCGGGCACAGTGAGGCACCCAAATTAGGAAGCGATTTATATTCTTGCACAATGTGTTTAAATATCGTAAAATTATTATCAGAACCCAGACTAACTTTTTACCTTTTGTTTTTCTTTTATTTTTATTCTCCTCTCCAAAGGTTAGTTTGTGCATTCTGGTACCATCAGCATACTCCACAAGATCAAAGGGTCCTCTACCTCCTCTTTCTCCAAGTCCTACCAGAAACAGGAACAAAGGCAAAATGGGAGATACAAGCGCTAGAAAGGAACTAGAAGAAACTTCTCAGAATGTTGCAATCACCAAGGAGACTGTTGCTCATCTGCAGCAAACTTTGCTAAGATTCCGAGAAGAATTGGACCAAGTTAAAAACCTGGCAAGCCTGTCAATCACTCTTGCCGCTCTTGATGTTAACACCCAGAACCCTGCGTTGCCACAAAACGTCCCACAACCTCCAACGCAACCCACTCATAACACTCCACTACTCATTCGTGAACCACAAAACACCACAAAAGACCATGACACTTCAAACTTTGTGGAAATTATGCCACACTACAGTCAGCCAGTCAAAAGTGCAGCTGAGTCAGATGACAAGAGCTCCCTCATTCAGAATTTGGCCACTGAGATCAAGAAGCTGACTAGCCGGTGTTGGAAACACGTTTCAAATGCAATATACTAAACGTGTGTTCTTTTGTAGGTTTTGATGAATGTCAAACAAAGCAATAAGCGATATATAGCAGTGCTCAAGGACAAGCACATAATGGATGCATTACAAGAAGCTCAAGACAATGCTTGGAAATGTTATAATTGAGTCAATATTAATTGTGATCTTGATTCCTCAATCTTGGCTCATAACATGGCTTCTCTACTAAAATTATTTTTTCCAAAATCATGCATATTTAAAGTAAGTGTCAAATGTTTTTAAACTATGCATATTTACATTTGTTAAAATGTTTTCCAAACATGCCTCAAAAATCTGGGCTAAGATAATCGATTATGTACTTATGATAATCGAGTATCTCTAAGCCAAGACTGCATGACAATCGATTATGAATTAATGATAATCGATTGTGAGTAAGCCAGTTAACATCAGGTTTTTGCAAACTGCATAACAATCGATTGTGTACTTTCGATAATCGATTGTTAACTGAGGCAAAGTTTTCAAAACTCATAAAAATCGATTATGAACTAATGGTAATCGATTGGAATGAGAAAAATGTCTCCCAGTGATTTTAAGTAAAATGATAATCGATTGTGGCTTTTGATAATCGATTATATATGAGACAGTAAGTTTTGAAATTAATTAATAATCGATTGTGGCTTTTGATAATCGATTATATATGAGACAGTAAGTTTTGAAATTAATTAATAATCGATTGTGGCTTTTGATAATCGATTATATATGAGACAGTAAGTTTTGAAATTAATTAATAATCGATTGTTCTATTTGATAATCGATTGTTGAAGCTGACCGTTGTCATACTTTTTTCAAATTACCTTCAGGTAATCGATTGTGATATTTAACAATCGATGTTTTAGCGTAAAATCTGGAAAAGATTTTCTGAACGTTGTTAAAATAATCGATTATTGATTTCCTGATAATCGATGTTTTATGCCAAAAATTGGAAAGGATTTTTTAACGTTATAATTAATCGATTATTGATTTGAAGTAATCGATTGTTAACGTAAAATCTGGGATTGATTTTTTGATCTGATAGGCAAACAATCGATTGTTTAGTCCTGACAATCGATTGTCACTGAGTAATTTCAGCAATCCTTAATTGGCAATTAGACAACGGTAAGACTGAGTTTTTCACCTATAAATACAGGTTTAACTCAGTGTTTTCACAACAACAACACATACAATTTAAGTATTTTCATTGCTAAAAGCTTTCTTACATTGATCATCATTTTCATTCATCTATAAAGCTTTTTGAAGAGCCATTCTATTGAGCTAAGTTGTTGTGATCTTGAGCGTACTATTTCTACTCATATCTACTCATTGAGGAGTACTTTGTAAAGTGAGTGTGTCTTTGTGTTTGTAAGAGAATTGCGATTCTCGTTTGTTGAGGAACTTGTGTTTCCTCGGTTGAAGTCTTTGGGATTGTTATCCCCGAGCAATTGAAGTCTTTGGGATTGTTATCCCCGAGCAATTGAAGTCTTTGGGATTGTTATCCCCAAGCAATTGAAGTCTTTGGGATTGTTATCCCCGAGCAATTGAAGTCTTTGGGATTGGTATCCCCGAGCAATTGAAGTCTTTGGGATTGTGATCCCCGAGCACCTAGGTGAGGCTTGTGTCCTCAGCTGTAACGGTTTGTTAAGCACCCGTAAGCTTGACAAGTTTAGTGGAAATCTCGAGAGAGTCTCTCGGGGACTGGACTAACCACGTTTGTGGCCAACCAGGATACATCTTTGTGTAAGTTTATTTTACTGCACTTGTCTTAATTTCTGCAAAGTTTTTAAATTCCGCACTAAAACGCTTAATAATTTTAAAACGCTATTCACCCCCCCCTCTAGCGTAAAGCGTTATTTCCAACAATTGGTATCAGAGCCATACTCTCTGAAAAACTTAACCGTTTGAGAGAACCATCGATGGCTTCTACTCTAAATTTCTTTGCAGGAATAGGTGAAGGAGAATGCAGCATGTCGCCTCCAATATTAGACGAAAACGACTACTCAGTCTGGAAATATCGGATGCAAATTTTTACAATGGCAAACGATTTGTATCTATGGCAAGCTATTAAACACAGTGATCAACTGACGACAAAAGTCGGGAAAGATAAGGTAAGTAAATACAACACTAAAGCTATGAATATATTACATAACGCCTTGAATCAGGAACTTTGGCGAAAAATCTCCCACTATAAAACTGCTAAGGAAATGTGGGACAAACTTGAGGAATTGCACGAAAACACGCCTCAAAAAGCGGTCAGCACAAACGATGAATCAACTGGTCGGTGCCTCATGGCAGACGAAAAAGACGAGGTAAGTACATCTAACGATATACAAATTGCTTATAACAAACTGCATGATGAGCTGGTAAATGCTTCTAAGACTATTAAAGATTTACAAAGAACTCTTTCTCTACAAGAAGAGGATTTTCAAAAACAACTCCTTTTAAAAGACAAGGACTTTGAAGAACGTCTTTCTTTAGCTCAAAAAGGTGTTGAAAATCTGTCTCGTGATAACGAGAATCTTGCAAATGAAAATCAATTTTTGTTAAATGATAGTATAGAACTTAGACAAGTCATCAAGACCATGCATGAAGCCTCTTGTGTTGAAAATTGCCTTACCTGTACTACTTGTGAGTCCTTAAAACTAGAAAACACAGAACTTAGGAAAACTTTAGAAACTCGTAGTAAAAAAGTTCTTAAAGTTAGTGAAAAAGAATCGCCTAAGAGAAATCAACGGCATAAAAACAAAAACTCCACTACTCCACCTAGAAATAACTCTAAGATTGTAAACAAGCCTAGAACAAATTCTTTTAGACCACCTAGACATTATGCTAGAATGTATGAAGATAAGGGTAGAACTAATATCTTTAGACAACCTAGATCCGAATCTAGGATTCTTGCAAACAAGCCTACAAATAGTAATTTTCGGCAACCAAGAAATTACTCTAGGAACGAGCTTAGACCACCTAGACATGACACTAGGTCCTTCAACAAGTCTAGCACTAATAACCTTAGACCATCTAGATATTATACTAGAAATGGGAACAATATGTCTTGTGTTAATCATTTTCATTCGCCTAGAACCTTGTTGGCTCAACCTAGGCATCAACACAACCCAAACGTAGTATGTCATTACTGCAATCGTATAGGTCATATTGCACCTATGTGTTTTACAAAGCATAGAGATTCTTCATATTATTATCATTACTTGCCTAACCCCCAAGGACCCAAAATGGTATGGGTACCTAAAGAATATTAATTTGCCTTGTAGGTGTGCTTGAAGGGATCAAGTGTACTATGGTACCTTGACAGTGGATGCTCCAGACACATGACAGGAGACGAATCCAAATTCCTTCAACTAGAGCACAAAGAAGGAGGAAGCGTTGTATTCGGTGACAACAATAAAGGACAAATTATTGGCATCGGATCGGTCGGTAAGAATGAAAAATCCTCTATAAAGCATATATTACTTGTCAAAGGTTTAAAGCATAATCTCTTGAGCATAAGTCAATTATGTGACAAGGGAAATCTTGCTTTGTTTGATTCGGATGAGTGTTTAGTGTTTAGACGCAGTGACTTCAAGATTATTCTACGTGGTTTTAGAATTGACAATATTTACATGGTTGATCTTGAAAACTCCTCATCCGAGTATGTTGATTGTTTGTTGAGCAAAGATGAAAATGTGTGGTTGTGGCATCGTAGAGTAGCTCATATGAACATGCATCTTTTAAATAAATTGATTTCTCAAAATCTAGTGATTGGTCTTCCCTTCTTAAAATTTGAAAGTGATACTATTTGTGATTCATGTCAAAAGGGGAAGCAAACAAGAGCATCTTTTAAAACCAAAAATGTTGTTTCAACATCTAGACCTTTACAACTATTGCATATGGATTTATTCGGACCATCCCGTATCGAAAGTCTAGGAAGAAATAGATATGCTTTTGTAATTGTTGATGACTTCTCTAGATTTACATGGACACTATTTCTTGCGCATAAAAGTGATGCATTTATTAGCTTCAAGCTTTTTCTTAAAAGAGTTCAAAATGAAAAGGAATCAACTGTCACTTCCATTAGAAGTGATCATGGGGGAGAGTTTGATCACAATCTCTTTGCGGACTTTTGTGATGAACTCGGAATCGAGCATACCTTTTCCGCGCCACGTACACCACAACAAAACGGGGTGGTGGAAAGGAAAAATAGGAGCCTCGAAGAGATGGCTAGAACCATGCTCGACGAAGCTAAGATTCCCAAACACTTTTGGGCAGACGCCGTGAGTACCGCATGCTATGTTTTGAATAGAGTAGCAATTCGGCCGATACTCTTAAAAACCCCATATGAACTCTACAAAGGTAGAAAACCTAACATTTCACATCTACGCGTTTTTGGTTGTAAATGTTTTGTGCATAACAATGGAAAGGACCAATTAGGAAAATTTGATGCAAAGTCGGATGAAGGTATCTTCATTGGCTATTCTTCTTGTAGTAAAGCTTATAGGGTTTTTAATAAAAGAACCCAAGTTGTAGAGGAATCTCCTCATATTGTTTTTTCCGAAGATAATACTCGCTTGGCGAGAAAGGATTGTGGTCTTGATCTTTCAGGTATTCTGGAAAGCCTAAAGGACAAAATTCAAGAAGAACCACCAAGGAAAGAAACTGACAAAACGGTGGAACCACAAATTGAAAAAGCTCCTCAACCAGAAAATGAACCAAAAGAGCAAATAGAATGGAGGACAGTCAAAGATCATCCTCTCGATCAGGTAATAGGCGACGTTGGAGGGAAGGTAAGTACCCGGAGCTCTCTTAGAAATACCTTAGATCTTACTGCTTTTGTTTCTCAAATTGAACCCAAAACCATCTCTGAAGCAATTGGGGATGAATTTTGGACCTTGGCAATGCAAGAGGAGCTTAACCAATTCAAACGTAACAATGTTTGGGATTTGGTGCCAAGACCCGAAGGTCATACCATAATTGGTACGAAATGGGTTTTTCGAAATAAATTAGATGAAAATGGCATAATCACTAGAATCAAAGCTAGGCTTGTGGCTCAAGGCTATAATCAAGAAGAAGGGATTGATTATGATGAGACATATGCTCCGGTAGCTAGATTAGAGGCCATCCGTCTGTTGCTTGCTTTTGCATCTTCTATGAATTTCTTTGTATATCAAATGGATGTGAAAAGTGCCTTTTTAAATGGTTTTATCCAAGAAGAAGTTTTTGTAAAACAACCCCCCGGTTTTGAAGACTTTAATTTTCCCAATCATGTTTTCAAACTCAAAAAGGCCCTTTATGGTTTAAAACAAGCTCCTCGAGCTTGGTATGAAAGGTTGAGTAAATTTCTTTTAGAAAATAATTTTATTCATGGAAAAGTTGACACAACTTTATTTGTCAAGCATGAAAACAATGATATCTTGCTAGTTCAAATATATGTAGATGATATCATTTTTGGTGCTACTAACAATGCTCTATGCAAGGAATTTTCAAACTTAATGACTAGCGAATTTGAGATGTCCATGATGGGTGAGTTACAATTCTTTTTGGGATTACAAGTAAAACAAATGAAGGAAGGTACATTCATTTGTCAAAGCAAGTATTGCAAAGATCTGCTTAAACGTTTTGACATGAACAATGCAAAGGAAATAGCAACTCCCATAAGCACATCCGATCATCTCGACAAAGATGAAAAAGGTAAGGAAGTCGACATCAAAAAGTACCGAGGTATGATTGGCTCTCTTCTTTATCTTACTGCTAGTCGTCCGGACATCATGTTTAGCGTGTGCGTCTGTGCCCGTTATCAATCATGTCCAAAAGAGTCTCACCTTACTGCGGTAAAGCGGATTCTAAGGTATCTTGTCGGTACTACCAATGTGGGTCTATGGTACCCCAAAGGTTCTTCATGCCAACTTATTGGCTATTCCGACTCCGATTTTGCTGGATGCAAATTGGACCGCAAGAGCACTAGCGGCACTTGCCACTTGCTCGGTAGCGCTTTAGTTTCTTGGTTTAGTAAGAAGCAAGTTAGTGTTGCGTTGTCCACAACCGAGGCTGAATATGTAGCCGCGGGGAGTTGTTGCGCTCAAATCCTATGGATGAAACAACAACTCTTGGACTATGGCCTACGTCTTGATCACATTCCTCTTAGATGTGACAACACTAGTGCCATATGCTTGACGAAGAACCCCATTCTTCACTCGCGAACAAAACACATTGAAATTAGACATCATTTTATTAGAGATCACGTTCTAAAAGGCGATGTCGAAATTGAATTTGTTGAAACAAAAAGCCAATTGGCAGACATCTTTACAAAGCCCTTAGATAAAGAGTCCTTCTTCCGAATTCGTAGTGAACTCGGGATCCTTGACTCCACGTTGATCTAAGTCATGCATTGCATTTTATTTCCTACATAATTTCTAACTTGAGCGTCGGAGGCGTCTAACATTTTGTTGCAGGTATCACCCTAAAGAAAAGGGGATCATAAAAAGCATGACGCAAGATACTCAAGTATTCTACAGGAAAATCGCCGTCAAACAATCGATTACTGTATCAATAATCGATTACTTCCGTTATTTTTTTTCCAATAAATAAACTTGTGTTTATTTCATATTTGTTATTCTTCCCTTGTGTACATTTTTTTTGCTAATGGCAAAAGGGGGAAGAAACGGGATATCAAGAAGTATGCTATATTATGCTATATGCTCTCAACTTCATTCATGCTTAAAGTGAGGGGGAACATGAATTGAGGGGGAACATGACACTTGTCTTGGTTTATCAAAATAATTATTGCATATATCCCGCCTATGTTTGCCATTATCAAAAAGGGGGAAATTGTTGGAAACACGTTTCAAATGCAATATACTAAACGTGTGTTCTTTTGTAGGTTTTGATGAATGTCAAACAAAGCAATAAGCGATATATAGCAGTGCTCAAGGACAAGCACATAATGGATGCATTACAAGAAGCTCAAGACAATGCTTGGAAATGTTATAATTGAGTCAATATTAATTGTGATCTTGATTCCTCAATCTTGGCTCATAACATGGCTTCTCTACTAAAATTATTTTTTCCAAAATCATGCATATTTAAAGTAAGTGTCAAATGTTTTTAAACTATGCATATTTACATTTGTTAAAATGTTTTCCAAACATGCCTCAAAAATCTGGGCTAAGATAATCGATTATGTACTTATGATAATCGAGTATCTCTAAGCCAAGACTGCATGACAATCGATTATGAATTAATGATAATCGATTGTGAGTAAGCCAGTTAACATCAGGTTTTTGCAAACTGCATAACAATCGATTGTGTACTTTCGATAATCGATTGTTAACTGAGGAAAAGTTTTCAAAACTCATAAAAATCGATTATGAACTAATGGTAATCGATTGGAATGAGAAAAATGTCTCCCAGTGATTTTAAGTAAAATGATAATCGATTGTGGCTTTTGATAATCGATTATATATGAGACAGTAAGTTTTGAAATTAATTAATAATCGATTGTGGCTTTTGATAATCGATTATATATGAGACAGTAAGTTTTGAAATTAATTAATAATCGATTGTGGCTTTTGATAATCGATTATATATGAGACAGTAAGTTTTGAAATTAATTAATAATCGATTGTTCTATTTGATAATCGATTGTTGAAGCTGACCGTTGTCATACTTTTTTCAAATTACCTTCAGGTAATCGATTGTGATATTTAACAATCGATGTTTTAGCGTAAAATCTGGAAAAGATTTTCTGAACGTTGTTAAAATAATCGATTATTGATTTCCTGATAATCGATGTTTTATGCCAAAAATTGGAAAGGATTTTTTAACGTTATAATTAATCGATTATTGATTTGAAGTAATCGATTGTTAACGTAAAATCTGGGATTGATTTTTTGATCTGATAGGCAAACAATCGATTGTTTAGTCCTGACAATCGATTGTCACTGAGTAATTTCAGCAATCCTTAATTGGCAATTAGACAACGGTAAGACTGAGTTTTTCACCTATAAATACAGGTTTAACTCAGTGTTTTCACAACAACAACACATACAATTTAAGTATTTTCATTGCTAAAAGCTTTCTTACATTGATCATCATTTTCATTCATCTATAAAGCTTTTTGAAGAGCCATTCTATTGAGCTAAGTTGTTGTGATCTTGAGCGTACTATTTCTACTCATATCTACTCATTGAGGAGTACTTTGTAAAGTGAGTGTGTCTTTGTGTTTGTAAGAGAATTGCGATTCTCGTTTGTTGAGGAACTTGTGTTTCCTCGGTTGAAGTCTTTGGGATTGTTATCCCCGAGCAATTGAAGTCTTTGGGATTGTTATCCCCGAGCAATTGAAGTCTTTGGGATTGTTATCCCCAAGCAATTGAAGTCTTTGGGATTGTTATCCCCGAGCAATTGAAGTCTTTGGGATTGGTATCCCCGAGCAATTGAAGTCTTTGGGATTGTGATCCCCGAGCACCTAGGTGAGGCTTGTGTCCTCAGCTGTAACGGTTTGTTAAGCACCCGTAAGCTTGACAAGTTTAGTGGAAATCTCGAGAGAGTCTCTCGGGGACTGGACTAACCACGTTTGTGGCCAACCAGGATACATCTTTGTGTAAGTTTATTTTACTGCACTTGTCTTAATTTCTGCAAAGTTTTTAAATTCCGCACTAAAACGCTTAATAATTTTAAAACGCTATTCACCCCCCCCCCCTCTAGCGTAAAGCGTTATTTCCAACAGCCGGGTGTAGTGTTTCGAAGGTAACAAAGGTATCGAAGGGTTGAATTACAAAGATCTCTATGTTCATCCAGATGTTGAGCTCCCATAGGGGTACAAACCTCACAAGTTCGAGATGTTCGATGGTACATGTGATCCCAGGGTCCACATGAGAATGTATTGTGATAAGTTGGTAGGAGTCGGAAGGGACAAAAAGATCCGCATGAAGCTGTTCATGAAGAGTTTGAAGGGTGATGCTTTATCCTGGTATATTAGCCAGGATGCAAAGAAATGGACTAGTTGGGTGAACATGGCGTCTGAATTTTTGGATCGGTTTAGGTTAATCACTGAGAATGCACCAGATGTGTTTTATATCCAAAACCTCAAGAAGAAACCCACAGAGACCTTTTGCGTGTATGCTACTCGTTGGAGGTCAGAAGCTATAAAGGTCAGACAAGCCTTGGAGGAAGAACAAATGAATAGGTTCTTCATTCGTGCTCAGGATTCGCAGTTCTATGAGTGGCTGATGCTAATAGAGGGTCAAACGTTCTCCGACATCATCAAGTTGGGAGAAAGGATCGAAGAAGATATCAAAAAGGGAATGGTCACAAACCTCAAAGCATTGCAAGCTACCAATACGGATTTACAGCCTGGTGGCTCGTCGAAGAAAAATGATATAAATTTCGTAATGGTTGCGCAAAGGAACAACTCCCCTATGAAGTACCGAACCTATCCCTCATCTCCACTCACATATCAACCCACCTTAAACTACCAAGCACCATCAACCACTTACCAAATTCCACCACCTGCTTACCAATCACTTCTACCACCTATGTATCAACCCAATTCACCCCGATATTCCCAACTAGCACCTGTATACCAAGTATATAACTCCCAACCTTATCATTACCCATCACCTCTTAACTTCCAAAACTTCCCTCGACCTGGAACAAACTATGACCGTAAATCTCCTACATAATATACTATCATAGCCGAGCTAATTGACCAATTATATGAAAAACTCAAAGCAACCGGTTATGTTACCCCTATTCGAGCCATAACTCCAGAAAATCCTTCCCAATGGATCAACCTAAACAACACTTCCGCATACCATTTCGGGATAAAAGGCCATACCATCGACAAGTGTCGCTCGTTGAAAGACAAGATGCAGAATCTGATTGACAACAAGATCATTATAGCAAAGTAGCCTGCTCCTATTGTCCGCAACAACCCTCTGCCTAACCACAAGGGTGGAGGCATCCACATGATCGAGATCGAAGTTGATTGGGACCCCAAGGGGTCTATCGGTTTGATAGTTGAAGGAGACGAGCCTAAGAAGCCAACAATTACGCTCAATCCCATTATTGTCCAGATTCAGTCCTCTGAGGGTGATGTGGTTAATGTTTCCATGCCACTCGAGTTTGAAGAACCTTCGGCAAAGGCGCCAAAACCAATTGAGGTTGAGTTCGGGGTTCCAAAGGCGCCCACAACATTTGAAGTTACTGTGTTACCTCCTAGGGTACCAATTCCAGTCTCAATGACAGATGTGACCCCGTTCAAGGCAAATGCTATACCTTGGGATTACACAGCTGAGGCTAGAAGGAAATGAAAGACATATACTGGGGAAGCAATTACAGCACAGGGCATGAGGACAGGAAGGGTATACACCCCGGAGCACTTGGCTGAGTTCAGCAAATAAGCCTCCGGGCGGGCTGTTGAAACTGCACCCGATGACCTTTGGAGGAAGGTACAGGCCAAAGAGTACTCAGTCGTCGAGCAACTGAATAAATTACCAGTACAAATTACTATCCTGGATCTTTTACAAAGCTCTAAGGCACATAAAAATGCCTTAATGAAAATACTGAGTGAAGCCTATGTTCCCAGCAACATAATAGGAGGCGAAATGGCAAACATGGTGGGGTAGGTATTGGAAAGCCATAAAATCACTTTCCACAAAGAGGAATTACCGCCAGAAGGGCTCGGTCACAACAAAGCGTTGTACATCACTGCGCAATGCGAGGATCACTTTATCACCAGGATTTTAGTCGATGGAGGATCCAGCCTCAACATTTGTCCATTGGTAACTCTCAGGACATTGGGTAAAGGGTTGCATGCGATCAAGGACGGGGCTATCAGTGTCAAAGCTTTTGATGGATCTCAGAGGTCCACAATTAGAGAGATTAGCCTATGCCTATAGATGGGACCCACCTAGTTTGATGTTGAGTTTCAAGTCATTGACATACCGGTGTCCTACAATTTGTTGCTGGGACCCTGGATCCACGCCGCTGGGGCTGTGGCGTCAACTTTGCATCAAGCTGTAAAATTTGAATGGAATCATCAGGAAGTAATCATCTATGGTGACGGTAGTAACACATATAGAGTCGCCATGCCATCCTGATGATCGGAGGTAGAAGGAAAATCGGCGGAGAAACATACCATCACATCGAGCGAGTCAACTCCATAGACAAAGATAGGTGGTGGGATGACAAAATTGAGAGCATTGTGAATCAGAGCGGATACGAGCTACAAAGGGGCTTGGCAAGAATCTCCAGGGCATCACCAAGCCTATCACGTCGAATAAGCATGAGACTACTTTTGTCCTAGGCTGTCAATACACTTGGGAGGAGTTGAACGATGGGTTGCTACCATGGCACGATCACTACTACCCACTGGAGCACCTTCTACCCCAGCTGGAGCAGACTTTTCAGCCCGCGAATGTCATATACGGATCCGAGGAAGATGAGACACTATCAGCAATGAATAACCTATTGCTGGAGGATAATTTGGATTGTTGTGTTATCTTCAAGGAGGAAGGTCCTTCCATTCAAGCTGTGATCCGAGGGGAACACCTCTCCAATTACTCAATCAGAACCACCAGTGCTCGGAGAGCCTCGGGTTAGCAAGGCTAAACGATGCATATGCATCTCATTTTACTTTTAGTTTATTTTACTCTTCCGAATTGTCTTTACTTTCGAAAAGAGCTCCGATGCTTCAGAAAATTATGAATTTAATCAAAAGCATTTTCCAAGTTTATATTTCGCTCTCATTCATTTTCTCTACCATTTACTTTATTTTACATAGCATTACTATTACATATCTTGATGATGAAACAATGACTGTAACTTGCAACGAGACAGTACGAAAAACATACATAGATTCAGAAGAGGAAGAAATACCAGAAGAAGTTGTCAGAAAAGTCGAGAATTTTGAGAACATGACCAAGTCTAACTTGGACGAAACTGAGGCTGTTAATCTAGGAGACTCATAAATGTCAAGGAAACACGTATCAGCGTACACTGTTCACCATCAGAAAAGAAAGAGTACACAAAGTTTTTAAAAGAATATAAGGATATATTCGCCTAGTCGTATGATGATATGACCTGTCTCAGCACATCCATTGTGGCTCACAAATTGCTGACAGATCCGGCATGCCTACTGGTGAAACAGAAACTCAGAAAGTTCAAGTTAGACATGAGTTTGAAAATCAAAGAAGAGGTTACCAAGCAGGTCAAATCCAGGGTTCTTAGAGTTATAGAGTATCCAAAATGGCTAGCCAACATTGTTCCGGTACCAAAGAAGGATGGGAAGGTTAGAGTCAGTGTTGACTACCGGGATCTCAACCAGGCCAGTCCTAAGGACGATTTCCCTTTGCCAAATATACACATATTTATCAATAACTGCGCTAAATATGAGTTGCAGTCATTCGTCTATTGTTTTATTGGATACCACCATATATTGATGGATGAAGAAGATGCAGAGAAAACGGCATTCATACACCACAGGGAATGTACTGTGATAGAATGATGCCGTTCGAGAGCCATGACCATAACCTTTCATGATATGATACATAAAGAGATCGAGGTATATGTAGACAACGTCATCATTAAATCTAGGAAAGCTGCAGATCACATGGGAGATTTGAGAAAATTCTTCAACAGACTGAGGAGATACAACTTGAAACTGAATCCCGCCAAATGTGCAGGGTTCCCGCCGGAAAATTATTGGGTTTCATTTTAAGTCGTCGGGGAATAAAACTGGACCCGTTCAAGGTCAAAGCCATTCAAAGGTTTCCACCACCAAAGAGCAAGAAGGACATGATGAGTCTTCTCGGAAGACTCAACTATATCAGCTGATTCATAGCTCAATCCACTGTCATTTGTGAATCCATCTTCAAAATTATAAATAATGATACTACCACCAAGTGGACTGAGGATTGTTAAAAAGCTTTTGACAGAATCAAGGAATACTTGTTGACGCTGCCAGTCTTGGTTCCTCCCAAGTTAGGGAGACCTCTATTGCTTTATCTTGCAGTATTGGATGGGGCGTTTGGTTGTGTTTTGGGACAACATGATGAAACAAGAAGAAAGGAGTAGCCCATCTACTACCTCAGCAAGAAGTTTACCTCGTACGAGGCTCGGTATTCCTTATTAGAGCGCACTTGCTGTGCTCTAACCTGTGTAGCTTAGAAACCGAGGCATTACTTCTGCCTTACACCACTTATCTCATATCCAGAATAGATCCATTGAAATATATCTTTCAGAAGCCTATGCCTACCGGCAAGCTCTCCAAATGGAAGATACTTTTAAGTGAGTTCGACATTATTTATGTTACCCGAAAGGCTATCAAAGGACAAGCTCCAGAAGATCATCTCGCCAAGAATCCTATTGGAGGAAAATACAAACCTCTAAAGACGTATTTTCTTGATGAAGGGATAGCTTTCGTAGGATAAGACATTGTAGAATCCTATGATGGTTGGAGGATGTTTTCGACGGAGTCGCAACTTTCCAAGGAGTCGGTATAGGAGCAGTCTTGGTGTCATAAACCGATCAACATTACCCAGTATCCGCCAAGCTCAGATTCACGTGCACCAACAACATGGCCGAGTACAAAGCCTGCATCTTGGGGCTCAAATTGGAAATCGGCATGAACATTCAGGAACTATTAGTGATCGGAGACTCTGACCTACTCATAAATCAGGTACGAGAAGAATGGGCAACCAAGAATTACAGGATACTCCCCTATCTACACCATGTACATGAGTTGAGGAAAAGATTCAGAAAGACGGAATGAGTTCCCAAAACCCAGAATGAGTTCATTGACGCCTTTAACCACGTTATCATCTCTGATCCAACATCCGGATACAAACTTTATTGATCCCATACAGGTCAAGATTCGCGACCAACCAGCTTATTATGCTCACATCAAGGAAGAAACCGACGGGAAACCTTGGTTCCATGATATTAGAGAATACTTGACAACAGGAGAGTACCCAGAGATTGCCAATGCTACTTAGAAACGCACACTCCGGAGGTTATCCAACAACTTCTTTCAAAGCGAAGGAATCTTGTATAGGAGGACTCCCGACTGGGTTTATTAAGATGCATCGAGGTAAGCGAAGCAACCAAACTATTGGAGGAAGTGCACGCAGGAACCTGCGAACTGCATATGAATGGCTTCGTTTTGGCAAAAAAGATACTCATAGCAGGGTATTTTTTGATGACTATGGAAACGGACTGCATCCAGAATGTCCTGAAATGCCACCGTTGTCAGGTACATGCAGATATGATAAAAGTACCTCCAAACAAGCTTACTGCAACAAGCTCACCATGGTCGTTCGCCGCTTGGGGAATGGGTGTCATTAGACCAATTGAACCTGCCGCGTCAAATGGGCACAGGTTCATCCTAGTGACAATTGATTACTTTACCAAATGGGTTGAAGCAGCATCATATATGGCATTCACTAAGAAAGTAGTAGCAGATTTCGTTTGAGATCATATGGTTTGTCGGTTCGGGGTTCCGGAATCAATCATCACCGATAATGGTTCTAATCTCAACAGTAACCTGATGAAGGCAATGTGTGAAACATTTAAGATTAAACACAAGAACTCTACGGATTACAGAACTCAAATGAATGAAGCTGTAGAAGCAGACAATAAGAACATCAAGAAGATACTAAGGAAGATGATCGAAAAACACAAACAGTAGCATGAGAAGTTGTCGTTCGCCTTACTGGGTTATCGTACCATGGTCCTCACATCAACTGGGGCCACTCTCTACATGCTGGTGTATGGTACAGAGGCAATCATCCCCGCTGAGGTAGAAATTCCCTCACTGAGGGTAATACATAAAGTAGAGTTAGAGGATGTAGAATGGGCCAAGAATCGCTACGAGCAGTTATCCCTCATAGATGGAAAGAGAATGAATGATGTCTTTCACGATCAATTATATTAGAAAAAATGTCCAGAGCCTTCAACAAGAGAGTCAAGCTAGGGAAGTTCGCACCAGGACAGTTGGTATTAAAGAAAATATTTTCGCATCAAGATGAAGCTAAAGGGAAATTCTCTCCCAATTGGCAGGGTCCGTACATGGTTCATTGGGTTCTAATTGGAGGAGCCCTTATTCTCATAGAGATGGACGGAGAAGTTTGGCCGAAGCCTATCAACTGAGACACAGTGAAAAGATACTACATTTGATCATATGTTTTTCTTTCATGATGTAATCTGAACTAAGCCTGACCCGATTCCCGTTTAAGAGGGGATACGTAAGGAGACCTATGGGTTCGGCCACATTTTAGTAAAACTTTCATCCCCCCCGGCACTTGGGATTGGGGCAGAATTTTTATGAGGACCCTCAAAATTCCGAAGTAAATTTTTTAGTCTTTTCATCAGCACCATCCCAGTAAACTGGGGAAGAATTTTGAGGGGGTCCTCAAATTTGTGGAATCGTCCCGGATTCATTTATCCAGCAGCCGTCAGCAGTGCCAGCCCAGTAAACTAGGGTAGAATTTTGAGGAGGACCCTCAAAATTTCGGAACAAGCAAGGGTGCCGTGTCTTGAACCACGTTCGAGTTTTTGGTTCATAAAAAAATAAAATCAATATATATATATATATATATATATATATATATATATATATATATATATATATATATATATATATATATATATATATATATATATATATATATATATATATATATATTGGCACTTAATAAGTCATGAACATATATCATTTGCATCACCATCATTTATCAACGCTACCCCCGCGATGCGTGACGCCAAGAGCTGGAGGATACGAACTAACCTACCCTTTACAAAAACCCACAATTTTTCTTTAGATGCAGGAATTCAGGCCACGAATCGAAGTATATTTGCTCTTGAGAATCAAATACCTCCAGAGAGTCACTATTGTTGGAAACACGTTCTCAAAGAATTATACTAAAACGTATGTTCATATGTGTAGGTTTTGATGAATGACAAACAAGCGCAAATTGACATATGACGAAGCTCAAGTACAAGCGCACAATTGATATATATAACGAGATTCAAGCACAAGACCAAGTTTTATAGTTTTACATGAGTCGTTCTTAATTGTGATCTTGATCCGACAACTTGACTCATGACATGGCTTCTCTCGTAAAATTATTTTTACAAAATCATGCATATTTAATTTAATGCTAAATGATTTTAAATCATGCATATTTACTTTTGTCAAAATGATTTTTAAACATGCCTCTAAAATCTGGACTAAGATAATCGATTATGTACTTATGATAATTGATTATGTTAAGCCAAGACTGCATGACAATCGATTGTGAACTAATGACAATCGATTGTGTTAAGGCAGTGAGCATCAGGTTTTTCAAAACCTGCATGACAATTGATTGTGAACCTTATGACAATCGATTGTGATGAGGCAGTGTCCATCAAAGTTTTTCAACGCTCAAAATAATCGATTGTGAAGTTAATGACAACCGATTGTGAAGAGACAGTGTCCATCAGATTTTTCAAAGTCAAAAAATAATCGATTGTGAACATATGACAATCGATTGTGTTGAGACAGTGTCTTCCAGACTTTTCAAAGTTATTAAATAATCGATTGTTATCTTTGTGAAATCGATTTTCAAGAGGCAGTGTCTAAAATGTTTTTCAAAAACTAATAAATAATCGATTGTTAACTTTGTACAATCGATTGTGAAGCTGACCGTTGTCGTAAAGTTTTCAAATACCGCCAGGTAATCGATTATTGATTTTGTATAATCGATTGTTTTAATTAAAATCTTGAAAAGATTTTTTGAACGTTACTGAGTAATCGATTGTTGATTCTGGACAATCGATTGTTTTTGGTAAAATCTGGAAAGGATTTTTTGAACGTTGCCAGTAATCGATTATGGATTCTAAATAATCGATTGTCAAGCGTAAAATCTGGGATTGAATTTTGGAATGACTGGTAGACAATCGATTGTGGCTCTTTGAAAACGATTGTCACTCAGTAAAATCAGCAACTCTTAATTGGCAATTAGGCAACGGTAATGCCAAGTTTTTCAACTATAAATACAGCTTCATTTCAGTGTTTTAAACACAACAACTGATCATACTATTGCTATAAGCTTGCATACTATTGTTTATCATTTTATATTCATTTCATATAGCTTTAAAGAGCCAAAGTCTTGTCCATAGTTGTTGTGATCATGAGCTTACTTCTTTTACTCATATCTACTCATTAAGGAGTGTTTTGTTTGAGTGTTTAGTGTTTTGTACACTTGAAGAGAATTGTGATTCTCTTGTTGTAAGGAACTTGTGTTTCCTTGGTCGAAGTCTTGGAGTGTTGTATCTCCGAGCAAATGTGTTAAGGCTTGTGTCCTTAAGTTGTAAAGGTTGGTTAGGCACCCGTAAGCTTAACAGTGAAGTCTTGGAGAGTTGTATCTCCGAGCAAAGGTGTTACGGCTTGTGTCCTTAAGTTGTAAAGGTTTGTTGAGCATCCGTAAGCTTGACAAGTTAGTGGAAAATCTCGAGAGAGTCTCTCGGGACTGGACTAGCCACTTGTTGTGGTGAACCAGAATACATCGGTGCGTTTGTTCTTTATTGCATTTAATTTCCGCACTTATTTTTCCTGCAAGTTGTTAAATTCCGCAAGTTTACGCTACTTTTTATTATAACGCTATTCACCCCCCCCCCCCCTCTAGCGTTAAGCGTATTATCTAACAATTGGTATCAGAGCCCAACTCTCTGAAGACTTAGCAATTTGAGAGAACAATCAATGGCTTCTACTCGTGACTCTTTTGCAGGAATAGGTGAAGGTGATTTTAACATGTTGCCCCCAATATTTGATGGAAATAATTGCTTATATTGGAAAGATTGGATGAGAATTTTCATCACAGCCAACAACTTTTATCTATGGCAAATCATCAAGCATGGTGATCAAATGACAACAAACGTTGGGAAAGCCAAGGTAAGTGAATACAACACTAATGCAATAAATATGTTGTATAGCGCCTTGAATCAGGAAGACTATCAGAAAATTTCCCACTACAAAACCGCCAAAGAGATGAGGGATAAGCTGGAGGAAATGTATGAAAGCATGCCTCAAAAAGCGGACAGCTCATATGATGAATCAACTGGCCAATGTTTCATGGAAAACGAAGAAGAAGAAGTAAGTACGTTCAACTCTCACTCGCTTGAAGAAATGCAAAATGCTTATAATAAATTACATAGTGAGTTTGTTGATGCTTCCAAGACTATTAAAGATTTGCAGAAAACTCTGTCGTTGCAAGAAAAAGATTTTCAAAAACAACTCTCTCTAAAAGAAAAAGATTTTGAAAAACTGGTTTTAGAAAATGAGAAGTTGAAAGAGGAAAACAAGTTTTTCGGAAAAAGAAGCGCCGATAAGCCCGAAAGCTCTATTAGAAAGTGTACTTCTTGCTTGCATCTCAAAAATGAAGTAGAAAGGCTTAAAGGCACATTAGATAAGTTTAATTCTTCGCACAAAAATTTGAATGATGTTCTTGATAATTTGAAGTCAACCAAGCATGGCATAGGGTTTACGAATGAGCCTAAAGAAAAGGTTGAAGCTAAACCCCAACAACCTAAGGCTCAACCTAGGACTAATAATAAAAATGCTTATCCTAGAAATAACAATCCTAGAACCAATATGCATGCTAGACTAAATGTTGAACATTTTAGAAGATCTAGCAATGACTTACCACCTAGAAATAACTACCCTAGAAATGATGCATATTATAGGCCAAATACTAGAAGGAATTTTGAACCCTTTATAGAACCTAGAAATGATTTCCAACGTAGAAATAATTATTCTAGAAATGCTACTCATAGTAGGAGAAATGATGTTCATAAAGCGCGCAATAGTCATAATGCTGAAAATAGAGTAAACCATTTTCGTCCGTCAAGTTACTATGAACCTAGAAGGATGCATAACCCCAACGTGACTTGTCATTATTGTAGACGTATTGGTCATATTGCTCCTGCATGTTTTATACGACATAGACATATCACTCAATCGCATCATTATGATATGCCTAACCCCCAAGGACCCAAAATGGCATGGGTACCAAAAGATCATTAATCTGTTTTGCAGGTGTGCTTGAAAGGCTACAGTATTGTAGTAGATGCACCGAGCACGACACCTCATTGCATCAAGAGGAAATTTCGGTTAGTTATCCTTTTTTGACAAAAACCGAATTGTTGATATGTGCTAGCAACCAATATTAACTTATTTGTTGTTAATTTGGTTCCCCTATTGTTAAATCTTTGATAAGCTTAGTCGTAATAGTTGATGTGCGTTAACAATTGAGATATCCTTGTCAACAATCAATATCAATTAGCCTTGTTGATTCATATGTTGAAAACGTGTTGTTAAATGACAATTGGTGTCAATTAGTTTACTTGTTAGTTATCTGCTTTTAAAAGATCAAAACTGTTGATATGTATTAACAGTTAGCTTAATAAAATCATTTCATTCATGATTTGATAATTGCTATTTGTGGTTTAAATAACTGTTAGTATACTGTGCGGTGTGTATTATCTATTAGCATATTCTTCAAAAAGTTTTCACTCACGTTTTTGATGAATGCTATCCTCAGTTTTGAAAAATAATTGAGATGTCTCATGTTTCTAACAATTGACAAAAATCCTTCTGTTAAAAATCGTCTCTTGATGAACACATCCTTTGGTCTGGATAATGTTTGGCTTCAAAATTCGATGTATGGTTGATCTGTTAACAGTCAACACTCGTTTGTAATATGCTTTACTAAAAATAACAATTTGTATCACTGTTAATAAAATAACTTTTGGTACACTTGTTATGTCATCCAACAAATGGGTTTATCATTGTTTTATAACAATTGGTATATCTATGTCTTGTTGGTATGTCTTGATAAATTTCTGATTAAGGGGAAATAGATTGCATGAAGTTTACTATCTTTTTTATGACAAAATTTCAAAACAACTCTCTATATTGGCGATGTTATTTTCTTTAAACTCTCATGCCACTAATATCTTGCATTCCAAATCTTGTGGAAAATGATATCTTAGAAAATATTTGTATTACTTTGGAGCAACTAATAAGTGTCATGCAAGGAATCTGTAAATCGCAGTTGAGATATCATTGATAGACAAGCTTAATTTCTTCTTGGAGCTGCAAATTAAGCAAATGAAAGAGGGAACTTTCATTTGTCCATTTAAATGTCGCAAGGAGTTGCCAAATCAATTCGAAAAGAGCAACACCAAACCAATGGTCACTTCAATGAATTTAGATGACCATCTTGACAGAAATATGAAAGGTAAGACGAGAAATACCAAGAACTACACAGGTATGATCGTTCCTCACTTTACCTTATTGCTAGTAGACTTGATAAAATATTTAGCGTTTAATGTTGTGCTAAATATAAATCATGTCCAAATGAAGTATTGAATGCGGGTATACGTTGATCTAAATGCATACATTTTAGGTTGCATTTATATTTTAATTACTGACTTGAGCGTCGGAGACGTTTAATTCTATTTTGCAGGTATCACCCTAAAGGTAGGGGGAATTATTACGTTTTGGCACAGAACAATCGATTGTTCCAAGCAAATAATCGATTATCTTACTGTGTAGAAAATCGATTAGCAGTATCACTAATCGATTGTTTATGGTTTATGTTTATTATGCAGTTTTGTTAAATAATTCTTTAACTGCAAAATTGATTTCCGTCTCAGCCATTCAGCAATGCTTTTCCAAAACAATCGATTGTTTCAAAATATAATCGATTATTCTCAAAATCAGAAAATTTCTGTGCTCACTGTAACATAACAATTGATTACCATATTTTGACAATCGATTATTTCATGTCAGTAATTCAAATTTTTTTTACCGTTTGGTTCTGCAATCGATTTGTGTCAGTTCCGAGATTCAGTCAAATCTTAATGACAATCGATTATCTCATTACAACAATCGATTGTCAAACGGTCAGTGCAATTTATTCTTTACCGTTTCCGACCGTTTTAGCTTTCAATTTTCAGCAGAATTCTTCCATTAATGAAATGCCTTTCTCCCCTCTATAAATAGGCTGCATATATGTTCATTTTTATTCACTCAAGCATCAATTTTAGCTCTCAAACTATCAAAACTCTTTCAAGTCTCTTGCAAATTCCAGCAATACTTAGTAAAAATGTCGGGCCGTCACTCCAAACGTTCCCGTTCTGCTAGGCATGGTGCATCTTCCTCTACTGCTCCAAACTATCCCTATCAAGATGGTTCCGTTCTATTTTTTAATTCTGACATCGAGCTTACTCGATTTTTAACAAAATTTGAAAAGCGCGACATTCTTCCTCCCCGCTTTTCAACCAACAAGTATCTTGAATCTTATGGCCTTGCTGCAAATATGCTCAAAAATTGTTAACTTCTTGACTTCTTACTTCTTACCCATCCTTACATCAATACTACATTGATTCAAGCATTTTACTCCAACCTTCATGAGGATGATGACGGTCAGCTTGTGACAAATATAAATGGTGTTCAAATTCTTCTTTCCGATGAAAACCTTCATACCATTGCCCGTCTTCCTCATAATGGTGAAGACATTTTTTGGTACATCGGAGAGGCCGGAGCCCTTTTTGATGAAACAGTCCTCCTACATCAAACCGGACTTAAGTACATAAGATAATCGATTATGTACTTATGATAATCGATTATGTTAAGCCAAGACTGCATGACAATCGATTGTGAACTAATGACAATCGATTGTGTTAAGGCAGTGAGCATCAGGTTTTTCAAAACCTGCATGACAATCGATTGTGAACCTTATGACAATCGATTGTGATGAGGCAGTGTCCATCAAAGTTTTTCAACGCTCAAAATAATCGATTGTGAAGTTAATGACAACCGATTGTGAAGAGACAGTGTCCATCAGATTTTTCAAAGTCAAAAAATAATCGATTGTGAACATATGACAATCGATTGTGTTGAGACAGTGTCTTCCAGACTTTTCAAAGTTATTAAATAATCGATTGTTATCTTTGTGAAATCGATTTTCAAGAGGCAATGTCTAAAATGTTTTTCAAAAACTAATAAATAATCGATTGTTAACTTTGTACAATCGATTGTGAAGCTGACCGTTGTCGTAAAGTTTTCAAATACCGCCAGGTAATCGATTATTGATTTTGTATAATCGATTGTTTTAATTAAAATCTTGAAAAGATTTTTTGAACGTTACTGAGTAATCGATTGTTGATTCTGGACAATCGATTGTTTTTGGTAAAATCTGGAAAGGATTTTTTGAACGTTGCCAGTAATCGATTATGGATTCTAAATAATCGATTGTCAAGCGTAAAATCTGGGATTGAATTTTGGAATGACTGGTAGACAATCGATTGTGGCTCTTTGACAACGATTGTCACTCAGTAAAATCAGCAACTCTTAATTGGCAATTAGGCAACGGTAATGCCAAGTTTTTCAACTATAAATACAGCTTCATTTCAGTGTTTTAAACACAACAACTGATCATACTATTGCTATAAGCTTGCATACTATTGTTTATCATTTTATATTCATTTCATATAGCTTTAAAGAGCCAAAGTCTTGTCCATAGTTGTTGTGATCATGAGCTTACTTCTTTTACTCATATCTACTCATTAAGGAGTGTTTTGTTTGAGTGTTTAGTGTTTTGTACACTTGAAGAGAATTGTGACTCTCTTGTTGTAAGGAACTTGTGTTTCCTTGGTCGAAGTCTTGGAGTGTTGTATCTCCGAGCAAGATTGTTGAGGCTTGTGTCCTCAGATTGTAAATGTTGGTTAGGCACCCGTAAGCTTAACAGTGAAGTCTTGGAGTGTTGTATCTCCGAGCAAAGGTGTTAAGGCGTGTGTCCTTAAGTTGTAAAGGTTGGTTAGGCACCCGTAAGCTTAACAGTGAAGTCTTGGAGTGTTGTATCTCCGAGCAAAGGTGTTAAGGCTTGTGTCCTTACGTTGTAAAGGTTTGTTGAGCACCCGTAAGCTTGACAAGTTAGTGGAAAATCTCGAGAGAGTCTCTCGGGGACTGGACTAGCCACTTGTTGTGGTGAACCAGAATATATCGGTGCGTTTGTTCTTTATTGCATTTAATTTCCTGCAAGTTTTTAAATTCCGCAAGTTTAAGCTAATTTTTATTATAACGCTATTCACCCCCCCCCCCTCTAGCGTTAAGCGTATTATCTAACAACTATCCACACTCAACACTCCCTAGCAGTCCTAATATCGCAAACCGTCTACCAGCTAAGAAAACTTACTACCATTCGTTCTTTTACATACCTGCACTGTATAAAGCTACTATTTGCCTTTCGAAACTAAGCTCTGTCTCCATCTGCATTTTTCATAAGGCTACTCTCTGCCTTCCGAGGTTAATCTCTACCTCCATATTGCATAAGGCTACTATCTGCCATTCGCGACTAAGCTGCGGTCCATCTGCATTTTGCATAAGGCTATTCTCTGCCTTTCAAGTTTAATCTCTACCTCCATATTTCATAAGGCTACTATCTACCATTCGAGACTAAGCTCTGTCTTCATCTGAAGTTTGCATAAGGCTACTCTCTGCCTTCCGAGGTTAAGCTATACCTCCATATTGCATAAGGCTATTATCTGCCTTTCGAGACTAAGCTCTGTCTCCACCTGCATTTTGGATAAGGCTACTCTCTGCCTTTCGAGGTTAAGCTATACATCCACATTGCATAACTCTACTTATCCGCCTTCCGAGACTAAGAATTATCTCCATCCTGCATGGCTGAAACATCATCGCATTAATTTTAAACTGGCTGAAATATTGCCACCTGCTTTTTAATTTCTTGCTCTGGCTGAATGATCACCACCCTTTGCATTTACCTCGCTGAAAGATCGCCACCCTTCGCATTCATTTGGCTGAAAGATTGCCACCTCCTCATGGGCTGAAAGATCGCCAACTTGTTCAAAGGTGTCATAGTTCGGAGGCACAATCTGCATAGCCCGAGATTATCATTGCATGGCATGCGAACCCTTTATTTTAAGCTCTTCATGGCCGAGGACATCATTGTCCGAGGACGTTATCCTAACCGTCCGAAGACATACATTCATGGTCCAACGGGAACTTGCATCACGTTTGAATTATGCAATATACACGCACATCACCCATTTGTAGGTACTCCGACTAGCCCACATCCATCTCAGCAGGAGTGATCCCACTCCAGTTCTCCGCAGCCTGTTCGATTCCAAGCACCCTCTCAGATCTAACCATCGCGTCCGTCTTTTCAAATTTCCATCGGCATATCCCGTCAATGGTTCATGAACTACACCTGGCCTAATTCCTTTAAAACCAGGGATATGTAGGCAGCTCAAAAGCCATGGCGCAGTCAAAATACGTTTACAATCTCCGGTCAAAATTGGCCATCTTGTCTTTACCCGACAATTATTTTATCCTCCTCGGTAAAGAGGGGTAGTGTTGATACCTAATTTTTCCTATGTATTTTATACTCAAAATAGTTTCAAAATAGCATGTATGTTCATATATAAGCATCCCCAAAGGTTTTTGTATTTTTCCAATTTTTTAAAGATTTTTAAAACCAATTTATGGCCTATTTTGCACTATAAATTCCAATAATAATTCCCAAAAATTATCATTTTGGAGAATCATTTATGTTATTCTCACATTTACATAAAAATATAATTTACATGATTTTTATATAATTTTAAAGACCATTTGGTATTTTAAAACTAAAATTGCATAAAAATTATAATTTTAGCCTATTTCTCGAATTAATAGCAATTTCAATCACTAAATCATTCCCAATATTTTTAATTTAATACTTACATATATTTTATTTAATTATTATTTTTAATTTGATTTTTCAAGCATCATTTGCTATTTTTATAAATTTAAAATGGGGAAAATTGGCTATTTTAATTGTAGCCTCTTTACTTTCAATTATAGCCAGAATTAAACCCAACCCATCCCAAATGAAACACAATTATATGACCCAATTACCCGATCCCTGACCCTATTTCTTAACCCGCCCGGATCCTATATCAAATCAGGGTCGTTGATTGTTTTAATCAACGGTCCCCATCTATCCTTCCTTAATTAAACCAACGAACCCCCTAACCCTAATCACTTCTCATATATAGCAGCCCTTGTATCCCCTTCATCTCTCAAACGCTCTCAACCCCTCTCCGAAATCCTAGCCTACTTCACCGGTCTCCGACCTTATTTCACAAGAAACTATGGCTTCTCAGACCTTGAGTAGCCTCTACCTAGCCCCACATACCTCAATACTCCTTTTGCTCAAGGTTTCAGAGTTCGAGCTTGAAGACCATGACTCAGAATCTTTCTGATTCAAGTTCTATGGACCGTTCCGGCTCATTTCCGGAGAGTCCTAGCCCTGTGAGTCCATCTCCGACTCAGGACCAGCCCATTCCAGGTCTTTCTCATTCTCTAGGGTTTTCTCTAAAACCCTAATTCTTTGAGGTTTTCTTTGTTTCTCTCTAAGATCTACTTCAGATCCGTGCTATTTTCCTGACTTTTTAAGTATTTTTCACATCTTTTCGATTTTTTGTTTCTAAATTGTTCATCTTCTTCAAACTTAGGGTTTCCGTGATTTTTACTTGTTCTACTGTGATTTCTTACATTATTTGGATTTATTATAATTTATAAATGTTTTCACTATGATTTCTGCGTATTTTTTCTTTACTGCAATTCCTCCTAAGGTTTTCGAGAAATTTCTGTACTGTATTTTCTTTATTTAGGTTTCCATGAATGTTTGTGTTCTTTGGACTTCCTGAGTTTATTTTTTGCCTGATTTTCTATGCCCTCGTTTTTACCCCTGACTAGTGGGAGAAACCCTAGATTTTGGGGGGGTTTTAACACTACTTGTGTGCGATTATTTTACTTCCTGCTTGATTTCAAAACCCTAATCTTCTAAGTTCATGTTCTCTAAATCTTGCTAAAGCTTTGCAAGACCTTTTGAGTTCATGCATGACTATGTTCTTCTTGCTTCTTTGATTACATGACTACACTGTTTGTTTAATCTTAACCCTGCATATTTAAGTTTGTGCATCTTTTACAGTCAAACCTTCTACTCTCAAAATAACCCTAATTTTTTGGGGATTGATTTCCATGTAGGCTTAATTGATTCTTCCCTTGTCTGACTTGGACCTTTTTTCTAACTTAATTCATTACTGAGTTTGAATACCTAATTCCTTGATTTACCATATGTTGATTGATTTTACCCTTACCTTATTTATCTAAACCGTGTATTTTCAAAACTTCCCTTATGAATTTATCCTTGATTGCACCATGTGTACTTGATCTTCTTTCCTTATATAAACTCTGCTCTTTTATTACTCTAGTTCGACTCCTAAATTAATGGAAGTCTTTTCCCTTGATTGATTCTTATTTGATACTAAATTATATTTTGCCTTATTCACCACCGGTTTTCAAACTATAAATAAGCCAATTCTTCTCTTCAAACCAACGAACAACAGAGTTCAAAAAGCGCGCACACACACTCTAAGCTCTCCTCTCTTCTCTTCTACCCGCACTACTGTTTGTGTCTAGCATACTGAAAGGCAAGGCTAGACTATAGAATCCTGCTTGTTTTTCTCAAGTATCTGCTGAAGCTCGAGTGAATACTTTGGCTGATTTCCTTATTTATTTTTCTACTATTTGAACTTACAACTGGTAGGTCTATATAATTTAAATACTATTCTCCAAAACTATGTGTTTACTTCTCCCTTTTACATAACCTCTCAACTACATGTTTTCTGGTAAAATGTGACTATACGTTAGTGTGCTATATCATTCTTCATGCTTCTGCATCTTTAAAGTGCTGTTATGCTTTTCTTGCTTCCTTGACTTTATGGCTTTCGTGTGATCCCATTCCCTTTAACCCCTATTTTATGTATGAGTACTGCTTTTAGGTTGAGGTTAGTACCGTATTGCTATCCTTGACCTGGGATAAGGTTCTCTTGAACCTTTACTCACATCAATCACATTCCCTTAACCCCCTTTATGTGTTGAGCCTCGACTAAGGTCTGGTGGTGTCCTAATAATCACCCAGGCGTATGTCTGACTTCTAAAAGTCTGCTCTTTTATTTTCTTGAATCAAGTAAAGGGTCAGTGGTGTGCCAGTCCTACCCATGACTGGATATGACCACCCTTTGCTTTGGTTTCCTCTAATCCCCTAACTTTACACTTACTCTTAGTTCTTCAAGTTCTGCCCCCTATGATAAGCCATGCTTAGGGACACTAGAGTTCCCTCTGTACTTGGATGCCTAAGGGCTGGTAATTCCACACGTTGCACTATTATGTTACCACGATCAATCTTTAGGGTGTAAGCATTGCCTGGGCTTCCTGAAAGCCTTTGGAACTTTGAAACACTCTAAGAGAAGGCCTTAGAATATGGAATCCGGATTTGGTGAAACACATATTATTGGGTATTAAGATTGAATTAGGCTTCTCGGATCTAGCTGTATATGGTAATGTATTTTGTTTACTTTCTTTTTAGTTCTATAACAATCTTGTAAAACAATTTGGGGAAGATTAGTGAAAGGGTGTGGGAGGGGTTCATATGTATATGCTAAATTGTAGATAACATACCTATTAGACTAATGTTGTTATTCAATCGCCTAGATATTATGCCTATAAGTGCAATGCTTTAAACTGCCTAAAGATCACGTCTATATGTTTTTATCGTTTCATAAGTCAATCATTTAGATACCATGCTTATTGGGTTTAATATTCTGTCACACTGCAAATCATTTAGAACTCCTGCCTATAGGACCTAATACTTATATAACAAGTTGCATATAGAGATCATGTCAATAGGAAACACATAAACTCTAGGCAAACTGTAGGACAATCAAATATTCATCCCCTTATCTGTTCAATGACAGTAACGAGTCTTAAAATCAAGATATAGATATCATGCCTATAGGGGTTCAAAAACGCCTAATATGAGTGATAGTCTATCAATTAGCCTCAAACGCTTTCAACAAAAAAAAATTCCAAGCCTGTTTGTATTTTTTGAAACCTGTCCAAGTTCGTCTATTTTAACATTTCTATAGATCTGTAGTGTCCTTTAAATTCCAAACTTACATCTTTATTCTGAAACCAACCCCTTAGTTTTCTGCCTAAATTTTTACTTCAATGCTTTTCGAAAAATGCCTCTTTACAACTTTATTATACTTTTACTTAAGTAATTCAGCTAATTTGCAAGCCATCTCTAAACTTTTACAATTTTTCAATTTTCTATTTAAAAACTCTTTTTTGCAGGCTATATGTCTAAAATTGATGCTTTCTGAATCACTTGTATTAAATATATTAAGTTCTAACAACTAGATCCGGGTTGCCTAATGTGGACTTGTTATCCAACTTTATGTGTTAAACTAATATGTCCACCGTTAATTTTAAAGACCAAATCAGTACTTGCAAGTCATGCTAAACAAATTGCTGTTGTGATTTACGGGGTTCGTATGAGCCTTTGAATGTTTGATTTGTACCCCACTTATTTGTTATTTGTTTTGATTGACACCTTAGTATTTTGTCCTTTTAAACTCCATATATGCCCCATCTCTTTCTCCCCTTTAGGATTAGAAGTCCAAATACCCCGAGACTAATAGGTCGGGATGGGTATTAGCATGCAATAGGTTAACGAGACTAATCGCGCTTGAATACCTTAACGGGGTGGGAAGGGTAGAATATGGAGATGATGACGGTGCGCTAATATCTCGTGTGAGAATGATTGCTGGGTATTGCACCAAATCATCCATATTATAGTCAAACTTAGGACCCCTTTTCCTTTGCTTTAATTAAATGTTTCCTTTAAACTAAGATCTCTTTTACTTGTTTCTTTCCTCTTTCAAAATGTCAACTTGCTTGTGTTTCTTATGTGCAAATTTTACTTGTCTACTTCTACTCTTCTTTAAGTCACAACCGAGCAAGGCTGGGAACTACACTAGTGGATCTTGAGGGGTTCCTAACACCTTCCCCTCGAGATAATCTCAAGTCCATAACCAAAGTATGGTTTTTTCTTCAAATCCTTCATATTTCCTCTAAAAGTGTCCTAATGCACTATAATCATTAGGTGGCGACTCTTAAAATTCCATAGCCCAAATTCCCCCGAAAGCGGATAAAATAGTCATTCCACCCATAATGTCGTAAACTTGATTCCTCTCCCTCAAGAAAAAAAAAAGGCGTCGACAGGCTCTATCGTTTCTAGCTGTTGTCGAGAGTGATGAGGTTAGTAGTAAATTCATGTTGTATGTTTCGATAGGTGTGATGTGATCTCTAAGCATTCTTGGTTAAGAGCTGTGATTTCTATGCTCCACCGGTGTGGGAGCCAGGCTGTGTATTAAATTGTAGGCGAAGTTGATCTAGTGAGAGTATCTAGATGGGTCGATGTGTACCCTACTTTTGATTTAGTGTTGAGGGTGGGACCCTCGTGATTTTAGATGATTTGATATGTTGAGACCGCAATGTGTACTGCGGTGAGGTTTTTATTTGTATAAGATCCTTGTGAGTCCTTTACATGCTTTCATTCTTCCTTGTTAGTTGTCTTTGTAGATTTGTGATTTAGATGAATTTCTACTAGTTTGATTTGTTTGTTATTTCCCCTATGTGTTTTCCTTTCCCATATTCATTCATTTTCGTTCTATGCTTCATGAGTTTTAGTTTATCGGGTCTGTACCCATTGGTGTTGGCTGAGATTTGGTTATTCAGGTGTTTTGTTATGGGCTTTCATGGTTATTGTATCATCGCCAGTGTTGTGGAGGTTTTAAAGGAGTTTCCTATTGAATATGAGGCTTATGGCCGGTACGGATTTGATCTCAGGAAAGTATTGTGATCAGAAATATTATTGTTGGCCTATGTATGGTATGTCCTATTGTGTAAGTGTACCCTGTGTGTGTTGTCTTGTATTGAAATAGCTGGTTGAGGCTGATACCAGACATGTATTTAGAATCGCGTCTTTTGGAAACAGATGGAAGGAGAAAATTCTTGCTTGAAGGTTTGTTGGTATTGCTAGAAAGGCTAAATTTCAGTAGAAATGGTGTCGTCATACTTAAGTGGATTGGGGTGACATGGGATCACCCACTGGTGTATGTTGGACGTGTGCACTCAGTGACTTGAGGACTTCGAGGTGAATCTTAGCACGTTCAAGGACAAACATTGGTTGTAAGAAGGGGAGAATGTAACGATCCGACCAGTCGTTTTGAGAAATTAAGCTCCGTTCAATGGCACAAGGTATGGAACAACTTCGTAATTTGAGTAATGACTTGCGTCCATGGTGAAATTCGGTTTTCGGATGGTTTAAAGTGAAATTGCAAGAATGAATCTATTTTTTGAAGTTAGAATGATGAAACGTTGATTGCAATTGGACTTTTGGGTAAACAACACCGGAATGGGTCATGGGTGATCTCGACAGCTTTCATACGGTGATTTTGGACTTAGGCGCGTGTCCAAATCGAGATTTAGAAGTCCGTAGAGTGAATTGAGGCATTTCGGCAAAATTTGAAGTAAGAAAATGAAGAAGTTTGACCCATAGTTGACTTTTGGGATACCGGGGTCAAAATGCGATTATGAAAGTTGAAACAGATATGTTATGTTATTTTGGACTTGTCTGCAAAATTTGGCGTCATTCCCAGTTGAATTGATAGGTTTCATGAGATTCATTATTTGAAGATTTTAAAGTTCTTAGGCTTGATTTTTGGTTTGATCCGTCATTTCGATGTTGTGTTATGTGATTTAGAACTTCGAGCGAGTCCATGTTAGGTTATATGACTTGTGTGTTTGATTAGAAGGGGTTCCGCGAGCCTCGAGTGTGTTTCGGATAGGCCACGAGTCTTTTTCTTCCACTTTTGAACTGCTGTTGCTTCTTCTGGTACTCCTTCTTCGCATTCGCGAAAGATTATCTTGGCTACAGGGAAATAACTTCTCCGCATTCACATAACACCTCCCGCGTTCGCAATGCCTAATGTACTTCTTCTTCGCGTTCGCAAAGACCACCTCGCGTTCGCATAGAGCAACTTCTGGACCTCGATATTTCCTTCAACACATTGGCACTCGTGCTTCCGCGATCGCGAATGACCGCTGGTCTCTTCTCCGCGTTAGCATTCTCAACATCGTTTTCGTGATGCACATTTCTTGGCCATCAATTTTTCCTCTACGCGATCACGACCTTTGCTCCACGATCGCGATGAACAATTAACTCGGCAGGCAGAATTTAATCCCAAATTCGAGGGTTTCACCATTTTATACTTTTTGACTTCTAGAGCTCGGTCCTTGGTGATTTTTGAAGGGGTTTTCACCTAGGCAACTTGGGTAAGTAATTCTTACTCGATTTAGACCAATTTTCATGAATCTCCTCTTAATTTCGCCCTTTAATTTTAGAGTTTTAATGAAAAATGTGTAGAACTTCATATACCGAATTATTGAGTTTTCGGGGAGGTGTTTGACCTTCGATTTGAGAGAATTTTATATGGTTAGACTCATGAGAGTACGGGGGTTCTGAAAATGTTCCATGCATCTGGTTCCGAGATGTTGGCTGAGGGGCATTTTGGTCCTTTTACTTAATTTCACGATTTAGCTTTGAATTAAATAGTAGAATTAGTTTCTTGAGATGTTAACGTGTGATAATTGAATAGATTTGAGCCATTTGGAGTCGAGTACTCGTAGCAAGAACGTGGTTGCTAGTTTATTTTAGCCGGTTTGAGGTAAGTATCTTGCTAACCTTGTGGAAGGACTTCCCTTTAGGATTTGAGTCTTTTTTGTTGATTGTATTCCTTGTACACGAGGTGACAAGTACGTGCACAGATTTATTTGTGGAAAATTATCCCTTTAAGGTTCTTAGAGCATTGACATCACCGAATATGAGGTTGTTCTTAATAGGATTGAGTTCCCTATTGTTAGTTTCACCTGTACATTTCTTATTTGGAATTTACTTTCCCTTTTGGTGTATTCTTATTGCCAAATTGATTTTTACTTGTTTAAGTGTGGACATTTACCCTGCTATAGTCACAGTATCATTCCTAGCTGATTGTCTTTATTTGGAATGTTATTTCTATCTGTCGTGCAATTAATTATTCTTAATTGGAAAGAAGTTAGATATATTGTGTTTAGGAAATATTTTCCTTAATTGAAATTATTCGTTCATGTTAATTTCCTTGTTGTTGAACTGAGTATTATGGAATCGTTGTTTCGTATTATTTCTTCCTTGTTGAGTTGTTCTTATTGCGGTTAGTATTTCTCTGTTACGGTTATTCCTTGTAAGTTAGTTGTACCGTCTTTTGGTAAACGGAAGTACCTGAGTCAATTCCCTTGCTTTGTTCTTGTATATATCTCCATTTATTGTGTTGTACTTGGGATTGTGGTACGCAATGTTTCTGCTGTGCGGTTGTTGATACTGTGATTCATGAGGTTTTTGCCGTGCGGTTATTGGTACTGTGACGCACAAGGTCTCTGTCGTGCGGTTGTTGTTGAGGTGTTGCACGAGGTCTTTGTCGTGCTATTATTGTTATAGATGTATTGCACATGCGGCGTAATAAGGCGCGATATGTGATATGCTTATGTGTGGGTTACACATGTGGCGGAATAAGGTGGGAACATTGCAATGCACGTGTGGTGAAATAAGTCGGTGCTTGTTATATTATCATTGCACACGTGGCGAAATATGATGGGCTATGTCAGGGGTTGATTGTAATGGATCGTGAAAATCTATGGAGGCATTCCTATTTTTTTATTATTGTGATTATGGGTTGCTTAACTGTATGAGCTTTATGGCTCGGAAGTTGTGAGGAAACATCGTACGTGCGGTCCATTCTCCTATTTATGTTACTAGTTGTTAGAATTCTTGTTAGAACACCTGCACAAGCATACACATAGTTGAATACTCCCCCTAGAGGTGAATTGCTCATGTTCTTGCTAAGGAGGGAGGTATGCCCTCGTTTATCCATTATATATGTGAGAGTGGCCATAGTTAGCCGGTTTGTGATCAGCATGACCGAGAGACTGATGGGGTATAGGATGCCAAGTGTTAGACTTCAGATGTTGGTTTTTTTGGGGTTGTGGTTTGTTCGGGACTTGGTGAAGTTGTGGAAAGAGTGAATAAGACCTTATGTGAGCATCATTGTAAGATACGAGTTATGGACTTGTTCTTCGCTTGCGGTGTTATGACCTTAGGATTTGGATTGTGATTTGCCGTCGTTATGCATCGTTATTTATTATTTTCTCGTTGTTACTTATTGTTCCTTTCCCTTACTGTGAATTGTAGCATTATTGGTCATTTCGTTGTCACGGCTCTAGTTTACTAATCATGAACCTGTCATAACGGCACCTAGTCTTCACGACTAGTTAAGCCTAACACATTGCGGAATTAACAACCTTTACAAAAAATAATAACTAAATACCAAATAACATAAAGAAATTTATAAAGTTGCCTCCTGACACATACAATTTAATACTAAAATTCTGAAACAACTCCCAAGACCCGGAATCTCACGGGCAACAGAGGTTAAAGAGAATTTATGATACGACTCTAACATCTGGAAACATCTACATCAATGAAATACAGGAAATGAAACTAACTAACTACAGGATAGAGTAGAAGGAGACTCTTCGGTCTACGTACGCGGCAGAAATAACTCAAGTCTCCGCATATTGCTCCTGGATCACTGATAGTGCGTCTAACTGGAAGTACCTGGATCTGCGCATGAAAATATGCGCAGAAGAGGCGTGACTATATGACAGCGGTACTCAGTAAGTGTCAAGCCTAACCTCGGTCGCAGGGCCCTACTGAGAATAAACATGATAGTAATAATAAACAGTGTAAGACAGAGAAAAGTAAGGAAATAACGATAAAATAGGATAAAAGCTGCAAGTCAACGACAAATAAGAAAGGTATAGAATAACACAACAAGGTACAACTCAATATCAGGGTGCCATGAGGATCTCCCAGGATATTGTCCTGTAGTCGTTTTCTTAACTGTCCAGTGGATCTCCCGGAATATCGTCCGGTAGTCCGGCGTACATGTACATCTGAAGGATTTCCCGGGATACTGTCTCGTAGTCTAACTGTGTGTATATCTGAAGGATCTCCCCGGATACCATCCCGTAGTCCGACTGTATATGTTTATCTGAAGGATCTCCAGGGATACGGTCCCGTAGTCCAACATATCTGTTTATCTGAATGATCTCATGTCGTCCCGTAGTCCAACTTTCAATGTGTAGGGGGAGCTACATGAATCCCACATCCGTAATCCCAATGTAAATGCACAACCACAACCAAAGGCATCCAGAAATTCAGGTATGAAACACTAACAGATAGATAACACTAGTCTAGCAAGCTTAACGTAGTACAGTTTAGACAAATTGAGCCATTAAGTAGTTAATTCTAACTAAGCATGCTTTTCTAACTAACACATGTTAAACTCATATTTGGAAAAATTAAATACGCAAAGAAACACAGTCTAAGTAAGTCAAGTAAAGCGGATTTTCAACAATTAGCACAAGTGCACGCTCGTCACCTTGCGCAATAGGCATTTAAAACAACAATTAACATATCCTAAGGGGAGAGGTCCCCCACACAAGGTTAGACAAGATACTTACCTCGAACCGATGCAAAATCAACTAAGGAATGATGCTTTTTCCACGAGTATCTGTCTTCGAATGACCTTAATCTATTCAAACCAATTTCATAAGGTAAATAACATCGCAAATAACGAATTCTACTATTAAAATTAAAGCTAACACGCGAAAATAGGTAAAATGAGCAAAACTCCCCTCAGGCCAACAGCCCGGAATGGAATAATTATTAAATTTTCAAAACCCTCGTACTCTCACGAGTCTAGCCGTATAAAAATCTCCCAAATCGGACAACAAATCGCCCCTCAAATCTCGAATTTAGAATTCAAAACTCAAGCCCTAATTTCTTACAATTTGGCTAAATTATCATGAATTTCAAGGATGATTTCACAAAATAATCATGTATTTAGTTCATAGGACTTACATCCAATTACTTCCCGTCAAAACCCCTTCAATTCCCGTCCAAAAGTTCTCAAAGTTTCTAAAAAATGGTGGAAAATGGGTTTTGTTCGCGGATGAAATATTTTTTAACATTCTGTCCGGTACTGTAGCTAACACTATGCGACCGCATTAGATCATTGCGATTGCATAGAACAAAATTCCGGGGCACTGTAGCTAACCTTATGCGATTGTATAGAGCAAAATCCTGGGTACAGTAGCTAAAACTATGCGATCGCATTAGAGCGTTGCGATCGCATAGAACAAAATTCCGGATACTGTAGCTAACCTTATGTGATTGCATAGAACAAAATCCTGGGTACTGTAGCTAACACTATGCGATCACATTAAAGCATTGCGATCGCATAGAACAAAATTTCTCTACATTTTTTCTGCTGCATTTCTCAACTCCAAAAGTTCCCGTTAGCCATCCGAAATCACTCTAAGGCCCCCGAGACCTCAACGAAAAATACCAACACCTCCTAAAACATCATACAAACTTGTTCCAATCATCAAAATACCTCGATTAACACTATAATCATCGAATTATATCGCATTCAAGCCTAAGTTCTTTTAAAACTTAAAAAACACACATTAGATAAAAAAACCAACCAAAACACGTCCGAATGACCTGAAATTTTGCACGCACGTACCAAATGACATGACGGTGTTACAAAAACTTCCGGAATCCCATTCTGACGCTCAAATAAAAAATTCACTATTGGACCGAAAACTTCAAAATTTTAACTTTTGGCATTTCTAGCCTAAATAAGCTACGGACCTCCAAAACACATTCCGGATATGCTCTCAACCCCGAAATCACCTAACGGGGCTAATGGAACTATCAGATTTCCATTCCGAGGTCATCTTCACACTATTCCGATTACAGACCACTTTCCAATACTTTAGCTCTCAATTGGGGACTAAGTGTCCCAAAACACTCTGAATCCTAATACCGAATGTCCCGACAAACGGAAATAGCAGAATTGAACTTAGCAGAAGCAGTTAAAAGGGGAACGGGGCTTATATTCTAAAAACGACAGGCCGGGTCGTTACATTCGTGCAGTCATTACATATTAGTATATCATTTCCATTATTCCTATGATTATACTGCTTATTGACCGGTAGATTACTTGAGTGTTCCTCGTTGCTACTCCACCGAGGTTAGTCTTGATACTTACTGGGCACCACCGTGGTGTGCTCATGCTACTCTTCTGTATATTTTTATTGTGCAGATATAGGTACCCCCACTTAGTTCTGTCAGCCTTGGAAGGAGGCGTATCGATAGAGACTTTGAGGTATATCTGCTACATCCGCAGACTGAGTAGTCCCTTTCTTGCTTTCTGTAATAAGTATAGTTTCTTTGAATATTTCTCCTTTGTATAGACATACTTGAATCAGAGTCTCTTATGTATCCCTTAGCTTGTGGCTTGTGAGATTCTGGGTTTTGACAATTTTTGTTATATTCGAGATTTGTTATTGTATATGCCAGGTGGCACCTTAAACACTAATCTATTTTACTAGTTTCGTTTTAATTATTTCTTCCGCAGTTTTGGTTTATATCCTGCATTGTTAGGATTACCTAGTCGTAGGGACTATGTGCCGTCACTACATGACCACAGAGGGCGAACTGGGGCCGTGACATTAAATTAATTAACTCTAACTAAAAATTACCACAAATAATTAAATACCAAATTGAAAGAAAAATTCCAAAATTCGAATATGAAATTAAAAAGTGCAAAAAAGGTTATTTCCTAAATGCAAATGCAACATATTTTTTTGTATATTTCATAATTTAAATAAAATTAACATGTGCAGACAAATGCAAACAATTAAAAGAAACTATAAAATCTATAAAATTGTAAACAAGGGGAAAAAATTAATTTTCTTGAATTTATGGTAGTAATTCATATAGGGGCAAACAATAGTCAAAAGTAAATGAGGATATTTGGATTTTTTTTTTTGAAGTATGCTAAAAACAAGGAATGGGAGGCAATTAGCTCACAATAAGGTCATGAATGCCCCTAACCTATAGCATAAGGTAATAACATATTTCGTATAATAGATGAATAAATTTAAACATTTTATCTTTTTAAAATCATTAGTCTAACAAGTGTAAATGCATGCATATGAAAAGGATCTAACTTTGTGACACAAATAGATAATTAGAAGTTAGAAAATTAAACTAGTGCATTCATACAATGCATGGAACTTACCCCCATATGTACTGTGGAAAACCTTCCAAAAAACTTTGAAAGACAAAATTATTAGGACGCACTTTGACTTGGTCATCTTCTTATGAGTATAATGAATCAAAGATAGGCAGTTGACCTTTGTTTTTTCAAGGTAGAAGCTTCTAGTGGGATCAATCAATTATGTCATTTAATTTTAACTTGAATCTCTTAGAAGTAATCATATCGTAGGTTGAGAAGATATGCAAATTTATTATATTCTAAGTCTGAAAAGCATCTAATTAAATAGTTAGAATCCTAAGTTATCACACACAAAGTCAATTCTAAAAGTCACTTCCTCTCAAAAAGTGCCTGATTTGGTCCAATGGAACTAAATTGTTTTTTTTTTTGAACATTTCTTTCATGCTTTTTTATGTCTGTTAATGTTTTATTTCTCAATTTTCTAATAAGGTAATCTTTCTTCTTCTTTGTTTTTTCTGGCACTCTTTTAGTTATTGACAACTCCTAAAACAATTGATTGTTTAGCATCGACATTGTGTAGCCAAATTGTAGTTTGGAACAGTAGGATTAAGTTGGCTAAATCAAGAAAGTAACTAAGGGGTACTGCTGCCTATTTGGAATGATACTTTAGATGAAGAAATTAAAGTCCTGTAAAGTTGAGTTGTTTCAAAAAGATTGGATAGAAGAAGATGTTGGTAATTTGTGTTCAAAACCAGAAAATAAGAGAGTTAAAGAAATATTAGTTTAATAAAGTAAAACGTAAATAATTTTCGAGCCCACAAGTTTATTGTGTATCCTTGAGGAATTTGATCTACTTACTGTTGCCCAAGGTTATAAATGTGTTCCTACCAGGATAAAATAAAAAAAACTATTCTGTAATATTGACAATCGAAATTACAGAACTTCAACGAACTCAATAAATGGAGTAAATCATACTTGATACTTTGTTTATTTTATTTATTGAAAAAATAATGCATCAATATAGTAAAAATGAGAGAAGTTTTCAGATTTTTTATATTTGAAAATTGAGGCTAAGCCTATAAATTCATAGATAATAAAAGGGTGAAATGAAGATGTGCACTTCAAAAGATACCTCTTTCATTTTTTATTCATACCCATTCATAATACCTAACAAAAGTCATATTAAGAAGAAGGGAAAAAGAATGTGAATTTTTATTATTTCAAGCAATTATCAAGTACTTGTCAACTTTCTTTCTTTTAATTCCCACTGAAAAACTAATATCGACTTTATTAGGTTCTTCCATGGTAAAATGAGTGAAACGATTTTGACAAAGTCATCATGTCATAATTAAAATTTTCAAAATAGTCTTTTCTTCTCTATAATCCCAACCAAACAGCACAAATTAATTGAAACTTCCAAAAACAACTTTGACAAAGTCATGCCAAAATGGAGTTCTTCCAAATAACAAAAAAATTATTTCTCAGTATTGCCAACATACAATATATGGGTGTGAAGAAACTACTTCAATGCCAATAAAAATAAAAAATCTTGTTAAAAAATTGGAGACTAATTAGTACTAATTTATTATGTGTACGACATTAATACTACGGAACTAATCAAGGATTTGCAAGAAAATGTAATGAGTTAAGTTAGATACCGTTTAGTTGGGATTTATCATTTGTTTGAATTGACATGTGTTACTATCAGATTAGATAATTCTTCAGAAATGATTAGATTTAATCATTATATAGAGGAAAATGACATTAGAAGTTTGGTAAATCCACTCTGGAATCTGGATAAATTCAAAAAGGTCGTCTTGCCAATTAGGTCGCGAAAACTGTCTCTACAAAATCTAGGTGGCACCACGCGGAGAAGGTGTTAGGGGGTCGGGGTGGCGGCCAAGGTGTAAAATAAGAAAATAAGTGGAGCCAGTAAAAACTTTTCCAAAAAACTATAATAACTGGAGCTAATATTCTTTTAAATAATGTTAACAATGGTGGAGTAACTGAGACGCCGATGAAATTTGGTATTTTATAAATGGAGCGATATGTTCAGTTATAATTTATATATATAATCAACACTAATTTGCTTGAAATTTGCGTTATTATTCTTATATTGATCATAAAACATGTATTCTTTTTCTAATCAAATGTATGAAATAGTCTTTGTTAGGGAATATCTATCATCCAATGTGGGAGTGAGACTTTTAGTTTTTGGGTATGAATTTAAATTTAATCAAGTCACAATGCGCATAATGAACATGGGTAAACTGAATGTGTAACTTCCTCAAATAATTATAAATTTTTTTACAACCAGTTGTCACAACTCTTTTTTACATACCCGAAGGTATTACAAGGGAGTATATTTAATTTAAGTAACATTATTCGAAATGAGATTATTTATTTATCCAGAGTCGCCACTTGGGATAGGTTTTGGATTTCGGTGTCCCAAGTCATCGGTTTATCTTGAATCCCAATTCGAGAAAAATATTCAACTTTCTAAGTGAAGTCTACGAATCAGAAATTTTCTGACTAAGGAATTCTGTTGACCCGATGGAAGGTATTATGCACCCTCAGATCCTGTGGTGCTAGCACAGTTGCTTAAACTATTATAAATGGCCAATTATCTTATTTTAATACATGTTTCATTTTATAGTGCAACTTTAAATTATTTACCGCTTAAAATTAATTTTTAGGGAATTTGCAACATTATTAAAACACGTCTGGAACCATGTCACATAAATGCACCCGTGGTTTTTGACATATTTTAACGCCGTTGAGATTTGAATTTGGGCCACATAAATATACACCCGAATTTAAGAAGGTAATATTATTAATGACGGGCCTAAAGCAACTAGCGTGTTAATATCTTCGGGGGGAAGCCATGAAAATTTGCTAAGTTGCTTGCCCGATTTCTAAATATTTTTTTAGAAGTAATTAAATAGGGCCAAGCAATTTGTGATTTTATTTGGCGCGGCGCATCTCATTTATTTTAAAGGCCATCCTACGGTAAACTATTATTTTCTATTAAGGAATATCTCTAAAAAAACAAACTTAATCAATTGGCATTACTTGAAAGGCTCAAACCTATAATTCAATGTTAAATCGTCCAAACCCAATAACTCTAGTACGCAAAACAGCTCTTCCAGCAGGTGGGGTCTCAAGGCAGCCCATGGGAAGGAAATATCACTTTAATTCTGTCCAAACAAGTTGTTCGGAGTCTGGGCCTCAATCACAAGCCCAGTTCGCAGGCAAGCTAAAAGCTAGGACATCAAATTTTAAATTATGATCAGTCACTGATATAACAAGATAAATCAATTCGAGAAGGGATGATAGTGCTCGGGCCTCTGATTATTTAACAAAACCAAAATTTCATTTACACAAGAGGTTGGACTGCCTGGGCTCGTAATAAGCCCAAAAATCGGATACTGATTTTTAAATTTGGTCCTTTTAGTAATTTTGTAAATAGATGCACAACATTTTCAAATGAACACTAACTCTCAACCACTTAACTACTCAATTCACTCAACTTGCTGGTACATTGTTAATTAACATGAATGATCTATAATTTAACAGCCATTTAATTGCCATTGTAAATGCACTACTTTGAATCCTACTTTTCAACGACAAATGGTCAATAAATTAAAACCACCAGCTATTCTAAACACTCAACTACTCAAATAGAATTCAGGTAATCTCAGAATAATTTTAGAACTCATAACATCATAACTACATTTGAAATATGATAATAGACCCGGTGATTTATACATAGTACCCAGCCGTAGAATCTAATAAGTTCTGACTTGTAAACTAATTTATATTATTAGAGCTAGCACGAATGAAACAAATGAAATAGATTTTAACAGTCCAAGTCCAAGTTTAAAAAGAGGTAGCTAATTTATAAAGCTATTGGCATACAATGAATAAAATGAACACACATCAGGAGAAAAATTCATGTATAACTTTATTTCATTTCCAATTCGAGAAGTTACATCAAGTCAGATTCAAAATGTGTACCTGGGATTGAATGAACAAAGAAACAGAGGAAAATCAACACTATTAATCAGCAGAGATCAACAACAGTAGTAGAATCTCAGCAGCCAATTAGCATATCAACAAGCAACCCAGTATGATGATACTTTCAAAATCAAAGATGAAATACCACAAACAGGAAACTCCAAGAATCAACTCATTTTAATCTATGAATATTTGGAAGATGAAAACCTAGGCAATTCTAATGTAGCAGTATATTTTTAGAAGTTTTCTGCTATTTTTTGGTTTTTCAGAAGATCTAAGATCTAAAAATAAGCTCTCAGATTTCAAATTTTGGTGATTTGGGTTTTGAATTTCAAATTTTCAGGCTTCAAAACTTATTTTGCAAAATTATTTTCCAAAAAACAATAATAAGTGGAGCTAATATTCACTCATAATAATGTTAACAATGGTGGAGTAATAGAGATGCCGATGAAATTTGGTATTTTATAAATTAAAATTAATTTATAACTACTATTGCTACTATCACGACCCAAGTTCGCCCTCCGTGAACTATCGTGACGGCATCTAGTCTCTACGACTAGGTAAGCTTAACAAATTACAGAAAAAGAAAACAAAATACGAAACTAGCAAAAACTGCGGAAAAAACATAATAAAAATGTTTAAGATGCCGCTCGGTATATACAACACACTCTCAAAATTGAATTAACTCCCAAAATCCAATGAAATCACAAGTTGTGGATACAACATAGTATTCTAACTCCAGAATATCTAATCAAAAGAAAGTATATAAGGTCAATAGCTAAAGGGCTGAGCCGAAGAACCTGGATCTGCACATGAAAAGCATGTGCAAGACAGGGCGTTAGTATACCACATCGGTAACCAGTAAGTGCCAAGCCTAACCTCGGTCGAGTAGTGACGACGAAGGTCAGGGCCCTACTGGTTATATATGTATAAAATGAGGTAAAACGGTAAGAAGTGAGACAGTTTAATTAAAGACACTAACAGTTGATAAAGAGTAAAATCACAGATAGATTATACTCAGTACATAGAGATAGCAACAGGCGATCTCCCAGGATATCGTCCCGTAGACTCAAACGTAAATGTATAAAGGATTTCCTGTGATATCGTCTCGTAGTCAGAATCATAAATATGCATGGGAAACTCCTCGAATACCAATCGGTAGTCCCAAAGTAAATATCCGGTACAGGAGAATCTCCCTTGTGTCGTCCTATACTCCCAAATTTAAAAGTGCTGGGGGATCACCCAGAATACCAATCCGTAGTCCCAAACTAAACACTAAACAATCTCAGAAAGAATATACAGTTCTATTAGAGAATTAAACAGAAAATTTTACTCTAACTGCATAGAGTACAAGTAAGCAATTTAAGCAGGTAAGACGATTAAATCACATAAGCATGATTTTCTAAACTATACACGAGGCTTCAAGTACAATTATTGCTCAGTTACAAGAAAAAATAGCTATTTACTTAATGAAAATGGGGGTTTTCAACAATTAGAACGTGTACGCACTCGTCACCTCACGTATACAACATTCATATAATATAAGTACTAAAATCCAATGGGGAGTTCCCACACACAAGGTTAGGCAAGCCTCCAACCGCGAACCAACTCAAAATCAACCCGAAACCACGCTCTTTCCAAGAGTATCCAACTCCGAGTGGCTCAAATCTAATTAAATAAATTTTATAATGTAAATATAACTACAAACAAAGAACTTAGCTAAAGGAATCGAAGCTAAGATAAAAAAAAAAATGCCCAAACATCCTCCCCAGGCCCACGTTTCGGAATTAGGTAAAAATTACAGATTATGAGTACCCATTCACTCACGAGTCTAACCATACCAAAATTACTCCAATCCGATACCAAAATCTTGATCAAAAACTCCAAAACTAGGTCTAAGAACTTTTTTCAGCATTTTTCCAATTTCTCACCCAAATCCAAAATTAGATGATGAATTCATGTTTAGATTAATGAGTTATAAGCAAAAAGGAATTAGGAATCATCAGCCACAAGCTTCCTCCGAAAATCTCACCAAAATATGCTACCTATTGAGCTCCCAATTCAGTTTTATGATATGAACTCAAGACCCTCGATTTTGAAATTTATGTTCTGCTCATACGCGTTCTTCTTCGCGAACGCGAGTTCATTGTCACAAACGCGATGCACAAAAATTCACTAGTAAATTTTCCTCCTTCCTGAGCGTGAGGGTCCACTTGGGAATGCGTAGCTTACACTGGCGGACCCTACACGAACGCGAGGACCATGTCGTGAATGCGAAGGCCAAAGGGTTCACACCTTCGCGAATGCAGGAGTTTCATCGTGACCGAGAAGCACAACTCAGTTGCCTCACCCAGATTCTCTACGCTAACGCGAGACCCTTTTGTGAACGTGATGAAGGTTTTCTATACAACACAAGAACAGAAAATTTGCCAGTTCTCCAAGTCCAAAAATGACACGTTGAGTATCCGAAACACACCCGAGGGCCCCAGGACTTCAACCAAACATGCCAACCAATCCTAAAAAATCACATGAACTTAGTACATCCCTAGAATTCCATCAAACAATGCTAAAATCATGAATCACCCTCCAATCTAAACTGAAAGAACTTGAAATTTTAAGAATCCTACAACCGATTCCGAAACCAACCAAACCAAGTATGATTGACCCCAAATTTTGCGTACAAGTCACATTCAACACTACGGAGCTATTCTAACTTTAGAATCAAATTCGGACCCCAATATCACAATCTCACTATCGATACGGAAACATTAAAAATCCAACTTTCGGTATTTCAAACCTAAATAAGCCACAGACCTCCAAAATACAATCCGAACACGCCCCTAAGGCCAAAATCACTCAACGGAGCTAATGGAATTTCATTTCTATGCCTTCTTTACACTGCTCTGAATACAGTTTAAATTCTAAAGATTAAGCTCTCATTGAGGTACTAAGTGTCCTAAACACTCCGAAACTCAAAACGAATCTTCACTACAACTCACAATAGCAGAAACAAACATGGGGAAAGTAGTTAATAGGGGATCATGGCGTTAATTCTTAATATGACCGGCCAGGTCATTACATCTTCTCCCTCTTAAAACTTCCGTTCTTCCTCGAACAAGCATAGAAACATACATGAAGTGGTAAAAAGATGAGGTAATGACTGCGAATATCCTGCTCGGTCTCCCAAGTCGCCTCCTCTATCGGCTGACCCCGCCAGAGAGCCTTCACTGATTCAATATTCTTTGACCTCACCTTTGAAACATGCCTGTCCAATATTTCCACTTCTCCTCAACATAAGATAGATGCTTGTCCAACTGGACTGAACTGAAATTCAACACGTGCGACGGATCACTGTGATACTTTCGGGGCATCAAAACATATAATACCGGATGAACTCCCGCCAAGATGGGAGGTAAGGCAAGCTCATAAGAAACCTTCCCAACACGTCACAATATCTCAAAAGGACCAATAAACCTCGGAATCAATTTCCCCTTCCTTCCAAATCTCATAACACCCTTCATAGGCGAAACCTGATGCAAGACCCGCTTTCCAACCATGTAGGAAACATCACGAACCTTCTAGTACGCATAACTCTTCTGCCAGGACTGGACTGTGAGAAGTCTACCCTGAATAACCTTAACCTTCTCCAAGGCATCCTGAACAAGGTCCTTGCCCAATAATATAGCCTCACTCAGCTCAAACCAACCCATCGAGGATCTACACTGCCGACCATACAAGGCCTCATACGGTGCAATCTGAATGTTGTACTAATAACCGTAGTTGTATGGGAACGTCGCTAGTCGTAAGAACTGATCTCAAGAACTCCAAAATCCATCACACACGGACGGAGCATATCCTCAAGATCTGAATAGTGCGCTTGGACTGTCCGTCCGTCTGGGGTGCATTGTTATGCTCAACTCCACCCGAGTACACAACTCATGTTGTACGACCCTCCAAAACTGTGATGTGAACTGAGTACCTTTGTATGAAATGATAGAAACTGGAATATCATGCAGACGAACAATCTCTTGGATATAATTCTCCGCCAACCGCTCCGAAAAATAAGTATTACACATAGGAATGAAGTGCACAGACTTGGTCAGACGATCCACAATCACCCAAATGGCATTGAACTTCATTACAGTCCATGGGAGTCCAACTACAAAGTTCATGGTGATCCACTCCCACTTCCACTACGGAATCTCAATCTGCTGAAGCAACCCACCCGGTCTCTGGTGCTCATACTTTACCTGCTGACAATTGAGGCATCGAGATACAAACCCCCCATATCTTTTTTAATCCGCCTCCACCATTAGTTATGTCTCAAGTCCTAGTATATCTTTGAGGCACCCGGATGGATCGAATACCGCAAACTATGGGCCTCCTCTAGAATTAACTCCCGAAGCCCATCAACATTGGGTACACATATCTGATCCTGCATCCTTAATACCCCATCATCACCAATAGTCACATCTCTAGTATCACCGTGCGGAACCTTGTCCTTGAGGACGAGCAAATGAGTGTCATCATATTGGCGCTTTTTGATACGATCAAATAAGGAAGATCGAGAAATTACATAAGCTAGAATCCGACTAAGCTCCGAAAGATCCAATCTCACAAACAAGCTGGCTAAGGTCTGAACACCCATCGCCATGGGCCTCTCCGCTGCTGGTAGATAAGCCAAACTCCCCAAACATTCTACTAAGCGACTCAAAGTATCAGCCACCACATTAGCCTTGCCCGGGTGATACAAGATAGTGATATCATAGTCCTTCAGCAACTCTAACCACCTCTTCTGGCGCAAATCAAGGTCCTTGTGCTTGAATAGATGCTGCAAATTCTAATGATCAGTATAGATCTCACAAGGGACATTGTACACATAAAGAAGACCGAGAAATTACACAACCTAAAGTCCGACTAGTCTCCGAAGATCTAATCTCACAAACTAGCTGGATAAGTCCTGAATATCCATCGCCATGGGCTTCTCCGCTGTTGGTAGATAAGCCAAACTCCCCACAATCTCTACCAAGCGACTCAAAGTATCGGCCACCACATTTGGCCTTTCCTGGGTGATACAAGATAGTGATATCATAGTCCTTCAGCAGCTCTAACCACCTCTTCTGGTGCAAATCAAGGTCCTTCTACTTGAACAGATGCTGTAAACTCTGGTGCTCAGTATAGCTCTCACAAGGGACACTGTACAAATAATAACGCCAGATCTTTAAGGTGTGAACAATAGAAGCTAACTCAAGATCATGGACAGGATAATTCTTCTCATGTACCTTCAACTTTCTGGACGTGTAGGCAATTACCCTACCGCCTATTGATACATAATATTTTCCTATATATTTTTTATACTCAAAATACTCTCAAAATAGCATATGTATGCATATACGATCACCCCGAAAGATTTTGGTATTTTTAATGAATTTTTAAACTAATATATGGTCTATTTTACAGCATAAATCCTAATAACTATTCCCAAAACATGCCATTTTGGAGAATAGTTTATTTTATTATTACATTTGCATAAAAACATAATTTACATGATTTTTGTATAATTTTATGACTCCATTTGGTATTTTTAAAACTAAATTGCATGAAATTGCAATTTTTGCCTATTTCGGTATTTAATAGCAATTTTAATTATAAAATCAATACCAATATTTTTAAATTAATACATACATATTTTTTACTAACCCAGTGCTCTTCATTTGATTTTTAACATCTTTTACTATTTTTATAACAAAAGAAAAAATATCTATTTCAATTTTGGCTCAATTTCTTTTAATTATGGCCCAATTTGGACCCCAATTCTGACCCAATCCAGCCCCAACTAAATGATCCAATTTTTTTATTTTAACCCTCCCCTACCAGTTTAATTATCCTTGCCCGGTTCCCTTTCTAATCCTGACCGTTGATCATTTTTGATCAACGACCCACAACTTTTCTTTCCTTTTTAATTTTCCAACTACCCCTAACCCTAATTCACTTTTCACAAATAGCTTCCCTAAAATCCCTTCGTCTCCTAAATCCTCTTTAACCTCTTATAGAAACCCTAGCCCTACTCTATTGGTTTCCGCCTTGTTCCATCGGATTCAATGGCGTCCCAAGCCCTAGGTAGCCTATACTCATCCCCACGTACCCCATACCCCTATTACTTGAAGATTCAAGGTTCGAGCTTCAAGGTCTTTGCTCATATCTCCGCCCAGTCGGGTGTTACATCCATCTCCGGCTCAACTCCTGCATATCCTAGTCCTATGAGTTCATCTCTGGCTCATTCGACTCGGAGCAAACCATTTTTCCAGGCCTCTCTCTCTCTTCTAGGGTTCTTCTGAAACCCTAGACCTTCGAGTTAGAGGTTTTCCTATATTTCTCTAGATCCTCTCTAGATCCATACTTGTTTTAAGGATTTCAAACGATTTCTTCAATCTCTTTCAAAAGTTTGCTTTCAAAACTATTCATCTTCTCCGATTTAGGGTTCTTTTGATTTTACTTGTTAGAGCGTGATTTTATGTGGTGTTCTTACTGTATTTGTCCTACTGTGACTCCTGTGTGTTTCTACTTTGACTCCTATGTATTTTCTTCTACCATGTTTCCTCATAATGTTTCCTTGTGTTTTTCTTTTTCTGTGTTTTCCTTCAACATGTTTTTCATGGAACGATTAAGTTCCTTTGGGTTTACTGAGATTACTCTTGACTTATTTGTTCATTTTTGTCGCTACACTAGATTAATGATAAAAAACCTAGGATTTGGGGGCTTTCTGACCACTTGTATGCTGCTTGCATGTCTCACCTCTGAACTAGTTTGATTCAATTTCTGAAGTCATCTCTGTCTTTTCATATGGTTATGAACTTTTGCCAAAGCTCTTCTGCACTAGATTTTCCTACTAATTCTTTACAATGACAGTACAATCTTCTTTCATGTTTGACGTGTTTGTATGCTCCTTATATACTATGAATTTCCTCCTAAGTGGTTTTTCAAATTTACAGTTAGTTCAAAATTTCTTCCAAATATAGTTTTATTGATTTCTTTCCATTTTTCCTGTGACTCGAACTAAGTAAAACCCTTCTCTCTTTTTTTCGGACTTGATTCGTTCGTATAAAAATCTCAGACCTTTTGATTTACTGTTTGTTAATATATCTTCTTACCTTATTTGCACAAGCCATGTATTTCAAAAACTTATTTATGTATTTACCCTTATTTGTATACCATGAACAATGTTATTTATTTGATCCCCTTTCCTTAAATATTTCCTTTCCTTTACTGATCAAATTGGGATTCTTTGATTAAAGGAACCTCTGTTAATTGATTGATCCTGATTGATACTCGGCTATTTTCTTTCCTTGCTTGCATGTCTGAATTCAAGTATAAATACCTGCTCCTCTCTTCACTCCATCATCGAATTCTAACTGCAAATCAAAATAAAAATTCACCTCTCTGTCTTAAAAATTCTTTATTACTATCATTACTATTCTCTATTGTTTTCCTACACTACTACTGAGCATTCTGCATCTTTACTTCCTGTTGTTTGAAAGTTCTTGTAGGAGCTGCTTGAGTTTGTTCCTGTTGTTCCTGGCTGTTTGTTTGCTATTACTATTCTGTTTTTCTAGAATTTCCATTTGGTATGTTCTTCTACGTTAAATAGCATCCTTGTTATATGTTCAATTTCTCTGCTTCTACCCTTTCTTTCTCTGTGTGTTTATTTATGCTTTCCTGCACTATGTAATTTCCTTCAAGTATGCTATACCTCTTTGTGCTATGTTTTAATCCCTTTCCCTATATTCCCTTTATATGTGAGTGTTGTCTTGAGTCATAGCAGCACTTTGAATTGGTGTCTGTGATCCAGAACTAGGGTCTTCTGAGTTTTTACTCGATTTCTTTCTTATTCCCTTTCCCCTCTATGCCCTAAGCTCTAATTTGGGTCTATTGGTGTCCTGATCACCATTCAGACCTGAGTTTGACTCTGTAAGAGTCTGCTCTTATTTGTTTGAATATGAGAAAGAGGTCAGGGGTATGCTAGTGTCACGACCAAAACCCGGTCGTGATGGCGCCCAACCATAACACTAGGCAAGCCTGACCAACATTCGCTCTCATTTCAACAATAAATCTCAAACCGACAATTTATGAAAAATTTAATAGTTTTAGCTTAATAATCCAATATTTATAGTAAAATATTACGGAGAGAATACGAAAAACTAATAACACACTCCCATAAGATCAGGGATCACGAGTCTGGAGCCTCTAAAACAAACTGGATGACAATATTTGAACGAAAATACACAAGTCTGGAAATGTATATATAGATAACTAAAATAGAAAGAGTAGTTAGGTCCTGCGAACGTCAAGCATCTACCTCAACCACTCTAATAATCTCTAGAGACAACGACTGCTCAGCTAAGCCTCCGGTATAACTGAATCTGCACACAAGGTGCATGGAGTAGGAGTGAGTACTACCAACCCAGTGAGTAATAAGCATATAAAATGTCTGAAGGTAAGGAATCCACAAAATGCCACAAAGTAAAGCTAAAACTAACAGTCCAACACCTTAACTATGAACCAACAACAAAGCAATAACAAGTATATCACTCAAGTACAATGCAAGAATGCAATCCAATGCACATGACCCGCTGCGGCGTACATCCTGATCCATTTAACGTCGACATCGCTCACTGGGGTTGTGTATAGACTCCGGAGGGGCTCCTACAGCCCAAGCGCAATATCATCATATTACTTCTGCAGTGTACAGCTCGATCCATACTCAACCCACAATATGCATATGAGTCACATAACAGATTCAATTTTTCCAGTTTTCAATTAGTAAGAATAACATTATTTAATTATTTAACTTCAGGAAAAAGGTGACTTAGCATTTCATAGCAGTGATTAAATACATGACTGAGATCAATGATTGTACAAATCATGCTATCACAATGATATTCATCCTAGACGGATGCTACTGATCGGCACAAGGCACCAAACATGGCAATAAGCCTAGATATAATCAATACAGGGTGCGTATCAGTCGCCAATATAGTATAATTCTTGTTCGGGAAGCACCAAATCACAATCCCCATTCATAAACAATCCCGTACCTGCCATGGGGTGCGAGTCACACCCTAACATAGCATCACCATTTGATAAACCGGATTTCAAACTCTCAGGCCATCATCTATAAAAACTACTCACCTCTAACCGGCCGTAGGCTAGTCCGCAATTCCCTTTTCATTTAATAGACTTGCGCATCGAATCTAGTCAAAACAACAACAAATACATTAGATTATGCCAAATAAACATAGCCCAATCGGAATTACTCAAAAAATTCTAAAAATCACGAAGTTGGCAAAACCCGAGCCCCAAGCCCACGTCTCGAAATCCAGAATATTTACATCAATACGATCCTTATCTTTCCACGAGTCCATACATCTCAAATTTACAAGAATCGGAGTCCATTTGACCCCTCAAATCACCAATTTAATCTCTTTCAAATTTAGAGCCCTAACTTTCATTTTTAACCTTAATTTACTTGGATTTTCATTTTTAATCCATGTTTTTACACCATAATAACATAATATAAGGCCAAGAATACTTACCTGACCAAAAATCTTGAAACCCTCTTCAAAATCTCCCAAAAATTGCCTAAGTCCGAAGCCCCAAATGTCTCTTGCAAAATGAGGTCGTATTACACTTAATAACCCAATTTTAGTACTACCGCGCTGCATGGGGCGCCGCAAGACACGGGGCGTCAGTGCATTATGTTTCTAGAAGTGAAATTTTGGACCATACTGGAATTTACACAGGCCTGGCGCGCCGGGCGCCGCAGGGGGCGCCGCGGTAGTGCAATTTTCTGTGCTGCTTTGGTAATTTGGTCATAAATTTGCGTAGGAATGTCCGAATGACAAACGGTTTATTGCGATGGAATCAAGATTCAAAGGGATTTAGTTTGATAGGTTGTTAATCACATAAATACTTATATAACTAGAAATATGGTCATCCAAAGTGAGGTCTTGGGCGCACTCATTTACAACTTCGTCTATTGTTAAATTTTCCAACTTCAAAAGTACCCGTTAGCCATCCGAAATCACATCGAAGCCCTCGGGACCTCAATCAAACATGCCAACATATCCTGTAACATTATTGAAACTTGTTCCAATCAACAAAATACCTCAAACAACATCAAAACCATCAATTTTCATCAATTCAAAGCTTAAGTTAAACCAAAACATTCCAAACTCATATTCAATCTAAAACCCGACCTAAGAACCTCCGAATCAACTGAATTTTTGCAAACACGTCCAAAAACACCTAGAAAAGCTACTAAAACTCTCGGAATTCCATTCCGAATCCCAGATCAAAATTTCACCTATCAACCGAAAATCGCCAAAATACTAACTTCGCCAAAATAGGCTAACTTTTTACCGGACCTCCAAAATTACTTCCGATTGTGCTCTTAAGCCTTATATCATCCCCCAAAACTAACCCAAATCATCGAAATTCAATCCCTATCCCTCTAACTCAGAAGTCAACATCCAGTTGACTTTTCCAACTTAAGCCTTCTTAAAAGATACTAAGTGTCTCATTTCTTAATAAAGTCACTCCAATTAAATTCAAACGCACCCAATACTGATAATGAAACCTAAGAAAGCAAAAAATGGGAAGAGCGGGTAGTTACTCACGAGACGACTGGTCGGGTCGTCACATTCTCCCCAACCTAAACAAACATTCATCCTCTAACGTGCCCAGACTTGTTCCAAAAGCCCAACAATTGCTGAATGACCTTACCATGTGTAAATCCGGAGATGAACACACGTCAGCCTATATCACATAGGTCTGATAATACAATACAGATGAACACTCGGAAGATAGTCTCTATTAACAATAGTTTCCCACAATACCCAAATACCGATAGGAAACCTCTTGTTAGCTAAAGTCTTTTTCAAACACTTTCATATACTGCCAACTATAAATAAAATACACGATAAAACGTAGCCATTTCTCAGATCAACCATTCATGAAGTTGTTGATACCCAATTTTTTCCTATGTATTTTTGCACCCAAATACCTTCAAAATAGTATATGTATGCATGCCTCGAAATCTTTGTATTTTTCTTTAATTTTTAAGATTTTTAAAATCAATTTACTGCCTATTTTTGACAGTACAAAGGCCAAAATTATTTCCAAATTATCATTTTAGTGAATAGTGTGTTTCACTCTCATATTTGCAACAAAATATAATTTATGTAATTTTTGCATAGTATTTACAAATTTATTTGGAATTTTAAAGGTAATTGCATGAACTTGCAATTATGGCCTATTTTGCAATTAACTATGTTTTATAGCTATAAAATTATTTTTAAAATATGTTATTAATCAGTTCTATCTTTTCAATCTTTCTTTTTAAATTGTTTTAGCTATTTTATAAAATATATTGGGAGAAATTGGCTATTTAAAAGTTGGACAGATTTCATTTAAAATATAGCCCAATTTGCACCCCATTTCCAGTCCAATTTTGAACCCAAATCAAACAACCCAATTTCTAAACTACCAGACCTATACCCGTTAATTTTACCCGACCCACCTCTTGTTTAATCTGGGCCGTTGATCAAATAAGATCAACGGCCTAGATATCATTTCCTTAATTAAATCCAAAAAATCCCCTCGCAAACCCTCATTCACACAGATGGTCCCTCTCTCTTTAATAAACGTTCTCCCTTCTCTCTAGAACCTTCTGGTGCTCTCCTCCTTCTCCGATGAAGTTCGTCGCCTCTCCGGCCATACTCCTCCCTCACTTCTCTTGATCTCTACTTACCATAGAACCCCCATCTCATTTTTTCTCTCTAAAGTTTGAAGCCCAGAAAACTTCCGCTATGAAAGACGTTCGCTGAAGCTTTGCCTTGGTCTATTGCCGGTCTTTCTCCAGTGGATTTTTGTCCGATGATGCCTTATATGGCATTATTAACGAGTTTCATTGCCATGTTTCTCATTTTCCTAATTTATTTTGCAAACCCTAATTCTTGCCTAAATCTCTTTAATCTCTTCATTTTAGAACGATTTTCAGTTTAATCTTTGTGTTCTACAGTTTCACTCGATATCTCCGATTAATTCATGTTTTCTAACATTTTTCTCTTTTTTCAAAGCTAGAGTTTCCGAATCTCTTTCAAAATCGCTATATCTTCTGATTTTTCTTGAGTATTATGTGCTTATGTTTGTGTTATGTGTTTGTTTGTGTTACTTTCTGGTTACTCCAAGTTCCATGCTTTAAGTTTTCTACTAGGATTCAGTCTTCTGCCTTCTCTGTGACTTTCTTACTTAGGGTTCTCTGATTTTCATGTCTATGGCGCTTTATAGGTCTAATTGTTCATCATCTACATAATATTCTGCTGATTTTGTGCGTCTCTGCGAATCCTTGATTTGTATGTGTTTTCCTTCGAAGTTTACATTGATTTTTTTATTACTTCCTTATTTGTGATATGCTTTCCTCACATAGAACTAATCACTTGTGATTTTAGTCTTATCCGTGATTCTTGGACTAATTTTCAGTGTTAATTTATATTTTTACCATATTTATATGCGTGAAAATGCTTTAAAATATTCAGTCTATATTCTTTACTAAAATTATTATGTATTTAGCCTTTATTGAATATTATATGCTTTACTACTACCAATATGGTAGATACAAAAGTCTAATTGATTCTTCTCCTTTCGAAATAACTGCTTGTTACCGTTTGACTTTGATTCCTTAATTAAAGGGGAGTCCTTATACTAAATTGATTAGGATTGATACCGAGTTCCTTAATTATAGACTTCAGTACTATAAGTACCCCAATGCTCTTTTGTATATGACACCAACACATTGCATATCTCACACATACAAACATTAATTCAGTCTCTCTAAACTCTCTTTCAAAACACTCAGTGCTCTCTCTCTCTCTCTCTCTCTTGTTTCTATTAAACTCTCTCATTCTTCTGTTGAACACTCAATCGGCTGAAAGCCAAGATTGAGTAATCTTGGATGTTTATTTCTACTACTGGGGTTCTACTGCATTGTTTGTTTGGGTTTTCCTGCTACTTACTTCTCTGCACACTCTGATCTCCTTTGTGCATTATTGCTCATTACTACTGTGTTACATTAGCTGCAACTGGCATGTCACCTATTTAATCTACGACTTTTAAAACAACAAGCTTCTACTGGTTTTACACATCACCCCGTTTCTTGTGTGTTTTTACTTATGGTTCTGTTTTTCTCATTGCCAGTAGCATGTACTTATTAGTTTGCCTAGCTTGACTTAGCATATTCACTACCCCCTTCCCTATCTCAATGTATGTTTTTACTCATTCCTATGCACTACTAGCATGCTTTCTGACATGCTTGGTTACATAACAGTCCTGAAACATCTTCCTCAATATACTTATGTTTGGAGTTTGGTAATGTAAGAACTGGACTCCTTGTCTATAGCCATGTTTGATTGCTTTTCTTTGATGTGTTGTACATGTGAATGGTTTCCTTGCTCATTTGTTCCCTTTCCCTTTACCCCTGCTTGTGTGATTCTCGTGTTTTGAAACTGGTTAGTCCAAAAGAATTTCAAAATAATTCTCTCAACTCTTCTTACTGTTTTCCTCTCAAACTGTCTCTCAACTATTTTCAACTCTTTCAACTCTATCACAATCTCACTACTCTTAAAACTTAGGTTCTACCCCTTTAGTGTAAGCATTGCCATGAGAGCCTTGAGCACCCACTGAACTTTGATGCACAAGGCTGGCACTTCCACACTTGCACCTGTCAATAACAATATATTCTGGGTGCTTGGTATTGGCCAAGGGTTCAAACGCACCCTTTAGGGAACTTTGCCACACCCAAACCTTAGTAAAGGCTGTGAAACTCAAAAGAAGTGAGGTTGGAGATTTTGGGCCTGGCTGTAGGCTCCTTATAGAATAACTTCTTATTTTTTATCACTGTTGTATTTTTAGTCATTTGGTCTGTAATAATTTATAAAGGATAATGGTGTATAAAGTGAATTTGGGAGGGTTATGCATGCTTAGTTGAGGAAATGGGTAGAAAACATGTTCATAAGGTTTACTTACTTATTTGTGCAATAGACACCATGTCAGGACTTGCATCTTTGCATATAGAAATCTTGTTCCAAGGTCTCTCACTTTCAGCTTGTTATTCTATTCATAATCACAATCAGTTAATAATCAATGTCATTACCATTGCGTTTAGATACCATGTTTTAGGAATTTTGTGTGCATTAGATATCATGCACTTAGGTCTTTTGCATGCAATTGTTGAATACTTCGTTAATTTTGTAAAACTGGTTAACAAACTCTTTTTAATAGTAGAAACCAATATGCATGTTCACCATTTTTTACAACGCCTAGGCAAACCTTAGGTCGGATAAAAAATGGATTAATCACCTTAAGTCTGGTTTAAATTATTCCACCTCTGTCCAAATTCATTTGTCTCTAAAGCCCCCTAATTTTTATGAAAAAACTTTACCTCCTGGACAAATACTTTTACTGAATTACTTTTCTTTCCCCAGACCATAACTGGACTACTATTTTCCTAAAGAACTATCCGAGTACTGTATATTCTGTAATTCTCCAAACTCTAGTTCTAAGTTAATATGTTATACTATTTTTATTTACACTTCTACAGTCTTAAAAATACTATCATATCTATTCTTCTACTCCTCTTGTCCGAAAGCTTCCTTTACCATATGTTCCACGAGTGGTTTTAAATTCCTAAAGCTACTATTGTCTTTTTCAAGTTTTTAACTTTTTTTACGACTCTTTTCTGCAAATTATCCAGCTTATGTTTTAAACTTATGCTCCAGCTTTTTTAAAAACTCTCCCTTCCTTATACCTTAAATGGGTTTGAGACGTGCTAAATATGTGTTTGTTCGTGGGGGTATATTTGAGCCTTTACATGCTTTACGTGATTCCATTATATGTAGTCCGATTTGTTTTGTATGTCTCTTAGCAGTTTCACCTTTAAACTTAAGGGTTCAACCTAGTTCCTATCTTTTAGGAATAGCGATCCTAAATGCCCTCTAGGATCTATAGGACGGGACGGGTAATAGCACGCGATAAGAATTCGTGACTAATTCACACGCTTAAATAACCTCTATGGGGTGGGAAGGATATAATATGGTGATGATGACGATGAGATAATATCATAAAGCAACCCCTCTTTGGGAATATGTGCGGGATATTGTATCGAATGATCCATATTATAGTTAAACCTAGGACCCCCCTTACCTTTTCTTTTTGTCTATGTACTTTCTCCAAAATTTCCCTTTTACTTATACTATTCTTCTTTCAAAAAATTGCCCATTAGTTTTGTATTCTTTATATGCACATTTGCTTGTCTCTTTCTATGCTTCTCAAAGTCACTTCTAAGCAAGGCCGGGAACTACAGTAGTGGATCTTTTGGGGTTCCTAACACCTTCCCCTCGAGATAATTTCAAGCCTTTACCCGAGCTCTGCTTTTCATTCAAAATCTTCTTCTTCTCAAAAAAGTGTCCTAATGCACTAAATCATTAGGTGGCGACTCTTCAAACTCCGTAACCCAATTCCCAAAAGGGAATAAGAGTTGTTTTTTTTCATAATGTCATAAACCCTATTTTGATTCTTTTAAGGGAGGAAAAAGGGCGCCGAGAGCATGGAGACTCTGCTGGGGATTTTCTTTAAGGCTTTTACCATTACTTGCTTTTGGGACTTTACTTACTTTAATCGCATTTATTTCCCGTTTTGATTATTCCATCACAATTACTAACTTGACTCTTCATGTTTTCTCTTTCCTTTAACTGCTTTCTTTACCGCTTTATTATTTCAATACTATTTTAATTTCGAGCAACCATTGTAATCATTTATCTTATGAACGTGAAAATACATGTAACTTGTTTCATTATTGTAATTGCAATTCTCAACATCATATTCTACTTGTGCCAAAACAAATCCTATATCAACACTTACAATGAGTGGTTGTGCCCTTCCAATATTATAAACCCCCTAAATGTGGTAAAGGCATATTTGCGGTAAAACCAGTCGATCAATGGTGTAGTCGACGGTTCCACGCCTTTCCCTCTTGAGTTACCCGCTCAAGGGTACCGTGTCTAGCACTTCAAAAATAGAAACCTTACTCTATTAAAATGTTCATGCATCATGGTCAACCCTAGCCGAGTCACTTATGTTTTCCACATTATAACTCATTATGATAGCCTAAACCAAAGTCCATCGGGTTTCCTGAAAACTAAATGGACACCTTCGCGTTATGTGCATTTATTTGTAGACCTGAATGCTTTTTGCCAATTATTGATTTAAATAGGTACGAGTCTGGTGGGGTTATGGGCCAAACACTTTGTTTTGCAGAAATGAGGCACGAGCTCCCCAGATTCGGTATGGTATCCAGCATCCGCCCAAGGTTGCTGAGCTGGTTGAAGGATCTTCATAGCAGTGATCAAACCCTTGTCCGTAAACACTTAGGGAATTTTCCTTCGCTTTTGGAAATCAAACCCAACAACAAAATCATTGAGGTTGCCACTTTGTTTTGGGATGGTGATCAATCAATGTTCCGTTTCGGGTATTTGGAAATGAACCCTTTGCTAGAAGAAATAGGGGGCCTAGCTGGCATCCCTTGAGAAACGCCGGGTTTACTGATGCCGGAGAATCGCAAAAGTAGAGGTTTTCTTAAAATTATGGAACTCAAGGAAAGTCCCAACCTTTCTTGTTTAAAGGACTCTTACATACCATTCGACTTCCTATACGAGAGATATGACCACAGTAAGTCCTATCGCACCTACATGGATGAATTCGCCCTCACCTCTTTGGGGAACATACATAGAAGGGTGTTTGTGTTTATGTTTTGCTTCATGGTCATGGTAATTTTCCCTATAAAGAAGGCTAGGATCCACACAAGACTAGCCATGGTTACCAAGACTTTGATGGAAGGAATCGACGGGCAGTTATTCAGCATAGTACCTATGATCGTCGCGAAAATCTATCAAGCCTTGGGAAAAATCCAACAAAGGGCTCCACATTTTGAGGGTTGTAACTTACTACTTCAACTATGGCTCTTAGAACACCTTCAAAAAGGCGACTACAGACAGGAAATCATACGCAGAGATTGGGATGACCATATTGCTTTCAATCATCCAAAGCGAACGAACTTCATGCACATTATGTTCGCTCAGCCAGAGGATGCCAGTGGATGGGTAAAGTTATTCGAGAATCTGAAAGATAGCAAATTCAGTGGATGTTCAAGTTGTTTCCAACAGGGGAGTTCATTGTCCAATCTCGAGATGCATCATTCCTCATACTCATTGGCCTAAGGGGAACTCATCCTTACGTCCCCCTCCGAGTGATGTGGCAAGCCATAAGGAAACAAATCATACCCAAGATAGAAAAAAATGAGCCATTTCAGGGCTGAGTTTCAAAATGACGATAACCCACACAGGTGTCACGCTCAGCATATGTGGCACTGCAAGCTCGTTCTAGGGAATGATTCTATTGAACAAGACATGTATCATACCGGGTGTGTGCCGCACTACACAGGTTGGTTAGAGGATGATTACATTGGTTTGGATCGTCCAGGGTTCATCCATGGTCACAGAATTATTGACGAAAAAGCTGAAGCGCAAGTCAAATACAATCAAATGCGCAAGAGAATGAGAGAATGTGAGAATAAACATCGGGAAATACAGGAAGCCCACGAGAAGCTTATCAACAAGTGGAAGGATATGGCCGTCAACGGCAACAACCGTCTGGGGTATGTGGAGCAAGGTCTAGTGGAGTTGGAAGGAAAGTTCTTGCAAAGGATCGAAGACTGTCAGAATTTTGAGGAAGCACATGCGGACATTTGGATCGAGCCTACCTACTGTTAGGGATGCGCGAGTTGATGCAGCTATACGAGGGAGGCAAGAATACCGAATCTGGGGAAGGTCCTTCTGGGACCAAGTAGTTAGGAGTCTTTTCTTTTGCTTTAATGATGTAATAAGGCCAATGGCCATTACTGACATTTTATTTAGTGTCGCTTTGGGATTCGTCTTATTATTACCAATAAATGAGGCATATAGCATTATAGGTTCTCCAAATTTTATTTTTTGTTAGTCCTACCTCGGGCACAACAAGGCACCCAAATTATGAAGCGATTTATATTCCCGCACAATGTTTTTAAATATTGCAATATTATCTATCAGAATCCGCACTAAATTTTTACCTTTTTTGTTTTTCTTTTATTTTTATTCCCCTCCCCAAAGGTTAGTTCGTGCATTCTGGCACCATCATCATTCTCCACAAGATCAAAGGGTCCTCCACCTCCTCCTCTTACGAGTCCTCCCAGAAACAGAAACAAGAGCAAAATGGAAGATACTAATGCTAGAAAGGAAGTGAGAGAGGCTTCAATCACCAAAGAATTTGCAGCTCATGTTGAGCAAACTTTGCTGAGGTTTCAAGAAAAGTTGGAACAAGTCCAAAACTTGGAAAGTCTGTCGATCACTCTTACTACTACTGATAACAACAAATCATCACCGCCGCAACCAGCCCAGCCTTCTCACACCCAAGTCCGCAGCACATGCAACGATGCTCCACTGCTTATCCCGGAGCCCCAAAACACCACAGATAACCAGAACACTCCTGTCTTTGTGGATGCTGTACCATATTATGCTCAGCCAATCACCAATGTAGCCGAGTCGAATGACAAAAGCTCCCTCATTCAGAATTTGGCCGCTGAGATTAAGAAGTTGACTAGCCGGGTTCAAGGTTTTAAAGGTAACAAGGGTGTTGAAGGTTTGAATTATGAAGATTTTTGTGTTCAACCAGATCTTGAGCTCCCGAAGGGGTACAAACCATCTCAAGTTCGTATTGTTCGACGATGCGGGGGATCCCAGGGTTCACTTGAGAATGTACTGTGACAAGCTAGTAGGAGTCGGTAGGGACTAGAAGTTCCGTATGAAGCTATTCATGAGGATCATGAAGGGTGATGCCTTATCCTGGTATATTAGCCAGGATGTGAGAAATGGACTAGTTGGGTAAACATGGCGGCTGATTTCATTGATCGATTTATGTTCAACACTGAGAACGCACCAGATGTGTTCTATATTCAGAATCTGAAAAAGAAACCCACAGAGACCTTTCGCGAGTATGCTACTCGTTGGAGGTCTGAAGCTGCTATGGTCAGACCGACCTTGGAGGAAGAACAAATGAAAAAATTCTTTGTCCTTGCTCAAGATCCATAGTACTATGAAAGATTGATGCTAATTGAGGGCCAAAAAGTTCTCCGACATAATCAAATTAGGATAAAGGATTGAGGAAGGCATCATAACGGTATGGTCACTAACCTCGAGGCATTGCAAACAACCAACAAGGCTCTACAGTCTGGTGGCTAGGCATAGAAGAAGGATGTAAATTCCGTAATGGCTGCGTAAAGAAATAACTCTCCCATGAAGTACCAAACCTATTCCTCAGCTCCACTCACGTATCAGCCTACCCTAAATTACCAACCACCATCACCCACTTACAATATTCCACCACCCGCTTACCAATGACCTCCACCACCCACATATCAACCCACTTCACCCAGATATTCCCAACCCATACTCGTATACCAAGCATATAACGTCCAACCTTCACACTACCCACTACAACCTACTAGCCAAAATTTCCCTCGACCTAGACAAAACTTCGATCGCAAACCTCCGAGATAATATACTGCCATACCCGAGCCGATTGATCAATTATATGAGAAAATCAACTAGCAGGTTACGTTACCCCTATCCTAGCCTTAACTCCAGAAAACCCTTCCCAATAAATCATCCCAAATAAGACTTGTGTGTACCATTTCGGGATGAAGGGCCATACCATTGACGAGTGTCGCTCATTAAAAGACAAGATTTAGAATTTGATTGACAACAAGATCATTATTGCAAAGAAGCATGCTCCTAATGTCCGCGACAACCCTCTGCCTAACCACAAGGGTGGAGGCATCCACATGATTGAGATCGATGATGATTGGGACCCCAAGGGGTCAATCGGTTTGATAGCTGAAGGAGAAGAGCCTAAGAAGCCAGCGGTTTACTCTCAATCCCATTGTCATCCACATTCTGCCCTCTAAGGGCGACGTGGTACGTGTATCCGTGCCACTCGAGTTTGAAGTACCTTCTACAAAGACGCCAAAACCAATTGAGGTTGAGTTCGGAGTTCCAAAACCACCTACATCATTTGAAGTTACTGTGTTGCCTCCCAAGGAACCTATTCCGGTCTCCATGACAGACATGACCCCGTTCCAAACAAATGTTATACCTTGGGATTACACCTATGAGGCTAGAAGAAAGGGAAAGATGTATAATAGAGAGGAAACTGCCACACAAGGCATGACTAGTACATGCATGGTATACACCCCGGAACATTTGGATGAGTCTAGCAAGAAGGCTTCCAGGCGAGCTGTTAAAACTGGACCCGCTGAGCTCTGGAGAAAGGTACAGGCCAAAGAGTACTCGGTCGTTGAGCAACTGAACAAGACACCGGAACAGATTTCTATTCTGGCCCTCCTACAAAGCTCTGAGGCACATAAAAACGCCTTGATGAAAATACTAAGTTAAGCTTATGTTTCCAACAGCATAACAGGAGGCGAAATGGCAAACATGGTGGGACAAATACTGGAAATCCACAAGATCACCTTCCGCGAAGATGAATTACCACTGGAAGGGCTTGGTCACAACAAAGCATTGCACATCACTGCGCAATGCGAGGATCACTTTATCACCAGGATGCTAGTCGACGGGTATCCAACCTCAACATTTGTCCGTTGGTGACTCTCTGGACATTGAGCAAAGGGTTGCATGAGATCAAAGACGATGCTATTAGTGTCAAAGATTTTGACGAATCTCAGAGGTCCACCATTGGAGAGATTAGCTTATGCCTGTAGATGGGGCCTATCTAGTTTGACGTTGAGTTCCAAGTCATTGACGTACCACCATCCTACAACTTATTTCTAGGATGACTCTGGATCCACGCCACTGGGGCTGTGGTGTTAACATTACATCATGTTGTGAAATTTGTGTGGAATCATCAAGAAGTAATCATTCATGGCGACGGTAGCAACCCCATACACAGTCCCCAGGCTATCCCGATGATCGGAGAAAGAATGAGAATAGGTGGAGAAACATACCATCACATCGAGCGAGTCAATACCATAGACAAAGAAAAGTGGTGGGATAAAAAAATTGAGAGCATTCTGAATTGGAGCGGATACGAGCCCGGAAAGGGGCTTGGCAAGAATATCCAGGGTATTACCAAGCCCATCCAGTTGAAGAAGCATGGAACCACTTTCGGCCTGGGGTATGAATACACTTGGGGGAAGTTCCAGCACTGGTCGCCACCATGGCACGGACCCTAATACCCACTGAAGCACCCTCTAACTTAGTTAGAGCAGACCTTTCAGCCCGTTGATGTCATATAAGAGGAAGATGAGACATTGGTAGCGATGAAGAACCTATTTCTGGAGGATGACATGGATTGATGTGTTACCTTCGAGGAGGAAGGGGAGTAAGGCCCTCCCATTCAAGCTGTGAAACAGTGAGAACACCTCGCCAATTGGTCAATCAGGGCCACCAGTGCCCGTAGAGCATCAAGATATCAAGGCTAAAATAACACATATGCATCGCACTTTACTTTTAGTTGATTTTCACTTTTCAGCATTGTCTTTACTTTTGAAAAGAGCTCTGATGTTTCCGATAATTATGAATTTAATCAAAAGCATTTTCCTAGTTTACCCTTATATTTCGATCTCATTTATTTTCTCTACCATTTACTTTATTTTACACAGCATTCCTATTACATATCTTGATGATGAACCGATGACTATAACTTGCAACGAGACAATGTGACAAACGGACAAAGATTTAGAGGAGGATGAAATACCAGAAGTGTTTGTTAGAGAGGTTGAAAATTTTGAGAACAGACCTAAGTCCAATTTGGACGAAATTGAGGTGGTTAATCTGGGTGATGCAGAAAATAGCAAGGAAACACGAATCAACGTACACTTGTCACCATCAGAAAAAGAAGAATAGACAGAGTTTCTGAAAGAGTATGAGGACATATTCGCCTGGTCGTATGATGATATGACCGACCTCAGCACGTCCATTGTGTCTCACAAGTTACCGACAGATCCAGCATGCCCACCAGTCAAACAAAAACTCAGAAAGTTCAAGCCAGCCCTGAGTTTGAAAATCAAAGAAGAATTCACCAAGAAAGTCCAAGCCAGGGTTTTTAGAGTGGTAGAGTATCCAACATGGTTAGCCAACGTTGTACGGGTGACAAAGAAGGATGGGAAGGTTAGAGTTTATGTCGACTACCGGGATCTCAACCAGGCCAGTCTTAAGGACAACTTTCCTTTGCCAAACATTCACATATTGATTGATAACTGCGCCAAACATGAGCTGGAGTCATTCGTCGATTGTTTTGCTGGGTACCATCAGATATGGATGGACGAAGAGGATACGGAGAAAACGGCATTCATCACACCGTGGGGGATGTACTATTATAGAATGATGCCTTTCGGTTTGAAGAATACTGGTGCTACCTATATGAGAGCCATGACCACAATCTTTCATGATATGATACACAAGGATATCGAGGTATATGTGGACGACGTCATCATTAAATCCAGAAAAGCTGCAGATCACATGGGAGATTTGAGAGAATTCTTCAATAGACTAAGGAGATACAACTTGAAACTGAATCCTGCCAAGTGTGCGTTCGGGGTCCCCGCCGGAAAATTATTGGGTTTCATTGTGAGTCACCGCGGTATAGAGTTGGACCCGTCAAAGGTAAAAGCCATTCAGGAGTTGCCACCGCCAAAGAACAGGAAAGATGTAATGAGTTTTCTTGGGAGGTTCAACTATATCAGCCGATTCATAGCTTAGTTCACTGTTATTTGTGAACCCATCCTCAAAATGCTAAAGAAAGATGCCGCCATTAAGTGGACTGATGATTTTCAAAAGGCTTTTGACAGAATCAAGGAATACTTGTCAACGCCGCCAGTCCTAGTTCCTCCTGAGCCAGGTAGACCTCTTTTGCTTTATCTTGCAGTATTGGATGGGGCATTTGGTTGTGTTTTGGGAAAACATGACGAAACATAAAGGAAGGAGCAAGCCATCTACTACCTCAGCAAGAATTTTACCCATTACGAGGCTCGGTATTCCTTATTAGAGAGCACTTGTGGTGCTTTAACCTGGGTAGCTCAGAAATTGAGGCACTATTTCTCCGCTTACACCAACTCATCTCATATCCATGATGGATCCATTGAAGTATATTTTCTAGAAGCCCATGCCTACTGGCAAGCTCGCCAAGTGGCAGATCTTATTAAGTGAATTTCACATCATTTATGTTACCCAAAAGGTGGTCAAAGGACAAGCCCTGGCAGATCACCTCGCCGAGAATCCTGTAGGACGAGAATACAAACCTGTAAAGACGTATTTTCCTGATGAAGAGCTAGCCTTCGTAGGAGAATATATTGCAGAATCCTATGAGAGTTGGAGGATGTTTTCGATGGAGCCGCAAACTTCAAAGAAGTAGGTGTAGGAGCGGTTCTGGTATCAGAAACTGGGCAGCATTATCCGGTGTCCCAAGCTCAGATTTCCCTGCACCAACAATATGGCCGAGTACGAAGCTTGCATATTAAGGCTCAGGCTGGCCATTGACATGAATATTCAGGAACTGCTAGTGATCAGAGATTCAGACTTACTCATACATCAGGTTCGAGAAGAAAGGGCAACCAAGAATTCCAAGATACTTCCCTATCTACACCATGTACAGGAGTTAAGGAAAATATTCAAAAAGATGAAATTCCAGCATGTTCCCAGAACATAGAACGAGTTCGCCGATGCTTTAGCCACTTTATCATCCATGATCCAGCATCCAGATACAAAATTTATTGATCCCATCCCGGCCAGGATTCACGACCAGCTAGTTTATTGTGCTCACGTCCAGGAAGAGGCCGACGGGAAATCTTGGTTCCATGATATTAAGGAATATCTTACAACAGGAGAGTACCCAAAGCTTGCCAATGCAACTCAGAAACGAACACTTCGGAGACTGTCCAACAATTTCTTTCACAGCGAAGGAATCCTGTATAGGAGGACTCGTGATTTGGGATTATGAAGGTGTGTCGAGGCAAGAAAAGCAGCCAGACTGTTGGAGGAAGTGCACACAGGGACGTGGACCACATATGAATGGTTTCGTTTTGGCACAGAAGATACTTCGTGCAGGTTATTTTTGGATGACCATGGAGACGGACTGCATTCAGTACGTCCGAAAATTCCATCGATGTCAAGTACATGCAGATCTAAAAGGTGCCTCCAAACATGCTTACCGCGACAAGCTCACCATGGTCGTTCGCCGCTTAGGCTATGGACGTCATTCGACCAATTGAACCAGCCACGTCAAATAGGCACATGTTCATCCTAGTGGCAATTGATTACTTTACCAAACGGGTTGAAGCAACATCATACAAGGCAGTCACTAAGAAAGTAGTTGCAGATTTTGTCCGAGATTGTATGGTTTGTCAGTTCGGGGTTCTAGAATCAATCATCACCGAACATGGCTCTAACCTCAACAACAACCCGATGAATGCAATGTGTGAAACATTCAAGATCAGACATAAGAACTCTATGGCTTATAGACCTCAGATGAATGTAGTTGTAGAAGTAGCCAATAACAACATCAAGAAGATACTAAGGAAAATGATTGAAAAGCACAAGAAGTGGCATGAGAAATTGTCGTTCGTTTTATTGGGTTACTATACCACGGTCCGCACATCAACCAGGCGACTCCTTATATGCTGGTTTATGGTACATAGGCGGTCATTCCCACTGAGGTATAAATTCCATCCTTAAGGGTCATACAAGAAGCATAATTAGATGATGCATAATGGGTCAAAAGTCGCTACGAGCAGTTAGCCCACATCGACGGGAAGAGAATAAATGCTAACTGTCACGGTCAATTATATCAGAACAGAATGTCTAGAGCCTTCAACAAGAGAGTTAGACTGAGGAAGTTTACACCAGGGCAGCTGATCAAGATGAAGCCAAAGGAAAATTCTCTATCAATTGGCAGGGCCCATACATGGTTCACCGGGTTCTAGCTGGAGGAGCCCTTATTCTTGCAGAAATGGATGGAGAAATCTGACCGAAGCCTATCAACTCAGACACGGTAAAGAGATACTATATTTGATCACATGCATTCTTTTATTATGTAATTTGAACTACGCCTGACCTGATATCCGTTTAAGAGGGGATACGTAGGAAGCCCTATGGGTTCGGTCATATTTTAATACAAATTCCATTTTTCCCCGCTATTGGAACTGGGGAAGAATTTTGAGGAGGACCCTCAAAATTCCAAAGTGAGGTTTTTAGTCTCTCTTCATCAGTACCGACCCAGTAAACTGGGGCAGAATTTTGAGGGGGGACCTCAAAATTATGGAATTGTTCCGCGCTCATTCATTCAGCAAAGGCGTCAGCAGCGCCAACCCAGTAAACTGGGGCAGAATTTTGAGGACCCTCAAAATTTTGAAGCAAGCCGTGCTTTGAACCATGTGCAGCTCGTTGGTCATCCAACATAAAAGCATTTTTTGTATATATACGTACTTGCATTATATATACTAAGTCATGCATAAACATTACTTGCACCACCATCGTTTAGCAACGCTACCCCCATGATGCACGACGCCAAAAGCTGGAGGATACGAACTAATCTCCCCCCTACAGAACCTATAATTTTATTTGGATGCAGGAATTCATGCCACGAATCAAAGCACATTCACTCTTCAGGATCGAAACCCTCATAGGGTCACTATCTACACTTCCCAGCAGTCTTAATCTCACAAAATTGTCTACCAGCTAAGAAAACCGACTACTTTTCGCTCATTTACATTCCTGCATTGCATAAGGCTCATATATGCCTTTCGAGACTAAGCTCTGTCTCTATCTGCATTTTGCATAAGACTAATCTGTGCCTTCCGAGGTTAAGCTCTACCTCCATCCTGCATAAGGCTCCTATCTGCCTTTCGAGACTAAGCTCTGTCTCCATCTGCGTTTTTTGATTAAGGCTAATCTCAGCCTTCCGAGGTTGAGCTCTATCTCCATCCTGCATAAGGCTCCTATCAGCCTCTCGAGGCTAAGCTTTGTCTCCATCTACATAAGGCTACTCTATGCCTTTCAAGGTTAAGCTCTACCTCTATATTGCATAAGGCTCTTATCTGCCTTTCGAGACTAAGAATTGTCTCCGCCCTGCATGGCTGAAATATCGCCGCTTTATTCTTCGAGTGGCTGAAACATCGCCACCTGCATTTGAAATTCTCATCAGGCTAAAATATCACCATCTGTTTTAATTCCTGCTCTGGTTGAATGATCGTCACCCTTTGCGTACATTTTGCTGAAAGATTTCCACCTTCTCATGGGCTGAAAGATCGCCACCGTTTGCATTCATTTGGCTGAAAGATTGCCACCTTCTCATGGGCTGAAAGATCGCCAACTCGTTCAAAGGCGTCACAGTTCGAAGGCACCATCTGTGTAGCCTAGAAACATCATTTCATGGCTTACGAACCCTTACTTTTATGCTTTTCATGGCCAAGGACATCATAGTTTGAGGACATTATCCTAACCGTCCAAGGACAAACATTCATGGTCCAATGGGAACTTGCATCATGTTTAAATTATGCAATATGTATGCACATCGCCCATTTGCAGGTGTTCTGGTTAGCTCACGGTCGTTTTAGCAGGAGCGATCCCGCTCCGACTCACCGCAGCCCATCCGATCTACAAACCCCTTTCAAATCTAACCATCGCGTCCGTTATTTTGAATTTCCATCGGCATATTCTGCCAATGGTTCCTGAACTACATATGGCCTAATTGCTGGAAAACCATGGATATGCAGGCAGCTCAGAGACCAGAGTGCGGTCAATATCTTTTACAATCGCCATCTCAGATCAAAATTGGCCATCTTATCTTTATCTGACAACTCTTTCATCCTCCTCGTGTAAAGAGGGGCAGCTGTTGATACCCAATTTTTTCCTATGTATTTTTTCACCCAAAATACCTCTAAAATAGTATATGCCATAAAATTTTGGTATTTTTCTTTAATTTTTTATGTTTTTTTAAATTAATTTACTGCCTATTTTTGACAGTACAAAGACCAAAATTATTTCCAAATTATCATTTTAGTGAATAGTGTGTTTCAGTCTCATATTTTCAAAAAAATATAACTTATCTAATTTTTGTGCATTTTTTGCAAATTTATTTGGAATTTTTTAAGGTAATTGCATGAAATTACAATTATGGCCTATTTTGCAATTAACTATATCTTATAGCTATAAAGTTACTTTTAATATTTCTAAATTGATATTTATATGTTATTAATCAGTCATGTTCTTAATTTTGCTTTTTAAATTATTTTAGCTATTTTATAAAATACAATGGGAGAAATTGGCTATTTAAAAGTTGGCCAAATTTCATTTAAAATATAGCCCAAATTGCACCCCATTTCCAACCAAATTTTGAACCCAAATCAAACGACCCAATTTCTAAACCACATGACTCATACCCATCGATTTTACCCGACCCACCTTTGGTTTAAGCTGAGCCGTTGATCAAATAAGATCAACGACCCAGATCTCATTTCCTTAATGAAATCCAAACGACCCCATCCCAAACCCTCCTTCACATAGACAGTCTTTCTCTCTCTCTCTCTCTCTCTAATAAATGTTTTCCCTTCTCTCTGGAACCTTCTGGTTCTCTCCTCCTTCTCCGATGAAGTTCATTGCCTCTCCGGCCATATTCCTCCCTCACTTCTCTCGATCTCTAGTCACCATGGAACCCTCATCTCGTTGTTTCTCTCTAACGTTTAAAGCCCAGAAAACATCCACCATGAAAGACGGTCGCTGAATCATTCCCTGGGTCTGTTGCTGGCCTTTCTCCGGTAGGTTTTGTTCCGCTGATGCCTTCGATAGAATTATTAACGAGTTTCACGGCCAGGTTTATCATTTCCCTATTTTATTTTGCAACCCTTAATTCTTGCCTAAATCTCTTTAATCTCTACCTTTTCGAACAATTTTCAGTTTAATCTTTGTGTTCTAAACTACATTTCACTCGATATCTCCGATTAATTCAAGTTTCCAACATTTTTCTCTATTTTCAAAGCTAAGGTTTCCGAACCTCTTTCAAAATCAATATATCTTCTGATTTTTCTTGAGTATTATGTGGTTATGTTTGTGTTATGTGTTTGTTTGAAAAACCTTCTGGTTACTCCGAGTTCCATGCTTTAATTTTTCTACTAGGGTTCAGTCTTCTGCCTTCTCTGTGACTTTCTTTCTCTAATTTTCATGCCTATGGTGCTTTATAGGTCTAATTGTTCATCATCTACATAATATTCTGTTGATTTTGTGCGTCTCTGCGGATCCTTGATTTGTATGTGTTTTCCTTAGAAGTTTTATACTGATTTTTTTAATTACTTCCTTATTTGTGGTATGCTTTCCTCACTTAGAGCTAATCCCTTGTGATTTTAGTCTCATCCGTGACATTTGGACTAATTTTAGAGTTAATTTATATTTTTTACATATTTATGCACGTGAACATGCTTTCAAATATTCAGTCTATATTTTCCTTACTAAAATTATTATGTATTTAGCCTTTAATGCATATTATATGCTTTACTACTCCTAATATGGTAGATACAGTAGTCTAATTGATTCCTTTCCTTTCGAAATAACTTCTTGTTACCGTTTAACTTTGATTCCTTAATTAAAGGGGAGTCCTTACACTCATTTGATTAGGATTGATACCCAGTTCCTTAATTATAGACTGCTACCTTGTTTGATTACTCGTTTTCAGTATTATATGTACCCCCCCATTCTCTTTTGGATAGGATATCAACACATTGTATATCTCACACATACACAGACACGAATTCAATCTCTCTAAACTCTCAGTCAAAACACTCAGTGCTCTCTCTCTTGTTTCTATACAAACTCTCTCATTCTTCTATTGAACACTTAATCGGCTGAAAGCCAAGATGGAGTAATCTTAGCTGTTTATTTCTACTACTGGGGTTCTACTGCATAGTTTGTTTGGGTTTGCCTGCTGCTTACTTCTCTGCACATTGCTTCTCTCACTCTCTGCGGACTCTCTGCACACTCTACTTTCCTTTGTGCATTATTGCACATTACTACTGTGTTACATTAGCTGCAACTGGTATGTCACCTATTTAAGTTACAGCTTTCAAAACAACATGCTTCTACTAGTTTTACACTTCACCATATTTCTTGTGTGTTTTTACTTATGGTTCTGTTGTTCTCATTGCCACTAGCATGTACTTATTAGTTTTCCTATCTTGACTTAGCATGTTCACTACCCCCTTCCCTATCTCAATGTATGTTTTTCCTCATTCCTATGCACTACTACCATGTATTCAGGCCTTATTGGTTACTTAACAGTCCTGAAACCTCTTCCTGAGTATAATTATGATTGGAGTTTGGTACAGTAAGAACTGGACTCCTTGTCTGTAGCCATGTTTGATTGCTTTTCGTTGATGTGTTGTACATGTGAATTGTTTCCTTGCTTATTTGTTCCCTTTCCCTTTGCCCCTGCTTGTGTGATTCTTTTGTTTTGAAACTGGTCAGTCCAAATGAATTTCAAAAGAATTCTGTCAACTCTTCTTACTATTTTACTCTCAAACTATCTCTCAACTGTTTTCAACTCTTTCAACTGTATCACAATCTCACTACTCATAAAACCTAGGTTCTACCCCCTTAGTGTAAGCATTGGCTTGGGAGCCTTGAGCATGCACTGAACTTTAATGCTCAAGGCTGGCACTTCCTCACTTGCACTTGTCAATAATGATATATACTGGGTGCTTGGTATTGGCCAGGGGTTCAAACGAACCCTTTAGGGAACTTTGCCGCACCCAAACCTTGGTAAAGGCTGTGAAACTCGAAAGAAGTGAGGTTGGAGATTTTGAGACTCGCTGTAGGCTCCTTATAGAATAACTTCTTATTTTTATCACTGTTGTATTTTTAATCATTTGGGATGTAATAATTTGTAAAGAATAATGGGGTATATAGTGAATTTGGGTGGGTTATGCATACTTAGTTGAAGGAATGGGTAGAAAACATGTTCATAAGGTTTACTTACGTATTTGTGCAATACACACCATGTTAGCACATGCATCTTTGAATATAGAAATCTTGTTCCTAGGTCTCTCACTTTTAGCTTGTTATTCTATTCATCATCACAATTAGTTAATAATCAATGTCATTACCATTGCGTTTAGAAACCGTGTTTTAGGACTTTTGTGTGCATTAGATATCCTGCACTTAGGCTTTTGTTGCAACTGTTGAATACTTCATTAATTTGGTAAAACTGATTAACAAACTCCTTTTAAAACTAGAAACCAATATGCATGTTCACCATCTTTTATAACGCCTAGGCAAACCTTAGGCAGGATAAAATAATCGCCTTAAGTCGTGTTTAAATTATTCACCTCTATCCGAATTCATTTGTCTTTGAAGCCCCCTGATTTTTATGCAAAAATTTCTGTCTATTTTTTACCGCTTGGACAAATACTTTTACTGAATTACTTTTCTTTCCCTAGACCATAACTGGCTACTATTTCCTAAAGAACTATATGAGTACTGTATATTATGTAATTTTCCAAACTGTAGTTTTAAGTTAATATGTTTTACTATTTTTCTTTACACTTATGCAGTCTTAAAAATACTATCACATCTGTTCTGCTACACCTCCTGTCCGAAAACTGCCTTTACCTTATGTTCCATGAGTGTTTAAAATCCTAAAACTGCAACTATCTTTTTCAAGTTCTGAACATTTTTTACGACTCTTTTCTGCTAATTCTCCAGCTTCTGTTTTAAACTTATGCTGCGGATTTATTAAGAATTATCCCTTCATTAGACCTTAAATGTGTTTGAGACGTGCTAAATACGTGTTTGTTCATGGAGGGATATTTGATCCTTTACATGCTTTACGTGACTCCATTATATGTAGTCCTATTTTTTTTGTATGTCGCTTGGCATTTTCACCATTAAACATAAGGGTTCAACCTAGTTCCTACCTTATAGGAATAGCGATCCAAAATGCCCTCTAGGATCTATAGGACGGGACGGGTAATAGCATGCAATAAACATTCGTGACCAATTCACACGCCTAAATAACCTCTATAGGGTGGGAAGGGTAGAATATGGAGATGATAACGATGTGATATATCAATAAGCGACCTCTCTTGGGGAATATGTGCGAGATATTGTATCGAATGATCCATATTATAGTTAAACCTAGGACCCCCTTACCTTTGCTTTTTTGTGTAAGTACTTTCTCCAAAATTTCCCCTTTACTTATACTATTCTTCTTTCAAGAAATTGCCCATTAGTTTTGTATTATTTATATACACATTTTCTTATCTATTTCTACGCTTCTTAAAGTCACATCTAAGCAAGGTCGGGAACCACACTAGTGTATCTTGAGGGGTGCCTAATACTTTCCCCTCGAGATAATTTCAAGCCCTTACCTGAACTCTAATTTTCATTCAAAATATCCTTCTTCTCAAAAAGGTGTCCTAATGCACTATAATCATTAGGTGGCACTCTTCAAACTCCGTAACCTAATACCCAAAAGGGAATAAGAGTTGTTTTGTCCATAATGTTGTAAACCCGATTTAGCTACTTTTAGGGGGGGGGGGGGAGAAGGGGGCGTCTCAAAATTCACTTCCTCTTAGACTACTATCACAACTGATTTTCGAGTCGAACCTCAATATTAACCTTCCAACAAGCTGCAACCAAATTCTTTTGTATTCATTAATGACTCCAACGATCATCTCGAATCCTACATACCATTCTCGTGATATGAAACCTTTTCACCATTCTAAGGCACGCTTGCATAACACGCGCACCAATAAGGAACGACTTGAATATACTCAAATCTTGATATTGCCTCAACGATATAGCTGTATCTCAAGCTCATCAATACCATCACAACACAAGGCGGAGATCCTGCCTCATATAATAGGAATTAGAATACCTTAATCATCCTTGAAAGGCCATGACTTCACGTGGCCTCGCCACAACGCGCGATCCTATCCAAATACTGTTACACATGACGTACCTTAAGTCACCACACTCAAAATAGACAGCCACACAGAGATTGATGTCTGACACCAAACAATCCATCACACCTATGGTGAAGCAAGTTATATACACAATTCAGTCCTAAAAGGACACAGTCGATGCGCTATTCGTCGAGCAACTCCCAATACGGACTTTGCTCAGAAACTAGGAAGCAAGGCATACAAAGTAATGTACGGTAACTATCCTCAACATCACACTGTTGCAGCGCACCCCGACCCGGATAACATACCTTGTGGCGGCGTGCCACCCGATCCACACGAATATCTCACACAGGAGATGCACATCGAGCCGAATATGCTCATTATAACAAAATACCGAGTATCGGTCCTAAGCACACCGAGTGCTTAATCATATCTACTTATGGAGGTGTAAGCTACAAACTAAACTTCCACTATGAATCTCGATAGCACCGCAATTTATGTGCCACTGCCCAATAATCATAACGCCTCGCAGCACAGAAAAACAACTCATAGATCTTCCTAGATCACTAGCAGATCCAATAACGATCGAATCACACCATCCTTTATCAATACAATTCGGGACTAACCAAGCCAACCCAAGCTAAACACGTATCCAACCAGCTTATCAATATGCTCATTATCAAGAAGACTGAAGCTACGTCTTCCACTACTATAACTCATGCCAGAGCCGTACGATTCGGTGCCTGACATCAAATAAATACTGAAACTTACAATCTCACCCGGCGACATGCCCCTCCACGAAGGATGCATCCGAAAGGTCCCTCAATACCGAAACTGAATCGATGGTAAAACCTCAACACTGACATCCACCACGAAGGACTAATTAAGTAAAGAAAATCCTTCCCAGTCGTCTGCTGTACTTCGAAAAACAAACCACCCTTGTTATAACATAATTTGATGTACCTCGCCACGCGACCTATGGCATTTTTTGACCTAGCTGATAGCATATTAGCCTAGTATAACCCAACACCGAGACAACCAGTCTACACCCAACATCATGTCCAAAACCTAACATATCAACAAATAAAGATCCACTCTAGCCTCAAAATCCTACTTGGCGCTAAACGGTGCTGAACACTCACGATCCAAAACCGTGACATAGACTGTATCGGAGAACTCCCAGTCTCTAACTCCATATATTACACAAATCACTTTACCTGATCCCACATTCCGTCGTATGAATACCTATTACTGATGTGAATAAACGTCAATACCACACAGGACAGGAGGTGATTTGTTTGGTACCTAATTTTTGCGTTAGAAGAACCTGGTTCTTCTAAGTGTTCTAACTACAACAGTTTGCAGAATAATAAAAACTGAAAGTAAAGTGCACAGAGATTTTTACGTGGAAAACACATGGCTCAAAAGGTGAAAAAATGACGACCTACTACTCAGTAGGATTTTCCCAATCTCCACTAAAAATCAATGAGCCAAAACAGTATTTACAAAGACTCTTTTTAATACTAAGGATTACCTCTAATCCTGTTATGGAAACCGGCCTCTAACTGTTGCGACAACTTCAAGTTAACTCTAACTTGAATACTCATATACCTATTACAATTGCTTCTACTAAAGCTGAAAGGTACAATATGAAGACACCTACTACAATTGCACTAGAAATAAAGAAAGACACATAAAACTCTTTATGGAACTTGTTCTTCAATCTGGTTAATGTAGCTTCAGGTTGGCACTCTTGAATTACATACGAACTCCTTGCAAAAAGCCTTGCTATTTTGCTCCCAATTCACTTTTAACTTCTGCGTTTTTGTGCAACCACTTTAATGTGAGAACATCCTGCAATTAATAGAGTTATTAATGAAGAAACAACAAGAGTTTTGATGCAATTCTTCCTTGGTGAAAGAGTTCTAGTTGATTTCAACTTCTAACTCCTTGCTTATCTTGGATAATGTTCTCTTTGATTAAGGACTCCTTCTCTTTATCAATTATTCAACCTTTTCGATCAAAAGATATTAAATACACCAAGTTAAGCTTATCTCCTTCACGTGTAACCCGCATGCTTGAATCTGCCCGTTTTATGAACCTGAGGGATAGACCACTGGGATGGACCTGGTTCATCCTGAGTTGTTTTGTCAATCTTCAAAACTTAACCTTTACTTGGGCCAACAAATTCTCCCTTTTTGATGATGACAAATTCTGTGCTTTTCATAAGCTTAGGCCCTGTTTCAACTTAACTCAACATCAACACAATGTTAGAAACATTTTCCCTTTTTATCACTTATCATCAAGGACCAGGTAAATTAGGTTATAAATATCATTGTTCAAAGTGTAAAGCACAACATTTTTCCCCCTTTTGGCATCATCGAAAAGTTGCATAAAAATGTGAGATAACCAGATTTTAAAACATACTCATAGACACTGGGGCTACTTCAAATGCAATCATGGATTAATCATCATAGATCAAGCTAAGAATTTTATCCATCAAAGAAATATAAACAAATAACTAGAGAAAAAATAGTGAATTTCATTGATGATTGATAAGATTCTACCACAAAGTATAAGAAGAAATAAAAATACTGAAATCATGAGCAAAAGAAACAAAACGTCCCGAACTGGGTCACTGGTTGATCTTCACTAGGCTAGGAGACTTAAGGCTTGGAAAGGGTAGGTGCTTGGTTTTTTACTTGGAGGAGTTTCAGCACACCTAGAAGAATGCCATCATTCTTCTCTTTACTCTTGCCAGATCAGTTCTAAGAGCATCTCTCTTAGTCTCCATCTGAACCAACCTCTTCTTCAGCCTTTCAATCTCAGCATCCTTGGCCTCACTTTCTTGCACCAAGGTACTGATTTTGCTATTGACATGTGTCTTTTTTGATGAACCAGGTTCATTAAGAATGACATTGACTTCATAATCACAAGCAAGCAATGTATTAACCCGACTTCTTCATAGATTCCTTGAAATGTGCAGCAAAATTTTGAGAATGAAACCATAGGGAATGGCATGAGTTTTAGTGCCATTGATAACTCTATCAGTGGGTCTGCGAGGGTTTCTTGTTCATATGGAACATGTTCATCAATATTTTTCCCTGGTTAAACCAATCCCTCAGCAGCTTCGCCAGACCCCACTCCCCCCTGTTTTGCTCACACTATCTCCTATTTCACTATATTCCTCTCCCCAAAAAGATGTTGCACCAATTTCATTTGTTAGACCAACATGAGTAGGTGAAGAATAAACCACTCTTGTACCCTTTCCCCTCACAGTACTCCTAGCACCCTTGCTCTTTTTTTTTTTTACCACCAACTTCTCCATATTATATAGTCTCAACACTTTCTATACATCCTACAAATCTATTCTCAAAATTTACAGCAACTTTAGAAAGTGCCTCATGAGAACCTTTATAGTCAGAAGATAGCTTATCGGTTTCAGAAGACCTACTTTCTTCCCCTTAGTAGCTGACTTAAATGAATCTTAGGATTCTTCTTCCCTACCTACTTTCAATTGCTTGTTTATTTTCTTGATCTCCTTTCCTTCAACGGTGTTCGACAATCTAGGCTAGGGTATGGAAAAGAAGAGAATTTGATTGTGTTTGTAAGATGAAGGAAGAATAAGTGTTTCTGACGGTTTGAGAAATATGAAGTAAGAAATATACTAAAGTTGATCAATATACAGATAAATAATTGATGGGGTAACTATAGCTTTTCAGACTCACAGAAGTTTAGTCAAACTGAAATTCAATTTTGAAGAGATGTTGGAGTATATCCCTAAAATCTAGGTACTTCCATTCGATTGGGACTCTTTTAAACGGGACTGGTTCACTTGTAATGGATAAGTTCAAAAGAATTTGGTATTTGGTAGTACTCGGCTCATGATCAAAATATAGTAATTTCAAATTATGCAGAGTGTAGAAAACATACCGTGTTATCTTGAAGAACCAGGTTCTTCACTGAGAAATCTCTTGTGTAAGTCTAAATTTTCCAAAATAGAGAAAATATCATTAGTGATTAATGAGTCATATTAATACCTGGCACAAGAGTATACTATGTAAAGTATGAGACTGAGCAAGATTTAAAACTATACACAATTTACAGACTTCTAACAAAATAATTTTTTTATTTTTTTTTGTTTTACCTTGAACTTGTCCGTTTAGGTGATCTTAATAATCCCTAATTTCAACATGTTCCTCTCAAAGTGATCTCTACATAAACCTTTTGTGAAGATGTCAGCAATTTACTTGTCAGACGCACAAAACTCCACACTGGTCAAGCCCTTTTAATAGTTGTCCCTCAAAAAATGGTGTCTAAAATCTATGTGCTTAGTTCTCTTATGATGAACCAGATTCTTAGACATCCTAATAGCACTAATATCATCATAGAAAATAGGGATGCAACCAACTTCAATACCAAAATCCATCAACTGCTGCTTGATCCACAACAATTGAGCACAATCATGAAGTAGCATCACAGACTGAGCTTCAACAGTAGATAAGGCCACTGAATTTGCTTTTTAATGGCCCAAGACACAAAGACATGAACCAAGGAAGTGTGTCATACCTGAAGTGCTCTTCCTATCCACTAGGAAACCTGCATAATCAGTGTCAGCATATCCCACTATGTTAAAATTACTACCTTTTTGATACCTAAGGCAAAGGTCAAGGGTGCCTTTCAAGTATCTCAATATTCTCTATACATTAGTCAAGTGGGTCTCCTTTGTATTTGTCTGAAATCAAGCACAAAGACCTACAATACACACAATGTCAGGTCTGCCAGTAGTAAAATATAAAAGAGAACCAATCATTCCCCTATACACCTTCTGATCAACAGATGAACCAGGTTCATATATATCCAATTTCGTGGATGTTGAAATAGGAGTGTCAATCTCTTTGGATGTTCCTTCCTGTTTTTGTTAATTAGGGATAGGTTCATGGACAGGTTCCCTCGAGGTTTGAGGATCAGTTACTCTCTAGTCAGTTCACCCTGTCATGTTGCCCAGGTGGAAGAACCAGTTCCATCACCTGTTCCTTCCTGTGATGCATATTCAGGTGGATTGTGGTTTAACCATTTGAATTTCTTATCAGCCCAATCTCTTCATTATCTTTCTCCTGCCTCTCAGAAAGAATGTTAGTTTTTCAATAAAATAACATATACATTTTTCTACACACATAGTTCTTTTACTGAGTATCATATAAGCTTTATTATGTGAAGAATATCCTAAGAATACTCCCATATCACTTTTGGGATCATACTTACCTAGAGAGTCTTTGCCATTATTGTTCACAAATTACTTGCATCTAAATGCCCTAAGAAGAGATATATTTAGCTTTCTCCCTTTAAGTGACTCATAGGGAATTTTCTTAACAAGAGATCTAGTCATGCAACTATTTATAATGTAGTATGCAAAAATTTACCAAACTAGGCATTTTCAAATTCAGTTCCATGAACAGACCTAATTGATGCAAGTTGATTCTAACAAAAGAAGTAAACATGTCAAATGATTCATCTTTAGATGTTAAGAACAATGTACAACTTGGAGTTTATTGATAAAAATATGGATGTTTATCCAAACTAAACATCCATATTAAAGTGGATGTTTATTGATATAAAAATCCATATCATAATAAACTTGGAGTATATTGATAATTGCACATATCATGTTGGAAACCTGAAGTTTATCAATATTGATAATTTATTCAGTTGGCATAATTAGTTTAGCCATGTTAATTTAAGTATGATGTGCAAAAACAAAAGAGAACTCACATGGGTAAATATTAGAGAACAAGAAAGTGCTTTATGAATTCTCTTACATTATTTATTCTTATTAATTAATAGGCGAACTAAAATTGGAATTGAATCCCATAAATACTGAAAATATCAAAAGTGAATATGGACTCATTCACTTTCCATAAGATGCATCTATGAGATGGTTACATGTGTGATTATTATTAACCCGCAACCTGATGTTTGCAAGGTAACTTGCTCAATAATTTAATTTAGAGCATAATTTCAAAATTTTCTATGCAACATAGTTTATTTTGGTATGTTGGTTTAAATCACAATTGGCTTAGCAAGATGATTTATTGAGTGCCTTCATTTAATAGTTAAACTATTGCTTATGAGAATAAAGTTATCTATATCAGTTTGATATACGTCATAAACGAAAGTATATTATTTTGTCCCCTCACAAGTGCTTCAAGGTCAGGAACCAAATATTTCCATCGTATTATTATTAATGTGCAATGTGTATTTTGATTAGCACCAAAAGGCACAAAGATGAGTTTTCAAAGTTGAGGAAACAAGTTAGTTTTTCTAACATGAGGGGGCGACAAGATAAACAATTGAGAAAAAGTGTTACGTGTAATGGATTATCATTTGTACATCTAGATCATCGAATAAGATAATATGAACTTGAAGTTCATAATGATAATTCATCTGCAATATATTGCAAAGCATGCCGGGCGCATTTGCTAACCCAAAGAAAGTAACTATATTCTTATTACAAATGCTCTTATTATAAGGATAAAGTCTATGGTAGGCTTAAAGCATACAGACGAATTGGTTCCAAATAAACTTCTTAATAAAAAAGACGAGCAAATGATCAAAATGATCATAATAAAAAAGGCAAGTTATCTAGAAGATCACATGACATAATACTTCATAAAATCTCATAAGAGATTCAGGTATCTCAATATATGAATGAAGAGATCTCTATGATATGTCTTTATGAAAAATAATGAGGTTGGAAACGATATAAAATATTTGTCGATGACATCTATAATGGCGTTAAATATATATGAGGATCTTAGGTTTGAAGAAACAATTCAAGTGAAATTGGTTTCATATGAAAAACATAGTTTTGGACTTGCAGTTCATACACTTGAAAGTGTAAAGTCAACTTGTGTGCAGTCACCTTTATCTATCTTATATGTCTAGCATGACATAAAAACTTATTATGCATCCAAATTCCATTCATATGGCTTAACCGACTTAACTTATATGACAATCCCTGAAGAATATTGCTTAAATCATGTGAAATTCTTGGTCGTGAAGTACTACATTCTAGGTGCTACATTCTAAGTGCAATTTGTGCACATATGTATCTTGCTATAACAATATGTATGATGGTACGATAACAAGAGTTTTTCCCTTATGTGAAGATATTGAAATGACGATTCCAACAAGATCATATGAAGACAATACATCTATCAAGAATGACGATTTCACGGTGAAACATATTCTTTCAAGTTAATATGCTGATTTACTTATCAAATCTATACCAATAATTTTTTGAAGATGGTGCACAAGATTGGAATGCAATGACTCAAATATCTAAATTGATGTTCTCATCAGGGGGAGTTAATACACGTTATACTCTTTTTCTCTTACAAGATTTTGTCCCACTAGGTTCTCCTTGCAAGATTTTAACAAGGCAACCAAAAGGCGTATTTTTAGATATATGTACTCTTTTTCCTTCACTAGAATTTTTTTCACTAGATTTTATTTTAGTTATGGTTTTAGTGAGGCACGTTATTTATTGAATATACATTCAAGGGTGAATATTATAAATAGGATTTTATTTAAGGTGAACGTTTATATTTTAGAGATATTTTAGGAATTTTACTTAGTAGCTAAGTCACTCTTTCCCTGTAAATAGAGGGATCCTATTCCCTTGTAATTGATCCCAAAATCAATAAAACATCTCTCTCCATACGTTTCTCTGCAATACTCTTTTCTTCTTTTATTGTTTCACAACAAAGTTATATTTGTTAGGGAATATTTATCATCCAATATGGGAGTGAGACTTTGGGTACGAATCCAAATTTTAATTGGGAATATTTATCATCCAATGTGAGAGTGAGACTTTTGGGTAAGAATACAAATTTTAATTGGGTTACAATGCACATGATAAACACGGGTGAATTGAATCTGGAACTTTCTAAAATAATTATATATTCATAATTGAATTTTTCTTTACAACCAAGAAATTCTACTCCCTCCCGTCCAAAATAAGTAATTTTTTGGCTTTTTTCTTGTGGTCCAAAATAAGTGATTTTTTTTATTTTAGGAATTAATTAATTATTTTTTTCCTACATTGTCCTTGGAGTAAATAGTATTGGAGTATGTGCTAGGAGTGTTTATGTGAGATAGTAAAGGTTAATATGGTCAATTTTATTACTAATTAATGCTAAAAGTTTGATTTCTTAATATATATAAAAACATCCAAAAAATTACTTATTTTGGAAAGAAGGGAGTATTGATTACACTCATCAATTCGAAAAAGTGAATTAAAATTAGATCAGTCAGATTAATAGACACGGTATCTAGTTATGTATATATTGATCTATACGCTTCTTCTGAAGTCCATACACTACTTTTTTACCTGCCCTTTTTATGCACATAAATCAAAATTATTTCTTCATCTCAGATACAACCATATACAGGGTGTGTTTGGTATGAAGGAAAATATTTTTCAATTTTTTTATGTTTGGTTGGCTTAAACGTTTTAAAAAATATTTTCCTTATCAATTCATTTTTCTCCAATTAGAGGAAAATGTTTTCCTTATCAAAAGAATGGAAAACATTTTCCGAAGCTCATTCTCAACCTTTCTCTCCCTCACCAACTCACCCCACCCCCTCCACAAAATAAATTTTTTTACCTTAATTTTTTTGTTGCAATTTTTAATTTCTGCTTTATCATTTTTCTGCACCACCCACCCCACCGTCCCCCCCCCCCCCCCCCCCCCCCCGCAAAAAAATTTACTTTTTTTTTGTAATTTAAATTTTTATTGTTTTTGTTTTACTGCCTCCCCCGCCCCCCCTTCCCCCACAGCCCCCGCCCCCACCCTACCCTCCCCCCTCCGAAAAAAATTTAAATATAATTTTTAGTTTTAATTTTATTATTTATCGGTATAAAGGCTCAAAATTTTACAAGTTCCAAAATTATTAGTTCAGAGGTTTATGTGTTTGGAAGGTTACGAGTTTAGAAATTATAAAGTTTACGGGTTCGAAATTTCGCGGTTTTGAAAGTTTAGAGGCTCGAAAGTTTATGAAATTTGTGGATCCCGAAGGTTGTTGGTTTGAAAGTTTATGATTTCATGTTTATTATATCTAAATTATTGATGGATACTTTTGAGAAGTCATTTTCCTTAACTTGCGTACCAAACACCGGAAAATGAATAAGATTACTACTTGTTTTCCAAGAACATATTTTCTTAAAAAACATTTTTCACGGAAAATATTTTTCGTTATACCAAACACACCCACAATCTTCAATCATTAGAAAAATTGGTTACACGTGTATATTGGAAACGATTACTTAATTTAAATGGGATAGGTACAACCCCCAAACGCCCTTTTTTTTCATATCTGTTTTTTAAACTAGACTAATGCATATTTAAAGAAAGTGACAGAAGTATCTGGTAAAAACTTACCCATATTGAGTATTTCTCACACTAAAAATAAAAAATAAAAGACTACATATATATAAAGTCCAAACAACAGCTTACATATACATAATTAAGAACATATACTAATCTGCGAGGAGGATATATAATCATGTTTTCCGAAAAGATATCGTTACTCTAATCTCTTCATGAAGTGTTCCGTACTATTTATTTTCGTGTTATACATAGTACAAATGAAAGGGACATTATTGAGATTTGTATTTTGACGTGAGATGAAGCTATTGCAAGAGCTTCAACGGTGGATCTGGAATGTTCGAGAGAGAGGGAAGAAAATATTTGGGAGTGCATAAGAAACAATGATGTAAAAATGACTCTCATCCTCCTTTAGTATTACAGTGTGTATATATACAAATACAACTCAGCTACAACTATACAATTAACTTAATTAACATCATTGACATATTTCAATACCTCCCACAAATTGGATGGGAGGATCTCACAGCCAACTTGCCAAGTACTGCATTATGTTTGACTCCAGTAAGTGCCTTGCTAAGTATATCAGCTAACTGGTTAGTAGTAGCCACATGGTGGAGAGAGATCAAGCCTTCCTGATGTTTGTTTCATATAAAGTGACAATCTACCTCGATATGTTTTGTCCTTTCATGAAAAAGTGAATTATGTGCAATGTGAATGACAGATAGACTTTCACAGAAAACAGCAATGGGGCTGGACTATAAAATAGTAAACTCTTCAAATAGTATATTCAACTATACCGGTTCTTATACCACCTTCCTTAAGGACTTGTACTCTGCCTCATCTGAAGATAAGGAAATAGTCTCTTGCTTCTTTTATTTTCAACTAATAGGACTATCTCCCACCAAAACAATATAACCAGTAACACACTTTCTAGAGTCATCTTTTTGGAGTCAGGACATGATGCTCAGTCAGAGTCACAATAGGCACTGATGGAGCAATCAATGTTGTTGGAAAAGAATATACCAAGTGTGGGATCACTTTTGAGATACCTGAGAAGGTGAAATACTGATGTCAAATAGGTATCTCTAGGTGCTCGCATGAACTGACTGAGAATTTGCACACTGTAGGCTATGTCAAGTCGTGTGTTAGTGAGAAAATTCAGTTTTCCTACTAACTTCATGTAGTATGTAGGATCAGGAAGAGGAGTGCCTTCATTGGCTTTTAACTTCACAACATGGCCAAGAGGAGAGGACAAACTACTATAGCCAAAACAATCATATTCTTTTAGCAAATCTAGGGTAAACTTCCTTTGAGACATAATGACACCATCTGATTTGTAGAGAACTTCTAGGCCCAAGAAGTAATGGAGCTTCCTAAGATCTTCGATTCTAAATTTCTTATCAAGGAATGATTTTAAATTGGCTATCTCAATTGCATCATTCCGAGTGATGACAATATAATCAACATAGACAGCTACAAATATAGTGCGAGAAAGAGTTTTCTTGGAAAAGAGTGAGTAATCATTCTCAGAATTTCAATACCCCATTGAGGATAGGGCTTCAGTCAGCTTTGCATACCATTGTCTGCTGGCTTGATTTAGCCCATATAGTGATTTGTTAAGTTTACAAACTACCTTTTGTGGACCAGTCTGATCAATTAGGAGACATGGGAGTACTTTTATATATACTTCTTTATACAAATCACCATAAAGGAATGCATTATTCACATCAAGCTGGAATGTCACAGAGCTTCTTAACGGCAACTGTGACCAAAACTCTAAATTTTGTATTTTGACAACAGGGGAGAAGGTCTCTGTATAGTCAATCCCTACTTGTTGGGTATACCCCTTTACCACTAGTCTAGCCTTAATCTATGCTACCATCTACTTAATGCTTAATTTTATAGACCCATTTGCAGCCTATTTCCTGCTTTCCACCTGGCAATGAGACTAAGTTCCAAGTGTTATTTGCATAAAGAGCCTCAAACTCTTGAGTCATGGATGCCTTCCACGCAGTACTGAGGACTTCCTCTCCATATTATTATGGCTCACTATCATAACAAACATTTGTCACTAAGTGCTAACTTTCAGAACATAGAACATCAGGAGTAACATGATTATTATTGGAGAAAAGTGCACTTAGAGGAGATGAATCCTGATGTACATTAGAGTGTGATATTTTAGGCAAAGTGTAGATGTAATCCTAAAGGTATGTAGTTGTTTTTTGAGTTCTAATAGTTCTTCTCAAAGATGGTGAATCTGATTGAGTAGATGTTGATGAGTTAGGACTGAGAACTTCATGTAGAATTGCAGGAGAATGGTTAAAAGACTGGGTGTTTGGTACTGTAGCATCATTAGCAGGTTAGGATATAAGGGATTGAGGCACATTTGGAGATGTGACGCTAGTGGGATTCTGAGCATTACAATGTGAAATATCATTTTGAGAGTAAAAAGAAGGTTGACTGACTTCAAATTATTGTATAGAGGGGCATTCTTAGACTTTAAGGAGAATGGAAAGACACTTTAATAAAATATATCTCTAGGGACATGAGTTTTCTTGGTGGTTAGGCTTAACACTTTGTAACCCTTTGTCCCCAAAAGGATACCCCACAAAAATATGAGGTGTAGATCTGCATTCAAACTTGTCTCTGTGTACCTTGGGTACAGTAGGGTAACAGAGACATCCAAAACTCCTCAAATGAGAATAGTTGGGCTTTTTGTGGTATAGAATCTCAAAGGGACATTTGTTATTCAGGTGAGTAGGTATTTTGTTGATTAGGTATGTGGCTGTGAAAATGCATTCTCCCCAATAATTAGTCGGGACCTTAGATTGAAACATAAGCTCCCTAGCGGTCTCAAGGAGATACTTGTGTTTCCTTTCTACTACCCCATTTTATTGTGGAGTATAATGGCAAATTTCTAGTGAATGATTCCTTTGTTCTGATAAAAAGAGGTGGCTTCATGTATGGTGAACTCCAGTCCATTATCAAATCTGATAATTTTCAAAGTGGTATTGAATTGGTTCTCAATCATGTTTATGAAAGCTTTTAGTGTTTGTAGGGCATTGCCTTTGTTGCTTAACAGATGAGTCCAAGTGGACCAACTAAAATCATCCACCAAGGTAAGGAAATACTTGTAATTTTTGTGTATAGCAACATGATAGGGGTCCCATATATCAACATGTATCAATTGAAAAATGTGGTCAGAGGTACTGGTTCTTTGTGGAAAGGAAGTCTGGCTTGTCTAGCCATGGGACAAATAAAACAAATGAAAGGTTGTTTGGGTTGAGAAGTTCGCACGTATTGAAGATATTTTCTTTATTTTGACGAAGGGAACATGGCCAAGCCTATTATGCCACAAAGTATCTGCATCATGTTTTTCTAAAGCATTCAAAGAGTCACTCTTATTATTATGCATGCAACTATTTATACCTGTAGGAAAAGACTGTGAATGAAGAGGACTACTAAAGACTCCACTACTTATACCACCAGAAACAAAGAAGTTGCAACAATAAGTTAAAAGACTAGTATCTGAAATAGAACCTTTACCATTTCGACACCTGGAGCAGAGATAATACAATCCCTCTCTGCTACTATCAATCACCTGAGGCCATTTCACTGAAGGGGCCTGCAACAGACACGGTGCATCAGTGAACAACACAATACACCTTAGATGATTTGCAAGAGAGTTGACAAAAATCAGGGCATACTTAAAGGATGGGACATATAGGACTTTGTGTAGGACCATATGAGAATTAAGTATCAAATCCCCAAATTGAAGCACTTTTACCTTGTATCCATTTGGTAGGCTTATCAATACAGGGTATGGTAGTGTTGTTATACTACTAAGGGCAGTTTTATTGAAAATCATATGGTTAGAGGGTCATGAGTCTATGATCCAAAAGTCATTCTTAGATTCGAAACACTTGCATGATTTCTTGTTCAAAATCAATAGAAGAAATGCAGACTATAACACCTGCAAAATTGGCAGCACCACTGGTAATGTTGGCATTGCTGGAGGGTCCTCCTGTCTGAAAGTGTTGCAACATGTTCATTATATGCCCATATTGAGCCTTTTGTCAAACTGACATTCTAATTCTCATTGTGTGGGATTGACTCATCTTCACTACTCTGCATCAGATATGCAGGGATCCCATGTACATTTGCCACAGTTCATTTACCTCTATTAAATCTGTGGCCTTGAGTTTAACCTGAGTTGTTTCCCTGTGAATTATTGAGTATTAGTGCAATTTGATTTTTGATTGTTATAAAATATTCCCTAGGGATATCCATGTAATTTGTAACATTTGTCCTTTTTATGGCCTGGTCTCTTTCAGTAGTCATGAAATAATCGACCCATGAATTGGACTGAGTTGGATGTATAGTGTGTCTTGAAATTTCGAGCTCTAAAAGGATTCTGTTGTTGTGAAGGTGCAGTGTTCACATGAAGTGAGGTAGACTAGAGGTTCAGTTGTTTGCTTGGTTTGAATTCCCTTTGCTTTTCCTTTTGCACCAATAAAGAGAAGGCTTGACAATGATGTTAGGGGCTTCATCATCAAAATGCTTCCTCGCATTGCTGCATACAATTCATTCATGCTTATCAGAAACTAAATAAGTCGCATGTCTTGCTCTACCTTATGCATATTGTCCTTTGATCCACATGTACAAGAACAAGTGCACTAAGACTTTGCATTGAGATTGCTCAATTCTTCCCATAATCATTTCATTCGCGTGTAGTAGGTAGTGATAGCCAAGGACCTTTGAACAAGATCATTGATCTCCTTTTGAATTTGATATAGATTTTTACCATTTGTTTGATCATATCGATCTTCCAGTTCTCTCCTAAATTCTACTGAATCACAAACATAAGCAATACTTTCAGAAATTTTCTTTGACAGCAAATTGAGAATCCAAGAAGTTACCATGTTGTCACACATTTCCCAGTGATGAAATTGTGGTGAATTAGCAGGAGGCTTCTCACAATCTCCATTTACAAACCCTAATTTTTGTTTGACAGACAGGGATCTCAATACGCTAATTCTTCACGACCTATACCCAATTCCATCAAAGGGAACCGGTACTAGAGTTACTCCGGGACTATCCAAAGGGTGAATATACAAAGGACTACTTACATCGATGACATGTTGATTATTTATGCTCGTACCAGGTGTGACTTATTCAATCTGATACATAGCCATGAGAAGAGGGCCAAATGATGAAATTTACTAATTTCTTAAGTAAATCGTTGGATAAGCTCTCCAATAGCACAAAATGCTTTCACTTTGCAAAATTCTGCAACTTGAAATCACAAAAATGAAACCTAGCAGATGACTGAACGAAAAGAGTTTTGACGAAAAGAAATTTCGACAAATATTCGCCGAGGATATCACGTTCGCTATGGTACCATATTGAGATTTGTATTGTGATCTAAGATGAAGCTCTTGCAAGAGCTTCAATGGTGGATCTGGAATGTTCGAGAGAGTGGGGAAAAAATATCTGGGAGAGCATAAGAAACGATGATGTAAAAATGACTCTTGTTCTCCTTCGGTATTACAATGTGTGTGTATATATGTACACGTGGAAAAGGAAAGAAGAAAAGAAAAATACAACTCAGCTATACAAATACAACTCAGCTAGTTCTATAAAATTAACTTAATTAATATCATTGACATATTTCAATAGACATAAATTTGCTTATATTTGTTATTCAATTTCAAGAGTAGAAAACGATCGACCTTATTTATTTGCACTTAATAAAGGTCTGAATATTAATAATTGAGATATCGAACATTAAGTGTATTTATTTTTTAAGTCTGAATCTTAATTATAAAAAATCTTAATCATGAAGTGGGTTTATTTTTTTTGTTTCACAACCACTTAATGGTCAGTATGATAAATGTCTATAACAAAAACTTAATTTTATTAAAATACTATCATCCACATTCATTATTAATTGCCACTGCCGCCACCGACTATTATCAACTACCACCACCATCACCATGATCAGCATAGCCGCCACTACCACCGCCACCTCCACCACTATCAACCTCAACCATAACCACACATTCACCCACCTCAACTACCACCACCAACCACCCCATCAACCATTTCCAACACCGTCCATCATTATAAACTACTACCACCCACCATCACCTCCTCAATAACAATCACAATCACAATCACTACCCACCATTATTAACTATCACCACCCACCACCACCACCACTCTCAACCATAACTATCCACGACCTAGAACCACCACTACAAACCAAAATCACCACCAACCACCGCCTCTCGTTGGCACACACAAGCACCTTCGTTAACTATCGCCATCACCACTACCAACTCTCTCTCTCTCTCTCTCTCTCTCTCTCTCTCTCTCTCTCTCCCTCTCCCTCTTTGTTGAGGCTGTTAGATCAAGCAGTTACATAATTGGAAGCCAACTGTAAATGAGGTGGCATTAGTGTAGGATTAAGTTAACAAGTTAGTTAGTTAGCCTATTGTATTTATATGGAACTTTATTTTCATTTCAGTCTTATAGCTCAATATTGAATCATTGAGAATGTATTTCACTTCCTTTGCTCTCTTATCTCATTTCCTCTTCTACTCACCACCACAGCTGACCTTCATTAACATGGTAGGTGATGTTAAATAGTTCAGCAATTAGAAGAAGCTTGTTACGAAGAGAAGTAAGTAGAAAATTCTCACAAATTCAGTTTGTATTCAAATTGTGATCTACAGAGATTGTTCCTCTAAGATTGAATCTCGATTCACGCAGAACTTCTATCTCAATTATTTATATTGAAGAGCTGTTATTTTATTACTACAATGACTATTGAAGAAAGTATATCCTCTCCCAAGCCACTGCAACACTACATGATCATAATGTATACCTAGTTTATCATAATCATCCTCTCTATATCTACCAGTCTGATATACAAGGTGCAGTTCTCATTTCAATTCAACTTAGAGGTTATAAAAATTATTTATCACGGAGTAGATCTACAAAAATTGTATTGCATGGAAAAACAAAATAAGTTTTATGTTAGGAACCTATAGAAAACACATATGTAATTCTAGCCTACTTGAGCTATGGGATAGGTGTATTGCTATTGTGCTAGCTTGGATAATGAACACCATGGCCATAAATTTACTTAGTTTTGTGATATATGCTTCTACTGCTCACAAGGTTTGGGAAGACATTAATGAGATGTTTGATAAGATAAATTCATCTACATCGTTCTACCTAAATAATGAAATTGTGATGCAAACACAAGAGCTATTATCTGTCTCAATATTTTCAACACTTAGAGAATTATGAGGTGAATATGAGCTTTAGTTCCTCCTCATTCATGTGGGTGTCCAGAATCTAAACAAAATGCATAACATTTTCAGCTTCAAAAGTTGTATCAATTTTTTACTAGGCTAAATGACACTTTTGACAATGCTAAGATGAGTTCTCATGACTAGACTGGCACCTATTATAAATCAAAAGTATGCAATTATCATTAATGTATAAAGTCAGAGAAAAAATAATGCTACTGATGGTGTTGGTGATCCTACAGCTCTACTGAGTAACAGAGCCCCTACTGGTAGTTACAATTATGATTTTAAGCCCAGAAACAACTTTGGAAAGTCATCTCTTCAATGTGACCTTTTCATCTTAAAGGCCACACTAGAGACAACTGTTATAAGCTTCATTGTTAACCCACTGATTTTAGAGGCAAGAAAGAAACGGGAGGTACTCCTTATTACAAATATGAATATGCATACCATGCCAGCATAGCATCTGATTCACCTATCCAACTACGAGGAATTGCTAATGTGGTTTCAACACATGCTTCAGTAGGTGATAGTTCTTCAGCAACAACAGGTGCCCCTTCAACACCTTTCTTAACTCAGGATCAATATAATCAGATCCTGTATATGGAGAACAAAGGAAAACATGTTGAAATTATTGATAATTCTGCAACAATGAATACTATAGGTACAATAATAGCTCTCATGTCTCATCTAGTGAGCAATAATTGGATTATAGATACGAGTGTTACTAATCATATGGATCACAACCTCAATTTATTAAGAAATATTTGGAAACTATCAGATAGTGACAAAAATTCAGTTCAACTTCCTAATGGTGAAAAGGTTACTGTTAGTCACACTGGTGATCTATCATTGTTTTAAGGATAAATCAGTACATCACGTGCTCTATATTCTAGATTCTTAGTTCAATTTGATGTCAGTGTCAAAAATCACAAAAGAACTGAGATGTCTAGTAGCTTTCTTTTCTGATTTCTGCATATTTCAGAAGCTCTTCACTGGGAAGGTGATGGGGATTGGTAAGGATGAGAATGGTCTCTACATTTTGAAGCACAAGTTACAAGATTATCCCAAGCAGCTGTCATATCCTATGCCAATTCATTCCATTCCTCTTGTAAATACCATTGTTAGTGAGTCCAAAACAAATAATTCTAGTGCAACAAATATGAAATCTACTAAGAATCTAGATGATATTGTTTTAATAAGATAGGAAGTTTTCCTAATGTTCAGTTGAAGGAGCATTTCTGTACAGTGTGTCATATTGCTAAGCAAACAAGAATTTCTTTTTCTTCCAGTAATGTATGTTCTATTAATGGATTTGATATCATAAATGCTAATGTTTAGGGGCCATACAAAGAAACTACTCATAATGGTATGAGGTACTTTATGACTTTGGTAGATGACTACTCAAGATTTATCTGGCTTTTCTTATAATCAATGATAAGGAATAATCTATTGTGATCTTGAGAATTTTTTGTTATTAGTCAAAAATCAGTTTCATAGCAATATCAAGTGTAAATTCCTCAAAAAAATGGTAGATTTGATAGAAGACATAAGTCCATTCTTGATATGGCTAGGGCCTTATGGTTTCAGGCCCGCATCCCACTAAAATTTTGGGGAGAGTGTATTACTACTGCTGTTTATATTCTGAATAGGCGGCCTACTATTGTATTGAAGGGCGCATCTCCTTTTGAAAAGCTTTTTTTCACAAGTCTCCGTCTTTATAATATCTCAGATTCTTTGGTAGTCTGCGTTATGCAACTAACCTGAAGAAAACATATAAGTTATATCCTAGAGATGTTCATGTTGTACATCTAGGTTATTCATCAGTTCAAAAAGGTTATGTTCTGTATGACCTTAGCTCTCAACTCTTCTTTGTTAGAAAAGACATTGTTTTCAAGCAAGATATTTTCCCGTTCAAATATCTACACACAACTCCATCCCCTTTGTTTCTGGTTCTATGGTTCAGAGATTCTAAGTGCCTTGCTCTACATGATCTTGACTCCATCAGTCCATCGGCTACTCCCTGTGCTTCTATACCTTCCTTGACTGATCAACTTAGTCCATTCGTTTCACCTTCACCTTCTCTTCCTCCTACTGATCATTCTTATTCACCTCATATTCCTTCACATTCTAATACTGGTTTAAGGAGATCTTCTTGGGTGACTAAGCCTCCTATATAGATGGAAGACTATGTAGTTCTAACCAAGCCTTCTTCACGTGCTAATCCTATATAACAATGTGTAACATATGACCATCTCTCACCTGCCTACAAGACATCACTTACACGTTATTCAGCCATTATTGAGCAAAGCTCTTATGATGTAGCCAAAGAAGATCCTAAGTGGTTTGAGTCCATAAAAGTTGAGATTTCAGCCTTAGAAGCTAATTAGACTTGGACCATTGTTGATCTTCCTCAAGGTAAGACTCCTACATGGTGTAAATGGGTATTTAAAAAAGTCTAATGGTGAGTTGGAGAGGTATAACACTCGACTAGTTGCCAAAGGATACAGTAAACTAGTATGGTTGGATTTTAAGGAAACGGGATAATACATAAAATCCTCTACAACCTATGACCATATTACAAACTACACACCTTTTCTTTTCGGAGGTCCTATTACCCCATGAACTATCTTAAAGTGTAATAAATACCATCCTAAATATTAACGTAGCATAGAGAGTGTGCACACTCTCTTAAGGACAAGTGGAAGTTACAAAATAATTTTAAAATTGATTAACATGTACACGTGTTATCTTTTGATTGGACATTACATAATTAATTACCTCTAGGTAATTAATCTCCTTTGTCTTCTAAACCTCTTCTCACACCGAACAAAAGGGGACATCATTTCAATGGCGAAATACCGGAGAGAAAATCCAATATAATGCATAATCAACCTAGAAATCAAAAGCGGATATGTTTAATAATAGAAACAGAGCTACACATCACCAAAAAATGTGGTGCAGTGGATAAGGATGATCCTCTCTTAACTAGAGGTCTCGAGTTTGAGCCTTGGGTATGGAAAAATCCTTGGTAAGGAGCGCTACCCCTCGAATGGGGCCTTACCTGGTTCGAATCCGGATATAGTCGGTCTCCAATACAAGTATCGAACACCGGATGGGAAATAAAAAAAAGAAATAGAGCCACATCTAGAGGGAGAAATGAGAATGATTCATTATGAACCTACAAAATGTCAAAACAGTCAACAACATTGGAGTTTCGCCGAAGCAAAGGTCTTCCTCGGAGTTTCATTCTCTAGCCAGATCTGACAATATCAAATAAGTTTTATATAAAACCTATCAAATGAGGCTTTTGCCTTTCGGATGGATATGGTAATGAAGGTCTGCAAATAGGAAAATAAGGAAGAAGGAGAAAACAATGGATAAAGGTTCTTAAGTAAGAAATACAAATTTTAGGCTCGTGTATTTCACCACTTTGCACGCATCTGGTTGTACCTTTTTAAGATAAATAATTTTACTTTAAAATAGTTAGGAGGGGGGATAGGATGACCCCCAAAAAGAAAAGGTATGTAGCTGGTAATATGATTATAGGTTGGAGAGGATTTTATGTATATCCCATTAGGAGACTTTCTCTCCTATAGCTAAGATGGTGACTGTTATATCTGTGGTAGCTTTGGTTGCATCATCTGGATGATATATTATTCAAATGGATGTTCACAATATTTTTCTTCAAGGTGATCTACTTAAAGAAGTGTACATGCACAACCTAGTTGGCTTAGCTAGCCAGGGGGAGTTACAGCAGTATCAGAAGGTTTGCAGGCTTTATAAGTCACTGTATGGGCTTAAACAAGCACCCAGACAGTGAAACTTGAAGCTTACTAGTGCACTGACTGCCATGGGCTTTGTTTAATATCACTGTGACTAGTTTTTGTTCACACATGAGGTAGGTTGTGACCTTGTAGTAGCATTGATATATGTGAATAACCTATGGGTGATTGGAACTAGATAAGTACTCATTCAACATGTGAGGAAAGATTTACACACTAGGTTGAAGATGAAGGATCTGGGAGACTCGAAGTATTTCCTTAGTATTGCGTTATCTAGCTCCAAGTAAGGGATTTTGATGAATCAAAGGAAGTATGCACTTGAGCTAGTGTCTGAAATGGGATTAGCACGCAGTAGAACTGCTGCTACTCCTCTTGAGTTCAATCACAAGCTCTCCTCTATAGAACTACACAAGTTTTTGCACACTAATGATAATAAGTCATTTGACAAAACATTAGAAGATAGAAGCAGTTACCAAAGGTTGATTGGAAAATTATATACCTGACTATGACTAGCCTGATATTACTTTTATAGTTTAGGTACTTAGTCAATACATGTATGCTCCTACGAAATCTCATATGAACGCGACCATAAGAGTAGTTTGATACATTAATGGCACAATAGGTCTTGAGTTGTTTATGCCAGCAGGTGGAAGCACATAACTGACAGCATTTTGTGATTCAGATTGGGAGCATGTATAGAAAGCAGGAAGGCGGTAACAACATACATGGTGAAGTTTGGACAAGCTTTGGTGTCTTGGAAATCAAAAAAACAAAATATTGTTTTTAGGAGTCCTGCTGAAGCGAAATTTAAGCGCATGGCATCAACTGTCGTTGAGATCCTTTGGTTAATTGGGTTCTTTAAAGAGCTTGGAGTGAATGATAACTTGTCTATGCATCTATTTTGTGACAGTAAAACCATAATTCAGATTGCAACTCACCCCATTTTTTATGAGAGGACAGAACACTTTTGCATTGGGTGTCATTTTGTAAGAAAAAAGATTCAAGAAGGGCAGATGCAAACTCAACATATCAAACAAAGGATCAGTTAGTTGACTAGCTTATAAAAGGCTTTTGCATACCACAACATAATAATTTGGCAGGCAAGTTGGGAAAGATGAACATATTTCATCCCTCAGATTGAAGGGAAATGTTGAGACTGTTAATTATAAGCATGACACAGCTGGAAGCCAACTGTTAATGAGTTGGCATTAGTTTAGGATTGAGTGAATAAGTGTTTGTTAGCCTTGTGCATAATAAGAAACTTTATTTTTATTTCAGCCTTGTAGCTCAATATTGAATAAGTGAGAATGTATTTCACTTCCTTTGCTCTCTCGTTTCACCTCTTCTTCTGCTCGCCACCATAGCTGACCTCCATATGTGTATATTCAGATGTTTAAAAAACATACAACCTTAATCATTTAGTATTCACATTTCAAAAAAATCTTAATATTTAGATGTGTATTCATATGTCTTAATCTTAATATACATCTTGATATTTAAATATGTATTCCTATTTAGACGTCTTATTCTCCGAAAAAAACAAGTAAAGTATTCTTACATTTCCATTCTCCGAGCGTTCTATTTTTATTTTATTTTTAATTTTTTTGGGTACGCTCAAGGAAATGCTTCATATATACTTTCCTTAATTAAAAAAACGTGGTTATGCACGAATTTTTTTCCTAGCATCATCAACATCATGACATTATCATTGATACCCTTGCATGACTACAATTTGTGATCTGATTAGTAACTTTGAGTTAACCCTTGTCCCCTAGTCCAGATGGAGTCATTATCGAATAGGTCATCTTCACACACACACACACGCCACACCCACCCACCCACACAACACATATATAAGACGACAATTATTGGAGAAAACATATAGTAATAAACAAATGAAGAATAGTTTGTTCATTGAATTTTGTTTCTTCATTCCTTTTATCTTTCTTAAACCAAGTGTCTAAAAAAAATAATCTCTCAGCATTCTTATAGGTAGTAAGTATTGCGGACCCAAGATTTTGTGCAAATAAATTCAATCGAAAAACTCTATAACTAATATAAGCGGTATAAGTCGTATAAGCGGGTTTAAAAATAATTTCTATACAAGATTTACCTTACTTTAGCCGTAGTTTATATATATATATAGTATTATTTTTTGATGAAGCGAGTTCAGTTGAACCCACTTCTAACTACTTGGGTCCGTCTCTGTAGGTAAGGGTAAGACCTCCATACACACTACCCTCTTAAAAATCACGGGCAAAATTACACTTTGGTAAAGGTAGTCAATTGACCACTGTTTGATTTAAAATTGATGTATATAGGTAAACTACCAGATTTTTAGAGGATTATAAATTGAATATTCTTTGTCAGAATTCCTTTTTTAATCCTTTTTAAGTTTGAACATTTTTATGAGGAAATTCCTGACTTTATTATTGTGCAGAATCCAATTATGGGATGTCACTGGATTACTGTTGTGGTTCTCGTTGAATATTGTTGCTATCCTTCGTGACAGTGTTAGGGTACGTAGAATCTGGGTCAATGATCGGACACTTATCACATTCACGTGGTTAATTAGTAGCAAACTCTTAACTTACATTTTGTAAGCTTATATTTGTTAATGCCATCATGCCATGTGTTAACATATATAGCTTCAAAATTGTGGGCTTACCTACCTGGTTTTCTGGTAATAAAGTTGTTAAGAAAAATAAATTTTTTGGAATACAAACACTAACAAAAAGCTGCACCTAAATGTCCATATTCTTAGAGTGCAATTAATATTTAATAATATACTATGTAATCGGTATGACAATAGTTTTGATGTTCCTCTAGCTAACGTTGTTCTCTAGTTTGTTTTTGAACCATAAATTTTCTAATCTTAGCTTGCTGACATTAACTTAATCTAAGGTTTTATATATTCGGCTGTGTTTAATTCATTAGAGCATCTCGAAGTGAAAGTTGAAGTTGAAGTTGTTTTAGTACTTCATCTTTTTAAATTTTGTTGAAGTAAGCGACTGATCATCATTCATCATGTTTATGATTCTGAAATGGCAAAAAAAGATTAGTCATGGAAAACATGAGTACTAATCATTAGGTTATTTTCAATGGATTCACCAAATTTCATGTTAATCGGAGTTCGTTAACATTTTGAGCACTGATAGGGTCCAAGTGGTTGTGCATTTCTCGAGTAGGTTCCATGTATGTGATCGTGCATAATATTCTTATAGGTTACAAACAATGATGTTAGTTATGGTAAGTATTGCTCATGAAGTCTCTGTCTCCGATAGTTCTATTAATTTTAAGGTCAATTGAAGTCCGTCGACCAATTAAATTTGAGAAAATCTATATGATATCTTTCTTATTAAGTAGGGATCGATTTTCTAAATCAATTCAAAGCCCTTGCAGTCGATTTGTGCAGTATCATACAAGCTATATAAGCTAGCATTCTACATAAGGTTCTAGAATGGCCTAGCGTCTCATGGTTTTCTCCTCGATTTATCGAAATTTCAAGTTGACATCTCGAACATAACCTTATGGTTAGTAATAACCTTTCAAGGAACCGAGGATGACCCTACGAGCATACAATGACAACACCAGCTATAGAAGTTTGATTCAAATCTTTTTGTTAAATATTTAAGTGAATCGCTGCAAATTATAGGTGTTTATGTTACAACTTTATTAATTCTTTGTGTATTTATATTGAATTACAAAATTATTAAATTCAATTGAATCCAATATCCCTCGCAAGTGCCTCTGTCGCCCCACCAATATCCCTCGCCAGCGTCCAGACGCAGGCAGATGCCAACAACGTCGTGCACAGACAATGCCGCGCGCGCGGACGGTGATGCCAAAGATGCTGCTGCTGACAACGGACCTGTTTCTACTTGGTAGAAAACTAAGTCCTTTTCATTGTAAATATAGACTAGTTTTATTTCGAATACTTCCAGTATGTTTCTCTAGTTTATTGAAGTCTAGTCTTGTAGCTTTGAATTATATTTTTATGAATTATTAGGGGGGATCAAGCATTCAAAACTTTTTAGCAAGTAACAATTCTCTGTATTGGTGTCTCTCACCCTCGACACCGCCTTGATTTTCTGTAATAGCTTTCATTAATGCAATCAAGCTTTCTTTCATTCTCAATTCTCATTTCTGTTCTCTCAATTGCTCTTGACATTGGTTTTCCCGTACTGTACTGACAATCTAGTCTAGCATACGGAGGGGACCTCAGTTGGCGGATAGTGACTGCATTGACATCAGTTGCTTAGCCTTACGTCACCCTTCCAATGAATCTCAGGAAGGCGCCGCGTAACAGTTGGTATCAGAGCCTAGGATCGACATCGAACGAAGGAATGTATTGCCATTACCACCATTTCTAACCATGGTGAATCATGGGGACCGTATTGCGGCCCTGGAAAAGACGGTTGACGGATTACGGCCCATCGTGGATACTGTTCCTGAAATAACAACCAGCCTAGGGCAAACGTTGGACGACCTGGACCACAGGGTGATCCAGGAAGAAGTCGGCATAGAAAACATCAGTCCGACTTCGAGGGAGACCGGAAAACGGAAGCCACAGAGGCAGCCAAATTTTTTGGAAAATTCAAGGTACTCCAACAGGAGCGTACCGAAGATTTGGCTTATAGGGCACAAGAGGCACACAAGGTGACTGCCATGCAACAAACTATTGACGACTTAACAGACAAGCTCAATGTTGTCAATGCTGCTTTACAAGACCTGCTTCGAGGCGGTGGAAACCAAATCAGGGGCGCTTTGAACCCCGCTTTCACGACACAAAAATTGAAAATTCCTAAGCCAAAGCCATACAGTGGGGCTAGGAATGCCAAGGAAGTGGAGAACTTCACTTTTGATGCCGAATAGTATTTTGATGTTGTTGGGAGCCTAGTAGAAGCTAAGAAGGTAGAAACTGCTGCCATGTATCTTCAGGGTGATGCTAAACTCTGGTGGGGGGTAAAGTACGAAGCCATCAAGGCCGGTGAAGATACTCTCAAGACGTGGGCAGAACTGAATGCAGCCATATGCCTACAGTTCTTCCCCGAAAATGTTGAATATAATGCCAGGAGAAAGCTACTGGAGCTCCGCTAGACCAAATCAGTGCGGAACTAAGTGCGGAAATTCTCCGCGCTCATGCTAAGCATACACGACATGGGGTACAAATACAAGCTCTTTACTTTCCTGGATGGGTTGAAACCATATGCACATATGGAGCTCAAAAGACAAAGGGTAGATACCCTTCCTAAGGCGATCCAAGCAGCTGAATGCCTTGGGGACTATTAGATGGAAGCTCGAAAGGACAGGCCTCAAGTGCTTGCCCGCGCGGGATTCAAAGGGGGACAGCCTAGCAATGGTGGCCCTAGCAAAAGTGGGGGAGATCGGAACTCAAACAAATCTAGAGCTTCTTCCTCGGGCAGCAACAGTGCTGTATCAAACAACAATGCTCGGGGGGAGAAAGCCTCCTTTAGAGTGTCGTCATTGCGGCGGACCACATTGGAACAACGAATTCGCACATGCATAGATGAACGCCCATCAAGTTCTTTATGATGGGACTGATGACGACTCAGACGATGCGGATGAGACTGAACCAGTTGGTGCCTTCAATGCAATTGTTGTTTCTATTAAAGAGGCATTAGCGGAGACTAGTGCTGATATCCGCAAGAAGAAAAATCCAAGCCCAATCAACAAGAAAGGGAAAAAGAAGGCGGATGAGGGGACTCCTCTTAAGCAAGATAGGACCTTGATGTTCTTCGAGATGAAGGTGAATGGAAAGCCCATTCGGGCGATGATAGACACAGGTGATACCCATAACTACTTACCCTCAACTCAGGTGGAGCACCTCGGTCTAGTTGTAGGAAAAGGAAAAGGTCGTGTTAAGGCTAATAACACACCTCCTCGGCCAATGGGTGGAATAGCCAAGGATGTACTGGTGAAGCTTGGCCCTTATGAAGAAAAATTCAACCTACGAGTGGTGATCATAGATGACTTCGAGTTGATAGTTGGGTCTGAATTCATAAGGCAAACCAAAACCATGCCTGTACCATATGCAGACATTCTACTGATGATGGGAACAAATGGGGCCAAGCTATGCATCATCCCGTACATGCCATGCATATGGTCGTTGAGAACATCTCGGCCTTGCAGTTACTGAGCTTCGGAGACAATTGACAAAAATGTTATGCACAGGGATCATTGTACCCTCCCAGTCCCCATATGGGTCCCCTGTTCTATTCTAAAAGAAACATGATGGCAACCTGCGACTCTGTATGGATTATCGAGCTCTATACAAAATCACTTTGAGAACAAGTATCGCATTCCTTTAATAGAAGATTTGATCGATTGACTATGTAGTGCGATGGTGTTCACCAAGATAGACCTCAATACAGGTTACTGGCAATTTCGAATCTCAAAGGGTGATGAATACAAGACGACTTATTTAACAAGATATGGGTCGTACGACTTCCTGGTCATGCCGTTCGGATTGACTAATCCTCTAGCTATATTTTGCACTCTGATGAACCAAGTCTTTTGAGAGTACATTGACGAATTTGTTGTGGTCTACTTGGATGACAAAGTGGTATATAGCCAAACTTTGGAAGAACACCTAGTGTATTTGCGGAAGGTCCTTGCTCGTTTGCGGGAACATGAGTTGTATGCGAAGCTATCCAAATGCCCCTTTGCTTATAAAAAATTGACTCCCTCGGACATGTCATCAAGGAAGGATGCATCAAGATGGACCAACAGAAGAATTAGGCCATCAAAGATTGGTTGCCGCCCAAGGATGTCCACACCTTATGGGCGTTCCTTGGTCTATGCAACTTCTACCGGCGGTTTGTGAAGAACTACTCCCTTATCGCAGTACCATTGACAGAAATCCTCAAGAAGGTCACACCTTGGGATTGGGGTCCAAGGAGAGGGGAGGCCTTCAATGCATTAAAAGCGGCTATGACTAATACCCATGTCTTGGCTCTCCCTAATTTGGCCAAGCCATCCAAGGTACAAATATATGCATCTGACTATGCCCTCGGCGGAGTCTTGCTACAAGAAAGGAATCTTGTAGCGTACGAGAGCCGGAAGAACAAGGATGTAGAGCGGTGCTATGCCTCCCATGAGAAATAATTATTAGTTGTCGTCCACTACTTGTGTCTTTGGAGGCACTATCTGATGGGGACCCCATTTGTGGTCAAGACAGACATCACATTTGTTAGCCATTTCATCACCCAGCCGAAGTTGATTGGTCGACAAGCCAGGTGGCAGGAACTCCTAGTTGAATTCCACTTCAATCTGGAGTACCAAAGTGGGAAGACCAATCATGTTGCTGATGCACTCAGTCGTAGAGCTGATCTAGCATCGGTGTGCCTACTCGCCAACCTAAGGGGGAGCGAAGTTTCCACCTTCATCAAGGACAAGATACATGATCTACTCAGCAGGAATCCTGCTGCACAATATTTGGTTGATTTAGTAGGACAGGGCAAGACTCGCCAGTTCAACATGGAAGATAATTTTATGAAAGTGAAAGGAAACCGACTTTGTGTTCCTAAAGAAGGAGATCTGCGAAGGGCTCTTCTTGCGGAATGTCATGAATACGCTTTGGGTCGGCCATCCCGGTGAGGAACGCACCGTGGCGTTGCTTCACCGTGCATATTATTGGGCTCAAATTTCCAATGACGTCGCTCAGTATTTTAAAACTTGTCTAGTATGCCAGAAGGACAAGTCATACCGCTTGACACAAGCGGGACTCTTTGAATCGCTATCTGTCCCAAAAAGGCCTTGGGAAACGTTTCCCTAGATTTTATCACCGGATTGCCCAAGGTCGAAGATCTCACAACTATCTTGGTTGTGTTTGATCGGTTTTCCAAGTATGCTACCTTTATTGCAGCCCCACAATATATAACAACAGAAGATATAGCTCGACTCTTTTTCTCTCATGTCGTCAAGTATCGGGGCCTGCCCAAAGACATTGTCAGTGATCGTGACTCAAGCTTCACTAGCAACTTTTGGACTCAGCTCTTATAGTGCCTAGGGTCAAAACTAAGTCACAACTCAAGTTTTCATCCGCAATCTGATGGCTAGATGGAGCAGTTTAATGGTATGCTGGAGGAATATCTCCGCCACATTGTAACAGGATCGCAGAAGAATTGGGTGAAGCTTCTGGATGCTGCTCAACTGTGTTTCAATTGACAAAAGTGCTATAGTACAAACAAAAGCGCTTTTGAAATTGTTACCGAACAACAACCGCTACTCCCACACACTGTGAGCGCACCAAATATGTCTAAATCTTTTTGGGATGCTAGCTTCTCAAAGGAGTGGAGGTGAAATTTTGAGAAAATGCGGAGCTACCTTGTCAAAGCTCAAAAGCGGATGAAGAGGCATGCTGATCAGAATCATCGCTTTGTTGAATACAAAGTAAGAGACAACGTGATGGTCAAAATTTCGAAGCGGTACTTATTTGCGGGGGTACATGACACTCGCCTATTGCAAAAATACATTGGACCATTTTTCATTGAAAGGCGCATTGGGAGGGTTGCATACCGAGTAGATACCCCAGCTTGGTGGAAAACTCATACTGTCTTCCATGTCACTCTCCTGAAACCTTTTCGGGAAGACACGGAGGATCCTTCACAGAGCCAGCTTACTATACCAAGTGTTCAAGGTCCCAATTCAACCGGAAAAAGGCATGTTGAAGCTATCCTTGATGATAGAGTGATTCATGCCTCAAGGAAAGATCATCAAGAGTTCTTGGTGGAATGGCAGGGCTGTGATGCAGAAGAGAATACTTGGGAGAGGGGAACAAACCTCAAAGTGTACAAGAGCCTCGTTGAAGATTATTTGGAATGTAAGGCGCCAAGGACATCGCCAACTCAGGTGGGGGAGAATGTTATGGGCGGCTTTCCAGCCATGCCCCATGACCCCTTTGGCGCGCCTCTTGGCGTCGTAGCAAGCCTCTTAATGCCTAGCGCCACGGACGGCCCCGTGGTCTTAGCCGCTCCAAGTGACAAGCGCAGGTGCCTTTGTAACCCCACCGATATCCCTCGCCACCACCCAGACATAGGCAGATGCCAACAGCATTGCGCGCAGACAATGCCGCGTGCGCCGACCGTGATGCCAAAGACGTTGCTGCTTACAACGGGTGTGTTTCTACTTTGTAGAAAAATAAGTCATTTTTATTTTAAATATAAAGTAGTTTTATTTCAAGTACTTCCACTATGTTTCTCTAGTTTATTGAAGTCTATTCTTGTAGCTTTAGATTATTTTTTTAAGCGTTATTAGAGGGGATCAAGCATTCAAAACTTTCTAGCAAACAACAATTCTCTGTACTGGTGTCTCTCCTCCTCGACACTGCCTTATTTTTTTTGTAATAGCTTTCATTAATGCAATCAAGCTTTCTTTTATTCTCAATTTTTATTTATGTCCTCTCAATTGCTCTTAATATTGATTTTTCCGTACGGCACTGACAATCTAGTCTAGTATACAGAGGGGACCTCAGTTGGCGGATAGTGACTGCACTGACATCAGTTGCTTAGTCTTACGACGCCCTTCCAAGGAATCTCAGGAAGGCACCGCGTAACATTACGAATTCAAAAAGTTATTTACATTTTCTTTTATGAACACAAAAAGGATTATCTATTGACGACAAAATGTTAAAACTTAACATTAGTATAAGTAGGGGGTGTACATAGGTCGGGATGGTTTGAATTTTATAATTATCAAACCAAACCAATTGTATCGGGTTTTAAATCTAAAGACCTAACCAATAAAACTCGCATTTTTCAATCTCCATTTACTCGGATTTTTTCGGATTTTTTTTCGAAAAATCTTCGTAGAACAAAACATTTAACTTGCGCTCAAATATTTCTTTAATCCTAGTAAGATACAACTATAAAAAATATTTGTTTCAAGAAAAAAATATAAAAAATAAGACGTGTCATGGAATTAGCCTAAACTATTTAACAATAAAGATAATAAAATTATGAAATATATGTATTGCTAATTAAAAAGTCATAATAAAAATAAACATAATAGTATTAGGTCATGCTAAAATGAGTAGAATAATAAGGGAGTATTAATTACATGACTAAACACTAAAAATAAAAATAGTTCATGTATTTTTATCTAAATTATTGCAAAATATAAAATAGATATTCAAACATTTCCTTTCCTAGTATTGAATTGAATGTCTTTTGTTAGCATTAGTATTAATTTGATTTTGGCTTGGGCTTTTGTTAGCATTATTTAGTTTACTAATATGAATGGCTATAAAACTTATTGGAGCATTATAAAGTTCTAAATCCAAACTTTAAATAATACCTTAAAAGATAAAATTATGAAATTTTCTAAGAATATTTATGAATTATATCACGATAACTATATTTATATATTAAATATATCTAAAATTTCTATATATGTAATGTCGATTTGTAGTTTCGATTTGACTTTCTTTAATTAAAACCAAACCAAACTAGTTATAGTCAGGGTTTTTTTTTTCCAACAACAAATTACAATCAGGTTTCTTTTTATTGACTCAAATTATCGAATTACAATTTATCGGTTTCTTTTGTAGACCCCTAAGTATATGTCTAGAATAACGTAATCATTCTACTATCTCGGCTAAAAAGAGAGACGGGCAAAGAGATTATTCAATTGACACTTCCAGTACATGTTTATTGTAAGAGCTAATTAATTAATCACAGTCTAAATCAATCACATTAATCCCAATAGTAGATTCAGCTAACTAAACTAATCTTCATCTAGAAGTAGCCAAAACTATTAATATATGTACAATGACTAAACCTTTTTATCTATTAATTACAGAAATGTCAAAATCGTGGATCGATACCATGGGCAATACATTAATTGAAGTTAGATTACTAGATAGTCACCTTCATGAAAGCTAAGTTTAGATGATTATTATATATATCCAGTAACAGTTAAAGAAAAACCATAAATTAAGGCGCAATGTCTTATCTCATTTCAAGATTGCTTGAATATGTAATGCTTCCATTTGTGTCTTTATATTTACGTAAGGCTTTAACTTGGGTACGTACAAAACTTAATGGGTTAGGTTCATTCACAAGTTGGATGTCCATTTTCCCGCTTAAGTGTTAAAAAGTAGGGGTGTACAAAGAACACCGACAAATCGTACCGATACAATAATTTAAGTCAAACCGAAAAAACAATTCAATTATAGTTTGGTTTAATTTGGTTTGGTGTTAGAAGAAAAAAACTCGACCATAATTGGTTTGGTTTGGTTTTAGCTAAAAAAAAGTCAAACGAGACCAAAGCAACATGACATTACATATATAGAAGTTTTAGATATATTTACAACAACAACAACAAAAACTACCCAGTATAGTCCCACAGAATGGAGTCTGGGGAGGATAATATGTAGACAGACTTTACCCCTGTCCGAAAGGGCAGAGAGGCTGTTTCCAGTCGACCCTCGGCTCAGTGAAGGAAAACAAAAATAAAAACAAAAACAAAACGAAAGAGCATTAGTAACTGAAGCAAAAACGCATACATAATATTTATAAATATACATATTGTGATGTAATTTATAAATATTTCTTTAAAATTTTCATAATTTTATCTTTTAAGGTATTATTTCAAGGTTGGACTTAGAACTTTTGAATGTTCCAATAAGTTTAATAGTCATTCATACTAGTAAATTAAATAATACCGACAAAAGCCCAAGCCAAAGTCAATTCATTACTAATACTAACAAAAGACATTCAATTCAATACTACGAACAGGAATGTATTGAATATCTATTTTTTGTTTTGCAATAAATTAGATAAAAATGCATAACCTATTTTTAATTTCTTAGCGTTTAGTCATGTAATTAATACTCCCTTATCAGTCTATTTATTTTATCATGACTTAGTACTTTTAGATTATGTTTATTTTTATTATAACTTTTTAATTAGCAATATTTATATTACATAATTTTATTGTCTTTATTGTTGAATATTTTAGGATAATGCCATGACACATCTCATATTTTCTATTATTTTTTTGAAAAATACTTTATATAGTTGTATCGTTCTAGAAATAAATAAATATTTTCAGCACAAGTTATATATTTTGTTCTACAAAGATTTTACCCGAAAAAAAAGAATAACCCGAGAAAAATCGAGATTGAAAAATTCGAGTTTTATCAGTTTGGTCTTTAGATTTAATAATCCTACACAATTGATTTGGTTTGATATCTATAAAATTTGAACCAACCCGACCTATGTACACCCTATTTAAAGTATGAAAGTTTTAAAACTTTACTGTAATAGTCTTATGCTAACTAATTAAGGTTAATTTCATGTATAGTTATTAAATTTTATCCACTATTTACAAATTAGTTTTGTCACATAAACTTTATATAGTAAAGTCACGTAATTATTTTTTTGCCACATTAAATTAACTAAACTTTATTACTGTAAATTGTGTTACAAAATTTTACACATTAAAACAGTAAAGTCCTCTTAATGAGTAAGTTTTATCGTTATACCTGGTAAAATAAAAAAACTTAGTGATTTACTATGACATTACGCAAAGTTAAATTAATTTAATATCCCAAAAATGCAATAATGAATAATATTAATTTTATTACTTTCAGCTCGAAAATAAAATGCGGTAAAGATTGGCAATGTTTGATGACATCTAAAAAAAAGGAGGAGTTATTTAATAAGCATTTGTAAAAGCAACTTACTTTACTGAATCCATAAAATAAAAGAAAAAATCTTACGGATTCCATTGCAATATTACATTAGTGGGTCAACCTCATATATCTAACAAATTAACAACCACTAACTAATTTTTTATTGAAAAATCGTGTTGGATGGTGGGGTGGGTGTTATTAATTACTTTCTGAAGAAAATATCTCACTTTTAAGCTGATCTTACTCTGCTATTAAAATTTAAAATTGAAATTCCAGAAAAGAAATAAAATCGGCAAAAAAGACCAAGGGCAATTAAAAAGGCAAAGCCAATTTATTAAGTATTTATTAGACTAGCTAGTTAATCGAAACCTACCTAAAAATAGGGGTGTGCATTCGAATCGGTTTATCGATAAATCGAATCGATTATTTGTTATCGAAATCGAAAAAATCGAAACCTTATTGAAACGATAACGATAAGCATATGTACAAATCGATAATCGATAAGTAATTATCGATAAGGGTCAAAATCGAATCGATAAATCGAATGCACACCCCTAGACTGTAGATATTTGTAAAATAAGTAATTACCTATATGTGTAGATTAGTAAAACACACAAAATATATATATATTCCGCTACTATTTTGAAAGCGGCTATGCAATATCATTTTCCCTAATCTATACCCTTTCCTTTACCCTAAGTCCCTTACCTACTATTTCCTCTACCACATTTAAGGAATGATAAAGATCAAGGGAATGAAGTTCAAACTAATGGAAAACAAAATTAGCCGTGATGATGTATTTTGTTTTGTTTTATTTTTTTATACTGTTGGAGTGTTGGTGGCATACATTTGATCCCTTACATTAGTTTTGTTGTATGTTCTTGTTGATACAATTTTTATGTTATAAATGGTGTTCATCTTATTTTAGCTTCTTTTTGTCCATATAAATTAGGTGCGTTTATAGTGATATACTTTCTGTGGAATCCCGCAAATTTTCTTATTGGTGTAATCGATAATCGAATCGATAAGCCCCCAAAATCGATAAATCGAAATCGAAAAAATCGAAACCTTATCGAAATGATAACGATAAGCATATGTACAAATCGATTATCGATAAGTAATTATCGATAATGGTCAAAATCGAATCGATAAATCGAATGCACACCCCTACCTGTAAAGGGGCTTCTTTATCCCTATGAGTTTTCTAAAAAAGAAGATTAAGTAAGCTAAGATCTATCAGGTCATTACATCACTAATTTAGGGAAGATTTTTGCACCAAATTAAAGGTGACAATAACGTATTAACGTGTATGATTAATTTCTAAATAGAACTAGAAATCAACGACCTAATATTTTTATTTCCTAATAATCACTTTCATCTTTGTAATTATTGTTTGGCTAAAAAGTTATTCGAACACTTAACTAGCTTTAAAACAATCAAAAAATGATATGGGTTAATCGGAATCAAGGGTAATGTGATCTAGAGAATGTTAGATAATAGAAATCGGTGATTATAATATAAAAATCGAGATGTAAGAGTAGTAAGATGTATAACAGGCTTTTGCACAAGAGAGAGAGAGAGTTGTATATTTTCAGTAAGGAAATACACATGAGTCTTTACAAAGGGAGAATGTCTCCTTTATACACTAAGGGACCTTCCTCGAAATAATACAAAGAAAGTACAAGAGTTGGTGGCCTCGATATACGAATGTCAGAGCTTGATGTAACGTTACAGCGAGTCACATCACTTGGTCCGTTTATTGACTAGGGCCGGCCTTACTTAAGTCGACCACGATTAGGCCGCTTTCTTTAGTTAGGCCGTATGTGGATAACATGTGGACGTACGGAACCAAAATTTTCCAATATAGATAGTCCTTCCGTTTAATGGGGACGCAGTCGAAAGGCGTTTCCAATGGACGGACATGCGTGCTCGACGCCTACAGAAATTTGGTCTTTCCTGTTGATACCTCTGTGAGAGACGCGTTCGTATGTGAAAAGGTCATGCCGTTGACATGTTACCTTCTTTTTGGAACTTCTTTTTGAGGTGACGCCATTGATCACATGTGTGATCATTACTTCTGCTCCCGAGGTGGTTTAGGTTATGACGTGACGTTTGGGTTTCCTGCGCCGATTTTGAATCATGCCCTTCCGATTTTCATGTACCTTTTCTTATAAATAGGAGGAGAATTGGACTAGGTTCATCGTTCGATCCTTTTCGGGGAGTATTTTCTCACTCTTTTCCCTATCTTTTCCTGGTGTTTGCTACTTTTCTTCTCTGAAATTCTCATTCTCAAGAATCGAACTTGCGACCTGTAATACCTTTTTCTTATATCATTCACTATGGCTAAGCGTCGGCTTGATGATACCAGAACCAGGGATGTTTCTTCCACCAGGGCTTCGTCATCCTCGGACGGCGAGGAGGCCGAGGAAGTTTTGTTCCTCTATCAACGGCCAACCTGCTCCCACGCGATATGAGCAAAAGGAGCGACTTTCTAAATAAGCGTAAATTCCTCCCTTGGGAGCACAATGAGATGACGCTGTCCCATTTGGCCTTTCTTAGGGAGACGTATTATATTCCCGATCACGTTGACATGGTTCCCGCGGGGCTAGATTACACTAACGTGTCTAGGACCGGGTACTGTTTGTTCTACAAGTACGCCTTCTGAATTGGATACAGCATTCTGATTTATCCTTTAGCGGAAGAGTTGTATCGCTGGTTTGGAGCATGCCTGGCCAGCTTACCCCGTATGCCTTCAAGGTGTGCGGGGTAGTATCCGTTTACGCGGCGAAGGCCGGAGAAAAGGTGACGGTTCATCACCTTTCGCAAATGTTCAATGTGGTTTTCATGAGAGGCTCGATGCTCCAGTTGAGGAGTAGGGGCAATAACAGCTTCGTGGCGCGAGTGGACGACAAGGCCAACCGTAAATTTTGGATGAGGTTTTTCTACGTGCGTACCGAGCACCTTGTGTCCAACCCTGATGGGTTTCCAGAAATGTGGAATGACGCATGTAAGTATTGCCATGCGTGATGTTTTCTATTTTGACCTTACTTTGCTGGTTCTCATAGTCGAAAGTTTTCCTTTTTTTCATGCAGTATCTTTTCGCCTCCTCGTAGGGTTGACGACATTAGGTCGTGGGTGCAAGCGCTCATACCGTTTGCAGAGGAAAGTCGTTCTTGGACTTAATTCCTTACGCTCTACGGCCTGGCTGGTAACGACTTTACCTAATTTTTGTTATGGTTTGGGGGCCCATATAATTTCCTTACCCGTCTCAAGTGTGTTTTGGTAGGTCGGGGCGCCTCTAAGAAGGCGAGGAAAAAGAAGCACCAATAGAAGAAGAAGACTATGACCTGTCCTTCTAGGAAGGTATCTGATCCTGAGGAGAATCTGGTCATTGTCGGCACGTCCAAGGGCAGTGCTTCGCCTCTTTAAGACAGGAGGGTATGTTAGAAGCGGCCCGATAGGTAGCATCTGAGGCCGTGATGGGGGTCATACCTGAGACGACGCCCCTGGAGGTGCCAGTAGCTGTTCCTAAGATTGCCCCCGTAAGGACGCCTTCTGCCATGTCGACCCCCTCTAAGCCCGCTTTGCACCCCGCGAGGGGGACCGTGAAAAGGAGGAGACGTTGGAGAGGAGGCAGCATCGGATTCTCATTGGCAAAGTCGCGGACATCCAGTCGGGAAAGTCTAGGCCATCTTGTCCTTTATCATGGCCGGCCTTTATGGTAGAGGCTATTCGCTCAGGAAAAGCTGATCTTAGGAGGGAGGCCGCGGCGAGGAGAAGCAAAGAGATGCACGAGATGTGGGTGTATGCGGAGGCTAGGCTGGTCGTCCTTGAGGAATTCCTGGCGGCTGGTCGAGCGTTTGAAGCGTAGGTTGAGAACCTGCGCCAACTAGTTAGAGTCGCTCGTGACATGGTAGGCTATGGTCCTGAATCACTGGCCCAAGAGGGGGGCAACTCGGCAGACATCAATCGCTTGGAATCCAGCTCTTGGATTTCTAGGGTGTACCCTCCCGGAAATGAAGACGGGCCACTTGGGGGCCAGGCCGGGCTAGATAAAAAGTGGTTTCTTAGGGTCTTTGTAAATATGCTTGTTCATACTGATTTTTGTATCATGGGTGTTTGTTTCCCTTGGTGAAACATATAATTTTTGTTGTAATTAATTTTTTCTACCTTTTGGCATGTCATCGTAGTTTTCTTTACCGTAGCTGCTTGGAATTTGTAGGCCATAGCCTTGTAAAGCTAGCCTAATGGCTTTAGCCATATAAAAATAGGCGGTCGTAGCCTTGTGAATACGATAGATCTAGCCATGTACAGATAAAGGCCATAGCCCGATGAAAATGATGGCCATAGCCATGTATAATAAAAGCCGCGACCTGATGGCCTTATCCATATAAAATGATGGCCATAGCCATGTGAAATAAAGGTCGTGGCCTAATGTCCTTAGCCACATAAAATGATGGTCATAGCCACGTGAAATAAAGGTCGTAGCCTAATGGCCTCAGCCATGCAAATCGATGGCCATAGCCAGGTAAAATAAAGGTCGTAGCCTAATAGCCTCAGCCACGCAAATCGATGGCCATAGCTAGGTAAAATAAAGGTCGTAGCCTAATGGCCTTATCCATGCAAATCGATGGCCATAGCCATGTGAAAAAAAGACCGTAGCCTGATGTCCTTAGCCATATAAAATGATGGCCATATGCATGTAAAATAAAGGCAGTAGCCTAATGGCCTCAGCCATGCAAATCGATGGCCATAGCCACGTAAAATAAAGCTCTTAGCCTAATGGCCTTAGCCATGCAAATCGATGGCCACAGCCATATGAAATAAAGATCGTAGCCTAATGGCCTTAGCCATATAAAACGATGGCCATAGCCATGTAAAATAAAGGCCTTATCTTGATGGCCATAGCCATGCAAATCGATGGGTATAACCATGTGAAATAAAGGTTGTAGCTTAATGGCCTTAGCCATATAAAATGATGGCCATAGCCATGTAAAGTGAAGGCCGTAGCATGATTGCCTTAGCGATATAAAATGATGACCATAGTCATGTAAAATAAAGGCTTTAGCTTGATGGCCTTAGCCATATAAAATGATGGCCATAGCCATGTAATGTAACGGTACCTTAGCCATATAAAAGGATGGCCATAGCCATGTAAAATAAAGGTCGTAGCGTGATGGCCTTAGCCATATAAACTTATGGCCATAGCCATGTAAAATAAAGTTTGTAGCCTAATGGCCTTAGCCATGCAAATCGATGGCCATAGCCTTTTCATTCATTTGGAGATGGCCGTAGCCTTTTCATTCAATTGGAGATGGCCGTAGCATTTTCATTCGTTTGGAGATGGCCGTAGCCTTTTAATTCATTTGGAGATGGTCGTAGCCTTTTCATTCATTTCGAGATGGTCGTAGCCTTTTTATTCAGTTGGAGATGGTTGTAGCCTTTTCATTCATTTGGAGATGGCCGTAGACTTTTCATTCATTTGGAGATGGCCGTAGCCTTTCTATACACTTTGAGGTTGTCGTAGCCTTTCTATTCACTTGGAGGTGGCCGTAGCCTTTCTATACACTTGGAGGTTACCGTAGACTTTCTATATATCTGGAGATGACACTAATCTAGTCCCTGTATCATGACGGGCTTGGAGTTTACATGGAGAGGTGGACATGATGTACTTGCGCTACAAACATCTCAAGGTGACCCCTTTGCCGCCCCGTTAAAAACCTTCCCGAGAAAACACAATTGGGACAAAACTCGGGTAAGGGAAAAAGGGTACGACTCAGGTGTCACCTTTTTAGAAGTGGAAACGTTTGAGGTGAGCGACGTTCCAGTTGTTTTGGAGTGTCTTTCCTTCCATTGTCTCCAGCTTGAATGCTCCTTTCTCGGCCGCCGCCGTGATTTTGTAGGGTCCATCCCAGTTTGTGCCCAATTTTCCTTCACTTGGGTCTTTTGAGGCTAGAGTCTTGGATTTGAGGACGTAATCCCCTACTTTAAGCGGCCTTAATTTTTCCCTTTTTTTGTAGTATCTTTCGACTTGTTGTTTTTGGGCTACCATTCTGACGTGGGCCATTTTCTTCCTTCTTTGGCTTCATCAAGATCTTGGAGCCTGTCGATGTCCTTTTCCGTTCAGCTTGTTAGAATATACGCTTAACGCTGGGGGGGGGGTGAATAGCGCTTTAATAATAATCAAGATAAATTTGCGGAATTAAATTTGCAGGAGTAAAGTAAGTGTAGTAAATAAAGTAGTAAGGAGAGAACACACCGAACTTATACTGGTTCACAACATCGTGTGGTTAGTCCAATTTCCCGAGAGACTCTCTCGAGTTTCAACTAACTCCGTTAAGCTTACGGGTGCTAAACAACCCGTTACAAACTGAGAACACAAGTCTCAACGATGCTTGCTCGAAGATACCGCACTTCAAGACTTCACGTGAAGAAACTAACCTTTCCTTCTTACAACAACAAGGGATTAGAACTTCCCTTCAAGTGTATACAAACACTTAGCACTCAAGACAAGACTCTCTTACAGAGTAGATATGAGTAAAATTAATACTCTCAAGAACGCAACAACTTCGTCAAGAATTTGGCTCTCAAAAACTATGAAATGATTAAGATGAGAGTATGTAAGCTTATGCAAGAATTTTGATCAGTTGTTGTGCATAAAAGAGTGGTTTTGAGGTGTATTTATAGTCCTCAAAGACCCAAACACCGTTGCTTAATTGCCAATCACTAATTGCTGATTTTGTGCTAGAATAATCGATTATCTGATTTGCATAATCGATTATCTGCAAATCGTTCAAAAATCATACGCATATTTTAAGCTAGAATAATCGATTATTCAAATTGCATAATCGCTTACCTGATAACGTTCAAAAATCTGACGCTGATTTTATGCTAGCATAATCGAATATTGCCTTGTGCATAATCGATTATCTTTCAGCGTTTAAAAATACTTTGGCAACGGTCAGTGAATAATCGATTATGCTATATAGGATAATCGATTATTGACCTCTGCGGAATTTTTAATATAATTCGAATAAAGAGGATAATCGATTATCATATTACATAGTCGATTATTTCGCTATTTTGTAAATTCCGGTTTACACTATCTTAACATAATCGATTATCAAAAAGATATAATCGATTATTTTGCTGTTTTATAAATTCGGGTTTACACTGTCTTAACATAATCGATTATCAAAAAAACATAATCGATTATTTCTGTCCAGATTTGAAAGACATGTTTAAAATTCATTTTGGCTAAAATGAAAATGTTTGAAAATCAGTTTTTGTTTTAAACCAAAGATGCATGGTTTGATGAAAATAATTTTACGAGTGAAGCCAAGACTTGAATCTAATGTTGGATCAAGATTACAATATAAAACGACTCATGTATATCTTCGTTTCTTTACTTGATCTTGTTCTTTGTTTCTCTTGTGCTTGGACTTCGGCATATGTCAATGTTCCATGCGCGTGGGTTTGTCATTTATCAAAACCTACAAAGATGAACACATGTTTAGTTTTAGCGATTTGAGAACGTGTTTCAACAATTTCCCCCTTTTTGATAATGGCAATCCAATATCGGGATATGCATATTAAATAATTTATAATGACAATCCAAGACAAGTATATAGATATGTAAATGAGTTCCCCCTCAATTTATGCCAATATGTATTAGTGTTAGTGTGTACAGCCCTTATTCTTCCCCCTTTTGACATTAGCAAAAATAAATAACCTTTTATTGAGGAAACAATATTGAAAATACATAATAAAGCAAGAAAAATAGACAAAATATTATTCAAACGAGACATAATGGAAGCAAGAAAAAAATAGACAAGATATTATTCATTTTCATCATTAACATCCGCCTCGGCATCCGGCACTTCTTCCGGAAAGGCAACTTGGGCATAGGGATAGTGGACGTGGTCAAAATATCCATGAAGTTCGTGGGATAATCGAGTGACATTCTTATCAATACGAGTCATGGATGTGGACAAAGAGGCAAGTTTCTTAGAAATGGTTTGGAGGGTAGCAACGGAAGGGGCCTGAAGACGACGTCTTTGAGTAGGAGGAGGAGCCGGTTGTTCACCGATATTAGGAAATGAAGATTCTTGAATTTCCCAATGTTTTGTTGTCTTTTTGTGAGGACCGACGGTGGTGTCGACACCGGAGTCTACAAGAAGAGCCATTATGACAAAAGCATAGGGGAGTGGCTTATCGTCCCCAATTGCATCATACATGTGAGTCATGACGAACTTGCACCAATTGATGCGAGCCCCGGTGATAATTGCATGCATGAGTTTTGAATCTTCATGAGAGAGAGTGGTATGATTGAATTTGCGCGGTTTCAGAATGCGGGTTATGAAATAAAAGATTAGACGATATTCTGGGAGCATGTGCGTAATGATTGGGCGACGATGCTCCGGACTTGCAATAAATTCGCCAATGCCAATTTGGTTGAAAAGGAGTTGTTCATCAAATAAAGCTCCTTCTTCCTAGTGTAGAGTGAGATATCTTCCCCATTTCGTTGAAGTTTAGTGAGGAGTTGCATGTTTTCCTCATTTAATAGAATTGGAACTCCATTGATGCTTGAGACAAGTTCACCATCTTCGTCCTTCTGTAGATTGGAATAGAAGGCACGAATTAGAGAAGGGTGAATGTAAGGAGATTGAAGATATATGAAGTCAATGAGTTGGCTTTGCATAAGAATATTTGCCGTTGATGGGGGGGGCGCTGTTGCTAAGATATCGACCAGTTGAGAAACGAGGAGGAAGGATTTCTCGATTCTCAAATTTTTCGACGAATCGAAGGAGTTCGGCTTCACCGTCGAACCGTAAATAGGATCCGTCTTTATAGCAGTGAACGGGTGGAGGAGCAACGGAAGAGGAGGCAATATGTTTTCCGGAACGAGCTTGTTTAGAGTTCTTGCCCGTCATTTAAAAAAAATTTGAGAGCCTTTGCAGAAATTTTTGGAGACTTTTGAAGAATATTAAGAGCTAAGAGTGATGTTGGAGTGAAGAGTTTGAAGGGTGGAAGCACCTATTTATAGAATTGAAGAATTGAGGGCATTTTATCGAACAAAGGCTGCAGATTTGTAGTGCCAAACGGTCAGAAAACGGTAACAAATTTGAAGGAATGACCGTTGATAATCGATTACCGGATTTTGATAATCGATTATTGCTACACAGTGTTTTAAGGACTCGGGGAATAATCGATTTTGTTTTGGAGATAATCGATTATTTCATGAAGTGCAATGACGAAAAACCGAGACGGTAAGAGGAAATCGATTACGCAATTTTCAATAATCGATTATTTTATCTTTGGCTTAAAACCTGTAAAACAGAAATGTTAGATAGTCAATTATTGTTTTTAAGTAATCGATTATTCCTTTCGTTTATTAGCAGATGGTTAAAACAGAACCTCAACATAATCGATTATGCAATGTTGATAATCGATTATTACATAGTGTCCAAAATTCCTGCAAAACAAAATTGTATTATAATCGATTTTGTCAGTTGGATAATCAATTATTTTAAATTTCCAGCAAAATATTCGAAAAACAGAAAGAATTAATAATCGATTATTGAATAAGAAAAATTGATTATTTATCACCAGTGCCCGAGAATTCCCCCTGACTTTGGGGCGATACCTACAAAAGAGAATTAGGCGCCTCCGACGCTCAAGTTAGTAATCGTTAAAAGAAAAAAAATGCAATGCATGTACTAGATCATCGTTGAGTCAAGTATTCCAAGTTCACTACGAATGCGGAAAAGGACTCTTTCTCTAAAGGCTTGGTGAAGATGTCGGCCAATTGATATTTGGTTTCAACAAACTCAATTTTGACATCGCCTTTGAGAACGTGATCTCTTATGAAGTAGTGCCTAATTTCTATGTGTTTCGTTCTTGAGTGAAGAATAGGGTTCTTCGTCATGCTTATGGCGCTAGTATTATCACATCGAACAGGGATATGATCAATACTAAGACCATAATCCGAGAGTTGTTGTTTCATCCAAAGGATTTGAGCACAACAACTCCCCGCAGCTATATATTCAGCCTCGGTTGTGGATAACGCAACACTTACTTGTTTCTTGCTAAACCAAGAAACTAGAGAGCTACCGAGCAAATGGCAAGAGCCACTAGTGCTCTTGCAGTCCAATTTGCAACCCGCAAAATCGGAGTCGGAATAGCTAATAAGTTGGCATGAAGAACCTTTGGGATACCAAAGTCCCACATTTATAGTTCCAACAAGATACTTCATTATCCGTTTTACCGCAGTTAGGTGCGACTCCTTCGGACATGATTGATATCGAGCGTATAAATACACGCTAAACATAGTGTCCGGTCTACTTGCAGTAAGATAAAGAAGGGATCCGATCATACCTCGATACTTCTTTGTGTCTACTTCTTTACCTTTCTCATCTTTGTCAAGATGGTCGGATGTACTCATTGGAGTGGCCATTGCTTTGGCGTTGCTCTTTTCAAAACGATTTAGCAACTCCTTGCAATATTTAGATTGGCAAATGAAAGTTCCCTCTTTCATTTGTTTCACTTGCAACCCCAAGAAGATGTTTAGCTCACCCATCATTGACATTTCAAATTCACTTGTCATTAATTTAGAGAATTCCTTGCACAAAGAATTGTTAGTAGCACCAAAAGTAATATCATCTACATATATTTGAACTAATAAGATGTCATTGTTTTTGTTCTTAATAAAGAGTGTAGTGTCAACTTTCCCCCTAATGAACTCATTGTCCAAAGGAAATTTGCTTAAGCGTTCATACCAAGCTCGGGGAGCTTGTTTAAGACCATATAGGGCTTTCTTAAGTTTGAAGACATGATAGGGAGATTTAAAGTCGTCAAAACCCGGGGGTTGTTCAACATATACTTCCTCTTGAATAAACCCATTTAGGAAGGCACTCTTTACATCCATTTGATATAAATTAAAATTCATAGAAGAGGCAAAAGCAAGTAATAGACGAATAGCTTCTAGCCGTGCTACGGGTGCATAAGTTTCTTCATAATCAATTCCTTCTTCTTGATTATATCCTTTAGCTACAAGCCTAGCTTTGTTTCTAGTGATTATACCGTTTTCATCTAATTTATTTCGAAAAACCCATTTCGTACCAATTATGGTGTGATTATCAGGTCTTGGCACCAATTCCCAAACGTCATTTCGTTTGAATTGGTTAAGCTCCTCTTGCATTGCCAAGGTCCAATGCTCATCCCCAATTGCTTCAGAAATGGTTGAGGGTTCTATTTGAGAAACGAAAGCAGTGTGTCCTATTGTGTTCTTAAGAGTGTTTCGAGTGCTTATCCCTTGTTCGATGTTACCAATTACCTTGTCGAGAGGATGGTCTTTGGATGTCCTCCAGGCGTTAGGCAGCACCGTTTCTTCCTCCTGTGGTGGTGCTTTCTCCGATGGTTGTTCCAAGATTTCATCTTGAATTTCCTTTTGATGTTTCCTCTTGTACCTTGTCTTGAAGACTTATTTTGTTTAAAGAATCTGCAAGATCAACACAAACATCCTTTCTCGCCAAGCGAGCATCATTTTCACAAAATACAACATGAGGGGACTCCTCGACAGTTGAAGTACGTTTATTGAAAACTCTATATGCTTTACTATGTAATGAGTAACCAAGAAAGATTCCTTCATCAGATTTTGCGTCAAATTTTCCTAAGTTATCTTTTCCGTTGTTATGAATGAAGCACTTACAACAGAACTCGAAAATGGGAGAGGTTAGGTTTCCTTCCCTTGTAGAGTTCATAGGGAGTTTTCATGAGTATCGGTCTTATGACAGCTCTGTTTAAGACATAGCTTGCGGTACTCACGGCATCCGCCCAAAAATGTTTAGGAATCTTTGCCTCATCGAGCATGGTTCTAGCTATCTCTTCGAGACATCGATTTTTGCGTTCCACTACTCCATTTTATGGTGGTGTACGTGGAGCAGAGAAAGTATGCTCAATGTCGAGTTCGTCACAAAAATCCGCGAAGAGATTATGATCGAACTCTCCCCCATTATCACTTCTTATGGAAGTGACGGTTGTGTTCTTTTCATTTTGAACACGTTTAAGAAAACTTTTAAACCTTTGAAAGGCCTCACTTTTGTGAGCAAGGAATAACGTCCATGTGAATCTAGAGTAGTCATCAACAATTACAAAAGCATTGAGATTTCTACCAAGACTTTCAATACGAGATGGTCCAAAAAGATCCATGTGAAGAATTTGTAAAGGTCTAGAGGTTGAAACAACATTTTTAGATTTAAAAGAGGCTTTTATTTGTTTCCCTTTTTGACAAGAATCACAAATAGTATCTTTTTCAAATTTTAGATTTGGAAGACCAATTACTAAATTTTGTGAAACTAATTTGTTTAAAAGATTCATGTTGACATGAGCTACTCTACGATGCCATAACCACATGTCGTCATCTTTACTCAAAAGGCATTTCACATAATCTGATGAAGAATTTTCAAGGTCAACCATATAGATATTATCAATTCTAATACCACGAAGAATGACTTTAAAATCACTGCAGCGTATAACTAAGCATTCTTCCGAACCAAACAATACAAGATTTCCCTTGTCACATAATTGACTTATGCTCAAGAGATTGTGTTTAAGCCCTTTTACTAATAGGATATTCTTAATAAAGGAGGATTCGTTCTTACCTACGGAGCCGATGCCGATTATTTTTCCTTTATTGTTGTCTCCAAATACAACGCTTCCTCCTTCCGTGGGTTTTATTTGAAGGAATTTTGATGCATCTCCAGTTATATGCTTAGAGCATCCGCTATCAAGGTACCAAAGTACACTTGATCCCTTCAAACACACCTACAAAACAAATAAATGAGTTTTTGGTACCCAAGCCGTTTTGGGTCCTTGTGTGTTAGGTGCAACATAGTGGTGTGATTGACATGTAGTGAGATGTCTATGTCTAGTGAATCAAACAGGGGCTATATGTCCTATTCTATTGCAATAATGGCAAATGACGTTGGGTTATGCATTCTTCTAGAATGATAATAGTTGGAGGGTCTAAGCTCATTAACTCTATTTGTAAAAGTATAATTTTGATGCACTTTTTGAAAATCTTTTCTAGGTGTTCTAAATAGCCCAACATTTCTTCTAGAGTTTATTTTAGGATGTATAGCGATCCTAGGATTGTTATTTCTGGGTTGTATATTTCTAGGTTGCAATTTTTGAAAATCTTTTCTATGTGTTCTAAATTGCTCTACATTTCTTCTAGTGCTCATTCTAGGATGTATAGTGATCCTAGGATTATTATTTCTAGGTTGTTTAGAATTGGTCTCAACTCATTTTTGAAACCTATACCATGTTTAGTAGATTTCAAATTTACAAGAACATCATTTAGATTTTTGTGAGAGGAACTGAATTTATTCAAGGTGCCCATAAGTTTTTCTACTTCATCTTTTAGAGTTTTGCAAGAAGTACAACCATTGTTTGAACTTTCGGGTTTATCGGCACTTCTTTTGCCATAAAATATATTTTCCTCTTTTAGCTTCTCATTATCAAGCGTCAATTTTTCAAAATCTTTTTCTTTCAAAGAAAGTTGTTTTTCAAAATCTTTTTCTTTCAAAGAAAATTGTTTCTTCAATTCTTTTATGGTTTTGGAAGCTCTAATAAATTCACCATATAATTCATCAAAGGCATTTTGCATTTCTTCAAGGGAGAACAAATTCTTAGAAGAAGTTTCACATACCTCTTCTTGAGTTTCCTCATGTGCCATGAGACATAGATTTGCAGTTTCATCTTTTTCTCCGTCACTTGATTCATCCCCGGAGTCACCTCCCCAAGAGATGTAGGCTCTTTGTTTCTTGGCGAATTTCTTTTCTGTTTCTATATTTGGACAGTTTGATTTGATATGCCCAGCTTCTCCACATCCATAGCATTTGAGTGGTCCACCTGGCCGCTTTCCTTTAAACTCTTTCCGCATGAATTTTTGGAATTTCTTGATCACGAGTCCGAACTCGATATCCTCATCACTTGAATCCTCATCGTTTTGAGGTTGAGTCGTAGACGGTTTGAGTGCAATCCTTCTTTTCCTTTGATCATCCAAAGGAGGGTTAAGAATAGTAGATTCATAAGTTTTGAGATTACCTCGAAGTCCGTCTATGGTGACATTTGTGATGCCGATCGATTCTTGAATAGCGTCGGCTTTGGAACGCCATTCCGGAGTAAGGCTTCGTAGAATTTTTCGGACAAGCTCCTTATCCGTAAATGTCTTTTTGAGAGAATGAAGGTCATTTACGATTTTTGAAAATTACTCAAACATGTCATCTATTTTCTCATTCTCCTTCATATGAAACAATTCATATTCATGGGTTAGAAAATCAATTTTAGCTTCTCGGACTTGATCCGTACCTTCGTAAGTGATCTCCAGTTTGTCCCACATTTGCTTGGCCGTGGTACAACATGAGATTTTTCGATAGTCATCGGCATTTACATCACAATACATCATGTTGATGGCCTTTGCATTATATTCCACTTTTTTGATATCGTCCATATCATATTCGTCTTCCGACTTTGGGACGAGTTTATCTCCAACCCTTTTAGTGGGTACTTGTTCTCCATTCTTTATAATTTTCCACAATTGGAAATTGTTTGATTGAATGAAAATTCTCATCCTCTCCTTCCAATAAGTGTAATTGGTGCCATCAAAGAGTGGTGGCCTTGTGAAGCATTGTCCTTCACCTAGTCCTGCATTAACGTTAAGAGTAGAAGCCATGGATTGTTTCTCTCAAACTGTTAAGTCTTTCAGAGAGTTAGTCTCTGATACCAATTGTTAGAATATACACTTATCGCTAGAGGGGGGGGTGAATAGCGCATTAATAATAATAAAGATAAATTTGCGGAATTAAATTTGCAGGAGTAAAGTAAGTGCGGTAAATAAAGTAGTAAGGAGAGAACACACCGAACTTATACTGGTTCACCACAACGTGTGGTTAGTTCAGTTTCCCGAGAGACTCTCTCGAGTTTCAACTAACTCCGTTAAGCTTATGGGTGCTTAACAAACCATTACAAACTGAGAACACAAGTCTCAACGATGCTTGCTCGAAGATACCGCACTTCAAGACTTCACGTGAAGGAACTAACCTTTCCTTCTTACAACAACAAGGGATTAGAACTTCCATTCAAGTGTATACAAACACTTAGCGCTCAAGATAAGACTCGCTTACAGAGTAGATATGAGTAAAATTAATACGCTCAAGAACACAACAACTTCGTCAAGAATTTGGCTCCAAAAACTATGAAATAATATGAAATGATTAAGATGAGAGTATGTAAGCTTATGCAAGAATTGTAATCAGTTGTTGTGCTTAAAAGAGTGGTTTTGAGGTGTATTTATAATCCTCAAAGACCCAAAGACCGTTGCTTAATTGCCAATCACTAATTGCTGATTTTGTGCTAGAATAATCAATTATCTGATTTGCATAATCGATTATCTGCAAATTGTTCAAAAATCATATGCAGATTTTAAGCTAGAATAATCGATTATTCAAATTGCATAATCGATTACCTGATAACGTTCAAAAATCAGACGCTGATTTTATGCTAGCATAATCGATTATCTTTCAGCGTTTAAAAATACTTTGGCAACGGTCAGTGAATAATCGATTATGCTATATAGGATAATCGATTATTGACCTCTGCGGAATTTTTAATATAATTCGAATAAAGAGGATAATCGATTATCATATTACATAATCGATTATTTTGCTGTTTTGTAAATTCCGGTTTACACTATCTTAACATAATCGATTATCAAAAAGACATAATCGATTATTTTGCTGTTTTGTAAATTCCGGTTTACACTGTCTTAACATAATCGATTATCAAAAAAACATAATCGATTATTTTTGTCCAGATTTGAAAGACATGTTTAAAATTCATTTTGGCTAAAATGAAAATGTTTGAAAATCATTTTGTTTTAAAATAAAGATGCATGGTTTGATGAAAATGATTTTACGAGATAAGCCAAGACTTGAATCTATTGTTGGATCAAGATCACAATATAAAATGACTCATGTATATCTTCGTTTCTTTACTTGATCTTGTTCTTTGTTTCTCTTGTGCTTGGACTTCGGCATATGTCAATGTTCCATGCGCGTCGGTTTGTCATTTATCAAAACCTACAAAGATGAACACACGTTTAGTTTTAGCGATTTGAGAACGTGTTTCAACACAGCTGGTGTGTGAGTACCTTAAGCTGGGTTCGCCCACTTCGACAGGTATCACCGCATCGGTTCCATAAACCAGTGAGTATGGGGTTTCTCCGGTGCTTGATTTGGGCGTGGTTCTATGCGCCCACAAGACTTCGGGTAGTAGTTCGGGCCATAGTCCCTTGGCATCTTCGAGCTTCTTTTTGAGTATGTTCATGAGTGTTTTGTTTGATGACTCTGCTTGATCGTTGGTGGCGGGGTGGTATGGCGCGGATAGTATCCTTTTGATGCGCCATTTTCAAAGAACTTTGTCATTTTCTTACCGATGGAAGTGGCGCCCATTATCGCAGGTGATTTCTTTGGGGATGCCAAAACAACATATGTTGTTCTTCCAAATAAAGGTGATGTCTTCTTGCTCGCTTATTTGTGCTTACGCACCTGCTTTCACCCACTTAGAGAAATAGTCAGTTAAAACAAGTAAAAATCGTACCTTTCCTCGTCCTAGGGGTAGCAGGCCGACTATGTCCATCCCCCACTTGATGAATGGACAAGGGGATGTGACGGAATAGAGGGGTTCTCCTGGTTGGTATATCATTGAGGATAAATTTTGGCACTGCTCGCATCGGCGGGCGTACTCCGCTGTCTCTTTCTTCATGGTGGGCCAATGGTAGCTGGCGCGTATGATTCACCTAATGAAGGTGCGGTTGCCAGTATGGGCACCGCAATGGCCTTTGAGTACCTCTTTAAGTATATGTCTTGCTTGTAGCGGTCCTAAGCACTTGGCTTGGGGGCCGCCGAATGTCCTTTTATAAAGGTCGTCGTTGATCATGCAGTATCGAGCGGCCTGTACGTGGAGCTTTTTTGCTTCTTTTTTATCAAGTGGGAGTATCCCATCCTGCAAGTAAGATACGAACTAGTTGCGCCAGTCCCAAGTTAGGTTTAAGGAAAGTACCTCGGTGTGATCGATAGCTGAGTGCAGGAGCATGACCACATCTCCTTGTTGACGATTTTCGTGGCGGCAACCAACTTTGCCAGGCCGTCCGCTTCGATATTCCTTGCTCTTGGAATTTGTTCGAAGCGACATTCATCAAATGTAGTCATCAGCTTATGGATTTCTGACTGGTACTTTTGTAGCCTCTGTTCCTTGATTTGATAAGTCCCAGTGATCTGGTGTACCACAAGTTGGGAGTCGCAGTGGAGGAGAATTCGGCAAGCTCCAATCTTGGTGGCGAGCTTCATGCATGCACTTACGGCCTCATTGTTAGTCTTTTTCTGGGCATCATGGACTGGCGAAGGTCATTTTCGGAGGATGCGCGTTGTGCCTCAAGTTTCGCCTTCGGCAGGACATTCGCACTGAAGTCGACGATGAAGCCAGCTAATACTTGTGATTTGATGGCTGTTCTTGGGAGGTATGTAATATCATGCTCGCTGAGCTCGACGGCCCATCTAGAGAGTTGCTCCGAGAGTTCAGGTTTGTGCAGGATTCTCCTTAAAGGGAAGGTCGTCACAACCCGTATGGGATGGCATTGGAAATACGGTCGTAGCTTTCGTGAAGCTACTACAAGTGCCAAGGCTAATCTCTCAAGGTGGGGATAATGACTTTCACCGTCCACTGAAGTTTTGCTGATATAATAAATAGGAGATTGCGTACCTTTGTTTTCGCGCAATCGGACGGCGCTGACTGCGACCTCTGATACGGCCAAATATACCAGCAATGGTTCTTCGCGGTTGGCTTTTACCAGTAGAGGCGGTGATGATAAGTATGCTTTTAAGTTACTCATTGATTCTACGCATTCTCCGCTCCATTGAAGTCCCTGGTCTTTTTTCAGTACACCAAAGAACTTGTGGCATCTTTCGGAGGAGTATGAGATGAACCGGGAGAGGGCAACTATTCAGACCGTTAATTTCTGCACCTGCTTCTTGCTGCTTAGCAATTCTGGGATGGCCTCTATGGCTTTGATCTGGTCAGGGTTGACTCCGATGCCCCTTTGTGATACTAGAAATCCCAGAAGCTTTCCCGACGCTACTCCAAAAGCGCACTGCTCGGGATTCAGTTTCATGCCATATTTCCTTAGTATTTCGAAGACTTCCTTCAGGTGGGTGATGTGATCCTCCGTTTTTGATGATTTGACCAACTTGTCGTCGATGTAGACCTCTATTGTTCTGCCGAGTTGTTCTTTAAACATTGTCGTCACTAGCCTCGGGTAAGTGGCCCCTGCGTTCTTGAGCCCGAAGGGCATTACCTTTTAGCAATACGTCCCTAGATGAGTGATAAAATTTGTCTCCTCCTGATCTTCTTCAGCCATCATGATTTGATTGTAGCCAGAGTACGCATCAAGGAAGCTTAGCAGCTCATGGCCTCCTGTTGCGTCTATTAGCTGGTCGATGTGGGGTAGCGGGAAAGCGTCTTTCGGGCACGCTTTATTTAGATAAGTGAAATCTATGCACATCCGACACTTCCCATTCTTCTTTTTTACCATTACGACGTTGGCGACCCATTCCAGGTACTTGGATTCCCTGATGGAGCCATTGGCTAGAAATTTGTCCAGTTCTTCACTCACTACTTCGTTAATGTCAGCATTGAATTTTCTTCTTATTTGCCGCACGAGCAGGTGCAATGGGTCGACGTTGAGTTTGTATGAGGCTGATGGTGAATGTTGGTGTTATGTATGGGTCTCACGGAGAGCCTATGCGTCTCCGTATGTCGTCATCATCCCCACATACTCGGCGCAATAGGTGTTATGTATTTCTTCCCATGTGGTGGGGGATATTTCACGAGACGGTTGAGTAGCTTCTTGGTCGCCTTCGAGCCATCTCTGCTGAGCCCGTTCTGAAAGGCCGCAACTGCCATGCCTTCCGATAGGTTCGGTAGGCATATTCTGACTCTATTGAATCTGCCTAGGAACTAACTAAGTCCTTTTCTTGGGGTTTGACGCACAGCAAAAGTGTCATTGACCTGTGCTTCCGCCTTCCTCGCCCCCGCATGCGCGGTAGAGAATTTATCAGCAATCTCTTTAAAGGTTGAGATGCTCTAGGCCGGTAGTTGTGAGTACCACGCTAGGGCCCCTCATGTCCGCGTCTCACCGAACTTCTTCAGAACTACGGATGGTACATGTTCTTTCGCTAAGTCGTTGCCTTTGACGGCTGTAACATAGTGTATCAGGTGGTCCTCGGGATCGGTGGTCCCGTCATATACTTTCAAGTAGGGGGCACTTTGAAGATTTTTGGGATAGGGTATGGCGCGGCTCCTTCCGTGTAGGGTTGTTCGACGAACCTCCCCATGTCTCGCTTTTGCAGCAACTTAGGCGCGCCTAGGATCTTATCCACCCTTTCTTGGTGTTCCTTCATCTGGTCGCAGAGCGATCTGTTCTCATTCTCCATCTTTTCCATTTTTTTGAAGATGTTTCCTCGTTAGCTTGGACATCGACAGGTACGTTGTTTGTTCTTGTGACCTCGAGCTCATCCTCGGTTGCGAAATGATCTGCTACTGGGGTGCATCTATCATTTTGAGGTGGTTTCCTGGCTAGACTGCTCAGAGTGCTCGTCAACCACTCTTCTAGTAATTTCTTTATTTCTGTGGGTGCTTCCTTAGTGGTTGATGTTGAAGGTTCTCTTTCTCGTGGCACCACCAGGTCTTCTGATGAGGAGGTAAGGCTTCCACGCCTATGAAAGTACTGGGGGTTGTGTGTAGGGCATCTCCTTTGGTAGCCGTTTTGAGAGTGCCCGTGAGGTCTGTTCTAACCTCCACGATAGCCTTCATCCTAGCATTGTTCTCAGTCATTCTAGGTTGTAGAGGGTGGCTTTTCGAAGGATCTATAGAAACAAACTACAGCTTTGATTCTCAATCCCCACAGACGACACCTAATTGCTTGGCTAAAAAGTTATTCGAACACTTAACTAGCTTTAACACAATCAAAATATTATGAGTTAATCGAAATCAAGGGTAATGTGATCTATAGAATGTTAGATAATAGAAATCGGTGATTATAATATAAAAATCGAGATGTAAGGGCAGTAAGATGTATAACAGGCTTTTTGCACAAGAGAGAGAGAGAGAGATAGAGTTGTATATTTTCAGTAAGGAAATACACATGATTCTTTACAAAGGGAGAAGGTCCCATTTATACTCTAAGGGACCTTCCTTGAAATAATAGAAAGAAAGTACAAGAGTTGGTGGCCTCGATATACGAATGTCAGAGCTTGATGTGACGTTACAACCAGTCACATCACTTCGTCCTTTTATTGACTGGGGCCGGCCTTACATAAGTCAACCATGATAAGGCCGCTTTCTTTAGTGAGCCCGTATGTGGATAATATGTGGACTTAGGGAACAAAAGTTTCCCAATACAATTATCAAGACAGCTCGGTTTCATTTGTTTTTTACTTACTTGAGGCATTTATACACAGTTTGGAACATAATTGCTGATATATATGAGCTAAAATTTATTTTGAGTTTGAAAAACATTACTATCATAGAATGACTTTACAAAATGTGCATTTCCTTAAAAAGAAAAATGGTTATAGTTGTTCTTGTATTGGTCAAAATATGACCACACGATTACAACAGCAATGACCCCGTCCTAATCCTCTCACGAAAGTAGTCAACAAATTCAACTCCGACTCGTTATTATTATTTCCAATACAAGCCACATTTATATACTCCTCTCCTTTATTTTAAACAATTTTTACCAAAAATATCAACAAGTGTTGAATATTTAAACAACTGTGGGAACATGAAATTAATGTGGAAGTCTTATATTAAATAAGATGAACAATAAAGCGGAAACCTTCATATATCTCTACCCAAGAACTGGTGTCACATCACTCACAGACTACTAAGAATACTAAATACAACTGTTTCAAAGGAGATGTAAAATGTTTGTCTCGAAATATATATGATAACAGACTGAAATAAAAGATAGAGGAGACTCGGGGCATGCAGACATGTGCAAGGCCACCTTGGTGTCTCTGGACTTACGGTTGGCTCCCGATCTAATGTTGCTGCTCAATGTTGCTCCAACACCTGGATCTGTGCAAAAGAGAACAGAGTGTAACATCAGCACAACCGACCCCATGTGCTGGTAAGTATTTGACCTAATCCCGGCGAGGTAGTGACGAGGCTAGGACCAGACTCAATATAAACCTGTGTTGTTATGTAATATATGGCGAAAGGAACAACAGTAAATAGACAAGTAAAACTGCGGAGGGGAAACAATATCTGGGATAGCAATTAGACAATATTATTATAACTAACAATAAGACAAACTATAAAGCTGCTAACAGGAATAAGAATAGATAAAACAACTTTCACTTTCAATGCTCATCTCCTTGCAGGCGTGAAACCCGATCCAATTTCTCAATATCTCGTGATAGGCGTATCACCCGCTCCCATTTCATCATAACTCATGGTAGGCATACCACCCGCTCCCATATCAGTCAATATCTTGTGATAGGCGTACCACCCGCTCCTATTTCAATATCTTGTGGTAGGCATACTACCCACTCCCATTTCAATATCTTTTTGTAGGCGTACCACCCGCTCCTATTTCAATATCTTGTGGTAGGCATACCACTAGATCCCATTTCAATATCTTGTGGTAGCCGTACCATCCGATCCCATTTCAATATTACTTGTGGTAGGCGTACCACCCGGTCCCATTTCTTCCAACACGGTACACAATATAATCCCGGCAAGGGAGAAAGACAATGTAATAACCTCCCTGCAAGGGAAACAATAGCAACAAATCTAATGTCTCGGCAAGGGAAAATAAGCTATAACCAATCCTATTCCATTTCTACTTGGCACAATTAAAACTAATACTTAATATCAAGGATCACCAATCAAGGCTTTCATAGGATCAGCTAAAAATACAAAACTATCAATTTAAGACCCACGGTCATGCTCGATGCTAATGTATGGATACTCGTCACCATGCCCATACATCGTACTCAGCACAATACAAGTAGCATATATGACTCAACTCCTAATCCCTCATGCTAAAGTTAGATCGAACACCTACTCAATGCCTCGAACACAATTCAAGTCTCAATTATAGCTTTACCCCTTGATTCTACCACAAATCCGCTCGAATCTAGACACAAGTTACTTAATTACATCAGTAAACGCTAAATGGATTGATTTGAATGCATAAAAAGGAATTTCCCAAAATTTTCCCCAAAAAGTTCAAAAACACCCCTAGGCCCACGTGGTCGAGCCCCGAGATTCAAACGAAAACCCAATTACCCATTCCCCCCACGAACCCAAATATGTGATGTTTTTGAAATCGGGCCTTAATTTGAGATCCAAATCTCCAATATTTGAACCTAAGGTCTACCCAAAACCCCCAATTTCACCCATGGAAATCTTTGATTTTAAGTTAAAAACATGTTAAATGATGTTAAGGATTGAAACAAGTGAGTAAAAACCAACTTACAAATGATTTGGAAGAAGTCTTGTTCTTAGAAAATCACCTAACTGTGTTTGAGTTTTGAAAGAATGGTGAAAAGTGTTCAAAATTCGGCTAAGTATGAAAAATGTAGGTTGCAGATATGGGAAATGCGAAAACCCAGACGAATCCCCCCAAGATTTCTCATTTGCAAACCGAATGTCGCATTTGCGACCTTAGGCGAAAAAGGGGAGGTTCACATTTTTGAGCAAAAGTGTTGCATTGACCTGCTCGACATCGTATTTGCGGAACAATTGCATTTGCGATCCTAGCAGCAGACTCCCTCTTCTTGCATTTGCGATGCCAAGCTCGCATTTGCAATTCCAGGCTCGCATTTGTGAGACCTGCTTCATAAATGCGAATATTGCAGAACTGAGATGCCATATTTTCTTTAAGTTAAAAAATGCACTCCGACACCTATCCAAAACTCACCCGAATCCTCGGGGCTCCAAACCAAACATACACTCAACCTCGAAAACATCCTTCAGACTTATCCATGCGATCAAATTGTCAAAATAATATCATATACATCGAATTAAGCCTCAAAACTCATGATTTCTTCTTAATTTTTGTAAAACATCAAATTTCCATTTTAAGTCCGAAACACATCAAACGACGTCTGTTTTCAACAAAACTTTACAAAATGTGCTTAAACCATATATAAGACCTCTACCAGGAACTGGAATCAAAATACAGGCCTGATACCATCACTTTCAAATCAGATTTCATTTCCAATTTCCTTAAATATTTTTAGATAACAATTTTACTCAAAAATTAATTTCTCGGGCTTGGGACCTCGGAATTCGATTTTGGGCATACGCCCAAGTCCCATATTTTCCTACAGACATTCTGAGACCGTCAAATCACGGGTCCGGATCCGTTTACCCAAAATATTGACTGAAGTCAAATTTATTCATTTAAATGTCAAAACTTAAAATTGTTCTCACAGAATTTATATTTAAGCTTTCCGGCTACGCGCTCGGACTATGCATGCAAATCGAGGCAACCCTAAATGAGGGTTTTCAAGGCCTTGGAGACACAAAATGGATAAGGAAATTGGTAATGACCCTTTGGGTCGTCACAGGCCTTCTTCTCCATTACTATGATAACCCAAAGAGGGAATGGCAGAACTCGATGAATAGATTCCTTAACATATAAGAAAGAATAGAGATTCCTTTTTTTCGACCACCTAAGAAGGGACATGGCTGTAATTCCCTGAATCTGTTCAAAGAGAGGCAGGGTAACTTCTATTATTAACAAAGATCCCCACCCATTATTCCTATCCAATGTTTTCCATGTTTTAGTTCTATCTTTCAATCCACAATTAATTAAGAATGGCTATGATTTACCCCTTCATCTTTTTTGATTGACTTGCTCAAAAAGTATTTAATTAATTTTAAGTTAAATAATTTTGCGCCCTTTGTGGGGATTTTCTAGTGAAAATGTTAGAAAATACACTTAACACTAGAGGGGGGTGAATAGCGTTATAATAAAAAATAGCGTAAACTTGCGGAATTTAAAAATTGCAGGAAATAAGTGCGATAAGGAAATAAATAGGAACGAACGCACCGATGTATCCTGGTTCACCACAACCCGTGGCTAGTCCACTCCCCGAGAGACTCTCTCGAGATTTCCACTAACATTGGTAAGCTTACGGGTGCTCAACAAACCTTTACAAACTGAGGACACAAGCCTCAACAACCTTTGCTCGAAGATACAACACTTCAAGACTTCAACCAAAGGAATCACAAGTTCCTTCTTACAATACAAGGGAACAACTTTCCCTTCAAGTGTATAAAAACACTTTGCACTCAAAACAAGACTCTCCTTAAGAGTAGATATGAGTAAACTAAATACGCTCAAGAGCGCAACAACTTTCGTCAACAATTTGGCTCTCAAAAACTTATGTAATGAATAGAAAATGATGAATAAGAGAGTATGCAAGCTTTAGCAATAGTATTGTCACTTTATTTTGTGCTGCGATAATCGATTGTCAAGATGATATAATCGATTGTTTTCCAATCGTTCCAAAAATCATTCCCAGATTTTACGCAGCACAATCGATTATCAAAGACATATAATCGATTACTGGCAACGTTCAAAAAATCTTTTCCAGATTTTACGTAAAACAATCGATTGTCAGAAATATACAATCGATTACTTGGCAAAGTTCAAAAAATCTTTTCCAGATTTTACTTAAAACAATCGATTATCAGAAATATACAATCGATTACTTGGCAACGTTCAAAAAATCTTTTTCAGATTTTACTTAAAACAATCGATTATGAAAAACATACAATCGATTACTTGACGGTGTTTGAAAATATTTTGACAACGGTCAGTTACATAATCGATTATACTATATGGACAATCGATTATTTATCAGTCTTTGAAAAATCAAATAGACACTGCCTCAATACAATCGATTGTCATAGGTTCACAATCGATTATTTGCAGCTTTGAAAAATATGTTTGGACACTGCCTCAACACAATCGATTGTCATAAGTTCACAATCGATTGTCATGCAGATTTGAAAAATCTGATGCACACTGCCTTAACACAATCGATTGTCATAAGTTCACAATCGATTGTCATGCATATTTGAAAAATCTGATGCACACTGCCTTAACACAATCGATTGTCATAAGGTTCACAATCGATTGTCATGCATCTGACTTAACATAATCGATTATCATAAGTACATAATCGATTATCTTAGTCCAGATTTTAGAGGCATGTTTAAAAATAATTTTTCTAAAATACATATGCATGATTTAAAATCATTTTGCTCTAAATTAAATATGCATGATTTGATAAAAATGTTTTTACGAGAGAAGCCAAGTCTTGAGTCAAGTTATCGGATCAAGATCACAATTTAAAGAACGACTCATGTATAACTTTATTTCTTGGTCTTGTGCTTGAATCTCATTATGTATCAATTTCGCGCTTGTGCTTGGACCTCTTCATATGTCAATTGCGCGTAGTTTGTCATTCATCAAAACCTACAAATATGAACACACGTTTAGTATAGTGCCTTGAGAACGTGTTTCAACAATTTCCCCCTTTTTGATAATGGCAAACCTTAAGCGGGATATGCATATTAGATAATTCATAATGACGATCCAAGACAAGTATAGATATGCATTTAGTTCCCCCTCAACATATGAATTCCCCCTCAATTTATACCAATAAATATTAAGTGCATAGCCTCTTATTCTTCCCCCTTTTGACATTAGCAAAAATGGAAAAAAGTAAAAGACATAATAAAGCAAATAATATCAACATATTCGATTATTGATACTAGATAATCGATTATGTACTAAAGAGAAATCGATTATCCTTAGGAGAAATCGATTATTCAGCATCAATCTTTATAATTCCCCCTGCCTTTAGGGCGATACCTGCAAAAATTTGTTAGACGTCTCCGACGCTCAAGTTAGAAATTATGTGAAAGAGAAAATGCAATGCATGACTTAGATCAACGTGGAGTCAAGAATCCCGAGTTCACTACGAATTCGGAAGAAGGACTCTTTCTCTAAGGGTTTTGTAAAGATGTCGGCCTATTGATCTTTGGTTTAAACAAATTCAATTTCGACATCCCCTTTGAGAACGTGATCTCTTATAAAATGATGCCTAATTTCAATGTGTTTTGTTCTTGAATGAAGAACGGGGTTCTTCGTCAAGCATATGGCACTAGTATTATCACATCTAAAAGGGATATGATCAAGACTTAGGCCATAGTGCAAGAGTTGTTGTTTCATCCAAAGGATTTGAGCGCAACAACTCCCCCCGACTACATATTCAGCCTCGGTTGTGGACAACGCGTTACTTATTTCTTGCTAAACCAAGAAACTAGAGAGCTACCGAGCAAATGGCAAGTGCCACTAGTGCTCTTGCAGTCCAATTTGCATCCAGCAAAATCGGAATCGGAATAGCCAACAAGTTGGCATGAATAACCTTTGGGGTACCATAGACCCACATTTACAGTACCAACAAGATACTTCAATATCCGTTTCACCACAGTAAGGCGAGACTCCTTCGGACATGATTGATAACGAGCGCATAAACACACGCTAAACATGATGTCTGGTCTACTAGCAGTAAGATAAAGGAGAGATCCAATCATACCTCGATACTTTTTGGTGTCGACTTCCTTACCTTTCTCATCTTTGTCGAGATGATCGGATGTGCTCATAGGAGTGGCCATTGCTTTTGCATTGCTCATTTCAAATCATTTTAGCAATTCTTTGCAATATTTAGCTTGACAAATGAAAGTTCCTTCTTTCATTTGCTTTACTTGCAGCCCCAAAAAGAATGTTAGCTCACCATCATAGACATCTCAAATTCGCTTGTCATCAAATCAGAAAATTCCTTGCACAAAGCATTGTTAGTAGCACCAAAGATAATATCATCCACATAGATTTGAACTAATAAAATATCATTGTTTATATGCTTAATAAAAAGAGTGGTGTCAACTTTCCCCCTAATGAAATCATTTTCCAAAAGAAATTTGCTCAATCTTTCATACCAAGTTCGGGGAGCTTGTTTAAGGCCATAAAGGGCTTTCTTTAGTTTGAAAACATGCTCGGGAAATTTAAAATCTTCAAAACCCGGGGGTTGAGCAACATAAACTTCTTCTTGAATAAAACCATTTAAAAAAGCACTTTTTACATCCATTTGATATAAATTGAAATTCATAGAAGAGGCAAAAGCAAGCAATAAATGAATAGCTTCTAACCTTGCTACGGGGGCATATGTTTCTTCATAGTCAATACCCTCTTCTTGATTATAGCCTTTTGCTAAAAGCCTAGCTTTATTTCTAGTGATTACACCATTTTCATCTAATTTGTTTCGAAAAACCCATTTCGTACAAATTATGGTATGATTTTCGGGTCTTGGCACCAAATCCCAAACGTCATTCCGTTTGAATTGGTTAAGCTCCTCTTGCATTGCCAAGGTCCAAAATTCATCCCCAATTGCTTCGGATATGGTTGTGGGTTCAATTTGAGAAACAAAAGCAGTATGTCCTAAGGTGTTCTTAAGAGAGTTTCGGGTACTTACCTGTTGTTCAATGTTGCCAATTACCTGTTCGAGAGGATGGTCTTTGATTGTCCTCCACGCGTTAGGTAGTTTCGTTTCTTTTTCCAATTGTGGCGCTTCCTCCGATAATTGATCCAAGACTTCATCTTGAGTTTCTTTCGGAGTTTCCTCTTGTACTTTGTCTTGAGGACTTAGTGAGTTTAAAATACCTGCAAGATCAAAACCAGAATCCTTTCTCGCCAAGCGAGCATTATATTCGGAAAATACAATATGAGGGGATTCCTCCATAGTTCCGGTTCTATTATTGAATATTCTATATGCTTTGCTACGTGAAGAATAACCAATAAAAATTCCTTCATCGGATTTGGCATCAAATTTTCCCAATTGATCTTTTCCATTGTTATGAATAAAGCATTTGCAACCGAATACTCTAAAATGGGAGATATTTGGTTTCCTTCCCTTATAGAGTTCATAGGGGGTTTTCATGAGTATTGGCCTTATGACTACTCTATTTAGAACGTAGCATGCGGTACTCACGGCATCCGCCCAAAAATGTTTGGGAATCTTAGCCTCATCGAGCATGGTTCTAGCCATCTCTTCGAGATACCTATTTTTCCTTTCCACCACTCCATTTTGTTGTGGTGTGCGTGGAGCAGAGAAGGTGTGCTCGATACCGAGTTTGTCGCAAAAGTCCGCGAAGAGATTGTGATCGAACTCTCCCCCATGCTCACTTCTTATTGAAGTGATGGTTGTTTCCTTTTCATTTTGAACACGTTTAAGAAAATATTTAAAATTATGAAAAGCTTCACTTTTATGAGCAAGAAATAGAGTCCAAGTAAATCTAGAATAATCATCAACAATAACAAAGGCATAACGATTTCTACCAAGACTTTCAATGCGAGATGGTCCAAATAAGTCCAAGTGAAGTAGTTACAAAGGTCTAGTAGTTGAAACAATATTTTTCGATTTAAAAGATGCTTTTGTTTGCTTCCCTTTTTGACAAGAATCACAAATAGAGTCTTTTTCAAATTTCAAATTTGGAAGACCAATAACTAAATTTTGTGAAACCAATTTGTTTAAAAGATGCATGTTTATGTGAGCTACTCTACGATGCCATAACCACATATCATCTTCTTTGTTCATAAGACATTTCACATATTCAGATGAAGAATTTGCGAGATCAACCATATAGATGTTATCCATTCTAAAACCACGAAGGATAATTTTAAAATCGCTATGGCGAAAAACTAAGCATTCATCCGAATCAAATAAAACAAGATTTCCTTTGTCACAGAATTGACTTATGCTCAAGAGATTATGTTTTAAACCTTTAACTAACAATATATGTTTAATGGAAGAAAGTTCATCCTTACCGACCGATTCGATGCCGATAATTTTTCCTTTGTTGTTATCACCAAAAATAACGCTTCCTCCTTCCTTATGTTCTAGTTGAAGGAACTTGGATTCTTCTCCCGTCATGTGTTTGGAGCATCCACTATCAAGGTACCAAAGTACACTTGATCCCATCAAACAAACCTACAAGACAAATTAATGAGTCTTTGGTACCCAAGCTGTTTTGGGTCCTTGAGAGTTAGGTGTAAAATGCTGTTGTGCTTGACATACATTTAAGTGTCTATGTCTAGTGAAACAAGCAGGAGCAATATGTCCAATTCGATTGCAATAATGACACACAACATTAGGATTATGCATTCGTCTAGGTTGATAGTAATTGGACGGACGAAATTCATTTACTCTATTCTTGACAATATGACTATTGCGCAATTCATGATAATCATTTCTCCTACTATTTGTTCTAGGATATGCAGCATTTCTAGAATAGTTGTTTCTAGGTTGAAAGCCATTTCTAGGTGTTCTAAAAGGTTCAAAGTTCCTTCTAGTGTTTGGCCTAGAATATGCGTTATTTCTAGAATGATTATTTCTAGGTTGCGATTGTTGAAAGCCATTTCTAGGTTTGTTATATCTAGGATGAGCGTTTGTTTTATTAATCCTTGGTTGAGCCTTAGGTTGTTGGGGGTTGGCTTCAACCTTTTCTTTAGGCTCATTTTTAAAACCTATGCCATGCTTGGTCGACTTCAAATTAACAAGGACTTCATTCAAATTTTTATGAGAAGAATTAAACTTATCTAGGGTGCCCTTAAGTCTTTCTACCTCATTTTTGAGATGCATGCAAGAAGTACAACTTTTACTAGAGCTCTCAGGTTTGTCGGCGCTTCTCTTGCCGAAAAATTTGTTTTCTTCTTTCAACTTCTCATTTTCTAAAATCAGTTTTTCCAAATCTTTTTCTTTCAAAGAGAGTTGTTTTTCAAAATCTTTTTCTTTTAAAGAAGCATTTTCCTTTATGCTTTTAACAGTTTTGGAAGCTTTAATAAATTCACCATACAACTCATCAAAAGTATTTTGCATTTCCTCAAGAGAAAAGAAATTTTTGGAAGAAATTTGACATACCTCTTCTTGGTTGTCTTCTTGTGCCATAAGACAAAGATTTGCGGCTTCGTCTTCTTCTTCCTCACTCGACTCGCCTCCGGAGTCGCCTCCCCAAGATATGTATGCTCGTTGTTTCTTGAAGGGTTTCTTCTCCTTTTTGATATTTGGGCAATTTGATTTAATGTGCCCGGTTTCTCCGCACTCATAGCACTTTATTTGATCTCCTTGCTTTTTGCCTTTTCGTTCATACTCTTTTCGCATGAACTTTTGAAATCTCTTGATAACGAGTCCGAACTCGTTGTCTCCGTCCTCATCATTTTGAGGTTGGCTTGTGCTTGCCTTGAGGGCGATTCTTTGTTTCCTTTGATCATTAACAAGAGGGTTAAGTATAGTAGATTCATAAGTCATAAGGTTACCTCTTAATCCGTCGATGGTGACATTTGAAGTGCCAATAGACTCTTGAATCGCGTCGGCCTTGGAGCGCCATTCCGTAGTGAGACTTCGGAGAATCTTTCGGACAAGTTCCTTATCCGTGAAGGTCTTCTTAAGAGCATGTAAGTCATTTACGATTTTAGAAAATCGTTCGAACATCTCATCGACCTTTTCGCCTTCCTTCATGTGAAACAGTTCATATGCATGGGTTAGAAAATCAACCTTAGCCTGTCTTACCTGGTCCGTACCTTCGTACGTGATTTCCAGCTTGTCCCACATTTGCTTGGCCGTTGTGCAACATGATATTTTCCTGTAATCATCAGCATTTATAGCTCAATATAATAAGTTAATTGGTTTAGCGTTGTTTTGCACTTTTCGGATATCATCCGCATCGTATTCCTCTTCGGATTTTGGAACCCATTCGTTTTCAACCTTTTTGGTTGGAATTTGTTCTCCCTTCATTATAACCTTCCACAGATGAAAATTATTCGATTGAATAAATATTCTCATCCTCTCCTTCCAGTATGCATAGTTTGTACCGTCGAATAGTGGTGGTCGGGTGGAGCATTGTCCTTCACCTATTCCTGCAAAAGAGTCACGAGTAGAAGCCATGGATTGTTTCTCTCAAACGGTTAAGTCTTCAGAGAGTTGGGCTCTGATACCAATTGTTAGAAAATACACTTAACGCTAGAGGGGGGTGAATAGCGTTATAATAAAAAATAGCGTAAACTTGCGGAATTTAAAAATTGCAGGAATTAAATAAGTGCGATAAGGAAATAAATAGGAACGAACGCACCGATGTATCCTGGTTCACCACAACCCGTGGCTAGTCCAGTCCCCGAGAGACTCTCTCGAGATTTCCACTAACACTGGTAAGCTTACGGGTGCTCAACAAACCTTTACAAACTGAGGACACAAGCCTCAACAACCTTTGCTCGAAGATACAACACTTCAAGACTTCAACCAAATGAATCACAAGTTCCTTCTTACAATACAAGGGAACAACTTTCCCTTCAAGTGTATAAAAATACTTTGCACTCAAAACAAGACTCTCCTTAAGAGTAGATATGAGTAAACTAAATAAGCTCAAGAACGCAACAACTTTCGTCAACAATTTGGCTCTCAAAAACTTATGTAATGAATAGAAAATGATGAATAAGAGAGTATGCAAGATTTAGCAATAATATTGTCAGTTGTTGTGTTTGTAAGACTAATTTGAAGGTGTATTTATAGTGTCAAAACCATGCATTACCGTTGCCTAATTGCCAATTAAGAATTGCTGATTTTGTGCTGCGACAATCGATTGTCAAGATGATACAATCGATTGTTTTCCAATCGTTCCAAAAATCATTCCCAGATTTTACGCAGCACAATCGATTATCAAAGACATATAATCGATTACTGGAAACGTTCAAAAAATCATTTCCAGATTTAACGTAAAACAATCGATTGTAAGAAATATACAATCGATTACTTGGCAACGTTCAAAAATTCTTTTCCAGATTTTACTTAAAACAATCGATTATCAGAAATATACAATCGATTACTTGGCAACGTTCAAAAAATCTTTTCCAGATTTTACTTAAAACAATCGATTATGAAAAACATACAATAGATTACTTGACGGTGTTTGAAAATATTTTGACAACGGTCAGTTACATAATCGATTATACTATATGGACAATCGATTATTTATCAGTCTTTGAAAAATCAAATAGACACTGCCTCAATACAATCGATTGTCATATGTTCACAATCGATTATTTTGCAGCTTTGAAAAATATGTTTGGACACTGCCTCAACACAATCGATTGTCATAAGTTCACAATCGATTGTCATGCAGATTTGAAAAATCTGATGCACACTGCCTTAACACAATCGATTGTCATAAGTTCACAATCGATTGTCATGCATATTTGAAAAATATAATGCACACTGCCTTAACACAATCGATTGTCATAAGGTTCACAATCGATTGTCATGCAGCTGACTTAATATAATCGATTATCATAAGTGCATAATCGATTATCTTAGTCCAGATTTTAGAGGCATGTTTAAAAATCATTTTGCTAAAATACATATGCATGATTTAAAATCATTTTGCTCTAAATTAAATATGCATGATTTGATAAAAATGTTTTACGAGAGAAGCCAAGTCTTGAGTCAAGTTATCGGATCAAGATCACAATTTAAAGAACGACTCATGTATAACTTTATTTCTTGGTCTTGTGCTTGAATCTCGTTATGTATCAATTTCGCGCTTGTGCTTGGAACTCGTCATATGTCAATTGCGCATAGTTTGTCATTCATCAAAACCTACAAATATGAACACACGTTTAGTATAGTGCCTTGAGAACGTGTTTCAACAGAAAATACCTAGTTCTTCCTGGTTCAAATCCAAAGAAACACCAAAAGGAAAATCCAACTCCAACCCGAATCAACGGCAGCGCATCGAGAAAAGAAGAATTAAATGCGTCAATGAGAGCTAAAATCGGGCCCATCGATCTCGTACAGCCCGAACGAGAAAAGGAGTGATGTAAAGGATCCCCTTCCTCTTTAAATCACCAAGCAGAAGTATGAAGCATACCCCTCCTCATCCTCCATACTGTGGCGGGCCAGAAACCAGCACAGGGACGTTTTGAACGAGGAATTAAAAATCCCCTTAAAGCAAACTAAATACCCCAGTCAAGTAAAACACTATAACACTTGTATAACATAAAATCATAGGTCAGAAGGAAATATTGACACTTAACGCCCATGGTGTTTAACTATCGATATAAACAACAGAATAAGGCTAAGTGCCTTCGCCATCAAAGTTTGATAAGTTAGACCTCGCTCAATCTGAGTTTAATGCTAAGTGCCTTTACCATCAAAGTTTGATAAGTTTGACCTCGTTCGAACTGGGAATAAGGTTAAGTGCCTTTGCCATCAAAGTTTGATAAGTTCGACCTCGTTCGAACTGGGACTAAGGCTAAGTGCCTTTGCCATTAGAGTCTGATAAGTTTAACCTCACTCAAACTGAGTTTAAGGTTGTGCCTTCACCATCAAATTTTCACAGGTTCGACCTCGTTCGAATAGGGACTCAGGCTAAATGCCTCCTTAATCAAAGTTCGATAAGTTCGATCTCGTTCGAACTGGAACTTGGGCTAAGTTCCTTTGTCATCAAAGTTTGATAAGTTCGACCTTGCTCGAATTGAGTTTAAGGCTAAGTGTCGTCGCCATCTGAGTTTGATAAGTTTTACCTTGTTTAAAATGAGTTTAAGGATAAGTACCTTCACATTAAAGTTAGATAACTTTGACCTCATTTGAACTAAGACTCGGGCTAAGTGCCTTCGCCATCAACATTTGATAAGTTTGACCTTGCTCGAATTAAGTTTAAGGATACGTGCCTTTTCCATCAAAGTTCGAGAATTTTGACCTCGTTCGAACTGGGATTAAGTCTAAGTTCCTTCGCCATCAAAGTTTGATAAGTTCAACCTCGTTCGAACTGGGACTCAGGCTAAGTGTATTCGCCATCAAAGTTTGATAAGTTCGACCTCGTTCGAACTGGGACTCAGGCTAAGTGCATTTGCCATCAAAGTGTGATAAGATTGACCTTGTTCGAATTGAGTTTAAGGACAAGAGCCTTCTCCATTAGAGTTTGATAAGTTCAACATCGTTCGAACTGGGATTCAGGCTAAGTGCCTTCGCCATCAAAGTTTGATAAGTTCGACCTCACTCAAATTGACTTTAAGGCTAAGTGCATTTGCCATCAAAGTTTGATATGTTCGACCTTGTTGGAACATGGACTCGGGCTAAATGCCTTCGCCATAAATGTTTGATAAGTTCGACCTCGCTCGAATTGAGTTTAAGGCTAAGTGCCTTCACAATCAAAGTTCGATAAGTTCGTCCTCGTTCGAACTAGGACTCAGGCTAAGTTCCTTCGCTATCAAAGTTCGATATGTTCGACCTCGTTCAAACTATGACTAAGGCTAAGTGCCTTCGCCATCAGAGTCTGATAAGTTTGACCATGTTTGAATTGAATTTAAGGTTCTGCCTTCGCCATCCAAGTTTAATAAGTTTAACCTCATTCGAACTGGGATTAAGGCTAAGTGCCTTCGCCATCAAAATTCGATAAGTTCAACCTCGTTCAAACTGGGACTCAGGTTAAGTGTCTTCACCATCAAAGCTTGATAAGTTCGACCTCCTTCGAACTAGGACTAAGGCTAAGTGCCTTCATCATCAGAGTCTGATAAGTTCGACCTCGTTTGAACTAAGTTTAATGTTCTTCCTTCGCCGTCAAAGTTTGACAAGTTTGACCTTGTTCGAAGTGGGACTCAGGCTAAATTCCCTCGCCATCAAAGTTGGATAAGTTTGACCTCGTTCGAACTGGAATTAAGGCTAAGTGACCTCACTATTAAAGTTTGATAAGTTCAACCTCGCTCGAACTGAGTGTAAGGCTAAATGCCTTCGCTATCAAAGTTTGATTAGTTCGACCTCCCTCGAATTAAGTTTAAGGCTAAGTGCCTTCGCTATCAGAGTTTGATAAATTTGACCTCGTTCAAACTGAGTTTATGGCTAAGTTCCTTTGCCAACGAAGTTTGATAAGTTGGACCTCGCTCGAGCTCAGTATAAGGCTAAATACCTTTACCATCAAAGTTCTATAAGTTTGACCTCGTTCGAACTGGGATTCGGGCTAAGTTCCTTCGCCATCAAAGTTTGATAAGTTCAACCTCACTCGAATAGAGTTTAACGCTAACTGCCTTCGTAATCAAAGTTTGATAAGTTTGACCTCGCTCGAACTGAGTTTAAGACTAAGTGCCTTCGCCATCAAAGTTTGATAAGTTTGTCCTTGTACAAACTGGGACTAAGGCTAAGTGCCTTCGCCATCAAAGTTTGATAAGTTTGACCTGTCACACTCCTTTTTTGCTATACACCCCCGCAAAGGAGCGTAAAGGAGCTTTTACAATTAAAGGACAATCAGAACGGGATTTGGTTATTAATTATTCAGAGTCGCCACTTGTGAGATTAATGGTGTCCCAAGTCACCGGTTGAATCCCAAACCGAGGAAAATCATGACTGTGTTAATAGTCCACGAACCAGAAATTCAGATAAGGAATTCTGTTAACCCGGGAGAAGGTATTAGGCATTCTCGAGTTCCGTGGATCTATCACGGTCGCTCAACTGTTGTATTTAGCTTATTATCTGATTTTATTATAAGAAGAACTATGTGCCATTTTTTACTTTTTTACCGCTTTTATTTAATATATATTTATTTGAGAAAGTGAACGTCGTTTAAAGTGTGCTTTTGGATTGCACCACCTGAGCCCGCAATCATAAGCACACTCTATCCAACGTTTTAGGATTTTGAGTTGGGCCGCATAAAATGCCCACCCGTATTTAGGAATTTAATTTATTAAAGCCGCGCCTAATAGAGTCTAGTGTGTTGTGATCTTTTGGGAGGGTCGTGAAATTTGCTAAACGACCCTTTCATATTTTCTAAATATATTTTAAACCTTTATTGAGGGCCCCGCAATTTGTATTTTTGTTGGGCGAGGCTCGTCTATTTTTCTTTTTAAAGCATAAACATAAAAGGTAACTAGATTTTCTATTTTTGATTTTTGTCTCTAATAATGAAAGAAAGATCCTAGTTAATTATATTTAAAATCCGGGCCATAAGTTCAAGTCCGGGTCCAAACAAAAGGACGAACCTTATAATTTAAAACTTGCTACCTAACTCAAAACCCGAATTATATTACAACTGACGGATCAATTGTTAGTTTAGCACCAGCAATCTAGATTTTACCCATCTACTGGTGCTCCAGACGGTAGACAATAAGTGCCTCAATATTCAAATAAGAAGGCCTTTAGACCTCACTGCCCTCAACTAACCAAAGCTGGCCCAGCCTTTTAAATCCAAATCAACCACCTCAAATTAACTAAGAAACTGCTATAAATCCGTAAAATTGATCGAATCCTAAAATATTCTCGAAATCACCTTCTGTTCTATCTAGCGGCCAATTTTCAAAATGTAAATAAGTAATCTGCAAACTACCTTAACTTTTAAGCCCAATTGTGTTAATCTAATTGAAGAACTGGTTATTGCCAATGCTTTACCAGAACCAATTCATAAGCATTTTAGACACAAATACCCAACACACAATTCAAACGAACCCATTAACAGTCCAATCCGAAATAGGCAATTCCAATAAGTGCTAGAACAATCGTAATCAACCTCCTTTAATTCAATACATAAATATATCTATTATTTTCCAACCCAATACAATTCGATTGAGACAAATTCCACAGTCCAACAGTTTCCATGAGTCCAATTACACATTCATAGCAACTTGTATAACATTCAGTAATTAAGATATCTAGGATACAAATCAGTGAAACAACAACTCAAATTTAAGCTTCAATTATTCATGTAGATATCATGTTTCAACATTTCTAGATTACAAATTGGCAAGATTACAGCTGTGTACCTGGAAATGGGATTTTAACAGAGGAAAGGGATCAGCAGTAGCTATATAGTTAACTGAACAAGAGAGATTCAGGCGGCAGCACTTTGAGCTAGTCAACAGCGATAATAGATAGCCCAGGAAGTTGGTATATAGCCCGGAAATGTTCAAAAACCAATATCAACAACAATTTCTCAAGCCAACCAACTCAGTTGAACTTTAAACACACCCAAAATAGAAGATGCAACCTCCGGATTATTCCAGCACACATCCGATGACAAAAACTAGACCAGAAAATCCCAAAAACCCTATTTAAGCCACAATAGATATGAAATCACTGGAATATGACCACACTATTTCAACGAACCCAAAATTTAACGGAACCTATAAAAGTATGAAGAAAACTAACAGCAAACAGAATCAGATCTGCAAAATACTCAATGAAACAGTGATTTCATTTTCCTTTTATGGATTTTGAAAGTTTCTAATGTTTTTGGTTTTTCTATATGAAGAAATCTAAAACCTAAGGGAATTTCAGATCTAAATTTCAGATCCGGAAGCTTGAGGGCATTTTTTGGGCTTCCAAACATGTTAAACAAGGCATTTGTGGTGCCTTTTTATAGGCACAGCTTAAAGGATCTTCAGATTTCAGTTTTCCATTTTAGGTCCTTTTTGAATTCTCATTATTGCTTAAGTATCCCTTGATTTCTGACTTGTTCCCCAAGTTACTACTACCAAAATTATTAAAACTTACACTAAAGCCCCATTTGGAATGTCCTGGAAGATTGTACTTTCATCTACCTTATTGCTATGCAATTATAAATACCTATCCTACCCTTGACTTTGTTTTAAATTTACCAATTTTAATAAAACTACAATTTTTCATACCTATTCTACCCCTGAAACCTTCTTGAAATTACTAACCCAACCAAACCCCCTTTTTAGAGTTAAAACTAGCTGTAATTATCCCTATCAGCTATAACCAATTGATTATCCTAACTGAAACAAGTCACACTAATTAGAACCATCCACAAACAATCAAAAGAAAAACATATTAAACTAAATCAAACATGTCACACAAGATTGGAAACAGATTGAAATAAAATAAACTAATAATCAAAGGATTGAATCGATGAACGGCTATAAACCACACTTTAGCAAAGGTAGTAATATTAATCACTATGCTAAACTACACTGATCTAATTAACAACTGAACAAGCAATAATTAAAACCTAAAAGCTACATTGACCCAATAGCCCCAGATGAACATGGGCTAATCCCCAAACAAATAATCACCCAATCACTTATCATTAGAAACTGTGTAAACAGAATCATTTTAGATGACACTTGAACTTGAAAAAATAAAAATTATGAAGAAAAATAAAACAGAGAAAGAAAGCGATGAACGGAACTTACTGGTTTCATATTTGACATGGCTACCTCATCGAATTTGATTTCCAATTAACGTTATTTGTCTATTTCGTCAAGAATAGACAGATAAAGTTAAATAAAAATCAGTCAACCTGAAAACTCCCAAAACAAGTTGACCCCCAACCCAAGACCCGAGATTCGACGAGCTCCGGTGATATTTGACGGAAACAACGTAGATATTTGGATGAGGGAAGAGAGTAGATGATTTGGGGTTACTTTATTCGTATTTTAAGTGGGTTTTTGTTTTGGTCCAGAATTTTGATCCAAAATTTGAGACTATCTGCTATGATTTGAGGGGAGTGATTATGGGGGTTGGAAAGAGGATAGGAAGGAGATTTGGTGGTGAAATTTTTTGCTTATTTGGAGCTCCGCCGGCGGCGGATGGCTGAGGCACGGCGGGGGTGAGGTGGTGGCCGGTGGTGTTTCAGGGGTTAGGGTTTGGTACGAGGAGGTTGTACTGATTTATTACACTTTTATGTAATTAGACCCACGAGTACTGGACCATTGATCAAAGGTAATGAACGGTCGTGATTAAAAGATCTTAAAACCAGACGACGTCATTTCACACGGGGCTGGATCGGGCTGAGGCGAGAGTTGCGCTTGAGGTTTTGGCCCAATTTTTTGTAAGATTTTGGGCTAAGGATTGATTACAAATGGCCCAGTTTTTGTCTTTTTAATAAGACCACCTTTTTTAAATTCTTCTTTTCTTTTTTTATTTATTTCTCTTGCCTTTGTTTTCAATTTTTGTTTTCCATTTTATAATTTTGCATTGTATTTTATAAAAATGTAAAAAATAAAAACAAAACTTTAAAATAAACTAATTAATGACCTAAAATTACTTATAAACTATTTTGGGGTAATTTTCAATTAAAACGATAGAAAATGCTTAAATGAACTATTTTTTGTAATTTTCATGTTTCGTTCTAAAACAAATTAACTCGTAGTTAATACTAAAATATGAAACTAAATCCTAAATGTAAATGCATATTTTTTGTATTTTTTATATGAATTAAAATGCACAAATAAAATGCAAACAATTATTAGAAAATGCCACAAAATGCACAAAAATTGTAAAAATAAAGAAAAATAATTATGTTTGAATTTTTTGGGAATTATTTATATATAGGGCAAAAACAACGTGCTCACAGCTGCCCTTCTTTGCTCGGAAACACAAAGAGTTTTCGTGTAAAGACAAGTGAGCGAAAATAAGGGATTTTTTCCCGTTCACACATTTCGTGTGAAGCATTTTTTGAAAAGTTTATCCGCACCCTACTTCAGAGGTTGCCTACATATCCTGGGCTAATCAGGAATCAAGTCAATGTAGTTCGGGAGTGTTTGGTAGCTGGGACTACCAGGAGATGTGATTTCACTGCGGTTGCTGCTTCTGCCGCTCGCTGACCTTCCTTATTACTCCGTATCAATAGTAAAAGAAGCTAGCTTAAGCTATGAACTATGAATTACAAAAAATCCTATCTAAATTCTTCAAACTTGTTCTTGTACTTCCTCGTTGTCTTATATTCTTTTGTTGCCTTGTTGTCTTGTATTCTCTTTGTAAAATCCCTTGTTGTTACTTCAACTAGTCAACCCAGATGTTGCACCTTCTCTCCAAGTTACTGAAATTTGAAAAAACTTGAACTTGAATGTATTCCTCTGTTATCCAGGCGGGTCCTGATCGCTGAACTTAAACTTGAATGTATTCCTCCATTATCCAGGAGGGCTCTTGACTTCACCAAAATAGACAAAGAAAAGAAAATTTTCAACCTGAGTTTGAAAAACTGGGTGCTTGTTGCCATATACTAATAAGATTTGAAAGCTAAAACTTGAATTGCGATAAGACTAGTGTAACTTTAAAAATTTAAAAACTAATGATTTAAAGACTGTAATGTATTCCTCTGTTATAGGGGAGGGCTCCCCACTTCAAGGCTTAATATTTAAAGACTGAAAGAAAACTTAAAATTTAGAGACTAAAATGTATTCCTCTGTTATAGGGGCAGGCTCACCACTTCAAAACTTAAAATTTAATGACTCACAAAACTTGAAACAAAAATGTATTCCTATGTTATATGGGTGGGCTCCCCACTTCAAAACATAAAATTTAAGGATCGACAAAACTTGAAATTTAAAGACGGAAATGTATTCCTCTGTTGTAGGGGGAGGGCTCCCCACTTCAAGACCTAAATTTAGTGACTGAAAAAACTTGAATGTAAAGACTAAAATGTATTCCTATGTTATCGGGGCAGGCTCCCCACTTTAAAACTTAACGTTTAAAGATTGAAAAAACTTGAAATTTAAGGACTGTAATATATTCCTCTATTATAGGGGCGGGCTCCCCACTTCAAGACTTATATTTAAAGACTGACAAAACTTGAATTTTAAGACTAAATTCCTCTATATCGGGGCGGGCTCACCACTTCAAAACTCAAAGTTTAAAGATTGACAAAACTTGAAATTTATGGACTGTAATGTATTAATTTGTTATCTGGGCAGGCTCCCCACTTCAAAACTTGAAATTAAAGACTGACGAAACTTAAAATTTAAGGACTGAAATGTATTCGTCTGTTATCGGGGCGGGCTCCCCACTTTAAAACTTAAAATTTATCCTAAGCATGCAAACTTTTAGACTACCCTACATTTCCTATGTTATTCCTCATTATCTTGTGTTTTAACCATACCTTACTTGCCGTCGAAGCTGATTACTTCTTGCACTTCCCTCATGGAGAATTCCTCCTGAACAACCAATTTTCTACCCCTGTTTCAACCATCAAAAATTTCGTTAGTCCAAAATGGTGGTTAGTTGATGGCATTCTTGTTGACAAATCCTTCCATTGCCTCGATTGTGTTGACTGGCTTCCTTAACATGACCCCGAACCGCTTGACTTTCTGCATGACCTTCCAAATTGCCCAACCCTTGACAACCTGAATGTTTTGTACCCACATTGTTGTTTCACCTTTTTGACCCTTTTGCCTAAACCTTTACATTTCTCACAACATTTCCCAATTATTCCACCAATAAAACATCCGGCGACTTCCCATATTCCACTTCACATTATGTTCTCGTTGACATGCTCTGACCACATTATGCTTCACCATTTCCGAAAACTGATAGTGAGCTTTGAAATCCTTTTTACTTGCATTGAATAAGACTGACATTGACATGTGTTAGACATATAAAACCTTAAAAGAAATGAAATGCAATGAGTTAACGAGTTAGGGATAAGAAGAATCCCAAACCAGATAGTTGTTAAAAAGGAAAAAGAAAAGAAACTTATCTGACCAGATAGCTGGCACCAATGATCACGACATGCATTTCCGAATACTTGACGCAATCTGTCTAGCTACTTAGCTTTCAAATGCCATGCTTTATTGCTTCAGAATTTCCATCACTTGTTGGCCTTACCTAAACCTTAACCTTGCTTGCTTTGCGGTTACATGAAACGGTTTCCACTAACAGGCCTTTCTCAGTTTGCCATTCCTTAACTCACTTTTACCTTAAGGTTCCCATGAGGGTTTTCACCACTAAGACTCTCATTTTATTTTTCTCTCAACTCTCGTCGCCTTTCGGTGCCCGCAAGGGTTTTCACCAATAGAACTCTCTAATTTTTATTTGTTTTTGTTATTTTGAACCTGAGTGTTGCCATTGCCACGAATTACCGCTACTTGCTCGACTTGGAATTTCTCAAAAATTGATTAGAAGGTCTTTCTTTGGACCGTAGCGTAGGCTTTTGGATGGGTTAGAAAGGAGGGTATAAAAGACTAACATAATTGAAATGGGTTCAATATTACAACTTTCAGAATTAGATTTCTTACACAATCACAATTTCTGCCCTAGTTTCTTGCTTGGAGACTTTTGGATTTTCTTTTGATGAGACCAAACTGTGAGGCTGCCTCCGTATCCTAAAAAGGAAGGTCAAACGTAGTTCATGACATAGAAATTACTTTTGTTTTTGTGGTTCTTTCTTTCTTTCTTTTTTGTATCTTTTCTTCTTTTCATTCTTTTCGTTTCCCTTCTCTTTTCTTTTGTTTTTTTTCTTTTGTTTTTTTTCCTTTCTCTTTTCTTTTCTTGTTCTTCTCTCTCATTTTTTCTTTTTTTTTACTTGTGCCATTTGCATTTCTTGAGTGTGCCGTTGATTCCGAAGGAGGGGTAAGAAAGAAAATAAGTAAGGCTCAAATTGGATTACAAGGGATAAAAGTGTTTTGATAGCAAAATAAAACGCCTTCGTCATTTCAATTTTTAAGACAGGCCAAATACAAGCGAGTATATTCAGAAATACAGAAATCATACATAGTATCTCTTGATCGCATCGAGTTTGATGGCCACATTTCCTTCTACATCTGCCAAATACCATGCACCACTAGACAACACTCTGGTTATAACAAATGGCGCCTGCCAGTTTGGAGTGAACTTTCCATTTGCTTCTGCCTGATGAGTCAAGATACGTCTCAGTGCTAATTGTCCGACTTCGCACCTTTCCTGTCGTACACTCTTGCCCTTTTTGTTGGTTAAATTGGACATGCCGCACTGATACTAATCTCGTTTACTAATCAAACTCAACTGTTCAAGGCGGGTGAAATCTTCATCATGTCCAACTCATTATCACACTCAATTTCCTGTATTACTACTTCAGAAAAAAGCTGTCTTTCAGGACTGGGCCGAGGATTCCTCATGCATGTCATGTTATTGATATCAGCATAAAAGAGTTGTACATAGAAGAAAACAAACTCAAATAGAATTAAGAGTGAAGAAATAACGACAACTGCATTTCATTGACGGACACGATAACAAGGTTTTAACTCATCAAAACAGATGGAACATAGCATCTGGACTACAAACCCTTGAATAATCCATACGGTTTAAAGAAAAACAAGACCCAGTACCAAGACTTCCAATCATTGACTTTTACCCGTTGTCAGGCGAACTGTGCATTTTCCTTGCTTGCCCGTTCCTTTGATTCAACCATGTTTATCTCAATGAATAATCTTTTGAACCTCTTTTACACGTCTCCATCCGCACCACTCATTAACCCAATAACCTTTGACAACATCGGCTTATTATCAATCCCTTTCAACTGAAACACCACTTTCTCACTAGTTGACTTTTCATTCAAATTGGTTGTGCTAGAACGGATCACCGTCTGCGAAGGTTTCTTAGGCTTTCCTCCCTTATGCATTAATTCGATCACATGAGCCTCATGGTGATCTGGGAGCGGATTTTGATTGATATTTTGTGCCTCTGGGGTCTTAACCTTAATCCGGTGATTATCAATAAGCTCATGCGTCGCGTTTTTCAACTTCAAACATTTCTCAGTATTGTGCTTTGGCATCCCTGAACAATACTCATAAATAACCAAATGGTTCAGGTTTCTAGGAGGGGGGTTTGGCATTTTGGGCTCAATTGGGGTCAACATTCCCAACTGTTTCAATCTATCGAAAAGAGTGGTGTAAGATTCTCCTAGCAGAGTAAGCGTTTTCCATTTCTGGGCCTTCTCATTTCTAAAAGCTTGGTTTGGGCGAAAGATGGCTCCTGGTATGTAAGCCATGGGGGTTAGATATATTTTTTGTGGAGGTGGATATGTGTTTTGGGGAGCCGGTGCACGCCATTGCGGGTGCGCCGGAGGCTGAGTGTATGTCTGAGCGTAGTGGATAGAAAAGCGTAGTTCTGGTGGTGGGTAGTAATGTTTTAGTGGGTCATATGGGGTGTATGGATAATTTGGATGGTAGGGTTTGTGTTGGTAGTAGGGTGAAGGGTTTCTGGACTGGGACCAAGTACTCGCTTCCACTGTTGCAACTTTTTATTTCTTTTTCTTTCTGAGCACACCACCAGTGCTGCTTTGGATGGCCAGGGTGGTGGCTTTAAGTGTAGAATAGCTTAGGATCTTGTTTGATTTCAGTCCTTCCTCGATCATCGCCCCTATTTTTACCACTTCATTGAACGACTTGCCAACTGATGTTACAATTTCACTTTCCCTCATCGGGGGATCAACTCTCGCTGCCTGCTCCCTCCAGCGGAAACAAAACTCTCTAAAACTATCCCCTGGCTTTTTCTTAAGTTTCAATAATGACAAACGGTCGGGGACTATCTCAAGGTTATACTGAAAGTGGCCAATGAATGATTGTGCCAAGTCATCCCATGTGTACCATCTACAAAGATCCTGTCTCGTGTACCATTCCAGTGCGGACCCGCTCAAGCTTTGACCGAAATAGGCTATCAACAATTCATCCTTCACCCCAGCAACTCTCATCTTACTACAAAAGCCACGCAGATGGGCTAATGGGTCACCGTGCCCCTCATACAAGTCAAACTTTGGCATTTTAAACCCCCCAGGCAACTGAACGTCAAGAAATGGACATAGGTCTTTGTATGCCACGCCGACCTAGCTGCCTAAACCATGCATGTTACAGAATGATTGCTCTAGGCTTTTGACTTTACAAATTACTTCCTCTTGGTCTGCATCCTTAACTGGTTTCTCAACTTCTTCAGTGATCTCCAAATGAGGGGTATAGCTTTACGGCTCAGGAGCTTTAAAAGTGGGTTTAGGAGGGTAATATTTAGTGTCATGAGCTTGGAACAGTGGCTCACTAGATGATATTTGTAATGTGGCTGGAGTAGGTGCCACAAAGATTGGAAACAAGGGTGGAGGAGGGTTCTGTTTAGGTGGTGGAGCTGGAGGAATGTATGAAGTGGTAACATAGCCTTGGGTGATATATGGGAAGGATGAAGATGTGTTAGGAGTAGGATGCTCCTGAGCCTGCACTAATGGTGGGATATAGGACGAGTTGGCGGGGTACAAAGGTGATGGGTACCCTTGAGACCAAGCTTGGTACATTTCAGCCATTTGTGCTTTCAACTTCCTCATATATTCTTTCATATCACCCACATCATTCACCTCGACCTCTTTTGTAGGGTCCACAATACTGGAGTCAGATTCTTGTATTGTCATCTTATCTTTCGATCGGGTGTTGTACGGGTGAGTTGCCAGAAATGCCAATCAACTAACCACCTGCCTGGACTCAACATCAAAAACATCTTGGTTAATGGTTAGGGCATGAGCAGATTTGATAACAGCACGTTAGGAATGAATGCACCTAAGCGTTTTAACGGATTCTACATGCATTTTCTCAACTGCTTGAGTCATCCCGACCTTTTCCTTATTTCTGATTGCATAATTTCTCTCTTTTCTTTTCTTCTTCTTTTTTCTTTTGTTTTTTTCTTGCCCTTGACTTCTTTTATCCTTATTCTCTCATTCCCTCATTTGTTTTCCTTTCCTCTTTTGTTTTTCACCCTTTTTCTGTCATTTTTCTTTCTTGTTTTTCCTTTATTTTATTTTCTCTCTTTTTATTGCTTTTTTGCTCTTCTCTTTTCATTTTTTTGTTATGATCGAATACTATATGGACTGCCTACGTATCATGACCCCGCATGAATCAGACTAGGCGTAGTTCGTAAGATAGAAGATAAACAATAACAAAATATATTTTTGGAATTTTCAATTTTTCATAATAAAACTAACTATGACTACAAATGTTTAAAAACCGAGATACTTAAACTAGCAGCTTCTGAAAAAACAAAATACAGACTCAAAAACAAACGACCCACATACTCTAATCAACATAAATACAAACTTAAAAATAAACTGACAGATTTCTTTCCCTATATGCCAATGTTAACCAAAATCTGAAATGTATTCACTTGGCCATTGTCTTTTTTTCTTGTTTTCCAAATTAAAATAAACGATAGGGTATTTCAAGCATGGCCCTCCGGCGCCTCGGGGGCGAAGATTTTAAGGCTGTGAGGGTCAAATATCAAAATATGACCAAAGGTGGCTATTTGTGCAAAGTCCTTCCGGCGTCCCGTTTGGGAACATTTGGCTATTTCTTGACAAAACGGCATCACCTAGTTTATTTATGACAAAAATTAAAGTTTTGACATTTTTTTCGATTATTTTTGCAAAGGGGGGGTCGGACCCGATAAGGGTTGCCTACGTATCTCACGCCCTGTGAGAATCAAACCATGCGTAGTTCAGACAAATTAACCGAACTATTTTAAGACAAAACTCTTTTTCATTTTTATTTTTGGCATTTCATAAGAAAAAAAATAAAATAAATAAAATAACTACTTTTAAAAACAAGACTCTTTTTCTTTTTGTCGACGCCCCTTTTTCAAAAGCGAAATCGGGTTTCACGACATTCTGGGCAAAACAACTCTCATTCCCATTTGGGAATTGGGTTATGGAATTTGAAGAGTCTCCACCTAGTGATTATAGTGCATTAGGACACTTTTAAAGATGAGAGGAGTATTTTGAAGGAACCAGAGTTCGGGTAAGGGCTTGAGATTATCTCGAGGGGAAGGTGTTAGGCACCCCTCAAAGATCAACTATTGTTGTTCCCGGCCGTGCTAATGTGACGTTATGAAGAGATGGAGCAAGTAGATAGATAAGGTTCACATATAAACATTTGGACAACTTACGAATATTGAAAGGGAAAGGCATAAGTTAAATAAAGTAGAAGAGAGAATGGAATTGAAAAGAAAATCATTACATTAGAAAAAACATTTAAATAAAGAAAGCAAAGGAAAGGGCTCCTAGGTTTGACTACAATATGGATCACTTCGGTGCAATACATCGTACACACTCCTCAAAGAGGGGTCGCATATGGTATTACCGCACCGGTCATCATCTCCATATTCTACCCTTCCCGACCCGTTAAGGTATTTAAACACGTTGGTATCGTTTACCTAATGCATGCTAGTACCCGTCCAGACCTATTAGTCCTGGGGTATTAGGACTTCTACTCTTAAGAGGGGGAAAGAAAGATAGGATATATATGGAGTTTTCAAAGGTAAAATACTAGAACGACAATTAAAACAAATAGCATCTAAGAGGTATGCAAACAAGACACTCAAAGGCTCAGATAAAACCCTGTAACACAACGGCAATTAGTCTAGCATGACTTCAAATACTGATTTGGTCTTTAGAAGAGGTTAAAAGAGAGGACAGATTAGTTTAACACATAGAAGTTGGATAGAAAATATGCTTCGAGCTCCCCGATCCTGTTGTTAGGAATTGATAGGTTTTAAAACCAGTTAGTCCTAAAGGAAAACATAGGCATAAGTCTGTTGAAAAGAGAATTGAAGTTACAGAAACGTTAAGAAATGGCTTACAAATTAGCCGCATTGTTTGAACAAAAGGATGCAAGAAGAAATTTTTCAAAAGAACCTCAAAGTATAAAATCAGGCAAGCAAAGTAATTTAAAACTGCAGGTTCGGCATTTGAATAGGCATTATAGGTTCAGAATAGCGGAAAAGGGAAGATTTGGGCCCGATTTTGAAAATAGACAGACTTGGGACGAATTTAATTAACACGTTTTAAACATGCTAGGCGAGTTTGGGACATAATATACACACTGACCCTTTTTGTTACTGCTTTTATACTTTTAGACGGTGTACTGTTTGCCTAGCATTTATACATTTCTTGTAGGCATATTTCCTAGGCGAGATGCAACATTGAGATCCTATAGTCATGTTTTCTATACGAGATGCAATGTTGAAAGCTTATAGGCATGGTTTCTATATAAAATATGACATTGAAACTTGTAGGCATGGTTTCTATATGAGATGTGATAATGCAAACCCTATAGTCATGGTTTCTATCATGGACCGATACACCATTGTAAAGCCTTATAGACATTGTATCCATCGTGAGATGCGGTATTGAAAAGCCTTATAGACATGGTATCTATAGTGAAATGCAGCATGGAAAGCCTATAGACATTATTTCTATACAAGATTGCAATAAAGTAAACCTATAGGCATGATTTCTATAAATTGATGCACTAATGTAAAACCTCTCCCATATCCCCTTTCACTATATCCCCGAGTTTTTTTGTACAAATTACTTACAAAATCTGGACAGAAAACATTGAAGGAAATAAAATAAATACATCAATAACTACATTGTAACAACTGAGCTACTCATTACTTTGGAGGAGAGGAAACTTTTGGATGCAATGAGGAAATCTTTGGATACGAGTCATCCTATACATCAGCAGCAAAGGGATGCAACTACACCAACTAACTCTCCTTTTGGTGATTGCAGCACATTAGCATTTTCCCAGGCGGGGCAGCACCAGATCGTAACAACTACTCCAGTATTCTCTTTACAGGAATGACAACTCTTGGATGTGATGGTAAGTACAAATCCACTAAACGCTTTAAATCATGCAAATTCTAGTACTGGTCGTGGGAACATGAGCAGGATCAAATCACAAAAAGAACAACAAAACAAGGCAGTTATGGGTAATGTATAAGCTGAAAAAACATTGACTACACAAGGCAATTTTCAAGAGATGCCAAATCCAATATTGACAGGTAGACATATATATAAAGAAGGGGAGGTAGATGATATGTTAAAGCAATGCTAGTCAGAGGCTTCAAGAAAAGGTGATTTGTCACCAATTCATAGTGAAAGAAGTAAGAAGTCTCATGCAAAGGATAGAAGTTGGGACGGCAGGGTGATTGAAGACGCAAACATAAGGAGGCCCCCAACGAGAAAATCAAAACAAAAACAGGTCACTCAAACAATATCTACAAAGTCCAATCGCTCGAAGAAAAAAGCATGAATTTTGAAGACATTTTAAAAATATTTGTGGACGAAGACAAGAATCTACAAATTGAAGTACTCACAAAATTAGAGAAAAGAGAGAACCATGGTGGCTTCTTCATCTTTTTATTTTACCATCACATTAGTATTATAATATGTAATATCATTACATAGTATGTTATAAACTCTATGATGATCATAGAATTCTTAGTTCTTGCTAGTTCTTTCTTTTTACATACTTGCTAGTAGGTGAGGCTTTTTATTTGCCTCAATAGGATTAGTAAGGTAAGGTTTAAGCCGGTTCTGTTATATGGGTAACAATACCGATACTATTGTCCCCCTTAATTTTACTTTTCCTAATTGTTGTAATTTTCTTTTTCAATTATTAATGAAAACTAGCCCTAGGCGCTTTCCTAGTGGATTGCCAAAAAATAAAACAGGCTCGAGGAAGCTCAAAGAAACTTTAATGTCCAACATATACCTTTTACCAAATCTAGGCTCCCAAATTCGAGGCTTTCTCTTTAGAGTGTTTCAAAGTTCCAAAGGCTTTCATGGAAACCTAGGTAATGCTTACACTCTAAGCAATTGGAGTAGTGCAAAGTGTGGGATTACCATCCCTAAGGCATCCAACTTCAGAGGAGACTCCAGGGTCCCTAAGCATCGCTTGCCAAAGAGTGGTAGGACTTAAAGAACTAGGAGTAAGTGAAAAAGTGAGGAATTAGAGGAATACCAATGCAAAAGGTGGTCATACCTAGTCATGAAATGAGACAGGCACACCCCTAACCTCTTGCATGGTTCGAAAAGCAAGAGCAGACTTGCAAAAAGTCAGACTAGGGCATGTATGGTGATTAGGACACCAACAGGCCTATGTCAAATCTCATACATAATATGGGGATTAAGGGAATGGGATTACTTTGAGTATATGTTGAGCAACCTTGGTTCTTAACTAGGAATGGTAATACGATGCCACCATAGCCTAAAACATAACACACATTCAAACAGGGGTAAAGGAAAGGGGAATCACATAAGAACACTTGAAATAAACAGAATTAACTAAAGGGTTTGGGGAAAGGGATGTACAGGGATGCATCCATAGAAGCAAAAAACATCAGAATCATAAGGATAGGGGTGGAGGATGTACATACTGAACTTAAACTTAACATTTACAGGTAAGGGAAAGGGATTAATGGGTTAAGTAGGCTAGAACTTAAACTGAACATAAACAAATAAGGGAAAGGGATTAGGCATGCTAGAACTTAAGCTGAACAAAAACAAATAAGCGAAAGGGATTATGCATGCTAGAACTTAAGTTGAACATAAACAGGTAAGGGAAAGGGGTTAAGTAAATAGGTAGCATGGAGAACTGAGAAAGTAAATCAAGAACCTACCAGTTGCAAACTGGAGTAGTAAAGAAAGTAAAGTATATGAGACTTTAGAATTTAGCCTTGGATTTCAGCCGGCTAAGCTCTAGCAATAGAACAACTAACAGAGAAGAGTAGAAGAGAAGAGAGAGGTTTTAGTGAGTATGACTAAAGATAGTTCGTGTAAGTGTGTCCTTTGAGTGAGAAGAGATGGAGGATACTTATAGCTTGAAGATAAGCAGCACTAAGGCAAGAAAATAACCTCAGTATCAATTACAATCAATTATGGGAAGGGTTTCCTTTAATTAAGGAGTCGAGCGTGAGGTAAATAAACCTCAGTTTGTTTTTGGAAAAAAAATCAAGTACCAGTCACAAATTGCAGGGAAGATACGTGTAAAGAGTTTGAAATTCACACGGTTAAACACATAAGAGAAGTTAATCACCTAGAAAATCAAGGAATTAGAGATACGACTTTGTTTGAACTTAGTCAGAAAGCAGGTCCAAAATAAAGAATCAAAATAAGTTCATAAGAATCAATTTTCCGAAATTGGGGTTGTTCAGAAAAGGGGAAATGTGACTACATAAAGAGATGCATAGATTTGAACATTCAAACTGGAAATATAAAACAAATCATGTAGCAGAAATACACAAGTAAGAAATTAGAGGCGGCTAGTGTCTAAACATGAAGAAAGCATGCAGAAAGAAATGAAAACCCCCTAAAGCTTAAGGTTTTCGTCACATATAGAGTATGATTAAAAGAAATGAGTAAAAATCAACTTACAATTGATTTGGAAGAAGGTTTGTTTTTGAATAATCGACCAAAGGAGTTGTGTTTCTAAAATGGGGTGATTAAAATCGGCTAAGTATGAAAAATGCGGGTTGCAGATGTGGGAAATGCGAACTGGGGTTCGCATTTCCGAATCATGACCAGTTATGGGAATTGCAAAGACTAGTTAGCATTTGTGAACATAGAACAAATCGAGGGACTTCGTATTTGCAAACAATACATCGCACTTGTGAAAGTCCCAGCTTTGCATTTGCGAGCCATGTGGTCGCATTTGCAATCCCTGGCCAACAGGAACACCTTCGCATTTGTGAGATTGGGCAGACCTAGGCTAACTTCGCAATTCCGAGAAGCCATTCACATTTGCGATATCGCATTTGCGATGCAAAGCCTGTGGGTCAGAAATAGAAGAACATAGATGAAGATGAACACAATGAAGAACAGAGAACACAGTAAGCATATTAACTCGGAAACCCTAGAAATAACATAGTAATGAAATACCTAGGATCCATGGTAGAAAATACTCAAAAATCACAATAACAACTAGAAAAAAACACAATAGAGCAAAAAATTAAGGAAATCAGAGTAATCAAAGAAACCCTAATTTTTTAGAAGACGAACAGTTTGAAAGCCAAATCGGCAAAGAAAATATGAGAAATACTTTGAAACTTTTTAGAAAACACTAGGATATAGAGAAGATCGCAAAGATAAATACTCAGAGAAAAGCATAAAGAGTTAGGGTTTCAGAGAAAGAACCCTAAATGGTGAGATAGCCTGGAACGGACTAGTTCGGAGTCAGCAACGGACTCATAGCCTCAAGGCTTGCCAGAGAAAGACCGGGCACGGCCACATAACTCAAATTGGAGGACCTCTCGGCCGATCACCTTCGAGATAAGGTTCCAATATTTGAAACAAAGAGCCATGGGACGCAGGAGTAGGAAAATATAGATGTTTCAAGGCTTGGGACACCATGATCGCCGGTGAGAAGGAGTCGGAATAGGCTAGGGTTAAGAGAGGGCTAGAGAGCATTTGGGGTAAAGGGGGATACAAGGGCGGCTGAAATGTGAGAGTGAGTAGGTTTTGGGGGTGTTTTGGGTTAATTAAGGTAGGTGTAAAGTGGACCGTTGATCTAAATGATCAACGGCCACGATTTTAAGTGAGGAAACGGGAAGGTTAATTGGACGGGTCTGGGTCGGGTAGATTTGAAATTGGGTATCGTAAGTTGGGGTTAATTTGGGGGTTGAATTGGGCTGCATTTGGGTTATAATTGAAATAAAAGGGGCTACGATTTAAATAGCAATTTTTCCCCATTTGAATTTTTTAAAAATATTAAATGGCATATTATTGATAGATGAGACGAGGGTCGGTGGTAATGAAAGGTTAGAGGTATGGAGACAGACTCTCGGGTCTAAAGGTTTCAAAATAAGCAGATCTAAGACAGAGTACCTGGAGTGCAAGTTTAGCGCCGAGCCGAGCGAAGTAGGCAGGGACGTGATGATTGGTTCTCAGGCCATCGCCAAGAGAGACAGTGTCCGATATCTTGGGTCTATGATTCAGGGGTACGGAGAGATTGACGGGGACGTCACTCATCGCATAGGAGCGGGGTGGTCAAAGTGGAGGCTTGCATCAGGAGTCCTGTGTGACAGGAAAGTTCCACACAAACTCAAGGGGAAATTCTATAGAGCCGTGGTTAGACCTGCGATGATGTATGGGGCGGAGTGCTGGCCCGTGAAGAACTCGCATGTTCAGAGAATGAAGGTTGCGGAGATGAGGATGCTTAGGTGGATGTGCGGACACACCAGGCTAGATAAGATTAAGAATGAAGTTATTTGAGAGAAGGTGGGGGTGGCCCTGGTTGATGAGAAGATGCGAGAAGCAAGGCTGAGGTGGTACGGGCATGTGCGGAGAAGAAGTCCCGATGCCCCGGTGAGGAGCTGCGAGCGGCTGGAGATTGTTGGCGGTCGGCGAGGCAGAAGGAGGCCTAAGAAGTATTGGGGAGAGGTGATTAGGCAGGACATGACTAGAATGCAGGTTTCCGAGGACATGACCCTTGATAGGAAAGTCTGGAGGTCTAGAATCAGGGTTGTAGGATAGGGGCTCCTAGAGTTTTTCGTACGCCTCATCCGGGGTTAGGTGTGGGTCAGCAGGGTTACCCATAAATGATTTGTGTTTTAGCTTATGTCCCCCCTATGGATGTTAGTTATGGTAGTTACTGTATGATATTATTGCATGTGATTGTATTTATGTTTCGTATGTTTAGATAATTATTTACGCTATTTCTGCTAGAGTTACTAATGCTTTATTGTTTTTGTTTTTGTCTTTGTTTTTGTTTTATTGCTGTTTTTCCTTTTATCCACTGAGCCGGAGGTCGACTGGAAACAGCCTCTCTGCCCTTTCGGGTAGGGGTAAGGCTTGTCTACATATTACCCTCCCCAGACCCCACCTGGTGGGAGTATACTGGGTAGTTGTTGTTGTTGTTGTAGTAAATGGCATTATTAAAATCCAATTGAAATACCGAGTTAACAAAATGTATATAGGTATTAGTTAAAAATATTATTAACGATTTTGTAATTAAAATACTTGTCAAATAGAGAAATAGGCTAAAATTTCAATTTCATGCAATTTTGATTTAGAAATACCTAATGCACTTGTAAAATTCTGTAACAATTATGTAAAAATATGTTTCTATGTCAATAAGAGAATAAAATAAATTACTCATCAAAATAACAAGATTTGGGACTAAATATTAGGTTTTATAGTACAAAATAAGTCATAAATTAATTTTAAAATGTAGAAAAATACCAAGACATTTGTGGATTGTTATATATTCATCCGTATGCTATTTTGGAGTACTTTCACTGTAAAAATATATGGAAAAAATTGGGTATCAACAGCTGCCCCTCTTCACCCCAGGAGGATGAAAGAGTTGTCAATAAAGACAAGATTGCCAATTTTGACCGAAGACGGCGACTGTAAGAGAATTTTGACTGCGCTCTGTCCTCTGAGCTGCCTACGTATCCCTAGTTTTACAGGAATCAGACCACATGTAGTTCAGGAACCATTGACGGAATGTGTCGATGGAGATTCGAAAAGGAACGGACACGATGGTTAGATTTAGAAAGTATTTGGAATCAGACAGGTTGCAGAGAAGTGGAGCGGGATCGCTCCTGCTGAGACAGCCGTGAGCCAGCTAGTGTACCTGAAAATGAACGATGTGCGTATATATTGCATAATTTAAATGTGATGCAAGTTCCCATTGGACCATGAATGTTGTCTTAGGATGATTAGGATGGCGTCCTCAAACTATGACGTCCTGGGCTATGAAGAGCATAAAAGTAAAGATTCGCAGGCCATGAAATGGTGTTCTCGGGCTATGCATATGGTGCCTCCGAACTATGGTGCCTTTGAATAAGTTGGCGATATTTCATCCCATGAGAAGGTGACAAGGGTGGCGATATTTCAGCAAAAGCGAGAATTGAAATGCGGGAGGCGATATTTCAGCCAAATGAGACAGGCTGGCAATTTTCAGCCAAAATGCAAAATAAAGGAGGTTGGGCTTAACCTCGGAAGGTAGAGAATAGCCTTATGCAATGCAGGATGGAGACAGAGCTTAGTCTCGAAAGGCAGAGAATAGCCTTATGCATGATGGAGGTAGAGCTTAACCTCAAAAGGCAAAGAATAGCCTTTACGAAAAAATGCAGATGGAAACAGAGCTTAGTCTCGAAAGGCAGAGAATAGCCTGATGCAGGATGGAGGTAGAGATTAACCTGGGAAGGCAGAGAATAGCCTTATGCAAAAAATGCAGATGGAGACAGAGCTTAGTCTCGAAAGGAAGAGAGTAGCCTTATCCATGATGGAGGTAGGTCTTAACCTCGAAAGGCAGAGAATACCCTTATGCAAAATGCAGATGGAGACAGGGCTTAGTTTTGAAAGGAAGAGAATAGCCTTATGGAGGATGGAGGTAGGGCTTAACCTCGAAAGGCAAAGAATAGCCTTATGGAAAAAATGCAGATGGAGATGGGGCTTAGTCTCGAAAGGCAGAGAATAGCCTTATGCAAAATGGGGGTAGAGTTTAACCTCGAAAGACAGAGAATAGCCCTATGCAAAAAGCCGATAAAGATAGGGCTTAGTCTCAAAAGGCAGAGAATAGCCTTATGCAGAATGTAGGTAGAGCTTAACCTCGAAAGGTAGAGAATATCCTTATGCAAAATGCATATGGAGACAGGGCTTAGTCTCGAAAGGCAGAGAATAGACTTATACAGAATGGAGGTAGAGCTTAACCTAGGAAGGCAGAGAATAGCCTTATGCAAAAAATGCAGATGCAAACATGGCTTAGTCTCGAAAGGCAGAGAATAGCCTTATGCAGAATGGAAGTAGAGCTTAACCTTGGAAGGCAGCCTTATGCAATGCAAAAAATGTAAAGGAGAAGATAATAGCGATTTCTTAGCTGATCGTGATATCGTGACTGCTGGGGAAATGTTGGATGTAGATAGTAAACTTTTGCGAAGCAAGTAGTCGTTTTGAGAATTTCGACTCAGATGAGCAATTTCGTTATTTTGTATCCTAAATTCTTGCATCCAAAGAAAAATCTTGAGCTCTGTAAAGGGGAGGTTAGTTCGTATCCCTCGGCTCGTGACGTACTGTATCATTTGGGGTAGCGTTGCTGAACGATAGTAATCCAAATGATTTTATGCAAAATTTGGCAAACATGATGCTAATGTGCATATATAAGAAAAGAGAAGACAATTTGTGTTTTATGATGAACCTACAACTACAACGTGGTTCAAGACACGACAACCTTGCAGGTTCCGGAATTTTGAGGGTCCTCCTCAAAATTATGCCCCAGTTTACCGGGCTGGCATTGTTCACGGAGGTGCTGAATGGATGAAAAGCAAAATCCTTAGAATGTCCCCAGTTACTTGGTTGATGATGATGCGAAAATTGACAAACTACCTTCGGAATTTTGAGGGTCCTCCTCAATATTGTGCCCCAGTTCCAAATGCGGGGGGGGGGGGGGGGGGGAATGAAATTTTATTAAACATGTGACTGAACCCATAGGGCTGCCTACGTATCCCCCCTTAAATTGGAATCAGGTCAGGCGTAGTTCAAATTACATCATGGAAGAACATAATAATCAAATGTAGTATCTTTTCACGGCATCAGAGTCGATCGGTTTAGGCCAAACTTCTCAGTCCATTTCTGCAAGAATAAGAGCTCCTTCAGTTAGAACCCGGTGAACCATGTACGGACCTTGCCAATTGGGAGAGAATTTCCCTTTGGCTTCATCTTGATGTGGGAATATCTCCGTTAATAGCAGTTGTCCCGGTGTGAACTTTATTGGTCGAACTCTCTTGTTGAAGGCTCTGGACATTCTTTTCTGATACAACTGATCGTGGCAAACCAAATTCATTCTGTTTCCATCTTTAAGGGCTAACTGCTCGTAGCGACCCTTGACCATTCTACGTCATCTAGCTCAACTTCTTGTATGATTCTCAAGGATGGAATTTCTACGTCGGCGGGAATGACCGCCTCTGTACCGTAAACCAACATGTAGGGAGTTGCCTCGGTTGATGTGCAAACGATAACCCAATAAAGCGAACGACAATTTCTCATGCCATTGTTTGTGCTTTTCAATCATTTTCCTTAGTATCTTCTTGATGTTCTTATTGGCTGCTTCTACAGCTCCGTTCATATGAGGTCTGTAAGCTGTAGAGTTCTTATGTCTGATTTTGAATATTTCACACATTGCTTTCATTAGGTCATTGTTGAGGTTAGAGCCATTATCGGTGCTGAATGATTCAGGAACCCCAAACCGACAAACCATACGATCTCTGATGAAATCTACGACTACCTTCTTGGTGACTGCCCTGTATGATGCTGCTTCAACCCATTTAGTGAAGTAATCGATTGCCACTAAGATGAACCTGTCTCCGTTTTATGCGGCAGGCTCGATAGGTCAAATAACATCTATTCCCTAGGCGGTGAATGGCCACGGTGGCTTGTTGCAGTGAGCTCATTCGGAGGTACCATTATCATATCCGCATGTATCTGACAGTGGTGACACTTTCGGACATACTGAATGCAGTCTTTTTCCATAGTCATCCAAAAATATCCTGCACGGAGTATCTTCTTTGCTAGAACAAAACCATTCATGTGCGTCCCACAAGTCCCTAAGTGCACTTCCTCCAATAACTTGGTTTCTTCTGTCGCATCGACACACATTAATAGTCCCAAATCGGTATTCCTCCTATACACGATTCCTCCACTGTGAAAGAAATTGTTGGACAAACTTAGAAGCGTGCGCTTCTGAGTAGCATTATCAAGCTCTGGATATTCTCCTGTTGTTAGGCACTCTTTGATGTTGTGGAACCAGGGTTTTCCATCGGCTTCTTCCTCAACATGTGCACAATATTCAAGTTGATCATGAATCTTGACCTGGATACGGTTGATGAAGTTTGTATCTGGATTCTGAATCATGGATTATAAAGTGGCAAGCGCATCTTCGAACTCATTCTGTATTCTTGGAACATGCATGAATTTAGTTTTTCTAAACCTCTTTCTCAACTTATGTATGTGGTGCAGATAAGGGAGTATCTTAAAATTCTTGGTAGCCCATTCTTCTCGAACCTGATGTATGAGCAGGTCGGAATGTCCAATCACTAGCAGCTCCTGAATGTATCAATGGCCCATTTAAGCCCTAAGATGCAACCGTCGTACTCGGCCAAATTATTTGTGCACGGGAACCAGAGCTTGGCGAATACCGGGTAATGTTGACCGGTTTCTGATTCCAGGATTGCTCCGATACTAACTCCTTTGAAATTTTCTTCTCCGTCGAGAAACATCCTCCAACCGTCATAGGATTCTGCAATATCTTCTCCTGTGAAAGCTACCTCCTCGTCGGGAAAATGCATTTTTAGTGGTTCGTATTCCCCTCATACGGGATTTTCGGCGAGATGATCTGCCAAAAGCCTGTCCTTTAACTGCCTTCTGGGTGACATAAACAATGTCAAATTCATTCAACAAGATTTGCCACTTTGCGAGCTTGATAGTGGGCATGGGCTTCTGGAAAATATACTTCAGTGGATCCATCCTTAATATGAGGTAAGTAGTGTAAGCATAGAAATAATGCCTCAATTTCTGAGCTACCCAGGTTAAAGCACAATAGGTGCGATCTAGTAAGGAATACCGAGCCTTGTAAGGGGTAAACGTTTTGCTGAGGTAGTGGATGGCTTGCTCCTTTTCTTCCCATTTCATCATGTTGCCTTAAAACGCAACCGAATGACCATCTAAAACAGCGAGATAAAGCAATAAAGGCCTCCCCGGCAGGCGGAACCCGAACTGTTGGCAATTTGTGAGCGACGATGGATGTGCTGAGACTCGTCATATCATCATAAGACCATGCAAAGATATCCTCATATTCTCTAAAAAACTCCGTATATTCTTTCTTTCCTGTCTGTGATAAGTGTACACTGATGCGCGTTTCTTTGACATTCTCTGTATCTCCCAAATTGACGACCTCAGTTTCATCCAAATTGGACTTAGGCCTATTTTCAAAATTCTCGACCTCTCTGACAACCTCTTCGGTATATCATCTTCCTCTGAGTCTATGTCCGTTTGTTGCATATCCTCGGAGCAAGTTACAGTTGTCGGTTCATCATAAAGATACGTAATAGTAATGTTGTGTGGAAAATAAAGTAAATAGTAGAGAAAAGTAATGAGTAGTGACATATTTGATAAACTGGAAAATGCTTTTGATTAAATTCATAAATGTTCAAAACATCGGAGCTCTTTTTGAACGTAAAGACAATGCGGAAAGTAAATAAAACAACTAAAACTATGATGCATGATGCTTGTTCAGCCTTGCTACCCCGAAGATCTCCGGGCGATGGTGGTCCTGATTGACCAATTGGTGAGGTGTTCTCCCCGGTTCATATTGATGGTGCCAGAATGCACGAACTAACTTTTGGGGAGGGGAATAAAAATAAAAAGCAAAAAGGTAAAAAGTTTGTGCGGATTCTGATAAATAATATTGCAATATTTAAACACATTGTGCGGGAATAAAAATCGCCTCCTAATTTGGGTGCCTCATTTTTTCCCGAGGTAGGCCTAGCGACAAAATAAAATTTGGAGAACTAATAATACCAAATGCCTCATTTTATTGATAAAAACAAGACGAATCTTAAAAAAATTGAATGATAAAAGATATCACTAATGGCCAACTACCTTATTAGATTAGGAAAGTTGGAAAGTAAAAATCCTAACTACTTCGTCCCTGAAGGACCTTCCCCAGATTTGGTACTCTTTCCTCCCTCGTACAGCTGCATCAAATCACGCACTCCCAACAACAGATAAATGTTGGCATGAAGATCCTCCCACCAACTTAGCAACCTCGGGTGAATGTTGGATACCATACCGAATCTGGGGACCTGGTACCTCATTTCTGCAAAATGAAGTGTTAGGCCCTTAACCCCTCCAGACTCGACTGTTTAAATCAATAATTAGCAAAAAGTATTTAGTTCTCCAAATCAGTGCACATAACGTTAATACGTCTGTTTGGGTTTCAAGGAAACCAGATTGACTTAAGTTTAGGTTATCTTAATAAGTCATTATGCGGACAACATAACTAACTAGGCTAGGGTTGACCATGATGCATGAACAGTTCAATATAGTAAGGCTTCTATTTTTGAAGTGCTAGACAAGGTACCCTTGAGTGGACAACTCGAGAGGGAAAGGCACGGAACCATCGGCTACACCGTTGATCGACTTGTTTTAACGCAAATATGCCTTTGCCAAATTTAGGGGGTTTATAATATTGGAAGAGCGCAACCACTCATTATAAGCGTTGCTATAGGATTTGTTTGGCATGAGTGGAAAATGATGTTGAAGGATGCAATTACAACAATGAAATAAATACATGTATTTTCACGTTCATACGATAATGATTATAATAGATGCTCGTAATTTAAGACAGAATTGAAATAAAGTTAAAGTAGTAAAGCAGTTAAAGAAAAAATAAAACATGAAGAATCAAGTTAGAAATTATGAAGAAATGATTAAGGCAGTAAATAAAGGCAGTAAAGAAAGAAATAAAGTCATAAAGCATGTAATGGTAAAAACCTTAAAGAATTCCCTGGCAGAGTCGCCATGATGTCGACGCCCCCTTTTTCAAAAGTGAAATTGGGTTTCACATTATGGGCAAAACAACTCTCATTCCCGTTTGGAAATTGGGTTATGGAATTTGAAGAGTCGTCACCTAATGATTATAGTACATTAGTACACTTTTACAGATGAGAGGAGTATATTGAAAGAAAACCAGAGTTCGGGTAAGGGCTTGAGATTATCTCGAGGAGAAGGTGTTAGGCACCCCTCAAGATCCACTAGTGCGGTTCTCGTCCGTGCTAATGTGACTTTATGAAGAGGTGGATCAAGTTGACAGATAAGGTTCACATATAAACATTTGGACAACTTAGGAATTTTGAAAAGGGAAAGGCATAAGTTAAATAAAGTAGAATAGAGAATGGATTTGAAAAGAAAAGCATTACTTTAGAAAAACGTTTAAATAAAGCAAACAAAGAAAAGGGGGTCCTAGGTTTGACTATATTATGGATCACATCGGTGCAATACCCCGCACACACTCCTAAAAGAGGGGTCTCATATGGTATTGGCGCACCGGTCATCATCTTCATATTCTATCATTCCCGCCTCATTAAGGTATTTAAACGCGTTGGTATTATTTACTTATTGCATGCTAGTACCCGTCCCAACCTGTTAGTCCTGGGGTATTAGGACTTCAAATCCTAAGAGGGGGGAGAGAAAGATAGGATATATATGGAGTTTTCAAAGGTAAAATACTAGAACGACAATCAAAACAAATAGCATCTAAGAGGTATATAAACAAGACATTCAAAGGCTCAGATAAACCCGGTAACACAACAACAATTAGTCTAGCATCACTTCAAATACCGATTTGGTCTTTAGAAGATGTTAAAAGAGAGGAAAAATTAGTTTAACACATAGAAGTTGGATAGAAAATCTGCTTCTAGCTCCCCGAGCCCGTTGTTAGGAATCGACAGGTTTTAAAACCAGTTAGTCTTAAAGGAAAATATTATTTTCAGACATATGTTTGTTGAAAAGAGAATTGAAGTTACAAAAAGGTTAAGAAATGGCTCACAGATTAACCGCATTGTTTGAACAAAAGGACGCAAGAAGAAAGTTTTCAAAAGAACCTCAAAGTATAAACTCAGGCAAGAAAATTAATTTAAAACTGCGGGTTTGGCATTTGAAAAGGCTCTATAGGTTAAGAATTGCCGAAAAAGGCAGATCTGGGCCCGATTTAGAAAATAGACAGACTTGGGACGAATTTCATTAACACGTTTTAAACATACTAGGAAAGTTTGGGACATAATATACACATTGTCCCTTTTGGTTACTGCTTTTATATGTTTAGACGGCCCACTATTTGCCTAGCATTTATACAATTCCTATAGGCATGTTTCCTAGGCGAGATGCAACAATGAGATCCTATAGGCATTCTTTCTATACGAGATGCAACGTTGAAAGCTTACAGGCATGGTTTCTATATAAAATATGAAATTGAAACTTATAGGCATGGTTCTATATGAGATGTGATAATGCAAACCCTATAGTCATGGTTTCTATCATGGACTGATGCAGCATTTTAATGCCTTATAGACATGGTATCTATAAAGAGATGCAGTATTGAAAGCCTTATAGACATGGTATCTATAGTAAAATGCAGCATGGAAAGCCTATGGACATGCTTTCTATATAAGATTGCAATAAAGTAAACCTGTAGGCATGATTTCTACCATTAATTGATGCACTAAAGTAAAACTCCTCGCATATCCCCTTTCACTATATCCCCCAGTTCTTTTATACAAAATACTTACAAAATTTGGACAGAAAACATTGAAGGAAATAAAATAAATACATCAATAACTACAACAGGTCCGGGGAAGCTCAAAGCAACTTTAATGTCCAACATATGCCTTTTACCAAATCTAGGCTCCCAAATCCGAGGCTTTCTTTTAGAGTGTTTCAAAGTTCCAAAGGCTTTCATGGAAACCCTAGAAATGCTTACACTCTAAGCAATTGGAGTAGTGCAAAGTGTGGGATTACCAGCCCTAAGGCATCCAAGTTCAGAGGAGACTCCAGGGTCTCTAAGCATGGCTTGCCAAAGGGGGGTAGGACTTAAAGAACTAGGAGTAAGTGTAAAAGTGAGGAATTAGAGGAAGACCAATGCAAAAGGTGGTCATACCTAGCCATGAAATGAGACTGGCACACCCTTAACGTCTTGCATGGTTCGACAAGCAAGAGCAGACGTGCAAACAAGTCAGACTAGGGCATGTATGGTGATTAGGACACCAACAGGCTTGTGTCAAAACTCACTCATAATATGGGGATTAAGGGAATGGGATTACTTTGAGTATAGGTTGAGCAACCTTGGTTCTAAAATAGGAATGGTAATGAGATGCCACCCTAGCCTAAAACATAACTCACATACAAACAGGGGTTAAGGGAAGGGGAATCACATAGGAACACTTGAAATAAATTGAAGTAACTAAAGGGTTCGGGGAAAGGGATGTACAGGGATGCATTCATAGAAGCAAAAAGCATCAGAATCATAAAGAGATGTACATGCTGAAATTAAACTGAACATAAACAGGTAAGGGAAAGGGATTAAGGGGTTAAGCATGCTAGAACTTAAACTGAACATAATTAAATAAGGGAAAGGGATTAAGCATGCTAGAACATAAGCTGAACATAAATGAATAAGGGAAAGGGATTAAGCATGCTAGAACTTAAGCTGAACATAAACAGGTAAGGGAAAGGGGTTAAGTAAACAAATATCTTGGAGAACTGAGAAAGTAAATCAAGAACCTACCAGTTGCAAACTTGAGTAGTAAAGCAAATAAAGCGGATGAGACTTTATAATTTAGCCTTGGCTTTCAGCCGGCTAAACTCTAGCAATAGAACAAGTAACAGAGAAGAATAGAAGAGAAGAGAGAGTTTTTAGTGAATAAGAATGAAGATAGTTCGTGTAACTGTGTCCCTTGAGTGAGAAGAGATGGAGGATATTTATAGCTTGAAAATAAGCAGCACTAAGGCGATAATCTCAATATCAATTACAATTAATTAGTGAAAGGGTTTCTTTTAATTAAGGGGCCGGGACTGAGGTAAATAAACCTAAGTTTATTTTTGGAAAGAAAATCAAGTACCAGTCACAAAACACAGGGCAGATACGTGTAAGGAGTTTGAAATTCACACGGTTAAACACATATGGCAAGTTAATCACCTAAAATATCAAGAAATTAGAGATACGCGTTTGTTTGAATAATGTGACTATATAAAGAGATGCATAGATTCGAACATGCAAAACTGGAATTATAGAACAAATCATGTAGCAGAAACACACAAGTAAGAAATTAGAGGCGGCTAGGGTCTAAATATGAAGCAAGAAAATATGCAGAGAGAAATAAGAAACCCCTAAACCTTAGGGCTTTCGTCACATATAGAGTATAAAGAAGAACATAGTTGAAGATGAACACAATGAAGAATAGAGAACACACTAAGCATATTAACTCGGAAACCCTAGAAATAACATAGTAAAGAAATACCAAGGAGCCATGGTACAAGATACTCAGAAATCACAACAATAACTAGAAGAAAACACAGTAGAGCAAAGAAATCAAGGAAATCAGAGTAATCAAAGAAACCCTAATTTTTTAGAAGACGAACTGTTTGAAAGCCAAATCGGCAAAGAAAATATGAGAAATACTTTGACAGTTTTTAGAAAACACTAGGATCTAGAGAATATCGCAAAGATAAACACTCAGAGAAAAGCATAGAGAGTTAGGGTTTCAGAGAAAGAACTCTAGATAGCGAGCGAGCCTGGAACGGACTAGTTCAGAGTCAGTAAAGGACTCATAGCCTCAAGGCGTGCCGGTGGAAGGCCGGGCACGGCAACAAAACTCAAATCGGAGGACCTCTGGGTCGATCGTCTTCGAGATAAGGTTCCAATCTTCGAACCCAAGAGCCATGGGAGGCATGAGTAGGAAAATGTAGATGTTTCAAGGCTTGGGACGCCATGATCGCGAGTGAAAAGGAGCTGGAACAGGCTAGGGTTCAGAGAGGGCTAGAGAGCATTTGGGGGTAAAGTGGGATACAAGGGCAGCTCAAATGTGGGAGTGAGTGGGCGAGTCTCGTCTCATTTTTATTTTAAAAGGATAAACGTAAAAGGTAACTGGATTTTCTATTTTTTATTTTTGTCTCTAATAACAAAAGAAAGATCCTAGTTAATTATATTTAAAATCCGGACCTTAAGTTCAAGTCCGGGTCAAAATAAAAGGACAAACCATTTAGTTTAAAACCCGCTACCTAGCTCAAAACCCATATTATATTACAACTAACGGATCAATTGTTATTCTATTATTGTGCCTGGGAGGCCCACACTATATATCGTCGTTAGCCTTGGAATTTTGGCCACATAGAAAAGGTTCAATATTCATCCATATTGAACAGATTGGGAGATGGAGGGGTCGACCCTTCCCTAGTACCAGCAATCCAGATTTTACCCATATACTGGTGCTCCAGACGTTAGAGAATAAGTGCCTCAATATTCAAATAAGAAGGCCTTTAGGCCTGACTTCCCTCAACTTACCAACGCTGGCCCAGCCTTTTAATTCCAAATCAACAACCTCAAATTAATTAAGAAACTGCTATTAATCTGTAAAAAAGATTTAATGCTAAACCAAAATATTCCTGAAATCACCTTATGTTCTATCTGGCTACTGATTTTCAAATTGTAAATAAGTAATTTGCAATCTACCTAAACTTTTATGCCCAATTGTGTCAATCCAATTGAAGAACTGGTTATTGCCAATGCTTTACCAGAACTAATTCATAAGCATTTTAGACACAAATACACAGCACACAATTCAGACGAACCCATTCATAGTCCAATTCGAGCTACGCAATTCAAATTAGTGCTAGAACAATCCTAATTAACCTCCTTTTGTTCAATACATAAATATATCTATAGTTTGACAACCCGATACAATTCGAATGAGACAAATTCCACAGTACAACAATTTCCATGAGTGCAATTACACATTTATATGAACTTGTATGACATTAAGTAATTAAGATATCTAAGATACAAATCAGTGAAACAACAACTCAAATTTAAGCTTCAATTCTTCATGTAAATATCATGTTTCGACGTTTCCAGATTACAAATTGGCAGGATTACAGCTGTGTACCTAGAAATAGGATTTTAACAGAGGAAAGGGATTAGCAGCAGCTATATAGTTAACTGAACAAGAGAGATTCTGGCAACAACACTTCGAGTTAGTCAATAGCGACAATAAACAGCCCAGGAAGTCGGTATATAGCCCAGAAATGTTTAAAACCCAATAGCAATAACAATTTCTCAAGCCAAGGAACTCAGTTGAACATAAAACACACCCAAAATAGAAGATGCAACATTAGGATGATTCCAGCACACATCCGATGACCAAAACAAAACAAGAAAATCCCAAAATCAACCCTATTTAGAATGTGAAATCACTGGAATATGACCATACTACTTCAATGAACCCAAAATTTAACAGAGCCTACAAAAGTATGATTAACAACAAATAGAATCAGATCTTACAAATACTCAATGAAACAGTGATTGCATTTTTCTAATGTTTGTGGCTTTTCTATATATAATGAAAGCTAAAACCTAAGGGAATTTCAGATCTGAATTTCAGATCTGGAAGCTTGGGGGTATTTTTTGGGCTGCCAAACTTGTTAAACAATTATTAGTGGTGCCTTTTTATAGGAACACCTAAAAGGAACTTCATATTTCTATTTTCCATTTTAGGTCCTTTTTGAATTCTCATTATTTCTTAAGTATCCCTGGATTTCTGACTTGTTCCCCAAGTTACTACTACCAAAATTATTACAACTTACACTAAAGCCCCATTTGGAATGTCCTAGAAGGTTCTACTTTCATCTACCCTATTCCTATGCAATTATAAATACCTATCCTACCCTTGACATTGTTTTGAATTTACCAATTTTAATAAAACTACCCTTTTTCATACCTAAACTACCCCTGGAACCTTCTTGAAATTACTAACCCAACCAAACCCCTTTATTAGAGTTAAATCTACCTGTAATTATCCCTATCATCCTAACTGAAACAAGTCACACTGATTACAACCATCCACCAACAATCAAAAGAAAAACATATTAAACTAAATCAAAAAGGTCACACAAGATTTAAAACAGATTGAAAGAAAATAAACTAGTAATTAAATGATTGAATCGACGAACAGCTATTAACCACATTTTAGTAAAGGTAGGAATATTAATCACTATGCTAAACTACAGTAATCTGATTAACAACTGAACGAGCAACAATTAAAACCTAAAAGCTACGTTGACCCCATAGCCCCAGATGAACACGGGCTAATCCCCAAACAAATAATCACCCAATCAATTATCATTAGAAACTTTGTAAACAGAATCATTTTAGACGACACTTGAACTTGAAAAAATAAAAATTACGAAGAAAAATTAAACTGAGAAGGAAAGCGATGAACAGAACTTACTGGCTTCAGATTTCACATGGCTACCTCATCGAATTTGATTTCCAATAAACGTTATTTGTCTATTTCGTCAAGAATAGATAGATAAAGTTAAATAAAAATCAGTCGATCTGAAAACTCCCAAAACAAGCTGACCCCCAACACTAGACCCGCGATTCGATGAGCTCCGGTGATATTTGACGTAAACCACATAGAAATTTGGGATGAGGGAAGAGAGAAGATGATTTGGTGTTAATTTTGTCGGGTTTTGAGTGAGATTGTGTTTTGGTCTAGAATTTCGATCCAAAATTTGAGACTATCGGCTGTGATTTGAAGGGAGTGATTATAGGGGTTGGAAAGAGGAGAGGATGGAGATTTGGTGGTAAAAGTTTGGACTCATTTGGAACTCCGCCGCCGCCGATGGCGATTTGCGGACGGCAGAGATACGACGGGCTGAGGTGGTGGCCGGTTGTGTTACAGGGGGTAGGGTTTGGTACAAGGAGGACGAGATTCTGTCTCTAAAGTTTGTACTGATTGATTACACTTTTATGTAATTAGACTCAAGAGTTCTGGACCAATTATCAAAGGGTATGAACGGTCGTGATTAAAGATCTTAAAACCAGAGACGTCGTTTCACACGGGGATGGACCGGGCTGAGGCGAGATTTGGGCTTGAGGTTTTATTGTTTGTGAGATTTTGGGCTGAGGATTGATTTCAAATGGCCTAGTTTTGTCTATTTAATAAGACCAACTTTTTAAAATTCTTCTTTTCTTTTTTCTTTTATTTCTCTTGCCATTGTTTTCAATTTTTATTTTTTCCATTTTATAATTTTGTATTGTATTTTTTAAAAATGTAAAATATAAAAATAAAAATTTAAACTAAACTAATTAATGACCTAAAATTACTTTTAAACTATTTGGGGTAATTTCCAATTAAAACTATAAAAAAAGCTAAAATGGACTATTTTTTGTGATTTTCATATTTTGTTCTAAAACAAATTAACCCATAATTAATACTAAAATAAAAAACTAAATCCTAAATGCAAGTGCATATTTTTTGTATTTTTTATATGAATTAACATCCACAAATAAAATACAAACAATTATTAAAAAAATGACACAAAATGCACAAAAATTGTAAAAATAAGGAAAAATCATTTTATTTGAATTTTTTGGGAATTATTTATATATAGGGCAAAAATCACGTGCTCACATGACCTCGTTCGAACTGGGACTAAGGCTAAGTGCCTTCGCCATTACAGTCTGATAAGTTCGACCTTGCTCGAACTAAGTTGAAGGTTTTGCCTTCGCCATCAATGTTTGATAAGTTTGACCTTGTTCGAATAGGAACTCAGGCTATGTGCCTTTGCCATCAAAGTTTTATAAGTCTTACCTCGTTCTAACTCAAGACAGGATGTTACTTCGATAGATTCGAAAAAACAGCCTCAAAGATGGGAGCCTTTCACACAAGAAACAAAAATAGGACTCATCTGAGGAGCCCTCACTTCGCGACAAGATCATATGTCTAACCAAAAGAAAACAAAAATGCAAGACAAGTAGCGAAAAGAATTTATTATTAATGAAGTCAGGAATGAGGGTTATCGTCTCTTACACACGGCCCAGCCCAGTCAACAAAAAAAGAAAGGAAAACAACAAAAAGCAAACGAAGGCCAACTGGCGAACAAAATGAAAAGAAAAACAAAGAACAATTGTTTCTTTACTCGGCGCCATCACCTCCATTGTCACCATCATCCCCATAGGGATCCTCATCATCATTTCCTGCATCTTCACCAGCTTCGGGCATCACAACATCATATCCACAGTTAGCACGAGCATTGCGAGCCTTCACTTGCTCCTCCTCATAGGCAGCCTCTGTCACGGTACCTGCTTCCCATAAATTCTCGAATATGTCTCACTAGGGTTCGCCATATATCCAAAGCTCATACGTCTGGCGGAGGATGGAAGCACAGGACGCTCCAGCCTGGGTCCTCAGCTGTTGGTTCTCTGCCTCCAAGGCCGCAACTTGCTTTGGCAGAGTTCTCGCCTCGGCACCAACTGCACTGATCCACTCCTCGATCCTTTCCTCCATAAAGGCCACAGTCCCCCTCTCCATTTCTTGTTGGGACTAGAGTACGCGAATAGTCTCTTTCAGATACGGTTCGTACGATAGGGCCTCAGACTAGGCCTCTCAATGCGCTCCAAATCGGCAACCCTGCCCTCCATTACAGAAAGCTTCCCACTTCATTCGGCGCTCACCTCCTCAAACTGGGCTCGATGCCGGTCTATCTCCAACTTCATCTCCCTTAACGTTCCCTGCAAGTGCTCGCATTCGGTGGCAACCCCCTTTCCCAGCTCAAGCTCCTCGTCCTTGAGGTGAAGTTGCTCTTCAAGCTCGCTTTTGTTGCAAATCGTCTACATCAGCTTATGATCCCTCCTCTCTAATTCCTCATGCGGAGTCTGGTTGTGGTGGTCTATCCTCAACCATTCATGCAACTCACGGCACCTATTGAGATAGCGATGATACTTTTCCAGCATTCGCAGAAAGATCCTCGACCGGATATTGGCCCGACGGATGCTCTCCACCAAGTATGTCCAAAGAAGGAAGAGAGAAAGCACTTAGACCAATGCTCGTCCTGCGACGAAGGAAAAGTAAAACATAGTCAGAGACAACATACCAGCAAGCCCATCACAACCACTTCATCCCTCACTTTGGCATCTGGGACATTTCGTAGGGACTCACTCTCAGCTTCTGAGCACAACGCACTAAATTGCGGCACCAGGTTATCCCATTGGCCAAACAGATTCACACAGGAAGTAACCTCAATGATACGGGCTGACCCCCTCCATGAACTACCGAGTGAGTAATTCCCTCCTCGAACATCCAAATATCATCAGGGTCCAAGTCCGACTCAGACTCATATTCATTGACCATCGGACCCTTTCCTCTCTCTACCGTCGATGGTGGGATACGACCTACTGAAGACGAAGGAGGCATACTCAAGGTACTAACGACAGCAACGGGGGATCGATTCTCTACCATGGAAGGACGTTCCACGTTATCAACAATGGGAATGTCATACTGGATAAGAGTAACGACTGAATTTTCTTGGCTCTAACTACTGGAACTAACTTCAACCACTCGCTCCACCCCAGTGGTAAACACTGCAACTCCTCCTTCCTCTGGGTCCGCCGGGGTAGAATCCATGTTGATTACTGTCAGAGGTGCCGACTCGAACACCACCCTCCATCTCTTTGATGGTCCTTCTTCCTCTCTAATCTATGGAGAATTATTCCGAGGCCGGGTAGATCCAGATGGGGCCTTGCCTTGAAATGCAGCCCAGGTCAGAATGGTCAAGGCCGCAGACTCAACCGATGGTGCCCTCGATGGAGGACAAGCAGCAGCTACTGCACTCAGGCGAGCAGAAGCGGCCGGTCAGCGTAAGGCTGAGGGGCCCTGGTTCTACGAACTCTCCCTGACAACGACAAACAACAATTTGAGAGGCAAGGTTAAAAAAAAGAAGAAAATAAAGGTTTTGTATTACCCGAAAGGGGCCTACGACCATATCTCTCGTGGAAGGTCAACCACGTGCGAACTCCCGCTATATGAGTAAGGATGGCCTCGATACATTCTCGGATCCCCTCCAAGGGTAGCGGGGCAGCTTCTCAGCTGACAAACAATGAAGTAGATTAGTATACACTCCACAAAAGGTGTAAGGGCCTAGATAAACCGAGTACTCCATTAATTGGGAGCGGTAGCTTACAGACAAAATTCCACACCACGGGGAACCAGTTGGATCCGCCACTAGGTGCTCAGTCTCCACATATAAGAAGTATTCAAAAAAGCGATGGTTGGTCCTATAATCCATCTTTACCACTAAGCCTTTCGACCCACGAGGGCACGGATGGATCATCGTGCCACAAATCTTCTAGGGAGCGAACATGCTGAGCACGTGCCTCAGAGTGACCTTGCGACCGGCTAACTCTGCATACTTGATGAACATGAGAAACAACTTGTATAGGTAAGGGGAAAGCTGGGAAGAACATACCTCATAATAACGGCATAAATTAACCAAATCAAGGAAAGCGGGAGTGTGTACCCTACCAGCAAAGGGTAAGCGTAGAACATACAGAAACCAGGATGGTCAAATTGGACCTGGTCGTCTCTCCCCGCCGACACCATCTCGACATAGCTGGGAATGGTCCATTGCTCCCTTAGACCCGCTATCCCTACTTCCTCTATGAGAGGAGAAATATTTAATGGTGTTCCCCGCCGTCGGCACTAAAGTCTGCCACCTTTTTCCCCGGGCGGGATAAAATTTCCTCCACCGACGGAACCTCTTAGCTTTCCGTTAATTCTATGTTTTCGATGTGCGGAGCAGGATCCTCAGCTGCCGGAGGAGTGGTGGGAACATTATCACTAGAAATACTTGCCATCTCCAGATCACCAAGAAAAAAAAGGAGAAAGAGCTTCGCGGAAGAAGAAAGAAAGTTGAAGATTACTGCGAGCAAGGGAGTAAAGAAGAGCTCAAATTAATAGAAAGGGAGATCTTGGGAACTCTCTAAAAGATGAATGATGAAATGTACAAAATTATATGACTGATTCCTTCACTTTATAAGGCACAAATTCATTGGGTACGAAACGCAACAGTCTCCATTAGATCCTGACAGGGAGCAAAATGATTCAGCTCTTCGGAAACGTGTGCCATTATGATTGCCTGCACGAAGCGATGTTTCATTTATCAACCAGAGCTTTAGTTCCAAAGCTGTCATCATGATATAGAAGTATTAGAAAGGCGCCCCCTGACAATTTCTAAATTCGTCACTCGACTAAGGACAAAATGCGAATCTAACTTTCTTCGATTTCACCGCATACATGATCTGTCCGCCGAGGTCGATACGACACGACCCCGACGAATGGAGGGACTAACTGTATTGGCCAAAATTTGACCACACGACCACGATAGCAATGACCCCGTCCTAATCCTCTCACGAAAGTAGTCAACAAATTCGACTCTGTCTCGTTATTATTATTTCCAATACAAGCGACAAGGTCAAGGCCTCTCCAGGATGAAGAAACACCTCCCTGACCTAACCATGATATATCATGATAAGCTTAGGGATTTCTCGACTATAAATACAAGGGAAAAGAGCTGACAGGGGGCTAAAGCCTGCTTCTCATTACTCTGATAACCCAAAGAGGGGATGGTAGAACTCCATGAATAGATTCCTTGACCTACGGGAAAGGATAGAGATTCCATTTTTCGACCACCTAAGAAGGGAGTAATATGGTCGTAATTCCCTGAACCTCTTAAAGGAGAGACAGGGTAACTTCTATAATCAATAAAATTCCCCAACTATTATTTCTGTCCAATATTTTCCATGTTTCATTTGTGTATTTCCATCCAGAATTAATTAAGATTGTCTATGATTTACCCCTTCATCTCTTTTGATTATTTGATTAAAAAGTATTTAATAATTTTTGAGTCAAACATTTCTTTGTGTATTATTTAAATAAGCTGATCTTTATGGATTTTTTGAAAGTTTTGAAATAATTGGTTTTTACGTTATAAGTTTATCAGACTATAGTTTGGAGAAATTATAACCTGTGTTATAAAATGATTCTATTTATGGTCAATGTCCATATTTAGAGAGATTCTAGGATTTATTACTTGGTGGCTAGGTCAACCTTTCCCTTTAAATAAAGGGTTCTATTCCATTGTAATGCATTCCAAAATTCAATAATAATTCCCTCTCTCTCTTTCTTTGCAATATTGTTCTTGTTCTTTTATTATTTTCTAATACGTTATCAGCACGAGACCCTAACCAATTGAGTAGAAGCTTTGAGATTGAGCATAATGATTGTCAATTATTCTATGAACTTCCTTCATGATTAAATTCTGGATTTAAGCTAAGTATTTTACTTTTCTCTTTCAAATTCATGACATTCTATAATTCTACTATAAATACAAGCAAAGACGATAAATTTTGATTGCAACTCTAATGGAGTTTGAAAGATATTATAACCACATAAGGTGTTAAAATTTCTATGTCTTGCCATGATCAAATTCATGTATGATTATGGGCAAAAAATTGAAAACTCGTCCCACTAAATTTATCCATTCTCATTCCCTTTAGAGAATGTGATAGCAGTATGTGATAAGTCTGAAAGAAGACAAAATTACTACTATGAATGTATCAATGAATGTGGATGTGGAAATAGACGAATAAATGATAATCGTCATCATTGAGTAATAAGAATAATAAGGATTCTCAAAATAATCCTTCACTCTCTAATAGTAATGTTTGTCAGCGATTTGCATGAAATTTTATAAAGCACATATAAATAATTATGTTCCATTCATGATGTGAATATGAAAACATCTGATTTATGAATACATATTCATTCTTGGAAGAATATGAATGTGCTAGTAATAGTAAATATACCGTACTCACCTATAGAAGGAGGTTTGAGATAATATAAGAAGATAATATCATTATTATGGCATGAATGTCATTGCTCACGTACCTATTGTACGCCAAAGTATTTTGGTAATGTGATTATTAAAGGACAACAATAATGCAAGAGACATATATTGCATATAATTTTGACCATGACCATAATTGTATAGATTTTACCTTGAAAGAGATATATGACTATATGAATGTTGATGAATATGTGGTAGTACAAAATTAATTGAGAGCTCTGGAAGAGCCAATTATACTATTTTGGAAAAACACAATTGATTACCAGTTAGGTATTATGTTGTAGTAAGTCTCAAAGAAACTTATTCAGTTTCCAAAGTATACGTGACAAACGATTGATTATATTGAGACTATAAATAAAGGAAAGATTTAATATCATCTATTACTACAACTTATAGCGGGATAACATATATGTGAAAATCTACCCGCTTTATTCTTCAGTTTGTACTGCGCAAATGAAAGAATATCACACTAAAGTTGATGTTTATTTGATATAAAAACCCATATCATAATATACTTGGAGTTTATTGATGATTGTACACGTCATGGTGTAAACTTGAGGTTTATCAATATTGATAATTTATATAGTTGGCATAATTAATTTAGCCATGTTAATTTAAGTATGATATACAAAAATAAAAGAGAATTCACATGGGTAAATATTAAAGAACAAGAGAAGTTCTTTACGAATTCTCTTATCTTGCTTGTTCTCATTAATTAATAGACCAACTAAAATTGGGATTGAATTCCATAAATTCATTAAAATATTAAAGGTGAATACGGGCTCATTCACCTGACATGTATACCACATAAGATGCATTTATGATATAGTTACATGTGCGATTATTATTAACCTGCAACTTGGTGTTTGCGAGGTAACTTGCTGATTAATTTAATTTAGATCATGTTCTTGACTTTTTATTCAAGATAGTTCATCTTGATAAGTTGGTTTACATCACAATTGGTGTAGCAAAATAATTTACTGAGTGCCTCCACTTAATAGCTAAACTATTTCTTGTGAGAACAAAGTTATGTATATCAGTTTGATATACGTTATATACGATACAAGAGTATATTATATTCTCGCCTCACAAGTGGTTCAGGGTCACGAACCAAATAGTTTTACTAATTATTATTGATGTGCAGTGTATATTAACACGATAATGCACATAGATGGATTCCCAAAGTTGAGGAAACAAGTTAGTTTTTCTAACATGAGGGGGAGACAAGATACAACAGTCGAGAAAAAAATTACATGGAATTAATTATTAGCTATATATATACATCCTCGAATAGGATAATATGAACTTGAAGTTCATAAAAGAATAATTCATTTGCAATATATTGCAAAGCATGCCATACGCATTTGTTGACCCAAAGAAAGTAACTATATTCTCATCGCAAATGCTCATATTAAGTTCTGGAAGGACAAAGTCTATGGTACGCTTAAAACGTATAGACAAATCGGTTTCAAATAAACTTCTTGATAAAGAAGATGAGCAAATGATCAAAGTGATCATAATAAATGAGGCAAGTGATCTAGAAGGTGACATGACATAACACTCCATAAAATCTCATAAGAGATTTAGGTGCCTGAATATATGAATGAAGAGACCTCTATGTTATGTCTTTATGAGAAAAATATTGGAACTGATATAAAATGTTCGTCAACGACATCTATCATAGCGCCAAGCATAGATGTGGATCTTAAATCTATTGAATATAGACCAAAAAATATTGGCCAAATGGAAGAGACAAAATTCAAGTAGATTTGATTCCATATGAAAGGAATTTAGTTTTGGACATGTAGTTCAAATACTTGAAAGTATAAAGGCAATGATATGTGCAATCAGTTTTCGATATCTTATTTGTCTAGCATGACATGAAAACTTGTTAGCATCTAATTAAAGTCTATAATATGACTTATATGACTTGACTTATACGACAATTCTTGAAGGATTTGAACTTCTTAAAGCATATACAATTATTGATCTTGAAATACTACTTACTCAGTGTAATTTGTGTACAAATATATCTTTCTATAACTATAAGCATGATAATATGATAGCGAGAATACCTATATGGAGATATTGAAAAGGCTATTCTACGGTAGTTTATGAAGACATTACATCTCTATCAAGAATGATGATTTCAAGATGCAATATATTCATTCAAGTTAATATGGTTGATTTGTTTATCAAGTCTCTACCAAAGATCGTTTTAAAGATGGTGCACAAGATTGGAATGCAAATGCTTAAAGTTGTGAATTGATGCTCTCGTCAGGGGGAGTTAATGCACGTTGCATTCTTTTTCTCTTACAAGGATTTGTCCCACTGGATTTTCCTTGCAAGGTTTTTAACGAGGCAACCAAAAAGCGTATTGTTAGATATGTGTACTCTTTTTCCTTCTCTAAAATTTTTTTCCAATGGGTTTTATTTTAGTTTAAGGTTTTAACGAGTCACATTATCTATTGAATAGACATTCAAGGGGGAATATTATAAATAGAATTCTATTTATGGTGAATGTCCATATATTTAGATAGATTCTAAGGTTTATTACTTGGTGGCTAGGTCAACCTTTCCCGATAAATAGAGGGTTCTATTCTATTGTAATTCATCCCAAAATTCAAGAAGAATTCCCTCTCTCTTTCTCTGCAATATTGTTCTTATTCTTTTATTGTTTTCAAACAAGTCCGTAGTTTTTCTTTTTATTCCTAAGAAATTTGATTTTTTGTAATTGAAATGGGGCAATTTCCTTATTTACATTTATATTTTAAACTTTAATTTAGGCAATTAACTTTTTATTAAAATACGTAAATAAGTACCCCTTAATAACGTCACTTGCTATATGAATTAGTTCCTTACTTCGTCTTTTACCTGCCTGTAAATGAAGAAAATATTTTTCGAGAAAAAACTTTTTCTTGTCATACTAAACATACCCTTGACGGTTTCATTGAATGTACGTATACTCCAAAAGGCCACCTATAATTTAATTCGAATCAAGATTCTATGCCTGTTTTTTAACGAAATAAAAAGATGCGTACAACCATGCACAGATCAGAGCGAGGACAACAGCACGAGCTAACTCAAAATATTATCTCTAATAAGTTTGACCAAAGCTTATCAGCCGACCAAACCTAGTGGTATTTTAGCTGTCAGAACTAATTGTCTGTTTGCTCTAACTTTTTTTATTTTGAAAAATATTTTTCTCAAATTTACTCTTCAAAAAATTATTTTTAGTGATAAGCAATTTGTGTTTGGCTAAATAATTTGAAAAATATGTTTGAGCACTAATTAGTATTTGGTCAAGCTTCTAAAAAACTGCTTCTAAGAAAATTATTTTTGGAAAGAAACTACTTTTTTCTTTTACTCAAAAGTTACTTCTGTTTCTCATCAAAAGCACTTTTTTCCTTCTAAAAGCTTGGCCAAACACCTTAATTTTATTTAAAAGTACTCCGGATATAAATTTCATTAAGGGGAAAAAAAGAAAAACCCCAAGCCATCTCAATAGCTTGCTGCAGTGGCAAATCCAAATTTTTTTTAAGGGAGTTTAGAATTGAAAGAATTAAAAAAATCTAGTAAATATTATTCAATATATATTATATACATTTAAAATTTAAGTGTCAATTTTTTTGTACTATCTCGATAAAGGGTGGTCAATTGATCATCCTTTAATTGACTACCCTTAGTAAAAGGTGACTGCGCCTCTGGCTTGTAATTGTGGCTATGCACCCCTATAGCATCGAGTTTTAATGTGAACGAACTTTTAACGTGAAATATGTATTTATATCTAAGAATTTACTAAAATTATTAAAAAATATGTTCAGACCTATATTTAAGAAATACGATCGATTCACATACTAAGAATCAAAAAAATTATCACATCATTTAAATCCTGAATGGCTGCATGCATGTGGCTATCATTTGTCGGGGAAATCATAGACGCGGATTGCATTATCATATAAATAGTCACGTGTGCCCACACGTTAGCTTACTGTGCACACCTGTTTGGTACAACAGAACAGCGCCGCTTCTTTTTATTTATTTACTTCAACGCTATTCACGTTCTGAATTTGACTTCACACTCCTTTTCCTGTGACCCCACCAAATCCCCTCGGCCCGAATTTACCTTAATGCCCTACTCCAAATTGTTACACACCTATTGTAAGCGTTATCATGTTCTTCTAGCCCCTTTGAATGGAGCTATAAAGGATAATCTATGTGCTCTACCCATCAAACATATTAATTAATTTTATATACTTTTAAAATATTTATTTTATATTTTATACCTATTTTATTAGGTTTTATTAACTTTTTAAATCCTTAATATCATTATATGCCATTAAACATATCCTACCTTTTAAGGTATCAGGTTATCTTTCTCAGATTCTTTTAGGATATTTTCAACCAACACTTAATTGGAATAATATTATATTTTTCTCAAAATTGTAGTAAGCATTGTGTACCCATCTATTCTTTCTTACTAGTTTAATCATACAATCACTTCTATCAAATTTTTCCTCAAGTAAATAGCAACTAAAAAGTTAAGGAGAGGATGAAGACAGAATTGATTTCCATAGCACTAAAATTAATTGAAAAGGGCGATTAAGTTTCTTCTCCTATTGAAATTCAATTGGGAGAAGTGTAATTATTGGATGAAACTCCACTGCAATCTATGAATCGGCTTTCAAAAAGGATGATAATGCTAAATTGCGAAATTACAATCTCAATTCGAGCATCCAAAAAGGAGGATGGCATTAAAGTTAGTAGAAAAAGATACGGTATAGTAAAAACTATGGTTCTGGATCTGAAGATAAAATATTGGTGACAACAATGGCGGAAAGAAGCTTTCAATATTGTTAGAAATCAAGCATAACAATATTTTAAATTGGAGTACAATATTCAAATCAAGCATTCCACAATATTCTAATAAAGAATACGATATTCAAATCAAGCATACCATAATATTTTAAATTGGTATACAATACTCAAATCAAACATATCGCGATATTTTAATTTGGAATATAATATTCAAATAAAATGAAATATTAGAATAAAATATTCAAACCAACACACTTTAATAGTATCATATTAATAGTTTATTCTATTTTATGATTAAATGTTGGTATATTATTAGAAATTATTTGGAATACTACTTCTCTTTAATAGTATAATCTAGTAATGTTGATGTAATATTATATTTTAATTGGATATTTCAATAGAATATTCTAGTATTATATTTGAATATTACGATACACATTAAAATACTTGTGAGTTGTAAATCAAGAACTAAGTTGAATATGTGAATGAAATAAAAATATATTATAAATTGATATCTATTTTTTTTAAAGTAATTGTATATTGCATTCCAAAGCTTACAAATCAAGTGCATGATAGATGTTGACCATCTATTCCAAATATTCTATATAACTATAGTACATAGCCAATCAAAATTAAAATCTATGGGTAATGGTTTAATGTTCGTAGCACATTTCTCCACTTGTGAATTGAATCGCCTCTCGTGTGGATATGGATTACCAACTCCTTGCACACTTTATCTGCCCGCCAGTGTCCACCCTGGAATCTCATTCTGTTTCGCTCGCGCCAAATAAGTACAACCATGGTTCCAAACAGACAGGCAGTGATTCCCGCTATACCATTTTCTGTTTCGCCTGCTTGTTAATCCATTCACATTCCGATTCCCATTTGGAGATGGGTCTTTTATGGCCCAACCAGATTAATAACCGATTCCACAGTTCCTTAGTCTTACAACATTCAAAGTATAAATGATCGAAAGTTTCGCAACACACTCCGCAGAACACACATTCTTGCGGGACCAGATTGTTATATTCCTGTATTCTGTCCACAGTAGCTAATCTTCTGTGCAACGCCAGCCATAGAGTAAATCTATACCTGGGGTGGAGTTTCTTCTGCAGTATGATGGCTCTCCATTGGACTTTGCGATATTGAGGAATTTGGTGATTATATAACTTCTTTATACTAAACTCATTCCCATTTTGAAGTTTCCGGAGTCGACTATCCAAGTTCCCCTGAAGGGTTGTGATGCCAAGTATTAGTTCTCACGATTCAAAGATTTTCCTAATTGCCCAGGCATCGGCTTTGGGCACCGGGACATCCGCAATGCATTCGTTTTTTATGTAATAAACATGCACCCATTTTATCCATAGACTGTCCTTTTTCTTGGTCAATGTCCGGAGATGATTGAAGACTGCAACCTTTTTCCAGTTGACTTATATTCAGTCCCCCCCACAGTGTAAGGCATACAAAGTGTTTCCCATGCCACCAGCGCTTTTTTGGATGCTGTTGTTCCTGTCCAGAGGTAAGACCGGCATATCGCTTCAGTCATTTAGAGTATCTTCTTAGGCAGCAGAAAGATTTGGGACCAATAGGCTTGAATTCCAAACAGTACTGATTTAATCAGTTGCAGTCGGCCAGCATAGGATAGAAGTCTCGACGACCAGCATGTTATTTTTGCTGTGATTTTTTCCACCAGTGGCCAGCGGTTAGCTACGCTTAGTTTTTTTGAGTCCAGAGGTACTCCTAAAAATTTAAATGGGAGATGGCCAACAGAGAAGCCTAACAGCTGAAGGATAGCCTCTCTTTGCACATGTGAAGTACCTGCTATGTAGATAGCACTCTTGTCTGCGTTTGCTTGAAGCCCCGAGACCTTTGTGAACTGCTGTAGAGTCTGTTTCAGCAACTTCACTGACAGAAGGTCAGCTTTGCAAATATAAATTGATATCATTGTTAGTTATTGAATATCATCATAGATGTAGTGAATAATATAAGTTCTAAATTAAATAATATATAAAGTAAATATTATCAATAAAAAAAATATTATCAATAAAAAAAACGAATATGCCTCTTTATTTTAAGAATATTATAGTAAATGTATATTGAGTATATAAACTAAATAATATATATCGTTAAAATTAAATACTACTATTTATTATGGAATGCATATTTTATTTCCTTACGTTTAAGAGTTTGTATTGTAAAAGGTAACGTATTTTCTAGGAATATGATAAACTTGAGTAATTGTCTTTGATAGGAGAGAGGTAAATAGCAATATTCAATTCATTACCTCTAGTTATGGCTATATTTAAGGGACATTAACCTATATAATCATTGACTGTTGGATAAGGAAGGTATATGAAGTAATTTTTTATAAGGATTTTTAACTTTAGGATATTTAGTGTAAAGAGGCCATGTTGATAGATATATGGCGTAACTTCCCCAAGTATAAAAGAGGAGCTACGCAAAGGCAGGAATGAAGTTATGTTGGCCAAGGGTGGTCACTAACCACCATTCGCCAAAAAACTATATTATATATAAATTAAGATATTAGTATTTATTATTGATTTAAAATAAATTTTAGCTCATTGGCAAAGGTGTTCAAACTTTAAATATTCTTATTGAATTTTCTGACTTCGCTACTGTTTGACCAAAAGTGTTGAGCTTTTTAGTTAAACCAATTAATGATGGGATAAAGGATGAATCTTACTTAAAGATAATAAAATCTAGACCGAATATTATGTGAAGTCGATGAGATGAACCATATTAATCAGCATGTTCACACTCAATAAATGCTCATAAGTGCAATAACATAAATAATCAATAAATATAGATAATGGCAATAAAGATAATAAGAAATACTATACCACCTAACTATTGTAAGACTTGGGTAATTCTTGGTCCTGATAGTGACGTGGAAAGAAGTAAATTAAAGATGGTTATGGAATCTTAGGATCTTGTGAACATAGAGTAAATAGCGTCTGCTTGTACAAGATAATCAATGAACATGACAACTTTTGTTTATTCTCTCAAATTCAACCTTTTACGGGGTGTTTTTCTCAGAAAATCCAGATTTCCTCTTTTATCTTTCTCTTCCTATTTATAAGGGATATCTCCAGAAAATCCAAAAAAGTACAAAATAAGGAATATCCTAAGGAATATTCCTTGTGTTCATATCCAAATTTATCCTACTGCTATTTCTTCCCTTCAACAGCTCGTCTTAGATAACAACCCTCTTGAAGATTGCGTAACGCTATTACACTATGGTCGAACCTGTCCTTTTTTCCGTTTATCTACTTAAACCAAATCGCTAAATTCAGACCTATACAATTAGTCCCTCCGCTTGTTGAGGTAGTGGTCCTGCACGCCCTGGATAAAGCAGACCTGATTTGCTCCTGTTGGGAGATTTGGCTGTGTTGAATAAGTTGGGTCGATTGAAGTCGAGAGTAAAGCGCAACCAGTGAAGTTATGGTCGGTGTGGCTATCGTGGGGTGACATCATCGCCACCGTGTCATCATTACGTATCTTCCGGGGGCATCATTTGTGCATCTGTCGCTATGGTTTTGGTGCCATTGACAATATTTTGCTTGATTCTTGCACCACCCAACCCTATAAATAGATGGCAATTTTATTTTTCGGAAGTTTTCACCATCGTTTGTCTTGCATGAGCACTGTTATTGATCTTCTTCTCCAATTTCTGCTCCTGATCTTGCTTCTTTGATTCCATTCGCCTAATTCTTACCTAGACATTATCTTCTTCTTCGAGCTTAGTAGAATACGTTCTACTATTGAAAATATGTCACAACCCCCTTACATTCACGATGAAGTTTTTGAGTCCACTCTGCTATCGCTGGCCATTCCACCCGTCGGTGAGGAATTCGTGACTGAAGAAGATGATAGCTTCCCTACCGCGGAGGAGATAATTCCTAAAAACCCTTTGATTAGAAACGATTTTCCAAAGGATCCTACTCTCGCTCTTGTTCAAGTGCTCTTTGAGACTGGAACGCCTTATATAGTCGACCTTCGGTTCAAATATCGTATCCCCCCACCCCATGTCGAAATAGTTCTAGCCGGTAATGACTTCGTGGAGGTCCATCGACCTGGGTATTGTGCCTTCTATGTTTACAAATTATTAATTGGTTATAGTTTTCCTCTCCTTCCATTAGCAGAGAAGTGTTACCAATTTTATAACGTCTGCCTGGCGCAACTCTCTCCTTACATGTACAAAGCTTTCTTGATGCTCACAAAGTACGCGAATTGGCTGGATGCGAGGTTAAAGTTTGCCACCTGTTGCACTTATTTTTGCCAAGATTTTATAAAGGTACTATGATATACCTACGGCATCATGGGACTAGAGGGGTGATAGTCGGATTGATGACAGAATGAATCAGAAGTTCTGGCATAAGTATTTCTTCAACAAGACCGAGCACTTGGTGGCTGACCCGATTGGGTTTCCCGAGCAGTAGAACAATGATCGTAGGTGTCTTTGTCATACACTCATTATCTTCCTTCGTCCTTTCATTTTCAGCTCAACGTTTTGTTTGTGTTTTAGTTGAAAGGCATGCACTACCTCATTTCCTCAACATTAAGGATTGGGTGGCCCGCGTGTTGCTTCACATTGTGGGGATTCGTTATTGGGTGGCTTTCTACAAGCATTTTTGACCAAAGGTCCCTTCTAGTAAGTATTACTTTTGCTAAATCTTTTCTATTATTTACCATTGCTCATTGATGCGACCTCTATTTGGTGTTAAGTCGGCGAATTTCAAAGACGAAATCTCCAGTGCCAGTATTATGTCAAGCCATCACATCAACGAAGAAGCAATTTGCTTTGGCCGAGTCTATTCGGGGAGATTGTAGTTAAGCTCCGCTGATGAGGGACTCCGCCCAATAAATTGTGGCCGTAAGGGATGAGATCTCTTCTCTTCCCATCTGCCATCTGGTAGACAAACCATCTAGAAATGAGGAGTCTCCGTCAAGAAAAAAATGAAGGGTGGAAAACCGGAGAGGTCGTTGCTACTGATATCTAGCCGAAAAAGGTCACTACTTTGAAAGTGGCATCTGCGTCTGCACCGGACGTAGAGACTGTTTCTGCGGTGGGTATCATTATGTATAGGGGGACCCTTTGGTATTGAGGGAGTTTGCAATGGCCGAGAGTTTTCCCGAGATGTCGAGGGTAGTGCAACATTGGCGGTTGGGGGAAATAGAGAGGTGCCTCGAGGGACGATAATTCTGTTCGGATATCGACCCTGAGGAGGTACGAGCATTTTTAGAGAGGATAACTCAAGTGGAGGTGAGGACGGAGGGTCCTAACCGGCACGCGATCATCCCCGCGGGTTATGACCATTTGCCCAACTCGGAATGGGCAGTGCTATCTCTTGCCCCCCTGTGTACAACTTCTGGGAATACGACACTACAGGCGATGAGTGATGCAGAGTTATCACTGACTATATCCGAGACGACTCTATGAGTAAATGCTTTTTACTATTAGAGTTTGTTTTGCATATGTAATTTGGACATACTGACTCCTTTCTTTTTCATGTTAAGACTCTTATTATGGGGATTGAGTGTGACCGGCTAGAGGAGCAGATGACGATCTTTTTTAAGAAGGTGACCTCCAAATACATGGAGTACCATAACAAGCATCGAACATTGGCCAACGTCCTTAACCAAGATAGCGAATGTTAGTTGTTCTGTGTCGGGCTCAAACAGAAAGATGAGGAGTTGGCGAAGAAAGATGAAGAGCTAAAGGAGAGGGATGGCGAGCTAATGAGAGCCATCAGTAGGTGCAACAAACTTGAGGCTACTCTAAAGGCCAAGGAGGACAAGCTTGAGGTGAGCAAGAGGGTGATGGCTAAGAATGCCGACCTTCAGGCGCCGGTGGCCTCCTTAACTACTGAGCTTGGGCGGGGGGAAGTGGAGGTTGTCGATCTAAGGGGCGAGTTGAGCGTTAAGGTAGAAGAATTGATTTATGCTGAGAAAGGTATAGTGCCGGCCATATTTGAAGCAGCGGCCTTAGATGATGCCCTCCGTGTTTGTAGTTCTGAGCGGGATAATGAGGTGGAAACCTCGGCGCTCAAGGTGGCGAGGTTAGAAGAGTAGATCTAGGATCTGGAGGCGAAGTTGTCCCAATTGAATGAGCGGGTTGTTCTTTTGAAGGTTGAGAATGTGCGATGGTAGTCACAACCATTTATGTCTCATACTTTGGTTGACCTTGGTGTGCCGTAAGTGTTGTAATAGATTTGGGTTCACACCGAGGCTCATCTTGATGTGTAAATCTCATAAGGAAGACGAGAAAGTTTTCGAAGCAGAACTCGAGGGTGTTCGTGTTAGAGCACGTGTGGCCCGTAATGTTGAAACACGTTCTCAAGGCACTATACTAAAACGTGTGTTCATATTTGTAGGTTTTGATGAATGACAAACTATGCGCAATGGACATATGACGAGGTCCAAGCACAAGCGCGCAAATTATATATAACGTTTTCAAGCACAAGACTAAGATCAAGCAAAGTTATAAAGTTATACATGAGTCGTTCTTTAATTGTGATCTTGATCCGATAACTTGACTCAAGACTTGGCTTCTCTCGTAAAAACATTTTTATCAAATCATGCATATTTAATTTAAAGCAAAATGATTTTAAATCATGCATATTTACTTTAGTCAAAATGATTTTTAAACATGCCTCTAGAATCTGGACTAAGATAATCGATTATGTACTTATGATAATCGATTATGTTAAGTCAGCTGCATGACAATCGATTGTGACCTTATGACAATCGATTGTGTTAAGGCAGTGTGCATCAGATTTTTCAAATCTGCATGACAATCGATTGTGAACCTTATGGCAATCGATTGTGTTGAGGCAGCGTACATCAAAGTTTTTCAAAGCTACAAAATAATCGATTGTGAACTTATGACAATCGATTGTGTTGAGGCAGTGTCTATCAGACATTTTCAAAGTCATAAAATAATCGATTGTGTACCTTTGACAATCGAGTGCATTAAGGCAGTGTCTAATTGATTTTTCAAAGACTGATATATAATCGATTGTTCTCATAGCATAATCGATTGTGTAATTGACCGTTGCCAAAATATTTTCAAAAACCGTCAGGTAATCGATTATAGATTTCTAATAATCGATTGTTTTAAGTAAAATCTGGAAATGATTTTTTGAACGTTGCCAGTAATCGATTATTGATCTTAGATAATCGATTGTTAAGCGTAAAATCTGGGAATGATTTTTGGAACGATTGGCAAACAATCGATTGTGGCATTTTGACAATCGATTGTCACTGAGTAAAATCAGCAACTCTTAATTGGAAATTAGGCAACGGTAATGCATGGTTTTGCAACTATAAATACAGCTTCAAATCAGTCTTCTAAACACAACAACTGATCATATTATTGCTATATCTTGCATACTCTATTGTTCATCACTTTCTATTCATTACATAAGTTTTGAGAGCCAAAATTCTTGACGAAAGTTGTTGTGTTCTTGAGCGTATCTGTTTACTCATACCTACTCTATTAAGAGAGTCTTGTTTAAGTGAGTGCTAAGTGTTTTATACACTTGAAGGGAAGTGTTAGTCCCTTGTATTGTAAGAAGGAACTTGTGTTTCCTTTGGTTGAAGTCTTGGAGTGTTGTATCTTCGAGCAAAGGTTGTTGAGGCTTGTGTCCTCAGTTTGTAAAGGTTTGTTGAGCACCCGTAAGCTTAACAGTGTTAGTGGAAATCTCGAGAGAGTCTCTCGGGGACTGGACTAGCCACGGGTTGTGGTTAACCAGGATACATCGGTGCGTTCGTTCTTATTTATTTACTTATCGCACTTATTTCCTTCCTGCAATTTTTAAATTCCGCAAGTTTACGCTAATTTTAATATAACGCTATTCACCCCCCCCTCTAGCATTAAGCGTATTTTCTAACAATTGGTATCAGAGCCCAACTCTCTGAAGACTTAACCGTTTGAGAGAAACAATCCATGGCTTCTACTAGTGATTCTTTTGCAGGAATAGGTGAAGGACAATGCTCCACCCGACCACCACTATTCGATGGTACAATCTATACGTACTGGAAGGAGAGGATGAGAATATTTGTTCAATCAAATAGTTTTCATCTTTGGAAGGTTATAATGAAGGGAGAACAAATTCCAACCAAAAAGGTTGAAAATAAAGATGTTCCAAAGTCCGAAGATGAATACGATGCGGATGATATCCGAAAGGTGCAAAACAATACTAAAGCCATTAATTTATTATATTGTGCTGTAAATGCTGATGATTATAGGAAAATATCATGTTGCACAACGGCGAAGCAAATGTGGGACAAGCTGGAAATTACGTACGAAGGTACGGACCAGGTAAGGGAAGCTAAAATTGATTTCGTAACCCATTCATATGAATTGTTTCACATGAAGGAAGGCGAAAAGGTCGATGAGATGTTCGAACGATTTTCAAAAATCGTTAATGATTTGCATGCTCTTAAGAAGACCTTCACGGATAAGGAACTTGTCCGAAAAATTCTCCGAAGTCTCACTCCGGCATGGCGATCCAAGGCCGACCCGATTCAAGAATCTATTGGCGTTTCAAATGTCACCATCGACGGATTAAGAGGTAATCTTAAAACTTATGAATCTACTATACTTAACCCTCTTGTTGATGATCAAAGGAAACAAAAGATCGCTCTCAAGGCAAGCACAAGCCAACCTCAAAATGATGAGGACAGAGACAATGAGTTCGGACTCGTTATTAAGAGATTTCAAAAGTTCATGCAAAAAGAGTATGAACGAAAGGGCAAAAAGCAAGGAGATCAAATAAAGTGCTATGAGTGCGGAGAAACCGGGCACATTAAATCAAATTGCCCAAATGCCAAAAAGGAGAAGAAACCCTTCAAGAAACAACGAGCATACATATCTTGGGGAGGCGACTCCGATGACGAGTCGAGTGAGGAAGAAGAAGACGAAGCCGCAAATCTTTGTCTCATGGCTCACGAAAACAATCAAGAAGAGGTATGTCAAATTTCTTCCAAAAATTTCTATTCTCTTGAGGAAATGCAAAATGCTTTTGATGAGTTGTATAGTGAATTTATTAAAGCTTCCAAAACTGTTAAAAGCATAAAAGAAAATGCTTCTTTAAAAGAAAAAGATTTTGAAAAACAACTCTCTTTGAAAGAAAAGGATTTGGAAAAACTGATTTTGGAAAATGAGAAGTTGAAAGAAGAAAACATATTTTTCAGCAAGAGAAGCGCCGACAAACCCGAGAGCTCTAGTAAAAATTGTACTTCTTGCATGCATCTCAAAAATGAGGTAGAAAGACTTAAGGGCACCCTAGATAAGTTTAATTCTTCTCATAAAAATTTCAATGAAGTTCTTGTTAATTTGAAGTCGACCAAGCATGGCATAGGCTTTGAGAATGAACCTAAAGAAAAGGTTGAAGCCAACCCCCAACAACCTAAGGCTCAACCTGGAATTAATAAAACAAACGCTCATCCTAGATATAACAAACCTAGAAATGGCTTTTAACAATCGCAACCTAGAAATAATCATTCTAGAAATAATGCATACTCTATGCCAAACACTAGAAGGAATTTTGAACCTTGTAGAACACATAGAAATGGCTTTCAACCTAGAAACAACTATCCTAGAAATGCTGTATATCCTAGAACAAATAGTAGGAGAAATGATTTTCATGAATTGCGCAATAGTCATATTGTCAAGAATAGAGTAAATGATTTTCGTCCGTCCAATTACTATCAACCTAGACGAATGCATAATCCTAATGTTGTTTGTCATTATTGTAGACGAATTGGACATATTGCTCCTGCTTGTTTTACACGACATAGACATAACACTCAATCACATCACTATGATTTGCCTAACCCCCAAGGACCCAAAATGGCATGGGTACCTAAAACTCATTAATCTGTTTTGTAGGTGTGTTTGAAGGGGTCAAGTGTACTTTGGTACCTTGATAGTGGATGCTCCAAGCACATGACTGGAGACGAATCCAAGTTCCTTCAACTAGAACACAAGGAAGGAGGAAGCGTTATTTTTGGTGATAACAACAAAGGAAAAATTATCGGCATTGGATCGGTCGGTAAGGATGACTCCTCTTCCATTAAGCATATATTGCTAGTTAAGGGTCTAAAACATAATCTCTTGAGCATAAGTCAATTATGTGACAAGGGAAATCTTGTTTTATTTGATTCAAATGAATGCTTAGTTTTTCGCCGTAGTGATTTTAAAATTATTCTTCGTGGATTTAGAATGGATAATATCTATATGGTTGATCTCGAAAATTCTTCATCTGAATATGTAGATTGTCTTATGAGCAAAGAAGATGATACGTGGTTATGGCACCGTAGAGTAGCTCACATCAACATGCATCTTTTGAACAAATTGGTTTCACAAAATTTAGTTATTGGTGTTCCAAACTTGAAATTTGAAAAAGACTCTATTTGTGATTCTTGTCAAAAAGGGAAGCAAACAAAAGCATCTTTTAAATCGAAAAATATTGTTTCAACTACTAGACCTTTGCAATTACTTCACATGGACTTATTTGGACCATCTCGCATTGAAAGTCTTGGTAGAAATCGTTATGCTTTTGTTATTGTTGATGATTATTCTAGATTTACATGGACTCTATTTCTTGCTCATAAAAGTGAAGCTTTTCATAATTTCAAATATTTTCTTAAATGTGTTCAAAACGAAAAGGACACAACCGTCACTTCAATAAGAAGTGATCATGGGGGAGAGTTTGATCACAATCTCTTTGCGGACTTTTGTGACGAACTCGGTATCGAGCACACCTTCTCCGCTCCACGAACACCACAATAAAATGGGGTGGTGGAAAGGAAAAATAGGTGTCTCGAAGAGATGGCTAGAACCATGCTCGATGAGGCTAAGATTCCCAAACATTTTTGGGCGGATGCCGTGAGTACCGCATGCTACATTTTGAATAGAGTAGTCATAAGGCCAATACTCATGAAAACCCCTTATGAACTCTACAAGGGAAGGAATCCAAATATCTCCCATTTTAGAGTATTCGGTTGTAAATGCTTTATTCATAACAATGGAAAAGATCAATTGGGAAAGTTTGATGCCAAATCCAATGAAGGAATTTTTATTGGTTATTCCTCACGTAGCAAAGCATATAGGGTATTCAATAACAGAACCAAAACTGTGGAGGAATCCCCTCATATTGTGTTTTCCGAAAATAATGCTCGCTTGGCGAGAAAGGATTCTGGTTCTGATCCTGCAGGTATCTTAAACTCAATAAGTCCTCAAGACAAAGTACAAGAGGAAACTCCTAAGGAAATTCAAGATGAAATCTTGGATCAATTATCGGAGGAAGAGCCACAATTGGAAAAAGAAACGAAAATGCCTAACTCGTGGAGGACAATCAAAGACCATTCTCTCGAACAGGTAATTGGCGACGTCGGAGAAAAGGTAAGTACCCGAAACTCTCTTAAGAACACCTTAGGACATACTACTTTCATTTCTCAAATTGAACCCACAACCATCTCCGAAGCAATTGGGGATGAATTTTGGACCTTGGCAATGCAAGAGGAGCTTAACCAATTCAAACGGAATGACGTTTGAGATTTGGTGCCAAGACCCGAAAATCATACCATAATTGGTACGAAATGGGTTTTTCGAAACAAATTAGATGAAAATGGTGTAATCACTAGAAACAAAGCTAGGCTTGTAGCAAAAGGCTACAATCAAGAAGAGGGTATTGACTATGAAGAAACATATGCTCCCGTAGCAAGGTTAGAAGCTATTCGTTTATTACTTGCCTTTGCATCTTCTATGAATTTCAATTTGTTTGAAGATTTTAAATCTCCAAATCATGTTTTCAAACTTAAAAAGGCTCTTTATGGTCTTAAACAAGCTCCCCGAGCTTGGTATGAAATATTGAGTAAATTTCTTTTGGAAAATAATTTCATTAGGGGGAAAGTTGACACCACTCTTTTTGTTAAGCATAAAAACAATGATATTTTATTAGTTCAAATCTATGTGGATGATATTATATTTGGTGCTACTAACAATGTTTTGTGCAAGGAATTTTTCGATTTAATGACAAGCGAATTTGAGATGTCTATGATGGGTGAGCTAACATTCTTTTTGGGGCTGCAAGTAAAGCAAATGAAAGAAGGAACATTCATTTGTCAAGCTAAATATTGCAAAGAATTGCTGAAACGATTTGAAATGACCAACGCAAAGGCAATGGCCACTCCCATGAGCACATCCGATCATCTAGACAAAGATGAGAAAGGTAAGGAAGTCGACACCAAAAAGTATCGAGGTATGATTGGATCTCTCCTTTATCTTACTGCTAGTAGACCGGACATCATGTTTAGCGTGTGCTTATGCGCTCGTTATCAATCGTGTCCGAAGGAGTCTCACCTAACTGCGGTGAAACGGATATTGAAGTATCTTGTTGGTACTGTAAATGTGGGTCTATGGTACCCAAAGGTTCTTCATGCCAATTTGTTGGCTATTCCGATTCCGATTTTGCTGGATGCAAATTGGACCGCAAGAGCACTAGTGGCACTTGCCATTTGCTCGGTAGCTCTCTCGTTTCTTGGTTTAGTAAGAAACAAGTAAGTGTTGCGTTGTCCACAACCGAGGCTGAATATGTACCGCGGGGAGTTGTTGCGCTCAAATCCTTTGGATGAAACAACAACTCTTGGACTATGGCCTAAGTCTTGATCATATCCCTCTTAGATGTGATAATACTAGCGCCATATGCTTGACGAAGAACCCCGTTCTTCATTCAAGAACAAAACACATTGAAATTAAGCATCATTTTATAAGAGATCACGTTCTCAAGGGTGATGTCGAAATTGAATTTGTTGAAACCAAAGATCAATTGGCCGACATCTTTACAAAACCCTTAGAGAAAGAGTCCTTTTTCCGAATTCGTAGTGAACTCGGGATTCTTGACTCCACGTTGATCTAAGTCATGCATTGCATTTTCCCTTTCTCATGATTTCTAACTTGAGCGTCGGAGACGTCTAACGAATTTTTGCAGGTATCGCCCTAAAGGCAGGGGGAATTATAAAGATTGATGCAGAATAATCAATTTATCCTAAGGATAACCGATTTCTCGTTAGTATATAATCGATTATCAAGTATCAATAATCGATTATGTTGGTATTATTTGCTTTATTATGTCTTCTTATGCAACTTTTGCTTAATCAATAAACAAGTTACTCACCTTTTCCATTTTTGCTAATGTCAAAAGGGGGAAGAATAAGGGATATGCACTAAGGGATATGCACTAATTTTTTATTGGCATAAATTGAGGGGGAATTCATATGTTGAGGGGGAACTAATTGCACATCTAGAGACTTGTTGCATATTGTTGCATATCTTTACTTGTCTTGAATCGTCATTATGAATTATCAAATATGCATAAGTTTGCCATTATCAAAAAGGGGGAAATTGTTGAAACACGTTCTCAAGGCACTATACTAAAACATGTGTTCATATTTGTAGGTTTTGATGAATGACAAACTATGCGCAATGGACATATGACGAGGTCCAAGCACAAGCGCGCAATTGATATATAACGAGTTTCAAGCACAAGACCAAGATCAAGCAAAGATATAAAGTTATACATGAGTTGTTCTTTAATTGTGATCTTGATCCGATAACTTGACTCAAGACTTGGCTTCTCTCGTAAAAACATTTTTATCAAATCATGCATATTTAATTTAAAGCAAAATGATTTTAAATCATGCATATTTACTTTAGTCAAAATGATTTTTAAACATGCCTCTAAAATCTGGACTAAGATAATCGATTATGTACTTATGACAATCGATTATGTTAAGTCAGCTGCATGACAATCGATTATGAACTTATGACAATCGATTGTGTTAAGGCAGTGTGCATCAGATTTTTCAAATCTGCATGACAATCGATTGTGAACCTTATGACAATCGATTGTGTTGAGGCAGTGTACATCAAAGTTTTTCAAAGCTACAAAATAATCGATTGTGAACTTATGACAATCGATTGTGTTGAGGCAGTGTCTATCAGACATTTTCAAAGTCATAAAATAATCGATTGTGTACCTTTGACAATCGAGTGCATTAAGGCAGTGTCTAATTGATTTTTCAAAGACTGATATATAATCGATTGTTCTCATAGCATAATCGATTGTGTAATTGACCGTTGCCAAAATATTTTCAAAAACCGTCAGGTAATCGATTATAGATTTCTAATAATCGATTGTTTTAAGTAAAATCTGGAAATGATTTTTTGAACGTTGCCAGTAATCGATTATTGATCTTAGATAATCGATTGTTAAGCGTAAAATCTATGAATGATTTTTTGAACGATTGGCAAACAATCGATTGTGGCATTTTGACAATCGATTGTCACTGAGTAAAATCAGCAACTCTTAATTGGCAATTAGGCAACGGTAATGCATGGTTTTGCAACTATAAATACAGCTTCAAATCAGTCTTCTAAACACAACAAGTGATCATATTATTGCTATAGCTTGCATACTCTATTGTTCATCACTTTCTATTCATTACATAAGTTTTGAGAGCCAAAATTCTTGACGAAAGTTGTTGCGTTCTTGAGCGTATCTGTTTACTCATACCTACTCTATTAAGAGAGTCTTGTTTAAGTGAGTGATAAGTGTTTTATACACTTGAAGGGAAGTGTTAGTCCTTTGTATTGTAAGAAGGAACTTGTGTTTCCTTTGGTTGAAGTCTTGGAGTGTTGTATCTTCGAGCAAAGGTTGTTGAGGCTTGTGTCCTCAGTTTGTAAAGGTTTGTTGAGCACCCGTAAGCTTAACAGTGTTAGTGAAAATCTTGAGAGAGTCTCTCGGGGACTGAACTAGCCACGGGTTGTGGTGAACCAGGATACATCGGTGCGTTCGTTCTTATTTATTTACTTATCGCACTTATTTCCTTCCTGCAATTTTTAATATCCGCAAGTTTACGCTAATTTTTATTATAACGCTATTCACCACCCCTCTAGCATTAAGCGTATTTTCTAACAATTGGTATCAGAGCCCAACTCTCTGAAGACATAACCGTTTGAGAGAAACAATCCATGGCTTCTACTCGTGATTCTTTTGCAGGAATAGGTGAAGGACAATGCTCCACCCGACCACCACTATTCGATGGTACAAACTATACGTACTGGAAGGAGAGGATGAGAATATTTGTTCAATCAAATAGTTTTCATCTTTGGAAGGTTATAATGAAGGGAGAACAAATTCCAACCAAAAAGGTTGAAAATAAAGATGTTCCAAAGTCCGAAGATGAATACGATGCGGATGATATCCGAAAGGTGCAAAACAACGCTAATGCCATTAATTTATTATATTGTGCTGTAAATGCTGATGATTACAGGAAAATATCATGTTGCACAATGGCGAAGCAAATGTGGGACAAAACGGCATATGATGTTTCTCCACAGGATGTGATAACTTCATATTCGCGTATTTGGGTGAATGCACGTGATTCTACCCATTTGGAGAAATAGTCAGTTAAAACAAAAATAAAACGTACATTACCTCGCCCTACTGGGAGGGTTCTGACGATGTTAATTCCCCATTTGATGAACGACCATGGAAATGTAACAGAGTGGAGGTGTTCGCCCGCTTGATTAGCATAGGAGCATACTTTTGTCACTATTCGCACCTCTTTGACGTACTCGACAACTTCCTTCTTCATTGTGGGTCAGGTCGAATGAGGCATCTCAGAAGATCCCGGTAGTCGGTATGGTGTGACAACCCAAAGGGTCATCACCTGTTTTCTTACCCATTCCGTGCTTCTGATGCCTTGAAAACCTCATTTTCTCAACTTGCGTGTACCGGTTGGGCGCGTAGCCAGAAAGCCTAAATGTGAAATTCTGTAAAAATGCTAATATTTGGTATTAAAATAAATAAGTTTGACTTTGGTCAATATTTTGGGTAAGAAGATACGGACCCGTGATTTGATAGTCCCGAAAGGTCCATACAAAAATATGGGACTCGGGCGTATCCCGGGAATCGAATTCTGAGATCCCAAGCCCGAGAAATGAATTTTTGATTAAAATTGTTTTTCTTAAATTATTAAGGAAATTGAAATGAAAACGGATTAGAACGTATTGGTATTGGGCCCGTATTTTGGTTCCGACGCCCGGTACAAGTCTTATATGTGGTTTAAGATATTTATGTGACGTTTAGCTGAAATCGGATGTCGTTTGACGTGTTTCGGACTTAAAACTCTAAATTTGAAAGTTTATGAAGTTTAACGAAAAACTAGTGATTTTAAGGTTTGATTGGTTATTTTTTATGTTATTTTGGCGATTTGATCGCACGGTTAAATTTGTATAATGTTGTTGAGTTGGTTCATGTGTTTGGTTTGGAGCCCCAAGGGCTCGGGTGTGATTCGGATGTATTTCAGAATGGTTTTGACCTTAGGAAAATTGCATAAAAGTTGTAGATCTGTGGTTATGATATTTTGTCCTATGCGATCGCATAGGCATCATCGAAATCGCATAGTGTAAGCTTAGGTGCCCAGTTTTATTCTATGCGATTGCATATTATTCTCAGCGATCGCGTACCTTAGCCCACTTCATACTATGCGATCGCATTCCACTTCCGCGATCACATTTCATTAAACCCAAACATGGAGTGCACAGTCCTTTTCTTATATGTGTTCGCAACACACCTTCTGCAATCGCAATGGTCAACTTCCCTTACCCCTATGCGATCACAACCCTTTCCCGCAATCGCATACATCAAATTTCCACAGTTATAACTAAAATTCCAGAATAGTGTATTACGCGATTTTCATAAAAACACACGAGTTCCTTCTTCTCCAAGGTCCTTAAGCATTCATTGAAGCTACCTTTCACCAAGACTTCTTGGGTTAGTAAATCTTAACTCGTTTTCTTTATTTTCCATAAATATCCATTGAATTCCTAAGCCTAAAACATCTAATTTAGGGCAGAAATTGGGGGGATTGGGTAGAGTTAGGGCTTTTTGACTTTTCTTGATTCAGATCTCATTTTGGGGTCGAATTTGAAAACAAACTATATATTCGTGCTCGTGGGTGAATGGGGGATATAAATCCCAGGATCGATTTTTTGAATTTTGGAAAGAAAGCTTAGAAATCTATATTTAGGCATTGGGTTTGATTAGCATATATTGATACTATAAATTCATTCTTGTATAGATTTGATTGAGTCGGAGCCGAATTCGAGATGGAAAGCGATTGTTGTGGATTGATTTGGCCGTGGGAGTTGAGTTAAGTGTTTGGTCTAACCTTAGCTTGAGGGAATATGTGTTGAGTCTTATTTTCTACTTGCTAATTGTCGAGTACGATGTATAGGCATGGTGACGAGTATCTATACATTGGTGTCTAGCATGACCGTGAGTCCTTATATTGCGATTATTCCGAGTGTTCTATGCTTATTTGATGAAATCTACATGTTGTAAAGAGCATGTGAAAGAGATTGTTATCATTAATCTCTGAGGAGCATTGGCTCGAGTTGTAATACGAGTTGTGAAAGTATATGAGATAATTGGATTCTTTGGAGCATTGGCTCAAGTGATAAAGTGAATTATAAAGTAAGAAATGAAAGAAAGAGAAAGAGTTATCAGTTTATTCTCTCGCCAGGATGTTTTGTTATTTTGTTGATTTATTGATATAGTTCCCTTGCCGAGATATTAATGTTGTTGATATTTTTCCCTTGCCGGGATTTAACTGTTTAGTTGCATTCCCTTACCAGGATTTCTATCATTAATTGTTACTTCCTTGTCCCTTATTTGTGATTGTTGTTTGGGTGAGAAAGAGTGATAAAGCACGAAGGGTGATGTCATATATTATTTGATATTGTGAGGAAAGAGAGAAAAGCATGAAGGGTGATGTTGTTCCATACAATGTACCATTCTGTATTGATATTCATTGATTATATTGTGAGGAAAGAGAGCAAAAGAAGGAATGGTGATGTTGTGCATATGATTATTGATACGATTGATTTGGCGAGGACGAGAGTAAAAGCACGAAGGGTGATGCTGTACAAGTTTGTGATTTCTGGTTCTTGTTGTTACTCTGGTTTTAGCTATTTCTATCGTTATGTGAGATTTCCTATTTGAAACTGTTATCTCGGCACAACATGTGTCCCCTTCCCTTTATTGGTTTTACTTCATGTACTTCTTTTTGTTATATATATGAACTGTTAAGATTTATATGGTAGTCTGGTCCTAGCCTCGTCACTACTTCGGCTAGGTTTGGATAGACACTTACCAGCACATGGGGTCGGTTGTGCTGATGCTACACTATGTGCTATTTTGCATAGATCTAGGTTTTGGACCACAATAGAAGTAGCAAGGGAGTAGGCCTTAAATCTAGCGAGACACCGAGGTAGGCTTGCAGGCGTCTGCAAGCCCAACGTCTCCTTTATCCTTTACTTGAGACTGTTATCTCATTGTATTCGAGAAAATAGATGTATTTCTTTTAGACATATTATTTAGTATTGTGAGTATTTTGACACCAGTCTTGGGTAGAGGCTTATATTGAAAGTTTATGCATTTCTATTCGGTTTTTCGTAAATTAATGACTTCCGCTTATTTCGTTAAATAAGTTGCTTTTTATATTATTTCTGTTAATGGTTAAAACTACATGTGTTGTTAATAAAAAGGAAATTATATTTGGCTTGCCTAGATCCCAATAATAGGCGCCCACGACTCCCGTGGATGGGGAAATCCGGCTCGTGACAAGTTCGAATCAGAGCACTACCAGCATGAAAGTTCCATTTCAGGGAAGGACGACGTACTATGATACTTTCTGTTTTGTCGAGCCCTGAGTTACATAGGTGTCACAACTCACGGACAAGCTTAGTAGAGTCTGAGGGATCGGTACGGAGATATCTATACTTATCCCCCAGAGGATATTTGTTCTTTCTTGTCGTGCGATTTTGTTTCTAAAAATACTGATTGAACTTTTACTTTGTTCTTTCGCAGATGGCGAGGACACACACTTCCTCATCTACCGCTCAGCAGCCAGAGCCCCAATAGCAGCTCCCACTAGGGGCGAAGGGTGAGGCCGAGGCCGTGCTAGAGGCTGATGTAGGGGCAGAGCTCAGCCTCGAGCAGCAGCACCAGTGGTGGAGCCTCGGGTTGATTTCAAGGAGGAGGTTCCAGCCCCATCAGTTCCGATGGGCCTAGCTCAGGTCTCAAAGGGGCTTGTTGCCACCCCAGTTCTTTAGGACGCTCTAGTCAGATTGGTAGGCCTCATGGAGAGTGTCACCCGAACGAGTTTACTTCCAGTAGCACCAGCCACTTCTCAGGCTAGAGGAGGGGCTCAAAATCCTGCTACATGCACTCTGGAGAATGTAGCTCCCCTAGTTCAGTTTCCAGTGGTTAGCCAACTGGCAGTTTAGCTGGTTATAGTGGCTCAGTCTGGAGATGGAGCCACTATGTCCGCGGATGCTTTATGGAGACTGGACAGGTTTATCAAGCTCTTCACTACTACATTCAGTGGTGCTACTTTTGAGGATCCCCGATATTTATTATATTGTTGCCATGAGGTTCTTCAGAACATGGGTATTGTCGAGACCAATGGGGTCGATTTTTCTGCCTTTCACCCATTGGGATCCGCCAAGACTTGGTGGAGAGATTATTGCTTAGCTAGACCAGCATTGTTTCCTTATTTGACTTGGGAGCAATTTTCAGAGTTTTTTATGGAGAAGTTTTTCCCTGTTACTCAGAGAGAGGCTCTTAGGAGGCAGTTCGAGCACCTCCAGCAGGGTTTTCGTCGATCTAGGTCGCCATGCTCTTGTCATATTCCCTACCGAGATAGAGAGGGTGAGGAGGTTTATTGATTGTTTGATCCAGCTGATTCGTCTCCAGATGGCTGAGGAGACTGGTAATGAGATCATCTTTCAGGAGGTGGCCAATGTGGCCTGCCGAGTTCAGATGGTTCTGTCACAGGGAGGAGGTCACGGGTCGGATAAGCGGCCACGTCACTCGGGAAGATTCAGTGGTACCTCGTCTGGAGGTAGAGATTATTTTGGTAGAAGCCATCTCCCTAGGCCCTTTGAGTCAGCTCTCCAGGTCTCTCATAGTACTTTAGGTGGTCATGGTTCTCAGCCGCATTATTCTGATCAGCAGCCTTATAGTGCACCACCAGCACCTATCAGTGCACCACCGCTTTAGATTTTCCAAGGTGGTCATTCGAGTCGATAGGGTCAGTCACAGTTTCCTCAGCAGCTGTTGTCTTGCTACACATGTGGTGATCCTAGTCACATTACTAGATTTTTCCCTCGAGCACCAGGTAATTCGTAGCAGCAGGGTTTTTGTGCCATGGTACAAGCACCAAATTTTCCACAGCTCACCCAACCATCTAGAGGTGGGGTAGAGGTGTTAGAGGTGGAGGCAGAGGTCATAGAGGTGGAGGCAGATGTCATAGAGGTGCAGCTCAGGCTGCTAGGGGTGGAGGCCAGCAGGCAGCCGGTCGTCCCAGAGATGTAGTTCAGGGAGGCGGGGCCGAGCCTTGATGTTATGCTCTTCCAGGCAAGTCAGAGGCTGAGTAATCATATGCAATCATTACAGGTACTATTCTGATTTGTGATAAATATGCTTCAGTGCTATTTGATATATGGTCTATGTAATCGTATGTGACCTCTTATTTTTCATCGTACCTAGACATGCCTAGTGATGCATTGAGTATTCTTATTTATGTGTCTACACCGGTGGGTGATTCTATTGTGGTTGTTCTATTTCACCGTTCTTGTGTTGTGGTGATTGGGGGTCTTGAGACCCGTATAGATTTGGTGCTTTTAGACATGGTTGATTTCGATGTTATTTTGGGGATATATTGGTTGTCCCTGTATCATGATATCTTAGATTGCCATGCCAAGACCATGACCTTAGCCTTACCAGATTTGCCCCGTTTGGAGCTGAGAGGGACCCTAGGTTACAACTCGCAGTGTCATCTCTTATGTGAAGGTTCAACATGTATCGGGAGGGGTGTTTGGCTTATTTGGCGTATGTTCATGATTCCAGCGTAGAGGTCCCTTTTATTGATTCTGTACCCATGGTTCGGGAGTTTCCCGAGGTTTTCCCTTCAGACCCGTCGGGTATGCTGCCCGATAGGGATATCGAATTTTGCATTGATCTGGCTTTGGGTACTCATCCCATTTCTATCCCGCCTTATCGCATGGCCCCGCCAGAGTTGAAAGGGTTAAAGGATTAGTTGCAAGATTTTCTTGCGAAGGGTTTCATTAGACCCAACATTTTTCCTTGGGATGAGATGTGTTGTTTGTGAAGAAATTGGATGGTTCGATAAGGGTGTGCATTGATTACCGACAATTCTACAAAGTTACAATCAAGAATAAGTATCCACTGTCGAGGATTGACGATTTATTCGACTAACTTTAGGGTGCCAACGCATTTTCAAAGATAGACTTGAAATATGGCTACCATCAGTTGTGGATTAGGCATCCTATGTCCCTAAGAAAGCTTTTCGCACTCGGTACGGGCATTATGAGTTCTTGGTCATGTAATTTGGGTTGACCAATGCCCCAGCAGCATTTATGGAGTTGATGGGCTGAGTGTTCAGACCTTATTTCGATTTGTTCATGATAGTCTTTATTGATGATATTCTGATACACTCCCGCAGCCAGGAGGAGCACGAGCAGCATCTCAATGTGGTTATACAGACTTTGAAGGTTAGTCAGTTATATGCTAAGTTATTGAAGTGTGAGTTCTTCTTGAGTTCGGTTACATTCTTGGGCCACGTCGTATCAGCAGAAGGTATTTAGGTTGATCCGAAGAAGATTGAGGCAGTCAAGAACTGGCCTCGAACAGCATCATCTACAGATATTCAGAGTTTCTTAGGATTGGCGGGCTACTATCTTCGGTTCATGGAGGGGTTCTCATCTATTGCATCCCCGATAACCAGGTTTACCCAGAAGGGTGCCCAGCTCAGATGGTTTTATGCGTATGAGATGAGCTTTCAGAAGCTCAAGACAACTCTCACTACGACCACAATATTGCTTTTGCCCTCAGGCTCAGGGCATTATTTAGTCTATTGTGATCCTTCCCATATTGGGCTTGGTGCAATATTGATGCAGGATGGTAGAGTCATTGTCTATGCTTCGAGGCAGTTGAAGATCCATGAGAAGAATTATCCAGTTCATGATTTAGAGTTGGGAGCCATTGTTCATGCATTGAAGATTTCGAGGCATTATCTGTACTACATGAAGTGTGAGGTATACACTGATCACAAGTGTCTTCAGTACTTGTTCAAGAAAAAGGAGTTGAATTTGAGGCAGAGGAGGTAGTTGGAGTATTTGAAGGATTACGATGTCACTATCTTATATCACCTAGGGAAGACCAATGTAGTGGCCAATGCTTTGAGTAGAAAGTTTGCCATCATGGGCAGTCTTGCTTATATTCCGGACAGACATAGAGCGCTTTCTTTGGATGTTAAGTCCTTGGCCAATCAATTTGTGAGGTTGGATATTTCTGAGCCTAGAGGAGCGTTAGCTTGCACAGTCGCTCGTTATTCATTATTGGAGCGTATCTGTGATCGGCAGTTTGATGATCCCCATTTGTGTGTCCTTAGAGACACGGTGCAGCATAGAGGTGCCAAGCAGCTGACCTTAGATGATGATGGTGTTTTGAGATTGTAGGGGCAAGTTTGTGTGCCCAATGTTGATGGGATTCGGGAGTTGATCTTAGCGGAGGCCCATAGTTCTCGGTGCTCTATTCATCCGGTATCCGCAAAGATATATTAGGATAGGCGGCAACATTATTGGTGGCGTAGAATGAAGAATGATATTGTTGCATATATGGCGTGGTGTTTGAATTGTCTGCAGGTTAAGTATAAGCATCAGAGGCCCGGTGGGATTATTTCAGAGGATTGAGCTTCCCGAGTGGAAGTGGGAGAGGATTACCATGGATTTCGTTACTGGACTTCCGTTGACCCGGAAGAAGTTCCATCCAATTTGGGTAATTGTTGACAGGTTGACCAAGTCAGCGCATTTCATTCCCGGGGCAGTCTCCTATTCATCCGAGATGTTAGCTGAGATCTATATCCGGGAGATTGTTCGCCTTCATGGTTTACCAGTGTCTATCATTTCGGATAGGGGTACGCAGTTTACCTCGCGTTTTCGGAAATCAATTCAGCAGGAGTTGGGCTCTCAGGTGGAGTTGAGTACATCATTTTATCCTCAGACGGACAATCAGTCCAAGGAGACTATTCAGATTTTGGAGGATAGGCTCCGAACTTATGTCTTTGATTTTGGAGGCTGGTGGGACCAATTCTTTCCTTTAGCAGAGTTCTCCTACTACGACAGCTACCAGTCAAGCATTTAGATAGCTCCTTATGAGGCTTTGTACGGTAGGCTATGTCGATCAGCGATCAGATGGTTTGAGCCGGGTGAGGCTTGGTTATTGGTACGTGTATGGTTTAGGAGGCCTTGGACAAGGTAAGGAAGATTCAGGATAGGCTTCGTACGACTCAGTCCGGACAGAAGAGTTATGCAGACCGCAAGGTTTGAGATGTGGCTTTTATGGTTGGCGAGTGGGTATTGCTCCGAGTGTCACATATGAAGGGCGTGATGAGATTCGGGAAGAAGGGAAAACTTAGCCATAGGTTTATTAGTCCATTTGAGATTCTCGATCGAGAGGGGGAGGTGGCTTATAGACTTGCTTTGCCGCCTAGCTTATTAGTCGTGCATCAAGTGTTTCATGCGTCTATGTTCCTGAGGAAACACGGCGATCCATCCCACATGTTAGATTTCAACACTGTCCAGTTTGACAAGGAATTATCTTATGAGGAGGATCTGGTAGCTATTCTAGACCGGCAGGTTCGTCAGTTGAGGTCCAAGAGTTTTCCGTCTGTTCATGTTCAGAGGAGAGGTCTTTAACTGGGGATTCTGAGTCCGATATTCGGATCCGTTATCCGCAGCTATTCCTCGACTCAGGTACTTCCTTCTTTTGTCCGTTCGAGGAAAAACAGTTGTTTTAGAAGTGGAGAATGTGATGACCCAAAGGGTCATCACCTATTTACTTACACATTCCGTGCTTTCGAGGACTTGAAAACCTTATTTTTAGTTGCCTCAATTTGCGTGAGCAGTTCGGGCGGGTAGCCAGAAAGTGTAAATGTTAAATTATGTAAAAAAATGCTAAAATTTGGTATTAAAATGAATAAGTTTGACTTTGGTCAATATTTTGGGTAAACAAACCGGTACCCATAATTTGACGGTCCTAGAGGGTCCGTAGAAAAATATGTGACTCGTTGAAATGCCCGAAATCGAATTCTCGAGAAATAATTTTTTGACTAAAATTGATTTTCTGAAATTATTAAGGAAAATTGATATGAAAACTGATTAGAACCTGTTGGTATCGGGCCCGTATTTTGGTTTGGGCACTCGGTATAGGTCTTATGCGTAGTTTAAGATATTTATGTGAAGTTTGATTGAAATCGTACGTCGTTTGACGTGTTTCGGACTTAATACTCTAAATTTAAAAGTTTATGAAGTTTGAAGAAAAACTATTGATTTTGAGGTTTGATTTGTTATTTTTTATGTTATTTTGGTGATTGGATCGCACGGTTAAGTTCGTATGATATTTTTGAGTTAGTTCATGTGTTTGGTTAGGATCCCCGAGGGCTCGAGTGTGATTCAGATGTGTTTCAGGATGGTTTTGGCCTTAGGAAAATTGCAAAAAAGTTGCAGATCTGGGGTTATGATATTTTGTCCTATATGATCGCATAGGAATCATCGCGACCGCATAGTGTAAGCTTAGATGCCCAATTTTTGTTCTATGGGATCGCATAGTATTCTCCGTTATCGCATACCTTAGCCGACCTCATTTCATTCAATCGCATTCCACTTCCGCGAACGCGTTTCATTAAACCCAAACCTGGAGTGCACAGTCCTTTTCTTCTATGCGTTCGCAACACACCTTCTGCGATCGCAATGGTCAACTTCCCTTTCCCCTATGCGATCGCAATCCCTTTTCCATGATCGCATAGCGCAAATTTTGCCGAGTTATAATTAAATTTCCAGAACAGTGTTTAACGGGGTTTTCATAGAAACACATGAGCTCGTTCCTCTCCAAGGTCCTTAGGAGTCCATTGAAGCTCTTTTTCTCAAAGACTTCTTGAGTTAGTAAATGTTAACTCGTTTTCTTTATTTTCCATCAATATCCATTGAATTCCTAAGCCTTAAGCATGTAATTTAGGGTAGAAATTGGGTAGAGTTAGGGATTTTTGCCTTTTCTTGATTTAGACCTTATTTTGGGGTCGAATTTGAAAACAAATTATATATTTGGGCTCCTGGGTGAATGGGAGATATGAATCTAGTCTGAACCACATATTTTGACCAAGCGGGTCCGGGGTCGATTTTTGAAATTCTGGGAAGAAAGCTTGGAAATCTATATTTTGGCATTGGATTTGATTTGTTTCGCATATATTGATACTATGAAGTCATTATTGTGTATATTTGATTGAGTCGGTGCCGAATTCGAGAGGGAAAGCGATTGTTGTGGATTGATTTGGTCGTAGGAGTTGAGGTAAGTGTTTGGTCTAACCTTTGCTTGAGGAAATAGGTGTTGAATCTTATTTTCTACTTGCTAATTCTCGAGTACGGTGTATTGGCATGGTGATGAGCATATATACGTTTGTGTCTAGCATGACCGTAAGTCCTTACACAGCGATTATTCTGATTTGTTGTAATATCCATGCTTATTTGATGATTCTACATGTTGTAAAGAGTATGTGAAAGAGATTTTGATCATTAAACTCTGAGGAGCACTGGCTCGAGTTGTAATACGAGTTTTGAAGGTATATGAGATAATTGGATTCTTTGGAGCATTGGCTCAAGTGATAAATTTAACTATAAAGTAAGAAATAAAAGAAAGAGAAAGAGTTATCGGTTTATTCCCTTGCCGGAATGTCTTGTTGTTTGGTTGGTTTATTGATATTGTTCCCTTTTCGAGATATTGAAGTTGTTGATATTGTTCCCTTGCCGGGATTTAACTGCTTAATTGTATCCCTTTCCGGGATTCCTATCATTAATTGTCACTTCCTTGTCCCTTATTTGTGATTGTTGTTTGGGTTAGGAAGAGTGATTAAGTACGAAGGGTGATGTCGTGACGTACGATGTACCATTCCGTACTGATATTCATTGATTATATTGTGAGGAAAGAGAGTAAAAGCACGAAGGGTGATGTCGTGCACATGATTATTGATACGATTGATTTGGGAAAGATGAGAGTAAAAACACGTAGGGTGATGCAGTGCAAGCTTTTGATTTCTGGTTCTTGTTGATACTCTGGTTTTAGCTGCTTCTATCTATATGTGAGATTTCCTATTTGAAACAGTTATCTCCCCACAGCATGTTCCCCCTTCCCTTTATTGGTTGTTTACTTCCCGTACTTCTTTTCGCTGTACATATATATTTGAACTGCACAATTTATCTCGTAGTCTGGTCCTAGCCCCGTCACTACTTTGCCGAGGTTAGGCTAGGCACTTATCAGAATATGGGATCGGTTGTTCTAATGCTACACTCTGTAATATTTTGCACAAATCTAGGTTTTGGACCGCAACAGAAGTAGCGTGGGAGCAGGCCTTCAATCCAGCGCAACGCCGAGGTAACCTTGCAGGTGTCCGCAGGCCCAGCGCCTCCTCTATCCTTTACTTTTGACTGTTATCTTATTGTATTCGAGACAAACATATGTATTTCTTTCAGACATTGTATTTAGTATTCTTAGATGTTCGTGAGTATTGTGACACCAATCTTGGGTAGAGGTTTTGTTGAAAGTTTCCGTATTTCTATTCAGTTTTCCTAAATTAAAGACTCCTCTTATTTCGTTAAATCCGTTGCTTTTATATTGTTCTATGCTTCCTCCTACTCACAAAAAGTGATCATTTTAGCTTCGGTTAAGGGTCAAAACTGCGCTCAACCTATCGACTCCGGAACAAAATTACCCTCCGTTTACCTTTGTCGAAGAAAATGCCCCCACCGTAACTTTGTGGCCTATTTCTATCCCTAAAATCTAACAGAATCTTGAATTTCATTTTTAATTTTTTTTAATGCCACGTGTCACGTTTTGATTGGGACATATAAAGAACGGAAAATTGGGACATATAAAGAACGGAAAAAGGGTCAAAACTGCCCTCAACGTATTGACTCCGGAATAAAATTGCCCTCCGTTAACCTTTTTAGGGTCGGGTCGGTCGGGTTGAAGTGTAATGTGATTTCCCGCTTTCCAACAAATGTAAAGAGCTTGATATATCACATATATTCATCTTCAGTTAAAGTGGATTGGTCATTCCTATCCAATGGGGGGCTGGTTTTTCATGGCTTGGTTATGGGGGACGGGTTGGACGCCTGGTTCGTGATGGAGGGGGGCTGTTTGGTTGTGAAGTTTTCCCGCGATGTGAAGGTGACGGGCTGGACGGGGAAGATGAAGCAACGGGCTAGCCATGAGAGGTCGTTTGGTGGTTTAGGGTTAGAGATGGTGTGTTGTGAGGAAGATGAAGAGAGGGTTTGGTGTTTTTTGGGTCGGGTCGGTCGGGATGCTTGTATTTAATTTTTAATTTTTTTTAATTCCACGTGTCACGTTTTGATTGGCCATTAAATAAACTTGACCCAAAATCAATTCTCACCCAAATTCCGACCCAACCCGACCCAACCCGACCGACCCAACCCAAAAAAGGTTAACGGAGGGCAATTTTGTTCCGGAGTCAATACGTTGAGGGCAGTTTTACCCTTTTTCCGTTGTTTATATGTCCCAATTTTCCGTTCTTTATATGTCCCAATCAAAACGTGACACGTGGCATTAAAAAAAATAAAAATGAAATTCAAGATTCTGTTAGATTTTATGGGTAGAAATAGGCCACAAAGTTAATGGTGGGGCATTTTCTTCGCCAAAGGTAAACGGAGGGCAATTTTGTTCCGGAGTCGATAGGTTGAGGGCATTTTTGACCCTTAACCGTTTTATCTTTGTTATATCCATTAAAGAAATATAAATTAGTAAAGGAAAAAAAAATATTAACTAAATTAATTTTAATTAATTGTTACCTTGACGCATTAAAATATATAAGTAAGAGTAGATTTTGTAAAAAATAAAATTAATTTCTTATTATGGACCATAGGAGCATGCACTTTTACTAGTCAAAGTGATAGTCAAAATTAATTCCTTATTATGGACGGTATGATTGATTTGATGGTAAACAACCCCCACTTCCAACCGAGAGATTGTGAGTTCGAGTCTCCCCAAGATCAGGGTGGGATGTTTTTGGAGGGAAGGATGTCAGTGGTCTATTTGGAAATAGCTTCTCTACCCCAGGGTAGGGGTAAGGTCTGCGTACACACTACGCTCCCCAGACCCCACTATTTAACCAAAAAATGTAATTTGGTCAAAGATTGAACTTTAGGGAGAAGAAATCGGGTTACTGAAATCAAAGAGACCGAAATATAATTGACTTTCAAAGAATAAGAATAAAACAATAAGAAAGTTGTATTTCACTATGATATCAAGAGTGTTCTGTGTCCCCACAAATGATAAAATTTCCTCCTTTTATAGTTGACAAGGAGTAACAGATTAATATAAATAATAAAGAACATTTAATGAGACGTTGCATAATCATTGTTATTAAATACTGAATTACTAATGAATCAGGTATTTAATAATGAATGTAGACTACTTTTTGTCATCAGATCCTTGTCTTCAATGCCCTTTTTATCCGTTGATATTGAATAACTTGGATAGACATGAGAATTGTATCTAAGATTTTCTCTCGTGTCTGTTTTCTTTTCTTCCACTGTGCATGTTGTCTTCCGTGCCTTTTAATTATTTATTGCTCTTTGACTGTTTGACCAATCCAAGTGTCATGCCACGTCATCTTTAATAAAAACTCAATTTTTTCCCAGTACAGATAGTCCTCCCCCCCATTTCTCATTTATAAATCAATTAAATAATTGGAAAGTGGATCCTTAAAAAGAATTTTTGTCACAATTAGTGCTTGTGTCAGTATCGACGTCTCATCTGTCTTTCTCATTTAATGCTCTATACACGTGTCATCTTGTGATTGGATCTACAGTTTTGTTCCCATTTTTCTAGGCCTGTTCAACTTTCTCTGTTTATGAAGTGATGGTTATCTTTAATATAGGCTTTCCATTATTGCTTCCCTTAATTTTGATGGTTGTTCCCATATAAACTATTAATTCATACTTTCTTTGTCCTCTTCTTCATCAACTTCCATCTAGCATTAGAATTTCCTTTCTTTCTTTTACTTTCTTCAAAACTATCTTACAATGGCATCTCTAAACCCTAACCCCAGAAAGGTTTTACTTCTCGATCAATTCCCTAATGCACCTGCTCCTATCAAACATTCAAGAGGCTAAGGATGAAGAATCCGAAGTATGGGATCTACACGTGGAGGCTCAACTGGTTCTGGAATTAAAGGTTCCTCTTCTAAAACACAATCTACAAAAGGTAAAGAAATTTCAGAGCCTTCTCTAGAGCCCACAGTTGAAGAAATTATACCAAGTGATTCGTCTTTTGTCGGTGACAGAGCGTCCCTTCAAAAGCAAATTACAAAATTGGAAAAGACTGATGCTTATCCCTCTCTTATAAATGAACTCAACATCCCCACCGTTAGGAAAGATTGCAACTGGAAAGAGGGCGTCGTTCGTTCATAAGCCAGAGAATTTCGTCTAATAGAAATGGATATTCCTATGTTTATACCTACCCCTTCACTTTGGGGTTTAAGCCTGCCATAGATCCATTTATCATCGAATTTTGTAGATTTTTCAACATTTGCTTAGCCCAGATTGGACCTTTAGTTTGGAGGGCTGTAGCTTGTTTAAGATTTTTGTCTAATAAGGCAAAAGTTACTTTCACCTTCCCCCATCTTATCCACTTATACCATCCTAGTCTATTACGCCATGGGGTTTTTACCTTAACTGCTAGGAGTAAAAGAGTTTTGATAAACGCCGATGACAATAAATATCGTGGGTAGTACCTTCGTTACATTGGTGTTCGTACAGTCGATTTATTGGGAGAATCAAATATTCCCTTCCCCGAGATATGGAATTTTGCACGTAAGTTTCTGTTTTACTATTCCCATACCTATTTTATGAGATTTTGATTTTCTCTTTATATTTATCCCCTTTTGGTTTTTTGTAGAAACCATGGGAGATGTGGAGTCCTTTCCCAATTTCCGTGGTTGGTAGACTCAATTTTGAAAGTTTCTTCTAAGGAAGGTAGGACTTGGAAATCTATCTCTTGCTTACACGGGTGGACAGTGAAAACACACGGTATATATTTCTTTTCATGTATACTTTCTAGATACGTAAACTAAATTTTGATGATGAACTCAAATCCTTCTTTTTATCAGGATTTGGAATAAAAGGGATGGCAGCAGATGTTGCTTTAGCCATGCGTACAAGTGCCAACTCTGCCCTCGGTTTGGATAAGGGGCTAAAGCACTTTTAGCCAAAAGAAAAACTTTGGTAATGGAAGCTGAAAATGAGGAAGAAGATAATAACTCTTTAGTATCTAGACCAAGAGCTAGGAGACATGTTGTTTTGGATGAAGAAATTGAAGATTCTCCTGCTCGTACCTCTGCTGCAATCACTTCTTCTACAATAACTTCCATTACCGAGCCTGTTTTAATCCAATCCGATGAGGAGACCGTGCCAAAAGCCACGAGTGAACAAACTCAACCTCCCTTGGATAATGGTTTCTAGAGTGGAGAGCTCGGACCTGTTTTTTATGAAGCTCTTCTTTCTTCATTCGTTCCTTATCCTTCCATTCTTTTTCCAATTGTAAGTATTTCATCGCCAATGATTGCTTCCTTTCCTTCACTAGTTGTGAATACTTCCATTCCTGTTCCTGAATCAGTTTCTATAGCTTCTCCTTCCCTTTCTGCCTCAACTTCAACGACCCCTATAGTATTTACATTTTCCACTACGCTCGCCTCCGATGTTCCCTCTTTATTTGCCCTTCCAGTAGAAGTTAGCTCTAGTAGTAAAGGCATGGCTATGAGAAGTGTTACTCTTGAAGTTCCTGCTACTCAAAGCCTTTTAAGAAAATCTGGAGGTGCAGATACGTGGCTCGAGCCTCTTATTGGGGATATTAAGAAGAATAAGATGCAAAGCCACAGCTGCTACACCTTGATGAATGAAATAGTTCATTCAACTTTAAAGGTAATTCTTGACCTTGAAAATATTTTCCCCCTCTTTTTTTTATTTTGAGTCCTGACTTTCATGTTTCATAATTGTAGGCAAATCTCATTGGGACTGAGCTAATGGGGCGAATTTCTTTATTGGAGAAAAAGGATCGTGAGTCTACAAAGGCTATCTCCGAAGCTAGGAAAATATCTGAGGATGCACTACTTGAAGAAGCAAATTGGAAGGACCAATATGAAAGTGCTCAAGGGATTAATAAGAATTACAGGAAAATAAAGTTCATTTGGAGCAACAGAATCGTGGCTTATCTTCAGAGTTAGGAATTGCTAACGCTTCATGGGGTCAACTTAAAAGGGATAAAGAGATTTTGGAAGGCTCTTTATCTAAAGCTAATGATGAGGTTAATGAGTTCAAGGCTCTTTTGGAGAAAAGGAGGAATATGCAAGGGAATTAGCAGAGAACTTATCTTGTGCTCAGAATGATTTGAGGATTTCCTCCAATAAGGTTTGTATGTTGGAGAGTTCTTGTGTCAACCTTCAATCTTCCATTGATTTCCACTTAACTGAGCGTGAAACAATGAAGAACACATTAGCTACGTGGGGAAGAGATTATGAAAACCTGGAGAAGGATTACAATTCCTTAGCTGAGAATTTCAATTATGAGGTTAACTGGGCCTTCCTTAAACCTCGTCGTGATGCTTTAATGGAAGCTTCTCAGGAAAAGTTTGACTTGCAATCTGAGTTAGCCAAAGTTTTAGACATGATTGAGAAGAATGAGCAACCTATTGAAACTCCTTCTCCTGATCAGGTAATTGACATCTCTTCTCCAACAGTGGAAACTCCGGGGTTGAAGAGCCTTTAAACCTAGTGTCAACAGTTGAAGTTATTAAGGTTGCAGTTCCAGTGATCGAGGGTAATTTACCTACAACACAGCCTTTAGGAATGGAAATCCCTGTGTCTACTGCTTCTCCCGAAACTGTTAATACTTCTATTTCAGCTGAGACTGCCTCTATTGATGCTTCTTTAGAAGTTCCTACTGAGACTAATGAGGCGGCGACTTCTACAGTTCCAATCTCCTCAGTGACCAATGAGAATGTTTAACATTACCTCTTTTGTTTTCTTTTGATGATGTAATTAATGAAGTCCCCAGTTTCTATAATGGGGCATCTGTTTTAGAAAAACAAATATATTGTAATAGCTAAGTTTTTCCCTTAGCTTTTTATGTTAAGAAGTTTGCATAATACTTCTTCATTTTATCATTGTCTATTTATCGATTTAGTCTTTGCAGAATAATTTTATTTTTACCTTACTCTTGCCTATTTTTCTTTTTAGGACTTAGAGAATAAGTTAGCATGTTTTATCCTTTTCAGAAAATGCTTTCATAACTCTTCACATGTGTTACCATCATAAGGAAAAATAAAAGAGGGCCATTTTATTTATTGACACTTAATAAAGAAGACGTCTCAACTTCATAATGGTATCATACGATGAAAGAAATAGGAATATACATGTTTCGCATAAAACAAATTTTGTAAAGTTTTTATTTATGAACTTTGATAAGTTTCTTGAGTATTACTTGTATTAAAGTACATCTATAACTTTCTCGCAACTTTTCTCTTTTAACAGATTTACAAAATATACAAGGTATTTTCATAACCTGTTCTGATACATAATCATATCCCTGCCATTACATACTTAGGAAGGGTTTAAGCAGTGACTTTATTGTTCTAAAAAGGAAAGAACACTATGATGAATGTTTTTAGATTGATACTTGAATTTGCGTAACTTGATTTGATATGTAAATCTTGAATTTTACTCTCTCGTATCTATTTCTGCACATACTCGTGTGTATACAGTACAGTCCCCCAAGTGTTTGAGCAGTGAAGTATGAAGCCTCGAACACGTGTATTTGCTCCAAATTTTTGGTCCTTTTCCTAAAATAGAAAAATATACGGGACTATGAGGTGCGATTGTAGATGAAGACTGCCTAACTCGTGTGTATTTCCATCAGATTAATGTAACCCTGGGCTTGTAATTTAATAGTATTCCAATTTACCGTGCAGGTCGTGACTCATCATTTGGCACGAGTTAGGGTTTTTGCCTAGCATCTAAAATTATTAGTATAATTTTAACAATACAAAAGAAAAATTTAACATGGAGATACCTGATCGTGGGTACCTTCCTTTGAAGTAATACCTCTTTAATGAACGGCATTCCAATGTGTAGGTAAAACCTTGCCCTCCACTGTCTCTAGCTCATATGCTCCATTGACCGCAATTTCACGAATTCGATAAGGTCCTTCCCATGTTGGACTTAGCTTTCCTAAATTAATTGACTTTGTAGATTGGAAAACCTTTTTCAACACGAAGTTCCTAACTTCAAACAATCTGAGGCGTGCTTTCCTATTGTAATATCTCTCAATTACTTGCTTTTGAGCTGCCATTCTTATCAACGCAGCTTCTCTTCTCCCTTCAAGTAAATCAAGATTTACTCGTAACTCTTCATTGTTCGAGTTTTCCTCTATTTGAACACGTCGTGTACTAGGTTCACCTATCTCAATTAGTATCAAAGCTTCCGTACCATAGACCATTGATAATTATGTTTCTCCTATACTTGTTTTTGTCGACGTTCGATATGCCCATAATACCGCTGGTAATACTTCAGGCTAATTGCCTTTTGATTCCTGTAACCTTTTCTTTAGGTTGTTGAGAATTACCTTGTTTGTAGACTCTTCTTGCCCATTACCTATTGGAAGATATGGTGTTGACGTAATTCTTTTGATTTGCCAACTTTAAAAGAATTCTGTGATTTGAGCTCCAATAAATTGTGGTCCATTATCACACAATATCTCCTTTGGAACACCAAAGCGGCAAATTATATTTCTCCAAATGAAGTCCTTAACTTCTTTCTCTCGTACCTACTTAAGCGCTTCTTCTTCTACCCATTTAGTTAAATAATCAGTAAGTACGAGTAGAAACTTTACCTGACCTTTTGCCTGAGGTAATGGTCCTACGATGTCCATTCCCCATTTCATGAAGGGCCACAGAGCTATGACATGATGTAACAATTCTGCTGGTCTGTGCATGTTATTTCCATTCCTTTGACATTTATCTCATTTAGATACGAAATCATTCGCTTCTTCTTCAATTTTAGGCTAGTAATATCCCGCTCTAATCAATGTATTAACAAGTGATCTGCCTCTTATGTGATTTCCACAATGCCTCACATGTACTTCTCTCATCACATATTCTGTTTGAGGAGGTGTGAGACACCTGGCTAATGGTCCACCAAATATTTTGCGGTAAAGGTTTTCTTGATATAAGCAGTAACAAGCGGCTTTCTTTCTTAGCGCATGAGCCTTCACCTTGTCTTCAGGTACGATTCCGTGCTACAAAAAAGACACGATTTCGTTTCTCCAATCCCAAGTTAAGTGATTAAAGTTTACCTCATTTTTATCAAGATCAAGAACGGAATGGAACAAATGTATTATTGATGCATTCGCGTCTTTTGCAATATCTCCTGCAGATATGAGGTTGGCTAAAGCGCCTGCTTCCAAATTTTCTTCTCTTGGCATTTGCATCACTTTCCAAGTTTGGAACTGTCTTATCAACTCCCGTACCTTTACGAGATACCCTTGCATTCGAGTTTCTCTAGCCATGTAAGTCCCCAGTATTGGATTGACTACAATCTGTGATCATTTTTATTACAATTTTCATGATACCAAGTTCTAATGCTAGCTCCAAACCTGCAATCACAGCTTCATACTCTGCTTCGGTATTAGTTACAGGGTGACACTTTTTAGCTTGTCTAATTGTTTCACCCGTAGGTGGTATAAGAACATTTCCTAAACCTTCCCCCTATACATTATATGATCCATCAGTAAATAATAGCCAAGTCCCCGGATTAGCACCATAAAAACTTATAATTCTTTTTCTGCGTCTAGATGTATGCTTTGACTAAAATCAGCTACGAAATCGGCGAGTACTTGAGATTTAATAGCAGTTCGAGGTTGGTAAATTATTTCATACTCACTTAGTTCTATAGCCATTTTTCTAATCTCCCTGATAGTTCATGTTTATGCAATATATTTCTTAAAGGAAAAGCAGTAACAATAACAATAGGATGGCATTGAAAATAAGGTTGATGAGAGCTAATGCTAATTTTTCTAGTTGTGAATACCTTGTCTCTGCATCTAATAAAGTTTTACTTACATAATAAATCGGTGATTGCTTACCTTGATCTTATCATACTCATACGGCACTTACCACTACTTCTGATACTGCTAGATTGATGAGTAGCTTTTCACCTTCTTTAAGTTTAGCCAGCAAAGGAGGATTTGATAAATAAACTTTCAAATCCCTCAGGGCTCATTGACAATCTTCATTCCACTAGAAATAAATCTTGCTTTTTGAGCACAAAGAAAAATTTGAAGCATTTTTCTGATGATTTTGAAATAAACCTCCCTAAGGCCGCTATCCTTCCTGTTAACCTCTGAACTTCCTTTTTATTAGTAAGGACATCTGGTATTTCTTCAATTGCTTTAACCTGGGAAGGATTTACTTCAATTCCACAGTTAGAGACAAGAAAACCTAAAAATTTACCAGAAGTAACTCCAAATGCACATTTTTCAGTATTGAGTTTCATATTAAATTTTCGCAAAATTTCAAAGGTAACAGTTAAATGAGAAATATGGTTATGGGAATGCTGAGTTTTGACGAGCATGTCGTCTATATATACCTCCATTTTTTTCCCAAATGTTCTTGAAACATTTTGGTAAGTAACCTTTGATAGGTTGCTCCATCCTTTTTTAGACGAAGGGCATTACTTTGTAATAGTAAGTCCCCCAGTCTGTGATGAAAGAAGTATTTTCTTCATCACCGGGTCCATTTTAATTTGGTTGTACCTCGAATATGCATCTAAAAAACATAAAATTTCATGACCTGCAGTTGCATTAATCAATTGATCTATATGGGGTAAAGGAAAAGAATCTTTTGGGAAAGCTTTGTTTAGATCAGTGTAATCTATACAAACTCGCCACTTACCATTCTTCTTAGGTACGATCACCGTGTTATCTAACCAATCAGGATATTTTACCTCACGAATTGACCAGATTTTCAATAAATTTTGGACATCATCTCGAATTACTTGATTTTTGAAAGCTTCTTGTTTTCTTTTCTTTTGTTTAATTGCGGTGAAAGATGGGTCTTCATTAATCTTACGAGTCATCACATCCGCTGGAATACCTATCATAACAGCACGGGACCAAGCAAAACAATCTATGTTTGCTTTTAAAAATTCAATTAACTTACTTCGCATGTCGGGATTTAGATTGGCTCCTACGTAAACTTTTTCCCCTGGCCATTGGTCAAATAACACCACATCCTCGAGTTCTTCTATTGTTGTTTTGATGTTCTCGTTTTCTTCAGGTTCTTGAATTATATCAGGCCTTGAGTCTAAATCTGTTGTTTCAGTTGAAGTATGGTTGCTGACACCTTCAACAGTTTCCGATAATTGCTATTTATCTTTACTTGCGGTGCTCGTATCTGTTATTGCGTTGATAGTCTTGGTTATTTATTGATCCCCTAGAATTTGACATATTCCCCAAGGTGATGGAAATTTAATGACTTGATGTAAGGTTGATGGAACAACATCCATATCATGGATCCAAGGTCTCCCCATATTATATTGTATGCTATTTCCAAATCCCCTATCTGAAAATTAGTTTCTTTAACAACACCTGCATCATAAGTTGTCAGAGTTACCTCACCTTTTGTTACCACGCTTGAATTATCGAAGCCTGACAAAGCATGTGCTTTTGGTATCATCTTATCTTCAGCATGCATTTCCAGTAGCACTCTTAGTAGAATAATATTTACAGAGCTACCTAGATCAATCAAAACTCTTTTTACATCAGTGTCATATATAATTAAAGATATTACTAGAGCATATTTATGCGGTGTAGTCACTCCTTCCGTATCTGCATCATCAAAGCTTATGCTCTCCTGTTCTAAGGTTTGCCGTACTCGCTTGCCGTGTGTGATCGTCATTTTGGAAATTTTGTTCGAAGCCATATATGTTACTCCGTAAATATCCTCTCCTCCACTGATGACATTTACTATCCTCTTAGGTGAAGGTGGTTTTGGTGGCTCCAGTCTATTTTTCATGTTGGCTTTCTTTCCTTTTTCACTGAACAGCTCCGTGAGGTAACCTTGCTTCAACAAATGATCTACTTCACTTTCCAAAAACCTACATTCAGAAGTTTTATGCCCTTGGTCGTTGTGAAATTCGCAGCAATGGTCTAGGTTACTTATGTTTGGATTTGACCGCATCTCTTTTGGCCACCGTACCTTATCCCCCATACTCCTTAGAACAGCTACGAGCTCAGAATTAGTAACATTGAAACTATGACCAGCAAATCGCACCATTAATTTCTATCATCATCCCGTGACTCTTGGTTGTTTTGATTGCCATTGAACCTGGATGAAGATACGGTTCCCCTATCTGTCGACCTCTGATCATAATGCTGATTGTATTGCCTAGAATGTGGGTCTTTTCCTGCAGGTCCCATATATGGATCATACCTGTTCTTGCCTGACCTTTTGTCGGCTTCAAACCTTCTGGTCCCACTTCTATCTTCTCATTGAGGTTGAGATACAGTATCTTCTTCAATTGTGAGCTTCGTATTGTACCTGTTATAAACATCGTTCCAAGTAGTTGTGAGAAATTCACGAAGGCTTTATTTATGTCTTCTCGTGGCTTCTGAACTTTTATCATTCAAATTACTGGCAAAAGATATTGCATCCCAATTATCCGATACACGGGGCAGCATCATTCTTTCACGTTGGAATCTATCAACGAAATCCCTGAGCAATTCAGTGTTCCATTGTTTGATTTTGAAGATATCCTCCATTCTATTCTCCACCTTTTGAGCTCCCGAGTGTGCTTTTATATAAGAATCTGCAAAATCAGCAAAAACATTTATAGGATTTTCAGGTAAAAGAGAATACCTGGTTAATGCTCCCTTGGTGAGTGTCTCTCCAAACTTTTGATTCAATTTCTTGTTTGGTCAAATCGTTGCCTTTCACTCCTGTTGTAAATGCAGTTACATGATCACGAGGATCAGTTGTACCATCATATTTTGTGATATCAGGAATTTTGAATTTCTTTGGTATTGTTAAAGGAGCAACACTTGGTTTCCACGGTTGTTGCGAGTATTTATCCACATCCATTCCTTTTATCACAGGTGGAACTCTAGGGATTTCCTTGATACCCTCGTTCTGCTCCTTGAGTTGTTTCTGCAAGGTTAGTACCAAATTTTGAAGATGAGAATTACCTGTATTACCTGGTTCTCCATCTTGTGAGTCACTAGGAATTGCTCCATTGCCAGAATCAACTAGACCAGATAAGGGTTTCCAACGTGTTGTTGTTTGGTGTTGCTGGCGCAACAGGCAATTGATTAACTAGGGGTCGTAAGGCTTTGTCAATTCGTGAGTCTGTTATTTTCTTTAACAGTTCATCTCTTGTTTCAGCTCCTCCTTCATCATGTTCAGACATATCGTTTGGAGTTCCTTCACGAGATCCACGTGGATAAGCTTGAAGGTTTGCGTTGTTAAGTTCCTCATCATCAATTTGATGGTTCAGATTTGCCTGGTTGTTGTCATTGTTGTTCGACATACAAACAATAGGTTGAATGTTAATTTAGAAAGAACGAATTATCAATTTCCCGGTAACGAAACCAATTTGTTTAACCAAAAAATACAATTTGGTCAAAGCTTGAATTTTAGAGAGAAGAAATCGGGTTACTGATAATCAAAGAGACCGAAATATAATTGGCTTTCAGAGAGTAAGAATAAAACAATAAGAAAGTTGTATTTCACTATGATATCAAGAGTGTTCTGTGTCCCTGCAAATGATAAAATTTCCTCATTTTATAGTTGACAAGGAGTAACGGATTAATCTAAATAATAAAAAGTATTTAATGAGATGTTACATAATCATTGCTATTAAATACTGAATAACTAACGTATCAGGTATTTAATAATGAATACAGACTACTTTTTGTCATCAGATTCTTGTCTTCAATGCGCTTTTTATCCGTTGATATTGAATGACTTGGATAGACACGAGAATCGTATCTAAGATTTCCTCTCGTGTCTGTTTTCTTTTCTTCCACCGTGCATGTTGTCTTCCGTGCCTTTTAATCATTTATTGCTCTTTGACTGTTTGACCAATCCACGTGTCATGCCATGTCATCTTTAATAAAAGGGAAAAGGGTCAGAACTGCCCCTAACGTATTGACTCCATGCCCTCCGTTAACCTATTTTGAAGAAAATGCCCCTACCGTTAAAAATGTGGCATATTTGTGCCCCTAAGTCTAACAACTGACTGTACTTATATTTAAAACGGTAGGGGCATTTTTTTCAAAATAGGTTAACGGTAGGGGCATTTTTAAACTGGAGTCAATACATTAGGGGCACAAATATGCCAGAACTTTAGCGGTAGGAGCACTTTTTCAAAATAGGTTAACGGAGGGAATTTTTAAACTGACGTCAATACGTTAGTGGCAGTTCTGACCCTCTTCCATTAATAAAATCTCAAATTTTTCCCAATACTCCCACTAAGTGGGATTGTACTGGGTTGTTGTTGTTGTTGTTGTACTTGTCACTTTTTGCATATCAAGAGAGAACAATTTCTTTTTTCCTGTTATTCATGCAATATTAATTATTCACTTCAAATTATTTTTTCAAATCCACTAAAAATATGCATCATCTAATATGAATATTATGGTAAATTATGCATTTTATTATTACTTCTTAAAAGGTTAGTGAAAGGTTAGAGATATGGAGACAGACCCTTGAGTCTAAGGGTTTCAAGATTAGCAGATCTAAGACAGAATATCTGGAGTGCAAGTTTGGCGACGAGCCGAGTGGGGTAAGCGGGGAAGTGATGCTTGGTTCTCAGGCCATCGCCAAGAGGGATAATGTGAGATATCTTGGGTCTGTGATCCAGGGGGACGGAGAGATTGACGGGGACGTCACCCATCGGATAGGAGCGGGGTGGTCAAAGTGGAGGCTTGCTTCAGGAGTCCTCTGTGACAAGAAAATCCCGCACAAACTAAAGGGGAAATTCTACAGAGCCGTGGTTAGACCTGCAATGTTGTATGGGGCGGAGTGCTGGCCCGTGAAGAACTCGCATGTTCAGAGAATGAAGGTTGCGGAGATGAGGATGCTTAGGTGGATGTGTGGGCACACCAGGCTGGATAAGATCAAGAATGAAGTTATTCGACAGAAGGTAGGGGTGGCCCCGGTGGACGAAAAGATGCGGGAAGCGAGGCTGAGGAGGTTCGGGCATGTTCGGAGGAGGGGCCCCGATGCCCCGGTGAGGAGCTACGAGCGGTTGGAAATTGTTGGTGGTCGGCGAGGGAGAGGGAGGCCTAAGAAGCATTAGGGAGAGGTGATTAGGCAGGACATGGCCAGAATGCAGGTTACCGAGGACATGACTCTTGATAGGGGAGTCTGGAGGTCTAGAATCAAGATTGTAGGTTAGGGGCTCATAGGTGATTAGTGTTTTAGTATGGTAGTTCCTGCTTGATATTACTGCATGCGACTGTATTTATGTTGCTTATGTTTTCATAACTATTTACGTTACTTTTGTGGGAGTACCTATGCTTTATTATTTGATTTTGTCTTGCTTGTGTTTCTAATTTTATCTCTGTTTCTTAATGCAGCTTTCCCATTTTTACTCTACTCACCGAGGGTCGATTGGAAGCAGCCTCTCTGCCCTTTCGGGCAGGGGTAAGGCTCGTCTACATATTACCCTCCCCAGACCCCACCTGGTGGGAGTATACTGGGTAGTTGTTGTTGTTAAAAGGTATACAATTTTTTTTTCTGCTCTTCAATGGGTTATCACCCATTTGATTGATCATTAGAACAAATCCTTAGATACTTGTTACTTTAACCATCTTACAGATATAAACGAATAGCACATATAGGTCTGGAATGCATCAACACTGGATTTGATGTTAATTTTACAGAAAAAGGTAGCATTATACCAATATAATGAACTGGGGCTACATATCAAGGTTAGGGAAGTTAAGAAAAGGAACACAAAGTATACTACAAGGCTAGATGGTTGTATTTTTACTGCGGGTACTCTTACAGGTCACTGGAACGTGATATCCACATCCAAGTAATCTCCAATCTGAAATTTTAGTTCACTCAAGCTTTTGCTGACACTATCTGGTCGTCTCCCATTTGGATAAGAGTATGTTCTCCCCACCTCTCTAACAACAAACCGCCCTCGTTTATCAGGATACACAAAAGCAAATGACAAACTTGCATCTCTTCGTGTTGCTTCTGGAGCTACCTCTTTAACCAGATCAGTTAATTCACGCAGAGTAGCGTCCATCCACGAATAGATCTGGACCTCATCTTTAGGTTCCTTGCCTCTCACGGGAAAATCATTATCACTATGATAGCCTCCAATCTTGGTGAAAACGCGAAGCAAGAGTGGACAAGTCTTTTCACGATCAACGGGTTGGACCCGAGAGCCCATTCTGAGGGGAGGAGGACCCGGTGGGACTCTCGCCGGAGGAGGAGGCAACGGTCTTCCCCTTCTCTGCACTTCCGCCATTGCTCTCCGTTTTCTTGATCTGTTTTACTGCACCAGAAGCACCAAAGGTATGCAAAGTTCATAGTACACAAGTAAAAATGAACTGAAGGAGTATATTCGTAGCCAATTGCAAGTTGAGTGAATGCAAAAACTTCACGGACAATCAATCTAAGTGGTGAATTTGCAGTATTTAAGGCGTTTTGTTCAAAATTTAGTTAATTCATTAGCTTGGAGTTTACTATTTAAGACTTTATCTACAACGGGCAGTGGGAAGTGGATCGTCATCTTGAAAACTGGTTATAGCATTTTTTAAGGGAAAATTTCAGGAGAAATTCAAAAATAGCTAGATTTATAAGTGGTCATTCAAAAATATCATATTTTTAAAAATAATTGAAATTTAGTCACTTTTTGTGTAAAGATAAATTTAAACGAATACATTATGCAAAATCCGGAAAATACTCCAGTATAATATACTGGAATTCTAATACAATGTACTGGAACTCTAGTATATTACGCGGAAGTTCCAGTATAAATATATTGGAACTCCAGTATATGAAACTCCAGTATAATATACCGGTCCAACATAATATACTGGAGATTGGAGCACTCTAATCTCCAACATAATATACTGAAATTTTTCGCGTGTTGGAGTTCTAGCATAATATGCTGAAAGTTAATATACAAGTGCACCGAACTCCAGTATATTATGCTGGAACTTTTCGTGTTGCAGCAAAATAGTGGCTATTTTTCAATAACTTTGCAAGTGCTGGCTATTTTTGAATAACTCGTCCGAAAACTAGCTAGCCCATGGAGAAATTCAAAATTTTCACATAAGAACAACTAGGCTTCGTACTTTTTAAATTTATAGACCATATTTTAATGTGCAACCAAATAGAGAAAAAATATTAAGCTCAGATTCAACATCCAACTCCAATAGATTCTCGAAGTTACTATTTAATTTTTTAAAAAATATTGCCCAAATTTTTAAGTTAATTTTCGAATCAGTAATTGTGTATGACAACCCGGCCAGTCATCTCATGAGTTACCACTCCATTTCCCCTATTTCTGCTTCTTATTGCTTTGTCTATTTGTTCTAAATGGGATCGGGTTGGTTGGCTCGGGTTCGTAAAGAATTTGGTAAGGTTTGAGATACTTAATCTCTTTTGAAGAAGCTTAAGTTGAAAACTTCAACCGGATGTTGACTTTTGTGTTAGAGTGCTCGAATATGAGTTCCGATAGTTCGGATAGCTTTAGGAGGTGATTTGGTACTTAGAAGCGTGATCGGAATGAGTTTTGGAGGTTCGAAGTAGATTTATGCTTGAATTGGCGAAGTTGATATATTGGCAATTTTTGGTTGGTAGGTGAGTAATATAGGGGTAGGAATGGAATTCCGAGGGTTAGAGTAGTTCTGTGGTAACATTTGGGATGTGTGTGTAAAATTTCAAACCATTCAGATGTGGTTTGGTTGCAATTTTTATCAAAAGCGTAATTCTTAAGATTTTTGAAACTTAGGCTTGAATCCAATGAATTTTGGTTGATTTGATGTTGTTTGAGGTGTTTTGAAAATTGGTATAAGTTTGAATATGGTTGTGGGATATGTTTGTGCTTTTAGTTGAGGTCTCCGGGGCCACAGAGTGATTTCGAATGGTTGACGGAGAGTTTGAAATTTTTGAAGAAGCTGTAGGTATGAATTGGGGATCGCAGGTGCGATGCCGTAGATGTAAGGGAGAAGGCCGCAAAAGCGGAAGAAGGTGAGGAGCCAGAAACCATAGAAGCGGTTGGTGAACCGCACCTGCGAATTCATAGGTGCGGCTGGTGCACCACAGATGCGAAATGCTGGAGGATAAGTGAAAATCGCAGAAGCGGCTCTTTGACCGCAAAAGCGGTACCGCAGATACGGTGGATTGACTGCAGATGCAAAAATGCCTGGCTCTGAATGTATATATTTCTTCCTTCGCGATTTTCAGAGAGTTTAACTATTTTTAAACACGAGTTCTGGAGTTTTGGGCAATTTTGAAGAGAAAATTCAAGGATACTTCATTGAGGTAAGGATTTTGGACCTTAAACTCATTCATATGGTATAATTTTACGGATTGGAGCTACAATTAATGGAACTGAAGTGTTAAAATTGGAAAAACTAGGGCTTGGTATTAGAGACCTAGACTTGAGGATTTGAGGGACCATTTGTGGTCGGACTTTGGTACTTTTGATATGTACAAACTCGTAGGGAGATAAGGAATCCATTGATGTGAATTTTATCGAATTCCGAGACGTGGGTCCGGGGATCGGATTTGGGTAATTTCGGGATTTATGTTATAAATTAAATATTTTCGCTTGGACTTCATTCCCTTAGCATATTTTGACGTTGTAATTATGATTTTGGATAGATTCGACGCGAGTAAATGTCGATTCGAGGGGAAAAGGCATCACCGACTAGAGCTTGGACCGGATTGAGGTGAGTAATGACTATAAATAATATCCTGAGGGTATGAACCCCCGGATTGCACATCGTTGTGCTATATGAGGTGACACACACTCTTGATGACGAGCGTGGGTTCATGCGCTGTTGAGGATTGTGACTTAGTGCGTCCCCAATGACTATTTTACTGCGTATTTGGCTGAAATCTATTTGCTATCATTATGTTTTGGGATGAATGCCATATTTGGGCCTCGTGCCAACTATTTGAACCCCTATTGGATTTTTAATGATGTTTTCCTACTGTTTTGACTTTATAGTTGAACTCAGTCCTGTTATATAATACTATTTTTATAACTCAGCCATGTTTACTCTGTTTTGATAATTAAATGATCTTCTCAATGATATTTTGTACTGAGAACCATATTTTACTATTGCCCGAGTGGCTTGTGAGGATTTTGATTGAGTAAGGTCGTTGGCCTATGTTGTGAGGAAACATTTGATTATGATTTTGAGGCCAAGAGCTTGAGATGTGTGCGCCACGAGGTGGCTTGTTGATATGAGGCCGAGAGCCTAGTGATGATGCTACGAGATGGCTTGATATTGCGCCTGGGTTGTAAAGGACCCCTACAAGAATCTGCACACCTTAAGTGAGAACAGGTACCCACTGTGATGTGAGATATAGCCCGAGGGGCTGGTATTGTTCTGAGATATTGCCCGAGGGGCGGATTTGTTGATACTGTGCCCGAGGGGCAAACCCTTATGTGTTTATCTTTCTTAATTTCCAGTCATTTACCTGCTTAATTATTGAAAAGACTTTTCATGAAGTTTAAGTTGAACTAAAAGAACGTTCACATATCCTTATTGATTTACTGTTTTACTGATTTTTACTGCTTCGCTATAGCATGCAATGTGCCTTACGTGATTTCTTTCTTTCAATCTTTATTTATGATTATTACTCACTGAGTTGGAGTACTTACTTTACTCCCTATACCCCATGTGCAGATTCAGGCATCACTGACCCTGCTAGCGCGAGTTGAGAGCTCCCATCAGACTTCAGAGTCCACGAGATAGTTGTTTGGCGTCCTCAGTCCCGTGTCCCCCCCCCCCCCATCTCATTTCTATCATTTTGTCAAACATTTTGTAATAGCTGCTAGACCTTTCAGACTTGTGCTAGGATTGATAGAATCTCATGACTAGTGACCCCGGTGTCGAGCTATGTTGGGTTTTTTTTTCCGCAAATTTATATTTTTAACTGCTTACTTTTTGATTATTTATCATGTTTTAGACTTAATTATCATTGTTAACTGCTTAAAACTAAAATGGATAAGTGTCGGCTGGCCTTTTCTTCACGAGAGGTGCCATCACGACCGGATCCAGATTTTGGGTCGTGACACTTTGACTCAAATATTAGTTCAACAAATTAAATCTATTTGAATAGTGAAAATTAGATTTTTAACAAGTTTAAATATGTAAATTTAAGTCTTTCTTTTTTGAAGGGTTGTTGACACATTACTTCAATCTACCTTGTTGATACTGATATATATTATAGGTGTATTCTTTTATATTACAATACTCTAACTATTCATTTTACCTTAAGTGCTATATTTATGATCCAAATGTTGGTATATCTTATGTTAGATTATGATATTAATTTAACTATTAATGGAGAAATTCTTTATAACTTTTTTTTAAAATTTACTGCTATTTTGTATAGATATTAAATATTACATAATTGATTTCATATAAGTTTTGAATTTTGAGTGCCGATTAATGAAATCATTGATACATACAATTTTATCTATCACTGCGTATTCTCCTAGTTGTAGGGGAGGAGCCATGGCGTATGTTATTCGTCGATGATATAGTTCCAATTTATGAGTCGTGAACCAGCGTTAACGACAGGTTGGAGGCCTGGAGACAGGCTCTTGAGTCTAAGGGTTTCAAGATAATCAGGACGAAGACGCAATACGAAGACGCAATACTTGGAGTGTAAGTTAAGTGCTAAGCCGAGGGAAATTGGCGTGGAAGTGAGGCTTGAATCACTTTTCATCCCAAGTAGCGGCAATTTCAAGTACCTTGGGTCAGTTATCCAAATGAAAGGAGAGATCGACGAATATGTCACACACCGTATTAAGCTGGGGTAGATGAAGTGGAGGTTAGCATATGGATTCATGTGTGACAAGAGAGTGCCACCGATACTCAAAGATAAGTTTTACAAAGCGGCAGTTAAACTGTTACACCTCACAAGATTACGTCGGTGTTACACCTTGTAGTATTGTACGTTGGATTTGTCATAAGATAATATTATTCAAAGGACAAGATTATTTTGAGCATATAAAGTATTATGTTATTTCATACAAGGGATAAGTAAATTCGTAACGGTGAGAGGGTAAGCGAATCGAAGAAAATGATTTTTGTCGAAATTTGACATTTTGAAATAAAAAAAACGGTCCAAACTATAATACCCTATATTAATGGACTACTGTCATACAAGGTACCACATGATCATGATAGTAAGGTGTATAAATTATATTAAAAGTGAATAATATTTTAAATAATTTGAGATAATTTTTAATTATATAAAAATTTCTATAATTATATATTCTAGTGAGAGATTAACTAAGTAATTAGCTTATTTGGATAAACCCCTAACTTGGTAGCAAATTAAGTGTGGATTAAAACCCATATAAGTGACTCTGACGCCTGTAGCAAGGTGGCACAATTGAAGAAATTTGTAGCCAAGTCATCATAATAAGTAGGCCCACACCAACCAAGATTAAAAGCCTCTCTAAATAACTTACGAGTAAGGTTGTATTGTGTTCCGGTTCTGGGTATATTTGGGTCTGGCGTTTCGGTTTTGGCGGTTTCGGTTCTGGCGGTTCTGGCGGTTCTCATGATGGAACCGGCCCGTGACGGTTCTAGGTACCATGCGGTTCCGGTTCTGGCAGTTCTGGCGGGTCTGAAAATTTCTTTTTAAATTCAATATCTTGTATAGTAGTCATTAGTATAGTGTAGAATATATTTTATATGGTGTACTAAGTTATTAGTATAGTATATATTGTGTTGTAGTAATTAGTATATATTGTATATAAGTAGTATATTTTGTCTATAAGTAGTATATATTGTATGTAAGTAGTATATATTGTATATAAGTAGTGTATATTGTGTTGTAGTTAGTAATTAGTATAAATTGTATATAAGTAGTTAGTATATTGTGTTGTATGTTATATATTGTATGTTATATAAATATTCATGGATTAATATCGAAGTAAAGACAAAGAAATATTGAGAAAAAACGATATTCAAGATTATGATAAAGAGCATATTTATTGACCAAAATGGCATATCTTTCTTAGTTTTCCTTCCCCCAATGGAATGGCCACAACATGGTACTAATACCACCATTAAAAGGAAAAAAAACTAAAAGAAGATGTGCCAATGTACAAGTTACATCATAATTTATGTTGTATTTCTAACAAATCTCATAAAACCGTCAAGGTTGGGAGGTGGTTGTGTTGGCGGTGGTGGAAATGAAGCTTGTTCATCACCACTTCCGGGTGAAGTTGCTTCCTCAGCAAGTTCTGCTATCATTTCTTCATATGCCTCAGCTATTGCTGGTTGTGATTCTGTTATGCCAAAGTTCCTTCTTTCTGCGCGGATCGAAAAAGCACTAATTTTTCCAAGCTCTCCCGCATCGACGCTCTATGATCACCTATTTATATTCTTGCTTGACTAAAAGTGCTCTCCGATGCAACAGTTGACGCTTGAATTGACAGAACATCCCGAGCCATCCTTGCAAGAACGGGAAAATGCTTTTCCCTTGACTTCTGCCATTCCAAAAGGTCGGAAGAGCCGTCTGGATTCTCCTTTCTAGTCCCTGTGACAAGTAAACTTGAAGCTCATTTAGATGGGAAATTTCATCAAAATTATCAGCTTGAGTACCCCTAAACTCCGTCCATGATTTAAGAGCTGTTAAGCCAGCAACTCTTTTAGACTATTGTGATGTAGACGAAGTAGGGGTTGGAATATTTGGCCTAGCATGCTCTAACGCCTATTTATAAGCATTATAAACAGTTTGAACATTAACTATAATTGATGCTTTCGCAACAGCTAGTGTAGCAATTTTGTCTTCTGAAATATCTAAAGCTCGATAAATTTTAGAATATCAAAAGTGAGGACCTCCTAATTTCATTGTTGGATTTAACATAGCAGCTACACCAAAAATATGAGGGATTACTAAATGCAGGATTTCTATGTTTAATATTCACATCCCATCACCAACAATTAAGTGATAAAGTGTTTTTCTTAGCATGCATATTGCACTAGTGTTGCTAGAAGCATTATCCATAGAAACTGCCATTATTTTATCACTAAAGCAAAAATATCTACATATATCTGAAACAGTGTTAGCTATAGACCTACCCGTGTGACGTGAATTAATTATTCTATATGCAATTATGCGTTTTTGCATTGTCCAGTCCTCATCTATCCAATGACTTGTAACAGTTAGATAATCACAGTCATTATTACTTCTACCAATATCAGTTGTAATAGAAATACGATTAGGTATATGAGTAAATAAATAGCGCAAATATTGTTCATATTCATGTTTGAATTTATAAATATCGGCCTTAACTGTTGCGCGAGGCCAACCTTTATAAGTAGGATTAAATACTCTTCTAATATAATGAATCCATGCAGGATTAGAAGCAAAAGTATAAGGCAAACACATAACAGTAATTATTTTCACTAATTCTTCACGATCCTTATTTGGATCGTAATATAAAATACCTCCGGTGACAGTGTTTAGTCCTGGTTGAACTAGATTTGAACCAGTACTTGGGTTAACTTAAGAATCAACACTTGTCCCCCCCTCTTGTTGCGCTTTCATTTGCAAAAATCTAGCCTTATCTCTAGGGTGTAATTTTATATGCTTAGTCAAACTACCCGTGCCGCTACGATCTCCAGTATACCTATGAACAAGTAACTTCCCACAAGATTTACACTTAGCCTTATTTTGTTCTATTAGTTGAGTAATCAATTGCCAAACTAATGATGATTCTATACGTTTAGGAGGTTGTCTACTAAAAGTGGGAGTTTGTACAGGTGGGTGTACCGGTTCATTACCTAAGTTATGAGCAGGACTAGTAGGTGTATCATCTAAATCTACTGGAGCTTGCGTTTCATCATCATCATCATCATCCTCATTTCCTCTAAGGTAGGTTCATTAGGATAAAGAGCATTCATAATATCATCATCTAATCTGTCACCTACTGCAACATCATGTAGAAATTCACTATCGGTAAATTGAAAACAAGGGTGATCACTCTCAAGGATTATGAAAAGTTCATTAGGACATCTAGGTTGGCTACTACTTTCAACTTGATTATCTTTTTTAGGTCGGGAAGCCGGGGGAGGGGTAGTATTTTGGCCACTACTTTCATTGGTTTTAGCTTTTCCTTTACCGAATATTTTTTCAACGAAAATGCCATACTAATTAGAATTAAGCAAACTAAAAACACAAAAAAATACTGTTAGCACATAAGAGTTGAAACGAGTTTACCGGATTGACGAACAATTTCTTGAAAATTGAAAATCGTTGAACTTGAACACTTGAAAACTTCAATTCAACAACTTCACAATTTTTCAAAAATTTTCAACAATAAATTAAGCACTTGCACTAGAAAGATTGAAAGAGAGCTTAGAGAGATTGAGAGATATTGGTGAATAAAAATGAAAGAATGAGGGGGTATTTATAGTTGAGAAATGGGAAATAGTGTAGTTATATAAAGTTTGGGGTTAAATTAAAGTTTGGGGGCCAAATGTTATTTTTTAAACTTTCAAACGGCTACTTTTTGCAAAGAGCGGTTACTGAAATTTAAAAAAAAATATCCGTTGGAATCGCTTGAACCGGACCGGAACCGCCTGAACCGCCAGCTGGTTCCGGGTCTGGCGGGTCTGGCGGGTCCGGTTCTAGCGGTTCCAACAGGTAGAACCGGCCCATGACGGTTCCCTGGAATCGGTAGAATCGGAACCGCCGGAACCGGGCCACCGGAACTGGCAGAACCGGCAGGGCCACATTCCGGTCCGGTTCTGGTTCAGAACCGCGACAGAGAAGAGCCTTACTTACGAGAGATGCTTGCATCTCTACAACAAAATGCAGGGGAGCTTCAGCAATTCATACGAGATTATACCATGTAATGATAATGCAAGATATAATTCGAAGAGAGTACGGTACAATATTTTTCAAGAATATTCTGTGTATTTTTTCTATTTCGATTCACTATTACATATTTTTCAAAAAAGATATGTGTTAAAGGATTGTCAAGAGAATAGGTTCATGTATGTTAAGACTATCACTTCTTACTTTTTGGCACTATCCATAAGGTACAAATGAAACAAGCAAATACACAACTTTCATAAATACATCTACTCATAAAAGCACTAGGGGTGCCAATGTTCTTTATTTCCCATATGTCCTATTATTCTATAGTCCGTTCACGGGTCGCAGAAAATATTTAAGTTGCTAAAAGTTTATTTCATGATATTAATCAAAGGTGTAATGATCTTATGACATACCGAAAATTTTTATTAACTCACTACTTATGTATTGCATTCAGTTATACATGCACATTGACCCATGACCAGATGAAATTATATATATATATATATATATATATATATATATATATATATATATATATATATATATATATATATATATATATATATGAGGAAATGTTATGGCATTATATACACATCAACAACTGATCAGCTGGTATGTGTTGTATGATATGATGGGATGCCCTTAGAAGCTTGATGATGCTACGTACTTATGCATTATATGACATTTATATGCATATGCATGACATTATAAATATTAGGAATAATACATAATTTGCCCCCGTAACTTAAGACCAAATCCCCGTGAAACACTTTCTAAGCACGGATAATCTTTTACACACCCAACCTTTTCAAAGTGTGACTAAGACACACTACCTTTTTATTGACCAGTTTTTTGTTTGGCGACTGCATCCACGTACCAGTCAAAATTCGACACATGTCGTAACTCAACTATTATTAAATATATTCTTAAAATAAACCTTAATTAATTAAACTTTTTCCAATAAAATATTATATCACCTTATCCCCCACCCCCTAAAAAAACCCTTCCCCAAGTCTCCCCTCCCTCGTCAGCTTCCTCCTCCACCACTATCTACCCTCTTCTCCAAGCCCCCTTCCTATGAGCTTACTCCTGTGAGGCTCCAATCTCTCCCCCCTTGTTTACTTTAAACACATGAGCAATATCTAGTAACAGGAACTCAACGAATACAATCTATGTTAAAGAGGAAAACACTTAGAAATAGAAAAAAAATCACACCATTAAAGTATATTTTGTGCACTTTTAAAAACTTAAATAAGAAGTAATTCTTTTTACAGAGAATGAGAATTCAACTCAAACTCACGAAATAAATGAAAAAATCCACATAACACAAAACCTAACATAACTAGATCCACCAAATCACTTTTAAATGAAGAAATTACAAGTCATTATTATAACTCAAAAATGTCAAACTGCATAATATTTGTTTAAGCTTAAAGATGAAATCCAAAAATGGCATGGCTTGAAGATCTTAGCTTCCGGGGTTTAACTCAAACTACTCTATTTTGTATACAGAAGATAAGTGCTTTCATGGCTGCTACCAACAACTGGGTTTTGAGAAGAAAAAAAAAAGATAGAGAAGAGACATATTTCAATGGTGAAGGTATGGAGGTGGTTCTTGGTAGGTGGGTGTTGGTTAAGATAGTGGATAAATTGTGGAGAAATGAGGGTGGAAGGTGGGTGTTGGATTTGGCAGAGGATAGCCGGTGAATTAGTTTAGGAAAATGGAAAAAAAATAAAATAAAGAAAAAATAATCTTTTTACTGTTCACACGTCTTATTTTATTGGTAAACACGCATTGGCCATGTCAACAAAAAGGTGTGTATTAGATACATTTTGAAAAGGTTAGGTATGTAAAATATTATTCGTGCTTAGAAGGTGTGTCGTAGGGATTTGGTCCTAAATTCTGGGGGTAAACTATGTATTTTGCCTAAATATTAAATGATTCACAGGTTTTCAGACTTACATGTTGTTTTCATTCCATTTTTCTCTCATGTCTTTTAGTTAGTGATTTTGATTCCTTACATACTCGGTGAATTATTTGTATCAAATTTCCTTTTGTGCGGGGACCTTGCGTTTCATACCCAAAGGTCCTGATAGACAAATTTAGAGTCCTCCAAGTAGGTTATCATCTCAACGTAAGGAGTTGTTGCACTTCATTTGCTACGGAGTTACTTATTTGGTTAGTATGATTTGGACATATATTTGTTGGTATGGTGGGACCCTGTCAGTCCTTTGTGGTACTTATCTACTCTTAGGGTCTTGTAGTCATATGTCAAATTTTATGACTTTTCGGTCTATGTGCAGTGTACGAGCGATCATTTTGGCCTTATAGGCCCGTACATCACATGTATAAGTCGGTATATTACGTTGGGTCATCTTATGTCGAGTATTTCCTCATGCTTTATTCTAATTATCTCATGATAGCCTTTGTGGTTCCTTTACCTATGATAGAATGATACAAAAGATATGTTACATTGGTACTCATTTGAGTATGGCACCGGGTGCCCGTCGCGACCTATTGATATGGGTCATAACAGAACTATTATCAGAATAGTTCTGCCCTAGGGAGTCTATAAGTCGTGTCTAATAGAGTCTTGTTTATGGGTGTGTTGTGCACCACACTTATAAGTAGGAGGCTACATGGCATTTAGGATTGTCACTTTTTCTTCTTACTTTAGATCGTTTGGTAGAGCTCAGTTGTATGAATTCAAATTCCTAAACTTTATTTTATTCGTAACACAGTGATACCTACATCCAAAAAGATGATTGGTTAGAGATTGCATGTGACTATGGAAGAGCTGAGTCAGAGGAACTCGGTTTTGCATAATGCTTATGATGAGTAAATATAAGGTATTCAACAGATCATATGTATACCAAGTTGTGTAAGCTTCTTGCTAAAGAGCCCTAAGGCATGAATATCTATCCACCTATATGGTGAAAAATAACGAGAGAATCAGAAGGTAAAAGTTTTAACAAGTAAAAGAAGTAAGGTGAAGAAAGGTACGAGGTACCCAGTTAGTAAAGACGATCATTATCTACAATTTAGGAAGAGAGATATAAGAATTTTGAGTTACCTTCAAAAGTAACAGATGTATGTTCAATTGGTCACACCCATTTCAATTAGCCATATGGGGGCTAATAGGTGAAGTTTAAGAGAAAGACGGGATATCAAGATCCGGCCGGGGTTAGAGTAACAAAATGGTGAATGAATTATTTTTGTTAGTTGACATTTTTCAGGGATATTGAAAAGGTGTTAATAGATTTTCTAGTGAGACACCCAGATGGTGCACTCTAGAATAGTATAGGTAGATATGAATATTAGAATGTTCAACTTTTTTTAAGCAAAGATAGATACAGGAATCCTGAAAGGAATAAATATTACCTCAGTATGGTTCTCAGTCCTAGTTGAGAGAGAATGTTAGGCAACCCGAATAGCCAGTGGATGGAGCAAGGGAAGCTAAAAGAAAAAGAATGTCTTGTTGAAGTTTTCAGAACAAAGCGATAGACAGAAATATTAGTAGGGAAATAACAACAACAACAACAACAACAACATTCCAGTATAACCTGAGAAGGGTAATATGTACGCAGACCTTACCCCTACCCCGAGGGGCAGAGAGGTTGTTACTAGAAAACCCTCGGCTCAAGAAAGCAACAAGAGATGATATATTAGTACTATCAATAGACTCATCATAAAATAACATAAAGTACATATCATAAAATAACAGCAGTATAAGAAATATAGAAAATACGAGAAAGATTGAAGGTTTATAAATATCAAACAGATAAAGCCTTGCATCAGTAGCTGATCAGTATCATCCTAAGACTAACCCCTAACTAGCTAGTCTCACTCTAGCACGCTGTAGAAATATAGAAATATTCACAACTTCTCCTAACCTACAACCTTAATGCTCGAGCTCCACAATTCCCTGTCCAGGGCCATGTCCCAGTAAACATAAATCATGACATGACCTTCCTAATCACCTCTCCCCAATAATTCTTAGGTCTCCCTCTTCCTCTCTTCATGCCCACCACAGTCAGTCCCTTACACCTCCTCACTGGTGCATCAATTCTTCTCCTCTGAATGTGCCTGAACCATCTAAGTCTTTCTTCCCGCATCTTGTCCTCTATGGGGTCCATGCCCACCTTCTCTCGAATATCTTCATTCCTAATCTTATCCATCCTTTTATGCCCGTACATCCACCTCAACATCCTCATCTCTTCTACTTTCATCTTCTGGATGTGTGAGTTCTTAACCGGCCAACACTCGATCCCATATAATAAAGCAGGCATAACCACTGCTCTATAAAACTTACCTTTTAGTAACGGTGGCACTTTCTTGTCACACAAGACTCCCGTTGCTAACCTCCATTTCATCCACCCCACCCCTATATGGTGTGTGACCTCCTCGTCGATCTCCCCGATCCCCTGAATTTAGAGGGAAATAAGAAGAGAGATAATAAAGCATTATGAGTAAGATGTAATACATGGATGACAACGGTAGATTAAAAAATGATGATATTACAGACTCAAAAGTCAAGGGAAGGAAAATATAAAACATGACAAACCTTGAGACCATAAGTAGTAGAGGCCATACAGTCATATCCTCATTTTGAGAAATAAGTTCGTGACTTCAAAGTGACTATCATAAGGAAAAGTTAGACCCAGAGTAATAGAAATCAATATGGGATGGTGAACAATATAAACTAAGCATGAATTAGGGACTAAGTGATTTGATAATAGTTCGCATCATAAGAGTTTCAAAGATTGCATTCTGGCTATAATATAATGGACGACAGAAGAATAATCTTTAACGGTCATTCAGGAAGACGTTTTCCTAAAGCAAGCAATATTAGGAAAGTTAATCTTAAGAGGTTATATGTGCCAGTTGCACTATGTGTCACCCTTGTGAGTAAGGAATTTTGTTATCCTTGATACAGAATGATTACCTCAAGATGAGTAAGTGACATCGATGATGTGAAACACGCTAAAGATGAAAAGGTAAAATATTTATAGGTAGACTGTCGTAGCACAAAATCTTAGTACTCCCCTAAAGGGGGAAATATGGAGTGGTGTGACATTAAGTCAGAGTTAAGTGGTTCTAGTAACTATGGAAGGGTAAAGGAAGAATGCGATAAAAATGAGAAAGGGATAAGATTGTAATTATTTAAATCCTACAAATATGTTAGACTCAAGAACATTATGCAAGTACTACACTGAGAATAGGTGATAAGAGCTTCCCCCAAGATGTTATTGATAAATAAGTATTAATGAGAACTTAATACATAAGGAGCCAGTATTAGAGGTAAGTTAGGACAAATGACATATCTCAAGAGAGATTACGTGAAATATAGAAATGAGAATGGACCAACATGTAGTTAGTAGTTAATTCAGGAAGGCCTAGTTATGGCTAGACAATATGATATAGACAAATCAATAAATCGTGCAAGATAAACATAAAGAACCCCAACATAGTGAATTCAGCCTTGCGAATAATGATATCGTGATCCTTGAAAAATTTTCAGATAGGAGTTGGGATAGTTAAAAGCACCGGTTAAGTTTTAAGAAAATTAAAGAGATTGCCATAAAGGAGACAATCAAAATCTGAATTTAGAAATAACCATATGAGCATAAGGGCAAAGAGGTATGTTACTACAGATATTTATGGTCGAGTAAGAACATCGAAAATTCCTTCGGGTATAAAATATAACAAAATCGCAACTTTACAAAAGTCATAGGGTGTCCCCCAAGTACTACAACAAAAGATTAGCTACGGAAATAAATAAGAAGGCTTCAACCTAAGCATAGTAACTTGAAGAAGAAATGATCCTGTAATAGCAGTCTCACTACAACATTGTATGCACTCCATAAGAATGTGGCACCTACCGTGGCTAATGAACATGAAGTAAAATCAAAAGTAATATTCGAGATCATATGAGTTGAACTGAAATTTTGGCATGCGTGAGAACTAAGATAAGATAAGTATGCACGCAACAAGGGGGTAGAAAGACAAGAAAAACAATAGCTTACATTTAAACAAAGCTGAGAATGAACGAAAGGAATTATTCGATCAATGATCCAGAATTAGTTACATTACAAATGCACATAATTTCAGAGTATTATCCATGCAGCATATGTATTGAAAATCATACAGCCGTAGAAGACTTCGGTATAAGTTAAAAGAAAGAATTTAGTCCATGTCATGGACAAAGAATTAAATTGTTAGAAAATTGTATCATGGATATTCCATAGTGTCCATGAAAGGCTAAAGTAATAACTAATACTATAAGCCACAGGTCGGAAGATAGCTTAAACCTACAAAAAGGTTAACCCGAGGGAAGAGGAAACTAAAGAGTGACATCAACTAAGTAATATCAAAGCAACATAACATATAGTATAATAACCATATTCTATGACGACTCTATGATAAAGCCAGTTAGAAGAGTACCAACCTCATCAAAGTCAGTATGGAGTTCCCACTAGATTGTGTATGCACCAAAGGTACAAGTATTATATGAGAGCTTCAAGTTGTGGATGTGAATTATATCTATGTGGAAGGGGGGGTTATGAAAGAGATAGAAGATATGATGTGAGATTTTACGGTAAGTAAGGTAAAGGCAAACAATGTATGAGATACTCACGTACAGAAGGTTTTGAATAATCCATACTTCAGATAGAGGACTAGAAGCTTTGGATTCAATATCTAGGAATGATAGTGGTATCATTAGTGGCATATCTTCCAGCCTATGGTTTCTAGGTATCGAGAGGTCTAGTTAAGAGAGTAATACAGAGTTTGATGCGATGTGATATGCCACTTGATGTTCCTGAATAAAATAAGGAAATATAGGTGCAAGCAAGTTGAAGGAGGGTTGCAAGTAGTATAAATAGATATTTGTAGGTCGTAAGCTAAAGTATGGTAAAGCGACAAGGTTTTGGGAAGACAGGAGTAAGGATAGAAAAGGTGAGCGAGAAGGTGATGAGAATGATAAGTCCTCGAGATTAAACCCATGAAAACAAGAGATCTGATGATTTCTCTAAGTTATATAAAGTGCAGTATAGCCTGAATGAACTCAAATGAGTCTAAGACTAGTAGCATTTAGAAGAGATGGAATGATGCCTCAGTATTAGAATGAGGGTGTAATTATGATAGATAAAGGATAACGTTTGGGCCTTCGATTGAGTAATGATTTGAAAAAAAAAAGAGGAATTTCATGAATTGTACAAGATTAAAATACCCATATAAATGAATCACATTGGGATGCTATGAAATACGGCTATGGAAGTATAGTATCGCCCTCATGTAGAACAATCTGATCATTTCAGATGTTCCTCGATGAGACATGAGCCCTGGCGACAGTGTTACATAAGTGGTCAAGTTATCAGTAGTAGATTATTGATCAGCATTAATGTGAATCAACAATAGATGGATAAAAGTTCAATAGTATGAGATAAGATCAGGCTATCATTCTTAAGATAAACAGTAACGAGGAAGCATTAAAAGACTTATATTATACATATATGATAAGCAACGAGAGAGTAGCCTGGAGTTTGGTAGCAGACCTCAATAATGGTAAATCAAATGAGGAGTTATGGTATAGTATGGCCTACTTAGATGTAGTAAATCCATAGACGCCTAGAGGGACAACTTGTCAGAATTCTGTATATGTTCACAAAGTAAGGCCTAGAGATTGGCTAAAGGCTGGAGGGAAGAGTCAACTAGGCACACATATAAGGAAAAATTCGTACATGCTACATGACAGAAGGTAGCAAGACATACGATATTGAAAGAATTCCAACCACAGGCCGCGGTGTGAGAAAGAGACCTAAAGGTAGGAATGCCCTAGACTTTAGATTTATTCACAGAACAGTTGTCTAAATGTCAAGGATAGTATTAAAACCATTTGTAAGAGCTATTCGGTTATGAGACGGATAAGTACATCAGTTAACATTCGAGGACGAATTATCAAAAGAAAGGAATGACGTTACACCTCACAAAATTACGTTGATGTTACACCTGTAGCATTGCATATTGGATTTGTCATCAGATAATTGAAATCAGTTCAAGGACAAAATTATTTTGAGGTTATTAGTATTATGCTATTTTAAACAAATGATAAGTAAATTCGTGAAGGTGAGAGGATAAACTAATCGATGAAAATGAGTTTCGTCGAAATTTGACATTTTGAGATAAAATACGATCCAAGTTATGACATCCCGTATTTATGGACTAGTGACATACAATGTACCAAATGACCATAATAGTAAGGTGTATAAAGTGTATTAAAAGTGAGTAGTATTTTAAGTAATTTAAGATAACTCTTAATTTTATGGATAATTGGGAAATTATGGATGTTAGCGAGAGATTAACAAAGTAATTAAGTTATTTGGATAGGCTCCCAATGTGAAAGCAAATTAGGTATGGATTAAAGCCCAAATAAATTGACTCTTACACCATGTAGCAAGGTGGCACAATTTAAGAGATTTGTGGCCAAGTTGTCATCATAATTGGGGCCACACCAACCAAGATTAAAAGCCTCTCTAAATCACTTAAGAGAGATTCTTGCATCCCTACAATGAAATGAAGGGTAGATTCAGCAATTCATATGAGATTGTATCATGCAATACTTGCGGGAGATGCAATTCAAATATATCATGGTATAATCTTTTTCAAGAATATCATACGATTTTTCTCTATTTCGATCCGCCATTACGTGTTTTTTGCAAAAGAAGGGTGTTAGAGGAATTGTGAATCTGTTCAGTTATGTTAAGGCTATCCCTTCTTTTCTTTTGGCATGATCCATACGGTACAAACAAAACGAGCAAACACATAATTTTTATAAATGCGTCTATTTATAGAAGCACTAGTGGTGCCTATGTTCTTGATTCCCCATAAGTCTTATTATTCTACCGTCTGTTCATGGGTCTCAGAAAATATGTAAGTTTATAAAGTTTATTTCATGTTATTAGTCAAAGCTCTAATGATCTTATTATATACCAAAAAATCTTATTAACTCACTTCTTATGCATTGAAATCAGTTATACATGCATATTGATCCACGACCAAATGATGTTATATACATGTATATATAATGAGAAAAGTTTATGGCGTTATATATGCACCACAACCTGATCAACTGGTATATGTTGATGATTTTGCCCATAATGAGGAAAGGTTATGGCGTTATATACACACCACTACTTCATCAGCTGGTATATGTTGATGATCTTGCCCATACTGACCGAGATGATATAATGGGATGCCCTCAGAGGCTTGATGATATTATGTACTCATGCATCACATGACATTTATATGCATATACATGACATTATAAAAATTAAATGATTCATAGAGCTATTTAGACTTACATGTTGAGTCTTTTACTCTATATTTCTCTCTATGTCTTTTAGTTACTGATTTTATTCCTTACATACTCGGTGTATTATTTGTATTATCGTTATTTTTGCTTGGGAACGTTACGTTTTATACCCGAAGGTCCTGATGGACAGGTTGAGACTCCTCCAAGTAGGCTATTAGCTTAGTGGAAGGTGTTGGTGCACTCTATTTGCTTTGGAGTTGTTTATTTGGTCAGTATGATTTGAAAATGTATTGATTGGTATGGTGGGACCCTTTCCCTGCCTTTATGGTAGTTATATACTCTAAGAGGCTTGTAGACATATGTCATATACGTGAATGATTTGTATGGCCTTGTCAGCCTATATTCAGTGTACGAGTGATCATTTTGACCTTATAAGCCCCTACGTCATATGTATAAGTCACTATATCATGTTGGGTCATCCTATGTCGAGTATTCCCTTATGCTTTATTCTAGTTATCTTATGACAGCGTTTCTGGTTCATTTACCTATGATAAAATGATACGAAAGATACGTTACGTTGGTATTCCGTTGAGTAAGACACCGGGTGCCCGTCGCGGCCCATTGGTTTGGGTCTTGACATAGACCGACCATGATGTATGGGGCTACGTGTTGTCCTGTTAAGAACTCACACATTCATAAGATGAAAGTAGTATAAATGAGGATGTTGAGATGGATGTATGGGCACACTAGGATGGATAAGATTAGGAATGAAGATATTCGGAAGAAGGTATGTATGCCCATTGATGACAAGATGCGGGAAGTCAGGCTTAGATGGTTCGGACATGTACAAAGGAAAATCCCAGATGTTCCATTAAGGAGGTGTGGGCGGTGGTTTTGGAGGGAAGGATAAGAAGTGACGACCTAAAAAGTATTGGGGAGACGTGATCAGGAAGGACATAGCAAGGCTTTAGATTTCCGAGGATATGGCCTTGATAGGAAGTTGTGGAGGTCGAATATTAGAGTTGTAGGTTAGGAGATAGTTGAGTCTTTCCTTACTTCGTACCTTTGTGAAAATAGTTTCGTAGGATTTATGTCGAAGTCAGCTAGTGGCAATATTATGTCTTACCACACTTTCGTTTTTCATAGTGTCTGGTCTATGTACTATCTATATCGCTTTTGCTTTGCATCTACTTATTTTCATGATGTTATTTTTCTTATGGTTTCTATTGGTGGTACTACTATTGTCTCTTTTCGTCTTCTTGAGCCGTGGGTCTTTTAGAAGCAGCCGCTCTATTCCCTCCGGTTAGGGTAAGGTCTGCATACACACTATCCTCATCAAACTCTATTAGTGACATTTTACTGGATCGTTGTTGTTGTAGTACTTCTAAGTTCAATAAGTTATTCTTATTTAATATACTATAGTTACCATTTATTCGAAGCCCTTGATCAATAAATAAAACTGAAACATTAAAAAGGTGGACACAATGAAATAAATTAAAAAGAAAAAATAATTACAATACAAAATACGGAGAAATACTTAGGTTGATGGTGTAAAGAGCAAAGTATACTTATAATCACCAATTAATATATTGTCCTATATATTCATAATTTGCAATAAGAGATATCTTTATGTAATTACAGGTAAAGAATTTAAGTTGGGAAAGGGAATTAAAGTATTAGATTACTTCTTACATAAAGAAAGGAACGATAATTTAAGTGGCAAAACATGTACTGCTTGAGCTAGATCGGGAATGTTTGTACTCTAGAGTTGGAAGGAAAAATGATCTTCACTCTACTTATATAGTTAGAATTAAAGTTACCTTAAGACTTTTACAATCCTAAATACTTACTCACATCGGGTGTTTACACCAAACTATATTAATTCACTATGGTAATTATGTGGGTCAAAACCTGACCTCATGATAATGAATGAGATTGACGCATTTATTAAAATTTATCTATGGCTAATAAATGGTATGGCCATTTATTTACAAGATTATCGGGTAGTTATCCAATTTGACAACTAAGGCCACGGCATGGCCGTCCTCACGAGGGCGTCCCCTCTATGTGGTCCCAACTCCTTGGTGCCAGCTGGCAGATCTCCTAGTTATAAATACTAAGAGAAAGAACCCTAAATGGGGGGTTGCTTCTTCTTCACATCTCCTTCTAAAAGAGGAGTGCATACATCATTGTAAGGCTATGAACCTCTCCATGGAGAAGTAGACCAAACCAATATCATTAATAAAAGATCTGCATCCTCCTCCCTTTAATCTATAACTGGTGCCTCTTATATTTTATTCCTTTAGTCTTTGGATTTATTACGATCTGCTATGATTGGCCCTCCGTTTATTTTGATTGTTTTATGCTTCTAAAGTAAATGAAAACTTTGAGCGAAAAAATTGGCGTCGTCTGTGGGGATTTCATAGCAGAATCGCGTAGTTTATCCTTAGACCAGAAAGGAAAAATGAACAACCCAGCTCAGACGAGCCTAAGCGGTGTATCGGGTCATAGGAAGTCAAAAAACTCGAGAAGAGCTTGCGGCCACACCCCCTCGTCTTCGAGCGAAGGAAAGAAGAAGAAGAAGAAGAAGAAGCAGATCCCACGTCTCTACGGGAGAAATGAGCTCAAGTTACCTCACCCCTTTTCTTTCCATATGGGACCCTGCCGAAAAGGAGGACAGCATAAAAGCGTACCTCCAAGAACTTCGGCAATACGAGCGAGCCGGGCAAGAAAAATCACAAATGCAAGCTAGGAAAGATCTGAAACAAGAAGCAAATCCCAACCCCCAGCACGAAGCGGGTTATGTGTGAAAAATCACAAAGGTTCAACTGCGGTTGAACGTCAGCCCGGGCTACGCGCCTTCACATATAGGTTCAACTACGGTTGAACTGGGACTCAGGCTATGCACCTTCACTTCAAGCTATGCACCTTCGACGCAGGCTACGCGCCTTCGACGCAGGCTACACGCCTTCAAATATTATAAGAGTTCAACTATGGTTAAACGTCAATTCAGTCTATGCGCCTTCGACACAGGCTACGCGCCTTCAAATATTATAAAAGTTCAACTACGGTAGAACGGAAATGCAGGCTATGCGCCTTCAGTTCCGGCTATGCACCATTGACATAGGCTACGCGCCTTCAAATTTTGTAGAAGTTCAACTACGGTTGAACGGCAATTCAGTCTATGCGCCTTCGGTTCAGGCTATGTGCCTTCGACACAGGCTACACGCCTTCAAATATTATAAGGATTCAACTACGCTTGAATAGCAATACAGGCTATGCGCCTTCAGTTTGGGCTATGCGCCTTCGACACAGGCTACGCGCCTTCAAATATTATAAAAGTTCCACTACGGTTGAACAACAATACAGTCTACTTGCCTTCACATAAAGATTCAACTACGGTTGAACTGGGACTCAGGCTATGTGCCTTCGACTTTAAATATTACAATGGTTCAACTACGGTTGAACGGCATTTCAGGCCATGCGCCTTCGCTTCAAATATTACAATGGTTCAACTACGGTTGAACGACAGTTCAGGCAATGTGCCTATGACTTCAAATATTACAATGGTTCAACTATGGTTGAATGGCAGTTTAGGCCATGCGCCTTCAACTTCAAATATTACAATGGTTCAACTACGATTGAACGGCAGTTCAGGCTATGTGCCTTCACACAAAAAGTTCAACTACGGTCGAACTGGGACTCAGGCTATGCGTCTTCGACTCAGGCTGTGCCCCTTCACATAAAAACTCAACTACGGTTGAACGGCAGTACATGCTATGTGCCTTCACACAAAAAGTTCAACTATAGTCAAACTAGGACTTAGACTACATGCCTTTGAAAGCTACAAAGGTTCAACTATGGTTGAACGATAGCTCAGGCTACGTGCGTTCACCCAAAAGTCTGATTACGAGTTAGACTAGGTGTCGGGCCAAATGCTTCCACCACTGTGAGTATAAAAGAATTCAACTGTGAGGCGAACCATAACTCAGGATACACGCCTCTGTCACAAAAACTGCAAACTCAACCATAGACGAACGCTAGGTCAGGCCAAGCGCCCCGCTATTCAAGTAAGTATGACTAACTCAATCTAAAGTGTTGACCCGCGCAAAGCTCGGTCCAAGTCGAATTACGAGGCCGTGCTTTACCTTACCACGACCAGTAGTTCAACTAAGCTCTAACTGGGACTAAGGCTATGTGCCGCCACTGTCCAGACACGGCTACAACCCACTCTCCCAAGTGGAGGAAAGGTATGACCAAGAGCGTCTATCAATGGCCAAAGCCATTCGCATCAATCGCCTCCTAAGGCGAAGGGTCGATCATACAATGGTCGAAATCACTTAACCGGTTGAGACTATTAGCATGCCCACCAAAAGAACTCTAAAGCAAAAATCCTTGAAAACGGGCACCAAAAAAATATAATGTATTCAACACAAAACAGACAGAAAAGAAGAAAACCTCATATATTCACAATATTTATACGGGGTTACCCCCAGTTACATTGGCCCAAGGCCAGCAAAGACAAAAGAGAAAAAAGAGAACAAAAACTAAACAAACACTACAAATTTTTTCACTCGCCGCCCCCAGCGCCCCTCTCGGCATTATCAGCGCCCTCAGTGCCATCATCTCCCCCGGGGGTAGAAGGGTCAAAACCACAGTCAAGGAGGGATTCACGAGCCTTTTAGCGTGCCTCCTCGTAAGTGGCTTCAGACACGACGCAAGCCTCCTACTGCCGCCTGTACACGTTGAGCTGAGCCTCGGCATACGTCCAAAGCTCGCGAGCAAGACCAAAAGTAGCGGCCTGATCCCTCAGGTGCTGGTTCTCGGCCTCCAAGGCCGCAATCCGATCCGCCGCAGCACGGGTATCCCGATCGAAGACGGCAATACTCCCCTCTAACAATCGTTCTAAAAAAGCAGTGCCGACCCTCTCTAATCCACGCTCCCTTTCCTGGGCACGGTTGGTCGCCTGTAGTGCCTCAACCCTTGCCAGGGCGTCCTCTGCCTGCCTCCTTGAAGTGGCGGCCTCAGATTCCAAGTCAGCCACATGCCTGGTGTAAGCCTCAGCGACCTCTTTCGCTGCAGCCAGATTTTGGCGCTCCCTCTCGGCAGCTGCCCTCCTCTCAACATCCACCCCTTCGTTCGCCTGGCAGAGCTTCTCCTAAAGCGTGGATACCTTGCTTAGGGTCTGTTGCAAGTGAAGCTCCCTCCATGCTAGCTCATCTACTAACTCTCTGTTCCGCGGGTTGTTCCTTATGCACTTGCGTAAGCCACGACACCGGTCACGATATCGGCGATACTTCCCCAAAAGCCACACAAAAAGCACCGAACGAGCATTAGCCCGCCTAATGCTCTCCACCTGCAGCAAAAATATCTACAACGAACAGAGTGAAGGTTAGCACGAGAAGACATGCTAAGAAAGAGAGCATCTCAAAGTTTTACTTCACACACCTTCATACATAGGGTGGCCACCTCCCCCATCAGTCCGACATCCGGAAGGCCCCTCACGGACGTGCTCTCCGCTTCCGAGCATAGGACCCCGAACATTGTCCCTAGGTTCTCCTCATCGAGAAACAGGTTCAGGCGTTAGAAATCTCCAAATAACGATAATCCCCCTCAGCCTGCACGACCGAGCGGGTATAGCCCTCCCGAGCAAGACGGATTTCCTCGGGATCCATATCGGACTCCGAATGATCCCCCTTTCCTGAAACTCCCCTTCCTCCTGCCGCCTTGGAAGTTGAGGCTTCCGCCGCCCAAGACGTCGACGCGCCCATATTCTCCGTGACGTCGACGACTGCCGTCTCCACCAAAACAGCTGCCGAGGAACCACCTTCCCTCGCAGCAAAAGGAACAGAAACTTGAGCCACCAAAGCGACTGTATCACCTTGGCCTAAGCCAACCAGGGCAACTCCCACAGAGCGCTCACCTTCTAGTGCGAGGTCCACTGTGCCCCACTCCTCCGCCGACGGCGAAGAATCTAAAATGATCACCACCAGGAAGGCCGGGGTGAACGCCACCCTGCGCCGAGCCAGCGGCCTCTCATCTTCTTCTTCATCTCCATTCGGCGATTGCTCCGCCCTGGAACGTACGAACCCTGGAGACTCATCAAATCGGGGCACGGACCATACCGGAGAGTGTGTAGCTGAAGACTCTACCGAAGTCTCCCTCAGAACCGGATGAGGTGCCAGCATTGTGATCATTCGGGCAGTCTCCCCCGGCCTGCGGAAAGCAGCTAAGGAGCCCTCTTGCACCGTGGTCATTCTGACCAACCAAAGAAAAATGGTTAGGTCAGGGAACTAAGGACTACAAAGAAAAATTAATAACCAACAAATCAGATTCTTACCAACAGCCGGCCTACGGCCAAGGGCCTCCCAGAAAGACGTCCACGTGCGAATCCCCATTGTAACAGGGAGCACGGCCTCAACCCACTCGCGGATGCCTGAAATTGGCGCTGGTGGCGCACCTCCCGCTACGGCACAAAAAAAGATCGTTATGTACAAACATAAAGTAGAACTCTTAGCCCAGAAGAAATCAAAGCAGTATGAAAGAAACTTACGTGCATGGTTCCACTCCTCCGGGAAGTCAGTAGCGCAAGCCACCAGGTGCTCAGTTTTGATTTAGAAGAAACACTCAAAAGGACGGGTAGGGACTTTATTATCGAGCGTCGCTGTTAAGCCGTCGGTCCCACGAGGAACCAACCGGATCATAGTGCCACGTACCTTATGAGGAGCGTACAGAGTCAATATGTTCTCGAGTGTAACTTCCCTCCATGCCAACTCCGCATATTTAATCAGCATCGCCAATAATTTGTAATAGGAAGGGTCGAGCTGACCAGGGCATACCCTATAATAGAGGCAAAAATCCACCACCAACAAGGGGAGAGGAAGCCTAAATCCCAGCCTGAAAGGGTAAGCGTAGAAGATGCAGTACCCTTGGTGGTCGACATGCACCCTGTCGTCGCTCCTGGCCAAGACGATGTCGGCAAAGCGAGGAATCTCACATTGCTCCCTCAGTTGAGCTAAGCCAACCTCCCCCATCAATGGATCCTTGTCCACTTGATCTTCTCCCTCAGGGTCGGTAAAATCGATCGTTAGACCGCCGGGAAGGAAAGGATGTCGGTCACCAACGGGAACCGATCAATGACCGGCGAATCAGTGGCTCCCACCACCGTAGATGGACCTTCTGCTACCGCCACCAGAACTGCACCGGAACGGGAACTGCTCGCCATTATCAGTATAACGGAAATAAGGTGGTGAATTCCCCGAAAAATCAAGAGAATACGAAGATCCGATGAGAATGACGGAGAATGAATCAACAAGAACTGAAAAACCAGACAATCTGAAAGCAAGAAAGCTTATCTCCCTCAAAATTCCACTTAGACAGATATCGTAAAAGTGAGAACTGAGCAATACAACCCCTTATTTATAGGCAAAACGTGAATGACCCTCACGAATCCCAAAGGTACCATTAACTACCCGACCAACCGCAAAACGGCTCAGACCTACGGTAACGGGCACCATTATGACATAAACCATTGAACGGTCATTCAACCGTCAATCAGTGCGTCCCCCATGAAACAGTTGTGACAACCCCAAGGTGCCATAGGCACGCCCCAAGCGTCACCTTGCGTATGATATTCCCCTTATAACGCGATAAGGGTGATCGTACTCTCCCCATGCACGTATAAAAGGCTATGGCTATCTCCGAAGTAAAAATGGCCACGCCCATCTCATAAGTAAAAATGGCTACGACCATCTCAGAAGGTAAAAATGGCTACGACCATCTCCAACAGATAAAATGATTACGGACATCTCCAACAGATAAAACGATTACGGCCATTTCTTAATCAAAAACGGCTACGGGCACCGACTAAAAGGCTACGACCATCTCCGAAGTAAAAATGGCTACGGCCATCTCCAAATCAAAAATGGATACTGCCATCTCAGAAGGTAAAAATGGCTACGACCATCTCCAATAGATAAAACTATTACGGCCATTTCTAAATCAAAAATATCTATGGTCACCGCTAAAAGATTAAAAGGCTCTCCGAAGTAAAACTGGCCATGGCCATCTCAAAAGTAAAAATTGCTACGCCATCTCCAAATCAAAAATGGCTACAGCAATCTCAGAAGGTAAAAATGGCTAGGGCCATCTCCAACAGATAAAACGGCTATGACCATTTCTAAATCAAAAACGGCTACCACCACCTCCCAAGTAAAACATGGTTACAACCTTTTCCGAGAAACTATGGGTTACGATCGCCCTCATCACGTAAACAGCCACGGTTATTGCCGGAATCCGCTCATCGAGCTCGGCCCGAGCCCGACCTCAATAAGCGGAGGGACTATCTGTATGGGTCAAATCCTGACCTCATGATAATGAATGAGATCGACGCATTTATTAAAGTCTATTTATGGCTAATAAATGGTATGTCCATTTATTCAAAAGATTATCGGGTAGTTATCCAATTTGACAACTAAGGCCACGGCCTGGCTGCCTCACGAGGGCGTCCCCTCTATGTGGTCACAACGCCTTGGCGCCAGCTGGCAAATCTCCTAGCTATAAATACTAAGAGAAAAAATCTTAAAAGGGGGGCTGCTTCTTCTTCTACATCTCCTTCTAAAAGAGGAGTGCATACATCATCGTAAGGCTCTGAACCTCTCCATGGAGAGGTGGACAAAACCAATATTATTAATAAAAGATCTTCATCCTCCTCCCTTTAATCTGTAACTGGTGTCTCTTGTATTTTATTCCTTTAGTCTTTCCATTTATTACGATCTGCTATGATTGACCCTCCGTTTATTTTGATTGTTTTATGCTTCTAAAGTAAATGAAAATTTTGAGCGAAACAATAATTAGTTTAATTAGATGAGAATGCATATAATTTACTATGGTTAAATGATTGAAGTACATATACAAGACACATATTATGTATCTATTGGTTTGATATAAACACCCGTTGTGGGTAAGTTTTGTCCCTTTTACAATTGTTTCTTTGTTATAAATAGAACTGTATTTAAGGTGAATGTCTATATTTAGAGAGATTCTAGAGTTTTGCTTTGAGGCTAAGTCTTTTTTATGCCTATAAATAGAGGGGTCTTACCCCATTGTAAATCATCCCAAAAGTATCAATAAGAATACTTCTCTCTCTACTTTTCTCTATATTGTTCTTGTTCTTGTATTATTGTTCTTGTTCTTATATTATTTCATAACACGTTATCAGCACGAGTCTCTAACCAATTGAAATTTTTGATTGTGTTAACTTTTGTTTGTGTAGGGTTTCACGTGAGGTTCTGCCGCAACCAAATCCCAAAAATTTCTATACGGACAAAAAGGAAAAAGAAAGAATGAAGAAAGAAGGAAAAGAAATAGAAAAACGTGAGAGAAAGAAAGGAATTTACACAAGAGGTATATTTGATATCACAACATTTATTGGTATACCTTAAAGGTAAGTAAATTACTTTTTCCTTTCAAATTCCTGAAATTCTACGATTTGATTTCATATACAAACAAAGACAACAAAGTTTGATTATAACTCTAATGGAGTTTGTAAGAAATTACACTCACATGAAGTGGTAAAATTTCTATGCCTTGCCATGATCAAATTCATGTATTATTGTGGACAAAGAATTAAAAATCCGTCCAAATTGAATTTGCTCCATTCCCTTTAGAGAATGTGGTAGCAGTATATGATAAGTCTGAAAGAAGACAAAATTATTACCATGAAGGTATCAATGAATGTGGACGTGGCAATAGACGAAATTATAATCGTCATTATTGTGGTAATGAGAACAATAAGGATTCTCAAAATAATCTTTCACTTTATGAAAGTAATATTTGACATGAGATTGTGTATAGCACATACAGATGATTATGATCCATTCCCTGAAGTGAATGTGATAATTGTAATAAAGCCCGTAAGTATGGACACGCTCTTGATGTAATTTTGTTTATGTCTAACATTATGAAAAGAAAGTTCATTGCCCTTGAAATTTCGGGCAAGAACTATATGACATGGGTGTTGGATGCTGAAATCCACTTAGATGCTATGGGTCTTGGAGACGCCATTAATGACAGAAATAATGCATCCACCCAAGACTATGCTAAGGCCTTGATTTTCTTGCGCCATCACCTTGATGAAGGTTTGAAACTGTGCTAAGGCCTTGATTTACTTGCGCCATCACCTTGTGAAGGTTTGAAAATTGAATATATCACAGTCAAAGATCCACCTATCTTGTGGAATGGCTTAAAGGAGAGATATGACAACCTGAAGTTGGTCACTCTGCCACAAGCACGATACGATAAGAATCATAAGGCAAATAGTTCAGAAACTATATGTTATCGTTGCGGTGGAAAAGGGCACTGGTCAAAAGCTTGCCGTATACCAAGACATTTGGTTGACCTTTATCAAGCATCTCGAAAGAGTAAAGGCCCTGAAACAAATTTTGTCTCTGACGACAACTTTGACATCACCCACTTGGATGTGGCAGACTTCTTTGAGCACCCTGAGGGGAAAATAGACCACCTAATCGGTGATGGATCTGTGATGAAAGAAGATGGAGTTGTTTGATTTTATTTTACTTATTTGTATTAGTTAGTGAATAAACTAATAATCACTAGTATCAACTCGTATTAGTTATTTTATGATATAATGCTAGTATTAGTTCTTTAGAATGTTTCAATATGCTCAAATTTCAATGATATTTTTATTTTCCAGTAGAGTCAATCGACTTACCTAACAGTTAGTCGATTATCTAATATTTCGCAATAAAACTGGATTTTTTCGCAAGCTAAGATAGTCGACTATCTGATTTAGATAGTCGACTATCCTGATGACTGTTTACTAAGATAGTCGACTATCAACTTAGTTATTCGACTATCTAATATTTCGCATTAAAACTGGATTTTTCCACAAGGCAAGATAGTTGACTATCCAAGTTAGTTAGTCGACTATCCTAATAACTGCTTCCCAAGATAGTCGACTATCAACTAAGTTAGTCGAATAACCTCAGCAGATTTCGAAAATATTGTTTAAATATGAAACAAACGGATTGAATTTGTTTATTCTCATGTTCGTATATTTTCTTTTGTATGTCAAACCATGGGAATTAAATTGATTGAAGGCTCCTGAAGAGCAACTATAACTCTGCCTAAAGGAACAATATTTTAGAGAAAGCAATGTTCTCCTCCAAGTCTAAAAGGAACTTGTTGAGTTTTAGAGATATCATTCAAAATGGATATCAGATTGAGACAATACATGAGTATAATCTTGAATACCTCATTTACTCATGAAAATGAGGCTGCCCACTTCGGTTTGGGGTCAGCCATTTTGCATGCAGCAATGCTAGTTCGTCGGCTGCCCACTTCGGTTTGGGGCCACGCCATTTTGCATGCAGCAATGCTAGTTCGTCTCTGACTGACGAACTGTCACAAATATTCCCCGTTGCAATTAGTTTTGGGTCATGAACCTAATATATCCCATTTAAGAATTTTTGGATGCGCAGTATATGTGCCTGTAGCACCGCCATATCGCACCAAAATGGGTCTGCAAAGAAGGTTAGGAATATATGTTGAGTTTGAATCGTCCTCCATTATTCGCTACCTCGAAATATTGACAGGGGATTTGTACACTGCACGATTTGCAGACTGTCAATTCGATGAGACACTTTTCCCAAAATTAGGGGGAGAAGTTGGTGAAACCAAACGGGAAATTTTGTGGAAAATGTATCATTATCTCATCTTGATCCACATACCTCTATTTGTGAAAAAGAGGCGCAAAATATTATCCATTTGCAAAGAATAGCAAATCAATTGCCTGACGTATTTACGGACTTGAAAAGGATAACAAAATCACATATCCCCGAAGTGAATGTGACAACATCTGATTCACGAATACATATTCATTATTGGAAGAATATGAACATGAAATTGGTATTGAAGATACCACACTCACCCCTAGAAGGAGGTTTGAGATGATGTCATTATTATGGCATGAATGGTCATTGGTCACGTACCTATTGTACGCCAAAATAATTTGTCAATGTGATTATCAAAGGACAAAAATAATGCAAGAAACATATCTTGCATATAAGTTTGACATGACCATAATGGTATAACTTTCTCTTTAAGAAAGATATTCACCACATGGATGTTGATGAATTTGTGGTAGTACAAAATTAATTGAGAGCTCTAGAAGAGCCAATTATTACTATGTTGGAGAAACACAATTGAGTATTGTGCTGTAGTAAGTCTCAAAGAAACTTATTCAGTTTCCAAAGTACACGCGAAAGCGCTGATTATATTGAGACTATAAATAAAGGAAAGATTTCATATCTTCTATTACTACAACCTGTAGCGGGATAATTTGTATATGAAAAGCTACCCGCTTTATTCTCCAGTTTGTACTACACAAACAAAAGAATGCCACAATAAAGTGGATATCTATTGGTATAAAAACACATGTCATAATAAACCTGAAGTTTATTGATAAGTGCACATGTCATGGTGTAAATTTGAAGTTTACCAATATTGATAATTTATTCAGTTGGCATTCGGGTTAGCCATCTCATTTTAAGTATGATGTGCAATAATACAGAATTCACATGGGTGAATATTAAAGAACTAGAAAGTTCTTTACGAATTCTCTTGTATTACTTGTTCTCATTAATGAACTGACCAACTAAAGAGTTCGGGTTGAAGCCCATAAATTCTGGAAATATCAAAGGTGAATATGGGCCCATTCACCTTCCATGTATACCACATATGATGCATCTATGAAATGGTTACATGTGCGATTGTTATTAACCCGCAGCCTGGCCGGTGCTTGCGAGGTAAATTGCTCAGTAATCTAACTTCGAGCATAATTTCCAGATTTTTTATTCAAGATAGTTCATCTTGATAGTTGGTTTATATCATAGTTGGTTTAGCAAGATAATTATTGAGTGCCTCCACTTAATAGCTAAACTATTGCTTATGAGAACAAAGTTATATATATCAGTTTGATATACGTTGTATACGAAAGTATATTATATTCTCCCCTCATAAGTGGTTCAGGGTCAGGAACCAAATAATTTAATCTTATATTATTAATGTGCTGTGTATATTGACATGATAATGCACAAAGATGATTTCCCAGAGGTGAGGAAACATGTTAGTTTTCCTAACATGAGGGGGAGACATGATGAACACTTGAGAAAAGGTTACATGAGATGAATTATCATTTGTATATATAGATCCTCGAATATCATGATATGAACCTGAAGTTCATAAAAAGGATAATTCAATTGCAACGTATTGCAAAGCATGCCATGCGCATTTGCTGACCCAAAGAAAGTAACTATATTCTCGCTGCAAATGCTCATATTAAGTCCTAGAAGGATAAAATCTTGGATACGCTTAAAACGTATAGACAAATCGGTTTCAAAATAACTTCTTAATAAAGAAGATGAGCAAATTATCAAAGTGATCATAATAAGGAGGCAAGTGATCCAAAAGATCACACGACATAACACTTCATAAAATCTCATGAGAGATTCAGGTACCTGATATATGAATGAAGGGATCTCCATGTTATGTCCTTATGAAAATTTTATTGGAACCGATATAAAATGGTCGTCGACGACATCTATGATAGCGCTAAATATCGATGAGGATCTTATGTTTGTCGAATACAAACAAGATATTGGCTAAATGGAAAAGATACAATTCAAGAAGAATTGATTCCATATGAAAGACATGTAGTTTTGGACATGTAGTTCAAATACTTGAAAGTATAAGGTCAAAGGTATGTGTAATCAGTTTTCGATATTTTATTTGTTTAACATGACATGAAAACTTGATGTGCATCTAAAGTTTACTTATGGCTTATATGACTTAACTTGAAAGATTTAAGTTGCTTAAAGCATATACAATTCTTGGTCCTGAAGTACCACATCCTAAGTGCAATTTGTGTACATATGTATCTTGCTATAACTATGATAATGTGATGGCGAGGATATCCCTATGGAAGTATTGAAGAGTCATTCCACGACATTACATGAAGATGTTCATATCTATCAAGAATGATAATTTCAAGGTACGGAATATTCATTCAAGTCAATATGGTTGATTTATTTATCAAATATCTACTAACGATTTCTTGAAGCTAGTGCACAAGATTGGAATGTGAAGGTTCAAGGATGTGAATTGATGTTCTTTTTAGGGGGAGTTAATGCACGTTGCACTCTTTTTCCCTTACAAGGTTTTGTCCCAACTGGGTTTTCCTTGCAAGGTTTTTAACGAGGCAACCAATAGGCGCATATTCAAACATGTGTACTCTTTTTCCTTTTCTATAATTTTTTCCCATTGGGTTTTGTTTTAGTTAAGGTTTTAACGAGGCATATTATTGAATAGACATTCAAAGGGGAGTGTTATAAATAGAACTCTATTTAAGGTGAATGTCTATATTTAGAGAGATTCTAGAGTTTTACTTTGAGGCTAAGTCTTTTCTATGCCTATAAATAGAGGGGTCTTACCCCATTGTAAATTATCCCAAAAGTATCAATAAGAATACTTCTCTCTCTACTTTTCTCTATATTATTTTTGTTCTTGTATTATTGTTCTTGTTCTTATATTATTTCATAACATTCTTAATGATTTTAAGATGCGAAAAATTGTGCCTTGTTTATTTTTCTCCATATTTTAAACATTTAAATACAATTTTTTTTAAACGTTAGTATCTTTCGGATCCTTTGTATTACGGATGACGATGAGTGAAAAGCACGTGTCTCAATTCACAAATAGTCTCGAGGAGTTCTTAAGAAATTCTAGTGCGCTATTGCACCTCTGCTAGAAAGAACAGTTGAACTGCCACTTTATACTCTTCCAGTTAAAAGAAAATTCTTGATTTCAAGTGATGATAGAGAAAAATATGAAATTCACGACAAATTCTTATCTTTGTCAACGAAGTAAATTAAGATTAATCAAGTTCCATGTTTAATTTATAATGGTGAGGGTCTTTCGAAAATAATCTCTTTACTCCTTAGGGATAGAGATAAAATTTACGTATATATTACCTTCCCAAATTACAGAAGTAAAATTTTACTGGGTCGTTATTGTTTAAATTATAGTGATGACAAAAATTATAAGATATTTTCTTGTCATATGTCGGTCTTAATAAATAGAGTTAAGCCACCAATGGAAAATAATACGTACAAACTGACCCGATAACCCGACATAAGATTCTAGTAGCATTATAGCCTAGTGAATAATAAAGTATTTAAAGATATAAAATTTAGAGACAATAAAAAAACTGAATAATTTATTTCTATTTGTCCAACCCTTAAATAAATATTTGTGCGGATGAGAAATAACACGTATATATAGAATCAAGAGAACCAAAAAGAAAGAAAAAAAGAAAAACCCTCATTCCCTAATAGATAATTATACACAATTACATTAATCCTTAGTGATAATAATAGCAGTAAATAAAGGAAAGAGAGAGTTGTGTTTCCCCCAATATGCGGTTGAAACCAACTATAAAAACCAACTCCCGCTATTTCTTCTCCTATTGCAGACTCTCCTGTATACTCATTCAAGACTCCTTTAACTCTCTGCTTCTCCCCAACACCCCACCCCACATCCCTTCGGCCTCTTGCATGGCAACTCCCTGTCGCTGCTCTGTCGTCATAGTCGGAGCCGGCATCTCAGGTAATTCGAATTCTGGATCTCTTTCTTCAAACTTGTAACCATGTTTCTGCATTCACGGGGAGAAATACAAAGTACGATGTGAATAATTACATGTGTGGATTTCTCTAGGTTTAACGGCGGCGAAGGTATTGTCGGAGAATGGAGTGGATGATGTGATGATATTGGAAGCGTCTGATAAGATAGGTGGCAGGATAAGGAAGGAGGAATTCGGTGGAGTAACGGTGGAGCTCGGTGCCGGCTGGATCGCCGGCGTCGGTGGTAAACAGTCTAATCCTGTCTGGGAACTAGCCCTTCAGTCTAATCTCCGTACTTGCTTCTCTGATTACAGTAATGCTCGTTACAATATCTATGATCACAGGTTCGTAATGTTATTATTTGAACTGTATAATGTTTAAATTGAATTTTTTTTGAAGTATATGTTTATACTTATGTGTGTAGTTAATGATGATGTTCTTGGGGTGATAGTGATGGTTTTGTGGTTTTTTATTGATTTTGCTTAGTTTTTGTTTTTGTTGCATTACAAATTACAGTGGTAAGATTTTTCCTAGTGGAATAGCGGCGGACTCGTACAAGAAAGCGGTGGACTCGGCAATTCAGAAACTCAGAAGCCAAGAAGGAAACAAAAACCATGAATCCTCTGCGGAAACGCCGTCGTATGATTTACTGCTAACAGGATGCTCTGTTTTTTGTTTTTTTTTACAGAATTTTCGCAATAATATTTTATCGTCTTTCTGAATTTTGTTATAGTACTCCCAAAACACCAATAGAGCTGGCGATTGACTTCATTCTCCATGATTTTGAAATGGCAGGTCAATTTTTCATTATATCATTTTTATCCTGTTTTTCCTTAATGTATTTGAACAGTAAAGTGATTTTTTTACCTTTTAAAGAATTCTAGGATTGAAAATTGTGAAATTATTGTTTTGAATTTTTACAGAGGTTGAGCCAATATCAACATATGTGGATTTTGGAGAAAGAGAATTTCTAGTTGCTGACGAAAGAGGGTATGAGTATTTGCTTTATAAAATGGTAGAAAACTTCCTTTTTACCTCTGAGGGTAAAATTATGGACAGCCGTCTCAAGCTCAACACGGTAAAATTTATATTTCTCTGATAATGGTAGATGACATATAAATATTTACTATACATATGTTTTTTGTTTCGTGATGGGCCAAATTACAACTACTACTGTAGAAATAGTAGGCAAAGTTGATGAACAGAAGATGATAAACTGATAAGATTTAAAGATTTGTTTTCTATGCATGGAATAATTTATCTTTATTTAATTTGTTCTGTTAAGATTGATTGACCCACCAAGAGTCTGCAGAAAAGGACGTTTTCCAATTCCAAGGACTATTTATACTACTATTATAGTCTTTTTAATTGAAAATTCTTCCTAAAATGTGCTTTACCTTCCTATTTAAAGTAAAAAGCAAGTTATAATAATTTAAATATTCATCACCTCTTAAAAGTAAGTCGTGGCAGTTTGGTATTGGAAGTTTTTCCTTGACTAGTTATAAAACAGAAAATGAAAAAGCAAACTAAAAGGTAGGGAAAAGCCAAGTAAAAGAAACCTAGAAAGTGATTTTCGATTTATACAAATTGAAGTTTTCTCTTTTGTGTGGATTGATTTAATATGATGATAGAGCTAAAATGATAAAGACTTGCTCCTAATCATTATAATGGGTACCATAAAAGAGAGAACTTTCCCATTCAACGCTTTACTTACCATGTTAATTTTTCTTGATATTAACAAAATTTAGAGGCTAAAGCCACTTTTATATAATGTAATCAAATGCGGGTCCAAAGACCCACTAAATACAGCAAAGAGGCTACGATCCTTCACTAGTTCACCTCCATCCCTCCACTTGCTATATTAGAGCTAGATTATTGAGTTCTGAAATAATAATTTATATATATTCTACTAATTTCACAAAACAAATATAGAGACTGTACAAAAATTATTGGATTCATTGGAAAGATTTAGCTCCGCACCTGCTTGCTATATAAAACTTGACTCAAAATAATCAGTGTAGTTTGACTTTGTAGAGATTCTTATGAAGGAGATTGATTTTTTGTCTCTTTTATAGGGGTGCCTAGTCCACTGTGTTGTTTGTGTTGATTTTGAAATACGTACGTCTGAATAAATGCTGCTACATTTATGACATATTTGGTGTAGTAAAGTAATTTAGAATTCACAATTTACCGAAATTGGGCAGGTTGTTCGGGAAGTGCAGCACTCGAGAAACGGCGTCTTGGTGTCAACAGAAGATGGTTGCCTTTACGAAGCCAATTACGTGATTTTGTCTGTTAGCATTGGTGTTCTCCAAAGCAACCTCATTTCCTTCACACCCCCCTTACCTGTACGTTTCCTCTTTCACTCTGTTGACTCTCCACCCCACCCCCTCTACCCCATGGTGGATGCACTCTTTGATAATGGATTAAATTGAATTCAGTACTTTTGATACAAAACATAAGTGTATATATACGATCTGTGTAAGAAAAATTACTAAAATGCAAAGTATGACAATTAGTGTAAAAGGTCAAACTCGTCAAATTTGTATCCTAGATCTACCCCTATGTCCGCCCCCTAATAATTTAATGCCTAAGATTACAACATGTAAGAAATGATAGAGTAGATATTTGCTTCACGTGCACATGGAAGGATTGTTGAGATGTTGAGCCTTTGATGTTCACAAAAAGTTCATCGCACTTATTACAGTCCAATAATTTGATAGCTTGAGGCTATAATATGGGTCCCCTGTTCCCGCTTAGACTACCTAAAGTTGGTGTCCTGCAAATTCTGACCCTATGGTATATTAAATACCAACAATGTGGAAGAGGTCAGCATTGAGCTACCCAGCATTAATTTCTGGACTTGGTTATTGGAATGGTCTGCACTCATACATATCTTTCAGATTCATATATGCCAAGTATGGACTACTGGACTGGAATGTGCAGTTCATATACAGCTTGTTTTCTTGTTGGCCTTGATGTGGTTTCAATGCTAAAAAGTTAAATTGAACAGTTTTCTACATTGGGTAGTTTATGTCTTGGGCGCACACTGTACAACCTTATCTTCAATGGATCTGCAAATTACCATCTAAGAAAGGAGAACTTAAATTAATAAGTAGCTAATAAAAATAAATAAGCCGTAGCTTTTGAGGTGATTGGCTGTTGTACCTATTATTTTCATTGATTTGATAAGGAATTGATACACTGTACAAGCAATGTGTAGCGACATTTCAAAATTAGCTGTCAGTCTCTAAATCAAGGATATATATAATTGATAGTGAAAAGCCAAGCTGCTTAGCTGTTCTTAGAGTAACTTTATCTGTCTATTGAATAGAAATCTCTCTTGTGCTAGTTAAACCATTTACTTTCTTGTGCTCAAATTATTAGTGTAAAAGGTTAATTATTTATCTTCTTTTACGGCCGTTTCGCAGACACCTTATATCAGCTTCAACTTTGTACCGTACTATTTTTTTTTTAAATTTTAAAATAAGCTCTTATCTGTATTAATTGAAACAGAGATGGAAGATGGAAGCCATTCGAAACTTGGATGTGATGGTTTATACAAAGATCTTTCTCAAATTTCCTTATAAGTTTTGGCCTTGTGAACCTGAGAAGGAGTTCTTCATCTACGCCCACGAGTGGAGAGGCTACTATACTTTCTGGCAGGTTTGTACAATTTATTGTCAAATCTTATGCCCTATATCTACTTCCTCATCTTGGTTTTTTGCAAGTCCTGTCACATTCAGGGATAAGTCTAACAAGAGGATTTCTTTTTCATTTTTTCTTTTTCTTCTCTATTCAAAGAGAAATATACATTTATACGAAGATGCTGACTGTTCTTTGCTACAAAATGACTGCCTTAAATTAGTATTATTAGGTGCTCAATAGTACATTGACTTTGCTCCAAGTTTAATCTGTTATTTCCATATATTTAATCACCATTAGGAATCTGTAACTGGAAGTCAATCTCATTCTATGTGTATTTCTTGATAAAACAAAACCATGTGTGGCAGCTGTAATTCATCTGTCTAATTAATGGATTAACGTAGGAAACTGATGATCACAAATGTACTTTAACTGAGATAATATACAATTTTGTCGTACTTGTGATCCTGGGCCACCATACGTGGGGGTCACATGCATCTTAATGAATTTGGAGAAATTTGCACTCTGTTTTAATCCATTCTCTTTTTCCCTATTTGCCGAGGGTCTACGGTAAACAACTATCTACTTTCTCAAGGTAGGGGTAAAAACTGCATACACACTACCCTTCTCATACCCCACATATGAGACCACATATGTAATTTCATTGGGTTTGTTGTTGTTGTATTGTCTTTTTCCCTTTGGGTTGCACTACTACTTGGAAATTGACTTGGCTATCACAATATTCAATTATGTCATGGTCATCAGAAGTACATCACCTTCAGCATTTCTAATATGCAGTGTGTTTGCATAAGTTTTGCAGTTCTACAATTGCTATTCTTAGGCATAAGACGTGCTGTTTATGGGGTAGCTCAAATTGTCTGAATGTGTCTATCTGTAGGATTAGAATCAGTTATCTTTTCCCCCCTGATTAGCAGAGTAGGCTAGGCTTTTGTTCTTCATATACTGGAGTTCATATATATATATATATATATATATATATATATATATATATATATATATATATATATATATATATATATATATATATATATATATATATATATATATATATTCCAGTTACTAATCTCATAGGTTCTTGATGAGTTTAACAATTAAGTCCATCCTTCTGTTGCATTATGCATTATATTGTTCCTGATTACCACTTCCTTATGTGTGCTCGACCTGTCTCCATCTATTGATTTTGCACATAAAGAATCTTTCTTGGTTATACAATTGTACACTCATCTGAGCAGAATTGGCTTCTGCGCACCTAGTCACATACACTACATTAAAATGCTTCCCTTTTTATGTGTCTCATGCTACAACCCCCCTCTTGGAGCTGCCAATATAACTTGACCACCAATTATATATCTTATGACATAGCATTGAGAGAATACAGCAGTACACTTGAATCAACTTCAGGCTTCTAATTTTCCAACTAGCTTTGTTTTATAGATGACTTACTCATTCACTGTAATCTTGTATTGCTGCTGAATGCATCATCTAGTCATCATTATGTGCTTAAAGAATGATCCTGGTTGGATGTTGATCTGTTTTAATGTCATCAGCACATGGAAAATGCTTACCCGGGCTCCAATATTCTGGTGGTAACCTTGACAAATGGTGAGTCTAAACGTGCGGAATCTCAATCTGATCAAGAAACACTAAGAGAAGCAATGGAAGTGCTAAGAAACATGTTTGGGCCTGACATCCCCGATGCCACCGACATATTAGTCCCACGTTGGTGGAATAATCGGTTTCAGCGTGGTAGCTACAGTAATTACCCCATATATGTAAATCATCAGCTCGTCCATGATATTAAGGTAAGCAATGTTCTATTCTCAGTTAGCAATAGCAATTTACACTGTCCAATCTAAATAAATATAGGTATGAGAAGAAACTGTGTTTTGGGAAACCGCTTCTTTTATGCTCTTGCTGCAATGACATTCTTTCTTTCGTCAGGAACCAGTGGGGCGGATATTTTTCACAGGAGAACATACAAGTGAAAAATTTAGTGGCTATGTCCATGGAGGTTACCTTTCAGGTTAGTTCAACTCAAATAAATTCCTTTGGCAATGAACTATTGGACAAAAACATGATTTTCTTTCCTTTTTTTGCATTACTACGTTGAGCAGGTATAGACACTACCAATGCTTTACTTGAAGAAATGAGAAAGGATGATGGAAGGAAGAATGAGAGTCAAGCTTTTCTGTTAGAACCACTGCTAGCATTGACCGGATCTTTGACATTGACACAAGCTGAGACTGTCTCAAACCTCCACAAATGTGATATTCCGCGACAACTCTTCCTTAGTAGCAGCAAATTGGGACTTCCAGAGGCTATCTTATGACTAAATGAACCTCTGGATAGAACTTACTCTGACAGACCTTGCTATCCAAGCTCCATTAAACTCGGTTTGCTGGACTCGGGCAACAAACATTAACAGTGTGATGGAGAGAAAGCACTAAAGGGGCAAAGGAACTTGGCAAGGTTGCACGTTTGCAATTCCTCTCCTTAAAAAAGGATATTAGATAGTCTCCAGGAAATTCATTCTGGAGGAAATTCATTGCAGATACATACATACATGTGTTATTAGAAGTAAAATCATTGTAGAAAGGTATCATGGGTGACAAATGCAGTTCTAATGACATTCAATACAAATTAAAGATAACTATGTTCAGTTGATTTTCAATTCTGTTCATCGATTATTTCTTATTTGATTTGAAACTTTAGTATATCAGTGTATGACTTTTGATATTGTCCATTGAGATGCTGAAAGTTGTGATTTCATTCTTACTATACCATTATCCTGTTTCACATAATTGTAGTTTCGCTCTTCTATATTTAGCACTTCAATTACTTACTCTCATCCAACTTTTCTTCGTTATATGTGCTTCTTGTATATTGTAACATGTTGCAGTTAATTCAAGAGTTTCTGACTCCTACAATTGTATTTTATCCTCTTAAGAGAAATATTTTACTCAAATGGGGAAAATGACGTGTCATTTTTAATACAAGTCAATTTCCTCTCCGACTATCTGAATTTATTGCTTCAATTAACGGGCAAATAGTGTCTTTATAACTTTTCCTTCTATATTACTATATGTGGCATATTTTAGTGCAGATATTTACTGATTTTCTTTGACCAGCAATATTTGAAAAAAAAAAACATTTTACGTTATAATGCATATTCCTATTGTTGCCCAAACGACTGAGGCGATCAGCTCCAATACACCTAAAATGTATATTTCCAATCCTCACATCCAATAAATCATTAACGACACACAAAAGGCAAAGGCAATCAAATCCAAATTTTGGTTACAACAACGTGAAGAGGATGACGAAGACGATAATGATATTATCAAAGAAAATGTGCGGGAGCCAGCAATAAATTCCAAGATATGGATTCAACAACGTCAATACGATGATGAAGAAAATTTTGGAATTGATTTTGTGGACGACTCTTAAGACGATGGTGAGACATGTAGTGGTGATGAAGAGATAACATTAGTAGTGTCTCCAATTCCAAAAGGAGGTAGCTACCCTAAGATAGGATCTGGAAGCATGCTTAATGCAACAGCTCCATATTTTATCCCTAGCTCAAGGCAGCAACATGGAGAAATAACCACAACTAAAACGAGGCTAATAGGAGAGGCAGTAGCAATGAATTCGGGGCAGCAGCAGCAGTTCACTTCAGCTGTTTCTACTGCTGAACGTGGGCAGCAGCAGGTGAATGAAAATGCACTCACAACTGCTCTAATAAGTGTACCAACAATCTCTTTGGATGACAGAATGTCACTTGATGCGTTGGTAAGTCCCACACCTTTCAAAAGTTTAAGTGCACCTAATGTTGCTAGCACTGGAAGAATGACTAACACCAATAACAAAAATCAAAAAAACGCAGTCTTGGTCACTAAAGAGGATAACACTATGGTATCACAAGATTTTCCTCAAGAAATTCCAAAACCTATAAATTTAGGCAGAGATGTTTATGAAGAAGATGAGGAAGATATTACTCAAAATCAACTCCGGGCAGAGGCAGCGCGGAAAAAATAGGAAATCTAGAACAAGGGATAGAAGCTGGGATGGCAGGCAACACATTTACGATGGAAAAGCAACACAAGATGTTGCCCTTAGGAAACCACCAATGAGAAATGCAAAGCAAAAGGTGAGTGTACCTACCACTTCCGCAAGGTCAAATAAATCCAAAAAGAATTGATAAAGTTTGAAGATTATTTGAAGAAAGCGGAAAAAGAAACAAAAGATCTACAAATTGGAGAATGCACAAGTTTCAACAAAAAAGACAAAGACTCAATTTGTTACATTGTATTATTTTACCTTTTTTTAAGTATTATCATCTGTAATATCATCACAAAGTATGCTATAAACTCGGTGATGATCACTGAACATTTAGTCTTAGCAAGTTCTTTCTTTTTGCATGCTTGCTAGTGAGGTTATTTTATGCATCAATAGGATTAGTACAATAAGGGTATCCCGGTTGTGTTATATGGGTAACAATACCGGTGCTATTGTACCCCTTATTTCTACTTTTTCTATTTGTTGTATTTTCTTTTTCTTTTCTGTTATTAATATAAAAACCAACCCTAGGCACTTGCCTAGTGGATTCAAAAAAAAAGTATACTTAATAATTCCGTTCAAGGGTCATGTTGAGTCTTCCTACGCTTTGTTAGATAAATTAGGTTGGCCGATGGCCAATGGCTTCCACGATAGATCTATCAACTTTACAAATACCAACGAAAGCGCTATCTTTTCTTCAGATACAGGCATATTAAGCAACAAGCAAAATCATCCATTAGTATAAGAAGTCACATATGTTTACCCTTAATTGAATTTATACGCGATTTTAAGGATATGTGGATTAATTAAATATAAGTGTCCAATAACGTTAGATGAGCAAATTAAAGATAGAATAAATAGCCAAACTAGTAGTAGTATTGATTCCAGGCTCGATTATGAGCTTAGTGATCACACCCAAGTATGCCCTCTAAAAAGGACTCTGCGGACGTTGCAAATAAAACCCTAGTATTATGCCCAGGGTCGAATCCACAGAGAGTCAACCTGTCAACTACCATTAGACCCACTAAATTCTTCCGAACCAGCTTCCCAAAACTTTTGAATCACAAGTGGAGATTTTACTACCAACTAAGATTGTAAAAAAGTAACAATTTATAGCTAACTAACTAAGGTTGTTGACAAGAATGAGAGAAACGCTAAGGTAATGATTTTCGCTATTGATGAATCCCTTCTGTTTATGCTTCATAGAAATTTACCAACACACTTTATCAATAATGAACGCTCAATTTACCGTACTCCTCTCCCGAGCAATTACAGTATATAGTATATCACGCTCCCGAGATACATTAGCTAACTTTAATTAAACAGCTCATTTAATATTGCACCAAGGCTTCGTTATTCCTAATCCCTCCTTTAAACCCGCATTTATAGATTCCTCTTATTACTTTAGGAGTGGTGTTATTCAAAAACTACCTAATTATGCACTCTTTTCCACACTAAATATATGCAGCTAATTGAGGATCCTATCAATTAACTACAACAAGAACATAGTTGAATAAATAAATCTTAAAACCGGTAAATTTGCATTAACATAAATGAGAAGTTCAACCCCCAATAGGTTCCATCAAGACCTTATACAGGGAAATTAGCTACTCATATCTATTGGTAGACAAACAAAACTAAGATTAAACATAATCTAGCAATACAAATCAAAAAAAAAGAAGAAATAGATTTGAGCTAATCTCTCACACATGTTTTTCCTTCCAATAACTCAAAATAATTAATACATGCCTCTAAAGAGGCGAAACCTAGTGATTAATATAGGTTTTAGGGCTAAATTCCACATTTTTCCACAATTACCCCTGTCCAGGCGCACGGCTATAGCGGTCGCGGGTAAACCGCGCCTGTGAAGACTCTGTGAACTTCAAGTTGTCTGCAGCATGTTTTTTTTTCACGTTCCTGCCGCGGTCGCGGTAGGACCGCGGCCAATGACCCTCTATGAACTTTATTTTGCCTGAGGCCCTATTCTATCGCGTTCTGCGGCTGGACCACGGCCACTAGCTTCCTCTGAATCCTTAGTCTATTTCAGTGCGATTTGGTTGGGAGTTTGCATGGTTGGCCTCTTTTCTTCATTTTCTCGCCTCCAACAGTACATCTCGCCTTCCTAGTCGCATATAGCCTGAAAACACGAAAAAGCACCCATAAGAGCATTTTTGCTAACACTTTTAATATCAAAACAACACAAGAAGGTGGTTATTTAGGGCCTGAATATAGTCAAATTCACCTATTATCAACACCCCACACTTAAACCTTTGCTCGTCCTCGAGCAAGCTAAACCACACTTCTAGAACTAACCATTTGATGCATTACCCAAAGTTATGTCACACCGCCCATTCTCACGGACCAACCTATGAAATGCAACAGCCATACCCAAGCTCCAGACTCTACTCCCATGACACAATCAACCTTAATCTATTTACTCTACAGAGGTGAAGACTCACTTTTTCTTCCTTAGTCACATGCCCTCACATCAACATTCTGAGAGAAGTTCCACACACATTTAATTTAAATACAAGGAACTAAAGATAAAAAGAATTTGCTCACTCTCAGCAAAAAGCATTCACAGGTTACACAGATATACCATAAGCTTGCCCCTGGTGTAGTACTCTACTAATCGAGTTGTTTTAGTCAAAGATCAAGAGGTTTTTATTTGGCTGTAATGTAGGCTAAGGGACGGGTAGGATACATTTGGATATAGTGACTAACCTCCCTAAGCACTTTTAATACATACTTCCCTTTTCTTATCTGTTTCCCTATTCAGCCCCACTCATTCTTCCACATTTTTATTTTATAGTTGTCCTTTACTTTTCTTCAGGTGCACTGGCCTCTTATTTTCTATATCTTCTTTTTAAAAGACCAGTGCATCATTCATTTTACTCATTCTTGATTCCCCCTTTTCCTCTACTCCCTACCACCCCACACTTTGGCTTTTATATGTTTTGTATTAATTCAAGTGCTTCTAGGATGTACAAATTCAAACAATTTATTCAAACTCAGGGATATAGTTCATTACAAGGTTACCAAATAGTAGCCTTCAGGCTCAAAGGGATTAACTATGGACATATGTACAGGTGGATTCACAAGATTTATATAAGGGCTTAAACAAATAAATGTCTCAATCATCTCTAAATCCTAACAGCTTCTATTTCGCTTTGGAAACACACAGGGCAAGTTCTAGGTATCACATGCAAACACGAAAAGCAGGTAAAACCTCACACACACATAGCATGTAACTTATTCCGAATCAGTTCATCAACACACTCATACGAGCGTTCAAGCAAGAATAGATGTGAAATATTAAGGCATATAATTACAAGTCTACAACTGAGTCTAAACCCTCACACTCTCAAGCTCATTTAAATAATTTGCAGGTGTGAACATCAGGGGTCGCAATCTAGCCTTCACCCATCTTAGTCCTAAACTACGAAAGGAAAAAACTACCTAACCCGGTTCAAGAAAAACCCTTGCAAAAAGAATAGTGGTCAAAAGAAAAACCAAGGGTGAATTTCTACACTACCTAAAAAAGAAAATTAAAATAAGAAAAAGTATCTACATGGACTACTTCCCTCAAGAGTACTGTCCAAGTGGTCCTTCCTCAGAAAGAGTCCTCTCATGTGTTTTTGTTGTTTTTTTTCAGTTATACCTAATTCCGACTATGACCCTCAAGAGACTCGGTTGACAAGTGTCCATCGTTGGGCCAAATCAGCTAGATCTAATAAATGCATACTCAGATACATACAACAATTATCTACAGTTACAACACCAACAAATATTTTTTTTTTACAGTACAACATACAGTCAGAGAAAGTCTCCCACCCCACACTTAGAATTATGGCATGTCCCCATGTCATATCAAACAAGTAAAGAGCAGAAGAGAAAGAAGACTTCCCTGTGACTCAATCCCAGTCGGAGACGGTGGCAGGGTCCACATTGCATGCCCTCCACAGTGCACCGAACCAGTGCGTGAACCGGCTCTCTGATCTGGTCTATCGCTGAGACATGGCGTCTATCCTCGTATGAATACCATCCACAGAGGTGCGGATATCCGCGGCCTCGTCCTCCATGGACCGCAATATCGGCCGTGAAGACTGAGATCTAGAGATGCCAGCTCCAGCCCAAGTGCGTATAGAAGGTCCGGCACTGTCAGTGGACCGCCTGGATGGAGCAAGAGGGGCTGGGGCATCATCATCATCATCGATCTGAATAGTAGCCCAAGCACCCCGGCCTATGGTAATGCGGCCGGCTCTGAATGGAGCGACATGAGGTACTGTGCCATCTGTAGAATAGGTGGGCATGTTCATATGCAGACACAGATACATCACCAACGAGGGGAAATAAAACCCCTTAGACAGCAACGGGCCCCTCAGTAACATCTCATACCCAATAATCCGGGCAGCATCAAACTCTTTGCCCGTCACAAAGCACCAAGTCAAGACCGCTCTGTTGAAATTCACGTTCGTGGTGTTGCTGGACGGTATGAACTGGCTGCAGATCATGGTCAGCCAACATTTTTCCTAGTGCGTAAAGGAGAAGGAGTTCAAGGTCATACCATCCGTGACCCAAGTCGCTTGCCCCCAACACAAAGTGCGGCAATCAAGTCATCCCCTGTGACATCAGGCGGGACATGGTAGTAATCAAAATTGCCTGTAAAGGCAGGCAGTCGCAATGCACTCTGAATGTATGGAACATGTGCTTGGACATGTACACCCCCTATAAACACTCGCCTAAGCTAAGAAAAAGGGCAGTTGGCATAAAATTCTCGCATAATCATCGGGTTGATTGGGCAAGGATCATCAAATAGGAATTCCATCTGTCGCCGACGAATGTCCTCGTACATCTCCACTTTTTCTGCTCGGAGGGCAGCCCGGTCAATCGGAACATCTTGGATAAAGGTCTTTCTAAACTTAGCGTGAAATCATCCTCCGCCTGTTCAGAGGCGAACCTAGACTCGTCATATGTGGGTTGGTTGGATGGGCCAGCCCCTCGCTTTTGCTTCTTTCTAGTCATAATACATGCATAGAGACCAGACAACCCATTAAATTCATCCAAAGCAGTGTCAAATGGGTGGTTACTTTGACTTCACCACCTACTTACACCACAACAACACCCCCATTTGTAGTTCCAAGTGACACCCACGCCCCATTAGCATTGTAGTGAAGGCCCAACGACCTAGCTAAATACAAAAAGTGGCCAACACTACCCACACTTACACTTTCACCCAATTTACAACAATATAGCCCTGTAAATCACACTAGCAAACCCCACACTTAGAATTGGGCATAGCCTGCCCCAAACTAAGAGAGCAATCATCAATTTCACATCACACATGGCCTCCCAACCACTACAACTCCATAAACAATTTTCTAGGCCTCTGAAATAGCAAAACAAGCCTTATAACTTCAAAAATAATGGAGGCCCAAACAATTACACACCAAACAATCCCACAATAACACCCACAAATATATACACAACAATAGTTAAAAAAGATAGAAAGAAAAATCAAATTTATCTACATAGGGTTTACTTAAAAGAAGCTATTCTAGAATTAAAAAAAAATTAGAATCTAAAATAAAGAACAAGAATGAAGAACTTACTAGTAGAGATGGGGTGAGAGTTGATGAAGGATAAAGTAAGTGGGGAGGGGGGTTGGGTGAGTTGAGGAGTTGAAGAAGAGAAGAAGAAGAGAGAATTTGGAGAGAAAAAGATGAAGAATGGCGTGAGGGGAGGTTCTGGTCGTGTTCAGATTTTTGGGGAGAAAAGGGGTAGGTGGGGGGTAATTTGGTAAAAGAGGGGGGGGGTTTAAAATTAAAAAAAACATATCTGGGGCGCGTGCTCCGCGGTGCGACCGCGGTCGCGGGAGGAGCGGGGAGGGGGGGGACAGATTACGAGAGGGGTCAGGGCCATGCTGGGTCCACGTTTGCGGTGGGACCGCGAGAGACAGGGTTCAGAGAGGGGTCAAGGCCGTGCTTGGTCCGCGACCACGGTAGGACCGCAGTCTGGGCCCTTCTCTGAATCTGACGGTTTTGTTTCTGTTTCTCTAACACGATTACAAGTACAACAATATCGGGGGTTGCCTCCCACGTAGCGTCTGATTTAACGTCGCGACACGACTCAGATGAGCACATTTACGGCTCGCTCGACTTTTGCGGCTCACTCAAGTGGAGCGCAGTTCCTTTCTTAGATTCTCTCATTCCCACGTATTATTTCAACCGCTGACCATTGACTCTAAATGTGCGAGAGTCATCCTCACTAGTGACTTCAACAGCTTCAGACGGGAGGACTTCAACCACCTGGAATGGTCTAGACCAACGTGATTTTGGCTTACCCGGGAACAACCGCAATCTTGATTTGTATAACAGTACCATGTCCCGTATTTGAAGGTTCTCTCCACAATGTGCTGATCATGTAGCCTCTTCATTCTTTCTTTATACAGTCTTGTGCTCTCGAAATCCAGATGTCGAAATTCCTCCAGCTCATGCAATTTTGTGACTCTAGATGAGCCTGCAACTTCCATGTCAAGATTCAGCTGTTTGAGTACCCACCATGCTCTGTTCTCAAGTTCTACCGGCAGGTGACAGGCCTTCCCAAACACCAACTTGTTTGGAGACATACCAATTGTTGTCTTGAATGATTTTCTATACGCCCAAAGTGCATCATCTAACTTTCTTGCCAGTCTGTTATTGGGGCATTTACAATTTTTGTCAACACACTCTTTATCTCTCTGTTGGAGACCTCCACCTGTCCACTGGTTTGCGGGTGGTACGGAGTATCCACCTTGTGGCATACATCGTATTTTTCCAACAACTTCTCAAATGCTTTGTTTCAAAAATGGGTGCCCCGGCCACTTATTATCTCCCGTGGTGTCCCAAAGCGGGTGAATATATTTTTCTTCAGAAATCCTACCACCACTTTTGCATCATTGGTGGGTAATACTACAGCTTCCACCCACTTGGACACATAATCAACAGCAACAAGAATGTACTTATTGTCGTAAGAGTTGACGAAGGGACCCATGAAATCTATCCCCCAAACATCAAACACTTCAACCTCCTGAATCAGTTTTATGGGAATCTCGTGGCGCCGGGAGATGTTCCCGGTGCGTTGGAATTCATTACAACCCTTTACCCATGTGTGAGCATCTTTGAACAATGTTGGCCAGAAAAACCTGGCCTCAAGCACCTTTGCTGCAGTCCTCACTCCTCCAAAGTGTCCCCCATAAGCCGATGCATGACATGCCTGCAAAATAGAAGATGGTTCCATCTCGGAGACGCATCTACGGATCATGTTATCCAAGCATTTAATAAAAAGATAGGGCTCATCCGAATAATACATACGGCTTTCACGAAGGAAACGCTTCCTCTAGATCGAAGACAGGTCGTGAGGGACTATACCACAAGCTAGATAGTTGGAAAAATCCGCATACCATGGTGCTTCTAGATGGTTAGCTACGAGCAGTTGCTCGTGTGGAAAGGTTTCTAGAATATCCTCAACCTCAATTGTGTTTTCAGCTCCCTCAAGTCGTGATAGATGATCAGCTACTTGGTTCTAAGTGCCCTTTCGGTCACGTATCTCAAGATCAAACTCTTGTAGCAACAACTCCCAACAAATCAGGCGTGGCTTAGAGTCTTTATTCTTGATCAAGTATCTAAGAGCTGTATGGTCAGTATATACAATCACCTTCGATCCAACCAGGTAGGACCGGAACTGGTCAAATGCAAACACCACATCTAACATTTCCTTCTCGGTCACTATGTAATTTAGTTGGTCCTCACTCAGCGTTCCACTTGCATAGTAGATTGGATGCATCAATTTGTCCAGCCACTGGCCCAACACCACCCCCACTGCATAGTTACTAGCATGACACATTAGCTCGGAAGGTTGCTCCCAGTCGGGGGAAACAATGATTGGTGGTGTGACCAGCTTTTGCTTCAGCTCTTCAACTGCTACCATGCATGCATCAGAAAATACAAATGGGTTATCTTTTTCCATCAACATACAGAAGGGTTGGCGATTTTGGAGAAGTCTTTAATGAACCGTCGGTAAAAATCGGCATGTCCAAGAAAGCTTTTGATTGCTTTGACCGAGGTTGGCGGAGGTAGCTTTGCTATGAGATCAACTTTGGCCCGATCGACTTCTATCCCCTTTCTTGACACTCGGTGTTCCAAGACTATGCCTTCTTGCACCATGAAATGACACTTTTTCCAATTCAGCACCAGATTAGTCTCGATGCACCGTTTCCGCACACATGTCAGATTCTCAAGGCACTCATCAAATGAATTCCCCACCACTGAGAAATCATCCATGAACACCTCCATTATGTCTTCAACCATTTCAGTGAAAATGGCCATCATGCACGGTTGGAATGTGGCGGGTGCATTGAAAAGGCCAAATGGCATCCTCATAAAGGCATAAATGAAATAGGGGCAAGTGAATGAGGTCTTATCTCGGTCCTCAGGGGCAGTAGAGATTTGGTTGTACTCTGAGTACCCATCGAAGAGGCAAAAGTGCGACCTCCCAGCCAATCTGTCTAGTATCTGATCAATGAAGGGAAGTGGGAAGTGGTCTTTCCGGGTGGCAAGATTTAGCTTTCTATTATCCATACATATTCTCCAGCCAGTGACGGTTCTCGTAGAGATTAGCTCGTTTTTGTCGTTTTTCACAACCGTCATGCCATCCTTCTTAGGCACACACTGAACTAGGCTAACTCAGCTGCTGTCAGAGATAAAGAAGATGATCCCTGCATCAAACCACTTAATTACCTCCTTATTCACCACTTCCTTCATATTTGGATTCAGCCTCGTTTGATGTTCCCTGGATGGTCTGTGTCCCTCTTCCATCAGAATCTTGTGCATGCAATAGGCGGGGATAATCCCCTTGATATCTGCCATGGTCCATCCAATGGCAGTTTTGCAGTCCTTCAGTACCTGTAAAAGTTGTTGCATCTGCACATCTAGCAGACCAGATGAGATAATAACAGGTAAAGTGGAGTTTGGACCCAAAAATTCATACCTGAGGTGAGCTGGCAATGGCTTTAGCTCTAGTTTCAGTGGTTCTTCAACGAACGGTTTAGCTGGAGGACTCTCTCTCTTCTCCAAGTGTAGGGGTTCAAATTCCAGCTTTCTCTCCCAAAACCCCTTACTTTCCAAGGCCAACACCCATTCTGCCAACTCTTTGCATTTGCCTCCTCCAAATTTGTCAAACATGCAGCCAAGGGATCCTCCACCGTCAATACATCATCATCAGACTGAACAATTACGTCCACAACATCAATGAGAGAGCAATTAGCGAACTCACTTGGATGTCTCATCGATTTTTGTACATTAAAGATAATCTCTTCATCATTGAGCCTCATCTTAAGCTCCCTAGTCTCGAAATCAATCAGGGCTCTCCCAGTGGCTAAGAATGGTCTTCCTAAAATGATAGGAATTTCCTTATCTACTTTGCATTCCAAGATTACAAAATCTGCAGGGAATACGAATTTCCCCACCTGAATAATTACATCATCTAGGATCCCAAATGGACGCTTCACAGTCCTGTCAGCCAGCTGCAGTAGCATAGAGGTGGGTCTAGCTCTCCCAATGCCCAACCTCTTGTAAACAACTAGGGGCATGAGGTTACCAAAATCACAGAGTGCCTTTGTAATGGCAAAATTACCAATAGTACAAGGAATAGTAAAACTCCCAAGGTCAGAGAGCTTTTCAGTAACGGGTCTGGTCACCACTGAACTACAAGTGTGTGTAAGTGTTACTGTGGCCAAGTCTTGGAAGTCAAACTTCCTAGACATCAATTCTTTCATCATCATTGCGTATCTAGGCATCTCTGTTAAAGCTTCGATCAATGGAATATTTACCTGAATTTGCTTGAGCATGTCAAAGAACTTCTTGTATTGCTCTTCCTTCTGGTGCTTGGCCAATCTTTGTGGGAATGGTGCAGGAGGTCTTTTCTTCCCAATGACTTGGAACTTTTCCCTATCAACTATCATCTCCTCCACTAGTTCTCCTACTGTTTTGGCGACTTTCTCGCTCTCTTGCTGCATATTCTAATTTTCAAGAACAGGCTGGACTGCCACATCTGTCAGCCTTGTTGATTCATCCAGCTCAATGGGTACCTGAGTGAGCGTCTCTGTCTGCATATTCTGACGAGATCTTTCCGGCTCAACGTCAAGATCTCTCCTATTGCGGAGACTCACCGCCATCAGCTGCTTCGGGACCTTAGCTTTGGGGTTGGTCTAAGTATCTAAAGGCAATGTCCCTTGAGGACGGTTATTCAAAGACATAGAAATCGGGCCCACTTGCATTTCAATATTTTTAATAGTTGCATCATGTGCATATACCCTCTCATTTATCTTTGAATTGGACCCGATCACTTGCTGCATCATCGCTTCTAGCCTGGAGAACCCATCTTCTTGTCTCCCACCATGCCGCTGCTGAGGTGGGTGGTACCTTTGTTGTTGATTAGTATACCCTTGCGGCCTAGGATAAGGTTCCATGTTATTGGGGGTCTCATACCTCCCATATTCCCTGCATTGTAATGTGGCTGCGGTGGCATGTACTGCTGCTGAGTTTGCTGGCCCTAGTTCTGATTACCTTTCCTCTGACCCCCGTGGTTTGTCACATAATTCATATATTCAGGTTGCTGATGATGAAGGTCATGCTCTACGTTCCATGGATTATCAATTGGCTGACTGATGCAGGATGTGCACAAGCCCCCATTGGTAGTATCAACTATATGTAACTGTTGTTTTTGTGCCGACTCCTCCACCTTTTTGGTGAGGATGCTCATCTGTGTCAAAAGAGTCGCCACATTTTCATCCAGAGTGTTGGAAAGAAGATCAAGAGGCACTGAATGCACCAACGGAGTGATAGATGCTTTTCTGGTTGTTCACCCTAAATTCTGAGCCATTTTATCCAGCAGGTTCTGTCCTTCTCTCCATGTCTTGCTCAAAAATGCCCCACCAGCTGAGGCATCCACAATATTATTCATGCTGTCAGAAAGTCCCATGTAAAATCGTTGTCCCAACATTTGCTCAGGAATACCATGATGGGGACACATCACCAACATTCGTTTGAACCTTCCCCATGTTTCGTGCAAAGTTTCCATAGGTTTCTGTTTGAAGCTCACAATCTCATCAATCTGTTGTGCTGTTTTGTTGGGAGGATGAAAGTTGTTGTGAAACTGTTTGACTAACTCATCCAAAGTTTCAATGGAGTTTATGGGGAGTGTTTTTAGCCAAACCTGAGCAGCTCCTGTCACATAGAAAGGAAATAATAGCAGTCTGATTGCTTCCGCAGTCACATTGGGGTGCCTCTGAGTTTTGCATATGGACAGGAAATTCTTTTAGTGTTGTTGAGGGTCTTCTACCTGCGTTCTAGAAAATAATCCCTTGTTTTGCAACAAGTGCAGCATATTGTTTGTAATCTGGAATGATTCAGCTTGTATTGCTGGCACAACAATGGCAGTTGCCAAATTATCAGATGTCGGTTGTGCCCAGTCATAAAGTGCACCCTCCGGCACAAGGGGTACCGCCACTCCAGCATTTAAGTTGACTTGCTCTTGTCTGTCGTTTCGTTGGGGTCGATACGCCTTCCATTTCAGTTTCGAGTTTGTTTGTCTGTTGAGATGGATGAAGTCTTCTTTTGGCACAGTTTAATGCCCGAAATATTTTATTAGGGTCTGAGAGTCCTTCAAGTAGTTCTCCAGTCCTTGTGGAGTTTCTAGGCATACACATATGCAACCAAGTCAACCGTAAAAAGTTTCAATCGAAATTGGGTGTAAAGAAACTAGCTACACCAAGAAATTTTGTAACTCTAGAAATGGAAATTGATAATTCCGTTAACTCCCCAGCAACGGCGCCAAAGTTTAATCACACGCAAGTATGCCCTTTAAAAAGGACTCTGCGGACGTTGCAAAAACCCGAGTATTATGCCCAAGGTCGAATCCACAGAGAGTCAACCTTTCAACTACCACCATTAGACCCACTAAATTCTTCCAAACCAGCTTCCCAAGACATATGAATAATAAGTGGAGATTTTACTACTAACTAAGATTGTAGAAAAGTAACAGTTTATCGCTAACTAGCTAAGGTTGTAGACAAGAATGAGGGAAACGCTAAGGTAATGACTTTCCATATTGATGGAACCCATTCTGTTTATGCTTCATGCAAATTTACCAACACACTTTATCAATAATTAACACTCAATTTACTGTACTTCTCTCCCGAGCAATTACAGTATATACTATTGTACTCTCCCGAGATACACTAGCTAACTTTAATTAAACATTTCATTTAATATTTCACCAAGGCTTCGTTATTCCTAATCCCGCCTTTAAACCCGCAATTATAGATTCCTCTTATTACTTTAGGAGTGGTGTTATTCAACAACTACCTAACTATGCACTCTTTTCCAAGTTATGCACACTAAATAGGCATAGCTAATTGAGGATCATGTCAATTAACTACAACAAGAACATAGTTCAATAAATAAAGCTTAAAACCGACAAATTTGCATTAACATAAATGAGAAGTTCAATCCCCAATAGGTTCCATCAAGACCTTAGACAGGGAAATTAGCTACTCATAACTATGGGTAAACAGACAAAACTAAGATAAACATAATCAAGCAATAAAAATCAAAAAAGAAAGAAGAAATAGGTTTGAGCTATTCTCTCACACTTGTTTTTCCTTCCAAGAACTCAAAATAATCAATACATGCCTCTAAGGGGCGAAACCTAGTGACTAATATAGGTTTTAGGGCTAAATTCCATGTTTTTCCATAATCACCCCTGTTTAGTCCCACGGCTGTCGCGGTCAAGGCGCGGTCGCGGGTGAATTGCGCCCGTGAAGCCTCTCTGAACTTCAAGTTGTCTGTAGCATGTTTTTTTTGCGTTCTTGCCGTGGTCGCGGTAGGACCGTGGACAACGACCCTCTCTGAACTTTATTTTGCCTGAGGCCCTGTTCTACCGCGTTACATCCGCGGTCGTGGCTGAACCGCGGCCACCAGCTGCCTCTGAATCCTTGGTTTGTTTCAGCACGATTTGTTGGGAGTTTTCATGGTTGGCCTCTTTTCTTCATTTTCTTGACTCCAATAGTACTTCTCGCCTATAGCCAGAAAACACGAAAAAGCACCCGTAAGAGCATTTTTGCTAACACTTTTAATATCAAAACAACACAAGAAGGGGTTTTAGGGCCTAAATATAGTCAAATTCACCTATTATCACTTAGCAACTAGCGTGCCTTCGGTTCGGAGCCAAATACTTATGAAGAACTAGGAGCAGAAATAAGAACTTTGAATTTTAGAAGTCGACGAGCGCGAAACACAACACAAAATGAATGCTTGCTAGCCAAAGATAGTATAAATAGATTAATTATCATCTCCACAGGATTGGATGTAAAGAATATTCGAATAATCTCTAGTTGATACTATCCAGGAAAACTAACACTTGATTTGATGACTATTTCTATGATTAACTACTAAAATTTAAGCAAGTAACAATTGATCACAAAAGACAAGATATGAGCATGATGAAATATCACTGAGGGAAATAAGGGAAATTGACTAGATAGGTGCACGATAACTGACTCTGGATCTAATTCTTGAGTTAATTTACTCTTTAATACGGTTGATACTCATGAGTTCAACAAATAATTAGATTACACTTTAAGCTAATATTCCTCTTTCGATTAAACATTAAATTCAGTAATTAATCTAATTGAAGCACGGTAAACAATTACAACAATAAAATGATGTTTATGATCTAAAGGGTAACTTCTCACAAATATTTTCTATTTTCTAGTTCGATTAACAATTCAAGAGGCTCTTTCGATTACCTATTTGAATAACGATTTTAAATTAGAGCATAAGATGTGAAGAAATTAAATGTCAAACTCATCTTTCGATTAAGCAAAATACTAAATAACTCCACAATACATATCAAAGCTCCATAAATTAATTCTAATAATTATCAAGAATCGAATTCTTAATCTTGTTATTAAAACACCATATCTCTCAACACCCAAATGGAAATTACTCCATAGCAATGGAGTAAGATATCTCAAATAAGTTTAAGAACAAAGAACACATCGATTTAACAAGATTTGATATAAACTTTTGTATTGCACCGATTGTAGGTAGAAATCTTGATGAATTCTTGAGTTTTCTTCCTTGGATGGCTCTCCAATCTTCTCTAGGTCAAAAGTGCTATAAAATGGTGATTTTGGTGTATTTAAAGCATCCCTGAAGTAAATCTGGATGAAACTACCCTTTCTTAGCTGAAATAGGAAATCACACAAATATTATTTTAGTGTTGTGGCGTACCATGCGACGCGCTTGTGGAGAATTCCAGAACGTTTTGCAAAATATTTTCTGGCCAAATTTTGCACTGCTGCATCGCGCCTCGTGGCGCAGCGGCTGTGCAAATTTTACAGATTCATTTTGTTTCGTCATTTTATTGAGAGGAGAGGTTTGAGAGATATAGTTAAAGAGATGTTGGAAAAAGGGAAGGAAAAAATGTGTTTTATTTTCAATTTGATAGCCCGTCATGTTCCACTACCACGTCGATGGGTGCGGCTCCCCATGCGGTGCAGTAGTGATTCTTTCCAGAGTAGTTGTCTTTTGACAGTAATCAAGCACAATGGCCTAGTGTGGCGCCTCATGTGACGGGCTAGGCCAAAATTCTTAGAGTTCCAGTGATTTTTCCGTCTGAGGCCATGGGTTGCACGCCGACTTTGTTGTGTACTTATTTTATGTTCAATTCATACATATGCCTACCCAAAAAATACAAGGATTCCTAAATTCTAGTAATCCTACACTACAATTATCTAACTATTCTACCAAAGTAAGAAGAAGGGATATGAGTGTTGATACCCAATTTTTTCCAATATTTTTTTCACCCAAAATTCTTTCAAAATAGTATATGTATGAATATATAAGTATGCCTATGAGTTTTGGTATTTTTCCTTAATTTTCAAAGATTTTTAAAATCAATTTAATGACTATTTTTGACAATATAAAGGCCAAAATTATTTCTAAATTATCTTTTTTAGTGCACAATGTGTTTAATTCTCATATTTACAACATTATATAATTTTTGTAATTTTTGAACATTTTTTATGAATTTCTTTGGAACTTTTAAAGACAATTACACGAAATTGCAGTTATGGTCTATTTTGCAAACTAACTATGTTTTATTGCTATAAAATTACTGTTAACATTTTTATATTGATATTTATATGCTATTTGTAAGTTCTATATTTTCAATTTTACTTTTAAAATTATTTTAACTATTTTATAAAATAAATTGGGAAGAATTGGCTATTTAAAAGTTGGCCAAATTTCGTTTATATATAGCCTAAATTGCACCCCTTTCAGCCCAATTTTAAGCCCAATTCAGACGACCCATATCCGTTCAACTTTATCCGGTCCACCTTTGTTTTAATCTGAGCCGTTGATCAAATAAGATCAGCGACCCAGATTAAGTTAACCATCATTAAAACCTAATTACCTCCTTTCCAACCCCTCATTCTCTCAGACTGGTCTCTCTCTCTAACCCTTTGTCTCCAAGTTCTCTCTAGAAACTTCCGACTCTCTCTCTCTTCTCTAATGGCTTTCATCGTCATTCCGGCCACCTCCACCCTCATTCCTCTCAACCACCATTCACCATGGTACTGTATCGCGTTATTTCTCTCTCAAACGCGAAGCCCAGAAGCTTCCGCCATGGAAGACGGTTGATTGAAGCTCGCATGAGTCTTTTCCGGCCTCTCCCCGTTGGTTTTCACACGATAATGCTCTCTCTCTTTTCTTTAACTCATCTGCAAACCCTAATTTTTCACTCAAATCTCTTTAATATTTGTGCTTTTAAAATGATTTTTTAGTTAATCTTTGTTTTCTGCTTTTCTTGAGTATTATGTGGTTGTTTGTGCTTATTTGTGTTATGAGTTTTTTTGTTTCCTTGTTAATCCGAGTTCCATGCTTTAATTCCTTGCTAGGGTTCCAACCCTTTACTGCTTCCATGCTTTCTTGCCTAGGGCTTTCTGATTTTCATGTCTATTGTGCTTTATAGGTCCAATTGTTCATGCAATATTCTACTAATTTTGTGCATCTCCTTGAATTCCTAATTTGTATGAGTTTTCCTTAAAGGTTCTTACACCAATATTGAATTATTTCCTTATTTGTGAGATGCTATCTATACTTGGTTGTGTCCATGATTCTTTGACTAACTTTCAGAGTTAATTGGTATTTTCTTACCATATTTGTGCATGAACAGGCTTTTAAATCTTCAGCATATATTTTCCGTACTTAAATTATTATGTATCTAACCCCTATTGCGTATTATATGCTTTGCTACTTTCACTAGGGCAAACACATCAGCTAATTGATTCTTTTCCTTTTAAAAAAAAAATCAATGTTTGTTAACCTTTGCCTTGACTCATTGGTTAAAATGGAGTCCTAATCCTAATTGGGTCTGATTGACACTAGTTCCTTAGTTAATGATTGATGCCTTGTTTGTGTACTTGTTTCTAGTACTATAACTACCCCCACCCATTCTCCTTGAAAAACATTGCATATCTCTCACAATTTACAAAAACTCTCTAAATTCTCTCCTTCTCTGCTATTTCTATACTCTCCCATTCTCTTGTTTGAACACTCAATCGGATGAAAAGCCAAGATTGAGTAAACTTGGGTTGTTTACTTCAATACTACTAGATTCTACTGCATTGCTTACTTGGGTTTGCCTGCTGCTCTCTTTAGTGCACACTGCCATTCTCACACTGTGCTGCACACTGCTATTCTCTCAGCTGGTCACACTCTCTGCTCACTTTGCTCTCTTTATGCACTCTTGCTCATTGCTCTTTGTGTTCTGGTTACCTGCAACTGGTATGCTATCTTTTTAGTGTACAGCCCCTAAAACAATATGCTTTTGTTAATCCTGCACTTCATTTTGTTCCTTGTGTGCTTTTATCTGTGGTTCTGCTATTCTTATTGTCACTAGTATGCACTTACTAGCCTATTTAGCTTAGGTTAGCATGCTCCCCTTACCCCTTCCCTGTCTCAATGAATGTTTACTTTTCCTTGTGCATTACTACCATGTGTCCAGGGCTTCTTGGCTACTTGATTAGCCTAAAACCTCTTCCTGAGGTTAAGTGTATGGGGGTTTGGTGCAGTAAGAACTGAATCCCTGTTTGTTCGAAAACTATGTCTGGTTACCTGCCTTCACTATGTTTGCATGTGTGTGAGTAGGTCCCTATACTTATCTGTTCCCTTCCCCTTTGCCTATGTTTGTATGATGCTCTAAACTGGTTAGTACAAATGATTTCAAAAGAACTCCTTTCAACTCTCTTAAACTATTTTCTCAAACTATTTCTCAAGTCTTTCTGCTGTTTTCTTAAATTGACTCTGAACTGTTTTAAACTCTCTCAATCCTATCACAACTTCACTACTCTTAGAACACTAGGTTATGTCCCCTTAGTACAAGCATTGCCTTAGGAGCCCTTGAGCGCCCATTGAACTTTGATGCACAAGGCTGGCACTTCCACACTTGCACTAGTCTAATAATGACACTTTTGGGTGCTTGGTAATGGCCAGGGTTCAAACGAACCCTTAGGGAACTTTGCCGCACCCAAACCTTAGTAATGGTTGTGGAACTCGAAAGAAGTGAGGTTGGAGATGCTTGGCCTGGCTGAAGGCTCTCTATGGAGTAGCTTAACATTTTCTTTTATCACTGTTGTAATTTAATTATTTGGACTGGAATATTTTGCAAAGAACAATGGAGATTATAGTGAATTGGGAGGGCTATGCATGTTTAATTAAGGGAATGGGCAGAGAACATGTCAATAGGTCTTTATTTACCTATTTGTGCAATAGATACCATGTATTAGGACATGCATCCTCACATATACAAATCATGTTCTTAGGCTTTTCACTTTCAGTTTGTTATTCTGAATATTCTTATAACCATGACTAATTAATAATCAACAAGTCATTAACCACACATTTAGAAATCATGTTCATAGGACCTTTTGTGCATTAGATACCATGCCTTTAGGACTTTTATCTACAGTTGTTTAAGTACTTTGTTAATCTGGGTTAAAATTGGTTAACGACTCTCTCTTTAAAACTGGAAGCAAATGTGCATGCTCATCATCCTTTAATAACACCTAGGCAAGCCTTAGGCCGGATAAAATGGGCTAATAACCTTTAAGTCATGTTAAAACTAATTTGCCTCTGCTTGAACTCGTCTGTTTCTGAAGTTGTCTAATCGTTTATAGACTTCTGCCCTATTTTAGTACTTATGCAAGTGATTTATACTTTATCTAGAACTGGACTATTATTTTCAAACCATATATGCAAATGTTTCTATTGTGTTTTCTCGTCCAGCACCGGGCTACTATTTTTCAAGCTATCTGAATATTGTAATTTTCAAAGGTTCAAAATCTGACATGTTTTTTTTCTACTTATGCAATCTCAAAATACTCCCACATTTGGTCTTCTATTCTGCTTGTCCGAAAACTGTGTTCCACAAATATTTTTAATACATATGTAGATTTTTCTAAACTGCTACTGCCTTTTTGAAAGTTCTGAACACTTTCCCTTGTGTTACTTTTCTGCAAAACCTCCAAACTTCTGTTTTAGTTTATACTCCAGTTTTTTGAAAGATTCTTCCTTCCTTAGACCATAAATGTGTTCGAGTCGTGCTAATTATGTGTTCGTCTATAGAGGGATATTTGAGCCGTTTACATGCTTATATGATTCCCCTTATGTGCAAATCCTATTTGTTCTTTTATGACATCTAGAATTTTAACGTTTAAACCTAGGCTTCCTGCCTCATAGGGATAGTGATCCTAAATGCCCTCTAGGATCTATCGAATGGGATGGGTAATAGCATGCAATAAGTATTCATGACAAATCCACACGCTTAAATAACCTCTATGGGGTGCGAACGGTAGAATATGGAGATGATGACAAATGATATCATAAAGCGATCCCTCTTTGGGAACATGTGTGGGATATTGTATCGAATGATCCATATCATAGTCAAACATAGGATCTCTTTCTCTTTACTTGCTTTATTTAAACATTTTTTCTTAAAGTAATGCTTTTCAAATTAATTCGCTCTTCTACTATTACTTAACTTATACCCTTCCCCTTTTCAAAAGTTTCTCAAGTTGCTTGAATGCTTTATATTCACAAATAAAGCATTCGATATGTGAATGCTTATCTATTTATTTGCCTTATCTATTTATTTGCCTTATTAATGTCACAATTAGCACGGCCTGAAACCACACTAGTGGATCTTGAGGGGTGCCTAACATCTTCCCCTCGAGATAATTTCAAGCCCTTACGCGGACTCTGGTTTTACTTTAAAAATACTTTGTTCTTCTTAAAAGTTTCCTAATGCACTATAATCATTAGATGGCGACTCATCAATTTCCAATACCCAACTCCCAAACGGGAATAAGAGTTGTTTTGTCCATAATGTCATAAACCCAATTTCGCTTTTTTTTCTTAGTAGTCGGAAAAAGGGGCATCGATAGCGTGGAGACTTTGCTGGGGCTTTTTTAAGGCTTTTACCATTACGTGCTTTGTGACTTTATTGCTTTCTTTACTGCCTTCATTTATCGCTTTAATTATTTCTTCATGATTACTAACTTGATTCTTTGTGTTTTACTTTTTTTTTCCTTAACTGTTTTACTGCTTTAACTTAATTTCAATTCCGTCTTAAATTTCGAGCATCTATTGTAATCATTATTTTTATGAACGTGAAAATACATGTATTTACGTTGTTGTAATTGTATCTTTCAACATCATTTTCCACTCGTGCCAAACAAATCTTATAGCAACGCTTATAATGAGTGGTTGTGCTTTTCTAATATTTATAAACCCCCTAAATTTGGAAAAGGCATGTTTGCGGTAAAGCCAGTCGACCAACAATGTAATCTACGGTTCCGCGCCTTTCCCTCTTGAGTTGTCCGCTCAATGGTACCTTGTCTAGCACATCAAAAGTAGAAACCTTATTACGCTATATTGTTCATGCGTCATGGTCAAACCTAGCCGAGTCAGTTATGTCGTCTACATAATGACTCATTAAGATAGCCTAAACCAAAAGTCCATCGGGTTTCCTCGAAACCCAAATGGACATTCACATTATGTGCATTGATTTGGAGAACTAAATGCCTTTTGCTAATTATTAATTTAAATAGTCGAGTACGATGGGGTTAAGGGACTAACACTCTATTTTGCAGGAAATGAGGCACGAGGTCCCCAGATTCAGTATGGTATCAAACATTCACCCAAAGTTACTAAGCTGGTGGGAGGATCTGCATGGTATTGATCGGGTTCTTGTCCGCAAGCACTTAGGGAATCTTCCTCCACTCTTGGAAGTTAGGCCAAATAACAAGATTGTGGAAGCTTCTACTCTGTTTTGGATAGTGAACGATCTGTTTTCCGCTTTGGAGGTATTGAAATGACACTGTTGTTGGAAGAAATTTGGGGTCTAACCAGAATTCCTTGGGATAGCCCAGGGCTGCTTATGCCAGAAAACCTCAAAGGTAGAGGTTTCCTGAAAATGATGAGGCTCAAGAAGAATCCTAATCTAGCAGTCTCAAGGACTCCTACATATCCTCCGACTTCATGTATGAAAGGTTCGGACATAGAAAATCCAACCGCACTCACATGGACGAGTTCGCGCTCACCTCTTTGGGGCACATACATAGGAGAGCCTTTGTATTCATTTTCTGTTTCCTGGGCATGGTAGTATTTCCAATGAAGAAGGCTAGAATCCATACTAGACTAGCCATGGTAACCAAAGCCATACTGGAGGGCATTGACGGGCAGGCATTCAGCATAGCACCCATGATCCTCGCTAAACTGTGCCGAGCCTTAGAGAAGTGTCAACAAGGGGCACCACAATTTGAAGGGTGCAATCTGCTACTACAATTCTGGATCATTGAACATCTTTAGAAGGGAGATTATAGATAGGAGATCATACGTCGGGACTGGTATGACCATTTTGCTTTCCAATGCGAATGCACTTCATGCCAGATATGTTCGATCGCCCCGAAGACGCCAGTGGATGGGTAGAACTACTATAGAATCTGAGAGAAGAGCAGGTACAATGGATGTACAAATGGTTTCCAACTGGAGAGTTTATCATTCGTTCTAGGGATGCGCCACTCCTTGTACTCATCGACTTAAGAGGAACTTGCCCTTATGTCCCTCTCCGAGTCATGAGGCAAGCGGGAAGAAAGCAGATTATACCAAGGGTAGAAAATATGAGTCATGACTGGGCTGACTTCCAAGATAACGATAGCCCACACATGTGTCAGACTCAGCATATGTGGAATTCCAAACTCATCATGGAAAAGGAATCTATGGAACTAGACAGGTATCAGGCGGGGCATTCGCCATTTTATCTAGGATGGTTAGAGGATGACTACGTCGGCTTGGGAAAAACAAGTGTCATCCATGGTCATGGGGTTATTGATGAGAAGACTGCAGCAAAAGACAAGTACAATCAGCTACGAAAACGGATGCGAGAGTGTGAAAGTGAACATCGGGAAATATAGAGGCCCAAAAGAAGCAAATCAATGAGTGGAAGGACATAGCTATTTGCGCAAACAACCGTTTAGGGTACTTGAAGCAAGGTCTAGTGGAGCTAGAAGGCAAATTTCTGAAAAGGATCAATGAATGCTAGGAAGCTGAAGGTAATGAAGGTGGGCACTTGGCTCGGGCTTACTTGTTGCTGGGACTGCGTGAGTTAATGAAGCTGTACGAGGGAGGAAAATATGCTGAATCTGGGGAAGGTCCTTCTGGGACCAAGTAGTTAGGATTTTTACTGCTTTCTTGATGTAATAAGGCCACTGGCCATTGGTGACAATTTTCTCTTTATTTCAGTTTGTTTGACTCGTTCTATTTTCTATAAATAAAATGAGGCACTTGGTATTATAAGCTCTCCAAATCATATCTGTCTCTAGGCCTACCTCGGGCAAAACGAGGCACCCAAATAGGAAACGACTTATATTCTTGCAACAACGTGTTTAAATACCGCAATATTTTGTTTCTCAGAATCGACACTAACGTCTTACCTTTTTTTTTCTTTTATTTTATTCCCCTCCCCAAAGGTTAGTTCGTGCATTCTGGCACCATCAGCATACTCCACAAGATCAAAGGGCCTTCACCTCCTCCTCCCCCTCCTCCTCCTCCCAGAAACAGGAACAAGAATAAAATGGAAGATACCAATGCTAGAAAGGAAGTCGGAGAGGCTTCAATCACCAAAGAAACTGCTGCTCATCTTGAGCAAACTTTGCTAAGGTTTCGAGAAGAGTTGGAACAAGTCCGAAACATGGCAAGTCTGTCAATCACTCTTGCTGCTGCTGATGCCAACACATCACCACCATTGTTGCCAACCCAACCTGCTCAGTCTCAAGTCCGCAACATAGGCAACAATGCTCCACTGCTTATCCCAGAGCCCAAAACACTACAGATAATCAGAACGCTCCTATATTTGTGGATACTGTACCACATTATGGTCATCCAGTCACTAACGTAGCCGAGTCGGATGACAAAAGCTCCCTCATTCTGAATCTGGCCGCAGAGAGAAATTGACCAATCGGGTTCAAGGTTTCGAAAGTAACAAGGGTGTTGAAGGTTTGAACTATGAATATTGTGTTCAACCAGATGTTGATCTCCAGAGGGGTACAAACCTCCCAAGTTTGAGCTGTTCGATTGTACCGGGGATCCCAGGGTTCACTTAAGGATGTATTATGACAAGCTAGTAGGAGTTGGTAGGGATGAAAAGATCCGTATAAAGCTATTTATGAGGAGTTTGAAGGGTGATGCCTTATCCTGGTATATTAGCCAGGATGCGAAGAAATGGACGAGTTGGGCAAACATGGCATCCGATTTCATGGACCGTTTCAGTTCAACACTGAGAATGCGCCAGATGTGTTCTGTATCCAGAATCTTAAGAAGAAGCATACGAGACCTTTCACGAGTATGCTACTTGTTGGAGGTCGGAAGCTGCCATGGTCAGACCGGCCTTGAAGGAAGAACAAATGAATAGATTCTTTGTCCGTGCTCAGGACTCGCAGTACTATGAAAGATTGATGCTAATTGAGGGTCAAAAGTTCTCTGATATCATCAAACTGGGAGAAAGAATCGAAGAAGTCATCAAGAACGGTATGGTCACTAACCTAGAGGCATTGAAAGCCACCAGCAAGGCTCTACAGTCTGGTGGCTCGACAAAGAAGAAAGAGGTAAATTCTGCAATGGATGTGCAAAGAAACAACTCTCCCATGAAATACCAAACCTATCCCTCAGCTCCACTCACATACCAACCTACCCTAAATTACCAAGAACCATCACCTACATACCAAATTCCACCACCTACTTACCAATCACCTCCACCACCCACATATCAACCCACTTTACCCCGATATTCCCAACCTGCACCAATATGCCAAGCATATATGTCCCAAACTTCTCAGTACCCATCACCACCTACTCGCCAAAACTTTCCTCGACCTAGACCACATTTCTACCGCAAACCCCTAGACAATACACCGCCATCGCGGAGCCGATTTACCAATAGTATGAGAAACTCAAAGCAGCAGGTTACGTCACCCCTATCCCAGCCGTAACTCCAGAAAACCCTTCCTAGTGGATTAACCCAAACAAGACTTGCACATACCATTCCGGGATGAAGGGCCATACCATTAACGAGTGCCACTCGTTAAAAGACAAAATTCAGAACCTGATGGACAACAAGATTATTATAGCAAAGGAGCATGCTCCTAATGTCCGCACAACCCTCTGCCTGGTCACAAATGTGGAGGCATCCACACGATTGAGATCGAAGATGATTGGGACCCCCAAGGGTCAATTGGTTTAATAGCTGAAGGAGATGAGCCCAAGAAGCCGATGGTTACTCTCAATCCTATTATTGTACAAATCCAACCGTCTGAGGGCGATGTGGTAAATGTATCCATGCCACTCGAATTTGAAGTACCTTCCGCAAAGATACCAAAACTGATTGAGGTTGAGTTCAGAGCTCCGAAACCACCTACACCGTTTGAAGTTGTTGTGTTGCCTCCTAAGGGACCTATTCCAGTCTCCATGATAGACATAACCCCATTCCAAACAAATTATACACCTTGGGACTACACAGACGAGGCGATAAGGAAAGGAAGGACACGCATTGGAGAAGCAACTGCCGCACAGGGCATGACTAGGACAGGTAGGGTATACATGCCAGAACACCTAGCTGAGTCCAGCAAGAAGGCCTCTGAACGTCCCGTTAAAATCGAACCCGATGATATCTGGAGAATGATACAAGCTAAGGAATATTCGGTCGTTGAGCAGTTGAATAAGACTCCGGCACAGATCTCCATCTTGGCACTTCTACAGAATTCCGAGGCACATAAAAATGCCTTGATGAAGATACTAAGTGAAGTTTATGTTCCCAACAACATAACATGAGGTAAAATGGAAAACATGGTGGGAAAGATAGTAGAAAGCCATAAGATCACCTTCCACGAAGATGAATTGCATCCGGAAGGTCTTTGTCACAACAAAGCATTGCACATCACTGCGCAATTCGAGGATCACTTAATCACCATGCTAGTCGACGGGGGATCCAGCCTCAACATTTGTCCGTTGGCGACTCTCACAACATTGGGAAAAGGGTTGCAAGCGATCAACGATGGGGCCATCAATGTCAAAGCCTTCGATGGATCTCAGAGGTCCACCATTGGAGAAATCAGTTTGTGCCTGCAGATGGGGCCCACCTAGTTTGATGTTGAGATCCAAGTCATTGACGTACCAATATCCTACAACTTATATCTATGATGACCTTGGATTCACGCCGCCAGGGCTGTGGCGTCAATGTTACATCAATTCGTGAAATTTGTATGGATTCGTCAAGAAAGAATCATTCATGGTGACGGTAGCAACACCATATACAGTCGCCAGGCTATCCTGCTGATTGGAGGACGAAGAAGAATAGGTAGAGAAACATACCATCACATCGAATGAGTCAATGCCACAGACAAGGATAAGTGGTGGGATGGAAAAATTGAGAGCATGCTGAATTGGAGCAGATACGAGCCTGGAAAGGGGCTTGGAAAGAATCTCCAGGGTATCACCAAGCCTATCCATTTGAAGAAGCATGCGACCACCTTTGTTCTGGGTTATGAATACACTTGGGAGGAGTTCCACCATTGGTCACCACCATAGCGCAGTCCCTACTACCCATTGGAGCACCCTCTACCTCAGTTAGAGCAGACCTTCAGCCCACTGATGCCATATCAGAGGAAGATGAGATGTTGGCAGCCATGAAGAACCTGTTTTCGGAGAAGGATATGGATTGTTGTGTTACCTTCGAGGAGGAAAGGGAGGAAGGCCCTTCCATTCAAGCTATGACCCAAGGGGAGCCCCTTACCAATTGGTCAATCTGGACCACCAGTGCCCGTAGAGCATCGGGGTAGCATAACCAAAAGACACACATGCATGGCACTTTACTTTTAATTGATTTTACTTTTCAGCATTGTCTTTACTTTTAGAAAGAGCTCCGATGTTTCAGACAATTATGAATTTAATAAAAGCATTTTCCAAGCTTATCTTTATATTTTGCTATCAATTATTTTCTCTATCATTTAATTTATTTTTACACAGCATTACTATTACTTATCTTGATGATGAACCCACGACTGTAACTTGCAACGAGACAATGCAAAAAATGAACATAGATTCAGAAGAGGATGAAATACTAGAAGAGGTTGTTAAAGAGGTGGAAAATTTTGAGAACAGGACTAAGTCCAATCTAGACGAAACTGATGTCATTAATCTGGGAGATGCAGAAAATATCACAAAAACACGAATCGGCGTACACTTGTCACCATCAGAAAAGGAAGGATACACAGAGTTTTTGAAAGAATATAAGGATATACGCCTGGTCGTATGATGATATGACCGGCCTCAGCACCTCCATTGTTGCTCACAAGTTTCCAACACATCCGACATGCCCACAGGTCAAATAGAAACTCAAAAAATTCAAGCCACACATGAGTTTGAAAATCAAAGAAGAAGTCACAAAGAAAGTCAAAGCCAGGGTTCTCAGAGTAGTGGAGTATCCAACATGGTTAGCCGACATTGTACCGGTGCCAAAGAAGAACGAGAAGGTTAGAATATGTTTCGACTACCGGGACCTCAACCGGGACATTCCTAAAGATGACTTTCCTTTTCTAAATATACACATACTGATCGACAACTGCGCCTAACATGAGCTGCAGTCATTCATCAATTGTTTTGCTGGGTATCATAAGATATGGATGGATGAAGAGGATGCAGAGAAAACGACATTCATCACGCCATGAGGAATGAGTTGTTACAGAATGATTCCTTTCGGTCTGAAGAATGCTGGTGCTACTTACATGAGGGCCATGACCACAATCTTTCATGATATGATACACAAGGAGATCGAGGTATATGTGGATGACATCATCATTAAATCCAGAAAAGCTACGGATCACATGGAATATTGGAGAAAATTTCTAACAGATTAATGAGGTATAACTTGAAACTGAATCCCACCAAGTGCGCATTCTGGGTTCCTGCCGAAAAGTTATTGGTTTTCATTGTAAGTAGTCGGGGAATAGAGTTGGATCCCTCGAAGGTCAAATCTATCCAGGAGTTGCCACCGCCGATGAACAAGAAGGATGTGATGAGTTTCCTAGGGAGACTCAATTACATTAGCCGTTTTATCGCTCATTCCACTGTCATTTGTAAACCCATCTTCAGAATACTAAAGAAAGACGCCACCACCAAATGGACCGATGAATGCCAAAAGGCTTTTGACAGGATCAAGGAATACTTGTCTACGCCTCCAATCCTGGTTTCACCTGAGCCCGTGAGACCTTTATTGCTTTATCTCGCTGTCTTGGATGGGGCATTCGGTTACGTTTTAGGGCAACATGATGAAACGGAGAGAAATGAGCAAGCTATCTACTACCTCAGTATGAAATGTACCCCGTACGAGGCTCGATATTCCTCGCTAGAGCGCACCTGTTGTGCTTTGACCTGGGTAGCACAGAAATTGAGGCATTATTTATGTGCTTACACTAATTACCTCATATCAAGGATGGATCCACTAAAGTATATTTTACAGAAGCCCATGCCCACTGGCAAGCTCGCCAAATGGTAAATATTGGTGAGTGAATTCGACATTGTCGATGTCACCCAGAAAGCATTTAAAGGACAGACTTTGGCAGATCATCTTGCCAAAAATCCTGTAGGAGGGGAATACGAACCACTAAAAATGTATTTTCCTGACGAGGAGGTAGATTTCATAAGAGAAGATATTGAAGAATCCTATGATGGTTGGAGAATGTTTTTCAACAGAGCCTCAAACTTCAAAGGAGTGGGTATAGGAGCAGTTTTAGTATCAAAAACTGGTCAGCATTACCCAGTGTCTGCCAAACTCAGATTCCCTTATTCCAACAATATGGCCGAGTACGAAGCCTGCATCTTAGGACTCAAGCTAGACATTGACATGAATGTTCAGTAAATACTAGTGATTGGAGATTCGGAATTACTCATACATTAGGTCCGAGAAGAATGGGCAACAAAAAAATTCCAAGATACTCCCCTATCTACACCATGTGCAGGAGTTGAGGAAAAGATTCAGAAAGACAGAGTTTCAGCATGTTCCCAAGACAGAAAACGAGTTTGCCGATGCTTTGGCCACTTTATCATCCATGATCCAACATCCGGATATGAATTTTATTGATCCCATTCCGGTCAAGATTCATGACCAGCCAGCTTATTGTGCTCATGTCGAGGAGGAAGCCGACTGGAAACCTTGGTTCCACGATACCAGTGAATACTTGACAACGGAAGGGTACCCAGAGCTTGCCAATGCTACTCAGAAGCGAACACTTCGGAAGTTGTCTATTAATTTCATTCACAACGGAGGAATCTTGTATAAGAGGACTCCTGATTTGGGACTACTAAAATGTATCGAGGAAAAAGAAGCAATCAGACTATTGGAGGAAGTACATGCCGGGACTTGTGGACCACATATGAATGGTTTTGTTTTAGCGAAGAAGATGCTTCGATCAGGTTATTTTTGGATGACTATGGAGACGGACTGCATTCAATACGTCCGAAAATGCCACCCTTGTCAAATACATGCAGATATGATAAAGGTGCCTCCAAATGAGCTTACTGCAACAAGCTCACCATGGTCGTTCGCCGCTTGGGAATGGACATCATTTTACCAATTGAGCCAGCCACGTCAAATGGGCACAGGTTCATCCTAGTGGCAATCGATAACTTTACCAAATGGGTTGAAGCAGCATCATACAAGGCAGTCACCAAAAGGGTAGTCGCATATTTTGTCAGAGATCGTATGGTTTGTCGGTTCGGGGTTCCAGAATCAATTATCACCGACAATGTCTCTAACTCAACAACGACCTAATAAAAGCAATGTGTGAAACATTCAAAATCAGACATAAAAACACTACAGCTTACAGACCTCAGATGAACGGATCTGTGGAAGCAGCCAATAAGAACATCAAGAAGATACTAAGAAAAATGATTGAAAAGCACAAGCAGTGGCATGAGAAGCTGTCGTTCGCTTTATTGGGTTACCGCACCACGGTTCGCACATCAACCGGGGCCACTCCTTACATGCTGGTTTATGGAACAGAGGCGATCATTCCCGCAGAGGTAGAAGTCCCATCCTTAAGAGTCATACAAGAAGTTGAATTAGATGATGCAGAATGGATCAAGAGTCGCTACGAGCAGTTAGCCCTCATTGACGGAAAGAGAAAGAACGCTGTCTATCACGGTCAATTATATCAGAACAGAATTTCCAGAGCCTTCAACAAGAGAGTTCGACCAAGGAAATTCACACCAGGGCACCTGGGGCACCTGGTGTTGAAGAAGATATTTCCACATAAAAATGAAGCTAAAGGGAAATTCTCTCCCAACTGGCAGGGTCCATACATGGTTTACCATGTTCAGACTGGAGGAGCCCTCATCCTTGTAGAAATGGACGGAGAATTTTTGCCAAAACCAATCAACTCAGATGCCGTAAAAAGATACTACATTTTATCATTACGCTTTTTCGGATGTAATTTGAACTACGCCTGACCTGATTCCCGTTTAAGAGGGGATACATAGGCAACCTTATGGGTTCGGTCACATTTTTAATAAAATCCCATTTTTCCCCGCATATGGAACTGGGGCAGAATTTTGAGGAGGACCCTAAAAATTCTGAAGACAATTTACCTAGCATTTGCATCACCATAGACCAGTGAACTAGGGCAGAATTTTAAGGAAGACCCTCAAAATTCCAAGGAATACATTTTCAGCCATTTAGCACCACCGTCAACAGCGCCAGCCCAGTAAAGTGGGGTAGAATATTGAGGAGGACCCTCAAAATTTTGGAGAAAGCAAGGTTGTCGTATCTTGAACCACGTTCCAGTCGTTGGTTCATCATAAAATAAAAATTATTGTTTTCTTTACTTATATATACATTCGCATCATGTTTGCCAAATCTTTTTGCATAAAATCATTCGGATCAATATCGTTCAGCAACGCTACCCTAAATGGCACAGGCGTCACGAGATGAGGGATACGAACTAACCTCCCCCTTTACAGAACTCACAATTTTTCTTTGGATGTAGGAATTCAGAATACAAATTGGCAAACATGAATACTTGACAACGGAAGGGTACCCAAAGCTCTCAAAGCAACTACTCATTTTACAAAAGTTTATTATCTACATCCAACATTCCCCAGCAGTCATGATATCGCAATCATCTACCAGCTAAGAAAATCGCTATCGTCTTCTCCTTTATATTTTTATTTTTTGCATAAGGCTATTCTCTGCCTTTCGAGACTAAGCTTTGTCTCCATCCTGCATTGCATAAGGCTATTATCTGCCTTCCGAGGTTAAGCTCGACCTCCATCCTGCATAAGGCTATCTTCTACCTTTCGAGACTACGCTCTGTCTCCATCTGCATTTTGGCATAAGGCAATTCTCTGCCTTTCAAGACTAAGCTCTGTCTCCATCTTGCATTTTGCATAAGGGTATTCTATACCTTCCCAGGTTAAGCTCTACTTCCATCCTGCATAAGGCTATCATCTGCCTTTCGAGACTAAGCTCTGTCTCCATCTGCATTTTGGCATAAGGCTATTATTTGCCTTTCGATACTAAGCTCTGTCTCCATCTTGCATTTTGCATAAGGCTATTCTCTGCCTTCCGAGGTTAAGCTCTACCTCCATCATGCATAAGGCTATCTTCTGCCTTTCAAGACTCAGCTCTGCCTCCATCTAAATTTTCACATAAGGCTATTCTCCGCCTTCCGAGGTTAAGCTCTACCTCTATCCTGCATAAGGCTATCTTCTTCCTTTCGAGAGTAAGCTTTGTCTCCATCTGAATTTTGGCATAAGGCTATTCTCCGCCTTCTGATACTATGCTCTGTCTCCATCTAGTATTTTACATAAGGCTATTCTCTGCCTTCCGAGGATAAGATCTACCTCTATCCTGCATAAGGCTATTCTCTGCCTTTGAGGTTAAGCTCTGTCTCCATCTTGCATTTTTCATAAGGCTATTCTCTGCTTTCCGAGGTTAAGCTCTACCTCCATCCTGCATAAGGCTATCATCTGCCTTTCGAGACTAAGCTCTGTCTCCATCTGCATTACTGCATAAGGCTATTCTTTGCCTTTCGATACTAAGCTCTGTCTCCATCTTGCATTTTGCATAAGGCTATTCTCTGCCTTCCGAGGTTAATCTCTACCTCAATCCTGCATAAGTCTATCTTCTGCCTTTCGAGACTCAGCTCTGCCTCCATCTGCATTTTCGCATAAGGCTATTCTTTGCCTTTCAAGACTAAGCTCTGTCTCCATCTTGCATTTTGTATAAGGCTATTCTTTGCCTTCCGAGGTTAAGCTCTACCTTCATCCTGCATAAGGCTATCTTCTGCCTTTCGAGACTTAGCTCTGTCTCCACTTTGCGTTGCATAAGGCTATTCTCTGCCTTCCGAGGTTAAGCTACCTCCTTTATTTATTTATTTGTTTTGCATTTGGCAGAAAAATCACCATCCTGTTTCATTTTGGTTGAAATATTGCCACCGTGCATTTTAAATTATTGCTCGTCTGAAACATCGTCACCCCTGCATTCATTCGGCTGAAATATTGCCACCTTGTCATGGGTTGAAATATCGCCAACTTATTCAAATGCGTCATAGTTCGGAGGCACCATCTGCATAGCCCAAGAACACCATTTCATGGCCTGCGAATCTTTACTTTTATGCCCTTCATAGCCTAAGACGTCATAGTCTGAGGACGCCATCCTCATCGTCCGAAGACAGCATTCATGGTCCAATGGGAACTTGCATCACGTTTAAATTATGCAATATGTACGCACATCGTTCATTTACAGGAATACCGGCTGGCTCACGTCCGTCTCAGAAGGAGCAATCTCGCTCCAGTTTTTCGCATCCATCTGATCTCCAAACCATTGTCAAATCTCAAACCCCCGTTGCATCCGTCTTTTCCGAACTTCCATCGGTATATTCCGCCGATGGCTCCTGAACTACATATAGCCATATTCCTCTTAAACCAGGGATATGTAGGCAGCTCATAAACTGTAGCGCGGTCAAAGCTCTCTTACCATCGTCAATTCCGGTCAAAATTGGTCATCTTATCTTCACCCGACAACTCTTTCATCCTCCTCGGGTAAAGAGGGGAAGCTGTTGATACCCAATTTTTTCCTATTTATTTCTCGCACCCAAAATGCTTTCAAAATAGTATATGTATCTATATATAAGCATGCCTAGGAGTTTTGGTATTTTTCCTTAATTTCTAAGAATTTTAAAATCAATTTAATGACTATTTTTGACAATATAAAGCCAAATTTATTTCCAAATTATTATTTTTAGTTAAAAATGTGTTTCATTCCATTATTTACAACAAGATATAATTTATTTAATTTTTGCATATTTTTTACAAATTTATTTGGAATTTTTAAAGACAATTACATGAAATTGCAATTATGGCCTATTTTTCAAACTAACTATGTTTTATAGCTATAAATTACTTTTAATATTTTTAGATTGAAATTTATATGTTATTCATTAGCTATATATTTTAAATTTTACTTTATGAATTATTTTATCTATTTTATAAAATAAATTGGGAAGAATTGGCTATTTAAAAGTTAACCAGATTTCGTTTAAAATATAGCTGAATTTGCACCCCTATTTCATCCCAAGTTTAAACCCAATTCAAATGACCCATACCCGTTCAATTTTACCCGGTCCGCCTTTGTTTTAATATGAGCCGTTGATCAAATAAGATCATCGGCCCAGATTAAGTTACCATAATTAAAACCTAATTACCCCCTTCCCAACCCCTCATCCTCTCAGACTAGTCTCTCTCTCTAACCCTTCGTCTCCAAGTTCTCTCTAGAAACTTCCAACTCTTTCTCTTCTCTGATGGTTTTCATCGTCATTCGGGCCACCTCCACCCTCATCCCTCTCGACTACCATTCACCATGGTACTGTATCGCGTTATTTCTCTCTCAAACTCAAAGCTCAGAAGCTTCCTCCATGGAAGACGGTCGATTAAAGCTCGCCTAAGTCGTTCCGGCCTCTCCTCGATAGTTTTCACACGATAATGCTCTCTATGGCATTATTAGTGAGCTTCACAGCCAGGATCCTCTTTTCTTTAACTCATCTGCAAACCCTAATTTTTCATTCAAATCTCTTAAACTTTTGTGCTTCTAAAACGATTTTTTTAGTTTAATCTTTTCTTCTACTCTATTTCTCACTCAGTATTTCTAGTTATTCAAAGTTTTTCGACGATTTTCCTTCTCTTTTCCAATACAAGGGTTTCTGACCCTTTTAAAAGTTGCTATATCTTCCGCTTACTTGAGTATTATGTGGTTGTTTGTGCTTATTTGTGCTATGAGTTTTTTCGTTTCCTTGTTAATCCGAGTTCCATGCTTTAATTCCTTGCTAAGGTTCCAACCCTTTACTGTTTCAATGCTTTCTTGCCTAGGGCTCTCTGATTTTCATGTCTGTTGTGCTTTATAGGTCCAATTGTTCACCGTTCATGCAATTCTACCTATTCTGTGCATCTATTTGAATCTCTAATTTGTATGAGTTTTCCTTAATGGTTCTTACATCGATTTTGTATTATTTCCTTTTTTGTGAGATGCTCTCTATACTTGGTTGTGTCCGTGATTCTTTGACTAACTTTCAGAGGCTTCAAATCTTCAACATATATTTTCCTTACATAAATTATTATGTATCTAACCCTATTACGCATTATATGCTTTGCTACTTTCACTAAGGTAAACACAACAGTTAATTGATTGTTTTCCTTTTTATGAAAAAATTAATGTTTGTTACCATTAGCCTTGACTCCTTGGTTAAAAGGGAGTCCTAATCCTAATTGGGGCTGATTGACACAAGTTCCTTAGTTAATGATTGCTGCCTTTTTTGTGTACTCATTTCTAGTACTATAAGTACCCCCACCCATTCTCTTTGAATAACACTGCATATCTCTCACAATTTAAAAAACTCTCGGAATTCTCTCCTTATCTGCTATTTTTATAGTCTCTCATTCTCTTATTTGAACACTCAATCGGCTGAAAATCCAAGATTGAGTAAACTTGGGTTGTTTACTTCTATGCTACTGGATTCTACTGTATCGCTTACTTGGGTTTGCCTGATGCTCTCTTTGTTGCACACTACCATTCTCACACTGTGCTGCATACTGCTATTCTCTCTGGTGCTCACTCTCTCTGCTCACCTTGCTCTCTCTGTACACTCTTGCTCATTGCTCTTTGTGTTCTGTTTATCTGCAGCTGGTACGTTATCTATTTAGTGTACAGGCCCCAAAACAATATGCTTTTGTTAATCATGCACTTCATTTTTTTCCTTGTGTGCTTTTATCTGTAGTTCTGCTATTCTTACTATCACTAGTATGCACTTATTAGCCTATTTATCTTAGGTTAGCATGCTCCCCTTACCCCTTCCATGTCTCAATGAATGTCTACTTTTCCTTGTGCATTACTACCATGTGTCTAGGGCTGCTTGGCTACTTGATTAGCCTAAAACCTCTTCCTGAGATTAAGTGTATTGGGGTTTGGTGCAATAAGAACTGAATCCGTGTTTATGCTACAACTGTTTCTGGTTACCTGCCTTCACTATGTTTGCCTGTGTGTGAGTAGGTCCATGTACTTATTTGTTCTCTTCCCCTTTTCCCCTGTTTGTATGATGCTCTAAACTGGTTAGTACAAATGTTTTCAAAAGAACTCCTTTCAACTCTCTTAAACTATTTTCTCAAACTATCTCTCAAATCATTCTGCTGTTTTCTTATATTGACTCTCAACTGTTTTAAACTCTCCAATCCTATCACAACTTCACTACTGTTAGAACATTAGGTTCTGCCCCCTTATTGTAAGCATTGCCTTGGGAGCCCTTGAGCTCCCATTGAACTTTGATGCACAAGGCTAGAACTTCCACTCTAGCACTTGTCTAGTAATGATTCTTTGGGTGCTTGGTATTGGCCAGGGTTCAAACGAAACCTTACAGAACTTTTCCGCACCCAAGCCTTGGTAATGGTTGTGAAACTCGAAAGAAGTGAGGTTGGAGATGTTTGGCCTGGCTGAAGGCTCTCTATTGAGTAACTTCTTTTTTGTTTTTTTATCACTGTTGCAATTTAATTATTTGGGTTGTAATATTTTGTATAGAACGATAGGGATTATAGTGAATTTGGAGGGCTATGCATGTTTAATTAAGGGAATGGGTAGAAAACATGTCTATAGGCCTTTATTTACCTATTTGTGCAATAGATACCATGTTTTAGGACATCCATCATCACATATAGAAATCATATTCTTAGGCTTTTCATTTTCAGTTTATTATTCTGAATATTCTTATAACCATGACTAGTTAATAATCAACAAGTCATTAACCTCACATTTAGATATCATGTTCATAGGACCTTTTGTGTATTATATACCATGCCTTTAGGACTTTTATCTGCAGTTGTTTAAGTACTTTGTTAATCTGGGTTAAAATTGGTTAATGGCTCTCTCTTTAAAACTAGAAGCAAATGTGCATGCTCACCATCCTTTAATAACGCCTAGGCAAGCCTTAGGCCGGATAAAATGGGCTAATAACCTCTAAATCATGTTCGAACTAATCCGCCTCTTCCTGAACTCGGCTGTTTCTGAAGCTGTCTAATTTTTTATAAACTTCTTCCCTATTTTAGTACTTTTGCAAGTGATTTATACTTTATCTAGAACTGGACTACTATTTTCAAACCATATATGCAAATGTTTGTACTGTGTTTTCTCATCCAACACTGGGATACTATTCTTCAAGCTAACTGAATATTGTAAATTTCAAAGGTTCAAAACCTGACATGTTTTTCTTTATACTTCTGCAATCTCAAAATACTTCCACATTTGTTCTTCTATTCTGCTTGTCCAAAACTGTGTTCCAAAAATATTTTTAATACATCTGTAGATCTTTCTTAACTGCTACTGCCTCTTTGAAAGTTCTGAACGCTTTCCGTTGTGTTACCTTTCTGTAAAACCTCCGAACTTCTGTTTTAGTTTATACTCCAGTTTTTTGAAAGATTCTTCCTTCCTTAGACCTTAAATGTGTTCGAGTCGTGCTAATTATGTGTCCGTCTATAGAGAGATATTTGAGTCATTTACATGCTTACATGATTCCCCTTATGTGCAAATCCTATTTGTTCTTGTATGATGTCTAGAATTTTAACCTTTAAACCTAGGGGTTTAGCCTAGTTCCTGCCTTATAGGGATATTGATCCTACATGTCCTCTAGGATCTATAGAATAGGATGGGTAATAGCACGCAATAAGTATTCGTGACCAATCCACACGCTTATATAACCTCTACGGGGTGGGAAGGGTAGAATATTGAGATGATGACGATGCGATGATATCATAAAGCGATCATGTGCGGGATATTGTATCGAATGATCCATATTATAGTCAAACATAGGACCTCTTTCTCTTTACTTGCTTTACTTAAACATTTTTTCTTAAAGTAATGCTTTTCAAATTAATTTGGTCTTCTACTTTTACTTAACTTATACCCTTCCCCTTTTCAAAAGTTTCTCAAGTTGCTTGAATGCTTTATATCTGGGCCTTATCTATTTATTTGCCTTATTAAAGTCACAATTAGCACAGTCGGGAACCACACTTGTGGATCTTGAGGGGTTCCTAACACCTTTCCCTCGAGATAATTTCAAGCCCTTACCCGAACTCTAGTTTTACTTCAAAAATACTCTGTTCTTCTTAAAAGTATCCTAATGCACTATAATCATTAGGTGGAGAATCTTCAACTTCCAATACCCAACTCCCAAACAGGAATTAGAGTTTTTTTGTCCATAATGTCATAAACCCGATTTTGCTTCTTTTTTTAGTAGTCGGAAAAGGGGGCATCGACAATGGGTAGTTTTGTATTATAGTTGTCAGCTTGACTCCGTTACTTAAGCTAATTATATCATGGTGCTAGAGGATTGCTTGTCGAATCCTCCAGCAAGGTACGACTTCAACATGTGCTCATTCACCTTAAAGATTTCATTTCCTTCTTAATCATGTATTTCAATAGCAACATATGGTGAGACGTGTTTCACCACATACGGACCTGTCCACCTTGATTTGACTTTTTTTAGAGAACAACCTAAGTCTACTATAGTATAGTAATACTTTGTCCCCTTTCTTGAAACTCTTGTGGCTTTATCAGACGATCATGATATTTTTTATTTTTTTCCTTGAAAATCTACATATTTTCATACGCGTCCGGTCTAAACTCCTCCAATTCATTCATTCATCTGAGCCAACATAAGCTCACATGCAAGACTAAGATCAATACTAAGCACCTTAATTGCCTAAAAAGCTTTATGTTCTATCTCAATAGGTAGGTGACACGATTTTCATATACTAGTTTGAATAGTGAAGTCCCTAGTTGTTTTGAACGTAGTTTTGCATGCACATAGAGCTTCATCCAACTTTACAAACCAATCCTTATGAGAAGAACTAACCATCTTTTAAGAATTCGTTTAAGTTCACGGTTAGTCACTTCAACTTGCCCACTAGTTTGGGCATGGTATGGGATTCCTCTTTTGTGTGTCACCCCATACTTAGACAATAATACAACGTATTTCTTTTTCAAAAAGTGTGATCCATTGTCACTGATGATTACTCGAGGTGTCCTGAAGTGGGTAAAGATATTCTTTAGTATAACTCGCTCACCACCCCGAGCATCATTAGCATCATTGGTCCTAGTAGGGATTGCTTCAATCCATTTAGAGACATAGTCAATAGCTACTAGGATATATTTATAAGAATGAGACGATGGCAATGGACCCATGAATTCAATGCCCCAAACGTCAAAATTTTCACATACTGGAATGGAGTTTAGTGGCATCTCATCCCTCTTGCTAATGTTACCTACCCTTTGGCACTTTTCACATGCACTATATATGCCCGTGTGTCTTTGTACAAAGTAGGCCAATAGAAACCAACTTCCATGACCTTTGCTGCAGTGTGATTTCCACCATAGTATCTTCCATCTGCTCCATCATGGAAATGAGAAAGAATGTTTTCCATTTTTAATCTAGGCACACACCTTCAAATCACACCATCTATGAATAGTTTAAACAAGAAAGGGTCATTCCAAAAATAACTTTTTACCTCACCTTGAAGCTTCTTTGATCACGAGAGAGGTCATGAGTCAACCATCCACTAGCCAAAAAGTTAGCTACACAGAATATCAAGGTTGCCTTTCAGAGACAGCAACAATGGAGAAAATCTCACATCAAGTGTTTTAACCGGAGTTCTCTCAAGTCGATATAAATGATCGGCAACTTGATTTTTTGTGCCCTTCTTATTTTTGATCTCCAAGTCAAACTCTTGGATAAACAACACCCACCATATCATACGCGGCTTGGACTCCTTCTTACTCAACATATATTTCAAGGCTGAGTGATCAGTGTATACAATAACTTTACTCCCTACCAGGTATGATCTAAACTTGTCAATAACAAAGACAACAGCATAGAACTCTTTTTCGGTAGTGGCATAATTGACTTGAGCATCATTCAATATCCTTCTTGCATAGTAGATGGGCCTAAACATCTTATCTTTTTGTTGCCCAGGAACTGCTCCCATAGCTACATCACTAGCGTCACATATTATCTCAAATGGTTGCCTCTAATCAAGCATCATCTTAATAGGAGCACCCAATAGCTTTTCATTCATCACTTCGAATGATCTTAAGAACTCAATATTGAAAACAAACTTGACTTCTTTGGCTAGCAACGCAGTCAACAGTTTGGTAATGCTGGAAACGTTTTTGACAAACCTCTTGTAGAACCCATCATGTCTTAAGAAACTCCTTATTCTATCCACAGATGTTGGTGGAGGGAGCCTAGGAATTACATCTATCTTAGCTCTATCAGCTTCAATTCCGTATGCAATCACTTTATGGCCTATGACAATTCTCTCTTCCACAATGAAGTGGCATTTTTCCTAGTTCAGAACCAAGTGAATGATTTCAGAAAGTTCAAGCACGAGCTCTAATTTCTTCGAGATATCCTCAAATTCATCACCCAAGAGGGTGAATCATCCATTAATACTTCTAGACACTTCCCGTCTAAATCGGTGAATATAAACATCATGTACATCTGAAAAGTGGTAGGTGCATTACATAACACAAATGGCATCCTCTTGTAAGAAAAAATACCTGACGGGCAAGTGAATGTGGTATTCTCAACATCTTCTGGGCCAATGGGTATTTGATTGTAGCTTTAGTACCCATCTAAGAAGCAATAGCATCCACGTCTAGTAGCGTCCACGTCCAGTCACTTTCTCGAGCATTTGATCAATAAAGGGGAGTAGGAAGAGTCTTTCCTTGTTGCATCATTCAGCCTTCAATAGCCAATGCACATTCTCCGTCCAGTGGTTGTTCTTGTGGGTATCAATTCATTTTCTTCATTATTCACCACTGTCATGTACCCTTCTTAGGTGCCACTTACACTGGACTAATTCACTAGCTATTACATATGGGAAAAATCACTCCCGCGTCTAAAAAATTGATGATCTCCTTGTGCACTACCTCCTCCATATTTTTGTTCAACTTGCATTGGGGTTGCACCACTGGCTCGCTATTTTATTCAAACAAAATTTATGCACGCAAATGGATAGAATAATTCATTAAATATCAGCTATACATCAGTGAATGGCTTTCTTGTGCTTTTTCATTAGCTCCACCAACTTCCTCTCTTGTGTACTTATCCAGTCAGTATAAAAAATCACAAGAAAATTATTAGTTTTAAGAAAAGCATATTTCAAGCGAGTGGGGAGGAGTTTCAATTCCACATTAGGCTTAGAATACTCCTCTTCTAGTTCCTCATCATCAACCACTTGATTCTCAGTTTCAAGAGCTTCAACCACTTTAATTAAGGATATTCATCCTTCACTGTGCTAGACTGAGTAATACACCTCTCTAGAGTGTCCCCCATAAGCTTGTAAAACTTGTATTTTTAGTTAATTCACCAATAATGTCTAGCTTGAAGCATGAGAAGGCAGACATCTCATCACTGGGGTATTTCATCATCCTCTTCATCTGGAACACCACTTTTTCATTTCCCACTCTGAGCATAAGTTATCCCTCATATATATCAAGAATAGTTCGGCCTGTACAAAATAATGGCCTCCTTAGAACTAGAGGAACCTCCTTATTTATCTCCATATGCAGTATAATAAAGTATACAGAGAACACAAACTTTTCTACCCGTACTAGAATATCCTTAATGATTCTCTCAGGCAAAATGGTGGTCTGGTCAACTAGTTGTAGGGGCACTAGCATTGAGTTGATCACTCCAAGCTCACCTTCCAGATTCCTGAATACAGTTAGAGACATTAGATTTATACCCTAACCAGAGTCACAGAGGGACTTTTGGAATCTCTTATTTCCCAACGAGCATGGAATGGTGAAGTTTCATGGGTCTCTACACTGTTGGGGAATTTTGTTTTGCAATATGGCACTGCAATGGGCATTCAGCTTGACCATCGTTGCCTCCTCCAATTTTCTCTTGCTAAGCAGGTCTTTCTTCAATAATTTATCATAAGCAGGCATCTGAGTGGGTACCTCCGTGAAGGAGATATTCACATAAAGTTGCTTGATCATCTCCAAGAATCGCCCAAAACATTTGTCAAGTTTCTCCCACTTCATCTTTTAAGGGAATGGTAGAGCTGGAATATGCCTACTCTCTTCAATCTCCTTTGTACCTCACTACTCTAGCCTTTCTACTCTTCACTCTCTTTCTTTACTGGTATTTTAGTCTGCTTGTTCACCTCCTTCGATCTAGCTTTCACCATTGGGTCAGTTAATAATTTTCCACTTCTCAGAGATACAACTTTGATTATTTCCTTTGGGTTCTTCTCAGTGTCAGAGGGAAGAGTCCCAGAAGCCCTCTCAGATAACAAATTTGCAAATTTTCCTATTTGTCTTTCTAGATCCCGAATATTCTTGCCCTGAGTCTCAAATTTTACATATGTTTTGTTGATGAATGCCTTCATGAGATCTTCCATACAAGACTGATTTGGTTGTTGTGGCTAATTTTGCTCCCTTTGATAGTTATAAAAACCCGTCGTCCTTGACCCTGGGGTCTAGGATTATTTTGCTCCCACTAGTTGAACTCCACGAAAAAGCTAGATATTTTTGACCCATAGAATTATAGTTTTTCCCACCTTGGTAACTTCATCTATTAAAGTTACCCATAACTTTGACTTCCTCAGTTGATGCTTGAAAGTCATGTGTAGGGTGTCCCATTCCACAAAGGTAACATACTACTTGCGACTTACTTTGTGTCTTGGCCAAAGTCAACTTTCTTATCTTATTGGCCATGGTGTCTATCTAGGCTTGCATGGACGTGTTAGAGTCCACATGGTGAAGCCCAACTGATTTTATCCTGTCATTATTCTCCGCCGGCCACTGATTAGCATCCTTAGAAACTCATCAAGGAATAACACAACCTCCTATGGAGTTTTCTTCATTATTGGACCTCCATATTTAGTATTCAAAGTTTGTCACAAGGAAGGAATCAGTCCATCCAAAAAATCCTGGAGTTTCATCCACAAATCAAATAATCTCCACATGGATTGGATGTAAACAATATTCAAATAATCTCCAGTTGATTACTATCCAAGAAAATTATACTAAAATTAAGCAAGTAACAATTTATCACAAAAGACCACATATGAGCACGAAGAAATATCGATGAGGGAAATTAGGGTAATTGACTAGATAGGTGTACGATAACTAACTTGAGATCCAATCATGAGTTAATTCGCTCTATAATATGGTTGTTTCAAATGAATTCAACCGATAATCAGATTACACTTGAAGCTAATATTCCCTTTTTGATTAAACATTAATTTCAGTAATTAATCCAATTGAAGCATGGTAAGCAATTGCAATAATAAAATAATTGTATGATCTAAAAGGTAACTTCTCACAAATATTCCCTATTTTCAAGTTCGATTAACAATTCAAGAGGCTCTTTCAATTACCTATTTGAATCAAGAATTTAAATTAGAGCATACGATGTGAAGAAATTAAATATCAAACTCCTCTTTTGATGAAGCAAAATACTAAATAACTCCACAACACATATCAAAGCTCCATTAATTGATTCTAACAATTATAAAGAATCGAATCCCTAATCAAGATATGTAATACCATATCTATCAGCACCCAAATGTAAAGTGCTCCATAGCAATGGAGTAAGATGTCTCAAATAAGTTTAAGATAAAAGCAAACATTGATTCTAATAATTTGATACAAACTCTCGTATTGCATCGATTGTAGGTTGAAATCTTGATGAATTCTCGAGTCCTCTTCATTGGGTGGCTCTCCTATCTATTTTAGGTTACAAGTGATGTAAAATGGTGTTTTTGGTGTACTCAAGCCGTCCCTAAAACAAATATGGAGGAAACTACTGTTTCTTATCTTAAATAGGAAATCACTCTAACATTTTTGTACAACCGCACCGTGCCATACAGCGCGCATGTGGATAATGTCAGAATGTTTTGCAAAATATTTTCTGGCTATACTTTTCACTGCCGCATCGTGCCTCGCGATGCCCCATGCGGTGCAGCTGTGAAAATTTTATAAAGTAATTTCGCTTAATCACTATTTTGACATCGGAATTTGGTTCTCGACCCCTGAATGTGATCCGGACTTAATTGCTTGGGCTTCTACTCAAAATTCAAAGCTCGAACTTGTTATATTTAGCCCCAAATTACCTTAATAGCTCGAAATCATTTTCTACAATGAATACAACACATAATACGTGTAATTCAATATCGTTTAAGCTCAAACACACATACAATGTAGTAATTAGAGTGCAATATTATGGCTAAAACACAAGGTTCTAGCCTACCATCTGAAGCGGAGAAAGAAAATGTATATTGCCTTGGTATGCGTGTTACAATATGTGTATGAAACAAAAAACTTCCCCTTTATATAGTATGGGAGTTTTACTCTGAGTATAATTCTAAGAATGGTAAAAATATTCTTATTGTGAGTCACTGATTCGTTAGAGAAATAGGCTGAGATCCACATTGTGATACCCAATTGGGTGCGGATATCACATCCCTTCATTAGTATGTACAATTGTTTGGTTATGCCTTCCGAGATCTTGGATCCCAAACCGAATTCGAGGAAGGGAGCATTGGCTCGATGGCTCCGATGGTAAGCGCTTCATTCGGGTCTCTATACGAGAGATTCCTAGCTTCGATCCCGGTTTCGTGCAATTATGTCCTTGATTCGTTTGCCCCATCAAAAATTGAGGAGCTCACAAGCCCCCGTTTTCCCGTGTATAGATTGTCCCATCATTTTTTAGAGAGTAGGTTTTACAAAACAATGAGAAATGATAAATAAACCCCAGTTCCTTCCTTCATATGTCATGATCGAAATGACAAAGAATTCAGAATGTTCCATAAGTTGTGTTGTTCTGACTTCAATCAGATGCCAACTGCTGGCCGGTTGTCTTCGAATGTGAAGTATTGCATACTTCCCCAATAAAAGCTTCTGTCCTCTCTTATTTTTTTACTTTCTGATCAAGCTTCCACCTTCGAATTATATAGCTATCACCAACTTCTTTCTAATCTTCATATCTTCATCCTTGATCTTTAAATTCTCATAGTTGTTCTTAGTCTTACCCAATTTTTTTCAAATTTTCATACTCTTCTCCTTAGCCTTAAAACTTGCTCTTTCTAACCTTCATATTTTTTTTCTTTAAATTTTCAAACTTTTCCAGATAGCAATGGTTAAAATGTCTAAATCATGACCTAAATAGGATGCCTCTTCATCTTCCCAACAAATTGCCAGTACCGAGGCAGTCGCTCCTAAAATAGTTGTCCTTGAGCGGCTGCTCCCGAAGTGGTTTCCACCGAACCGGCCCCCAAGCCCCCTTGAAAAGTTTTATTCCCAGGTTTTGTTCAATTGCGATGACTTCAAGGCCAAGAAACCCTAATCCAGACAGGACCATGGTGAAGGAGTATCAGGGTATATATGCTATATTACCGAAGATGTCCCCGGGCCCGAGGATACTATTACTACCCACATGGAGGGGTATTTAAGTGATTACACTTACCTCTTTATACTAGGATCGGTAGACCCAGTTGTTTTGGAGTTTTGCAAGAGATATGAAGTGTTCCATGGACAAATCCACCCGTCTCTTTGGAGGATCGTAATCATTCTCCGTTATTTTATGAATAACACCAAGTCTTATTAGTTTACTCTCGACCACCTTCTCCCTCTATACAATCCCCTAATTTTCCTAAGGGGACTAATCAAGCTTACTCGTCGGCCAGCAAGGCCCCTTTTTCAAGTATTAATGAATACCGAGACCAAGGCTGGTAGGGATGCTTCATTCGGGTGAAGATCGAAGATATGATCCCTCTCGAGTTTATACCGTTCCCAAGAAGTTGGATGCATCTCGTAAGTGTGACCTTTCCGTAAGTGTCATTTTTCTTCATTTTCTTTATCATCATTGTTGGAAACACGTTCTCAAGGCTTTATACTAAAACGTGTGTTCTTATGTATAGGTTTTGATGAATGACAAACGAAGCGCAAATTGATATATGCGTAGGTTTTGAAGTATTGAATGCGGGTAAACGTTGATCTAAATGCATACAATTCAGGTTGCATTTATATTTTAATTACTGACTTGAGCATCGGAGACTTTTAATTCTATTTTGCAGGTATCACCCTAAAGGTAGGGGGAATTATTACGTTTTGGCACAGAACAATTGATTGTTCCAAGCAAATAATCGATTATCTTACTGTGCAGAAAATCGATTAGCAGTATCACTAATCGATTGTTTATGGTTTATGTTTATTATGCAGTTTTGATTCTTTAACTAATTAATTCTTTAACTGCAAAATCGATTTTCGTCTCAGCCATTCAGCAATGCTTTTCCAAAACAATCGATTGTTTCAAAATATACTCGATTATTCTCAAAATCAGAAAATTTCTGTGCTCACTGTAACATAACAATTGATTACCATATTTTGACAATAGATTATTTCATGTCAGTAATTCAAAATTTTTTTTTACCTTTTGGTTCTGCAATCGATTTGTGTCAGTTCCGAGATTCAGTCAAATCTTAATGACAATCGATTATCTCATTACAACAATCGATTGTCAAACGGTCAGTGCAATTTATTCTTTACCGTTTCTGACCGTTTTAGCTTTCAATTTTCAGCAGAATTCTTCCATTAATGAAATGCCTTTCTCCCCTCTATAAATAGGCTTCATATATGTTCATTTTTATTCACTCAAGCATCAATTTTAGCTCTCAAACTATCAAAACTCTTTCAAGTCTCTTGCAAATTCCAGCAATACTTAGTAAAAATGTCGGGCCGTCACTCCAAACGTTCCCGTTCTGCTAGGCTTGGTGCATCCTCCTCTACTGCTCCAAACTATCCCTATCAAGATGGTTCCGTTCTATATTTTAATTCTGACATCGAGCTTACTCGATTTTTAACAAAATTTGAAAAGCGCGACATTCTTCCTCCCCGCTTTTCAACCAACAAGTATCTTGAATCTTATGGCCCTGCTGCAAATATGCTCAAAAATTGTCAACTTCTTGACTTCTTACTTCTTACCCATCCTTACATCAATACTACATTGATTCAAGCATTTTACTCCAACCTTCATGAGGATGATGACAGTGAGCTTGTGACAAATATAAATGGTGTTCAAATTCTTCTTTCCGATGAAAACCTTCATACCATTGCCCGTCTTCCTCATAATGGTGAAGACATTTTTCGGTACATCGGAGAGGCCGGAGCCCTTTTTGATGAAACAGTCCTCCTACATCAAACCGGACTTTCTTCTTATGATCCAAATCTTTCTTCTCGTCGTCCTACAATTACGGGAATGGATCCCAATTATCGGTTGATTTTCTATTTCATCACCCGAGTCCTCAAGCCTCGTAAGCATAACCATACCACCATTTCCCAAGAGGACACCAAGCTCATGCATGGCATAATAACCGGAGCTAACATCAATTGTTGTCGTTTCGTCAAGATTCACATGCGTGACGCTATCGGAGATGATAGGCCTCTTCCTTATGCTCTCCTCATCATGAATTTTCTTGAAGCCTCCGGATTCATCACTTCCAACGGTCCTCTCAAAAAGAGTACCAAGAAGTGGGAAATTTCAGAATCCTCCTTTCATCATGACGGTGATCATGCAGCGCCTGCTCCTCCTCCAACCCGTCGAACTCGTCCGCCTCAAGATACCACTCTCCAATCCATTTTCGACCAAATTTCTTCTCTTGACCACCTTTGTTGGTCAATTGACTCATGAGATCCATGGATATTTTGACCATGTTCATTATCCATATGCGGGTCTTGTTCCCTTCGAAGCAGTGCCGAATGATGAGGCGGGAAATGATGATGAATGATTTCTTTGTTTGTTTTGGTTATATTGTGATATGTTTTATTGTCCCCTCCTTATGTAATTGTTTTCTCTTTCCAATAAATAAACATGTTTTATTTACATCTTTGGCATCTTCTTATATTATTTTTGCTAATGGCAAAAGGGGGAAGATAACGGGTATGCACTCTCAATATTTATAAGCTTAAATTGAGGGGGAATTCATATATTGTGGGGGAACAAATTGCATACTTGTTGATGCATATATATACTTGTCTTGAATCGTCATTATAATTTGTTTAATTTGCATAACCCGCTTAAAGTTTACCATTATCAAAAAGGGGAAAATTGTTGGAAACACGTTCTCAAGGCTTTATACTAAAACGTGTGTTCTTATGTGTAGGTTTTGATGAATGACAAACGAAGCGCAAATTGATATATGACAAAGTTCAAGTACAAGCGCATAATTGATGCATAACGAGATTCAGGCACAAGACAAAGTTTTATAGTTCAAATGAGTCGTTCTTAATTGTGTACTTGATGCATAATTGATGCATAACGAGATTCAGGCACAAGACAAAGTTTTATAGTTCAAATGAGTCGTTCTTAATTGTGTTCTTGATTCTACATCTTGACTCATGATATGGCTTCTCTCGTAAAACTATTTTTTCCAAAATCATGCATATTTAATTTAATGCTAAATGATTTTAAATCATGCATATTTACTTTAGTCAACATGATTTTTAAACATGCCTCTAAAATCTAGACTAAGATAATCGATTATGTACCTATGATAATCGATTATATTAAGCCAAGACTGCATGACAATCGATTGTGAACTAATGACAATCGATTGTGTTAAGGCAGTGAGCATCAGATTTTTCAAATCTGCATGATGAGGCAGTGTACATCAAAGTTTTTCATCGCTCAAAATAATCGATTGTGAAGTTAATGACAATCGATTGTAATGAGGCAGTGTCCATCAAAGTTTTTCAAAACTCAGAATAATCGATTGTGAAGCTAATGACAATCGATTGTGAAGAGACAGTGTCCTTCAGATTTTTCAAAGTCATAAAATAATCGATTATGAACATATGATAATCGATTGTTTTGAGACAGTGTCTTCCAGACTTTTCAAAGTTATTAAATAATCGATTGTTATCTTTGTGCAATCGATTGTCAAGAGGCAGTGTCTAAAATGTTTTTCAAAATCTAATAAATAATCGATTGTTAACTTTGTACAATCGATTGTGAAGCTGACCGTTGTCGTAAAGTTTTCAAATACCGTCAGGTAATCGATTATCTCGATTGTTTTAATTAAAATCTTGAAAAGATTTTTTGAACGTTGCTGAGTAATCGATTGTTGATTCTGGACAATCGATTGTTTTTGGTAAAATCTGGAAAGGATTTTTCGAACGTTGCCAGTAATCGATTATGGATTCTAAATAATCGATTGTCAAGCGTAAAATCTGGAATTGAATTTCGGAATGACTGGCAGACAATCGATTGTGGCTCTTTGACAATCGATTGTCACTCAGTAAACTCAGCAACTCTTAATTGGCAATTAGGCAACGGTAATGCCAAGTTTTCAACTATAAATACAGCTTCATTTCAGTGTTTTAAACACAACAACTGATCATACTATTGCTATAAGCTTGCATACTATTGTTTATCCTTTTATATTCATTTCATAAAGCTTTTGAGAGCCAAAGTCTTGTCCATAGTTGTTGTGATCTTGAGCTTACTTCTTTTACTCATATCTGCTCATAAAGGAGTGTATTGTTTGAGTGTTTAGTGTTTTGTACACTTGAAGAGAATTGTGATTCTCTCGTTGTAAGGAACTTGTGTTTCCTTGGTCGAAGTCTTGGAGTGTTGTATCTCCGAGCAAGATTGTTGAGGCTTGTGTCCTCAGATTGTAAAGGTTGGTTAGGCACCCGTAAGCTTAACAGTGAAGTCTTGGAGTGTTGTATCTCCGAGCAAAGGTGTTAAGGCTTGTGTCCTTAAGTTGTAAAGGTTGGTTAGGCACCCGTAAGCTTAACAGTGAAGTCTTGGAGTGTTGTATCTCCGAGCAAAGGTGTTAAGGCTTGTGTCCTTAAGTTGTAAAGGTTTGTTGAGCACCCGTAAGCTTGACAAGTTAGTGGAAAATCTCGAGAGAGTCTCTCGGGGACTGGACTAGCCACTTGTTGTGGTGAACCAGAATACATCGGTGCGTTTGTTCTTTATTGCATTTAATTTCCACACTTATTTTTCCTGCAAGTTTTTAAATTCTGCTAGTTTACGCTAATTTTTATTATAACGCTATTCACCCCCCCTCTAGCGTTAAGCGTATTATCTAACAATTGGTATTAGAGCCCAACTCTCTGAAGACTTAACAGTTTGAGAGAACCATCCATGGCTTCTACTCGTGACTCTTTTGCAGGAATAGGTGAAGGTGATTTTAACATGTTGCCCCCAATATTTGATGGAAATAATTACTTATATTGGAAAGATCGGATGAGAATTTTCATCACAGCCAACAACTTTTATCTATGGCAAATCATCAAGCATGGTGATCAAATGACAACAAAAGTTGGGAAAGCCAAGGTAAGTGAATACAACACTAATGCAATAAATATGTTGTATAGCGCCTTGAATCAGGAAGACTATCAGAAAATTTCCCACTACAAAACCGCCAAAGAGATGTGGGATAAGCTGGAGGAAATGTATGAAAGCATGCCTCAAAAAGCGGACAGCTCATATGATGAATCAACTGGCCAATGTCTCATGGCAAACGAAAAAGAAGGGATAAGTACGTCCAACTCTCACTCGCTTGAAGAAATGCAAAATGCTTATAATAAATTACATAGTGAGTTTGTTGATGCTTCCAAGACTATTAAAGATTTGCAGAAAACCCTGTCGTTGCAAGAAAAAGATTTTCAAAAACAACTCTCTCTAAAAGAAAAAGATTTTGAAAACAAGTTTTTCGGAAAAAGAAGCGCCGATAAGCCCGAAAGCTCTATTAGAAAGTGTACTTCTTGCTTGCATCTCAAAAATGAAGTAGAAAGGCTTAAAGGCACATTAGATATGTTTAATTCTTCGCACAAAAATTTGAATGATGTTCTTGATAATTTGAAGTCAACCAAGCATGGCATAGGGTTTACGAATGAGCCTAAAGAAAAGGTTGAAGCTAAACCCCAACAACCTAAGGCTCAACCTAGGACTAATAATAAAAATGCTTATCCTAGAAATAGCAATCCTAGAACCAATATGCATGCTAGACTAAATGTTGAACATTTTAGAAGACCCAGCAATGACTTACCACCTAGAAATAATACCCTAGAAATGATGCATATTATAGGCCAAATACTAGAAGGAATTTTGAACCCTTTAAAGCACCTAGAAATGATTTCCAACGTAGAAATAATTATTCTAGAAATGCTGCTCATAGTAGGAGAAATGATGTTCATAAAACGCGCAATAGTCATAATGCTGAAAATAGAGTAAACATTTTCGTCCGTCAAGTTACTATGAACCTAGAAGGATGCATAACCCAACGTGACTTGTCATTATAGTAGACGTATTGGTCATATTGCTCCTGCATGTTTTACACGACATAGACATATCACTCAATCGCATCATTATGATATGCCTAACCCCCAAGGACCCAAAATGGCATGGGTACCAAAAGATCATTAATCTGTTTTGCAGGTGTGCTTGAAAGGCTACAGTATTGTAGTATATGCACAGAGCACGACACCTCATTGCATCAAGAGGAAATTTAGGTTAGTTATCCTTTTTGACAAAAACCGAATTGTTGATATGTGCTAGCAACCAATATTAACTTATTTGTTGTTAATTTGGTTCCCCTATTGTTGAATCTTTGATAAGCTTAGTCGTAATAGTTGATGTGCGTTAACAATTGAGACATCCTTGTCAACAATCAATATCAATTAGCTTTGTTGATTCATATGTTGAAAACGTGTTGTTAAATGACAATTGGTGTCAATTAGTTTACTTGTTAGTTATCTGCTTTTAAAAGATCAAAACTGTTGATATGTATTAACAGTTAGCTTAATAAAATCATTTCATTCATGATTTGATAATTGCTATCTGTGGTTTAAATAACTGTTAGTATACTGTGTGGTGTGTATTATCTATTAGCATATTCTTCAAAAAGTTTTCACTCACATTTTTGATGAATGCTATCCTCAGTTTTGAAAAATAATTGAGATGTCTCATGTTTCTAACAATTGACAAAAATCCTTCTGTTAAAAATCGTCTCTTGATGAACACATCCTTTATGTCTGGATAATGGTTGGTATGTTCTTCAAAATTCGATGTATGGTTGATCTGTTAATAGTCAACACTCGTTTGTAATATGCTTTACTAAAAATAACAATTTGTATCACTGTTAATAAAATAACTTTTGGTACACTTGTTATGTCATCCAACAAATGGGTTTATCATTGTTTTATAACAATTGGTATATCTATGTCTTGTTGGTATGTCTTGATAAATTTCTGATTAAGGGGAAATAGATTGCATGAAGTTTACTATCTTTTTGATGACAGAATCTCAAAACAACTCTCTATATTGGCAATGTTATTTTCTTTAAACTCTCATGCCACTAATATCTTGCATTCCAAATCTTGTGGAAAATGATATCTTAGAAAATATTTGTATTACTTTGGAGCAACTAATAAGTGTCATGCAAGGAATCTGTAAATCGCATTTGAGATATCATTGATAGACAAGCTAAATTTCTTCTTGGAGCTGCAAATTAAGCAAATGAAAGAGGGAACTTTCATTTGTCCACCTAAATGTCGCAAGGAGTTGCCAAATCAATTCGAAAAGAGCAACACCAAACCAATGGTCACTTCAATGAATTTAGATGACCATCTTGACAGAAATGTGAAAGGTAAGACGAGCAATACCAAGAACTACACAGGTATGATCGTTCCTCACTTTACCTTATTGCTAGTAGACTTGATAAAATATTTAGCGTTTAATGTTGTGCTAAATATAAATCATGTCCAAATGAAGTATTGAATGCGGGTAAACGTTGATCTAAATGCATACATTTTAGGTTGCATTTATATTTTAATTACTGACTTGAGCGTCGGAGACGTTTAATTCTATTTTGCAGGTATCACCCTAAAGGTAGGGGGAATTATTACGTTTTGGCACAGAACGATTGTTCCAAGCAAATAATCGATTATCTTACTGTGCAGAAAATCGATTAGCAGTATCACTAAAAGCTTCTGTCCTCTCTTATTTTTTTACTTTCTGATCAAGCTTCCACCTTCGAATTATATAGCTATCACCAACTTCTTTCTAATCTTCATATCTTCATCCTTGATCTTTAAATTCTCATAGTTGTTCTTAGTCTTACCCAATTTTTTTCAAATTTTCATACTCTTCTCCTTAGCCTTAAAACTTGCTCTTTCTAACCTTCATATTTTTTTTCTTTAAATTTTCAAACTTTTCCAGATAGCAATGGTTAAAATGTCTAAATCATGACCTAAATAGGATGCCTCTTCATCTTCCCAACAAATTGCCAGTACCGAGGCAGTCGCTCCTAAAATAGTTGTCCTTGAGCGGCTGCTCCCGAAGTGGTTTCCACCGAACCGGCCCCCAAGCCCCCTTGAAAAGTTTTATTCCCAGGTTTTGTTCAATTGCGATGACTTCAAGGCCAAGAAACCCTAATCCAGACAGGACCATGGTGAAGGAGTATCAGGGTATATATGCTATATTACCGAAGATGTCCCCGGGCCCGAGGATACTATTACTACCCACATGGAGGGGTATTTAAGTGATTACACTTACCTCTTTATACTAGGATCGGTAGACCCAGTTGTTTTGGAGTTTTGCAAGAGATATGAAGTGTTCCATGGACAAATCCACCCGTCTCTTTGGAGGATCGTAATCATTCTCCGTTATTTTATGAATAACACCAAGTCTTATTAGTTTACCCTCGACCACCTTCTCCCTCTATACAATCCCCTAATTTTCCTAAGGGGACTAATCAAGCTTACTCGTCGGCCAGCAAGGCCCCTTTTTCAAGTATTAATGAATACCTAGACCAAGGCTGGTAGGGATGCTTCATTCGGGTGAAGATCGAAGATATGATCCCTCTCGAGTTTATACCGTTCCCAAGAAGTTGGATGCATCTCGTGAGTGTGACCTTTCCGTAAGTGTCATTTTTCTTCATTTTCTTTATCATCATTGTTGGAAACACGTTCTCAAGGCTTTATACTAAAACGTGTGTTCTTATGTGTAGGTTTTGATAAATGACAAACGAAGCGCAAATTGATATATGCGTAGGTTTTGAAGTATTGAATGCGTGTAAACGTTGATCTAAATGCATACAATTCAGGTTGCATTTATATTTTAATTACTGACTTGAGCGTCGGAGACGTTTCATTCTATTTTGCAGATATCACCCTAAAGGTAGGGGGAATTATTACATTTTGGCACAGAACAATTGATTGTTCCAAGCAAATAATCGATTATCTTACTGTGCAGAAAATCGATTAGCAGTATCACTAATCGATTGTTTATGGTTTATGTTTATTATGCAGTTTTGATTCTTTAACTAATTAATTCTTTAACTGCAAAATCGATTTCCGTCTCAGCCATTCAGCAATGCTTTTCCAAAACAATCGATTGTTTCAAAATATAATCGATTATTCTCAAAATCAGAAAATTTCTGTGCTCACTATAACATAACAATCGATTACCATATTTTGACAATCGATTATTTCATGTCAGTAATTCAAAATTTTTTTTTACCGTTTGGTTCTGCAATCGATTTGTGTCAGTTCCGAGATTCAGTCAAATCTTAATGACAATCGATTATCTCATTACAGCAATCGATTGTCAAACGGTCAGTGCAATTTATTCTTTACCGTTTCTGACCGTTTTAGCTTTCAATTTTCAGCAGAATTCTTCCATTAATGAAATGCCTTTCTCCTCTCTATAAATAGGCTTCATATATGTTCATTTTTATTCACTCAAACATCAATTTTAGCTCTCAAACTATCAAAACTCTTTCAAGTCTCTTGCAAATTCCAGCAATACTTAGTAAAAATGTCGGGCCGTCACCCCAAACGTTCCCGTTCTGCTAGGCATGGTGCATCCTCCTCTACTGCTCCAAACTATCCCTATCAAGATGGTTCCGTTCTATTTTTAATTCTGACATCGAGCTCACTCGATTTTAACAAAATTTAAAAAGCGCGACATTCTTCCTCCCCGCTTTTCAACCAACAAGTATCTTGAATCTTATGGCCCTGCTGCAAATATGCTCAAAAATTGTCAACTTCTTGAATTCTTACTTCTTACCCATCCTTACATCAATACTACATTGATTCAAGCATTTTACTCCAACCTTCATGAGGATGATGACGGTGAGCTTGTGACAAATATAAATGGTGTTCAAATTCTTCTTTCCGATGAAAACCTTCATACCATTGCCCGTCTCCTCATAATGGTGAAGACATTTTTCGGTACATCGGAGAGGCCGGAGCCCTTTTTGATGAAACAGTCCTCCTACATCAAACCGGACTTACTTCTTATGATCCAAATCTTTCTTCCCGTCGTCCTACAATTACGGGAATGGATCCCAATTATCGGTTGATTTTCTATTTCATCACCCGAGTCCTCAAGCCTCGTAAGCATAACCATACCACCATTTCCCAAGAGGACACCAAGCTCATGCATGCCATAATAACCGGAGCTAACATCAATTGGTGTCGGTTCGTCAAAATTCACATGCGTGACGCTATCAGAGATGATAGGCCTCTTCCTTATGCTCTCCTCATCATGAATTTTCTTGAAGCCTCCGGATTCATCACTTCCAACAGTCCTCTCAAAAAGAGTACCAAGAAGTGGGAAATTTCAGAATCCTCCTTTCATCATGACGGTGATCATGCAGCGCCTGCTCCTCCTCCAACCCGTCGAACTCGTCCGCCTCAAGATACCACTCTCCAATCCATTTCCCACCAAATTGCTTCCTTGACCACCTCTGTTGGTCAATTGACTCATGAGATCCATGGATATTTTGACCATGTTCATTATCCATATGCGGGTCTTGTTCCCTTCGAAGCAGTGCCGGATGATGAGGCGGGAAATGATGATGAATGATTTCTTTGTTTGTTTTGGTTATATTGTGATATGTTTTATTGTCCCCTCCTTATGTAATTGTTTTCTCTTTCCAATATATAATCATGTTTTATTTACATCTTTGGCATCTTCTTATATTATTTTTGCTAATGGCAAAAGGGGGAAGATAACGGGTATGCATTCTCAATATTTATAAGCTTAAATTGAGGGGGAATTCATATATTGAGGGGGAACAAATTGCATACTTGTTGATGCATATATATACTTGTCTTGAATCGTCATTATAAATTATTTAATTTGCATAACCCGCTTAAAGTTTGCCATTATCAAAAAGGGGGAAATTGTTGGAAACACGTTCTCAAGGCTTTATACTAAAACGTGTGTTCTTATGTGTAGGTTTTGATGAATGACAAACGAAGCGCAAATTGATATATGACAAAGTTCAAGTACAAGCGCATAATTGATGCATAACGAGATTCAAGCACAAGACAAAGTTTTATAGTTCAAATGAGTCGTTCTTAATTGTGTTCTTGATTCTACAACTTGACTCATGATATGGCTTGTCTCGTAAAACTATTTTTTTCAAAATCATGCATATTTAATTTAATGCTAAATGATTTTAAATCATGCATATTTACTTTAGTCAAAATGATTTTTAAACATGCCTCTAAAATCTGGACTAAGATAATCGATTAAAAATGTACTTATGATAATCGATTATGTTAAGCCAAGACTGCATGACAATCGATTGTAAACTAATGACAATCGATTGTGTTAAGGCAGTGAGCATCAGATTTTTTCAAATCTGCATGACAATCGATTGTGATGAGGCAGTGTACATCAAAGTTTTTCAACGCTCAAAATAATCGATTGTTAAGTTAATGACAATCGATTGTGATGAGGCAGTGTCCATCAAAGTTTTTCAAAACTCAGAATAATCGATTGAGAAGCCAATGACAATCGATTGTGAAGAGACAGTGTCCTTCAGATTTTTCAAAGTCATAAAATAATCGATTATGAGCATATGATAATCGATTGTTTTGAGACAATGTCTTCCAGACTTTTCAAAGTTATTAAATAATCGATTGTTATCTTTGTGCAATCGATTGTCAAGAGGTAGTGTCTAAAATGTTTTTCAAAAACTAATAAATAATCGATTGTTAACTTTGTACAATCGATTGTGAAGCTGACCGTTGTCGTAAAGTTTTCAAATACCGTCAGGTAATCGATTATTGATTTTGTATAATCGATTGTTTTAATTAAAATCTTGAAAAGATTTTTTGAACGTTGCTGAGTAATCGATTGTTGATTCTGGACAATTGATTCTTTTTGGTAAAATCTGGAAAGGATTTTTTGAACGTTGCCAGTAATTGATTATGGATTCTAAATAATCGATTGTCAAGCGTAAAATCTGGGATTGAATTTCGGAATGACTGGCAGACAATCGATTGTGGCTCTTTGACAATCGATTGTCACTCAGTAAACTCAGCAACTCTTAATTGGCAATTAGGCAACGGTAATGCCAAGTTTTCAACTATAAATACAGCTTCATTTCAGTGTTTTAAACACAACAACTGATCATACTATTGCTATAAGCTTGCATACTATTGTTTATCTTTTTATATTCATTTCATAAAGCTTTTGAGAGCCAAAGTCTTGTCCATAGTTGTTGTGATCTTGAGCTTACTTCTTTTACTCATATCTGCTCATAAAGGAGTGTACTGTTTGAGTGTTGTGTTTTGTACACTTGAAGAGAATTGTGATTCTCTCGTTGTAAGTAACTTGTGTTTCCTTGGTCGAAGTCTTGGAGTGTTGTATCTCCGAGCAAGATTGTTGAGGCTTGTGTCCTCAGATTGTAAAGGTTGGTTAGGCACCCGTAAGCTTAACAGTGAAGTCTTGGAGTGTTGTATCTCCGAGCAAAGGTGTTAAGGCTTGTGTCCTTAAGTTGTAAAGGTTGGTTAGGCACCCGTAAGCTTAACAGTGAAGTCTTGGAGTGTTGTATCTCCGAGCAAAGGTGTTAAGGCTTGTGTCCTTAAGTTGTAAAGGTTTGTTGAGCACCCGTAAGCTTGACAAGTTAGTGGAAAATCTCGAGAGAGTCTCTCGGGGACTGGACTAGCCACTTGTTGTGGTGAACCAGAATACATCGGTGCGTTTGTTCTTTATTGCATTTAATTTCCGCACTTATTTTTCCTGCAAGTTTTTAAATTCCGCGAGTTTTCGCTAATTTTTATTATAACGCTATTCACCCCCCCCTCTAGCGTTAAGCGTATTATCTAACAATTATTTGTATTTGTGGTTGTGCAGTGGTTTCCCGAGTTCCACATTCAGCCCCTTGGCATAAAACAGTAGATCGAGGGATCTGCAAGCATATTTCATACTTCAAACGCTCATGGCACAAGCTTTTGAAGGGCCGATAGGAGGCCTATTCTCATGGAAAGGTTCTCCTTTGAATAGCTATTATTATGTTCTTAACTCACAAAATACTGATCTTTCTTTTTTATTTTATAAGTTTTCCTAAGACCATCGAACTTAGGCCTTTGGAAGGGGATAAGGACATGTCCTTATCTGTTAATCCCAATGTTATAGGACATCCCAGGGATGCCGAAATGGAAAATAAGAAGTGGAAAATAAAATCTTTAGGCTCCCCGAGTCACGAGATGAAACCAAAGAAGAGGGTGGCTCGTAAGCCCAAGAAGAGTACCAGCTTCTGGGTTCCATATTCCGACTCACTTCTCCGGCTCAGGTATGAGTTGAAAGAATATGATAATTTTTTTCCCATGGATTAACCCCTCCCGCGGAGCAGGCCATAGTCGGGGGGGGGGGGGGGGCAGGCCGTGAGGTCGACCTCCCTCCGAATCAAGAGGTCGATATGGAGATGGGGTTGAGACCCCCCGAGAAGTGTGTTCTGCAACGAAAGAAGTGAACGGTGTAATAGAAATCATAGGAACTCCTTCTTACACTGAGTCCATGCTTGAGGAGGCCTAAGAAGGAAGAGAGAAATCAAGTGAAGGAGTCTACAGTGCAGACGTCCCCATCCCTACCTTTTTCGAATATGTGAATTCCTCTACTCTGGAAAACATTTCCGGGCTAAGAGACCTCGACGTCCCGAAGAAGGATGTATCTTCTGAAGCTGGTAGGCCGAGTTCGAGCCCAAAATTAGTTAATCAGTTTCCTGCTATTAGTGTTGACCCTGGTCGCAAGAAAGGGGTTATTCTCACTGTCCCAGAGGATGCAAAGGTTCTATCTGCTCCCGTAGGCATAGCAAGCAACCTATGATGCCTGGTGACCAAGGAGTAACAGGAAACAATGAAAAACATGGACGTGCCATGCCTTTTTAGTAAGGTGTAGTAGGCGCTGAACTGGGTACGACATCATTATGCCTTCTTGAATTTTACTTAGGTTTTCATATCTCTCACAATTTCTGTTGTTTTGCAGGCCTCTGTACTTCACCATGAGAGTTTCCTTCAGTACCGTGTCGAGGTCAATCAGCTCGAGCTCAAGGATCAGGTTCGAAAGAAGAATACATACAAGCTCCTCAACGAGCAACAAGACGTCATCAAGGACCTTCAGGCCGAGTTGGATAGTGCTCACAAGGAAGCTTCGACCCTGAGGCGAGAACATGCCGACCTTGTGGAAAAGGTAAAAGTATTTAAGGTAAGAAACGAGGAACTAGTCGTAATGGCCAATGACAAAACCTCGTAGGTCCAACAAAAAATCGACAACTCCGAATCGAGATGAACGAGTTCCAAGCTATGGCAATGGGTGGTAGAGAAAAATGGACCCGTTGGCTTTGTAGAAGAAAACCGCACAGGAAAAGCTTGCATCGGTAGAGGTTCAACTTCGGGTGGTGAAAGAGAAAAAGCTGACAAGTGGTCTCAGCTGAATGAATATCTCCGAGCAAAACTAAGCTCCGCTCTAGTAGAGCGGGACGTCCTCGTAAGAGAATATGAAGCAATAAATTCCAAGTTGGACATAACCTCCGCCGATATCGAAGAGATGGTGGTCCGGTATAAGGCCGATGTTAAAGTAGTCGAGGCCCGACTGAAGATCAATGCAAAATAGATGAGGAAACTGTCTCAAAGGGAGACACTCAAAGAGATTCACGATAGAGGATTTAACTGTCACGACGCATTTTCAAAACAAGCCAGGACCGACACTCGATCACTAAGCATGACCGAGCAAACCATCTCTGCTTATCATATCTTTTATAACTCCAAACTTTATATGCAAGAAGGCAATACTCTAACCCAATACTTTTGATTAATTTAAACATTTAAATAAATCAACTTTAAACTTTATTCATAGTAACGAATGAAATACTGTAAAGTTATTTTCAAAAACATCTAAATCTTAATCAAATGACTATGGCTATGAAGCTCTATTGATAAACTGATGCACTGCTCAGGACATAACATTTCCTGGCCAGTCCTCTAAGTAACAAAGAAATAACTAAATAAAGATGACTCTAAAAAATACTCCACGAATAAAAGCGGAGCTCAACAATAGCACTGAGGAGAAGGAAGTCCTAACTCGTAGCCTACTCGCCTGCAAATCCGGTTCATGTATTGTACCGCAGATCAATGTAGGTTCCCAAAAAAGAAGGTCAGTACCATCCATTGTACTCAGTGAGTTGTAACAACAGGGGACAAAACATTAATAACATATACATTATGAGCAAATGTTCTAAATGCATGTAAAACATAAAGCTTATAAGAACAATTCCAAATAATTACATAACAGCAATTCATGAATATTCTAAAAGAAATTCGTTTCTTTTTCTTTCTTATAAAAAAAATACTTCACTTTATACTTTGGGAGTTCCAACTATCTTGACTTAATTATGTCTAAGTCACCGTGTGATCGGCATTGGTTCGATCCAAATCTGATCAAATAGGCCCAATCCACGAGGTAGCACTCGCTTCATGGTTCTCAGCGCTCATGTATAATACCTTAGTATGGCTATGTAAATTCTCAGCAACGAGACCCTCGGATTGTGTGCTCCCTACTTTGGTACAAGTAGTGTCAAGAAGTCAACACCTTGGTCAGGACCCAACGCCTTGACGACAACCCCTTCGCAGAATAAATGATACTCCCAAAAATCTTTTCTTTCTACTTCTTCTTGTGACTTTTCAAGTCTAAATCTTTTCTTTATGCTCATGTTGGTATCCGTAAATGTAAAGTATGTCATAAGAATGAAATAAACATGTAAAAGTATTTCTAAAGATTCTTTCTTCTTCATAAATTTTCAACATGAAAATAAAATATAAGAATAATACAAAAATTTGAAAATTTAAGCACATATATCATAATAAATCATCTAAACTTTTGCTAGAACAATTCTAAGTTAAAGGGTACTTGCTCCAATTAAGTAAATATAAACTCTTTCAAGCAATTCATCAAACACCTTGGAAGTGTGCTTATGTGAGTTAAACCACTTCAGTAAAGGGTTATATCAACTTACCTCTATACTTCTCGAGCCAATACGTAGACCCTAATCCAATTGACAGCAGTCAAACAATCTATTCTACAACAACCAATGCTTTTTAATCAATTTTAAAGTTTCACACCAAAATATGGAATTTACTACTGATATAGGTGAAGAAGGAAATTAACTATTCAATTCTTACCTATTATTACAATAGGATAATTGACAATAAAAAAATTTACTTAGTTCAAGAATTAGTGATTGATAAATAACCCTAAAATTTTCGTGGGTAACTTTGTGACTGCCTTCATTTCGCATAAGGCTTTAAGTTCTGTTCTTGCGTTTTAAAACAAAAGGCATTCTGTTTTGTGCAGGGAATTAAGCCCTTTTTGTTTTCCTTTTTAAACCCCACTTTATGGGTTAGGTGACGTGTATTGTTTTTCTCTTTGTTTTGTTTTTGTTTAAATTTTTTCTAACTAATACTTAATGTTACCCACTTTTAATAATTAAAAATATTAAAACTATTAATATTTTTCTAATGGCACATTCAATTATATATATATATATATATATATATATATATATATATATATATATATATATATATATATATATATATATATATATATATATATATATATATATATATACATAATAAAAATAGTAATAATTTAGTTTATAGTTAGCGTGTCTCGAAATTTTTATAAATTTGAGAAGTGTTACAATCTTCCCTCTTTAAAAACATTCGTCCTCGAAGTTTTCTAGGGCCTTATCCGTAAGCTAACAATCATCCCATAGGTACTTGAACCTCTTAAGTTTTCATAGCACTACTCATTCTTCCAAGGGACTAAAATTTTTGGCTAACTCCCTAAATTTTCAAAAATTTCAGCAGAGTTTCCCTTGTTAATTGGACTATCCAAAAAACTATCTCTGTCACAAATACCACAACAACATCAACAACAATCAAATATACCATAACAGGCCAACTTATGCACCATACGCAGCTCATAAATTAATTACTCACACTATGGGAAAGAGGTACCACAATTACTAACAAGAATCAACTTTAGCACAAGTAAATCACTTTAATTAATTAAATATACTACTGCATAACTAAATTACTACAACAACTAAGCATAATCTAGGAAGGACAGAAACACTTGCTAACTTGTATTAAATAAATAAAATATAAATGTCAAACTAAACATTGGTTCACATACGTTTTTCCTCAAATAAATAGGGATAGTTCTTTTTCATATCTTCCTCGACCTCCTATGTAGCGTCTTTTGAATCATGATTACTCCATAAAAATTTGACCGATGCTATCGTTTGTTCTCAACCTTCTTACTTGCCTATCAAGAATTTCTATAGGTACCTCTTCATAAGTCAAGCCTTCTTTAATTTCTATAGTATCGACAGGTATTATATGCAACTCATATAAATGTACTTTCTAAGCATAGACACATGAAAGACAGGATGAATAATGGACAACTCAATGGATAGCGCTAGCTTATAATCCACGTTTCCTTTCTTTTCTAGAATTTCATAAGGTCCGACAGATCTAGGGATGTGTTTCCCTTTCTTTCCAAACCTCATAACTCCTTTCATTGGTGAAACTTTCAAAAACACCTTATCACCAACCATGAGATCTAACTCACGATGCCTCTTGTCAGAATAAGACTTTTGATGACTCTGAGCCGCTTTAAGTCTTCCTCTAATTAGCTTAACTTTCTCCAAGGCCTCACAAACAAACTCTGGACCAATCAACGGCACCTCTGCTGGTTCAAACCAACCCATTGGAGACCTACATCTCCGCCCATACAAGGCCTCATAAGGAGCCATACCAATGCTAGCCTGATAGTTGTTATTGTAAGTAAATTCTATAAGTGGCAAGTGATCGTCCCAGTTACCTCAAAAATCTATAACACACGCACGCAGCATATCTTAAAGAGTTCGAATGGTCCTTTATGCCTGGACATCATATGTGGATGGAAAGCAGTTCCCTTGGTACCTAATCTTTTCTGAAATGCCTACCAAAAATGCATTGTGAACTGAGGGCCCCTGTTAGATATGATTGAAACTGGAGTACCATGCAATCATACTATTTCTTTGATGTACAACTACGCATACCGCTCTAGGGAATCTATCGTCTTTACTTGTAGGAAGTGTGCAAACTTTGTCAGTCGGTCTATAATAACCCAAATTAAATCATGTTTATAGTACGTGCAAGGTATACCTACTACAAAATCCATATTAATCATCTCCCACTTCCACTAATGTATCTCTATATCTTGAGCTAGGCCACCAGGCTTCTGATGCTCGGCTTTGACTTGCTGCAATTCAAACATTTAGCCAGATGATCTGCTACTTGTTTATTCAATCCTTTCCACCAATACAACTCTTTCAAATCTAGATACATTTCGGTAGCACCTCGGTAGATTAAGTACCTTGAACTGTGAGCTTCCACCATTATGGCCTTCCTAAGACCACCTATATCAGACACACATAACCGATCATTCAACTTCGAAACTCCGTCACTTTCTAGAGTTTAAGCAGTCATTTCTTTGCATCCGACCCCTTCTTTTAATTTCACTATGTACAGATCTTTGTCTTGCTTAGCCTTATAATGCGCAACAAGGGAGGATTGTGCTAAGGCATAAGCAGTCATATCTTCTTCTTCGGTCGCATTCAATTCCATCATTTGCTATTTTTTGAATTTCTCGACCCAAAGATCGCCTTTATTTGTGGGTTATGGTTATTGCATGTCATCTATTTTATGTTTTTTGGGATGCTGTCATTATTTCTATGGTTATGTGGACGTTACTGATAAATTATCTTTTCTTGTTTTATTTTCATCTTTCTGAGCCGAGGGTCTACCGGAAATAGCCTCTCTGCCCTATCGGAGTAAGGGTAAGGTCTGTGTGTACACTATCCTCCCTAGACCCTACTTCGTGAGACTTTACTGGGTGATTGTTGTTGTTGTTGTAAAGATTGCCTTTGTACTGCAAGATGGTCCAAGACACCCATTGACTTCCTACTAAGTGCACATGATACCACATTACTTTGCTCGGCTGATAAAGGATATTGATGTTATAATCTTTCAATAACTCGAGCCACCTTCTCTGTGTCAAATTTAGTTATTTTTGCTTGAAAATGTACTTGAGGCTTTTGTGATATGTAAACACTTCAGAATGCTCACCATAAAGCTAGTGTCGCTATATTTTTAATGGCAAACACCACTGCTTCAAGCTCCAAGTCTTGTGTGGGGTAGTTCTTTTCATGATTCTTTAACTGCCTGGAAGCATAAGCAATAACTTTTCCATTTTGCATAAGAACACAACCAAGGCCCACTATAGAGGCATCACAATACACTGTGAACCCACCCGAACCTTTCAGAAAGGTTAACACAGGTGCAGTGGTCAACCTCTTCTTTAAATATTGAAAACTTTTCTCACAAGCATCTAACCATTGGAACTTAACTACTTTCTGAGTCAACTTAGTTAATGGAGCTGCAAGTGAGGAAAACCCCTCCATAAACCTTTTATAATGGCTAGCTAACCCCAAGAAACTTCTGATTTCGGTTGGCATTGTCGACCTAGGCCAGTTCTTGACTGCTTCTGTCTTCTGAGTGTCTACTTTTATTCCTTCACTAGATACCACGAGGCCTAAGAATGCCACTGACTGCAACCAGAGCTCACATTTTGAAAATATGGAATAAATCTCATTCGCTTTCAAGGTCTGCAAGGCTATTCTGAGGTGTTCTGCATGATCTTCCTTGCTCTTAGAGTACACCAAAATATAGTCTATAAACACAATAATAAAGGTATCCAGGAATGGCATGAAAACTCTATTCATGAGGTCCATGACTGCAGCTGGAGTACTTTTCAACTAAAAGAATATCACTAGAAATTCATAGTGCCAGTAGCGAGTCTTAAAGGTTGTTTTAGATATATCATCTTTTCTGATTCTCAATTGATGGTACCTCGACCTGAAGTCTATTTTTGAAAAGTACTTTGCACTCTGAAAGTTGATCAAGTAAATCATCAATTCTTGGTAGTGGGTACTTGTTCTTAATTGTAACTTTATTCAACTGTTCATAGTCGACGCATATTCTAAGAGACCCATATTTCTCCTTGACAAACAGGACCAAGGCACCAACGTGTGAAACACTCGGTCTGATGAAGCGCTTGTCAAGAAGTTCTTTTAAATGTTATCTCAACTCATTAAGTTCTATTGGAGCCATCCTATAAGGAGTTATATATATGGGCTGAGTACCTGGCATGAGATCAATGCCGAAGTCTATTATTCTTTTAGGAGGAAGCCCGGGAAGGTCATCTGGGAAAACTTCTGGAAATTCTCTAACAACTGACATTGACTGAAGAGATTGTGGTTGATTTTCGATTAGAAATGTGAGCCAAATAGGCGAGACACCCCTATACCGATCATTCGTTGTGCCTAAAGGTAAGAAATAAACATATCTACAACTGATACTAAACTACCCTTCCACTCTAAGACTTCTTCATTTGGACATTGGAACAAGAATATTTTGGCATTACAATCTAACATGGAATTGCGGGAAGACAACTAATCCATACCCATGATTGAACGCAGCAAACTCAACCTAAAGAAGGGCGCTAAGACTTTTACCCAATAGTGGTATCGGGGTCAATTTTCCATAAGGAGCATCAATTGGAGTTGAGTGTTTGTATGGTCTAGGACTGCATTTTAGCTCCTAATTGATCTTCTAACATTTTTGGCTTTCTTTTGATTATCAACTACAATTTATCAACTACAAATTTAAAGCTACGTTATGTTAAGATATTAATTCTAGGTTGTATGCAATATAGAGAAAGGCATTAGGGTCGTGGTATTTACCTAGGTGGTCAACTAACGGGTAGAGATTCCTAATGCAAGAATGATGATTATGGGTCTTTTACTAAAATCTTTGTACTTTTGCACCCACTCTCACACCTCTCGGTAGAGAGAGTGGTTTGCCTAATTGACTCTCTCGATACCAATTGGGTAGGCTAATTTGTCCAAGCAACTTAGGGTTCAAGTTGGGTAATTACTCTCTTGAGGTTTAACCCATTAATTGGGACTACCATTCTCATGGGTCCATCACAATTCCTTGTTGGAAGTAATCTTGGGGTCATAGACTCTCTTTCTCAAAAAGGGTCAAGACCCACTAAACTAGAATTAGTGTTCGCAACCACCAAATCCTAATAATAACATAAGATTAATCCAAATAACAAACACCCAACATTACTCATGCATTAAACAATCACACCCATTAATTACCCACACTAGGGTTGAGATACAACTCTAGCTAATGCGTTTAGCTAGACATCATAGAAATAGAAATTGAAGAAATAATAGATAAAATTAACATATTAATTAACTATGATGTTAATCTAGTCAAATCCATGTTAGTACAAGATGAAATTGCCCAAAATAAGCTAAAACTTTGATGTCACGAGCTCAGCTACTATCTGATATCTCCCACTTGACCAAAAAAATTAAAATACTCTATTTATAGTACACAAGAAAAACTAGACAAAAATATCCCTGCGGGTATGGCGCGGACCACACAGAAATGCAGCATGGCTGCACCGGGATTTTGTCTTCACTTCTCACTTTTGAATCTGGGGATGCGAACTGCACAAATACATACCGTGGACACGCTGGATGAAAGGCGCGGACCTCATAGAAATGGGGTGCGGCCTCGTGGACAACTTGGCAGAAATACATACTCTCTGCACTTCATCCACGCGGACCGCACTGATTTGATGTGCGTCCGCGTGGGATTTTGCCTTGAATTCTTGAGTCTCTAAACTCTCTTTGGTGCGGACAGCGCAGGTTTGCCTTTGAATTACACCGTCTCTGAACTTCCTTGCATAGCCGCGTGGCAAAGCAGTGTGGACCGTGCAGGATACCATGGACTTGGCACAGTCTCTGAACTCTTCTGCGCTGCCACATGGCACATCAGTGCGTACCGCGCAGGTCAACTTGTTCCCCACTTCACTTGTCCTATGTAACTTGAAAGATTTCACTCCTTTTTGAGCCGATCTTTGACATTTGTCATCTTGTCGCCCAAACCTGCAATCAAGCGCAACTTGTAAGTATTTGGGACTAATTTATAGCAATTCACGCACAAAGCTTAGACAAAAATGGGTATAAAACATGTAAAAATCATAGTTATCAACTCCCACAAACTTGAACATTTGCTTGTCCTCAAGAAAATAAAATAAGATCTACCCCCTCAAAGGAAAACACCCATGTAATTCCTGTTTATCCTAAAGTAACCTCAACAAGCATCAATTGGGACTAACAATTGTCCTCAATGTGAATGCATCATTAACACATTTAACCATGAAAACTTGTGGATCAAGTGTGACACAAGAGCATCAAGAGTTAACACATATTCATCAAAGAACTTTTCTCAATTACTTTGGTCATTGTGGAACTCAACTCACACATCCTCAACTCTCCGTAAGAGAACCTTACCTTTTAGAGTATTGAAACACAAATTGAGGTGGATGGATTTCACTCATATCTCTCAAAGAAAAGGCCATAAGGCCGGCTCTAAGTACCATATGCTTGCCCTTTATATAAGTATCAACTAATGTAAGTTTCCCTCAACTCAAGATCATATAGGACTTTTGAGGAGTCATTGTGAAGGTTTTTGGGTAAAGGTATGACATCTTTTTGTTCAAATGGGTTTAATCTTCCCTTGAACACTTCTTCTGATTCATTTTGGCACACTTTCTTGACTCAATTGAGTAATTCACTTCTTTCAAGGGGTTACAGAGACACTTTGTCACTGTTTCTTTTGCAATTCAAAATATTTCTCCTTTTGTCTACTTTTCCACAACTTTTTCACTTTTTGTTGTCCTTGGATTCCCTTTTTTGGTTCTTATTCACTTTTGTCTTTTTCTCTTTTTCATTGCCTTTCTTTTCTTTTGCTTTTGTGCCTATTTACCACATTGATGTCTTTCTTGTCCCCCCCCCCCCCAAAACTTAGACATTTGCCATTACGTAAGGGAATATTGGGTGCCAAGAGAGGGTCTCATTGAGAACGGGAATAGGCGTGTACCTTTGGTTAATGAAAGAAGAAGGTTTATGGCTCAAAAGGGGTGAACTAGGGATCATTTCATTGGTAGGTCATGGAAATTGTTCAAATTTGGCATTTTGGATCAAGGTGGGCCTATAATCACTTCTCAGGTCAAGTTTCACCTATGATTTTTTCTCAACAAATATTCAGGGCAAGTTCTAGACCATCGGCTCGGTACTTGTGCTCACAATTTGAATTCTCACATCACACACTCAAGGATCACTAAAGATATCGAGACGCGGGCCCAAACCAACCTTAGTTATGATTCAAGCACACAATGGCCCAACATGACCACATGATGATTGTTTGGTCAACACAAGAATCTCAAGGCCACGACTTTCACCAACCTAAACACAATATTATGTCTTTGACCATGGGATCAAAGGCAAATGTGCTAGGCCCAAGTGAAGCTTTACCTGAGGTACCCTTAACTATAAAACTTGAAAATCAAAAAGAAAAAATCAAACATGGACTCAAACCCATAAGAAGGTTATCACGCCATCTATCATTGGGAAGTTCCACCCGGTTCGTACAACACTCTACCCTTGGAAAGAACCGTGGTATTAAGAGAACCAAGGGCTTATTGCAAATGCCAAAATAAAGCAAAAAGGCTACGAGCTTAACCTTGCAACTAAAATGACATATTTTTAACGAAAATAGAAAACCAAAATGAAAAACCGAATGAATATGTAGAAAAGGGACGTAAAATATACAACTAGGGGTAATGAATATATACATAAAGCTGAAAAGCATCTAGAATGAATAGTTATATACAAACCATCTATCAACTACGAATGTGATAAAACTAAAGAAAATATATACAGTCATCCGAAATGTCAATCAAAATAGAGGGCACACCCCCATGAATAAGAACTAGCATTGTCCCCAATGCTAACAACCAACATAAGAACCAAATAACAAGAAAGGATATAGAATGGCCCTTCAAGCCTCATCTGTTGCCATGTGCTGATTAGTGGCCCCCAAGACGTCTATATTGGCGGGAACCTGAGACTGGTCCCTGGTGGAGCAGTGGAGGGACCCTCTTAAACCGGAGCCACTTCTATCACAACCCTCTCAGTGCTAGGGAGTTTTCTCTTCTTCCTTGGCCTATACTCCTCCTCCTGTGGCTGAACTGCTGCTGGGTTTACAGCTGGATGCCCAAATAATAGATCAAGTGGCATGTGATCCACCATGAGCTTATCCATATCGTCTCTCAACTTCATCACTGACTCCTTTTAAGCCTTATGGTTCCTTAAATTCTTATGCTCCAAAGCCAGTTTATCCAAAGCCTTGCTATGTGCCCCAACCGCCTTAGTCAAGGCATCCTACATCACCATCATCTTTTGCTAGTTGGCCAAGATCTTCTTCAGTGCTTCCTCTATAGATGGAGGAATCTCAACGGTAGCAGGAGCTGACGATGTCTGGACTGCAGTGGTCAAATTGGACAACTTGAATGTCGCAGATGACATCCAGTTGTTCAAACTGACTAGGGACTGACTGAGCTGATGGGCAGTGAATCGGTGAGTCTTCGATGAAGGAATAACAGGGTCCACTGAAGTAGATGTACCAGCAATAGAAGAATGACCCGGGGCAATGTCTCACAAGCAGCAAGGATGGTGGAAGGCTTAGTGGAAAGCTCAATGACCGCAGGCTCCTCAGAATGGCAAGGTGCGGTGGAAGTGGAAGCCTTATTCTTCTTGCCCCTTTTCGGGTTGTCTGGATCAAACTTACTGTACCAGTGGTAAGGGGCCACTGGAGGTACCTTGAAATCATACTTCTCTTTCTTCACTTTCAATTCTCTGAAGTACAGTGAGAGTGTGTTCGGGAGGGATAGTTTGTGTTGGTCTCCTGCCCAACTGTAGAAATCACCCTCGACATAATGTTCCCCACATTTAGAGGAAACCCAGCCATGATACTAGAACAGCATGGGGAATGGGAATGGAGTGATCATGGGTGGAGGGTTCAAGTCTACTACATAAAAAAGTTAGCCAACCCTTTGCTTTAAAGTTCAGGGTGTTCCGCAGAATCTTCTCCCCTACTTACAACCAAGCTGGGAAAGTACCAGGAGCTGTCAAGTGTTGGCCAACCAAGGACAAACCTCTTCTTTCATTGTTAGCTTTTCTAAGTATTGTGATTCGTCCTCTTCTTGGAACTCCAAGAATTCATTCAACGACTTTCCATCAAACACCACTACATTGTCCCGCATTTTCGTTGCCTTTGAGTCCAGAACTACATGATGAAGATTGTAGTAGAACTCTTTTACCATATGTTCCTTGGCCATCTCACAACGTTCCTTGAAGAAACCTCAACCCTCTCTCGTTCGGAATTGTTCTTGCACATGCGGGTTGAGAGGAACAAGATCAGCGTCAATAAACTGCCTCTTCATAATTAGTTTTCTTTTGGGACACCATTCCATGAATTTGTGGAAAGCCACCTCACTGACGAATTTGTCTTCCCGTGCTTCTAGTTTTCTAGTCCGCTATATCCCCTACTTGTGGTTCACCCCCTTCACCATACCCTCCACTCTCCCCTGATAGTGAAGTTGTGGGAGAGGTGGAGTATTGTTCTTCATTCTCTGCTTCGGACTTATCAGACGAATTCGAGACAATATTCACTGGTCTCTTAAAGGTGCCTACATCACCATGCTCAGGAGAAGGGGAATCATGGAGCTAAAATTATGTGGACATGTAGGTAGGGGCAGATTGTGAAGTGATGTCTCGGGATGGTACATACTCACTCCCCATGGAATGGTATGCAACCCTGTTGGCTTCCCGTATTATCTTCCAAGTCTTTTTGATATTCTCCCGAACCTGGGGAGTGAATTACAATTCTCTTTCCTCTCCCCTCTCAGGAGGAAACACCTCTCTCGGGTTGTTGTTCTTTGACCCCACGCTTTTGAAGCATTATCTGCAAAGAGTAGATGTCTAACATTGTTAGTAGAAGCACATGAGGTGAATTAGACAATACAGTTAAGTTCAAGAATTGCAGACACAGTAACACGGGCAAGATGGTGCTGACCGAGTGAAAAGGAACGCGGACCACGTTGTTCAATGATTCCAAAACATTCCTCTCTAAACTAACCGACGTGGTCCTCAGTGATTTGAACTGCGAACGAGTTGGTTCAGTGCGGACCGCACAAAATGGACCGCGGACTGATCAGTTACCCAAAAGCAACCTTCTCTAAACCTTACAGATGCGGTCCGCACTATTTTGGACCACGGCCACGCTAAGATAGCATGTACCGCGCAATAATGCTACACAGACCTTGCAGGTAAGGACCTAACACACACAGCAGAAGAATCATGGACCGCGCAGAAAGGGTGCACGGTTGCGTAGGGCCAAAGATTAACTGAGTTCGGGGTTTTTTTTCAATTAAGTCCACTTTGTTCAATTTGTGGGTCCTATTTGTCCCTACTCAATTACTAAACATGATTTCATGCCCTTTATTCAAAATAAACATACAAAAATCTAACCTATCAGTGTAAGCTAAGAAAAACAAGAAAAGAAAAAGTTATACTAGTGAAAAGCAAAAAAACATCATCAAGAATTACACTATGAATAAGATAAGCAAGAATTATTACCAGGGATTAATAAATTTTTAACTATGTGAGAAATTAGTCTTGATGAACAGTGAAAATGAGAGCCTCAGGTAGAAATTTTGTAAAAAGGTTAAAACGAGGCCCAGGCCTCTATTTATAGAAGAATCCTGGGACCCACAACCTACCTACCAGTGCGGCCGCGTAGAAATGGCATAGAGCGCGTTGGATTTTCCAGCTTCCATATCACTTGCTCAACCCACATGAACCGCACTATTTTGGTGTGCGGCTGCGTGGGACTTTATTAGAGGGCCAACAATTTTTGGTCTGCCCAGCGCGGACCACACAGAAAGGTGACGCGGCCGCACTGGGTCTTCTGAGACTTCACTCTTAAGTTGCTCAAGCCTACGCGGACCGCACTGTTTTAGTGCGCGGCCGCGTAGGCAATCTTCAGAGACTTAGCATTTTTCAATTATGTCCTGCACTGGTTCAACATTTTCCCTGCAACACGTCACAAACTATCAGCTCAAAAATCCTAATCTACAACATAAGAACAAAGAGAGAAAGAAAAAGACATGGGTAGCCTCCCAAGAAGCGCCTGATTTAACGTCGCGGCACGATGCATGTTACCATCATAGTCACTTCAAATGAATGAGACATGCCTGTCATCAAACTTTTCCATGAGGTGCTTTACACTATGCCCATTGACCTGGAAAACTTCACCATTCTTATTTTTGAGATCAATGTCATCAAAAGGAGTTATACCAACCACTTCAAATGGACTGCTCCACTTAGACTTTAGCTTGCCTAGAAACAACCTTAACCGGGAGTTGAAAAGGAGAACCATATCGCTAACCTTGAACTCTTTTCTCCAGCATACTTGTCGTGAAGGTACTTTATCTTGTCCTTATACAACGATGAGCTGGAGTAAACATGAAACCTAAACTCATCACGTTCATTCAATTGTTCAACCTGGAGATTCGCCGCAATGTCCCATTCCAAGTTCAACTTTTTCAAGGCCCACATGGCCTTATGTTCCAATTCCATTGGAAGATGGCAAGCTTTCCCAAAAACCAACCAATACGGCGACATACCAATCGGAGTCTAGAAAGTTGTACGATAAGCCCAAAGAGAATCATCCAATTTCTTCGACCAGTCGGTCCTATTTGCATTGACAGACTTGGACAAAATACTCTTGATCTCTCGGTTAGAAACCTAAACTTTGCCACTCTCTTGAAGATGATAAGGAGTGGTCACCTTGTGATCTACCCCATACTTGGCTAGCAAAGAGTAAAAAGCCTGGTTGCAAAAATGAGAATCACCATCACTAATGATAGCACGTGGAGTGCAAAACCTAGTAAAGATACTCTATTTCAAGAACGCCAGCACACTTTGAGCTTCGTCGATGGGAAAAGTGACAGCCTCAACCCATTTCGACACATAATCAACTGCTACCAAGATATAGGTGTTACCATAAGAACTCACAAATGGCCCCATAAAGTCGATCCCCCAAACATCAAAAATATCAACCTATAGAACCGTGTTACAGGGCATCTCATCTTTCTTGGAAATCCCTCCGGCTCGTTAGCATTCATCACATCTCTTGACAAAGTCACTGGCGTCTTTGAACAAAGAAGGCCAATAGAACACATAACTAAACACTTTAGATGTCGTCCTCGTCTGGCATGATGGCCACCAAAGGGCGAAGAGTGACAAGATTCCACAATACTTAACTACTCTTCTTCGGGAACACATCGGTGAATTACACCATCGGTGCAAATTTTGAAAAGATATGGCTCATCTCAATAGTAGTCCAAACAATCCCGCTTGAGATTCTTCCTTTGATTATAAGAGAGCTCATACGAGACCACACTGGAAACAAGATAGTTGGCAATGTGGCAAACCATGGCATGTCTAGCATTGAAACCGAGACGAGTTGTTCATCCGAAAAAGCATCATTTATCTCAAGGACGTCGGAAGGCATCCCTTCCTCCTCCAATCGAGACAAGTGGTCCGCCACTTGGTTTTCACTACCCTTTATATCAACAATCTCCAAATCAAATTTTTGAAGAAGAAGCACCCATCTCATTAACCTTGCCTTTGAATCTTTCTTGGTCATCAAGTACCTAAGGGAGGCGTGATCGGTATGGATAATCACTTTGGCCCCCATAAGGTATGGGCGAAAATTCTTCATGGCAAAAACAATGGCAAGGAATTCCTTCTCGGTGACCAAGTAGTTCCTTTGAGCTTCATTCATTGTCTTACTTGAGTAGTACACCAGATGGAAACATTTCATTGATTCTTTGGCCCAAGACCGCCCCCACCGCAACATCAGTAGCGTCGCACATGAGCTCAAAAGGCAAGCTCTTATTTGGTGCGGTAATGATGGGGGTAGTCGTCAAATATTTCTTTAGAAGCTCGAAAGCCTCCATACATCTCTCATTGAACACATATTTGGCATCTTTCTCTAGCAATTTACACAACGGATAAACTACCTTAGAAAAGTCTTTGATGAATCTTCGGTAGAAAACCCGCGTGTCCAAGAAAACTCCTCACCCCTTTGACAAAAGTAGGGGAGGAAGCCTTGAGATCGCCTCAATCTTCGCCTTATCAACCTCAATACTTCTCTTTGAAATCTTGTGACCCAACACAATACCTTCTTCTACCATGAAATGGCATTTCTCCCAATTGAGAACCAAGTTTGTGTCTTCACATCGGGCCAACACACGATCCAAATTTTGAAAGCATTCACAAAATGAGTCCCCAACCACACTAAAATTATCCATGAAGACCTCCAATATGTCCTCCACCATGTCGGTGAATATTGCCATCATACATCGTAGTAAGGTCGCCGGTGCATTACATGATCCAAATGGCATTTGAGAGAAGGTGAATGTGCCATAAGGATATATGAAGGTTGTCTTTTCTTGGTCTTCCTGGGCAATGAGAATTTGGTTATATCTTGAATACCCATCCAGAAAATAATAGAAAGCCCGGCCCCCAAGACGATCAAGCATTTGGTCCAAGAACGACAATGGGAAATAATCCTTTCTAGTCAACTTATTTAGCTTCCGGTCGTCCATACACTCTTCAACCCGTCACAGTACAAGTTGGAATAAGTTCATTATTGTCATTGGTCACCATCGTCATTTGTCCCTTTTTCAGCACACATTGTACCGAAGAAGCCCACGAACTGCCAGAAATTGGATACGCCACACCAGCATCAAGCCACTTGATAACTTCCTTCTTGACCACTTCTTGCATGGACTCATTAAGTCTCTTTTGATGTTCAAGAGAAGGCGTAGTATCCTCCTCCAATATTATCTTGTTCATGCAAAACGCGGGGCTATTACCCTGAATATCGGCCAAAGTCCATCCAATCGCCCACTTGCGCTTTTGAAGAACCGCCAAAGTGGCATCAACCTGCACGTTAGTTAAGCAAGATGAAAGAATAACAGGAAAAGTGAAATTGGGTTTGAGAAATTCATACCTGAGGTGAGGAGGAAGTGGTTTCAACTCCAGCACTGGTGGCTCCTCAATAGATGAGCTTGGTAGGTGGAGTTTTGCGATGTTCAAAATCAAGAGATAACTTCATCGGCTCATAAGAATACGAGCTCATGCCATGTAATGCGTTCACACATTCCACCCTTGCGGCATCATCATCAACATCCATGTTCAAGATAATGACCTCAAGTGGATCCTTAACATTTTCCATTGCGCTTGTGTCATCCACTATCACCGCCATGACAATGTCAACAAACGAGCACACTTCGGTGCTAGTTGGTTGCCACATAGATTTGCACACGTGGAAAACCACCTTTTTTATCACCCACACGGAAGGTCAATTCTCACGCTTCAACATCGACCAAGGCCTTATCTGTAGCTAGGAAAGGCCTTCCAAGAATAATAGGACTTTTTAGTAACCAATTCCTTCATGAACTTTGCATATCCAGGCATTTTTTCAAGTGCCTCCACCAAGGGCACATTATAGTCAAACTCTTCATCATCTCAATGAACATTTTAAACTGGTTGTCACCTTTTTGCTTGGCCAACATTTGAGGATATGGCGGAGGAGGCCTATGCAAGGGTGCCTTGGCTTTTGGCACAATCAGTTCAGGCATATCAATGACGTGTTACTTAGGGTTCACGGCCTCTTGAGTCTCCTCCTCGCCCTCATAAATTTCAATACTCACATCATCACTTGCATTTGGTTCAACAACATCCTTAACTACCAACAGGATCTCATCATTTTGCAGCTCTTCGTCATCATCAACACTCTATTACCTCTTGAGGCTTTCACATCACCGCCTCTTCCACTTCTTGTGGTCACTAACATCATATGGTTATTGTGCCCACCCTTGGGTTCACTACCATATCACTTGGTAGAGCACCCTTTGGGCGAGTGTTGAGAGATTTAGAAATTTGCCCGAGTTGTACTTCCAAGTTACGGATCAAAGTGTCATGGGAGGACAATTGAGCATCGGAGTCATAATTCTGCTTCATCATTTTCTCAAACATGTTCTCTATTTGACCCATGTCATTGCTCGACGAACTCAAACCTTGTGATTGAAACGGAGGCGGGTTGTTAGGTTGCTGATACATTGGGGGCCTTTGAAAGCCTTTCCCCCTATTATCTTGACCAACATCATTATTCCACCCACTTTGACCACCATTGTTGTTGTTCTAATTGTTGTTCCCATTCCAACTACCATGATTCTCAAAATTATTTTTCCCCCAATTGCCTCCTTTATTGTTATTATAATTCCAGTTGCCACCTTGTTGATTGCCTCACTTACCTTGGGGTCTCCATTTTTGATTCCCTTGATTACCTCTAGTCCCTTGGTAGTTTTTGACATATTGGACTTCCTCACTTTGGTCATCAAAGCACTCATTCGAAAATCCACCACCATCATCATAGTTGTCAAAATTTTCTTGAGGTTGTTGTTGCCCTCTTTGCCTTCTTTTCATCATATTCACTCCCTCCACGGCATTGACTTGGCGCGGATTTTGAACTTGTTGAATTTGCGCCTTAGCCAATTGGTTCATTGTTGTTGTGGGTTTGTCAATGGCTTTTCCATGGTCATGTAGCTCCTTCTGCAAATGTATAACATTGGGATTACCTTGATGAACATTAGCCCGACTTTTCCATGCTGAAGATTTATCGGCCATCTCATCAAACACATCACAAGCTTCATTGTACAAAAGTTTCATAAAATTACCTCTCGCCAGTTAGTTCACAATACATTGGTTAGTTGTGTTGATGTCCTATAGAACATTTGTTGGATCATCACATTATTCATATCATTATTAGGGAAATCTTTCACCATCGTTCTAAACATCTCCCATATCTCTTTTAATGGTTCAGTCGGCTCTTGCTTGAAAGCTATAATCTCATCCTGCAGGACCGCCATGTGACTTGGAAAGAAACACTTAGCAATAAATTTGTCTGCCAACTAATCCCATGTTGTGATGGAATGATTGGGGAGCCTCTCCAACCAATCTAACGCCTTCCCCCAAAGTGAAAAGGGGAAAAGCCTTAACCACAATGCATCTTCCCAAACATTCGTCTACTTGCTCCCCTAACAAGTATACACAAACCCTTTCAAATGCTTGTATGCGTTTGGTCTGAGGCACCTGTGAAGTGCCCTTGTTATTCGAGAAAAGTGAGCATGACATTGGTGATTTGCAAGTTCCCCGCCCGGATTTGGGGAGGAACTATTGCAATTGCGTCCCCTTGATTGGGTAGAACTCTTGGTGGAGGTGGAGGAGGGTCTAGTATGTTATCATTAGCATTAGGATTTGCATTGTCATTTCGACCTCTCCTAGGAGAATAAGGTAATACATATTCTTTTTCTAGGCCCTCAACCTCCTCTCCCACGACCACGCTGCCACGAGGGTCATTTTCATTTAAAGCCATGTGTACCTGAGTGAATTGACACAAATAGAATGAGTAAAAATAAAGAAAAAGAAGCAGAACACAAAACTAGCCAACAAATAGTCAAACACCAAAAAGCTCCCCGGCAACGGTGCCAAAAAGTGATTGCAGCAAACTCAGCATAAGGAAGAGTGGACGCTAAGACTTTTACCCAATAGTGGTATCGAGGTCAATTTTCCACAGGGGGCTTCAATTGGAGTTGGGTGTTTGTAAGGTCTAGGACTGCGTTTTAGATTCTAATTGATCCTCTAATATTTTTGGTTTTCTTTTGATTATCAACTAGAATTTATCAACTACAAATTTAAAGCTAAGTTATGCTAAGATATTAGTTCTAGGTTGTATGCAATATAGAGAAAGGTACTAGGGTCGTGGTATTTTACCTAGGTGGCCAACTAACGAATAGAGATTCCTAATGCAAGAATGATGATTATGGGACTTTTACTATAACCGTTGCACTTTTCAACCACTCTCACACATCTTGGTAGAGAGAGTGATTTTGCCCAATTGACTCTCTCGAGACCAATTGGGTAGGCCAATTTGCCCAAGCAACTTAGGGTTCAAGTTGGGTAATTACTCTCTCGAGGTTTAACCCGTTAATTGGGACTATCATTCTCATGGTTCCATCCCAATTCCTTGTTGGAATTAATCTTGGGGTCATAGACTCTCTTTCTCAAGAAGAGTCAAGACCCACTAAACTAGACTTTGTGTTTGCAACCACCAAATACTAATAAAAATATAAGATTAATCCAAATAACAAACACCCAACATTACTCATGCATTAAACAATCCCACCCATTAATTACCCACACTAGGGTTAGCTACAACTCTAGCTAATGGGTTTAGCTAGGCATAATAGAAATAGAAATTGAATAAATAATAGACAAAATTGACATATTAATTAACTATGATGTTAATCTACTCAAATCCACGTTAATACAAGATGAAATTGCCCAAAATATGCTAAAACTTTGATGTCACGAGCTTGGATACTATCTGTATCTCCCACTTGACCTAAAAAAGTAAAATATTCTATTTATAGTACACAGGAAAGCTGGACAAAAATATCCCTGCGGGTATGGCGCGGAGCGCGCAGCGCTTTGGTATTCACTTCTCACTTTTGAAGCTAGGGACACGGACCGCACAAATATGTAGCGTGGCCACGCTGGATGAACGGCACGAACCTCATAGAAATCGGGTGCGGCCGCGTGAACAACTTGGAAAAAGTACATACTCTCTGCACTTCACCCGAGCGGACCGCACTAATTTGGTGTGCGGCCGCGTGGGCTTTTTCCTTGAATTCCTGAGTCTCTGAACTCTCTTTGGCGTGGATCGTGTAGGAGTGAGCGCAGACCGTGCAGGTTTACCTTGGAATTACACCTTCTCTGAACTTCTTTGCACATCCGAGTAGCAAAGCAGTGCAGACTGTGCTGGATACCATGGACTTGTCACAGTCTCTTAACTCTTCTTTACGGCCATGTGGCACATCAGTGCAGACCACGCAGGTCAACTTGTTCCCCACTTCACTTGTCTTGTGTCACTTAGCAGAATTCACTCCTTTTTAGCCGATATTTGACGTTTGTCATCTTGTCTCTCAAACCTACGATCAAGTGCAACTTGTAAGCATTTTGGGACTAATTTATGGCAATTTACGCACAAAGCTTAGGCAATTTCAAATTTATGGGACTAATTTGAGCTCGCGACTTCAAAGTTTTAGCCTATTTTGGGCATTCCATCTTGTATTAACGTGGATTTGAGTAGAATTAACATCATAGTTGATTAATATGTCGATTTTATCTACTATCTCTTCAATATTTGTTTTTTTTATGTTTAGCTAAACCCATTAGCTAGAGTTGTGGCTCAACCCTAGTGTGGGTAATTAATGGGTGTGATTGTTTAATGAATGAATTATGTTGGGTGTTTGTTATTTGGATTAATCTTATATTTTCATTAAGATTTGATGGTTGCAAACACTAAGTCTAGTTTAGTGGGTCTTGACTCTTCTTGAGAAAGAGAGTCTATGACCCTAAGATTAATTCCAACAAGGAATTAGGATGGACCCATGAGAATGGTAGTCCCAATTAACGGGTTAAACCTCGAGAGAGTAATTACCCAACTTGAACCCTAAGTGCTTGGCAAAATTGGCCTACCCAATTGGTCTCAAGAGAGTTAATTGGGAAAAACCACTCTCTCTACCGAGAGGTGTGACAGTGGGTGCAAAAGGGCAACAGTTATACTAAAATTCCCATAATCATCATTCATGCATTAGGAATATCTACCTATTAGTTGACCACCTATGTAAATGCCACGACCCTAATGCATTTATCTATATTGCATACAACCTAGAATTAATCCGCTATTTCTAACTCTATGAGATCGCCTTTGGTATTGCGGCCTTGAACTGAAACTATACAACCTCTATAGACTCTTGTGACTTTCACTGACTCGCCAACTGGAGTAGATACTAGGAATGACTCACTAAGTTGTTCAGGTTCTATCTCGAGGTTAATTGCAAAGTATGGAGTCACATATGAAAACGTTGAACCATGATCCATTATGGCATAAGAATCATGTGAGCAGACTAAAAGCATACCTGTAATAACTTCTGCAGATGCCTCTGCACTCTGATGATCAAGGTTAGAAAACAAATGGGGTTGTCCCCAAGCCTGAGGTGGTGCAATTGTAGTAGCTGAGGAACTAGAAGGACGATTTGATCCACCACTGAAATTACGTTGCAACTTTTGGCACTTGGCCTTTATATGACCAATGTCACCACAATGATACCAACCATGAAACCCGAGCTTGCGCTGACCTGAATGTTGCCACTTACATGTTCCACTAAGACCTTGTTAGTGTGAATGTTGCTCAGCATGACTCTAGCTATGTGAGGATGGTATTCTAAAATTCTGATTTTAGCGAGACTGATTTCCATAACTATGAGTACATCTGAAGGAAGGCCCACCACCTGAGTGATGACTAGACTGAGTTGGTGATAATGACTCCTTACTAGAGGAATTTCTTCCACCTCCGCTGGATGTACCATTAAACCGGCCTGCTGTCCGACTTTCTTGTTATGCTATTTTTCTTGTCTCCTTTGTTGTCTGTCTTTTTCTAAGTACTTGGCAAATCACACAATGGAGGAGAAGGATGTCATCCCTACTACTGCAACTGATGTCATATCCTTAATGTGGTAAGCTAAACCGCTGACAAACCTGTGAATCTTTACTTTTTCTGTGTTAACCATGTGAGGAGTATGCTTAGCTAGCCTTATGTATTCCATGTAGTACTCTTGCACACTTTTATTCCCTTTCTTGAGCTATTCGAACTCTGTATCCTTAGCTTCCCTATTCTCCTCTGGGATAAAGTTAACCACGAAGGCCTCTTCAAATTCTTCCCAAGTAGGTGGACCATCATCTTCATCTCTTTCCTTTTCCACCATCTCAAACCAAGAACTAGTCACATCTCAAAGCTGGTAAGAAGTCAGCTCCATAGCTTCATCATGAAATGCTTTCATCACTCAGAGGGCTCTTGACACCCTCCAGCCACAAGATTGGATCTTCATCAACTATAGAACCATGAAACACATGAGGATTAAACTTTAAAAATTCATTAACTCTTGAGGACTCAGAATTGTTCTGTCTATTTGATTGAGGTGGAATCTCATCTCTTCTCTCATTTTGGTTGGCCATAGAGGCTTTAAACATATCCATAGTACTGTTGACTACATTAAACATGTGACCCACCTCTGGAGATATAGTTATTTGAGTCAGAGCTGGTGTTTGGGGTGGCGCTGGATCCTGAGGTATTTGCTCATCATGATCCATCCCTTCTTCATGTTCAACCTAGGTTACTTGAATGCCCATTGTGGATTTCCCCTTCCTTTTCTGAGTTGGAGCCTTTTTACTTCTGCTTTGAGCTACAATAATAGCAATAGTTTCTTGAGCAGCAACCTCAGTGTCGATGTTACAGTTGCGAGTACGAGCCATTTCTGCGAGTTTTGAAGAAACGAATACATTAGATAATTTCATAGAGGTAATATCTACTACATGATCTTAAGTATACAAAAAATTATACTTTCCTAAATGCTTGTAGCCTCCGGTTTATTAGTATGGCGCGCTTCGTACACATAAACAAGACTCTACTAACATGGCTACATAGACCCTTGGGGCTCCATAAACCTGAGGCTATGACACTAAGTTTGTCACGACCCATTTTCTGAACAAGCCGAGATCGGCACTTGATCACTAAGCATAACCGAGCAAACCATATCTGCTCATCAAATCTGTTATAGCTCCAAATTTTATATGCAACAAGGCAATACTCTAACCCAATACTTTTGATTAATTTAAATAAATCAACTCTAAAATATTATTCATAGTAACCAATGAAATACTATAAAGTTATAATCAAAAAAATCTAAATCTTGACCCAACGGCTGTGTCTATAAAGCCTCTACTAATAAACTGAGGCACTACTCAGGACATGAGATTTCGTGTCTAGTTCTTTAAGTAATAAAGAAATAACTAAATAAAGATGACTCTAAGGAATACTCCACAAACAAATGTGGAGCTCACAAATAGCTCTGGAAGAGAAGGAACTCCTAACTCGTAGCCTACTCGCCTGCAAATTCGGTTCCTACGTTGTACCGCAAACCAACGTAGGTTCCCAAAAGAGAATGTCAATACCATCCATTGTACTCAGTGAGTCTCAACAACAGGGGGCAAAACTTTAATAACATATACATTATGAAGAAAAGGTTCTAAATGTATGTAAAACATAAAGCTTATAAGAATAATTCTAAAAATTGCATAATAGCAGTATGAGTATTCTAAAAGAAATTCTTTTTCTTTTCTTATAAAATAATACTTCACTTTATACTATGGGAATTCCAACTATACTGACTTAATTCTGTCTTAGTCCCTTGTGATCGGCACAGGTTCGATCCAAATCTGATCGAATAGGCCCAATCCACGAGGTACCACTCACTTCATGGTTCTCAGCGCTCATGTATCATACCTTGTCATGGCTAAGTAAATTTTCAGCAACGAGAATCTCGGCTCGTGTGATCCATACTTTGGCACAAGTAGTTCCAGGAAGCCAACACCTTGGTCAGGACCCTCGGCCTAGACAATGAACCTTCTCAGAATAAAGGATACTCTCAAAAATCTTTTCTTTCTACTTCTTCTTGTGACTTTTTAAGTCTAAATCTTTTCTTTTTGGGACGTTAGGTACATGCTCATGTTGGTATCCTTAAATGTAAAGCATGGTATAAGAATGAAATAATCATGTAAAAGTAATTCTAAAGATTCTTTTTTCTTCATAAATTTCCAACATGAAAATAACATATAAGAATAAAACAAAAAATTAAAAATTTAAGCACATATATCATAATAAATTATTTAAACTTTTGCTAGAATAATTCTAAGTTAATGGGTACTTACTTGCTCTAATTAAGTAAATATAAACTCTTTTAAGCAATACATCAAACGCCTTGTATGCGGCTTATGTGAGTTAAACTAATTTAGTAAAAGGTTATATCAACTCACCTCAATACTTCTCAAGTCAATACGTAGGCCCAAGTCCAATTGACACCAGTCAAACAATCGATTCTATAATAAATTAATTATAAAGTTTCACACCTAAATATGGAATTTACTGTTGATAAAGTGGAAGAAGGAAATTAACTATTCAATCTTATCTATTACAACTATAGGATAATTGAAAATAAGGAAATTTACTTACTTGAGTTCAAGAATTAGTTATTAGTAAAGAACCCTAAAAGTTTTTGTGTGTGAGTAACTTTGTGACTGCCTTTGTTTCGCAGAAGGCTTTAAATTTTGCTGTTTCATTTTAAAACAGAAGGCATTCTGTTTTGTGTAGGTCGTTAAGCCCCTTTTGTTTTCCTTTTTAAAACCAACTTTATGGGTTAGGTCGGGTGTATTTTTTTTCTCTTTGTTTTGTTTGTTTATTTTTTTAACTAATACTTAATGATACCCGCTGTTAATAATTAAAAATATTAAAATTATTAATATTTTTTAGTTGTATATATATATATATATATATATATATATATATATATATATATATATATATATATATATATCAGTTTAGGCAAGGTAAACATAATAAAAATAGTAATAATTTAGTTATATAGTTAATGTGTCTCAAAACCTTTATAAATTTGAGTACATTAACCTGTCGGCCGAGGTTGAGGAATCAAAAAAGCTTGAGGCTGAGGCCAAAAAACTTTTCCAGCCTGAAGGTGCCAAAGGCTTTGAGGGTTCTAAGGGATCCAAAGACTCCGACGATTCAGGTGATGAATCGGGCCCCGGTGAAGATCAAGAATGAACGTTTTAGAACTTTTTTTAGTTTTTGTCATATGTATACTTTTTGTTTATTCTGAGGCCATTTTTGTTAGGACTTTGTAAATACATTCCGGAATATATAAAATTTCCCTTTCTATCAATTATGAGTCTCTACATTTTTAGCATCATTTCATAATTCTATTCTTACAAATATTTCTAATGCCTTAGCATAGAATCAAATATAGTAATAAGTTGTTCATTTTTCAGAGGTCCAAACACGGCCTGACTTCGATGCAACTTTATTTGCTCGAGACTTTGAAAACTCAGAGTGACCAGAAGTTTTCCCAAGATGCTTATGTAATTTTTAACGATGTTTTTTCCGATAGTGACCTTTTAGAATGTTTTGATTTTTTGTGAATGTTCTGCATGTTAGCTTTGAGCGTCTCTGATTCATTATTAGGGTGGTGTAGCCTTTTGTTGTTTGGCCTCTACCTAATAGGTTTTGTGCCTCCGGGATTTGGTAGCCCGAGTTGCCCGAACCTTTTCCGGACAACAGTCCCCGAGTAAGGGTAGCCCTTGGGCTCGATAGTCCCCGAATAGGGGTAGCCCTTGGGTTTGATAGTCCCCAAATAGCGGCAGCCCTTTGGATCGATAGTCCCTGGATAGGGTTAGTATCTATGTTTTAAGAGGCAAAATTGTGTAATAGCAAGGTAGAAACTTCCTTTCATTTCTGTGCGCAAAGTACATAATTGAAAGCGTGTAAAAGCTTGTATCACGGCTAAGGTGACCTATGTGGACACAGTTCTCTTGACCATTTATCCCTTACAATAAATCCTAACCACCGAGCCTAAGTTATTCAAGTACAAAGTTTCCTTCTTTCCTCGTTAAAAACCTTAACCCGAGGGTGATGGCCCCCAGTATTCGAGGTTGATTTTGAGGGAGCTCGGATACTATTGATGTGCCTATTAACTCCAATTTAAGATCGGTCTTCAAATCTAAGTTAGCACGATTTACTGTTGCCTCGTTAAAAACCTTGCCAAAAATCCATTTGGGATAAAACTAGTTCAAGGGAAAAAGAGTGTGACGCGAGCTTTCAGACCTGATAGTCATGTTATCCCTTGGCCACTGCGGGCAAGTGTTAGTCCGATTCATAATTTAATAAAAATGTAAATAAGATCGTACCTTATCTGTAGTGCCACTTTAAGTGCACCACACTCTAGTTGTTCGGTGGTTGTGCGCCATTACCTGATTTGAGTTTGTACGAGCCATTACGGTAATTCTGACGACTCAATATGGTCCTTCCCAATTCGGTTCCAGTTTCCCTTCTTTGAGTTTTAAGTATGCAGTGTTACTTTTCTTAACACCAAGTCCCCGATCTTGAAGTGTCAGAGGTTGGCTCTTCGGTTGTAATATTTTTCTATCTATTATTTTTGTGCGGATTACTGGACTAGGACGGATTTACGCATTTCATCCAATAGGTCCAAGCTCGTGCTCATGGCCATACCATTCGACTCTTCGGTCTAGAACCTGAGGCTCACTTCTTCCACTTCGACCGGATTCATCGCTTCGACACTGTAGACTAACAAAATGGGGCGGCCTCGGTACTAGAATTCTTTAGGTTTTAAAGTATGGTCTTATCTGTTGATTCTGCATGTCCGCTACCACTAAGGTGATAGGGTGTTGAGAAGATGTTTTTAATCTTGTGATCTTCGAAAAACTTGTTTACCTTGCTACCGATGAATTTCATCCCATTTTCACACACTATCCCGGTCGGTATCCTGAACCGATATATTATATGGTCCCAAATGAAGTTAATGACTTCTTTTTCCCATATTTTGTTGAACGCTTGAGCTTCGACCCATTTAGAAAAATAATTGGTCATAAATGGTATGAATTAGGCCTTACCAGGTGCCCACGGCAGGGAACCGGCGATGTCCATTCCCCACTTCATGAACGACCATAGGGATAAGACCGAATGCTTAGCTCTCCGGATTGATGGATCGTTGGTATGTGTCTATGACATCCGTCGCATCTTTGTACGAAGTCCTTCGTATCTTTTTCCATTTCGATCCAGTAATAGCCGACTCTAATCATCTTCTGAACCAAAGATTCTTCCCCCGAGTAGTTTTTGCAGGTGCCTTTGTGAACTTCTCCAAAGACATATTCGGTATCCCCATGCCCCAAGCATATGGCGAGCGGGCCGTCGAGTGTTCTTCTAATCAAAGTCCCTTCAGACAGACTAAATCTGGCTGCCTTCGTGCGTAGAGCTCTTGATTCGTTAAGATCCGAGGGCATTTTCCTAGTCTTCAAATAATCTATGTATTTGTTCCTCCAATCCCAAGTTAATCTTGTCGAGTTTATTTTGGCATGGACTTATTCTACTACAAATTTCATGAGTTGTACGACTGTTCCTGAACTAAATTCATCGTCATCAACCGATAACCCCAAGTTAGCCAGACCATCAGCCTTGCTATGTTGATCTTGAAGCATGTGATAAAGCGTGTACTCCTTGAATTGATGTAGTGTTACCTGCAATTTGTCTAAATACCTTTGCCTTCGTTCCTCTTTTACTTTGACTGTCCCATTGACTTGATTTACCACAAGGAGGGAATCGTACTTGGCTTCGACCACCTCGACCCCAAGGCTTTTAGCCAATTGAAGACCTGCAATCATGACATCATACTCAACCTCATTGTTAGCCAATTTCACAGTTCTAATAGACTGAATGTCTAAGTTACCCGTAGGCGACTTCAACACGTTTCTGAGTGCGGACCCCTTTGCATTCAAAGCACCCTTTATAAAGAGGTCCCATATTACCGAGGAAGTCCCTGAGGTTAATAATAATTCCTTTTTCACTTTGAGTATTAAGGCCAGCATAAAGTTGGCCACGAATTCTACCAAGATTTCTGATTTGATGGCAATTCGGGGACAATATTCGGTATCGTACCCGCTAAATTATACGTCCCATTTGGCCAACCCCCCGAGATCTCATGTTTGTGCATAATTATCCTTAGTGGGTAAGAGGTTACAACACATATGGGATAGCATTGAAAGTATGGTTTCAACTTTTTGGAGGCGCTTAGCAAAGCGAGTGTCAATTTTTCCAGGTGAGGATACCTCGTTTCGGCTTCGCCTAGAGTTCTACTCACATAGTAAATAGAAAATTGTGTACTTTCCTCTTCTTGAACTAAGATTTCACTTACCACCACCTCAGATACCACCAAGTAAAGGTAGAGTTGCTCATCCGCCTTCCGGGTATGGAGTACGGTTGGACTCGAAAGGTACCGTTTGAGTTCTTCTAAAGCTTGTTGGCATTCCGGAGTCCAAGTTATTCTCTTATTCAATAGCGAGAAGAACTAATGGATTTTGTTTGAGGACCTTGATAAGAACCGGCCTAGTGCTGAGATATCGGGTTTGTACATAATGCTCCTTAGTGGGTAAGTGGTTACAACACATACGGGGTGGCATGTTTGAACTTTTTGGAGGTGCTTAGTAAAGTGAGCCCAACTTTTTCCAGGTCAGGATACCTCATTTCGGCTTTGCCTAGATTTCTACTAACATAGTAAATAAGAAATTGCATACTTTCCTCTTCTCAGACTAAGACTCCACTTACCGCCACCTCGGATACCGCCAAGTAAAGGTACAGTTGCTCATCCGCCTTCGGGGTATGGATATGGGTTGGACTCGAAAGGTACTGTTTGAGTTCTTCCAAATCTTGTTGTCATTCTGGAGTCCAAGAAAAGTTATTATGTTATTCAATAGCAAGAAGAACCAATGGCTTTTGTTTGAGGGCCTTGATAAGAACCGGCCTAGTGCAGCGATGCGCCCGGTTAGTCTCTATACCTCCTTGAAACTCTCAACCATGGTGATGTCTTCTATAGCTTTGATTTTATAGGGATTGATTTCGATCCCTCGGTTGGATACCATGAACCCAAGGAATTTTCCGGACTCAACCTCGAATGCGCATTTTTTTGGGGTTCAACTTCATATTGTATCTTTTCAATATGTTAAACATTTCCCGCAAATCTTTTAAATGTTCGTCTGCTCGTATGGACTTAACTAACGTGTCGTCAATACAATTTCATTTTATTTTCCTATATGTTCTTCGAACTTCTGATTTAATAGGTGTTGATAAGTGGCATTTGCATTCTTTAGTCCGAACAGCATTACATTATGACATTAGGTGCCAAATTTTGTGATGAAGGAAGTTTTTTCTTGATCGTCGGGGTCCATCCGAATTTGGTTGTACCTGGAATAGGCATTGAGAAAGCTGAGTATCGCGTGCCCGGCCATCGCATCGATCAAGCGGTCGATGTTAGGCAAAGGAAAAGAGTCCTTATGGCATGCATGTTCAAGTCTTTGTAATCTACGCACATTCGTAATTTATTTCCTATTTTAGGCACTACTACATTTGCTAACCAGTCTGAGTATTTAACTTCCCGAATAGAACCTATTGTAAGTAGTTTAGATACCTTGTCTTTGATGAATTCATGCTTGACTTCAGACTGAGGCCTCCTCTTCTATTTAACCGGGTAGAACTTCGGATCCAAACTTAGCTTGTGAGTGGTTATCTCCAGCAGGATCCCTGTCATATCAAGATCGGACCAGGCAAAACAAGATATGTTAGTTTTAAGAAAACTAATGAGTTCTTTCATGAGCTTGGGGGTCAACCCCGTGCCTAGGTATACCTTTCGATATGGCAGGTGTTCGGTCAATATGCCTTAATCCAGTTCTTAGACCATAGATTTGGTGGTGTTGGTATCATTAGGAGCTATGGATGATCTAAGAACTCCATAATCATCTTCCTCGTCAACTTCTCGTCCCTCCACCCTGTCCAGGACTAGCATCGGTGATTATTTTATAACTGCGAGCTGTCTGGATAGCTCCCCACTTTTTAAGATTGAAATGGCGTGTATTGAGAGTACTTCATAAACTGTGAACATTTCCTTTGGGGACGTATGTTCTTCGTACACTATCTTGATCCCTCCTGGTGTAGGGAACTTTAATGTCTAGTGCAAAGTCGAAGGTAGCGCCCTCATGTTGTGGACCCATGGTCTTTCCAAATAGAGCATTATATCTCATATTTCCTTCGATCATATATAATTTTATTTCCTGAATGGTCCTGCAGTGTTCACTGGTAGGGTTGTCTCCCCTTTATTAGTTCCACATGCCTCGTTGAATCAATCAACACACATTTAACTCGAGATTTATTTATAAGTACAAATATTACCAGTGCATCATTATGCGGTTGCACGATACCGCCGGTGTCCTTGTTACTAAACAAAATGGTTCCCTCCGGGATATAATCTTAGATTCATTTTTCCCTTGTGATGGACATGTTAGTGCGTTTTATCATTGGTGTGTGGGGGACATCGACTCCTCCAATGATCATGTTGAGACGTGCTCAAGTTCTTCTTGTTCAACCTGTTTGCTGGAGTCTGTGTTCCTGAAGTAATTTTTGGATCGATCACTCAAAAAATCCAAGAGATGCATGTTATTGAATAATTGTTCCACATCTTCCCATAACTGATGACAGTCCTCAGTTCTATGGTCATGATTGTCGTGATACTTACACATCAAGTTAGGGTCTCTCTATGGAGGGGTAGACTGTAAAGGCCGAGTCCACTTGGTATCCTTGATGCGCCTGATGGAAGATACGATGCTAGCAGCATCGACAATGAAGTTATATCTAATAACCTTGGTGCCTACCTGGCCCTAAGTGGCCTGTAGAAATCATTTTTGCTCATGAGTCCCAGGTTATTGTAGCCTCGATCATTCCTCTTTCCTTCCTTGTAGAGTTATTCCCAAATCTGTTTCCCCTCCGATCTCACTATATTGTTGATACCAGTCTCTATTCGGTATTTTTTCATGATCGACGACTCTCTTAGACCTGTCATTAGTTATGATGGGATAAACGGACCCGGAGGGAGCCCTAAGCTGATCATCCTTGACTCTAATTTTTGACTGGTACCTTTATGGATGTTGGCCAAGTTACCACTGGGTACTCTATCAAATTTTATTTTAACTGTTGCAAAACCAAGGAGCTTCGGGAGTTTAGTCCTTAAGTGAACTCCTGAATGGCCCAATCATCCGCAATCGGAGGTAAGTCCATCCGTTCCATTTGAAAGCTCGATATGAACTCCCTGAGCATTTCGTTGTCTCATTGTTTTACCTTGAAAATATCTTACTTTCAGGTCTCGATCTTGATGGCTCCGGCATGTGTTTTAACAAAGGCATCTGCAAGCATAGCAAATAAATGGCAGAATAGCCTAAATGACACTTATACTTGTGTTACTTTGTCATGTCGGTCCCCAAACTTATCATTTCGCCAATTGAACGCTTACACTAGTTCAAATCGTATATAATAAATCCCTATGACCGTTGACCGAGCTTATGTGGCATTGACATAGCTGAGGTGGACAAATTATGTGTAACACACGCGTGTAAAGAGAGTGATACTAGTAATATTCATTAAAAATGAATTAAACTAAAATCAGGCACAAAATTGGGCCGAAAGTCCCACCTTTCTTCTCGCCCCCAATCCCTCTTTCCCCTCCACACTACTGTAAACAATGGATGCGCCTTCAAAGGCTTGTTTTGGTCATTGTTGCCGTTTTTCTCTGTTTGAATCTTTATTCAGATTTTGGAGAGGAGATTCAAAGGCTTGTTTTTTTTGAGAATTTTCGAAATTCCATTGCTAGTCTTACAAAGAACGAATCTAGTGGTTTGAAACCTAGTACTAAAACTCAGCTGGGTATTGAATTAAGACTTGAAAATGCGATAAACATTTGTGTTAGAGGATCAAAACTGGAGGGACAAGCAGAGACGCCATTAAAGCTCGCTTGAAGCTTCTAGGTATATGTGGTTTGAACATTTCAATTTTAAGGCTCTATATGTTTCTCATTCCCCCTCTTTGGTCCATCTCTATGAAGCATCTCGTCGCCTTTATGGAATTATGTCTAAAGCGATGCAACTTAGTTGTCGACTGTGAATTTTAAGTTGCTCATGCCTCACCTGTGTTTCACAATCTCACATTCAATTACGAAGTGAAAAGGCTTAATCTTGGTCGGAAAGCTTTAAGCAATTTCATGAAGGATGAGTGAGTTACAAGACTGTTAATTTGATGGGCAAGAATTTCCTTATGGGTGATGTAAAAGAGAAGCTCTACTTTGTGTTGCCAGAGACTTGCATATTGCTAGGGTTTTCTAAAAGTTCCTATTTTTAAATAGTTTATTTCCTATGTGGCACTACTACGTGTAGGAGATTGTATTACATGCACTGGTAACCTCCGTTCATAAGCGCTTATTATATACGATTTGAACTAGTGTAAGTGTTCAATTGGCAAAATGATATGTTTAGGGACCGTCATGACAAAGTGGCACAAGTATAAGTGTTACTTAGGCTATTCTGCCCAAATAAATCAATAGAATTTGGGGGAAGGTTGAGATACCATGTTACTGCTCCTTTTGATATTCTCCTAACCTTTTTAGCAAAACCGACCGATCTCGTCATCTTCTAAGTCGTTTCCCTTAATGGCAGATGTGTAGGAGGTCACTTGCTCATTTGGATTTATGGTTCCATTATACTTCATAATATCGGACATACAGAACTTCTTCGGGATTGGCTTCGGTGCTGCTCGGAGGAAAAGGCTTTCGGACAAACTTTCTGGAGTCCATGCCTTTCAATATTGGTGGCACTCCTGGGATTTGATCAAGTCTGGAGTTATAGTTCTCCACTTTTTTGTCTTTGGCCTTATTTCTTTTCTCCCCCAATTCCACCCGCTTTGTCAATTTCTCAAGCTTTTTTATTATTTTGGGATCGATCCCGAGATGAGCTTCACCTTGCCTTTCTATGACTTGCTCACTTCTTCAAGTGTTTTCCCGAGATGCTTCGGGCTCAACTTTGCTGGAGGCACGGCTTTGATTCTGTAGTTGTGCTATCACCGCCTGTTAGACCTGTAGCATTTCGAAGATCGCGCGTATATTGATCCCGTCGCCTTCTCCTTTGGGCGTACCGCAAGTCGCTGGTCGGGTTCCTTTGCGAACGCTATTATAAGGGTCGGTCAGCAGGTTGGCATCGATGGACACATGTGAGTTGGAATTGACTGGGTCTGCAACTGGGACTCCATTGGGATCAGCAGGGGGCACCTCGTTGCTAGGTACTATATTGTTGTTTTCGCCATGATGGTCAGACTCAGCATCAACATTCAAGTGAGCAGACTAAGAGTCTGACATGCTTAGGCAAATCTGAAGTTATAATCTCAAAGAACAAGCTTAAAATAAAACGTGTTATGAAAAATTTTATGGAAATAGTAGTACTATCCTTAGCCTCATGGTGGGCGCCAAATTGTTTACCCTTAAAATGGATAACAATTGAATTTATCCGCGGTTTTAAGAATATATAAATTAATCCAATATAAGTGTTCAATAATGTTAGATGAGAAAACTAAAGATAGAATAAATAGCCATACTAGTAGTAGTATTGAGTTCGGGCTCGATTATGAGCTTAGCAATTAGCCTGCCTTCGGTTCGGAGCCAAATACTAATAAGAACTTTGAATAACTTTTAGAAGCAGAGAAAACAAATGCATATTGCCTTAGTATGCATGGTACAGTATGTATATTAAACAATAAACTTTCCCTTTATATAGTAGGGGAGTTTTACCTCAAGTACAATTCTAAAAAAGGTAAAAATCTTCTTTTACATTAATCATTGATTCGGTGTCGAAACTGGCCGAAATTCACGCCATGATGTCCATTTGGGCGCGGATATCACAGCCCTTCGTTTGTCGAGTACAATCATTTGGTTATGTCTTCTGAGGTCTTGGAGCCCGAACCGAATTCGAGGGGGGGGGGGGACATTGTCTCGATGGCCCCGATAGTAAACGCTTTGTTCTGGCCTCAATAAGAGAGATTTCTGGCTTTGATCTCGATTCTGTATAATTATATCCTTGCTTCATTTGCCTCACCGGGAAATCAGGGTGCTCACAAGCCCCGATTTTCCCTGTATACAACATAGTCACCTTAAATTCAAATAAAGGTTTTTTTCTTGAAAATTATGTTTTATTTTTAAATTCCTTAACTAAATGATTTGAAAATGGTTTACAAGATAGACTCTATTTTCATCAAACGATATCATGTATTAAGTGAATCTGTCACAAAAACCTTTTAAGTGCCAAAACCACCTAGAACTCGCTTATCTCGTCACTTCAAAAGAAGTTGTCTTACAATTAGGTGATTTTCTCAATTGCGTATAGCAGCTGAGATTAATTTGTTTAGTATTTAAACAGCTTCTGTAAGTCTCTTTATCCTATCAAGACCACTATAGAGTGTTCAAATTATTAATTCGAACTTGATTCACTTGCACCTCTAGCATTTGTGAAAGGTTCAATATTTAAGTACTATACTCAATTGTTATTTACCACTCCAACTAAAAACACTTTTTGTCCCAAAATGGCTCTCATGCTTCATTTAAATTGTTCCATATTTGCATTCACTAACTTCAAAGGAAATTATTTTTGCCCCTTAAATACTTTGTTATTCTAATTATAAAAGAAGTATTTGGAGACTTACTTTTATAGCATACAAATTGTCTCTATTTAAAAGTCATTTTCATTTTACAATAAAATTTTAATTGATACTTCATTAGTCGTGTCTAAATTAAATGCGAAACAAATATTAGGACAGATCGGAGGGCATATTGTTTATAGTATATGTTACAACAACAATAACATACCCAGCATTATCCCACATTGTGGGGTTTGGGGGTAATGTGTACGCAGACCTTACCCCTACCTTGCGAGGATAGAGATATTGTTTCCAATAGATCCTCGGATTAGGAAAGCATAAGCACCACATTAATAAAAATAAAGACAAGGGACAGCACCAAAATCTCTATAAAAAGCATAATAACGACGACAAGATAGTAAGGTGATCAACAATGAATGAAACCGAGACTGCATGTCAATAATACTATTATGAACACTGTAGACTACCTACTCTACTACCCTGATCATCAACCTCCATACATTTCTATCAAGGGTCATGTCCTCGGTAAGCTGAAGTTGTGCCATGTCTTTCCTAATCATCTCTCTCCACCTCTTCTTTGGCCTACCTCCACCTTTTCGTAGGCCCTCCAATGTCAACCTCTCACACCTTCTCACCGAGGCGTTTGTGCTCCTCCTCACACAACCAAGCCATCAAAGTCGCGCTTCCTGCATAGGGGTCACACCCACCTTATCACGAATAACCTCATTTCTAATCTTATCTAACCTGGTGTGCCCACACATCTATCTCAATATCCTTATCACTGCTACCTTCATCTTCTGGACATGAGCGATCTTGGCTGTCCAACACTCAGTCACATACAACATCGTCGGTTTGAGAACTTACCTTTAATTTTTCGTGGCACCTTCTTGTCATACAAAATACCATAAGCAAATTTCCATCTCATTTATCCTGCCCCAATACGATGTGTGACATCTTCGTCAATTTTCCCATCCTCCTGAATAATAGACTCAAGGTACTTAAAAGTTCCTCTCCTACGGATGACTACCTTGATTCTCACCACTAAACTTACACTGTATTATGTCTCGGTCCTGCTCAACTTGAAACCTTTAGACTCCAGGGTCTGCCTCCATACCTTTAACTGCGCGTTCACACCGCCTCGCGTCTCGTCAATCAATTAGGGGTCGTTTGGTAAGAGGTATTAGAAAAAATAATGCAAGCATTAGCTCTATGCATTACTAATACTTTGTGTGGTACATTTTTTTAACATATGTATAACTAATATAAGTATTATAAGTTATGCATCATACTTGGTGTTATCCTATGCACAAGTAATGCATAGAAAACCATGGCATTAGTATTACCAAGACTATCAATGCATGCATTGGTATATTTAAAGATAAAATTATCCTTAAAGTTCTTTAAAACTAGATAATATGGAGGGCATTTTTATAAATAACTATTCTTCTTTAAAAAATATGCAATGTATTATAATCTTAATATACCACATCAAACAATAAATAAGAAATAATATCTGCATAACTAATGCTTGTATTACTAACTCACACATTACTAATCCACACATTACTAATATACTTTATTGCGCATTATTCTTATACGCCCTACCAAACGACCCATTATAGTATATGTTACAATATTGTATAAATTGACAACGATTGATACAAGCTAACAACAAGAAAACAAACCAAGGATGTGCATCTCACGCGCATTTTCAAGCGCGTGATAGCATTTAATCCTGAAAATGAAATGTTAACAAATAAAACTGTCGGCAATTAAAGAGAGACTCAGTGTGTGTTTGTGTATGAATTCGCTGTTGACTGATTGAGTGAAGCTGTGATTCAAATGCAAGAACCCCTTCCACTGCCAAAGGTGAGACTCACAGTCTCAGATCAGAATATACTTTTGAATTTTATCCATATAAAGTATAGCAATTACATCAGTTCAAGTTGAAATCTTGTAAATTTTCTACTTATTTGATTTGAAGAAGAGGATGTTGCATCAATGAGCTTTAAAACTAAATATCCATTTCAGAAATCAGTTTATATTCTGTAATATTGAGCTAAGTCCTTGATTTAATGATGGTTAATCAAGACCATTCAACTCCTAAACCTTCAAAACCCCATTTCTTGAAACACAAAGCTGCACATTATTGTGAGACTAAAAATCTTGACTTTTCCACATGGGTATCTGAGAACTCTGTGAAACTCTCTGTTATTTCATTATTGACTCTTAGTGTGGCAGCCCTTTTTTATTTTCGTACTTCCAGTGTACCCTCCTCACTCCTATGCTTCCAGAATTCTCACCAAAGCCAAATTAAAAAACCAGAGTTACCAAAACTTGATCTTGATTCAGTAAAGCCAGTTTTAGATAAGTCCTCTCCATTTTCATCGTTTCGCTCAGAGCAATGGATTGTTGTATCTGTATCAAATTACCCCTCCAATTCACTCCAAAGTCTTGTTAGGTTAAAGGGTTGGCAAGTTCTTGCAATTGGCAATTCAAGAACCCCGAAAGATTGGAGCTTGAAAGGTGCAATTTTTCTTTCTCTGGAGCAACAAGCGAGTTTGGGGTTTAGAGTGGTGGATTTCCTTCCCTATGATTCGTATGTGAGGAAGAGCATCGGGTATCTTTTTGCAATCCAACATGGTGCAAAGAGAATATTTGATGCAGATGATCGTGGGGAAGTGATTGGTGGGGATCTTGGGAAGCATTTTGATTTGGAATTGGATGGTGCCACTGCTAAGAAGCAAAGGATTTTGCAGTATAGTCTTGAGATTGAGAATAAGACTGTTGTCAATCCTTATATACATTTTGGGCAAAGGTCAGTTTGGCCTAGAGGATTGCCACTGGAAAGTGTTGGTTTTGTAAATCATGAAGAGTTCTATACTGAAGTGTCGGGAGGAAGGCAATACATACAACAAGGAATATCAAATGGGCTACCTGATGTTGATTCAGTTTTTTATTCTACAAGAAAGACTGGGTCAGAAGCATTTGATATTATATTTGATGAACATGCCCCGAAAGTTGCATTGCCTCAAGGTCTAATGGTGCCAATCAATTCATTCAACACATTGTTTCACTATAATGCGTTTTGGTCGTTGATGCTCCCAGTGTCAGTCAGCACCATGGCTTCTGATGTCTTAAGAGGTTATTGGGCACAACGGTTGTTATGGGAGATTGGCGGCTTTGTTGTGGTGTATCCTCCTACTCTACATAGGGATGACAATGTTGAAGCATATCCATTTTCAGATGAAAAAGATTTGCATGTAAATGTTGGTCGCTTAATCAGATTTTTAGTTTCTTGGAAATCTGAAAAACAAAGGTTGTTTGAGAAAATCTTAGAATTGAGCCATGCAATGGCACTAGAAGGGTTTTGGAGCGAGAACGATGTCAAATTTACAGCTGCATGGTTGCAAGACTTGGCTGCTGTTGGGTATCAGCAGCCAAGACTGATGGCAGTACAGTTAGATCTGCAAAAGGCAACTGTTAAAAGTGGAGATAAAAAGGAATTTGTCCCCCGAAAACTACCTTCTGTACATCTTGGGGCTGAGGAATCAGGTACAGTAAATTACGAAATTGGGAACTTGATAAGGTGGAGGAAGAATTTTGGCAATGTTGTGCTAATTATGTTTGTTACTGGGCCCGTCCAACAAACTGCTTTAGAGTGGAGACTGTTATATGGCAGGATCTTCAAAACTGTGGTTATACTGTCAACACAAGCTGATGCAGATCTTGCTGTTGAGCAAGGACAATTGGATCAAGCATACAAGTAAGTTAACGACATCATTATCTTCTATTTACACATTCATTAAAAAATCATTATTTACTTTATACAGTGACCATAGTCATACCCTATCAGAATTTAAGTAGTACTAGTATTGCCATCTAATGGCATGTCTTCTCAAGATTAACACAAAGTTTACTTCCCATCATTTTACATCATATTTTGCATAACCAGCTAATTCTTCAATACATGCATTTTGGTATCACTGAACATACACTCCCTTCCAGGAGAAAATGGCCTACTTTCTCTTTTGGTCCATCCAAGTAAACTTGACATGTTTCGTTAAATGGAAATTTTTTTCTCCCTCCAGCTTTCAAACTATTCTATCAAGTATGTCTCAACCCATTAAGTTGGTCGGGTATATGAATCGTCTATACACTTTTTTCTCTATTTGGAACCATTTCATCACTATACAAGGTAATTTTCTTAAGACATAGTAGGGGTTATCTAAAACTAGAGGTTCCGTTAGTCATACATTTTTAGGTTCTCTAGATCTTGCACTTGTGATCCCTACATTGGTATATAGTCTATCAGTCTAGAAAGAGCTTTAGACTCCTGATAAATACCAAACTTAATATAAGTATAACAACTAGTAGCTTTTATCCGACCTAGTTGGTGTCACTTATATGGATCCTTTGCTTCCATTAGGTTTTATTCTTCACTAGGTATGCATTGATTCCATGACATTGTTGGTCTTTTGAGACAATCTTCCTCCATTGGCACCTTCAATCGTCATAACATGATACCTTTGGCTGATCTATTGGGAAAAGTACGATATGACCAAACAATCTTCGGATTTCCTTGTCATTGTATCCCTTAAGCGTGCTGCTTGTATCATTTGTTTAGTGTGATCATTTCTAATCTTGTCCAATTTTGTATGCCATACCACCAAAACCTAACATCTGTAATTTTACGACACTCATCTTGAGGAAATGGGCCTCTAAGGCTGAATTTCCACACAACATTATTCGTTGCCTCTGGTCTATAACTATATCTTTCTTCCCTGAGGCTTGTATTCTGTATGTAGATTGCTTTTATATTGAATTTTGAGGCGCAATGTGCTGAGGGTAGGAGACAAAGTTTCAGAGGTTTGCGATTTATTAAAAAAAGGCTGGGTTGGGAGCCCAGGGGTTGTATGAGCTGGCTAACAGTTATAGGTAGTATTCCTTAGTGAAGAATTTGTTTAACTCCTATTTATGGTAATCTAGTGACACCTTTATATGAAACTGGCCCTTCTGCAAAATATTCTAATATCAACACATTCCTTTTCTGGGAGTGAATGGTTCATGTTGATTTGTGCATTTCATTCTATTGTATGGCCATTTTCTGTTATCCATAATAAGACGGGTTTAATACAACTAGTCTCTGGACAAGTGTGTTGCACGTGTAGTCCCGTTTGATATTATAAAATTTGATGTCTAAGATCACATTTTTTTACTGCATATATGTTTAAAAATATTAGGAGTTACAAAGAATTAAAATTTAGAATTATGAGGACTGCGCATATGTTTCCATTAATATTATCTTTAGCTTTCTTTCTTATTAATTTCAGATCACTCATAGAAATATTTTGGCTTTAGAAAAGGGCATTTTTCATAAAATATTTCTCAAATAGTATAAAACACGCAAAATGATATTTCCAAACGATTAGTTTCATATATGACCAGTTAAATAAGTGAATGATTATTTCAACACATGTAAATGATTGACTTAAAAAGGTTCAAGAATCACAGGTATAAATTGAAAGTTAAAGCGGACCACATATTCAAAACTCTTGAATATAATTCTCAAATATATATATATATATACATATATATATAAAACAATTTCCGTATATATAAAACAATTTCCGTATTATGACATTCCCAAATTTATCAATTGAGTATAACATATATATACACAAGTATTGTTGCATGTCCCGTCCAGATTTTGTTGTTGTGAATCTCACAACCTAAACTGTAGAATTTTTCAGGGAAGAAAATCAACACGAAGTAATACCTTTTTGCATGCGTCAAGAGATGAATCTCTTTTCACATAGTATCCAACCTTGTTGGAAGACCCTTTTTCATCTTAATTCTAGTTATTCGTGTTGTACTCATATGCTGCAGGCTTCCGTCCCAATTGATCTGTCCGTGATATGCACAAAATTTAAGCAGTAAAATTGTTTCTTTCAGCCAAAAATAAATGTATGCATGCGTCAGAAAAGCTTGAAATTTGTCAAGTTGTTTCTGTATTATCTACTTCCGCAAAACAAAAATATGCAATGACATTATTATAGACTTCAGACTATGATAAATTAAATTACATGCATGATAATTTATATGGCTATACTGATTTGTTTTTGCTGGTGGCATTTTTCTTGATGTTCTTACATGAGAAATACTTACTTAATTCACTTCTGAGGAGGAACTTCACTCATCCAGCTCTTCAAATAGGTAGAAAGAATTGAAATTTTATGTATAAAAACAGGAAGAAGTTGAAAGAGGTGCCATAGACCTCACACCTTATTTGCTTAATCTCATACGTTTCTGGCTTTTGAGATTTCTGTCTTTAATGCATCATTCAGATGAATGAGATGACTCGGGGTCTGCATTGAACTCTTTTTTTTTTTTGCAACTCCTTAAATTTTCATTCCATTAAGGGAGAGGAAGGCACGCGATCTTGACCAAGTCAGGTGTATCAAGGACGAGGAGGGTAGAGTTCTGATGGGGGACTCGCAAATCAAACAGAGGTGGCAGGCGTACTTTCGAGACCTTCTTAATGAGGAGGGGGATCGGAGCATAGAGCTAGGGGAGTTGGGGCAGTCAGAGCGCCATAGAGACCTTGGGTACTGCAGGCGCATCAGGGTAGAGGAGGTCTTAGGGGCGTTGTGTAGGATGAGTAGGGGTCGAGCGACCGGGCCTGACGAGATCCCGGTGGAATTCTAGAAGTGCATGGGTAAAGCTGGAGGGGAGTGGCTCACTAGGCTATTCAATGCGATTTTCAGGACTAAAAAGATGCCGGATGAGTGGAGGTGGAGCACAGTGGTGCCCCTGTACAAGAACAAAGGGGACATCCAGTGTTGCAACAATTACAGGGGCATCAAATTAATAAGCCACACGATGAAGGTTTGGGAGAGGGTGATTGAGGCGCGTGTGAGGGAGGCGACAACTATATCTGGGAACCAGTTCGGTTTCATGCCGGGACGCTCCACCACAGAGGCGATTCACTTAGCCAGGCGGATGGCGGAACAATTCAGGGATAAGAAGAAGGACCTTCATATGGTGCTTATCGACCTGGAGAAGGCGTATGACAAGGTCCCGAGGGAGGTGCTATGGAGGTGCTTGGAGGCGAAGAGTGTGCCAGAAGCCTATATCAGAGTAATCAAGGAGATGTACAATGGAGCTAAGTCTAGGGTTAGGACGGTGGGGGGCGTATCAGTCCATTTTCCTGTGGTAATGGAGCTTCATCAAGGATCGGCGCTGAGCCCCCTGTTATTCGCCTTAGTAATGGATGCTCTGACCCGACATATCCAAGGGGATGTGCCTTGGTGTATGCTCTTTGCTGATGATATAATATTGATAACGAGACGAGGGCCGGTGTTAGTGAAAGGTTAGAGATATGGAGACAGACCCTTGAGTCTAAGGGTTTCAAGATTAGCAGATCTAAGACAGAATATCTGGAGTGCAAGTTTGGCGAGAAGCCGAGTGGGGTAAGCGGGGAAGTGATGCTTGGTTCTCAGGCCATCGCCAGGAGGGACAGTGTGAGATATCTTGGGTCTGTGATCCAGGGGGACGGAGAGATTGACGGGGACGTCACCCATCGGATAGGAGCGGGGTGGTCAAAGTGGAGGCTTGCTTCAGGGGTCCTGTGTGACAAGAAAATCCCGCACAAACTAAAGGAGAAATTCTACAGAGCCGTGGTTAGACCTGCAATGTTGTATGGGGCGGAGTGCTGGCCCGTGAAGAACTCGCATGTTCAGAGAATGAAGGTTGCGGAGATGAGGATGCTTAGGTGGATGTGTGGGCACACCAGGCTGGATAAGGTCAAGAATTAAGTTATTCGACAGAAGGTAGGGGTGGCCCCGGTGGACGAAAAGATGCGGTAAGTGAGGCTGAGGTGGTTCGGGCATGTTCGGAGGAGGGGCTCCGATGCCCCGGTGAGGAGCTGCGAGCGGTTGGAGATTGTTGGTGGGCGGCGAGGGAGAGGGAGGCCTAAGAAGCATTGGGGAGAGGTGATTAGGCAGGACATGGCCAGAATGCAGGTTACCGAGGACATGACTCTGGATAGGGGAGTCTGGAGGTCTAGAATCAAGGTTGTAGGTTAGGGGCTCATAGGTGATTAGTGTTTTAGTATGGTAGTTCCTGCTTGATATTACTACATGCGACTGTATTTATGTTGCTTATGTTTTCATAACTATTTACGTTACTTTCGTGGGAGTACCTATGCTTTATTATTTGATTTTGTCTTGCTTGTGTTTCTAATTTTATCTCTGTTTCTTAATGCAGCTTTCTTAATGCAGCTTTCCCATTTTTACTCTACTCGCCGAGGGTCGATTGGAAGCAGCCTCTCTGCCTTTCGGGCAGGGGTAAGGCTCGTCTACATATTACCCTCCCCAGACCCCACCTGGTGGGAGTATACTGGGTAGTTGTTGTTGTTGTTGTTGTAATTCAGTGGTTGATTTCCCATTAAGTTGATTCATTTACTTGGAAGGTAAATTACTATTTGGTTCAAAAACATATTCTTCCGTTCCAGTTTATGAGAACTTATTTCCTTTTTGGTCCACTCCAAAAAGAATGACCTCTTTCTAAATTTAGAAACAATTTGGATTACTTCCAATTCCACCCTTAATTGAGAAGCTTTTATAACCACACAAATACTCTGGGCTCTATTTTAACTTGTTTAGGACCACAAATTTTAAAAGTTTTTATTTTTTCTTAAATTCTGTGCCTAGTCAAACAAGTTCACATAAATTGGAACAGAGGGAGTAATAGGAATAGTGTTTACATGAGGGCTAAAAAATCATTCAATTTTTTATGGATATTTTGGTAAATTAACTTTACACTTGACTTCTTTCCACTTTTAGTATAATATGATTAGTACTTTGAATTTGTTTGGTACTTCTGTAAAGGTTGATTGGTTTCATGTGAATGGAGCTGGTTTGTACATTTGTTGCTGACACTCAAATCCATTCTCAGGTATCTTCCAAGGACATTCGAAAGATTTAATAGCACAGAAGGATTTCTCTTCCTACAGGACAATACAATCTTGAACTACTGGAACCTATTGCAAGCCGACAAATCTAAGTTGTGGATCGCCAATAAGGTAACATATATGACCTGTGCATCATGGAAATTAATTGTCCCAAAAACAAATATTCATCCCTCAATTGAATCAGGTGCCTACATCTCGAAACACGATCAACGGGAAAGACTCCTCATGGTTTGTAAAGCAAGCAGATATGGTGAAGAAAGTAGTAAGCACAATGCCAGTTCACCTACAAGTCAATTACAAGGAGAATGGTCCAACTGACCAAAGCATCGCCTTGTGCGGCTCTGAGGTGTTCTATGTTCCTCAACGTTTCGTTCAGGACTTCGTTGATCTTGTAGACCTAGTTGGTGATCTGGATATACACCACAAAATTGCTGTACCCATGTTCTTCATGTCCATGGATTTACCTCAGAATTTTGATACCTTGCTTAATAAGATGGTTTATAAGACAGGAGAGCCATCTACCAATTTGTTAAAACTTTATTCAGCTCAAGTAACTGCTGTGCACCCATTGGTTGTTTCCAGTGAATCTGATTTTATTAAGCTGATAAGACTCATGGCGGCTGGAGATCCTTTGCTGATGGAACTGGTGTAGGATCTCATGTTAGTTTGATACTGAAATTTTAGAAGACAACATCATGTATAATAGAGTTACTCTTCCAGCTTGCTCATTCTCAACTTGGAGGAAAAAGAAAAAGGTGGAATTTATAGTGAAATCTAATAGTTCTTTTTTCATCTTCAAAGATGGATCTCTATCAGTCTTTCAAGTGTGCATTCTTGTAATCATTGGTCATTCCTCTGTTATCCACCTGTATACACATTGACAATTGAAATACGCCCTTATTTGATTGATTTTTTATTCTGTCCTTTTTATCTTCTGTGGATTGTGGGTATTAGATGATACTGCTACTTCTGAGGAACCTCAACTTTTATTAAATTATTTCCCATGCGAAATCGGATAAACTGGTGAAAATATTGTTTCTGAATAACTGCTATTAGCGTAAAAATTATGTGGATGTATTTAAAAAATGGTTAAACTCATGTAGAATTGTCTGAATAATATACTGTAAGTTGTTTTTAGAGGGGATTGAAATCAGAAATTCACCTTCCTGTCCACGTGGAACCTTGCTGAAAGTTTACCAAGAACAGTCATTATCACTTAACAGACAACCCTCTAGATAATTACCACCATTATTACCAACAATTACAAACCTTGAGAGGCATGCAACCACCTGCTGCGAAACTAGTAGATTAGGACCAGACCAATAAATTATTGTCACATCCAACCACCCTTTCTATGAAAACACATCATCCACTGACAGAAAACAAAAGAATAACCAAAGGTATTATTGTACAATCGTGAAAAAGTCTCCATTTCTGTTCATGTTTTATCATGGAAATGGATAATCTCATCTCAACTGAAATATTTCTCAAATAGGGCAGTGGCAATAGCAAGGGCGTCTCCTTGTGCCTTCACAGGGTACAGCTCTGTACTTTCTTGCCACTTATTTGAATATGCTATCCACTCTTTTCTCCATTCCTCCAACTTGAAGTCCACTTTTTCTTCCAAGCTTTTAGAAAGGAGCTCGAAATATATTGATGCTCGTGGAAGATAGTATGCTTCCAATAAGCCACTCCAAAACTTGTTTGCTGAGTGAAGACAAGTAAAATATCAAAATGCTTCACAATTTTTACGTTATGAAGTAAATATAAAGAATACAAATAATGTGATGGAAAAGAAAAAAAGCTTACCATAATCATGAAGTTGACTCTGATTGTACTTCGTGTTGTCGAACCACATAGTTATTTGTGTCCTTGCATTCCACTCGTACTTAAAAAATAAAAAAAACTGAAGGATCAGTGGACAGTCATGAAGAACTCGTTACATTATTAATTTCTGATGATTCATGAGATTGAACCTCATCAGACATGGAAAGTTTGTTTGAAACTCGGGATCAGTTGAAAAATAATAAATGAGAATTTTTACTGGATGAGGGATTACCTTATGTCACATTTTGCAAATCTCATACGTCTATTCATGCCATTTCCTTAAGCTGGAAAAATAACATCCTAATGTAATGGAAGGTGTTTTGTCTGAGGAAGCTTTTCTCATGAGGCGGATCATGAGATGGTCCGATAGAAGGAGAGTAATAAGATTTCTGATAAAAGAATGTAGCTTAGTGATTTGAATCACAGAGAGGGCATAATTTGGTGCCAAAAGTCTAGTCAGGGGTTTACCATAAATTCCTAAATTATATACCAGTAAATGGTGGAGAAGCTACAGTCACTTGGTTCTTTTCATGTCTGTTTTTCTATTATTCTACGAAGGCAAGGGACATGCTAAGACACTACCAGCTAAGTTATTTTAACTTAACAAATTCCACTCTCATTCTTCTTTTCCTGTTAAATCAAGTTACTCAAGTTGATAGAAGATACAAGAATCTTCATTTAGCTCTTCATAGAAATAAACAAAGAATCTTCGTTTAGCTGTTCTGACCTGCTTCTTCTCATCAGAATTCATAGCCAAATTTTTGGCACTCTCCAGCCACGTTCCAAGTAGAAAATTGTCATCAGCTGCTAGAAGCCTGTCAATGTCCTTGATGAGTTGAAGGAATTTCTGACTATGCTGACTCAATGCTTTAGCATCCTCACGGCGGAAAGCAGATATTGCATCCAAGTAGACCTGGTTTGCAAGCTTGGAAAGTGACTGTCTGCTTAAATCCACCAAATCATATCTGTTGAAGCCAAACACACAAGTAAAGTGATTCTCACATTTCTGATCATTTTCATTGTGCGCATGAGAAGAATAACATTTTAGCACCTGCAGTGGATTTCAAAGTTGCAAGAATTCATAGAGTTCAAGGTTTTACATTCTGACATTCTAATTTCTATTTAGTAAAGGGGAGGCTTGGAGCAACAGTAAAGTTGGTTGCAGGTTCGAACAGTGGAATTCACCACTGAAGCTTGCATCAGGGTAGGCTGTCTATATTACACCTCTTGGGATGTGGCCCTTCCCCGGACCCTGCATAAACGGGGATGCTTCGTGCACCGGGCTTCCCTTCTTTTAATTTCTGTTTAGTATTCTCCCAATGCCTTTCTCTTTGTTAAGGAATTTTGAAGTTTCTCTATGAGTTATAACAATTACTCTCTCTATTCCATTTTATATCACAATCTTTCTTTTTGTTAGTTCCAAGAAGATCAAAACTTTCTATACCTGGAAACTCCTTTTTTTTTAATTGACAATAATGGTTGGGTCAGTTTGCACACAACTCAATATTTCACCAGGTACCTACTATCTCCCCAACACAAGCACCAAATAACTCTATCTGACAAGAATTAGGCAGATGAAAAGAAATCACCTAATGTTTTAAGTCTCTTTGAGATTGATTTTCACCCACTTCATCGATTGTTATACAACTTTCGGACATATATATATGAAAACTCATTATTATTAACATTCTCATTTTGTCTAAATAACATGCTTTCATGAAATTGACATGGTATCTTGAAGACAACTAGAATATAAGGGTGCTTTTTTTTTTTACATAATATACATTTAACCTGTATGTCAGCAATCTCTTATTTTCTCAAGCTCCATTTCCAATAAAAAAAATGTCATATAAATTGGAACATTGGTAGCAATTCCGATTAATCAGAAAGTGCATGCCCTGTGATGTGAAAGACAATGGGAAGCCCACAAATGCATCAAATGGTCTTGAAAAATAGGTTTTCGAATTTGACTTGTATTACCCACTGCATGAAATAGCATATATACACATCCCTGACTTTCCGTTTTTCATTTCTTCACGGGTTGTAAGTTCAATGGAAACAGTACTTCACAGTTAATAATTACTTATTAAAACGTTCTACTCCTTCCTCCCAGCTTAGATGTCACATTTGTTTAGAGACGACTATTAAGGAGAAGTTAGTGTTTTATTATACTTGCGAAAAGTGGATTCTGTGGAAATGAAGTTGTCTTTCCAAAAAACATTGCAATCAATTTTTCTTGAAATTGAACTATTTTCGATATAATTATGGAATACATCTATAAAATATTGCTAACATACAGGATCATCAGGGATAGTGGCTCCTCAAAAATGTCACTTTACCAATAACTGGAATTTAGATAAAATTGTTTTTGTGATTCTTAAGAAGAACGGATAACAATGAAGATATTATCCAACCGCGGGTTCCACTCAGAAAATTCCGAGCATAAAAGGAAGTTGCTAAAATCACTTTGCAACTGTTAAAAGAAATCCACTAAAACAGAACAGATGCTTTCTTTTAAAAATCATATAGACCTGTTATTCAGACTATTTGTTGAAGATTCGCTTCAGTTACTGTTGCAATTTTTTAGCATAATAAGTTAGCTTGGTTTTAGGATGAATCTACTTTTTTGACTTAAATTTCTGTTAGATTTTTTAGGTTTGTTGAGATATCTCAGATTTTTTGAATTCTTGTTATGCAGATTTTTCTGCATATTATGCTCTCAATTTAAAGCCTTCTATGTTTAATAAAAAAGAGACATCAAAACCAACACTAATGGATCATTTTAAGTGTGCTGGAGGAGGACATACCAGAGTTGAACCTCTGATTGGCAAAGGGTAAAGTCAGCAGATGCAGAACATCAGGCGGCTTGTTTCTAATAGTTTGTTGAAGCCATCAGTCACACGTTATAAATTCCGTACAAGAGGAGGGGCGTCTAGAAAGATACTTCACCAAGACTTTGCAAAAGAGTAGTGGCTTCTTGCATAGAAGCTGCTACTCACATTTGTAGTTTCCCTTGAACACCAATGTCACCATTGTACAACACTTGGCTTTTTAGGGTGCTCTAAAAACTATATAAGTGGCTCTAATTTTTTTCATTTTGAGATCACTAAACTTGAGAATATCCTGGCGTGGATTGTGGAAACAAAAGAACCACTTATTTTGGTAAGTTGCTTTTCTCTTTTGCTAAACTATATAACATGTCTGGTGTTCTGGATTATACCTATCCAATAGTAGTGTCTTCTTATGCGTAACAAAGCTTTCATGCAAATTTTTAAAGCTTCAACCAAATTGACAAATTTGGATCAAATTTAGTGATACAGATGCAGAGATTTTCTTATAAATATTAGTTTTCTTGTCCCTCTTTTTATGAATTAGAATGAATAGTTGGATATAAATACAGGGTGCCTGCAATAAAGGGACTAGAAGTCATTTTTCATCACTTGTGTAAGGTCAGAATCAGCCTTTACCTATACGTGAGGCTTCCAGAAAGTTCTTTTCCTGCATCAATGAATAGCTGTAATGCCTTGATGACATCCTCTGTAGAATACCATAGGTGTGACTTTGGTAGACTGGAGCTCTTTTCAAAGAAAAGGAACCGTCTGTTCCACTGGAACCCTGCAAGTTTTTGCATCCGATTCTGACTGGAACTATCAGTCCCCGAGATATCAGTTCTCGTCTTCCCTGACGGGTCCCAGTCAGGGAATTCCACAATGTAGTCTTTGTTGTGATCCTACAACATTGCACAAGGTAAGGGGCCAGGGTGAGGAAAGAAACAAATGTCATTGACAAATCATGAAAGCTGGGATGTAAACATTTAGTTCTTCCAAAGAATTTTCTTTCAGATCATGGCTTTAATATATGATTTCTCTCTTTTGAAGAAAGAAATTAAGTCTGGACGTTCGTATAATGTTCAGTAATAAGATGGTGAGAAATAAAATGAGCAGCTAATTGCATCATAGTTTTAGCTAGAAGCATATTGCCTAGTTATCAGTTCAACCAAAACATATATATGATCTAAACTGATGACTCCATAGCAGCAATAATCTAGCATATATGGTATAATACCTTAGAAGCTCCAGAATATTATAAGTCCTGATATACAAAGACATGGTTATACCATTCTCCTTAGTATCACAAAATGCAGAATTAAATGCTTTAAGAACTGAAAATTATGAAGAACTTACAGCTATTCCATCAGTGCAGTTGTAAATTGTATGATAAAGGATGTCCCAAGCAGCTTCAATTTGATCGTTCGCTTTACCATAACGTCTGTGAGAATAGGATTTCAACCATCCCTATGCAGCAAAAGAAATAAATTCTGATGAGAGGACCAGCATTAAGAAATTTTTGCTTTAAATGTTCCAATAAAAAGCCAAAAATATGAAGCAGTAAAAAAGAGTTTTAGGAGATTAAACATAGGCGAGGCTAGTAAATATGAGTTTTAAGTGACAAATCCACTGCTGCAGGCATTTTTGAGAAGTTTTATTCATACAATGTCCCTGTTTGCCTTTTTAATCACTAGTGTAAATATTTTTTACATTACCAAGGAGAAAATAAGACAAGTAGGCCGCTCCAATGGCAAGAGCACATCACTTCCACCAAAGAGAGTTTGGAGTTAAGTCACCAAGGGTACAAAGTGAAAGGGCCACTGTTGACTCCTGCCAGGGGGTTTAGGCCTTACAGGTTAGGATTTAAGTGACACAAACTTAGTGCATGCTATTCAGGGTAGGGTTTACCGTATTGAAATAAATTTAATGAGATAAGAAATGGCAAGACGCATTAAATACACACCGGTCAGCACAACGCAGGCTTCCTTTTGAAGTTGACACCAAAGATGATAAACAATATCATAGGCACAGGTATAACATTAAAGCTAATTAAGCCTAATTCCTATTTCTGCATTCATATAGAAACATGAGCCTTTAACAAAAAACGGATAGGAACAAAACAGAGAGTCCAATCTGTTCAAACTTCATCCTCAAGACACCGCTACTGCTTGTTTGGTGTAGCAAATAGTTTGTTATCTCGAATATTTTTCCTAATATCAAAGTTCATCTCTACCATTAAGATTTGAAAATCATCTTTTGTCAAAATCAACATATTTTACAAGGTTTGAAATATTTTGTAGTTACAAAAGATTGCAGGAGAAATTTATAAAAAGCAAAAGAGCACAGCAAAGGAAAAGAAACAAAGAGTTCTTGACTGAAAGTTAATTCACTTCTATTTTTTTAAGACGAAAGTTTATTCACTTTTATAGGTTTTACACTTTTGTGTTCTAAAGTAAAAGTTTATCCTTTTGCAACAAACTTGTTGTATAATGAGCTTAGAAGGGATATGGTTAAAATAGAGAGGAGATTGAATTGAAAAGGCCCTTACAATAGAATGAACAAAAAATTTCCTGTGGTGATAATTATCATGAATCCTAACGACTTCTAATTGACAAATAGGTTGTTACCTGAAGTTGAAAGTTATCCTCTCTAAATGCCATTTCGGACATCAGCTCATAGACTACCGGATTGTGTTCTATTCCTTCCATGCACATACCAACACCAACCTGCCGTAGAGCACCGAGCAAGAAAAGTAAATAGTAACGGACATTTGACAACTTAAGGAAATGGATTTAAAAAACTCAATTACATCACTATAGCATAAGAGGGATTTAAAATCATTACTAGTTTAAAACTCTGAATAATAACTTCAGAAAGAAAAAAGAAAAAAAGTTTTATGAAATGATAGAAATTTTACCATTGTTGAGTTCTCACTAGTACGGGCATGAATAGGACCAGAAGCCACTGCATCTAACACCCCATACATTTCGATATTGCCTCCAAAGTTGTGCAGCATACACCTTTTATATTTTGTTACAGTAACATGAGGGATAAAAATTAGTTGACATTCAAGCTTCAATAACAAGTGAAAATAACATTTCCGGAAACCAAACCATATACAGTTTTTTCCACATAGAATCCTCTGATTACCAGATATAAGGAGTGCCATAGAATTGAGAGGATGATTTCCATATTGGTTTGACATCAGCAAATAGATCAAGAACTATCATCTTCCCGCGTGGAACAGAATGTAAAAGTGCCTGTTCAGAAGCAAAAAAGTTAAAATTATGCAAGAACAATCTATGTTAATTATAATGGGAAAAATAGGGGTGCAATGTTTCATTTTGTCGGTTTTGTTAATAAAGGGTGACTTTACAAATAGGGCACGAATGAGGAGATCATTTTGTCCTCAAAATTGAGTATTTTATAGCATCAGAAGAATCAGTGCCTTCCAGTCACGTAGGTAACGTGAGCAATAAATTTTTTCTGAATAGGTAAGTAGTACCACGTAAATGACAGAAAACATGTCAATCCCTTGGATGTTCAGAAAAGTGTCATTTAGTACTATCTGAGTGCGCTGTATCAGTGAACAAGAAAAGCTCCCCATGGTATCCATTTTTGTAATGACCGACATCAAGAGTACGATGCTATAACATACCTTTTCTTTGATAAGTGATACTATCACATAAATAAAAGGAGATAAAGAAATATAAGAACCTCACACTCACGTATACTTCAAATCATAGACATTCTATTTCTAATTTTCTCCTGATCTCACTCAGTGTTTCAGTGGATATATACATATAACCAGTGGCAGAATCAGAAGCGCAGATGGAATTGCGCGTGGGCCAGTGAAATAGCATGAAACATTTTGTAACACCTTTGTGAGTTGTAAGTTGTGAAAAAAATAAGGGAAGAAATATAATGATAATATCATAACTTAACGAAAACAAGACACCTATATATATAGGTGTTAAATATCCTAAATTGGACGATACGCAACTTAAAATAATCTGACATTCTAACACTAACACTTAAATTCTAACAAGCACCCTCACACTGAAATGTGGGGAAATCAACTTGACTTCGCTTATTCTGTTAACATAGAAAAGTAAACAACCACATAATAGTATTGCCAGGACAACTATCAGAATATTTGCCAGAAAGTCGTCGTAAAAGTTGTTGTCGAAGGAATCTCGATGGAAAAGTTTTGATTGCCAAAAACTCGCCGAGAAGTACATAAGAAAGTGACTGGGGTAGTAGGCGCAAAAGGTGGTGTCACCTCAATGGCAACCAAAGAAAGAGGCATTGGCTTGGTCTCACTATTTTCAAATTTTTCCGGCGACCTATCGGTCAACTTCTGTTTATCAGCAACCACCTGGTTTTGTTGCTTAGGGGGAGTCTATGGCCTTGTATGTCGAATGATCAACTTGCAGATATTTTCACCAAGTTCCTCACTGGTCGTCTTATTAGTTACATATGTAACAAGCTCGGTACATATGATTTGTATGCACCAGCTTGAGGGGAGTGTTAGATAGTTATGTGTAAATAGTCTTAATTCCATATGTAGTAGGAGTAGAATATGTCCTAGTCCCATAAGTAGTAGGAGTATAATATGTCCTAATGCCATATGTAGTAGGAGTAGAAGATGTATTATATATACGGCTCATTGTATCATTGCTAATAATAGATTTTTCTCCCGTGCATTCTCACGGGTGCTACCAGAATGATCATTAAAATATGCACTGTCACCGGAAATGGTGCAGTGCGCTGAAACAATCATCAGATAACCACAAGATTACCAGAGAAGAGGCACAGTGCCACTAAAGCAGTCACAGAAAATAGGTGTGGTGACCCCAAAATGATCGCCAGAGTGATCAGCAGAAATAGGAGTAGTGCCTCCAGAACAAGAGCCAGAAACAAATAAGAATAGGTAAACTATGAAAAGAGTGTTATAAGATTATGAAAAGAAAGAAAAACTTTGCCCGTGCAGAAACGTAAGATTGCCATCCACTAAGCACAAGGCCAGAAGCTACTTGGGTCTCAACTAAAACTGCAGAGACTGATACCATGTAAGAAAATAAGAGAAGGGAGAAATGTATTGATGACTGGATAATTTGAAGACAAGACAAGCCTATTAATAAGTATCAAATCAAATACATATAACAATAACCCAGTATAATTCCACATAGTGGGGTCTGGGGAGGGTAGTATGTACCAGACCTTACCTCTACCCTGGGGTAGAGAGGCTGTTTCCAAACAGACCCCCGGCATCCTTCCCTCCAAGAACTTCCCACCTTGCTCTTGGGGAGACTCGAACTCACAACCTCTCGGTTGGAAGTGGAGGTTGCTTACCATCAGAGCAACCCCTCTTGTCATATAATATTATCAAATGTCACATCATATATAACTTAAGAATTTATGATAAAAAAATAAGTTAAGAATTCAATATTGCAACATTCTAACAATAACACTCAACATTGTAACACAACTCACAAAAAATTATGAAGAAATAAATGGATATACTAACTGAAAGTACAAAATGACATGGCGGTCTGACCATATCATAAAAGGAAATAAGATTAATTTCTCTATAGAACTGTACCTCCATCTGCGGTGGCTTCCAGTATTTGGAATCAGAGTAAAATAGCCAACCCTGCATATTGCCAATAAAATAGAAGTTCGTCATGACTTCATGCAGCAATCCAGAAACACAAAGCTAACTTTTAATGTGGACTAGAGCAAAGAGGTCAAACACAAGAAAATTTCGTTTCAAGGAAAATATTTATACAAAAGTCAATACCAGCTGAATAGATTCATTGACAAATGAACTCTCATTAGCCACAAGATTCAGACCTAACAACATAATAAACCATCTGCAGTTTGCTAAAAACAAATGAAAGAAAATCTCCTGTTATTGATTCAACTTTCACTTTAAGCTACTTGGATCCAGGATTCACATGCATAATGATATTTTGGAGATGTAACAACACAATGAACCAGTAAACTCCTGAGATCAACCTTAAACTTGGGACAATTTGAGCTAAAATGTTAAAAATATGAGAAACCAGCTAGCTTCAAAGCCTTCCAACAAAACAAAATTTTTCCGTAAAAATGATCCCATCTAAGAACTAACTTGATTAATAATACAGTCCCAGCAGTCAATGGCACTCTGTTTCGTGATAAGGTAAATACAGTCAATCCGTCTTGAGCCGAGGGTCTCCTGGAAACCGCCTCTCTGCCCCTCCGGGTAGGGGTAAGGTCTGCGTACATATTACCCTCCCCAGACCCACTTGTCGGAGTATACTGGGTTGTTGTTGTTGTTGTTGTAAATACAGTCAGTGGCACTTAAATCCAGAAATTCCTTGAGAAATTTCATGAAATAAACCATAAAAATGTACTGTCTCAAATTGGATAAAATAGCAAGGATTCACACCTTGTAAATATAAAAAGTATCTTTATCCCTATAACTACATAAGTAGGAGATTTCTAGGGATGTAATTAGGTGTTTTTCCTTTCTAGATTACATGTAAATACTAATTAAATCCCAATGGTTAACTCACGTTTCTTATGTTTTTAACTTCCAAAACATTTTTCTCTACTACTAGTTTTAAGATGCCAAAAGTTAACAACAGATCACAATAGAACTCAATTAATGCTACATATTATTACTTTATAAAAAATTAATAACAATAATACTAGGTATCATTGAACAAATCAGTAGCCAAGTAAGAGTATTAGTGGTAAGAATAAGAAGTATACTTGCATCAACCACAACGCATTGTTATCTGCTTTTGACATTGCTTTGTACACAGCAGAGCCGAGAGATGAAATATATGTCGGATCATCAGTAGGTGGAGTATTCTCATTGAAAGTATCACTGTATAAACATGCCAGTTCTCAGATTTTGAGTGAAAATCTTTATTTGCCTGTTCTAGACACTAAGAATAATTCTTGACTGGAAGTTAAAAGAATTCAAAATTTGATGCCATAAAATAACCATATGAGATCCCTAGGCTAGGCATTGAAGTCAATGTCAAGAAGTTTTTGACTTATTCAGCAAGACCCTGTTACAAGTTCCACCATTTATGTTCTGATAAAAAAGAGTTGTGACTCTCCCTTCTTAAATGGATCATCTAGGAGGAGAGATTAAGCTTAAAGAAAAAAGAGAATAGTATTACTAGTCTTGCTGCAAAAAAGGTGATGTTCATACATTTAAGGGTACAAAAAAAACAAGTAGGACAATTGTCTTTTAAGTTATAAATCTTTATAGTCCCACATCGCCTCTAATCACATTAACTGAAGTTTCAGTTCAATAAATAGAGTCAGACAGGAAGAGCAAACAATATATAAAAGATACGAGCGATAAAATCAACTTTTCCAGGCTTTAAAAGGTAAGAAGCCTTCAAACATACTTTGTTAGAGCCAAAAAAAAAAGAAACAATTTGTGTCACCTGCTTTAGGCGTTTATATAAAACCAGAAAATAAGCAACACGCATCTGTAAACAAGATCAAAGTGAAAAAATGTCCTTTTTTTATATAGTACATCAAAGTGAAATACTTGAAACTGCTTGCGAATTCATTGTACTTAATTAGGCCAGATGAAGTTGTTTAGGTGGAATGATGGACTACCAGTTGTAAATATCGGTGATGTCTCCGTATTCTGCAGTGAACATAAGAAACATGAATCACAAAAGAGTCAGTTGAGATCAAACAGGAAATATACAACTATAGGCTGCAAAACATTAAAGCTTTTTTTTTCCTCAAAAAAAAGTCCAAACAAACTGTTGAAGACATAATTAAGTAAATAAAAGTGTGCACTCTTTAACAGCTTAAGCTTTTAGATAAGATGGTGTCACACTTGACACTTCAAGATGGTGTCACATTTCAACATGGTATCAGAGCAGAGGTCCTAGATTCGAGTCTCTCGCTATCCAATATCAAAAAGAATTTTCACGTGCTTGGCTCATAAAAAAGAATCAAGCCCGCACGTAAGGAGGTGTGTTGAAGACATAATTAAGTAAATAAAAATATGCACTCTCTAAAGGCCTAAGCTTTTAGATGAGATGGTCACACACTTCAACAATATAGATAATGATTCATGAACTATAACCAACAATATGACTGCATCAATGAAATTGAGGTTTCACATCACACCCAATCCCCTGGAAATATGAACATCACAATGAAACTAGATCTACTACACCATATGTGTTTTGCCTTCTTCCTAGATCGGATGTATTTGATCCATTAAAGCACCTTATAATGCAGTTCAACTAAAATATAGGCACACTGAGAGAGAACTAGATGTTGAAAGTTGTACTAGTTGAGGGATTGGAATTAAATCGCCGGTTTCATTTTATTTTCTTTTTCTCGTGAAAGGAGGTCCCAAGTGGAGTAGAATTGTCAGCAAGTTGGAGCTCACTATACTGAGCTTACTTTTCTTTTGGGAACAGAGAGAGAACTAGATGTTGAAAGTTGTACTAGTTGAGGCATTGGAATTAAATCGCCGGTTTCATTTTATTTTCTTTTTCTCTTGAAAAGAGGTCCCAAGTGGAGCAGAATTGTCAGCAAGTTGGAGCTCACTATACTGAGCTTACTTTTCTTTCGGGGAGTCAAGTGATCGGACCATATTTTACAATATTCACACACTACCAGATTGCAAAAACTAGCAACCTCTAGCACATACTATCAATGAAACAGCAATATTCAAGTATTTCGAGATTAATTGAAGTCATCAATGATCATAAAAGTCTAATGCTCTATTGATTATCGGCAGGACCACCACCCTCGTCGGCTTTCTGATACTTACGCCAAGATGTTTTCTCCATCAAGAGGTGTCTGTCAGAATAGAAAATGCATCAAACACTTTATATGCTTCCCCCCCCCCCCCCCCCCCAACAATGTTATTCAAATTTAACTTAAGTCCATTATCAAAACCATACAATCATATCAGATTCGGAAAAGGGCCTGATATGTCCGTCTACTATGGTAAATTGTTCAAAATTGTCATCCGTTATACTATTGGGCCATAAAATCCCCTGCCGTCTTACTATCCTAACAAATCTGCCCTTAGTTAGACGGAGGTACCACATGGCATCTTCTCATATGTGCCACGTGGTTGCACGGATGGATGCCACGTGGCACCTCCGTCTAACTAAGGGCAGACTTATTAGGATAGTAAGACGGCAAGGACTTTTATGGCCCAATAGTATAACGAGGGACAATTTTGAACAATTTATCATAGTAAAGGGATATATCAAACCCTTTTCCGTACAGATTTGTTGCTCTGAGAATGGTTATGCGTGCCAAGGATAGAAGGAAACAGTTACACTTGAAAATACAACAACAACAACCCAGTATATAATCACACTTAGTGGGATCTGGGGAGGGTAGTATGTATGCAGACCTTACTCTACCCTGGGGTAGAGAGGCTGTTTCCAAATAGACCCCCGGCATCCTTCCCTCCAAGAACTTCCCACCTTGCTCTTGGGGAGACTCGAACTCACAACCTCTTGGTTGGAAGTGGAGTTGCTTACCATCATTACACTTGAAAATGAAAATAGAAAAAAGAGGACAGAAGCCACATTTTAGATAAGCTTTCATTAGGCAGTGACTGATAAAATACAAGTGCTATTTGTTAAACTCATGATTTTAAAGGTATAAATACAAAGCATGCCATCCTCTTATTTTGGAGTGACCGTACAAATGGGGAAATGCTGAAAACTGGACTCATGTTATATGACTAGCAGAATCCAGTAGAACAGTAAATACCAAACTCAAAAATCCTGACTAGGAACAAACCCATGCTCCCATAAAAAATAATAACATACTGACAGAACACAACTCCAGAAGTAACATAGCACGGATCCAACATAAAGGTCCTAATTTCCTGGGAACAGACATGCAGTCAGGGTCAAACAAGTTCATCTTGCTGGAAAAATACTGATTCAAGTGCTTTCCATTTGTCGCTTTCTAAAGAAGTGCTCACTCATGTGCTTGTCATGCATGCGAATTTTGCCTTTCTATAAGCTTCATCATATTTCTGTGTTTTACATGTACCAGGTAGGGAAGAGTATGCCAATGACTGTGTTTAAAATTCCCTTCCATTCCTTGCATATCTCAACTTAATTTAACTATCGCTGTCATTACCAGGCATATTTTAGCAGATTAAACTGGCTATTCTAAATCTGCTTTCTATGAGTAGTATTTATACGTTTATAAAATAAATAGAACTTCTAATATTTTTATTTGTATTTGCATAATATTGGCATGAGATGAGTTTAAATGGGTTATGTTAGAATATGTAAATAGTAGAACCCTAATCCAATGTGTATTAGGAGTAGGATAGGTTATGTGTATGTATATATAGGACTCATTGTACCATGTTTAATATCAATAATATATTTTTCTCCCGTGCTTTCTCACATGGTATCAGAGCAACCGTGAGAGATTTATCGCTGTGCATACATTCCAGCGATTCCAGGAATTAAAATCAGTCATCGAACCCTTTTCCGGCGACTTTTTTCAAGTAAAATCAGTCTCGGTCAGTGCTGTGCAAAATCCAGCAATACCAAAAGACTCGCCTCTGTGCGGCGACAAAACTCCAGAAATTTCTCCGGCCAAATCAGCCCCACGCGCCGCCAAAAACTTCGGTGCGTGAGCCCACGCGTCGGCGCGTGACCACCTTTCCGGCCAGTTTTTCAGGTAACTCCTTCAGGACAGTTTGGTCGGATACTAATTCCGACCCTACCCATCCTATTTTCGTTCGATCCCGACAACTTTGAGTTTTTTCCGGCGACTACACGTACTTTTCCGGCCAGAATTTCAAAAACTTCGTTCAGGACAGTCTGATCGCCCTCGAATTTCGAGCCTATCCATATTTTTATTTTTCAATTCCGACAACTTTGAATTTTTTCCGGTAGCTACGGTGCTTTTTCCGGCAGCTACAGTGTTCCAGTTTTCTGTTTCTGTTTCAGCGAGTTTTCAGTTGATAATCCAACGATGTCTTTGGGACTCGATGCTTTCGGATCTAGAAACCCGGTTCTGGCAGTTCCGGTGTTATGATTACCTCAGAACCTTTAATGGGAGGTTCAAACTACCTAGCTTGGGCTTCGTCTGTCGAGTTGTGGTGTAAAGGTCAAGGTGTTCAAGATCATCTAATCAAGGAGTCTAGTGACGGAGATGAAAAAGCCAAAGCACATTGGGAGAAGATCGATGCTCAATTATGCAATATTTTGTAGCGATCTATTGATTCCAAGTTGATGCCCTTGTTTCGTCCATTCCAAACATGTTATACACTAATGACATATCTCGTTTCTATGATGTGATATCACGGATGACAAATTTAAAGAAACGGGAATTACATATGTCTACTTACTTGGGTCAAGTGCAGGCAGTTATGGAGGAATTTGAGACGTTGATGCCAGTTTCTGCTAGCGTTGCAAAGCAGCAAGAACACCGACAGGCTGTAAACCTATTGACACACCGATGGATCCAAATTCTAAACTTCTTCCAGGACAGGGGGAGCCTCTTAGCGATCCTGCAAGATATAGGCGGTTAGTTGGTAAATTAAATTATCTTACAGTGACAAGACCTGACATTTCCTTTCCTGTAAGTGTTGTGAGCCAGTTTATGGGTTCACCGTGTGATAGTCATTGGGATGCAGTTGTTCGCATTCTTCGGTATATAAAATCAACTCCAGGTAAAGGTTTATTGTCTGAGGATCGAGGCCATGAGCAGATTGTAGGATACTCTGATGCTGATTGGGCAGGATCGCCTTCTGATAGACGTTCTATTTCTGGATATTGTGTCTTAGTAGGAGGAAATTTGGTATCTTGGAAAAGCAAGAAACAGAATGTGGTTGCTCGGTCTAGTGCCGAAGCAGAATATCGAGCAATGGCTATGGCGACATGTGAGCTAGTTTGGATCAAACAGTTGCTCAAAGAGCTGAAATTTGGTGATGTTAGTCAGATGGGAATTGTGTGTGATAATCAAGCTGCTCTTCTTATTGCGTCAAATCCAGTGTTCCATGAGAGAACTAAGCACATTGAGATTGACTGTCACTTTGTCAAAGAAAAGATACTCTCGGGAGATATTGCTACAAAGTTTGTAAAGTCAAATGATCAGCTTGCAGACATTTCCACCAAGTCCCTCACAGGTCCTCGTATTAACTACATATGTAACAAGCTCGGTACATATGATTTATATGCACCAGCTTGAGGGGGAGTGTTAGAATATGTAAATAGTAGAACCCTAATCCAATGTGTATTAGGAGTAGGATAGGTTATGTTTATGTATATATAGGGCTCACTGTACCATGTTTAATATCAATAATATATTTTTCTCCCGTGCTTTCTCACAGGTTACAATGGTTACTGAGGATTCATATAGCCGAGCCCAACTTGTTTGAGATTGGGACGTAGTTGTTGTACTAGGATATTCTAAGTTGGAAAAGTTGCTTGCGACAATGTAGAAACCTGAGTTTTCCAAAAGCTTGTGCAGTGTCATCTCTGCATACTGTCTTCTGCTCAATATTTTACAGTTATAAAGCTGTGGGGAACTCATTGGTTCCCCAGTGAAGTGTAGTGGTCATGTAATTTCTTGTTTATTCTAGTTCTTTCCATTAGTTCATTTAACATAGAATTGGAAACAGAAAAGTGTGATATCTTAAAAAGCTTTGGCTCCTCAATGTTCTATGTTCAAAATGAAAAAGATAAAGCACTAGAACAAGAAAAAAAAAAAAGAGGTGAGTCTAAAATCCTTTTACATTTTTCAAGACCAAAAAACTTTTGTCTGTATTCTGTTTATTAAAGGCGAATCTTTTTCAACTGAAGGACAGAAGTATAACTCACCTTCAATCTGTTTCCGGATAAATGCCTCTCCAATTTCGATAAATAAAGGATCGGAAGGGGCAAGGAGAAAAGTACAACACCATCGAGGGTCACCATTAACAGTGTTCCTAAGAAAAGTATAAACTCTATCAGTTTCAAAACAAGCAAATCTTCCCAGTATCTGACAATAAAATTTTCAGCCAACTTAGATGTACTTTCTTAGGGAGCACTTCAGAAACAAGAAAATTCTAAAATTACCAGGGATAGAATTTTTACTTTCAGAAACAGAAAGCTAAGTGAGTCCTTAATACTTCTAGTTTTTCAACACAAGAAAGGTTAGTCGGAATTCGTACATTGCTCTATACGAATTTAAAATTGGAAAACTATTGTTCTTTCTCAGATTATAGAAGAGAAGTTGGTGAAAAACTAGGAGAGTAGAGGAAAGAAACTAAAGGGTGCATCTCACTAGCTGTCATAAGCTTATCATCTAACGAACATCACAGAAATCGAACTTTGTTTATAAACATGTTGAAGAAAATTTCTAAAACTTAGCATGGAGAGTGAAGCGAAGGGAAAGAAAGAGATTGTGAAAGATCTGCATATCTACAAAATAAAAGTAATAGAAATCAATGTTATGAAAAGGACCAGCAAGATGGAAATGCACTAATTGAGACAACGAACTTTCAAAAATTGACATACCAGTCTCCAAGTCTTGTAATATTTGCAGATGGGAATATCTTTTTTAATGCAGCTGGAACATTTCCAGAGAATGATGGAAGCACTAGCAGCCATTGGAGAAAAATGAAGGCAAGAAAATTAGTTTGAGCAATCATATTGTGAATTGAAGAAGTAAATAAAAGAAACACCTTCAACTTAATTAAAACACCGGGCTACAAGAAGCCATGGTCTGCCAATCAGAATTCGAACATAACAAAGAAAGAAAAAATTGCTGAAAGATTCCTTTGAAACTAAAAACAATGGCATACCTGGGGTCATGCCCAACTCTTGCATCCGAGATAATATCTGTTTCTGCAATGCTAACTGAATATTGAACCAGTTTTGAGATAAAGGTCCACCCCATCTGCAGTGCAGTATACATTTGTAGTGTAAATATCCAAAAATGAAACACAATAAGATACAGAGAGCAATCCGCAGCAAACTTTGAAGCATAGATACTGTTAGAATATGTAAATAGTAGAACCCTAATCCAAAGTTTATTAGGAGTAGGTTAGGCTATGTGTATTATATATAGGGCTCATTGTATCATGTTTAATTTCAATTATATATTTTTCTCCCGTGCTTTCTCACATGGTATCAGAGCAATCGTGAGATATTTATCGCTGCGCATAAATTCCAGCGATTCCGGGAAGTAAAATCAGTCATCGGAACCCTTTTCCGGCGACTTTTTTCAAGTAAAATCAGTCTCGGTCAGTGCTGTGCAAAATCCAGCAATACCAAAAGACTCGCCTCTGTCCGGCGACAAAACCCCAGAAATTTCTCCGACCAAACCAGTCCCACGCGCCGCCAAGCGCCACCAGAAGCTAGGCGCGTGAGCCCACGCGCCGCGCGCGTGGACCCCTTTCCGGCCAGTTTTTCCGGTGACTCCTTCAAGACAGTTTGCTCGCCCTTGAATTCCGACCCTACCCATCCTATTTTCGTTCGATTCCGACAACTTTGAGTTTTTTCCGGCGACTTTACTGACTTTTTCGGCAGCTACAGTACTTTCCGGCCAGAATTTCTTCAGAACAGTCTGCCGCCCTTGAATTCCGAGCCTATCCATATTTTTATTTTTCAATTCCGACAACTTTGAATTTTTCCGGCAGCTACAGTACTTTTTCCGGCGATACAGTGTTCCAGTTTTTTCCGGGAGCTCCAGTTTTCAGTTTTCTGTTTCAGTTTCAGCGAGTTTTCAGTTAATAATCCAAAGATGTCTTTGGGACTAGATGCTTTCGGTTCTAGAAACCCGGGTTCTGGCAGTTCCGGTGTAATGATTACCTCAGAACCTTTAATAGGAGGTTCAAACTACCTAGCTTGGGCTTCGTCTGTAGAGTTGTTGTGTAAAGGTCAAGGTGTTCAAGATCATCTAATCAAGGAGTCTAGTGACGGAGATGAAAAAGCCAAAGCACATTGGGAGAAGATCGATGCTCAATTATGCAGTATTTTGTAGCGATCTATTGATTCCAAGTTGATGCCCTTGTTTCGTCCATTCCAAACATGTTATTTGGTTCGGGGAAAGGCTCATACTTCATACACTAATGACATATCTCGTTTCTATGATGTGATATCGCGGATGACAAATTTAAAGAAACAGGAATTAGATATGTCTACTTACTTGGGTCAAGTGCAGGCACTTATGGAGGAATTTGAGACGTTGATGACAGTTTCTGTTAGCGTTGCAAAGCAGCAAGAGCAACGACAAAAGTTGTTTCTAGTTCTTGCTCTTGCTGGGCTTCCTAATGATCTTGACTCAGTACGCGATCAGATTTTGGCTAGTCCGACTGTCCCCACAGTTGATGAATTATTCTCTCGCTTACTTCGCCATGCTGCAGCACCAAGTCACCCGGTGAGCTCATCACAGACACTTGATTCATCTATCCTCGTATCCCAATCCGTGGACAATCGGGCTTCTCATACTATGGGGTATAGACGAAGAGGAGGTCGTTTTGGAAGATCTAGACCCAAGTGTTCTTATTGTTATAAACTTGGTCACACTCGTGACGTATGCCATTCTTTACATGGTCGACCACCAAAAAATGCATATGTTGCTCAGACCGAGACTACAGGTAACTAGGGATTTTCTGAATCTGAAAGGAAGTATAATGAGTTCCTTAAATATTGAGCAAGTAAGCAGACGTCTCCACAAGTAGCCACTGTTGCTCAGACTGATACTTCTGTTGCTGGTAATTCTTTTGCTTGTGTTTCCCAGTCTAGTCCTCTTGAACAATGGGTTGTGGACTCAGCTGCTTCTAATCATATCTCTGGTAATAAATCCCTTTTGTCAAATATTGCGTATTCACAGTTTCTTCCCAACGTTACTTTAGCTAATGGGTCTCAAACTAAAGCAAAAGGAGTTGGACAAGCGAATCCTCTACCCTCTGTCACTCTAGATTCCGTTCTTTATGTCCCTGGCTATCCTTTTAATCTTGCATCTGTTAGTCGTTTGACTCGTGCCCTCCATTGCGGAATATATTTTATTGATGACTCTTTTATTATGCAGGACCGCAGTACGGGACAGACGATTGGAACAGGACTTGAATTAGACGGACTCTACTACCTTAACTCATTAACATCCTCTAAGGCCTGTCTAGTTGCAGATCCTCCAAACCTACTTCACAGTCGTTTAGGACATCCTAGCTTGTCCAAACTTCAGAAGATGGTGCCTCGTTTGTCTAGTTTATCCACATTAGAGTGTGAGTCATGTCAGCTCGGGAAACATACCCGTGCCTCCTTTCCTCGTAGTATTGAGAGTCGTGCAGAGTCTGTTTTTTCTTTAGTTCTTCGGATATGGGGTCCTAGTAGAGTTAGTTCAACCTTGGGATTTCGTTATTTTGTTAGTTTCATTTATGATCATTCAAGATGTACTTGGATTTTCTTAATGAAAGATCGTACTGAGTTGTTTTCTATATTCCAGAATTTTTGTGCTGAAATTAAAAATCAATTTGGTGTTTCTATTCGCACTCTTCGCAGTGATAATGCCTTAGAATATTTATCCTCTCAATTTCAGCAGTTTATGTCTTCTCATGGAATTATTCATCAGACCTCTTGTCCTTATACCCCTCAGCAAAATGGGGTTGCAGAGAGAAAGAATAGGCACATTATTGAGACTGCTCGCACACTTCTCATTGAATCTCATGTTCCGCTACGTTTTTGGGGTGATGCAGTTCTCACATCTTGTTATTTGGTTAATCGGATGCCTTCATGTCCCATCCAGAATCAGATTCCGCATGAGTTATTGTTTCCCCAGTCACCCTTATACCCTGTTCCCCCTCGTGTTTTTGGGAGCACTTGTTTCGTTCATAACTTAGCTCCTGGGAAAGATAAGTTAGCTCCTCGTGCTCTCAAGTGTGTCTTCCTTGGTTATTCTCGTGCTCAGAAAGGCCATAGCTGTTATTCACCTCATCTTCGTAGGTACCTTATGTGAGCCGATGTCACATTTTTTGAGTCTAAACCTTTCTTTACCTCTTCTGACCAATCTGACCATCTTGATATATCTGAGGTTTTACCTATACCGGCCTTTAGGGAGTCTACTATATCTCCTCCTTCACCTTCCGCTACAGAAGTCTTACCCATTCCAAACGTTGGAACGTCTACTGTGGCTCCTCCTAGACTCCCTGCACAAGACACTCCACTCTTACATATCATCGTCGTCCTCGCCCAGCACCCGGCCCGGTTGATTCACGTCCTGCACCTGACCCTGCTCCTACTGCGGACTTGTCTCTTCCGATTGCACTTCGGAAAGGTATACGGAACACCCTTAATCCTAATCCCCATTATATCGGTTTAAGTTATCATCGTTTGTCATCACCCTATTATGCTTTTCTATCTTCTTTGTCCTTTGTTTCCATCCCTAAGTCTACAGGTGAAGCATTGTCTCATCCAGGGTGGCGACAGGCTATGACTGACGAGATGTCTGCTTTACATACGAGTGGTACTTGGGAGCTTGTCCCTCTTCCTTCAGGTAAATCTACTGTTGGTTGTCGTTGGGTATATGCAGTCAAGGTTGGTCCAGATGGTAAGGTTTATCGTCTTAAGGTTCGTCTCTTTGCCAAGGGATATACTCAGATATTTGGGCTTGATTACAGTGATACCTTCTCTCCCGTGGCTAAGATAGCATCAGTCCGCCTTTTTCTCTCTATGGCTGCTGTTCGCCATTGGCCCCTGTATCAGGTGGACATTAAAAATGCATTTTTACACGGTGACCTTGAGGATGAAGTTTATATGGAGCAACCACCTGGGTTTGTTGCTCAGGGGGAGTCTCGTGGCCTTGTATGTCGCTTGCGCCGGTCACTTTATGGTCTAAAGCAGTCTCCTCGAGCCTGGTTTGGTAAGTTTAGCACTGTTATCCAGGACTTTGGCATGACTCGGAGTGAAACTGATCACTCTGTATTCTATCGGCATTCTGATTCACGTCTCTGTATTTATCTAGTGATCTATGTTGACGACATTGTTATTACCGGCAATGACCAGGATGGTATTACTAAATTGAAGCAACATCTCTTTCAACACTTTCAGACTAAGGATCTGGGCACACTAAAGTATTTTCTGGGTATTGAGGTCGCACAGTCTAGCTCAGGTATTGTGATCTCACAACGGAAGTATGCCTTAGATATTCTTGAGGAGACAGGAATGACAGGTTGTAAACCTGTTGACACTCCAATGGATCCGAATTCTAAATTTCTTCCAGGACAGGGGGAGCCTCTTAACGATCCTGCAAGATATAGGCGGTTAGTTGGTAAGTTAAATTAAATTATCTTACAGTGACAAGACCTGACATTTCCTTTCCTGTGAGTGTTGCGAGCCAGTTTATGGGTTCGCCATGTGATAGTCATTAGGATGCAGTTGTTCGCATTCTTCGGTATATAAAATCAACTCCAGGTAAAGGTTTATTGTTTGAGGATCGAGGCCATGAGCAGATTGTTGGATACTCTGATGCTGATTGGGCAGGATCGCCTTCTGACAGACGTTTTACTTCTGGATATTGTGTCTTAGTAGGAGGAAATTTGGTATCTTGGAAAAGCAAGAAACAAATGTGGTTGCTCGGTCTAGTGCAGAAGCAGAATATCGAGCAATGGCTATGGCGACATGTGAGCTAGTTTGGATCAAACACTTGCTCAAAGAGCTGAAATTTGGTGATGTTAGTCAGATGGGACTTGTGTGTGATAATCAAGCTGCTCTTCATATTGCGTCAAATCCAGTGTTCCATGAGAGAACTAAGCATATTGAGATTGACTGTCACTTTGTCAGAGAAAAGATACTCTGGGGAGATATTGCTACAAAGTTTGTAAAGTCAAATGATCAGCTTGCAGACATTTTCACCAAGTCCCTTACTGGTCCTCGTATTAACTACATATGCAACAAGCTCAGTATATATAATTTATATGCACCAGCTTGAGGGGGAATGTTAGAATATGTAAATAGTAGCACCCTAATCCAAAGTGTATAGGAGTAGGTTAGGTTATGCGTATTATATATAGGGCTCATTGTATCATGTTTAATATCAATTATATATTTTTCTCCCACGCTTTCTACAGATACCATGAGAAATGTAATACAAATAGGGATGAATTTAGTCGCATCTTCTGTATGAACAAGTTAAAAGTGCAGATAAGGACCCAAGGATGTGGCCTAGTGGTCAATGAAGTGGGTTGAGAACCTGAGGTCTTAAGTTCAAATCTCAAAGGAGACAAAAACACTAGGTACCAACCTGTCCAAGCATTGGTGGATAGAGTTACTACATACCTGGTGGGAGGTAGCAGGTAGTCTCTGGAATTAGTCGAGGTACGTGCAAGTTGGCTCTGACACCACGATTATCAAAAAACGGTGTCGATAAAGATGCATGCTTTCATCTTCATCCTCAAAAAATACAAACTCTAACGAGGAAAACGTCGGATTGTGCTAAGACAACTCATCCTCTAGAGGATAAAACATGACACCTGGTCTTCCTTACCTCAACATAGAAATGGTAAGACACAAATAGCAAAGGATAATAGGCAGTTAGGGAAAAAGCATGGAGAGAAATCAGTTTAGCTTTGCAAAAAATTGAGGCACAAACGAATCTTCAAGCTCTTATAACATTGGTGAGAAATGGACCTCACATATGATTCCCGTCTCAAAAAGAATCTACGAAGAACAAGAGGCCACAATAGGATGGAAAATTTTATTAGTAGACTTAGCCTATCCCTGTTGGCCGTCCAATCATATGAGAAGGATTGTGTGCATCAATAAGATGACAAGTAAATTTAGAATTCATTATAGATCTTATTGGGCGAGCTAAACTCACTTAGATGTGGCTGAACATCCTAAGATAGGCCTGCTTTAACACATCAGAAATATCATCCTTTCCTAGGTACTGAACCCTTTAACTTTGAGCACCATATACTGGAGTTCAAAGTCAATTTGCCGCATGACATTTAATTTACAAAATCTTTACAAAATATATGCCCTGTTCTCACAAGATACCTGAACCAGATAACATTTGTTACAACGTATGATTTACCAGCATTTGTTGTGGCTGGAAATGCCCTTGATTGAAAAGACAAGTTAGAAATAAGGGACGGGTTATGGTACTCACGCGTGTAGGTTTCCCATGCGAGCCCAAGCCAGGAAGGCAGGTCCACCAAAGAAATCATTTAGATCTTGAGTAGTAATATTATAATCCTGATCATAAACAAACATGAATCAAAAAGTGTTTATAAGCATCTAATGAAGCTTCTAATAAAACCATATCAGGCTGTATCATGAGCGAGAACTAATCAAGCACTATGGTATTTGTCTCCTACGCACTATCAGTAATAAGAACCCCAAGGTAAACATCAAGCAGATATAATCTCTGTAGCAACATAAGATATGGACATAATGACCATAAAAGAACTAGGAAAGTAACATTAAGCAGATATTGGCACACTGCTTTTCAGCACCAAATAAAATAGCCAAGAATTAATAGCATGAAGGGATGTATTTTCAGTAAATTTCAGAGAAAATTGCTGCATTCTAGAAGAACAAGATTTTAACTGATGGCATATGTTAAAATATGTAAATCGTAGAAAAATAACCCTAATCCAATATATATTAGGAGTAGGATAGGTTATGTATATATATTAGGGCTCATTGTATCATGTTTAACATAAGAGTATAATATATTTTCTATCGTGCTTTCTCATATGGTATCAGAGCAATTGTGAGAGATTTATCGCTGTGTATAAATTCCAGCAATTCCGAGAAGAAAAATTAGACACCGAAAACCTTTTTCCGGCGACGTTTTCAAGGATGTTTACGTCTGCCTTCTTTCTGTCAGTGTTGTACAAAATCCATCACTACCACAAGAGCCTCCACTGTCCGGCGAACAAACCCCACAAAAAATCTCCGGCAAACAGTACCCCACGCGCCCTAACGCACCACCAGAAGCTCAGGCGCGTGAGCCCACGTGTCGGCGCGTGCAACTCTTTCCAACCACTTTTGAAAAAATTTCTTCTGGGCAGTTGGGTCGTGTACCAATTCCGACACCACCCATACTGTTTTCGTTTGATTCCGACCCCTTTAAATTTTTCCGGCAACTACACTGACTTTTTCCGGCAGCTACAGTACTTTTCCGACAAAACCAGTGTTTCTTTCATCTTCTTCAGCAAGTTTCAGTTCATTCTTCCGATTATTCAACGATGTCTTTGGGAGTCAATTCTTTCGGGTCTAAAAACACGGGTTCTGGCAGTTCCGGTGTTATGATTACCTCCGAACCTTTAATGGGAGGTTCAAACTACTTAGCTTGGACTCGTCTGTCGAGTTGTGGGTTCAAACTACGTGTGCTAGTCTTTACATGGTCGACCACCCAAAAATGCTTATGTTGCTCAGACCGAGACTACAGGTAACCAGAGACTTTCTGTATTTAAATGGGAGTATAATGAGTTACTTAAATATCGAGCAAGTAAGCAGACATCTCCACAAGTAGCCTCTGTTGCTCAGACTGATATTTCTGTTGCTGGTTATTCTTTTGCTTGTGGTTCCCAGTCTAGTCCTCTTGAATAATGGGTTGTGGACTCAGCTGCTTCTGATCATATCTCTGGTAACAAATCCCTTTTGTCAAATATTGCGTATTCACAGTCTTTTCCCAATGTTACTTTAGCCAATAGGTCTCAAACTAAAGCAAAAGGAGTTGGACAAGCGAATCCCCTACCCTCTGTCACTCTAGATTCTGTTCTATATGTCCATGGCTGTCCTTTTAATCTTGCATCTGTTAGTCGTTTGACTCGTGCCCTCCATTGTGGTATATATTTTATTGATGATTCTTTTATTATGCAGGACTGCAGTACGGAACAGACGATTGGAACAGGACTTGAATCAGAAGGACTTTACTACTTTAACTCACTTACTTCCTCCAAGGCATGTTATGTTACCGATCCTCCGGACCTAATTCACAGACGTTTAGGACATCCGAGCTTATCCAAGCTTCAGAAGATGGTGCCTAATTTGTTTAGTTTATCTACATTAGAGTGTGAGTCATGTCAGCTCGGAAAACATACCCGAGCCTCTTTTCCTCGTAGTATTGAGAGTCATGCAGAGTCTGTTTTTTCTTTAGTTCATTCTGATATACGGGGTCCTAGTAGAGTCAGTTCAACCTTGGGATTTCGTTATTTTGTTAGTTTTCATTGATCATTCAAGATGTACTTGGATTTTCTTAATAAAAGATCGTTCTGAGTTGTTTTCTATATTCCAAAATTTTTGTGCTGAAATTAAAAATCAATTTGGTGTTTCTATTCGCACTTTTCGCAGTGATAATATTTATCCTCTCAATTTCAGCAGTTTATGACTTCTCAAGGAATTTTCATCAGAGATCAGACCTCTTGTCCTTATACCCCTCAACAAAATGGGGTTGCAGAGTGAAAGAATAGGCACATTATTGAGACTGCTCGCACACTTCCCATTAAATCTCATGTTCCGCTGCGTTTTTGGGACGATGCAGTTCTTACATCTTGTTATTTGGTTAATCGGAAGCCTTCATCTCCCATCCAGAATCAGATTCCGTATGAGGTATTGTTTCCCAGTCACCCTTATACTCTGTTCCCCCTCGTGTTTTTGGGAGCACTTGTTTCGTTCATAACTTAGCCCCTGAGAAAGATAAGTTAGCTCCTCGTTCTTTCAAGTATGTCTTCCTTGGTTATTCTCGTGTTCAGAAGGGATATCGTTGTTACTCACCTGATCTTCGTAGGTACTTTATGTCCTCTGACGTCATATTTTTTGAGTCTAAACCTTTCTTTACCTCTTCTGACCATTCTGACCATCTTGATATATCTAAGGTTTTACCTATACCGACCTTTACGGAGTCTACTATAGCTACTCCTTCACCTTCTGCTACAGAAGTCTTACCCATTCCAATCGTTAGATAGTCTAGTGTGGCTCCTCCTAGACTCCCTGCCACTGAAACTCCAGTATTGACATATCATCGTCGTCCTCACCCAGCATCCGGCCCGACTGATTCACGTCGTGCACCTGACCCTTCTCTTACTGCGGACTTGTCTCTTCCGATTATACTTCGGAAAGGTATACGGACCACCCTTAATCCTAATCCCCATTATGTCGGTTTAAGTTATCATCGTTTGTCATCACCCTATTATGCTTTTCTATCTTTTTTGTCCTCTGTTTTCATCCCTCAGTCTACAGGTGAAGCATTGTCTCATCCAGGGTGGTGACAGGCTATGAATGACGAGATGTCTGCTTTACATACAAGTTGTACTTGGGAGCTCGCCCCTCTTCCTTCAGATAAATCTACTATTGGTTGTCGTTGGGTATATGCAGTCAAGGTTGGTCCAGATGGTAAGGTTTATCGTCTTAAGGTTCGTCTCTTTGCCAAGGGATATACTCAGATATTTGGGCTTGATTACAGTGATACCTTCTCTCCCGTGGCTAAGATAGCATCAGTCCGCCTTTTTCTCTCTATGGCTGCTGTTCGCCATTGGCCCCTGTATCAGGTGGACATTAAAAATGCATTTTTACACGGTGACCTTGAGGATGAAGTTTATATGGAGCAACCACCTGGGTTTGTTGCTCAGGGGGAGTCTCGTGGCCTTGTATGTCGCTTGCGCCGGTCACTTTATGGTCTAAAGCAGTCTCCTCGAGCCTGGTTTGGTAAGTTTAGCACTGTTATCCAGGAATTTGGTATGACTCGAAGTGAAGCTGATCACTCTGTATCCTATCGGCATTCTGCTTCGAGTCTCTCTATTTATCTGGTGGTCTATGTTGACGACATTGTTATTACCGACAATGACTAGGATGGTATTACTAAATTTAAGCAACATCTCTTTCAACACTTTCAGACTAAGGATCTGAGCAAACTAAAGTATTTTCTGGGTATTGAAGTCGCTCAGTCTAGCTCAGGTATTGTGATCTCACAATGGAAGTATGCCTTAGATATTCTTGAGGAGACAGAAATGACAGCTTGTAGACCTGTTGACACTCTGATGGATCCGAATTCTAAACTTCTGCCAGGACAGGGGGGGCCTCTTAGCGATCCTGCAAGGTATAGGCATTTGGTTGGTAAATTAAATTACCTTACAGTGACAAGACCTGGCATTTACTTTCTTGTGAGTGTTGTGCAGTCTTCAAGATAGCGTGAAGCGAGAAAAAACGACAACCCCTATTTTACGAAAAGCGAGAAGCGAGAAGCGCCCGTTTTTTTGAAGTGAAGCGCAATTTTTTTCAAAAAAAAATAAACTAAATATGGCCTAAACAACACATGTAATTGTATACTTTGGCCAGATTATTGGCAAAAACGGGACAGAAACGGGGCAGAAAATTTCTAGAAAAAATTCTCCAACATTTCGACGTTATTTGGACGTTTAGAAAGAAAAAGAAAAAGAAAAAAAAAAAAGAAGAAGAAGACGAAGAAGATTAGAAGAAGAAGAAGATCGAATAAAAATAAAAACATATCTCTTGAGTCTTGAAACTTGAAAGTTGTCCTCTTTTTGTTGTAATGTTGAAGAAGAAAAGAAGAAAAAATCTAGCTTGTTTGTTGTAATGTTGAAAAAGAAGAACTGTAGAAGAAAAACTGGTTGAAGAAGAAGAAGAAAGACTGCATAGGGCTGTTAATTTCAAGAAGCGCACGCTTCCATCGCTTCTTCCGCTTCACGCTTTTAGGGTTGAAGCGCACGCTTTATCGTACCTACGTCGCTTCTAACTCTTGAAGCGTCTGACCAGTCGCCTCGCTTCGCTTCTCGCTTAAAGCGAGAAAGCGACCGCTTTCCTAAACAGTGGCGTTGTGAACCAGTTTATGGGTTCTCCGTGTGACAGCCATTGGGATGCAGTTATTCGCATTCTTCGGTATATAAAATCAACTCCATGTAAATGTTTATTGTTTAAGGATCGAAGCCATGAGCAGATCGTTGGATACTCCGATGCTGATTGAGCAGGATCAACTTCTGACAGGCGTTCTACTTCTGGATATTGTGTCTTGGTAGGAAGAAATTTGGTATCTTGAAAAAGCAAGAAACAGAATGTGGTTGCTCGGTCTAGTGCAGAAGCAGAATATCAAGCAATGGCTATGGCGACATGTGAGTTAATTTAGATCAAAGAGTTGAAATTTGGTAAGGTTAGTCAGATGGGACTTGTGTGTGATAATCAAATTGCTCTTCACATTGCGTTAAATCCGGTGTTCCATGAGAGAACTAAACACATTGAGATTGACTGTCACTTTGTCAGAGAAAATATACTCTCGGGAGATATTGCTACAAAGCTTGTGAAGTCAAATGATCAGCTTGCAGACATTTTCACCAAGTCCCTCACTGATCCTCAAAATTAACTACATATGTAACAAGCTCGATACATATGATTTATATGCACCAGCTTGAGGGGGGGTGTTAGAATATTTAAATAGTAGAAAAATAACCCTAATCCAATAATATATTAGGAGTAGGATAGGTTATGTATATATATGGCTCATTATATCATGTTTAATATAAGAGAATAATATATTTTCTCCCGTGCTTTCTCACAGCATATGAAACCTTAACTACTCGGTGCAAAAACTAAACAATTTAATCAACAACAAAAAAAGGACAATCCGGTGCACTAAGCTCACGGTATGCGCGGGGTCCGGAGAAGGACCGGACCATAAGAGTCTATCTGAAATAAAGCCCAAGTTCTGGCCTACTTCATAGAGGTAGATTCAAGAAAGAAGTGCTAAGTTTAGCAATATAGAAACAACGCATATGTTAGCAGAAAGATAGGTTTGTAGCATTTGTACTACCACAACTGACTCGGTTAACATATACGAACTCATGCTCTTGCTCAAAGGTATCAAACAGCTTGTATGACTTTCCCCATATGAATATCAGGCAGAAATTGCCATGGCAACAGCTAATTTGGCTCTAAATTAAGCTAGAGGAACCCACAAATCCAAAGCTATAAGAATACCAAGAAAACTTTTTGCCAGATAGCTTCTTGCCCCGTAAACGCTAAAGGTAAGTTGATTCCTTGAAGTGCCATCCAATCTATTTCTTTCTCCCACCTTTGCCAATCCCACCAAACAAATGAATCTGCATGGGAAAGTAGGAATATGCTAAGCTGTTACACTAGCAGCATCTCAAAAACCAATAAAAAGTAGAAATATGCAGAGTTGTTATACCAGCAGCATCTCAAAAAATACGAACAGTAAACATCCATAAATAGAAAACTAATGATTCTCCTAATGCCGACAGAGTAGACTTATCAAGTAAAAGGGTTTTCAATCAGTCTCAACTCAAATCTGAACAGCTTAAAGCTCTACTGGAATAGTTCAGAAAAATGGCTGAATTCAAGAGGTATCTACAGCTCTATAACTTATTATAAATGCTTTGATATATTAACTTAACATTCTTGATAGAAATGACTTCAATGTCAAACTCCAGATAAGTTGTCCATGACCAGAGTAAGACTGATTACAGCCTTAGAAAAGATAAGGATGAAAACCGTCAACAAGATCTGATTTTCTTCTGTATTTTGCTCTTTGGGCATCATCTTCTAATATGTTTGGGCACTGTTAGAATATGTAATAGTAGAACCCTAATCCATTGTGTATTAGGAGTAGCCTAATCCAATGTTTATTAGGAGTAGGATAGGTTATGTGTGTATATATAGGGCTCATTGTATCATGCTTAATCTCAGTTATATTGTTCTCCCGTGCTTTCTCACATGGTATCAGAGCTTTGGTGAGATAATTATCGTTGTGCGTCATTCCAACGACATCCGGGAAGAAATAACTCAGTCACCGTGCAATTTTCCCGTGACCTAAGTGACTAATTGCGTCAAAGTCACTAATTATCAGTGTTGTGCAAAAACGAACACCACCACAAGGTTCCCAAGAGAGATCCGACCAAACCCCAGCAAACCCCACCGGAAAACTGCCCTTCACGCGCCGTCACGCGCCAAATTTACTCTGGCAGATCCGACTCACGCGCCCCACACGCTGGCGTGAGCACTGTTCCGGTGAGATTTTTACGAAGGTCTTTCAGGACAGTTAGATCGCCCTCAAATTCCGAGCCTACCCATATTTTTATTTTTCAATTCCGACCACTTTGAAGTTTTCCGGCATCTACAGTAATTTTCCGGCAAAAACAGTATTTCCTTCATCTATTTCAGCGAGTTTTCAACGATGTCTTTGGGACACGATGCTTTCGGGTCAAGAAACCCAGGTTCGATGTTAACTATATATGTAACAAGCTCGGTACATATGAATTATATGCACCAGCTTGAGGGGGAGTGTTACAATATGTAATAGTAGAACCCTAATCCAATGTGTATTAGGAGTAGCCTAATCCAATGTTTATTAGGAGTAGGATAGGTTATGTGTGTATATATAGGGCTCATTGTATCATGTTTAATCTCAGTTATATTTTTCTCCCGTGCTTTCTCACAGGCACAAGAGAGCATTTGCAATGCACAAATATGCGGAGAAGGATTGAGGAACATCGTGAATTGTGGTTTCATCGTCCTATTATCAGATGAGAAAAGGACTGAGATCTAAAGAGGAAAAGGAAAAATCACTAGAAAAGAATAGCAAAAGAAGGCATCAATATTGTTAGCACAAACACAGTGAAATTACAGTGGTATAAGGCTTTCAAACAGGATATCAGAAGATAGATGCTCAAACTGTAAAAATCAACTAAATACCGCATTATGTTTCCCATTATTTATGATTGAGGGCATACCTATAACTAGTATTTCGGTGATGGTGCATTTTTTGCTGCACTTTAATATGAGACAACAATTTATGCATAAGAGGTTGTCGGGGGGGGGGGGGGGGGGGTAAGAGAAGGGGAGAGAGAGAGTTGTATTCTTACAGCTGGATGTGACGACATTTTGATAGTAGTTCCATGGTACCGGCCGTTGGATCGTCACTCCATCTGCTTCTACAAGAGGCAGTAATCCTGGCTTCGGAACTGAAGCTAACTGAACACCTTGTCCCATGAAATATGAGCACCACACCTATACTTTAAATACCAGTGTAACCCAGATGTGATTTCAACGGCTGTAGTTCCTTGAATCCTAAGAGAAAACAAATCAAAGATAGATTCATCACCCATTTTAAACCTCTTTTAGACAATATTGGTTGAAGCAGAACTAAACGTGCAGCCATAACATGTTCAACTGTATCCTAGCACAGGATAACAAAGTTTTAAATATTCTAACAAGAAAATCTGGACAGATGCCAAAAGAGGCCAAGGCAATCAACTGTCAACTCTTAAGAGTTAAGTCATAAACATATCATGTTCAAAAGCTCGTACTAAAAATGAAGAGTGCCAATTGACATTAACAAACTAATCTCTTTAAGAACTTTGCAAGAAACTTGCTAAAACACTTTGCAGCCACCTGGTACGGCGGCAAAGTTGGCAATATTATGAACCAAGGACTTACACCAAACAATAACTAATTAAACAATGTGTAACTGGAAGAAGTAAATAAGGAGTATCAACAGTCATTGCCTGCTTAAAGGAAAATACAAATTTTCTACAATAAAAAGAACATAAAACTTTTAGCAATCAGAGAGCAGATGTCAAAAAGTGTAACATAATGAGATCCTTTAACCATTCGTTAACATACAATATCTCAGGTGAATTTCTGCTTGAACTCTTGTAATTGGTTATACGAAAGCAGCTTCTTCCACCACAAAGATCCTACATTTACATATAAAATGTCATGTATAAATTGCAAATAGTCAACTAACAAGTCAGTTTGGCGAGAATAAAATGCAGCTATACTATAGTAACAAAACTATAAGAATATAAAAGATCCCAACTTACAGCAGCCTAAGACGATACTTCAACATCATTAGAGAAAAAGAAAAATTAAGAATTAGCCACTCAAATACAATTTCCGACCTTATACTTATTCAAGCAAGGATATAGTATCCTATACACACAGTGATCATAAAAGTAAGGATTATTTACCAATTTTTTTGGTATTAACAAGTGTTACAATAATAATTTATTCCCAAAATTTGTGCTGCCAGTTTTGAACTTATTAGAGAACCAATTAATAGTTCACACAAAGGACATATACTGATGTCATTTGTGTTTATAACTAAAACAGTTAAGTGGTTCTTCAAAAATATGATGTTTTTTCATCAATCTTGAGCATTTATGGATTGAACCAAGAAAAACAGTAAACCTTAAGTTAGAGACATAGTGAATTACCAATTCCTAAACAAAATGGGAATAAATGGGAGAGACCAATAATTTGAAAACCCAAGGAGATAACTGTTCAGTACCTTAGAAACAATCTCAAATTCAAAGCTGTGCAAATGGGCAGGAAGTAGCCTCCGCAAAACACCCTTAGCTGCAGATTCTTGAACTATTGGTGGTGCCTGTTTGCTATGCAAACGCCTCAGCACAGACTCTATAGCATCTGATTCTACTGCTGATGCTTTACAAAGAAACACAGAAAGAATTGCAGGTAGAAACCAAAACTTTAGATTTACCATACTTTTCGAAACGAGTCTAATTGTTGTTGATCATATAATGTTAATTTGAATAACAAAGGGTAGACTGTTTAATTTCAAGCTAAGGTTTTTACTAATATGGGAATCTGAACATTATATAATTAGACCCATTTGAAGATAATTTTATTTTAGTATTCTTCGTAGTTGGTTCCATAGTGAAGAAGATTCTTGTCCTTTTTTTCTTCTTTTTTTTTTCTTTTTTTTTTTTTTTTTGGCTGGGGATTTAGAGGATAAGTCTAATGACAACGCATCATTTGGTTATATAATCAAATTGCCTACTAGATGTGATGAGAAGTAGGAACTAGGAAGTCAAAAAAGTAGTAAAAAAATTGCCGTACTTCCTTGGAAAAAGTCGCATAAACTTTTCCACAAGAGTATATTTTTATTACAGAAGACTCACCTTGTCTTAATCAGCTTTTTTCTCTAGATCTCTTCAATAAGTATCACTGAATATTTTACTTCAAATCAATAAATTTAAGACATTGTATTTTTCATACATAATCTTGACCAATTAATTTGACATTTAGGTTGTGACAGCAATTTTATTTCCTAATCCTAGTAAAGAACATCAAATCCTCTTTTATTTTATATTCATAGTGTTTGTACATTTTACAAGTTAATTTAACATTTAGATTGTGATAACTGTTAGTAAAATTGTGTTCACAATCAGAAACAGAAAAATATATTAGATGAACATAACATAAATATATTTAAAAAGATTCCGAGCCTAAGAGAAAATTTTGTTTCCTTTAGGAACTTAATCCCTTCAAGGTTGTTGAATTAATTCCTCCCAGCATAGAATGAAACAACTATTATGTAATACTGACAATCAAAATTACAGATTTAAGCAAACTCAACAAACGGCAACAATTCACACATTAACCATTTAATTTTGTTTTGAAAAACGATGCCGAAAAGATAAGATAATTTTCAGAATTTTTGGTGTATTGAAAAATGAGGCAGTGAAAGACATGGACTTCAACAGAGACTGGAAAAGGAGTTTGTAGAGAGAATGAGCAACCTCTCACTACCACTCCCACCAGAAAACTCTTGCCAGATCTCTCCAAACCTCCTGATAAACAATCCCTTACACAATATCAATCATCTTCTATAACAAATCCTAGTACAAGTGCTATCTCATACAAGGATAGGTTAACTCAAGGGAAAATATTCTCTATGGAACAACAATCTTACCTAAGATTACATTGCACCTCAATGGATGCCCAAATCTATGATGATGAAGACCCTCCGATAGACTCTATGTGCAATAATTTGAAACAAATATCCCTAAGTGAGGAGGACAAAAAAGAATGTATAACCTTTGGAAGTTTTCATTGATCATAAAGCTTGTGGGGGAAAGAATAATACACCACTACCTAAAAAAGAAAACACAAGAATTATGGAAGATTGATGAAAACTACCCCCTCATGAACTTAGGGGAAGACTACTATACAGTAAAATTGATGAAGGAAGAGAGTGTGGCTAAGATCCTACACAATGGTCCATGGTTCATCAATGGATACTTCTTATTAGTACAACAATGGATTCCAAATTTTGTGGCAGCTAAGGCATGCCGAAATCACACAGCTGTATGGATTAGATTACTCCAACTATCTACGAAATTTTACGATGGAATCATACTTAAAAAAAATTGAAAATCTTATTGGCAAATTACTGAAGGTGGATGCATGCACATCTGCCACATTGAGAGGAAGATATGCCCGCCAATGTGTAGATTGCCCCTGAACAAACCAGTCCAAACCTCTATCTTAATTGGGTAACATGTTCAACCAATCTTATACGAAGGAGAAGGTTTCTTATGCAAAAATTGTGGCCGTTTGGGGCACTCAACAATGAGTTGCACCTATTACATAACACCAAGTAGCAATCAGAAAGGAAGGATCAGTGAAGAAGTAGCAGTCCCTGAGGGCGAAGACATTAAGGAGTGGAAAACAGTATCCTTTCCCAAGAAAGGCAAAAATAAAGTCACCAATCCACAACCACTGAGAGAAGCAGTCCCTAATGACAAAGGTAAAAAATCACATTTATTGGCTCCAAGGCCAGGTAAGTCACATTCCCCATGTACGTTTCTTACAAAACTGGATACACTATTAGATCCTACCTTAATTTTAGCTACTGTTTCATCCATTTGTGCCTCCCAATCAGTCAAAGGTAATGATACTCGTTCAGACACTCAAATCCTCACTGGAAAACCATATCATATGGGTAATGGTGGTTTTACGAAGAAATCACATGAGAACATTGTTTTGAAAAATACTACAAACAAAATAATTGAAAATAAAAATACTATTTTGCATGGCATTACAGTGGCCACTACGTGTCACAAGAATATCCTAATAATCACGAACAAAATCCTTTGGCTATTAAAATGGACAAGGAACTAACTAGTGCGTTAATGAATCTATTAAAACATAACAATATATCTACTTCTACTACAAACCAATCCGGGTCACTAACCAACCAATCAACGGATGAAAATAGTAATCAACTAACAAACAATCTAGAAACTACCCCCGCAAATAATAACTCATCCATGCAACACATGGAAGTTGAAAAATGCCAAGTGGCAAAGACCATATCCATGCAAAATCCTGTAGAAACTGCTATAAACTACACGCAAAAAATCCCTCCAATTACTACCCTAGATCACATCATTACAAATCCTACTACCCACATAGTTACTTCTCCCTCTATAATATTGCAATCAGACTCCAAGAATGGCATGAACTCCATTAACACTTAGAAGGAGGTATCGTCTACTTCAGCTCTTTCACCTATCAAGAAACCCAACGATGAACAAACTACCTCCTTTTCCACCCTAAATCCAACCACCACCAGTAATCTATGCACAGCCATCGAGCCCTCCCAACCATGTACCCCAGTCATGGGTTAAATTGGGGCTCCAGGGACAAGCCATATCCTTCAACATGGAGATCAACGGGCACGACTCCATTCTAATCATTCAAAACACATACTTTCTAGCACAATTGATCTCAGAAGTAATGACCATACCTATGAACAACTACATCAATAATGTGGATGAGCAATTACAACCCCTTGCTCCATCAATGAATCAGAACCTAGTGCAAATCATGCAAGGCATGTGGAACATACCACACAATGCAAATCAACAGCTACCCCAGAACCCACCACTCAACTTGCTTTTTGTTTGCGCTGGAGGACCTAATCATGTTGAACCCCATTTTCACCCAATGGGCACCCCAGCATCACATGCAAGACCAATAACTAAGTCCACATCCAGAGCCGATGGAGGTTCAACCACCAGTTCCCAACATGCAGAACTAGAGAGGAGCCCTGGAGGAAGAAGAAGAGGAAGAGGACGACCTAGAAATTCTATTAGAGCCACCACTGACCTTTTCAAACCTAAACGAGGTAAAAATCCTCTTCTTTAAAGAAATGTTAGATAGAAAATGCATATACAACTGCCCAACGACACTTTACAAGAGTTCCCTGGACATTCATCCTTCCCACGATCCCATGGTGGGCAAGAATGTAGTCATTCTAGTCCCCTCCTTGAGGAGGGATCCAAACAACATCCCCCCAACAATCCCAATGAATCAGTATAGTTATTTGGAATGTTCGGGGTGTAAACAATGAAAACTTTAGAAGACACTTCCGTGAAATTATGGATACTCATAAGCCAAACCTAGTTGCAAACAGCCATGTGTCTATCCTGGATGATTACAATTTTAATGAGATGGTTGAGATCCCAGCGGAGGAAAACTCTGGGGGTATGGTGCTACTATGGAATACTGTTGTGATCAACGTTTACAATTTTACCAAAAATGGCCAATCCATCCATGCCATGATTGAGGTAAAACCCAAAAACTTTCCATGGCTTTTTTCTACTGTTTATGCTAGTAATAATATTGCTAATAGGATGCTATTATGGGATAATTTTAAATATATATATATATATATATATATATATATATATATATATATATATATATATATATATACACGGATAAATTTGGGGCTAGAATTGTAAGTCAAAGAACGGCTAGGAACCTTATTGACTGCCTAAACTACTATCAACTAATGGATTTAGGCTACAAAAAATGCGAATACACTTGGTCAAATCATAGAAGGAAAATAGAGGTCTAATTATGGAAAGACTAGATAGGGTATACACAAATCATTCTTGGTTACATGAGTATAATAACATTATAGTGACACATCTTTCTAAATTACACTCTGACCATAGCCCTATATTAGTTAACATAAACAACAATAGTAATGGTCAAATTGCTAAACCTTTTAGAATGGAGACCTTTTGGTGCTCCCACCCAGATTTCCCCAGGTTGTTACGGATAGCTGGGAAAATAAAGATATTATAGAAGGGGCTGTGAATTTCTATCAAAATACTTTAGAATGGATAAAGGAAGCATTTGGGAAAAAAATTTCTAAAAGAAAAAAGAAATCTATTAGAAAGAATAACTGGAATCCAAAACTCACCTCACTACAAATATAGTCAATTCTTTAGGTACTTAGAAGTTAACCTGATAGATGAATATGAATCTGCCCTTAAACTAGAAGAGGATTACTGAAAAATCTGTTGTAGGGTTAATTGGATAAATGAGGGAGATGCTAATACAAGATATTTCCACGTACAAGCTACTAATCAAAGAAGAAAGAATAACAATATTTTTTTCAAAGATAACACTGGATGTTGGTTCGAAAATCAAAAGGATCTCATGCACCATGTCTCTTGCTATTTTCACACTATGTTTACTACCTCTCATGAAGTCACAAATTGGAAACAATTAACTTCTGCTAATAAAAACTTCAGTAAAGTAGACTTGACGGGCCTTGACAAGCCTCTACAAAATGATGGGGTTCGAAGAGTTATTTTCTCGTTCAAACCAAATAAGGCACCAGGCTCTGATGGGTTACACTCTTTTTTCTTCCAAAAGTTTTGGCCTATTCTAGGTCACAAGGTAATTAAATTATGTCAGAAAATTTTTAATTGCAAAAAAATCCCTCAAGACATTAATAAAACATAAGTTTGTTTGATACCAAAATTCAACAATGCAAACAAGCTTCAAAATTTCAGGCCAATTAGCCTTTGCAATACTTTGTATAAAGTAATAATTAAAATAATTGTAAATCATATAAAACCCCTTTTAAATAATTTAATTAGTGAGCATCAGTCTAGCTTTGTAAAAATAGGAGACCTAGTGACAATGCGATTATTATCCAAGAGGTCCTAAAACGTTTTAACAATCGGAGAGGAAAAGGAAATTGACTTCTTAAACTTGACCTAGAAAAGGCCTTCGACAAATTGGAATGTTCTTTGGTTTTTTAAGCCCTAGGCTTCCACAACTTCCCTCAAATATTACTTCCTTAATAATGAGTTGCATCACAACCATCTCAATCTCAATTCTTCTTAATGGTAACAAAACTGAAAAATTTTGCCCATCAAGAGGGATCAGGCAAGGCGACACCTTATCCCCCTATATATTTATCTTATGCATGGATATGCTTTCTAAATATATTTAACACCAAATCTACACCCTTTGTTGGGACCCTATTACTCTAAATAAGAAAAGCCTCCCTCCCCCTTCCCTATCCCATTTGTTTTTTGCTGATGACTTAACCCTAATGGGTAGAGCCAACAAAAAAAATCACTAATATGAAAGAAAATTTGGATGCCTTTTCCCATTTATCTGGGCTAAATATCAATAAAGGTAAATCTAAATTACTTCTCTCAAACAATTGTTCTAATGGTATAGGAAACTGGATAATCTCTACACTAAAAATTAAAGATAGCAAGGAATTTGGTAGCTACCTAGGTGTTCCCTATGAGTGTAAAGTGTCTCAAACATAAGGATTATTTGCCTTTAATTGAGAAAATGAGGGCAAGATTAAACATTTGGAATGCTAAATGGCATAATGTGGCTGGAAGGTGCACTCTTATAAAATCTATCCTAAACACTATTCCTAACCATCAAATGCAACTCTCAATTCTACCAAGTAGAACACTCAAAGAAATTGATAAAATTCAAAGAGACTTTCTGTGGGGAACTGCGGGGGGAAAAGAAGAAAATGCACCTAGTGGTATGGAATGTAGTAACCCTACCAAAGGATATGGGAGGGGGGGCTAGGTATTAGAAAGGCTAAATCAAAAAATGTGTCCCTACTAACAAGTCTGGTTTGGAGGCTTCTAAGTGACTCATCTGGTACTTGGTACGTGTCATCACTAGTGTGTATGGTCATACAAAAACAACTAAGGGGGTCTCACACACTTGGGAAAGCCTCTTAAGGAGATGTCATTTATGTAGAGAAGGCATAAGATGGTCTGTGGATAATAAGTCTAGCTTATCCATATGGGACACCAATTGGATCCCTAAATTTGGAAAGGTAAGGGAAAATGTTACTGGTCCTCTCAATAATAAGGAAAGTGATTTGAAAATAAAAGACATATATAATAATGGCTCATGAGATTTGACAAAAATTTCTTTTAAACTCCCTGACCATATTATGAACAGTATCCAATTACTAACCACCTCTATCCCTCAGGCAAACACTCTTATTTGGACCAAAACTACAAGTGGAATATTCACAACCTCATAATTTAATTGACAAGCACATCGCTAATGACAATAATTATGCATAGATATGGGGATTAAGATGCCCTAGGAAGTTACAATTTTTCGTATGGAAATACTATCATTCAAGACTCCCTACTGGGGAGTATCTAGGGAAAATTGGCATTAATTTAGACACAAATTTCCGAATTCATAAAGTCAATGAATCTCTTATCCATATTTTTTGGGAATGAAAAATAGTTAAGCAATTCGGGGCATCTATAGGGTCGCATTCAAGCAACCCTATGCCACACGAACACTGGGTGGATTTCCTAAGAAATATATCTTCTGAATTACCAAACAATCTCATGACTTGGGAAAGGGATTTCCATTTGCACTATGGTCAATTTGGATAAATAGAAATGAAAACAATATTAACAACACTTCTAATAAAATCAACACTACAAAAGTGTTTAAAAATACAATGGAATTTCTCTTCCTAGCTAATAAACACGCAACTAGTAATGCACCCATTAAAGTGAAAGTAAAATGGCACCTATCTCCCCAGAATTGGTACGAGATCAATATTGATGGAGCTTTCAAAGAGGAAAATCTAATTGGTGGCATAGATGGAGACATAAGAAATAATAGAGGAACATGGATACTGGGATATTATAAAAAATGTGCATGCATGACCCCAATCCAGGCTGAACTGCTGGCCTTTAGGTAAGCTTTGGAAATGATCATGCAAGGAAATTTCATACCGTGTAAAATTGAAACGGACGCTACAAAGTTGATACATTTTATGGATAAAGATTACTCTACTTACACTAGTTTACTTAACGAGTGCAAGTACTTCATGGAGAAGTTAATAGAGATGGGGAAATCAAGCTGAAACATAACTTTCGTGAGGGGAATAAAGTTGCACACCAACTAGCAAACGAAGCACTACTTGATCTTAGCTACAATACTAACTATTTTGCGGAGCCTCCTATTTTGCTTTTAATATATTTATTCAGCTGACAAGGATGGGTGTATTAATATTAGGACTAGTAGCTTATTTGGATGTAATATTTTGGCCTCCCTAGGTAACGATAATGCTTTAGGATGTATGAACCAACTATGTATTAACAACAGTTCTATGAGACGTTTTCCCTAAGAAAATATGTCGTAAGTTCATATTATGATATAATATAAGTATCTTAATCTTCAAAGAAGAAAAAGAAAAATGAGGCAATGCCTCTCTCTATATAGCCAACAAATGGGGGGAAAGAAAAATATCTTTTCTAGTGATATCTTTTGGGAAAATAACTCTTTATTTTCAATTCACACCTCAGCTAAAACCCCAACAATAGCAATTCTATCTCCCAATGGAAGGAACATCAAATACCAGTTTATTTTATATTCATAGTATTTATACATTTTACAAGTTAATCTAATATTTAGAGTGTGATTACAATTCTATTTCCTAGTGAAAAGAACACCAAATCCCATTTTATTTTATGTCCCTACAATTTATAGATTTTAATTTGTATCCAAAGACATCTAATTGTAAAGTCATTAGGAGAATTTAATAGCATAGAAGCATACTTGTATACTTGTTTCATGTAACAAGATATAGCTTCCAAAAATATCATTATCGGCCTTAAATAAGATGATTAAGGACAATGCCACATAGAGTCATAACATATGGTATGCATGAGAGTAACAAGATAAATGGAAGGTATTGAAATGCATTGGCAATTAGTATTATCTAAAAGATCGTGTTAACGCGACCTAGAATATGAGATATTCAATGCCAAAATGCATGAAATCTGCTACTTGAGGCATTATCGTAAGTTCCACGATTATTTGTCTCTTTCTCAAGTGCCAACATATCTTATAAATAATATACAAGAATTATTATAAAAACGTAAAATACTTCTATGACATATCTTACACAACTGACAATAAAGTCTGATTAAAAAACATCATGATTCTGGTGTCACCCTAACATAATTGATTAGTTAGGAGTGTGTTGACCAGGTTATTCCATAGCAACAAGTTCAGGACTTTCCTACAGTTGGGAGCACTTAGAACGACAGTGGCAACACAACTCTTTTTGTTAACTTTTTTGTTTGTTTTTTTGCTAATGTTGCTTTTCAAGTGGAGCTTTAGAAAGAGAGTTTTGGGTTGGTAAAGTTATTACCGGTGATTATGTTGCAAAGCCTAGTGACAAGAACAATTTGAGCTTTAAGAGTGATAAGATGGTGGGGGGGGGGGGTGTGGATAGAGCCCAACTAAATTCTAGAAGATAAAACTATTTGACTAAAAAAATGAAAAAAAAAAGGGACAAGAAGTATTGGTCACGTCCTTAGTATTGAACTAAACACACGTGCGACACTTGACAACTCATTCACAATATTGTACAACTTGCTCACGATCTTGCTATACCAAGTCAGTTTTACTACGTTCAAAATCCCTAAGAGAATGTTAGAACACAAGAGAATTGCCAAAGGAAGCTTTTGTACTAGAGAGAACTTGATTGTTTTGCTTGGTGATTTTATAAATAAATGACCCCTTTATATACTAGTCTTATAGGGGCTAGTGTGTAAATATTAATTATACACAAGTCCTTAACATTTATAAGTAAGTCCTTTCACTAGAATATTCTATATAGCTAGAATGTTCTAAGGACTTTCCTAACAATTCTGTAGGGTTCTAGGGTCTTCCTAGGGAAACCTCTAGATTTCTCTAGAACTTTCCTACAAGTTCTAGCCTCTTTCCTATAGAAGCTTGTTAGAAACACGTTCTCAATGCAATATACTAAACGTGTACTCTTTTGTAGGTTTTGATGAATGACAAACGAAGCAAAAATTGATATATGACGGAATTCAAGTACAAGCGCACAATGGTTGCGAATAAGATTGAAGTTCAAGATATAGCTTTTAATTGTTATTGAGTTGCTCTAAATTGTAATCTCGATCCTATAACTTGACTCATAGTATGGCCTCTCTCATAAAACTATTTTCCAAAATCATGCATATTTAATTCTGTGTCAAAAAGATTTTAAATCATGCATATTTACATTAGACAAAATGTTTTCTAAACATGCCTCAAAAATCTAGGCTAAAATAATCGATTATGTACTTATGATAATCGATTGTTTCTGAGCCAAGACTGCATGACAATCGATTATGAATTAATGGTAATCGATTGTGAGTAAGACAGTGAACATCAGGTTTTTCCAAATCTGCATGATAATCGATTGTGAACAAATGACAATCGATTGTTATTGAGGTAAAGTTTTTCAATACTCAAAATAATCGATTATGAACTAATGGTGATCGATTGTGTTGAGTTGATGTCTTCCAGTGATTTTAAATTTAATTAAGTAATCGATTATGTCTTTAGATAATCGATTATCACTGAGACAGTAAGTTTTATGATTTTCAGAAAATAACAAGTAATCGATTGTTGCAAAGGACAATCGATTGTTGAAGCTGGCCGTTGTCAAATGATTTTAAAATACCATAAGGTAATCGATTATTGATTCTAGATAATCGATGTTCTGCTTAAAATCCGAAAATGATTTTTAGAACGTTGCTGAAGTAATCGATTATTGATTTTATATAATCGATGTTTTGCTTAAAATCTGGAAATGATTTTTAGAACGTTGCCAGTAATCGATTATAGATTATGTATAATCGATTGTGAAGCGTTAAATCTGGGATTGATTTTTAAACTGACTGGCAGATAATCGATTGTTTGGTCTTAATAATCGATTATCATTGAGTAATTTCAGCAACTCTTAATTGGCAATTAGACAACGGTTGAACCAACTTTTTCAACTATAAATACAGCTTCATTTCAGTGTTTTAAAAACAACAACATACACAAACTGATCATTACATTGCTATAAGCTTTCATTCAATTGTTCTTCATTTTCTACTCATTTCATAAAGCTTTTGAGAGCCATATTATTGCTTAAAGTTGTTGTGATCTTGAACATATTCTTTTACTCATATCTACTCAATAAGGAGTACTTTAGTTAAGTGAGTGTCCAAGTATTTGATATACTTGTAAGAGAATTGTGATTCTCTTGTTTCAAGGAACTTGCGTTTCCTTGGGTGAAGTCTTTGAGATTGCGATCTCCGAGCAACTGTTTGAGGCTTGTGTCCTCAAGTGTGTAACGGTTTGTTGAGCACCCTTAAGCTTAACAAGATAGTGAAAAATCTCGAGAGAGTCTCTCGGGGACTGGACTAACCACGTTGGTGGCCAACCAGTATACATCTTTGTGTAAGTTTATTTTTCTACTTTTATTTTACTTCCTGCAAAGTTTAAATTCCGCAAGAAAACGCTAAATTCTATTAATACGCTATTCACCCCCCCTCTAGCGTAAAGCGTAGTTTCTAACAATTGGTATCAGAGCCCAACTCTCTGAAAACTTAACCGTTTGAGAGAACCATCCATGGCTTCTACTCTTGACTCTTTTGCAGGAATTGAAGAAGGACAATGCTCTACACGACCTCCTCTATTCAACGGCATAAACTACTCATACTGGAAGGAGAGGATGCAAATCTTTGTGCAATCAAATAGCTTTCATTTGTGGAAAGTATTCACCAATGGAAACCAAATTCCAACCAAGAAGGTGGAAGACGAATGGGTTCCAAAGACCGAAGAGGAATATACCGCGGAGGATATTCGTAAGGTTCAAAATAATGCCAAAGCTATAAATTTATTATATTGTGCTGTTAATGCTAACGACTACAGGAAGATATCATGTTGCAAAACAGCAAAAGAAATGTGGGATAAGCTTGAAGTGACATACGAAGGAACCGACTTAACTCACTCTTATGAACTATTCCACATGAAGGAAGGAGAGAAAGTAGACGAAATGTTTGAGCGATTCTCAATGATCGTAAATGATCTACACGCCCTCAAAAAGACGTTTACGGATAGAGAACTTGTCCGGAAGATCCTCAGAAGTCTCACTCCGGCATGGCGATCAAAGGCCGATGCAATCCAAGAATCCATTGGCATCACAAATGTCACAATTGACGCATTAAGAGGTAATCTCAAAACCTATGAATCAACTATACTTAACCCGTTTGTTGATGATCAAAGAAGGCAAAGGATTTCTCTAAAGGCTAGCCAACCACAAATTGATGAGGAAGGTGACAACGAGTTTGGACTCGCCATCAAAAGGTTTCAAAAATTCATGCGCAAAGAGTATGAACGCAAGAACAAAAAGCAAGGCGATCAACTAAAATGCTATGAATGCGGAGAAACCGGGCACATAAAATCAAATTGCCCTAACATCAAAAAGGAGAAGAAACCCTTCAAAAAGCAACGTGCATACATCTCTTGGGGAGGAGATTCCGGAGATGAAGCAAGCGAAGAAGAAGACGATGAAGCAGCAAATTTATGTCTCATGACTCAAGAAGACGGCAAAGACGAGGTAAGTCAAATCTCTTCTCAAAATTTCTTTACTCTTGATGAAATGAGAAATGCTTTTGATGAACTATATGCTGAATTTATCAAAGCTTCAAAAACTGTCAAAAGTGTTAAAGAAAGCGCTTCTCTAAAAGAAAAAGATTTTCAAACACATCTTTCATTAAAAGAAAAAGAATTAGAAAAACTGGTTTTCGAAAATGAGAAGCTAAAAGAGGAAAACAAGTTTTATGGAAAAAGAAGTGCTGATAAACCTGAAGGTTCTACTAGAAACTGTTCTTCTTGTGTGCTTCTTAAGAATGAAGTAGCTAGACTTAAAGGCACATTAGATAAGTTTAATTCTTCGCATAAAAACTTGAATGATGTGCTTGTTAATCTAAAATCAACTAAACATGGAATAGGATTCAAGAATGAAGAAAAGGTTGGTGCTAAACCACAACAACCTAGAGCTCAACCTAGGACTAATAACCAAAATGCTTATCCTAGAAGTAGAAATCCTAGAAATAACTTGCATGGTAGACCAAATAGTGAAAATGCTAGAAGACCTAGAAATGATGCATATTTTAGGCCAAACCTTGAACAATTTAGAAGACCAAGAAATGACCCTCCACCTAGAAATAGATATTCTAGAAATGATGCATATTTTAGACAAATTTGTGAACCTCCTAGAGCTCATAATAGGAGAAACAATGGTGTTCAAAGTAGAGTAAGCAACCTTCATTCATCTAGTTCCCCACCAGGGCATCCTTTTGCCTAATTTGCAAAGGCAAAACAAGATCATGAGCATTATTTTATAAGAATAAAAGGATGAGCGCATGAATGTCGTGTTACCTTCTCGGCAAAGCTAGTCCTTTTCTGGTGCACCCTTTCCAGGCTTGCCCGAAGCTCACCCAACTCCTCTTCTTTTCGGGTGGAGGAAGCCTCTTACTTATTTAGCTCTGAGGTGAGATTCTCAAGTTCCTTCTCACAGCATGAAAGCTCTTCATGGAGCTTGGAAACTGCATGGTCATATAACTTCTTGACCTATAACAATATCAGAAAAGTTGGGAAGACAAGGTAAAAAATTGAAGCACAAATGGTATGTCGAGAATGTTACCTGCTGTTGAAGCTTCTCGACCTCCTCGAGAGCGATAGGGGTGTAAACAAGCATGATGCATTAGGAAGAGGAGGCCTTATCGACATACCTTCCCCGATGCCTAAACAAGCATGACGTATTAAACTCACCGTCACAAAGTATACTCATAAAAATATTGCAACGGCAATAAGAAGTGCTTAGCATGGGTTTTAGCATGCCACCGCATCTTGGACAAATCACGTCAAGCATGCTCGCTATAAGGAAAGGCAGAGTCTGGCTGTCTAATCCACCCTAAAAGGTTCTGAACCGCGTAGGGGTACCAAACGGTAGCATAGTCAAAAGAATATCATTTCAGAAGGGGAAATAAGGGGTAATATAACATACTCGAGGTAGGGACACTTACGCTTCATGTCCATTCCTCCGGGAATGACATCCTATCAGCCGGGATGATGTTTAATGTCCTTACTGTGACAAATTGGCTCATCCACCACTAGTCCTTGTCCTCATCGATGCCTTAAAAGAATGTCTTCGCGGATCAAGGATGAAGCTTGGTCAAACCTCGGAAGAGGCGAGGGCCGTACAACCTGACCAAATGATTGAGGGTGAAGGTCATTCCATCGACCCGATTAAAGAAATATCGGAGAATGTAAATGATCCTAAAAAAAAGATAAATTTGACCGATGTCACTCGGTACTCACGACAAAAAATGAGAATCACCGGATCTATCTTCGGGGAAGAAGGATCTACGGGACCTAGAGTGAATGGATATGTATATACGTTGAGGAAACCAGTGTTGCGGTCTACTATGCTTTCCTCGGGTTTAGGGATCTTTAGTTGCACTGCCTCCCCCCAGTAGCAGCTTTCATTTACCCTCTTCGTGTCGGTCACCATGCTGATGTACTGGGAGACGGGCTCGCATCGGCCGGTCTAGAAGGGGGGTTTTATATGGTAAAATTGGTCATGGTATCGAAGTGAGGGTACATTTTTCGATGCTCAGAGGTAATTTTGGTGTGCCCCTGGGATGGGCGTGATAAAAAATTGGCTCCCTCTTTGTGAGGTACCGTTCTGGATGTTCTAGCCATAACTATGAAAAAGGTTTATAAGAAAGAGGATGAAGAGGCAACCACAGAAAGGAGATGAATGCATAAGATGATGAACTTAGCCCTAAAAAATTGATATTGCAAAAGTGTGAATGGAAAAATAAATTGAAGTATTTATAGAAGCCATTTGGGCGATGTTTGAATAGTGGAATGGTCAAACCAATGACTGTTCGTGTGCTTCTCGATAATCGTGTTGACAACAATCTCTGCGCAACCTTTGAGTCATGGAATTTAATGCTCTAATGGGTTGAAATCATAATGGTAACATCGAAGAGGCAAGAATTCAAGACCGTTTCTTATCATTTCACTCTAAGAAACGCGGAGACTGTCTGTATATAACTAAAATTGAAGAGTCCGATTTTGGGGTCATCATGGAATTCAATAGCTCGTTGCTAGAAGGCTCGAGGCACAACTTGACATTTGATGAACCATATGGCTTGAGACACAACTTGACATCGGGGCAGTACAAATCGGTGGCTATGATAAACGAGTGAGAGATTCCCAAGGAAAGTGGTTAGAGCTAACCAAATCTATGAGAATAGTACAAGTTTGTACCGTGACATTAAATGGTTGTATCAATCGTTTATCTTTGTGATAAATGCATATGTGCTATGTTGGGATTCCCCTCCTATATAAAAGGGACCCTTATTATTTTTTGCACACATGATATTCAATACAAGAACAAGAATATTCTTTGCTCTCTAACTTAAACACTCTCTATTGTCTTTCCTTTGATTTATTGCTTACATTTATTGAGTTTCATTGATTGTTCTTCATTTGTTACTAATCATTGATCATAAAGATCCCTCATTAAATCTCTTAGAACTGTTATTCCCCATTGGCTGTCCATAACCTAACATTTACCTTGGCCCTAAGGCCCCGTATAGTCTGGCTCAAATCCCCAATTCTCCGCCACTCGGTTTGCATAACATACTATCTTCAAGATCTTATCATAGCATCTACCGCCTAACAACTAGCATTAAAATAAGTCACATATTTTTATAACCACAAAATTAAATCTAACTGTAATTACCATTTTTGAGGTAAATAGCCTTTTATTAATCATGGCCGAGGGACGATAGGAGTTTCCAATAAGCATAAGTTTCCTATTACTTTGGTGTTGTTGCTTTGATTACATGATTGGAGAAAGTTACAAATTATGGGCATTGGCTAACATTCTCGTCCTAGTCTCAGCCTATTTAGTCCCTTCATTGCCTTACTCTGAGAGTATCGGGGAGTAGGTCAATGAAAGAGAAAAAAGTCCTTCTCTCGCATGCGTTGACTCAAAGTGTTCCCTTCATCGCCTCTTTAAAAACCTTCTTGAAAAAACCCTAATGGGACAAAACTCAAGTGAGGGAAAAATAACGCGACTTTTGAGACACTTCTTCCTTAGAAGTTGAAGTATTTGAGGTGGCTGATGTTCTAATTGTTCGGTAGTTACTTTCCTCCATTGTCTCTAATTGGAATGAACCATTGTTTGCTTTGGTTGTAATTTTGTACAGGCAGTCTTAGTTTTTTCCCAGCTTTCCTTCCCGTGGGTCTTTGACCGCTTGATTTTTGGCTTTGAGCACGTAGTCCCCGACTTTGAGCGTCTAGACCTTTACTTTCTTGTTGTAATAGTGTTCTGCTTGTTGTTTTTGGGCGACCGTCCATATGTAAGCCATATCTCTTTGTTCATCGATTTCATCGAGTTCTTGTGTTCTACTTTCATCTTTACTAGTACCGCTTTCATAGAAGTACATTAGGCTGGGTTCTCCGACTATAGACCAAAGAGCAAGGTGTCTCTCCTAAGCTCGTCTTCGGAGCAGTTTTATATGCCCATAATACTTTTGGATGTATCTTCGACCACAGTCCTTTGGAGTATTCGAGCATTTTCTTCATAATGTTTAATGTGAAATTGTTGGAGGATTCTGCATGACCGTTGCCCGCTGGGTGATATAGGGTTGAAAGTATCCTCTTTATATGCCATTTCTTGAAGAATTCAGTGGTTTTATTTCTCGTTAACTGGGCTCTATTGTCACAACTGATCTCTTTAGGTAGGCCGAATCGGCATATGATGTTCCTCCATATAAAGGTGATTACCTCTTATTCGCGTATTTGGGCGAACACTCCTGCTTCTACCCATTTGGAAAAATAGTTATTTAAAACCAAAAGGAACAGTGTGTTACTTCGCCCTTCTAGGAGGGGTCCTATGATGTCCATTCCCAATTTGATGAATAGCCATGGAGAGGTGACTGAATGGAGATATTTTCCTGCATGGTGAATTATTGGGGCGTATTTCTGATATTGCTTGTATTTCTTCACCAACTTTGAGGCATCTTTATTAGAGAACTGCAATGGCCTTCATGGACTTATTCGAGGATGCGCTCGGTTTAGTTTGGGCCCAAACATTTTGCCAAATGGATGTCGTATGTCCTGTTTTATAGGCCGCTATGGATGAGACAGATTACTTCGCCTGTAGGGACCTCGAGTACGATTCCCAGTCTAGATTTGGATGCGCTGGATGCACCGTCACTGTATAGGATTTTGAGGTCTTGTGTTTTCAGGGAAGTTTGGACGGCTTCCATCTCGACTCCAGGCATTATCTTTGCACTAGAGTATGCGAGAAATCAGGGAGCACTTGCAACTTTATCGTTATTCGCAGAAGATTTGTGATATCATGCTCGATTACTTGTTGGCCCTCTTGAACCTCCCTGATAGCTCGGGTTTATGTAAAATGCCTCTTAGGAGAAAGGTGGTAATGATCGAGATAAGGTGGCACTGTAAATAGGGTCTAAGTTTCGTGAAGCTATAACTAGTGCCAGGGCTAGTTTTTCACGATGCGAGTATCTCGGCTCGGCATCACTGAGTGTTTTGCTAATATAATAGATGGGAGATTTTGTACCTTTGCTTACTCGGATCAGGATTGCACTTACTTCTACTTCAGAGATGTCCAGATAGACGAGGAGATATTCCCAAGGTTCGGGCTTTGAAACTAGGGGTGGTGATGACAGATATACCTTCAGTTATCGCAACACTTGTAGGTATTTAGGTGTCCACTCGAGGCCATTGTCCTTTTTGAGCACGCTAAAAAATTTGTGACATTTGTCAGACGACCGTGATATGAATTTCGATAAGGCGGCGATTTGACCAGTCAACCTTTGGACTTGCTTCTTGGTATTCAGGAGCTCTGGCATCCCTTCAATAGCTTTGATTTTGTCTAGGTTTACCTCGATCCCTCGTTATGACACTAAGAATCCCAAGAACTTCCTATAGGCTACGCCAAATGCACATTTCTCCGGTTTAGTTTTATTCTGAACCGTCTTAGTATGTCGAAAGCTTATTTCAAATGGTCAATATGGTCCTCTGCCTTTGCGGACTTGACCAACATGTCATCGATACATACTTACATAGTCTTACCAAGATGAGAACATCCTCGTGATTATTCTTTGATATGTAGGCCCCGCGTTCTTCAGTCTAAATGGCATAACCCTAGAACAATATGTTGCTTGGTGGGTGATGAACATAGTTTTCATCTGGTCCTCTTCTTCCATAAGTATCTGGTTATAACTTGAGTACGCGTATAAGAAACTCAACAATTCGCGCCCGATAGTTGCGCCAATGAGTTGGTCGATGTGGGGAAATGAGAACGAATCCTTTGGGCATGCATTGTTCAAGTCCATGAAATCTACTCACATCCGCTATTTCCCATTTTTCTTGTTTACCATCACTACGTTGGCGATCCATTTAGGGTAGTTCGGCTCCCGAATGGAGCCATTTTCTAATAGTTTCTCCACTTCTTCGTAGATGGCATCGTTTATGGTGGGATTGAATTAACGTTTGACTTGCCTTACTAGGGGGTAGAACAGGTCGATGTTTAATTTGTGTGTGGCGATCCTTTGGGGATGGCAGCATATATGCATGGCTGAAAGCAAACAAGTTTGTATTAGTTATTAAGAATTGACTAAATTTACCTGGTTCTCGGAGTTTGTAGCCGATATAGGTCTTTTAGCTAAAGTCGCCGGGGTCTAATTGAACGGGGTCGAGGTCCTATATGGTTGAATTTTCAGCTTCAACCATTTCTGGAACCATGATGACGTCCTTGGCCTCTTCTTGTGTCGACCTCAGCCCTGTTGATTGATATGCCTCTTTTACCTTGTCATTTTTCTGTTGGGTTGTCGTTCCATCTAAGGCGATGCGGTATCACTCCTGGGACGCGTGTTGTTCGTCATGTATGCTGAATATCCCCCAAGGTGTTGGGAATTTAATTACTTGGTGTTGATACCCAATATTGCCTGCATATTTTTTTCAAATATATATATATATATACACATACATACACACACTTTCAAAATACCATTTTTTGCATCATTATTTAGTTTCCAAATCTATATAGGCATTTTCTATGATTTTCCATAATTTTTAGAGTTTTAAATTGGTTTTGTTTGCATTTAAATTACTTGAATAACTATATATTATTTATTCAAATTATTTGGTGATGACTTAATCATCCAAATTACTATTTTCCATCCTCATATATGTTTCATAATATTTTTTCTTTATTTAGTATAATTATATTTGCATTTTAAGCTATTTACCTAATTTTGCAATAATAACCTATACTCATACATAATTGCTTTTTGTTTATACTATTTGTGTTAAAATAACCTTCTATATTTTGATAATGCTAAATTATTATTGTTAATCATTTTATTGCATAATAATTTTTTTATTTATCTATTAAGCATTTTTATAAACTATTTATTAAATTTTGTGTATTTAAATAATAGCTCATTTTTAAACCAAAATTCGGACCTAAAACTACCCAAACCAGAGCCCAGTTATCGCAGCCCAAAACCAAACGACCCATGACTAATACCGGATCGCAACCTGCTTTTAAACGACCCCCCCCCCCCCCCATTTAATTTTTTATCTCACTCGTTGATCTTGAGAGATAAACAGCCACCATCCCTTCTCCCCCTTTTTAATTAACCTAACCCCAGAAACCCTACCCTATTTCCCTTTGTTAGAATTTATGCCCTTCACTAGGGGGGGGTGAATAGTGAGGCACGAGAATGTCGATAAATTCTGCGGAATTAAAATTGCAGGAGTAAAGTAAGTGCAGTAATTAAAAGAGTAAGGAGAGGACACACCGAATTTATACTGGTTCACCACAACGTGTGGTTAGTCCAGTCTCCCGAGAGACTCTCTCGAGTTTACACTAACTCCGTTAAGTTTACGGGTGCCTAACAAACCGTTACACTTGCTCGTAGATGTACGCTCTACAAGATTTCAACTTGCTCGAGGATACCTCACCTCAAGACTTCACCTTGCTCGTGGATACCGCACCACAAGACTTCACACACTAAGATTGAAGTTACTTAGCAAACCCGACAATCAATGAGAAGATATGGTCTTCTCAAGAATCTTTCACTTTTACAACAAGAACTCTCTAAGAAGAGTAGATAAAGAGATACAATGTAAGCTCTATGAACAACACAAAATTGTCTCTCAAATGGCTCAACAAAAGCTCTAAATATGATGTAGAAATGTTATCAATATGTTCAAGAATAATGAGGGATATTGTACATTTGAAATGAGTCAAAAAGACCTCTATTTATAGGTGGTAGAGGTTGTATGTCCGTTGCTTAATTGACAATCAATAATGCTGATTTTATGCTAGATAATCGATTATCAGATTTACATAATCGATTATCAGCTTAACGTTCAAAAATCAGACGCTGAATTTATGCTAGCATAATCGATTATTGCCTTGTGCATAATAGATTATTTTTTCCAGCGTTTAAAAACTTCGGCAACGGTTAGTGAATAATCGATTATTCTATAGAGGATAATCGATTATTTACCTTCTCTGGAATTTCCAGTTTAAGCTGGAAAAGGCAGATAATCGATTATCCCTTATGTGATAATCGATTATGCAGCCATGCTGGAATTTCCAGTTTTGGCTGGAAATCCAACATAATCGATTATCACATAAGGGATAATCGATTATCTGGCTGTTCTGTCCAGAACTGAAAGCTTACTTCAAAAATCATTTTGGTTAAAATGAAAACGTTAAATCATTTTGTTTGAAGTATATTAAAGATGTTTATGATATATATGATTTAATAAAATGATTTTATGCATATTAATGATGACCTATGTTGAGCCAAAAGACGAGATAACATAAACATTTCCCTTACATTGGTTCTACCTAACGACCTACGCCTTGGGTCTTTGGTCTTGAACTTTTGGGCTCGTCTTTGGCTTTTCCATGCAATCCTTTCATCAATATGCTTCTCGGCATTCAATCTTGATTGTTTGTCATATAATAACATTGTTTGACAGTTGACTTCATTGTTTGTCATTCATCAAAACCTATACCTGGAAATCATGCTAATACAACCAAAGCACACATATCATGGATAGAATGATTTCCTACAATTTCCCCCTTTTTGATAATGACAAACAATAAGAGATATGCATATCGGATTCCCCCTAAGTTCATGCTATATCTCAACATACAAGTTATGCAAAACATTCCCCCTTAATTGAGTATTCCCCCTCAATTAAAGCATAAGACATTCCCCCTTATTAGATGCATATCGCCTAATTTCTTCCCCCTTTTGGCATTAGCAAAAAGAGAGTATACACAGGCTACTTTTCCCCTTTTGACACTTCCCCCTTTTGGGAATACCAACTGTTAGTGTTAAACATAAGATAGAAAATGCAATGAGGAATATACATGATGATGATTTTCAAAAAAAATCATACCAACATAAAATGATACCAAATGTTAGCAAAAACATAACAACCATAATAACGGTTATTTTTAGCAAATCATATTACTTAACAACATATCAACTGTTAATTTTTGACAAACCAATAGTTGTATTAAAAACATGAATCATTTATTTTTCAAGAATATACCAACTGTTATTCAAACCAAAAATAATATTCATCAAAACATGAATCAATAATTATTTTTAACAAAAATGATTGATACCAATTGTTATTCAAAATAAAAGTTATCAATTCCTAGAGTCATTTCTAGGCGGTCTAAAATGATTAATGCTAGACTCATTTACAAAAATCCTAGAATTATTTCTAGGTTTGTGCATCGCAATTTCTAGCATGATTCGTACGTAGAAAATCATTCTATCCATGATATGTGCGCTTTGGTTGTATTAGCATGATTTTCAGGTATAGGTTTTGATGAATGACAAACAATGAAGTCAAGTGTCAAACAACGTTATTATATGACAAACAATCAAGATTGAATGCCGAGAAGCATATTGATGAATGGATTGCATAGACAAGCCAAAGACGAGCTCAAAAGTTCAAGACCGAAGACCCAAGGCGTAGGTCGTTAGGTAGAACCAATGTAAGAGCAACGTTTAAGTTATCTCGTCTTTTGGCTCAACATAGGTCATCATAAATATGCATAAAATTATTTTATCAAATCATATTTATCATAAACATATTTTAAATACTTCAAACAAAATGATTTTAACGTTTTCATTTTTAACCAAAATGGTTTTTGAAGTAAGTTTTCAATTCTGGACAGCATAGCCAGATAATCGATTATCCATATTCTGATAATCGATTATGCTGAATTTCCAGATTAAACTGGAAATTCCGCAAGGCAGAATAATCGATTATCTAAAAGAGCATAATCGATTATTCTCTGACCGTAGCCAATGTTTTTGAACGACAGGCAGATAATCGATTATCAAAATCCAATAATCGATTATCTAGCATAAAATCAGCTTCTGATTTTTGAATGTTAAAGCCAATAATCGATTATCAAAATCCAATAATCGATTATTTTGCATAAAATCAGCATAATTGATTGTCAATTAAGCAACGGACATACAACTTATAACACCTATAAATAGAGGTCTTTTGAGCTGATTTGATACACACAACACCTCTCATTATTCATATACATATTGATATTATTTGTGCATCATTATAGAGCTTTTGTTGAGCCATTTGAGAGACAACTTTGAGTTTTTCATAAAGCTAATATTGTATCTCTTTATCTACTCTTTTTAGAGAGTTCTTGTTGTAAAAGAGAAAGGTGTTTGAGAAGACCATATCTTCTCATTGATTGTCGGGTTTGCTAAGTACCCTCAATCTTAATGTGTGAAGTCTTGTGGTGCGGTATCCACGAGCAAGGTGAAGTCTTGAGGTGAGGTATCCTCGAGCAAGTTGAAATCTTGTAGAGCGTACATCTACGAGCAAGTGTAACGGTTTGTTAGGCACCCGTAAGCTTAACGGAGTTAGTGGAAACTCGAGAGAGTCTCTCGAGGACTAGACTAACCATACGTTGTGGTGAACCAGTATAAATTCGGTGTGTCCTTTCCTTAATCTTTTAATTACTGCATTTACTTTACTCCTGCAATTTTAATTCCGCAATATTTATCAATATTCTCGTGCCGCACTATTCACCCCCCTCTAGTGACGGGCATAAATCCTAACAATTGGTATCAGAGCCTAACTCTCTGAAAGCCTTAACCGGTTGAGAGAACGATATATATTTTTGCTGAGAATATTGAACGCAAGAATGATGAGCGAAGGACACTCCACCAATAGGCCTCCACTATTTGACGGAACAAATTACACATATTGAAAAGAGCGCATGAGAATCTCCATCCAATCAAATAACTTTCGCTTGTGGCAAATCATCAAGAAGGGTGAACAAATGCCAACAAAGAAAGTTGGGGAAACCACGGTTCCAAAGGAGGAAGATGAATATACTGCCGAGGACGTCAAGAAAGTTGAAAATAACGCAAAGGCCGTCAACTTATTATATTGTGCGGTGAATCCGGATGACTATCGAAAGATTTCTTGTTGCACAACCGCCAAGGAGATGTGGGATAAAGTCGAGATCACTTATGAAGGTACGCCTCAAGTCCGAGAATCTAAAGTTGATTTTCTAACACATGAATATGAACTCTTTAGAATGAGGGAGAATGAAAGCATCGATATTATGTTCGAACGGTTCTCAATGATCATCAACGATCTCCATGCTCTCGGAAAAGTATACTCGAACAAAGATCTAGTTCGAAAAATCTTGCGGACTCTCACTCTCGAATGGCGATCCAAAGCGAATGCCATCCAAGAGTCGATAGGAATCACGAACGTCACAATTGATGGACTAAAAGGTAACCTCAAAACTTATGAAAGCACTATTCTTAATCCTTATCTTGGAAATAAAGGTCCAGGTATTGCCTTCAAAGCCTCATCCTCTAAAAGAGAAGAGGTAAGTGATTCGGATAGCGATGATGACAATATTTCCAATGCCTTGATCGAAAAGTTTTATAAGTTTATGAAGAAGGAAATAAAGAAGGAAGAACCAAGTCCTTCATGCCAAAATTATGGAAAACTTGGGCACACCAAGTCACATTGTCCAAAACCCAAGGACAAGAAAAAGAAGAAACACCAAAAGAGCGTGACATGGGATTCGGACAGCTCAGGTGATGAAACTGCCGCCCTATGCTTCATGGCCAACGAGGAAGAAGAGGTAAGTACTCCTAAATCTTACTCTTCTGAAGAATTACAAGAAGCTTTTCAAGAATTATATGATGAATTGAAAAGTCTTCAAAAATCTCCAAAGAGGCCAAGGCTAAAATTAAAGTTTTAGAAGAGAAAAATAAATTTTTGGAAAATGACAATATTGATCTTAGAAATAAAATTAAGGAGATGAATGAAGCCTCTTCAATTGATCAAAGTTCCAATTGTTCTTCTTGTAGTTCTTTGAAAATAGAGAACATCGAACTTAGGAACACACTAGAAAAATGTAGTGTTGATGATCCTAAAACAATTGAAGAAATTAAGAAGAATATTAGAAAGGATGATAGAAATGAAGTTAGACCACCTAGAAATAATTCTAGGAACTTCACTAATGAGTCTAAAATGAATCATTTTAGACCACCTAGAAATAACTCTAGGAATCGCAATACGTCTAGGAATAACGACTTTAGATCACCTAGAACCTTTTTTGCTCAACCAAGACATATGCACAACCCGAATGTTATATGTCATTATTGCAACCGGGTAGGACACATAGCACCCGTATGTTTTGCAAAATATAGGGATTTATCTTTTAGCCCTGATTATTATTTGCCTAACCCCCAAGGACCCAAAAGTGGTTGGGTACCTAAAACCTATTTTTAGGTACGTTTGCAGGTGTGCTTGAAAACTACAATATCGTAGTAGATGCACCAAGCACGAAACCTTATTGCATCGAGGGGGAATGTCGGTTAGTTATCATATTTTTGATAAAAACATAATAGTTGATATGTGTTAACAATTAATATATCTTTGTTAACAATTGATATTAATTATTTTTGTTGATTCATGTTTTGATAACTTTTATCTTGAATAACAATTGGTATCAATTATTTTTGTTAAAAATAATAATTGATTCATGTTTTGATGAATATTATTTTTGGTATGAATAACAGTTGATATATTCTTGAAAAATAAATGATTCGTGTTCTTAATACTACTATTGGTTTGTTAAAAATTAACTGTTGATAAGTTCTTAAGCAATATGATTTGCAAAAAATAACCGTTATTATGGTTGTTATGTTTTTACTAACATTTGGTATTATTTCATGTTGGTATGATTGTTTAAATATCGTCAATGTATATTCCTCATTGTATTTCTTATTTTATTCTTGACACTAACAATTGATATACCCAAAGGGGGAAGTGTCGAAAAGGGAAAGTAGCCTTTGCATACTCTCTTTTTGCTAATGCCAAAAGGAGGAAGAGTTTAGGCGATATGCATCAAATAAGGGGGAATGTATCTACGTTATAGTATGCCTTATTTGAGGGGGAATTATCATTAAGGGGAATTGCTTACATGAATTGTATGTTGAGATATATCATGAATTTAGAGGGAATCCGATATGCATATCTCCTGTTGTTTGTCATTATCAAAAAGAGGGAAATTGTAGAAAATCATTCTATCCATGATATGTGCGCTTTGGTTGTATTAGCATGATTTTCAGGTATAGGTTTTGATGAATGACAAACAATGAAGTCAAGTGCCAAACAACGTTATTATATGACAAACAATCAAGATTGAATGCCGAGAAGCATATTGATGAATGGATTGCATAAACAAGCCAAAGACGAGCTCAAAAGTTCAAGACCGAAGACCCAAGGCGTAGGTCATTAGGTAGAACCAATGTAAGAGCAACGTTTAAGTTATCTCGTCTTTTGGCTTAACATAGGTCATCATAAATATGCATAAAATTATTTTATCAAATCATATTTATCATAAACATATTTCAAATACTTCAAACAAAATGATTTTAACGTTTTCATTTTTAACCAAAATGGTTTTTGAAGTAAGTTTTCAATTCTGGACAGAATAACCAGATAATCGATTATCCATATTCTGATAATCGTATTATGCTGAATTTCCAGATTAAACTGTAAATTCCGCAAGGCAGAATAATCGATTATCTAAAAGAGCATAATCGATTATTCTTTGACCGTAGCCAATGTTTTTGAACGATAGGCAGATAATCGATTATCAAAATCCAATAATCGATTATCTAGCATAAAATCAGCTTCTGATTTTTGAACGTTAAAGCCAATAATCGATTATCAAAATCCAGTAATCGATTATCTTGCATAAAATCAGCAAAATTGATTGTCAATTAAGCAACGGACATACAACTTATAATACCTATAAATAGAGGTCTTTTGAGCTGATTTGATACACACAACACCTCTAATTATTCATATACATATTGATATTATTTGTGCATCATTATTGAGCTTTTGTTGAGCCATTTGAGAGACAACTTTGAGTTGTTCATAGAGCTAATATTGTATCTCTTTATCTACTCTTTTTAGAGAGTTCTTGTTGTAAAAGAGAAAGGTGTTTGAGAAGACCATATCTTCTCATTGATTGTCGGGTTTGCTAAGTACCCTCAATCTTAATGTGTGAAGTCTTGTGGTGCGGTATCCACGAGCAAGGTGAAGTCTTGAGGTGAGGTATCCTCGAGCAAGTTGAAGTCTTGTAGAGTGTACATCTACGAGCAAGTGTAACAGTTTGTTAGGCACCCGTAGGCTTAACGGAGTTAGTGGAAACTCGAGAGAGTCTCTCGGGGATTGGACTAACCACACGTTGTGGTGAACCAGTATAAATTCGATGTGTCCTTTCCTTAATCTTTTAATTACCGCATTTACTTTACTCCTGCAATTTTAATTCCGCAGTATTTATCAATATTCTCGTGCCGCACTATTCACCCCCCCTCTAGTGACGGGCATAAATCCTAACATCTTATTCTTTTTACGCCTTTTATATTTCCTGGGCTTTTTCTTCTTAATTTCTTTAATAGTTTTAGGATCATCTACACTTCGTTTTTCTAGTGTGTTCCTAAGTTCTATGTTCTCTGATTTCAAAGAATCACAAGATGAACAATTAGAATTTTGATCAATTGAAGAATCTTCATGCATCTCCTTAATTTTATTTCTAAGATCAATATTGTCATTTTCCAAAAATTTATTTTTCTCTTCTAAAACTTTAATTTTAGCCTTGGCCTCTTTGGAGATTTTTGAAGACTTTTTCAATTCATCATATAATTCTTGAAAAGCTTCTTGTAATTCTTCATAAGAGTAAGAGTTAGGAGTACTTACCTCTTCTTCCTCGTTGGCCATGAAGCATAGGGCGGCAGTTTCATCACCCGAGCTGTCCGAATCCCATGTCACGCGCTTTTGGTGTTTCTTCTTCTTCTTGTCCTTGGGTTTTGGACAAAGTGACTTGGTGTGCCCAAGTTTTCCACAATTTTGGTATGAAGGATTTGGTTCTTCCTTCTTCATTTCCTTCTTCATAAACTGATAAAACTTTTCAATTAAATCGGTGGAAATAGTATCATCATCGCTTTCCGAATCACTTACCTCTACTCTTTTAGACGATGAGGCTTTGAAGGCAATACCTAGACTTTTCTCATCTCCAAATGAAGGTTTAAGAATTGTGCTTTCATAAGTTTTGAGGTTACCTCTTAGTCCATCAATTGTGACGTCCGTGATTCCTATCGACTCTTGGATGGCATTGGCTTTGGAATGCCATTCGGGAATGAGACTCCGTAGGATTTTTCGAACTAGATCTTTGTTTGAGTATACTTTTCCGAGAGCATGGAGATCGTTGATGATCATTGAAAACCGTTCAAACATATTATGGATGCTTTCCGGCTCCTTCATTCTAAAGAGTTCATATTCATGTGTTAGAAAATCAACTCTTGATTCTCGGACTTGAGGCGTACCTTCATAAGTGATCTCAAGCTTATCCCACATCTCCTTGGCGGTTGTGCAGCAAGAAATCTTCCGATAGTCATCCGGATTCACCGCACAATACAACATATTGATGGCCTTTGCATTATATTCAACCTTCTTGATGTCCTCGGCATTATATTCATCTTCCTCCTTTGGAACCGTGGTTTCCCCAACTTTCTTTGTCGGCATTTGTTCACCGTTCTTGATGATTTTCCACAAGCGAAAGTTATTTGATTGAATGAAAATTCTCATGCGCTCTTTCCAATATGTGTAATTTGTTCCGTCAAATAGTGGAGGCCTATTGGTGGAGTGTCCTTCGCTCATCATTCATGCGTTCAACATTCTCAACAAATATATGGAACGTTCTCTCAACCGGTTAAGGCTTTTAGAGAGTTAGGCTCTGATACCAACTTTTAGAATTTATGCCCTTCACTAGAGGGGGGGGGGTGAATAGTGAGGCACGAGAATGTCGATTAATTTTGCGGAATTAAAATTGCAGGAGTAAAGTAAGTGCAGTAATTAAAAGAGTAAGGAGAGGACACACCGAATTTATACTGGTTCACCACAACGTGTGGTTAGTCCAGTGTCCCGAGAGACTCTCTTGAGTTTACACTAACTCCGTTAAGCTTACGGGTGCCTAACAAACCGTTACACTTGCTCGTAGATGTACGCTCTACAAGATTTCAACTTGCTCGAGGATACCTCACCTCAAGACTTCACCTTGCTCGTGGATACCGCACCACAAGACTTCACACACTAAGATTGAAGGTACTTAGCAAACCCGACAATCAATGAGAAGATAAGGTCTTCTCAAGAACCTTTCTATTTTACAACAAGAACTCTCTAAGAAGAGTAGATAAAAAGATACAATATAAGCTCTATGAACAACACAAAATTGTCTCTCAAATGGCTCAACAAAAGCTCTAAATATGATGTAGAAATGTTATCAATATGTTCAAGAATAATGAGAGATATTGTTCATTTGAAATGGGTCAAAAAGACCTCTATTTATAGTGGTTGAGGTTGTATGTCCGTTGCTTATTTGACAATCAATTATGCTGATTTTATGCTAGAATAATCGATTATCAGATTTACATAATCGATTGCAGCTTAACGTTCAAAAAACAGACGCTGAATTTATGCTAGCATAATCGATTATTGCCTTGTGCATAATCGATTATTTTTTCCAGCGTTTAAAAACTTCGGCAATGGTTAGTGAATAATCGATTATTCTATAGAGGATAATCGATTATTTACCTTCTCTGGAATTTCCAGTTTAAGCTGGAAAAGGCAGATAATCGATTATCCCTTATGTGATAATCGATTATGCAGCCATGCTAGAATTTCCAGTTTTGGCTGGAAATCCAACATAATCGATTATCACATAAGGGATAATCGATTATCTGGCTGTTCTTTCCAGAATTGAAAGCTTACTTCAAAAACCATTTTGGTTAAAATGAAAACGTTAAAATCATTTTGTTTGAAGTATATTAAAGATGTTTATGATATATATGATTTAATAAAATGATTTTATGCATATTAATGATGACCTATGTTGAGCCAAAAGACGAGATAACTTAAACGTTGCCCTTACATTGGTTCTACCTAACGACCTACGCCTTGGGTCTTCGGTCTTGAACTTTTGGGCTCGTCTTTGGCTTTTCCATGCAATCCTTTCATCAATATGCTTCTCGGCATTCAATCTTGATTGTTTGTCATATAATAACATTGTTTGACAGTTGACTTTATTGTTTGTCATTCATCAAAACCTATACCTGGAAATCATGCTAATACAACCAAAGCACACATATCATGGATAGAATGATTTCCTACACCCTTTACCCACCGCCCTTGAACTCTCTCAACCTCCCCTTCTCTCTGTTAAACCCTAGTCGTTGTCTCAACCTCTCCAAATCCAGCTCTAAAATGAAATTAATCGTTGATTCAACTACCTTGTTAATCCCCTCTCACTACTAGTTGTTCGTATGTGGTGTTACCTAGTTGCTTGCCTAAACATGGCAAAAAGCAAATCTCATCAAATTGAACCAAAATCAATTCAAATCCTTGACCTTTCTGTTGTACCGTCTATATCCATCCTTTGTTCTATTGTGGGTACGAATCTCTGTGTATTTTTTGTTGATTCTTACTTACCCTAAACTAGGGTTTATAGATCTCTTCAAATCGAACCAAAATTGGTTCAAATATCTGATTTTGAGTGTTAGTTTTCTCTATTTTCGTCCTATTCTGTATGAGTTTGATTTTTTATTTAGATTTTGCTGATTTTTCACTTTCCTTAAAAGTTAGGGTTTCCAGATCTCTCCCTTAAACTTAGTTTTAGATCAATTTTCATGATTATTTACTTTGTTAGTTGCTTAAATTACTAGGTTTCATTGTTTGTTGCTCGATTTTTACTACTATATAAATCCTTCCCTCATTCCCTTTTAGACATACGAGAATCAATATAATATTACAAAATTTTAAAGCTCTATTATGTTATTCCTTCATTATCTCATTCTATACTTTGATTCTTGGCTGGCTGAAAGCCAAGGCCACCAAAATTCTGGGTTCTTTCTCTTCATTAATATTTAGAATATTGTGGACTTCTGTTCTTTCTTGTTTTTCACTTAACTGGGGAGTTACTGACTTCGTAGTTTGATTTCTATGTATTTGTGATTTGCGCATATATTTTCATGCCTGGAGTTTTTGCTTAATGTGTTCTTCTGAGTTGTTTTGTGTGCTATTCTATTTGTTCTACTTCAATTCTTAGCTCTCCTTAACTTTTAACTTTATATTGACAGTTTAAAGCATGCCTAAACCTGAATATGAGTAAATTAGATTCCTTTCAGGCTTACCTAGCCTATGTGTTGCAATTTACTGGTGTTTAGGACCTTTGCATAGTTGTTTAATTTTTCTATCAATCCTGTTACTTGAACATGCTTTATTACATGATTCGTATCCGTTTTAGTAGACTAGTTGGTTGTGTTCAAAAGCATGAATGTATATATCAACTATAGAGCATAAGTTTGTCTCATCTTCTATTCAGAATTTGTTATGATGATATCTTGCCTATGTAGCATGTTTGATCCTGCTCGTTATTAGTATGTTTCTAACATGTCTTGACTTCCTAGTAGTTGCAATAGTCTTTTCTCATCTTGTCTATATTCTGTTTCCAATCAATATGATTTCCTCTTGTAACACTAGTACTTACACTTAGCATAAATTTGAACCTTTTGCTTACTATGAGTCTGTGTACACCAATCCTTCAAACTTGTTTTATTAATGTGTGACTACTTATGCACTAAGTATTGAACTTGTTCTTTTGAATCTTTTCTAAGTCTGTTCTTAAAACCTAAAGCATGTTCGATTATCTGCTCTATGTGCTCAACTTGAATATGTTTTGTATCCTTCAGTGTTGTCTCTCAACCTCAGTTTACTCTCTTTCACCTTTTACCTGGGCTCTTTTGAGTTCTCATTCTTAGCGTGCTAAAAGTCAAGGCTACCTAAGCTCTATTATTGAGATCCCTAGTGTGAGCACTGCTCGTGGTCCAATTGAGACCCTTATAAACTGACACACTAGGACTTGATCCTTAGCCAGTCCCTGAATCTCCTCTATTAACCTCCCTAGTGTAAGCACTGCTCGGGATCCATTTTGAGACCCTTGTGAACACTGACACACTAGGGTCTAAGGTTCCTTGGCACTCTGTCCTAAATGTTTCATCCTACCTCTTTTCTACCTACTGAAAGAGCTAATGGGCTTATGTACATGGTTCAATTCTGAATCTTTTTTCGCTATGAAGATTATATTCTGGGATGTTGTAAATCTATTTGGTCTTGAGATTAAAAGCTTGAATGGTTGAGTATACTTGGGCCTTCCTTAGGCCCACTATAGCTATTTTGTAATTCGGCAATTTGTTTCATTCATTGGGCATGTAATAATATTGTAATAACAATTGGGTTGTTAGTAAATCGAGAAAATGGGTTTATTTTAATATTTTCATGAAACGAGTAGAAGTCCTCTCTATAGGTATTTAATTTGCTCAAACATGTTCTACTACTGTGTGTGTTAGATAACCTGCCTATAGGTATTTAATTCGTTTTGCTTCTACATTTTTTTCAGATATCATGCCTATAGGAAATAAAGTAACCAATGTTTTAATTTGCATTGCAACATATCCATTAGACATTATGACCATAGGATCATGATAGCTTATGTTCTACAAATCTGTATTTTAGATATCATGCCTCTTGGGTTTTAATTGGTTAATGTGTTATTGTGATAATTGCTCACATATGACACATGCCTATAGGAGCTAAAACCAGTTTCAATCGCTAATTGTAAAAATCATGCCTATAGGATATTCCCAGTCGCTTTGAAGTACTAATATTGAACTTTCAACACTGTTTTGTTGCCACTATCAGAAAGCATATAGGATCAAACTGAGTAGTTTTGAACGTCTTCCTTGGTTATCACTGTCACCTATTGTACCTAGATATCATGTCTATAGGTTTAAACACTTATAATCTGTAATTTTGAATAATCAGTATGCAATACCAAATTCCCTAATATATATAGTTATTCGGAAAGCATGTTTCAAAAATAGCACCTTGCATATGAAACTGCCTGCATGTTTAAATTTCAAGGTCACATAGAAACCATTTCTATAGGGCTTAATGACTTTAACTCATTTCAATTCTGAAATTGTCAAATATCTAATTTGTTTGCGTGCATTTGTTGATTAAATATGGAGGTTAACTTGAGCCCTTAATTGAATTTATATGAAGTCCAACTTGTTTTGTATGTCACCTAGTTTTCTCATTTTGACCAACCTAAGTTAAGTCATTAACCACCCAAAATAAAGGTTCAAATGCCTCCTGGACCATAGGCATGAGACGGGTAGTGCACGTAGTACGGCTTAAAATCAATTAGTGCGTCGTAGGTAACAACTTAAAGATAGTAATTGGGTAGCAGGAAATAATAGTCTGTGCCCGCTGAATAATATGAGTAACACCCCATATCGAGGGAGTTATGAAATATTATTTATGTTGCAGGAGGTGATCCTTTAGGCTAAAAAACTTAGTACCCCCCCCCCCCCCCCATCATGTATTAAAATCAATTATTTCGTTTATCTGTAGATTTTTTTATAATAATTGCCTAACTTCTTTTGTTTCCCTCTTGTATTCGACTAATTCATATAATTTGAGTTCAGTCGGGACCCACAGTTATTGACCTCGAGGAATGCCTAACACCTTCTCATCGAGGTAATTTGAGCCCTTGCCCGATCTTTGGTGACGCAAATTGGTTAAACCTGAGTTATCTGCAAATAGGTGACCTAAGACACCTCGAACCCGTTAGGTGGTGACTCTTGTATTTTAACACCTTCCTCAAAAAATTTGTCACGTGTCGAAACCTGATTTCACGAAAACAAGTGGTGCGATAGCATCATGACTCTGTTTGGGTTATTTTTAGGCTCATACCATTAGCAAACTTGGTCTATATAAATTAGTTTTCCCTAATAAAAGTTTCTTTATTATTTTCTTGTTACATGAATATCCTACTCCCATATCCCTATTATTGCTACTCGTACACCCTTTTCCCGTTTTCCCTTTATTTGAATTCGTATGCAAATCTCTACTCAGTTGGTCATAGCATACGTTTCCTTTAGAAATTTTTTAAGAATTGCTACATCATATCTCTCCCCATCCTCACTCCCTTGTTTGGTTTATTACAATTTTCACATCGCGCAAAAACTAACTTCTTCCTTATTTTTCTTTCTTTTATGTCTTTACGTCTTATTCAATACTGCATTTACTGTTTTCATCATGCAAAATATTTTACAATATGTTGTTTTATCTTTGTATAAAGCATGATCCACATCGTATTTCAATCGTGCATAATTAATACCATAGCGACACTTGATGAGTGTACGTTCTCTTCCTAAATCATCCTTTAAATTTGGAAAGAGTTATTTACGGTAAAACTAGTCGATCAGCGGTGTAGTCGATGGTTTCGTGCCTTTTCCTCTCAAATTGTCCGCTTGAGGGTACTGTTCTAGACTCTTGTAGAAACCCCCACTCCAATATTAACTATGCATGCATCATGTACAAACCTAGTATGAGCTAGAACACTGTCGACGTAATAACTCGCTAAGACAAGCCTTGTCCAAAGTCCGCCGGGATTTCCATAATCTCAATGGGAAAATCGTGATATGTGCATTATTTAGAGAAATCATGCCAATATATTTATCATTAACGTGTGAATAACCAAATCTGGAGGAGGAAAGGTCTAACTTATTTATTTTGCATAAATGAGGCATGAAGTCTGTTGCGATTAAAACACTCACGTAAGTGCACGTGATTGTCAAGTAATAATGTAGTGAGTAGAGTATTGTTCCCACGAAGACTTATAACTAGCTTATGACTGATTCAAACCCAATATCTTTATCTATCCAAGAATTTTTTTCACAAAAGAGATTAGATTGTTTTACTAACTAACTCCTCACAATTTAATCTAGCTAAAGCAATTCACTAAACGAACAACAATTTTGGTTAACAAACAATAGAGGAGGATATTCCAGGGTCACGGGCATACTCAACAATCGTGTTGTGTTTTTAGCTTCAAACAACTAATTCAGTTATTTGGGTTATTGATATACAAGGTTAATATTACTCGTAAGAATTTATCGAGTTCTTACTCGCCTATTCAAGTTAAGTCAACGCCTATATGTCTATGGAATCAAGATTAACAAGAGTGCATTTAAAACTCCTATATTTCAACCAAGCAAGGCAATTGGGTATATGTCTATCCCAATTGCGAATCCATTCCCCAATGCCCAGGTTAAAGAACTTGCTATATTTAATTCTATATGCAATCTAAAGTTCCCACTTTCGAGTTCAACTAGAGAATCATAGTTAGTACTTCACTGTTAGCTACTCAGCAAAATAATTAAAATCATAATTAAATAAATAACCCAATGTGATAAACCGACTTCGTCGAATCAAACTTCAAACGACAACGTTCATTTTTATCCATGACCCTAGAACAAGAAGTTCTAGCCACTCATACTATTGTTCAACATAAATAGGTTCAATATCATCACAATTATCAAAAACAAAGAGAAAAAAAGAAGAACTTAATGATCCAAAATTCTCCTTGCCTCTTGCCTCTCTAATTCTTGCAATACCCTATGGAAACCTTGATAATCTTGTCTTGTGCGAGCTTGACTTTATATAGGTTAAGTAGCTTTTCTCCATATTTCCACTTTTTCCCCTCACAAAGGATTTACTGGATATGCGCGGGCGCGCAGGTGGGCGCGCATTTGGCCGCAGAAAATGTGAACTCTCTGTAATGGTCGTGCATAAATATGCGCGAGCGCGCATATGGGCGCGCATGCCCTGTTGTCCAACTTCATATTTTTATTGTCTTCTTCAATCACACTTCGTACCGAGGGGTCTTACTTGCTCCTGAATGGTCCCAATCACACTTTCTTGCACAAAATAGGCTCCTTAACCTGCGTTCATATAATTCACTATTCGATCCCATAATTCTTCAATTAAGCATAATATACGACTGGAATATAATCATGTAGAGGCACAAACAATGGCTAAATCACCTAGATTTCACCTATTATCAACACCTCACACTTAATTCATTGCTAGCCCTCGATCAATCACACCATACTCTCTAGATACTTTTCTACTCAACCATTTCCCCTAGCGCATTCCACCTAGAACAATATACATACGTTGCGTCTAGCAGTGAACAATGCTAGCCTCAAAGCTAACTCTCAAGTGCCACGCAATATTCACACTTCTTCAAAGCACTCTACACAGAAGTCAAGACTTGTTTTTCTATCACACAATCGAGTCAAACACTCACATATATCAATGGAAACGCTCACTCTCACAATTGAAGTCACATGCATGCAATGGGTACCATAAGCTTGCCCTTAATGTAAATCTCTACTAATGTAGGCTAGCTCGGTTCAAAATCAGTTAGGACTTTTCATGGTTGTAATGTGGGCTAAGGGATGGGTAGGATAGATTTAGGAATAGTGACTAACCCTCCTAAGCACTTTAACACATCACGTAATCACTGTTATGCGCACATTCTTCAGTCCACTTAACTTTCACAAACCATATGACCCATCAATGTTCCCTTCTTCTTTAAGAACTCTATTACTCATATCCACTAGCGAGAACAAGACTACAATTTATTCATCTCCTACATTTTTTTTTCAGTTTACTTTTCTTGTCATTTGACTTCCTCTAGTGATGCATATACTTTCAACACAAGTGCACCTTTCATTCTCTCATTGGCTCCACTCGAAAGCCACCCCACTCTTATCTTATTTTTTTTACTTCTTTTAGCGTTCATCTCACCATTAAAGTGCTTTAAAAGGTAAAGGATCAAAATCATGTCAATAAAGAACAAAGGGGTACGGGCTTGTATTGCGGGTGCCAAATAAAAAGTCTAAAGGCTCAAAAGGGTTACTAGGGACAAATTTTATTTATGATTAGCAATTTAGCTCAAGAAAGACCAAAGAGAGCCTATCATTTCTTCAAACCGAGTATCACCTAGGATTTCACTTCAACTCACATACCGGGCAAGTTCTAGACACACATACAATGCATGGACTACACAAGTACTCACCACACATGGCATATGACTCGTTCAGATCAGCTCATCAGAACACTCCATTTCAAGTACTCAAATCAGTGAAAAACACACATGCCCGAACCACCTGAAGCCTCGTTTCCCGCAGCTTCTCATCCACTGGGGCCACCCCCACCTTCTCCCGAATAACTTCATTCTTGATCTTATCTAACCTGATGAGCCCGCACATCCACCTTAGCATCCTCATTTCCGTAACCTTCATTCCCTAAACATGAGAGTTGTTCACAGGATAGCACTCCGCCCCATACAACATGGGAGGTCTAACAACATCTCTATACAACTTCCCCTTTAGTTTTTGTGGCACTTTCTTGTCACACAAGACTCCGGATGCAAGCCTCCATTTCGACCACCCTGCCCTTATACGGTGAGTGACATCCCCGTCAATCTCTCCGTCCCCCTGAATCACCGACCCAAGATATCTGAAACGGTCCCTCTTGGCGATGACCTGAGATACAAGCTTTACGTCCCTGCCTTCTTCTTCTTCGCTCGACTCGGCATTACACTTGCACTCCAGGTATTCTGTCTTAGACCTGCTTAGTTTGAAACCATTAGACTCGAGAGTTTGTCTCTAGACCTCCAACTTCTCGCTAACATCAACCCTTGTCTTATCTATCAAGACTATGTCATTAGAATATAGCATACACCATGGCACATCCCCTTGAATATGCCGTGTTAGAGCATTCTTCACCAAAGAAAATAAGAGAGGGCTAAGCGCAGATCCTTCGTGAAGCCCATAACTATCGGGAAATGGTCTGAGTCGCCACCCACCATCCTAACCCTAGTCTTAGGTCTGTCGTACATGTCCTTGATCACTCTGATGTAAACTTCTGGCACGCTATTCGCCTCCAGGCACCTCCATAACACCTCTCTTGGGACCTTGTCGTACGCCTTCTCCAAGTCGATAAACACCATGTGCAGGTCCTTCTTCTTATCCCTGAACTGTTCTACCAATCTCCTGACAAGGTGGATAGCTTCTGTAGTGGAGCGGCCTAGCATGAAATCGAACTGGTTCATGGATTTAGATGTCATCTCCCCCACCCTCGCCTCAACCACCCGCTCCCAGACTTTCATGGTATGGCTTAGTAATTTGATACCCCCTATAGTTGTTACAATACTGGACATCCCCTTTGTTCTTATACAAGGGCACCACTGTACTCCACCTTCACTCCTCCGGCATCCTCTTAGTCCTAAAGATCACATTGAACAACTTGGACAGCCACTCCACTCCTATCCTACCCATGCATTTCCAAAACTCTACCGGGATTTCATCTAGCCCGGTCGCTCGACCCCTACTCATCTTACGCAAAGCCCCTACAACATTCTCCACCCTAATGCGCCTGTAGTACCCAAGGTCTCTATGACACTATGAATTCTCCAACTCCCCTAGCTCTATGTCTCGATCCCCCTCCTCATTAAGCAGGTCTATAAAGTATGTCTGCTATCTCTTCTTGACTTGGGACTCCCCCATCAAAACTTTACCATCCTAGTCATTGATGCACCTAACTTGGTCTAGATCTCGTGCCTTCCTCTCCCTCACTTTAGACAACTTGAATAACTACCTGTCCCTGACTTTCTCCCCCAATTCTTTATACATGTGACCAAATGCCTCATTTTTAGCTTCCATGACCGCCAGCTTCGCTTCCTTCCATGCCACCTTATAATTCTCCATGTTCACTCTCATTCCTCGCTTGTGCTCCCTTAATGCTGCCTTCTTCGACTCCACTTTTCCTTGGACTACATCGCTCCACCACTAGTCACCTTGATGTCTGCCTGAATAGCCCTTGGCTACCCCGAGCATATCACGCATTGTCTCCCTAACCAGGTTCGCCGTCTCTGACCACATTACATCCGCTTCCCCAGAACTTCTCCAAGCTCCACTACCAACTAACCTCCTCTCCAACTCCTGGGATTTCTCCTTAGTCAAAACTCCCCATCTAATCCGCCTCCTGTCCCGGGCACCCCTCTTCTTCCCCTTCACCCAGAGACCGACATCCATCACTAGGAGTCTCTAGGGAGTTGAAAGGGACTCTCCCGGGATAACCTTGCAGTCCTTGCACAATCTTCTGAGGCTCTTTCTAAGGAGGAGGAAATCAATCTGAGCCCTAGCCACCAAACTTTTGAGTGTAACCAAATGATCCTCCCTCTTTGAAATGATGAGTTTGAAATCAACAACTCAAAAGCCCTGGCGAAATCAAGCAGCGAAGTGCCTCCTCCATTTTTAACCCCAAGACCATAGCCATTATGCACCTTACCATAACTACCAGCGTCAGCCCCAATATGACCATTAAAATCCTCTCCAATAACTAACTTCTCATATTGGGGAATACTACTCACCAACTCATCCAAGTCCTCCCAAAAGCGCCTCTTAACCTCCTTATCTAATCCTGCTTGCGGTGCGTAAACGCTGATGACATTGAGGATGCAACCACCAATAACCAATCTAATAGATATTAGCCTATCATTCACTCGTCTAAGCTCAACCACGGACTCTCTAAGATCTCTATCCACCAAGATACCCTTTCCATTATTACCCCTTGCGACCCTACAGTACCACATCTTAAACCCGTCTATATTCCTCGCCTTCGACCCTTTCCACCTAGTCTCTTGCACAAAAGCTATGCTGACCCTCCTCTTCTAACGAGTCTTCGCCAGCCCAATGGACTTACCTGTCAGGGTGCCTATGTTCCATGACCCTATCCTTAAATCTATGACCGTCTGTTATCTCCTTCCCACCCTTGCCTCCCGCCCCATCCTTAGAGTCGCTCCCTGTCGCCCGTCTTACCCCCCCCACCACCACCCTCAACCCCTCGAGGACATGAACTTACACTGCCATCCCCTGTCGCGGCCACTATCCCTCCAACCGACTATGGAAAATAGTGATGCACACACAAATTTTAGTTGGAATACGTAACGTGTATAGAATAAACAAGATATCGGGAGGTACCAACTCCCGGTGAAAAAAAACCGAGAACTAGGCTTTGATGCGCCCGCGGTAAACTACTGCAAACTCTCGCACGTTCTGGCCGATGACGCTACGCTCTTCACATCCAAACGCCGCAAGCTTGCTTCATCCTCCGCAATTAGTACCTAAAAGTCACACACAAAACAACCCCAAAAAAATGCGGGAGGGTGGGCTTGGCTGCCTGAAAAGAAGGTGGAATGGGAGGGGGAAACAGAAGAGAGGGGAGAAGAGAGAGAGAAAGAGATCGGGTTGCGGGGGCAGAGGAGGGAGCTGGGGTGGGGGGACGGGAGAGAGAGGATAGGAAAGAGAAAGAAGAGGAGAGAGAGAGGGAGAGCTTAATGGTGGGTGGGGAAGCCTCCGACAGTGGCCAGAATTAGAGAGTGGGAGGGGGAGAATGGAAGAGAGGGAAGAGGAGGGGGTGGCGGGGTAGAGGGCTGGGGTGGGGTGGGGAAGAGGAGAGAAGATGGTGAGGGAGAACTTACCAGGGAGTCACCGGAGTTGAGGGTCACCGGAGGGGGAGGGTCCTGGAAGAGGAGGGGGAGCTGACCGTTACAGAAGGAGGAGGGGGGAGCAGTCGACCATCGTCTGTCAGTGTAAGAGAGAGGATAATTATATGAAGAAATAAACGGCAAAAAGAGAAGAAGACATATTACCATTCAATCGTACTAAGATAGGATCTATATATTGTCGTGCTTTTACCTCAGCTACCAAAGATGATTTTCATATATTCTGTACATTAACAGCTCTGTCATCAGAGTCTAAGAATCTGATTCTCATATTGGCTAGCTGACGAAGCTCTTTATTCAACCCTCATCTACCTGCCTCAATATGTAATAAGCTTCCCATTGACTTACGGCTAAGAGAGTCTGCCACAACATTTCCTTTAGCGGGATGATATAATATCTCGACATCGTAATCTTACAGTAATTCAAACCACCTACGCAACCTCAAATTCAACTCCTTCTGCTTGAAGATGTATTGTAAACTCTTTTGATCTATGTAGATGTCGACATGGACGCCGTATAAGAAGTTCCGCCATATCTTCAAAGCATATATTACTGCAGCCAATTCCAAATCACGGGTTGGATAATTCTTTTCATGCTTATTCAATTGTCATGAAGCATAAATAATCACCTTCCCATGCTGCATCAATACGCACCCCAAACCTATGCCCGAGGCATCATAATAAACCACATAACCTTCTATTCCTTCAGGGAGAGTGAGCACTGATGTGGATGTCAATCAATTCTTCAGCTCCTGAAAACTACATTCACAAGCGTCAGACCACTGGAACTTGGTAGCTTTCTGTGTTACCTTAGTCAATGGTGCTGATATAGAGGAAAACCCTTCTACAAACTACCTATAATATCCTGCTAGCCCCAGGAAGCTGCGGACTGATGGTGTTGTAGGTCTCGACCAATTCTTTACTACATCGATCTTCTGAGTGTTGACACTAATACACTCATCAGATATCACATGGCCAAGAAATGCTAGTGAGTTCAACCAAAATTCACATTTGGAGAGCTTAGCATATAACTTATGATCCTGAAGCATCTGTAATACTATCTGCAAGTGGTCTGCATGTTCCGCCTCTGAACAAGAATACACCAGAATGTCATCAATGAATAAAATCATGAAAACATCAAGATAGGGCCTGAATATAGTATTCATGAGATCCATAAAAGCTACTGGAGCATTTGTTAGCCTGAACGACATCATCAAAAACTCAAAGTGCCCATATATTGTCCGTAAAGCCATCTTTGGAACATCCTTCTCCTTAAACCTCACCTGATGATACCCTGAACGTACGTCAATCTTGGAGAAATACTTGGCATCCTGGATTTGGTCAAAAAGGTCGTCAATCCATGGAAGTGGATACTTGTCCTATATAGTAAATTTATTTAACTATCAATAATCGATACACATCCTGAACGACCTATCTTTCTTCCACACAAACAAAAATGGCGCACCCAAAAGTGAACTCTAGGCCTAATGATGCCCTTATCCAGCAAGTCCTTCAATTGAGCCTTCAACTCTCGCAACTCTGGGCCCATTCTGTATGGAACGATAGAGATCGGTTGAGTGTCAGGCAACACATTAATGCTATACTCAATCTCCCTCTAAGGAGGAAGGCCTGGGAGTTCATATGGGAAAATATCTGGAAATTCATTGACCACGGGGATTGATTGTAGAGTGGGCGTCTTCACATCCACATCCCAAACGTGAACGAGATGATAAATGTAACCTTTTGAGCTCATTTTTCGTTTCCTTAAGATAGGAAATAAACCTTCCATTCGGTGTAGCAATGTTCCCCTTCCTTTCAATGACGGGTTCACCAGGAAATTGAAACCTAACTATCTTCATATGACAAACAACATTTGCATAGAATGAGGCTAACCAGTCCATTCCCATTATCATATCAAAATTAATCATTTATAACTCAAAAAAATTTGCCGAGGTGTGATGACTACAAATCATCACAGTGCAACCTCTATATACCCTTCTAGAAATCACAAAATCTCCTATCGGAGTAGATACCACAAGGGGTTTGCTTATCGATTCAGATTCAACGCCAAATTTATTAGCCACAAAGTGTGTAACATATGATAATGTAGATCCCAAATCAATCATCACATATATATCATAAGAAATACCTGTAACAACATCTGGAGATGACTCGAGATTCAATCGACTTACTAGAGCATAGGTTTTTGAGCACCACTCGAACTCGAAAGTGCACCTCTACCTCTACCATGACTTATCGACTGCTGAAAACCTTGTGCTGGAGGTCGAACTGATGAAGAAGAAACAAACATAGATCAATTCCGTTGAGCCATACCACCACCTCCTCTATTAGGACATTCCCGCATCATATGGCCAGGTTGTCTACAAGAATAACACGCATCGGAACCTCGACAGCACATTCCAAAGTGGGCCTTGCCACACTGATTATAACGTGGTGTTGGGGGTCTCGTCTGACTAGTATCCCTGTGATGTTGTGATCCTGATGCCCACAAACTCTGACCTGGACCAGAATTGGTAAATCAATCATATCGAGACCTCTGAAACTGTGGAGGAGCACTAGATACAGGTGGCGCCGAACTCCTCGAAGACTGGGGCCTGACGCTACCTCTAAAGTCATCAGAATACCCTACAAATATTTCCCTCTTATGTTGGCCCCTATCCTTCTTCCTATCTTGCCCTATACTGGTTCTTACGATCCTCTAGGGTCTGGGCATAATCCTGAATACGGGAAATATCCATGCCCTCTACCATGGAGGCTGTCGTGCACTCATTAATCAAATATGGTCCCAACTCGTTCATAAAGAGATGTACCCTATCACTCATCTCGGCCACCATATAGGTAGCATACCTTGCTAAAGAGTCAAACTGCGTACTATACTCTCTCACACTCATATTACCTTGTCAAAGGTTCAAGAACTTATCAGCTCTAGCTTGTCGTATCTCAACTGGCAAGTAGTGATGAAGAAAGGCTTCAGAAAATTCCTTCCACACAGTTGGAGGAGCGTTCAGAGCCCTAGATCTCTCCAACTATCATTCCAAAAAATCGCTAAATTTTGTAACCCATAAGAAGCCAACTCTACTACCTCTATATCACTAGCATGCATAACCCGTGGTGTATGATGAACCTGATCAATAAAAGTCTGTGGGTCCTTCTTAGGATCTGATTTGGTAAACACTGGAGGATCTAGATTAATAAAATCACAAACTCTCGTACTAGCCAATTTATCAACAACACCGGTATTCTGCCTCTGAGCCTGAGCAGCTACCAAGATAGTCCACAATCGCACTACAGTTTGCATATCCTGGTCGGTAGTGCCAGATGGTGGAATTGATGGTGCTGGGTGCCTCCTAATATCCTCTAGAGGAGACGGAGTAGATGATACCTCATTCTGAGCCTCATTTTGGCCTGCTCTGACTTGAGGAACCTGGCTAGTACCCTCTCCTACAACTGTATCAAGCCATTTACTAATCGCTTGCATCCTAGTCAAAGGCATCACTAAAAGAAAACAAGGTGAATATTAGAGACGAACACTTAGGACTCAACTCTACGCACGATCTAGATTCTGGAAGAAGGTAACAACCCTAGATGCCATCTAGCCTCCTGAATATAAATATGGTGCATTACATATGCATAATCAAGACTCTACTAGACACGGCTGATAGACAATCCCTAGGACAGACCTTCTCTAATACCAAGTTTGTCGCGGTCCAAACTGGAGGGCCATGACTAGTACCCGGACATACTTGCCGAGCACTAACGTACATTTTATCTAACCTTCTTTATTATTTTTTAGGGCCGACGAGATCAATATAAATGGTAGACATGGATCATGGAAAACCAACAATAAAAGAAGATGGCATAAACATACATAATATAGGATGACCAAACAATCAAGAAACTATAAATAAGGTACGAGCTACCACGCTACAATGAAAGACTATACAATAAAAATCAGCCGATAAGGCATACCAAACTGGACATGAGTCGACACCTGTCTATGAGCCTCTAAAGGAACAAAAGTGCTACATCATTGCTGGAACAGGGCCCCGATATACCCATAATGTCAATAACAAAAATGCATACCAAGACAACGACAAGTTCAAAGAAAGGATCTCGCCAATCACCGCCAAACTAGACAACCTACTGAGGTGGGGGAGCTGCGCCTGCCTATCTATCAGGGCCTGCAATACACATGCATCATCCAACAATAAAAGGACGTAAGTACAAATAAAGTACTAAGTATGTAAGTGTGAGCACGTGATTTTTGCCCTATATATGAATAATTCCTAAAATAATTCAAACAAAATGATTTTTCCTTATTGTTATAATTTTTTGTGCATTTTGTGTCATTTTCTGATAATTGTTACATTTTTATTTACGCATGTTAATTCATAAAAATAAAAATATATACATTTGCATTTAGGATTTAATTTTATATTTTAATATTAATTAGGGGTCAAATTTTCTTAGAACAATGCATAAAAAATCTCAAAAAATAGTTCACTTTAGTATTTTAATTATTTTTATTGTGAATTTGTCATGAAATAGTTTTAAAACAATTTTAGAAATAAATTAGTCTTTGTTTTGAAATGTATTAGGATTTTATGTTAATTTTTCATCTTTCTAAAAAATTAGAAAAAATAAAAATTAAAAAAATGAGAAAATAAAATAAAGAGAAAATAATTTTAAAAAAAAAAGAAGAAGAGGGAGTAAAAGGGCTATCTCTAAAAAAGAAGCAATTGGGCCATTTCTGAATTGAGCATCAGCCCAAACAATCACGCAAAATAGCCCAACCCCGTCCACTAACCCGATCTTGTTCCTGAACGAGGCCAAACGACATCGTTTCCAGAAGCAATCCCAGCCCTCAATTCTTGATCTAACGGTCGAGATCATCCTATGATGTCTTATATAAATATGTCTGAACGCTCCCCCCACCCCCATTTCCTCGTCTTCATCACCCTACCCTTCCTCTCAAACCCTAATCCAAGCCGCCGCCAAACCACATAGCCTGAGGGTGGTGGTGCCGCCTCCAACCGCTCCAAAATTAACTTCACAACTCCCTCTCCTTTCCCTCATCACTAATCCCCGACCATATTCCCTCGAATCAAACCTAGAAGCTTCGAATATATGTTTGAAACTCTGGTCTCAAAACACAAAGTTGTCCAAATGAGCCCAAATTGATATTAGACAGTCTCCTCAGCCTCCTCTTCTCAAATATGTGGTTATTTTCCTTCGACTCTCACCAGGCCGCCATCAATTCCACATCTAGGGTTTTCGACTTTTATACTTGTTTGAAGTTTCTTTGGTTCTGAAGATTTTAGTTAATGTTATACGTTTGTTTTGGACAAAAATAACCTATAACATTAATTAGAATTCAACTCCATAAATCGAATAAGTTTGAAGAGCCATTCAGTAAGTCACTTTCTCATTTTTAATTTCAATTTAGTTCGCTTCTTGTTCTATCTTTTAATTAAGCATAGTCTTTAGTTTCCGAATATTTTAGTTAGTAAAATGCTTGCAAGTAATTTTGTCAGTTAGATTATTAGTAAAGTATTGGGTATAATATTAGGTAACGCTTGTTTATGATTAATTATTAGTTTGATTTTCATTTTTGTCTAGTTTGCTTGATTTTTATCTTGTTTAAATTCTAGTTGGTCAGTTATCAGTATAATCGTTATGTGTTAATTTAGGTTTATTTAGCTTAGTTGAGTTTCAGTAGAATAACCTTGTTGAAAACTGTTGCTTCTTGTTAAATTTGCAGTCCAATACTAATTTCAATCTTCATATTATATCACCTTGATTCTGTAATAGTTAGTTAATTCAATTGTTAGGATAATTAATTGTTCAATTTAGTTAGTATCAGTTGGGACTGATTTTGGTTATAGTTGAATTGGTTTTTGTTGGGTAGTAATTTCAGGGGGGGTTTCAGGGGTAGTTTAGGAATGGAAAATGGTAGTTTCTTTAGGAATAGTAAATTCAAGGTAGGGTTAAGGGTAGTAGAGTATTTTTGAGTATAAAAGAGCACGCTAGAGCCTTCTAGAAGGGTGTCTTAGTGTAGGTTACAGCAAATTAGAGGGACTTGCTTGTTTAGCAAGTCAAAAATAGAGGGACTAAAAAGAAAACCCTAAAATATGATTTACTCTCTTTAGGTTTGCCTATAAATAGTGAGGCATTTTCCTTGTGAAGAGGATCTTTGATGACTATAAAATATTAATATATTATATACTTAAAAATAAATTATTTTAAATAATATATATAATATGTCAATTATCTGTATTTTCTAATAGTATTTTGCAGGAAATAAAAATATCATGATAAAGAAAATAAAGGAATAAAAAAGAAGCACGAGGCATCATGGCAAAAGAAGCACAAGGCATCGTCGCAAAAGAAGCACGAGGCGTCGTTGCAAAAGAGTATGTCATATTTGTGTTGAAGAGAGGAAGATCATACGTACCTGACAAAATAACTTTTCTCTAGATTTAGTCTTTACTTCTTTATTTATATATTTCACTTTATGTTGTAGTCTTTTGGGAATTTTCTAAGAGTATTGATATTATATTAAGAATTCATTTCCTTATGAGATTTAAATACTCCATAATGGAGTAATCTCTTTTGTTGGAATAGGTGATGAAGCTCGATATCGTTATAATATTAATCTTAATTTTACAATATGCTTGACCTGAAACTTTCTAATTATATTTCTATATTGTGCTAGAATGTTAGTTTTAATTAATTATTATCACTTCTATCTATTTATTCTCCAAAGTTAGTTGTATGTCAATTTTGTAATTCTCACGAAGCAAAACTAATATACGATATCTATTGGGTAAAATAATAGAGTGAGAGTAATTCTTTTTAAGCTATCATTCCAAGTCTGTAATCTTGCTTACTTCCATTCTAATTCTCACGGAGGAGTTGTAGTTGGGAAGATTATTGATTTTTAGTAAAAAGTAATCGCAAGAGGTTTTTACTATCTTATAGCACAATTCAGGCAAGAAAATTATTTCAGTTTAATCGTTACGAGTCATATATCAATTGATTTACATAATTCTCACAGAGTGTTATTAATTGACTATTTATTAGTGAGCAAATATAATTCCATTAGCAATAAACAGTTATTCCTAAGAGAAATACACGTAAAACCTAAGATTTTATTATTATCATGCTATCGAGTGAATTCAATGGTTTCCAACTCTATTTAAATATAAATCTTTCGAAAGTTATTTTGTTTCAACTTAAGCAATTAAGGTCTTCAATAAACAAAACTTCTTCAATTTGGTTCTGTCAAATAGTAGTAAGAATATTATAAGTTTGTAGCTAGATTTTCCAATCCCTGTGGGACGATATCTTAAACTATATTAGAATTTGACTAATCACGAGCAGGAAAATCCTATACACATTGGCCTCGTCAAATTTTTGGCACCATTGCCGGGGATTGTCATAAGTCTACTTCAAATTAAATATTTTATTACTAATTTGAGAATTTATTATTATATGTATTGGTATCCTTATTTTTGTTAGTATTATCATCACCTTCTAAATATTTCTATAACTATTACTATTATATCCATTCTAATATTTTTTTTCTCATTGTTGTAACCATTACCTGTTGTTTTTATTATTAATAAGTGTAGATATAATTTATATGTATATATCTATTACTCTTATGATATTGTCAGCAACTTCATGTCATATCACTTTCATCATAATATACTGTTTGTACTAACTATCTTTTCCTTTAATAAAGATAATTATTATTACTAGGTGTACTGTTCGTACTACTATTTTTCTTTTACTATTTTCTTTTAGTGACACTGTTATTGTACGAATTAAGTTTAATTGTCATTAAAAAGAATCTTATTTCAAACAAAAAAATTACTTAGTTTAGTTAGGATAACTAATTTTCCAGTTTAGCTAGTTTCAGTTGGGACTGATTTTGGTTATAGTTGAATTGATTTTTGTTGGGTAGTAATTTCAGGGGGGTTTCAGGGGGGTTTCAGGGGTAGTTTAGGGATGGAAAATGGTAGTTTCTATAGGAATAGTAAATTCAAGGTAGGGTTAAGGGTAGTATAGTATTTTATAGGCTAATAGAGCATCCTAGAGCTTTCTAGAAGGGGTTCTTAGTGTAGGTTTCAGCAAATTAGAGGGACTCACTTGTTTAGCAAGTCAAAAATAGAGGGACTAAAAAGAAAACCTTAAAATCTGATTTACTCTCTTTAGGTTTGCCTATAAATAGTGAGGCATTTGCCTTGTTAAGAGGATCTTCGATGACTATAAAATATTCATATATATATACTTAAAAATAAATTATTTTAAATAATATATATATATATATATATATATATATATATATATATATATATATATATATATATATATATATATATATATATAATATGTCAATTATCTGTATTTTCTAATAGTATTTCTTAGGAAATAAAAATATCATGCTAAAGAAAATAAAGGAATAAAAAAGAAGCACGAGGCATCATGGCAAAACAAGCACGAGGCATCGTGGCAAAAGAAGCACAAGGCATCATGATAAAAGAAGCATGAGGCAACATGGCACCTTATGTATTTGATTTCTATAAATAGTATGTCATATTTATGTTGAAGAGAGGAAGATCATACGTACCTAGCAAAATAACTTTTCTCTAGATTTAGTCTTTACTTCTTTCTTTATATATTTCACTTTATCTTGTAGTCTTTTGGGAATTTTCTAAGAGTGTTGATATTATGTTAAGAATTCCTTTCTTTATGAGATTTAAATACTCCATAATGGAGTAATCTCTTTTGTTGGGATAGTTGATGAAGCTCGATATCGTTATAATATTAATCTCAATTTTACTACATGCTTGACCTGAAACTTTCTAATTATATTTCTATATTGTGCTAGAATGTTGGTTCTAATTAATTATTATCATTTCTATCTATTTATTCTCCAAAGTTAGTTGTATGTCAATTTTTTAATTCTCACGAAATTAATATACAATATCTATTGGGTAAAATAATAGAGTGAGAGTAATTCTTTTTAAGCTATCATTCCAAGTCTGTAATTGTGCTTACTTCCATTCTAATTCTCACGAAGGAGTTGTAGTTGGGAAGATTATTGATTTTTAGTAAAAAGTAATCGCAAGAGGTTTTTACTATCTTATAGCAAAATTCAGGCAAGAAAATTATTGCAGTTTAATCGTCACGAGTCATATATCAATTGATTTACGTAATTCTCACGGAGTGTTATTAATTGATTATTTCTTGGTGAGCAAATATAATTGTATTAGCAACAAACTGTTATTCCTAAGAGAAATACATATAGAACCTAAGATTTTATTATTATCACGCTATTGAGTGAATTCAATGATTCCCAACTCTATTTAAATATAAATCTTCCGAAAGTTATTTTGTTTCAACTGAAGAAATTTAGATCTTCAACAAACAAAACTTCATCAATTTGGTTCTCTCAAATAGTAGTAAGAATATTATAAGTTTGTAGCTAGATTTTCCAATCTCTGGGGGAGGATATCTTAAACTATGTTAGAATTTGACTAAGCACGAGTAGGAAAATCCTATACACATTGGCCTCGTCAAATTTTTGGCGTCGTTACCGGGGATTGGCATAAGTCTACTTCAAATTAGATATTTTATTACTAATTTGAGAATTTATTATTGTATGTATTGGTATCCTTATTTTTGTTAGTATTATCATCACCTCCTAAATATTTCTATAACTATTACTATTATATCCATTCTAATAATTTTTTTTCTCATTGTTGTAACCATTACCTGCTGTTTTTATCATTATTAAGTGTAGATATAATTAATGTGTATATCTATTACTCTTATGATATTGTCAGCAACTTCATGTCATAGCACTTTCATGTTAATATACTGTTTGTACTAACTATCTTTTCCTTTAATAGATAATTATTATTACTAAGTGTACTATTCACTACTACTACTTTTCTTTTACTATTTTCTTTTAGTGACATTGTTATTGTATGAATTAAGTTTAATTGTCATTAAAAAAAACTTATTTCAAACAAAAAAAAAATCACTTAGTTTATAACCCGCTCTTCTACAAAAGAGTTGGCACATTATAATCCTGAAATTGAAAGATCTCTTCATTTACGCAGGAAAAAACAAATATCTTCTCATAGTATAGCTTGTGAAGGAATGGAAAATCAGGGAGTAGAAAATATCAACCCACGTGAAGTACCACCACCAGTCCAAATAGAGGATCAATTTGATGAAGTGGCGCCAAGACCAGCAAACAGAATCCTAAAGGATTATGCTAGACCTGACCACTTGATCTGTGAATCTAGTGTCAGAAAACCCCCAGTGGCAGCCAACAACTTTGAAATCAGGACTGGCCTGATTCAAACGATCTAACAATCTTGTATCTTTACGGGAGATTCAAGTGAAGATCCACATAGTCATCTCATTTATTTTCTAGAACTAATTGAAACAGCTAAGTATAATGGAGTATCCCCAGAAGCAATTAAGTTAAGGCTATTTCCTTTTTCTTTAAAAGGAGATGCCAAGACTTGGTTGCGAAGTTTGCCTCAAGGATCAATTACCACATGGGACCAAATGACTAGGAAATTTAAAATAAATACTTTTCCCCTGCTAAAACCACAAAGTTAAGACAAGACATATCTAATTTCTTGCAGACTGACACAGAGTCAGTTGATTAAGCTTGGGAAAGGTTAAAAGCAATGTTAAGAAAATATCTGCACCATGATATTCCTGAACACATGCAGTTGTATATTTTTTTATCACGGGCTAAAACCCTCTTCTAGAAATGTGATAGTTACAGCTGCATGAGGTTCTATGATGGGAAAAACCATAAAATAAGCATTGAAATTATTGAATGAAATTTTTGAAAATGCCATTCAATGGCCATCTGAGCGTGTAATCATCAAAAAGGCCGCTACGGTGAATCAAGTTGATGCTTTAAACACACTAACACAACAAATTGTTTCTTTGGCATAGAAATTTGAATCTTTTCAGGTGAATACAAAACAATCAAACCAGTCAGAGGCTTGTGATATATGTGGAGGAAACCATTTGAATCATGAATGCCAAGCAATCAATCAAAATGATGAACAGGTCAATGCAATCCGTTACAAGCAGTACCCCTTTGGAAGTCCAATGGCACATAAACATCCAGGATTTCAATGGAGCAATCCAAATGGTTCCGAGAACTCTAAGAGCTTCCAGAAACCACAGGTAAGTCCACCCGAATATCAGAATCAAAACCAAGGGCAATTGAATTTTAAACCTTATCAGCAAGCAACCCCATATCAACAAAGGCCTCAACAAGCTCATTCAAGTCTTGATGACCTTTTGTACAAATACATTAAGGTCACTGATGAATAAATGGAAAGTCAAAATTCAGCCCTTAAGAATTTGGAAATTCAGTTGAGCCAATTGGCAACTCTTGTGTCAGAAAAATTCAAGGCCCCTTACCAAGCAATACTGAGAAAACCCAAAAGGAAAACCTTAAGGATATCACCTTACGGTCGGGTACGGAATTGGATGAACCCTATGCAAAACGATCAGAACAACAGGTAAACAATGGTAAGAATGTTTAAAATACCCTCTGAACCATCTGAAAAAAATGAAGTCAAGAAAAAAGAAGAAAGAAATATTGAAAAATTAACTCCTTTCCATGTGACTATTCCCTTTCCACAAAAAATGAAAAGAGAAAAGCTTGACAACCAATTTGCAAAATTTTTGGAGATTTTAAAACAAATTCACATCAATATTCCTTTTACTGATGCTTTGTTACAAATGCCTTCATATGCCAAATTTTTAGAGGAAATTTTATCAAGTAAAAGAAAATTAGAAGAAGTTTCTATGGTAATGCTTACGGAAAATGCAGTGCTATACTTCAAAATAAGCTACCACAAAAACTTGGTGACAGGCAGTTTTACAATTCCATGCACTTTGGGAGGAGTATATTTTGAAAAGCACTTTGTGATTCTGGAGCTTCAATAAATTTGATGACATTTTCTATCTTTAAAAATTTAGATCTTGGTGAAATAAAAGACACAAGTGTTTCTCTTCAATTTGCAGATCAAAGTACTAAGAAACCTAAGGGAAAAATTGAAAATGTACTCGTAAGAGTAGATAAGTTTATTTTTCCAGTAGATTTTATAGTGCTTGAAATGAAAGAATGTCCTAATGAACCAATAATTTTAGATAGACCATTTCTTGCTACAGGAAGAGCAATTATAGATGTTCATCAAGGACAACTAATTTTGAGAGTTGATGAAGAGAGAGTCATCTTTGATATGCAAAAGATACTAAGATATTCAGGAGATGAAACATCATCTTCATGTTTTTCAATTGACATGATTAGTTATCTTACAGATGAATTCAAAGATGATCAATTAATTCCAAATTCAATGGAAAGATGCTTGATCAAATCAGGCACCACACAGGACGATGATCCCACCATCAGAAGAGAAGCTGAAATATTGGACGAAGATTCAGAGGAAGAAGAAATAAAATTTGATGAAGTTCAATAAAAACTTGAACTAAAAACTCTCCCTTCTCATTTGAAATATGTATATCTTAAGAAAGAATTATTTCCAGTAATTATTTCATCTTCTCTTACTGCAGAACAAGAAAGTAGTTTGATTAAAGTATTGAAAGCACGCAACTGAGCCTTGGGGTGGACTGTAGAAGATATTAAAGGGATTAGTCCGGCTATTTGTACACACAGAATCCTCATGGAGGATAGCTACAAGCCAATAGTCCAGTCGGAAAGAAGATTGAATCCAGCAATGCAGGAAGTAGTGAAGAAAGAGATCGTAAAGCAGTTAACAACACGTAGTATATACCCCATTTCTGATAGCCCGTGCGTAAGTACCGTTCAGGTAGTACCAAATAAAGGAGGTATGACAGTTATAAAAAATAAAAATAATGAGCTCATACCTACTAGGACTGTTACAGGATAGAGAGTCTGTATTGATTACAGACGTCTCAATGATGTCACTAGAAAAGATCATTTTCCTTTGCCATTTAGTGATCAAATGTTGGAAAGAATTGCAGGATATGATTTTTACTATTTTTTTTATGGTTATTCAGGATATAATCAGATACCAATTGCACCAGAAGATCAAGATAAGACAACCTTCACATGACCTCACGGAACATATGCCTATAGGAGAATGCCATTTGGTCTGTGCAACGCTCCTGCTACATTTCAGTGTTGCATGTCGGTAATTTTCGCTGACATGACTGACAAATTTTTTGAAATTTTTATGGATGATTTTACACTATTTGGAAAAACATATAAGGATTGCCTTAACCACTTTACCTTAGTTCTTGAAAGATGTGAAGAAACAAACTTAGTTCTTAATTGAAAAATGTCATTTTATGGTTACAGAAGGAATTTTTTTAGGACATAAAATCACTGCTAAAGGGATAAAAGTTGATAAGGTAAAAATTAATCTTATAGCAGGATTACCCCCTCCCACAACTGTGAAAGGCATTAGGAGCTTTCTAGGTCATGTAGGTTTTTACAGACGATTCATAAAAGATTTCTCGAAGATCTAAAAACCACTTACTAAACTCTTGATGAAAGACATTAAGTTTGATTTTTCAGGTGAATGTGTGAAAGCGTTTCAAACCCTTAAGGAAAAGTTATCAATTGCACCTGTAGTTGTGTCCCCTGATTGGAACCAACCTTTTGAGCTCATGTATGATGCTAGTGATACAATGGTTGGAGCAGTTTTAGGCCAAAGACAATATAGGATATTCCATTCCATTTACTATGCTATTAGGACATTGAGTGAGGCTTAAGTGAATTATGCCACGACAGAAAAATAGTTACTAGCAATAGTGTTTGCTTTTGATAAATTTCGTTCCAATTTGATAGGAACAAAGGTCATTGTTTTTACTGATCATGCAGCTTTAAAATACCTCTTGGCTAAGAAAGATGCTCGACCTAGATTATTAAGATAGATTTTACTTCAGCAAGAATTTGACCTTGAGATAAAGGACAAGAAAGGGATAGAGAACCAAGTAGCTGGCCATTTGTCTAGATTAGAAAACCCTCCCCTTGAGTTTAATGAGATAAAAGAAGAATTTCCTGATGAACATATTTTTTCAGTTAACACAATTGTGACTCAACCACCCTGGTTTGCAGATATCGCGAATTACTTGGTTGGAAAGTGGATACCGCAAGATTTCTTTTATCAGCAAAGAAAAAAGCTTATATATGATGCAAAGTATTATCTGTGGGATGAACCTTACTTATTCAAAAATTGTGCAGATAATATCATTAGAAGGTGTGTACCTGAAGAAGAAATGAATAAAATTCTATATCACTGTCATGACGGAGCAATTGGAGGACATTATGCAGCAAATCGAACAACTTTTTAAGTTTTAGAAGCCGGATTCTTCTGGCCCATACTCTTTAAAGATGCCCGAGCATATGTAGCACAATGTGACAGGTGTCAGAGAACAGGTAATATCACCAAGAGAGATGAGATGTTGCTGCAATCAATACAGGTATGTGAAATATTTGATGTTTGGGGAATAGATTTTATGGGTCCTTTTCCTTCTTCTCACTCTTTTGAATATATTTTTGTGGCTGTGGATTATGTGTCAAAATGGGTTGAAGCCATCCCCACAAGAAAGAATGATGCTCGTACAGGGTGCATTTTTCTTAGAAAAAATATTTTTACTAGATTTGGCACACCGCGAGTCATTATTAGTGACTCACAAAACCGGAACACCATATCATGCTCAAACTCAAGGGGAAATTGAGGTTTCCAACCGCGAGTTAAAAAGAATTCTTGAAAAAACGGTTGAAATCTCAAGAAAAGACTGGGCTTTAAAATTAGATGATGCACTATGGGCGCACCGTACGGCTTTCAAAACGACAATTGGAACATTAGTCTTTGGAAAAGCTTGTCATTTGCCCGTCGAATTAGAACATAAAACTTTTTGGGCATTGAAAGAACTGAACTTTGATTTAACCTCTGCTGGTAAAAAGCGATTTATTTAGGTTAATGAATTGAAAGAACTGAGATTGGGAGCCTATGAAAATGCTAAAATTTTTAAAGAAAAAACAAAAATATGGCATGACAAGTTGATCCGACCAAAGAGTTTTAGAATTGGAGATCAGGTACTTCTTTACAATAGCCGACTCATGTTATTCCAAGGAAAAATAAAATCCAGATAGACAGGTCCTTATAATGTTACAGGCGTTACTCCATACGGGACAATAGAAATTCAGAAAAATGGAGGAGACAAGTTTAAGGTAAATGGTCACAGACTAAAATTGTACTTTGGAAGAAACTTTGAACAACATCAATTGGTTACTTTGATAGACTGATGAATTCTGCAATTAATAAGTCGAGCTAACGATGTTAAACTCAGAACTAAGATACAAAACTCGTAGCCATTGAGGGAGAAGCAGTGGAGCCTAATAAGCCCGGCATAGAATTGGGGTAATTTAATGCTTAATCAATTGATCTGTCAATATCCAGGATATTGTACAACCAGAACATCTCATGAAGGCCTCTACAAAAACAGAGTCACATGTGCAGGAGTAACTCCATGATGATCGGTATGCCTAAGTAACTGGTTGATTAACCATTTAATAAATCAATTCAAATAGTTGGCACAGGTAAATTTGTTGGTTTATATTTAAACCAGGACTAAATGACTGATAAGGTCTTAAATTAGTCAGTCTATTACATATAAAAACATGTGTTGTCACACACTCTTTCAAGTTTTTTCTTCTCTCTCCTATATATATATATATATATATATATATATATATATATATATATATATATATATATATATATATATATATATATATATATATATATATATATGCCATATAACTTCTAAGTTTGTGATTTTATTTTTGTGAAGGCAAGAACGAGTATCTCCAAATTTGAGAAAGTGTTGGAATTGAGAAGCATTATGATCTCAACAGGTAGAATTAATAAAATTCTGCAAGAACTTGCCACAAATGTCTATCAAGGCGAAATTCTAGACAGCACTATTTTTAGAATGAAATTAGGCTTTCTTTGACACCCTTTTTAGCCTATCCATTTTTAACCACAAATATATATATTTTACCTTTTAGCACCCAACTTTAAGCCAAAAGAAAAAAAGAAAAAAAAAGAGAGATAAACCAACTTTTATTGATACACCATATTGGTTTAACTTACAAAAAAATTGATACTACTCCTTCCGGCTATAGTTGAGCAAAAATTATTATTAAAGCAAGCGATGAAGGAATACTTATGGAGTAAATGTTCTATTACACTACTAAAAAAATGAAGAAGAAGAAGAAGAAGAAAACAAGGTGTATATACCTGTAAATAAATTATTGGTTCAAGAAGCTTAAATTTAAGAAATCTATTGAGAGAAATGATGACTTAAGTGATATTAATTCTGAAATGGGAGATCGGGACTTTTATCCCAATCTCTAGAGTTAATTTCTTGCGTTGAGTTGTACATAGTTACTTTGTAAAATATCGGCTCTCATAATAAAGCTGGATGGAACAAAGTCACTACAAATATATTCTTTTACCTTACCAGCATTAAGCCTATCATTACAAGCCTGAAAAAGTCCTAAAATAATTTTAAAAATTAGTGATGATTCTACATTAGTGGAGACTCACTTGAAGGGCAAGACTATGGTCAAAATTTGAGAAACTCGAAATTGTAATCATAATGTTATCAATCTCAAAAGGTTCATCAAAAGAGGAGTTGAAAGTTTTTGGCAAACAAAACAGAAGCAGAAACAAGACAAAGATTTGGCGACTTGAAAGACTTATAGGCTTTGAATTTTGTAAGAAATTTTATTTTTTTACTTTTCTACTCTACAGGAAACAACAATTATTAATAAAATTACTGCCTCGAGGACAAGCAAAAATTCAAGTGTGGGGGAGTTTGATGACTATAAAGTATTCATATATCATACTTAAAAATAAATTATTTTAAATAATATATATATAATATGTCAATCATCTGTATTTTCTAATAGTATTTTGTAGGAAATAAAAATATCATGATAAAGAAAATAAAGGAATAAAAAAGAAGCACGAGGCATCATGGCAAAAGAAGCACGAGGCATCGTGGCAAAAGAAGCACAAGGCATCATGATAAAAGAAGCATGAGGCAACATGGCACCTTATGATATTTGATTTCTATAAATAGTATGTCATATTTGTGTTGAAGATAGGAAGATCATACGTACCTAGCAAAATAACTTTCTCTAGATTTAGTCTTTACTTCTTTCTTTATATATTTCACTTTATCTTGTAGTCTTTTGGGAATTTTCTAAGAGTGTTGATATTATGTTAAGAATTCCTTTCTTTATGAGATTTAAATACTCCATAATGGAGTAATTTCTTTTGTTGGGATAGTTGATGAAGCTCGATATAGTTATAATATTATTCTCAATTTTACTACATGCTTGACCTGAAACTTTCTAATTATATTTCTATATTGTGATGGAATGTTAGTTTTAATTAATTATTATCACTTCTATCTATTTATTCTCCAAAGATAGTTGTATGTCAATTTTGTAATTCTCGCGAAGCAAAGTTAATATACGATATCTATTGGGCAAAATAATAGAGTGAGAGTAATTCTTTTTAAGCTATCATTCCAAGTCTATGATCTTGCTTAGTTCCATTCTAATTCTCACGGAGGAGTTGTAGTTGAGAAGATTGATGATTTTTAGTAAAAAGTAATCGCAAGAGGTTTTTACTATCTTATAGCACAATTCAGGCAAGAAAATTATTTCAGTTTAATCGTCACGAGTCATATATCAATTGATTTACATAATTCTGACGAAGTGTTATTAATTGATTATTTCTTGGTGAGCAAATATAATTGTATTAGCAATAAACAGTTATTCCTAAGAGAAATATATGTAGAACCTAAGATTTTATTATTATCACGCTATCGAGTGAATTCAATGATTCCCAACTCTATTTAAATATAAATCTTTCGAAAGTTATATTTTTTCAACTTAAGCAATTTAGATCTTCAACAAACAAATCTTCATCAATTTGGTTCTCTCAAATAGTAGTAAGAACATTATAAGTTTGTAGCAAGATTTTCTAATCTTTGTGGGACGATATCTTAAACTATATTATAATTTGACTAAGCACGAGCAGGAAAATCCTGTACACATTGCCCTCGTCAATCTTCAACCTTTCAGCCCAAAAAATCTCCATAAAAGCTCTTTTTCTTTCTCTCCAAAAGTCAGATTAGTAACTTCAATACACAAAAAGAAAAGAGGCAAAAAAAAAAATCAGAAAACAAAAAGAAGAAAATCATTGTTTTATTGAATGAACATGGATTGATTCTGGTTGCTAGCGAATCTCTTTACATTTTCGTTTAAACTGAGTTGGGTTTCTGCTGGTTTGGTTTAGTGTATTTTCAGACCACTCGGGTGCAAATTGATTTAGTTTTGTTTGGTTTTTTCACATTTGCATTTGGTATTGTGTGTTGCTGGGTTCAATTGACAATAGTCTAAGGTTGTTTGTTACTCATTCCTGTTGTTGCTGTGATAACAGGCGGCTGACCTTTCTCATTTGATTTTGTTTGAATCCAGGGACACACTCACGTTTCTTTAATGTAGCACCCTGATTGAAAGAAAAACATGTTTGCAATGAAGTGTGCAGAGTTTTTCTTTAAATCTGATTGTGCCTAATATGTGAATGGTTGGTCTATCATTAAGAAATTAGCTTCAGTTGGTCTAGTTAGCTTCTGTTATTAATTTTGATTTTGAAGTTTGTGTTTAGGAACAATGTTATATGGTTAGAATGGATCATGGATTGTGTAGAACTCTATACTGGGAATTCGAGTTAATACTTTAGTCTTAGTTAGTTTTGTTTTAGCTTTGATTGGTTATTGTATAATCTCCTGCTAAAATTAGAGAAAAGGTTGAAACATGGTTTGAAATTGCAGTAGTTCTTTTTCAAAATCAATAGTTGGTTGAATGTGTTATTAAACAATTGAAATATGAAACTAGGTCTGTTAATTATATTAGACAAATATGGTTTAATTGTAGTGATTATTTTGGTTGATTAATTGTTGACCATGCTTAGAAATCCCATTGCCCTCGTTGGGGTTCGACCCCTAGTCCACTCGGACGATTGATGAGCAGGCTTCACGCAAGAAGCCCACCTGCTAAATCTGGAATGCTGGCAGGGATGTGGGCAGTTGACTTGGGTCATCCTTTGACCCAATTTGAGCCCATTGAGATTCGATCCCCCAGCCCTATAAAACACCGCTACCTATGTCAATTGGGCTCATTGGCCCAGCCGTTTGGGCTAAGTTCACATTTTCTTTCAAATAATTTAATTGGGATTTGGAATTCGGGTTCTCAGTTAGGTAGCGGGTTTTAAGCTAAAAGGCTCGTCCTTTGGTTTGGATCCGGACTTGAACTTAATGCTAGAATTTTAAATATAATTAATTAGGATCTTTCTTTTATTATTAGAGACAAAAATGCAAAAATATAGAAAATATAGTTACCCTTTTAGGTTTATCCTTTAAAACAAAATGAGACGAGCCTCGCCCAACAAAATACAAATTGTGGGGCCCTCAATAAAGGTTTTAAAATATTTAGAAAATCGGAAAGGGCCGTTTAGTGAATTTCACGGTCCTCCCAAAAGATTACAATGCGTTAGACTCTATTAGACGCGGCTTTAATAAAATTACGTTCCTAAATATGGGTGGACATTTTATGCGGCCCAAATCCAAATCCTAAAATGTTGAATAAAGTGTGTCTAGGATTGCGGTTTCATTTGATGCGGCGCAATCCGAAAACACACTCTAAACGACTTTCACTTTCTCTCAAATAAATATTATGCTAAATAAAAGCGGTTAAGCATAAAATTGGCACATATGAACTTCATGTATTTTTAGCTGTTCATAACAATTTAAGCGACCGTGCTAGAACCACGGGATCCGAGGGTGCCTAACACCTTCCCTCGGGTTAACAGAATTCCTTATTCAGAATTTTTAGTTCGCAGACTCCATTCGGGAAGTCGAAGTTTTCATCGGTTCGAGATTCAAGCTAAACTAGTGACTTGGGACACCAAAAACCAAACTTATCCCAAGTGCGACTCTGAATAAATAACCTCGATCCGAATAATATCACATTAAATGGAAAAACTCCCTTGTACATTTATCCTTCGGGGTAGGTGTGTAAAAAGGAGGTGTGACAGCTCTGGCAACTCTGCTGGGGACAAGAACCTAGAACTTTGGTTCAGGGTTCAGAATTCGAGCTTCGAATAATTGTTGCGTTTGGCTTTATCTGATTTTGTTACATGATATGTGCTTAATGTGCTAGTTGATTGCTTTTACCGCTTTGATATTATGTGAACTGTATATAAATTGTGCCGAACCAAATCTCCTCTCTAAGTCTTCTGAATTGTTAAGAAGGGTGTACGGTGTACGACTTCTTTTCTGCCTAGTATCAAATCCCAATTTAGAACGAGGTTTGGATAAGTCGCAAAGCCGACGAAGCTTCTGTATTCCCAGATTGCCGCCTCCCCCTGGCCCGAGTTGTCCTCTAGGGTAAGCCAGGTCTAAAACAAACACCCAGGTTTTAAACCTAGAATAACTCAGCCTCATACCGGATCCCTAGTAGGAACGCTTATTTACATCATGTGCATTTTGACTTAGGGGACTCAACACAGGGGTTGGGTCCGTCTAGGGCTAGCAACCTGAAATGAAGAAACCATCCTGGTGCATCCTATTTGTTTTCTGTACATTTATTTGCTCGGGCTTGCATGTTGACCTGATTTTGAATATCGGGCATGTTAGAAAAATGAGAAAATAGCAAGGCGAAGAGTTAACTGATTAATGTAGAAAACCCAATGCCCAAATGCTGTCTGAACTCTACCAAATTTTGAAATTGCAAGAAAGGAAAAATGTTTTTTTAGTCAAAAATGGTTTGAAAAGATTTTGTCTCAAAATTAGTTAGTTTATTTGGCTAAACTACGCCGATTTGATTCTCACAAGGTGTGGGATACGTCGGCAACCCATCGGGTCCAGCCTTTCTTTTGTAAAAAAACAAACTAGCCCAAAAATTGCCAAGATTTTCAACTTTTTGTCATAAATAAGTCGGGTGATGCCGTTTGAGCAAAAATAGCCAAATGTACCCAAACGGAACACTGAAAGACTGACCTTGCATAAATAGCCACCTTTGGTTTTATTTTGATCTTTTGACCCTCACAGCCCTAAGTTCTCATCCACGAGGCGTTGAAAGACCGTGTTGGCAATACTAGGTCGCTTATTTTGAAGAAGAAAAAAAAAGAGAGTTGTAAATAAGTCAAATAAGGCCGTTTTGTCATAAATAGCTGAATGTTCCCGAAAGGGACACCGGAAGGCTGTATTTGCATAAACGGCTATTTTTCGTCAATTGTGATTTTGACTGGTTGACTACACAACCTTAAAATCTTCGTTTTCGAAGCGGTGAAAGGCCGTGATTAAAAATAGAGTCTTTATTTTCCAATTTGAAAACACACAAAACAACATATAAATAGTTTTACCTTCTTGAGTCGAATAAAAGTTTGTTTTTGCTTAATCGCCTTAATAAATGTGCATGATGAGTACAAATCAAATTGAACTATTCTCAGTCTTTAGCAAGGTCCCTCTACAGCTCCACGTGTGGTGGAATGATTTGGGAGATGATAGTAAAAAAACAGTGGAAAGAATTTTGGGGGGTCTCGTCAGTCTGTTAGATATCAAGCCAAGCACAGATGTCATGGAAGATTTAATACCGTTCTGGGATCGAACCCGTAATGTATTACGCTTTAAAAACTTTGAGCTTACACCTACACTAGAGGAAGTTGCAGGTTATGCAGGTTTGGATGGAAAATTGAGGGGGAAATATTTGCTTTCACCTAGACCGGTGTCTCCACATGGGTTTTTGAATTTGTTACACATTAATCGAAAGGTGCAAGATGATGATTTGTCGAAAGGCTATTGTGATCTTCAATTTTTATATCAACGGTATGGTACTCCTCGGGGTTTTGAAGAACCGAATCTCGGATTGACTCGTGATGGGGACAGAAACAAGTGGGAGGTAAGACGTCCTTTGGCTTTCTTGACGGCCTTCCTAGGGATCGTGGTTTGTCCATGCAAAGATAAGAAAATATAGATAGGCCTTGTAGGGATGGCCGACGTTGCGATCAAAAGGCCTAACAGTACTGTGGTTCCTTTGGTGTTATCTGAAATCTACCGGGCCTTAACTGTGTGTCGGGAGGGAGGAGATTTCTTCCAGGGTTGTAATCTATTACTCCAGTTATGGATACAAGAACATCTCTGTCATCGGGTAGGATACATGAACCACGGGTTGACTGGAAAAAATTGCATCAGTGGTTTTGAAAAGCGTGTGATGGGCGTTGATTTCCCTGAAGGTGTCGAAGAAAGGTTTGCACGATTGAGGTCATTGACAGCTAATAAAGTTGAATGGGCATTTGGATGGTTTCCTGATACTGAGGTAATACATATGGCGGCTGAAGAATGTCATATTCTTTTGTTGGGAGTTCGCAGTATCCAGCCTTATGCTCCTCATCGCGTATTGCGGTAGTTAGGAAGGTTTCAGACAATCCCCACCGATATGGATCTAAGCAAGAATGCCATTGAGTTAAGTCCAGGAGCTGCATTTCCCGAAAAGGAAGTTCGAAAGCTATGGAATGAATATAGATTTCTTGAGTCAAAGACCATCGTTCGAGAGCGAGCTAAGGGAGAAGTAGACCCGAAATACAATGCTTGGTTCGAAAAAGGGTTCCGAATTTAGAGGCCTGCTAAAAGAGCCCATGTCCAACAATTTACGGACGATTTGCAAGAACAGTGGGGCTGGTTAGCAAAAGAAGAGAACTATCGGGCTGAAATTGGTAAATTGAAGCAACAGATTGCAAGTTTGACTTTTGAGAACAGCATGCAAGTTGCGGCGGACCAAGATGAAAAGAATTGACTGACCCAAGAAAATGAGATGCTCAAAGATCAAATACAGAAAATGTAGGTAGCCACCAAGAATCATCGAAGGAGTATGTCATATGAAAGACACATAAAAAGGTTTGAAAAATGAGATCAATGAGTGCCGGGATGAGTTGGAAAGATCTGAGAACATCATGGCAGAGCTCAAGGAACAATGGGCTAAAAGACCAGAAGAACGGCGTCAATACTTCTAGAAACTGAAAAAGGACCACGCAAAAGTTGTGGCCAACTTGCAGAAAAAAGTAGTGGCCTTTGAAGATAAAGTGGAAAAACAAGCTATAAGCTTCGAAATGGAGAGCCGACAGGGTACGATTTTCTAGCCCAAATGGAATTAGAAGCGCAGAAATTGCAAGATCAGCACTTCCAAGACTCTCAGGCATTGAAAACATGCAGTAACCAGATCAAATGTTTGCTCACAGAAAAAAGGGAAACAAGGAACTGAATTGTAGCCATTGCCCATGCTATCCTCAGGAGATGCAGGGCATGCGAGGACATGATCATCACCACTTTCTTCTCAGCTGTAATGGTTTATGTCAAAAGGCCTATGAGCGAATTGCAGGATATTGAACTTTATTTAGCACCTAGAACTGCGGCAAGGCCGAATGATGCCCCGCAGACACCTAGATTTGAAGCATTGGAGTATGCATATCTAGTGTCTGTATTTTCCTATTTTTGAGTCTGTTTGTCCTTTGTTTTTCATGTCAAAATGAATCTGTAGTTTGTAGTCGGTCCTAGTTTGCGTCTGTCATTTCTCTTATAGTTGGTCCTAGTTTGCGTCTGTCATTTCCTTTTGCAAGAAGTTTTTTTTTGATTGAACAGTTATATCCATTAATACCAGAATATGAACAAGGTGAAGTTTTAGTAGTAGCTTTTACTTGCTACTACTCATTTACATCACAATCATCTATACTAAGAAACTACCAATTTGCACTAATTATAACTCAGTATAGGGACATCTAATATAGACTACAGCTATGGAAAACTATTAAGTTGCCGCAAGCTATTTTGCCTTCGACTACAATTCCTGCCTTGAATATGAATATATAAAACAATTTCTCTGCAAATCTGATCTCCACATGGAATTTCCTGTCAAATCTGATGCTATTTCTCTCCCTCCAGATAAGTGCAACAGTGTTGACAAATACACATGCTGTTATAGCATTAAGACCCAGTCTGCTCTTTGCTCTGCTGCATATCCACTTCAATTCTGTTTCCCAATTACCAACAGATTTATGGTGCCCCAGCCAGAGACAAATTCTGGACCACAGACTCCTTGTAACTGAACATTCAAAAAATAAGTGGTTGAAGGCTTCTATACTCTGATTACAAAAAACACATGTTACAGGAACTTTTATGCCAATTTTCTGCAATCTGTCCACTGTTGGTAACCTTTGCTGTGCAGCTAACCACACAGTGAAACTATGTCGAGGATGAACATTTGCAATCAACATCAGACTCTTCCATTCAACCTTGCTGAAGTTAGGAATCATTGTTAGATATAGCTGCTGAATCTGGAAATGATCCAGTTTGCAGATTCCTTTCAATCTGCCAAGAAGACTCCCCTGAAGCACCTGATTCCCCATGATAGCATCCCTGTTGTCCAGTATTTTCCTCACAACCCAAGAGGCTCACTTAGGAGTGGTCATTGTTTCAATGTCTACCTGCTTGATATAATAACAGTGCACCCATTTTATCCACAGGCAGTCCTTCTTTCTGGCTAAATCCCAAAGATGCTTACTAATTGCTGCTTTGTTCCATACTGTCATATCTAAGATATTAAGCCCACCAGCTGTCATTGGTCTGCAAACTCTTTCCCAAGCAACTAGTGCTCTTTTAGATATATTTGCATTTCCAGTCCACAGAAAAGTTCTGCAAATGGTTTCAATAGCTTTCAACACTTTTTTGGCAGAATGAAAACTTGAGCCCAGTAAGTTTGGATGCCAAAGATGACAGCTTTGATCAGCTGACATCTCCCTGCATAAGAGAGAAATTTAGCAGACCAACATGTAATCTTAGCTGTAATCTTCTCTATCATAGGTAAGTAGTGATAGACAGCAAGCTTTTTGGAATCTAGAGGTATCCCCAAGTATTTGAATGGAAGTTGGCCCTCACCAATGCCTCCAGAATTTTCTCTCTAATACTCTGCTGTACTCCAGCCAAGTATATTGCACTTTTGCTAACATTTTCTTGCAATCCAGATGCTTGAGAGAATCTTTGAAAAGCCTTCTTTAAAATTTGAATAGAAACAAGTCAGCTCTATAGAACATTAATAGATCATCCGCAAAGCATACATGAGTACAATTAAGCTTTATGCATTTAGGGTGAAAATTGAAATCCCCATTCTTGTGCAACTGTCCCAATTCCCTATTAAGATATTCCATAGCCAGCACAAATAGATAAGGTGACATAGGATCACCTTGTCTAATACCTCTCTTAGCTATGAAGGGTTTTCTTAAGCCACCATTCAGAACTAGGGAGTATGAAACTGTTGTGACACATGACATTATCCATTGAACAAATTTAGCAGGAAAACCTAGATCAATGAGGACCTGTTTAAGAAACCTCCATTCCAAATTATCATAAGCCTTCCTCAGATCCACCTTCAAGACACATCTGGGAGATATTCCTTTCCTAGAATAGCCTTTGAAGATTTCATGGCTGAGTAGAATGTTATCAACTATGCTTATCCCTTCAATGAAAGCTAATTGAGCCTGCCCAACAAAATCACCAATCACAGTTTTCATTCTCCTAGTAATGACTTTGGAGATGATCTTATATAAAGTAGTGCAGCAAGCTATGGGCCTGTAATCTTCAACAGTTTTAGGAGCTTTAACTTTAGGAACAAGTGCAATAGCAGTAGTATTGATCATGTGAGGCATTCTGCTTGTGGAGAAGAATTCCTTTGTAGCAGCAAGTATATCATCCTTTACTATTTCCCAGTTCCTAGTAAAGAATTCCACAGGGAATCCATCCACTACTGGTGCTTTATCCTTTGGCAACTCTTTTAGTGCTTCTGCAATCTCTTCCATAGTAATCTCCTGAATCAGCAGTTTTTGTTGTGATAAAGTTAGACAGTTTTTGCAAGAAGTTTAGTTTGTAATAGTTTGTGTTATTAATGAAAATTTGAAAATTTCCAAAATTGTTTTGCACTTGTTCCACGAACTATGCTTGGTATGATTCGTGCAGGGTCACGATACGTAGGCAATCTCCATAGGATTCGACCGTAACAAAGAAAAGAGAAACGGTGGAGAAACAAAGAAAGAAAAGATAAAACCAAAACACAAAAAGTCAGGATGACGCATGCAGCCATTGATGTGTGATTACTTGTCTATGTTTTTCCCAAAACTAACAGTTGGCTACTTCCAATATCCAAAGCTCGGGTTTATAAGAAACAGGTGGTTGGTTTGTGGTAAACTGGCTCCGCATCATTACTTCACCAGATCTAAAGGTAGCATAGAGATGTCTTCAAAAAGGACTCTGCCAAATAACCCTATTCCATATGACAGGCTGCTCTTGGGTGTCCCGGCCTCAGAATCTTCTGTAGCTGAAGAAAACAGAATTTTGCGTCTAAGAATGATGGAGATGTGGGACGCATGGACAAACGGGAAGGAACCCCCGGAGACCATCCCTGGATTCCCCGAGATGTTCACAAGGCCGGATGGGCTTCCAGTATTCCAATCAGTAACCCTAAAATCTCTTTGGGACAACCCACAATATCTGTCCACTATGTGGGAGGCACATCTGATGTTCGCCCACAAGGATTTATGTGCGAAGTCACCCCACATATTTCCACTACTCCAGCATCTACTGCTGCAACACCGCCGACAGTTCCAAAGCCCGTGTTTGATCCATCAGCCTACACTTACCCCATCCCTACTTATCAACCAAAATTACTGCAATACCCTACATATACCTACCCTCAGCCACCACCTTATGAACTCACACAGGGGCAAGATAAAACTTCCATAACTCCTGAACCAGATGACATGGAGAGGAAAATGAGGAGCCATGAGCAGAACCATAAAAATATGCAGGGCTTAAGCGGGCAAAAGAGTGTTGCTTATACTGATCTGTGCATGTTCCCTCACGTGCTCCTGCTCATGGGATTCAAAACATCAAAGTTTGAGAAATATAATGGGCATGGCGATCCCATTGCTAACCTTAAAAAGTATTGCAACCAATTGCGTGGGGCTGGCGGAAAAGAAGAGGTGCTAATGGCTTACTTTGGGGAAAGTTTAATCGGTATTGCCTCAGAATGGTATATGGATCAAAACATATCTCGATGGCACAATTGGGAAGATCTGGCCCGAGATTTTGTAAGGCAGTTTCAGTATAACATTGACATCGTGCCAGACCGGAACTCTTTGTCAAACTTGAAGAAGAAATCCTCAGAAAGCTTCAAAGAGTACGCCTTTAAATGGCGTGAGCAAGCCTCGAGGGTAAAACCTCCCATGGATGAAATAGAAATGGTCACTGTCTTTCTCCAGGCTCAGGAACCAGATTACTTCCAAAATATGATGTCATCCATGGGCAAACCTTTTGCTGAGGCTATCAAAATTGGTGAAATGGTAGAAACGGCTTGAAAACAGGGAGAATATTAAGCTAGGAAGCCATAAGGGCAACCTCCCAAGCCATCCAAGGCAGGTCTAGAGGAATGGCTAAAGGCAAAAAGAAATAAGAAACAGTTATGGCAACGTCTGGAGGCAAAAAGTACAGAGCTCCTAGATCGGTATTCTCAGAAAGGACTCCTCAACATTACTACCCGCATAGTGATATGGCTTATCCTCCCCCACCTCCACCCTATGCAGTCATGAATGCTCAGCCTTTTGGCCAACTTCAACCACCATCCAACCGAAACCACTCTATTTCAGCGAAACCAACCTCTTTACCAAAACCACTATAACCCTCGTCCACCACAAAATAACCCTCGTCCACCACAAAATAACCCTCGCCCTCGTGAGCCACCCAGGAAGCCCAACTTCACACCAACTGGGGAACCGTATTCCACCCTTATACCTAAGCTCACACAGATGAACCTGTTGCAGCCCATTCCCCAAAATCAACAAAACCAGATTCTCCAGCCTACCAACGAGGCATGTATTGTGCTTATCATACTGGAGCTGAGGGGCATAGTACTGATAATTGTTGGACTTTGAAGAAAGCTGTGCAGGATTTGATTGAACAAGGAAAAATAGTGTTGAGGGATGAGGAAACTCTGAATGTAACAAATAATTCATTACCTTCTCACAACAACGGGCCGGTAATCGGAATAATTTGTGAAGACAAAGAATTCGATCCCGCTTTGAAAACCATAGTCGCCATTGCTGATATAGAAAGAAAGCCAAAAATAACCCGAAAACAAGAGAAAAGAGGGAATGAGAATGAAACTATCAAGGCTGAGGTTGAAAAGAAGATTGAAACCAAGGTAGAGACGACAGTGCCTCAGAAAAATGGAGTCATTTATCTCCCACGAGGACGCCCAGAAAACCCATTAGTCATAAGCAAGCCAAAGGTGTTCGAAATGAAAAAAAGGATGCCAATGTATGTACCAAAAGGAGCCTATGTGGTCTGGGGGACGATTAAACCATCTCGGCCGAACGAACCGGTGGTAATCGAACGCGTACCATAAAATCAAGTGACAGATCTTTCTGCAGTACCCTGGAATTATCAACCGATGGTCGTCACATACAAAGGCAAGGAAATCACTGGGGAATTACCAGGGAACACCTCCGTGAAAGAATATTCAGACATATGAGAGGTAAACAATGCCACACGAAAGCGCTTCCCGCTCAAGTAGTCTGTTAGTGCTGAAGAAGCGGAAGCCTTTTTTCTAGAAAATGAAAATGTCCGAGTATGAAGTGGTAGATCAATTGTGCAAGTGTCCTGAACAAGTGTCCATGTTATAGTCGCTAATGAAATCTGCCGAGAATCGGGATATCCTAGTGAGAATTCCGAATGAGGCGTACGGGCCTGATGGGACTTCAGTGGAACAGCTTGAGAGAATGGCAGAAAGGTTCTTTGCTGTTAATCAAATTTCCGTTAGTAAGAATGATTTGCCTCCAAAAGGAGAAGCTTACAACAAAGCTTTACATTTGATTGTCAAGTGTGAAGGTTTTTATGTCAAGCGAGTAATGGTGGACGGGGGCTCGGGTGTGGACATTTGCCCGCTTTCTACGCTCCAAAGGATGGAAATTGGCACGGGAAGGATTCACCCTAATAATGTCTGTGTTAGAGCTTTCGATGGCATCAAGAGAGAGACAATTGGGGAAATAGACTTGATATTGGTTATAGGCCTCGTGGAGTTCGAAGTAACTCTCCAAGTCCTGGATATGAACACCTCCTACAATTTTCTCCTCGGAAGACCTTAGATCCATGCCGCAAGGGCAGTACCATCTACTCTCCATCAGATGGTGAAGTTTGAATACGAAGACCAAGAAATTGTGGTTCACAGAGAGGATGAACAGTCTATCTATCGGGACCCATCTGTCCTGTGTTTAGAGTTAAGAGAAGAAAGTGAGCACATCGTATATCAGGCCTTTGAGGTTGTATTGGCGGATCAATATGAGGAGGATAGCCCTTTCCCTCAACCTTTCTTGTCTAACGCCTCGATTATGGTGGCGAAAGAAATGATCAAGCACGGCTTCTAGCCAGGGAAGGGGTTGGGAAAGTCTTTGCAAGGAATATCAAAGCCGATAACTCTGCCAATAACCGAAAAGTTCTTCGGAATAGGTTTCTGCCTACTGCATAAGATGAAAATTAAGCAGATGAGAGGAAAAGGGAAGGATGGGTCTTGCCACGGCCATTGCCACATCTATATCAGACCTTTGTCAAGTCTGTTAGATAATACGCTTAATGCTTAATAAAATTTAGCGTAAACTTGCGGAATTTGAAATTTGCAGGAAATAAATAAGTACGTTAAGTAAACAAAAAGGAAAGAACGCACCGATGTATTCTGGTTCGCCACAACAAGTGGCTAGTCCAGTCCCCGAGAGACTCTCTCGAGATTTTCCACTAACTTGTCAAGCTTACGGGTGCTCAACAAACCTTTACAACTTAAGGACACAAGCCTTAACACATTTGCTCGGAGATACAACACTCCAAGACTTCACTGTTAAGATTACGGGTGCCTAACCAACCTTTACAACTTAAGGACACAAGACTTAATACTTTTGCTCGGAGATACAACACTCCAAGACTTCACTGTTAAGCTTACGGGTGCCTAACCAACCTTTACAATCTGAGTACACAAGTCTCAACAATCTTGCTCGGAGATACAACACTCCAAGACTTCGACCAAGGAAACACAAGTTCCTTACAACAAGAGAATCACAATTCTCTTCAAGTGTACAAAACACTAAACACTCAAACAATACACTCCTTTATGAGTAGATATGAGTAAAAGAAGTAAGCTCAAGATCACAACAACTTTGAACAATAATATGGCTCTCAAAATTTATGTAATGAATATAAAATGATAAGCAATAGAGAATGCAAGCTTATAGCAATTGTATGATAAGTTGTTGTGTGTTGTTGTGTTTAAAACACTGAAATGAAGCTGTATTTATAGTTGAAAAACTTGGCATTACCGTTGTCTAATTGTCAATTTAAGAGTTGCTGATTTTACTGAGTGACAATCGATTGTCAAGAAGCCACAATCGATTGTTTGCCAATCGTTCCAGAAATCAATCCCAGATTTTACGCTTAACAATCGATTGTCCAAGATCAACAATCGATTATTGGTAACGTTCAAAAAATCATTTCCAGATTTTACGTAAAACAATCGATTATACCAAATCAATAATCGATTATTCAGCAACGTTCAAAAAATCCTTTCGAGATTTTAATTTCAACAATCGATTGTACAAAATCAACAATCGATTATTCAGCAACGTTCAAAAAATCTTTTCCAGATTTTAATATCAACAATCGATTGTACAAAATCAACAATCGATTACCTGACGGTATTTGAAAACTTTACGACAACGGTCAGCTTCACAATCGATTGTGCAATGTTAACAATCGATTATTTATCAGATTTTGAAAATCATTTTAGACACTGCCTCTTGCCAATCGATTGTTTTATACTCACAATCGGTTATTTAATAATTTTGAAAAATGTCTGGAAGACACTGCCTCAACACAATCGATTGTCATATGTTCACAATCGATTATTTTGTGACTTCTAAAAATCTGATGGACACTGTCTCTTCACAATCGATTGTCATTAGCTTCACAATCGATTATTCGGAGTTTTGAAAAACTTTGATGTACACTGCCTCATCACAATCGATTGTCATGCAGGTTTGAAAAACCTGATGCTCACTGCCTTAACACAATCGATTGTCATAAGTTCACAATCGATTGTCATGCAGTCTTGGCTTAACATAATCGATTATCATAAGTACATAATCGATTATCTTAGTCCAGTTTTTAGAGGCATGTTTAAAAATCATTTCTACTAATGAAAATATGCATGATTTAAAATCATTTAGCATTAAATTAAATATGCATGACTTTGGAAAATATAGTTTTACGAGAGAAGCCATATCATGAGTCAAGTTGTAGAATCAAGAACACAATTAAGAACGACTCATTTAAACTAGAAAACTTTATCTTGTGCTTGAATCTCGTTATGCATCAATTATGCGTTTGTACTTGAACTTCGTCATATATCAATTTGCGCTTCGTTTGTCATTCATCAAAACCTACACATAAGAACACACGTTTTAGTATAAAGCCTTGAGAACGTGTTTCCAACAAAGTCAAGATACAATGAAGAAGAGATGATGAAACCTTCACAACTGAAGAGATCGAATATATATGTGGAGCTATGAGGAAAATGCTTTATGATACCAATATGGTTCAGTTGGGAGAGGGTACTAATTCCGCTGAAGTGTTGTATATAGGCCCAGATGCTAAATTGCAGAATTGGAAGACTACGCCGTTCCCAGTCAGGCGAGAGTCCGAGTAGACTTGTCCTGCCACTTTTCTGTATCACGAGTTATTTCAGGGTGTAACTCGGATGTTTTCTTTATTTTGTCTTTTAATTTCCCAATGTAACCCTGTTACCTTCCCAAATTCCAAGAAATGAAATCAATATTTCATTGTTATTCTTGTATTCTTTCTGATTCTTGTTATTTTCTCTTTTATTCTTTTCTTTTCAATTATAATAATGCGGCTTTGAATAACATGACATGCCTGCGGACTTCATGCTCGGATCCAAACACGCTGTCTAATTGTGAAATAATGAACCAAGAACCGGAATATGATGAATAAGAGTATTTTAGGGAAATAAATTGAGAATTGGAATAATTTGAGAATAAACCTAAGCCGAACTTGAATAATACAGTACCGGTTAGTTTGGGAACCTCAAAAGAAATTCGGGAAACAAAGATAAGCATTCACACTGACCAGAAAATGCGAGATGAAATAATTCAACTTCTGTTTGAGTTCAAAGATGTGTTTGCTTGGTCATACGATGACATGCCAGGATTGAGTGTTGATCTAGTGGTACATAAATTTCCAATTCACCCTGACTGCCCTCCTGTTCAACAAAAACAGAGGAAATCTAAAACTAATATCACTGACAAGATCAAAGAAGAAATCACAAAGCAGTTGAAAGCAGGGGTAATCCGGGTGGTTCGATATACTACGTGGTTGGACAATGTAGTTCTGTGCCCAAGAAAGATGGGAAAATTTGGGTGTGTGTTGATTATCGAGACTTGAACCGGGCTAGTCTCAAGGAAAACTTCCCTTTGCCCAACATCCACATCCTTGTTGATACGCCAAACACGCAATACAGTCATTCGTGGATTGTTACGCAGGATATCACCAAGTGTTGATGGATGAAGAAGATGCCGAGAAAACAGCTTTCACTGCACCCTGGGGTACCTACTATTACCGGGTTATGCCATTTGGTTTGAAAAATGTTGGAGCAACTTATATAAGATCCATGACCACCTTTTTCATGATATGATGCATCAAGAGATAGAGGTGTATGTGGATAACGTGATTATTAAGTCAAAAACTCGGGACGATCATGTCCGGGATTTGAGAAAATTTTTTGAAAGGCTGCGGAGATATGATCTGAAGCTGAATCCGGCTAAATATGCGTTCGGGATCCCATCCGGCAAACTGCTGAGTATGAAGCCTGCATCATGGGCATGAATATGGCGATTGATCAAGATGTGGAAGAATTATTGATCATGGGGGATTCTGATTTGATTATTCGGCAAGCTCAGGGAGAATGGGAAACCTGAGATGTCAAGCTTATTCCTTATAGAGAGCACATAGAAGATCTTGGAAAGCGATTCAAATCGATAGAATTCGGGTACATCCCACGATGTCATAATGAAGCTGATGCACTTGCTACTCTAGCTTCGATGCTGCCTTATCCGGGCAATGCCTACATTGATCCCTTCGAAATCAAAATCAGGGAGAGACGTGGTTATTGTAATGTAGTTGAAGCAGGGCCAAGTGTCCAGCCATGGTATCATGATATAAAGAGATTTTTGAAAACACAAGAATATCCTGAGCATGCCACTGGGATCAAAAGAGAACCATTAGGCGACAGGCGAGTGGTTTCTTTCTAACTGGTGAAATATTGTACAAAAGGACTCCAGATCTCAACTTATTCAGGTGTGTTGACGCCGAAGAAGCTGGAAAAATCATGCATGAAGTGCATTCCAGGGTGTGCGGGCCTCACATGAATGGGTATGTTTGGCAAAGAAGATACTCCGAGCTAGATACTATTGGATGACCATGGAGAAAGATTTCTTCAGTTTTTCCCGGAAGTACCATCAATGTTAGGTGCATGGAGATCTGATTCATGCACCTCCAATAGAATTATGTTTCATGTCAGCGCCTTAGCCTTTTGTCACTTGGGGTATGGATGTTATTGGGCTGATCGAGCCAAAAGACTCAAATGGGCATAGGTTCATATTGGTAGCTATTGATTACTTTAGGAAGTGGGTTGAGGCTATCACTCTCAAGACAATCACTAATAAAGCTGTAGTGGATTTTGTGCACTCAAATCTTATCTGTCGTTTCGGTATTCCAGCAACCATTATCACGGACAATGTTGCAAATTTGAACAGTCGCTTGATGGAAGAAGTATGCGAGCAGTTCAAAATAACGCACAGAAATTCCACTCCTTATAGGCCAAAAGACAATGGAGTTGTTGAAGCAGCGAACAAAAACATCAAGAAGATTTTGAGAAAGACAATCCAAAGCTCTAGGTAGTGGCATGAACAATTACCTTTTGTCTTACTGGATATAGCACTACAGTGCGCACGTCGGTAGGAGCAACTCTGTATCTGTTGGTTTATGGAACTGAGGCTATGATCCCGGCAGAAGTGGAAATCCCTTCGCTCCGGACAATTGTTGAAGAAGAAATTGAAGATAGTGAGTGGGTTAAAACTCTATTGGAATAATTGACATTGATTGATGAGAAACAGATGAATGCAGTTTGTCATGGGCAGTTGTATCAACAAAGAATGGCTCGCGCCTATAACAAGAAAGTACGACCTAGGAAATTTGAAGTGGGGCAATTAGTGTTAAGACGCATTTTTCCTAATCATCAGGAAGCCAAAGGGAAATTTGCTCCTAACTGGAAAGGCCCGTACATCATCAGGAAGATACTGCCAAGAGGAGCATTATACCTCAGTGATATGGAAGGGAATGATCCCGAAGCAGTGGTGAATGAAGATGCAGTTAAAAGGTATTATGTCTAAACTTGTTTCGAGGACGTCTTTGTGCAACTGAAATGAAGAAGGCTTTTATTCACACTATCTCAAACTCCATCAATCCTTCGTAAACCCTTTGAGCCGGTTACCTTTTCTTTGATTACCCTCTTTGGAACCCGGAAGTGCTATTGAAGAAAAAGTGAAAGAAGAAAAGAAAAACAAAACCGAAACAAAAACAAAAACAAAAAATATTTCTCTGAACTACGTCTGACTTGATTCCGAAAGGATACGTAGCCAGCCTCTCCCTGAGGTTCAGTCACACCAAAACAAAAATCCCAATTCCCCCAAAAAGTGAAACTGTGGCAGATGATATAATGGTTCTGCCAAGAAACCGCCAAAATGGTTCCAAAGTTGTAGTTCCGCCCAAAATCCTTTCACCCTAAAGAACTTGTCCAAGTCCTTCTGATCAATTGCAAAGACAAGAAAGTAGGAAATGTCATTGTTGGAATCTGATACAATTCAAATTGAGAAAAATAAAATGAGAGAGTCTTATCGATGAAAACCTTCGAGCACCATAAGGCGACTGGAGTAAAGAAATCAAATGAGAGAGTCCACTTAGCGAAAACTCAAAAAGAGCGCTATCAGGCGACGGTGAGAATAGAAATGAGAGAGTTCGAATGGGCGAAAACCCGCAAAGGGCGTTGTCTGCCGGGAAAAGGTCATCTCACCACTAAAAGAGTCCTGGCAAGGTCTCTGGTTTTGAAATGTGGAAATATGGTTCACGAGAAGCTGGAAAGTTTTTGTGGGTCGGGCTTCCAGTCTAAGAAGCATGTCATGTTCAATTGGAGCCAGCATGCACCCCAGATAAGTCCTTCTTTTCCCCCGAAAGGGACGCTTCTCTTTAAACTCATATGCTTCCCTTTTGCATACTCTTCTTTGAATCCCTTTCGGTTTAACTCTGATTCCGTAATAATTATAAATGAAAGGTGGAAGGACCGATTTCACACGGCTCCGCCCGGCAAGAGTCAAAGAAAATACTCAGCCTCAGTGGTGCGCCAGTCCAATCTCGACTAACCATGGTGGTTGATTGCCTCCAGAGTAAAATACATTAGAAAGGAAAATAAAATCAAAGGCAAAGGTCTTGAAAGCAGAATAAAGTAAAAGGACAGAGCACACACGGGTGAGTCAACATGAACCCCTAAGGCTGAACCCGGTCAGTGTGAAAGAAAGTCACACTCAAAGCCAACAAGCAGCGAAGTTCTCAATGGAAATGGGGTCAGGATCAATTGATGGAGATGATCAAGGCCACAAAACCAACCACCGTTTCAACTAACAAATTATTCTTTGTTGAAAATAGGTTTTATTCAAAACAGCTGCGCAGGAAGTAGGTGCAGCCCAAAAGAAATGAAACGTGCAAGCGCTGAAACAGCTCTGCAGCAGGAAAAACGACCAAAAAGGAAGTTTTCTCAAACATTCTTTCATGCATTATGATAAATAAAAAGGAATAACATCAAAAAAGAAAACCCAAAAAAGGAAGAAGGAAAGAAATGGAAAATGAAAATCCCAAAAGAGAATCAAATCACGGTAGTTATAACTTTGCTTTTCAGAATCCCGGTCAAAACCGAGGATCTCCCGGCCAAAAAAAACCGAGGATCTCCAGGCCGAAAAACCACGGAGCTTTTCTATCCAAATCCCAGCCAAAAAACTGAGGATCTCCCAACCAAAAAACCGTGGAGATTTTCCTATCCAAATCCCGGCCAAAAATCGAGGATCTTCTGGCCAAAAACCGTGGAGCTTTTTCTATCCAAATCCCGGCCAAAAAAATATCGAGGATCCCCCCGCCAAAAAATCGTGAAGCCTTTTCTCTCCAAGTTCCAGCCAAAAAATCGAGGATCTCCCGGACAAAAACCGCGAAACTTTTTCTTTTCCAAATCCCGGCCAAAAAACCGAGGATCTCCTTGGCATAACCTAGGGAGATTTTTCTTTCCGTCCCGGCATAACCCGGTGACCATGTTTATTTTCCGGCATAACCCGGTCATTTCTTAAGCATAACCTGGAATCATTCACAAGGATACACAATCCTAATTTGATCGCTTAGATATGTGTCACAACTAACTCACAAAATTTTCCTAGCAAAAACTGGGGCAGAAAATTTCGTTCGTTTGTTTGTCTTGGTATTTTAAGCAGGTTGACCCCAAAACACAGGATTCGAGATGACCAAGAAAATGAGTCTCAATCCAGAAGAAAAGAACAAAAACAAGTGAACTTAAAGTGTTGAAGTGGAAAAGGACGCTGACTGCTCAAGATATGATTGAAGTCACGAGCTTCGCTGGTCCCGCCTTGATCCAAAGCTAAAGAATGCACCAGAAGAATCAGATCAGAGTCTGCCTCAAGAACCAGCCAAGACTCAAGATCAAGCTTTAAGAGATCTATAAATAGGAATCTTGTAACTCGTAGTTGATAGGATTAGCTAGATTAGCATTCGATTTTCCTTTTTTGGTGTAATAAGGAGGTCAGCAAGCAGTAGCAGCAGTAACAGTGGTGAAATCACAGCTTTTGGTAGTCCCAGCTACCAAAACTTCCAGAACTACACTGACCTAATTTCTTTATAGCCAAGGATATGTAGTCAACCTCTGAAGCAAGGTTCGGTCAGACTCTTTCAATAACGGCTTCTCACGGAATTTTGAAACGGGCAAAAATTGCTCATATTTGCTCATTCGTCTTTGTATGAAAACTCTTCGTGTTTCTGAGCAAAGAGGGGCAGCTATGAGCACGTGATTTCTGCCCTATATATGAACAATTCCTAAATAAATTCAAATAAATGTTTTTTCCTTATTTTTACAATTTTTTGTACATTTTGTGACATTTTCTGATAATTGTTACATTTTTATTTGCGCATGTTAATTCATAAAAATACAAATATATGCATTTGCATTTAGGATTTAATTTTATATTTTAATATTAATTAGGGGTCAAATTGTCTTAGAACAATGCATGAAAAATCACAAAAAATTGTGAATTGTCATGAAATAATTTTAAAATAATTTTAGGAGTTAATTAGTCTTTGTTTTTAAATGTGATAGGATTTTATGTTAATTTTTCATCTATATAAAAAATTAGAAAAAATATAAAAATGAAAAAATAAAATAAAGAGAAAACAATTTGAAAAAAGAAGGGAATAAAATGGCTATCTCTAAAAAAGAAGCAATTGGACCATTTCTGAATTGAGCATCAGCCCAAACAATCACGCCAAATAGCTCAATCCCGTCCACTAACCCGACCCGGTTCCTGAACGAGGCCCAACGACATTGTTTCCAGAAGCAATCCCAGCCCTCAATTCTTGATCTAACGGTCGAGATCATCCTATAATGTCTTATATAAATATGTCTGAATGCTCTCCCTCCCATTTCCTCGTCTTCCTCACCCTACCCTTCCTATCAAACCTTAATCCAAGCTGCCACCAAACCCCACCGCCTGAGGGTGGTGGCGGCCCCTCCAACCACTCCAAAATTAACGTCACAACTACCTCTCATTTCCCTCATCACTAATCCCCCACCATATTCCCTCGAATCAAACCTAGAAGCTTCGAATATATGTTTGAAACTCTGGTCTCAAAACATAAACTTGTCTAAATGAGCCCAAATTGATATTAGACAGTCTCCTCAACCTCCTCTTCTTAAATATGAGGTTATTTTCCTTCGACTCTCACCAGGCCGCCCTCAATTCCACATCTAGGGTTTTCGACTTTTATGCTTGTTTGAAGTTTTTGGTTCTGAAGATTTTAGTTAATGTTATACGTTTGTTTTGGACAAAACTAACCTATAACATTAATTAGAATTCAACTCCATAAATCGAATAAATTTTAAGAGCCATTCAGTAAGTCACTTTCTCATTTTTAGTTTCAATTTAGTTCGCTTCTTGTTCTATCTTCTAATTAAGCGTAATCTTTAGTTTCCGAATATTTTAGTTAGTAAATTGGTTGCAAGTAATTTTTTCAGTTAGATTATTAGTAAAGTATTGGGTATAATATTAGATTACGCTTGTTTCTGATTAATTCATAGTTTAATTTTCATTTTTGTCTAGTTTGTTTGATTTTTGTCTTGTTTAAATTCTAGTTGGTCAGTTATCAGTATAATCGTTAGGAGTTAATTTAGGTTTATTTAGCTTAGTTGATTAGTTTCAGTAGAATAACCTTGTTGAAAACTGTTGAGTCTTGTTAAATTTGCAGTCAGATATTGTTTTCAACTTCATATTATTTTACCTTGATTCTGTGATAGTTAATTCAATTGTTAGGATAATTAATTTTCAGTTTAGTTAATATCAGTTGGGACTGATTTTGGTTACAGTTGAATTGGTTTTTGTTGGGTAGTAATTTCAGGGGGGGGGGGGTTCAAGGGTAGTTTAGGGATGGAAAATGGTAGTTTCTTTAGGAATAGTAAATTCAAGGTAGGGTTAAGGGTAGTATAGTATTTCTTAGGCTAAAAGAGCACCCTAGAGCCTTCTAGAAGGGTGTCTTAGTGTAGGTTTCAGCAAATTAGAGGGACTTGCTTATTTAGCAAGTCAAAAATAGAGGGACTAAAAAGAAAACCCTAAAATCTGATTTACTCTCTTTAGGTTTGCCTATAACTAGTGAGTCATTTGCTTTGTGAAGAGGATCTTCAACCTTTCAGCGTAAAATATCCCCATAAGAGCTCTTTTTCTTTCTCTCCAGAAGTCATATTAGTAATTCCAATACAAAAAAAGAGGCAAAATAAATTAGAAAACAAATAGAAGAAAATCATTGTTTTATTGAATGAACATGGATTGATTCTGGTTGCTAGTGAATTTCTTTACATTTTCGTTTTAACTGAGTTGGGTTTCTGGTGGTTTGGTTTAGTGTATTTTCAGACCACTCGGGTGCAAATTGATTTAGTTTTGGTTGGTTTTTTCACATTTGCATTTGCGTATTGTGTGTTGCTGGGTTCAATTGACAATAGTCTAAGGTTGTTTGTTACTCATTCCTGTTGCTGCTGTGATAACAAGCTGCTGACATTTCTCATTTGATTTTGTTTGAATCCGGGTATACACTCACGTTTCTTCAATGTAACACCCTGATTGAAAGAAAAACATGTTTGCAATGAAGTGTGCAGAGTTTTTCTTTAAATCTGATTGTGCCTAATATGTGAATGGTTGGTCTATCATTAAGAAATTAGCTTCAGTTGGTCTAGTTAGCTTCTGTTATTAATTTTGATTTTGAAGTTTGTGTTTAGGAACAATGTTATATGGTTAGAATGGATCATGGATTGTGTAGAACTCTATACTGGGAATTCGAGTTAATACTTTAGTCTTAGTTAGTTTTGTTTTAGCTTTGATTGGTTATTGTATAATCTCCTGCTAAAATTAGAGAAAAGGTTGAAACATGGTTTGAAATTGCAGTAGTTCTTTTTCAAAATCAATAGTTGGTTGAATGTGTTATTAAACAATTGAAATATGAAACTAGGTCTGTTAGTTATGATAGACAAATATGGTTTAATTGTAGTGATTATTTTGGTTGATTAATTGTTGACCATGCTTTAGAAATCACATTCCCCTCGCTGGGGTTCGACCCCTAGTCCACTCGAACGATTGATGAGCAGGCTTCACGCAAGAAGCCCACCTGCTAAATCTGGAATGCTGGCAGGGATTTTGGCAGTTGACTTGGGTCAGCCGTTGGCCCAATTTGAGCCCATTTAGATTCAATCCCCCAGCCCTATAAAACACTGCTGCCTCTGTCAATTGGGCGCATTGGCCTAGCCATTTGGGTCCAGTTCACATTTTCTTTCAAATAATTTAATTGGTATTTGGAATTAGGGTTTTGAGTTATGTAGCGGGTTTTAAACTAAAAGGATCGTCCTTTTGTTTGGATCCGGACTTGAACTTAATGCCCGGATTATAAATATAATTAATTAGGATCTTTCTTTTATTATTTGAGACAAATATCCAAAAATATAGAAAATATAGCTACCCTTTTAGGTTTATCCTTTAAAACAAAACGAGACGAGCCTCGCCCAACAAAAGTACAAAATGCGGGGCCCCCAAAAAAGATTCAAAAATATTTAGAAAATCGGGAAGGGCCGCTTAGCGAATTTCACGACCCTTCCAAATGATTACAATGCGTTAGACTCTATTAGACGGGCCTTTAATAAAATTACATTCCTAAATATGGGTGAGAATTTTATGCGGCCCAAATTCAAATCCTAAAATGTTGAATAAAGTGTGTCTAGGATTGCGGGTTCATTTGATGCGGCGCAATCCAAAAACATACTCTAAACGACGTTCACTTTCTCTTATATAAATATTATGCTAAATAAAAGGGTTAAGCATAAAATTGGCACATAGACAATTCATGTATTAAAATCATATTTTAGCTGTTCATAACAATTTAAGCGACCGTGCTAGAACCACGGGATCCAAGGGTTCCTAACACATTCCCTAGGGTCAACAGAATTCCTTATTTAGAATTTCTAGTTCGCAGACTCCATTCAGGAAGTTGAAGCTTTTCTCGGTTCGGGATTCAAGCTAAACTGGTGACTTGGGACACCAAAAACCAAACTTATCCCAAGTGGCGACTCTAAATAAATATTCTCGATCCGAATAATGTCACTTTAAAAGGAAAAACTCCCTTATACATTTATCCTTCAGGGTAGGTGTGTAAATAGGAGGTGTGACAGTGAGGCAGGGAACCATAAGTACGAATAGTAATTACAAAGGGATGGAGAATATACAACCTCTAACATTTGGGTACCTCTGAGGCCTGAAATACATGATACATATGTATATATACATAAACTTTTAAAACCTACACTCTATAGGCATCATCATCATCATCGTCATATCGTACCCGGCCGAATAGGCTCGGTAGAATCGTACCCGTACACGTAGAGCTCGGTAAAACCCAACTCATCAATGGTTGCACAATAGGTACCGTACCCGGCCAAATATATATATATATATATATATATATATATATATATATAATGCATGCTCGACTCATAGAATCATGTTCTAAACCTTTCAGAGTGACGTAAGGTCGGTATCCTTTGTACATGTTATTAGGACTAACTCTTCACCATGAACCATATAAGAATTGGGAAGTACCAACAACATTTTTAACATAAAAATAAGAGAAGCAACATCATCATCAATCATTCCATAAGAGGGAAAATAATGTAAGTACTGCTAGCTTCTAAGAGTAGAGTATCATTGGAAGCTCGTTCATTACATTACGTACAATCGGAGTCGTGCAAAAGAAGAAAAAAGATAGACTCACATACCTTGTATATACTGTCAAACCTCAAGCTATGTAAATGGAACAATGTAAGTACTACTAGCTTCTAAGAGTAGAGTATCTTTGGAAGCTCGTTCATTACATTACGTACAATTGGAGTCGTGCAAAAGAAGGAAAAAGATAGACTCACATACCTTGTATATACTGTCCAACCTCAAGCTATGTAAATGTCACGACTCCTTAGTCTACAATAGGAGAAATGACACTATCGTTAACGTTTAAGCGTCGTAACTATTATGTACCGACCACAACCTATTTTACGATGAAACGAATAGCACCTCCCCTAATTGTATGACTTCACACAAGTGAAAACAATCACCAACAGCCCAAACAACATCAATGTTAATCATATTGAGCCTCCTAAAATAGTCCACCAACTAATAACATTACTACCAAGCCTTTCGTTATATTTCACAAGTTCTATCTTCAATGATTTAGCCGAAACTTGGATAATCTTAAATACACTTAGAGTAAGAGGTTCCTTACCTTAAGACAGAAAGAACATTGTCATGTTGGGTATAATGGACACAGGGAGCTGCCATGGGTATCTCCGAGGACTTGAGCTAAGGGATTATTTACTGAACGTCCCATACTTTACCTATCATTCGGTGAATTGCCCCTTTCCAACTCGAATCTGACCTTAATTGACCACGAAATATCCCTCCAATTCTTCCCCAACAATGAGGAAGTGAAACTAGCAATCAATTAGGGTTTTTCAGTACTAGAATTACTTTAGAAGGATTGAAATCACATATTGTTGATTATAAGAGCTTGAGTGAGTATTAACAGAACATAAACCCCTTAAAACAACCTCCCACGTGAGCTGGAACAACATAAAAATGAGCAACAATAAGAAGAACAAGAGACTTACTAGCGCCACGGGATTTCCGACTTTTGATTTGTGTTGTTTGCCCTTTTTTGGTCTTGAATCTTGAGAGAACCTTGAGAGGATGTTTCTAGGGTTCTAAAGTCTGAATATACTGAAAAGAATGACTTAAAATAGGTTGGAGGCATCATATATATATATATATATATATATATATAACCAAATGTCTTAAACCGTATAAGTGGGCCCCATAGAGAGGTGCTTGGCGCAGTCTCTCAAAAACGTGAATATCTCTCTGCTCCGAGATCGTATCGATGAACGGTTTAATGCATTGCAATTGGACTCTTAGATATTAAATATGGTGGGTAGATCACCCCGTAATTCCAAGTAAATTGGGAGAAAATCTTAGTAACATTTGACCTAATGTTTAAGTAAAATTATGAACCTAAGTTGCGAAAACTTTTGTCAACTTTTGCTTCAAAACTCGTTTGGCTTCGAGACTTATGATACAAGTATTATATGATTCAAATACTTTATACATGACCTCTTGAGTGTATTAAGAACCTCTAGGTTTACTAGAAAATGAGGCTGACAACATCCTTAATTCGTTTAACTTCTAATACTTATTAACCACTCTTATACACCTTTGTATCATTTAAGACCAATAAGTTTAACTTTTATCATCTTAAAGATAATCTCTTTATGGATTTACGTCGACTACCTTATGGCATGAACTAACATGCATGAATAGGGGTTGTAACAGTTTATAGATGGGCTCGACTTGGTTTGATGTTAAATTTAAAGTAATGGATATATCTGCCACATACAATCTGTTGTAGGGACAGTCGTGGATACATGCTACTGGGGCCATAGCCTCTATGTTATACCAGGCCATGAAGTTCTAATTGAATTATCAAGAAATAGTCATTTTAAGTCATTTTTTAAGAATTGGACTGTTGCATTGTCCTGGGCCCGTCGAGTTCCTGGGTAGCCTGGCAATTAGCATGATCTATTTTTAAAATAAATGTTAAGCATTTAAGACATTTTCAGTATTTTGTTTTAGAAATAATTGCTCAAGTATTCGAGCCGTACTTTTTTTAATATTTTCAAGATTTATTTAATGCATTGAAATTTTAGTATATATTATTTTCCTATGCATTTTCTCTCTACAAATTATTATTACTTATCCTGATGATCCGATGAATATGACATGTAATGATACAGCGCAACATAAGGATAGTAATTTAGAGGAAATAGAAGAAGAAGATATAATACCTGAGGAAATTGTCACAGAAGAGGAATTTTTTTAGAATAAGCCTAAGTCCAATTTGGACAAAACCAAGGTAGTCAATTTAGGACATTCTGGAACAGTCAAAGAAACACGCAGAAGCATTCACCTATCACCATCATAGAAAGAAGAGTACACCCATTTCCTAAAAGAGTATGAAGATATCTTTGCATGGTCTTATAATGATATGACTGGTTTGAGCACATCTATAGTGGCTCATAAAATACTTACAATTCTGATGCGTCCACCTGTAAAGCAGAAGCTCAAAAATTTCAAAACAGACATGAGTGTGAAAATAAAAGAGGAATTCACCAAGTAGATCAAAGTTAAGGTTCTCGGAGTGGTCGAATACCCTACCTGGTTGGCTAACATCATGTTAGTTTTGAAGAAAGATGGGAAGGTCAGAGTATGTGTCGACTATCAAAACTTAAACAGAGCATGTCCCAAAGATGATTTTCCATTACCTACTATACACATACTCATCGACAATTGTGCCAATCATGAACTCCAATCCTTTGTGGATTGCTTCGGGAGATATCATCATATCTGGATAGATGAAGAAGATATCAAGAAGACATCCTTTATTACACCATGGTGAATGTATTGCTATAAAATGATGTCATTTGGTCTGAAGAATGTTGGTTCCACTTATATGAGAGCCATGACAACTATTTCATTACATAAGGAGATAAAAGTATACATGGATGAGGTCATCATCAAATACAAGAAGGGCATAGATCATAGAGCATATTTGATAAAGTTCTTTGATCGGCTTCGAAGGTATAATCTAAAATAATTGAATCTCGTAAAATGCGCCTTTGGAGTCCATGCTAGAAAGTTGTAAGGATTCACAGTCAGCTGCCGAGGAACTGAGCTAGACCCATCAAAAGTCAAGGTTATCCGTGATTTTCCACCATCAAAGAATAAGAAATATGTGATGAGCTTCTTGGGAAGTCTCAATTATATCAGCCACTTCATATCACAATAGACGATAGTGATATGTGAGCCGATTTTCAAAATATTAAAAAATGATGCTGCAACAAGTTGGACCGAAGACTATTAGAAAGCTTTTGACAAAATCAAGGAATATTTGTCTTCACCACCAGTCTTGGAGTACAAAGTTCACACCCTACCAAGCACGATATTTTTTGATGGAATGCATCTGTTATTTCGTAACATGGATAGGTCAAAATTGAGACACTACTTCTATGCTTACACTACATATCTCTATCAAGAATGGATCCTCTGAAATACATTTTCCAGAAACCCATGCCAACAGGGAAACTAGCAAAATCGTAGATACTACCGTGTGAGTTCGACATCATCTATGTAACTCATACGGCAGTCAAGGGACAGACATTAGCAGATCATCTTGCAGAAAATTCTGTTGGTGGAGAATACAAACCACTAAACACGTATTTTCCTGATGAAAAAGAATCATTTGTAGGAAAAGATATCAGTGAAACTTATGAAGGTTGGAGAATGTTCTTCGATGGGGCCGCGAACTTCAAAGGAGTGGGTATTGGAGCTATTTTGGTATCAGAAATAGGTCAACTTTATCAGGTGTCCACAGAGCTCAGCTTTTCGTACACCAACAATATGGCATAATACGAGGCATGCATCTTGAGGATTAATTGGATATTGACATGAATATCCAGGAATTGCTGGTAATTAGTGATTCAAACCTTCTGGTACATCAGTTCTAGGATAGTGGGCTACAAAGAATACCAAAATACTACCGTATCTACATCATGTGCAAGAGTTGATGAAAAGATTCACAAAGATAGAATTCAAACATGTTCCGAGAATACAGAACGAGTTTGTAGATGCATCAACCACTTTGTCCTCCATGATACAACATCCGGACAAGAATTTCATCGACCCTATTCCAGTGAGAATCCATAATCATTCAGCTTATTACGCTCATGTTGAAGAAAAAACGAATGGGAATCTGTGGTTCCATGACATCAAGGAATACTTAATAAAAGGAGAATACCCGGAGCATGCAAATCATACCCAGAAACGCACACTTCAAAAAGTATCCAACCATTTCTTCCACGGTGGAGGGATTCTGTACAGAAGGACTCTAGACTTAAGAATATTACGGTGCATTGATGCCAAGGAAGCTTCCAAACTGCTCGAATATATACATGTCGAAACTTGCGAACCTACACATAGAACGGTTTCATTTTAGCCAAAAAGATATTGAGAGCAGGATATTTTTGGATGACTATAGAAACGAACTGCATCAAGTATGTCAAAAAGTATCACCAGTGTCAAATACATGCAGATATGATGCGGGTGCCACCAAATGAACTCAATTCAACAAGTGCACCTTGGCCTTTGGCCGCTTTGGGAATGGATGTTATTGGTCTGATCGAGCATGCCGCTTTGAACAGGCACAATTTCATTCTAGTGGCCATAGACTACTTTAAAAAATGGGTTGAAGTTGTATCTTACAAGGTTGTAACTAAGAAAGTGGCCACAGATCCTGTTAGAGATCGTATAGTTTGTCCATTCGGGTGACAGAATCCATCATCACCGACAACACTGCCAACCTCAACAACGACTTAATGAAAGATATGCGTGAAACCTTCAAAATCAAGCATAATAATTCCATAGCATATAGACCTCAAATGAATGAAGTCGTAGACGCCAAAAACAAGATTATCATGAAAACATTTAGAAAGATGGTAGACAACCATAAGCAATGGCATGAGAAATTACCATTTGCAATATTGGGATATTGTACCACAGTCCTCCAATCAACCGGAGCAACTCCCTACATGTTGGTCTACGGTAGTGAAGCTGTCATTCCCACCGAGGTCGAAATTACTTCCTTAAGAATTATACAAGAAGTTGAACTCGGTAATGCAGAATGGATACAAAGTCGCTATGAACAATTGGCTCTCATTGATGAGAAAATCATGAAGGCGGTATTCCATGGTCATTTATTAGAACAGAATGTCCATAGCTTTCAATAAAAGGGTCGGACCTAGACATTTCACACCAAGGCAGCTGGTGATGAAGCGGCTCTTCCCGCATGAAGATGAAGCCAAAGGAAAGTTTTCTCCCAATTGGCAAGGGCCTTACGTGGCTCATAGATTACTAACAGGACGAGCGCTCATACTTGTAAAAATAGATGGAGAAATTTGGCCAAAACTTATCAATTCACATGCAGTCAAGAGATACTATATTTAGATTGTTTACATTTCTTCATTTGATGTAACTGAACTATGCTTGACCTGATTCTCATTTAGGAGGGGATACGTAGTTTGATATGTGGGTTCAGTCACATATTCATAAAATCTTCATTTTTCCCATGTTCAGAAATTGGGGCAGAATTTTGAGAAGGGCCCTCAAAATTCCGAAGCAAGTCCATCCAATTTCATCATATGTGGAACAGTCAAAGAATCGCTTATTAAATTGGGGCAGAATTTTAAGGAGGACCCTCAAAATTCTAATACATAGAAGTCGCAATGTCTCTAAAGTGTCATAGTCATTGGTTCATCTAACTTACTTGAAAATGGGTTTATTTTAATATTTGCGTGAAACGGGTAGAAAGCTTGCCTATAGGTATTTAATTTGCTCAAATATGTTTTGCAACTGAGCGTGTTAGATAGCCTGCCTATAGGTATTTAATTCATTCTATTTCTACATGTCTGTCAGATATCATACCTATAAGAAATAAAGTGACTAATGTTTTAATTTGCATTACGGCATATCCATTAGACATTATAACCATAGGGTCATGATAGCTTATGTTCTACAAATCAGTTTTTTAGAAATCATGCCTATGGGGGTTCTCATTGGTTAGTGTGTTGTTGTTATAATAACTCACTTTTGAGACATGCCAATAGGAGCAAACTGAGTAATTATGAACGTCTTCCATGGTTATCACTGTCAACTAATGTACGTAGATATCATATCTATAGGTTTAAACACTTATAATTTGTAATTTTAGTAATCAGTATGCAATACCAGATTCCCTAAAATATATAATTATTCGGCAAACATGCTTTTAAAATAGCACTTTGCATATGAAACTGTCTATAAGTTTAAATTCCGTGGTCATATAGAAACCTTTTCTATAGGGCTTAGTGACTTTAACTTGTCTCAATTCTGAAACTGTCAAACACCTAAATTGTTTGCGTGCATTTGTTGTTTAAATGTATAGGTTAAATTGAGCCCTTAACTGAATTTACATGAATCCAACTTGTTTTGTATGTCACCTAGTTTTCTCCTTTTGAGAAACCTAAGTTAAGTCTTGAACCACACAAAATAGAGGTCCAAACGCCTCCTGGACCATAGGCATGGGACGGGTAGTGCACGCATAAAGTACGACTTAAAATCAATTAGTGCGTCTTAGGTAACAACTAAAATATAGTAATTGGGTAGCAGGAAATCATAGTCTATGCCCGCTGAATAATACGAGTAACACCCCATCTCGAGGGAGTTATGAAGTATTATTTATGTTGCACGAGGTGATCCTTTAGGCTAAAAAACTTAGGAACCCCCTCCCATCTTTTCTTAAAATCAATTTCACTTATTGGTTGATTTTTTAATAATATTTGCCAAATTTCTTGTCTTTCCCTCTTGTTTTGGACTAATTCATATAATTTGAGTTTACTCGGGACCCACAGTTGTGGACCTCGAGGAATGCCTAACACCTTCTTGGGTTATTTGCAAATAGGTTCCCCCACCTGCTCATACTTCGGCCCAGTAAGCGTTATAGATATCGTCCCAATTGGTTGAGAATATTTGATCAGTCCGCTCAGTAGTTTTCTAGTTGCTCTTGAACCATCTCTACTTGTAATGACCCGACCAATCGTTTTGAGCCCCAACACGTCGTTCAGCAGTCTGAGGCCATGATCAGCTTCATTTCAGATGTTATGACTTGTACGCGTGGTCGAAATTGAATTTTGGGGAGTTCAGAGTTGATTTGGAAAGAGAATTCTCATTTCGAAAGCTTAAAGTTGAAGGAATGAACTACGATTGTGTCACGACCCAAACCCGGTCGTGATGGCGCCCAAGCCCAAAGCTAGGCAAGCCTGGCCAATGTTCACTCTCCCTTTGTCAATAAATTCTCAAACCGACAGTTTAAGAAAAAATATAATAATTTCTGAATATTAATCCAAATATTATTAATAGAATATACGAACCTAAATAAACACTCCCAAAAGATCTAGGTCACGAGTCTAGAGCCTCTAAACCAAAAACTGGATATTAATAGCTGAACAAGAATATAAAAGTTTGGAAATGTATATAATAGTAATAAGCTGAAATATGAAGAGCAGACAGGTCCTGCGAACATCAAGAAGCTACCTCAACGACTGTGGAAAATATCTGGAGACTACGAGCGTCAGCTAAGTCTCCGGTGTACCTGAATCTGCACACAAGGTGCAGGGAGTAGGGGTGAGTACTACAGACTCAGAGTAATAAGCATATATAATGTCTAAAAGTAAGAAATCCACCAAATGCCACAAAGCAAAGCTAAAACTAACAGTCCTATACCTTAGCCACGAACTAATAGAATAGCAATATCAAATATAACAGTCAAGAATCAGATAAAGATGCAATGCAATGCACATGAAACCGTTGCGCGTGTAGCTCGATCCGTTTAACATCGACGACGCTCACTAGGGATGTGTACAGACTCCGGAGAGGATCCTTCATCCCAAGCGCAATATCATTATATCGCTACTGCGGCGTGCAGCCCGACCCATGCTCAGTCCACAGTATGCATATGAGTCACATAAAATATTCAATCTAATTTCCCATTTTTCCAATTATTAAGGTGAATATAATTTAGTTAATTTATTTCAGGAAATAGGTGACTTAGCATTTCATAACAGTGATTAAACACAAGACTGAGATCAATGATTTTGCAAATCATACTATCACAATGATATTCATCCTAGACGAACGCTACAGATCGGCACAAGGCCTCAGACATGGCATTAAGCCCAATTATCAACAACACAGTGTACGTAACAGCTGCCAATAATTTTATTCAGCTCTCGGGATGGATCAGGTCACAATCCCCAATCATATACCATCCCCCACCTGCCATGGGGTGCGATTCATGCCCTAACATAGCGTCATGATATGATAAATCGGGGTTTCAAACCCTCAGGCCATCATCTATACAAACTACTAACCTTTAACCGGCCGTAGACTAGCCCGCGATGCCCTTTCCTCTTGAATCGAATTCCTCACGCGTTGAATCTATCCAAAATCACAACGAATACATCACATTACGCTATAGGATCAATACCCAATCAAAAATAATCAAAAAGCATCAATAATCCCGAAATTGACAAAACTCGAGCCCCGAGCCCAATTCTCGAAGCTCAGAAATTTTTAAAAAAAAGTGTTCTTCATCATCTCTTGATTCCGTACACATAAAGAACACCAAAATCGGAGTCCGTTTGATCTCTCAAATCGACCCCTAAAGGTCTCATAATCTTAGGCCCCAAAATCCTATTTTTCTACTATTATTCATAAATTAAAGGCTAGTATTATGGTTTATAATCACCTATGAACGAGTTTTAATAATCAAATAACTAACCTCTGCGATACCCACTGATTTCCTCTATTAAATCGCCTCGAAAGCTTCTTCCCGTTCAAAAATTTGAAGAAAACTCGACATGCTCATTATAGGTATACTGTTCACGCATTTTACTGTTCCCAATGGATTCCTTGTGAAATTATAATGAATTAAGGCTTTTGAATCACTCAATTTGACCTTATAATGAAGGAGATATGTAGGTTTTAAGATTTCCAATTAGTGCAGGTTATTAATATGCCGTCAGGGGCAATTTCGTCATTAACTTGAAAATCTGGGCAAACCTTGGTAAGTCGGCCATAAAATCCTCATGCGATGTCCAAATTCGACGATTCTTTTTTCTACGGATCTATAATTACGATGTTGATGTAATGTTTTATTCAAAACAGTAATCGAAGCTTATTTGTTCAATATGATATCATTTATGCTTGAAGAAACGACGTCGAAGCATAAGAAAAACGAGCACAACGCAGCCCAAACCTATCCGAAACTCACCCGAACTCCTCGGATCGCATACCAACATACTAATACATCACATATGATCATAATAACTTAGTTGCACTCTCAAAACACCAAAACTAACATCAAACACTAAATTTACATCGGATTCAAGTCTAAGCTCTTCTAAAACTTCCGAAATACATATTTGATCCAAAACCCGACCTAAACACCTCCGAATGATGTGAAAATTTGCACGTATATCCAAAATCACCTAACGGAGCTACTGCAACTGTCGGAATTCCGTTTCAAACCCCGGATCAAAATCTCACCTATCAACCGGATTTTGCTAAAATTCTAACTTAGCCAATTCAAGCCTAAATCTACATCAGACCTCCAAATTCAGTTCCGATTGCGCTCCTAAGTCATAAATCTCCACCCAAAACTAGTCGAATCATCAAAAATCTATTTCGAGACCTCTAACTCGTAAGTCAACATTTGGTTGACTTTTCCAAACTAACCTTCTCATAAAGGGACTAATTGTCTCATTTCTACCCAAACTCTGTCGGAAATTACTTGAATTTCACCAAACACATATAATGAAACATATAGAAGCGTAAAATGGGAAAAACGGGGCGGAGATACCTGAGACGACGGATCGGGTCGTTATATCCGCCCCAACTTAAACAAACGTTCGTCCTCTAGCGTGCCCAGAGTTGTACTAGGAGCCAATCAATATCTGAATGACATTACAAACATATACCTGGGGTGATCCCACATCGCCCTAACTCACATAGGCCCGGTAACACAATACAGCTAAAATTTCACAATCCATCTAGACCATAACCGTGGAACCACATTGCACTTCCGAAACCATACACAAGATCAGAACCTCAAATTTATACTCAAAATAAGCCTGAACCGGCTATAAAAACCCATACCTGCAACCTCGGGTGCACTCATATGATATACCGCATAAGCCTAACACTGGAAACGATAATTTATATCCACAGTAGCTATCCACAACAACCATGTACCGATAGAAATCCCATATTAGCTGGAGTCTTATTCCAACACTGTTATACTCTATCAATGATAATGAACACACAATAGACCATAACCATTTATCAGATCAACCATTCACGAAGACATTTCTTCCCCTTTGACTAATACCACAATAGATCTCCGAGCCGAAACTCGATATTAACCTTCTGACAAGCTGAAACCAAATCCGTTCGTATCCATTAATGACCCCAAAGGTCTCTTCTGACCAAACACACCATCCTGGTGACATGACACATCAATACAGCCTAAGTCACAACTTACATAACACCCATACCAATAAGAGATGGTCTAAACATAATCAAGTCATGAAAATGACTCAAACGAAAGAGCTGCACTTTAGGCTCATCAATACCATTACAACACAAGGTTGGGACCCCGTCCCACATCATAGACATAGAATACCTGAATCTTTCCCGAAGGGTCTAATCTCCACGTAGCCTCGCTATAATACGTGATCTCATCCAAACACCATTTCACATGAAGCGCCTCAAGTCACTATTCTCGAACTTGACCACCACGCACAGATTGATGTTTGAAACCAAGCAATCCATCACACCCTTGGTGAAGCAAGTAGTATACACCATTCAATCCCAAAAGGACACAATCGGTGCGCTATTCGTCGAGAAACTCCCAATACGGACTTTCCTAAGAAACCAGAAAACAAGGCATACAAAGAAACATATGGAAAACTATTCTCAACATCACACTATTGTGGCGCGCAATCCGATCCAGATAACATACCCTGTGGCGGCGTGCCACCCGATCCACTCAAATATCTTACATGGGGAGATGCACATCGAGCCGAATTTGCTCAGTATAACGAATCGAACCACTCGTGCCTTATCAGCACTCTGACACCTCAAGACATGATCTCATTTCGATACAACCAAACAACTTCCTTCTCTTTACACTAAGCAATCCCTATCCACAACTCAAGACATCCTATTATTTTCTCACTTCTAAGAAGCACCATATAACCTTTGTCAAAATTTTTGCTTAACTCGTGCCATCCTCGGCTCAATACTGATTCATCTGCATGCATCAATCGGAACTAACATAATAACTAATCATACAATCAGCTAATCGACAGCAACCTCCCCAACTTAGCTCGAAGCCATATATACCAGAACACATATACTCTCTTGTTGTCGTAATATCATGGTGGGATTAAACTCACTCTTTCATAAGCTTGTGGAAACATGAATCATCAGATTATTTAACTCTTCTGCAATTCTTGCATTCATTCACATAACAGTTGAGCCTACTCTTTCGGTGACAAAATTCTTTTCGAAGTCCCAAATCTTTCAAAAAATTTGGCAGAGTTTCCTTTGTGACTGAGCCTATCCACGTGCCAGAGAATCACCAAAACCATCCTAACAACACGTCCACAACTAAACAAAGCATCACAATGTATATCAACAACATTAATCTCAATACTACATGTATTATATTGTCAAAAATTGGTACATGGGCATGCGTTGTACCTATTTGAACCTAACACATGGAAAATACTTTTCAACTACACATGAAATCTTCTCACAACATACATAGGAACTGCATCACTTCAGAACACTCCGCAGGAGAAACCCACCTGCTTCGCCGCATATAACATTTCTGTATACATTCCACTGACATACATATTACACAGCTACTTAGTCTTCCCTAGTCTGAACTCATATCGTATTGTGAAATTTACTTCACTCCCATTAGAAGATTCAAAAAGATTCTTCATGCGTCCACATCTCGGGCTACTCATAGGACCACCATAGGAAACAAATCAATTGACAGTTCATCCATTAGCTAGCAGACTCCTTCGTCACTACCAGGTTATATAATTGCATCTCGCAGTACTAGAATACTCATCACACAATTACCAAACTGCCATTCTGGCTAATAGAGATAATGCCGGACATATACGTTCAAAACACTTGATCATACGATCAGCACCTCAGTGCTCAACCCTAGGCAAGGCCCGGCCTCAAGTCCTCCAGACTGGCCCAACATCAACCTCACGAAGATTACATCTCTCCCCTCGATCGGGGAATCGCAAGCCATCGAAGCACATATAATACCGAGCGCTCATGTGTGCATGCAAACACGTGGAAGTAATTTCAAGAGTTACTCTTTCAAGTTGAATCAAGGACGCACGATAAGATTTCAAGAAAGTAGAGTGTTTACGAAAAGTTTTGCAGCCTCCCGAGGATAGATGTGGACATCTACAAACCGATCCGTGAGACTCTACTAAATCGGCTCATGAATCGTGAGGTCTAGTAACATGCTCTGATACCAACTTCTCATGACCCAAACCTAGTCGTGATGGCGCCCAACCCAAAAGCTAGGCAAGCCTGACCAACGTTCACTCTCCCTTTATCAATAAATTCTCAAACCGACAGTTTAAGGAAAAATATAATAATTTCTGAATATTAATCCAAATAATATTAATAGAATAATACACGAATCTAAATAAACACTCCCAAAAGATCTGGGTCACAAGTCTAGATCCTCTAAACCAAAAACTTGATAATAATAGCTGAACGAGAATATAAAAGTTTGGAAATGTATATAATAGTAATAAGCCTAAATATGAAGAGCATCCAGGTCCTGCGAACGTCAAGCAGCTACCTCAACGACTCTGGAAAATATCTGGAGACTATGAGTGTCAGCTAAGCTTCTGGTGTACCTGAATCTGCACACAAGGTGCAGGAAGTAGTGGTGAGTACAACCGACTGAGTGAATCATAAACATATATAATGTCTGAAAGTAAGAAATCCACGAAATACCACAAAGCAAATCTAAAAATAATAGTCTTATACCTTAGCCATGAACTAACAGCAAAGAATATCAAATATAACAGTCAAGAATCAGATAAAGATGCAATGCAATGCACATGAAACCATTGCGGCGTGCAGCCCGATCCGTTTAACGTCGACGACGCTCACTGGGGGTGTGTACAGACTCCGAAGAGGCTCCTTCAGCGGTTCAGCCCAAGCGCAATATCATTATATCACTGCTGTGGCGTGCAGCCCGACCCATGCTCAGTCCATAGTATGCATATGAGTCACATAACATATTCAATCTAATTTCCGTTTTTCCAATTATTAAGGCGAATATAATTTAGTTAATTTATTTCAGGAAAAAGGTGACTTAGCATTTAATAACAGTGATTAAACACAGGACTAAAATCAATGATTTTGCAAATTATACTATCACAATGATACTCATCCTTGACGAATGCTACAGATCGGCACAAGGCCCCAAACATGGCATTAAGCCTAATTATCAACAACGCAATGTGCGTATCAGCTGCCAATAAATTTATTCATCTCTCGGGATAGACCATGTCACAATCCTTAATCATATACCATCCCTCACCTGCCATGAGGTGCGAGCACGCCCTAACATAGCGTCACGATGTGATAAAACGGGGTTTCAAACCCTCAGGCCATCATCTATACAAACCACTCACCTCTAACCAGTCGTAGACTAGCCCGCGATGCCCTTTCCTGTTGAATCGACCTCCTCGCACGTTGATGTAGAAAATCACTCTATCTATGATATGTGCGCTTTGGTTGTATGAGCATGATTTTCAGGTATAGGTTTTGATAAATGACAAACAATGAAGTCGACTGTCAAACAACGATATTATATGACAAGCAATCAAGCTTGAATGCCGAGAAGCATATTGATGAACAGATTGCAATGGAAAAGCCAAAGACGAGCTCAAATGTTCAAGACCGAAGACCCAAGGCGTAGGTCGTTAGGTAGAACAAATGTAAGAGCAACGCTTAAGTTATCTCGTCTTTTGGCTCAACATAGGTCATCATAAATATGCATAAAATCATTTTATTAAATCATATTTATCATAAACATATTTTATTAAATCATATTTATCATAAACATATTTTAAATACTTCAAACAAAATGATGTTAAAGTTTTCATCTTAACCAAAATGGTGTTTGAAGTAAGTTTTCAATTCTACCTCAGAATAATCGATTATCAGTATATGCATAATCGATTATGCTGTAGACCGTTGCCAGTGTTTGAACACTGCCACAGAATAATCGATTATGCAGTATCAGATAATCGATTATTCAGCAGAAAATCAGCTTCTGATTTTCTGAACGTTGGAGAATAATCGATTATTAGATACTGAATAATCGATTATCTTGGCACAAAATCAGCATAATTGATTGCCAATTAAGCAACGGACATACACCATTTTTCACCTATAAAAAGAGGTCTTTTGAGCTAATTTTAAACACACAACACCTCCCAGTATTGATATACATATTGACATTATTTGAGCATCATTTTAGAGCTTTTGTTGAGCCATTTGAGAGACAACTTTGAGTTGTTCATAGAGCTAAATTTGTATCTCTTCATCTACTCTTTTGAGAGAGTTCTTGTTGTAAAAGAGAAAGGTGTTTGAGAAGAACATATCTTCTCATTGATTGTCGGGTTCGCTAAGTACCCTAAGTCTTAGTGGTTGAAGTCTTGTGGTGCGGTATCCACGAGCAAGGTGAAGTCTTGAGGTGCGGTATCCTCGAGCAAGTTGAAGTCTTGTAGAGTGTACATCTACGAGCAAGTGTAACGGTTTGTTAGGCACCCGAAAGCTTAACGGAGTTAGTGGAATCTCGAGAGAGTCTCTCGGGGACTGGACTAACCACAAGTTGTGGTGAACCAGGATAAATTCGGTGTGTTCTTTCCTTGCTATTTTTATTACCGAATTTATTGTATTCCTGCAATTTTTAATTCCGCAATATTTATATATATTCTCGTGCAGCACTATTCACCTCCCCCCCTCTAGTGACGGGCATAAATCCTAACAATTGGTATCAGAGCCTAACTCTCTGAAATCCTTAACCGGTTGAGAGCGATATATATTTTTTGTTGAGAATATTGAACGCAGGAATAATGAGCGAAGGACACTCCACCGAGAGGCCTCCATTTTTTTATGGAAGAAATTATACATACTGGAAAGAGCGGATGAGAATATTCATCCAATCACACAACTTTCAATTATGGCAAATCATCAAGAAAGGTGAACAAATGCCAACAAAGAAAGTTGGGGAAATCATAGTTCCAAAGGAGGAAGATGAATATGATGCCGAGGACATCAAGAAGGTTGAAAGAAACGCAAAGGCCGTCAACTTACTATTTTGTGCGGTGAATCAGGACGACTATCGGAAAATCTCTTGTTGCACAACCGCAAAGGAAATGTGGGATAAACTCGAGATCACTTACGAAGGTACGTCTCAAGTCCGAGAATCTAAAATTGATTTTCTAACACATGAATATGAAATTTTTAGAATGAGGGAGAATGAACCCATTGGCATTATGTTCGAATGATTTTCAAGAATCGTCAACGATCTTCATGCTCTCGGGAAACTCTACACGAACAAAGATCTTGTTCGAAAATTCCTACAGAGTCTCACTCCCAAATGGCGTTCCAAAGCCAATGCAATCCAAGAATCTATAGGATTCACGGATATCACAATCGATGGACTAAGAGGTAACCTCGAAACTTATGAAATCACAATTCTTAATCCTTATCTTAGAAGTAAAGGTTCAAATATTGCCTTCAAAGCCTCATCATCTAAAAGAATAGAGGTAAGTGATTCGGAAAGCGATAATGATATTATTTCCAATGATATAATTGAAAAGTTTTACAAGTTTATGAAGAAGGGAATAAAGAAGGAAGAACCAAGTCCTTCATGTCAAAATTGTGGAAAACTTGGCCACACCAAATCACATTGTCCAAAATCAAAGGACAAGAAAAAGAAGAAACACCATAGGCGCGTAACATGGGATTCAGACAGCTCGGGCGATGAAACTGCCGCATTATGCCTCATGGCCAACGAAGAAGAAGAGGTAAGTATTTCTAACTCTTACTCGTTAGAAGAATTGCAAAATGCTTATGATGAATTACATAGTGAATTTGTTAAAGCTTCAAAAACCATAAAAGAATTGAAGAAAACACTTTCTTTGCAAGAAAAAGATTCTGAGAAAACACTTTCTTTGCAAGAAAAGATTTTGAAAACAACCTTCTTTAAAAGAAAAAGTTTTTGAAAAATTGACTTGTGAAAATGAAAAGCTAAAAGAAGAAATAAATTTTTGGAAAATGACATTGTTGATTTCAAAAATAAAATCAAGGAGATGAATGAAGCCTCTTTAATTGTTCAAAGTTCAAATTGTTCTTCTTGTAGTTCTTTAAAAATGGAGAACGTAGAACTTAGAAATACACTAGAAAAATGTAGTGTAAATGATTCTAGAACAAGTGAGGTAATTAAAAAGGACGATAGAAATAAGGTTAAACCACCTAGAAACGACTCTAGGATTTTTGTTAATAAGTCTAAAACTAATCATCTTAGACCACCTAGACACAATTCTAGGAATTTTATTAATGAGACTAGAATGAATAATTTTAGACCAATTAGAAATGACTCTAGGAAATTCAACGCTTCTAGGAACAACAACTTTAGATCACCTAGAATGCATTTGGCTCAACCTAGACATATGCACAATCCTAATGTCATATGTCATTATTGTAACCGGGTAGGACACATTGCACCCGTATGTTTTGCTAAACATAGAGATTCATATTTTGATTATGATTATTATTTGCCTAACCCCCAAGGACCCAAAAGAAGTTGGGTACCGAAAACCTATTTTTAGGTACTTTTGTAGGTGTGCTTGAAGACTATAATATTGTAGTAGATGCACCAAGCACGAAACCTTAATGCATCGAGGGGGAACGTCGGTTAGTTATCGTACTTTTGATAAAAACATAATAGTTGATATGTGCTAACAATTAATATTAATTATTGATTCATGTTTTGATAAGTGTTATTTTGAATAACAAATTGGTATAAATTATTTTTATGTTAAATGATTGATTCATGTTTTGATGAATATTTTTAGTTTAAACAACAGTTGGTTTATTTGCAAAAAATGACCGTCATTATGATTGGCATGTTTTTACTAACTTTTGGTATTATTTGATATTGATATGATTTTTTGTTAACAATTGGAATCATCAATAGGTTCAATAACAATTGGTATACTCTTTTTGCTAATGCCAAAAGGGGGAAGAATTTAGGCGATATGCATCGAATAAGGGGGAATGTCTTCACATTCTAGTATGCTTTAATTGTGGGGGAATATTCAATTAAGGGGGAATTATATTGAATTGTTTGCATGAATTGTATGTTGAGATATAGCATGAAGTTAGGGGGAATTCGATATGCATATCTCCTGTTGTTTGTCATTATCAAAAAGGGGGAAATTGTAGAAAATCACTCTATCTATGATATGTGCGCTTTGGTTGTATGAGCATGATTTTCAGGTATAGGTTTTGATGAATGACAAACAATGAAGTCAAGTGCCAAACAACGATATTATATGACAAACAATCAAGCTTGAATGCCGAGAAGCATATTGATGAACGGATTGCAATGGAAAAGCCAAAGACGAGCTCAAATGTTCAAGACTGAAGACTCAAGGCGTAGGTCGTTAGGTAGAACAAATGTAAGAGCAACGCTTAAGTTATCTCGTCTTTTGGCTCAACATAGGTCATCATAAATATGCATAAAATCATTTTATTAAATCATATTTATCATAAACATATTTTATTAAATCATATTTATCATAAACATATTTTAAATACTTCAAATAAAATGATGTTAAAGTTTTCATCTTAACCAAAATGGTGTTTGAAGTAAGTTTCAATTCTGCCTCAGAATAATCGATTATCAGTATATGCATAATCGATTATGCTGTAGACCGTTGCCAGTGTTTGAACACTGCCACAGAATAATCGATTATGCAGTATCAGATAATCGATTATTCAGCAGAAAATCAGCTTCTGATTTTCTGAACGTTGGAGAATAATCGATTATCAGATACTGAATAATCGATTATCTTGGCACAAAATCAGCATAATTGATTGCCATATTGAGCAACGGACATACACCATTTTTCACCTATAAAAAGAGGTCTTTTGAGCTGATTTTAAACACACAACACCTCCCAATATTGATATACATATTGACATTATTTGAGCATCATTTTAGAGCTTTTGTTGAGCCATTTGAGAGACAACTTTGAGTTGTTCATAGAGCTAAATTTGTATCTCTTCATCTACTCTTTTGAGAGAGTTCTTGTTGTAAAAGAGAAAGGTGTTTGAGAAGAACATATCTTCTCATTGATTGTCGGGTTCGCTAAGTACCCTAAGTCTTAGTGGTTGAAGTCTTGTGGTGCGGTATCCACGAGCAAGGTGAAGTCTTGAGGTGCGGTATCCTCGAGCAAGTTGAAGTCTTGTAGAGTGTACATCTACGAGCAAGTGTAACGGTTTGTTAGGCACCCGAAAGCTTAACGGAGTTAGTGGAATCTCGAGAGAGTCTCTCGGGGACTGGACTAACCACAAGTTGTGGTGAACCAGGATAAATTCGGTGTGTTCTTTCCTTGCTATTTTTATTACCGAATTTATTTTATTCCTGCAATTTTTAATTCCGCAATATTTATCAATATTCTCGTGCCGCACTATGCACCCCCCCTCTAGTGACGGGCATAAATCCTAACAGTTGAGTCTAGCCAAAATCACAACGAACACATCACATTATGCTATAGGATCAATACACAATCGAAAATAATCGAAAAGCATCAATAATCCCGAAATTGACAAAATCTGAGCCCTGGGCCAAATTCTCGAAGCTCAGAAATTTTTACAGGAAAGTGTTCTTCATCTTCATCCGATTCCGTACATATAAAGAACACCAAAATTGAAGTCCGTTTGACCCCTCAAATCGACCCCTAAAAGTCTCATAATATCTGGCCCCAAAATCCTATTTTTCTACTGTTTTTCATGAATTAAAGGCTAGGATTTTGGTTTATGATCACCTATAAATGAGTTTTAATAATCAAATAACTTACCTCTGCGATACCCCCTGATTTCCTCTCTTAAAAATCGCCTCGAAAGCTTCTTGCTATTCAAAAATTAGAAGCAAACTCGATCTGCGTATTATAGGTATACTTTCTCGTGTTTTACTGCTCCCAACGGATTTCTTGTAAATTCCAATGAATTTAGGCTTTTGAATCACTCAATTTGACCTTATAATGAAGGAGATATGTAGGTTTTAGGATTTTCAATTAGTGCAGGTTTTTTAATACGCCGTCAGGGGTAATTTCGTCATTAATTTGAAAACCTGGGCAAACCTTGGTAAAACGGCCATAACATCTTCATGTGATGTCCAAATTCGACGATTCTTTTTGCTACGGGTCCATAATTATGATACAGATCTATTGATTCATTCAAAACAGTAATCAGAGTTTATTTGTTCAATATGATATCATTTATGCTTGAAGAAACGACGTCGAAGCATAAGAAAAACGAGCACAACGCAGCCCAAACCAATCCAAAACTCACCCGAACTCCTCGGGACCGCATACCAACATACTAAAACATCACATATGATCATTCAAACTTAATTTCACTCTCAAAACACCAAAATTAACATCAAACACCAAATTTACATCGGATTCAAGCCTAAGTTCTTCTAAAACTTCCGAAACACACATTTGATCCAAAACCCGACCTAAACACCTTCGATTGGTCTGAAAATTGCACACATATCCAAAATCACCTAACGGAGCTACTGCAATCTTCGAAATTCCATTCCGACCCCTGGATCAAAATCTCACTTATCAACCGGACTTCACCAAAATTCTACCTTAGCCAATTCAAGCCTAAATCTACATCATACCTCCAAATTCAGTTCCGATTGTGCTCCTAAGTCATAAATCACCACCCAAAAACTAGTGTAATCGTCAAGAATCCATTCTGAGTCCTCTAACTCGTAAGTCAATATTCGGTTGACTTTTCTAAACTAACCTTCTCATAAAGGGACTAATTGTCTCATTTCTACCCAAAAGATGTCCGAATTACATCAAATTCACCAAACACATATAATGAAACATATAGAAGCATAAAAAGGGAAATCGGGGCAGAGATACCTGAGACGACGGGTCGGATCGTTATAGATTGGAATTTTGAATAAATGACCTCAAAATCGGTATCTGAAGGTTCCAGGACATTTGTATGATGATTTTCGACTTGGGCGTATACTCGGTTTGGGTTTTGGATAATCCGGGAGCGTTTTGGCGCATCTTATGGAAGTTAGCATTTTGGAAGAAATTTCTTAAGTTTGGCTTGAAGTGCATTTCAGCATTATCGATGTCCATTTGGGATTTCGCGACCGGGCTCCGTATGATAATTCTGGAGATGGAAGCGCAATTGGAAGTGAATTCGGAGGTCCATAGGTCATTTTGAAGCCATTTGGCAAAAGATTGAAATTTGAAGGTTTTATAGAAGCTAGACCGGAAGTAGACATTTTGATATCGGGGTCGGAATCTGATTCCGGAAGTTAGAATAGTTCATAATGTCAAATAACTTGTATGCAAAATTTGAGGTCAATCGGACATGAATTGATAGGTTTAAATATCAGAAATAGAAGTTGGAAAGTTCAAAGTTCATAAAGCTTGAATCGGGGTGTATTTCATAGTTTTAGAATTGTTTGATATGATTAGAGGCCTCGAGCAAGTTTGTATCGTGTTTTAGGGCTGGTTGGTATGATTGGTTGGGATCTCGGGGGCCTCGGGTAGATTTCTGGTGGTTAACGGATCGAAAATGGATTTTTAATAAGGCTGAGGTTTGCTGGTTGTTGATATTTCCGCTTTTGCAGAAATGGGACCGCAAAAGCGGCCCCGACGAAGATGAGAGGGAGGCGCAGAAGTAGAAGGGAGGATATTAGGGAGGACCGCAGATGCGGTCAAAGTTCAGTAGAAACAGAACTGCATCTGCGGGAGGCTGGTCACAGAAGCGAAATAGGGAGGCCCAAGGAGGTTCATAGAAGTGGTAATTTAACTGCACCTGTGGAATCGCAAAAGCGGTCAAAGGACCGCAGGTGCGAAAATACCTGGAGGCAAAAGGTTATTTTAAATAGGGAAATGGTCATTTCTCTCCCATTTTCCACTTGTTATAGGCGATTTTGGAGAGCTTTAATAAGGGATTTTCATCATCAACATCAAGGTAAGCTATTCCCACCTATTATGAGTTAAATACATCAATTATGTATGGAATTAAGCATGAAAATTTGTAGAAATATTTAGGGGTTTTGGTAGAAAGACCTAGAAATTTTATTCTTGGAATTTAACCACGATATTGAGTATGGAATTTAGAGAAAATTATATATTTGAGTTCCTAAGGTCATGGGCAAAGTTTATCTTCAAAAAATTTCGGATTCTAGGCACGTGGGCCCAAGTGCAGTTTTGTCAACTTTTCGTTCGGGGTTAAGAATTGTTACAAATTGGGTTGTATAGTTTAATTGAGCATATATTAATTGATTTGTATGACCATTGGCTAGTTTTGGAGCATTGTGCATTCATTTGAGCCTTTAGAAGAATGTAGAGTGTCGGTTATGAGTCTTCGGAACGAGGTGAGTCTCCTTTCTAACCTTGTGAGAGGTAATTGTACCCATAGGTGAGTTAAATTGGTTATGTGCTCCTATTATTAGGGAGTACATACGCACGAGGTGACGAGAGTCCGTGCGTAGCTACTATTGCGCTATTGTCTGGGTAGTCTAGGACCCAAAAGCATGTCATACTTGGATTATCTATGAACCCATTGATAGCTTGAATTGCTTAAATCACAGTAAACTAGTAAAGAAATTTGAAAAAGTATTAAACTTCATTTCTTAAAATTTGTTAAAGGAGAATCGATTTTACTTGGATAAATATTCCCCGGTAAGTTCTTACTTGACTGATTGAGCAAGTATCCTTATGTGTACCTGCATCGCATGCATGATTCGTGAGCAGGATATGTGTTTATTTATGGAACGGGCCGAACGCCTTGGTAGATTAAATAGATGCATCTTTTGGTTTGGGCAGTTCAACCATCGGCAGTGCATAATTTACATTTCTGTTGGAGCGGGCAGTCGACCTCGGCATGATTTGCGCATGATATATATTGTTTCCTAAGAATATTAAATGTGGATATTGCCATTCATGGCTTAACATAAATTGATAAAATAAATAAAAATAAATCTTCAAAATCCGTGGATAATTCTTAAATGTGTTTACCTGTTTTACAGCTTTGTGAGTATATAATCTATGATTTCCTCACATTTTAGTATATTATTACTGGACCATTAGTAAGAGTCAAAGTTGACCGTCTTGTCTCTACTTCTTCAAGATTAGGCGGGATACTCATTGGGTACACGTTTTTTTCGTACTCATACTACACTTGCTGTGCATTTTTGTTGCACAGGTTTATTGTGTGGCTTGTGGCCTAGCGGCATAGTGGCATGGCGGGTGTAGAGACTAGGTGAGTTGTATTTCCTCGAGGCTATTCTGCAACTACTATAGTATCTCTCTAGACTTCTTTATTTTCTGTCCAATTATATTTCGGACAGTTATTGGACTTATTGATTTCTCTTAGAAAATGCCCATGTACTTGTGACACTGGGTTCTGGGATGTACTTGGGTTTATTCAGGAATTTTGAAAGTTGATTAAATATTTCATCATGTATTTGGAGGAATATAATAAGAACTTATTTAATCATAATAAATAAGTGTTTTCAAAATTATTAAAATAAGAATTTAATTAAGTATTTGAATTGGCTGGCCTGACTGCGATGTCCGGCGCCACTACGATCCTTAGTGGATTTTGGATCGTGATAACATGGTATCAGAGCACTAGGTTCCCGTCGGTCTCACGATTCATGAGCAAGATTAGTAGAGTCTCGCGGATCGATATAGAGACATCTATACTTATCCTCGGGAGGCTACAGGGCTGTTAGGAGTACTTCCCTTCTTGATTTCCTTATCATGCGGTTCAGCTCCTTTGAGGCTTATGCCTTTGATTTCTTCCTACCAATCTTATGCGAGCGCTGGTTATGAATTGAAAATTGAAGGATTGTAATGGCACTACAAATGTGGTGCGGGATGATTCTCCCGGTATAGTTTATTGGACTATTTTAGTCGCCTTATGGAAGGATATTCTATTGTTTAAACTCAGTAGTAGAACTTCTAAGAGCCTTGAGGTTAGGCATAGGTTTCCAGGATACGTATGATCGATTATTCCGCAGTATTGTTATGATGGTAGGATGTTTGTCCATGTGTCGGTGCAGTGAATGACTTGAAACAAGGTTTACTCAGTGTCTAATCAAGGGATTTAGTATTTTATTCCCGACAAGGGAAAGATAGTCGGACTAAGGATGGTCAGATGTGGGCTGGTGGAAGTAATGGGACTTGGTATTTGCAAACGTGGTGGATCTTTCTTCTATGATGTGGTGTCGTGGTCCTACTAGAACGTACTAAGTTCGTCGATGTTATATCTTCTACAATTCGCCTTTATGGCGGGATATTCTGAAATACTATTAGAGTTACAACTGTCAAATATAGCATAGTGCGGTGGTTTCAGATCGAATCAGAATTTCTAATGTTGATGGTTCGATAAAGATGACCGTCGGAAAGGTTTAAAGTTTAGCAGCAACTGTGGGTTCAGTGCCACGAAGGTAGATTTCATTTAAGGCAACAAATGAACAGCAAAGTATGAGGAAAGATGTGAGAAAGTGTCAGACGGTGACTAAAATTCCTAGAAGGCCAGGTGTATGAAGCAAAGGTCAAGTAGTTGAATAAAAAACCAAGTTTTCCCAAAGTGGGGGAGTGGCGGAGGATGCATATGGGCTTGGTACTAGGATGACTACGCACCTTAAGAAGAGTTTGTAATGATTTAGGAACTTAAGAGATTTGTGATTAGGGCCTACGGATTTAATTGAAGTATGGGCCATTATGCAGTAGGAGATTTGGTATAACGGAAAGGAGCTGCTTGAAATGAAGAAGGATGCATCATAACTTTGAATTAGAAGGATATTACCGCGCATTTAATTGATGTCCACGAGGGGCAAATGGACTGGTGCAACTAGGGAGTAAGCTTGGACCCAGAATTGGTTATTGATGTCATAGTGATGGTATCCCGTGCAATAGCATTGGAAGATGTCGGGGAGTGATTTCCACAGGAGGGTTATTTCCTGTGATCAGGTTAGCGGTCGCGTGGTTGGCGAGGCTTCTTCGAAGAATTCTGTTGGTTATACAGCAAAGAAATTGGTCTTGCAAATGGGGTTGATGATTTAGAGTATTAAAAGAGGGTGTTTACCGAATGATTCCGAGAATTTTGGTGGTTGATTGCGCCTGGTTATGTCAATAAGAGATAAAGAATCCCGGTGAATTCCAGAGTTGTGAAATAATGGCTTCAAGCTAAGTGGGAGAGTCCCACCGCCTATGATTAAGTTGCATGGTTAACTACTTGTGAGGTTTCCGTTTATCTGCATATTGATGGGTTATTTCAGCTACGGGAGAAGACCATAAGTGGTAATTTGCGTAGATGAATTGTTGGATGCATGCTATGGTCGGCCTTATTGGCTCATGTTCAGTTGGGAGAAGGATTCGGGATTTATGCCTTGTATAGAAGAGGGTTTAATGGGGTGTGATTATGCCAGGTGCTTCATTGAGAGGGTATTAACGTGCTAGAAGATTCATGGAGTTGATTATATTTGGGACCAAGTTGGAGCGGGTGGCTCTAAAAAATGGTCCAAGTGAATTCAAAAGTTAAGGTATGATGCCTAACGATTTCGAGCCTATATGTACAGCTAAGAATCAAGCTTGGAAAGCAGCATATGAGAAGAGGCATATAATATTTTGTGATGTTTTGGCTTGCGATGTAGCAATTGGAAGGTATGAAATGGCTCGTGGGATTTGAGACAGCATGGTCTCGTGACTCAAGGTCACTCGGGGTGAGTGTAGATGGAGTATGTTATGTGTCGAATGGAGTTAGTATTATTTCCAAGGCAATCAAGGATAAATTGGAAATAGGTATGTTGATTAGCCATAGTTGAATTGGCATATTAGGGTCAGTGATCAGTTCATTTAGTGTGATCAAGTTATGCGTATGATTTGTGGAGGTACATGTGAGGTTTGTCGTCCGCCATAATTGATGTTATTCATAGGCATTCTTCTGTTATGGCTCGTTATGTGAAAACAGATTCCCGAAGGGCTGCGGTGGCTTGGACCACTACTTAGATGCTTTCATATTCCACGATTATGAGAATTTACATGTGTGATACAATGGTTCTCCTGAAGTGAGTTAAGTGAAAACGTCTTATATGATGAAGTGTTAAAATATCAATGGTTTCGGAATTATGATGAAAATCGTGTTCTATCGTATATTGGCACGTCGGGCGTAGCGAGTAGCATGAAATTTGAGGTAAGGATCAAGGTTGCAGTTTGGTGCTGGTAAGGATGTCACAAGCTCTGATGATCAAGAAAAGAGTGGAATGTTTAAAGTAAATTAGTATTATCTTTAGCGTCACATAAGATCGATGTGTTGTGAAAAAGTCTTTACATCCTGGTTAGGGATTCTTGATCGCTTTTTAGCATTAGTGCGGCCGATGGTTTAGATGTGCTTACCCGTTATTTATTGCGGACGATTATGGGAGCGTGCCCCAAGGGAAGATTGTATAAGTGTGACATGTAGTTACTTGATTGACTAAAGATTTGAACCAAGTATGAGGATTGTGGTAATATCATTAATTTGAGAATTTATGCATGTATGGAAATTTGTTTATTAGGTTATGAATTGAGGAGGTTGCTCCGGTTATGATGGTTGTTTATGTGTTATGAGGAAAAGGGAGTTACTATGGACCTTTGAAAGATTATTAGCCAAGTTGGTGCGATCAGAAATTGTCTTGAGATCAGTGGATTGATTTATATATGGATAGGGCTTTATATAAGGCCAGTTGTGTTTGTTTCAGCAAGCATTCCTTATGGAGGAATGGTCAGGGTGTTATTTTGTCATTAACCATTCCAGGTAATGATATATTGCTCCGTATGAGTTGTGAGACGGCTTGGTAAATTTTTATGTGTTGATGTTTCACGTGGCGATGATGTTATACGAGCAGAATGACTCTTGAGATTCAGATCTTGTATCGCACCTCAGTTGTGCCTGAGTTTGTGGATTATACCATTATATGTCTCCCCAGGGAATGGTATTATACTCTTAGTGTGTTTATGAACGATATTCGATATTTTTATTTAAATGAGAAGATTTAGCTCGAAGTGCAATCTCCTTATGTGAGATCTATGTGTGGATCAGGTGGCATGCCGCCATGGGTATGTTATTTGGATCGGGTTGCGCGCCATAATAGTGTGATGTCGAGTATGGTTTTCTATATGCTATTTTTGTGTGTTTTGCATCCTATCTTCTAAGGAAAGTCCGTATTAGTGCGAGGGTTAGGTAATTCCTTTCAGAGTTCGATATCCTATTTGTGTTGTGTTCAGATTAGTGGCATATAGGCACATTGTGGCGTCATATGAGACTTTTGATCGCATTCTGAGTGGCTTATTTCCTTAGCAGTTCTTACTGGGTGAAATGAGATTATGGGATTCAGGATCTGTGCAATCTGATTATATGAAGTATATTAAGGAGCAAAAAACATTATTTGGTTCAGAATGTGGTAATGTTTCTTGTCAGAAGATTAGACTCAATGATTGGTTGACTCGGCAGTTGATTATGAATTTTGGCACATCTCATCCGTCGTGGTGGTATTGCAAGAGTTAGAGTAAGACTTGTGTGTGTCATGAGGTGCAATGAGAACATCTCATTCGTTGAATTTTGACTCAATTGATCAGAAAATATTATTGTGGTCATGTGGATTAAGTGTTGCAAAGTAAGAATCTAGCAAAGTTATGCAGTCATGTTTGGGTACAGTGTGTAGTGATTGATATGGTGATCGTATGTTGGAAACAGGCCTGGCATAGAATTTTGGGTGTTGGAATTGGACACTAAGGCTTATTTGCTAGAATAAAAGGGAATATATTTAGAATTTATCGAGCTAATGTGCTCAACTAAGTTGTGGTAGCACGGGAAGGTGCATGAGGTACTAAACAGTGATTTCAGACTACTTCAGTATAGTTCTCAGCATGTTCGAGGACGAACGTATGTTTAAGTGGAAGAGAATGTAACGACCCGACCAGCCGTTTTGAGCCCCAGCGCGTTGTTCATAGTCTGAGGCCATGAGCAGCTTCATTTCAGGTGTTATGACTAATACGCGTGGTCGGAATTGAATTTCAGAGAGTTCAGAGTTGATTTGGAAAGAGAATTCTCAATTCGAAAGCTTAAAGTTGAAGGAATGACCTAGGATTGAAATTTTGAATAAATGACCTCGGAATCGGGATATGAAGGTTCCAGGAGGTTCGTATGATGATTTTGGACTTGGGCGTATGGCCGATTCGAGTTTTGGATAACCCGGGAGCGTTTTGGCTATTGTGGAAGTTAGCATTTTGGAAGAAATTTCTTAAGTTTGTCTTGAAGTGCATTTCATTGTTATCGATGTCCGTTTGGGATTCCGAGACAGGGAGTAGCTCCTTATGGTGATTCTGGAGTTGGGAGCGCGATAGAAGTGAATTCGGAGGCCCGTAGGTCATTTTGAAGCTATTTGGCTAAAGATAGAAATTTGAAGGTTTTTGAGACGTTTGACCGGAAGTTAACTTTTTGATATAGGGGTCGGAATCCGATTCCAGAAGTTGAGTAGGTCCATAATGTCAAACATGACTTGTATGCAAAATTTGAGGTCAATCGGACATGAATTGATAGGTTTAAACATCGGAAATAGAAGTCGGAAAGTTCAAATTTCATAAAGCTTGAATCAGGGTATAATTCATGATTTTAGCATTGTTGGATATGATTTGAGGCCTCGAGTTAGTCCGTAACGTGTTTTGGGACCGGTTGGTATGATTGGTTGGGGTCCCAGGGCCTCAGCTAGATTCTGAAGAGTTAACGGATCGAAAATGAATTTTTAAGAAGGACGAGGTTTGCTGCTATTTCCGCTTATGGGACCGCAAAAGCGGCCCCCGAGAAGCGTAGAGGGAGACGCATAAGTGGAAGAGAGGATTCTGGGGAGGACCGCCAGATGCGGTCAAAGTTCTGCAGAAGCGGAACCGCATCTGCGGGAGGCTGGTTGCAGAAGCAAAATAGGGAAGCCCATGGAGGATCGCATAAGCGGTAATTTAACTGCACCTGCGGAACTGCAGAAGCGGTCAAGGGACCGCAGGTGCGAAAATACCTGGAGGCAAAAGGTTTTTTTAAATTGGGAGATGGTCATTTATCTCCCATTTTCCACTTGTTATGGGAAATTTTGGAGAGCTTTAAGAGGGAATTTTCATCATTAACATCAAGGTAAGGTATTCCCTTATATTATGAGTTAAATACATCAATTATGCATGGATTTAAGCATGTCATTTTGTAGAAATATTTGGGGGTTTTGGTAGAAAGACCTAGAAATTTTATTCTTGGAATTTAACCATGATATTGAGTATAGAATTTAGAGAAAATTATATATTTGAGTCCTAAGGTCATGGGCAAAGTTTATCTTCAAAAAAAAATCAAATTCCAGGCACGTGGGTCCAAGGGCATTTTTGTCAACTTTTCGTTCGAGGTTAAGAATTATTAAAAATTTGGTTGTAAAGTTTAATTGAGCATATATTAATGAATTTATATGACCATTGGCTAGTTTAGGAGCAGTTTGTGTTGGTTCGAGCTTTCGGAAGAATGTAGAGTGCCGGTTATGAGTCTTCGGAGCAAGGTGAGACTCCTTTCTAACTTTATGAGAGGGAATTATCCCCATAGGTGAGTTAAATTGGTTATGTGCTCCTATTTGTGGAGCTTACGTATGCACGAGGTGACAAGAGTCCGTGCGTAGCTACTATTGTGCTATTGTTCGGGTAGTCTAGGACCCAAAAGCATGTCATACTTGGATTATCTATGAACCCATTGATAGCTTGAATTGCTTAAATCACAGTAAACTACTAAATAAATTTTAAATAGGATTAAACTTCATTTCTTAGAATTTGTTAAAGGAGAATTGGTTTTACTTGGATAAATATTCCCCTGTAAGTTCTTACTTGACTGATAGAGCATGTATCCTTATGTATACCTGCGTCGCATATATGATTCGCGAGCAAGGTATGTGTTTATTTATGGAACGAGCCGAATGCTTCGGCAAATTAAATAGATGCATCTATGGTTCGGGCAGTTCGACCCTTGGCAGTGCACAGTTTATATTTCTGTTGGAGCGGGCAGTCGACATCGGCATGATTTGTGCATTATATATATTGTTTCCTGAGAATTTTAAATGTGGATATTGCCATTCATGACTTGACATAAATTGATAAAATAAATAAAAATAAATCTTGAAAATTTGTGGACAATTGTTAAATGTGTTTACCTGTTTTACAGCTTTATGAGTTAGAGCATGCTATATAAATCCATGATTTCCTCACATTTTAGTATATTATTACCGACCATTAGTAAGAGTCAAAGTTTACCATCTCATCTCTACTTTTTCGAGTTTAGGCGGGATACTCATTGGATACACGTTATTTTCGTACTCATACTACACTTGCTGTGTATTTTTATTGCACAGGTTTATTGTGTGGCTTGTGGCCTAGTGACATAGTGGTATGGCGGGCGCAGAGACTAGGTGAACTGTATTTCCTCGAGGCGATTCCGCAGTTAGTATAGTCTCTCTCTAGACTTCTTTATTTTCTGTCTAATTGTATTCCAGATAGTTATTGCACTTATTGATTTCTCTTAGAAAATGCTCATGTACTTGTGACACCGGGTTCTGGAATGTATTTGGGTTTATTCAGGAATTTTGAAAGTTGATTAAATATTTCATCATGTATTTGGAAGAATATACTAAGAACTGTTTTAACCATAGTAAAGAAGTATTTTTGAAATTACTAGTTTCTTGCTACGCGCGTTGCGTGTGCATCCAGTCTCCATAAAGTCAATATGTAGTTTAAATAAGAAAATATTTAATAATTAAATTTTTGGTTTATTTTAAACTTTTAAATATTAAAATATAACTATTTTGTCTAGTGTGAAATTAATTTTTAAAGGGTAAAAATAAAAAATCATACGTGTTTTGCATGTACACATATCAATCAATATAAATTTTATGAAAATCATATGAATGTTTATCAACTTTTATTTTCTGACATGTAATTGTTATGTGTTATTTCAAAAATATACCTTCAACTTGCGGTTGAACTAAAGAGTTAATAATCGTAAAATTATCTTATTGTTATAAATAGAACTCTATTTAAGGTGAATGTCTATAATTAGAGAGATTCTAGGGTTTACTACTTGGTGGCTAAGTCATCACCTCCCTATAAATATAGGGGTTCTATTCTATTGTAAACCATCCCCAAAGTATCAATAAGAATACTCCTCTCTCTACTTCTCTCTATATTGTTCTTGTATTATTGTTCTTGTTCTTATATTATTTCATAACACGTTATCAGCACGAGTCTCTAAACAACCCCCTAATTCCTCAGCAGTAAGGTACCTAATACCGGCTATAGATAAATCAGCGAATCGGAACCAATTTACTGAGCATAATAATCCTTTTTCAAAAATCGAGCAACTCTGCCAACGGGGAATTGGAGACCCGCCTTTGGAGATCTGGATATTGGTTTTGAAGCTTTTTGGATTGTCTCTCTGCCAACCTCGGATTTGGTTCCTGTTGAGAAGAGATATGATATTTTCTATTCTTGTTGCCCTCTGCTTTGTCCGTGACGTGAACCAGTCATGCCAACCATTGGGTTTGTCTCTTTCTTTCCAATACGCTTCCTCCGTCGCTGTGCCCGCCGTTGCCGGTGAGAATTTGAGGAATTTCTATACGGAAAAATAGAAGAGATGGTATCATCATAAAGTAATGCAACGGGATGGAAACTCAAGAGGTATATTTAATATCTCAACATTTATTGGTATACCTTAAAGGTAAGTAATTTACTTTTCTTTTTCAAATTCTTGAAATTCTACGATTTGATTTCATATACAAACAAAGACAAAATCCGTCCAATTGAATTTGCTCCATTCCCTTTAGAGAATGTGGTAGCAGTATGTGATAAGTCTGAAAGAAGACAAAATCCGTCCAATTGAATTTGCTCCATTCCCTTTAGAGAATGTGGTAGCAGTATGTGATAAGTCTGAAAGAAGATAAAATTATTACCATGAAGGTATCAATGAATGTGGACGAGGCAATAGACGGAATTATAATCGTCATCATTGTGATAATGAGAATAATGAAGATTCTCAAAATAATCTTTCACTTTATGAAAGTAATATTTGACATGAGATTGTATATAACACATACAGATGATTATAATTCCCTGAAGTGAATGTGATAATTGTAATAAAGCCCGTAAGTATGGACACGCTCTTGATGTAATTTTGTTTTATGTCTGACATTATGAAAAGAAAGTTCGTTGCCCTTGAAATCTCGGGCAAGAACTATATGACATGGGTGTTGGATGCTGAAATCCATTTGGATGCAATGGGTCTTGGAGACGCCACTAAAGACAGAAATAATGCATCCACCCAAGACTATGCTAAGGCCTTGATTTTCTTGCGCCATCACCTTGATGAAGGTTTGAAACTGTGCTAAGGCCTTGATTTTCTTGCGCCATCACCTTGACGAAGGTTTGAAAATTGAATATATCACAGTCAAAGATCCACCTATCTTGTGGAATGGCTTAAAGGAGAGATATGACAACCTGAAGTTGGTCACTCTGCCACAAGCACGATGCGATGAGAATCCAAAAGCAAATAGTTCATAAACTATATATTATCGTTGCGGTGGAAAAGGGCACTGGGCGAAAATTTACCGTGTACCAAGACATTTGGTTGAGCTTTATCAAGCATCTCTAAAAGGTAAATGCCCTGAAACCAATTCTGTCTCTGACGACACTTTTGACATCACCCACTTGGATGTGGCAGATTTCTTTGAGCAACCCGATGGGAAAATAGACCACCTAATCGGTGATGGATCTGTGATGAAAGAAGATGGAGTTGTTTGATTTTATTTCACTTATTTGTAATAGTTAGTGAATAAACTAATAGTCATTAGTATCAGCTCGTATTAGTTAGTTTATGATATAATGTTAGTATTAGTTCGTTAGAATGTCTCAATATGCTCAAATTTCAATAATATTTTTATTTTTAAGTAGAGGTAATCGACTAACCTAATAGTTAGTCGATTATCTAATATTTCGCATTAAAACTGCAAAACAATCGATTGTCAATATTCAACAATCGATTGTCAATGATCAACAATCGATTGTCTATGTTTAACAATCGATTGTCTTAAGACAGTGATCTGAAGTTTTTCAAAATAGTCAACAATCGATTGTCTATGTTTAACAATCGATTGTCTTAAGACAGTGTGATCTGAAGTTTTTCAAAATAGTCAACCATCGATTGTCTATGTTTAACAATCGATTGTCTTAAGACAGTGTGATCTGGAATTTTTCAAAATAGCAAATAATCGATTGTGTGTGTTTAACAATCGATTGTCAATGTTCAACAATCGATTGTGTGTGTTTAACAATCGATTGTTTTAAGAAAATGCTTAAACTAAATTTTCAAACTGCATAGTAATCGATTATGGAAAACATATAATCGACTATCTGATTTAGTTAGTCAACTAACCTCAGCAGATTTTGGAAATATTGTTTAAATATGAAGCAAACAGATTTGTATATTCTCAGGTTCATATATTTTCTTTTGTATGTCAAACCATGGGAATTAAATTGATTGAAGGCTCCGGAAGAGCAACTGTAACTCTGCCCAAAGGCACGATGTTTATCATAGAGAATGCAATGTTCTCCTCCAAGTCTAAGAAGAACTTGTTGAGTTTTAATGATATCAGTCAAAATGTTCTCCTCCAAGCCTAAAAGGAACTTGTTGAGTTTTAAAGATATCATTCAAAATGGATATCAGGTTGAGACAATACATGAGTATAATCTTGAATACCTCATTTACTCATGAAAACGAGGCTGCCCACTTCGGCTTGGGGTCACGCCATTTTGCATGCAGCAATGCTAGTTTGTCGGCTGCCCACTTCGGCTTGGGGTCACGCCATTTTGCATGCAGCAATGCTAGTTCGTCTCTGACTGACGAATTGACACAAATATTCCCCGTTGCAATTGGTTTTGGGTCATGAACCTAATATATCCCACTTAAGAATCTTTGGATGCGCAGTATATGTGCCTATAGCACCGCCATCCCGCACCAAAATGGGTCCGCAAAGAAGGTTAGGAATATATGTTGAGTTTGAATCGTCCTCCATTATTCGCTACCTCGAAACATTGACAGGGGATTTGTACACTGCACGATTTGCAGACTGTCAATTTGATGAGACACTTTTCCCAAAATTAGGGGGAGAAGTTGGTGAAACCAAACGGGAAATTTTGTTGAAAAATGCATCATTATCTCATCTTGATCCACATACCTCTATTTGTGAAAAAGAGGCGCAAAATATTATCCATTTGCAAAGAATAGCAAATCGAATGCCAGACGCATTTACAGATTTGAAAAGGATAATAAAATCACATATCCCCGCAGTGAATGTGACAACATCTGATTCACGAATACATATTCATTATTGGAAGAATATGAACATGAAATTGGTATAGAATATACCACACTCACCCCTAGAAGGAGGTTTGAGATGATACCACACTCACCCCTAGAAGGAGGTTTGAGATGATATATGGCATGAATGATCGTTGGTCACGTACCTATTGTACGCCAAAGTATTTTGGAAATATGACTATTAAAGGACAACGATAATGCAAGAAACATATCTTGCATATAAGTTTGACATGACCATAATGGTATAACTTTCTCTTTAAGAAAGATATTCACCACATGGATGTTGATGAATTTGTGGTAGTACAAAATTAATTGAGAGCTCTAGAAGAGCCAATTATAACTATGTTGGAGAAACATAATTGAGTATTGTGCTGTAGTAAGTCTCAAAGAAACTTATTCAGTTTCCAAAGTACACGCGAAAGCGCTAATTATATTGAGACTATAAATAAAGGAAAGATTTGATATCTTCTATTACTACAACTTGTAGCGGGATAATTTGTATATGAAAAGCTACCCGCTTTATTCTCCAGTTTGTACTACACAAACGAAGGAATGCCACAATAAAGTGGATATCGATTGGTATAAAAACCCATGTCATAATAAACCTGAAGTTTATTGATAAGTGCACATGTCATGGTGTAAATTTGAAGTTTACCAATATTGATAATTTATTCAGTTGGCATTCGGGTTAGCCATCTCATTTTAAGTATGATGTGCAATAATAGAGAACTCACATGGGTGAATATTAAAGAACTAGAAAGTTCTTTACGAATTCTCTTGTATCACTTGTTCTCATTAATGAACTGACCAACTAAAGAGTTCGGGTTGAAGCCCATAAATTCTGGGAATATCAAAGGTGAATACGGGCCCATTCACCTGCCATGTATACCACATATGATGCATCTATGATATGGTTACATGCGCGATTGTTATTAACCCGCAGCCTGGCCGGTGCTTGCGAGGTAAATTGCTCAGTAATCTAACTTCGAGCATAATTTCCAGATTTTCTACTCAAGATAGTTCATCTTGATAAGTTGGTTTATATCAAAGTTGGTTTAGCAAGATAATTATTGAGTGCCTCCACTTAATAGCTAAACTGTTTCTTATGAGAACAAAGTTATATATATCAGTTTGATATACGTTGTATACGAGAGTATATTCTCCCCTCACAAGTGGTTCAGGGTCAGGAACCAAATAATTTCATCTTAAATGTGCTGTGTATATTGACATGATAATGCACAAAGATGATTTCCCAAAGTTGAGGAAACAAGTTAGCTTTTCTAACATGAGGGGGAGACATGATAACCACTTGAGAAAAGGTTACATGGGATGAATTATTATTTGTATACGTGAATCCCCGAATATCATGATATGAACCTGAAGTTCATAAAATGGATAATTCAATCGCAACATATTGCAAAGCATGCTATACGCATTTGCTGACCCAAAGAAAGTAACTATATTCTCACTACAAATGCTCATATTAAGTCCCAGAAGGACAAAGTCTTTGATACGCTTAAAGCGTATAGACAAATAGTTGATTCCATATGAAAGACATGTAGATTTGGACATATAGTTCAAATACTTGAAAGTATAAAGTCAAAGGTATGTATAATCAGTTTTCGATATCTTATTTGTTTAGCATGACATGAAAACTTGATATGCATCTAAAGTCTATTATGTGATTTATATGACTTAACTTGAAAGATTTAAGTTGCTTAAAGCATACACAATTCTTGGTCCTGAAGTACCACATCCTAAGTATAATTTGTGTACATATGTATCTTGCTATAACTACAAGCATGATGGCATTGAGAATACATCTATGAAGATATTGAAGAGTCATTCCACGACATTATATGAAGATGTTCATATCCATCAAGAATGATGATTTCAAGGTGCGGAATTTTTATTCAAGTCAATATGGTTGATTTATTTATCAAACATCTACCAAAGATTGTTTTGAAGATGGTGCACAAGATTGGAATGCAAATGCTCAAGGATATAAATTGATGTTCTTATCAGGGGGAGTTAATGCGCGTTGCACTCTTTTTCCCTTACAAGGTTTTGTCCCAACTGGGTTTTCCTTGCGAGGTTTTTAACTATGCAACCAATAGGCGCATATTCAAACATGTGTACTCTCTTTCCTTCTCTTTAATTTTTCCCATTGGGTTTTGGTTTTAAGATTTTAACGAGGCACATTGTTGAATAGACATTCAAGGGGGAGTGTTATAAATAGAACTCTATTTAAGGTGAATGTCTATAATTAGAGAGATTCTGGGGTTTACTACTTGGTGGCTAAGTCATCACCTCCCTATAAATATAGGGGTTCTATTCTATTGTAAACCATCCCCAAAGTATCAATAAGAATACTCCTCTCTTTACTTCTCTCTATATTGTTCTTGTATTATTGTTCTTGTTCTTATATTATTTCATAACACTTATATCTAATTATAGTATTTATTAGAATATGTATTTACATTTGGTACATACATTTCATAGGAGATGTGTTTAACTAAAAGATACTATATATGCTTATACCTTTCACAAAAAGTCTTTCTGTACGTTTCTTTTATATTTTTACTCAGATAATTAAATTATATAAAATTTATGAGTACTAACTCTATGACCGATTAAAATCTACAATTAAGAATAAGAAAGAATGAAGAAGTGCCAACATTAGCTATAATTTACTACTTAGTCCTTTTCTATTTTATTTGTTATTTTTACTAATATAGAATTAATTGATTATACTTTTCTAACAAAAATTTAATTCAAATCTACACCAAGTAATAGCTACTCTTTACTGGTTCTTTTTATTCTAATAGCATATGTTTTTTTTCTGTTTCCTTTCTAATCACATGTGTAGTTATCTCATTTAACATTTGACACATTATCCACTTAGCTTATAAAAGTCATCAGTTGAAGTTTCGATATTTTTTGAGTGCTATAGTTGAAGTTCAATATTTTCTGAATACTAGTGAAATACCATTATTATAAAGGACATATAATATAATATAACATAAAAGATTGGCTCCAAAAAAATTTAACTTTTGCATATATGAATATTATTATAGAAAGATCTAACTGTATTTAGTTTTGATGACTTCTATAAGAAAACGAGACAGATATTCGTTAAATAAATTAAGGTGTTCAAGTGGTTAGCGGTGAAGTAGTAGAAGGGTGCAAGTTATTTTTTGCATCGTTTAATGCCTTTTCACTATTCTAATGTCAAAACGATCGATCAGGACCCACTTTGATTCTGCCTAATATTTAAAATCTTTAAAAAATTTAATTTTGTGGAATACCCTTGAGAGAACTTTTATTAAATATAATGAAATTGAATTCTTAATTTTAAAATCGTATCTTAACCAAATAGATATTAATAGTGCATCACAGTTTTTTCTATTTTATTTTCATTTTGTCCACGAGTATACAAAATTCTGGAATACAGACCTCTGGATGTGTATAAGCTAGTGAGCAAAATTAGATATTTTGGATCAAGGTCTAGGATTCACAGTCAAAAGGAGTGTATTGATCTATTCTTGGCAAGGAATAATGGAACAATAAAGAGACAAAAGAGAGGAAAAATCGAATATAATAAACATGGTTGTATAAAGTTCGCCATGTTATATGGGACGAAGTGTTGGCCGGTGAAGAATTCCCATGTTCAGAGGATGAAGGTTGCGGAGATGAGGATGCTCAGGTGGATATGCGGACTCATCATGTTAGATAGGATTAAGAATAAGGTTATTCGGGAGAAGGTGAGGGTGGCCCCAGCGGACGAGAAGATGCAAGAAGCGAGGCTCAGGTAGTTCGGGCATGTGCGGAGGAGAAGCCCAGATGCCCCCCGTGAGGAGTTGTGAGCGGCTGTCGGTGGCCGGTGTGAGACGGGGCAGAGGAAAGCCTAAGAGGCATTGGGTAGAGGTTATTAGGCAGGACATGGCTAGTATGCAAATTTCCGAGGACATGACCCTTGATAGGGAAGTCTGGAGGTCCAGTACCAGGGTTGTAGGATAGGGGTTTCTAGAATTTTCGTACTTCTTTCCCGGGGTTGGGTGGGGCTCTCCATAGATGACCCATATATTGTGTTGTGTCCCCTTACGGTAGTTATTTATCGTAGTTATTGTTTGATAATATTGCATGCCATTTTATGTATGGGTCTTATGTTTAGACAATTATGTATATTATTTTGGTTGCAGTTACTAATGTCTTTTTGTTTTTGTTATTCCTTTTCTCTCCTGAGACGAAGGTTGATTGGAAACAACCTCTTTGCCCTTTGGGGCAAGGATAAGGCCTGTCTACATATCAATCTTCCCAGACCCCACTTTATGGGGCTATACTGTATAATTGTTGTTGTTGTTGGTTGTATAAAGTTCGCATTCGTATATGATTCGAAATGGTATATGCAGAGTTTAGTCATGCAATTTTAAACTTGTATTTGATATTCAATGTTTTGATATTGAACTAAGACAAAATATCGGTAATATATCAATTTTCAATTTAAAACAAGGAGTTAACCCTTTAATTTCAAGAATATTATTTTTGAGAACTTATGTTTTTCTCAATATCTAGGAGATCAAAATCTAATAAATTTTGTAACATTAATTCTTCCTTATTGAACTATATATAAAAAGTCCTATTATATTATGTCTATTGCGCAAAATGTTTTCCTTATTTTATGTAACACAATAATTTTATAAAGACAAATAATATTAAAAACTAAAAAAACATGGTAAGATACCAATTTTTTCTTTATATATTCTTTGTTACACTTAAAAGTCGCTATTAAAACTATCAATTAGAAACCAATTTATCTCTTGTTGAGTTTGAAAAAAAAACCTTTCACATAATCTAATGATTCAAAACTAATATTCTTCAACGATAAAAATATTATACTCTTGCAATATTGATTTGACTACAGCTAAATGAAGGGGTTTCAACTTATACCCTTCAATTCCTTGAATGTGCTAAATTGAAATTAATGATAGCAATTATATAACCAAAGTTTTGTTATTTATTTGATGTCCATTTATGCAAATTGACTCTTCAAACAAATATTCTTCAAGAAGAAAAAAGAAACAGCTTTTTTTTGTTTTAATATTTGTAGACAATAAATTTGGTTCGAGAAAATAAAATCAAGATCGAAAATATCGCAACAATCATAGTATTTTATTTCAAATATTTGTGTGTTACAATCTCTATGATTCCTCTGATTCTTCTTTTCAATAGTAAATAAATTCAAGGGGCCTTTGAGCTTGATCTTGAATCTATGTTTGTTGTCACGAACGATGATCTTGTTCTTGAGTTTGAGCTTGATTGCTTGAACTTGAACTTGATGTCTTTGTTCTTGAGCTTGAACTTGATTCTTGAACTTGAACTTGAAGAGAAATTTGCGGCGTTTGATCCACGAGCCCTTTCTTGCTTCTTGTTATAACTTCTGGTGTTTTTTCTGAGTTATGAAGATCCTATTTATAGTTGTGGAAGGGAAAAGTTATGACGAGAACAAACTCTTTTCGACCAATCAAATTGGAGTGTGACATGGCTGCATTTGATTGGCCAGAACATGTCGCTTGCATACGCGATTTCATTGGCCTTTTACTGTGACTTGGCATGCCTTGTCATTTTAACACATGGCATGATCCTATTGGCTCTTTTGTTTGAGTTGGCGCACCATGTCATTTGACACGTGGCACCAAACTGGACCTCTAGGAAGATGTCATCATGGGCTTAATGAAGTGGGCTCATCACTTTAGCCCAATTAAATGGACTAGCCCAATGGATTAAGACTTATTTATTTAATCCATATAGATTGGACCTATTTAATTAATTCATTTATATATTAGCCCGTAATATTTATTTGGATAAATATATCTTGAATTTAAAATATAATCCAAATTATTTTATGGATCTAATCTATATTATTATAAACGGATGAATAAAATGTTGGATTACTAAAATACCTTTTATATTAAGCATAATAACTTACAATAAAAGGACATAATCGAAATTCTAGACATTAGCCGTGTAATTTTATTACTATTAAGACAATATTATACGTTAGGAATCCTACGTGATTACCTTTATGAATTAGATTTTATTCTTTTTATTTAAAAAAATCAATGTATCTTACAACTAAAACTCATATATAAAGAAACAAATTTACACTACGCAATGTCGGCAGAGTATTATGAAAAGTCCAAAAATCTCCTTAACAGGGCATTTCGTAAACATCCAAAAGTCATGTTCTTTTATTTTAATATTATTAAATAATTAAATAAGTTACAATTGCAATTATTTAGAATGTTATTTCAATCATTTATCTTATTTCAATAATTTAACTTTTAACTTTTGGGGTTGCCACTTTATGACACATGATGGTTTAAATATTTATTTATATGAATGAATAATAAAATTTAATTATGAAAGAAATTTTATATATATGATAATACAACAATCATCTAAAGTATAATAACCCATTATAAAAGAACATAATCATAATTCTAAACATTAGCCTTGTAATCCTATTAGTTTTAGGACATAATACTACACGTTCGGAATCCCACATGATTATTCTAGAAATCCCATTAGTATAATTATGTTCGGGCATAGATACATAATACTACATGTTATGTAAACCTAATAAATGTAGGAACATGTTAGATTTTCTATTAGTATAATTACTTTCCGGATATGGATATATTTTTAGACATGTAATCCTATTACTTTTATGATATGCTTCTTAAAAATTTCTATTACTAATTTAATTCGAAAACGTATTATATTATCTAAATCCATTTAGAAATAGGAAAGCCTATATTATTATAAATGTATGAATTTAATATTAAATAGATCAAAATAACCCTAAAATATTAAACAGAAGAACTCACACATAAATAACATAATTGTAATAACTTATTTTTTTGAACTTCAATAACTTCTACGTTAATTCTTTTTATATTTAAGATTTTGAAAGTAATACATTTTTATCTATTGGATTCTTACCAAAAATATATAGGAAGGTTTAATAAAAATTATTTTCATATTCTCCATAATGGTGGTAGTGAATTACCACTCTATAATATTCAATACCAAGAAAAAATAAGAAAAAATGCTAAAAGGATTGCATAGAGCGCTGAAATCGAGAAAACAATCCCTGCAATAATATATTATTACATTATATTTGAACGACTTTCTACTAAAATAATATTTTTTTTATTATTAATTTTTCATATAATGTAGAAAAATATGTCCAATTATTAAAGAACAACTAAAAATTTTGTAAGAACATAAATGTGTGAGAAAAAAAGATTGGTAAGAGCTAATACTACTAACGATTTGCAAACATAAAGATCTAAAAGTGAAATGTCAAATCGATATTCTTACTCTTTTATAATAAATTTTTCGTGGATGAGATGAACTATTATTAAGAATCTAAATCAATAGAAAATAAATTATAGTTTATGTCAAATCAGATAATCAAAATTTTTAATTAATTATTTAGCAAGAGAATCCAAGTAGATTATTTTTAAATTCTTCATATGAATACAATTATTTTTCAAGTTGAAAGAAGATTTTAGGGAGGTGATTTCTGCCAAGTACGAAAAATTGACGAAATCAGAAACTATAAAAGCTAGCTTGCCTTAATTATACTTATGACCTCAAATGAAAAATATTCAAATAACAAGAAATATAAAAGTAAGAACAGATTCAATATTCAGTAACTTCTAGCTTCGTGTCGGAAACGAAGAAGAACATCCAATAAAAGATCATCTTGGTTACAACCCCAATGGTAATAGTAGTGCATTTAATAAGGAGAATACTTCATCATTAGATTAAATTACATGATTGAAATTAAAGAGCTATCTTAGATAGTAGGAATGAATTTGTTGGTCAACTAAATAAAATGGTGATTGCTAAGTTTGATGGTAAAAATAAAATAATTTTTAGTTTTGACTCAGTAGAAGATGATACCAAAAGTTATTACCAAGAAGAATATTTCGACAACAACAACAACAACACAGTATAATCCTACTTAGTGGGGTCTGGGGAGGGTAGTGTGTACGCAGACCTTACCCCTACCCTTTGGTAGAGAGGCTGTTTCCAAATAAACCCCCAGCATCCTTCCCTCCAAGAACTTCTCACCTTGCTCTTAGGGAGACTCGAACTCACAACCTCTTGGTTGAAAGTGGGGGTTGCTTACCATCAGAGCAACCCCTCTTACCATCAGAGCTATTCATGAGATAGCTAATTTTAATATTAGATATACAACAATGCCGATATTAACCCAACTCCTCAAAGTTCAGATCAAATGAATTGACAATTTCTCATAGGGATTACTTTGCGCGCCGTTGTTTGAAGTGCACAGTTATCTGAAGCGCATGGTACGCCCATGAAGTGATGGCCCTTCGCTTCGTATCGCCAACATTTTAAGCAACATAGTGATGGCTTTCAATGACGTTGCTGATACCATGTTAAAATGTGCTACCACCACAAATAAAAACTCCACTTGTTAGAGAATGAACATAAATATTTGTTTATTTATTTTTAGGTCAACAACAGAGGGTAAAGTCATAGTTAAGTTAATAAAAGTTTGTCCAATCTAACAACTTACACTTTTAGATAAGGTGGCTACCCAATTCAACAAGGTATCAGACAAAAGTCTCGCGTACAAGTTTCACTGCTATACATTATCAAAAAGAAATTCCAATTTTTTTGCCCATGAAAATGGATGCCCACATGAGTGGGCTTGTCGAAAACACAGAGATTATAAGGAAAATGATAATGTTCATGGTGCAGTCCGGATTTCAAAACCACAAATAAACAATTTGACTATAAGAGTTTTATGAGAACTATTATAACTCACAAATCTTCCTGTGATATTTTGAGATGGCCATTTTGCTTCTGAGGTGACATATTATGCTCACTTACCGTCCAACAAACAAAATGCTCTCACCAAAATCAAGCAAATCCCGCACCATGTCAATCTGTCCCCTGGCCCTGCCCAAGTCAAACCAATGATTTCCCCCTTTCTATTCCTAATTGCAGAAATGCGATGCAAAGTACCCTCAATGCCAGCTCTATTATCTCCTCCAAATTGTAAGTATGTTATTGTGACTATATATATAATATACTAAGTTAAAATTGATCATTCATTGCATATAGGTTGATTTTGAAGAAAAATATATCGGTCATGTTACTGCAAACTTAGATCCACCGAATAGCTTGTGCAATAATACAGATACAGTATATTGAAGTTTTGACAATAATGTCATACGTGCAAAACTTATGATACTAATCAATGTGCTCCTAAGTATGTGTTTATTCCTGAATTCAACTTTCGTCTTCCGTAATTAAAGAATATCCCTCTAAATTTGTGTAAAAATAATTTTCAATATGTTTATGTTTTGTAGTTATAATAAATAAAGTACAAGGGCAAACATCCTAAATATTGGAATATATTTACCACAATATGTTTTCTTATGCGAATAACTATATGTTGCACTTTCAACAGAGATATCAATATCGACAACATGAGTTCTGGTTATGGCAGAATAACTAAAGTATTATAAGGAAACATATACAAAAAAAACATCGTCTATAAAGAAGTGTTCGGTAAGATGTCATCACATTAGATACCTTTAAACTACAATATGTAATTATCTACTTAATATCTAAAATTGATCATTTATGTAAGTTCCGATGATGTCATTTCCCTTTGAATTCACATATTATGCTAATGTAACAATATTTTTTGTATTTAGATAATTGTTGTAGTATTAAAACAAAAATTTATAAAATATAATTGTTTAAAATTCGGAAGAACTAAATGGCGTGCAAAGTTTACCTGTTACTTGAGTTTGAGTCAAATAATGATTAAATTGCTTATAACAAAATAAAGAAAAGGAAAAACTTGAAAATAAAAACTTTTCTAAGATTCCTAATGTGTTTAAAACTTCATTACATTTTTGCTTACCAGAATAGCCAATAAATTTGGTAGAATCGGACTAAAAAGATGTAAAATTTACGTTTAATTTGGATTTGGACAAAGCTAGAGTTTTATTTTATTTAAGTTGAAGTCTAATAGTGATTAAGTCATTTCTAACAAAATAAAAAAGGCAAAGACTTGAAAATAATTATGACTTCAAATAAGGAAAGAATTTAATTATCAAAATTTTAGTAAATTTCAAATTCCTAAATATTAGGATAGCAATTTAATTACTATTTTATTTAATGTGAAAATTTATTTTTAAAGGGTAAAAAAGATGAACGACATTTCGCTAAGGACCATCGTGCTTTTAATATAGTACTAGTATTACAATACGCGCGTTGCGCGTGTACCCTATATTAATAGGTACTAATTTTGTTGAGAATTACATAAATATTATTAAAGAATATGATGCAATCATAAAATAAAAATTAAAGTAAAAATATAACTTTTTAAAGATGATGAATATTGATCCAACAATCTCTTATGTCTTTTTTTTTTTAAAGTGTATTGCTTTGATATGAAATTATAAACTCATAATTATCGGTTAATGTTTATTGCTTAGCTGCTAGACGGAGTTGTATGCTTCAGTTGTGATTTATTGTGAAGGCAATTAGAAGAATATTATACTCTTAAATTTCTAATAATTTTTTGGTAAGAAATTATAATTATGTTACATAGTTTATACCTGAACATCGTGAGTGAATTCTTGACTAACATCATGATAGAAATCAGATTCATGCCCTTTTTAAACAGTAGTAAAATAATACTTTAAGACTTAAAAACTATATTAACGTGTTTGGATTGTAAACATAGAAGCACGTACAATGTAAATGTTAGAACATTTACATACAGTTATGCTAATAAACTACGTAGGGAATAATTTTTAATGTAAATAAACAGTAAAGTGACATAAAAAGTTAAAATTTACCTAACATATGCTTGAAGTTTGGGTTATGAACATCCAAAAAGAAGAAGAAGAAGAAGAACCAATTGAAGGAACTTTTAAAGGACCCTTCAATGGAAAAATAAATATGCTCTAAAAGAATTCCTTCTATAACTTAAACCTATATTTAGATAGTTCAAATAAGAACATATTTTATACATGATAAACTTTTAATTGTTCTAAAGTTTTAAATACTACGATTTCATATCTAGTCCAAATAAAGAAAATTTTAATAACTAAAATTTTAATTAATTTTTATGTCCTAAATATTAGAATAATTGAATGACTAATTTTTCTTGAGTAATTTAATTTAATATAAAAATTAGTGCTAATATTTATTTTTTACTTCTCAAATAAAGATATTTTGTTTTGAAATCTTTTAGAGTTTTTTGTCTTGTATTTGTGGATCAATGAATTTATAAAATAATTTTAATTTAAGGTACTGTTAAAAATAAAAGAAATAGATATTAGCGCTCTTAAAAGGAGGCATGCACTCCTTTTTAACCCTGCACTCGTGTTTCTAACCTATAACTCAACAACAACATAGACAAATTCTTGCGTTTAGTTATTTACCTATTCAATCTAAAGTAAATTTTAATTGATTTCAAAATTTTAAGTATTAATATTTCTTGGTTTAAATAAGGAAAGAATTAATAACAAAAACTTTAATTGATTTCAAATTCCTATATATTATGAAAATAACTAAATAACTATTTTTCAGTAATATTTTAAAGTAATACGGATGAACGATATTTCACCAAGGGAGTTCGTACTTTTTATATATTTTAAAAGATAAAAATTATAATTTATTTTCGGATATTTGTGTTTGCAAAATTATTAGAGTTTTTGACTCTTAGCAACTACTTTTCTCTCTTATATTCTTAATTGTTTTCTTATTTAATTATTGTATTTATTGAGTGTAATTTTTAAACATTATACTAAAAAATTGACAAATGGAAAAATATTGTTTAAGTAGAAAAGTAGTTTAACTATAACATGAAAATGTGTTAGGCTTAAAATTGAAAGCATTCTTCGATAGATCAACATTCATATGTTCGAATGTTCTAAATTGAGACCATTTGATCGTTTGTTCGTGAACTGGTTGCATATGTTTATAGTTTTGTTACATACTTTAAAAGAAAACAAATTTTATAATATAAATATAAACTAATTTTTAAATTTTTTAAATTAGGATTTTTTACACTATTAAATAAGGAAAGATTTATAAGTAAACCATACATTAATTTGGATATCCTAAATATTAGGAAAATTTCTAAAATGACTATTTTGTATAATGTAAACTCTATTTTTAAAGAGTAAAAAAGGCGAATGACATTTCGCTAAGGGCCTTCGTGCTTTTAATATAATATAGATAGATTAAAATAAAATTAATTAAGTATTTGAGTTGGCTGGCCTGACAGTGGTGTCCTGCGCCACCACGACCCTTACTAGATTTTGGGTCGTGACACTACTCAACCTGTTCTGAAAAGCCGTGACCGCCATCCCTTCGGATACATTCGGAAAGGTTATCCTTACCCTGTTGAATCGGGCAAGGAAGTCCATCAGTCCCTCTCTCAAGGACTGATTGATGGTGAATATGTCTACTTTTGTTTCAGCCTTCTTAGCTCCAACATACACAGTTATGAACTTATCGACCACTTCTTCGAAGGTTTCTATGGAGCAAGCTAGTTGCTGTGAGTACCGTATTAATACCCCTCCCATGAGAGTTTCGCCAAATTTCTTTAACAAAATAGATGACACATGTTCCCTAGTGAGGTCGTTCTTTTTTACGGTGGTAACATTATGAGTTACATGATCTCCTAGATCGGTAATGCCGTTGTATATCCTGAGGTAGGGCAACATTTTGAAGGTCTTTGGGATGTAGGGCTGCTCAAAGAACCTATTGGCATCCCTCTTTGGCAATAGCTTAGGAGCGCACGGTATCTTACCGAATCGTGCTTGGTGTTCTTTCCTTTTATCCCTGAGTGCTTTGTTTCCATTCTCCATTTCTTCCATCCTTTTTAGAACAATGGCGAGGGCGTTGTCACCCACATTGTTGATTATACCTAGTGTTAGAGGGTCTGGTCGGTCACCCTGTTTGTCTAATTGTTGTACTACGCAGGTTCTTGGAGTATCTTTAGTCGTGCATAGAGTGGGTTTGTTGATCATGCTCACTAGCGTATCAGTTAGCCATGCTTCGAGGAGCATTTTTACGGCTGGTGGCATACCTTTTTCTTTGGATGTGGAGGTCCCTTTTCCATTTGGTTTTGTTATGCTATAATGGGGAAAGGATGGCGACCTCTCGCGCCCGGGGGAGGCAGTGGACGTCACTTCCTCGCCTAATGTCTCACAGCTCTCGTTGATATCTCGTTACTTGGGAAGTCACCTTAGCTCTCTCTCCTTGATTACCTGTCACATAGATTTTTGTACGTGCAAAGAAAGAGAAAGATCTCGGGGTTTGTGAGATAAAAAACTCATGTTAGCTATATAAAAGAAACTAAAAAAATTAACTAAGAAATCCCCACAGACGGTGCCAAACTGTTTGGCCAAAAATATAGGTATTGGTTCAACCAAATACATTTATATAACGGAGAGTTAATCTTAGTTAAAAACAATATCCAAAAGATAAAGCTACCGATGTTAAGACAGGATAACCAGTACTCTATATTTTGTCCGGATAATAATGAATATGAGCAATGATAACAATGCTCAATGATCTAAAAACATGGAATATAGCATTCTTTAACCGTGGTTTTCAGGCATCGCTTTGCGAACCCGACTAGCTGTACCCACCGGGACCCGCTGTTTCAATGCGAGCACCATAGTTAGTTTCACGGGGCCCTGGAGATGAAGCCAGTTTGTAATGCCTCCAGTGGCATTCAATAGTAATAAATAGCAATAAATGATATTTAAGTAAGTAAAACATATGAGTCATCCAAAAGGAGTGAGATTAGTGGTTATTCTTTCTGACAATGATGAATGATTGAAAGCCTTTGAACACTTAGATTATTCTTAGTCTGGTGAAAATACTAGACAAGAATCTTGGTAAAAAGGTTATTTTTGTATGCTTTCAATAAGACCATATCCTCTCTATAAATTCAATGTATTTTTTATAAATTAATATCCCATGTCCCCTATCATTGTGCCTTTTTCTATTTATAGGGAACATATTCCTAGAAACTCTAGTAGTATAAGTACAGAGAATATCCACTAGAATATTCTCTTTAATGTCTATCTTGGAATTAGTCATTATAACTCTGTCGAGGATGTTCGACCTTGACCTCGATCTTTGATGACTCCTCGACCTTAATCCTTGCTAACTTTCAACTGCAACTCTCATGTTTCTAGAGCCACTTTGGCTGTGGGAAGATCTCTATCAAAGTTGCTTGGTGACACATGACGGCCTGTGAATGCCTCATTAATACTATCATGACTAAGCATACTAGAGATAAATTTTGACCCATACAATATACATAATATCCTTCCCAAACCCCACGTATGGAAATACAATAAATATGCTATTGTTGTTAATATATATAATGTACTGGTTCCCTTCACACAAGTTAAAAGCTTAACTCTATGGTCATGAGGTTCAAATTTTCTAAAAGATTAGAGGTCCAGTTCCCATTAATCACAGTTCTTATACGATTAAATTTTTGAATCTCTTTCATAAATATCCTACCTCTGCCACCACTAATAAATGGTAATGGAACACTGCGGGGTCTAAGTTGATAGTAATGTATGGAACAATTTAGGTTAATTTCACTGATGGTCACTCAACTATGTTTCAATTTCACTAAAGTCACTCAAATATTTTTTGTTACTTAAAAGTAACTAAACTTTCATATTGTCACTTAAAAGTTATTTTGGCTCAAATCCCTATCATAAATATGACATGGCATAAAATGTAATGAGAAAATCCAAAAAAAAATATCATATAAGCATATGGATCATACCCATTTTAGATCCATTTCTTCTTAGTGTGATTGACCCATAACCCAAATGATTTCAATTAAAAAAATATTAAATTTTACATTAATTTAAAATTATTATCCTATACTACTAAATACTTGCCTTTTCTGTTACATAATGCTCACTCATAATTATTCTATACTAAAAAATGTTTATCTTATTTGTACGCCTCATCCGAGTTGTTTTATAACTCTACTGAAGTTAAATTAATATTGTATCCAACCTACATAATATATTTATAATTTTCTGATAAAATTAAAATAGTATTATATTCATCTTTATAACTTATTAATGTATCATAAGCATACGATAATAATAATAATAAGGCTAACAAGATTCTACTTTCACACTGAGCATGCAATTAGAGACAACCTATTATAATTGTTTAGATAAAAAAATATTGTATTTGTACGATAAAAAACCCCCACAAAATAATCAAGGGACCTAATTTTATTAGGGATTTGTGTTTTTCCCCTATTGAAACTCATTTGGGTTATAGGTGTAATTCACATTAAAAGAGAAATTGATCTGCAGTGGGTATAGTCCATTTAAATTTATGTGATATTTATTTTTAGAATTTTCTTATTAAATTTTATGCCATATCATATTTATGGTAGGGGTTTGAGTTAAAATGACTTTTAAGTGACAATATGAAACTTTAGTTATTTTTAAGTGACAAAAATAATTGAGTGACTTTAATGAAATTGAAACATAATCGAGTGACCATAAGTGAAGTTAACCCGAATAATTTTGAAGTTACAGAGGTGCACCCTTGGGTCTCCACTAATATTCGTGTTTTGGATGAGAATCACCCGATTGAAGCATCGAAAGCAAAATAAAGGTCCACACTACCAATTGATTCTTCAAAGGCGTAATACATGCGGAAACACCTACAGTTGGCACGATCTTTTACTCAGACACTTAAACTAGGTCTCTTTCCAATTAGACACGTTTCTTAGGCAATTCTTATGTCAATTAGACATGTTTTTTGCTGGCTTATTAATTATTGTGTAGGGATTTGCTGCAGCTTTGAAAGAAATTTTACCCAATACTGAATTTAGAATGTGTATCAGGCATATCTGGTCTAATAGGCATAAGAAATGGAAAGGAGAGAAAAGGAGAAAACAGTTTTGGAGGAGCTCTAAATCTAGTTATGAAGTTAAGTTTATTTATAAGGATATTTGTAGGGATTTATTATATTATCCAAAAAAATCATGGGTTAGAACCTAGTTTAACTGTATAATTGGAATGAGAATTGTCTAAGAAATCTGTCTAATTGAAAAGAGGCCTAGTTCAAGTGTCTAAGTGAAAAATCATGCCAACTTTAGCTGTCTTCGTATGTATTACGCCTTCTTCAAATGAAAGCATATAGAGCCAAGCAAGGAGCCAGCCACCAAACATATGGTAAAGAAAATGGATTCCCAAAGAAAATCAATAAATTATCATAATACTTTTAATATAAAAAATGTTTTGTAACCTCGAGGATAGTGCTCTTACCATCAGGGACGAATCTAAAGGCCGTACCGGTTTTCAAGAACCCAGTAATTTTTTCATATATCCTGTATTTATATTAAGAAATTCACTAAATAATCTAAAATTATGATATTAATTTTATAGTAATATCATAATTTATATTAACTGTGAACCCAGTTATTATCACATATTAATCTAAAATTACAGTAGGATCCCATAAGCCTCAAATTCTGGATTCGCCTCCGCTTACCATATACTCCATAAGCAGTTAAATCCCCCTTTTGGAGAGGGGCTAGTGAACTAAAGTGACATAATATTCACCAAATTTTAAGCGGAATAAGTACATGGATAAAAGTGTGCACAATTTTATTTCTCTTTTACACGCCCCTTGACAAATATTAATTAGAAAAAGAATTAGATTATTCTATCATTATTTATGTCATAAGATGTAATCTCTTCTCATTGAATATTTATTCTATTTATGTATTATCTCTATCTTCAAGAACAATTATTACTAAAGGTAAAAAAGAAAAAAATAACTAATTTTGTCTTGAACTTTTAAATTGATAAATAATTTGAAATAACTATTTTTAATAACTACAATTATTAATATGAGACGGAGGAAGTACTGATTTTTCTTCAATTCAAATATCTTTATTTGGCTAAACGTTAATGGATAAAATTATCCGATACAAGCAAAATATGGGCGAAATAACCACCCTCATAAAAAAAATTCTTTTACTTGTGTGGTTAAGATAGTGCTGCACTGTGGACCGGGTCTAAACCGGACCGGACAGGACCCGCGGTCCTGGCGGGCCTAACGGGCCTGGTGGGCCGGTCCTGGTGGTCCTGGGCCTGGTGTTACTTTTAGGCCGTGAAGGGTCGGTCCGCATTCATTAGCCCGTGAGCCCGGGACCGTTAGGCCCGGGACCTTCAGCTGGGCCTGGGGGGCCTAAACGGGCCTGACGACTAGATTTTAAAAAAAATTATTTTAAAAATCAGCAACGGACATTTTTTAAAAAGTAGCCATCCATTTGGCCCCCAAATTTTAATTTAACCCCAAACTTTATATAATTACACTTTTACCCTTTTCAACTATAAATACCCCCTCATTCTTTCATTTTTATTCACCAATTCATCAATATCTCTCAATCTCTCTCACTCTTTCTATTACAATTGCTTAATTTATTTTTAAAAATTCGTGAAAAATTGTGAAGTTGTTGAATTGAAATTTTCAAGTGCTCAACGATTTTCAATTTTCAAGAAGTTGTTCGGCAATCCGGTAAACTCGTTTCAACTCTTACGTTTTAATAATATATTTTTGTGTGGTTTAGTTTGCATAATTGTAGTTAATATGGCATTTTCTTTGAAAAAATATTGGTAAAGGAAAAGGTAAAACCGGTGAAAGTACTGGCCATAATACTACCCTTCCCCCAGCTCCCCGACCTAGAAAAGATAAGCAAGTTGAAAGTAGTCGCCAATCTAGACGTCCTTCTCCTCCTCCCGTAATACTTGATAGTGATTACCCTTGTTTTCAATTTACCGATAGTGAATTTCTACATGATTTTGCAGTAGGTGATAGATTAGATGATGAAATTATGAATGTTCTTTATCCTAATGAACCTATCTTAGAGGAAAATGAGAATGATGATGATGATGAAGAAACCCAAGCACCAGATTTAGATGATACACCTACTAGTCCTGTTAATAACTCAAGTAATGCACCGGCCGACCGACATGTAGAAACTCCAACTTTTAATAGACAACATGCTAAATGTCAAGAAACATCATTAGTTTGGAATTTTTTTACTCAAGTAAGAGAACGAAATAAGGCTAAGTGCAAAACTTGTGGGAAATTACTGGTTCATAAATTTACTGGAGACCGTAGCGGCACGGGTAGTTTGACTAGGCATATAAAAACACATCCTAGAGATAAGGCTAGATTTTTGCAAATGCAAGCGCAGCAAGATAGGACAAGTGTAGATTCTGCAGCTAACCCTAGTACATGTTCAAATCTAGTTCAACCAGGAATTAACTCTGTCACCGGATGTATTTTATATTATCCAAATAGAGATCGTGAAGAATTAGCAAAGATGATTACTGTTATGTGCTTACCTTATCCTTTTGCTTCTAATCCTAATTGGGTTCATTATTTCAAGAAATGATAGCGGAACTTGCGGAATATTCGGCTTCGCGCGGAAGTGGTGATGAACAAGCTTCTTTTCCACCACCACCAACACAACCTCCTCCCAACCTTGACGGATTTATGAGATTTGTTAGAGATACAATGTAAATTATGACGTAACTTGTACTTTGGCACATCTTCTTTTAATTTTTTTTTCTTTTAATGGTGGTATTAGTACTTTGTTGTGTTCATACCATCAGGAGAAGGAAGACTAAGAAAGATATGCCATTTTTGGTAATAAAAATTATACGACATACCCTTGAATATCTTTTTTCTCAATATTTCTTTGTCTTTACTTCGAATTATTTATAAGCTACAATATATATATATATATATATATATATATATATATATATATATATATATATATATATATATATATATATATATATATATATATATATATATATATATATATATATATATATATATATATATAACATACAATATATACTACAAGAAAGTATATACGAGAATATATATACATATACATACAACCTAAACTACAAGAAAATATATAAGTAATAACATATATACATAAGATACAATATATATAAGAGAATATATATGCATAAGACATACAATATATATATTACAACAAAATATATAACTATATAAGTTATAATATATATACATAAGACACAATATATATGCTACAAGAAAATATATAAGAGAATATATATACATAACATACAATATATACTACAAGAAAATATATAAGGAATATATATATACATAACATACAATATATACTAATTACTACAATATAATATACAATGAAATATATATTATATATAATATACTAATAACTAGTATACTATATAAATATATTCTATACTAGTATATTATATACTATACTAATAACTACTATACAAGATATTGCCTTAAACAAAAAAAATTACAAAAAAGTCCGCCAGGCCCATGAAACCCGCCCCACTAAGCTCAGGACCACCTGGGCTTAGGCCCGTCACGGGCTGGTCTCATCTATTAAGCCACGAAGTACGGGACCGCCTGAGCCCAGACCCATAAAGCCCGGCCCGTAAAGCCCGTTTTAGTCCGGACCCGGGACAAAATACAGCACTAGGTTAGGATTAGGAAGCATCTATTCCCATTCAAAGTTGAATACTATAGCAATATTCTATTTTCTATTACAATACGTACCCCTCGTCCCAAATTTTTATAAGCTGACTAAAATGAAATCCAAGGGTATTTTTGTCCAGTCTGACAAGGGCGGCTAAGACCTACATAATATATTCAGCCTTCGACCTCTCCATAAATCAAAAGTTTAGGTTTTGCGTTCTTGATATTCAAAGCAACAAAAAGAGAGAAGATGATAGAGGTGATTTTGAACGATCGATTGGGGAAGAAGGTGAAGGTGAAGTGCAACGAAGATGACACTATCGGTGACTTGAAGAAGCTGGTTGCTGCTCAGACTGGTACACGCGCCGACAAGATTCGTATCCAGAAGTGGTACAATGTCTACAAGGACCATATTACCCTTAAGGATTACGAAATTCACGATGGCATGGGCCTTGAGCTTTACTACAACTAATTCAATAGGTAACTTTTGGAATTTGAGGGGTTTTTTTGTGTTATTTTTGGAGTGTGATCTGATGGTTTTTTGTTTTGTTTTTGTTTGAGCTAAGAAACTTTTGTTAATAGTATGAATTATGATTGAATTTTTACTCCCCTTTATGATCAATTGATGGGTTGATTTTATGAATTATGATGTTGTGTTTAGTTGAAAATTTGGGTTTGATCTTTTTTTTTTTTTTTTTTTTATGTTTTGGTTGGCTTGGAATTGATTTGTAAATTTGCGTATGTGATTGAGTTCTTACTCCCCTTTCGGCGATTTGTTGTATGTATATGTTGTTGGGTATACGAAATTTTTATGCAATTTGAGGGTTTGATGGTCTGAATTGTTGTAGTATTCGTGAATGCATCCCTCTGTATTTTGAGGGGGCAACGTGTTGAGAATTTTATTAAGGCTATGCCAAAGCTTTGAGAAATCCTAAAACTTTATTCAAATTGTAAGATGTGGAAAAGGTGTTTATTCCCAACTGGTTGTTGCAGCTTGTTGCTAAAACCATGTAGCACGATATCAAATATATAGTTGTGCACACTTGTATGATACCATCGAGTTTGTGTCTTTTCTCTTTTACGACAACAATAACAATGGCTAACTTGATACAACTTGGTGTTTTCTCTCTTTTAGTTGTAAAAAAATATCTTGAAATTGGACTCAGGTGCTTTTTTTGTTGTTGTTGTTGGTGGTGGTAGCTTGAGTCCTTGGATAAACACCCAGAAGGGCACCATACTTGTGTACCATAAACTTTAAACTGTTTATGATTCCGAAAGTTAGAAGTTATGCAATGTTCTACCTTGAGTTATTTCGGTTGTTTTTGGTGACAGTAATGTACTTATGACTAATGAAATATGCTCTCAAGTTATTAAAGAAAATGTCTTTTAGTGCCATATTAGGATGTATGCTAAATATATAAAAACGAACAAAGAAAGAAGTTATCCCCTAGTAATAGTGTCTTCGCGTCTTGACTACTTTTCAGCGCCTCCTTGCTACATCTTTGGTGCTCAATGCTTCTTTATTCGGGTAGCAGGGGCTCAATAAAATAGAAAAAGTTACATTCCCCATTGAACTTTAAAAACCATGAAATAACGTGTAATATCAAACTATATCAGAGCATTGACTCCCTCGGTGCTCATGCTTGTCTATTCGGGTAGCAGGGGTAGCAGGGGCTGCATATGCACAGCCTTACCCACCCAAAATATTGTTCTCAATAAAGCTCACTTCTATTACTTTGATGAGGCAAGCAGAATGAGTGGTTTTACTCATGGTGCTTTATAAAATTAAGAGTGCCTAGTCTTTAGGTATCAGTGAGCTGTTGGTTTAGGCTTCCAAGAGAATCATTTGTCTTTAGAGCAAAGCACCTTGAGTAGAGGATGTGTGGATGTAAAATGAAACCAGGGATATTCCATGAATGCTCAATGTGAGACATTCTATGTGGAAGACAAGGTATGTGGTTCTGCCCACCATGTTGCCCTGACTTTGTGCTGTATTCTGAAATTTCAGAGGATTACTCTTATATAGTAGACCATTTGTTTTGTAAGATTGTGATAGAGGATCTTCTACTGAATTGCTGGTGTGAGATTGCGGGAGCAAGTTTTGGTTTGATTGTGTTTCCAGAGCATTGTTTACTGTAGCATATCTATGTATTACTCTTGGCCGTTGTTATTCATTATTTCCATTTCTTATTTTAGGTTTATTTTGTGATGGAAATACACTGGAGATGTATCTGAGGTACCATGTTCTGAATAAAAGCTTGATCATTGGTTTGTAATGAGAAGTACGACATATTTAATCGACTCTTAAGGAAAATGCTGAACTTTGTGAATGCCATGTAACTGGTTGGTATTTTGCCTTGTGTACAAGGAATTATGTATGCAATTAGAGTTTTTCTCACTAGAAAAATTGAGGTGGGATGTTACCTTTGGCTATGTAAAATAATAGAATTTGTGACTGAGCTTCCTTGTTCTTTTTTTTTTTTTTTGATTTGTTTGTTTGAAGTAAACTGTTGACTTACCTCTAAGTCTTGAGCCGAGGGTCTCCGGGAAACAGCTTTTCTGCCCCCGGGTCTGCCCCGGACAGGGTAAGGTCTGCATACATATTATCCTCTCCAGGCCCCACTTGTGAGATTATACTGTGTTGTTGTTGTTGTTGTTGACTTACCTCTAAAAAGAATCTGTGAACTATATTCCAGAAGTTTTAACAAATGCAGAACATTTTCTTAATCTCATGGGTCAGGTCTTGGGATGGGTAAAATTATTTGGGTCATGGGGGTCCTCTTTTACTTTAAATTAACGATTGATATTGTATGAAACAAAATGAAAGTGATGTGATTTTGTTGTAAGAAAAATAAGTTTGATGATTTTACCGCATGTGTTGTGTACTTTATGTTCAGATTCAGTGACCTTTTGGGAAATTAAAAAAGCTCTGCTGTCATGGTAAACATTTATTAGTTTGGCTGATATACTGGGAATTTAATAACCTCGAGTACTATTTTAATTCTAGTTTTTTTGGTCTAATAACTCAATATCCAAAATTTATTGGCTAAAATAATAGGAATAAATTATTATGATGATACACGCTGCTCCTATCACAAAGTTTTCTGAAAATACTTATCGCCAAACCATAGTGGTCTTTGACACCTCTAAGTGAGGGTTTAGATGTTGAGGAAGTTCTTCTCGATCAAGCTTTCAACAGTGTCCTTCACGCTCAATTCAAGACATGTGTAATTGATGCCTAAACTTTGTGCTCTTTCCCCTGATATTTGGAAGGTTGGTGCAAGGGGCAATCCATCTTCAAAACTACATACAAATATATAAGAATTATGATTACCTCAAAAGTTGCTTTAAATAGAACAAAAAACAAAATATTTAACCATAAGAAAGTGAAACATGAATGACTATAAGCCAGTGTGTAAATAGTCCACTTTTAATCCCAAATGTTTATTTTGACTTTTATTTATTATAATAACAAGAAATGGCAATACTTACTTCCCAGGGATGGTGATGGAAGGGTAAAGCTTATGTACAATCTTCAAAAGTGAAGAAGAGTATCCGTTGACCCCAACTAAACAATATCTTCCATTTGCTGAAGGAACCTCAAATGCTAGATTATGTGCATTAGCAACATCCCTAACATCGACAAATTTATATATTCCACCAGTCCATGCTTCTTTTCCTTCATCAAATTAAGCCAATGTTTTAAAAATGCATTTATTATGAAAAGGATATCTGAAGGGGTCATACGACAGTTGAACAAGCTTACCTTCTTTTATGAAATTAACTATAGAGTCCCAAGAGGAATTGAGAAGTTAACTATGAACAAGGGGTCATACGACAGTTGAAGGGGTCTAGTCATTGGCTGTAGAAGTGGACCAATGACTAGACCCCGATGAAGTGTAACCAATTCAATCCCATTTTCTTTTGCAAATTCCAAAGCAGCTTCTTCAGCCAAGGTCTTGGAGAGTTGATACCATTGCTGCAAACGAATAGATAGACCTTCTTTAATTAAGAGAGTGCTGATATATTCTAGTATTACTTTCTTATATGTAAGGACACATACTTGGTTTCTTAAGACATATAAGGCTTTGTTTCACAATTGGTACAACAGTGAGTGCAGAATTAAGTAAATTTCTGGTATAAGAACCATATCTTACTTGGGCACACATTAAGTTCAGATAGCACGCGGGCACACAAATACTTGTGTGTGTGTGTGTGTGATTTAAAAATTCCAACAAATAAGCTATACTATTATATAGAAGGAAATAGCTTTGATTTTAGTGATGTTAAAGCTTGATCCTAGTGATTCGGTAACATAATGCAGTGTAACGTCTAAAAAGATGTCAAACAAGATCCAAACCTCCTGGTATACTAATCAAAGGATAAGACTCAGCAAATTGAAAAGAACTACCAAAGTCACCTTTCTTTCCTCGCAGAATTCTGGGTCCGAATACCAAGTCTCATCAGCCACAGCTCCAGGAATAAAACGATTTCTGTTGCATATAACAGAAGCGGTAGAAGAAGTTATCACCACTCTTCTGACTGATGGTGATTTGGCACATGATCGAAGGACATTTAATGTTCCTTTTACAGCAGGTTCCACAAGTTCCTCCTGAAAGATGGAAAAAGATGATGTTTTCTTTTTAAAGTTACATACAGACATGCTCCTCTTTAAAGACATCTCTTGGACATCAGTACAGTGATTTATAAATAGAGGACTGCAACAAAGTAGGTTTCTGACCTTGGATTTAGCTGTGAGAGAAACAGGTGATGCTGTATGAAAGACTCATTCACAACCATCAACGGCAGGATCAAATGATTGCTCATCAAGTAACTCGGCTTTGAGTAGATGAAGCCTCTCTTTAGCTCCGTCAAGGCCTAGCAGGTGAGCCACTTTGCTTGGATCCTCTGCGTGTTTATAACTAACGTTTTAGAAGCACGGAAGCAACACCATGATCACACAAAAATATTGCACAATTTCTCTTCTGTCCTGAATATCTTGACTAAAACAATAACAACAACAAGCCCAGTAGTATCCCACAAGTGGGGTCTTGGGAGGGTAAAATGTACGTAGCCTTACCCCTACCCTAGAAGGGCAAAGAGGCTGTTTCAAATAGACCCTCGGCTTGATGAATGTTGACAGCAGAGCTAATAAATTCTCTCAGCTGTGGAAACTGGACATAAGAAAACAACAATAATGGTTATGTTGCCTTTGCTGCCTCGTTCCGCAGCTTCTGTTGCTAACCTATTTGAGCACATTCCTGGCTCTTTCACTGTGTCTTTGATTATGTTCACTACAACTGTCTCACTAACAGCATCCCAAAGGCCATCACTGGCCATTACAATGTAGTCATCACTGTTCTTGATTTGACTAAAACAAGAACGAAACATGCATAGCATTTTCTGATTAATATGCATAACATACCTTTGGTTCTAGCCTTAAAGCCAACTTCACCCTAGTCAGAGTGTGTTTGGTATTTTGCAAATAATTGAATACCACTGCGAAAGAAATCTAAACACAAACAAGGAGAAATTTAAAAGAGAGAAAAACTGACTGAGGTTGCGAACAGTGGCATTGACAGTGTAACCACCTTGTAGCAACAACTTCACAATCCATGAAGCTATGAAACCAGAGGCCCCAGTCACACACACCACCTTCCCTTGCCACATGCTAGTTCCAGTGATTCAGAGCCAATGCATATATACTAAGGGGACAATTTCTTGTATTCTTGTTAGCTTGTTTTTTATTGACTTTGGACATATTATGCTATTGTTTGCATTCACAAATTAGTTTCCACGTGAAAAGAATCAAAATTATTTATTTATCTTATGGTTGTGTTTGTTTCAGCTTATTCAACTAATTTACTTAACTGGTTCGGTTTGTAAACAAGTTATGGGATTATAATGTCAAAATAGTAGTAACGTGGAAAATTAAATATAATGACAAAATTATTTTGTAGATATACTTTATTGATAGATGTTTGGTTCATATGACTAGAAAAAAGATATACAGAGGTATAATATAAATCACATGTTTGATTTTATACTAAATAAACTTGGGTAAACTTTTATTTTAAATTTTAAGTTGCTTTATTAAAAAACTTTGAGACGAGAGCTTTGAGTAAAGGCCAAATGTGCCATTTGAGTTTTACCCCTGTATTAGTAATTTGGAGATAATTATCGCACCTGAAGTATGGTATAAAATTAATACCACTTGTAGTATAAATAATTCTAGGATTGTTTATAACCGAAATAAAAATATTCAACCAGTAATTTCACATTTTATCACGAGATTCTTGTGAGAGTGTCTTGTAACCAACCGACCCCTTGCACACTGTCACTAGGCTCATAACTCACAAGAACATGTCTCGAGCAAACAGAGTTTTTAACTCTGATGGAGGTCTTATCCTCACATTTCAATCTCCCCTTTTGAAAGACATAGTTTTGATGAGATTCTGGGCATTCTTTTGGTATGTATTTTTCAGGCAAAATCTGGTGAGGTTTTTAGCAGAAGAATTTAACACCGGTGAAATCTTCTTTCTGTTAGCATGGGCTAGAGCTGAAGCGACAAGATTATAGGTGTGAAAAGCCTTTGAAAAAGTAAATTAAAATTACAAGAATAATACTAATACTACTGGTATGGAAAAAGAAATACACCTTATTACTGCTTACTAATCTTCTATCATAATTTTCGAACTCTATACCCTCCTATCAAGCGATGGTGGATAAGTACCTATTGTGTGTAATTAGTAGGTATAATGTGGCGTAGTGCTAATAAATATGTACTCTTTCCCCCTTCCCCCACCCCCAAACCCCCCCAAAATAAATAAATAAATTTAGCATGTACTCCATTAGTATGCAAATAGTAGGGTGAGTAAGCTCAAGAGTTTGGCCAAAGAATTATGACCACTTTCTTGTATTTTTGGTAGCTCGTTTTTTATTGAATTTGGACATATTATACTGTTGTTTGCATTCACAAATTAGTCTCCACCTGAAAAGAATCAAAACCATTTATTTATCTTATGTCCAAATTCAATAAAAAAAAACAAGCTAACAAAAATACAAGAAATTGTCGCTACTATTTGCTCTTAACTCACCTCAAGGCCTCCAAGATAATTAAGCTCGGAGTCCCTGCTGCTCTAACAATACTGGTTTGGTTCATCAATTCTTCTTACTTAAACCTAATACTTGTATATTCACAAGCATTGGAATAAATCACATATCTTTAAACCACAAATCATCTTTAATGGTTATGCACATTTTTTGAGGTAAACAATTACTCTTCTTTCTATATGCTCGTTGAACCAACATGCAACAAGTAGAATCCAGGTAGTTGGTAAGTAAATTGACATAACATGAGAGAAATCCAGTGCCAGCAGCTCCTTTGACACCAAGTACAACAAAATGTGTGGAAACTCCAAGAGCAGCAGGCACTAATTTTGGCAATAGATGAACAATATATTCACCTACTGCTTGAGAAAATTCTTCTCTATCAAGCTTTCAATAATGTCCTTCACGCTCAACTCAAGAGATGTGAAATTGACGCCTAAACTTTTTGCTCTTTCATTGGATACTTGGAAGATCGGGATAAGAGGCAATCCATCTTCAAAACTACATCCAAATTTAAGAACTATGAGACCTCAAATGGAACAAAAGATTCTTAATTAAAAGAAGATCACTTAAGCTTAAGGAAGCAAACATGTTCAATTAATATAAGCCAGTTTCTAAATAAGAGTAGTTGGTGATCCTTTTCAAGAGTTTTAACTACTCAGTAACAGCAAACTTGTTAGATTATTTCTTCTGCCTTTGTTGTTTTCCTATTTTGAATCATCACATCTATTGATTCTCTGCTGAAGAAGAAGATAGTAATGAAAACTAACCAGTATCAAGAGAATTATAACTGTGATATTGGCAATACTTACTTCTCAGGGAGAGTGATGGAAGGGTAAAGCTTTTGTACCATCTTCAAAACCAAAGAAGAGTATCCATTTACCCCAACTAAGCAATATCTTCCATTTGCTGAAGGAACCTCAACTGCTAGTATATGTGCATTAGCAACATCCCTAACATCGACAAATCTATATATTCCACCAGACCATGCTTCTTTTCCTTCATCAAACAAAGACAGATGTCAAACTTTAGTACTTAGTATTTATCATCAAAAACTTCAAATCCATACATTTTTTGAGTGAAACTGTAGCGCCTTTTGCTTTTATATCATGAGTTCTGATGAAGCATCAACAGAGATAAGGTTAAGTTCCGTGCCTGCCTTTTGCAGGCTTGAATACCAGAGGGGGGATGGAAGGTAAAGAAGGGAGTTCATTTTCAAAGTTGATTTTGTGTGAGATAAAATAGAGTGTTCATCACTGGAAGGGCAACAAATACGGTAGAAAGTAAGCTTTCTGAAAATCTTACTTGTGTATATGATGGTTCTTCAAATTTACTTTTTAAGGGCTTAGAAACAAATTATTAGAGAACTATTCAGTAGCAGGAATCTGTATTTTTGAATCGAGGAAACACAAACAGAGGATGTAGGACACAAAAAGCAGTTTCTGGTTAAATGATCATTAAGTTCCAAGATCACGTCGATCTAAGAAAACACAGACACGACAACACATGCATGTTCCTATTATGTATTTTGTGCACAAGTATTTCATTGAGGGTGTTGTATAAGCTAATTAGAGAAGAAGGGATGGGCAAGGGGAGAGGAGGAGGAGATAAGTATTCTCAAGGTGTCTTATGTCACTGAACAAACTTACCTTCTTTTATGAAGTTCAATATAGCCTCGCAAGAGAAATTGGTCGTGGGCTGCAGAAGTGGACCGATGACTAGACCTGGATGAAGTGTAACCAAGTCAATCCTATTCTCTTTTGCAAATTTCCAAGCAGCTTCTTCAGCCAGGGTTTTGGATAGTTGATACCATTCCTGCAAACAAATAGATCTTCAAGGCTTCAATTAGCCAATTGTGAAGAGAATGTTGACGGTTTGCTAGCAGCAAGGGCATGAATGTCGACAAGTATAACAAAGGATAAAAAATTAAGATAATTCTACAGTTGAGGTATAAATTTGGACCTTTTCCCACAGTAACAAAAGATGTGGAAGAGATCAATGAGAAAAGAGCACAAACAACCAAATCATCTTCCAATGCAACCCCGAGAAAGACGATCATTCTCAAACGTCTTGCTACACTAGATAAGCCTCATCAAATTGAAAAGAAGTACAAATGTATAGACAGATCCATGATACCTTCCTTTCCTCGCAGAGTTGTGCATCTGAATACCAAGTCTCGTCAGCTATAGCTCCAGGGTTTGACATATTTTTATTGCATATAACAGAAGCGGTAGACGAAGTTATCACCACTCTCCTGACAGAAGGTGATCTGGCACATGACCTAAGGACGTTTAATGTTCCTCCCACAGCAGGATCTACAAGTTCCTCCTGAAAGATGGGAGAAATAGAATATTTTAGTTCAAATACATAAATCTTAGAAATCAATACCAAAGATATCTTGTACATCCACTTGAGTATTTTAGTTGCTTCAAGTAAAGAGCAAATCCATTTGTAACAAAGATAAATCTGTAATTAGGCCATCCTTTCCTTTACTACAGCTCTTAAATCAGATTGTTCGCTTGTCCATCCAGTACAATTTTAGTAACCCGTCCAAGTTTAAACAGGCTGTATGTTTGTTGACTTGACACAACGGGTTGCATCAGAAATGGCACATCAAACTGTTGGGTCAAAATGCAACTCAAACCCAAACATATAGAGGTCAGATTTGGAGATTGAGAATTACGTAAATCTGCAAGAACATAAGCAATAATTTAAGAAACATACGTTAGCTTTCACATTTTTACAAAAAGCAAACTAAAAATGGATGGGAGGTTGGGTAGTGTTGGACGAGTTGGATTATGACTTGTTATTTGTCCCATCTTGATCAACCCTATTTTGACCCAAGCACACTTTGCACTAGTTGAGTCGTGACCCATTTTGACCTGCCTAAATTTGACACAATCAATTCCTTTGCCACCGCTGCAACAATGTAGGTTTCTAACCTTGGACTTAGCCGTGAGAGAAACAGGTGATGCTGTATGAAATACTCCTTCACAACTATCAATAGCAGGATCAAATGATTGCTCATCCAGTAACTCGGCTTTGAATAGATGCAGCCTCTCTTTAGCTCCGTCAAGGCCTAGCAGGTGATCCACTTTGCTTGCGTCCTCTGCGCATTTATAACTAACATTTTAGATGCAGGGTACACTCTTATACATTCAAAGAATTAATAGCAATCAGCTGAGCCCATGATCACGTCAAATTGTTGCAGAATTTTTATTCTGTCCTGTCTATCAAATGTATGTTCGATTTGACTAAAACAAGAACTGAATGTACATAACATTTCTGAAATTCAACTTCGGATTATTGATATCAAATCAATAGCTTACAATCTCAGTGACTTTAATATTGTACTTCAACATGACGAGAAGCAAATTCATGAGTATACTGTTATACTAGGTAAAGTTAAGTTATTTTAACATGTCAAAAATTATAGTTGTAACTTAACTGTTGTACTCAATGATTATATGTGAAATTAACTCCATTTTCTGATTATAGATATCAGAGCCCTCTATTGAAATATATTATTTGTGCTTATTTAGTGAAGTTTTAACATATATATATAGGGTTTGAGCCAAAGCTATAATTTTAACACTATATCCGCCCCAGACCAGTTGGCCAGTCCAATTCTAGTTCTACTGCTCCTATCTATATATATATAAAAAAAGTAACTTCCCGATTAATTAGCAGATAGAGCTTCTCATATTTTTTAATGATGAATTAGGAAAACATATATACATCGACCTGCTGAAGTACATTGACTTCATCTAAATCTTGGAGTCAGATAGCTACATGAATAATAGGAGAAGCAAGATATTTGGACAGACGTGGACCAAGAAAATGAAACCAATTCTGAAATCAAATAGAATAAACAAGCTCATGAAAAGGATCCGAAGTTAAAGTGACACACAAATAATACTAAGAAATAAATCCAAAATATAGAGAGAAAGAAGAAAGAGAGAAAACTGACTGAGGTTGCGAACAGTGGCATTGACAGTGTAGCCACGCTGTAGCAACAGTTTCACCAGCCATGAAGCTGTGAAACCAGAGGCCCCAGTTACACATACCACCTTTCCTTCTCCTCTACTCCTGCTTTCCATTGCCCTGATACAGTGATACTGGTTCTAGTGATGCTAAACTGTGCCTTCCCTTTTTTCTCTTTTTTCTTTTCTGTTTTGGTGTGAGGACGGCAGCTCAGGTAGTGGGAATGACAACAAAAACAAAAACGCAAGAATCTCAAATATTAAAGTCATAGTAGTACCAAATGATAGGACAAATTAATGTAAACTGTCAAGATGTTGGACACTGAAACGAAATTTCTTTTAAATAATATATTTTCCTTCCTACCAACCACACCTTTATTATATACACTTTGTCATTGCAAAATAGAACGGCAATGCAATAAATAAATTATGATGTAAGATTTAACAAACAATTTTTTTTCTATAAAAAAGGTAAGTAATTTTACTAGCATGATGCGCTACCAAGTTTGATGGTTACAATTGGTGTCAGCAAATACAACTAACAACAATGTGAACGATGAAAAGAATACTTTTGTGCAGTAGAGAAAATAGGGTTGAGACTTTGAGTAGTTTGTCTTTGATCCTACATTGAAAAAATGTGATTCGAATGACGTTGAAGTGGACTCAAGTCTTTATTACAGGGGAGGGTGGTGTTTGTAAAAATTGCACGGCACGTCTTGTTTGTTCTTCCTCATTTAATTTATATTAAATTTTTTTTAAAATTTTAACTTGTACCAACTTTGTAAACAAATTCAGTCCCCTTCCTTATTCTCCTTCTCCTTCTTCATTTTCTTCTTCTTTCTTCTGTAGCTGTTGGTGATGTTATGAAACTTCAGTTCATGGGATGATTGCCATAAGTGTGTTTATCAGATTATTTAAAAATAAATATAAATAATGTAGATAATAATTTATGAATATTTCCACATGCGTGAAGTTTAAAGTCACACTTAGTGATTCTTTTTGTGATAATTTTGTTCTTTTCACGTTTATTGTTTTCAAAATTTATGATTTAGATATTGTTGGCAATATTATTATTTATCTAGTATATTAGAAAGTTTTTTCAAAAACTTCAATTTATTTAGTGCTGAAGTTTTTATAAATTAACTAAATAACTTCAATATCTATGCTGAAGTTGTTGAAAAAGCTTACGACAAAACTATTGAATCCAAGATAAAACTCCAGCTTATCAAGTGCTGATATTTTTATAAACGAACTAAATAATTTCAGCATCTTCTGCTGAAGTTTTTGAAAAAGCTTAATGACAAAACTAATGAATTCAGGACAAAAAAACTTCATCATATTTAGTGCAACTAAAAACAAAACTTCAGCAAAATAGAGAACAAAACTTCAGCTACTATGCTTAAGTTGAGCAATTACAAACAAAAACTTTTACACACTTGGTTCAGTACACTTGCTACTTCAGGCCCGTCTACTAGAATGCTAAAGTTTTGCGTGATTGCCTTTGCTACTTCAGCCCAGTATGCTGAAGTTACGCGAAAAATGGGTACACTTGTAATTTTTTTGTAAAGCGGGCACAAGTTAAAACGTGACCCAAAAAGCGGGTATAGACACAAATGCCCCGTGGTGCTTTCATGAATATTTGATTTTTGAGCAGTTTGGACTCGCGATCTACATAGGTTGGTATAAAGGGAAACTTACACAAATGTCTCAAATAAGTCTCATCTTACCAACCATTAGTCATAGACTTACCAAAACTAGCCAATCACGTATATAAATTAAAAAAAACAAATAAATAAAGTTCTTTCTCTCAAAGAATCACATGCAAAAATCATCTTTTATATTTTTAGCGTGATGAGCAACATTAGGTGCAAGACGGAAAGAAAATTTTACGGATGAGGTAGAAAATAAAGGGATGAAATACAAAAAAAATATAGACAATAATTCCAAAAATCTAAGCAAAAAAGGAACTTTTTCAATGGGTATAGTTGAAATTTATTGAAAACATATAGATAAGTCAATATACAAAATTTGAGGAAGATTGGAGGTGATTTGGACTTGTTTTGTATCAAAATTCATAATTAAATTGAGTTCAAAAAATTATTCTGCGACACATGTATCAAATATGTATCACGCATGTATCTCATACACAGGTATACATGGATATACACGTGATACACAATTGATACAAGTGTGATACATATTGATGCACAAATGATACATAGTGTGATGTATATATCACTTTCTTCATGTTCAGTTTTTATTTTGAATTTTTAATTCAAACCACCTCAAAACTTCACCAAATCATTTCAAAACGAAGATTCAAGCTCCTTAATATATACCCGATCTATTCTAATAATAGGGAGGGTCGTGTGTACGCAGACCTTACCCTACCCTGGGGTAGAGAGGTTGTTTCCAAATAGTCCCCGGCATCCTTCCCTCCAAGAACTTTCCACCTTGCTCTTGGGAGACTCGAACTCACAATCTTTCGGTTGGAAGTGGGGGTTGCTTACCATCAGAGCAACCCCTTATATAATATTTTATTAATTGATCAATTTTTGTAATGAGCTATTTATAAATAGGCATAACTGGTAGTTTTCCTGTTATAAAATTGGACAAATTTAGCCTGCGATCAAAACTATTTGCATTTTTAATCCCCGCAATATTTATGAATTAGCACATGTTCATTACATACACTTTGTGCGTGAATTTAAAAAGGCGAAATGACTTCCTAGCCACTCAAACTTGTAGCCGATTTTAAAGCCGATATACCAACTTACAAGTTTCCCATTTAAACACTCCAACTTGACAAAATGAGTACTAATAAATACTTTTGACCGTTGACCATGCCTATGTGGAAGCATTGCAGCTGACATGGCAAACTGTGTGCAAATCACGCTGCCAAGGCGCGTAAATGTTATTGTTTTAATAAAAAATTAGAATTAGAATATAATATGAATAAAATAATTAAAAAAGAAAACAAAGACTTTTCCCTTCCTCTTCTCTCTCCCCTCCCTCCAAAGTACCATAGTAGTTTAAACACTGAAACATGAAGACCGCATCATATCATAAATTAACACTTCTCCCTAATAAATCTGATCCTCAAATAACACCAAGAGTACCCTCGCTTCGGCTCCTGCGCATAGATAGGTCGGGTCTGAAGCTAAAAAGCTTGCTGCTAAAGTCATACACATATTGCCTTGAGCTCGGGGGCAGGCAGGTGGGTCTAATCTTGGATGGTTTTGTCGTAGTTATTGGTTGACTTTTACGACCATGGGTCAATGAAGATGATGCTTTGTGTGTGGAACTACTATGGCTTGCCTTCCGCATAGCCTTAAGGTCCTCTTTGAGACCTCGATCTATCTGATGATGCGGGGGATGATATGAATTTTGATTTTTGGGAATGTGAAGATTCCTACTTCGTATTTTTTCTTGTGAAGGTAAGCCGTAAGCTTTTTCTTTTAGGGCTTTGGAGGTTGAAATTTCTTAAAAAACAATGCCTTCTGTCGCATGAAAATCAAAAACCTCTTCTGGATGTAGAGTTAAAAAGGGATTCTTGATTTGAGTTTTTTAGGAATGAGAACTACAAAGCTCAACTGCATAGTAAAAATGTAATCTTGATTTTGAATTTCCACTGATAGGGAGAAAAAGGCAAAATGGTAAAAGGGTTGGTTGTTTGATGTGTAATGTTTTAATTGACTCAGTGCTGATTGGGCGGACACGTTAACAGAAGTGTGATACACGCGCAGATGGTCAAGGGTCCAACATGTTTATTAGTCAAAGATGTCACAAGTTGGAGTGTTCAAATGGGAAACTTGTAAGTTGGTATATCAGCTTTAAAATCGGCTGCAAGTTTAAGTGGCTAGGAAGTCATTTCGCCATTTAAAATGTTAAAACAATATAATAAAAAATATGTATTTATTTGTTTCAAGAATAAATTAGATATATACAAAATTTTAAATATATTAGAAATAACAAAAATCCCTCATTTTCCCAAATGGATAATGATATTTTTATCTTTTCTATACATATATACTAGAAATGAAAATCTGTATTTTGTACTACAAGTTATAGGGACGAATTCTAGACTTACCAATACATATTTTAACCCAAATTAAAAATGATACATTATATAAAAAAAAAAAACTGGAGAATTCTTCGAGTAATACAGAAGTTTGGGATTTATTAAGCTCAACAGAAAGAAAAAGCTTTTAACTGAACAAGTGACCTCTTAAATTAAAACTTCATAATTGTTAAGAATAGAATTCTAACTAGAGTGAATGTTTATCTTGTAAAGAGTTTTACTTTGAGGTTAATTCATTTTTCCTCTCATAAATAGAGGGGTCTTACACCATTGTAAATGACCCCAAAATTCAATAAGAATTTTCTCTCTCTCTTTCTCTGCAATATTGCTCTTCTTCTTTTATTGATTCATAACACGTTATCAGCATGAGATTCTAACCAATTGAGTAGAAGCTTTGGGATTGAGAATAATGATCGTCAAAATGTTTTATGCTCTTCCTTCATGATTAAATTCTGGATTTAAGGTAAGTATTTTACTTTTCTCTTTCAAATTCTTGTCATTCTATAATTTAATTTTAAATACAAGCAAAGACGATAAATTTTGATTGCAACTCTAATGGAGTTTGAAAGAAATTATAATCACCTAAAGTGCTAAAATTTCTATGTCTTGCCATGATCAAAATCATGTATGATTGTAGGCAAAGAATTGAAAATTCGTCCCATTGAATTTGCTCCATTCTCATTCCCTATAGAGAATGTAATAGCAGTATGTGATAAGTCTGAAAGAAGACAAAATTATTACCGTGAAGGTATCAATGGATGTGGACGTGGCAATAAACGAAATTATACTCGTCATCATTGTGATACTGAAGATAATAAGTATTCTCAAAATAATCTTTCTCTGTGAAAGTAATATTTGTCATCAATGACAATATGAGATTTTATAAAGCATATAATAGATGATTATGGTCCATTCATGATGTGAGTGTGACAACATCTAATTTATGAATATATATTCATTTTTGGAAGAATATGAACGTGCTAGTGGTAATGAATATACCACACTCGCCTCTAGAAGGAGGTTTGAGATGATATAAGAAAATAATGTCATATTATGGCATGAATGGTCATCGATCACGTACCTATTGTACGCAAAAATATTGTAATGTGATTATTAAAGGACAATAATAATGCAAGAAACATATCTTGCATATAATTTTGACCATGACCATAATGGTATAACTTTCTCTTTAAGAAATACTCACTGCATGGATATTGATTAATATGTGATAGTACTAAATTAATTGAGAACTCTGTAAGAGCCAATTATATTATTTTGTAGAAACACAATTGATTACCAATACGGTATTGTGTTGTAGTAAGTCTCAAAGAAACTTATTCAGTTTCTAAAGTATATGCGAAAGCGGTTGATTGTATTGAGACTATAAATAAAGGAAAGATTTGATATCTTCTATTACTACAGCTTGTAGCGGAATAATATGTATGCGAAAAGCTACCCGCTTTATTCTCCAGTTTGTACTACATAAATAAAAGAATGCCACAATAAAGTAGAACTTTATTGACATAAAACCCATATCATAATAAACTTGGAATTTATTGATATCCAGTTGGCATAGCTGGTTTAGTCATATTAATTAAAGTATGATATGCAAAAATAAACGAGAATCTATATGAGTAAATATTAAAGAACTAGAAAGATCTTTACGAATTCTCTTAGGTTGCTTGTTCTCGTTAATTGATAGACCAATTAAAATTGGGATTGAATCCCATGAATACTGGAAATATCAAAGGTGAATATGGGCACATTCACCTGCCATGTATACCACATAAGATGCATCTATGAGATGGTTACATGTGCGATTATTATTAACCCGCAATATGGTGTTTTGCGAGGTAACTTGCTCAATAATTCAATTTAGAGCACTATTTCCAGATTTTCTATTCAAGATAGTTCATCTTGATTAGTTGGTTTACATCATAGTTGGTTTAGCAAAATAATTTATTGAGTGCCTCCACTTAATAGCTAAACTATTGCTTATGAGAACAAAGTTATTTATATCATTATGATATACAATAGTATATTATATTCTCCCCTCACAAGTGGTTCAGAGTTAGGAACCAAATGATTCCATCTTATTATTATTGATGTGCGGTGTATATTTTCATTAACACCATAATGCAAAAAGATGAGTTCTCAAAGTTGAGGAAACAAGTTAGTTTTTCTAACATGGGGGGAGACATGATAAACAGTTGAGAAAAAGTTACGTAGAATGAATAATCATTTGTATATCTAGATCCTCGATTGCGATAATATGAACTTGAAGTTCATAAAAAGATAATTCGTTTGCAATATATTGCAAAGCATGCCATGCGCATTTATTGACCCAAAGAAAGTAACTATATTCTCATTGCAAATGCTCATATTAAGTCCGAGAAGGACAAACCCTATGGTACGCTTAAAGCGTATATACAGATCGGTTTCAAATAGAACTTCTTGATAAAGAAGATGAGCAAATGATCAAAGTGATCATAATAAATGAGACAAGTGATCTAGAAGATCACATGACATAACACTTTATAAAATCTCATGAAAGATTCAGGTACCTGAATATATGAATGAAGAGATCTCTATGTTATGTCCTTATAAAAATTTATTGCAACCAACATAACATGTTTGTGGACGACATCTATTATAGCGCTAAGTATAGATGAGGATCTTAAATCTATCAAATATAGACACAAAAGTATTGGCCAAATGGAAGAGATACAATTCAAGTAGAATTGATTCCATATGAAAGACATGTAGTTTTGGACAACAACAACAACAACAACAACAACTACCCAGTACATTCCCACTAGGTGGGGTCTGGGGAGGGTAATATGTAGACGAGCTTTACCCCTGCCCGAAAGGGCAGAGAGGCTGTTTCCAATCGACTCTCGGCTTGTAGGATAAAAAGAAAAGCTGCATTAAGAAACAAAGGCAAAATTAGGAACACAAGCAAGACAAAACAAAATAATAGAGCATAAGTAATCCCGCAGAAATAACGTAAATAATTATGAAAACATACTTAAAAGTATAAAGTCAATGGTATGTGCAATCAGTTTTCAATATCTTATTTGTCTAGCATGACATGAAAACTTGATATGCATCTAATTTCTATAATATGGCTTATATGACTTAACTTATATGACGATCCATGAAGGATTTAAGTTGCTTGAAGCATCTACAATTCTTGATCTTGAGGTACCACTTTCTCAGTGCAATTTATGCACAAATGTATCTTGCTATAACTATAAGCATGATAATGTGATAGCGAGGATACCTTTATGGAGATATTGAAGAGCCATTCCGCGATATTTGTGAAGACATTATATATCTATCACGAGTTATAGTTAATATGGCTGATTTATTTATCAAATCTCTACCAACGATCTCTTGAAGATGGTGCACAAGATTGGAATGCGAAGCTTAAGGATGTGAATTGATGCTCTCTTAAGGAGGAGTTAATGCTCGTTGCACTCTTTTCCCCTTACAAGATTTTGTCCCACTGAGTTTTCCTTGCAAGGTTTTTAACGAGTCAACTAATAGGCGCATTTATAAACATGTGTACTCTTTTTCCTTTTTTAGAATTTTTTTCCAATTAGATTTTGTTTTAGTTAAGGTTTCAATGAAGCACATTGCTTATTGAGTAGACATTCAAGGAGAAATGTGAAGAATAGAATTCTAATTAGAGTCGCAGAGGGTTTTACTTTGAGGTTAAGTTATTTTTACTCCTGTAAATAAAAGTATTTTAATCCATTGTAAATGACCCAAAATTTAATAAGAATCCGTGCAATATTGCTAGTTTTTTATTGTTTTGTAACAGTAATTTCATTTTCATACCGATTGTAAATTTTTTGGTCATTATCTCCCGAGCCTGCGACGAGTTAACCGTAGATTCCCCCTAAAACTCCAGATCTCATACATTTCTCGGCGTCGTTATCAGCAATGTCAATGGATTCAGAAGATCCGATGGACGAGGCATCACCGGTCACCGGACTTCTCCCACTGGCATCAGCTTCACAACAGCCTTACGTCTCCGAACTCCTCTCTTTCACTCTCGATCGCCTTCACAAAGTACTAATTAATTGCAATCTCCGCAAGTTTGAAATGTGCTAGTTGATTTAATTACATTTGAATTGAACTTTTTATTTTAATTTGTGCAGGAACCGGAACTTCTGAGAGTGGATGCAGAGAGAATTCGGAGGCAGATGCAAGAGGTTGCCGTTGGAAATTATCGCGCTTTTATTTCTGCTGCTGATGCACTGCATGCCATTCGTGAAGAAGTTTCTTCTGTTGATAAGCATCTTGAATCCTTGGTAATTTTCATATTTTCTTGCAGAAATTTTGTTAATTTGATTTGATTTTGAGTTGTTGAATTGCTATTTTAGCTCTTATATAATTCTGAAAGTGCATTTTAGTGTACTAACGAGATAGTAATCCTAAGGACTAAGTGAGACTGATATATAAGAATGAGTTCATCAGTCGCATTGCTATTATTGCTCGAATATATATTCAGAAAAAGTGTGAGTGGAATAGGCTTAGTGCATGAATCCTTGTTGGTTAATGGCTTTCTTGAATAAGATTTAAACTAACTATACAAAGCTTCTAAAGACCCTTCTGGACAGCTTATTCAATTTAGGGTGTGCCTTATAGTTGGCTTCAATGTTCTGTTATTTCTTTCTTTAAGTGGGAACACACTATTCATCTTTTTCTCGTATAAATTCTTTTTACGAAGAACAAGGACGTAAACACTTACCATCGTGTTTCTTGTTTGCAGATCGATGAGATTCCTAAGCTAACTTCTGGTTGCAGCGAGTTCAGCACCTCTGCAGAACATATCTTGGAAAAGAGGAAAATGAACCAAACATTGCTTGCAAATCATAGTACTCTGCTGGACTTGCTTGAAATTCCTCAGCTAATGGACACGTATGTTTTCATCAATGCTGTAAGGATCGCACGTTAGAATTGAATCGGTATCCATGATTTTGAAGGGATAAAAGGTCGATGGTATTTGTTTTTGATGTAGATTACATTCCAAAGTGCAGTATATGTGTGTGACTGGTAAATTTGCGAGAGGATTCATTTTGGTGCAAACATTGTAGCCAAGTTATCCTATCCAACTTTTTTTTTTTTTTTACGAGGGAGGGATACCCTAGTGGAAAGGACCTTTTACCTCAAACATGAGGTTAGGGATTTGAATCACCAAGAGAGTAAAGTGAGAAATTGTCGTTTGCTCCTATGCATAGGGGTTTGGGGTTGTGGTTTAGCATATGACAATGATCAAGTTTTGTGTTTATTGGGCCATGAACAAAGTTGTGTAGTTCTGCACTGAAGAATGTGGCCTAGTGGTCAATGGAGTGGATTGAGAACCATGAGGTCTCAGATTCAAATCCTAGCGGAGACAAAAATACTCGGTACCTGTTGCTGGTAGGAGGTAGCAGGTATCCCGTGGTATAGGTCGAAGTGCGTGCAAGCTGACCCGGATACCACGATTATTAAAGAAAATTGTCGTGTAGTTCTTGGAGCCATTACAGCTGCCAAAACTGGAGCTTCAGCCTGAATTGTCTTGCATAGCACAGCCATGCTAGGAGTCAAAGCTTGAAAAGAAGTTTTATGTGTCAGAACATTATATGTATAATTGTTAGAACTAAACAGTATCATTATTTTAACCTGCCATGCTTCATTGAGCTAGACTTAATGAACCTCTTCACTTTGCAGATGCGTGCGGAATGGGAACTATGATGAAGCTCTTGATTTAGAAGCATTTGTTTCCAAGCTTTCAACAATGCACCCCAAGTGAGTTCTTTTCTTTGGTTTCCAGTATGAACTGATTTTAACTGAATTTGAGGAAAAATTATTAAGGTACTTTTGCTTCTTTTTCATCCTCCCCTGAAGGTTACCAGTCATTCAAGCACTTGCTGCAGAAGTTCGGCAGACTACCCAATCTCTTCTTTCTCAGCTTCTGCAAAGACTTAGATCAAACATTCAGGTGACTTCTCGCATAGATTATGTATATCATGTTACAGTGATGCTATTGGCGCATACTTGAATGGAAGTTCTTCATAAATTATGAATCTTAAGACCTTACTGTTTACAATTTATTGGTGCAGTTGCCAGAATGTCTGCGTATCATCGGATACTTGCGTCGAATAGGAGTGTTCAATGAGTATGAGATGCGCTTGCAGGTGAGACTGATTCATTTGAACAACAACGGGTTTTACGCCTACGCCTACATCTTCCATTTGCTTTTGGCCTTCATTAATTGCATTTGGTTCATTAATTTTTACCAATAGCTGACCAATTTTGCCCCTTCAACAGTTTCTAAGATGCCGTGAGGCCTGGCTTTCTGGAATCCTCGATGACTTGGACCAGAGAAATGCTTATGAATACCTTAAAGGGATGATAAATTGTCATCGAATGCATCTCTTTGATGTTGTTAACCAGTACCGTGCGATATTTGCTGATGATACTTCAGGGAGGGAAGAAAACTATGATGGTGGGCTTCTCTTCAGTTGGGCCATGCACCAAATTTCTTCCCACCTCAGAACTCTAAAAATGATGCTACCAAAGATCACTGAAGGAGGTTCTTTGTCGAACATTCTGGATCAGTGTATGGTGAGCACATATTTATCTGTGCCAGACTGCTCATTTGAAATCATTTTGCTTCAGTAAAATGCCTATTTGTCTAAAAAGAAAGAGAGTTTCTTGGCTGTGATTGACCTTGATGTCTTCTGCTTGCAATCACCTTGAATACTAAACACGTGAAAGAAAAGGTATAGCGTTATGAATACAGAACAACACGAGTCGTAAGCTCCCAGAAATGGTTGGAGAAAGACAGCTTTTAAGTTTGTCCTTACCATTCAAGTCTCTTGTTGCATTTTGGCCATCCTGCTAGAAGCATTCTACATCAAGATTTTGACATGATTTTCGAGAGGCAAAAAGCAGGCTACTGTATTTTCTTCTTCTCTCTGTGGTGGGGAAGGAAGGGGAATGGTGTAGCACAAAAGCAAAAAAGCATACTTACCTTTGGGTAATCTCATCTGATGAGCTAGTCCTAAGGGCCATACAACTCAAAATCTAGACAGCAACCTAAAAGAGTAGAGTTGAATTCCATCCGTTTGTTCCCCTCTAATCGCTTTGCTTTACTCGGTCAATTTCAATTCTCAACCTATCTCTTTGTCACGTTTTGGGGACAATTTCATTATCCATCTTCTTCGTCATATTTTCTGAATCTTTGTCCGCTCTTTGGCCCGTAACTGCCATGAAACCAAAGCAGATGGCATTAACTTTCTTGTCCTTCTCCCACATTTACAATAGAAAATAAGTAGACTTCAATTCTCTGCAGGCTGAAAAGTTTAATCACTCGACAGATCCAAAATCTTAACTGACTTGGCTCTGATGGCATAAGATAAAGTAGAAAGTTCTCTGTTGTATATTCTAGTATAATGAGCTATTAGTTAAAGAGCATGCTTGCAGACTTTTCCTTAAATTCCTTTTGTCCTGTTTTACGTGACATCATTTGACTGCCACACAATTTAAGATGCTAATTTGACTGTTTTTATTATAGTAGTAATAGTAGAAAGCATGGACAACATCTAAATTTTGTTTATTAATGAGATTAAATTCTTGAAAATTGTGAAACTCTTTTAGAAGTGTATTATTATGAGAATTGTGTCAAACCTTTTCCAAAGGAAAGACTATCATGTAATTGTAAGTAGGGGAGTATTCCCCTTCCCCCCCCCCCCCCCCCCCCCTTTTTTTTTTTCTTTTGGAGTTTTTTTCTGTTGGGTTGGGGAGTTGAAGAGGCATCACCAACCGTAGGTTCTTCTCTTTTTATTCTGTACGAGATGTATTGAAGCCATCAGAAATCAGGCTCAGCCAAAGCTTTGTTTAATCTATAAAGGTGTTCATATTTGCTCAGCTGCATTCGCGAGATAGTTATTGCTTGTGTTGAGGCATTGCAATATTTGTTTCTATTGTTGCATTTGTTATTTACTTACTCTGTGTTTATCTCATTTATTGATGCTTTATTCCTTTTTCTCCTGACAGTACTGTGCCATGGGGCTTGGTTGGGTTGGACTGGACTTCCGTGGCTTGCTTCCACCTCTTTTTGAAGAGTATATACCTGATTGGTTCTTTGTGATTTTGGAATGTTAAAATTGGTCATTAAGCTAGTTCATTTATGCATTTCATTTTCTGATGATTTTGCAGGGCTGTCCTAAAGCTCTTCTCGAAGAACATGAATGCAGCTGTCGAGAATTTCCAGGTATATATTTTGTCACCAATTTACCTAGCACAGTCAGCCTAAATGGAGGCACTTAGACCTGAAGTTATCTTTTGAAATGAACACCCAATCATTCTTTGCTCAGGATTGGTAATGTGTATACTTTACTTGATTCCAGTTGGTCCTTGATTCTCATCGCTGGGTTCCATTACCAGCAGTTGGCTTCCCTGCCAGCAGTTTTGGTGAAGAAAGTCAAGAAGATGTTACTCCTCCCTCGAGTCTGATGGAGCACCCACCTTTGGCGGTCTTTGTTAATGGTACGTTATAAGATGTAGTTCACTACTTAAGCTCCTTTTGCCGTTTTGCGAAGGTTCCCTCTTGTTCATTGCCAACAACTATTAATGCACCAAGAAAAAGACAAGTACCAATATATGGGTTTTTAGGCCAGCATGAGAGATATCTAGGTTATGAATTCAAAATCGTGCTTCGGGCTCCTGCTGGAGTACACTAATAAATTTATGGTGTTATGGATGTTATTATGTCACCAAAATTGCTTTAATGCCTGTGGTCTCCTGCCAAGCAAAGGCAATTTCTTTTAGAATCCTACAAATTCGTTCTTTGGATTTTCCCATGAATAAGCAAAAAACAAGATGATTTTAGAGGTAAATCTTGTTGTAGTTCACTCTGTTCCATCTTGTTGAAAATTGATTTTAACCGATTTTTTAAAGCTGTCGTTGCTGGAATTTTGTTCTGATTTTGAATTCTGATTATTTTATAATTAAGAACTCAACTATAGAACTGGAATTGTTTTTCTAGTCTAAGCATCTCTAATGTGGGGAAAGCATATTCATTGAGTGCTATAGGTACATGTGTGAAAAAGATTTAGTCTTTGATTTAGGGCAAAGTTTTCTATTGAATCACAGGAAAGTTTGCAGGGCTTCATATTGTATGAATTGTATCTTAATCACTTTACTATTGAGCTGTACTTTCATGACTATTGGTTTCAAAACCACCCTGCATCGACTAGGTGTCAGGTTATAATCCCACCGAAGTTACTTTTCCTCTTTTCCATCCATTCCTTCTATTCACCGGCCCACCTGCACCCATAAGAAAAGGAATAAAAAAGAAAGTCAGTGGCCACTGTTATTTGGTATCTCTAAGATATAATAGCTTCATCTACTAAGAATTATTGAGCTTTCCACTGATGAAACAAACTTTAGATTTATGTTTAGAGCTCCAAAAGAAAGGAAAGAAAATCATTGGCTTTATGTTTCAACTAATTGCTAAAGAGTCTTGTTGCGCTAATCCAGTTATTTTTGCATCCTGTCTATGATTTGCAGGTGTCTCTGCGGCAATGAATGAATTACGACCTTGTGCTCCATTAAGTTTAAAACACGTGCTTGCACAAGAACTGGTGAAGGGATTGCAGGCTGTTTCTGATTCTTTACTGAGATATAACACTACTCGCATGCTTCGAGAAAACGAGTCTCTGCTTTTTCTATCATTATGTCGAGCATTTATTGAGGTAGCATCATATGAACATGTTGACTTCACTTATAATTGTTTCTCGCACCCATTGATTCAATCATACAAATTCTGTACTTTTCCAGGTTGCTTTCCCGCAATGTGTTACTTGCTTTGGCCGTTGTTATCCGGGTGGAGCTGCTCTGGTAGCCGATGCCAAAACTCTTTTTGATGGAATTAGCCGACTATTAGTGACCTCTTCCTCCAGAGAACTTCCAAAACCAGTTCGTAATTCAGAGGCCAAGAGTATATCAGAAAACGGTGGCATGCCTAACAAGGAAAACGGGGTAGTTCTTAGTACTGAACAAGCTGAGAGTACCAACACAGAGGAGGAACCCAACAATATCCCTTCAGAAAATGAGGAAAAGCCTGGTGATGTGTCATCGTGATGTTGAAGAGCTTAAATATTTGGAAAGCCAGTTGATATATACTCCTTTATACTGCAGTTTCTGATGAAGTACTAACGAGAATCAGATATACTTTTTTCGGTTTTTCAAATCCAGGGATAAACCTTGTCATCCAATGAGATAGTGGTTGTGGCTGATTGATTATGATCAGATAGCTATAATGAGCAGTCACGTTTGTACTCGTTTTAAAGGAAAGATACTACTCGGATGGAGTTTGGCCTGTAACATCTTTGAAAAAGATTTTCTTCTCTTCCTCCTCACTTATTCATAGTGTTACTGAGAATGAATTGATTTATATTCGAGATATCGAAGTGTAATGAAGATTTGTATAAATGGTGATGCTCTAGGGTCTGCAAAGGCACTAAATCAGTAAATTGTATGAACCCTCCAATATTATTTCATTCTGAGAACAAAATAGGACTTGTATGCTTTTTTCGGTGAAAGAAGTGTTTGTTCCATATGCTGTTGCATTTTTGAAGAATCTTTTTACCAGGGTAAAAACTTTGCAGAATGGATTTGATCCTACAGTTTATTAATAGTTTATACTGGAAAGTGGTACTAATCATGAAGAAAGTTCTGTTAAGACTAAAGAGACAAGAACAACCTCTGGAACCAACAGTCTGTAACCACGGTTGTGTCTAAATTGTGTGAATCCATCTTTTACTCTTCTAGATAGAACTTTTCTCAACTTTATTCTGTAAAAATTAAAAAGTTTAAATAAAACCCAGATGTATATTAAACAAATTAGAATTGATCTCTTTTTCTTTCGTCGTGCAAAATCAAATTCATGTAGAAGCTCTGCAGCTGCATAAAGTTCGAGCTGTATTCGTCAACTTCAGAAAGTTTATCCCAATTTCCCCCTTTTCATTTTCTGTTTTGTTTATTGTTTATGTTGTTGACTTCTGAAAACTTGATAAGATAAAGAACAAAAGCTAGCGACAAAGCCGAAAGATTGACGCTCAAGGAAACATGACAAAATCATTTTCAAATCCTATGACATAAAGACCAATTGACAAAAAAATGTGAAACCAATTTCTTTACTTAATTCTTTTTGTTGTGCTTAGTCAGTTAATGTTCGACATGATGGAAAGTGACAACCATTTTGATAATAGCTATTACTAATACACCATTTATTTCAACCACCTAATCCCATCCTGAAAACTTTTGGTTCTTTGTTATATTCGTTCAAATGTAACTTTCTTGTTCCAAGACTTGGGATTGATGGAGAGGCTTCAAGTTTATATTCTTTTTGTTGTCATTTTACATTCAATAGCAGTAGAATTTGCTTGTGAGGGCCAAAATGTTGTTACAAGTTGTTCAGCTAATGATCATGAAGCACTTCTTGATTTCAAGAATGGCCTAAATGATCCAGAGAACCGGCTTTCGTCATGGCAAGGAAGAGACTGTTGTAAGTGGAGAGGAATAAGGTGCAGTAATACTACTGGTTCTGTTATCAGAATAGACCTTCACAATCCATTTCCAGTCAATTCTGCTGATGTTACCAGGTATGGATTTTGGAACTTGAGTGGGGAGATTAGGCCTTCTTTGTTAAAAATCCAATCTTTACAATACTTGGATTTGAGTCTAAACACTTTTGGTGGAATTCCAATTCCAAGATTTGTTGGTTCTTTGAAGAACTTGGAATATCTGAATCTATCAAAAGCTGGTTTTTTTGGCACAATACCTCCAACTTTGGGAAATCTTTCTCACTTACAGTATCTTGATGTTTCTTCAGAATTCTCAGCCTTGACTGTTGAAAATTTTCAGTGGGTGACTCATCTTGTTTTGTTAAAACATCTTGGGATGAACCAAGTAGATCTCTCTACGGTAGGATCAAGTTGGTTGGAAATGCTAAACCAGCTTCCACATCTAACAACGTTGCGTCTTTCATCTTGTGGCTTGTTTGGATCCATTTCATATCTTACTCCTGTCAACTTCACTTCACTAGCTTTTATTGATCTTAGTTTCAATAGTTTCAACTCAATGTTCCCGAGTTGGTTAGTAAATATCAGCAGTCTTGAACATATAGACTTGAGCAACTCTGGTCTTAGAGGCAGAATTCCACTTAGCATCAGTGAGATTCCGAGGTTAAGATACTTGAACCTTGCGCTTAACAAGAACCTTAGTGCCAATTGCCATGAACTATTTAGTGGAAGCTGGAAACAGATAGAAGTTCTCGATTTAGGTTCGAACAAACTACATGGAAAAGTGCCTAGATCCATTGCGAATATGACTCATTTGACTCACTTCAATCTCTTATTGAACAACATTGAAGGTGGAATACCGAGTACTATAGGAAGACTATGCAAATTAATCAACTTTGATTTATCAGGAAACAACTTGACAGGAAGTCTCCCTGAAATACTCGAAGAAGCCGAGAAATGTGATTCCAAGAGGCCCTTGCCTAGTTTGATGTACTTAAAGCTGAGCATTAATGGTCTTGTTGGTAAAATACCAGAATGGTTGGGACAGTTGAAAAATCTTCAACAACTTGGATTAGCTTCCAACTTTTTTGATGGTCCTATACCAGCTTCTTTAGGAACACTTCAAAATTTGACAAACTTGGGAATTTCAGGAAACCAGCTAACTGGTACTCTACCAGAGAGTTTCGGACAGCTTTCTGAATTATCCGTTCTTGATGTTTCGTCTAATTTCCTCATAGGTACTTTATCAGAAGTTCATTTCAAGAACCTGAGCAAAGTGAAGATTCTTGACCTTTCATCCAACTCCTTCACTTTGAATGTTAATCCCAACTGGATTCCTCCATTTCAGATTCGAAATCTTGACATGGGGTCTTGCCATTTAGGTCCTTCTTTTCCTACTTGGCTCAAGTCTCAAAAGGAGCTTAAGTTCCTAGATATTTCAAATGCAAGTATTTCAGATTCAATTCCAGGCTGGTTTTGGGACATTTCTTCTAATCTATCCCTGCTGAATTGTTCTTTTAATCAGTTAAAAGGTAATCTACCAAATCCCTTACCAATATTTCCCTTTGCAGATATAGACCTGAGCTCAAACTTATTTAAGGGAACCATTCCTTTACCTAGTGTCCCAATTGAATTGCTTCATCTCTCAAACAATAAGTTTCAAGGTCTCATCCCTCAGAATATTTCTGAAGTCATGCCGGATTTAATATTCCTGTCTCTTTCGGGTAATGAAATTGCGGGTGAAATACCAGCTACTATAGGAATGATGACCCTTCTTCAAGTCATTGATCTATCAAACAATAAGCTAACAGGAAACATTCCTTCAAGCATAGGGGGATGTTCTTACCTAAAAGCCTTAGACCTTGGGAACAACAACCTATTTGGCTTAATTTCAAGTTCCTTGGGTCAGTTGAGGCTACTTCAGTCATTGCACTTAAATGATAACAAATTCTCAGGAGGGATCCCCTTTTCTTTCAAAAATTTATCCAGTTTGGAGACACTTGATCTCGGAAACAACAGACTGTCTGGAAATATTTCCTCTTGGATATCTGATGGTTTTCCAAATCTTAGAATCCTCAGATTAAGGTCAAATTCAATTTCAGGAGAACTTCCTTTAGGAATGTCAAACTTGAGTTCATTGCAGGTCCTTGATCTTGCAGAAAACAATTTATCTGGCACAGTTCCAACAAGCATAGGAGACCTCAAGGCCATGGCGCAAGAGCAAAAGGTGAATGAATATCTGTTGTATGGGAAGTATAGAGGGATTTACTATGAAGAAAGCTTGAGAGTGAACTTAAAAAACCAGTTTCAAAAGTACAGCAAGACTCTATCACTTCTGATCTCAATAGACTTGTCTAGAAACAACTTATATGGAGCATTACCTGTGGAAATGACTAAGTTGCACGACCTCGTGGTTTTGAACTTGTCTGGAAACCAAATCATTGGACAAATCCCAGAAAATATTTCAAGATTACGTCAGTTGGGATCGCTTGATCTCTCGAGTAATAAGCTTTCTGGTGTCATCCCATCAAGCATGGGATCGATGTCATTCTTGAGCTTTCTTAACATCTCCAACAACAATTTATCCGGTGTGGTTCCTTATAAGGGGCAGATGACAACTTTTACAGAGTCTGCTTTTGAGGGGAATCCCCATCTTTGTGGAGCTCCACTTCTAGTACTGTGCCAAAATGGAAACTCAAACGATACAGCAGTACTAGAGAATGACAGCAGCAATGAATTTCCTGATAAATGGTTTTATGTGAGTGTTGGATTGGGATTTCTTGTAGGTATTCTAGTTCCTTACTGTATCTTGCTCGTTCGAAAGCCATGGAAACGAGCTTATTTCAGTTTCCTGGATAGAGTCATCGACAGATTTGTCTCAACTGGAAGCAACAGAATAACCACTAACAGAGTTACCAGCAGACGATCAGGTCCAAGCGCTAGATTTTCATTTTAATCATTGTATTAAGTTTCATTAGAGGTAAAGAAGGTGAATCCCGTTGTACATAAGACATCTTTGTACTATTTTTAAAATTTAAATTTAGTAAAGTGTGCTCTTCTTGAAGATATTTTTGGAACCTTGGTAATTATGCAAAATGTTGTCGATATTTTGATCATAGAAAATTTGCCATCGCGCCTTAAGTGGTTTTATTCCATCGACTACATTAAATCTCACTAGATTGCAATATCCAAACGGTTTGCTTCAGTTTTGAAGTATCTGCAGATGTAAATGGAGAATTATAATAAATGAGGTTGAACTACCCCTGCTACCTCACAATGAATAGATTTTGACATTAGTAAACATTGTAAATTGAGAGAAGAGGGGTTGCTCTGATGGTAAGCAACCCCCACTTCCAATCGAGAGGTTGTGAGTTCGAGTCTCCCCAAGAGCAAGATGGGAAGTTCTTGGAGGAAAGTATGCCGGTGGTCTATTTGGAAACAGCCTCTCTACCCCAGGGTAGAGGTAAGGTCTGCGTACATACTACCCAAGTGTTGTTAAACATTGTAAATTGAGCAACATTTATCAAAGTTAAATAACAAATAGCGCAGCTTTCTGTCTGTTCATGACTGCATGCCTACCAGTGTAAGGGAAAGCATCACTCAACTAAGACTTCACCTAAGGTGATAAAAATTACAATAAATAAAATTCTGAATATTCAACTAAGACTCAGACTAACGAAATCCCTAGCTTTAACTAGTAAATGCATAGCAGACTAGCAGGTAATGAATCACAGATATTAAAAACATTGAGATACAGCAACATTGGTGAAATTGTAACTTCATTATTATTTCAATGATTGAATGAATTCACGTATACAAATTAAAGGGCATATACATATACCCAAGAGTTGACTAACTAAAAAAATAGTCAAGTGAATCACAGTACAACGATTCTCGTGGGAAATTGAATCATAATATCGTCTCAAAACCTTCTCCTTTCCCAGCAGCGTTTGGGAGCACATGGATCTTTCGCAGGCTTAGGTATCTCGTGAAAATCCACCATTATAGTCCTTCTCTTTGCTTTGTTTTGCTCTGCAACCCTAACTTCATACTTCCTCTTACTTGATTCAAAATCCACTCTCGATCTCTTCTTCTTCATTAATATTTCTTCAGTGCAATGCTTAGCTGTTGTTAATGTCGTAGCACTGTTCTTGCTTAGGGCGCCAGCATCACTGTCCGTCTTCTTGAAATCTTTGCCGCCGCTCTTCTTCATAACTCCTCTGCAGTCAACCTTTGTTACTGATTTCAGATTACCAGTATTAGTAGTCTGCAGGTTGTTGCTTTGGGTGTCAGCGTCAATATTCTTGAAATTCCTCATAACTCCGTTTGTTGCTGATTCCAGATTAACAGGAGTAGTAATAGCCTGGAGGTTGTTGCTTTGAGTCCGTTTTGTTCCTTGTTGATCACCATCATTCAAGTGTTTGTGTTGTTTGATGGGCAGCTTGATCTTCGTTGAACCACCACTGCAATTCTTGGACATCGCTCTTACTCTTGTATTCATGCCAGTGTTGGCGTCGCTACTATTGAAACCCTGTTCTTCTGTTGTTACGGTAGACTTGGTCTTTTCTTTCTGATGTTGATCATCAAACATAGGAGTCTTTTCAGGAACAATTGATTCCATATACTCCACATCGAGAGAAGAATCGTCTTCATCACATTCATATTCTTGAGCTGATATTTCTGGATTCATCAACCACTTAATTATAACGTTCTTGTGCTTCTTATACTCCGTCGGATATTTGCATTCGCCTACTGTTATAGCTGCTTGAATCAACTCAAAGATATCTGGCTTTTTTTCTATGCCAAAACGCTTTAGAAACATTATTTCTAAATCCATTACACTCAAAAAATAACAAATTGAAAGAAATTGGTAAGACTCTGGTAGTGTCTCTAAGTTATAAATAGGGCTTATTTATAATACCAACTACTATCCCATTCTAACTAGGAAAACATACCAAAAATTTCCTAAAATGATTAGGATTTGCGTATCCTGGTAGGAATAGGTTTTGGCGAGGGATAGTTCTTTTCCATTTTTGCAAGAAATATATAAATGTATATTATTAGTTTTTAGGCAAGTTGCACGTGTGTCCCAATCACGTGCCTTGCAGTACATTTTTTTTTAAAAACGGCTTAAAATAAAGGGGATAAATGCTACGTGAAAAACGATTTATGCAAGCGATATGGTGTTAAACTCAAATAATTGGATATGGTGATATATTTTGTCGTTCAATCATTTTTATGTTATTTGAGGAACAAATATGTACTATGATTAGTAACCTAATTTTTTGTCAATGTTGATTTCCTCTTACAAATCTATCTATATCTATTTATATTCATATACTATACTATATTAAAAGTACGAAGGCCCTTAGCGAAATATCGTTTGCCTTGTTTACCCTTTAGAAAGTTACTTTCACATTTGACAAAATAGTTATTTAATAATTTTCCAAGATATTTAGAATTTTGAAGCCGATTAAAATTTTACTTATTAAATCTTTTTTCATATTTAAGCTATAAGGAATTAAATTCCAATATTTAGGACTTCAAAGTCAATTAAAATTTTACTATTCAAAATAAAATATATTAACCTAGAGGGAACATAAGTTATGTTTTTCTTTCTTTTCGCTTTTTTCTCTCTCTTATTTTACTTATACAACTTTGTGCATTTATTCTCCTTCTACTGTCTCCTAATGAAGAAAAATATGGACAAAGTCAAAAATCATTTACGGATAAAATTAGAATTTTGACATTCTACAAGATGATTTAATATGATAAATATTTAATATATATACCTTTGGAAAACAAATGTCGTCAAAGATTAATCAAAATGTAGCATTTTGATTCTATTTATGCGAAAGTGATTTGTAAAATTAGAATAAATTTTATGTTAGTATAGAGATTGAGATAATTAACAACATTTATGAGATAAAATTTTTACTTTATTGAGTTAGCTATATAAGATCAATAATCATTTTTTAGGAACCTACGCTTTTACTTCAACTTTTAATTTATAGTTTCATATAATATTTATGTGATCTTTTGAAATGTTCACTCAGAATAAAATACATGTGCAACATACGTACCAAAAAACTAGTTATTGTAAAAGCACAAATAATTTATGCTAAATATTGAACGACTAAAATATCATCGAAACATTGATTGACGTTTATGCCCTTAAATATTTGTATAATTTAAGGATCTAATTTTAAAATTACCTAATTGTGGAATTCTTTTTCGATTTGAACTACATGTACACCAACGCTACAAAGTTGATTCTACTTGGATAAAAAAGGCATGTCCATAATATTTTTAACTGAATTATTATTCATAATTACAAAAAAAATATAGTTGTGGGGAATATGAGATTTACGACTTTACGTAGCATGTTGTAAAGTTAATACAAGATTCTTCCTCAGGATGTGTTCTATTTGAAAAAGGAAGAGTCTATTTTTGAGTTCTATTTGGAGAAGGGATTTAAAAAAAAAATTTAGAGATCATAAATTTTTACAAATATAAAAGAAAATTTTAGTACTAAGCTCTAAAAATATTTATAACATTTAAGCAAAGTAAAAAAAATATTACAACCATTTAAAATCTTAATTTATATTAGTTCATTTAAAGTTAAAAACTAAATTAAGATAGATACCTTGTATAACATACTTTATGTTCCTAAATATTATGAGCTACTACATAATTCAAATAATTGAGTTAATTTTAAAATATCAATCGACAAAAAATAAATAAATATAAGTTTTAAAATATAAAATCTAATTTTAAAGGAAAAAGTACAGGGGCAAGTTTGTATGAATATCTTTCTTTTATATGGCAATAGAGTGGTTCTAATAGTGCATATGAAATTCAAGTAAATTTATCATCTTTGTAAGTTAAGACGATATCACTTTGAATTCAAGTATTCTATTTATGCTATACCATTAATTTCTAGATTCAAAATGATTGTCGTATTTTTATCACGTCAATTAGAGATGTATAAAGGAAACCGACAAATCGCACCGACCCTATAATCCGAGTCAAACCGAGAAAAAAAATTCGACTATGGTTTGGTGTTGGAAAAAAAATCCGGCCATAATTGGTTTGGTTTGGTTTTAACTAAAGAAAGTTAAACTGAAAGCAAACGAATCCGACTTTATATATATAGAAATTTTAGATATATTTAATATATAAATATACTTATTGTGATGTAATTTATAAATATTTCTTAAAAAATTCATAATTTTATCTTTTAAAGGTATTATTTCAAGGTTGGACTTAGTACTTTTGAATGCTTAGCCATTAATTTTAGTAAATTAAATAATTCTAACAAAAGCCTAAACCAAAACCAAATCAATACTAATGCTAACAAAAGACATTCAATTTAATATTACGAACGAAAATGTATTGAATATCTACTTTTTGTTTTGCAATAATTTAGATAAAAATGCATAACCTATATTTATTTTTCTTTAGTGATTGGTCATGTAATTAATACTCCCTTATTAGTCTATATATTTAACACGACTTAATACCTTTAGATTATGTTTATTTTATTATGGCTTTTTAATTAGCAGTATTTATATTACATAATTTATTGTTTTATTTTTGAATATTTTAGGATAATGGCATGACACATCTCATATTTTGTATTATTTTCTTGGGAAATACTTTATATAGTTGTATCTTATTAGGATTAAAGAATTATTTTGAGCATGCGTATGTTTTATTTTACGAAAATTTTACCGGAAAAAAAAACCCTCGAAAAAATTCAAATAACCGAAAACCCGAGAAAAACTGAAATTGAAAAATCCGAGTTTTATTGGTTTGGTTTGGTCTTTAGATTTAATAATCCAACACAATTGACTTGGTTTGGTAATTGTAAAATACGAACCAACCCGGCCTATGTACACTCCTAACATCGATTACTCTACAATGATCGTTTCATCTTGTAAATAATTTGTTGATAAACTTAGTTAGTTGTTCTTTCACGTAAGAGTTATAACTAAAGAATTATGTGAACGCACGTACATAATGACTAATATTATTATAAAAGTAGGAAGCTCTTAACTTAAAAGTCAAATTACTAATTTACCCTTATCCTATTAAATTGACCAAAAAACAGTTTAAAATACCATACGCCTATTCGAAGACGCTTCTTTCTAACAATGGAAAAGGGTCAGAACTGCCCTTAACGTAGTGCCGCCAGGTTAAAATAACCCTCCGTTAACCTATTTTGAAGAAAATGCCCCTACCGTTAAAATTCTGGCATATTTGTGCCCCTAACGTATTGACTCCAGTTTAAAAATGCCCCTACCGTTAACCTATTTTAAAAAAAATGCCCCTACCATTTTAAATATAAGTACAGTCAGTTGTTAAACTTAGGCGCACAAATATGCCACATTTTTAGCCTGAACTGTTGCACCAGTTTATTTCATTATTTATAAAGCCAGAAGCCGATGGCACTTTTCCGTCAATCTTGGTTTTTCTCTGTTAACCTAACCGGTTTGCCCTCTTACCTCTTGTTCAATGAATTTTAAGTTTTTAAAAATTTGTATTCATCCATTTCAATTTACATAACATATTTTTCTTGATAAATAAGATAGATAGATAAATATGTTCATGTATATTTTCTTTAGTTAAGGACAAAAATAATATATACGTAACTTAAAAGTTAAATTATAAAAAAATCGTTTAGGAAAAGTTTTTTTTGGTAATTGGAGACATTTATTCATAACACAAACTTAGTAGTCATTACAACAAGGATTTGTCTAGGCCACGCAGTGCCTATCCCATCTCTATTAAAAGCTGAAATAGTAAATACATGCGGAAAATAGTACAATTTTAAATCAGCAAAAGAGTCCAGGCTGCATCCATCGTTCGCTACCCCATTAGCTTCCCTGAATGCATGTTTCACTGGCGATGATCCCGCCTCAGTTAATAAGAACCTGCAATCATCCACAATATTTTGATAAGCAGTTTTTCCTTTTTTAATTAGGTTGATAAGGTCCTGGCAGTCTGTTTTAATGACTAAGGGGGTTAGTCTATTCTGGATGGCTAATTGTAGACCTTGTAGTAAGGACATGGCTTCCATTTGGATGTTCGTTGCATTCATAAAGCCCTTATTGAAACCTAGTATCCATTCCCCGTTGCTATCTCTGAAGACCCCCCCCCCCCCCTCCCATGCCACCCATTCCTAGGTACCCTAGACATGATCCATCTATGTTTAGTTTATAGGTTATCAAGTCTGGTGGATCCCATTTTATGTAAATTATCCTTTTTGGTGAGCTACAGGGGCTCCAGTTGCTAAGGAAGAGGAATTCCTGTGTGCTATTGATCACCTTGCTTATGTTGGGGTATGAGTCATTCTTGTGAAAGATTCGAGCATTCCTTGTGGTCCATAAATACCAAATGAGAAAAGGTAAGAGGCTGGGCCAAGAGATGTATTGGTTAAAGCTTTTGTTTGATTTCGGTTGGAGTTTTAGCCAGCGGAAGATAGTTGGATTATTGTCCAAGGGTGGATAATTGTGTTTTATGTGACATTGCCTTAATATTTCCTTAGAGTAGGTACAATAAAAGAGAATATATTTTATGTCGTCCTTCTCAGCTCCACATATGGTACATATATCTGAAGTGCAAATATTACGTTTTGTTAGGAAGGTGGCTGTTGGGAGTCTGTTGAGGGTAAGTAACCACATGAAGTACTTAAGCTTATTAAGAGTGTTACATTTTCCTCTACTTGAGTTTCCTGCATCGAAATAAGATCATAGGCTGCCTTGATTGAGAAAGAGTTATGACCCGGCGAATTCCAGGATATTTTATCCTTACCAAATAGGAATTGTCGAATATATGTGCTATGGATTTTTTGGCTTATTTCATTAAGGAACTCTAAGGATAGAGTTAATAGATTAAAATACCCATGCTGGATGATTGAGCTGACCTTCATATCCTCTTCCCCCTTTTGGAGAGGACCTTGGATACTGTTTCTTAGTTTGTTTCCTTGGTTTATCCAACGGTTGTTCCACAGGTTAATATTTTCTCCATTCCCAATAGTCCAAATAATCCCTTTCTAACAGATCTTTATTCCATTGTGAATGTTTTTCCAGATATGAGAGGAACCCGGCTTAGGTATTAGATTGTCATTGTAAGGGGCGCTTCTATCATATTACTGTGAAGAGTTCACCCAAAGGGATTCTTTGTTGTTCAAGTATCTCCAGGCCAGGCTAGTGCTGAAGGCCTTATTTTTGTATTTGGTTTTATAGAATCCAAGGCCTCCCTGATTCATTGGAGAAGTAACTTTGTTCCAATTTAGTAGGTGAAACTTTCTTTTTTCCTCCGTGCTACCCCATAGGAAATTCCGCTGGATAGAGTTTATCTTGTTTTGGGTAGCTTTCGGTTGATCAAAGATTTGCATGTTGAGGTTAGGAATGGCTGCTAGGGTCGCTTTAATGAGGGTGGTTCTTCCTTCTAGGTTCAGGAACCGGCATTTCCATCCTTTTAGCTTGTTGTTTAGGTTATCTATAATAAATTGAAAGTCTTTTTTTGATATCCTCTGGTTTGTTATGGGGACGCCCAGATATTTCCCTATTGAGCCGGAAAATTTCATATTTAAACACTTACTAAAAAGAATCTGAGTATCAGGGTGGGTATTTTTTGAAAAGATAATTTTTGATTTGCTGAAATTAATGGATTGGCCTAAAAAATCATAGAATTTGTTCAAAGTGTCTATAATAGAATTACAACTTTTTTGGCTTGCCTCCATCATATGAATGAGGTCGTCCGAGAAGAAGAGGTGGGATATTTGTGTGCCCTTTTTAGATATGGTTATAGGGTCCCATCTACGGCAGTCAACCTCATGGTCAATGAGCCCAGAGAGCATTTCCATACAAATTAAGAATAAATACGGGGATAGGGGTCTCCTTGCCTGGTGCCTCTACTAGGGGTGAAGAATTTTGTGCTTGACCCATTTATTAGGATGGAGGTGTATGTGGAAGATACGCAAGACATTATAAGCTAAGATAGTTCATCTGGAAAGTTTAGGGATTTCAGGGAGAATCTAAGGAAGGACCATTCCAGCTTGTCGAAAGTCTTTTCTAAGTCAATTTTGATAATGATTTTCCCTTTATTTCCCTTTGTATTTTTGAAATAGTTTTGGACTTCATGCACTATAATGGCATTGTCCAAGGCTCTCCTACCCTTTATAAAGCTAGTTTGGGAGGAATGGATAATATTATTGAACAGCGATTTTATTCTATTTATTATTATTTTGGTGACTACCTTATAGGCCGTGTTGCAGAGGCTAATGGGTCTATATTGCCTTAGGGTTTCAGCATTCAGGTGCTTAGGAATTAAACAGACAAAGGTTCTGTTCATTTCTTCAATCATTTTCTTCTTAATGAAGGATTCCTTACGGAAGTTCACCAAGAGGTTATTAGTGATTCCCCAAAAATTTTGATAGAAGAAAGGGTGAATGTCATCTGGTCCTGGAGCTTTTAGAGGTTTAAAGGAGAATAGGGCATTTCTAATTTCCTCGTTGTCTGGTGTTTTAATGAGGGAGAGGTGTTCATTTAGGGGAACAGAGTATAAATTAGGCATATAGGATAGATTTTTTTGGGATGAGGTATGATTTGTGCTATATAAATTTTTATAGAGATCAGTAATGATGAGGCCCAATTCTTTAGGATTGTGGAACCAGTTGCCAGCTTCATCCCTTATGCAAAAGATCCTGTTTTTCCTTATTCTTAGTAGATTTGTGAGATGGAAGAATTTAGTGTTCGTGTCACCATCTTGGATCCACTGGATCCTTGATTTCAGCTTCCAGAATTCCTCTTCGAGTTAGAGAATTCTTTGAAGTTATTCTAGAAGATCCTCTTCTTGGTTTGCCAAGAATATACTGGTGGCATATTTTGGGGAATTTTGGATACCTTCTATTCTAGTTTGGATTTCATTATTCTTTTTGAAAATATTTCCAAAAGTATCTTTATTCCATATTATGGCTTTATTAGTGAAGTCATCAATAGCAGATAAAATATTAGGATTATTTGACCAACAATATGATACCAGTCCCTTAAAGGTGGGATGTGATAACCACATGGTTTCAAGGCGAAATATATAGTTATTTCTACCTGGTTTTTATTAAGGACAAGTTGTATAGGGCAGCGATCAGAGTGAGTTCTTATTATGTGTTTTACACAAGCTTCAGGAAACAAACTGATCCATTCACTGTTAGCTACAATTCTATCTAATCTTTCCATTATAAATGCTTTTTTATTCCTTTTTCTCTTATTTAACCATGTATATTTTGGGCCTTTAAAACCTAGGTCTATGAGATTGCAGTTATTAAGACAATTGATAAATTTCGATACTCTATTATTATTCACCGAAAGGCCACCAAATTTTTCGCTTGCACAAGTAACTTCATTAAAGTCTTTTAATACTAACCAGGGTCCCTTGTAATTGCATGCTACTATTTTTAGGTTATCCCAAAGTATGATTCGTTCTTCTAGTAGACTACTCATATATAATAGAACATAACCAAACTTTTTGAAGAGATTTTACCTTTACTATGGCGTTGATTTATTGGTCAGTTCCCCCTATTTGATCCACAGTTACTTCATCACCGTTCCACATAAGTGCCATTCCTCCCGAGGTCCCCTGTGCCGCAACTTGAGCTAAACCTGAAAATCCAAAGTCCTCCATAATAACATGATGATCAGCTAATCTTATTTCTAGTAGGGAAACCACACTAGGTTTGTGGTAATCAAGCATTGATCTAAACGCTCTTCTAAAATCCATATTTCCCGCACCACGACAATTCCAAGAGATGAAACTCATGCTTATGTTTCTATTGTTTGAACTCATCTCCCGAGTGGGAGGAGAGTTCCCCCTGCTCGACGTTCCTTCGTGGTTCATCCAATAGTTGGAGAACATGGTCGGGACCAACACCATTGCATATTGGTAGATCCCCGGCGTCCTCAAATTTTTTATCGTTATTGAGTATTTCCTCAAATCCAATAGGCAACTTAAGATGAATCTTTTTTATTTTCTTTTTTTGAACACTAGGGTTTTTGGTGACCTTAGAATTCCATGTTCCAATATCCTTTCCGTTGGGTCGTTGTCCTCTTCTTCCTCCTATTGTCTCGCTGGGCTGGATGGCTGAACTTGTTTCAAGGGTGGTTGAGGGGCTGCTGGACTGGCGGGGGGAGCTTGCTAATTCGTCATGGGGTCCTGCATGTATGTGTTGGAGCCATACAAGTTCTAAAAAAGAGGTACTGGGTTCGGTGGTGGTTGAATGTTTGGGAATAGGGGGAGTGAGTGTTGAGGAGGTTGAAAGGTTGGAGAGGGTTCCACATTTGAATCTGCCATGCAAGATGTGTCCATTGAGTTGGCAACCCTTGGTTAAAAGTTTGTGCTTGGTGTATCCATGGGTTGTTTATGATGTTTCCCATGGTGATTCTCATCCCTTCCGCTATCATTTGAGCCAAGTAGCATGGATCCTCTATTTGTATTATTATGTCCTCCCCATTGATCCTTAGGCTAATACTCAATCCATGTCCCATTAGTCCTTGCTCTAGCCAGCTTTGAGGGGTGTGATTTTGTTGTAGTGGTAGGGTTGTGAATAGAGTTGGTGGTTGAGTGGGTTGAGGAGTTGTTCTTGCTTGTTGAAGGTGTTGTTTGGTCGATGATGATCCTCCCTGATCCATACATTTCTTTTTGTCCTCATGTTCCTTCTGTGATAGTTGTTTGGTAGCCTTGGCATTTTAAGAGGTATTGTTGTTTAATAAAGAGTTTATGATGGTATTAATCTTGTTAGGGCCGATAGTTTCGTGATAGGTATTTAAAGGAAAATTTTCGTTTAATGTAATATCCACTGGAGCATTTATGCATCTTAGCTCATTAATGAAGGGGTTCAAATTGTTGGCTGTTGTTGGATTGTGATTTGATTCCAACGTTATTTATGGGGGTGTTGATGTGAGGGATTAATAAGTTCAAGATGAGAGAACCTATTAGTAGTATACATAATAGGGCTGCCACTTTTTGTAGTACTAGACATATTGTAGCCTAGGGGTTGTTTGCAGCTGCTTTGGCTACAGGTTTTCCGTGTCTGTTTGATTAGGTGAAAGGGTTGTCAGTTGGTTTTGAGTTTTGTAATATGGTCGATTGTCCTTAGGATATTTTAGGTCACGGACCGTTTGTTCCTTCTTGTTGCTTTATGGCTTTGTGCAGAGAAAAGTTGTTTCAGGTGTATGAAAAAATGTATTTCCTATGGCATTAGAGGTGGTCTTTTTCCCAGTGTGTAATTGTCTTGGGGAGCCCAGATGGTCTGGTTCGAACTGGGGAATGAGAGCTGGGTTTGTGCAGTTGTTTTCGAGGGGTTTGTGCAGGGGTTTATGCATGGTGTTTTCACGTTCATGGCTTCATGCTTGAGGCTTTGCTTTGGTTTTCTTCTATGATGGGATACAATAGTCCAGCTCTCTACTTTGTTAGTAATGGACTCAATCTCTTTGGGATGGTCGTTTGGGTTCTTTGTCTTGGTTTCTTATTTGGTCGTTTCTTTGGGTTTTTTTGGGCAGGCTAGTGTATTGTGGCCCAGGCGACCACAATTTATACAAAGAACGTTAAAACCCTCGTACATAATTTTTTGGTAGTGTTTGCCTAGTATTATGGGTTTTTAATGGTATCTCTATTGGAACTAGGATACAAAGACGAGCATATTTCCCCCTAAGAGCTGAGGAGGTACATGCATCAATACGTAGAAGTTCTCCTAATTTGTCACCTATCTTCTGAAGAATTTCGTAGTCATAGAATTCCGTAGGAAGCTCAGGTAGTATAGCCCAGATGGCCAAGTAAGTAAGGGAGGCCTTCGATGTTACAAATCCGGGCTCCCATTTTCTTACGGTGAGGAATTGGCTTCCTATGTGTTAGGATTTATGCCCGTCACTAGAGGGGGGGGGGTGAATAGTGCGGCACGAGAATATTGATAAATATTGCGGAATTAAAATTGCAGGAATAAAATAAATTCGGTAATTAAAATAGCAAGGAAAGAACACACCGAATTTATCCTGGTTCACCACAACTTGTGGTTAGTCCAGTCCCCGAGAGACTCTCTCGAGATTCCACTAACTCCGTTAAGCTTACGGGTGCCTAACAAACCGTTACACTTGCTCGTAAATGTACACTCTACAAGACTTCAACTTGCTCGAGGATACCGCACCTCAAGACTTCAACCACTAAGATTGAGGGTACTTAGCAAACCCGACAATCAATGAGAAGATATATTCTTCTTAAACACCTTTCTCTTTTACAACAAGAACTCTCTCAAAAGAGTAGATAAAGAGATACAATATTAGCTCTAGGAACAAGTCAAAGTTGTCTCTCAAATGGCTCAACAAAGGCTCTATAATGATGCTCAAATAATATCAATATGTATATGAATAATGGGAGTTGTTGTGTATTTAAAATCACCTCAAAAGACCTCTATTTATAGGGGTTAAAAGGTGCATGTCCGTTGCTTAATTGACAATCAATTATGTTGATTTTATGCCAAAATAATCGATTATGTGATTGCATAATCGATAATCTTCTCAACGTTCATAAAACGGAACGTTGGGAAGGCAACGGATAGTGAAATAATCGATTATTCTAATCACATAATCGATTATGTTGCTCCAGTAAAATCTGGAAACTCAGCAAAGCTGGTATATACCAGAGTATACCAGAATCAAAGCTGGAGTATACCAAAACATACCAGAGTATACCAGAATCGAAAACTTACTTCAAAAACTATTTTGGTTAAAATGAAAACGTTAAAATCATTTTGTTTGAAGTATTTGAAATATGTTTATGATAAATATGATTTGATAAAATGATTTTATGCATATTTATGATGACCTATGTTGAGCCAAAAGACGAGATAACTTAAACGTTGCTCTTACATTGGTTATACCTAACGACCTACGCCTTGGGTCTTCGGTCTTGAACTTTTGAGCTCGTCTTTGGCTTGTCTATGCAATCCATTCATCAATATGCTTCTCCGCATTCAATCTTGATTGTTTGTCATATAATAGCGTTGTTTGACACTTGACTTCATTGTTTGTCATTCATCGACTTCGTTGTTTGTCATTCATCAAAACCTATACCTGAAAATCATGCTAATACAACCAAAGCACATATATCATGGATAGAATGATTTTCTACAATTTCCTCCTTTTTGATAATGACAAACAACAGGAGATATGCATATCGGATTCCCCCTAACTTCATGCTATATTTCAACATACAATTCATGCAAACAATTCCCCTTAATGATAATTCTCCCTCAAATAAGGCATACTATAACGTAGATACATTCCCCCTTATTTGATGCATATCGCCTAAACCCTTCCCCCTTTTGGCATTAGCAAAAAGGAGTATACAAAGGCTACTTTTCCCCTTTCGACACTTCCCCCTTTTGGGTATACCAATTGTTAGTGTCAAGAATAAAAATAGAAAATATAATGAGGAATATATATTGACGATTAAGAATCATACCAACATAAAATAATAACAAATGTTAGTAGAAACATACCAACCATAATAATGGTTATTTTTTGCAAATCACATATCAACTATTAATTTTTAACACACCAATAGTTGTAAAAAAACATGAATCATTTATTTTTCAGAATATACCAAGTGTTAATTAAATTAAAAATAATATTCATCAAAACATGAATCAATCATTAATAATGATACCAATTGTTATTCAAAATAAAAGTTATCAAAATATGAACAAAAATAATTAATACCAATTGTTAACAAAGATATATTAATCGTTAACACATATCAACTATTTCGTTTTTATCAAAAATGTGATAACTAACCAAAGTTCCCCCTCGATGCAATAAGGTTTCGTACTTGGTGCATCTACTACGATATTGTAGTCTTCAAGCACACCTGCAAACATACCTAAAAATAGGTTTTTGGTACCCAACTGCTTTTGGGTCCTTGGGGGTTAGGTAAATAATAATCATAGCCAAATGATAAATCTCTATGTTTTGTAAAACATACGGGTGTTATGTGTCCTACCTGGTTGCAACAATGAAATATAACATTCGGGTTGTGCATATGTCTTGGTTGAGCCAAAAACGTTCTAGGTGATCTAAAGTTGTTATTCCTAGAAGCGTTGAAATTCCTAGAATCATTTCTAGGTGGTCTAAAATTATTCATTCTAGACTCATTAGTGAAGTTCCTAGAATTATTTCTAGGTGGTCTATCATCCTTTTTCATTTCTTCAATTGTTTTAGGATTATCACCACTACGTTTTTCTAGTGTGTTTCTAAGTTCTATGTTCTCTATTTTCAAAGACTTACAAGAAGAACAATTTGAATTTTGATCAATTGAAGAGGCTTCATTCATCTCCTTAATTTTATTTCTAAGATCAATATTGTCATTTTCCAAAAAATTATTTTTCTCTTCTAAAACTTTAATTTTAGCCTTGGCCTCTTTGGAGATTTTTGAAGACTTTTTCAATTCATCATACAATTCTTGAAAAGCTTCTTGTAATTCTTCATAAGAATAAGAGTTAGAATTACTTACCTCTTCTTCCTCGTTGGCATGAGGCATAGTGCGGCAGTTTCATCGCCCGAGCTGTCCGAATCCCATGTCACGCGCCTATGGTGTTTCTTCTTTTTCTTGTCCTTGGGTTTTGGACAAAGTGATTTAGTGTGGCCAAGTTTTCCACAATTTTGGCATGAAGGACTTGGTTCTTCCTTCTTTATTTCCTTCTTCATAAACTTATAAAACTTTTCAATTATATCATCGCTTTCCGAATCACTTACCTACTCTTTTAGAAGATGAGGCTTTGAAGGCAAGACTCGAACTTTTACTTCTAGGATAGAGATTAAGAATTGTGCTTTCATAAGTTTCGAGGTTACCTCGTAGTCCATCAATTGTGACGTTCGTGATTCCTATAGACTCTTGGATGGTTTTGTCTTTGGATCGCCATTCGGGAGTGAGACTCCGCAAGATTTTTCGAACTAGATCTTTGTTCGAATATACTTTTCCGAGAGCATGGAGATCGTTGATGATCATTGAGAACCTTTCGAACATACTACCGATGCTTTCGTTCTCCCTCATTCTAAAAAGTTCATATTCATGTGTTAGAAAATCAACTTTAGATTCTCGGACTTGAGGCGTACCTTCATAAGTAATCTCGAGTTTATCCCACATCTCCTTGGCGGTTGTGCAACAAGAAATCTTCCGATAGTCATCCGGGTTCACCGCACAATATAGCACGTTGATGGCTTTTGCATTTCTTTCAACCTTCTTGATGTCCTCGGCATCATATTCATTTTCCTCCTTTGGAACCATGATTTCCCCAACTTTCTTTGTTGGCATTTGTTCACCGTTCTTGATGATTTGCCATAATCGAAAGTTGTTTGATTGGATGAAGATTCTCATCCGCTCTTTCCAATATGTGTAATTTGTTCCGTCAAGTAGTGGAGGCCTATAGGGAGAGTGTCCTTCGCTCATCATTCCTGCGTTCAATATTCTCAACAAAAAATATATATCGTTCTCTCAAACGGTTAAGGCTTTCAGAGAGTTAGGCTCTGATACCAATTGTTAGGATTTATGCCCGTCACTAGAGGGGGGGGGTGAATAGTGCGGCACGAGAATATTGATAAATATTGCGGAATTAAAATTGCAGGAATAAAATAAATTCGGTAATTAAAATAGCAAGGAAAGAACACACCGAATTTATCCTGGTTCACCACAACTTGTGGTTAGTCCAGTTCCCGAGAGACTCTCTCGAGATTCCACTAACTCCGTTAAGCTTACGGGTTCCTAACAAACCCTTACACTTGCTCGTAGATGTACACTCTACAAGATTTCAACTTGCTCGAGGATACCGCACCTCAAGACTTCAACCACTAAGATTGAGGGTACTTAGCAAACCCGACAATCAATGAGAAGATATGTTCTTCCCAAACACCTTTCTCTTTTACAACAAGAACTCTCTCAAAAGAGTAGATAAAGAGATACAATATTAGCTCTATGAACAACTCAAAGTTGTCTCTCAAATGGCTCAACAAAGGCTCTATAATGATGCTCAAATAATATCAATATGTATATGAATATTGGGAGGTGTTGTGTATTTAAAATCAGCTCAAAAGACCTCTATTTATAGGGGTTAAAAGGTGCATGTCCATTGCTTAATTGACAATCAATTATGCTATTTTATGCCACAATAATCGATTATGTGATTGCATAATCGATAATCTTCTCAACGTTCATAAAACGGAACGTTGGGAAGGCAACAGATAGTGAAATAATCGATTATTCTAATCACATAATCGATTATGTTGCTCCAGTAAAATCTGGAAACTCAGCAAAGCTGGTGTATACCAGAGTATACCAGAATCAAAGCTGGAGTATACCAAAATATACCAGAGTATACCAGAATCGAAAACTTACTTCAAAAACCATTTTGGTTAAAATGAAAACGTTAAAATCATTTTGTTTGAAGTATTTGAAATATGTTTATGATAAATATGATTTGATAAAATGATTTTATGTATATTTATGTTGACCTATGTTGAGCCAAAAGACGAGATAACTTAAACGTTGCTATTACATTGGTTCTACCTAACGACCTACGCCTTGGGTCTTCGGTCTTGAACTTTTGAGCTCGTCTTTGGCTTGTCTATGCAATCCATTCATCAATATGCTTCTCGGCATTCAATCTTGATTGTTTGTCATATAATAGCGTTGTTTGACACTTGACTTTATTGTTTGTCATTCATCGACTTCGTTGTTTGTCATTCATCAAAACCTATACCTGAAAATCATGCTAATACAGCCAAAGCACATATATCATGGATAGAATGATTTTCTACACTATGAACCAGGGTTCCTCGTGAAGGGCTTTATTATAGTTGTCTTGGTTATTAAATCTTATTAGATAGTAGTCGAAGCCTAGGTCTATGCGGGAAATCGTTTTCGAGGGTTTCCAAATCGCTTGGAGTTTTAGTTGAAGAAATTGGTAACCCACTCTTTTCCCGAATACCTTCACAATAAGGGCAGTTTTCCTGTTCTTGTATAGCCTTTCTTTGTCCTCGGAAGTTATGGGGATGAAGACATCATCGTCTTCTCCTTCTGAGAAAAGAAAATCCTTTTCATCCATGGTAGTGATATCCATGTTGATGTCGTTTTGAACGCATATATTAGCCATGCTGCTAGTTGAAGGCTTGTTATTTAGAATACTTAAGAATGTTGGCTTGCCTTCATTCCTATGTATTCCCGATATCATCAGGTCATTTTTTATGCTAGGGTTTTGTATGGTGGATTGAGGTATAGCAGTGTTCTTGATATCAAGTGTTGGAGAGGTAGTCTTAGTTCCGTTACTTGGAAGGTTGTCATGGATAATCTCCATGTTGGTATGAGGTTCCTCTTGGCCATTTTCTGGATTGATTGAGTTCATGTTGTTGGTTAATGGGATATGTTGTTGGTTAATGGGATGGTGATGGAGGTTGATGTGAGTGACTATTTAGAGAGAAGCTAGACTCTCTCTCTACCCCATTTTGTTTAGAAAAAGTTAAATACCCTACATATACAAATACAAAAGAACTTATCTAAAAGTCACAAGCGTTAGTGAAAAAAAGAAGAATCATTATTCTAAACATAATTATTGTTAAGATAGAAAATAGAATTATGTCCCTCTTGCTTCTTATATTAATGCCTTGATAATATAGTTAAAAGTAAGTAGTGCCTACTGCTAAGGTGTATACTACATATGATCACACCTTTTCAATCCAAAGATGCTAAATATATTGAACGGCTTGAAATTTCTTCTTGAAACCTTGATTTATAGGAAATTTTGGTCATCAACAAATTTCCAGTATGTATTTCTACTCTTACTCGGAAGTAGAGAAGCCTAATTGCAAACCGATAAGGACTTGGGATTAACCAAGTATATATCATCAACAACATACGTTATGTCTCAAAATGGTATTCAAATTGTCTCAAAGGATGAATCAAGGAGAAAGTGGCCAGCAAATCGGGTTCCACTTTCTTTACTTTACATATTTTTAAATAATCTTTTACTCTATATCGTCATTTATAAGATTTTATTTTGGATAAGTTTTAATGCTTTGTACGGGATGAGATCTAAATATATTGTATTCGCATATTGTGACTTGAAATTGTTTTGACATTATATATATATATATATATATATATATATATATATATATATATATATATATATATATATATATATATATATATATATATATATATATATATATATATTTGTTCCATACTTGTTATATACTAGTCAATTAAATAGGTTGAATCGTTGTTCATATTGAAAGGAGTCGAGATTAATAATATATATATATATATATATATATATATATATATATATATATATATATATATATATATCATATGTTTGTTTGATCTGAATAAACGATAAAATTTTGATATGTTTGTAACAACAAATTTTCGCGTCGAGAAAAATAAATAATCAGGACTAGAAAATTGCGTAACAAATGTAGTATTTGATTTCAATAAATGAAAGTATTACAATCTCTATAGTATTCCTCTGATTCTTCTTTTCAATAGTAAATTAATTCAAGGGCATTTGAGCTTGATCTTGAATCTATATTTGTTTCCACTAATGATGATCTTGTTCTTGAGCTTGGGCTTGATTGCTTGAACTTGAACTTGATTTGGTCTTCGTTTTTGAGCTTGAACTTGACTTGTTCTTCGTTCTTGAGCTTGAACTTGACTTGTTCTTCGTTCTTAATCTTGAACTTGATTGCTTGAAGCTTGAAATTTGTGGAGGAATTTGCACCGTTTGATCCACGAGCTCTTTCTTGCTTCTTGTTATAACTTCTGGTCCCCTTTCTGAATTGTGAAGACCCCTGTTTATAGTTGTGGAAAGGAGGAGTTGTGATAAAAACAAACTCTTTCCGACGAATCAAATTGATGTGTGACATGGCCGCATTTGATTGGCCATAACATGTCACTTGCACATGTGGCATGTTTCCATTGGCTTTTTAGTGTGGCTTTGCATGCCTTAACATTTTGACACGTGGCATGATCCTATTGGATCTTCCGTTTGACTTGGGCGCCACGTCATTTGACACGTATCACCAAACTGGGCCTCTAGAAAGATGACATTTTGGGTCTAGTAAAGTGGGCTCATCACTTTAGCCCAATGGATTATGACTTATTTATTTAATTCATATATTGGACTTATATAATTAATTCAATTATATTAGCCTATAATATTTATTTAGATCAATATATCTTGAATTTAAAATATAATTCAAATTATTTTATGGATTTAGTTTAAGTAAAATATATATGCCTACAAATGCCCCCTAATTCAAGACTTGTGAAAGATATAAACTTTCAAGACTAGTCTTGAAGTATTTACGAGAACAATTTATATCTTCTTTATTACAAATGGTTGGCCGGATTAATTCATGCATATCCCTTTCAACTTGTAGCTTAAAATGACTTATTATCAAATTAAGAAAAAGACTAATAGCTTTATTTTCTATTATTTTGAAAGTAGTACGTCAAATCATAGATAACACAAATGAAATGGCCAATTGTGCTCATTGATTTCAAAAGATTTGCACGTGACTTCATTCGTTGCATTCGAAATTCTGATGAAGAAGTAATTTTCTTTCTTCATTCACAAGCAGCAATGAGGCAATTGCACTTTCGCTTTAAGTTTTCAACAAAGGAAATAATTCCTTTCCACGTAGACAATTGCTAATATATATTTTCTTACTTCATTAGGAATGCAAGCCCTTTTGAATGTGCATGTGGGTACGAAACACACGTCGACTCATGGTAACCGACTTCAATTAGGATATTAACTCGTACAATTTGAGTTTGACAATACCAGTAGTCCCACATCGGGAAATAATTCTCCAACAACGGCTTGAGATCTCTATATAAATACACGCGCACATCTTTGTTTAGTATCAATTTTCATGTTTGCAAACTATTTGAGTCTAGTTTCATGGACTCGAAAGCATTGATGTGAAAGTAATTTCTTCTTTTCTTCGTTGTTGTTGTTTTTTTTTTTTTGTGGGTCAAGCGAGAAAGATTTGTTCTTTCTCAACGAGAGAATCCATGCATGAAGAAGACGTTCTTGGGGTGTGAGGGGATGAGTACTCATTAACCGTAAACCGTCTAAGCCAAAGATTTATTTTATCTTAGGCAAATAACATCACATTATTTATGCCAAAGATTTATTATTTGAAGCGAAGACCATTACTCCGTCTGAGCTAATGATTTCATCTTGTTTAACTTCATTTTATCTAAGGCATAGACCATTACACCGTATGGGCCAAAGATTTATTTTGTCTGAAGTAAAGATCATTACACCGTCTAAGCTAATGACTTCATCTTGTTTTAAGATTTAACTTCATTTATCCAAGGCATAGACCATTACAGCGTCACCATCTAAGCTAATGACTTCATCTTCTTTTAAGATGTAACTTCATTTTATCTAAGGCACAGACCATACACCGTCTAAGCCAAAGATTTTTTTTGAAGAAAAGACCATTACACCGTCTGAGCTAATGACTTCATCTTGTTTGAAGATTTAACTTCATTTTATCTAAGGAATAGACCATTATACCGTCTAAGCCAAAGATTTGTTTTGAAGCAAAGACCATTAATACCGTCTGAGCTAATGATTTATTCTGCAAAGGCGAAGACAACCATCCAAGCTGAAGACTTTACTTTGTCCGAGGCTAGGACCATTACACCGTCTAAGCTGAAGACTATACTTTGTCCAAGGCGAAGACAAGCAAAGTCCATTATACAATCTAACTTGAAGATTTTACTTCTCCACCAAAAGATTTGACCTTTTGGTGTAAAGGAATGAAAATTTGTCCTCATTTCGAGATACATGAATCAAAGATTGTATAAAGCATGATTTTTTTTCTTTCAAAAGCTGACCACCAAGAATATCTCTTCAACTTCAATCTTCACAGGTAAATTTGTGATCTCCTTTATATAGATATGTTTCTACTTTTTTTTGCAGGTAGAAGAAAAAATCAATTCCAAAGATACTAAGTTAGTAAAGTTAACCTCACAATCAAAGAATCTTTTGGCTTTACATTTCAACTTGAAGACATGGAAGACTTATAGGCTTCTACATGAAGATTTGACATATCTGAAGACTTCTCTTGAAGATTTAGTGCATTTGAAGACTTTAACTTGACGATTCAACTTGACAATTTTGCAGAATTGGGGACTTCAACTTCTGGAGAATTTGAAGGCCTTAACTTGACTTAGCGAATTTGAAGACTTTACTTTGATGATTCAATTTGAAAACTTTCAAAATTGAAGACTTCAACTTAAAGATTTGGTAACTCAAAGGTTTCAACTTCACTTAGCAGATTTCAAGTATTCAAATCAAAGACTTTGTGTATTTGAAGACTTCAACTTAAAGACCTAGAGGGCCTAAATATTCCAACTTGAAGATCAACGGATTTGAAGACTTCAACTTGAAGACTTACGGACTTGAAGACTTCAAATTGAAGACCGACGAACTTGAAAAATTCAATGCAAACACTTGATATCCTCCTAAAATCGGCCATCGAAGATATCAATTTACCATGGAGGATTGCCCCCTTTAAATCAAATGAGGTCAAAGTTCCACATGAGTATGGCATTTCATCTTGGTCTTGCGTTCCTTCATACTTCATTCGAACAACAATTGGGGCAATATGTATCTTTTGAACTTATGCGACTGAACTTAGAATGAAACTCTAAGCTGCCTACGTACCTCGGTGAAGAGGATCAAGTCATACTGTAGTTCAGACTCGGTGATTTTTTTTATGTCCTAACTTTTGCCTTGGCCACCTCTTTCAAGATTTTCAACCTAGCGGACTTTTTTTTTTACTTTTGCCTAGTCAGCCTCTTTTGAGATTTTCAACCTAGCGGACTTTTTTTTTATGGACCGTACGCAGTTTATACTCTTGTGGGCCAGGAGTGTAGCAACATATAGTCTAGGCTCGTGCGTCATGGAGCGTCATGACTTGTAGTTTAGGCTTGTACGTCGAGGAGCGTCATGACTTGAAGTTTAGGCTCATACGTCGAGGAGCATTATGACTTGAAACTTTATGGATAATACTTCTTCAAAAACTTGCCGTTGATGGGGCCGATTCTCATATCATCTGCATCGACCAGCTTGTAAGCCCCACTTGAATAAGCTTCTTGTATGACATATGACCCATCCCATTTTGAAGTGAAATTCCCTGCAGGTTTATGAGAAGTAATTATGGGTCTTCGCACGGCAAGGACTTGATCTCCTACTTGAAAGGATCTCAGATGAACTCTTTTATTGAAGGCGCGAGACAATCGATCTTGATAACATTCAAGACTCTGTTGAGCTTCCAACCCTTTTTCCGTCAAGAGCTTCCAACTCTGCTAATCAAAGTCGATCATTTTCTTCATCAGTGATCCGTTCTTGAATAGCCAGTCGTAATGAAGGTATTTGATGTTCAAGTGGCAAGACGGATTCGACTCCATAAACGAGTGAATAAGGAGTTGCCTGTGTTGGCGTGAGGTGAGTCGTCCTATATACTCGTAGAGCTTCTTCCATACGGTCATTCCAATATCGTTTGGACTTGGAAACAACTTTCTTTAACGAGTTGCATTGAGTCTTATTGAACGCCTCAACTAGACCATTTGCGGCAACATTGTACATCGAAGAGTTACGTTGCTTGAAACCAAAGAGATCGCAAATCTTGTTCATCAACCTATTATCAAATGGCTTTCCATTATCCGTTATTATGTAACGAAGAATGCCAAAGTGATAAATGATGTTTACTCAGATGAAACTTGCAACATTTTCCTTCTTTACTTCCTTAAGAGCAACAGCTTCAGCCCATTTTGAGAAGTAGTCAATTGCAGCCAAGATGTATAAGTGCCCACCATATGACTTTGGTAGTGGTCCAACAATCCAATCCCTAAGCGTCAAATGGCCAGGATGCAACGGTCGGGGGCAACACTTCAGGAGGTTGATGAATAAAATTCGCATGGAATTGACAAGCCTTGCATCTTCGAGCGTAGTCCAAGCAATCCTTTACCATCGTTGGCCAATAATATCCCATCCTTTATGGAAGTGCAGCTTTGGTCCAGACTGGTGTGACCCACATACCCCAGAATGCGCTTCTTGCAAAGCTTGGAGTGCTTCATCTTCCCCTAAGCATCACAAGAGTACTCCCTTGAATGATCTTCTGTATAGGGTATCTTTTTAGTAAAGGAAGAGAGGTGCACGACGACGGATTTCAGTCCTTCTCCTCGGATTTTCTTAAAGTATCCCATAGCACAAGTAGTCGATGATGGGTTGTCGCCATTCTTCTTTCTAAACTTCAGAAACAACAACAAGATGCTTGAGTTCGTTTTCTTCATCTTCAACCTCATTTGGCGGTGGTACTACCATTTTTGGCAGACGGTAACTTGCGCTTGGTCAGGAAGGGCTAATGATGAAGCTAGAGCAGCTAAAGCATCAGCCTTCTTATTTTCTTTCCTTGGCACATGCTGAATAGTCACATCTCCGAGCCATCCCATCAACTTTTTAGCGTAATCATGATATGGGCGTAGTTCATGATTCTTAACCTCGTAACTACCCAAAAGTTGATTGACCACTAACTGGGAGTCACCAAAGACTTGCAAAGCAATTGCTTCATATCAACGGCCATTTCAAGCCCAAGTATTAATGCTTGATATTCATCAACATTGTTGGAACAGAGTTGTGTCAAGGTGAAGGAGTAGGGCAAGACTTCACATTGGGGAGTGACAAATACTACGCCAGCACCAGCTCCTCCACGATATGCAGCGCCATCAAAGTACATCTTCCATGGAGGCTGAACTTCAACGATCATGGCATCCTCATCAGGTAGTTCATCAGTTAACTCCCAATCATCAGGTATAGGGTGATTTGCCAAGACGTTTACTAACGCTTGCCCTTTTATAGCCTTTTGTGGGATGTATACAATTTCAAATTGTTGAAACTGGAGGTACCACCTTGCTAGCCGATCACTAAGAACAGTTTTTGATATCACGAACTTGATGAGATTTGCTTTAGAAACAAGACGGACAACATGAGCTTGAAAGTAATGCTTCAAATTTTAATTAAGAAGACTAGCTACAACCACAACTTCTCAATTGGCGAATAATTCAACTCGTTTGGTGTCATCATCCTGGTCAAGTAGTAAAGAGAGTTTTCTTTCCCTTCACTATTTTCTTGGGCAAACAGTGCTCCAACAAATCTTTGTTGTGCCGCAATGTATAGTATCAATGGCTTTCCAGGTATAGGGGCCGCTAAAACTGGAGGCTTCATCAAGTATGATTTAATGCTTTCAAAAGCATTACTGCATGATTGGTCCCATTTGAAAGGGACACCTTTCTTCATAAGGCGACTGAATGGTTGACACCTCCCGGCTAGGTTCGAGATTAATATCCTAAGGTATGCTAGCTTTCCTTGCAGACTTTTTAATTCATGGAAATCTCGGGCTCAAACATTTTCAAAATGGCATCCACTTTGGCTTGATCGATTTCGATCCCTCGATGTCGGACAATGAAACCAAGGAACTTTCTAGAAATAACTCCAAAGGTGCATTTCAATGGATTCATCCTAAGTTGGTATCTCCGGAGTAATTCAAATACCATTCTCAAGTCTTTCATGTGGTCCCCCTTCTCTCTTGATTTCACCACCAAGTCGTCAAGATAGCATTCGACATTCTTGTGGAGAAGATCGTTGAAAATATTTTGCATAACCATTTGGTAAGTAGCATCAGAATTTGTCAAGCCAAAAGGCATTACCTTGTAGCAATAAATACCCTTGGGAGTGCGGAACGGAGTAAGCTCTTCGTCTTCTGGTGCCATGCGAATTTGGTTATAGCCCGACGAACCGTCCATGAAAGACATTGTCTCGTAACTAGTAGTAGCATCGATCATCAGCTCTGGAATAGGAAGCGGGAATTCATCTTTGGTACACGCATTATTGAGGTCTCTAAAGTCAACGCATACTCGAATCTGCCCATTCTTCTTCCTTACAGGGACAATACTTGAAACTCATGTTGGGTATTTAACTTCCTAAACAAATCCAGCTTCAATGGGTTTGTTAACTTCAACTTCAATCAGGGGAACCAAGTCCGGCTTAGAGTGCCTTTGAGCTTATTTAACTTTGCAAGCACCATTTTTGATTGCAAGGTGATTGACTACTACTTTCAGGTCCAAGCCTGGCATTTCTTTGTAACTCCAAGCGAAGACATCCCTGCACTCTTTGAGTAGCTCAATATAAGTGTTTTCTTCATCAGCTTTAAGTAAAGCACTTAGGTAGGTGGGTCTTGGTTCTTCATCGGTTCCAAGGTTAACTTCTTTTAAGGCATCAATCGTCATCTTCACTCCTTCTTCAAGCTCAGGTGGAGCATCGTTCGCATCTTCATCTTCTTGAGGGTCCCCATCATCGAAGGATATGTGATAACACGGAGAAACATCCTCCAATTTCGCATCATCCATTAGAGATAAAACACCATGCTCACCTTGTGCAGTAACATGATACGAAGAACCCACACTTTCTTCGTCTTCATCACGTTCTTTAGTATAGACTACAGTGTATGGCTTCACCTTCAGTACTTCATCACACGAAACCATGACTTTTGTTTGTCGCTTTATTCTAGAAGGAACCAAACTTTGGAAATCTTTAGAGATCTCCTGGATTTTAGGTGAAGCGGTGTTCTTATGCTTTGAAAATTTCTCCGAAAGTTATTCCACTTCTTTAGTGGGCCCAATATTTCAAACACTGAGGTCTTCTCGGGTGATTTTCCAAGTCGATCAAAGACAGAAGGCCTGTTAGAAGTGGCTGATTAATCTTCTACATTGATATAATTGCTGCTCTCCCTTCTTATTGAAATGCGCACTAGTGACGGCTTCCCTATCCCAAACTTTCACGTGGTTGCCTCGTTGCAGCTTCTGATGGGAGCTTCCCTAACTTTGACGGCTAGTTGGGATTGTTTCCAGCATTTTCAAATAGCTTGTAATCGTTAGGGTCAAAACCTTCATTTGTTCGCTTTGTAGGGAGTGCCACATTCTGTAAACGATTTTGGGCTACAAACCCTGTAAGTGGCATTGAGGACGACTTTACTTCCTCAATTCGTTTTACCGGAAGAGTTAACTCCTTTGGCATGTTGGTTTGGATATTATATGATTCACCCTCGTCTTTCTTCCTTTTAGGGACATATTGGAGCACGGTACTTACTTTCTTTCCATATGACATAATACCCCCTTTATGAGATTATTCACGTTGGCAAGTACCTCCTTTGTAATAGCTTTGGCTTTAACAATAGTCACCTCAGCTCTTTTAGTTATGGGTTCATCATTCCTGCTTTTCATGCCATCATCAGCTTTCAGCTCCTTCACAATGCAGTTCTTCAAGTAGAACTTTGCATCGGCGAAGTGTGGCTCAGCCTCAATGAATGGCTCATCATCAGCAAACATTGTGTTCTCGACTTCACCCTCGTAGTATCTTAAACATTGATGGTAGGTAGATGGAATAACTTTATTCTCATGTATCCAGGGCCTCCCAAGCAAAACATTGTATGAAGTCTTCGCGTCGATCACATGCAACCTTGGACTTGATTGCATATCTTCAATAGAATTCCCAGCCTGATCGCGCCTATGGCTCTTTTCCCCCATTGGTTGAATCCTTGGATCATCACACGACTTTCTGAGAGTTCGTTCATGGGAATACCAAGTTCTTTCAGAGTGTGGATTGGCAAAATGTTCACCAAGGATCCTCCATCAACCAATATCCGATTTACCCTTTCGTCGCCCATATAACCAACCAGATACAATGGGCGGTTATGAGGAGTATCACCTAGCAAAAGATCGTCATTTGTGAACGTGATATTTTCCTCACTAGCATTAACTTCTTGAGGGGCGGACTCGATAGACTTTTCTGAAGATGGTGCCAATGGTAGGTCATCAGTCTTTTCTTCCCCTTTATCAGCGTGGCAACAAGAGGCATCAATGCCCCCATGGGAAATCTTCGTGCGGAACCATCTCGGTAAAAATTCCTCCAAAGTTACTGGATTTCGTGGCTTTTGAGGGTGGTGCATCTCCACTTTTGCTTTCTTCAAAGGAGTAACTGGATTCTTTTTTATTGGTCTTTTTACCATCATCTTCCTTGTTGGTTGTTCTACTGATTCTTTTCGCGGACTCCTTTTGTGGTGCCTACGACGAGTCACCAACGTCCAACCTTCATCATCATCAGGTTGTTTGTCTTCAACTTTGTTTTTCTCCAGTAATTCTTCATCTTTACTTTCTTTAATACCGCATAATTCATCCAGACTAAATGATCCAAAGATGATAGAGACTTGGTTTGCGCTTGCTTCCTCATCTTCCAGCACGATCTTCTTTTCACGAGCCAAGTCCATGACTTTATCCTTGAAGGCAAAGCACTTCTCCAGAGGGTGGCTTACAAGTCAGTGATATTTGCAGTAGTTTGGGTCATTGTTTTCCCAGATTCATTTGGTCGCTTCATCTCCGGAAGCTCAATGAGATTTAACTCGAGGAGTTCTTCGATAATGGCTGGCATATCAGAATCCAGGAATGGGTACTCTTTCTCCTGCATCTCTTTTAGAGTCAACTTTCCACTTGTCTTGTCTTGAAAAGAAGTGGATTTCATACTCTGCTTCTTGCTCACCTTTTTCGTGAACTTCATAGGTGACGTATTGACATTCATAGCTTCTTTGCTTTCAAATTTGGGTACGAACTTGTCCCACTTCCTGACTTCTTGCTTTTAATTCGCTTTGCGAGGTTCATAGATAGGCTGCCTTTCATTTCCAGCAGAGGCCATGCTCAATTTCATGTCATGGGTACGAGTTGCAAGTTCTTCAAATGTGCTAGGCTTGATACCTTGCAAGATGTAGCACAACCCCCAATGCATGCCTTGGATGCACATCTCTATACCCGAAGCTTCATTAAGCCTGTCTTTGTAGTTGAGGCTTGCATTCCTCCAACGATTGATAAAGTCAATAACTTGTTCCCCCTTTCTTTTACGAGTACTTGTGAGCTCTATCATACTCACAGTGTGATTTGTGCTGTAAAAGTGATTGAAGAACTCTTGCTCTAGTTGATCCCAGCTATCAATAGATCCAGCCTCGAGGTCCATGTACCAATCAAAAGCATTTCCTTTTAATGAGAGGACAAACTGCTTGACGAGGTAGTCTCCATAAGTCCCAGCATTGTTGCATGTCTCAACAAAGTGCGCCACAAGTTGCTTTGGGTTACCTTTACCATCAAACTGTTGAAACTTTGGAGGTTGATAGCCAGCAGGCATCTTCAACATATCGACCCTTGCAGTGTACGGCTTTGCATATGTAAGGGAGGATATGGCAGTAACTTCATATTTGTTCTTAATGGTTTCTTATATGAACTCCTTAAATTGATCGATTGAAATCATCCCTTCATATGAGACAGGGATAGCCTTAGTGGATGCTGCTTGTCTGAGAGGGGGAGTCACTCTCTAGAGCTTCTGGGAGCTTGCTGGGTGCATGGGTGGATTCTTCTTCCATCAGAATTCCCACCATGTCTGTTAGCTTGTCAATTATGACCTCTTGATTTTGCATGCATTTGGTCAAGCAAGCGATTGCCTCTGTCAAGCTTTCCAACTGCTCCTCCATAGATGAAGTGTTTGTCACCATGGCTGACATAATTGTCGTGGACGACAGAGAGTAGCATGGATTTTCACACATATTTATCCTTGATTGGCTCACGCTATGTGGTGTAAGTATTTACTTCATAGTATAGTGCTTGGATACGGAGAGGTCAAGCAGAGCAAGAGTTTTCTTGATCTTTTCAACAACATCACTTCCTCCTTCAGATGCGTTTGTGGCAGATCTTGCTCCTTTAGAGGATGAAGATCCAAAAACAGGGGTTGATGCGTACAAGTTCTTGTTGTGCTAAAGAGCTTGCTTTGCTCCTCGTAACCGGTCCGAAGCTTCCAAAGGTAACATCGAGGATGTTTTCCACATCAGCATAGAACTTGGAGTTAGCTGCCTTGGTGGAAGTTGAAATGGAGTTGATTTTCTTTGAAGCCATATCAATGTTCTTGGACTTTGTTGATTGAATAGTTGAGATGAGAGGTAGAGATTGTCCCACTGGGCGTGCTAGAAATTTGTAACAACAAATATTCGTGTCGAGAAAAATAAATAATCAGGACTAGAAAATTACGTAACAAATGTAGTATTTGATTTCAATAAATAAAAGTGTTACAATCTCTATAGTATTCCTCTGATTCTTCTTTCCAATAGTAAATGAATTCAAGGGGCTTTGAGCTTGATCTTCAATCTATATTTGTTTCCACTAATGATGATCTTGTTCTTGAGCTTGGGCTTGATTGCTTGAACTTGAACTCGATTTGGTCTTCGTTCTTGAGCTTGAAATTGACTTGTTCTTCATTCTTAATCTTGAGATTGATTGCTTGAAGCTTGAAACTTGTGGAGGAATTTGCACTGTTTGATCCACGAGCTCTTTCTTGCTTCTTGTTATAACTTCTGGTCCCCTTTCTGAATTGTGAAGACCCCTATTTATAGTTGTGAAAAGGAGGAGTTGTAATAAAAACAAACTCTTTCTGACCAATCAAATTGATGTGTGACATGGCCGCATTTGATTGGCCAGAACATGTCACTTGCACACGTGACATGATTTCATTGGCCTTTTAGTGTGACTTGGCATGCCCTGTCATTTTGGCTCTTCCATTTGACTTGGCGCGCCACGTCATTTGACACGTGGCACCAAACTGGGCCTCTAGGAAGATAACATTTTGGGACTAGTAAAGTGGGCTCATCACTTTAGCCCAATTAAATGGGCTAGCCCAATGGATTATGATTTATTTATTTAATCCATATAAATTGGACTTATATAATTAATTCAATTATATTAGCCCATAATATTTATTTGAATCAATATATCTTGAAATTAAAATATAGTTCAAATTATTTTATGGATTTAGTTTAAGTAAAATTTATATGCCTACAATGTTTTATAAGGATTTCAAAATATTAGTTGAAAATCCAAAATAAGTCAAAATCCTACAAGATGATCAAAGAGTTTTATACTTTTCAATGAAAGGAAGCATATAAAAAAAATGAAAAGTTTCTAATTGGAAATTAGAACAACCCAAAATAATCCTACAAGGATGATAACGTAGTAACTCAAAGTTCATACTATATATGGTAATTGTGGAAAAGAATACAATAAATTGGGACAACATATAGTATGAAATGTAATTCTTTTTTTAATACAAGAAAGGGCATATAATCTCTTATTAAATTGAGGAAACCGACAAACCGCACTGTTTGGCTAAAAAGTACTTAACTCTTTAGCCAAGGGTAAACGCTATCTCTTTTGGCTACTCTCAGGGAGTTGTATAATATCCCTGACTGCATCGAGATGGCTCCCGCCGAGATGGACTATGCCAATATGCATAGGCCTGGGTATTGCACATTTTACGAGTATGCTTTCCGAATCGGGTATAGCCTCCCGCTTAATACTTTGACGGAGGAGCTTTGTCGCTCGTACGGGGCGTGTCCGACTCAACTTACTCCGTACGCGTTAAAGGTTTGTAGGATTCTTACTACCTACGGGGCGAAGGCCGAGAAAGAGGATACCGTTCACCACCTCTTGCAAATGTTCGGCGTGAGCTTATTAGAGGCTCAATGATCCAATTAGTACGTCGGCGCAAGAAGAGTTTTGTGGCGCAAGCGGACGACAAGACCAGTCGTAAATTTTGAAAGAGATTTTTCTATGTGCGTACTGAACACCTGGTGTCTAACCCTGAAGGGTTTCCGGAGGCGTGGAACGAAGCATGTAAGCATTCATGTATGTAGCTTTTATGGCAATCTTATTTTGATGGTTTTAACCATTGTAGATTTCCTTTTTCCTTTATGTAGTGACAGCTCGCCCTCCTTGTTGGATCGATGACATTAGGTCGAGGGTGCAAGCGTTGATACCGTTTGCGGAGGAATGTCGTACCTGGCCGGAATCCCTCAGGCTCTATGGCCCTTCAGGTAACGGCCTTGCTTGATTTTTCTTTTCCGTTATGACTTGGGGGTTCCCCATAATTTTCTTGCCCATATCATAAATATCTTGGTAGGTCGCGGCGCCTCTAAGAAGGCTCAGAAGAAGAATAAGAAGAAGAAGAAGAAGAAGAGAGTTGTGGCCAGCCCTTCTAGGGAGGCATCTAACCTTGGTGAGGAGGGTATGATCCTCGTAGGTACGTCTAGGGGTAGTGTTTCTCCCCCTCAAGATAGGAGATCACATCAGAGGCGGCTCCGGAGTTAGTTTCTGAGGCAGTGCCAGGGGCCATACTTGAAAGGAAGGTCATTACTACCCTTATGAGGTGGCATTGGAAATATGGTCGTAGCTTCCGGAAAGCTACTAAAAGTGCCAATGCCATCCTCTCAAGGTTTGGGTACCGGGTTTCGATGTCCACTAAGGTTTTGCTAATGGAATAAATAGGAGATTGTGTACCTTTATTTTTGCGCACTAGGACGGTGCTGACCGCGACTTCCGATACGGCCAAATTCACCAACAATTGTTTGCCTGGGTTGGCTTTGACCAGTAGGGACGGCGATGACAGATATGGCTTCAAACTTCTCAGAGCATCGACGCATTCTTCGTTCCATTGTAGTCCTTGGTCTTTTTTCAATACACCAAAGAATTTGTGGCACCTATTGGAGGAGCGTGAGATGAACCTGGAGAGGGCGGCTATTCGACCCGTCAGCTTTTGCACTTATTTTTGCTGCTCAGTATTTCCGGGATGGCTTATGTGTCCTTGATCTGGTCTGGGTTGAATGCGATGCCCCTTTGTGATACCAAAACCCCAGGAACTTTCCCGAGGCCACATCGAAGGCGCACTTTTCTGGATTCAGCTTCATACCGTATCTCCTTAGTACTTTGAAGGCTTCTTTCAGGTGGTCGAGGTGGTCCTCTTTTTTCGACGACTTCATTAGCATGTCGTCGAAATAGACCTCCATCGTCTTGCCGAGTTGCTCTTTGAACATTGTAGACACTAGCCTCTGGTATGTAGCTCCCGCATTCTTGAGCCCGAAGGGCATTACCCTGTAGCAGTATGTTCCTTGGTGAGTGATGAAGGTCGTTTTCTCCTGATCCTCCTCGGCCATCATGATCTGATTGTAGCCAGAGTATGCATCAAGGAAGCTCATGTCCTGCCATTGCGTCTATCAATTGGTCGATGTGGGGTAGTGGGAATGAGACTTTTGGACATGCTTTGTTTAGGTCGGTGAAATCTACGCACATGTTCCACTTCCCATTTTTCTTTTTGACCATTACAACGTTGGCGATCCACTTCGGATACTTGGATTCCCTAATGGATCCATTAGTCAGTAGCATGTCTACTCTTCACTCATCGCTTCGTTGATGGCGGCATTGAATTTTCTCCTCGCCAGCCGCACGGGCGGGTGTAGCGGATCAGCATTCAGTTTGCGGGAGGCAATTTCTTGGGGAATTCCTGGAATATCTGCATGGGAAAAAGCAAACAGGTCTGCGTGGTTAGATAGAAATTCACGGTACTTACTTGGATTCGAAAGACCGTGGCCTATATAAGCCTTCTTTTTGGAATTGTTGTTGCTCAGCTAGACAGGTTCGAGATCTTCGATCGTTGCCTTGCTAGCTTCGACGTCATCGGGATCTTTGATGGCATCTTCTATTGCGTGGACCTTAGTCCCCGACAGGGCTGATTGCTATGCCTCCGCGCTTGCTCCTTTGAGTTGTTGGGTGTGAGTGTAATCTTGAGCTATTTTACAACACTCTACTGCGTGGCTCACCTAGTATACTGTACACTCCCCATGTGGTTGGGAATTTGATCACTTGATAGAAACTGGAGGGGACTGCCCTCGTGGCATGCATCCATGGAGGTCCAATGATGGAGTTATATGTCGTTTCTTGGTTCATTACGTGGAAAGTGGTTTCCATCGTAACTCCTCCTGCCAGGACCGGCAGCATTATCTCACCAGCGGGTTTTTCCACTGCACTGTTAAAACTAGTTAGTATTATACAGCACGGAATTATCTTATCCTCGAGTCCCATTAGTGCAATGATTCTTGGATGAATGATACATGTGCCGCTGCCATCGTCGACCATGATCCTTTTTATATCAGTATCTATTATGTGTAAAGTAATAACTAAGGCATCATAGTGGGGGAAAAACAAACCGCTTGTATCAGACTTATCGAAGGTGATACTATCCTCGAAGTTGTCATACCGTTCGTGAGCGATGGTTCGCTTTAATTTGTGTGTGATGGTGAATTTGACATGGTTGATCGCTGAGTCATTTCCATCCCCAATGATCATGTTGATGGTGCGTGTTGGTGAGGGCGGCCTTGGTGGGCCGTGAGGTTGTTCCCGCCCGCGTGCGAAGTTGAGTTTTGCTTTGTCGTTGAGCGGTTCTTTCAAGAACCCTTGGTTCAGCATCCGGACCACCTCCTGTCAGAGACCTATGCAGTCTTCAGTTTTGTGCCCCCATTCCTGGTGGAACTCATACATGGCATTTAATTTTCTGGTGGCGGGGTCGGACTTCATCTTCGCTGGACATTGTACTTTGTTGCCCAGCTTCTCCAGTGCGTACACTACTTCTGAAGGATACACACAAAATTTATGTGCAGATAACGAAGGAGGCATACCTCTATCGCTCCTCAGTGGGGCGACATGTCTTTGTAAGGCGTCCGCGTGCCTTGGTGGTTGGGAAGATCTGATGTAGGGTTGATGTCTCTCCCTATTGAGGCGTGGGACTTGTTCCCATCATCCCTCATTGGGTCGGTCTATTCGGATTTCTGGGCTTACCATTATTAGCCGCCTGGTCGGTCCATTAAGGTCGTCGTCATCTCCACGTACCTCGGCGCAGTAGGCATTATGGAGTTCTTCCTAGGTGGTGCGGGGATATTGCATAAGACGGCTAAGTAGTTTTCTGGTCGCCCGTGAGCCGTCCCTGCTGAGTCCGTTCTGAAAAGCTGCAACTGCCATGCCTTCAGACAGGTTTGGTAGGCTCATCCTGACCCTGTTGAACCTGGCTAAGAACTTTCTGAGCTCTTCTTCTGAGACCTGTCGGACAGCAAAGATGTCGTTGACCCGTGCTTCTGCTTTGTTGGATCCTGCGTGGGTGGTGACAAATTTATCTGCCATTTCCTCGAACGTGGAGATGCTTTTGGCCAGCAACTGGGAGTACCATGTTAGGTCCCCTCCTGCTAGTATTTTGCCGAACTTCTTTAGAAGTACGGATGGTACATGTTCCTTTGATAAATCATTACCTTTGACCGCCATAACGTAGTGAATCGGGTGGTCCTCGGGATCTGAGGTCCCGCCATATAACTTCAAATGGGGGGGGGGCATTTTGAAGGTCTTTGGGATGGGGTAACGTGCAGCTCCTTCTGTGAAGGGCTGTTCAACGAACCTCCCCACGTCTCGCTTTGGCAGCAACTTAGGTGCACCCGGTATCTTCTCCACTCTTTCTTGGTGCTCCTTCATCTGGTCGCGAAGTGACCTATTTTCATTTTTTATTTCTTCCAACTTTTTGAGGATGGCTGTGAGAGTCCCCCCGTGAGCTGGAGCATCGGCGGACACGTTGTTTGCTCGTGTGACCTCAAGTTCATCTTCGGTTATGGCATGGTCCGTCACTGGTGTTGGTATGCATCTAGCATTTTGGGGCTGCTTTCCAGCTAAGCTACTCAGAGTATTTTCCAACCATTCCTCCAATAACCTCTTTACCTCTGGGGGTGCCTCTTTGGTTTTAAATGTAGAGACATCTTTTTCTCGTGGAACCACTAGATCTTCAGAAGGGGAAGGTAGGTTTTCCACGCTTATTAGGATACTAGGGTTTGCGTGTGGATCATCCCCTTCTGTAGCTGCGTTGAAAGGGCCCCAAGATCGGCTCTAGCATCCATGATAGCTTTCATTCTTGCGTTTTTTTCCAGCCATTCTAGGTTGTAGAAAGTGATTTTTGAAGGATCTCTAGAAGCAAACTACAACTTTGATTCATGAAATCCCCACATACGGCTCCAAATTGTTTGGCTAAAAAGTTAAGTACTTATTAAGCTCAAGAACAATCGAAAATAACATGGGTTCATCGGAATCAAGGATAATATGAACTAGAGAAAACCGTTTTGTTAAGATATGTGATAATAGTGAAGGTAGCTTAAGATGTAAGAACAATGAAGCAAGTAATAATTTTTTCACAAGAGAGAGAAAGATATATATATATATATATATATATATATAGAGAGAGAGAGAGAGAGAGTTGTATATTCTTAATAGTAAGATACACATGAGTCCTTTACAAAGGGAAGGTCCCCTTTATATATTAAAGGACCTTCCTCGAAAGAATCAAAGAAAAGTACAAGGGTTGGTGGTCTCAGTGTACGGGAGAGTCAGAACTTTAAGCGACGTCATCTTGAGTCATGTCGCTTGGTTTGTCCGCTTACTGGGGCCGATCTTATTCGAGTCGGCCTCAATTAGGTCGTTCTCTACGTCAAAGGTATGCGTAGATAGCATGAGAACATAGGGAACCAAATTTGCCCAATACACGCACCAACCCGATAATCCGAGTCAAACAAAGAAAAAAATCGACTATGGTTTGGTTTGACTTGGTTTGGTGTTGGAAAAAAATTCGATCATAATTGGTTTGATTTGGTTTTAACTATAGAAAGTCAAACCGAAACCAAACCAACCCGACATTAGATATATAGAAATTTTAGATATATTTAATATATAAATATACTTTTTGTAATGTAATTTTTAAATATTTCTTTAAAAAATTCATAATTTTATCTTTTAAGGTATTACTTCAAGGTCGGACCTAGAACTTTTGAATGCTCCAATACAACAATCATTACTAATGCTAACAAAAGACATTCAATTCAATATTATGAACGGGGATGTATTGAATATCTATTTTTTGTTTTGGAATAATTTAGATAAAATTACATAACCTATTTTTATTTTGCTTTAGATTTTAGTCATGTAATTAACTCCCTTATTAGTTTAATTATTTTAGCATGACTTAGTGCATTCAGATTATGTTTATTTTTATTATGACATTTTAATTAGCAATATTTATATTACATAATTTTATTGTCTTTATTGTTGAATATTTTAGGATAATCTCACGACATGTCTCATATTTTATATTATTTTCTTGAAAAATATTTTATATAGTTGTATCTTACTAGGATTAAAGAAATATTTTGAGCATACGTTATATGTTTTGTTCTACGAAGATTTTACCGCAAAAAAAATCTGAAAACACCCGAATAACCGAAAAACCAGAGAAAACCCGAAAAAAATTGATATTGAAAAATCTGAGTTTTATTGGTTTGGTTTGATCTTTAAATTTAATAATCTGACACAATTGGTTTGGTTTGGTAATTGTAAAAGTCGAACCAACCCGGTCTATGTACACCCCTACTATTTAGTAACTCTTTAGTTCTAAGTCAACATTCTAAGTATACTTTGTATCCAGCATTTTTAATGCTGAGCAAAATTAGCCACTGATTTATTAAAATTAATATGAAATGACGGAGTTACCGTTTCTTCTATCTCTTGACCCCGTCTTGCTCAGCACATCTTCTTTGCTTCAATGTCAAAAGTCCTTGCTCTTTGTTCATGTTCTCCTCCTCGAGATCGACCAGGTCATAAGCTCATCTCACTAGCTAACCCAGTTCCCCCTATCTCTCTTTCTTGGGGATTAGGTGACAGACTATACAATTTAACATCGAAAAATGAGAGATACTGCACTTCTAAGAAATCTCAAGCCTTTCTATCTGGTTTACTATTTGGTTTGTAGTTTATATTTTCTTTTGTCCAGAACGGAATCTAAAGTAGAGTCTTAATTAGTAGCAATTAAGAAAAGAAATAAGGTAAACAAGAGATCTTAATTAAGAACCAGAAGTTTCCTAAATTTCAAAATGAAAGTTAAATGACAATAGGTCCTGAACTTACAGTTACAAATGACAATAGGACCTGAAGTCCTTAAATTAGACTAACAAACTCAAAAGTTAAGGACAATAGTTCCTGAGCTTAGGCTAAGAAGCCCAAAAGTTAAGGACAATAGGTCATGAACTTAGACTAACAAGCTCAATAGTTAAGGACACTTGGTCCTGAACTTTACAAGTTCGAAAATTAAGGACACTTGGTCCTGAACTTAGACTAATAAGCTCAAAAGTTAAGGACATTAGGTCATGTAGTAAGACTTGCAAGTTCAAAATTTAAGGACAAGTAGTCCTTAACTTAGAGTTACAAGTACAGAACTTAAGGGCAGGTGGTCCTGAACTTTGAGTTCCAAGTTCAAAAGTTAAGGACATATAGTCCTGAACTTAGAGTTGCAAGTTCAAAGTTACATATAGTCATGAAGTTATGAACTTAGAGTTACAAGTTCAAAAGTTAAGGACATGTAGTCCTGAACTCCTGAATTTAGAGTTGTAAGTTCAAAAGTTAAGGACACTTGGTCCTGAACTTTTATGAGCAGAAGGGTATTTTCGCCCGGGCAGGTAAAGTTTATTAAAGCAGTGGCTAAAGACTAAAAACATTTTAAACAGTGGCTTAAAAGTAAATACACGTGTTATTAGTGGTCAACCATGCACTTCCTCCACATTCTACATAACATATTTAAGATTACAAAAGGACATTTTGATACATTATACACTTTTAGTTTAGGATTCACTTTTTTTTTTAGCTCCGTGTCTAATTTGAGATAGATAATGGATCGTTTTGCTTTGACACTATATTATTATATTTTAAGTAATTGGCTCCTTTAGTTTACATCTTGTATATGAAGAAGTTTTACTCAGTAATGGAATTATGGTGTGGCTTAAGTTAATGGTCAATGGGCAAAGTTTGGTGTTTGTTTGCAACAATCTTTGAGTCCTTGGATGTATCTAATTAAAATTTGATTGTTTATTTTTATAGGTAATTTCTAGTGATAAAATTTATACTTTATTTTTACATGTAGAAGACTTTATTTTACGAATATTAATATTATTTTATAAACCGTAATACCACTTGACCCAAAGAATTAATATAATATATAGTTGTGAATATGAAAGAAATTGTTACAGAAAATAAAGCCAACATTGAATTGTTTAGTCTTGTAATTTAGGCAGAATAAAATGTTGCTCTGTTTATTTGGGATCCAAACCCAACGGGCAACTTTTCAGTTTATGAGAAATGTTATTAAGTGTGTGCATCCCCTCATCCGCTTTCTCTGAGTTATGCTTCTCTATCCCCTCCTTCTAATCATGTCGAGTTGTGATTTATCTTGTTTGAGTACATTGCAACCACCCCTTTGTTTTTCAATGCAATGAACCTAAGAACAAATTAACATCTCTATCAAATTAAAGGACGATATGAAAAAGTGTTACTATCTTTTATGAATAGGTTGTGAGTTCGAGTCTCCCCAAGAATAAGGTGGGAAGTTCTTGGAGGAAAAGATGCCGGGAGTCTATTTGGGAACAGCCTCTTTACCCAAGGGTAGAGGTAAGGTATGCGTACACACTACCCTCCCCAGACCCCGCTAAGTGGGATTATATTGGGTTGTTGTTGTTGTATCTTTTATGAAGAGGAAGGTAAAACGACATGTATCAAGATTCCCTTATGCAAGCAAAAAAGAATACTGGCATTGAGAAACAAAAAAATACTACTAGCACGTATAACACCAACAAAAAGTAATATATTTTCCTCCTTATAAATTTGTTCGACTTAATTAGACCTCTCACCACTTCTGTCAATTACTCTCGTATCTTCAGTCGGAATATAAGTTAATCATAACGCCATGATAGCCTTTCTGCAGTTGGATTGCGGATTCAAAAGTGAAAGCATGAGAAAAAGTGGCAAACTTAACTCAAAGAAAACAAAATTGCAATTACACTACAACAGCCAAAGGATGTCAAAATTGAGAGTTGCTAAGAAATGTGACCATGCATCTGGCGCTTTGGAACAATTTATCTACTTTTTGCCAAACTGCAGATTGAACTTCTAAAAGCTTTCCTGCCTTAGCCTGCAATTTTGATTGGCGCCGAATTGTTTCACCATGAATCTGGCCAGGACAATAGAGAGAGGGTTAAATGAAAATGTCAAAATCTGAAAACATCAAAGAGAAATTTCAAGCGGGATAATAGCCAATTCCAGCCAGGCTTATGTCAGTAGTTGAATCCTCAGAACACGCTCTCTAGACCTAAGCTTGACTATCTCACCAATGTCAACATGAGAATAAAAACTAGACAGCTTGTGAGCACAGAAATTTACCTTCAAAAACAATCTAATCAGAGCCTGTATGTACTCAAAATTGTTTCTGCATGAAACCTCATGAATAAAGTAATCCACTAGCAGTTCAATAAATTGCAATTCTCGTCTCTTCTCAGGCTCCTGCTCATCGTCATCATCTATTATCTGTAGCATTCGGAGCTCCATATCCAATGTTGAAGGCGACAAGTTCTTGATATAATCAGTGAATGTTGCAACTGCAAAGACGTTAAACGCGTCATCCTAGAGTCTTTCCAATAATAAGGAAAGTGGATACATATATAAAGAGGAGAGGAGCTTACAATTCTCTTTCTCCGCACATGACTGAAGAATTTGCAAGAATTTAGATGCTGGAAGATCAGTTTTCTTACTGTTCTTTTCCAATTCGGCATTTTGTGAATTATTCACCTCATTAGCACCTTCGCTTGGTTTAAATAATATCTCACCAGACAGAGATGGTATTGAAGGCAAGAAGAAAGGTGCTCTTTCAGGTTTCTTTGGAGGCTCAATGGGTTTGTTGCGAGCCTTTATTATATCCAGGTTGATCAAGCTCTGCCATTGACTCTTAGGCAATAGTGAAAGAGTGACTAGATCTGGAATTTGATGACCTGAATATAAAAACTGGGAAGTATCAGAGGACTCCGATTGCTTAACAATAGTTTTTTTATCACTGTTTTCACCATTTTTTGCAGAAGAAACTGACGGCATCTTAACATTGACTATTTCTTGTCCACTTCCGCATGATGCAAAGCTGGCAGCTCCAGAGAACATCGCTTGATTGACCCACAGGTAGACGCCATTTTGGTCAACATGAGATGTGGCCAAGATATCCATATTAGGCGATAAAGATAATGCAGTGATAGACAGATCAACCTGTACTGCATCTATCTGCCTAGCTAAAATTACATCCCAAATCCTGAGAGTCCCATCCATACTGGATGTCAAAAGCCATTTCCCATCCTCGCTAAAACACATATCAGTGATACGGTCAGTGTGACCCTCAAATTTACGAACCATCCTCTGTGCAATAACATCAAATAGACGGATAACTAAGTCATCTGCCACAGTAGCCAAAAGACCATTAGAACGGTGGAACACAATCTTAACTAAGGAACACCCAATCTCCCATTTATATTTCAAATCACGTCCTTTGAAGTCCCAAACTTTTACATCACCATGGTATCCAGCGCTTATCATGATGGTATTTGTTGCATCACAAGCTATGCCAATTACTTCCCCATTGTGAGCAGCACTTTTACCTTCCAACAGATCAATATAATTGCCACGGCTGATTCCTGACTGCAGATTAAATCGCTCAATCCAACCACCGGCAGTCCCTAGTACAGCAAAATTGCCACAAGCACTAATAGCACAGGCCTTGACTGAAGTGGGATTTTCAGGGCATGGAGTTAAGATATGCTCACCGAGAACAAAATTCTGAAGCCTCCATACATAAGCCCGTGGGGTGTCCATGTGACAGGTAACCACATTGCACCAATCACGTTCCCTGATTTCAGCAACATCAAATGCAATAACAGGCTTCAGTTTTATCTCCTCCTCTTTCAACTTGAGCTTCTTTGCTCTTTTAGACACATGTCGCTGGGAAAGTTCTCTACTTTGCTGATCCTGAACAACAGAAAAAAGACGAAAAGCTCGATCTTGACCAGCAGACAAGATGTGACGTCCATTTGCGTAGAACTTGATACATAGAGGAGGAGCACTGTGACCACTTCTAAACCGTAGTAAACGAGGGTCCCCATCACTTGTATCGAAGATCCACATTTTCATTGAATTGTCTGCGGATGAACTCATGAGGACAGGCTCATTAGCAAAGAACTGAAGTGAAACTATGGAGGAGTCATGGGCCTCCCTGATGACAGAGTGCAGCCTTCTCTTCTCAAGATTCCATATGCTTATAACACCAGATGAGCCTCCAGAAGCTAGAAGCGGCTGCCCATCAGTGCTGAATGACAAGGCATTAACAGCACCTCTTGTAGAGTGGCTAAATGTAGCTACCTCTTCATCATAACGAATGTTATGAACATGAATCTTTCCATCCGCACAACCAACAGCAATAACATCTAGTGCTGGAGATGAAACACAACAAGTAATAGAAGATCCCCATCCCTTGAACTCATAAATTTTCTTCTTTGTGCTTATATTCCAGAGTTGCAAAGCACCTTCTTGACTTCCTACCATGACCTGTTTGCAAGCCACTTAATGTAAAAAAACATGTCCAGTGAAACATATGGGAACAAAGAACTAGCTAAACTACCTTTTTTCTTCCTTTAAGAAGCATGTTTTACATTAGCTTTTTAATTTTGGGTTTCCAGGGGAAGAGGGAGTGGTTGTCTTAACTAATGTCACCAACACATGCGTCGGTTGCTGTGTTACTCAAAGTCAAAAAAAAACATACCTTATTTAAATAAGTGTCTGGATGCATTATGCAGCTAGGAGAAAATTTATCATCTAGCTTTATGTGTCCGATCGGAGCAGGATTCTTGTCTATACCTTTAAACTGCCATATGAAGATATTGCCTTCAACATCCACACTTAGGACGTGTTCACCAAAAAGAAGCAACTGATTGACCTTAGCACTATGGCCACTCCAAGTAGCCACCTGACCAAAGAATAGTGAATCATTGCATCAGAAAAGGATAAAAAGGCCCCTTATTTCATGCTGAACTTCAAAGGTGAGCCCAAAATAATAATCTGAACTGAAACACTTAAAGGAAAAAGGAGAAGACAAAAATGTGCTAATAACCTATGAAATACAAAGAAACAGCAAGTAACTGGTAATAGGAGCAGGAGGACCCAATCCTTGCACCATTTGAAACAAAACCTGACTTTCATCCAGCAAAAGAAGAGAAAAAGGAAAGAGAGATCAGGAAAGGGGACTATTCAAGAAGAGATCCCCTGAAAGCAGATGCCTCAGAAGAACTCTTTCTATCCTCCTACTCCAGAAACATTCAGATCATCAATAAATTAGAGGAAGCTAAAGCTCATCCACATTTATAGCAAAGCTTTCCGAAGATCATGGGTTTTTGTGAACGACGCAATGACAGAAGTAATCTTCAATACATTTCAGAGAGTTCGAAGGGATTCTTCTCAAAATGATACAAGGGTAATAAGATCAATCATCTAGATCATCAGAGTGGGGATGCTTCAGAGAGCTAACATGCACAGTTTTGGGGAAAAGAGCTATTTCCAACAAAGCCTAATCAAGATTAATATATTCAGAGGAAAAAGCAAACCTGATGAGCACGCTTAACAACTGCAATATCACTCCCATAGGCAGCAAAAGTATATTCACGATAAGAAGCGAGAGCTCGAATCTTCTTTGGCAATTGAGGACCTTTAATAATTAAAATATGAATGTCAAGGAAGTGCAGGAAAAAGTTTTAAGAATGACACTAAATAACTCCTTAAAGATTAGTAACAACTCTTTTCCACCACACAATAGACCGAACACCACTTATATTAGGCCAGATGTTTGCCAAAGTGTTCGGGTTTGAAGCTTGTATGAACGTAGTAAAGGGATAAAGTGAGAGAATCAGAGAAAACCTAAAGTTTTAGAAACCAGCAATTTGCCTAGAAAAGACAAATTACTTGATGTTGGAACAAAAAGGATCAGGTACAGTGGAATGGATACAGAGGGTTCATACAGGCAACCCCAAATACTTTGGGATTGAGGCATAGTTGATTTTTAGTTGACAATAATCTGGACATGGCAGTATAGCTAACTAGTACGGGCTGCAATCTAGTATTAAAACTACTAGTAATGAGTAAATTCAACTGATCATTGTTTCTAGAAGAGTAGAGCTCATCGTTTCTTCACTTTTTGTCAGCAGCTGATTGTTTCTCTTATAATACCTTTTTATAAAGATATCGTTTCCCTTATTTTACTGAAACGGTCTTCTTACATATGCCTTTTCCGCCCACTAGCCAATTGACCTTCCCCTAACTCCATAGCCGCAAAACACCGTAATGCATTGACTGATATCATTAAACGTGCTAAACTTCCTATGGAAGTAATGCATGAACATCATTCTCATAACTTCCCTCTAGACCTATCTGCTATTGAAACCAAAGGATTTCTCCTCAAATCAAGTAAGTCTTACAGCTATAGATCAATCAATCACATCTCCTTCTGAAGACAATTTGCTCTTAAAACTTGTATCCATTTTTGTAGCCCTCTTATAAATCCCTTTTCAAATTTTACATCGAACTCCATAAAGAAAACCTGAAGTGAAAAGTTCAGGTCCAACATAACTGACATTAATTCTCCTATCCTACAGTTATAGATTAATTACAGTTCGTGGGATGCCAAAAAAGGCACAACATCTCAGAATCATTTTTTTTCTAAAACAAATGGATGCTAAAACTGCTGAAGAAGGAATGGAACTTCATTTAAATATCTACACCAATGAAGCTTTTCTGGAATTCCCAAAAGCGGATTGCAAAAGGTTAAACGTGACTTATGTGTTTTGTTTTTATGAACTTAAGGAAACTAGTTCCAAATTTTATCTTTTTGGGTGAACCAGATTTCCCGCCAGTGACCTCTTCAAGCAAGTTTAGGCTAAACTAGGAATATTAATGCAGCGTAGGACAAGACAGTGGTGGATCTAAGAATTCAAGTTTGTGGGTGCTGAATTTTTTTTGTACATAAAATTAATGGGTGCTTTTGTAAATTTTTATACGTTTTGTCAAATTTTCTATATAACTACACATACTCTGCGTCGAGGTTAATGGGTGCTCGAGCACCCAATTTTCATAAGTACATCCTCCACTGGGACAAGATATGGATAAAATTGAAAAGAATGCATACGCTCCAAAACCATAATAGAAAGAAGTGAATACTACTGGTCGTTCCAACTGATAGCATCAAAGAAAAGGAATTGTTGTCTTCTCCTAAAGCCATAACAGTATAACATTGATGTACTCAATGGCACACACTCTAAAGTAATGGTTTCTTTTCTTAAGTTATAGAGGACTAGAAAATATAAGCACTGTTTTGCATGATCAAGTGACATAGCTAGCAGAAAATAATAAGAACTGCATCTGCTCTAAAGCCCAGTATGCTAACCAGAACAGAATACAACAACAACAACAACTACCCGGTATAGTCCCACAAAGTAGGGTCTGGGGAGGGTAATATGTAGACATGCCTTACCCCTACCCGAAAGGGCAGAGAGGTTGTTTCCAATCGACCCTCGGCTCAGTGGAGGAAAGGAAAAACAAAAACAAAAACAAAAGAGCATTAGTAACTCCAGCAGAAATAGCGTAAATAATTATCTAAACATAAGAACCATAAATAAAATAGCATGCAATAATATCAGACAGTAACTACCATAAATAACTGCCATAAGGGAGACACAATCCAATACACAAATCATCTATGGATAGCCCTGCCAAGCCTCACCAAACCCCGGGTGAGGAGTACGAAAAAAGAGCTCTAGACTTTCTTATCAAGGGCCGTGACCTCGGAAACCCGCATTCTAGCCATGCCATGCTTAATCACCTCTCCCCAATACCGCTTACGCCTCCCTCTGCCTCGCCGTACGCCGACCATCGCCAGCCGCTCACAACTCATCACCGGGGCATCAGGACTTCTCCTCCGCACATGCCCGAACCACCTCAGTCTCGCTTCTCGCATCTTCTCATCCACCGGGGACACCCTCACCTTCTCTCGAATAACTTCATTCTTAATCTTATCTAACCTGGTGAGCCCACACATCCACCTGAGCATCCTCATCTCCGCAACCTTCATTCTCTGAACATGAGAGTTCTTCACTGGCCAGCACTCAGCCCCATACAACATGGCAGGTCTAACCACAGCTCTATAAAATTTCCCCTTGAGTTTCTGTGGAACTTTCTTGTCACACAGGACTCCTGATGCAAGCCTCCACTTTGACCACCCCGCTCCTATGCGATGAGTGACGTCCCCGTCAATCTCTCCGTCCCCCTGAATCGCCGACCCAAGATATCTGACATTGTCCCTCTTGGCGATGACCTGAGATCCAATCATCACGTCCCTGCCTACTTCGCTCGGCTCGGCGTTAAACTTGCACTCCAGGTATTCTGTCTTAGATCTGCTTATTTTGAAACCCTTAGACTCGAGAGTTTGTCTCCATACCTCTAACCTCTCAATAACACCGACCCTCGTCTCGTCTATCAAGACTATGTCATCAGCAAATAGCATACACCAAGGCACATCCCCTTGAATATGTCGGGTTAGAGCATCCATCACCAAGGCAAACAAGAGAGGGCTAAGCGCCGATCCTTGATGGAGCCCCATAACCACTGGGTCTGAGTCGCCACCCACCGTCCTAACCCTAGTCTTAGCTCCATCGTACATGTCCTTGATTACTCTAATGTAGGCTTCCGGCACGCTCTTAGCCTCCAAGCACCTCCATAGTACCTCCCTTGGGACCTTGTCATACGCCTTCTTAACCAGAACAGAATATGAATGAAAATTGATAACTAAAATTGGCATAATGACTCCGTTATGCATTCAGTATCTACTGAAATTTCATCTACTTATTTCTCAGCCTTAAACCATTCCTTTACAAGAGAAGTAGCTTGATAAATTGGGCGAATTCAGTGAGAACAGCAATGGTTAGCCTGGTATTCAAACTGAAGTTTGAGACTCTGATGGATAGCCCAACCCATTGGTACACATTGTGTGGCATAATATATATCCTAATTATGCTCGACTTTAACTATTTTCTGAAATCCATGTGTACTGTCATATCATCTGCCTCTATCTTACGCTATTCCTTCTTGGCTTCTTAGGTTCACAACATATTTAACTGTTTCCCACTCCCTTTTTGTAAAAGAAAAAAAATTCTTCAGAACACTGTGTCCTTGTACTTTGCAGCCTAGCACAATGTAGATATTCAAGAGCATTAATTTATTTCAGTCTAAGATCACCCACAGGATATAAAAACATGACAAACTCCATCGCAGTAATTCTCAGACATCAGAAATGGGACTCCTCGTTTAGTGTTAAGGGGTAAAATACAAGTACGGATACCTTACTCTGGGTAACTTAAGAGACCTATTTAGGGCATAAATCAGTTACCAGAAAATCTGAATTTAACCTTTACTACAGCTAATACCTCACTGAGCCGAGGGTCGATTGGAAACAGCCTCTCTGCCCTTTCGGGTAGGGGTAAGGTAGTTATTGTTGTTGTTGTTGTTGTACAGCTAATACCTCACATAACCTGCACCTACCAGACAAAAGAAATGTTCTTTCTCACTTCAACAACCCCCCCCCCCCCCCCAACGAACCAAAACCCCCATAAACCAAAAGGTCCCATAAAGTTTAAAATTTTAACAGAATCAAAAGTTCAAATATAACAAATTTCAAGAATTAAGCTGAAAACTGAAAATACTGACATTATGCAGAATCACAACCAAATAAATAAATTGCTTACCAACAAGGACCAAATTGAGTTTAGCGCACTGCAGGTTCAAAAAATGAAAAAAAGATTAAATTTTTACCACACAAAATAGAACTTAACAATGGTGAAATGAGAAAAGGCATACGTTGTAAACTTGGAAAGCTTTTCCGACACTAACGGTGACGAAGGTCTCAGTGCCAAGTCTCTGTACAGAGAAGGGAACATTGGTCGTAATGTATCCAATTGCTCTAAATGGTTCGAATATCCCCATTCCCCTTTTTCTCCACAACACTTGAAGCTAAAGCTTTATTATTTCTTCTTCTTTTCACTACACCAGAAAGAAGGTTTTTTGCGTCCAGGAAATTGAAGCCCTGCTAAAGCTTAGGGTTTTGGAAGTGAGAATCTCTAAACCCTAGTAGGAGTATTCCCTTTTATTTTTTATTTTTTCTTTTTTCCTTTTTTTTTTCTTTTTTTTTGTTTTTGCTTCCTTCTTTCTTTCGTTCGTTTTATTTGTTCGAAAAATAGTTGTTTTGATCTCTGGGTTATCACATTATTACGGTTTCAGTCCTCCTATTATTTAACTGAACACATTTGAACTTCAATTAAATTAACTGTACTGTTTTGGTCTAGTTTAAATAGTTAGAACTCCATTATTTTTGTTAAAGTAAATTATTCGGTTAAAAATAATAGATTTTCAGCCATACTTTTTAGAGATGATTGCAGAAAAGTATAGTCCACTGCACGTAGGTGCTATTTCCCCGCATGGCCATCATTTTAAGTTTTCATCTATGTAATCTATGTAACCCTCACAATATGAAATCATGAATAGATCTTTACAGTTTTATATGTAATTTTTTATTCTTTACAGACAACCAGCTTCATATACATTCCTATTGCAACAATAATAATGCAAACCAACTATAGTGCAACTCGGAAAAAAATAAATTTTCTTCTTCTCCAAGTTTTAACTAGTAGAAACAAAAAGAACCAAAAAATTACTGCAAATTCGCAATTTGGTAGAGAAATCAACAAAAGAAAATTGACTTTATACACATTGATTGTTCAAGAAAGGAAAAATGTAATTTCTGTTTTAAGTTCACATATATTGTACATAGAGCTAGGGGAGTTGGGGCATTCAGAGCGTTATAGAGACCTTGGGTACTGCAGACGCATCAGGGTGGAGGAGGTCTTAGGGGCGTTGCGTAGGATAAGTAGGGGTCGAGCGACCGGGCCTGACGAGATCCCGGTGGAGCTCTGGAAGTGCATGGGTAAAGCTGGAGGGGAGTGGCTCTTTAGGCTGTTCAATGCAATCTTTAGGACTAAAAGGATGCCGGGGGAGTGGAGGTGGAGTACAGTGGTGCCCTTGTACAAGAACAAAGGGGACATCCAGTGCTGCAACAACTATAGGGGCATCAAATTAATAAGCCACACGATGAAGGTTTGGGAGAGGGTGATTGAGGCGCGGGTGAGGGAGGCGACAACTATATCTAGGATCCAGTTCGGTTTCATGCCGGGATGCTCCACCACAGAGGCGATTCACCTAGTCAGGCGGATGGCGGAACAATTCAGGGATAAGAAGAAGGACCTTCATATGGTGCTTATCGACTTGGAAAAGGCATATGATAAGGTCCCGAGGGAGGTGCTATGGAGGTGCTTGGAGGCGAAGGGTGTGCCAGAAGCCTACATCAGAGTAATCAAGGACATGTACAATGGAGCTAAGACTAGGGTTAGGACGGTGGGGGGCGAATCAGACCATTTTCCTGTGGTAATGGGGCTCCACCAAGGATCGGCGCTGAGCCCCCTGTTGTTCGCCTTAGTGATGGATGCTCTAACCCGACATATCCAAGGGGATGTGCCTTGGTGTATGCTCTTTGCTGATGATATAATATTGATAGACGAGACTAGGGCCGGTGTTAGTGAAAGGTTAGAGATATGGAGACAGACCCTCGAGTCTAAGGGTTTCAAAATAAGCAGATCTAAGACAGAATATCTGGAGTGCAAGTTTGGCGACGAGCCGAGTGGGGTAGGCAGGGAAGTGATGCTTGGTTCTCAGGCCATCGCCAAGAGGAACAGGGTAAGATATCTGGGGTCTGTGATTCAGGGGGACGGAGAGATTGACGGGGACGTCACCCATCGGATAGGAGCGGGGTGGTCAAAGTGGAGGCTAGCTTCAGGGGTCCTGTGTGATAAGAAAATTCCACACAAACTCAGAGTCGTGGTTAGACCTGTGATGTTGTATGGGGCGGAGTGCTGGCCCGTGAAGAACTCGCATGTTCAGAGAATGAAGGTTGCGGAGATGAGGATGCTTAGGTGGATGTGTGGGCACACCAGGCTGGATAAGATCAAGAATGAAGTTATTCGACAGAAGGTAGGGGTGGCCCCAGTGGACGAGAAGATGCGGGAAGCGAGGCTGAGGTGGTTCGGGCATGTACGGAGGAGGGGTCCCGATGCCCCGGTGAGGAGCTGTGAGCGGCTGGAGATTGTTGGTGGTCGGCGAGGGAGAGGGAGGCCTAAGAAGCATTGGGGAGAGGTGATTAGGCAGGACATGACTAGAATGCAGGCTACCGAGGACATGACCCTTGATAGGGGAGTCTGGAGGTCTAGAATCAGGATTGTAGGCTAGGGGCTCATAGAGTTCTCCGTACGCCTTTCCCGGGGTTGGGTGTGGGATAGTAGGGTTACCCATAGGTGATTAGTGTTTTAGCTTATGTCCCCAGAGGGTTGTTAGTATTGTAGTTACTGCTTGTTATTATTGCATGCGACTGTATTTATGTTGCTTATGTTTCCATAATTATTTACGTTATTTCTGCGGGAGTACTTGTGCTTTATTATTTTGTTTTATCTTGCTTGTGTTTCTAATTTTACCTTTGTTTTTTAATGTAGCTTTCCCTTTTTTATTCTATACGCCGAGGGTCGACTGGAAACAGCCTCTCTGCCCTTTCGGGCAGGGGTAAGGCTCGTCTACATATTACCCTCCCCAGACCCCACCTGGTGGGAATATACTGGGTAGTTGTTGTTGTTGTTGTTTATATATTGTACATGTATCAAATATATAACTTTGTATAAATGTATATATGAAATATATAATAATGTATTCTAGTATATTCACCAATCATAAAAGCAAAATTAACTTTAATTGCACATGTGAAAGAGGAACTTACTTCTTCAAAAGAAAGACTAGTGTACCAAAGTCAAGTAACAGAAAGAGTAACTCTTTTTTTTGGTCAAACTGTCAAATCTTTCATTTAACCAAGTATAATATTTACAACTCACTAGCTCATTTGGACTTTGAGGTAGACTAAAAAATATAGAATTAACAATCCATTTTTCTCTACACAACTTCTTTACTCTCTCTCTCTCTCTCTCTCTCTCTCTCTCTCTCTCTCTCTCTATATATATATATATATATATATATATATATATATATATATATATATATATATATATATATATATATATATATATATATATATGTCCTCACTCAGTCATCACTTTCTAATCTCGCTTACGGGCTCAAAATGTCATGAAACTAGCCCGACGACAATAATATAATGCATCAACAACAACAGCTGAGACTGAGATACGATATGAATGCATGAATATAACTGAGAACAAAATATCAATGAAATTCAGTGAGATGACAATAAGAAATAACCACTACGGGTACAAACAATATCAGTATAAAGCCTAAACATGATATTTAACATGATTGACAGCTCAGTTACTTTATCACATGATAAAAATACAAATACCAACAAAATAGGGCCACTATACAGGGCCATGGGAACAACAAAGTCCCATTTCACAGGGTGCACACCCACACGCCCGTCACTTAGCATGTGCCTCACCTCAATATCAATCACATAACACGTAGTTCGGGATTTCATACTCTCGGCACAAAGCTTAGAAGAGTTACTTATCTTAAACAAGCCAATTTCGTAATCGACCAAGCCAAGCGATGCTCCAAGAATCCCATCACATTATTTACGACATCCGAATGAATCGAAACTAATAAAAACAACTCAAATACATCAAACAATGCTAAAGGAACATATCCCAACCGGAAAAGGTCGAATATTAAGCAAAAGCTCAAAATCGGCCAAAATACCCAACCCATGCCCGCATCTCAGAACCCAATAAAACTCACAATATCCATCAACTCATTCAATTACAAGTTCAATCATACTAGTTTCACTCAAATTCAACTCTGAATCTGTGTTCTAAACTCCAAAATTCGTATTATGAAACTTTAGGTCCAAACCCTGATTTCTTCATTAAAGTTCATCAATCAAAAGCTAAAATCGAAGAAAGATTCATGAAATACAACCAAAATCGAGTAGATAACACTTATCCAAATCATATACTGAATTGCTCCTCAAAAAATTGCTCAATTCCGAGCTCCCCAACTCAAAATATGTTAAATATATAAAACCCTCATTTTAATACTGTTCTGTCTTGTTTCATATGCCAAAAAATCTCAAAATCACTTTTAATACCTTCAGTGGATTCCTTGTGAAATTCTAGTCAAGATAGGCTCTTGAATCACTCCTTTTGACCTTATATTGAAGGAGATATGTTGGTCTCAATATTTAAAAATAGTTCAGATTTTTAATACGCAATAGTGGCAATTTCATACGTAATCTGAAAAAATGTTCAACTCAATTCTTAGTAAAATCACCATAAAATTCTCATACAATATCCAAATATGTCGATTCTTTTTGCTATGGCCCTGTAATTACAATACGGTTCTAATGCTTCAATAAAAATAGAAATATGAGCTCATTTGTTCAAAGTGATATCATTTATACTTGAAGAAATAACGTTGAAACATAAAAAAACGAGCGCAATACAACCCAAATCTATCTGAAACTCATCCGATCCCCTCTGAACCCCATCTAAACATACCAAAAGATCCATATCATATTATGGACCTACTCGAGGCCTCAAAACATACATAACAATATCGAAGCGACGAAATACACCTCAAATCAAACTGAATAAACTTTCAAACTTTCGACTTTCAAAAACCCACGCCGAAACATATCAAATCAACTTGGAATGAATCCAAATTTTGCACACAAGTCCTAATATATCACACAAAACTACTCGTGCCCCCAAACTGCCGAGCGAAATACAAATACTCAAAATGATAGGCTGGGTCATTAAACATGTCTAAGTAGGATAGTTGCTCAATATTTCTAACTCCTTGTGCCATTTGGATTCATTCTACCCTCGTATGTGAAGCTCTAGGATAATATTCTTCACCCTCTAAAGGCTTGATGTCATCTTATCTTGAAATCTTTGTTGATTCCTCTATGCCCAAACATGGTAAATTATAGCTGCAAACAAGAATCCTAGCATGTGAACTCGAACTTTGCATTAACTTCTTTTCACTAACCATTCAATCTCAGCATTCCAGCTACCTATTTGGTGTCTTTCTTCCGGCCATTTTAACAATATTGGCCACATATTCCTGGAGTAGTTACATTCAAAAAAAAAAGAGGTGCTCCATTGTCTCCTTAGTATCTTCCCCACAAAGCACACAATCACTTGCTATAGATATCCTTCATTTCCTTAATCGATTCATTGTAGCTAGTTTCTTATGCATATCCAACCACATGATGATTGATACATCGGTAATGCTTTGAATCAATTGTAATACTTTTCCAATGACACTTAGGATACTGGGACATTATTGCAACATACATCTTCTTAATGCTAAACTTCCATTTTGTAAAGTACTTGTTCAGATCAGCAGAGGGTCCCTTTGAGTTAGCCAATCTCTAGTGTCAAATATTTTCCTAACTAACTAGCAATCCTGCTTAAGAGATTGCGTAGTCATTATGTCATTCCCTTTTATGAAGTAGTTGTGTATCCATAGATTGTCCTTTTTGTCATTAATTACCTATAGAAGTTTACATAAAGCAGCTTTGTTCTAATTAGCCACATCAATTACATTCAGACCTCTAGCTGAAAGTGGCATACATATTTTGTCCCAAGCAACTGTGTGCGCTCCTTGAAAGTTCATTGCTTCCAGTCCAAAGGAAAGTTCTACAAGTAGTCACAATCAATTTTGTTATCTTTTTTGGAAGTAGGAAAATATGTGCTCAGTAGGTCTGTATTTCAAATATCACACTCTTGATCAATTGCACCCGACCACTATGAGATAGGAATTTGGTTTACCAGCATTAATTTGAGTCGTGCAGTAATCTTTTCAATCAATGGCATACACTACCGGATAGATAACTTCTTATAGGACAAAGAAACTCCTAGATACTTGAATAGCAACTCACTTGCTGTGAATTGCATTTCTGCAATGGTCCCTTCTCTGAACTCTCTTGGTACTCCTACAATATACAAAGCACTTTTCTCCATATTTTTTAAACCCTAACACCCCTGAGAAATGTTGAAATATGCTCATGAGTAAGCTTATGGATAGCTTATCTGCTTTGCAGCAGAGGATCAGATCATCAACAAAATATATATGTGTTATGTTCTTTTTAGAGCACTTGGGGTGGTAGTTGATGTCTGGAATGCTCTCTAGTGTCTTCAGTGATTGATTCAGATATTCCATCACTAATACAAATAGTTAGGGAGATATTGGATCTCCTTGACTAACAGCTTGTTTGGATGGTTGTTCCCCATTGTATCGTATTGTATTGTTATCCCAAAATAATATTTGTTTTGATTGTTTCATTAAAATTGATTGTATTGTATTGTTAAATAAATTGTTCCGGAACAATGAAAAATCCTCTTTTTTAAAAAACTGATTTGGTATAGTGGGATTGTTTCCTATTTTTCTTTCCAATTATGCCCCAACTTATTACTCCACAATTATATTTTACCCTTTGCTTTTTTTTTTCTATTTTAACTCCAAATCTCCAACTGATAACCTACTTTATTTTTTTCTAGAACTTCTGCCACCAACGTTAAAGGTGTTTTGCCACCTTCTGTTTTATTTTTTTCTCCTAATTTGCTTTTAACTCAATTATAGTTAGTTGTGCTCCTTTGTTTTTCCTTCTCCTGTCTCACTACTTTGTTATGCTTTCTTATAGTTTTTTGCCTTCTTTTTTGTTTTTTTCAAATTATTTTTATTTATAAATTTTGATAATGGAATATTTAAACAATTGAGGGTATTTTAGTAAATTTATTAGTTACAATACATTATGATACAGTTAAACCAAACATCAAAATATTATTTAACAATAGCAAACAATACAATCTATCCAAATATTATATTCATAAAACGATATAATACAGTACGATACAATACAATACAATACATTATAAAATGACGAGGAACAATAATCCAAACAGAGTGTAATCCTTTTTTGCTTGGAATTTGATCATCAATCCTCCATTTATCAATAAAGAATATTTGACAGTTGTCACATACTCCATCACAACCTATTCAAAAGGTATACCAAATTCAAGCAGTATCATCGGTAGAAAAGGCCACTCAATTGAATCATATGCTTTTATTATGTCAATTTTGATCAAACTTCTTGATGAGACTCCCTTTTTGAGTATATCATTTAACCAACTCATGGTCAATAATAACATTATCTAATATGTTCTTTCCCTCAATAAATGCTTATTGAGCAGGTACAACAACGTAGTCAGCCACAGTCATTAACTTTTCTGTTAGAATCTTTGCAATGAGTTTATATATAATAGAATAACATGCTATAGGTCTAAACTCCTTAATAGATTTAAGACTGTTTACTTTGGGCACTAGTGTAACTGTAGTGCAATTAATGCTGGTAGTGACCTGACTGATCGTTTTGCTTTCTAGAACACCATCCCCTTAAATAAAACTTCTCGCGCTTCCTTTAACTAATTTACGACATGTGGGGATGGTTGGTTCAGGATTTGGAAGAGTTGGGTTGAAATATGCTCATTTGACTCCTTAGCATTTTTTTAAAAGGTTAATTGACTTTGGTCAATATTTTTAGCAAACAGAGCTGGATTCGTATTTTGATGATCCCGGATGGTTCGTAGAAAAATATGAGACCTGAACGTATATCCGGAATCAAATTCCAAGGTATCTAGCCCGAGTAATGAATTTTTATTAGAAATTGTTAAACTGAAATTCTAAGAATTTAAAGAAAACTAATTAATGATTGATCGCATGGGTATCGGGCTCATATGTTGGTTCTGGATACCAGTACAGGTCCAAAATAACATTTAAGATTTGCCTGCAAAATTTGGTGTCAATCTGAGTAGTTTAAGGGCGTTTTGACTCGTTAGAGGAAAGTTAAGAACTTCAAGTTCATAAGGTTGATTCAATTGGTTTTAGGGGGTGATTCTTTGATTTATCATTGTATTGGAAGTTACGAAGGTTTGAGTAGGTTCATTTCATGATTTCAGACTTGTGGGTATATTCGAACGGGGCCCGGGAGCCCCGAGCATCGATCCGATGAGGCTCGAGTGAAGTTGGAAATTTTGAGAAGTGCTGAAGCATCTGCTTCTATCATAACCGCACCTGTGGTTGGTTGACCGCAAGTGCAAGACCGCAGAAGCGGTCCGCCTATTGCAGATGCGGCCCAGTGAAGGCCAGGTCCAAACTGCAGAAGCGACCTCGAAACTACAGAAGTGGTCGCAGCCCACCTGGCCAGTTTCGCAAAGGCGTTCAATTTTTCACAAAAGCGAGACCACATCTGCGGTCACCTGACCGAAGATGCGAAAATCGCTGAAGTAGTGAGCTTCATTTAATACGGGTTCAATCCCTTTTTGCCACTTTTCACTCTTTCATTGGCAATTTTGGGAGATTTTGAGAGAAGACTTCCACCTAACATCTTGAGGTAAGCTTATCCCACCTATTCTTGGTTTAATACTTCTATCCTATGTAGATTAAACACTATAATTAAGGTAAAATCAAGGGGTTAGAGCAAAACCTAGGGTTGTGACAAAAGTTAGATTTAACCACGAAATTTTTTATAAAATGATTAGAAATCATATATTATTGATCATTAGGTTATGGAGAACAACTTACTTCGAAATTTTTTGGAATTCAGGCACGTGGGCCCGGGGTCGGATTTTAGAAAACTTGTATTAATGGTTGGAAAATGGCCTAATTAGCTAGAGTTTGATCTTGTGAGCTTATATTGACTAGTTCCTACCTCATTAACTAGTTTGGGATCGTTCGTCTCCAAATTGAGAGTTTGGGCTCGTTCTTGGTATTGGAAGTGCACTTTGGAGCGAAGTGAGTCTCCTTTCTAACCTTGTAAGAGGTAATTGCCACCATATGTGTAATAATTGAGTAATTCACTACTAAATGCAGGGGCTACGTACGCACTAGGTGACGAGAGTCCGTGCGTAGCTACTATTATATTAATTGTTCGAGTAGTCTAGGACTCGTATCAGCTATACTATTGAATGTCTCTATATTTCTTGCTAATATGATCACTTAGGATATGCTAGAGACTTGGAAAAGAATATATGCGAATGTATACACTTGTTGGTCACTTGTATGAATTTACTTGGAAATAAATGCACATTCATGTGTTTTCTTGATATAAATTGATATTTGTGGATCCGGCCGATCACCTCGGTAGAAATAGATGCTTCTGTGGTTCGCGCCATTCGACCCTTTGGCAGTGCACAATGTACTGAACCAATATTAGTCTACTATGATAGTGAGGCTGCAATATTATTGTAAAATCAAACATATAGATATCAAGTATAACTATGCGAGAGACATGGTTAAACACAAGGTAGAGAATATGAAGTATATGTCTACAAAAGATATGTTAGCAGATCCATTGACCAAGCCTTTGTCTAGAGATGTATTTGTGAGACACACTAGGCCTCAAGGCTTGCGTAGACTCTGAGATACTTTATTTTCCCGTGTTCTCAAACTGATGTTCTTTGATTATCAATAAAGTTGATTTACATACATACATATTTTTATTATTGAATGTTATATACATTCTTTGTTCATTTTTTTAATAAGTATGTCGAGTAGACATGCGGTTGACCTTCTCACACAGTAAACCGCCTCCTTATCTTAGTGATGTGAGGAGATGAGACATGATTTTAAGCAAAATTATCATAAAGATAATTTGAGAGCTATTCGCTTAAAATTAGAATGTCGCTTAAACAATGACATAAGGTCATTAGGGTGAAAATCATTCACCTAGTCTACTTTGTGAGCTAGATGCGAGTTAAAAATGATATTGTAAATCAAAGAACTCAAATTTAGATACTTATGGTGTCTAAATATCATATGTACAACATTCTTTATGGGATAAAGACATACGCTCCTTGGGAAAAGGGAGAAAATGTTGCATCACATGTGTCATACCATGTGTGCTAATGTCGACCAATTGGGTTAACATAAGTCCATTCTCAACTTATTATTGTGTGAGACCCAGAGCTTTTATGATAGCTCAAGATTTTGTACCCTTAGAGACTTTGATAAGATACTTAAGACTTAGTGTGATGTTAGCTATCTTAGTGTGTTTCCAAAAGACCATGAACACATATACGGTCTAGCAGAGCATAGCTAGAAAAGCAATCATACTAATATTAAGGGAATCATGACAAGAGGAAAATCATAGATGGAATCTCATTTATTTGTACTCATTGGTGCACCAATTATAACTTGTGAATTATGATTATGAATACAAGAAATAATGATATATGAGATTTTGAGACTATATCAATTGTGATTTACATGATTTAGGGTACTACATACTTTATGATCTACTTGCAGGTTTGCGCTCAACGAGAGGATATATACTCCTAACAGATGTATATCACTTAACTCTCATAGTATGCTAGTCGCATGGTCTACTTCCCTGTATGAATGATTGAGGAGAGGAGAATATGTTTCACATGTTAGATGAGCATTCCCATTATGTGTGAAGTGGTGATGTAGAAAAATTAGGTCCACCCATAAGGGTTGCTATAAGTCCCAATAGGGTTATTAGTTAACCCTAATATTCCCTATATAAGTACACTTAGTGTGTACATTAAAGAAATGCTCTGGAGTATTTTTCTACGCTCTTCTCTCTTAATTTCAGTTAGGCTTTAGACCGTAGAATTGAGGGTTGCTCCAACACACCATGAAAACCACCGCCGACAAGTAATTCCAACCACGTTCATCCGTTTTCGCTTCCGCTTCACGAAGAACAAGTAAGTTCTCGTCTTAAGATTTAGGCGCGTGCTATCTAATGTATTTAGATTAACGTGTTCCTTCAGCTACTTATAAAAAAATACGCGGAATAAATCACGTGAAGTTTAGGAGTTAGTTAATTATTCTACCATTATAAAAAGGATCGAATATGGTTATGGCAAGAAAGATTTTACTGATTTAGTTACTACTGAGACTTAAATATATTTGACTCAAAAGATACTAAATGCTTTATAAGTAAAAACAATCAAAATATATTAAGGTAAATCGTAATTGAAGATAATGACACCTAGAAATACGTAGTATGTTTCTTGGAATTTCTTATAGATCGGATATTCAAGAGAGAAGAAGAAAAAATAGAGAGAGAAAGAGAGAGTTTTCTAATAAAATATCATATGCCCGCTTACAACATTGGGATCCTCCTTTATATAATAGGAGAACCTCCCCGAAATAATAAAAATAGTATTGAAGTAGGTCGCGTCCCCTAGAGGGGACGACGAGGCTGATGTTACGCCCCATCCCCCCACTCTTAGGTCGTGCCCTTATTTTGTTTGTCGCATTATTCGTTAGTCGTGCCTACCAATATGAAGGTGTAATGGGCCAAATTTGACCCAATATAGTTAGTCCCTTCATTCGCCGATGACACCTCAAGGTGCATCCCCGATGGATAGAACCATGAGCTTTACTTTGGGAGAATTCAACTATGCTTGAAGACGGGACATGAATCAGCGCTGAGGTGAGATCCCTTTCTTAGGGTGACATAATCACCTGCATGCATCGTTATTACATGTATTCCCGAGGAAACATAAAAGGTATTCTGATGCTCGGTTTACCGCTCTTGTTCGAACTTTGTCTCTTCAATTTCCACGCCACCCAACCCTGTATATAGGGAAAGGGTTCAACTCGATTTAGCTTTCGATCATTTGAAAAATGTTTTCTGACCTTCTAAGGAAACTCTTCCTTTCCTGAAAACCCCACCATTTCTCATAAAACACACTTTTTAAATTGAAATTATGGCAAAACCCCAATGGGAACACAATCCGAGGGCTCGTGGTAGTGCGCCATCCGATGCACCGCCTCCCCTGGCGGTGATGAGGGAGAAGGGGGAGAGGACCTCTCACCTCTTACTATGGATAACATGTTGCCGAAGCAACTCCTTTTTAAAAAAAATTTCCAAAAGGACTCCCATGTGCCGCTTTCGGAGAAATTTGAGTTAATGCAGAATCAGTTAGAGGTTCTTCGCATGTCGTTTGGTGTTACTGGTCATGTGGAGATGGTCCCAGTATGAGAGGACTATGCGAATGTCCACCTACCGGGATATTGCAAATTCTACGAATATCCCTTTTTAATTGGCTATGACCATCCCATCTTTCCTTTGGCGAAGGAGTTGTGCCACTTTTACAACATGTGTCCCTTTCAACTGACTCTGTATACTTTGAAGGCGTGTAGGATAATGTCTACATACGCGAGAGCTGTCCAGGTGTGAGGTCTCCGTTCACCACCTTTTGCAGTTATTTAGTGCCAGTTATCTAAGAGGTACCATGTTGCATCTGAAGAGACGTGGTTCGAAGGGGTTGGTCGTCAGGACCGATGATCGAGCCAACCGCGATTATTAGCCTCGATATTTCTTTATCAAAATGGAGCACTTGATGTCCGACCCTACGGGGTTCCTAGAGAGGCGGAATCTGAAACGTAAGAATTTTTATTCATCGAATTCATTGTCATGCGTCACCTTGACGGTTTTTATTTCATATCATCGTTATGATGACCCCCCTTTTTTGTTTATCTAACAACAATATCTCATACACCCCAGTTCATCACGGGTATCAAGCAATGGGTAGCTGTCTTGCTGCCTTACACGGAAGAAACCCGTACATGGTCCGCCTTTCTTCAACGTTACCGCCTCGTAGGCCCTTTAGGTGATTCTTGGACTTTAGTCGATTGTTTCCACGAGCTTCGTCGACTGAACTGTTTGTGTCGTTAGGTCGCAACATCCATAAGAGGAAGGAGATGGTATCTACCTCCGCTCGACCGGATGTCGGCATGGAAGCTCAGGAAATACTTTGTGCATCCGTCAGGGAAGGTGTTCCTGTAGCTCCTTTACAAGAGGTCATGCCTATGGAGGCAGTTGTGGATGAAATGACACCATCGACACCCTCTCTACAGCCTGCAGATGAGCATTCTGAGGGCGAGGAGCCCAAAGAGAGGAAGAGGCGGAGGATTGAAACAGGTAAGGTGGTGGCGACTAAGGACGAGAGGAGTAACGTACCTCGTCAGGCGCTTAGACCTATCTTCATGGCCGACGTCATTCGTTCAGGTAGGTCGGCCCAATAGGCGAATACTGTTGCCAGTACCAGCTCAGTTCATGCTGTTGGGGGCGACTAGACGTCTATCATCGGTGGGGATGCTGAGGGGTCAGACCCTGAGATCGCCTAAGAAGATATGGATGGGCTAGCGGAGGGTCTTATGCATGTGGAGATGACGGAAGACGGGTTTGACTGCTGAATCGTGATCCCAGGGGCTTATAACTTACTGCAGCACAACGAGCAAGCGGCGTTGGAGGTGGCCTTGCTATGTGTCTCCCCCGAGCATGAAATGCTTAAATCTGTCAGTGATGAGGAGTTATCTCGAAGGGTCACCAGCATGACTTTACAGGTAATCTTCTTCTCTTTTGGGTGTTGTGAGGTTAGATTTTATGTGTACTAACTCCTATTTTCTCCTTAGGTCCTTGTTTTGGAGGTGGAGATGAGGCGTCATGAGCAGAAGAAGGCGACCATTTTTAATAAAATGGTAAAAATTTACAAGAGGTATCGCTCTAAGCAACAGGCGGCGGTAGACCTTTTCAAGCAGAACCCCAAATTTTGGGTGTTTCGAGAAGTCCTTGAACAGAGGGAAGCGTAATTGGAGCGCAGGGTGGCCGAGCAAGAGAAAGCAGATGAGGAGTTGGTAAAGGCTGTGGCTCGTAATAGTAAGCTGGAGTCGCTCCTCAAATCGAGGGAAGAAGAGTCGGAACTCAGTCGTGGGATGGCGGCAGAGGTTGCTGATTTGCACAATAGGGTTGCGACCCTGATTGCCGAACTTGAAGCTAAGGCGGTAGAGGTCAACGTTCTTTGGCATACTGCCCTACTGAGGTCTGAAGACGAGGCTCGACCTTTATCTTTCCAGCTTTTGTTTGACGAGGATGCATGTCGTGAAGCGCACGAGGTTTATGCGGAGGCCCGAGTGAACGTATACATGAAACTCCTCGTTGCGGGTCGTGCCACTGAGGAGGAGGTTCAGGAGCAGTGGCGCGCAGCTCGTGCCGCTAAAGCAGCCTGTGGCTATAACTCAGATTCTCCTAAACGGGAGGGCTATGCTTTCGAGGATGTTAACCGGTTGGATTCCAGCTATTGGTACAATGAATCCTACCACCATGATGATGATAGTCGAGATGGTGAACAGACGGAGAGTGAAGGGTGAGATGGAGAGGCTTCTTGAAATTTGTATGTCTTGATTTTTGTAGAATGTAATTGGGGGACCTTTGTGGGACTGCATGTGTATAATTTTTGTCATGATATATGAATGATACTTTTGTCGTTATTCTTTTTGTGTTCTTTGTTTTTTGAAATTTTACCTCTGGAAGTTGATATTTGTAGACACGTCAAAACCCGACATTAGTGGGTAGACAAGGCAAAATTTTAATTGTTGTTTGAATGTTGTTTGTCGTAGTCGAGCTTGACTGACGCTTAATGGCAATGACTTTTGCTAAAGGGATGTAAATTTGACCATCGTCGAAGTGTGATCCATCGTCGTCGAACATGGTCGACGTTTAATGGCGATGGCCGTATCCAATATCGTGTAACTTTGACTATTGTCAAAGTGTTATCCGTCGACGTTGAGCTTGGTCGACGTTCAATGGCAATGGCCGTAGCCAATAAGATGTAACTTCGACCGTTGTCAAAGTGTTATCCAACATCGTCAAGCTGGGTCAACGTTCAATGGCAATGGCCGTAGCCAATAGGATATAACTTCGATTATTGTTGAAGTGTTATCTGTCATTGTCGAGCTGGGTTGACGTTCAATGGCGATGGTGGTAGCCAATAGGATGTAACTTCGACTGTTGTCGAAGTGTTATCCATCATCGTCGAACTGGGTCGACATTTAATGGCAATGGCCGTAGCCAATAGGATGTAACTTTGCTATTGTCCAAGTGTTATCCGTCGTCGTCAAGTTGGGTTGACGTTACTGTTGTCGAAGTGTTATGTCTGGATCGGCGTTCAATGGCGATGGCCTTACCCGTTTGCACAATGGAGGAGGTAGACTTAGCCATTTACACAATGGATATGGTGGCCTTAGCCACTTACAGAATGAAGTTGGTGGCCTTAGTCGTTTACACAATGGAGATGGTGGCCTTAGCCGTTTACGAAATGGAGATGGTGGCCTTAATCGTTTACACAGTGGATATTCAACTAGGCTAGTCCCGTTATTATATTGCACTGGAGGGCGTGTCGACTGCTGATATGATAAACTTTGTCTTCAGATACCCCCAGGTGTCCCCTCCGTCGTCTCGTTAAAAACCTCATCGAGAAAACCCAATTGGTACAAAATTAGGTAAAGGAAAAAGAGTACGACACGAGATACACCTTTCAGAAATGGAAATATTTGAGGTGGGCGACGTTCCAGTTGTTTTGGAGTTTTTTTCCTTCCATTATCTCCAATTGGAATTCTCCGTTGCTTGCTGCTACTGTGATTTTATATGGTCCATCCCAATTGGTGCCTAATTTTCCTTCATTCGGGTATCTTGACACCAACGTTTTGGCTTTGAGGACGTAATCACCCACTTTGAGTGGTCTTACTTTGGCTTTTTTGTTGTAATACCTTTTGACCTACTTTTTTTTTTTGGCCACCATTATTATATGGGCCATGTCCCTTCGTTCTTCGGCCTCGTCAAGGTCTTGAAGTCTATTTATGTCGTTATCTGCACCGATGGTATGTGAATACCTTAGGCTTGGTTCTATGATTTTGATGGATATAATCACGTCAGTTCCGTAGACCAGTGAGTACAGTGTTTCTCCCATGCTGGATTTGGGTGTGGTCCGATGTTCCCACAACACTTCTGGTAGTAGTTCGGGCCACAACCCTTTGGCTTCTTCGAGTTTCTTTTTCATTATGTTCAATATTGTTTTGTTGGAAGATTCTGGTTGGTCGTTGGTGGCAAGGTGATATGGCGTGGAGAGTATTCGCTTTATGTGCCATTTCTCGAAGAACTCAGTTTTCTTCTTGCCAATGAATTGGGGGCCATTGTCGCAATTGATTTCCTTGGGGATGCCGAAACGGCATATGATGTTCTTCCATATGAAGGTGATGACTTCTTGTTCGCGTATTTGTGCATACACACCTGCTTCCACCCACTTGGAGAAATAGTCAGTTAAAACTAATAGAAATCGTACCTTTCCTCGTCCCGTTGGTAGGGGACCGATTATGTCCCACTTGATGAAGGGCTATGGTGAGGTTACTGAATGGAGGGTTTTCCCGGTTGATGTGTCATGGGGGCATATTATTAACACTGTTCGCACCTGCGAACGTACTCTACCACCTCTTTTTTTATAGTGGGCCAGTAATAACCGGCTCTGATGATGCAATTGACGAGGACGCGATTACCTGTATGGGCACCACAGTAACCCCCTTGCACTTCTTTGAGTACTTACCTCGTTTGGTGGGGCCCAAGGCACTTGGTGAGGGAGTCGTCAAACATCCTTTTGTAGAGGTCGTGGTTTATCAGGCACTACCGGGCGATTGTACGCGGAGCTTCTTGGCTTCTTTTTTGTCGGGTGGAAGTGTCCCATCCTGTAGATATGATACAAACTGGTTGTGCTAGTCCCAAGTTAAATTTAAAAAGAGTACCTCAACGTGATCGATAGCTGAATAGAGGAGGGTGACTACGCTCTCCTTGTTGATATTTTTGGTGGCTTCTGCCATTTTTGCTAAACCGTCTGCTTCGATATTCTGTGCTCGAGGTATTTGCTCAAAGCGGCACTCGTCGAACTCAGACATCAACTTGTGGATTTCTAATAATTAATTTTGTGGTCTTTGTTCCTTGATTTGGTAAGTCCAGTGACCTGGTTCACTACGAGTTGGGAATCACAATGGAGGATGAGTCGTCGAGCCCCATATTTGATGGCTAACTTCATACCTGCAATCACAGCCTCATACTCGGCCTAGTTGTTAGTCATCTCGGGGCATCGTATGGAGGACGAATTACTTCGCCCGTAGGGACTTCGAGAACGAGTCCCAGACCCGATCCCGAGGCATTAGCGGCACCGTCAGTGTAGAGGGTCAGAAGGTCGGTACTAAGGGAGGCACGAATGGCCTCTAGTTCTGCCTCTGATAATATCTCTGTACTGAAGTCGGCGACAAAGTCAGCAAGTACCTGCGACTTGATGGCGTTTCTTGGGTGATAGGATATGTCGTGCTCGCTGAGCTCTATCGCCCATCTGGCGAGCCTACCCGATAGTTCAAGCTTGTGAATGATGCTTCTCAGGGGTACCTTTATGGGGTGGCACTGAAAATATGGTCTAAACTTTCGTGAAGCTACGACGAGTGGCAGGGCCAACTTCTCGAGGTACGGGTACAGTGTATTGGCATCCACTAGGGTTTTACTAACATAATAAATAGGAGGTTGCGCACTTTTATTCTCACGGACCAAGATTACGCTAACGGCAACATCGAACACCGCTAGATATACCAGCAAAGGTTCGTCTGGGTTCTCTTTAACTAGCAACGGTGGCAAAGACAAGTACGTTTTTAACTTTCTCAAGGCTTCGACGCATTCCTCATTCCACTGCAACCCATGATCTTTTCTAAACACGTTGAAAAACTTGTGGCACCTATTGAAGGACCGCGAGATGAACCAGGATGGGGCGGCTATTCGTCCCGTTAGCTTTTGTACCTATTTTTTGATGTTCAAAGTCTCGGGTATTGCGTCTATTTCCTTGATATGATCCAGATTGACCTCAATACCTCGTTGTGATACGAGGAAACCCAAAAAATTTCCTGAGGCTACACCGAAAGCACACTTTTTCGGGTTTAACTTCATCCCGTACTGCCTTAATATCTTGAATGCTTCTTTCAGATGGTCGATGTGGTCCTCTTTGTTTGCCGATTTCACTAGCACATCATCGATATAGACCTCCATGGTCTTGCCAAGTTGTTCCTTGAACATCTTGGTAACTAGTCTCTGATATGTTGCCCTTGCGTTCTTGAGTCCTAAGGGCATTACCTTGTAGCAATATGTCCCTTGGTGGGTGATGAAAATTGTCTTTTCTTGATCCTCATCGCACTATCATGATTTGGTTATAGTCGGAGTAGGCATCTAAGAAGCTTAGCAGCTCATGTCCAGCGGTAGTGTCGATCAACTGGTCGATGTAGGGCAATGGGAACGAATCTTTCGGGCATGCCTTGTTAAGGTTAGTAAAATCCACGCACATTCTCTATTTCCCATTTTTCCTTTTGACCATGACGACGTTGGCGACCCACTGGGGGTATTTTGGTTCTCTGACAGACCCGTTGGCTAATAACTTATCTACTTCATCACCGACTGTCTCGTTGATTGCGACATTGAACTTCTTTCTAATTTGCCATACAGATGGATACAGTGGATCGACGTTCAGCTTGTGAGTGGCGATGTCTTTCGGTATTTTTCCGGCATATCTGTATGAGAAAAGGCAAATAGATTTTCGTGGAAAGTTAAAAATTCACGACACTTACTTGGGTCGCAGAGGCCGTGCCCGATATGGGCTTTCTTTGTGTGGTTGGTGCCATCCATTTGGACTAGGTCGACATCCCAGACCGCCGGTTTGCAGGCTTCTACGATGTCTGGATCTTTGATGGCTTCCACCGTCAAATCGATCTTGGTCCCCGACGTGGCTGATTGTTATGCCTACGCACTTGCTCCTGACAACTGTTTGGTGTGGGCATAGTCTTGGGCGATTCGGTAGCATTCTTGTGCGGTGCAAAACTCGACCCGAATGCTAAACACTCCCCATGGGGTAGGGAACTTGATTACTTAGTAGAAGCTTGAGGGGATTGCTCGCATGGCATGTATCCAAGGGCGTCTTATGATGGCGATATAGGTCGTCTCTTGGTTCATGATGTGGAAGGTGGTTTATAGCATGACTCCCCCCGCTAAAATCGACAATGATATCTCCCTGCACGTCTGTTCTACTACATTTTAAAACCTGTTAGTGTTATGCAAAGCGGTATTATCTTATCTTCGAGTCTCATTTGTGCGAGGACTCTTGGATGGATAATACAGGCGTCGGTTCTGTCGTCAGCCATTTTTCTCTTAACATCAGTATCAGCAATACGTAAATTTACGACTAAAGCATCATAATGAATAAAAGATAAACCTTTGGTATCGAACTTATCGAAGGTGATACTATCTTCGAAGTCGTCATACCGTTCATGGGCGATTGTTCGTTTCAATTAGTGTGTGGTGTAAACTTTACGTGGTTGATTGCTGAATCGTCACCTCCTCGACGATCATGTTTATGGTGCGTGCTGGCGAAGGTGGTTTTGATGGCCTTTGGGGTTGTTCCCTCCCTCGTGCGAAGTTGGTCTTTCCTTTATCGCTGAGTAGCTCCCTCAAGTATCCTTGGTTTAGCATCCTAACCGCCTCTTGTCGTAGACCTATATAGTCTTCGATTTTGTGTCCTCTTTCCTGATGGAACTCGAATAGGACGTTCAACTTTCTCGAGGTGGGATCTGATTTCATCTTCAGCGGCACTGCACCTTGGTGCCCAACTTCTACAGTGCGTACACTATTTCTGAAGGAGACACGCAGAAGTTATGGGCAGATAATAAAGGGGGAATACCTCTTTCATTCCATAATGGAGCGACGTGTCGTTGCAATGCCTCTGCGTGCCTTGGAGGCGGTGGGTGAGAGGATCTAAAGTAGGATTGATGCCTTTCTTTGTTGAAGCGCGGAGTTGTTCCCGTCGCCCGTCGTTGCGTCGATCCCTTCTTGTTTCTGATTGTATTGTTGTTAGCCATTGGGTCAGCCCGTTAAGGTTGTCCTCATGCGCTCATACTTCGCCATAGTAGGCATTGGATTTCTTCCCATGTGGTGGGGGATATCATGAGTCGACTCAGCAGCTTTTTGGTCGCCCTTGAACCATCTCCGTTCAGCCCATTTTGGAAAGCTGCCACCACCATGCCTTCTGATATGTTTGGTAGACTCATCCTTACCCTGTTGAATCTTGCCAGGAAGTCCTTGAGTCCCCCTCCAACGGTTTGCCTGACGCCAAAGATGTCGTTGACCCTGGCTTATGCTTTCTTTGCTCATGCATGGGCTGTGACGAACTTATCTGCCATCTCTTCGAATGTCGATATTGTCCTTGCTAGTAGTTGTGAGTACCATGTTAGAGCCCCTCATGTTAGCGTTTCTCTGAACTTTTTCAGGAGTACAGATGATACTTGCTCTTTCGATAAATCGTTGCCCTTCATAGCGGTCACAAAGTGAATTAGATGATCCTCGGGATCTCTAGTCCCATCATATATTCTCAAGCAGGGTGGCATTTTGAAGGTTTTCGGTATTGGCCAGCCTCCTCGCTGTACGACTGTTCGACGAACCTTCCTACGTCGTGTTTTGGCAGTAGCTTGGGAGTGCCGGGGATTTTGTCCACTCTTTCTTGGTACTCTTTCATTTGGTCATGAAGTGCTTTGTTCTCGTTCTCCATTTCTTCCATATTCTTGTAGATGATGGCGAGTGTACCGTTGCTAGCCTGGACATCGGTGTGGGTGTTTTTGGCTTGTATGATATTGGGCTCACCGGCGGTAGCGACGATGTTTTTCACCAGTTGATTTCTAGTGTGGCTCTGGGATGACTTTTCAAGCAAGCTACTCAAGGTGCTCATCAACCACTCATCCAGTAGCTTTTTGACCACCGGAGGAGGTGTTTCTTTGACTGCAGATGTAGAGGCTCCCTTTTCGTGCAAGATTGTCAGATCTTCAGATGTGGAGGGCGAGGTCTCTCCATATGGTGCACTACCAGATGTTTTACTCAAGATGTTCTCTCTACTGGCCTCGTTGAGAGGACCTATGAGATTAGCTGTGACGCCTGCTATTGCTTTCATTCTTGCGTCGTTTTCTGTCATTTTTGGCTTATGTATGGTGTATAGAACGATGGTTCATTCTTCTTCTTGATGTTCTAGGTGCAAACTATGATTTCGATTGCCGAAATCCACACAGACGGTGCCAAATTGTTTAACTCAAAAGATACTAAATGCTTTATAAGTAAAAACAATCAAAATATATTAAGAGTAAATCGTAATCGAAGATAATGAAACCTAGAAATACGTAGTATATTTCTTGGTGCTTCTTATAGATCGAATATTCAAGAGAGAAGAAGAAAAAGCAGAGAGAGAAAGAGAAAGTTTTCCAATAAAATATCAAATGACCCCTAGGAGAACCTCCTCGAAATAATAAAAATAGTACAGAAGTAGGTCGCGCCTCCTCAAGGGGACGACGAGGCTGATGTTACGCCCCATCCTCTCACCTTTAGGTCATGCCCTTATTTTGGTTGTCGTATTATTTGTTGGTTGTGCCTACCAACATAAAGACGTAATGGGCCGAATTTGACTCTATACAAAATCTATTTATCTATCAATACTATTATAAGGAAGTATTTGCTTATAAAAACAGCACACTGCACCTATGGAGTCATGTTTTCAAGTGAAATATTGGTTGAAAATCTTTAATCTTATCATCTAAAATGTATTTTATGTTGTATAAAACTAAAATTTGTATTATTTCCTGCTAATCGTTGTTTAATTTGACATGTGTAAGTCTTTGTTCATGATGTTAACAATACGCTAGTTGGAGAAACACGTACCCACACCTGCAGCGACTTCTTTGCTCAACATGAATGGCTCCAGAATCACGTTAATACCATGATGTAGAAAAAGATAGTTACTGCTAATAATGACTATAATTGTAGAGAGTTTTGGGAGAAGTGAATTTCTCGTATTGCTCACAAAAGTATATATAGAGTACAGAGGTATCAAATCCCACCAACTATAGGACTATACAATAATGAAGGAAATCAAATCCTACCTGTTGGAAACACGTTCTCAATGCGATATACTAAACGTGTATTCTTTTGTAGGTTTTGATGAATGACAAACAAAGCACAAATTGATATATGACGAAGTTCAAGTACAAGAGCACAAATGTTGAGATTGAAGCTCAAGACGTTGTTTTTAATTGTTATTATTGAGTTATTCTTAAATGTGATCTTGATCCTATAACTTGACTCCATAACATGGCTTCTCTCATAAAACTATTTTCCAAAATCATGCATATTTAATTCTGTGTCAAAAAAGATTTTAAATCATGCATATTGACATTAGACAAAATGTTTTCTAAACATGCCTCAAAAATCTGGGCTAAAATAATCGATTATGTACTTATGATAATCGATTGTTTCTGAGCCAAGACTGCATGACAATCGATTATGAATTAATGGTAATCGATTGTGAGTAAGACAGTGAACATCAGGTTTTTCCAAATCTGCATGATAATCGATTGTGATCAATTGCCAATCGATTGTTGTTGAGGTAAAGTTTTTCAATACTCAAAATAATCGATTATGAACTAATGGTGATCGATTATGTTGAGACAATGTCTTTCAGTGATTTTAAATTTAATTAAGTAATCGATTATGTCTTTAGATAATCGATTATCACGGAGACAGTAAGTTTTATGATTTTCAGAAAATAACAAGTAATCGATTATGGCTTTAAATAATCGATTATCACTGAGACAGTAAGTTTCATGATTTTCAGAAAATAACAAGTAATCGATTGTTGCAAAGGACAATCGATTGTTGAAGCTGACCGTTGTCAAATGATTTTCAAATACCTCAAAGTAATCGATTATTGGTTTTTATATAATCGATGTTTTGCTTAAAATCTGGAAATGATTTTTAGAACGTTGCTGAGGTAATCGATTATAGATTTTATATAATCGATGTTTTGCTTAAAATCCGGAAATGATTTTTAGAACGTTGCCAATATAATCGATTATGGATTTGGTGTAATCGATTATGTGTTTTTGAATTTTGCCAGTAATCGATTATGGATTGTAAGTAATCGATTATTAAGCGTAAAATCTGGGATTGATTTTTGATCTGACTGGCAGATAATCGATTGTTCGGTCTTGACAATCGATTATCACTGAGTAAATTCAGCAATTCTTAATTGGCAATTAGACAACGGTAAGACCAAGTTTTGCACCTATAAATACAGCTTCAACTCAGTGTTTTACACACAACAACATACACTAACTGATCATTACATTGCTTTAAGCTTTCATTCAATTGTTCATCATTTTCTACTCATTTCATAAAGCTTTTGAGAGCCATATTATTGTTCAAAGTTGTTGTGATCTTGAGCGTATTATTTTACTCATATCTACTCATCAAGGAGTACCTTTGTTAAGTGAGTGTTCAAGTATTTCAAATACTTGTAAGAGAATTTTGATTCTCTTGTGTTGAGGAACTTGTGCTTCCTCTGTTGAAGTCTTTGGGATTGTATCCCCGAGCAAGTGAAGTCTTTGGGATTGTATCCCCGAGCAAGTGAAGTCTTTGAGGTGAGGAACCTCCGAGAAAGTGAAGTCTTTGAGATTGTATCTCCGAGCAACTGTAAAGGTTTGTTAAGCACCCGTAAGCTTAACAAGTTAGTAGAAAATCTCGAGAGAGTCTCTCGGGGACTGGACTAACCACTGTTGTGGCCAACCAGGATATATCCTTGTGTAAGTTATTTTTATTGCACTTATTTACTTCCTGTAAAATTTAAATTCCGCAAGAAAATGCTAAATTTCATTAAAACGCTATTCACCCCCCCTCTAGCGTTAAGCGTAGTTTCTAACAATTGGTATCAGAGCCCAACTCTCTGAAAAACTTAACAGTTTGAGAGAACCATCCATGGCTTCTACTCTAGATTCTTTTGCAGGAATTGAAGAAGGACAATGCCCTACACGACCTCCTCTATTCAATGGCACAAATTACTCATACTGGAAGGAGAGGATGGAAATCTTCATTCGGTCAAACTGTCCCTACCTTTGGAAGGTGTACACAAAGGGAAATGAAATTCCAGTCAAGAAAGTGGAAAGCGAATGGATTCCCAAATCCGAAGAGGAGTACACCACAGAGGACAATAGAATGATTCAAAATAATTATAAAGCTGTAAATTTATTGTATTGTGCTATTAACGCTAACGATTACAGGAAACTTTCATGTTGCAAAACAGCAAAAGAAATGTGGGACAAATTAGAAGTCACTTATGAAGGGACTGACCAGGTAAGAGAAGCAAAAGTTGATTTTCTTACTCATGCTTACGAATTGTTTCATATGAAGGAAGGAGAAAAAGTAGATGAAATGTTTGAGCGCTTTTCAACAATAGTAAATGATCTACACGTCCTCAAGAAGACGTTCACGGATAGAGAACTTGTTCGAAAAGTTCTTAGAAGCCTCACACCAGCATGGCGATCCAAAGCCGATGCTATCCAAGAATCAATTGGAGTCTCAAACGTCACCATCGACGCACTAAGAGGTAATCTTAAAACCTATGAATCTACTATTCTTAACCCGTTTGTTGATGATCAAAGAAGGCAAAAGATTGCTCTAAAAGCAAGCACAAGCCAACCAAAGATTGAAGAGGAAGAAGATAATGAGTTTGGATTAGTCATCAAAAGATTCCAAAAGTTTATGCACAAGGAATATGAGCGCAAAGGGAAAAAACAAGGTGAGCAAATAAAATGCTATGAATGTGGAGAAACTGGACACATCAAAACAAATTGCCCAAACATCAAAAAGGAGAAGAAATCCTTTAAAAAGCAACGGGCATATATCTCGTGGGGAGGCGACTCCGGAGATGAATCAAGTGAAGAAGAAAACGACGAAGCTGCAAACCTTTGTCTCATGGTACAAGAAGACAACCAAAATGAGGTACGTCAAATTTCGTCTGAAAACTTTTCACTTGATGAAATGCGTAATGCCTTTGATGAGTTATATACTGAATTTTTAAAGGCTTCAAAAACTGTCACTAGCTTAAGAGAAAATGCTTCTCTAAAAGTAACGGATTTTCAAAAACAGATTTCTTTAAAAGAAAAGGAATTAGAAAAACTGGTTTTGGAAAATGAGAAGCTACACGAACAAAACAAGTTTTATGGAAAGAGAAGTGCCGACAAACCTGAAAATTCTACTAAAGGTTGTGTTTCTTGTGTGATCCTTAAGAATGAAGTAGGTAGACTTAAAGGCACACTAGATAAGTTTAATTCCTCGCATAAAAACTTGAATGTTGTGCTTGATAACCTAAAATCAACTAAGCACGGAATAGGTTTTAAAAATGAAGCAAAGGTTGATGCTAAACCTCAAAAACCTAGAGCTCAACCTAGGAACAACAACAAAAATGTGTATCCTAGAAATAGCTATCCTAGAACAAATTTGCATGCTAGACCAAGAAATGACCCTCCGCCTAGAAATAGTCACCATAGACATGATGCATATTTTAGGCAAAATTGTGAACCTCCTAGAAGACCCCAAAATGGTCCTCAACCTAGATATCATCACTCTAGAAACACTACCCATCCTAGAGATCAAAGTAGGAGAAATGATAGCGTTCAAAATAAGGTAAGCAACCTTCATTCATCTAGCTACTATGAACCTAGACGAATGCATAATCCGAATGTGACATGTCATTATTGTAGACGCATTGGTCATATTGCCCCCGCATGTTTTACTCGTCATAGACATGCTACTCAAACATATTATTACAATATGTCTAACCCTCAAGGACCCAAGATGGCATGGCTACCCAAAGAAAATTAATTTGTTTTGTAGGTATGCTTGAAGGGATCAAGCGTACTAGGTACCTTGATATTGGATGCTCCAAACACATGACGGGAGATGAATCCAAATCCCTTCAACTAGAGCACAAAAGAAGGAGGAAGCGTCATTTTTGGAAACAATCATATTCAGATCGGTTGATATTTTAAGCAATTTGAAAAACAAAATACAAGAAAAGGCATCGAAGGAAATCAATGATGAAATTGTGGAACAATCAACGGAAGAAGCTTCACATTTGGGGAGTGAGACAAAAGAACAAAATGAATGAAGGACGATCAAAGATCACCCTCTTAATCAGGTAATTGGCGACGTCGGAAGAAAGGTAAGTACCCGAAACTCTCTTAAGAACACTCTAGGACACAATTCTTAAGAGTTCACGATATCACTCGATAACACTAGTGTAATTTATTCACGTCACTATAAATTACTGACTTGAGCGTCGGAGACGTTTAATTCCATTTTGCAGGTACTTCCCCAAAGATAAGATAAATTATGAAGTCTTAGCACACCGCAATCGATTATCCCAAGACAATAATCGATTATCTACTGTGCAGTACATCGATTATCAGTATCAATAATCGATTGTTTCAACTGATTAGTTTTATTATGCAAATGTGTTTAATTTGTTAACTCCTTATATTGCATATTTCCGTCTCAGTCATTTAGCAATACTTTTCCAGACAATCGATTATTTCTTCCTATAATCGATTAGTTGTCATATTCAGAAATTCTCCGAGTTTTCTGTATCAACCATATTTCAATAATAATCGATTACCAATATTGACAATCGATTATTTCCTGTTTAAACTTTGTTACCGTTTGGCTCCAACATCGATTACTGTCAGGACATAAATGCTCCATAATCGATTATTTTGTGTTGATAATCGATTATCTCATTCAAATTTTTTTTACCGTTTGTCTCTTAAATCGATTTGTCAGTTTCAAAATTCAATCCAACAGTAAATACAATCGATTATCTCTGCCAAATAATCGATTATCTAACGGTCAGCAAATTTATTTCTTACCGTTTTTGACTGTTCCAACTTTCAATTTTCAGCAGGTATCTTTAGTAAATGGCCGATCACTCCTTCTCCTATAAATAGCCCTCATATAGGATCATTCTCACTCACTCAAGCACCATTTCTAAAAATCAAAGGTCAATTCCTTGCATCTTAGTCTCAAAAATTCAGCAGTAAAAATTTTCCAATATGTCTGGACGCTCCTCCAAACGTTCTCGTTCCAGGCAAGGTGCCTCAGCCTCAACAGTCCCTCCTCCTCTAAACTTCCCATATGAAGACGGGTCCGTTTTGTTCTTCGAAACTCAAGCTGAACTTTCTAGGTTTCTCTCCAAGTTTGAGAAGCGATTTATTCTTCCTCCTCGCTTCTCAACAAGCAAGCTCCTTGAACCTTTCACCCCTGCCGCTAACATGCTCAAAGAGTGTCAACTCTATGATTTCTTGCTCCTTACCATCCTCATATTAACACAACCTTAGTTGAAGCATTCTATTCAAATCTTCACAAAGATGAAGATGGTGAGGTGGTCACCTCCATCAATGGCATTCACATTCTCCTCTCTGACGAGAACCTTCACACCATCGCCCGCATCCCAAACGATGGTGAAGATCTTATCCGGTATATTAATGAGGCCGGCTCTCTCTTTGATGAATCCAATTTTTTCCGCCAAGCCGGAATCTCTTATGATCAAGCTTCTTCTCGTCGTCCTACCATCTCGGGCATGGACCCAAATTATCGATTTCTCCTCTACTTCATCACCCGTGTCCTAAGACCTCGTAGGCACAATCATACCACCATATCCCAAGAGGACTCCAAGCTCTTACATGCCATTGTCACTGGAGCCAAGATCAATTGGTGTCGGCTCATTAAAATGCACATGCTCGATGCCGTCGCCGATAACATGCCCCTTCCTTATTCTCTCCTCATCATGAAGTTTCTAGAAGCATCCGGATTTGTCACTGAAAATGGTCCTCTCAAAAGGAGTACCAAAATCTGGGAAATCTCGGAATCATCCTTCCATCATGATGGTGATCATGCTCCAGCTCCTCCTCCTACCCGTTCTGCCCGTCGTGCTCGTCCATCTCAGGAGCCCACTCTCCAAACTATATCCGACCAGCTCTCTCAGTTGACACACGAGATCCATGGTTATTTTGACCATGTCCATTATCCCTATGCGGGTCTCGTTCCCTTGGAAGCTGCGCCGAATGACGAGGCGGATCGTGACGGAGATAATTGATATTGTATTTTTTAATTGTATTGTTGGATGTCCCTCTGCTGTACCCCTTTAATTTTCAATAAATAAACTTTGTTTTATTTCGTCTTTGTGTATCTTTCCTTACTATTTTTTTGCTAATGGCAAAAGGGGGAAGATAGGGATAACGGGTATGCACTACCTCTAAATTGCTTAATTGCTTATAAGCTTAAATTGAGGGGGAATTCTTAAATTGAGGGGGAACAAGAACAAATGATGCATACTTGTTATTTGTCTTGAATCGTCAACATTATTTGTCAAAATTGCATATCCCGCTTAATGTTTGCCATTATCAAAAAGGGGGAAATTGTTGGAAACACGTTCTCATTGCGATATACTAAACGTGTATTCTTTTGTAGGTTTTGATGAATGACAAACAAAGCACAAATTGATATATGACGAAGTTCAAGTACAAGAGCACAAATGTTGAGATTGAAGCTCAAGACGTTGTTTTTAATTGTTATTATTGAGTTATTCTTAAATGTGATCTTGATCCTATAACTTGACTCCATAACATGGCTTCTCTCATAAAACTATTTTCCAAAATCATGCATATTTAATTCTGTGTCAAAAAAGATTTTAAATCATGCATATTGACATTAGACAAAATGTTTTCTAAACATGCCTCAAAAATCTGGGCTAAAATAATCGATTATGTACTTATGATAATCGATTGTTTCTGAGCCAAGACTGCATGACAATCGATTATGAATTAATGGTAATCGATTGTGAGTAAGACAGTGAACATCAGGTTTTTCCAAATCTGCATGATAATCGATTGTGATCAATTGCCAATCGATTGTTGTTGAGGTAAAGTTTTTCAATACTCAAAATAATCGATTATGAACTAATGGTGATCGATTATGTTGAGACAATGTCTTTCAGTGATTTTAAATTTAATTAAGTAATCGATTATGTCTTTAGATAATTGATTATCACTGAGACAGTAAGTTTTATGATTTTCAGAAAATAACAAGTAATCGATTATGGCTTTAAATAATCGATTATCACTGAGACAGTAAGTTTCATGATTTTCAGAAAATAACAAGTAATCGATTGTTGCAAAGGACAATCGATTGTTGAAGCTGACCGTTGTCAAATGATTTTCAAATACCTCAAAGTAATCGATTATTGGTTTTTGTATAATCGATGTTTTGCTTAAAATCTGGAAATGATTTTTAGAACGTTGCTAAGGTAATCGATTATAGATTTTATATAATCGATGTTTTGCTTAAAATCCGGAAATGATTTTTAGAACGTTGCCAATATAATCGATTATGGATTTGGTGTAATCGATTATCTGTTTTTGAATTTTGCCAGTAATCGATTATGGATTGTAAGTAATCGATTATTAAGCGTAAAATCTGGGATTGATTTTTGATCTGACTGGCAGATAATCGATTGTTCGGTCTTGACAATCGATTATCACTGAGTAAATTCAGCAATTCTTAATTGGCAATTAGACAACGGTAAGACCAAGTTTTGCACCTATAAATACAGCTTCAACTCAGTGTTTTACACACAACAACATACACTAACTGATCATTACATTGCTTTAAGCTTTCATTCAATTGTTCATCATTTTCTACTCATTTCATAAAGCTTTTGAGAGCCATATTATTGTTCAAAGTTGTTGTGATCTTGAGCGTATTATTTTACTCATATCTACTCATCAAGGAGTACCTTTGTTAAGTGAGTGTTCAAGTATTTCAAATACTTGTAAGAGAATTTTGATTCTCTTGTGTTGAGGAACTTGTGCTTCCTCTGTTGAAGTCTTTGGGGTTGTATCCCCGAGCAAGTGAAGTCTTTGGGATTGTATCCCCGAGCAAGTGAAGTCTTTGAGGTGAGGAACCTCCGAGCAAGTGAAGTCTTTGAGATTGTATCTCCGAGCAACTGTAAAGGTTTGTTAAGCACCCGTAAGCTTAACAAGTTAGTAGAAAATCTCGAGAGAGTCTCTCGGGGACTGGACTAACCACTGTTGTGGCCAACCAGGATATACCCTTGTGTAAGTTATTTTTATTGCACTTATTTACTTCCTGTAAAATTTAAATTCCGCAAGAAAACGCTAAATTTCATTAAAACGCTATTCACCCCCCTCTAGCGTTAAGCGTAGTTTCTAACACTACCAACTATAGGACTGTACAATAATGAGAGAATATTCTACCAATAATAAAAAGATACACACAATTATATTCTAATAAGCCCCCTCAAGATGGAGGGCCGGAGGACACGCCAATCTTGGACATCAGCAGAAGAAGCCGAGGACGAGATAAGTGCTTGGTGAGAGCATCAGCAAGCTGATCAGCAGAGGATACGTGAGCAACACGAAGAGACCCATTCTGAACCAATTGACGAACAAAGTGATTATCAATGGAGATGTGTTTCATGCGCGAATGAAACACAGGGTTGGAACAGAGGTAAGTGGCGCCAATGTTGTCACTGTAAATGACAGGAGCAGCCGGAAGAGGAACATGAAGCTCGCGCAACAGGGAATGAAGCCGACGTACTTCAGCAGCAGCAGAGGCAATAGAACGATACTCAGCCTCAGTAGAATATCGTGCAACGGAACACTGCTTTTTGGAGCTCCAGGAAATAGGATTAGGCCCTAGAAAGACAACATAGGCACCAGTTGAGGAGCAGTCATCACAGTTTCCACCCCAATCAGAATCAGAGAAACAATGCAGAGGTATAGCAGATGAAGGACGCAACCAGACGCCAAAGTCACGCGTCTCATTCAGATACCGGAAGAGGCACTTAACTGCACCCCAATGAGTGACACTAGGAACGTGCATGAACTGTGAGAGTTTATTCACAGCGAAGGAGATATCAGGACAGGTGAAGGAGAGATACTGGAGGCCCCCAAGGGCCTGTCGATATGCGGATGCGTCGGCAGGGGCCGAGCCGTCGGCCAGATGAAGGCGGGTTGACGCCGCTGTTGGCGTCTGAACAGGGTTATATTCCAGCATATTATGACGAGTCAAAAGATCAACAACATATTTACGTGAGAAAAAAAACACCCCTTGGAGCTGCGCAGAACTTCAACACCAAGAAAGTAGCTTAGATCACCCATGTCTTTAAGAGAAAACTAAGTCACAAGAGAGTCAATCACACGGTTCAAGAAGGCAGAATCATTACCAGTCAATATGAGATCATCAACATATACCAAAAAATAGGCCGTAATACCAGAGTGCTGAAAGACGAAGAGCGAAGTGTCAGAGGTAGTGTTGACGAAACCCATGGTCAGAAGGCATTGGCGGAGCGCACTGTACCATGACCGGGGTGCCTGTTTGAGACCATAAATAGCTTTCTGTAACTTAAGACATAAGATGGATAGGCTTTGTCAACAAAACCCGGTGGTTGTGCCATATAAACATCCTCTGTAAGCCTCCCGTGGAGAAGGGCATTGTTCACATCCATTTGACGAAGAGGCCAGCCCTTGGATACAGCTAGACTGAGAACCAAACGCACAGTTGCCGGCTTAATAACCGGACTGAAAGTCTCCTGGAAGTCTACACCTGGACGCTGATGAAAGCCCTTCGCAACAAGCCGGGCTTTGAACTTATCCACAGTACCGTCAGGCTTTCGTTTGATACGATAAACCCACTTGCAACCCACAACATTCTGTGAAGAATTAGGCGGAACAAGATCCCAGGTGCCATTCCGTAGCAGAGCATCAAACTCTGATGACATAGCAGCGTGCCAGCGCTTATCAGACATAGCACTAGACAAAGTCTGGGGTTCAGTAACAGCAGGAGAGGTGACAGTAGACATACCAAACTTCTTGTTGGGCGTAAAGATGTTATTTTTGCTGCGAGTTTGCATATGATGACCACCGTGAGAGGATGTAGGTGGCGGCATAATGGGTGTAGCGGCGGCAGGGGCCACTGGCGGTGTCGGAAGGGGCGCTGGTGGCGCGGGCGTTGGCGCGGGCAGTGCGTCCGGTGAAGGATCGCCAGTGGGAGCGGAGGCAGGTACTGGTGGCGGCGGCGAAAGGACTTCTAGGGAGACTGGAATGGGTACAGGGGGAGACTCGGGGTTAGACAATTTGGAGAACGGGAAGACATCTTCATGGAAGGTGACATAATGCGAGACGAAGATTTTAGACGTTGAGGGATCAAAGCATAGATAGGCGCTTTGAGTAGTAGAGTAGCCGAAGAGGACATAGGCACGAGATCTGGGTTCCATTTTGTGTGAGGTGTAAGGCCGAAGCCAAGGAAAGCATTGACAGCCGAAGACACGTAGTTTGGTAAGGTTGGGGCGCTTATGGAAGAGAGACTCAAAGGAGGAGAGCATCGAGAGATTTGTCTTGGGAAGACGATTAATGAGATAGACTGCTGTAGCAAAGGCATAAGGCTAGTAAATGAGAGGTACAGAGGCATGATGGAGGAGAGTGAGACCAGTATCGACAATTGACGGTGACGGCGTTCAGCATAGCCATTGTTCTGAGGTGTATGAGGAGGTGAAGTGAGATGTGAGATGCCATTAGAGGCAAGAAAAGAGTGTAAAGCGAGGAATTCACCCCCATTGTTAGTATACAGAGTAATGATTTTAGCAGAGAAATATTTTTCTACAATGGATTTAAAAATGGGGAAGGTTTGTAAGGCATCAGATTTACGGCGTAAAGGAAAAAACCAAACATACTTGGAAAAATGATCAACAAAGATGACATAATATTTAAATCCGTCATTAGAAATAATTGGAGAGGTCCATACATCGGAGAAAATAAGCTCCAGCGGAGCAGTAGAAGATAAACTTGACTCAGAAAAAGGTAACTTATGACACTTATGAAGCTTGAAAGAGACACAAGCAAGATCAGACACATTACTGGACGCTATACTGCTAGAAGACACTAAATGATGCAGGATTTTAGCGGACGGGTGACCAAACCGAGAATGCCACAATGACGCAGAGAGCTTTTGTGCCGTGAGGGTGGACGGGAGACTGGGAGCCGCCGGCTAGTAGTAGGTGTTGCCCCTAAGCGGGCCGCGAACGAGCGTTGCCCACGTGCGACGATCCTTCACCTGAAAGTCAGTATCAGAAAGAATAACATTAACATTATTATGACGACATAATTGGGCAACCGAGATCAAATTTTTACGCATATGTGGAACACAGAGAGCCCCATGTAATAAAAGAGACTAATAACTGTTAAGTTGTCCAGTGTGTGTAATTATCAAACCTTCACTGTTACCAATAACCACATTGTCGAAACCAGTGTAAGGACTGTGAAGAGACATGTTGGCAAGATCAGAGGTGATGTGATGGGAGGCACCAGAGTCCAGGATCCAATCAGATGCAGAGGGAATCGTCGGAGAGTGATGGGATGTGTGAGCAGCCGGATAAGGCGGCGAAGCATAAGCTGGCTGCGGCATAAGCTGGCTGCGGCAGTGGTCCACCGTAAGGGGGCTGATTGGCGCCGGAGATGGGATAGGACGGACAGCGGCACGCGGAGTGGCCAAATTCACTGCAGAGTTGGCACTTCCCATTGTGCCCGCGAGATTGGTCATTGCTGGAGTAGCCACCGCGACGGGAGGCTGAACCGTGGCTGCTACGGTCGCGCCCGCAGCTACCGAAGCGGTGACGGCCTGACTGCTGTCCGACGACGAAGGCAGCCGACGGAGCCAAATAAGATGCGGCGGAGGTGGCCGGCACACGAGCACTAATCTGAGCCTCCATGCTTAACAGCTTGTCATGTAATTCAGCAAAAGAGATAGGAGATTCGCGGGCTTGGATGGCATGAGAGAGTTCCATATACGGATCATCAAGACCATTTAGAACCTTAATGACAAGATCCTCAGAATCAACAGTAACACCCAGGAGAGATAATTTATCCACAATCACGCGAATACCGTGCATAAAATCAGTAACAGATTTAGAACCTTTTACCGAATTATGGAGCTGTTGTTTGAGAGCCATGATACGACCACGAGAAGCAGTGCCGTATGTGCGCGCGAGGATGTCCCAGGCCTCTTTAGAGGTTTCTGCAGCGGCAGTAAAGGAGATGATCGTCGGTGTGATCGACGAGATGATGGCACTGAGAATAAGATTGTCCTGGCGAATATAGTAAGGATATGCTGGATTGGGGGAAGTCACCTCCTTGTCGACGATGGTGGCTGGTGGGCACGGCTTTGAGCCGTCCAAGAAGCCGAGGAGGTCGTAACTCGTAAGAAGGGTTCGAAATTGGAATTTCCACGCCAGGTAATTAGTGGAATCCAATTTGAGTGGGATCTGAGCCGATGCATTGATGGCAATCGGCTGGAGAAGCTCGTTTGACGTCGAAACGGCCATGAAGCGCAAGGCAAAAGAGAGGAAGCGCTTATCGACGTCGAGAGAGAGGGCTGCCGATTAGTGCAGCGGCGGCGACGGGTTGCCGATAAGAGCAGCGACGGCGGCGGCGGCGGCGCGGGTAGGGTAGAATTAGGATTTCTTTGGCGATAAGCCACTGGCGTATGATACCATGTAGAGAGTTTTGGGAGAAGTGAATTTCTCGTATTGCTCACAAAAGTATATCTAGAGTACAGAGGTATCAAATCCTACAAACTATAGGACTGTACAATAATGAAGGAAATCAAATCCTACCAACTATAGGACTGTACAATAATGAGAGAATATTCTATCAATAATAAAAAGATACACAATTATATTCTAATAATAATAACAAGGGTTTCTACGGCAAATTCATTGATGCAGTCAGAATGTACTTTATAGGTAGCTGATACATAATAATATGTACTACAGTAGATGGACTGAGTAAAAAGTCATTGAACAAGAAGTTGTATTATGAGAATATAATATTTACTACAGTGGAGATCTATATTTTTTCCCGGTTTTTTCATTGGCTTTATTTTCATTGTAAACAAAGATACATGGAACATTTGTTTGATCCAGAATATTAAATTTTTCTTGTTGTTTAAAATTTGTTGATAAAGGATAAATCTCGAGTGGTGCACATGCAGTTTGAAATTCCTGACTCTACCTCACAACGTAACTAGATATCACCAAAAAATTACTGGTTTTGTTAAAGCCAAATAAAACTAAAACAAATAAAACAGGAAAAAGATAAACAAACTAGGAACGGGATTCACATGGTATATATCTAAAGAAGAAATGAAAAAAAAATGCCAGTAGAACTATTGTCTTCATACGGCTAGCGCCAAAAAACTGATTGAGAGACGTGGTCCAACAAAGAAAGAAAACGGGACTATATATAAACCAATTGGCTCTTGCTCTTATTATAGTAGTTTCCTGCCGCTCTGCTTCATAAAAAATATCTCAAATTTATATCTCTCTGATCAAGCTTCAATGGCTGCATTAAGTTCAGTTTCAGTAGCGCACGTATCATTTTCCATATCTAACCCTCAAATCCCAAGAAACTACAGACGTTTGCCTACTTTATTTACATCAGCATCAGCTATACCTTCCCATGAATCATCTTCGTCCACACAAAGTGGGAGTATATTATCCTCAACTAATTCTCCAACAAAAGTGCCCTTTGTTGAGTCCTCTAAAACCCCCGAAATGGTTTCAACTATGCTTTGGCTAATCCTAATGGAAACCCAGTTGTTAGATTTGTTCAGCACACTGAATCAACTATTGAGAGGGTATTCTTTGCTCTTTCTTGATAGTACTTATTATTGTTATTATTTCTTTCTTTATTTGCTATCTACTTCTTGAGGATTAGAGGATGTTGTGGTTTAAAGCTCTTTTTTTTTGGTGCTATCAAGAATTAATACATAGGTTATAGAATTAATATATATGAGGTTTTAAGTCTATATGCACAAAGCATAGAATCACTACAAGATGGCTTGAACCGGTGACCGGGATTCCATGCATGTTAAATGTGTTAAGCAGCAGTTAATTCTTGAGAACTGGAGACTGATATGGTTTCTTCAATCTTTTGGGGTGCTATCAAGAATTGACACTGAGTTCTAATATTGATATCTGCTCAATATGAATAAATTGATATATATATATATATGCTGCACATATCTGTTGTTCACTGCTTACTTAATTTTGAGCAGGCAATATTTGACTTCCGTTTTCTGGCATTCCTTGCTATCGGAGGTTCATTGGCTGGTCGCTGCTCTGCTTCCTCAATGTAGTTTCTTTTTCAAGAACACCTTTTTTTTCAATGTGATGTATGAAAATATATTTTTAGCATATACTATAGGTGGTTAAATTTTATATCTTAGTACTTCCAAGAAAAATAGCTTCTCTGCCTTCACAAGGTAGGGTAAGATCTACGTACGTACTACCCTTCCTAGACCTTACCCGTGGAATTACACTGAGTTTTCTATTATTGTTGTTGTAGCACTTCCAGGGGAAATTTATGACGGCAGGACTTGAGTTTAAGTCTGTACGAAGATATAAACTTGATTACTTTATTGCGTTAGTTGTTTTTTACACCATATATGATCAATAGACTTAGATCGGCAAGATGCTGGTTCATAGATCGTTAAAATATCATGGTATAGGCGGAAAATAGCCAGCGTTTACCAAACCAATGAAAAATAGTCATTAGTTTGCTGCAACAGAGACCAGTCCAGTATAATATATGGGAGTTCCGGTGCATTTGTGTACGAACTCCAGCATATTATACTGGACTGGTATACTTTGCTAGCTCCTGTAAAATTTACGGGAGACTGGAGCACCAGTGCTCCAAACTCCAGTATATTATACTGGACCATTATACTTGCTGGAATTACGGGAGTTCCAGAATAAATATGCCTGAACTCCCGTAAAATTTGTAGGAGTTCCAGCATAGTAATCCTGGAACTCACGTAAAATTTGCGGGCGTATTTTTCCGAATTTTGAACAGTATTTTCGCTCAGATTTAAAGTGGCTAAATTTCGATGACAGTGGTAAATCTGGCTATTTTTAAATTTACCACTCATAGATCTTATATGATTTCAGATGCTTTAGGGTGATTGGGTATGTGAAACTTATTGCTTTGAGCAACTTCATGAATTCTTTTTAATTCTGTATATGATGAATATGGCCTGTTGAGAATCAAACCAACATTAATCCATTGTAATTCTTGATCAGTTATCATACACTTGCATTGATAGAAAACATTGTATCTACGGGACTCAGTTCTCTTGCATTTGAAATTTTAGTCTATCACTAGCTTATAATACCAATTCGTCGACTAACGAAGTTGCAGATGCAATAAACTGTTTATCCTTCATCTGGTGTGCAACTCTATCTTAACCTCTACAGTATCAGTTAATTCTCTGTCTATAGTTTACTAGGGGCAATATAGTTATCCTCATCCAGTTATTTGTTTAGGTACATTATTTTAGGCAAAGTCTTTCTCTAGTGCGTTAAGGCATACAACATTGATTTTGGTTCATGCACTTAATCCTTTTAATACATAGTATAATCATCATCACATAAGAGGTAATACCATTTTTACGGGTTCTATCAGTTGTTTTAGCAGTTAAATTCTCTTTTGTAGGGTTGTGTCTACATTATTGACGCTTACAAGGTTTATTGGACGAGCTGTGTCAAGGGAATTCACACAGGACAAATGGTTTTGCGATTGGTTGAAGCTATAGGTGAGTTTCTGCATGATCTTTATCTTTTCTAGAACATCATGCTTGTAATTAGAAAATTGCAGAAGAGCACCTCAGTGTCGGCGAGACATCCGATGATTTCTTTCAGCGTAACTTTTAATCACCCGTCTTTTGATAACCGCTGGCCCTTTGGAATTATTTTTGCATCGCAGTTCGCAGTAAATGTGTTATCCCATTCTAACCTGCCTTGGTAGAATTCCTTAACATTAGAGTTATTTGCAGCCATTTTATCTGGATTACTCTCAGTCGTCTAGCTTAGTTTCACTTTCTAGTGGAAGATTATATGCTAAATTTATCAGTCGAGATGAAAGCTTATCAACACTTTAGAACTGTACGGGATATTCGTCTGATATATCACCAAGAAGATGAGTAGAAAATCCTTCTCTTTTTAAAGTGAGTCATGTATGGTGCTTAATGTACGACTTGTTATTCCATTTTTTATTCCAAGCTTTGTTGGTGTACACTTGGACGTACTTCACTCTGTTGCACTGTAATTCCCTCTGGTGGTCTTGTAAATCATTAGTGAAGTAGCTCCCTTTCAGCGAACTGCTCTTGTTGTCATGGCCTAGTCATATAAAGGTTGTGACTATTATAAAAGAATACGTAGTTGCCGCTTGTATGGAAGTTGCAGAATTTCTTACTAAAATGTCAAGTTGGGTGATATAATACCTCATTGTTTACATCTAAATGTTTTAATATCTTCGTTTTGTGTTTCTGAGTTTATTATCGTTGTAATGCAGATTTTTATCTTGCTGGGGATGTGATGTTCATATTTGGGATGGGCTTGTACGGATTGTTTATCACTAATTTCTCTGCTAATGTGGATCCAACTTCTGACCGTGCCCTCAAGCACTCTTCCTTGTTTGGGATGTTTGCTCTCAAGGTAGTCGCGCTCTGGATCTTCTTCACTTATATACCATATTTCTGTTTCCCAATCGTATACTTCCACTATACATTGTTGCTTGCTTCGTAAACTTAAGTGGATTCAACTATTCATTCCTGTTTGATTACTTGAGAATGGAAATTGTAGATGCCAAAAATGATGGTGATCTTTCAACAGGAAAATTACTTTATTTAGAAGAGAGTTGTCTAAGCTGGAATTGCATTCAGTTCACATGAGATCTAATATCGTGTATTTTTCCACCATATTGTATTTACAAACTAGGTTTAATTTACTCTTAATGTAGCAGCAATGCCCAGAGAAGCCTTGATTCTACAACAAAATAGTTTATCTGTACTTAGCTTCACATATCAATGAATCGCAGAGTTCTGAAGGGATAGATGCCAATGAATCTCTGAGATCATTTTCCACTCTTATAGGCTCCTATAGTATAGCCAAATGAAACTTCTGCATCATCTAACCCTACTAGCACTCCGCTGAAGATTGTGGTACTCTCAAAACTACAATAAATTCTGAATATCTCCCAGAAGACTAAAATAAGGTGGATTGCTGAAGACTATTGTAATCATAAGAAGCTTAAGTTTCATGAAATTCCTTCTTCGCACCTATAACTGTTATGAGTTAAGACCCTCTACATGTGCATGCGTTAGAGATTTGAAATCCTAGTCCAGTTTGTGGATGAGCAAAAAATGGTGCGGTGACATGTAAGCTTGTGAAGATGAATGCATCTTGCATACATCAACCACGAAACATGTGCGCTTGTAGGAGAGGCCAAAATGGATGAAGATCAGTTTGCTCGATGAACTGAAAACCAAAGTGGGACATGTAATTGTCATGATCCTTCTTGTCAAGATGTTCGAGAGGAGCAAGATGGTCACTATAGCCACTGGTACTGATCTGTTGAGCTACTCAGTTTGTATCTTTTTATCTTCTGCTTCCTTGTATATACTCCATCATCTGCACAAGGAGTAACACTTGACATGTACCATATGCTGATACATGTATAGCCAAGTAATCAATTTTTTAAGCTAGCATTAAATTTATTACAGAATGATTCTCTCTTCCTCTCATATAGGTCGACAGTGTTCACTAAAAGTTATTCCAGCATCTAACATTTACCATAGATTAAAAAAAGAACAAAATAAACAGCTTCCTAGATCCAACAAGAAGCAAGCCTGCAAAATACAGTATTGTTGCAACACTTCCCTCAGCTGTGTCAACGAGGTATTGATATTGCAAAAATTAGTTGGCAAAGAAACAACAACAACAACTACCCAATATAGTCCCACGAGGTAGTTGGCAAAGAATAAGAAGGAAAGTTTGCGTGGTAAACTATTTACACAAGTGATATTACAATTCACTACCCTCCAAGACAGGTAAAATTGCCCATATAAAATTAATAACCTGTAACTAACATATCTTTTTGGGTAACATTTTTCAATTAGACACCATTTCTTCATTTGGCCAAAGAATTCGCGGTTACAAATTTGTATGCAACTATATGCAAAAAGGAAATATTACCAAAACTATCAAAAAAGCTAATTGCGTCTGCCGGAGTCGAACCCGGGTCTATTGCTTGTCAATGTGCAAGCTTTTTGCTCTTTAAATAAGAATAAAAAATAGTTGTCCACAAACTCAGACAGGTTCAGTTGCCTTAAAAAGTCAGAAATGTGTCATATCATTAAATGGTGTATGCCATGTTGGCTACGCGTTGATTTCACAAGAAGGTCGTATTGTATTAGACATATGTGTCTATGTTTAGGAATTCTAAATGAGTAATGTAGCACTAAAAAGCAGGATAAAGGGAACGGTTTTCACATGGTATATTATATATACCTAATGAAGAAATGTGTTAATATTGTCTTTTTTCTAGAGATATATATACCTAATAAAGAAAGAGCCCGTTTAACCAAGCTTATGAAGACCAATAAAAAATGTACTTTCTAAAAAATTTAACGTTTTGGCCAAAACTAAAAAATACTTTTAAACCACAACAGAATTATTTTTTCTGCTTTTGGGATAAGCTATAAATTCTAACTTCTTCCAAGAATGAGAAGTAGAAGCAGAAAATTAATTTATTCGAGATAAAAATAATCTTACAATAAATTTATATTTTTTAAACTTCCTTCATTATTTTGAAATTTTCCTTTTTATTTCTTCTATACAATTCTTTTCTTTTTTTTAATCATGTTTTTGTTCTCTTTCTTCTCTTCCCATGAATAAATTTTAAATTTATATTAAATAATGTTTTTTGATATATTTAAATTATTATATAAACAATAAGTAATACCAAACACTCAAGATTATTATTTTGGAATAATTATATTTTATATTGATTAAAATTTTAATTTTAATTTTATATTTTATATTTTAATTGAATTCTTTTATAATAAATCTTTAATTTTTTCTAAATAATATAAAGCGCATATTGAACCTTTATTGTCCTTTTTTATAATTAACTAATTAAAAGTACTTTTTTAAAAAATTGATCAAATATATTAAGCTTGCAAAAAATACTATTCAAATAAATTGACCGTGCATAAAATGCTATATTTTACAAAAGTATTTTTTCAAAAAAAGTCTTTTTAACTAGTTTTTGACGGCTCGGGCAAACAGTATCGCGTAAACAGGGTCCAACAAAGAAAACAGGACAAAGAACAAGTGGCTCTTACTCTTGCTACATACTACTACGCGCCAAAGCCTGGTTGAGAAACGCGGTTCCAACTCTTCTTTCACAAAAGTATCTTAATTTTATTATCTCTGTGATCAGCTTCAATGGCTTCATTAAGTTCAGTTTCAGTAGTGCACGTATCATTTTCTATTTCTAACCTTCAAGTTCCAAGAAATTACAGACGTTTGCCTACTTTATTTGCATCTTCATCAGCTACGCCTTCTCACGAATCATCTTCATCCACACAAAGTGGAAGTGTATCATCCTCAACTAATTCTCCACCAAAAGTGCCCTTTGTTAAGTCTTCTAAAACCCCGGATAATGGATTCAACTATGCTTTGGCAAATCCTAATGGAAACCCAGTTGTTATATTTGTTCAGCACACTGAATCAGCTATTGAAAGGGTATAAATTTCTTTGTGTTGCTCTTTCTTGATAATACTTATTATGAATATCTGTTTGGTTATTTGCTATCTAATTCGTGAGGATTAGAGGGTGCTGTGGTTCTTAACTCTTTTTGGGTGGTCTGAAAAATTAATACGGAGTTATATTATTATTATTATTATGAGGTTTTAAGTCTATTCGCTCAAAGACAGAATCAAAAGTAGTTTGCTTGAATTGGTGATCGGCTGTGGCAGAGTCAGAATTCTCACTAAGGGGTGTCAAAATATGAAGAAATAAACACACGATTAAGTCAAGGGGAATCAACATATTATAATATATACATACAAATAAATTTATCGAGCTACACAGTGTAAGTTTCCGGACCGGATGACACCCCTTGGGAGAATTCTGGTCCCGACTGGGCTTACCAAGCATATTAGTGTGTCAACCAGAAGCTAATTCTTGAGGTTTGGACTTCGGAGAGTGATATGGTTTGTTCTATCCTTTGGGGTGATATCAGGAATACTGAATTGAGTTCTAATATTGATATCTGTTTAATATGAGTGGTGATATCTGGGGGTGGCGTCATCAACGTCATCAGCGCTTACGCGCCGCAAGCAGGCTTAGCCGAGGAGGTTAAAAGGCGCTTTTGGGAGGACTTGGATGATCTGGTGAGGAGTATTCCCCAATCTGAGAAGTTAGTTATTGGAGGGGACTTTAATGGTCATATTGGGACTGAGGCTGGTGGCTATGATGAGGAGCACGGTGGCTTTGGCTTTGGGGCTAGGAACGGAGGAGGCACTTCGCTGCTTGATTTCGCCAGGGCTTCCGAGTTTCTGATTGCGAACTCGACATTCCGGAAGAGGGAGGAGCATTTGGTCACCTTCAAGAGTTCGGCGGCGAGGACTCAGATTGATTACATCATCGTCAGAAGGAGTGATAGGGGTTTGTGCAAGGACTGCAAGGTTATTCCGGGAGAGTCTCTTTCAACTCTTCATAGACTTCTTGTGATGGATGTCGACTCTAGGTGAAGAAGAAGAGGAGGGGCGCCCGGGGTCAACCGCGGATTAGATGGGGAGCTTTGTCTAAGGAGAAAGCACAGGAGTTGGAAAGGAGGTTAGTGGAGGGCAGAGCTTGGAGAAGTTATGGGGAAGCGGACGCTATGTGGACAGTGACGGCGAACTTGGTTAGGGGGGTAGCACGGGACGTGCTCGGGGTAGCTAAGGGATATTCAGGCAGGCATCAGGGTGATTGGTGGTGGAGCGAGGTAGTCAAAGGAAAAGTCGAGGTGAAGAAGGCGGCGTTCGCTAGGTTGGCAGGGAGCACAAGAGAGGAGGAGCGGAGAGCGAACAGGTTGATCTACGGGAGGCGAGAAGAGAAGCTAAGATGGCAGTCACGGAAGCTAAAAATGCGGTGTTCGGTCGCATGTATGAGGAACTAGGGGAGAGAGGCGGGGATAAGAAGCTATTCCGGTTGGCTAAAGTAAGGGAAAGGAAGGCACGTGATCTAGACCAAGTCAGGTGTATCAAGGACGAGGATGGTAGAGTTCTGATGGGGGAATCGCAAATCAAACAGAGGTGGCAGGCGTACTTTCGGGACCTTCTTAACGAGGAGGGGGATCGGAACATAGAGCTAGGGGAGCTGGGGCATTCAGAGCGACATAGAGACCTTGGGTACTGCAGGCGCATTAGGGTGGAGGAGGTCTTAGGGGCGTTGCGTAGGATGAGTAGGGGTCGAGCGATCGGGCCTGACGAGATCCCGCTGGAGTTCTGGAAGTGCATGGGTAAATCTGGAGGGGAGTGGCTCTCTAGGCTGTTCAATGCGATCTTCAAGACTAAAAGGATGCCGGATGAGTGGAGGTGGAGTACAGTGGTGCCCTTGTACAAGAACAAAGGGGACATCCAGTGCTGCAACAACTATAGGGGCATCAAATTAATAAGCCACACGATGAAGGTTTGGGAAAGGGTGATTGAGGCGCGGGTGAGGGAGGCGACAACTATATCTGGGAACCAGTTCGGTTTCATGTCGGGCCGCTCCACCACAGAGGCTATTCACCTAGTCAGGCGGCTGGCGGAACAATTCAGGGATAAGAAGAAGGACCTTCATATGGTGCTTATCGACTTGGAGAAGACGTATGACAAGGTCCCGACGGAGGTGATATGGAGGTGCTTGGAGGCGAAGAGTGTGCCAGAAGCCTATATCAGAGTAATCAAGGACATGTACAATGGAGCTAAGACTAGGGTTAGGACGGTAGGTGGCCAATCAGACCATTTTCCTGTGGTAATGGGGCTTCATCAAGGGTCGGCGCTGAGCCCCCTGTTGTTCGCCTTAGTGATAGATGCTCTAACCCGACATATCCAAGGGGATGTGCCTTGGTGTATGCTCTTTGCTGATGATATAATATTGATAGACGAGACGAGGGCCGGTGTTAGTGAAAGGTTAGAGGTATGGAGACAGACCCTCGAGTCTAAGGGTTTAAAAATAAGCAGATCTAAGACTGAATATCTGGAGTGCAAGTTTGGCGACGAGCCGAGTGGGGTAGGCAGGGAAGTGATGCTTGGTTCTCAGGCCATTGCCAAGAGAGACAGTGTCCGATATCTTGGGTCTGTGATTCAGGGGGACGGAGAGATTGACGGGGACGTTACCCATCGGATAGGAGCGGGGTGGTCAAAGTGGAGGCTTGCTTCAGGGGTCCTGTGTGACAAGAAAATTCCACACAAACTCAAGGGGAAATTCTACAGAGCCGTGGTTAGACCTGCGATGTTGTATGGGGCGGAGTGCTGGCCCGTGAGGAACTCTCATGTTCAGAGAATGAAGGTTGCGGAGATGAGGATGCTTAGGTGGATGTGTGGGCACACCAGGCTAGATAAGATTAAGAATGAAGTTATTCGACAGAAGGTAGGGGTGGCCCCGGTGGACGAGAAGATGCGGGAAGCGAGGCTGAGGTGGTTCGGGCATGTACGGAGGAGGGGTCCCGATGTCCCGGTGAGGAGCTGTGAGCGGCTGGAGATTGTTGGTGGTCGGCGAGGGAGAGGGAGGCCTAAGAAGTATTGGGGAGAGGTGATTAGGCAGGACATGACTAGAATGCAGGTTACCGAGGACATGACCCTTGATAGGGGAGTCTGGAGGTCTAGAATCAGGGTTGTAGGCTAGGGGCTCATAGAGTTCTTCGTACGCCTCTCCCGGGGTTGGGTGTGGGATAGTAGGGTTACCCATAGATGATTAGTGTTTTAGCTTATGTCCTCTTATGGTTGTTAGTATGGTAGATACTGCTTTTTATTATTGCATGCGACTGTATTTATGTTTCTTATGTTTACATAATTACTTACGTTATCTCTGCTGGATTACTTATGCTTTTGTTTCTAATTTTGTCTTTGTTTTAATGCAGCTTTTCATTTTATCCTATGCACCGATGGTCGATTGGAAACAGCCTCTCTGCCCTTTCGGGCAGGGGTAAGGCTCGTCTACATATTACCCTCCCCAGACCCCACCTGGTGGGAATATACTGGGTAGTTGTTGTTGTTGTTTATCTATTGCTCACTGCGTATCTGTATTTGAGCAGGCGATATTTGACTTCCGTTTTCTGGCACTCCTTGCTATCGGAGGTTCATTGGCTGGTTCTCTACTATGCTTCCTCAATGTAATTCCTTTCTCAAGCATCCCTTATTTTTTTTCAATGTGAAGTACGAAAATATATGGATATCATCTGCTATAGGTGGTTAAAGTTTATATCTTTGTGTTTCCTGATTAAATTTATGGCAAGACTTCTTTTTAAGGCTGTAATTAAGGCATGAACTTGTATACTTTAGTGCACTTGTTTTTTTCCAGAAAAATATATAATCCATAACTGACAAGATGTTGGTTCATAGATTTTATTTGATCTTTACATGCTAAAGGGTGATTGATTATGTGAAACTTCTTGCTTTGAACAACTTCAGGAGTTCTTTCTTGGATATAGTATATGATGAAATGGCTTGTTGAGATTCAGACTAACATTAATACTTGTAATTCTTGATCAGTAATCATACACTTGCATCGATAGAAAAGTTATTCCTTATTCATTTCCAAATTCCTATTCGTGCTCTTTTCTGCTGCATTTCATTTTCAAAAACTTGTAGTCTTTCACCAGTGAGGAATTTGGTGAAAATGTCTGCAAGCTGATCATTTGACTTCACAAACTTTGTAGCAGTATCTCCCGAGAGTATCTTTTCTCTGACAAAGTGACAATTAATCTCAATGTGTTTAGTTCTCTCATGGAACACCGGATTTAAGGCAATATGAAGAGCAACTTGATTATCACACACAAGTCTCATATGACTAACCTTACCAAATTTCAACTCTTTGATCTAAATTAGCTCACATGTCGCCATAGCCATTGCTCGATATTCTGCTTCTACACTAGACCGAGCAACCACATTCTGTTTCTTGCTTTTTCAAGATACAAAATTTCCTCCTACCAAGACACAATATCCAGAAGTAGAACGCCTGTCAGAAGGTGATCCTGCCCAATCAGCATCGGAGTATCCAACGATCTGCTCATGGCTTCGATCCTCAAACAATAAACTTTTACCTGGAGTTGATTTTATATACGAAGAATGCGAACAACTGCATCCCAATGACCGTCACACGGAGAACCCATAAACTGGCTCACAACGCCAGTGTTCAGGAAAGCGGTCGCTTTCTCGCTTTAAGCGAGAAGCGAAGCGAGGCGACTGGTCAGACGCTTCAAGAGTTAGAAGTGACGCAGGTACGATAAAGCGTATGCTTCAACCCTAAAAGCGTGAGGCGGAAGAAGCGATGGAAGCGTGCGCTTCTTGAAATTAACAGCCCTATGCAGTCTTTCTTCTTCTTCTTCAACCAGTCTTTCTTCTACCGTTCTTGTTTTTCAACATTACAACAAACAAGCTAGGGTTTTTCTTCTTCTTCTTCTTCAACATTACAACAAAAAGAGGACAACTTTCAAGTTTCAAGACTCAAGAGGTATGTTTTTATTTTTATTCAATCTTCTTCTTCTTCTAATCTTCTTCATCTTCTTCTTCTTCTTTTTCTTTTTCTTTTTCTTTTTCTTTTTCTTTCTAAACGTCCAAATAGCGTCGAAATGTTGGAGAATTTTTTCTAGAAATTTTATGCTCTATTGTTTGTGTTTTTGTCTTTGTTTTTGTTTTACTGCTGTTTTTCCTTTTATCCTATGAGCCGGGGGTCGATTGGAAACAGCCTCTCTGCCCTTTCGGGTAGGGGTAAGGCTTGTCTACATATTACCCTCCCCAGACCCCACCTGGTGGGAGTATACTGGGTAGTTGTTGTTGTTGTTGTTGTTGTTGTTGTAGTCTTTCACTATTTGTTGCACCAAGATATCCAACAATGAAGTTGCAGATGTAATATACTGTTTATCCTTCATCTATTGGGTAACTCTATCTTAACCTCTACAATCAGTTAATTCTCTGACTAGTTTACTTAAGTGCAATATAGTTATCCCCGGCCAATTATTTATTTAGGTATGTTCGTTCTTTGAAGCCTTTCTCTAGTGTTTTGATGCATAAAACATTGGTTTGGTTCATACGTTTAATCCTTGCTAATTTGCATCTTATTCTTCCTTTAATACATATAATCATCAGGAAAGGAGATAATGCCATTTTTACGCGTTCTGTGAGATGTTTATACAGTTAAATTCCCTTTTGTAGGGTTGTGTCTACATCTTTGATGCTTACAAAGTTTATTGGAGCAGCTGTGTCAAAGGAATTCACACAGGACAAATGGTTCTGCGATTGGTTGAAGCTATAGGTGAGTTTCTGAATGATCTTGATTTCTTAATGATCATGCTGCTTGTAATCAGAAAATAGTAGAAGAGCACCTCAGTGAGGGAAGACAGTCAATGATTGCATTTCAATGGATCTTTAATGCCATCTCTTTTGATGACCACTGGTCCTTTGAAATTATTTGGGCAAAATCCCAGTATATATGCTCCCATTCTATCCTGTCTTAATAGTTTTCCTTTTCATTAGAGTTATTGCTGCTATTTTATCTATATTATTCTCACTATCTTGATGTGAGCAAACCAGCTGTTGTATGTGAAAGAAAGAAAGTAGACAAAACAAAAGAAAGAAAAGTTAAAGAGAAAAGGAAAAATAATAGGTGGGAGAATTGTCTTTGAATTCTTTTCTTATGATGTAAGCGCTTACGTCGTCAGGTTGAATTCTTTTCTTGTGACGTAAGTGCTTACGTCGGCAGGGCATTCAAATGCCTATAAAAGAGGTCTGCATTTTCATTTGTAGATCATCCCTCAACTTATTCTTTCTCTTCAATTAATAAAGGATTATTCTTTGTGTGGCTGTGGAGTAAGCAAAAATTGCTCAACCACATAAATCTTGTCTTGTCTTGTGCAATTTATTGCTTTTCTCTTTTAAATAATTTTTCCTTCTATTAACCTCACAATCTTCCCAACAACTGGTATCATTGTAATTCTGGTGGAAAATTACGGTGTTGGTGTATGTACTATTCACAAGAATAGTGCGAAACTATTCATCATCATTGCGAATACTATTCATTAATAGCGATAGTACATTCACCAATAGTGATTGTTGTCTACCTTATACGGTTGAGATATTTTTTCTTACACGAAATACTATTCGTTGTTACTATTCACACGCATTATTCACATAATTATTTTTTTGTAAAAAATCGCATCGGAAAAAGGGAAGCTTAAGATTGACAAGTTTAATGACAAAAATTTTGGATTCTGGAAAATGCAAATAGAGAATTATTTGTACCAGAAAAATTACACTTACCTCTGATCGAGGTAAAATAAGAGAATATGGCCAAAGCTGATTGGGATCTATTAGATCGCCAAGCTCTTGGTGTGATTCGTTTTGACGCTAATACGAAATGTAGCGTTTAACATTATTAACGAGAAGACCACTACATACCTGATGAAAGCATTATCAAATATTTACGGGAAGCCACTTTATTTGATGCGTCGATGGTTCAACTTAAAGATGACAGAAGGTGGATCTGTCACGGAACATATCAATGAGTTTAATATAATATTAACTCAATAGAGTTATGTTAACATAACATTCGATGACGAAGTCAAGACAGTGATTCTACTATCATCTGTGCTGGATAGTTGGTTTGCGGTAACTGTAGTTGGCAGTTCAGTGAGAAGTACCAAACTAAAATTGAATGATATTAGAGACTTGGTTCTAAGCGAAGATATTCACCGTAGAGAATCAAGTGATTCCCATTATCTCCATTTAATACCGAAATCGGGGGAGAGGCAATCAAAGAGGACAAAGTCATGGTCGTGGCAAATCAAAGTCAAGGAGAAAAGGGAAATCCAAAAATCACAAGGACATTACTTGTTGGAATTGCGATAAAAAGGGTCACTACAGTAGTCAATGCAGAGAACCAAAGAAGAAGATTTGAAGAAGGAAAAAAATTCAGCAAATGTGATTGTTGAACAAGTCAATGATGCACTAGTTTGTTGTGCAGACAGTCTAGTCGAATCTTAGATTCTGGACTCAGGTGCATCATTTCACTCTACATCATGTAAAGAATTATTATATAATTATGTTGTTGGAAAATTCGGGAAAGTTTATCTAGCAAACGGGGAACTTCTGGACATTTCGGGAAAGATGAAGTTCATATAATGACTTCACAAGGCACGCTATGGAAATTGCAAAATGTCCGACATGTTTCCGGTCTCAAGAAAAATCTGATATCTATGGGTCAGATTGATCCTGAAGGATATACAACAACATTCGGTAACAGATCATCGAAGATAACCAAAGGTAATTTGGTTGTGGCACGAGGATTCAAGATGGAAGCACTGTATGTAACTGCAATACAGAGAGATACTATAGCAACAATTGATCATGGCCGTGAAACAACATTGTGACACAGGAGGCTTGGGCATATGTGTGAGAAAGGAATGAAGTTGTTGGCATCCAAAGAAAAGTTGTCAAACCTAAAACATGTTGAATTAGGTTTGTGCGAAGATTGCATTTACGGAAAACAAAAGAGAGTTAGTTTCTCAAAGACGTGAAGGACACCAAAGAAAGTGAAGCTAGAACTAGTGCATACAGATGTATAGGGACCAGCTCCTGTAACTTCTCGGGAGGCCCACACTATTATGTCACCTTCATTGATGATTTCACAAGAAAGGTATGGGTCTATTTTCTCAAAAATAAATCCGATGTGTTTGTTACCTTTAAAAGATGGAAATCAGAAGTTGAAAATTATATAAGTCTAAAGTTAAAATGTCTGAAGTCTGACAATGGAAGAGAGTATGATAGTCAAGAGTTTAAAGCATTCTGCTCTAAGAATGAGATTAGAATGATCAAGACAGTTCCTGAAATTCCGGAACAAAATGGTGTTGCTAAGAAAATGAACAGAACCCTGAATAAATGAGCCAGAAGTATGAGAATACATTCTGGATTACCGAAGTATTTTTGCGCCGAGGCTGTTAACACGACAACTTACCTCATAAATATGGGGACCCTCTTTCCTGAGGAGGCATAGACAGGAAATGAGGTAAGTCTCTCACATCTGAAATTTTTTGGTTGTGTTACTTATGTGCATGTAAACTCTAATGATAGAGATAAGCTTGATCCTAAAGCCAAGAAATGTTTCTTTGATGGCTATGGTGATGATAATTTTGGTTATCGATTTTGGGATGATCAGAATAGAAAAATCCTAAGACACAAGAATGTCACATTTTAAAATTAAAAAGAAAAAAGATAGGGCGCACAGTATTCTCTCTCGGCGCACGTTAAGATGGAACAGTGCGATTGATGCGCACGTTAGCACGTTGCTTTTTCCGTCAAAATGGCGCGTCGCCGGCGGCAAATAATCCCACCTCCTACACAGATCGTCACACCAGCTCAAGGGACTGCGAAGGAACTTGAGCCTTTGACATTTGGAAGCTTTTTGCCTGAAAAGTTTCAACCCAAATCTCCTGTGCATGCAGAGGAAAATGTGAGTTCTAAGGCTCAATTGAAGGAGACTGTGGAAGATTGTGATAATCAAGCTATAAGGAAACTTCAATTTTCAGATGTTGCTGTTGATGACCAACCTCAACCTCAAAATCAACCTACTATGGCTGAAATAGTAAGAGGTAAGCATAATATGGGGAATCAGATCTTTATATTGCCAAAGAAGGTGGTGAAATCAATTGAAGCTATTTGCAGGTCCTTTTTATGGACAGGCAATGGAATAGTGTCCAAGAGATCACTGATAGCTTGGGACAAAGTGTGTCGACCTGTTACTGCTGGAGGGCTAAACATCATTGACATCCAGACCTGGAATAAAGCAGCTGTTTCTAAATTGCTTTGGGACCTTGCTAGGAAGAAGGATTGTCTTTGGATTAAATGGATTCATTTTTATTACATAAAAAATGATGACATTGAAACAATGGCAGGTCCAAAGAATGCTTCTTGGATTTCTAGGAAGATCATTGACTGTAGAACTCAAATTATGAACACTCACAGTCTACAAGGTGATCTCATATCTAGGTTGCAACAGGTATGTAAGGCTGGAAAATTCCAAATCCATATTCTCTACCTTTCTCTGTTGCCAGATTTTCCTAAGATGGACTGGAGGAACTTGATGGCTACCCCAAATGTTTTGCCTCGACACTTATTTACTATATGGATGGCTGCACATGGTAGATTACCAACTGTTGATAGACTCATCCAATTTGGGATTCAGGTGGATGCAGCATGTGTGTTTTGTAACCATCACATTGAAGATTTTGAACATTTGTTTTTTGATTGCTCAGTCACAAACAGAATTTGGAGCAAGATTTGTCATTGGCTGGGATATCATAGAAGGCCCGTTTGCTGGAAATCTGAATTAACATGGATATGTAGCAATGCAAGGAGCAAACAGTTCAAAAAAGCTGTAATTGCTACTGCATTTGCTACTACTGTTTCATTGATTTGGAGAGGGAGAAATGCAATACGATTTCAGAAACAACCTTTTGATGAAAACAAATTGTGCAGAGAAATTGCAATCCTTATTCATGCAAGAGGTAGAAGATGCAAGACTTGGTTAAAAGGACTGCGACAACTCAATTATTATCCTTAGTCTGGTTAGTTTTATAGATGATATGTAATAATATAGCTTGATAGCAGTGAATGATTGTATAGCAAGGTCAAAGGATTAGGATGTGGTAGTTAGTCTATACTACCACAAAAGAACACTCCATTGTATATTTGTTGATATTAATAGAAGCAATATTCATAAAAAATTTTTTTTTTTTAAAAAAAAGAATGTCACATTTAATGAAAATGTAATGTAGAAGGACAAGCTTGAAGTAGAACTAACCAGCACTAGCAAACATATATCTGAAACAGTTGAGTTAGAATAAATCTCAGAAAATGAAGTGGCTAAAGGGTTTACAGCTAATTCTAAAATTGAAGATGAAGAACCAGAAGCCGAATTTGGATTAGAACCAGAACCGGAACCAGAGATAGAATCAAATACAGAACCAAATCCGAAGTCATGACTTGAATCAAATTCGGGATCAATTACCCTTGAACCTACATTAAGGAGATCTAAAAGAGTCACGAATGCTCCGGATAGGTTAACTCTCTCTCTTCACTATTTACTTCTGACCAATGCTGGTAAACCAGAGTATTTTGTTTAAGCAATACATGTGATAAACTCTGATAAGTGGAAGCTAGCCATGAAAGAAGAGATGAAAACTCTTAAAAAGAATAAAATATAGATATTTACAGAGTAATCAAAAGGAAAGAAGGCATTGCAGAACAAGTGGGTTATATCAACACGATAGGGGATTCAAGAATTATTAAAAAAAAAGAAGAAAATCAAGAAACATGCGGAAGCTAAAAGAAAATAAAGAAACGAAAAAAGACGGAAAATTAAAGATAGATTGAATTCAAGAAAGAGTTTCTTGAATTCAAGAAGTATATTCTTGAAGTTGACTCCTAACAAACACAATTAGCTAACGAAGAACTAATCGCCTTTGGTAGAGAATTAAAATAAGAGATAGATTGTGAAACTCGACCCTTTAGAATAACAAGAACAACAATAAGCCTAAACTTATCACCTTTCTTGAATACCTAGAAGTGATCTAAGATTTCGAAAGAGTTTAATCTTACCACCTTAAGTTGAGTCTTGAAGGTTGAAGAATAAATTCAAGAGTAGCCGCATACAAGAGTGCAAGAAAAATCTCACAATTTTATTGATAATCTGAATAATCTAGAAGCAAAGAAGATACCCCTTTATATAGGGAGGGTCAAGAAATTCTACCAACAAAAATAAGGAAATAAAGTCCTAAACTACTTTGGACAACAAGTCCAACTACCTTAGGAAAAGGAAAACACTAGGAAGTAAAAACCAAGTCATTCTTTGAAAGTAATTTCAAAAATCTCGGGAAAAGGAAAACATAACCTTATCTAACTAAGAAAGCAATAAATATAGTCCCATAATATATGGAAATAAGTCCCAAACAAATCTTGGATAGAATCTTGAAAGTCTTGGAAATCTTGAAGGAAATTTGCAAGCAACTTGGGACCAACTTGCACTCAACATCTAGCACGCCTATTGTACCCTTCTTGGACATCAAATAAGTCATTTTTATGCTATTAAAATGTGGCTTAATGTGGGACTTCATGGACTGCAAGTTTGGACACATTATAGATGCCAAATTGGTCCAACAATGGCCTGATTTGGTCCAACATTGGTTTGCTTTGGACTCTTCTTGAACATTAATTCCTCTTTGAGATTCCAAAGCTTCAGCCTTGTATTTGAATAGATTTGAGCTTCCTAGGATGCTATCATTCCCCTCTTCTTGAAGGCAATTCGTCCTCGAATTTCGACCTTGCAAGAAAACAAATACATGACTAGTAAATGGTATCCACTAATCTGAAAAAATGGTAAGAATAAAACAAGATAGTGACCATGTGTCCACTTAACCCAATTAAGCCGAATAGGTATAAATACTCATTTAAAAAGCATATGGACATCATCATCCCAATAAAATTTATGCCTACTTAGATTTGTCCCATTAAAACCTCTCTTAAGGTAGTCAAAAGATGTGTATGACCAACAAAAAACATAAGATTCATCATGCATCCATTAAAAATAAGTATCTTTAATACATATATCAAATAAGAGACTTTTATAATATATCCAAGTATCAATTACAAATCTCATAGATTATTCTACATGTAAGCTATTTAAAGAAGCCCATAAATTCACAATAAGGTTAGAAGAACCCATAATTTCCAAATAAAAGTTTCAATACATTAAAGCTAATGAATATGACTCTCCCCAATAATATCCCCAACATCAATTGATTCTGGACAATTGCTCAAACTACCACAGAAAGAGTCATAGATACAACAACAACAACAACTACCCAGTATAGTCCCACACAGTGGGGTCTGGGGAGGGTAATATGTAGACGAGCCTTACCCCTACCCGAAAGGGCAGAGATGCTGTTTCCAATCGACCCTCGGCTTAGTGAAGGAAAGGAAAAACAAAAATAAAGACAAAAGAGCATTAGTATCACCAGCAGAAATATCGTAAATAATTATCTAAACATAAGAACCATAAATAAAATAGCATGCAATAATATCAGACAGTAACTACCATAAATAACTACCATAAGGGAGACACAATCCAATACACAAATCATCTCTGGATAGCCCTGCCAAGCATCACCCAACCCCGGGTAAGGAGTACGAAAAACTCTAGGGGCCCCTATCCTACGACCCTGATACTAGACCTCCATACTTTCCTATCAAGAACCATGTCCTTGGAAACCCGCATACTAGCCATGTCATGCCTAATCACCTCTCCCCAATACCTCTTAGACCTCCCTTTGCCTCGCCGAACGCTGACCATCGCCAGCTGCTCACAACTCCTCACTGAGGCATCAAGACTTCTCCTCCGCACATTTCCGAACCACCTCAGCCTCGCTTCTCGCATCTTCTCATCCACCGGGGCCAGCCCCACCTTCTCTCGTATAACTTAATTCTTAATCTTAGCTAATCTGGTGAGCCCGCACATCCACCTGAGCATCCTCATCTCCGCAACCTTCATTCTCTGAACATGAGAGTTCTTATCTGGCCAGCACTCCGCCCCATACAACATGGCAGGTCTAACCACAGCTCTATAATATTTCCCCTTGAGTTTCTGTGGAACTTTCTTGTCACACAGGACTCCTGATGCAAGCCTCCACTTTGACCACCCCGCTCCTATGCGATGAGTGACGTCCCCGTCAATCTCTCCGTCCCCCTGAATCACCGACCCAAGATATCTGACACTGTCCCTCTTGGCGATGACTTGAGATCCAATCATCACATCCCTGCCTACTTTGCTCGGCTCGACGCTAAACTTGCACTGCAGGTATTCTGTCTTAGAAAGAGTCATAGATAGATTCATGGAAATGTATTTGATCACTAGTGTCACAACAATCATGCATATCCTCATTACTTGTAAAAAATACTTTTACAAGCTCACAATCAACATGGCTTAAAGAATGACTCCTCATCATACAACAAAAATCATGTTCTAGCAATTTATCATATGAAAGCTCACTAGACACTTGAATAAGAGAAGAAGGAATATTTAAATCATTCGCCAGCCTCTGCTTATAAATTTCATCCCTCTTTCTACCAAGTTGGAATTCATAATCATCTATGTCGAACTCAATTTCAAAAGGAAGAAAATTACTCTTGCACTTGAACTTAGATATTACAGTTAATGACTTGATATGCATCAGAACATCATCATCCATAAAAATATAAAGTCATCAACATAAGAAATTAAAGTATAGTTCATTACCTCCAAAAATACCTTAGGTGTCCTAGAAAGGCAAGGAATTCGAATAAACCAATTATACATACCATACTTGGACTTATTTACAAGTAGAACATCATCACCTTGTATTCTTTTATGCAATCGCTTCAACTTAGCAATATTTTTAGGCAACTCCATGGCATAAACATATAAATAAGGATCAAAATAATCAAAAGGTTCAAGAACAAGTAAATTAATCAAGCTTTTATCTTCCACCATCCAACAAGAATTGATTTCGTCTAATTCATGTTGGAATCCAATGGTATCCTTTAGCACCATCTTTTGCGCCTCAGCTATCCTTTTAGAAGGTCTTTCAACATGTGGCTGCACAAAAGCACAAGAACTAAAACAAGAAAGAGTTAATGGGTTAGGAAGTAAAGAACATGTTTTCTTACTTACACTCTCTTTGGCGTTTATCTTAAGAATAACTTTTTCCTCACCCTTAGCCTCTTTTCTCTCTCTAAAGTTTTCTTCTTTTTCTTCACTAAAACCCTCATGTTTTTCTCTCTCTACCTCACATACTTTTGTTATCTCATTGCCTTTCCTCTTTTCTTTTCCCTCAAGCTCACTCTTTTTCTCACTTGACATCCCATTCTCTTCACTTAATACAACCTTTCCTTTTTCCTCTCTTGGGATGTCGACATGCACTCCCTTACTCCTCTCATTCTTTTTTCTCTCATATTTTTCCATATTCTCTTTAACAATCCTTTGATCTTCGCAAATTTGTGAGGGAGTCAAAGGTCCAAGAATGAGTTCCCTCCCGTTAACCTCAAGAGAGTATCTATTTTTTTCCCTATTATATGAATCTCTTGTATAGTCATACCATGGCTTTCCCAACAAGGCATGATAATTATTTATGGGAATCACATCACACCAGATCGTATCCTTATACCTTTCAATAGAGAATAGTAATAACACTCTTTTATCTATCTTTACTCCTCCAAACATGTAGGGTTCAATATGCTCAACATAAGGCAAATTCAATTTCTCAACCATATAAGTGCTTATTGAGTTATAGCCAGAATCTTTGTCAATTCTAAGGGCACAAATCGCAGACATCACTTTTGCTCTTGTTTGAAAAATAACTTTACAATTGTTTCCTTCCATTCGATATACTGTAAGTTTGACTTTTCAAGTTGTTGAGTCATAGCTCGCCTCCTTTCTTTATAACTACCTGTTTGAAACATCTTGAACAAAGATTAGAAAAAATATGTATATCTAATTTTTGGCTTTTTCCTTCTAGTGTTTTCACTTCTCTTGCCTTTTTCCACTCAAAACAACTCTTGATTGTTAATCTTTAGATTTACAAGTCATAACCCATTGTGATAAGAATAAGGAGTTAGAAAAAGAAAAGGAAAGTAGAAGACCAAACCTAGAAAGAATAGGAATTAGTTAGTAGAAAAAAAAGGTAAGAAATTATGGAACCCAATACCTTGATGAATAAGGAAAGAAGTTACCCTATTCTTCAAGAACTAGGATCCACTCTTCTTATTTTCTTTCTTAACTTTAAAACCAAATAACACTTGAATTTTGATATAGTAACGAGAAATAACATTTTTTTTGGCTGATTGATTTTTTTTTTCGTTTTTTTTGTTTTTTTCAAGAACCTCCCAAGATTATCAACATTGAAATCTTGATTAGCCTATGCTCTGATACCACTTGATAGCAACACGATAGGGGATTCAAGAATTACTAAAGAAAAAAGAAGAAAATCAAGAAATATGCGAAAGCTAAAAGAAAATAAAGAAACAAAAAAAGACGGAAAATTAAAGATAAATTGAATTCAAGAAAGAGTTTCTTGAATTCAGGAAGTCTATTCTTGAAGTTGACTGCTAACAACAACATTTAGCTAACGAAGAACTAATCGTCTTTGGTAGAGAATTAAAACAAGAGATAGATTGTGAAACCCGACCCTTTAGAATAACAAGAACAACAATAAGCTTAAACTTATCACCTTTCATGAATACCTAGAAGTGATCTAAGATTTCAAAAGAGTTTAATCTTACCACCTTAAGTTGAGTCTTGAAGGTTGAAGAATAAATCCAAGAGAGTAGCCACATACAAGAGCCACATACAAGAGTGCAAGAAAAATCTCACAATTTTTATTGATAATCTGAATAATCTAGAAGCAAAGAAGATACCCCTTTATATAGGGAGGGGTCAAGAAATTCTACCAACAAAAACAAGGAAATAAAGTCCTAAACTACTTTGGACAACAAATCCAACTACCTTAGGAAAAGGAAAATACTAGGAAGCAAAAACCAAGTCATTCTTGGAAAGTAATTCCAAAAATCTCAGGAAAAGGAAAACATAACCTTATCTAATTAGGAAAGCAATAAATATAGTCTCATAATATATGGAAATAAGTCCCAAACAAATCTTGGACAAAATCTTGAAAATCTTGAAGGAAATTTGCAAGCAACTTGGCACCAACTTGCACTCAACATCTAGCACGCCTATTGTACCTTTCTTGGACATCAAGTAAGTCCTTTTTATGCTATTAAAATGTGGCTTAATGTAGGACTTCATGGGCTGCAAGTTTGGTCACATTATAGATGCCAAATTTGTCCAACAATGGCCTGATTTGGTCCAACAGTGGCTTGATTTGGACTCTTCTTGAACATTAATTCCTCTTTGAGATTCCAAAGCTTCAACCTTGTATTTGAATAGATTTGAGCTTCCTAGGATGCTATCAGTGGGTGTACAGAGTCAAGGAAGACATGATGGTAAGACGAGATACAAAGCATGATTAATAGTAAAATGCTTTCAGCAGAAGGAAGGAATTGACTACACCGAGATCTTCTCTTATGCAGTCAAATTAACTACTATCAGGTTAGTGCTAAGTATCGTAGCTGCTGAAAATTTATATTTGGAGCAGCTAAATGTTAAAACTGCTTTCTTGCATGGTGACCTTGAAGAAGACATCTATATGAAGCAACCTGAAGGTTTTCAAGTTTCTGGTAAAGAAAACCTTGTGCATAAGTTGAAGAAGAGTTTTATGATTTGAAACAAGCTCCACGATAATGGCACAAGAAATTTAATGGATTCATGCATAACAATGGTTTCACACGATGTGCGATGGACAACTGTTGTTATATCAGAAATTTTGACGAATCCTATATGATTTTATTGTTGTACGTTGATGATATGCCAATTGCAGGATCTAGCATAAATGAGATCAACAGGATTAAGCAACAACTGGCAGAGGAGTTTGAAATGAAAGACTGTAGAAACAACCAAACAAATGCTTGGGATGAGGATTAACAGAAACAGGTCTGAAGGAACCTTAAAATTGTCTCAAGAAAAGTACATACAAAAAGTACTAAGCAGGTTCAATCTTCATGATGCAAATACCAAAAGCACTCCACTCGGAAGCCATCTTAATCTGTTGAATGACCAATCACCTAAGACAAATAAAGAAAGGAAGTACATGTCCAAAGTTCCATATGCTTCTGCAGTAGGAAGTTTGATGTATGATATGGTTCGCACTAGACCTGACATAATCCATGCAGTTGGAGTTGTCAGTAGATTCATGTTAGATCTAGGAAAGGAGCATTGGGAAGGTTTAAAATGGATATTGCGATATCTCAAAGGCACATCCGGTATGACACTTTGTTTTAAAAAGAACAATATTATCTTACAAGGTTTTGCTGATGCAAATTTAAGCGGCGATCTGGATAGTCGAAAAAGTACCACATGATACGTGTTCATCTTGGGTAGTACTGTTGTTAGCTGGATGTCCAGACTTCAGAAAAGTGTTGCTCTATCTACCACTGAAGCAAAGTACATGACAATCTCAGAAGCTGGAAAAGAGATGATTTGGCTCAAGAATTTTCTTAAAGAGCTAGGTAACGAGCAAGACAATTGTGAGCTTTTCAGCGATAGCCAGAATGCAATTCATCTTCCCAAGAATCCAGTATTTCATGCAACATCAAAACACATATCCAATTGAGGTATCATCATATCCGAGAGTTGATAAGTGAAGGAACTCTTTCCCATCAGAAAATATCAGGATCAAAGAACCCATCACACATGTTGACCAAAGTTGTCGGTATTGACAAACTGAGGCTGTGCACTGCCTCGGTTAGCCTTCAAGACTGATAGCGTGAAAGCGCCATTAGAGAATAGTAAATCCTTTTTTTTAATTTTCTTTCTTGATGTAACATAGATTTGAGGGGGAGATTGATAGGAGCAAACCTGTTATTGTATGTGAAAGAAAGAAAAGTAGACAAAACAAAAGAAAAAAAAGTCGAAGAAAGAAGAAAAATGATAAGCAGAAGAATTCATCTTTGAATTATTTCTTATGACGTAAGCGCTTACGTCAACAGTTTGAATTCATTTCTTATGATGTAAGTGCTTATGTCAGCAGGACATTCATATGCCTATATAAGGGGTCTGCATTTTCATTTGTTGATCATCCCTCAACTTCTTCTTTCTTTTCAATTAATAAAGAGCTATTCTTTGTGTGGACGTGGAGTAGGAAAAAATTACTGAACCACATAAATCTTGTCTTGTCTTGTGCAATTTATTGTTTTTCTCTTTTAAACATTTTTCCATTCTATTAGCCTCACATGTTTCCCAACATATCTAGCTTAGTGTCACTTTCTAGTGGAAGAGTATATACAAAATTTGTCAGTCGAGAATAAAGCTTATCAACACTTTAGAACTGTATGGGATATTCTGATATTTACACCAAAATCTTATATTCATTTGAATATCTTGTTGGCAAGCGTGTCAGGCTAATAGAAGAGAAAAATATTTAAAAGAGAAAAGTAATCAATTGAACAAGACAAGACAAGATTACGTGGTTCGGCAAATTTTGCCTACTCCACGGCCACACAATGAATAACTCTTCATTAATTAAAGAGAAAGAAGAAGTTGATGGATGAACTGCAAATAAAAATGCAGACTTTTTATAGGCATTTGAATGTCCTACCGACGTAAGCGCTTCAGCCTCATTCAAAATTTTATTTTTGATCCGTTAACCACCCGGAATCCACCCGAGGCCCCGGGACCCCAACTAATCGCAAAACACATTACGGGCCTGCTCGCGGCCTCAAAACACACCAAACAATGCTAAAATTATCAATCGACCTTTCCAACTTCTACTACGGACCTGCTCGCAGCCTCAAATCACACCAAACAATGCTAAAATCATCAATCGACCTCCAATCCAAGCTTTATGAACTTGAACTTTCCAACTTCTACTTCCGGTGTTTAAACCTATCAAATCACGTCCGATTGACTTCAAATTTTACACACAAGTCATAATTGACATTACTAATCTATTCCAACTTCTGGAATCGGATTCCGACCCCGATATCAAAAAGTCCACTCCTGGTCAAACTTCTCAAAAACCTTCAAATTTCTATCTTTAGCCAAATGACTTCAAAATGACCTACAGACCTCCGAATTTACTTCCGATCGCGCTTCCAGCTCCAGAATCACCATATGGAGCTATTCCCAGTCTCGGAATCCCAAACGGACATCGATAACGCTGAAATGCACTTCAAGCCAAACTTTAAAAATTTCTTCCAAGATGCTAACTTCCATAATAGGCGCCAAAACGCTCTCGGGTTATCCAAAACCCGAACCGAGCATACGCCCAAGCCTGAAACCATCATACGAACCTGCTGAAACCTTCAGATCTCGATTCCGAGGTCGTTTACTCAAAAATCCCGTCTTAGTTCATTTTTTCAACTTTAAACTTCCGAAATGAGAATTCTCTTCCCAAATCAACTCCGAACTTCTCGAAATTCAATTCCGACCACGCGTACAAAGTCATAACACCTGAATTGAAGCTACTCATGGCCTCAGACTGCTGAACGACGCGCTAGGGCTCAAAACGACCGGTCGGGTCATTACATTCTCTCCCACTTAAACATACGTTCGTCCTCGAACATGCTGAGAAATGTACTGAAGTAGCCTAAAATTATTGTTTAGCACCTAATGCACCTTCCCGTACTACCACAACTTAGCTGAGCACATTAGCTCGATATATTTTGAAGATATTTCCTTTTATATAAGCAAATACGCCTTAGAGCCCGATTCCAACATTCAGAATTCTATGTCAGGCCTGATTGCAACATACGATCACCATATCAATCACTACACGCTGTACTCAAACATCACTGCATAATTTTGCTGGATTCTTACATTGTAACACTTAATCCACAGGACCTTGATAATATTTTCTGATCAACTTAGCCAAAATTCAACAAAATTAGATGCTCCCATTGCACCTCATGACCTACATAGGTCTTGCTCTAACTTTTATAACACTAACACGACAGAAGAGATGCGCCGAAATTCATAACCAACTGCTGAATCAACAAATCATTGAGTGTGTACCTCTGACAAGAACCATTACCACATTCTGAACCAAATAATGATCTCTGCTGTTTAATATACTTCATATAATCAGATTTCACTGATCCTAAATCCCATAATTTCATCTCACCCAGTACGAACTGCTCAGGCAATAAGCCACTCCAAATGTGATCAAAAGTTTACAGTAGGCCACCAATCCGAACACAACATAAATAGGAATTCGAACTCTGGAAGGAATTATCTAACCCCCGCACTAATACGAACTTTCCTTAGAAGATAGGAAACGAAACACACAAAATAGTATATAGAAAACCAGACTTGACATCACACTGTTGCGGCGCGCAACCCGATCCAGTAACCTACCCATGGCGGCGTGCCATTCAATCCACACATAAATCTCACATAAGGAGATTGCACTTCGAGCTAAATCTGCTCATTACAATAAAAAAATATCGAATTTCGATCGCAAGCACGCTAAGTGCATAGTACCATCCGTGAGAAAACACATAGCACTATAGACTACAAAATTCAAGCACTACTGAGGTGCGATACAAGATCTGAATCTCAAGAGCCATTCTGCTCACATAACATCATCGCCATGCGGAAACTCAGCACATAAGAATTTACCAAGCCGTCTCACAACTCATATGGCGCAAAACACCATTACCTGGAATAGCTGATGACAAAATAACACCCCAACTATTCCTCCATAGGGAACGCTCGCTGAAACGAACACAACTGGCCTGATATAAAGCCCTGTTCACATATAAATCAATCCACTTATCTCAAGCCGATTTTTGATTGCACCAACTTGTCTAATAACCTTTCAAAGGTTCATAGTAACTCATTCTTCCTCATAACACATAAGTACAACCATCATAACCGGAGCAACCTCCTCCATTCATGACCCAATAAACAAATTGCCCTCCAGGCCTAAATTCTCAAATTAATAATATTACTACCATTCTCATACTTGGTTCAAATCTTTAGTCAATCAAATGACTACATGCCATACTTATACAACCTTCCCGTGGGACACGCTCCCACAAATATCCCGAAATAAATAACGGGTCCGCACATCTGAATTACCGGACGCACTAACTCTGAAAAGCGATCAAGAATCCTTAACCAGGATACACAACCTCTTTCACAACACATCGATCTCAGGTGACGCTGAAGACAATACCAATTTACTTTAATCATTCAACTCTTTCCTTGCTCATCCCAGCAAATGACGTCCGTGCCAACACCGAACTGCAACCTTGATCCTCACTTCGAATTCCGTGCTACTCACTGCACCCGAAGTGCCAATATACGATAGAACACAATTTTCATCATAACTCCGAGAAATCATTTAACATTTTAACACTTCATTATATAAGAACTTTGCACTTAGCTCACTTCAGGAGAATCATAGCAACACACAGGTAAATTCCCATAATCGTAGAATATGCAAATTTGCAAGTAGTGGTCCAAGCCACCATAGCCGCTCCAGAATCCACTTCCACTTAACAAGCCATAACAGAAGAATGCCCCTGATAAATCATCAATCACGGGTGCCGACAGACCTCAGACGCACTGCCACAAATCATACACATAATGTGATCACGTGGACCGAACTGATCACTGGCCCCAATATGCCAATTCAACTATGGGTAATCAATTTACCTTCTTCTAATTCATCCTTGCTTGCCTTAGAAATAAGACTAACTCCAGTCAACACATAACATACTCCATCTACACTCGCCCGAGTGACCTTGAATCACGAGACCAGGCTGTCTCAATTCCCACGAACTATTTCATATCATCAATCTGTTGCACCACAAGTCAAAATATCATAGAACATTCTGGGTACCTTCTCATAAGCTGCTACAAAGCTTGATTCTTAACTATACTTATAGGCTCGAAATCATTAGGCACCACACTCTAACTTCCGAATTCACTAGGAACCAAGTCTCTAGTATCATTCAATTTGAGTTTGGTACTTCCCAATGAACTGCTAACTGCAGTTACCGTTGCATACCAACTCTCCGGTAGAGATGATGGTAGAGTCAATGCCCTGACTTCGTCATCAAATGTTATATTAACAGAACTCAATTGAGTTAATATTATATTAAACTCATTGATATGTTCCGTGACAGATCCACCTTCTATCATCTTTAAGTTGAACAATCGAAGCATCAAATAGACTTAATTTGAAGCAGATGGCTTCTCGTACATATTTGATAATGCCTTCATCAGGAATGCAATGGTCTTTTCGTTAATGATGTTAAAAGCCACATTTCGTGTTAGCGTCAAACGAATCACACCAAGAGCTTGGTGATGTAATAGATCCCATTCCGCTTTGGCCATATTTTCTGGTTTTTACCTCGGTCAGAGGTAAGTGAAATTTTTTGTGGTACAAATAATCCTCTATTTTGTATTTTTTTAGAATCCAAAATTTTTGTCATTGAACTTGTCAATCTTAACCTTCCCTTCTTCCGATGCTACTTTCACACAAAAATTTATGCGAATAGTGCCTATGAATAGTAACGACGAATACTATTTCGTGCAAGAAGAAAATATCCCAACTGTATAAGGTAGACAACAATCACTATTAATGAATAATGTTAGTAATGATGATCAATAGTGTCGCACTATTCTTGTGAATAATTCTTGCACCAATACTTTGCTTTTCTGCCAGAGTTACACTGTTTGTGCTCTGATACTAGTTGTTGGGAGGCGTGTCTGGCTAATAGAAGGGAAAAATATTTAAAAGAGAAAAGCAATAAATTGCACAAGACAAGACAAGACAAGGCAAGATTTACGTGGTTTAGTAATTTTTGCCTACTCCACAGCCACACAAAGAATAACTCTTTATTAATTGAAGAGAAAGAAGAAGTTGAGGGATCATCTGCAAGTGAAAATGCAGACGCCTTTTATGGGCATTTGAATGCCCTGCCACATAAGCACTTACATTATAAGAAAAAATTCAACCTGCCAACATACGCACTTACGTCATAAGGAAAGAATTCAACCTACTGACGTAAGCGCTTACAACAACAACAACAACTACCCAGTATACTCCCACCAGGTGGGGTCTGGGGAGGGTAATATGTAGACAAGCCTTACCCCTACCCGAAAGGGCAGAGAGGCTGTTTCCAGTCGACCCCCGGCTCATAGGATAAAAGGAAAAACAGCAGTAAAACAAAAACAAAGACAAAAACAAAAACAATAAAGCATTAGTAACTCCAGCAAAAATAGCGTAAATAATTATCTAAATATACGAAACATAAATACAATCGCATGCAATAATATCATACAGTAACTACCATAACTAACATCCATAGGGGGGACATAAGCTAAAATACAAATCATCTATGGGTAACCCTGCTGACCCACACCTAACCCCGGATGAGGCGTACGAAAAACTCTAGGAGCCCCTATCCTACAACCCTGATTCTAGACCTCCAGACTTTCCTATCAAGGGTCATGTCCTCGGAAACCTGCATTGTAGTCATGTCCTGCCTAATCACCTCTCCCCAATACTTCTTAGGCCTCCCTCTGCCTCGCCGACCGCCAACAATCTCCAGCCGCTCGCAGCTCCTCACCGGGGCATCGTGACTTCTTCTCCGCACATGCCCGTACCACCTCAGCCTCGCTTCTCGCATCTTCTCATCCACCGGGGCCACCCCCACCTTCTCTCGAATAACTTCATTCTTAATCTTATCTAGCCTGGTGTGTCCGCACATCCACCTAAGCATCCTCATCTCCGCAACCTTCATTCTCGGAACATGCGAGTTCTTCACGGGCCAGCACTCCGCCCCATATACCATCGCAGGTCTAACCACGGCTCTATAGAATTTCCCCTTGAGTTTGTGTGGAACTTTCCTGTCACACAGGACTCCCGATGCAAGCCTCCACTTTGACCACCCCGCTCCTATACGATGAGTGACGTCCCCGTCAATCTCTCCGTCCCCCTGAATCACAGACCCAAGATATAGGACACTGTCCCTCTTGGCGATGGACTGAGAACCAATCATCACGTCCCTGCCTACTTCGCTCGGCTCGGCGCTAAACTTGCACTCCAGGTACTCTGTCTTAGATCTGCTTATTTTGAAACCTTTAGACTCGAGAGTCTGTCTCCATACCTCTAACCTTTCATTAACACCGTCCCTCGTCTCATCTATCAATACTATGTCATCAGCAAATAGCATACACCAAGGCACATCCCCTTGAATATGACGGGTTAGAGCATCTATCACTAAGGCAAACAAGAGGGGGCTCAGCGCCGATCCTTGATGGAGCCCCATAATCACTGGAAAATTGTCTAATTCGCCACCCTCCGTCCTAACCCTAGTCTTAGCTCCATTGTACATGTCCTTGATTACTCTGATGTAGGCTTCCGGCACGCTCTTCGCCTCCAAGCACCTCCATAGCACCTCCCTTGGACCTTGTCATACGCCTTCTCCAAGTCGATAAGCACCATGTGTAGGTCCTTCTTCTTATCCCTGAATTGCTCCGCCAGCCGCCTGACAAGGTGGATAGCCTCTGTAGTGGAGCGGCCCGGCATGAAACCAAACTGGTTCCCAGATATAGATGCCACCTCCCTCACCCGCGCCTCAATCACCCTCTCCCAAACCTTCATCGTGTGACTTATTAATTTGATACCCCTATAGTTGTTGCAGCACTGGATGTCCCCTTTGTTCTTGTACAAGGGCACCACTGTACTCCACCTCCACTCCTCCGGCATCCTTTTGGTCCTGAAGAAAAGAATTCAAAGATGAATTCTTCCGCCTATCATTTGTCTTCTCCCTTTGACTTTTCGTTCTTTTACATACAACAACAGGTTTGCTTCTATCATATCTCTCAGTCGATGGATATAAATTCTTTTTCTCATCTCCCTAAAGTGAGTCATCTATGTTCTTCAATACAACCTGTTATTCTTTCTAATGTTCCAAGCTTTGTTGGTGTATGCTTGGACATTTAACTCAGTTTTATTGATACTCCTCTAGTTGTTTGTAAATTATCCGTAAAGTAACTCTACCTTGGTTTGAATGCACTGGTCTTGAATTCACGACATTAGAGTTAGTTGCTGCTATATCATCTGGATTACTCTCAATCTTCTAGCTTAGTGTCACTTACAGTGGAGGATTATATGCAAAATTTATCGGTCGAGAAAAAGCTTATCACACTTTAGAACTGTATGGAATATTCTGATAGTTACATCAGAATCTGATATTCATCTGAAATATCCCTCAGAAGAAGGATAGAAATTCTTTTTCTCATCTCCTAATGTGAGTCATCTATGGTGCTTCAATATCTCTCAGACGATGGATAGAAAATCCTTTTCTTATCTCCCTTAAAGTGAGTCTATGGCGCTTCGGTACACGACCTGTGACTCTTTCTTTTGTTCCAGGCTTTGTTGGTGTACACTTGCACTTTTATTGTAACTTCCTCTGGTTGTCCTGTAAATTATCCACGAAGTATTTTTTCCGATGATTTCGATGCACTTCTCTTGATGTCACGGCGTAGTTATATAAAAATTGTGGTTGTGAAAGAATATTCAGTTGTCGCTTGTATAAGCGTTGCAGAACTTCCAACCAAAATGTCACTTTACCAGGTGTGTAGTACCTCATTGATTACATCTTAACATGTAATATCTTCTTTAAGTGTTCCTGTGTTCACTATCCTTGTAATGCAGATGTTTATCTTGCTGGGACTGTGATGTTAATATTTGGGATGGGCTTGTATGGATTGTTCATCACTAATGTCTCTCCTGATGTGCATCCAAGCAATGATCGTGCCCTCAAGCAGTCTTCCTTGTTTGGGATGTTTGCTCTGAAGGTAGTCGCACTCTGGATCTTCTTGACTTATGTACCTTATTTCATTCTCAATTCCATTTACCAATTTTAACGGTTCTTATACTTCCACTTTATATTGTTGCCTTCTTCATAAACTTCAGTTATTCAATCCTGTTTGATTACTGCAGAAGGAAACTGGAGATGGCAAAAATGATGGTTCTCTTTCAAAATGGAAACAACTTTTTTTAATAAGAGAGTTGTTTAAGCTGGAATTGCAGCCATGTCACATGATCTAATATGGTTCACTTTTCAATCATATTGTATTGACAAACATGGTTTTACTCTAAATATCCCTAAAAGACTAACATAAGAGGTATCAAAGATTTAATTGAACTGTTGAAAATTGTTATAAATTATAATCACAAGAAGCATAAGTTTCGTGAAAGCTAGTGATATTCTTTCTTTTGCCATGTAGGAGAGGCCAAAATGGATGAAGATCAGTTCGCTTGATGAACTAAAAACCAAAGTGGGACATGTGATTGTCATGATCCTTCTTGTCAAGATGTTCGAGAGGAGCAAGATGGTCACTATAGCCACTGGTACTGATCTGTTGAGCTACTCAGTGTGCATCTTCTTGTCTTCTGCTTCCTTGTATATTCTCCACAATCTGCACAAGGAGTAATAGTTGACATGTACTGTACTCATGTATGTATGTATATATAGCCAAGTAATCAAACTTTTGAAGCTTAAAAAAACAACACAAATGGCCCAATTTTATATGCAACCACATTCTACATGGACCCGAGTTACAAATGTACAGTTTATTTTCCCATGGATGAGTTCTAAGTGACTGGAAAGCAAAAAGGAAAGGGTTAAAGCGAGAAAGGAAAATTTGAAAATTATTTATTAAAAGATTTAATTGCGTCTGCCGGGAGTCGAACCCGGGTCTATTGCTTGGAAGGCAATTATCCTAACCGTTGGACTACAAACGCTATTTTGATGATTGATCACTGTTCATTATTGAATCATGCATGCCATGTAGCTTAGGTGTTGAGTTCACAATATTAGACATAGGTGCATATGCTCAAACATAGAATCACTGCAAGATGGTCTCAAGAACTAATAACGAGTTATAGTGTTAATATCTGTTCCACATGAATAGAAAACTGACGTATGTTTCACTTTTTCTTTTTTGTTATATAAAGAGACTTTTATTACCAAGTCTAGCAACTCAACCAAAAATATGCTCTATCACAATCTTATTACATCAGCTTACGTTCTCGCTAAAATAACAATCAAGATGCTCCAAACCCTTACTCAGTAAACGCAGTATTTTTCGTAAGCGGTGCCACATTTTTTGAAAGTGTACAAGTAAACAAAATACTATTAACAACATTATATATATATATATATATATATATATATATATATATATATATATATATATATATATATATATATATATATATAAACACAATTCGAATCATATTAATAAAACACAACCGAAATATATTAAAATTCTTTTCGATGAATTTTGTTTTTAGAAAAGTATTCAAACTTCATTAGAAAAATTACTAAATATTATTTTTCTGTATAAAGTGCCTAATTACTAAAAGTTCGTTTGATGTTCTTAATCAATTTTATTGGAAAAAATACTACGTACAACTTATAAGCCTAGTAATTTATTGTCACAAAAATGAAGCAAATTGATTGCTGATCGGCTGGCTAAAATTCATCTTTGCTTCAAAGAGGTCACAAAAATTTTGAACAATAAATGAAGCAATGCAGCTTCGAACCCACGACCTATGCTGTATAGGTAAAGCATCAGACCAGTTTAGCTAGGCAGTTGCTTGTTTCAAGTGGTGTCAATTGAATTAAATTAACTGTATTTGGTTTCTATCTTTTAATTATATATACATATTTAACAAAAATTTCTGGCCAAGCAGTGTCACGTGACACCGCTTGCATTAAAGTAAATCCGCCCCTGCCCTTGCTAATCTAGTCTTCAAAAATCAATGCAATAGACTTCGGGGTCGTTTGGTTTCCTGTTAGAAGTTATGCATGTATTAGTTATGCAAGTATTAGTTATGTATGTATTACTTATGCAAGGATTAGTTATGTATGTATTAGTTATGCATGATTAGTTATGCGATGATTAGTTATGTGTAGCTATATAAGGATTAGTCATAGAAATGTAATGTGAGTGTTATTTATTATTAGCTTACTTTATTTTAAATTGTTAGTATAGTTTAAATATATTTTTTAACAAAAAAAATACAAGTTTTAATAAAGGGTATTCTTGTAATTTTGTGTTTTAATACAAGTATTACTAATACATGTATAAGTTATTCCCTTTCTACATTGCATAATAATATATAGATTCCTTCATAACTTATACATATATTAGTTATGCGGAAAAGAAAAACATGAACCAAACATTGTATTAGCAATGCACGATTTTATGTAGAAAAGGGGAAAAAGCAACCAAACATTCTATAACTTATGCTAGCTTCTACGTGAAGATTATTTTTTCTTTTTCTTTTAACCAATCAATGTATAAAGTTATCCTAATTTTAATACATGGATAACTCCTGTCTAACCGGCTACCAAATGACCCCGAAGTATAAGCTGCCTAAGTAGTATAGCAGGAGTACTCTGCTTGTTTTGAAATAAGCCCACGTTCCTTCCTTGCCAGATAAAATATACAGCACTAGCTAGTGTCATTCTAAATATATTCACTTATTGATACAAATATTTCAGCTGCTGCCATCTAGGACGCCAACTAGGATGCCACTTAGGTTTTGTTTGAATTTCAGTTGTTGTTTTTTAAATTTCTATCGGCGGAAAATGTAGTTAAGAGTTCAAATTTCAGTTTATGCTTTTTAGCCTTCAATTTCTTAAATAAATAGAACAATTGTAAAGAAAAGCATTATTATAATTGATAAAGTGAAAATATGATCCCACCCCCATCTCTCTCATTACTTCTTCTCCTTCTCTCTTCCTTCTTTTTACTTTTCTTTCAAATTCACTATTACATTGCCTTCGATACCAAAAATTGGTATCTGAAAAGAATGGACCTTGGGCCTAACTCAACCCCAAAAGCTAGCTTATGATGTAAGGATTGCACAAGCCATATAAGGAGACCAAGGACCTCAAATCCCTCCGATGTGGGACAACTCAACACCCCCCATCACGCCCAGATCTCTGGAGCGTGGACAACATAAATGGGGGCCCAACATCGGTAACAACAATTGGGATGGACCTGGCTCTGATACCATAAAAGGAATGGACCTTGGGCCTAACTCAACCCCAAAAGCTAGCTTACGAGGTGAGGATTGCACAAGCCATATAAGGAGATCAAGGACCTCAAATCCCTCCGATGTGAGACAACTCAACAGTATCAAAGCTCGGAGACATTGGGACCTCGAAGGGCTATTGATGTGGTGACTAGAGCTCAACCAGCTGATTTGCAAGAGCAGTACGAGAATTTAGCAGCATAACAGCTAGATCTCAGAGAGGAATTGGCTCAAACAACAAGAAAAACAAGACGATATGGATAGGTGACATGCTGAGTTGCTTCAGATGGTAAGTTCTCTAAACAATTCCTTTGATGGCTAGCAATTGAATCAACAGTCGAAAGACAGTGCATCTACTTCAAATGGTAGGGATAAGGTGCTCCAATCTGGGCAGGGCATCCTAGGTTTCAACCCTTACTGTTCTAATTCCAATCAAAATCATAATATGCTTTTTCCTCATTTTAATGGTGCAAATTTAAAAAACTAGCTGTATAGGATCAACCAATATTATTCTGTTGATAAGACCTCTCTTAATCAAAGAGTGAGCTTAATAGCAATGAATTTAGATGATGAGGCTATGGAATGTCATTAATCTTATATGGAGTGTCGTGATTCACTTGACTTGCCTGATCGGTTTGAATACCTTGCTTCTTTGGTTGAAACATATAGTGAGGAGTTTTCTGATCCAATGTTAGATATCAAACAATTGAGACAAACTGAGTCAGTAAACGAACTTCAATTTTCTTTTGCTAGGTTGTTATCTAAGTGTGATTCATTTGTTAGCCGAGCTATATCTTGTTTCCTAGGAGGACTTAAGGAGGAGCTGGTGAATCCTGTGAAAATGCATGAACCTCAAACCTTATCTGGAGCATATAGATTAGCTAAACTGGCATAAACAATATTAGCTGCTAATGCTAGAGCTCAAACGTCCAATTCTGCGGGTAAATCCTCTTTTAATATGAGGAAGCCTAGCAATGAATCTATTCAGGCTAAATTTTCTCCCACCAATGCTATCCCTACTCCAAAATTAGCCCCACCTGCTCCTATGGTTCCAGTTGCTTCCAGGACCAGGTGGACCATTTCCCCTGTTGAAATGCAGGCTAAAAGAGCACAAGGTTTGTGCTACTTTTGTGATGACAAACACACTCCTGGGAATAAGTGCAACCTCCCTAAGCAATTATTTGTGTTGGATTTGGAGTATGGAGAAGAGAAAGCTTTAAAAGAAATAGAGCAAAAGACAGATGGTGAAATTACTACTGAGGGGAATGCTCTCCCTTCTCTCTTCTTTCTCTCTCTAGATTTTGACGTCTTTTTCTTGAGCTTGGCAGCCATGGCTGCTGTGATCTCTCCCCAGCATTTGGCTGTGGGAGAGACAATAAAAAACACAACTTAACAGCCAAAAAATTCAATTCCGAAACCATCGTACGTAGCCCAGCTTCAACCAAAACAATGCCGCGTCGAAGCTCGAATTGGTGCATGTAGCAGTCGTGCATGGGGAGCCATCGATTGAGTTCACCATGGACCAAGTCAATGAATGTACTAGAGAAGAAGGACTTCATCAGGCAGTAGTGGTGAAGTTTTCATATGGAAAACCAGAATTAAAAGAGATTAGAAAGAGTTTTCCAGTGCAATTCGATGTTCACGGTCGATGTAATATTGGTCTGTTGGAATATCGTCATCTGCTGGTTCGTTTTGATTTATATGATGGCTTTGTTAAGTTCTTATCAAGGACGACCGGATATATGAAATCAAAAGGAGACGAATTCTTTATTAGAACGTTTCCATGGACACTAAACTTCAATACAAAGGAAGAAACATCCATGGCTATCGTATGGATCTCGTTCCCAGGCCTTCCTCCTAATTGTTTTGCCAAAATATCGCTTTTATCTATTGCTTCTGCTTTGGGTAAACCTTTGGTTGTGGATAAGGCAACACAGGAGAGAACACGACCTAGTGCGGCGAGGGTTAAAGTAATACTGGATCTTATGAACAAACATCCAAGAAAAATCAAGATTGTTATGACGGACAGAATTACTAGAAAATCAGTCGTCCATGAACAAGCAGTTGTATATGATAATCTCCCAAGATTTTGCACATACTGCAAACATCAAGGACATGAAGAAAAATCGTGCCGAATTTTGAAGAGACAAGCCGACGAAGAAGGGGTTGAAAAAGATACGGTAGATGTGAGTAATCTTCCTGTGATCGATACATTCATGACTAAGCAGCTTCAAGGCAATGCAAGTGAATATCTTAATGCAAAAAGAAGTATGCAACTGGAAGAGATTGCAACAAAAGAAAGTCTGGGTGAGAAGCAACCTCTACAAATCGAAGGAACTATTTTATCAACTGGTGTACTCTCAAAAGGAGCAACAACAAGAACTGGGCACTTGGAAGCTGATGTACAAAAGATCGTAAGAATAACTTTTTCCTCAACCTTAGCCTCTTTTCTCTCTCTAAATTTTTCTTCTTTTTCTTCACTAAAACCCTCATGTTTTTCTCTCTCTACCTCACATACTTTTGTTATCTCATTGCCTTTCCTCTTTTATTTTCCCTCAAGCTCACTCCTTTTCTCACTTGACATCCCATTCTCTTCACTCATCATAACCTTTCCTTTTTCCTCTCTTGGGATGTCGACATGTACTCCCTTACTCCTCTCATTCTTTTCTCTCTCATATTTTTTCATATTCTCTTTAACAATCCTTTCATCTTCGTAAATTTGTGAGGGAGTCAAAGGTCCAAGAATGAGTTTCCTCCCGTTAACCTCAAGAGAGTATCTATTTTTTCCATATTATATGAAGCTCTTGTATAGTCATACCATTGCTTTCCCAACAAGACATAGTAATAATTTATGGGAATCACATCACACCAGATCGCATCCTTATACCTTTCAATAGAGAATAGTAATAACACTCTTTTATCTACCTTTACTCCTCCATACATGTAGGGTTCAATATGCTCAACATAAGGCAAATTCAATTTCTCAACCATATAAGTGGTTATTGAGTTTAGCCAAAATCTTTGTCAATTCTAAGGGCACAAATCGCAGACATCACTTTTGCTCTTGTTTGAAAAATAACTTTACAATTGTTTCCTTGCATTCGATATATTGTAAGTTTGACTTTTCAAGTTGTTGAGTCATAGCTCGCCTCCTTTCTTTATAACTACCTGTTTGAAACATCTTGAACAAAGATTAGAAAAAATATGTATATCTAATTTTTGGCTTTTTCCTTCTAGTGTTCTCACTTCTCTTGCCTTTTTCCACTCAAAACAACTCTTGATTGTTAATCTTTAGATTTACAAGTCACAACCCATAGTGATAAGAATAAGGAGTTAGAAAAAGAAAAGGAAAGTAGAAGACCAAACCTAGAAAGAATAGGAATTGGTTAGTAGAAAAAAAGGAAAGAAATTATTAAACCCAACACCTTGATGAATAAGGAAAGAAGTTACCCTAATCTTCAAGAACTAAGATCCCCTCTTCTTATTTTCTTTCTTGACTTGGAAACCAAATAACACTTGAATTTTGATATAGTAACGAGAAATAATTTTTTTGGCTGATTGTTTTTTTATTTTTTTATTTTTTGTTTTTTTTGTTTTTTTTAAGAACCTCCCAAGATTATCAAAATTGAAATCATGATTAGCCTATATTGATTATTGCCTTCTTCTGCTGTACTCTATATATACTTTTGTGAGCAATATGAGAAAATTAATTCTCTCAAAACTCTCTACAGTATCAGTCTAGATTTTACTTGAAAGTTCCAAAATTCAAGTCTATTCAATTGTTATTATATTTTAGTTTCAATATTGGCGACGACTATATATATATATATATATATATATATATATATATATATATATATATATATATATATATATATATATATATATATATATATATATATATATATATATATTGGGCTTCTTTTATCCAAGTTGCCTAGGTTAAAAATTATACATTAGAGCTTGATGCCATTGTTGACACAAACTGTAAAACTGTATTTTGGTTGTACTGCACACCAGCATTCACTTAATGCTGTTTTTACATCAATTTCTTACTTTACTAATGAAAAAAAGGTACAAATGATATACTTGGTTTCTTTTTTATGTAGGAGCTATTATTGAGTTTGGGATATAAAAAGGCGCAAAAAGTCTGTCTTTCTATAGACCAGTCTAGTGGTTACTATAATTTGTGATTTGTGAACTAGGTTGACGGTGAAAAAAAAGATCTAGGTTGATCAATCAAGATTTTACTTAACAATTGCATGTGTCATTCTTTTGAATTCCTTGTCCAAAAAAGTGCATGGTTCATTCTCTTGAATTGCTCTTGTATTTATTTCAAACATGTCTTTGCGTAGCTTCAGAAGAATAATGTATTTTCTTTTTAATTTGGTCTCTTTGTATTCATTTTTTATAGGTAGTGATCCCTTTGTGTTTGGGTCTGCTGATAACTATGAATGTACATTTCTAGGGATTTCGATCTGTCCAAACTCTATTGATTGTTGTATGATTTTGGTTTTACGACTTAGAAGATCCTTGGCAGGTGATTTTCTTCTTTTTCCTCTTCTCTGTGTTGCAGGCTCTAGGAGATTATACAAGGATGATTAGTGACTTTACGGTATTTCCATATGAACCAAAAGAAGGTCGAATTGGTTCTTATTGGTGTCACGAGGACACCCAGGCTTTCTTTGATGATTTAGACCACTACAAGATGATCAGGGCAATGTGCAGGCTTTCTTGTAGTGTGTGTGATAAGATGGAGGGGCCAGATGGTGATGGCATGAAGAAAAGAGCGAGGTTCAGAAATATTGTGCAGTTAAAAGGTCATTTATTCCACCAGCACAAGTTGCTCATGTGCAGCTTGTGTTTGGAAGGAAGGAAGGTCATTTTCTGCAATATCTGATTCAGCGTTTTATCTGTTTTATTCCTTTTTCATAATTTTTTGATGTGAAAGGGATGAATTGCACTTACAAGATGCATGCGCAAAGTAGATAACTCCTACATAATTCTCTATTCTATATGAAAGCGCAACTGTTCATCTTACCCTAGTTGAAACGTCATGTGTTCCAGAAATATATATTAAGTAATAATGTTGCAATATTTGCCTTGCTAAAATATTGACTAAGTTTATTATACCATATTTGGTAATATTTCATTTTCATGTTATAGTAGAACAAGTACTTTGTTACGGTTAGAGAATAACTAAACTGTATAGTATGTAGTCTAAGAGTCCTATATAAAAAAAGTACAACCCATTATAATCCCACTTAGTGGGGTCTGGGGAGGGTAGTATGTACGCAGAACTTACCCCTACCCTATGGTAGAGAGGCTGTTTCTAAATAGACCCCCGGCATCCTTCCCTCCAAGAACTTCCCACCTTTGCTCTTGGGGAGACTCGAACTCACAACCTCTCGGTTGGAAGTGGGGGTTGCTTACCATCAGAGCAAGCCCCTCTTGTCCTAAGAGTCCTATATAAGAAGACTCCTAAATAAGGAGTTCTTGTTGTACTTTTGTTCTGTATCGTCATCATAAGTGAAGAGCTACTTCGGATATGCTACTATTGGTCTCTTCCCTTTTGAACTTCAAGTCTAATAGCATATCTCGACGTTCTTATGGTAGTGCACCAATGTGTGTGTGGTAGGTGCACGTCATGGGTGTAAATCGCATCTTAACACAACCTAGTACACTGCACGCTACAACTATATGCCACCTACAGTAAAGTTGTACCAACTATATCAACATGATTTCAATTTTGATATAGAGTACAGCAGAAGAGTGAGCTTAATAGCAATGAATTTAGATGATGAGGCTATGGAATGGCATTAATCTTATATGGAGTGTCGTGATTCACTTGACTTACCTGACCGGTATGAATACCTAGCTTCTTTGGTTGAAACATTTAGTGAGGAGTTTTCCGATCCAATGTTAGATATCAAACAATTGAGACAAACTGAGTAAGTAAGCGAACTTCAGTTGTCTTTTGCTAGGCTGTTAGCTAAGTGTGATTTATTTGTTAGCCGAGCTATATCTTGTTTCATAGGAGGACTTAAGGAGGAGCTGGTGAATCCTGTGAAAATGCATGAACCTCAAACCTTATCTAGAGCATATAGATTAGCTAAACTGGCAGAAACAATACTAGCTGCTAATGCTAGAGCTCAGAGGTCTAATTCTGTGGGTCAATCCTCTTTTAATATGAGGAAGCCTAGCAATGAATCTATTCAGGCTAAATTTTCTCCCACTAATGCTATCCCTACTCCAAAATTAGCCCTACCTGCTCCTATGGTTCCAGTTGCTTCCAAGACCAGGCGGACCATTTCCCCTGTTGAAATGCAGGCTAAGAGAGCACAAGGTTTGTGCTACTTTTGTGATGACAAACACACTCCTGGGAATAGGTGCAACCTCCCTAAGCAATTATTTGTGTTGGATTTGGAGTATGGAGAAGAGAAAGCTTTAAAAGAAATAGAGTAAAAGACAGATGGTGAAACTACTACTGAGAAGTGGTCTGTGACTAAAAGAGATCCTCCTATGATCTCCTTGTGTGCATTGAGATGTATTCAAGGGGAACAAATTATTTATGTGACTGGCTACAACAACAAGAGACCATTGCAAATTCTGTTAGATGGAAGAAATACTCACAATTTCATAGACTGTGAGTTGAGCCGAGGGTCGATTGGAAACAGCCTTCCTGCCCTTTCGGGTAGGGGTAAGGCTCGTCTACATATTACCCTCCCTAGACCCTACCTGGTGGGAATATACTGGATAGTTGTTGTTGTTGTTCATAGACTGTGAGTCTGCTAAAAATTTAGGTTGCCAAATTGCTCCCACTAAAGTTGGTTATGTCAGCTTGGGTAACAACTCTATAGAGGCCACTTTTGGAGTGGTGAGAAACTTCCCGTGATTGTTGCAGGGTACTGCTTATACTTCTAACCTTATTGTGTTTCTAGTTGGCAAATGTGATCTAGTGTTGGGAGCATTATGGATGAAAACCTTGGGGTCAGTTACTAGGGGTGTTCATCAGGCGGATTGGGCGGCTTTTTACTCTTAACGGTTTGGCTTAACGGTTATCGGCTTTTAAATGTATTAATCCGTTAGCCACCCGATAAGATATCGGGCGGATTGGTATCGGGTTAGCTCTTATAGGGCGGTTAATGGGCGGCTTATCGGCCTAACATACATATTTACTAGAATTTGATAGATCTCTTCAGGCAATTATAGATCAAACACATATTCCAGTATACCTTCATATGAGCTAGCTTGTTAATGTCTTTTCAGGGCATTCATTTTATCCCTGAGGTAGTATAGCTTTGCCCTCCTCACTTTTATCTTGTCCAGCACCTTCATCTCCTTTATGTTGGGCGAGTACCTGTAAATCATCTAGATCCCGAGATTAAAAATGCTTAGAAGTAGAAATAAACTTTTGTTAATCGTTTTCAAGGGTTTTAGTTTTTTTATATTTAATATATATAAATAAAAATAAATTATATATATAATATTTATATTCTTAACAGGTTAACGGATTAGCCGTTAAGAAAATTGAATAATCCATCCCCAAACCGATAAGCCCTAATAAAAAAAATTCAATCCGTTCCCCGTCCGTTAAAGCCGCTACCAGTAAGCCGTTAAGCTTCGGTTTGGATCGGTTTTCGGTTTCGGATCGGTTTTGAACACCCCTATCAGTTACAATGGATTACACATCCTACTATGTCATTCACTTATCAAGGCAAGTTCCATCTTCTTAAAGGAGTTTCTGATGATTGTAAGTTCTCAAGTACTAAAGCTGTTAACAAAATAAAAGAAAATAATGTCCAACTCTTTTATGTTGCAAGTGTTAGTTCATCGCCCTATTCTAGATCAGTTTTATAATTAAGGAACTCCTATGCCAGTATCATGTCCCATGGATGAGTTGTAAATGATTGAAAAGCATAAGGAACAAAATGGTGAAATTTATTAAAAGATTTAATTGCGTCTGCCGGGAGTCGAACCCGGGTCTATTGCTTGGAAGGCAATTATCCTAACCGTTGGACTACAGACGCAAGTTATTGTGAAATGTATGTTATTTTATATATAGAATATAATAAACAAAACTTTAAAACGGGTTTTCTTTTAACTATCTTAAGAGTTAAGAATAGAGTTAGACATTGATTCATTTCATAATAAAGATTTACGTTCAGCTTAGAAGATTTTTCATAATTTTACTGGAGTATAAAGTTTCCTTTTTCTCCATTTGGTTAAGTTAGCTCCAAAGTAATTAAATAAATCATTAAACCACATAGCAAAAGGTTCTGCATTAACTCTTTGTTGATCTTTTATATTATATGTCAATTCAATTTTGCGTGTGATAATGTTAACAAATGTCTTGGCTTTACAGAATATATTCATGTTATGTACATTTTAAAGCTATCTAACATAGTACTTTCTCTTAATTTTGACAAGGCACTGCAATTGATCTGTCTGATCCTTTCTCTCGAAAGCTTAAGGAGTTTTCCAATCTCCTCAAAAGATTGAGGGGTATCTCCATTGAGCCCAAAGTGCAATTTCAGAATCTTTACTTCTCTATCACATAACACATTGTGCAGAAGCTTCTCCAGGTCTTGTTTCATCATTTGTCTTTTCACAATTTCTTCTGGTAATATGCCTTCAGGCCCTGATATAATATCCTGCAAGATAATCAAAATTTGAAAGAAAGGCATGAGTTTTTACTTGTACTTAATTGGGTGTTTCCATGGTTTTTCGTGTGTAATTATCAGTCAAGCATGATCAACATTAGCTCAATAACTAGATCTATTTGGACTAAGTCAGGGCAATCCGGTGCACAAGACATCATGCGTTCGCTCAGGGTCCAAGGAAGGGCCGCACTCCAAGGTGTGCGATGTAGACAATCTACCATAATGTAAGCATTAGTGGCTGCTTTTACGGCTCGAACAACAGCAACAACAACATACCCAGTATAATCTCACATAGTGGAGTCTGGGGAGGGTAGTGTATACACAGACCTTAGACCTACCTTTTGAAAGTAGAGAGGTTAATTCTAATAGACCATCGGCTCAAGAAAACATAGGTACCACAATAATAAAAAGAAAACAAGACGGAACAACACCGAGAAACAATGAAAAAGCAACATAAATAATAAGATAGTAAAATAATCGAAATGCAAAAAATGATAAATAGTCGACCCCCTGACCTATAGATCACACGGAGACAATTTTCCGTTGCTTCAATTCTCCCCTTCATCTATTTGGATTAAATCAACTAACTAAAATATGAAGGAAAGGAAATATGTGGAAAAACCAAGTATGAAATAATGGAAGTACAAGGAATAATAAAGTTAATATTAATGTGGTTAAATAGCTGACAAAGAAAGGAGAAAATGCTCTATAAGATTAAAAAGTATGTCTTTCCTAGCCTCTCCCTTCATTTCTTTCCATCTATTCTCACGTAATGAATCAAGCTATAATTAGTCCTCTCTGTTTCCTCCCAATTTTCTTGAGAACAATCATCCCCTGTAAGAATTGGAGCAATAAGACAATAAATGAAAGGTGTCTAGTAGCATGTTTATGTGTTTTACTCAAAAATATATTGCATTATTCCTCCTACTCTATCTATTAGTTAAAAGGAAATTTCTATTATTATGATTATTTTCCTTTTTGTGGAAAAATGCTACCTTTTCTTTTTTCATTATATTTCACTTAGTAGTAGTTAATTTCTTTTCATTGTGTGAGAAAGCACGGGAGAAGAATATAACTAAGATTAAACATAATACAATGAGCCCTATATATAATACACATAACCTAGAGTTCTACTATAACTAGAGTTCTACTATAACTAGAGTTCTACTATAACTAGAGTTCTACTATATTTACATATCTAACACTCCCCCTCAAGCTGGTGCATATAAATCATATGTACCGAACTTGTTACATATGTAGTTTAACATCGAACCCAGGTTTCTAGACCCGAAAGCATCGATTCCCAAAGACATCGTTGAAAATTTGCTGAAACAGATAGGAAATACCGGAAAAATCACTGTAGATGCCGGAAAAACTTCAAAGTTGTCGGAATTGAAAAGTAAAAACATGGGTAGGCTCGGAATTTGAGGGCGATAATACTGTCCTGAAGAAACTTTTTGAAATTCTGGCCCGGAAGTCTCTGTAGCTGCCGGAAAAGTCGCCGGAAAAACTGAAAGTTGTCGGAATCGAACGGAACAAGGATGGGTAGGGTCGGAAATTAAGGCCGACCAAACTGTCCTTCTGGAGCGAAGCCAAAAACTGGCCGGAAGCAGCCCCACGCGCCGGCGCATGGTCTGACGCGCCGACAGCTGTGGCGGCGCGTGGCGGCGCGTGACGTGGAGTCTGCCGGAGAAATTTCTGGGGTTTGGTCGGAATTCTATTCCGAGTCTTGTGGTGATGTTGGTTTTTGCACAACACTGATAATTAGTGACTTTGACGTAATTAGTCACTTAGGTCACCGGAAAATTGCACGGTGACCGAGTTATTTCTTCCCGGATGTCGTTGGAATGACGCACAACGATAATTATCTCACCAAAGCTCTGATACCATGTGAGAAAGCACGGGAGAAGAATATATTATTGATTAAACATAATACAATGAGCCCTATATATAATACACATAACCTAGAGTTCTACTATAACTAGAGTTCTACTATAACTAGAGTTCTACTATATTTACATATCTAACACATTGCAATCCACCAAGTACTACTGGTATGTTGCAGACAAGTTAATCCATGTAGGCAAGACTTATATTTTCCAGCAGCTTATAAGCAACAAATTCTCATTAACGACGCTAATCAAAGAAAAACAGCCGTAGAAACAACAAAGGCTTGGGGCAAACCTGCAGTGACATGTATCCTTGGCTAGTTACTATTTGATCAATGGAAATTGGTGCTCGGTTTCTCTCGATAACTAGTCTAACAGTTGAAACATCCATATCAAGAGCTTCTGCAATTTCATCATAGGAAGGCATTCGCTGAAGCTTTCTGCTTAACTCAGTGTTCGCATTGCAAATCTTTGGCACAAGCTCAGATATACTCCCCTGCATATAACATACTAACCAATGCATTTCACTAATTACAAGCGTTATCTTATAGTCATGAATTTAAGAAAGGAGAAACACAGTTATATATATCTTACTTAACCGGAAAAGTGTTGGCCTAGTGTGCATTTTGTTAGTAAACTAAATGGACGATTATTATGATTTTCACAGGCAAATATTGCTGAAATTATCAGCATTACATAGCATGGCTCGTGCCGAAAAAGTCCATGGAAAAGAAGAGCCTATAGAGTTGGTGCTCAGGTCTAGACTACTACAAAATTTCATGGCCAATGCACCAGAATCATTACAAAGTCTGACAGTCATCACTATGTCACAAGCAGAAGTAGCACACACAACGGTGAATATAAAGAGTTAACAAGTCCTCAATAATGAATGCATTAGCTTACCGGTAATCTAATAACTCGAGACTTGTTTGCTATGGCTCTAGTAATAGCTTGCCTAATCCACCAATAAGCATAAGTAGAGAGTTTATACCCCTTGTTAGGATTGAACTTCTTCGCACCATGAAGTAGACCTATGCTTCCTTCCTGTAATTAATAGGCAGTGAAGGACAGGTGGTTATTGTCCAAGAAAGAACTGCAATACCAATAAAACCAAATTACAAAGATAAAAATGGGGACCTGAATTAGATCTTGTAAGCTTAGTCCTTTGCCTTGATATAAAGCTGCAACAGATACAACAAGCCCTCTATAGAATTTAATTATCTTCTTTTGTGATATCTTAGCATTAACCAAGACCTTATCTAGACGCCTTCTGCTCATTCCTGCAGCCTTAGCTAATTGATCTGGATTTAGTTCAATCTCGCTTGTTTCTTCAACCCTCTTTCTCAATGTCACAATTCTTGCTTCTTCCTAATCCAAGATTTAACAAAAAAAAAAAAGACTACGAATTCAACAAACAAGAAAAGAAAAATATCTATGAAAAACATGTATAAACACAATTCGAGCTAAGAAATTTTGACATGTAGATTATATGGCATTTAGTTTCATAAGTAAACCATCATTATCAAAGTCAACCAAAAAAAAAAGAAAAAATGATACAGAAAAGTATGATTTTTCATCACTACATTCGCTTTAAATAGTACAAAGAAGATAAAATTTTCACATAAACGAACTAATTCAATTGTATAGTTCAATGCAAACAGCAATTAGGGTAATTGATGATGATTTTGAGGGTCGCACCTTGAGGTACCAAGAATACTCTGACTCTTCCTTAAGGGTCAAGTAGAGACCTGTTTTTACAGGTTTAGAAATGAAAATATTATCCCCTTTATCCATGTCCAAACATTCTGAATAACACCTTCTTCTTTTCCTTCTCTTCTTTCTTCTCAATGCTAACTCAATCTTCTCATTTATTATCTCAATATTATTGCTACTCTCCTCCTCAATATTGGTTTCAAAAACCAAAGATTTTCCATCAATTGTCACAGCCTCATTAGCTCTTTCAATTGCCACTGCATAACTTGCGTCCAAAAAAGAACCATTTTTGGGGCAATAGAGAATTGCTAGAGGGTGATAATGAATGAGGGGTTTAGTAGAGAAATTTGAAGGATAGGGAAAGAGTGAAGCTGGAGATTGGTTTGAACATGACCATGCAGCCATGGCCATAGAAATGTCAAGTTAAAATAATTTTTTCCTCTTTGATTAAGCGCCAGAGGCTGCCGTAGATATACTTTGTGGCTACTAGATATTTTCAAGTGCTCTGTTTTACTAGTTGGATTTTCTTTCTTTTACATTATTGGAGACTAACTTGTTTTTATTTCTCTTCTATATTGTTTAGTTTTGTTTACCCGTAAATGATACAGTTAAATTTGTAATCCGGTTTATAGATACGTAAATTAATTTGATCAAAAAATATAAAATAAATAAGAACATAAATAAGATTACAAAAATAACTTATAGAAAATACAAGTCTTGCCAGGAGTTTAGCTTCTCCAATAGCACTAGCACGAACAATCTTCAGAATAAAATAAAGAGAGCAATTTTATAGAATAAGAGTTGATTTATGCTTTTGTGTACAAAATATTCATGTCCCTCGGTGGATACAAATTCTTCTATTTATAGCTCTAATAAGGAAGACAAGATTCTAAAATCAAGCCCTCCCTGAACGACAATAAAACCCCCACAAATAATTGTATAGCGGTTGGTCATTCATACAGGGATTTCTTGTAATGGCTGTTCATTGATGTTGCCTTATTCAACCGATGTCTTCCTTTCAGATCTTCATTATTGATTCTCATACCTTCAGAATTTATACAACACCGAACACACGTTTGTATCCGACGTCAACTATTTACTGTCTCATATATTATGTGTCTCCAGTTCAACGTGTCACCTCATCATTTATCTACGTGTTGCTAACCGATTTTACCCCATACAAGTTTTCTTTATAAAAAAGTTAAGCACCCGTATCTGGAATCCACACGAATTCATATTGCATATGGCCAATTAAAGGAGAAAACGCTTTCCATCATGAGTTATTGCATAATCATAACAATTTTACATTACTGTTTATTAATAAAAATCAATCTATAGATATAAAATTAACTCATCTCCATCGACCAATAATTAATAATAGAATGTAACGAGAAAAGAACAAAGTCAATGTGATCTAGCCACTAAATTGCTTTTCCATTGTCAATCCTTGCTATTTCTACTCAAAATATAATATGTCAACAAAAAGGATTGTGCGTTATGGCATGATTATAGCCATGGCCGATGCATAGGCGTAACCTACCCGTCCTAGCGCTTAACTGATCACTAGAAATTTTAATATAATAATATATTCTGAGAAAACTCGTCCTTAAAATAAATAAAAGTCATTTTTCACGGAATTACCTTTCAAAAACAGTATGATAAACTATGCATCACGTGTTAAAATAATAGTAACACATGTTTTACAACTTACGGCTAATTACTTTTACAAAGTTTATTGGTCAACTTTGCTTGATGTAGTTATGAAGTGTTCAACAAAAAACCACAAAGTACTGTTAAAAAGCTAACTATACAACATAGAAGTGTGAGTACACCCATATTCTGAGCCTCCTTGAGTTGTAGGGGCTTTAAATATCCTTTAGTGTTAACGAAATGCATTTAAGGATATCTTTGTCTCTCTTTCAGGGAATGGCTCAACTCCTCAACTCAAATTGTAATACTCCGGCTATCCCTGCATAGGACATAACATTAGTGTGAGAACAAGCAAGAGAAAGTGAGGGTTTTGCTAAGTACTAATTCCATTAAGAGGTAACAAACTCTCTCTCAAAAATATCCCCAATGAAATGCAACTACTATATCACCAATCATATCACCGGAACCGCCGGATAAGAACAATCAAATGGACATAGAAAAAACAACACCATATTCCTATAAGGAAATGCTACTCGACGAAGCGGTAGTTAGCCAAACGGAATACTACGACGATGATTCCTTCACAATCATCAAAGATGATAAAGGAAAAACAATTGAAGGCTCAATCACCCTTTCCCAAGAAGACAAGAAATGCCTATGTCTTTCATGGTGCTTCTTTGTTATCATAAAGGTCTTTGGACATAGAATGCCTCACTTCGTTCTAAATTAATTGACTTATGAAAACCATATGAACAGTTGATCTTAATTAACCTAGGATGGAATTTCTTTATTGTCAAATTTAGTCTAGAAGAAAATATGGCTGTAGAACTACATCTAGGACCATGATTTGTCTCTGGGAACTTCCCATCATTACATAAATGGGAACCAAAATTTGTGCCACAAGAAGCCAGTCTCTCTACCACAACCATAAAGATTCGTCTATCCCAATTACCAACAGAATTTTACGACAAAGAACTACTGAAAAAAGTCGGCAAGAAACTGGCAAATTACTGAAAATTGACTCATGCACCTCCTCTATATTTAAAGCAAGATACGCACGCATCTATATCCAAGTACCCCGGGAAACCCCAATGGAAATACCAGTAATAGTTGGAGACCACTAGCAAGCAGTGATTTACGAAGGTGAAGGTACATTATGTACAACATGTGAAAGACTTAGTCACATAACCAAATATTGCAACTTCAAAAAAATTCCAACCACCACTGTCATAAGAGGTACCGAAAAACTCAGGGGTAAACATCAAGGAAGGAGAGGAGGATGGATAGATGGACGACAGTAACCTTCCCCAGGCGAAAGAAAATATGTCAACAAAAGATGAAGGAAATAAACGATGGAAATGAAAACAATCAGCATCATGCATAGAAAGCATAAAAGATCCAGGTAAAAATGTTTGATGCAAATTCAGGCAAGTTTCTGGAAACCAAAATTGTTCAATACAATTTTAAGTCCAATAATACCAGTCCAAAATTACAATAGGCCCAGCGGCCCTGTCAATAAATAAAAGCCCATCCCCACTCCCAGCAACCCAATACATGCGGCCCCAACCCAAGTATAATGTCAAACGCAAGTCGGGAATAGGGCCGAATGAAGCTGATACCAATATTTGTTCTGGGCCACTTAAGGATGCCTACAAGAAGGCGCCTACCCATAGACCAACCTCAGACGTAGACAAAGTTATAGCATTGGGCTACTAAGCCGGTACTAAACAAGAAATTAGGGTCCACACCCAATTAAAAACACCCTGCCCAAATAATCACCCCTAACCAAACACCTACACATCCCTACCACTTTTTCAGCGGGCTACTCTAATGGGGGAAAATTACCACACTCCATGAACACTCAAATACCTTCCCTGAGAACCCACCCAATCTTAGGTGACATAACACCCTCCATCCACTCAAATAGATATTGCATTAATTTTGAATCTATTTCTGCAGATACACTAATCGACGACCTTTCAACTGACCCAAATTTGACAAAAAAAGAAAAAATTATAAACCGAATCATTACCATAATCCCTCCCCCCAATTACCCAAAGTATAAAAACAAAAAAATCACAAAAATGAAAAAACTTCAACCACCACCCACTATTGTGACATCGCTGCCACTACCACCAGACCACTTCTCGACATCCTGGCTGGGGGTGGCGCTACAAGGACATGATCCCGCTTACAGTTTCACCTTGAGAAATCAACTAGTGACACTAATTGTCCAAAACCCGGTGCATATGGCGAGGGTAACAGTGGAAGCAGTAAACATGGCATTGGCTTCCTTTGGCCCATGCATGTGAAAAGCGATGACAAGAATAAAAAACATGCAACCAAACTTGGAACCTCTAATGCTCAACAACCTAATCTCTCAATCATTTCAGTTAATCCCATTCTTATCAGAATAGGTGACGGAGGACCCATCTCTCCGGTATTTGTGACCATCGAGCCCCAAAACCACTAGGCTCTATCAGTGTGCTCCAGTAAAGAAGAACCAATCATCGCTGTTGGGAAACATTACAAGGGAAATCTTTAAAGCACTAGATATTATGAAAAAGAAAAGCCCATTGAAAGTGGAATGAAAAACCTACGGTCCTCTTCGGGTAGATTCTCTCCTATTAGACTCAATCAGAGCAATCGAGTTCAGTGTGAAGACCAGCGAAGTGCTTGTGCTGCTGTGTCCTAGAACCATGACCAACTGCAGGCTGAGCCTAGTCTCTCAACACACCTAGGGTGTGACCAAACCACTCCTCAACTTGACACTAGTGCTCAGCATGAAAAGAAAGAACCAAAGAAACTAATGAGGACTCCTTAGGGAATGAAGAAGCCTTAGAGAAACCAGTGACCACACCACCAACCACCCTTGATGAACTACATCATATGGAATGTTAGTGGAAGGAAAAATGCAAAGTTCAGGAGGCATTGTAAGGATATGGTTCAGCTCCACAAGCCATCACTGCTTGGTCTTACTAGAAACTAAGATGGTTGACACAAAAGCTGATAGAGGACTTGCATTTCGACATGCTTATCCAATCTCTGGTTGTTGGCTTATCTGGTGGGGTTGTGATGATGTATAAGGAGGAAAACGTTAGTGTAGAAGAGGTCCACCACCCTAAGGGCATCCATGCCATGGTTAAGGTACTCCAGACCATACCCCTTGTTTATTCTCCACTATTTATTCTAGTAACATTTTAGCTAATAAAACGTTGCTATGGGAAATCCTAGTTACTATCAACAAAAGCAAGCATAACAACTAGTTGTAGGTGGAGACTTTAATGAACTTTAAAAATCTAGGGACAAATTAGGGAGCAACCCCATTAACCCAAGTCGTAGTAATTAATTTTGGAATTGCCTGAATGAATGCAAACTATTGACTTAGGTTACAAAGGAAGAAAATTCACCCGGACTAATAAAAAATACAAAAATATGACTAGCCCGGTTCTTGAAAGGGTAGATAGGTGCTTTGCCAACAAGAGTTGGGCTTCCCAATACCCTGAGACTACTGTCATACACCTTCCTAGGACCCACTCCGATTACTACCCTATTCAAATTATGCTAAAGGGTGCCTCAATCAATTACTCCAATAGAACTTTTAGATTTGAATCAATGTGGACTAGCCGCCCCTCCTTTCCTAGTATCATGAATGAGGCCTTCACCAATAAATCCCCCTAATTCAATCTACTGAAACTTTCAAAAGCATGGTGACCCAATAGAACAAGCACACTTTTGGCAACATATTCCAAAAAATAGAAGAGCCCTTTCTAGAATTGCTAGGATCCAAAATTCCCCAAATTACCAGTTCATCAGTTATCTATTAAGCCTAGAAAGAAAACTGACCAGAGAACTTGACTCCATCCTAAATAATGAGGCAGATTTTTGGAAACTCAAATCTAGGATTAACTGACTAACTATAGGGGATACCAACACTAGATCTTCCACATTCCCACTATTAATAGGAGAAGAAGAAATAGGATCATGTCCCTTAAAGAGGAGAGTGGAAATTGATTCTGTGACCAAGGGGATTAATGCTTCCATTATGTTATTCTTCAATATCCTCTACACCTCCTCACACACCCAAGCTCCCATCTTCATGCGATGACCCAAAGGGGTCATCACTTATTTCTTACCCATTTTGTATTTCGAGGCCGTAAAAACCTCATCTAGGGTTGCCTCAATTTATGTGTTCAGTCCAGGCGCATAGTTGGAAAAGCTTAAATATGAATTCAGTGAGAAAAATGCTAAATTTTGATATTAAATTGAATAAATTTGACTTCGGTCAATATTTTGGGTAAACGGACCCAGACCCTTGACTAAGGTCCCGAGGGGTCCATAGGAAAATATGAGACTTGGGTGTATGCCCGGAATCGAATTCCAAGGTCCTGAGTCTGAGAAATAAATTTTTGTGTGAAATTGTTTTCTGGAAATAATTAAGGAAAATAGAAATGAAGTTTGATTATAAGACTATAGTATCGGGCCTGTATTTTAGTTTTGGTTCCTGGTAGAAGTTTTATATATGGTTTAAGCGCTTTGTGTAAAGTTTGGTTGAAACCGGACGTCGTTTAACGTGTTTCGGACCTAAAATGGGAATTTGATGTTTTACGAAAATTTGGAGGAAATCATGAGTTTTGAGGCTTGATTCAATATTTATGATGTTATTTTGGGGATTTGATCGCGCGAGTAATTCCGTAGGATGTTTTTGAGGCTGTGTGTATGTTTGGTTTGGAGACCCGAGGGCTCGGGTGAGTTTTGGATAGATGTCGGAGTGCTTTTTCAACCTTAGGAAAAATTACAGCTATACCTGACCTGCATGCTTTGAAATTGCGAAGCCTTGCTTGCAATTACTAGGTCACAATTGTGAAGGGTCAGCTCGCAAATACGATAAATGTGCCAGGCCTAAGGTTATCGTAAATGCGATATAGAACCTCGCAAATGCGAAGGGAAAAGTTTCATCTTATGGTTCGCAAATGCAAACCTCCCAGTTTCCCTCATAGTTTGAAAATGCGAACAAGTACCTCCCAGTTTCACTCATAGTTCATGCGACATCAGAGACCCAGCAATTTCATACTTAGTTGAATTTTCCACCATTTTCACTATTCTTTCAAGACCCAAGCCCCATAGGCGATTTTTCAAGGGCAAAATTTCTTCCAAATTATTTGTAATTTGATTTTTATTAATTAATTCAATCATTTACATCATTTAACATGTTTTTCACATAAAATCAATGGATTTCATGGGTGAAATTGGGGGTTTGGGGTAGAACCTAGTTTTTTCTAAAATTGAAAATTTGGACCTCAATTTGAGGTTCGATTTCAAAACAAATCATATATTTGGGTTTGTGGGGGAATGGGTAACCGGATTTTGGTTCGAACTTCAGTTTTTTACCACGTTGTCTTGAGGGGCATTTTGGTCATTTTACCTAAATTTGCGTCTTATTTGTAAACTAAATAGTAGAAATTGTTGTTTGAGATGTTATTTACGAGATGTAATTGAAATGAATAGATTTGGACCATTTGGATTCGGATACTCGTGGCAAAAGAGTGATTTCAAGTTGATTTTTGGAGCCGGTTGAGGTTAGTGGCTTGTCTAACCTTGTGTGGGGGACCTTTCCCCTTAGGCTATGATATTTTATAATTGAATGCCTTGTACGTGAGGTGATAATCGCGTTCTTGAGATAATTGTTGAAAGTCCTCTTTTACTTTAAATATTTCAACTAAGTTTCTTTCTTACCTGTTTTATTCTATTTGCAATTATAGCCTGTGTTAGTTTAGAAAGTCATGCTTAGGTGATCTAAATTACCTATTTGCTTAAGTTGCTTTGATTGTACTATGTGGAGCATGTTAGACTAGAACTACTTGTTGCCTTGTATTTTTTTTGCACTCTAGTTCTCAATATCTTCTTGTTGCGATTGCATATTTACTTTGGGAATGCGGGTTCGATTACCGATAGACCTCCCTATATATTTAATTTGGGATTGCGGGTTCAATTCCCGATAGACCCCATTGCATATTTACCTTGGGACTGCGGACTAGATTCCCGATTGATCCCCATACACATTGATAGTTGGACTACGGGATGGTATCCCGGGATATCCTTCAGATAAACACATATGATGGACTACAGGACGGTATCCCGGGAGATCCACTAGACAACTGAGAAAAGGACTACAGGACGGTATCCTAGGAGATCCTTATTGTTACTATTGGCCTTGAGCTGTACATATTCCATGAGTAATTTGTTCTGGTACATTTGTTATTGCCTTGTTGTAACCTGTATTATTTCACTGTTGTGTTCATTATTATTGTCCATTTCATATTATTAATTCATATTGTTTTATTTAATCTTAGTAGGGGCCCTGAACTTTCCTCGTCACTGCCCAACCGAGGTTAGGCTTGGCACTTTCTAAGTACCACTGTGGTGTACTCATACCTCTTCTGCGCATGTTTTTCATGTGCAGATCCAGGTACCTCCACTCAAGCACACTATCCTCGAGGTGGAGATATCTAGAAAAGACTTCGAGTATATTTTTTGCGTCCGCATACCGAAGAGTCTCCTTCTTACTCTATCTTGTAGCGTTTAGACTTCCTTCATATTTTGATGTAGACTTTCTGGAGTTTAGAGCAATTTATTGTATTTCCTCTAGCTTGTGTTGCTCATGAGTTTCCGGGTTTTGGGATATTGTTATAGACTTTGTGATGTTGAGTTGTATATGCAAAGAGGCACAAATAAATACCTTTTTCTCTTATTTAGTTATTTTAGTTCTTTATTTTCGCAAATTATTTATTCCGCATTGTTAGGCTTACCTAGTATAGGGACTAGGTGCCGTCATGACATGTTCATGGAGGACAAACTGGGGTCGTGATAAGTTGGTATTAGAGCTCTAGGTTCATTTGAGTCACGGAACACATGCTAGTTTATTAGAGTCTCGCTGATTGGTACGGAGACGTCTGCACTTATCTACGATAGGCTATGTAACTGTTAGGAAAAACTTTACTTTATTGATTTCCTTGTCATGCGATATTTTTGACATCAAATCTAAACTTCTGTCTTCTATTGTCTCCCAGATGGTGAGGACACACGCTACTTGGGATGATCAAGCACCCGTCCCTCCTCCTACAACCATGAAAGGCCGGGGCCGGGGTAGATGCAGTGGACGCGTACGTGGTGCAGCCGAGCACATGAAGGAGCTGCCGTTGAGGTACCACCATCACATCTAGTCAGAGTTCAGGTACCTAACACGCCTACTGCCACTACTACTCTAGCCCTTCAGGAGACGTTAGCTCAGTTCATATCTATGTACACCACTCTGGCTCAAGCAAGGTTGGTTCCCTTTGCTGCAGCCACATCCCAGGCCGGGGGAGGAGCACAAACTCCTGTTTCCCTCACTCTTGAGAAGTGAGTGCATGTTGAGCAGGTCCCAGAGATCATTCCTATACATCTTGTAGTTCCAGTTCAGCCCGAGGATGGGGCAGCTGCTTCTGAGGATGAGCAGCGGAGGCTAGAGAGATTCAAGAAGTATAATCCTCCGATTTTCAATGGATTAGCGACAGATGATGCCTTGGAGTTTCTAATGGAGTGCCACTATATTCTTTGCACTATCGGCATAGTCGGATCTAGCGGGGTCTCCTTTACTACCTTCCAACTTCGGGGAACCGCCTATGATTGGTGGTAGACATATGAGTTAGACAGTCCAGATGAGGCTGCTTCGTTGACCTGGACTGAGTTCTCAGATATGTTCTTTAGAGAGTTTGTTCTCTAGAGCCTCAGGGATGTATGGCGTGCAGAGTTTGAGCATTTGCGTCAGGGTTCCATGACAGTCTCAAAGCATGCCGTCCATACACCAGATTGGCCAGGTATGCACTGGTCTTGGTTGCTACAGTCTGTGAGAAAGTTCGCAGGTTCATTGAGGGTCTTATCCCACCCATCGGATATAGCATGGGTCTAGAGTTGGAGATGGACATTTCTTATCAGCAGGTGGTGAGCATTGCTAGGAGGATCGAGGGTATGCTCGCCAGGGGGCAAGAGGACAGAGAGGCCAAGAGTTCTCGAGATTTGAGCCACTACTCTAGTGCCCGAACCCCAGTATCAGGTCGACATGGTAGGGGTTATATGGGTCACCCCATTCATTCAGCTCTTCCAGCAGCCAGCAGTGCTCCAGCTCCTTCTAGACCTCAAGAGCCTTACTATGCACCTCCAATTTCTAGCACGCCTCCTACGTGGGCTGCTTTCAGAGGACAGTGTAGAAGACCTGGACCTAGACATTCACAACCATCGCGTCCTCCCAAAGCTTGTTTCGAGTGTTGTGATATATTCCATATGGTTAGGGACTGCCCCTGACTTGGTAGGGGTGTATCTTCACAGACTTCTCAGCTACATCGTGCTTAGTATAGTTCTCAATCCATGATCACAGCTCCAATTGCTACCCCATCTGCCTAGCCAGCTAAGGGCGGAGGTTGGAAAGATAGAGGTCACCCTCGAGAGAGGGGACGATCCAGATATTATGCTATTCATGCTCGTACCAAGGTTGTTGCCTCCGATTCCATCATCGCAGTTTTTATACTGGTTGGTCACAAAGTGGCATCGGTTCTATTCGATCCAGTATGTACTTATTCTTATGTGTCTTATTATTTTGCTTCGTATTTCGGTGTACCCCGAGATTCCATAAGTTATCCTGTATATGTTTCTACTTTTGTGGGGGATTTTCTTGTTGTGGACCGTATTTATCTGTCATGTTTAGATACTATTAGTGGTTTTGAGACTAGGGAAGATTTATTGTTACTCGGTATTGTTGATTTAGATATTATCTTCGGCATGGACTAGTTGTCGTCCCATTTTGCTATTCTTGATTTTCACGCCAAGACCGTGACGCTTGCTATGCCAGGTATTCTGCGTATTGAGTGGGGTGGTACTTTAGATCACACTCCCAGTAGAGTTATCTCCTTTCTTAAAGCTTAATGCATGGTTGAGAAGGGGTGTGCCGTGTACTTAGCCTATATGAGAGATGTCAGTATTGATACCCCTTATGTTAATTCAGTCCAGTGGTACGAGATTATCCCGATGTATTTTTAGCTGATCTTCCTGGCATATCGGCCGATAGAGATATTGATTTTGGAATTGATTTGTTTTCAGGGCACTTAGCGCATCTCCATTCCTCCGTATCATATGCCTCCTCCTAAGTTGAAGGAGTTGAAGGATCAGATACAAGAATTGCTTAATAAGGGTTTTATTCGACCCAGTGTTTCACCGTGGGGTGCTCCTGTCTTTTTTGTGAAGAAAAAGGATAGTTCTATGCGCATGTGTATCGATTATCATCAGTTGAACAAGGTCAGAGTGAAGAACCGTTATCCTTTGCCTCGTATTGCTGATTTATTTGACCAGCTTCAGGGCAGACAAGTGTTTTCTAAGATTGATTTGTGCTCATGTTATCACCAGTTGAAGATTCGAGAGCCAGATATCCTGAAGACTGCCTTCAGGACTCGGTATGGTCATTACGAGTTCCTTGTTATGTCATTTAGGCTGACTAATGCCTCTGCAGCTTTTATGCATTTGATGCACAGTGTGTTCAGGCCATATCTCGACTCGTTCATCATTGTTTTCATATGTGATATTGTTGTATACTCCTAGAGTCGGGAAGATCATGAGCAACACTTGAGGACCGTGCTTCAGACACTGAGAGAGAAAAGGTTATATGCAAAGTTCTCAAAATCTGAGTTTTGGTTGAGTTCTGTGGCATTCTCCGGTCAAAATCTGACTACCTTTGAGTATTACTTGATCTATGAGTCAATTCTACGTTCCGAGGTCTTAAAAACCTCTCTTAGTCTCACCTCAATTTGCATGTATAGTTCGGGCGCTTTTTTTGAAAGTTTTTATGTGAAATCTAAGAAAAATAAGGAAACTGGCTTTTAAAAATTAAATTTGAGTTGTCTTCGATCAGCATTTCGGGCAAAAGGACCTAGACCCAGACTAGACCCGTGATTTTACAGTTCCAGAGGTTGCGTAAAAAAATATGGGACATGAGTGTATGCCCGGAATTGAATTCCGAAGTCCCAAACCCGATGAATAAATTTTTGAAGAAATTATTCAACTAATATTATTAGAGCTTTTGAAATGTAGGGATGCTTGAAGTGGATGGTATCGGGGGGTCTTATATAATAGTTAAGTTGAATCTGTGAAGTTTGGTAAGAATTAGAGTTCATTTAGTACAAATCGGACCTTTATAAGAGAAAATAGTAGTTTCAATGTTCTTGAGTGACTTTTATGACATTGAGGTTGAATTTGTAGTTGTTTATGTTATTTGAAGATTTAACCGCACGAGGAAGTCCATATGATATTTGTAGACTTGCGTGCATGATTAGTTTGGAGCCCCGAGGGCTCGTGTGAGTTTTGGATAGGCCATGGGGTGAATTTAAACTTGAAAACATAATTGTTGCAAGTTTAGAGAAGCTGCATGTCTCTGAGATGGGCTTCACTATCCACGATGAAACTCTGCGACCGCGATAGGGTCTTTGAGACCTGCAGTGGGAGTTTTGCGGTCCGTAGTGGGCAAGGCCATACCTTCACAGCCACACTCGATTTATTTGCGGCCCATGGTGGAGCTCCGCAACTGCATTCCTTTATATGCAGTCCATGGTGAGAGTTTGAAAGGAGTATATTTAAATGGGACTTTTCAGTTATTTTTCAATTTTCAAAACCCTAAAACATAAGAGGCAATTTTCCAAACACTCCGTTCTTCTCCAAAACACTAGTAAGTGATTTTTAACTTATTTCTTTCACTCCTTAAATTCTTTTTACAAGACTTCATCCTAGAATCTAGGATTTTCATGGTGGAATTGGAAATTTTAGGTAGAACCTAGGAATATTGCAATTTGGGGATTTAGCCCTCAAATTTAGGTCGGACTCAGAAATTAATTATTTATCCGGGGTCGGTGGTGAATGGATAATCGGGTTTGTCTTGAGCGGGCTCGGGTCAATTTTTTACTTATTGGGAAAAATGATAGAAAACCTATAATAAAATTGGGTATGAATTCTTTGGCATTTGTTGATGTTGTTAAATTAATTTAGGCTAGATACGATTGAATTGTAGGTGAATTCTAAAGGAAAAGCGGTGTTTGAGGCCTGAGTTAGTCGTGGAAGTTTGAGGTAGGTGTTTGGTCTAACCTTAGCTTGAAAGAATAGGCATTGTGACTTATTTTCTATGTGCTAGTGTAGTATACGACGTATAGGTATGGTGACGAGCATCCATACGTCGGTGTCAAGCATGGTCGTGAGCCTTAAATTGTAATTGTTGTATTTTTTAATAAGTACTAGAGTTGCCTAAATTGTTTATTCTATCTGTTGATCAAGACCTATAATTAACTTATGTTTATTGTTGAGCATTGGAACTAGTTGAGGTTTTGATTTTGAAGTTAAGTGTTGGTACAAGTTTGGTTATGGTTGATTTCCTTCCCGGGGTGTACTTATTTCGTACTGTTCATTCCCTTGCCGGGATGTATTTATTCTTGTTGTTGATTCCCTTATCGGGATATTTTTGTTGCTATTTCTTGGGTGAGTAAAAAGTGATAAAGCACGAAGGGTGATGTCGTGCATTTTCATATTTATGCATTTGACGAGGAAAGAGTGATAAAGCACGAAGGCTGATGTCGTGTACATTTTTACTGATATTGATACATATGATGAGGAAGAGAGATAAAGCACGAAGGGTGATACCATGCACACTTCTAATATTTATATGGTGAGGAAGAGAGATAAAACACGACGGGTGATACAGTGCATATTTTCATTATTGATTGCAATGGTGAGGATTGAGGGTAAAAACACAAAGGGTGATGCCGTGCACTTATTGCATGTTTATTTTGTCTTCTTGCTGATTTAGTTCAAGTACCTTAATTTTCTTAATCCATTATTGTAGTGATTCATTATGTTGGTATTTCCCCCCTATCATGTTACCTTTTCCCATTACTTTTAAATTACTTTGATTATTGTTATCTTGTTAGATACTAATTAGCTGCAGTTTACTAGTTGTTCTGTCATAGCCTCGTCACTACTTTGCCGAGGTTAGGCTCGATACTTACCAGCACATGGGTTCAGTTGTGCCGATACTACACTCTACTCTTTTGTGCTGATCCCGATACTAGAGCATAGTGACCTTAGCTAGGGGTTGCTGCCTTCAGTCTATCAGGAGACACGAGGTAGTCCTGCTGGCATCCGCAGGCCTTGGCGTCTCCTCCTATCTAGTTGTATATTCTTTACTATTTCAGAAACAGACATGTACTTTCTTGTTCAGACTTTATTTGTATTTTTCTTAGATAGTCCGTGAAATTGCGACACCAGTTTTTGGTAGTTTATGTTATGGACTTGTACTGATATTAGCCAAACTGTTAAATTTTCATTATTCTGTTCTATTAATTTACACTATTTATAAATGCTAATTTATAAATGTAACGGATTAAAAATGAAAAGGGTAAGATAATCAGCTTGCCTAGCTTTCACTAGTAGGCGCCATCACTACTCTCGAGGGTAGAAAATCTGAGTAGACAAGTTTGTATCAGAGCTCTAGGTTTCTTAAGTCTCACAATTCATGGACAAGCTTGTTAGAGTCTGGGGGATCGCTGCAAAAACGTCTATTCTTATACCATAGGGGCTACAAAGTTAGGAACCATTTCACTTCCTTCCTTCTCTGTCGTGCGATTTGGTTTCACAATGCTAATTGAACTTCTACTCTATTATTTTGCAGATGGCGAGAATACGTGCTTCCTTATCCGCTGATCAGCAGCCCGAGCTCCCAGTAACAATATCTATGAGGGGCAGAGGGTGAGGCGAGGCTGTGCCAAGGGCCGAGGCAGGGGTAGAGCTCAGCCTAGAGCAACAACACCAGCGGCGAAGCCTCACGTTGAGTTTGATGATGAGGTTCCAGCCCATACAGTTCCGGTAGGCCTAACTCTAGTCTTAGAGCGGTTCATTTCTGCCCCATTACTTCAGGATGCTCTGGTCCATCTAGTGGGCCTTATGGAGAGTGTCACTCAAGTAGGCTTACTTCCTGTAGCACCAACCATCTCTCAGACCGAGGAAGGAGCACAGACTCCTGCTACCCACACTTCGGAGCAGATGGCTCCCTAGTTTCAAACTCCAGCAGCACAGCCAGTTGGAGCGGTTCAGCCGGGTGTAGCAGTTCAGACCGATGATGGAGCAGCTATTTCTGCCGATTCTTTGTGGAGGTTGGACAGGTTCACCAAGCTGGTCACTACTACTTATGGTGGTACATCTTTTCAGGATCCCCAAGATCACTTAGTCATCAGTCATGAGGTTCTTCGGAACATGGGGATAATGGAGACCAATGGGGTCGACTTTGATGCTTTCCATTTGTTAGGTTCCCTAAGAAGTGGTGGAGAGATTATGTTTGGCCATACTAGTTGGATCACCAACTCTCACTTGGGACCAGTTCTCGTAGTTATTCCTCAAAAAAGTTCTTCCCGTCACTCAAAGAAAGGAGTACCGCAGGATGTTTGAGCGTCTTCATCAGGGTTCTATGACTTTCACCCAGTACGAGATATTTATTGATTTGGCTCGTCATGCTCTTCTGATACTCCACACCGAGAAAGAGAGAGAGAGAGAGAGAGAGAGAGAGAGAGATGGATAGATAGAGAGAAAGAGAGAAAGAGAGAAAGAGAGAGTGAGGATGTTTATTGAGGGACTCACTCAGCCTATTAGACTGTAGATGGGTATAGAGATAGGTAGGAGATTTCTTTTTCAAGATGTGGCCAGGAGAGTTGAGATGGTTTTGGCTTAGGGAGAAGTCAGGGGTCCGATAAGAACCTTCGTCATTCATGCAGATTCAGTGGTGCCTTGTCTGGAGGCAGGGATTCTTTTGGTACAGGCCATCCTCCTAGGCCATTCCAGTCCACACTTTAGGTTTCTCATGGTGCTACAGGTGGTTGTGGTTCTCATATGCAGTATTCTAATTAGTTTCCCTATAGTACACCACTAGCTCCTATTAGTGCACCTCCGTTCTAGAGTTTTTAGGGTGGTTATCCAATCTATCAGGGTCAGTTTTAGGGTCATCAGTCTCAGCAGCCCAAGTCTTGCTATACTTGTAGTGATATAAGGCACATTTCTAGGTTTTTACCTCGAGCCTCGACCAGCTCTCAGCACCAGGGTTCTCGTACTATGGTTCCAGCACCAGGTGTTCCACCGTCTTCTCAGCCTGTCTGAGGTAGGGGTAGAGGTGTTAGAGGTAGAGGCCAGGCCGCTAGAGGTGGAGGTCAAGAAACTAGAGGTGAAGGCCAACCAGTATGAGGCCTTCTTAGGGATGTATTTTAGAGTGGTAGGGTCCAGCGCCGATGTTATGCTATGCCAAGTAGACCTAAGGCTGAGGCCCGCCATGCAGCTATTACAGGTTCGGTTTCAGTGTGCAGTAGAGATGCTTCAGTTCTATTTTATCTCGGGTCCTCATATGCATCATCTAATTTTTCCCTTTATCTGGTTGTGCCTCGTGATTCTTTGAGTACTCATGTACATGTGCTTATACTGGTGGTGACTTTATTATGGTAGATCGTGTTTATCGTGCTTGAGTGGTCATTATTAGGGGTCTTGAGACCCATTTAGATCTCCTACTTCTCGACATGGTGGATTTCGATGCCATTCTGGGGATGGATTGGTTATCCCCATATCATGCTATATTGTATTGTCATGCCAAGACAATGATCTTAGCATTATCGTGGTTGCCTCGTTTGGAGTGGACATGTACTCTTGGTCATTGTACTAGCAGAGTAATCTCGTATATGAATTTTTGGTGTATGGTTGATAAGGGATGTTTGGCCTATTTGGCTTATGTCGTAACTCTAGTGATGAAGTTCCTTCTATGGATTCTGTGCATGTTGTTCGTAAGTTACCTAGGATATTTCCTTCAGACCTTCTGTGTATGCCACCCGATAGGGATATCGACTTTTGCATTGATTTGGCTCCAGGAACTCAGTCCATTTCTATTCTATCATATCGCCTGTCCCTGGCACAGTTGAAAGAATTTAAAGGACGGTTGTAGGACTTGATGGATAAAGGCTTTATTATACCGAGTGTCTCACTTTGGGGGGGGGGGGTGGCGGTGTTTTTTGTTAAGAAGATGGATGGGTCAATGAGGATGTGCATAGATTATCGGCAGTTGAACAAGGTCACCATCAAGAACAAGTATCCATTGTCGATGATTGATGATTTGTTTGATCAGCTTCAGGGTGCCCAAGTGTTTTTAAGATCGATTTGAGATCTTGCTACCATTAGTGAAGGATTAGGGCAGCTGATGTCCCTAAGGAAGCTTTTTTGCACTTGGTGGGGGCATTATGACTTCTTAGTGATGTCATTCGGGTTGACAAATGCCCCAGCAACTTTCATGGATTTGATAAACCGAGTTTCCAAGACTTATTTGGATTCCTTCGTGATTGTATTCATTGATGATATTTTTATTTATTCCCGTAGACGGGAGGAGCACGAGCAACATCTTCGAGTCGTTCTTCAGACCCTGAGGGATAGTAAGCTGTATGCTAAGTTTTGAAGTGTGAGTTTTGGTTGAGTTCAGTTGCATTCTTGTGTCATGTTGTATCAGTAGAGGGTATTTAGGAGATCCGAAGAAGATATAGGTAGTCAAGGACTGGCCTAGACCCGCATCAGCTATAGATATCTGGAGCTTTTTGGGTTTAGCGAGCTATTACCGCCGGTTAGTGTAGGGGTTTTCATCTATTGCATCCCCGATGACTAAATTTACCTAGAAGAGTTCCTAGTTTCGGTGGTCGGACGAGTGTGAAGCGAGCTTCCAAAAGCTCAAAACAGTTTTGACTGGGGCACCAATGTTGATTTTGCTTACATGTTCAGGGTCATATACAGTATATTGTGATGCATAGGGTATTGGACTTGGTGCGATGTTGATGCAGAATGGAAATGTTATTGTATATGCTTTGCGACATTTGAAGATCCACGAGAAGAATTATCCAGTTCATGATTTGGAGTTAGCAGCCATTGTCTACACGCTGAAGATTTGGAGGCATTATTTGTATGGGTGTCATGTGAGGTATTCACGGATCACAAGTGTTTGCAATACTTGTTCAAGTAGAAGGAGCTAAATTTGAGGCAGATAAGGTGGTTGGAGCTGTTGAAAGACTATGATATTACCATCTTGTATCATCAAGGAAAGGCTAATGTAGTGGCTAATGCATTGGGTAGGAAGTCAGCCAGTATAGGCAGCCTTGCATATATTCTAGTCAGTCAGAGACTGCTTGCTTTGATTGTTCAGGCTTTGGCCAATCAGTTCGTGAGGTCGTATGTTTATGAGCCCAATCGTGTGCTAGCTTACACAGTTGCTCATTCTTCATTATTTGAGCATATCAAAGATCGACAGTATGATGATCCTCATTTGCTTGTCCTTAGAGGCACAGCGCGTCACGGAGGTGCCAAGAAGGTTACAGTTTGAGATGATGGCGTTCTGAGGATGCATGGCCGTATTTGTGTGCCTAATGTTAATGGACTTTGTGAGTTGATTCTAGAAGAGGCCCATAGTTCCCAGTATTCTGTTCACCCGGGCGCTGCTAAGATACACCAAAATTTGCGGTAGCATTACTGAAGGAGAAGGATGAAGAAGGATACTATTGCGTATGTGGCTCGGTGTTTGAACTGTCAGCGGGTAAATTACGAGCATCAGAGACCTGGTGGTTTGCTTAAGTGGATTGAGCTTCCTGAGTGGATGTGGGAGCGTATCACTATGGATTTTGGTTTTGGACTCCTATGGACTCGGAGGAAGTTCTATGCACTGTGGGTCATTGTTGATATGCTAAGAAAGTCAGTGCATTTCATTCATGTGGCAGTCTGCTGTTCATCAAAGATGTTAGCTGAGATCTATATCAGGGAGATTGTTCGTCTTCATGGTGTGCCTGTGTCTATCATTGTTCGTTGCCGATTGGATGGTTTGAGCCGGGAGAGGCTCTGATATTGGGTAAGGATCTAGTGCATGATGCCTTGGACAAGGTGAAGATCATTCAGGATAAGCTTCGTACAGCTCAGTCCAGGCAGAAGAATTATGCTTACCGCAAGGTTCGTGATGTGGCATTCATGGTCAGAGAGCGAGTGTTGCTTCGGGTATCGCCCATGAAAGGTGTGATGAGATTTGGGAAGAAGGGCAAGCTAAGCCCTAGGTTCATTAGTCCTTATGAGATTCTTGATTGAGTGGGAATGGTGACTTACAAACTTGTGTTGATGCCGATTTTATCAGCTGTGAACCCAGTATTTCATTTGTTTATGCTTTAGAAGTATCATGGCGATCCATCCCACGTGTTAGACTTCAGCACTGTCCAGTTGGACAAGGATCTGACATATGAGGATGAGCCGGTAGCTATTCTAGACTGGTAGGTTCATCAATTGAGATCAAAGAAGTTCCCTTTAGTTCGTATTCAATGGAGAGGTCAGCCTGCTGAGGTAGCTACCTAAGAGTCCGAGTCCGATATACGAAGGCGATATCCCCGTCTTTTTCCTGACTCAGATACTTCTTTTTTATTTCTGTTCGAGGACAAACGATTATTTTAGAGTGGAGGATGTCAATTCTACATTCCTAGACCTTAAAAGGCTCTCTTAGTCTCACCTCGATTTGCGTGCACACTCTGAGTGTGTTTCTTGAAAGCTTTTATGTGAAATCTAAGAAAAATAAGGAAATTAACTTATAAAAATTGAATTTGAGTTGACTTCGGTTAACATTTTGGTCAAGCGAACAGGGACCCATAATTTAACGGTCCCGGAGAGTCCGTAAAAAATATGAGACTTGGGCGTATGCCCGTAATTGAATTTCGAAGTCCTAAGCTCAAGGAATGAATTGTTGAAAGAAATTATGTAACTAAAATTATAGGAGTTTTTGAAATGTAGTGATGCTTGAAATGTCCGCAGTGAGGGTCTGAGAGAAGTATATTTAAACAGGACGTTTTAGTTATTTTTCAATTTTTAAAACCCTAAAACATAAGAGGCGATTTTCCAAACACTCTGTTATTCCCCAACACACTAGTAAGTGATTTTTAACTCATGTCTTTCACTCCTTAAATTCTTTTTACAAGACTTCATCCTTGGATCTAGGGTTTTCATTGTAGAATTGAGAATTTTGGGTAGAACCTAAGGATTGCAATTTGGAGATTTAGACATCAAATTGAGGTCGGACTCCAAAATAAATTTAATATCTGGGCTCGGGAGTGAATGGTTAATCAGGTTTTAGAATTTTTGGTTTGGCCGAGCAGGCCCAGGGTCGATTTTTGACCTCTTGGAAAAAAGATAGAAAAACCTATAATTAAGCATTGGGTATAAATTCTTTGGCATTTATTGATGTTGTTAAATTAATTTGGGCTAGATAAGAATTAATTGGAGGCAAATTCTAAAGAAAAGCCGTGCTTGAGGCTTGAGTTGGTCGGGGAAGTTCGAGGTAAGTATTTGGTCTAACCTTAGCTTGGTCTAACCTGCTATTGTTTGGGTGAGGAAAGAGTGATAAAGCACGAAGGGTGATGCCATGCACATTCATATTTATCTATTTGGTGAGGAAAGAGTGATAAAGCACGAAGGGTGATGTCGTGTACATTTTTATTGATATTGACGCATATGGTGAGGAAAAGAGATAAATCACGAAGGGTGATGCCGTGCACACTTCTTATATTTATATAGTGAGGAAAAGAGATAAAGCACGAAGGGTGATGCCGTGCACATTTTCATTATTTGATTGCATTGGTGAGGATTGAGGGTAAAAGCACGAAGGGTGGTGCTATGCATTTATTGCCTGTTTGTTTTGCCTTCTTGCTGCTTTAGTTCAAGTACCTTAATTGTCTTAACCCATTATTGCGGTGATTCATTATATTGGTATTTTCCCCTAGCATGTTACCCTTTCCCCGTTGCTTTTAAATTACTTTGATTATTGCTATTATGTCAGATATTGTTTAGCTACATGTTACTGAATTTTGTGTCTTAGCCTCATCACTACTTCACCAAGGTTAGGCTCGACACTTACCAGCACATGGGGTTGGTTGTGCTGATACTACACTCTGTGCTCTTTTGTGCAGATCCGGATACTGGAGCATACAGACCTTAGATATGGGTTGTTTCCTTCAGTCCATCATGAGACCCGAGGTAGTCCTACAGCCGTTCGTAGGCCTTGGCGCCCCCTCTCTATCTAGTTTTCATATGTTCTTTACTATTTCACAGACATACATATACTTTCTTTTTCAAACTTTATTTGAAGATTTCTTATATAATATTGAGATAGTGACACCAGTTCCAGGTAGTTTATGTTACGGATTCGTATTGATTATTAGCCAAACTATTATATTTTCATGCTTCCTCTCTATTAGTTTTTGTTGTTTATAAATACTAATTTATAATTATTAATGGACTAAAAATAAAAAGGATAAGATAATCAGCTTGCCTAGCTTTCACTAATATGTGCCATCATAATTCCTTGAGCATGAAAAATCTGGATCGTCACAATTTTTAAGATACACATGAATTTACATTGTAAAAATGTGTAGTAACTTGATTGTCTTACTAATTTTAGAAAGCCTTTGGGTGTGGCCCACTTGGTGGATGACTAAGCCATCCTATTCTCTCAAAATATGACATCTTGGAAAGACTTAATGAGTCACTTTAAATTAGATGGGTTGCTGCCAAATAATTCCATAATTGGGGATTTAATTATTATCCAATAATTTCATAATTAATAAGGTAATATTTCATTACCTAATAATTAACCAATTACCAATATAATTAAAAATTATCTCAAATTACTTAAATACTACTCACTTTTAATGTAAATTATATATCTTACTATAATGGTTATGTCATACTAGTCCATAAATATAGGGTATTATAGCTTAGACCGTATTTTATTCCAAAATATTAAATTTCAACGAAATTCATTTTCTTCGATTTGCTTACGCTCTCATATTCACGAATTTACTAATCACTTATCTGAAATAGCATAATACTTATAATCTTACAATATTCTCGTTCTCAAACTTACGTTGATTAACTTATGACGAAACTTTATTGTACAAAAATGCGTGATGTAACATTATATTTCCGAGCTTCCATTAATTCATTTATGGCGCAGTTTCACGTACGAAAATATGGGGTGCAACAATACCAAATGTGGTCTTTATAAATCTTACCAATAGAAAAAGAGACCAAGCATCTTTTAGTGACTTTCATACCTCCACCATATTGCAGCCATCCGACTTTGTAAGGTTTGGGGTGTACCTCAGTTTCCAAACCCAATTTAGTAACATCTCTTCCAAGACAACATTAGTGCAACTTCCACCATCGATCGCTGTACATACCTTCTCATGTGACGTGCACCTCGTGTGGAAAAGGGCCTTTTATTGTGATGATTCTTCATCTTCATGGTCAATATGTAAGATCCTCTGAATAACAAGCATATCAACTCCATCAGGTTCTACATAGGCATCCTCATCTTCCTCATTAACTTCCTCAATTGGCTGGTTGCCTTCATGATTGGAATCATCTTCTTCATCTAACATAACAACATTTTAGCTGGAACAATCATCTTGAACATAACCAAAACCTTGGCACTTAAAACATCTTCTCCTAGTCATATCCACCTTAGGTTTCTTTTCATCACCCTTTGAAGATGAATTAGAAGAATTACCTCTATAAATTCCTTTGGAATTTCCACCACTACCACTACTAGTACTCCCTGGTTGGGGTAATTCTCCTTGGAGTATAATTTCTTTGGCTCTTTCTGTTATTGCTCGATGTTGATGGCATGTTGGTCGATGTTAATGGCAAGCTTTTGTATATCATTGAATGTCCAATAAGGTTGTAGGCGAATAATATAGGAGATGGAACGCCTTAAGCCACCAATATATCTTGCTATAGTTTGTTCCTCAGGTTCTCGGGTATCACACTTAACCATGAGGTATTCAAACTCTCGAGTATGATCTTCTACGGTCAGGTCTCCTTGGCGGAAGTTATGAAATTTAAGGATATTTTCTTGTTTGTACCTATCAATAAGAAAACATCTCCGAAGCTCTCTCTTCATCTTCTCCCAAGTTCTAATCTTACCACGACCTTCTCTTTCTCTTTCTCGCTTCAAATTGTCACACCAAAGTGAATGTCCCTTAAACTTGATGGCAGCGATCTTAACCTTTTTTTAGTCAAAATAATCCTTAATCTCAAAGATTTGTTCAACGGTCAATAACCACTCCATAAATGCATCCCCTTGTGCTTTTCCATCAAAATCAGGAACATCAACCTTTACATCATCCATTTTCTCCCGAGTATGGTTCCTTCTTCCCCTTGGGTGATCAGATTCATCGTCTCATTGTCTCCTAGGAGGATCCAAATTTTCACTAGAGTCATCTCCATCAGCCATATGAAAGGGATTAATATAAGAGTCCGCTTCATCGTCTTCCATGGGCCTTCTACGTCGTTCTTGCCTTTCGTAATGTTAGAGTTGCCTCTGTAGTTGTTCAATTATCCTTCTCTTCTCTTCCATCTCCATGTCATGATCGAATGTTCTTCCTTCACCTTATTGAACTCAAAAAACTTTTCTTGCTTGCATATTAGGTTCATCACCTGCTTCTCTGATACCAAATTGATGTGATTATTTGAGTTAACAAAGAACCAACCGACCAGGATCAAGAACTTGAAATAAAAACGTAGTTTATGGGCGAATTTTAGGAAACAATGTATCTCAAATTTTAGGACTCGGAATCCGCTGATTAAAAAACGAAGTGAATGATGATGATTCAAACTATAAGAAAGACTATTTACTCGTTCAAAACAAGTAAACGTTGAAGTTGTAGCGGTTCAATGAAAGTTTTTATTATAGGATATCAAAATAACATATTTAGATCAAGAAACGTGTTCTTGAATGAAAAGTTACTAAAGTCACCACTTGAAATTAATCAACGTGATAAAGAAATATCACGCGTAATTAAAAATAAGATAAAGGCTATCACCACCTTGTTTGGAACCAAAAACAAAGATAAAGAAGACAAAATAGAGAAAAATAATCTATTGTAAAACTAGGCAAACCTTAAAAGCGTGAATTGCATTCTTCATGGCAAGAGAACCCTTTATATAGTCATAGAGTCTTTTCTTTGATGACTACAATTCCTAGTCTAATAAGGAAATAAAATAACTAGACAAGAAAAATAAAATCCCTATTCTATAAGGAAAAGAAACTAGAATCCTACTAAAAGGAAAATCTTTATTCTAAAAGGAATAAACTAAATCATATTTTAAGAAGGAAAGAGTCTTGGCTACTTGAAATCGATCTTGGTCCTTTTGAACTTGAAGACACGTCCACACATCTATTCGCAGGCATATGAGAACTTGTTTTTGACGAACTAAATAACAAAAAGCTAATATAGCTTCTTGATCTGCATCAGGTATGTTAAGTCAGAAACTTTACTTTGACTAAACGAGTTTAACAATCTCAAATTTAATCAAATAGTCAGTTTGACACCCCTAATTCTAACACAATATAATGTTTGTGCGCACACACTCTCTCACACACACTGCAATGTTTGCGTGCACACACACTCTCACACTTTAGGTATGTTAAGTCATAAACTTTACATTGACTTAACTAGTTTACCAATCTCAAATTTAATCAAATAACCAGTATGACACCCCTAGTTCTAACACAATATAATGTTTGCGGGCACACTCTCTCTTACACACAACGTAACAATCGGTACTCAGACAAGTCCATTACTTACATGGTCACTCAATTATCCCAAATTATCTCTTAATGTTACTCTACTTTTGTTTGTAACAACAAAGTCAATGAACTATGTCTGTTGCACTCAGAAGGTCACCCAACTAGACTTTTCAAATTCTAAATTGTCAAATACCCATTTTACTCTCTAAATTATAATTATCTTATTTCTATTTTTTAGAACTTTGTAATATTATGATTTCACCTTTTTAATTTACTAGATATGATTGCCGGTGCATAACTCAGGACCAACACCTCAAATGACTTTGAGGCTTATGTTAGTAGCAGAATTTATTCATTTCATTCGAGAGCACAAGTGTTGTTCTTATTCTACTCTCTCATATTTTCTTTGGCACTTATTACACCTCTAATCAGCAACTCAAATCACAAAAATGAGGGACTACCTACCAGAAAAATTACAGAGAGTAGTTAATGGCAATTAAAGAGGAGAATAATAAGTGAAAAGAATAATTTTGTTCTAAATTTATTGAATAAGGATCTTAGTGTCAAATAATATATCATGCCTAGGTGCTCAAATCGAAAGACTCATCAACTGAGATCTTTCTGTCATTTTTTTCACCCAAATGAAACATCTTCCAAAAAAAATATTAAGGAACATACTGCAGAAGGCATAAAATTTGAAAAAGTAAACAGTTGACAGTTACGATCTTTACACAACAACAACAACAACTATCCAGAATAGTCTCATAAAATGGGGTCTGAGGAGGGTAATATGTAGACAAGTCATACCCCTATACGAAAGGGCGAGGAGGCTGTTTCCAATTGACCCTCGACTCAGGAAAGGAAAATCAAAACAAAAACAAAAACAAATTAGCATTAGTAACTCCAGCAAAAATCACATAAATAATTATCTAAACATAAAAACGTATTTGAAATGATATGCAACAATATTAAACAATAACTAACATAAGTGGGAACACTCCAATACACAGATCATCTATGGAGAGGCCTACGAAACCCCACCCAGCCCCGGGAAAGGAGTATGATATATTCTAGATGCCCCTATCCTAAAACCCTGATACTAGACCTCCAGACTATTCTATCAAGGGCCATGTCCTCAGAAATCCGCATTCTAGCCATGTCCTGCCTAATCACCTCTCCCCAATGCCTCTTAGGTCTCTCTCTGCCTCGACTCACGCCGACCACCGCCAACCGCTCACAACTCCTCACCGGGGCATCATAGCTTCTCCCCCGCACATGCCCGAACCACCTAAGCCTCGCTTCTCGCATTTTCTCATCCACAGGGGTCACCCCCACCTTCTCCCGAATAGCTTCATTCTTAATCTTATCTAAACTAGTGAGACCGCACATCCACCTGAGCATCCTCATCTCCGCAACCTTAATTCTCTGAACATGCGAGTTCTTCACCGGCCAGCACTCCGCCCCATACAACATGACAGGTCTAACCACATCTCTATAAAAATTCCCCTTGAGTTTCTGTAGAACTTTCTTGTCACAAAAGGCTCCTGATGCAAGCCTCCACTTCGACCACCCCACCCCTATACCGTGAGTTACATCCCCATCGATCTCTCCGTCCCCTGGATCACCGACCCAAGATATCTGAAACTGTCCCTCTTAGCAATAACCTGAGATCCAAGCTTCATGTCCCTCCCTACTTCACTCGGCTCGGCGCTAAACTTGCACTCTAGGTATTCTGTCTTAGACCTGCTTAGTTTGAAACCCTTAGACTCTAGAGTCTGTCTCCAGACCTCTAGCCTCTTGTTAACACCAACCCTCGTCTCGTCTATCAAGATTATGTCATCAGCAAATAGCATACACCAAGGCACATCCCCTTGAATATGACAAGTTAGAGCATCCATCACCAAGGAAAATAAGAGAGGGCTAAGGGCAGATCCTTGATGAAGCCCCATAACCATCGGAAAATGGTCTGAGTCGCCACCCACCATCCTAACCCTAGTCTTAGCGCCATAGTACATGTCCTTGATTACTCTGATGTAGGCTTCTGGCACGCTCTTCGCCTCAAGGCACCTCCATAGCACCTCCCTCGGGACCTTGTCATACGCCTTCTCCAAGTTGATAAACACCATGTGCAGGTCCTTCTTCTTATCCCTGAACTGTTCATCAATCTCCTGAAAAGGTGGATAGCTTATGTAGTGGAGCGTCCCGGCATAAAAGCGAACTGGTTCGCGGATACAGATGTCGACTCCCTCACCATCGCCTCGACTACCCGCTCCCAAACCTTCATAGTGTGACTTATTAATTTGATACCCCTATAGTTGTTGCAACACTGGATATCCCCTTTTTTCTTGTACAAGGAACCACTGTACTCCACCTCCACTCCTCAGGCATCCTCTTGGTCCTGAAGATCACATTGAACAACTTGGACAGCCATTCCACTCCTGACCTACACATGCATTTCCAGAACTCCACTGGGATTTCGTCTGACCCGATCGCTCGACCCCTACTCATCATACGCAAAGCCCCAACGACCTCTTCTACCCTAATGCGCTTGTAGTACCCAAGGTCTCTATGATTCTCTGAATGCCCAGTTCCCCTAGCTCTATTTCTCGATCCCCCTCCTCATTAAAAAGGTCTCAGAAATACGCCTACCACCTATGCTTGACTCGAGACTCCCCCATCAGAACTCTACCATCCTCATCCTTGATGCACCTAACTTGGTCTAGATCCCGCGCCTTCCTCTCCCTCACTTTAGCTAACCGAAATAACTTCTTGTCCCCGCCTTTCTCCCCCAATTCCTCGTACATGCGACCAAACGCCGCATTTTTAGCTTCCGTGACCGTCATCTTCGCTTCCTTCCTTGCCACCTTGTAGAGCTCCCTGTTCACCATCCTTTATTCCTCGTTTATGCTCTCTGCCAACTTAGCAAACGCCACCTTCTTCACCTCCACCTTTCCTTGGACTACATCGTTCCATCACCAGTCACCTAGATGTTTGTCTGAATAGCCCTTGGCTACCCCAAGCACATCCCGCACTACCTCCCTAACCAAGTTCACTGTCTCTGACCACATTGAGTCTGCGTCCCCAGAACTTCTCCAAGCTCCACCATCTACTAACCTCCTCTCCAACTCCTGGCCTTTCTCCAGAGTTACGATCTTTACACATGGATCTATATTCTTTTTTTATTTTATTAAAACACGTGTACCTATTGCCTAGAAAGATTGAGCAATACACCCATAGAGGTGAATAAGTCTCCAGGATCTCCAGGCTTTGGCTGGCAACAGATTGAACTAAGATACACTAGTACTATTCTCTCCCCTCTTGTTCGAGCGCTAAAGCATCATATTCTACTACAACCTGTATAATGTCAAAAGAATTGTCGAGGAATAAATCTTTTGTATATCAAATATCTCAAGGATGAAATAACTCTTGGAAGGGATCCCTCCAAGACAACTCATCTTTATATGATCCAATATCCTTTCAGTAAATCACTCATCCTCGGAGAGTGTAAGAATTCATGACCATGTGAAGACAAAGAAGCCATTATGTATTAAGTATTTACGGGAGTAGTTCAAAGACAAAGCCACTTCATTTCATTCAAATAGAAGAATATCATGTTTCTTCACTTCTAATATTAAGTGGAATCGTCGAAGAATTCTATATATTAGATCTGTGGTGACCTGTAAGGATATAAATATCTAAGTACGACTCCGTTTACATGCACAGGTAAATAATGATTTTCCACTGAAAGAAAATCAATTATAATAAAATTGTGCTACAAATCCAAATCGATAGTTATACGCTATAAAATATATGATACTCCATAATAGTTTAATAGCTCAAGGAGCAACAAAAAGAGGACCAGAGCATCACTACTTGCAAACCTACTCGGGATGTCAAAAGTACTCTGTTGAAGAACCACGTAAAGGAGATTTTTTTAGTAAGCAGCCATCTTTGTATATAGTACAAATCCAGTTCGTGATCCATTTTATGATGAAAATGTCATGTATATTGCAGACTTTTCATTTTGCAGATATCTTAGAATATTTGGCATATTCTATGGGAAACATTAGTTTATATATACAATATTCTTCAAGCATTCCATCTCTGCGAGCAATCAATAACTACGTAGAGGGACTGGAAGAACTAAATAGAAGTATTGTTCCACTACTGCTAATACACTGCATGTGTTATTTGTGCCCAACTCCCTCTAAAGAAGAGAAACGAAGCTGATCTTTTCCATCTAGAATCTTTTTTATACTCAAAGGAAACATCTTCATAATAATCGCTTTTTTCTACCGTCTCAGCACTATTATTTCCATCTAAGCGCATTCAAGAAGCATTTAGTCTAGTCAAAGACCTATAATTTGTAGGATTCCCTTAAAGCAGTGGTGATGGATGAACTGCTATCATTGCAAGCTACTCCATTATCTATATTTAGGATTGGCAAAAATCTATAACTACGACCAATTATTGCTCATGGATAAGATATAATGATGAGGCACCCAGAAAATATAGTGTGTTTAATAAGGCAACAATCTTTTTATATATTGGATTCACTGTAATCTTTTTAATTATTCTGTAATTTTTTTTTATTACAATCCTTATTTTCTTATGTATATCTTTGATTGACGATCCTCAGGATCTTTCTTTCCTTTTGTACTTGAACTGTAAGATATATGGATTTATATCTAGATATATGGACTTATATCTACACACATATGAACAATATATGGATAATTATATGTTATGTGCTATCTTATGGTTTGGCCTAATTATGTGGTCTTATAGACATTATGTTAAGGGGGCCAATGTATTGTCATACTAAAGTGTAGGACTAATGTGTAGATACCCAAAAGGGTAACCTTAGTTTATGATGGGCTAACTAAGGTTACATAAGTAACTATGGTTACTTGCTTGTGACTCTTGAGTTATGTAACTCTTGCAAGACATAACTCAAGACATAACTCTTGTCTTGTAACTCTTGTCTCTTGGGTTATGTAACTCCTAGAGTTATAAAGTGGGGTTATGGTTCCCATTCTAGTACAAGACAAGTTCTTCTTCTTCCCATTGGATGAAGAACCATATTGTCCATTGTCTTGCAAATAGGGTGGAAAACCATAAGCCATAAACTTTTGATTATTGTTATAACACTTTTCTTGTGAACTTGTCATATATTGTGTTAGTATTGTGGGTTCAATCTTGTGGGTACAAGTATACTTCAAGGAACTTGAAGGAAGGCAAAAAGGAGTTCACAACAACTCAAGGACAATCATCAAAAGGAGGCTCAACATTTCCACACATATGGATTCAGGTTAGCTTCCGCTCATGTAGTTGTATATCCGAATTATTCGATATGAAGGTTGTTGTTTTTAGTAGGAATCATAATCCTAACAATTGGTATCAGAGCCACCCTTCAATTTTGGATAATTTGGATGTTCATAAGGTTCATGTTATATTAGGATTCATGTTAAAGTATAATTAGAATTTTGTTTATGAAATTCTACCATGAAATAGCATGATAGCATGATCTTATGAATGCTATGATTTGATTCAGTTTGATATTTTTATATCATGTTAAAACGTTGTATATAGCATGATTTAGTTGGTAAATAACATGTTTTCATGTTTAAAGATTCATGTTAAAAATCATGTTATAATTCAGAAAAAGTATACACTGTACAATCAATTGTATACACTCCAGTGAGATGAAATATTTTTAAATTATACCTGACAATCGATTGTCTGGATTTGAAAATCGATTGTCTGGTCCAGTAACTTAGAAAAATTTTTCCTTGTCACATCCAGTGACTTAAAATTTTTTCAGAAAAAACCAAACAATCGATTTTCTGTTTTGACAATCGATTGTCTGGTCCAGTAACTTAGAAAAATTTTTCCTTGTCACATCCAGTGACTTAAAATTTTTTCAGAAAAAACCAAACAATCGATTGTCTGTGTTGACAATCGATTGTCTGGTCCAGTAAAGTTTAAGAAAAACGTTTCAACTCTCTTAAGTTTCAGTGAATGTTAATTGTTTTATAGTCCATCAATTCTTATATATTATAGAATTGTCCAATTCAGTAAACAACGATTAATATTCAAGTGTTACATATCAAAATATGTAACACATTAAGTTGAGATTCATAAAATGGCTTAAGGAACTTAAGTTTATAGCATCTAATATTTTAGTTATTCAATTGAAGCACTATGTTGCCAAAGTAACCTCTATTGTGTAGATTGATTAATTTTAAAATATAAGATGACTGTGGATGTTAGTCTTCCATGCGTTTAACACCGGCCCAAAGGAAGGTGTTATTTGGCAGGAATTCGAACATTCTTGTGGTGGTAAATATGAGACGATTATTTGGTTTTCCATGTGAATATTAAATCGGCCCAAAGGAAGGTTTAATATTTGACAGGAGTTTATTGTCTATGTTTGATCACTACACCAAGAGTACCACTTACAAGTTGTTTTTCTGTCCAAAGACTAAAAACAATGTTGTGCTAGGTATCTTGTAATGGGAAATGCCTAATTTTGAATCTATAAAGTTAAAGTTCAAGTATTTGTAAGCATGTATTTAGTAATCCTTTTATTCTGTTTTCAGTAAATTCTTCTGCTTCTACGATCTCTGCCAATATCAATAGCATCCCTGTGCTTAACGGCACAAACTTTAAGGAATGGAAAGAGAACGTCATGATCGTTCTCGGTTGCATGGATCTTGACTTAGCACTTCGGACCGAGCAACCTACTCCTCTTAAGGATACATCCTCTTCTGGTGACAGGAGGGTGATGGAGAAGTGGGAACGCTCGAATCGCATGAGTCTAATGATCATGAAGCGTGCAATTCCAGAATCATTCAGGGGCACTATGAATGATGAACCTATTGCCAACGTTTTCCTTGAAAACCTCGAACAGCGTTTTATGCAAAACGAAAAGGCGGAAACAAGTGCACTATTGAGTAAACTTGTTTCTATGAGGTATAAGGGCAAGGGAAACATTAGGGAGTACATTATGGAAATGTCTCATCTTGCTTCGAAACTTAAGTCACTCAAGCTGGATTTAACTGAGGAACTGCTTGTGTACTTTGTTTTGATATCTCTTCCTGCACATTAATCAGTTTAAGGTCAGTTACAACTGCCTGAAGGAGAAATGGTCTCTTAACGAGCTCATTTCACACTGTGTGCAAGAAGAGGAAAGGATAAAGCTAGATAAGACAGAAAGTGCTCATTTGGCATCCTCTTCTAAGGAAACTAAGAAGAGGAAAAATAAGGAAGTTGCGGTTGTAAAGCCCAAGATTAAGCAACATAAGGAACCTAAGGTTGAAATTACTGAATTAGGTTGCTTTCTCTGTAAGGGAACTAATCATGTGAAGAAAGTTTGTTCTGAAGTTAATATAATTTCGGTACCTAAGGATAATTGGTGGGTAGGTTATGCTGCTCACATAAGGATATCTATGCAGGGTTGCCTGAACTGCCGAAAACCAAAAGATGGTGAAAGATACATCTATGAGGGTGACGGCAAGAAGGTGCCAGTTGAAGCTATTGGCAAATTTAGGCTGTTGTTTAAGACCGGTTTTCATTTAGATTTGAATGAGACTTTTGTTGTACCGTTTTTTAGACGGAATTTAATTTCAGTTCCCCAATTGGACATATCCGGTTATAAATGTACATTTGGGGATAATAAAGTTAGTCTCTTTCAGTGTTCAAATCTTATTGGTACTGGTGTTTTATCAACATTTGATAGCTTATATTTGGTTGATACAATAACTTCAAATAAAGAAACTTTGCATACAAGTTTAAGTGGTACTAAAAGGAAATTAACTAATTCTTTTTCACTCTGGCATAAACGTTTGGGTCTGATATCCATTCAAAGAATTCAGAAACTCATGTCAGATGGAATTCTTGATTCTCTTGATTCCTCAAATTCGAAAATTTGTATTGAGTGTATCAAGGGAAAACAAAACAAACAAGACTAGATTAGGTGCTAAGAGAGCTTCGGACGTCTTAAAATTGATAGACGATTACTCTCGTTATGGGTACCTATATTATTCATGAAAAATCCCAATCCATATTAAAAATGCAACTTATATTCTTAATAGAGTTCCAACTGTAGCTACAATCTAAAAACCCCATATGAACTTTGGACTGGGCATAAACCCGGTATTCGGCATTTTCACATTTGGGGTTGTCCAGCTGAGGCAAGGCCTTATAGGCCGTTGAAAAGAAACTGGACGCTAAGACGGTTAGTAGCTATTTTGTTGGATATTCTGAAAAATCCAGGGGTTTTAAGTTTTATGATCCCACATCACGAACTATTTTTGAGACGGTAAATGCTAGGTTCTTTGAGGATATTGAGTTTGGGGGGTGGGGAGATAAATAAAGTTGTTAGAGATTTTGTCTTTGAGGAAGAACATGTGTCTTTCCTTCAAGTTGTTGATGCAACTCCGGTTCAAGACAATCTCGAAAATCTCCCCCATCAGGACCCTGATATAACTAATGAAAATCAAACTCAACAACCTCAAGAAACTGAAATGCCATTAAGGAGATCCACTAGAGAGAGGAGAAATGCAATTTCGGATGATTATGTAGTATTTCTCCAAGAACAAGAAAGTGATATTGGACTTGAGGAAGATGATCCAATCAACTTCCGTCAAGTCATTAAGTGTTCTAACTCTCAAAAGTGGATTGATGCCATGAATGATGAGATAAAGTCTATGAGCGATAATGACGTTTGGGAGCTTGTTACATTGCCCGAAGGTACGAAACCTATTGGTTGTAAATGGATTTTTAAAACCAAAAGGGATTCAGGGGGCAATGTTATTAAGTACAAAGCTCGTCTTGTCGCAAAAGGCTACACTCAGAAGGAAGGCATTGATTATAAAGAGACTTTCTCTCCAGTTTCATCGAAAGACTCTTTCAGGACTATAATGGCATTAGTAGCACATTTTGATCTTGAGCTTCATCAAATGGATGTTAAGACTGTTTTTCTCAATGGTGACATTGAGGAAACAATTTATATGGTGCAACCTGAAAACTTTGTTTCGGATGAATCAGAGAAGAAGGTTTGCAAATTAAAGAAATCCATCTATGGGCTCAAGCAAGCTTCTCGTCAATGGTATTATAAGTTTCATGCAGTCATTACATCTTTTGGTTTTGAATCGAATATTGCTGATGACTGTATATACCATGAGTTCAGTGGGAGTAAGTATATTTTTCTGGTTTTATATGTCGATGACATACTGCTTGCCTGTAACGATATAGCATTATTACTTGAAACTAAGAAATTTCTTTCAAAGAAATTTGAATTGAAAGATCTTGGTGAAGCTTCTTTTGTATTAGGAATTCAGATACAACGAGATCGCTCTAAAGGTGTTCTCGGTCTGTCACAAAAGGGCTATATCGATAAGTTTCTGAAAAGATTTGGCATGCAGGATTGTAAACCAGGCAACACCCCTGTTACTAAGGGAGACAAGTTTAGTCTCAAACAGTGCCCAAATAATAATTATGAAATTTTGGAAATGTAGAAGACGCCTCATGCTTCGGCGGTAGGTAGTCTGATGTATGCTCAGGTATGTACACGACCTGATATAGCATACATTGTTGGGATGTTAGGCAGATATCTAAGCAATCCGGGTATGGACCATTGGTAGGCAGCCAAAAGGGTCATGAGGAACATACATAGAACAAAGGATTACATGCTTACATATTGGAGTTCGGACCAGTTTGAGATCATCAGGTATACCGACTCCAATTTTGCCATTTATGCTAATAACATGTGTAACCATGGTTGCATATGTTAATAACAACAGTAATTTGACGAAAGCAAAAATAAGGACGTCAAATTTCGGGTTGTTAAAGAAAGAGTACAAAATGGACAATTGTGCATTAAGTACATAAGTACAAACTCCATGCTTGCGGATCCGCTCACTAAGGGATTGACACCAAAAGTATTTCATGAGCATATTGCTTGTATGGGTGTCAAATCAGATAAGGATTATGTATTTTAGTGGGAGTTTGTATTGCACATTTATGTATTGTTCATTATATTCAGAAATTTAGTAATTCAGTTATATCTGCGCAGATATTCAGTTTTAAAGTTTTTGTACTCTTACAGTTTAAGTTTGATCTCAATAAGGAGAACCAGTTGGAAATAGACATTCTATTGACCACACTTTATGTTATTTCCATGCTACATACCTACACTTGATCCATGTCGTTGGTTATATTGATATACGTGATCTATGATTGGTTCTAGTTACGAATGAGTAACGACGAGCTCTTAGGTCCTATGTTGGTATGATTGATGGACCGGATTGTTCATGACAATTTTATTGTGATAGCAATTTTGTGCACCTAAGGTTTGTAACATATAATATTAAGGTTTGTACATATGTTTGTATATCTCGTCCAAGTGGGAGATTGTAAGATATATGGATTTATATCTAGATATATGGACTTATATCTACACACATATGAACAATATATGGATAATTATATGTTATGTGCTATCTTATGGTTTGGCCTAATTATGTGGTCTTATGGACATTATGTTAAGGGGGCCAATGTATTGTCATACTAAAGTGTAGGACTAATGTGTAGATACCCAAAAGGGTAACCTTAGTTTATGATGGGCTAACTAAGGTTACATAAGTAACTATGGTTACTTGCTTGTGACTCTTGAGTTATGTAACTCTTGCAAGACATAACTCAAGACATAACTCTTGTCTTGTAACTCTTGTCTCTTGGGTTATGTAACTCCTAGAGTTATAAAGTGGGGTTATGGTTCCCATTCTAGTACAAGACAAGTTCTTCTTCTTCCCATTGGATGAAGAACCATATTGTCCATTGTCTTGCAAATAGGGTGGAAAACCATAAGCCATAAAATTTTGATTATTGTTATAACACTTTTCTTGTGAACTTGTCATATATTGTGTTAGTATTGTGGGTTCAATCTTGTGGGTACAAGTATACTTCAAGGAACTTGAAGGAAGGCAAAAAGGAGTTCACAACAACTCAAGGACAATCATCAAAAGGAGGCTCAACATTTCCACACATATGGATTCAGGTTAGCTTCCGCTCATGTAGTTGTATATCCGAATTATTCGATATGAAGGTTGTTGTTTTTAGTAGGAATCATAATCCTAACATGAACAACCTTGCTCCTCCATCTTGTATTTAAAGAATCTTAATGTAATAGATGAAGTAGTTCTCTGTAAACTTACTCTTGAATCTCTTTATGGTATCAAAAGTCTTTATGCTCTAACGAGTTTTTTTTTCTCCGATCCTCTCCTTTGCTTGTGTTATTGAACTTCCCTTCGCTACCATGACTATCAATTCAAGTTCAGTAACCACCCTAATTGTGCAAACTTCATCTACTAGTTCCAATTAATCTATTCTTCCTTCTCATAGTGCTATTAATCAAATCGCTCAGGCTAGCCAGTTTGTCACAATCAACCCAACCTCTCAACTTCCAATAAAGTTGACTGGTAGCAACAATTTTCTAACATGTAAAGCACAACACGAGATGCTTTTTCTTGGATATGATCTTGTTCCCTACATTGATGGAACACTTCCATGCCCGCCAGCCACATAACCAAATTACAAAATTGGCTCCGACAAGATTGCCTTATCCGACATGCCATCATGACTTCAGTTGATGCCACTATTGCGCCCCTTGTTGCCACGGCCCCCAATGCCTATGTTGCTTGGACAAAACTCACTCAACCGTATGCAAACAAGTCGCAAACAAAAGTCTATGGTCTCCAAGACTCTCTCAATCGCCTTGTTAAAGGTACCAAGCCCGTCGCTTAATATCTCAATGAGATACGTGCCCTTGCTGATGAAATTGCCATTGTTGGATCCCCTATTGATAGTGCTGCCCTAGTGATCAAGGTTCTTTGTGGCCTTGGTCCTGAATACAATAAGATGAGTGCTGCTATTCGCGCCAGAGACACACCCATCACTCTTGAAGAGCTTTTTGACAAGCTAAGAAGTCATGAAGTTTTCCTTCATCATCGACAAGAATCTGCTGCCATCACATCCCAATATAACCAAAGATCCAACAAGCAAAATCGCCATTCACAACGACAAAACAACAATAATAGTAGTAACAACTACAATGGCAATAACAACCGAAGGAACTACCAACAATCTTCCAATGAAAACAATGATTGGCCCCGGAATCAATCTACTGGCAACTCCAATCGCCAGCAGAATTGACGCTCATCCACTTCCAACAGCAGCAAACCTCGAGTTCAATGAAAGTTATGTGAGAAACTCGGACATATTGCCAAGGTTTGTCGGTCACTCTCTCATAATGCAAATGAGCCCCAAGCCAAATTTTCAGTTAAGGGATCATCAGGAAATTCTAATTGGGTCATGGATACTGGGGCGTCATACCACATTACTTCTGACACACAGAACCTGCAGCTTACTCAGACTACACTGGTACCGATGATGTAATCATTGGTGATGGTAATGGTATTAAAATTGCCCATACAGGACATACTACTTTTCCCTCTATTTCTCGAAACTTTGTTTTGAAAAATATTTTATGTGCTCCTTCCATTCATCGCAATTTAATATCTGTTCCTCAATTTTGCGAGCAAAATAAAACATCTGTTGATTTATTTCCTACTTTCTTTGTTGTGAAGGATTTGACCACGAGAGCACCTTTGGCTCAAGGCCCAAATAGAGCTCGAACTTACGAATGGACTGGATCCTCGCCACCACCAGCAGCCTATCTTGCTTCTTCTGCCAACAATTCCTCGTTCACCCTTTGGCATCGTCGTCTTGGTCACCCCCATTTTAAAATTCTAAAGTCAATTGTCTCCCAATTTAATTTGGCCGTTTTCAATTCTTACCAAGATCATTGTAATTTTTGTCTTTGTAATAAAAGTCATCGTTTACCATTTAAACAATCGACTTTGAAAAGTTCAAGACCACTAGAACTACTATTTACTGTTGTATGGGGACCTTCTCCAGTCACATCCTCTCATGGATTTCGCTTCTATGTTATCTTTGTGGAGCATTTCACCAAATACATATGATTTTTCCCTTTAAAAAGGAAATATGATGTTGTTTCAACTATTATCAACTTCATATTGCTTGTTGAAAAATATTTTAGTATTCCAATTCTTACTGTTTATTCTGATGGTGGTGGAGAATATAAGGGTCTCACGAAAACACTTTCAGAGTTAGTAGTATGGAAACAGCTTTGACTCTTTTACATCAAGCCTCCACACCACTTGCATACTGGCCTTATGCGTGCTCAAAAGCTGTCTATCTTATAAACATAACGACCATGCCGATACTACAAGGCAAATCTCCATATGAATCTCTGTTTCATACCCCCCCCCACCCATATTATAAATCACTTCGTACATTTGGTTGCTTGTGCTATCCTTGGCAACATCCCTATACTAACCATAAACTTGATCCAAAATCCAAACCATGTGTCTTTTTTGGCTATTCCGCCAAATATCATTGCTACCAATGTTTTGATCCTTCTACCTCTAAGCTTTTCCTTTTCGCCATATTATTTTCCTAGAAATAACTTCCCTTTTGCCACATGTTCTCCTCTTTACCAAGGCTAACTAAATCTAATATCCACATTTGGCTTGATGTTGTACCCACTAATCACTCACCCCCTACCTCTCATGATCAGAACAATACTACAATCACTTCACATGACCTTTCTCTACCCCCTGTCATGTCAGCTCCTCTATTGCAGCCATCAAATGCCATCACTTCACCACCTGCTACTTCTAGTTTGTCTTCAACCACCAGTTCTTGTGAGTCTCCAGTCCTATCACAGTCCACCTCTACTCCGGCATTGAGTGAAAATGCTTCCAGCTCTACTTTGTAGCAGGTAAGTAGCCCTATCCTGAACCTACTCGTATTGTTACTCGTTCTCAGCATAACATCTATAAACCAAAGAAGCCTCTTGATTACTCGGCGTTAGTTGAATCCACAGGTTCCATGATCACTCCTCTCACATATATGCAGACAGCCAAATCTAAAGAATGGCGAGATGCAATGCAAGAAGAGGTTGATGCGCTTGTAAGGAACAAAACTTGGAGTCTAGTACGTCCCTCCTCCACACAATATGTTATTGGGTGCAAGTGGGTATTTTGGGTAAAAAAAAGCATATGGCAACATTAATCGTTTAAAGGCTCGGTTAGCTTAGAAGAGGAAGTTTACATGGAACAACCCCCTGGTTTCGTGAACCATCAGTACCCCTCTCATGTTTGCAGACTTCACAAGGCAATCTATGGTCTTCGTTAAGCACCTCGAGCTTGGTATATTGAGTTTAAGAATTTCATATGTTCCATTGGGTTTGTTGGCTCCAAATCAGATACCTCTCGGTTTACAATGCGTGGTCTAGGTTTTGTTGTTTTCCTACTCTTGTACGTAGATGATATTATTTTAACGGTTTCATCCAGCACCAAGATACTTCAAATCAACAAAGTGCTTTCTGCCCGCTTCTCGCTCAAAGACTTAACTGCACTCACTTATTTTCTTGGTGTTGAAGTTTGTCGAACTACCGCAGGTCTTTACCTCTCCCAGAAGAAGTATATTACTGATCTTCTTCAACAGTTCAATATGCTTGATGCCAAAGGTGTTACTACACCTCTTGCAGCCTCTGTTATACATAAGCTTGCAGATGGATCTGCCCCTACAGCTCAAAAGCAATATCGTCAACTTGTAGGTGCTCTTCAATACCTCTCTATCACTCGACATGACATTGCGTTTGCTGTCAACCGGCTTTCACAGTTCATGCACCAGCCGACTCACCTCCACTGGCAAGCTGCCAAACGTGTTATGCACTATCTCAAGGCTACATCTACCCTTTCTCTTTACCTTGCTCCTCGTGCCCCGTTTGATCTCATTACTTACTCAGACTCTGATTGGGGTGGAAATCCAGATGACAGGTGCTCCACTTGTGCTTTTGTTGTGTTCCTTGGAGGATCACCTATTAGTTGGTCTTCTAAGAAGCAACGAACAGTAGCTCACTCCTCCACTGAAGCTGAATATAAGGCCATTGCCAATGCAGCTGCAGAAACTAATTGGATTGTCAACCTTTTGAGTGAACTTCATTTCTCTACCTACAACACTCCAACAATCTGTTGTGATAATCTAGGAGCCACTTTTCTAAGTCAAAACCCAATCTTTCATAGATGAATGAAGCATTTAGCTCTTGACTATCATTTTTTATGAGAGCAGGTCCGAGACAAAACACTAGTTGTTCATCATGTTCCTTCTGAATCTCGGCTTGCTGATTCTCTTACTAAAGTGGTATCAACTACAATGTTTCTTCGTCATCGATCCAAGATTGGCTTTGTCGAGTTACCGCCTATCTTGCGAGGGCATAATAAGGCAACATAATCTTTTTCTATATTTGATTCACTGTGATCTTTTTAATTATTCTGTAATTTATTTTTTTTCTGATTACAATCCTTATTTTCTTATGTATATCTTTGATTGACGATCCTTCAAGATCTTTCTTTCCTTTTGTACTTGAGCAACCTTGCTCCTCCATCTTGTATTTAAAGAATTTTAACGTAATAGATGAAGTAGTTATATGTAAACTCACTCTTGAATCTCTTTAGTGTTTCCCTCATGGTACAACTAAGATTATAAGTTTGGTAATTAATTGCCCTAAGCTGTGCTTTCTCTTCTTTAAAATGTGCAAATTGTAAACTTCTTTCTTTTCTCCTTGTCAGGAGGCGCGTCAATACAACCATCAATTCATCTACTAAAAAAGCTACTATCACTTTAGAAATATTTTAGGAAAAGTGTAAGAAGAAAGATTAAAGTGAATAAACAAGGAGCAAATCAGAGATGCTTTAGGAAAAAGATAAGTCTTTTGCTTTAATCATCAATCAAGTATATAATCAAGCTGGAATAATGTTCGCAAAGTAATCAGAAAAGACACTTTTACTTTATCAATAAGCAATCAAAATAGAACTTAGAAAGAAGAAAAACTATGGCGAGCATGAGTTTAGAGAAGGAAGAGTCAAGTAAATAGGTCTTTATCACACTTATACCCGAGAAGAAAGAACGATAACAATGTATTGACCTTTTTTTTGGTACGTGCTTATTAATGTAAATGCTTAGTTTATCTAAAAAGAATTATAGATATAAAGTAATAACATCTCAAAAAAGTGACTTGAACAAATTTGTTAGCGTAAGATTTTTCCTATTAGAGACAAAGAATCTCAAAGTTACTTAGCAATTTTAAACATATAGAACCATTTGCGTGTAAGGAAAATGAAAAATCTTTAAACATCTTACACAGGTATAAAGGAATCAGCATTAACCAAATATTCCACTCTATGAGATTTAGGCAGTAAATAAATTGTTGAAGCGATCACAGTCGCATTCCTGCATATCTATTAGCAGAATCCGCTGCCCAGCAAAAATTAATTGCTCTTAAATATTTTAGCTTTTGCATATGTTTTCCTAAATCTAATATACTCGGCAAATATTTCAACTATAATTTAAATTTACGTACATTCTTTGCATCCTTTAATCCTTTCGCTAACACCAAACATCATATATGGTGCCACTGAAATAAATATTGGCAGCCTAAATAATGTAGGATGAGTAAAGTTCCATGTTGACTTGGCAAAATATACTGAGAAAGAAATGGCTCAAACATGAAATCATATAGAATGCAGAAAAGAAATTTTTTACAAGAAAATCTCAGGTTGAAAGAGAAACAGACATACCCAATATTGTTGTACTCCCAAATCTTATGTACTTCGTAGTACACCGCCTACAATTAGTGAAATCATACTTGGACCCATCCGATAATATTTGTATCACAATAATTAGAATTCAATCTTAAACATATCAAAATAATGACAACAAATATTAGTACCACATAAAAATGTAGGAAAATTCTTCTTTTTTATTTTTTAAAAAATATGCAAAAATATTTAGAGAAACAGACCGATCACTAAGGAAAGCACAAGCAATAACAAAAGTGGCATATACAGAAGCTGTGATGCATAATCTCTGTAAAGCCCTTAAAGAAAGCCCCTTTGTTTGTTCCAGCAACTGTTCAACTCTCCCGAGATGCAGGAGGCTAAGGAAGAAAAAACGATTCTATCGTTTGCAATAATTTCCTTTTTTTTCAATATTTTTTTTAACTCTTTTTCCCTTTTCTTTTCCACTGGTCTAATTTTGAAAAGTAGCCAAAACACCACAAAAGTGGGTATTTGTGCAAATCAGCAAAAGAACGCACCAAACTATAATCTATTTTGGCGAAATGGCTTCGTGGTCACGTAAACTTGTCGGATTTTTTAAAGCCGATATTTAAACTTATAACTTTTCCATTTGAACACTCTGAACTCGTTTTTTCCATAACAAAATAAACACATCTAATTGTTGACCATGTGCACATGTATTACACATATACATACGTGTCCATCCAGTCAGCAAATGACCAATGGATGTCTTACACGTAAGGGCGCGAAAAGTCAAGTAGCAACTCCTTCTCTTTGACTGCTTTAGCGTTCTTCTTCATCAATCATTTCAAGCTAATTCCAACACCCCTAGCAACAGAAGAATGGCTATATCTGCTCCTTTTTCTTCCTTTCACCACATAACACTACACCTGATCAATTTTGGAACTCAACTCTGGTCCTAGGGTTAAAGCATTATCTATCATGTTCATTTGACCAAAGCCTGTGGTTGTATTTTTGGGTGGTGGAATAATCATCATCGATGTTGCGTTGGAGCCACTAAGGACGTCATGCCAATAGAATTTGAAATGGCTGAGTTTTTCTTTTTTTTAGACCCATAGATTTTCTCTTTATGGATTTTCCAAAAATGTGTTCTTCTTCCGACTCTCATACTTGAAAAATGCCATTATTGGTTTCAAGGAGTTCAACGCACTTGGAAGGGAAATTTATGGGAAAGTTTAAAACTTAGCTTCAACTCTACAATGACAAAATATACAACTTTCCGCCATTTTCGCGGTCTAAAAATGAAAAAATTAAAAATAGAGCTTCAGATTTTTAAAAATGGAGGAAAGGGGTATATTGTACTGTTGGGCATTGGGAAGGGCGGTTTCACGCTCCTATGCGTCGTGTTCCTCAAGATGGCTGCTGATTAGGACCAACTGACTCCACATGGGCATGGTCAATGGTCAAATGTATTTTTTAGTTATGGAAAAAATGAGCTCGAATGTTTGAATGGGAAAGTTATCAGTTTATGTATCGGCTTTAAATAATCCGATAAGTTTAAGTAGCCAGGAAGCCATTTCGACATCTATTTTTATAGGAAAATTTTCATAAAGCACTATCTTTTAGTGGTAATTAGCTATCTATAGATATCATTTGCTATATTACAGCCTGTATATACGTTTAGATATTTTAAAATGTATTTAATGTATTTAGATTATTGTATTCTTGAATACATTAGGAAAACGAGGCGTGAATCATAGAAATCCAGTTAATAAGATGTTGTATTCAACTGTGTTCAAGAGTTGTATCGTTGAATACAGTATATATTCCTTAATAAAGGGACCTCGACTGATTTAAAATGGAAAGAAAATCAATTTAGCAAATAGTCTCCTAATATAACTCAACTAACACAATTATATCACCCCATAATCTGTATTTCTCCCTTCATTAAAGATTTTCCATCCGAAAGTATCCAAAAACAGAGCAATCTGTGAATTTTCACTTTTCCCTTCATTCTTTTCATGTTCTTTTGTTACAGTTCATACAAATCAATTTTCAACCAAAAAAATTGAGTTGATAAGATTGTATACAAAAATACGTTCAAATTCGATTTTGCAAATGGCAAGTTTAACAGTTTTATTGCGTCATTCTGGAATTGTGGTCACGTCAATTTCTAAGCAACTGAAATTGTATATAAGGAGATTATGGTTGGAAAAGTATATAAGGATAAAGCTATATTGAAAGAGGTGATGGAACATTATGCTATATCAGAAAGGTTTTAATTTCGGGTTGATAGGTCTAATGCAATCAGGTTTGAGTGTTCTTAAGTATTCATTGTTTTTTTGTATATTGTATTTTTGGTAGGATAAGCGTATGTAGGTGTATTTAGTTATATTTTTGAATTTTTACTTGACCTATGTTGTTGTGTGTTTTTATTTATTATGTATTAATAATACATGTATTGTTGTGTAGCATTACGCTAGTGCAGAAGAATTGAATGTAAAATCAAATTGTACGTAGGTATATTTAGCTTTATTTGTGAATGGTTACTTGACCTTCACAGTTGTTCTTGTTTTATTTTTATGTATTAATAATACATGTATTCTTGTGGATTACTGTCATGACCTTAGTTCACCAATCATGAACCTGTCATGATGACACCCAGGCTTCGCATCTAGGTAAGCCTGACGCGTTGCGGAAATTTAACAATCTTTGCGAAAATGATAAATAAAACATAAATAGCTTAAGATAATGTATAGAGTACCGCATGGCACATACATGTCGACTAAAAAACGTAAAAACCTCCAAGACCCGAAAACCCACGGGCAACACAGGCTACGAGTAAAGTATAACACATGGCTCTAACATCCAGAAGTATCTACAATGAGTGACTACATGAATAAAACTACTAACTAAAGGTAGAATAGAAGGAGACTCTTCGGCTCTGCGGACGTGGCAGATGCGTACCTCAAGCCTCCAAATGTAGCTCCGAAAACTCTAATAGCGCCCCTGACCAGAAGTACCTGAATCTGCACAACAAAAGTGTGCAGAAGAGTAGCATGAGTACACCACAGCGGTACTCAGTAAGTGCCAAGCCTAACCTCGACGGAGCAGTGACGAGGAAGGTCGAGGCCCCTACTGAGATAAACATAAGAATAAATATGAAATGAAATAACTGTAGGAAATACGTAATCTCGAATATCTAACAAACAATAAGAAGAACGAAATAGACTATATAACAATTCTACAAAGCAAGAACAACCATTACAGGCTATTTATCATCGGGGATAACCCGAGGATCACTCGGTATCCTCATCATACACACACAAGGTATCTCCAAGTATCCCGAGTATCTTCCAATATCCTCATCGTATAAGCAAGGGATCTCCAAGTATCCCGAGGATCTCTTAGTATCCTCCAGTTAATCAGTCATGCACTAGGGATCTTTTTGTATCTGCCAGAAAATCAATTCTGCATTAGGGATCTCTTAGATCCGCCAGTCATATAATCCAGTGTCGGGGATCTCTTGGTATCCCGGACTTCCAACCTCGGAACAAATATGAAAAGGGGGGCTCCCGGGATGATGTCCCGTAGTCCCAATAGTAAATACACCACAACAAATCAATATTTAACAGAAATGAAGAGAAATACAAACAACAAATAAATCGAGAATCTAATATGCTTCACAAGAAGGACAAATATTGCAATTTAGTCAAATAAGGAAAATAAGTTGTTAACATGCTTTCCAAGAGAAGACTGATATTGCAATTTAGTCAAATAGATCAAATAAGTTACTAACATGCTTTTCCTAAGTCAAAACAAGTGAAGTTTCATTTTTAACAATTAAATATGTGAAAAAACACAATCTAAATAAGCCAAGTAAGATGAATTTTTCAATAACTAGCACAAATACACGCCCGTCACCTCGCGCACAAGGCAATTAAACAATGACAAAAATATCCTAAGGGGAAAACGTCTCCCACACAAAGTTAGGCAAGCCACTTACCTCGAATTGGTACAAAACTTCTAAGAAATTGACGTGACCACATCGTATAATAATGTGGTTACGTCAAAGGGAGATTATGGTTGGACAAGTAAGGATAAAGCTACATTGAAAGAGGTGATGGAACATTAGGCTATATCAGAAAGGTTTCAATTCCGGGTTGATAGGTCTAATGCAATCATGTTTGAGTGTTCTTAAGTATTCATTATTTTTTTTGTATATTGTATTTTTGGTAGGATTTGTAAAGCGTACGTAGGTATATTTAGTAATATTTGTGAATTTTTACTTGACCTATATTGTTGTGTGTTTTTATTTATTATGTATTAATAATACATGTATTGTTGTGTAGCATTACGCTAGTACAGAAGAATTAAATGTAAAATCAAATTGTATGTAGGTGTATTTAGCTGTATTTGTGAATGATTACTTGACCTTCACAATTGTTCTTGTTTTATTTTTATGTATTAATCATACATGTATTCTTGTGGATTACTTTCACGACCCTAGTTCACCAATCGTGAACCTGTCATGACGACACCCAGGCTTAGCAACTAGGTAAGCCTGACACGTTGCGGAAATTTAACAATCTTTGCGGAAACGATAAATAAAACATAAATAGCATAAGATAATGTATAGAGTACCGCCTGGCACATACATGTCGACTAAAAAACGTAAAAACCTCCAAGACCCGGAAACCCACGGGCAACACAGGCTACGAGTAAAGTATAACACATGGCACTAACATCCAGAAGTATCTACAACGAGTGACTACATGAATGAAACTATTAACTAAAGGTAGAATAGAAGGAGACTCTTCGGCTCTCCGGACGTGGCAGATGCATACCTCAGGCCTCCAAATGTAGCTCCGAAAACTCTAATAGCGCGCCTGACCAGAAGTACCTGAATCTGCACAACAAAAGTATGCAGAAGAGTAGCATGAGTACACCACAGCAGAACTCAGTAAGTGCCAAGCCTAACCTCGATGGATTAGTGACGAGGAAGGTCGAGGCCCCTACTGAGATAAACATAAGAATAAATATGAAATGAAATAACAGTAGGAAATACGTAATCTCGAATATCTAACAAACAATAAGAAGAATGAAATAGACTTTTATATTACAATTCTACAAAACAAGAACAACCATTACAGGCTATTTATCATCGGGGATCTCCTCGTAACCCGAGGATCTCCCGGTATCCTCATCATACGCACACAAGGGATCTCTAAGTATCCGGGGGATCTTTCAATATCCTCATCATATAAGCAAGGGATCTCCAAGTATCCCAAGGATCTCTTAGTATCATCCTGTTAATCAGTCCTGCCCTGGGGATCGTTTTGTATCTGCCAGAAAATCAATTCTGCACTAGGGATCTCTTAGTATCCGCCAGTCATATAATCCAGTGCCGGGGATCTCTTGGTATCCCGCACTTCCAACCTCGGAACAAAATACGAAAAGGGGGAGCTCCCGGGATGCCGTCCCTTAGTCCCTATAGTAAATACACCACAACAAACGAATATTTAACAGAAATGAAGAGAAATGCAAACAACAAATAAAATTGAGAATCTAACATGCTTCACAAGAAGGACAAATATTGCAATTTAGTCAAATAAGGCAAATAAGTTGCTAACTTGCTTTCCAATAGAAGACAGATATTTCAATTTAGTCAAATAGATAGAATAAGTTACTAACATGCTTTTCCTAAGTCAAAACAAGTGAAGTTTCATTTTTAACAATTAAATATGTGAAGAAACACAGTCTAAATAAGGCAAGTAAGGTAAATTTTTCAATAACTAGCACAAGTACACGCTCTTCACCTCGCGCACAAGGCATTTAATCAATGACTAAGATATCCTAAAGGGAAAAGGTCCCCCACACAAAGTTAGGCAAGCCACTTACCTCGAATTGGTACAAAACTGCTAAGAAACAATGCCCTTGCCACGAATATCCGACTCCGAGTTGCCCAAATTTATTCAAACCAATTACATATTGTAAATAACATCGCAAGTAACTAATTACATTGTTAAAATTAAAGCTAAGGCGCGAAAATAGGTGAAGTAACCAAGCTTAGTCCAACATCTCGGAATCGAATGATTTTCACATTTTTAGAAACCTCGTACTCTCACGAGTTTAACCATATAAAAATCTCCCAAATCGGAGGTAAAAAGCCCCTTCAAATCATCAAAATTAGGTCTAAGAACTTTACCCCAATTTTCATTCAAAATCCGAAATTAAGGCTTGAATTCGAGATTAGAGTAGCGGGTAATAATCATAAAGGAGTAAGGAATCGTTACCCAAAGTTTGCCTCTGAAAAGCCCTCGAACTATCTCTAAAACCCGAGCTCTCTAGCTTGAGTTTTTGTAAAAATGGAAGAAACCTCATTTTTGAAATATTAATATCTGCCCAGATATTTCTTCATTGCGATCGCATGAAACGAGATGCGATCGCGTACAACAAAATGTGAAGTCCCAGAAAAATGGCCTATGCGATCGCATGGATGGGAATGCGATTGCGGAAGAGGGGGAACTGGACCTATGCTATCGCAATAGAGGCTCTGCGATCGCGTATAAGGAATTGGGCCCTGAGTCACTAGCCCAGGTTACTCAGTGCGAATGCATGGGGGGAGGGTTGCGAACGCATATAATGGGGAGGCAGAGCTATGTGATCGCAGAAGAGGTTGTACGATTGCGTTGAAGGAAAAATGAGGCCAGCACAAAAGGCTCTATGCAATCGCATGGAAGCTTATGTGATCGCAGAGAAGGAAAAGTCTGCACATAGCAGCAAAATCTGCAACTCAGTAAGTCCCAAAAATCCCCCGTTGAGCATTCGAAATACACCTGAGACCCTTGGACCTCAGCCAAACCTACGAACATATCCCATAACATCATTCGAACTTGTACCAATACTTAAACCACCTAAAACAATGCCGAAAACACAAATTAATCAATGATTTGAACTTAAAAACTTCAAAACTTAACCAAACTCTCTTTCGATTTAAAACCTAACTAAAACACATTCGATTGACCTGAAATTTTCCATGCACGTCCCAAATGACATGAAGGTGCTACAGAAACTTCTAGAATCCCATTCCGACCCTCGGATCAGAAATTCACTATCGGACCGGAAACTTCAAAATTCTAACTTTCGGTATTTATAGCCTAAATGAGCTACGAGCATCAAAAATATATTCCGAACATGCTCCCAACCCCGAAATCACGTAACAGAACCATCAATTTTCTATTCCGAGGTCGTCTTGATAGTTTTCTGATTATGGACCATTTTCCAACACTTAAGCTCTTATTTAGGGACTAAGTGTCCCAAAGCACTCCGAATTCTATTACCGAACATCCCAGCAAACCACAATTGTAGAAAATGAACTTAGGGAAAGCAGTTAACGGGAAAAAGGGGCATAAATTCCAAAGACGACTAGACGGGTCGTCACAATTACAGTGGCTCTAACTATTTTTTATTAAATGTATTAGTTGTATTAGCACATCTACCTCCACCTCTAGTTGGCTGAGCGGGCTGTGGAACACTTGGTGCCTGAACCATAGCATGGGAACCCTGTTGCTGTGACTGAGTACCCACCAACCTCAGACAAGCCCTCTGGATATGACCATACTCACTGCACTCGAAGCATCCACTTGAGAGCTGCGGCTGAGGAAACTGAGACTGAACCTGGCGACCTGAATGACCACCCCGAAAACTCTGGAGTGGCAGTGCACTGAAAGGAGTTGGTGGTGCACTGTAGGGATGCTAATAATAATATTGCATGTGAGAACCACGACCACCTAAAGCACCGTGAGCAACCTGAAGTGCTGACTGAGAAGGCCTAGCAGGATGGCCCCTACCATACAAATCCTTGCCTCCAAACGAGCATCACTGAATCTGCTTGAATGACGAGGCCTCTTGTCAGACCCCTGACCACCCCCTATGATAGAACCATCCCAACTCTCCATGTCACATTGGCCACCTCCTGAAAAGAAATCTCGCTCCCTGTATCCTTAGCCATATGAAGCCGAATCGGCTGAATAAGTCCCTCAATGAACCTTCTCACTCTCTCTCTCTCTCTCTCACTCCCTCTCTCTCTTTCTCTCTCTCTCTCTCTCTCTCTCTCTCTCTCTCTCTCTCTCTCTCTCTCTCTCTCTCTCTCTCTCTCTCTCTCTCTCTCTCTCTCTCTCTCTCTCTCTCTCTCTCTCTCTCTCTCTCTCTCTCTCTCTCTCTCTCTCTCTCTCTCTCGGTGGAAAGTATGATAAGAGCATGACGGGCCAAGTTGATGAATCTGGTCTCATACTGAGTAACAGTCATAGAACCCTGGTAGAGATGCTCAAACTGCCTTCGATAGATTTCTCTCTAAGTGATAGGGAGAAACTTCTCCAAAAATAGTTTACAGCTCCCAAGTCAAATCTGGTGATCTGGCTGGTCTAGTCAAAAAATAATCTCTCCACCAAGTCTTGGCGGATCCAAACAAACGGAAAATAGCAAAATTGACCACATTGTTCTCTACTATTCCCATATTCCTGAGAACCTTACGACAGCTGGCTAGATAATACTGGGGATCCTCAGAAGATGCACCACTGAAAGAAGTAGTGAAGAGCTTGGTGAACCTGTCCAATCTCTACAAAGCATAGGAAGACATAGTTTCTCCATCACCGATCTGAACTACCACACCCGGCTGAATTGCTCCAACAGGCTGAGCTACTGGAGTCCAAAACTAGGGAGTCATCTATGCCGGAGTGCGAGTAGTAGGAGTCTTTGCTCATCCTCTAGCCTGAGAGATGACTGGTGCTACAGAAAGCAAGCCTGCCTGGAGAAAACACTCCATAAGGACCACTAGACAGCCCAGACCATCCTAGAGCTGGGGTAGCAATAAACCCCTCTGGGACCTGAGCTGGTCCCATCAAAACTGCCTGAGCTGGAACCTCATCATCAAAGTAAACCTGAGTCTCCGCCGCTGGTGGTGCAGCTCTGGGATGAGCTCTACCCCTACCTCGGCCTCTAGTAAGGCCTCGTCCTTGCCCTATTCCCTCGTGGGAGCTGCTGCTGGGGGCTTAGGCTGCTGGTCGGTGGATGAGGAAGCATGTGTTCTCACCATTTGCGAAAGAACAGAGTAGAAAATCAATTAGCATTAAAAACCAAACCGCAAGACAGGAAAAAATATATGTAAAGCTTTTCCTAACTCTGTAGCCTCTGGAAAATAAATACAGATGTCTCTGTACCGATCTTTCAGATTCTACTAAGCTTGCGTGTGAATTGTGAGACTCACGTAACCTAGAGCTCTGATGCCAACTTGTCACGACCCAGATTTTCGATCCTTGGGAGTAGTGATGGCTCCTACTAATGAAATCTAGGCAAGCCAACGGTGTGAATAAATTATCTTTTCTCAATTTTAAATCCTTTAAAAGTGAGGAACAATAATTTATAAGCAGCAAAATCTTTAAAAAAAGTGGAATAAACGATAAAGCATTTGAATAAATATACCAATACATCATCTAAGCAAAGTCTACCCAGAACTGGTGTCACGCTTCACAGACAATTTAGAATTATTACAAATAAGGTCTGAAAGAAAGATACAATCTGTCTATAAAGTAAATGAAAACAAAATGTAAAGATAGAAGAGAATGTCAGGGCGTGCAGATGCCTGCAGGACTACCTCACAATCTCTAACTGGACTGAAGACAACAACCCAAAGCTACGGTCCAAAAGTTGTTGCTCCGGGATCTGCACACAGTGCAGGGTGTAGTATCAGCACAATCGATCTCATGTGTTGATAATTTCCTGGCCTAACCCCAGAAAAGTAGTGACGAAGCTATAACCAGACGGCCAAATAAACCTGTGCAGTTATATAATATACAATGTAAAATATAACAGAAATAAACAATTAAAGATGGGAGGGGGACATGTTGTGGGGGAATATTGTTTACCAACAGTAATCCAAGAGAAAAACATAGAGAACAATTTTAAGTTCATAGCAAAAGAGTAAGGAAATCATGACCAATCAATAAATACTTTTATTATTTATTATTGCGGCGCGCAACCCGATCCAAATCATAAAAATACTGTTGTGGCGTGCAACCCAATCCATATTATCTATCATTGTTGCGGCGTGCAACCTGATCCAATTATATTATTATTGCGGCGTGCAACCAGATCCAAATATATTATTGTTTCAGCGTGCAACCCGATCCAAATATAATATTATTGTTAGAATATATAAATAGTAGGAAAATAACCCTAATCCTATATGTATTAGGAGTAGGATAGGTTATGTATATATATAGGGCTCATTGTATCAGGTTTAACATAATATCAATATATCATATTTTTCTCCCGTGCTTTCTCACATGGTATTAGAGCTCTCTAGAGATATTTATCGCTGTGCATAAACTCCAGCAATTTCGGGAAGAAGAAAAAAAACCCTTTTCCGGCAGAACATACTCAAATCTGTCAAAAGTTACTTTTTCATCAGTGTTGTGCAAAAAACCAACACCACCACGAAGTAGATCGGCCTCCAGCAACCAACCCTGTAAATTATCTCCGGCAGACAAGCTGCCACGCACCCACATGTGCCGGTAGAAAAACTTTTCCGGCCCGTGAGCCTCTTTCCGGCCACTTTTTTGAAAAAGTTTTTTGAGGACAGTGGATCGCCTCACTTTTCCGAGCCTACCCATATTTTTGCTTTTCAATTTCGACCACTTTGAATTTTTTCCGGCATCTACAGTGATTTTTCCGGCAACTTACAATAATTTTTTCGGAAAACACAGTTCTCTCAGCAAATTGTCAATTGATACTTTTTTATTATTTGGTAATAATCCAACCATGTCTTTGGGGGTCGATGCTTTCGGGCCTAAAAACCCGGCTTCTGGCAATTCCGTTGTTATGATTACCTCAGAACCTTTAATGGGAGGTTCCAACTACTTAGCTTGGGCTTCGTCTGTCGAGTTGTGGTATAAAGGTCAAGGTGTTCAAGATCATCTAATCAAGGAGTCTAGTGAAGGAGATGTAAAAGCCAAAGCACATTGGGAGAAGATCGATGCTCAATTATGCAGTATTCTGTGGCGATCTATTGATTCCAAGTTGATGCCCTTGTTTCATCCATTCCAGACATGTTATTTGGTTTGGGAAAAGGCTCGTACTTTATACACTAATGACATATCTCGTTTCTATGATGTGATATCGCGGATGACAAATTTAAAGAAATAGGAATTAGATATGTCTATTTACTTGGGACAAGTACAGGCAGTTATGGAGGAATTTGAGACGTTGATGCCAGTTTCTGCTAGCGTTGCAAAGCAGCAAGAGCAACGACAAAAGCTGTTTCTAGTCCTTACTCTTGCTGGGCTTCCTAATGATCTCGACTCAGTGCGCGATCAGATTTTGGCTAGTCCGACTGTCCCCACAGTTGATAAATTATTCTCTCGATTACTTCGCCTTGCTGCAGCACCAAGTCACCCAGTGAGCTCATCACAGACACTTGATTCATCTGTCCTCGTATCCCAATCAGTAGACAATCGGGCATCTCATACTATGGAGAATAGACGAGGAGGAGGTCGTTTTGGAAGATCTAGACCCAAGTGTTCTTATTGTTATAAACTTGGTCACACTCGTACGTGTGCTATTCTTTACATGGTCGACCACCAAAAAATGCATATGTTGCTCAGACTGAGACCACAGGTAACCAGGGATTTTCTGTATCTGAAGGGGAGTATAATGAGTTCCTTAAATATCGAGCAAGTGAGCATACATCTCCACTAGTAGCCTCTGTTGCTCAGACTGATACTTCTGTTGCTGGTAATTCTTTTTCTTGTGTTTCCCAATCTCGTCCTCTTGAACAATGGGTTGTGGACTCAGCTGCTTCTGATCATATCTCTGGTAATAAATCCCTTTTTTCAAATATTGCATATTCACAGTCTCTTCCCATTGTTACTTTAGCCAATGGGTCTCAAACTAAAGCAAAAGGAGTTGGACAAGCGAATACCCTACCCTTTGTCACTCTAGATTCTGTTCTTTATGTCCTTGGTTGTCCTTTTAATCTTGCATCTGTTAGTTGTTTGACTCGTGCCCTCCATTGTGGTATATATTTTATTGATGATTCGTTTATTATGCAGGACCGCAGTACGGGACAGATGATTGGAACAGGACTTGAATCAGAAGGACTCTACTACCTTAACTCACTAAAATCCTCCAAGGCCTGTCTAGCTGCAGATCCTCCAGACCTACTTCCTAGTCGTTTAGGACATCATAGCTTGTCCAAGCTTCAGAAGATGGTGCCTAGTTTGTCTACTTTATCTACATTAGAGTGTGAGTCATGTCAGCTCGGGAAACATACCCAAGCCTCCTTTCCTTATAGTATTCAGTGTCGTGCAGAGTCTGTTTTTCTTTAGTTCATTCGGATATATGGGGTCCTAGTAGAGCCAGTTCAACCTTGGGATTTCGTTATTTTGTTAGTTTCATTGATGATCATTCAAGATGTACTTGGATTTTCTTAATGAAAGATCGTTCTGAGTTGTTTTCTATATTCCAGAATTTTTGTGCTGAAATAAAAAATCAATTTGGTGTTTCTATTCGCACTTTTCGCAGTGATAATGCCTTAGAATATTTATCCTCTCAATTTCAGCAGTTTATGACCTCTCAAAGAATTATTCATCAGACCTTTTGTCCTTATACCCCTCAGCAAAATGGGGTTACAGAGAGAAAAAATAGGCACATTATTGAGACTGCTCGCACACTTCTCATTGAATCTCATGTTCCGCTGCATTTTTGGGCGATGCAGTTCTCACATGTTGTTATTTGGTTAATCGGATGCCTTCATCTCCAATCCAGAATAATCTGTATGAGGTATTGTTTCCCCAGTCACCCTTATACTCTGTTCCTCTCGTGTTTTTGGGAGAACTTGTTTCGTTCATAACTTAGCCTCTGGGAAAGATAAGTTAGCTCCTCGTGCTCTCAAGTATGTCTTCATTGGTTATTCTCGTGTTCAGAAGGGCTATCATTGTTATTCACCTGATCTTCATAGGTACCTTATGTCAGCTGATGTCACATTTTTTGAGTCTAAACCTTTCTTTACCTCTTCTGATCATTCTGACCATCTTGATATATCTGAGGTTATACCTATACCGGCGTTTAGGGAGTCTACTATAGCTCCTCCTTCACCTTCCGCTACAGAAGTCTTACCCATTCCAACCGTTGGAGAGTCTAGTGTGGCTCCTCCTAGACTCCCAGCCATAGAAACTCCACTCTTCATATATCATCGTCGTCCTCGCCCAGTATCCTGGCCGGCTGATTCACGTCATGCACCTGACCCTGCTCCTATCGCGGACTTGTCTCTTCCGATTGCACTTCGAAAAGGTACACGGACCACCCTTAATCCTAATCCCCATTATATCGGTTTTAGTTATCATCGTTTGTCATTACCCTATTATGTTTTTCTATCTTCTTTGTCCTCTGTTTCCATCCCTAAGTCTACAGGTGAAGTATTGTCTCATCCAGGGTGGCGACAGGCTATGACTGACGAGATGTCTGCTTTACATACGAGTGGTACTTGGGAGCTCATCCCTCTTCCCTCAGGTAAATCTACTATTGGTTGTCGTTGCATGTATGCAGTCAAGGTTGGTCCAAATGGTAAGGTTGATCGTCTTAAGGCTCGTCTTGTTTCCAAGGGATATACTCAGATATTTGGGCTTGATTACAGTGACACCTTCTCTCCCGTGGCTAAGATAGCATCAGTCCGCCTTTTTCTATAAATGGCTGATGTTCGCCATTGGCCCCTCTATCAACTGGACATTAAGAATGCTTTTTTACACGGTGACCTTGAGGATGAAGTTTATATGGAGCAACCACTTGGGTTCGTTGCTCAGGGGAGTCCCATTGTCGTGGCCTTGTATGTCGCTTGCGCCGGTCACTTTATGGTCTGAAGCAGTCTCCTCGAGCTTGGTTTGGTAAGTTTAGCACTGTTATACGGGAATTTGGCATGACTCGGAGTGAAGCTGATCACTCTGTATTCTATCAGCATTCTGATTCGAGTCTCTGTATTTATCTGGTGGTCTATGTTGACGACATTGTTATTACCGGCAATGACCAGGATGGTATTACTAAATTAAAGAAACATCTCTTTCAACACTTTCAGAATAAGGATCTGGGCAAACTAAAGTATTTTCTGGGTATTGAGGTCGCTCTGTCTAGCTCAGGTATTGTGATCTCACAACGGAAGTATGCCTTAGATATTCTTTAGGAGACATGAATGACAAGTTGGAGACCTGTTGACACTCCCATGGATTCGAATTCTAAACTTCTACCAGGACAGGGGGAGCCTCTTAACGATCCTGGAAGATATAGGTAGTTGGTTGGTAAATTAAATTACCTTACAGTGACAAGACCTGACATTTCCTTTCCTGTGAGCGCGTGAGCCAGTTTATGGGTTCTCCGTGTGATAGTCATTGGGATGCAGTTGTTCGCATTCTTCGATATATAAAATCAACTCCAGGTAAAAGTTTATTGTTTGAGGATAGAGGACATGAGCAGATTGTTGGATACTTCGATGCAGATTGGGCAGGATCACCTTCTGACAGACGTTCTACTTCTGGATATTGTATCTAGTAGGAGGAAATTTAGTGTCTTGGAAAAGCAAGAAACAGAATGTAGTTGCTCGGTCTAGAGCAGAAGCACAATATCAAGCAATGGCTATGGCGACATGTGAGCTAATTTGGATCAAACAGTTGCTCAAAGAGTTGAAGTTTGGTGATGTTAGTCAGATGGGACTTGTATGTGATCATCAAGCTGCTCTTCATATTGCGTCAAATTCAGTGTTCCATGAGAGAACTAAACATATTGAGATTGACTGTCACTTTGTCAGAGAAAAGATACTCTCGAGAGATACTGCTACAAATTTTGTGAAGTCAAATGATCAGCTTGCAGACATTTTCACCAAGTCCCTCACTGGTCCTCGTATTAACTACAAATGTAACAAGCTCGGTACATATGATTTATATGTACCAGCTTGAGGGAGAGTGTTAGAATATTAAATAGTAGGAAAATAACATTTATCCTATATGTATTAGGAGTAGGATATGCTATGTATATATATAGGGCTCACTGTATCAGGTTTAACATAATATCAATATAACGTATTTTTCTCCCATGCTTTCTCACAATTATTACATCGTGCATCCCGATCCAAATATACAACTCAACACCAATCACAAGAAAAGAGTCCCAGCAAGGGAACAATAAAAAAACAACATTATCCCGGTAAGGGAATCGACAATATAAGTAAATACATCCTGGCAAGGGAGTTAACTATAACCAAACTTGTTCCAACATTTACAAAGAAACCTCAACTAGCACCAATCATCAACCTTAAGCAACTTCCACGAGAACAATCATAATTCTTGCCCGACACAAAAATAAACAACTTAGGCATTCGTAGTACTTATTAAGAATACAAGAATTTCAATATACGACTCACAATCATGCTTGACACCAACATATAGATACTCGTCACCATGCATATAGGTCGTACTCAACAAGTAACACATAGCAAATAGAACTCAATTCTTAATTCCTCAAGCTAAGGTTAGACCAAACACTTACATCGATGCCACAAACACGATTCAAGTCTCACCTATCGTTTTACCTCTTGATTCCACCACTAATTTGCTAGAATCTAGTCACAAGTTGCTTAATTACATCAAAAAATACTAATTGAATCAATTCTAATGCATGAAAATAAGTTTTCTAAAGTTTCTCCCAAAAGGACAAAAATCACCCCCGTTCCCACATGATCAAAAACCGAGATTCGAACCAAAATTCGATTACCTATTCCCCCACGAACTCAAATATATAATTTATTTTGAAATGAGACTTCAATTTCGAGGTCCAAATCCCCAAAATTTGAAAAACCTACGGTCTACCCAAAACACCCAATTTTCCCCATGAAAATCTTTGATTTTGAGTTGAAACCATGTGAAAAAATATTAAAGATTGAAGAAAACGAGTTAGAAATTACTTACAATTGATTTGGAGAAGAAATTCTCTTCGAAAAATCGCCAAAGAGAGTTTATATTTTTGTGAAGATATGAAAAATGACTGAAAATGTGTTTAAGTGTGAATTTACAAGTCTCAGATGTCGCAATTGCGACAAGGTTTGGCAATGTGAATTTACAAGTCTCAGATGTCGCAATTGCGACAAGGGTTCGCAATTGTGAACCCCTCATAAAACTGACATTTTCGCATTTGCGAAGAAAATGTCGCATTTACGACCCAGTCAAATTTTCGGTCATCTTCACATTTGCGAGAGACCATTCACATTTGCGATAGAACAATCTCACTAAGGCTGCCCAGGTCCATGTTTGCTTTTGCAAGGTTTTGTCACATTTGCGAGCCAGGCTGCGCATGCAGGCCTGACCATACAAACTGAAAAACCTGCAATTCCTAAGTTAAATTTTTATTTTGTGGTCTATCCAAAACTCGCCGAGCCCCCGTGGCTCCATATCAAACATGCACGTCAATCTAAAAATATCATACGGACTTGCTCGTGCATTCAAATCACCATAATAACATCACCAACTATGAATTTAGCATTAAAATTATGAAATCACTTAAGAACATCAATTTTTTTTTAATTTTCTCAAATAAGGTCTGATTCACGTCATTTCAAGTTTGTTTCTTACCAAATTTCATAGACTCAACTTAAATCACATATAAGACCTATATTTTATTCTTGAATATGTTTTTCCTAGTTTTATCAAGTAATTCAATTGAAATGGCAATTTGATGAGAACTTTGTATAAAATGATATCAATTGATAACAATACAAAAACATCTAAATGTTAATCTACATAATTACCTGAAATATTAAGAAATAAAATAAATTAAATAATATTCTTGAGGAGATAATAGAATTGTCATATACAAATGTATGTTACCACAGTATTTTTAATCAAGCAAACTTTTGAATTATAAGGTTACAAATCAGAAACTTTTGGAGGGAAGGATGCCGGGATATATTTGGATACAGCCTCTCTATCCAAGGGTAGGGATAAGGTCTGCGTACACATTATCCTCCTTAGACCTCACTAAGCGGAATTATACTGGGTTGTTGTTGTTAAATCAGAGGGTGCACCGTCAGAAGAAAGGGCTTTAGAAGAACATCTAACAATGAAAACCTTAAAATTTTTAGATTTTTTATTAGAAAACAACGCGCTGTTTATTGTCGTGGCTGACAATGGATTCTGACTCGTAATGGCAAAATCCATAGCGCTACCAATTCTCTTCGTCCTACTTACTTATTGTTGCTGTCTGGATTTGGGAAATTGGAACAATTGAAACGGAGCCCTAGGAAGTACAACTTGAATTCAGTTTGCCATTCTGTATTTAAATTAAAAAAATTCATTTAAAAATTCAGAACAAAATAAGTATTGGCTATTCCTTAAATATCATCCACAAAAATGGCTATTTGTGCACTTGTGCCTTTTTGTATTACTTGTCGGCTGTAGCTTTTAGAGCCCATTTGGACATAATAATAAAAATTCCTTGTTTCCAAAAGAATTTTATTTTATTTTTGAAATCAGTGTTTTTTCATAATATTTTTAATTTTCACTCGAAAATGCATTTTGAAAAATTATTAAATTTTAAAAACTCCAAAAAGTTATTTTTCAAAATTTTCACGCTCAAAATTTCAAAAACAACTCAAACAAAAATTTATGTCCAAACGCCTACTAAATTTCATATACCAATTTCACTTGAAAAAAAATTACCATTTTGAAATTTTACAATTCTTTTGTCCAAACGCCAACTTAGTTGGATGGAATTTGCACCCCGCTATTTCTTCTTAGTTGGATGTCTAACACTTTCATATTTGAAGGTTTAGAGCGATTAACTCTTCGACTAGTTTGTATTACCATAGATTTAGGGTAAGGGCTCGAAATGGCCTTGAGGGGAAGGTGTTAGGCACCTTTCTCGGTCTACAATCGTGGGTTCTGACCGAACTTATACTTATGCAGTAGTCCTTTTGACAAATAAATAGTTTTAACACATAATTGCAAATAAATGCATATTTTGAGATTGTATGACTCAAGTAATGAAACAAAAGGAAACACTTGAACAAGTTGCACAAATATAGAGAAAATTAAAGTTTAAACATGGGGAATTGGGAAAAAGGGGTCCAAGGTTGGTTAGCCTGCATGACCATCTCACACAATGACCAGTAATCACTCATCAATGAGGGGCTACAGGTGACATTAACGCGTAATCATCATATCATTACTACCTAGTTCCCTCCCTTTGGTCATAGCCTAAAGCGTTTTATCAACGTTGAAAAGTATCTTATCCATGCGCTACCCGTCACTTCCTTGTGTCTCTGGAGGTATTTGTGACTTCTTGTTTTAGGTAGTTCTAGACCATCCTAAGGTACCTAAAGGAGAAAAATCTAGGCGACAATAAAAAATAACTAGGACTGCACATAAAGAGGGGACAATTAAAGGCTCATATTTACCTCCACAAAACATAATAAGTAAGTGCACGTCTTAAATAGCAGTTTCAGGTATTTAATTGAAAATTCCTAAAACATGATATCTAGGCGAGTATGAAGTATACAACATTAAATTAGGACCAAGCATCAAAAGACCTATTTAGCTTGCCTACTGATTTTAGACTTGTAAATGTGAGCAGTCTTAAATAACAAGCGTTCTAAAAGCATGACATTTATATTGATTAGAAATATAGCAAAACAATAAATTGATTTTAAACGACAACTTGAGATCCTATAGACATGCTTTCTAGCAGTATTAATTTTAAGGATGTGTTTGAAAATTTATTTTAAAAAATGGACAGATTAATTAATTAAGCCAATACGGAATATATAAACACGAATGTGAGCTGATTTACTTAACTAAACTGTCTTAAATCTTATAGACATGATCTAGAGTTAAGCAAGATAAAAAATACATAGCATTTATTTAACCAAAGTGAAGACCCTATAGGCATGGTACCTATAGAGCCGATTTTAACACTATAGGCATGATCCCTATTATTAAAGCTATTTTTTAGGTCCTATAGGCATGGTTTCTAATATTGTAAAAGTAAAGCAAACATAGCAAACACATTTGAATCAACACGACCCTATAGGCATGGTATCTACCCAATATATATATAACAATCCATACTTTTTCACTAATCACCTCAATGTTTGTTTACAAAAATTATTACAGACCAATGAATTAAATAAAAAATACATAAATAAATAGGACTTAATCTATAGGGAGCCTACAGTAGGCCCAAATGACTTCCCAACCTCCAATAGCCTCAAATTTCCAAAGTTTCATAGCCAATTTCATGTGTAGGTGTGTGAGAGTTCCCTAAGGACCTCAAGGATCCCGGACAGTGCTCACACCTAGAACTTTTCACAAATAATAACTAACTTAGGTATAGTGTGGAAAGGCCAACTCTGATATGCCAGATTTCAGAGAGATCTCAAGCATCACAAGGCAGTACATATCACGCCCCCTTTTTCCCCTTCGCGGAGAGAGGTCTAAGTTTTGACATTCCATGGGGCGTAATAACTCATTTTCTTTTGGGAATAGAGTATTTGAAGATCTGCCACTAACGAGTTATGGTGTGTTAGGGAACCTAGAATGATTAACTCTTGGATTGGTTTGCATTACAAGAGATTATGGTAAGGGCTCGAAATAACCTTGAGGGGAAGGTGTTAGGCACCCCTCTTGGTCCACAACTGTGGGTTCCGGTTGAACTTATATTCATAAATTAGTCCATTAAAACAAACAGTTGAATAAAATAGGTTGCAAGTAAAGTACGTTAGATAACTCAAGTAATACGATAACGATTTTTTGAATAAGTTGTATAAAATAATGGTTTTAACACAAAAAGGAATTTTGGATAAGGAGGAGCCCCAGGTTGGTTAGCCAATAGGATCACCCCACACAACATCCGGTAAACACTCCTCGATGAGGGGCTACTCGTGACATTAGCGCGATGAACCCTTCCCATCCCCTTAGTGGTCATTCAAAGCGAGTGTTTAGTTAGCGATCTCTATTGCATGTTGTTACCTGTCCCTTTTTAATGGTCCTAGAGGGATTTAGGACCTCTACCTATAGGTGGTTCTAGACAAACCCCAAAGTTTTAAAGGTGAAAATACTAAGCGATATGCAAGAAATATTAGGACTCTTTGAAAATAAGGACAAACAGGAGCAATTAGAGGCTAAAAGTTTCCTCCTCAAACTGGGCACATAAACAATATGACTCAAGCACAAATAAGGTCTTTTGTTAAATAGTATCCTAAAGCATAATGTCTAAGTGAATTTATAGAAAACAGACAGTTTATTTTATAAACTCAGAAGTAATGACTCTATTAGTGGCCTACTGATTTTAAAGCTTGCTTAAACCAGGACAACACTAAGTCACTGAAAAAGTTTCAAAATTGCAAGTTTTGTAAACGCCCTACAAGCTTGCCTATACGCGAAGTATTGATGACTACACTTTATATAGTGAAACAAAGCAGGTTTCAAAACGGACTCTTTAATCCCTATAGGCATGCTGTCTAATAATAGATTAAGACAGTTTTAAAGAACTCGTTTCAAGAAAATATAAACCACTCAATTAAATCAACAGTGAGCTAATCGTTAACCATATTAATTTAATTAAAAGTAAATGAGTTTAGATATCTAAGCAGAATTTCTAGTGTTGTCCCCTATAGGCATGATATCTAATTTTAATATTGATTTTTTAGAGAATTGAAAGCATTATGACAAATGAAAACACATATAAACACTTGTCATAACAGGATCTGGGTTAAATTATATACTATAGGCATGGCATCTACTTGTGAGGCTGATTTTAAGACTTATAAACATGATTTCTATTGTAGAATCACTTGAAAACCTATCGGCATGATTGTAATATGACAAGATGTAAAAGTCCTATAGGCATATTTTTTACTTGGTACAACAATCATATCAAAATGTAAAGTCTTATATACATGGTTTCTAGTTATAAATGCAAACACACAAATTGTAGAGTCTTATATGAATGGTTTCTATCCGTATCACCCCACAAACATGTAGCTACCCACCCTTTTCACTAATTAACCCAATATTCGTGTACAAGTTATTACAGACAAATAAATGAAATATATAAGTAGATAAGAAGATAAGAAGTTATTCTATAGGGAGCCTTCAATTAGGCCCGGTTTCCAAAGCCTCCAATAACCTCATGTTGACATCTAATTTTTCTCTATATATATTTTAATATAAAAAATACCTTCAAAATAGCATATTTATGCATATATAAGTATGCCCAAATGTTTATTACTTTTCCTTAATTTTTAAAGGTTTTTGAATCAATTTATTCCCCTATTTTATCCATAAAAACCCAATAATTATTTTTAAAAAATATTACTTTTGGTGATTCACTTGTTTAAATTTTATATATATTCTAAAATATAGTTAAGGGAATTTTATATATTTTTAACAAATTTATTTAGTATTATTTAAAAGCTAAATTGCATTATTGTAATATTAGCCTCTTTTAGGATTTAATTACGTTTACATTTACAAAAATTAAGTCTTACATTTTAAAATAGTTAATTATACGTTGTAAATTATTTTAGTGCTCTCAATTTTTTTTCAGAAACTTATTTACTATTTTTTATAAATAAAAAGGAAAAATTATCTATTTAAATCCCAAATTGGGTTTCAATTATAACCCAAATGAACCCCCCAATCTCCCCATCCCAATTTCATTTTAAACCCAATTTCATTTTAAACCCAATTACCCCGACCCAATTTCACTCGAACCGAACCAAACCCAAACCCCTACCTACTTCTTTAATCCCATTTGGCCTTCAATAGTTAAACCCAAAAGACCCCTAAACCTAATTCATTTCTTACCTACCGCCACCCTTGAATCCCTCTTCTCTTTCATCTCTCTCTGAAAAACCTAAAAACCCTAGCCACCGCCATCAAACTACATCCTAATTCACCTTAATACCTACCTAATCCATGGCCTTCCATGGTCATTTAAGACCTGTACCAGCTTTCCATGGCTTCTATGTATTTGGTTCTACGATTTCATGACTAGACTTCGAAGGATTTTGGTCTAGTCCATACTTGAGTGGTATTCATGGCCTTTCTCCGGCCAGCCACGACCTTTTTCCGCCATTCATGGCCTTTCGGGGCGGGTCCTTGACCTTTTCCGATGTCACGACCCAAGTTCACATATCGTGAACATGTCATGACGGCACCTAGTTTTCACGACTAGGTAAGCCTAACATATTTCAGAATTAACAACTTTTATGAAAAATACTAACTAAAGTTAAATATCATCGGGAAATATATAAAGTTGTCGCCTGGCACATACACTGTAACACTAAAATTTAGAAACAATTCCCAAAACCCGAAATCTCATGGGCAACACATGCTAAAAGAGTATCATAACATGCTCTACACCAGAGTATCTAAACAACACGAAAAGAAGGGAAAGGGGGGCTATCTACTACAACTAGAATGGAATAGAGACTTTGGGTCTGCGGACGTAGTAGATATAACTCGAGTCCCCACTAATGCTCTCTGTGGCGAGGATGATGTGCCTGGGAAGAAGTATCAGGGTCTAGAAATGAAAATCATGTGCAGAAGAGGCGTGAGTACACCATAGTGGTACTCAATAAGTGCAAGCCTAACCTCGATCGGCTAGTGACGAGGAAGGTCAAGGCCCTACTGAGGTAAAACATAATAATCAATATGATAATGAGAAGACAATATGAGTATAATCACAACGAGAATCTAGCAAGATAATAAGTGAAGACAGTAACAGAGAACAAACATAATCAATGAGTAGAGGTACTAACCACAACTGGATATTTATCATCGGGGATCTCCTGGTATCCTGAGGATCTCCTGGTATCCTCATCATAACACGAGGGATCTCCTAGTATCCCAAGGATCTCCTAGTGTCCTCCATTTTATACATGAGGGATCTCCTAGTATCCCAAGGATCTCTTGGTATCCTCCATTTATAATCATTTCTGTGCCTGGGGATCTCTTGGTATCCAGCACTCTCAGTCATAGAACATAACACTTGCAAGGGAGCTCCCGCGATGCCGTGCCGTAGTCCCAAATTGTAAACATACCACAATAATTCAAATATTGTTTAATGCTAAGTAAGAAAAATTAATAGTATTTCTATTATAGCATGCTTCACGGAGGACAAATAATACAGTTTAGGCAAATAAGCAAGTAAGTCAGCTAAAACATGCTCTTCTTAAGCTAACACAGGTTGAATTGCATTTAGAATAGGCAAATATGGAAGAAAAACACAGTTTTAAATATTCTAAGTAAAACGGATTTTCAAAAACATTCTCAAGTACATGCTCATCATCTCGCTTACAAGGAATTTGAAACAACAAATAATATATCCTAAGGGTAGAGGTCTCCCACACAAAGTTAGACAAGCCACTTACCTCGAACCGGTACCAAAAATCAACTACGAACAACGCCTTTGCCACGAGTATCCGACTCCGAATGGCCCAAATCTATTCAATCCAATTACATAATGTAAATAACACCGCAAGTAACTAATTCCACTATTAAATTTACAGCTAAGGCGCAAAAATAGGTAAAATGACTAAAATGCCCCTTAGTCTAACGCATCAGAATTGAATAATTTTTATATTTTTAGAAACATCATACTCTCACGAGTCTAACCATACCAAAATCTTCCCAATCGAAGGTCAAATGCCCTTCAAAATCCCATGGTTAGGTCTAACAACTATTCCCTAATTTTATTTCAAATATTCGAAATTAAAGGTTGAATTTAAGATTAGATTAGTGGGTTTTAGTCATAGAAGAGTAAAGAATCGTTACCCAATCTTTGCCTCTGATAAAACACTCAAAAAAACCCTCAAATCCGAGCTCTCTAGCTTGAGTTTTGTTAACACTGGAAGAACCCCTGTTCTGAAACATTAAATACTGTTCAGGGGTTTAAAGCATCTCGAACGCGGAGGGTCTCTCGCGTTTGCGAAAAGGAAATATCAGTTGGTCCAGATATGCCCTGTGTGATCACGAAGGAAGGAGTGCGAACGCGAAGGCTTGGGGATCAAGAACTACACGAACGTGGTTAAGGGCACGCGAAAACGATAGAGGGAACAGTGAAGCTTCACGGACGCAGAGGCTCTATGCGAACGCGAAGAGGTACTGTCCCGCTTCTCCAAAATTACATGACGCAAACGCGGCAGAGGTTCTGAAAACACGATGAAGGGACAAGCTCCCACTATGCGAACGTGATGGCTTCTTCGCGAATGCAAAGAAGGAATCAGACCTGCAATTTTCTGCAGCAACTTCCAAGCTTCAATTGCTTCGTTAAGCATCAGAAACACACCCGAGGCCCTCGGGTCCTCAACCAAACTTACAAACATATGCCATAACATTATTAGAACTTGTACCAATCCATAAAACATCTAAACAAATGTTGGAAACTCGAATTAACCAATGATTTGAACCTAAGAACTTTAAAACTCAACCAAACTCGCTTTCGATAAAAAATCTAACCAAATCATATCCAATTGACCTAAAATTTTGTACGCACGTCCCAAATGATATGAAGGTGCTATAGAAACGTTTAGAATCCCATTCCAACCCTTGGATAGAAAATTACTGTCGGACCAGAAACTTCACAATTCTAAATTTCGGAATTTGTAGCCTAAATGAGCTACGGACCTCCAAAACACATTCCGGACACGCTTCCAACCCCAAAATCACCTAACAGAGCTAACGGAACTATTGGATTTCCACTCCGAGACCGTCTTCACACTGTCCTGATCACGGACTACTTTCCAATACTTAAGCTCTCATTTAGGACTAAGTGTCCCAAAACGCTCCGAAGCCTAACACAGAACGTCTCGGCAACCCAAAATAGCAGAAATGAACTTAAGGGAAGACGTTAATAGGGGAACGAGGCGTAAATTCTAAAAACAACTGAACGGGTCGCTACATCTGGTTATATCGTTAAATTTCGAGATCTTTCTCATTTCTTTTGGGGTTTCTGAAATCCTAGTCTCTAAGATCTTCGATTGCTTTCAGATCTACCTAAGACATGTGCTTAACGTAAAATTTTAAGTATTTTTCTCGAAGTTTTTTCAACGTTGCTTTCAAAATGACTCTTCATTGTTCTGATTAGGGTTCTCCTTTTAGTTATTTCAAAAATATCTTCTCTGATTCTCGATGTTGTTTTATGACTTTACTATGAACTGTCTGTTACTCTTTTCTTCTACTTGAGTTAGCATATTAAAAACCCTAATTTTATTTGGGTCGTATTCGAATCCTAAAGTTGTTCTTTTAAATTTATACTTGTTTAACTAAGTTCCTCGTTCTTGTATGACTTATTTGTGTTACCATTTTTTAAAACTCAATTGTTGTTGAAAAGCCCTAAGTATTTGGGGCATGAAATTGTTTGTTTGAGTGCTTGAATCGACTAAAAGCTTTTGTTTTAGACTTTCTTTTGTTTATGTGACTTATCTGGTTTTTACTATCTTTCAAATCGACTATGGATGAAACCTTAAATTTTCAAAAGGTTCCCTCACCTGCTACTGTGAGACGTTTGCATGTTTCTAATACTATGTTTTCTTCACAGTTGATTCAATGTGACTTGACCTACTTGATTTCTATGCTTCGAATGTTTTCTTTACTACTGAACCCTGGCTTATTTCTGCCACTACTGCATGCTTGTGATTATCTCTTTTGCCAATGTGCTTGGCCTCGCATGTCTGATGTCTTCTGTTCACTCCTTTTATATACTAAAGTGCATAAGCATGTCTCTTCTTTGACTGACCCTAATCATGTGACTGATTTCAAAGATTTTCTTTTATGAACCCTAATTTCACACGCATGTTTGGAATTGATTGATTTTTTCCCTTTACTGTGATATTTTGCCTTACTGATCTTTTTCCAAAATAACCATATTCCTGTATTTAGACTTGACTACTTACTTAATGCTTGTACTACTTCTTTTATGGCAATAATCAGTCTGTCACTAAACTGATCTCTTTCTTTATTTGAATTTGTTACTACCGCTAAACAATGATTCCTAGGGGAATCATTTGTATAATTGATTCTGACTGTTGATTTTTTCCATATTTGTATTAAAACTTTACTTATTACCTCTCCTTCACTCGTTTTCAAAAAGTTATAAATACCCTGCACCCCTCTTCTCTCAAACACGAGGTGAACCACTTGAGTCCAGAATACACATTTCACTCAAAACTCTCTCTCTTTTCTCTATTAATACTTGTGTTGCTGCCTTGTCTAGCCCAATGAAAGCTAAGGCTAGGCTATGGAAATTTACTTACTTTTCTTTCTGCATTTGCTTCAAACATAAAAAACAACATATTTTCTTTACTATTTCCTTCTCTCTTGCATGTTTCCTGCTTGTGTTTAATCAAGTTTCATTCCTAGTGCATGCTGTAAATCAATATGTTTTCTTTATGTATGAATTCTGTCAGTCACTTACTATGACTTATGAATCCCAAGCCCCCATATCCCCATGTGTTTATATTCTCTGGTTTGTTTGAGGGCATGTCAGCATTAGACATTGCTGTGCATGACCCCAAACGTGACCCTTCCTAGGGTCACATGCTTCATATCCCTTCTATGTGTTGTGTTCTATGGCTGGCTTATGGGCATGCCAACACCATCTATTGTTGTGCATGCCGAAGCCTGACCCCTTCTTATGGTCATATGCTCCCCGTAATGAATTCCCAAACCCCTAAGCCCTTTGTATAAAAATGTTGATTCTGTATACTGTTAGCTTTACTACTACTGTTTTCCAATCACCATTACCCGTCTCTATTTTCCACACAATTTTAAATCTCCGTTTCTGCACTTCCATTATACTCTTAGACTTAGGTTCTGACCCTCTTGTGTGAGCCTTGTATTGGGATTCATGAGTTGGACACATAAGGTCTTGCCCTTCCACACTGTAGTTATCTCTATCTATTTATGCAAACTTGGGTATAAGCACTCCCCGGGGTCTCTCGAGACCCTTAGGGAACTTTGACACACCCAAGTCTCAGAAAGGCTTTGAAATAAATGGCATTTGAGGTGGTTTTTCTATAACTCAGAGAGGAAGTCAAGAATCAGGCTTCCTCTAGTTGTAACTTCTTTTTTTATACACTTTTCTGATGTAATTTATTTTTTGATATGTAATAAGTTGCAATCAACATTGGGGTTGGTTAGTGAAAAGGGCTGGGTAATTGTGCATGTTTAACTATTAAAAAGGTAGAGAATATGCCTATAGGACCTGTTTTCTGCATGTTTAACTCTGCAAATAGAGAACCTGTCTATAGGTCTTGTTTAAATTCTGCATGTATAACTTAGCATTTAGATAATATGCCTACAAGATTTGTCTTAAATTCTACATGTTTATTGCCCCACTTAGACACCCTGCTCTTAGGATCTAATTGGTTATAATCCAACATCATGTCCAAAAGATTAAAATCTGTACCTTTTTGTAGAAATAATGCCTATAGGAATTGCGAGTAAATCCTGCCTGCTTCATTTTACATTCGACTAGATATCATGTCTATAGGAGTTAAAATTAGCAATAATAGATATCAATTTCTATAGAATCCGAAACTAGTCTAGCCTAAAATCAGTTAAACTCATGATGTTGTGAACTAATTTTTAAAACAACTTTCTCTCTTTTTATTAATACGATTTAGAAACCATGTCTATAGGATCCAAATTTCATAGTTCAAAACTCTTACTGCTTTGCCACATTCTGAATCAGTAATCGATATCATGTTTATAGGATCCCACCCAAACACTTATGCAAGCCTTAGGTGATAATGACAATAAAATTGAACCCGCCCGTGTTAATTAGTAATTGTTACAACCAGCAGGAATACCTGATTTGGACTTCTTATCTGAGTTATGTAATAAACTGGTCTGCCTCAATAATTAAAACTCCCCTTGCCTTAGTATTTTAAGTTCAGACCCTGACTGTGTTTAAGTCATGCTATTTATGTGCTTTGCTTGATGACTTATACATGAGCCTTTTAGTTGTTTACATGTGTCCCCTTAATATACAGTCCTATGTGTCTTTGTATGTCGCCTTAGCTTTTTGACCTTTTGAAACCTAAAAGTTAGCCTAATATCCCTCCCCATTAGGAGTAATAGTCCAAAGTTCCTCCGGGAATGATAGGAATAGGATGGGTAATATCATGCAATAGTGGTCGAGACCAATCCGTGCTTTAATACCTCCACAAAGGTGGGAAGAATAGATATGGATATGATGATCAATGCGCTAATACCACGTGTATCCCCTCTTTTGAGGAGTGTCATACTGGGTATCACATTGATGTGATCCATATTACAAATAAACCTAGGACTCCCCTCTTCCCTTTCCTTTAAATATTTATATAATTGTAACTTCTCTTCAAAATTCGCCTTCTAATTGTTTTCGAACTTTTATATGTTTCAACTTAAATCCCCTACTACTTGAGCCTATACTTGTCTATAAGCTAAATTGTACAAATTCACAAAAAATTATTTGGCCGAGAACTACACTTGTGGATTCTAAGGGGTGCCTAACACCTTCCCCTTAAGGATAATTTCAAGCCCTAACCCTATCTCTAGTTATCTAACAAACTTATAAGAGAACCTTATAGGTGTCTTAATGCACCTTAAATCATTAGGTGGCGACTCTTCAAATTCAAAACCCAGTTCCCAAAAGGAATGAGTTGTCCTATACCAAATGTCATAAACCCAATTTTCCAATGCAAAGAAGGAAAAATGGGCGCGATAGCATGGCGACTCTGCTGGGGATATTTAGGCTTTTACCATTTCAGATTGTTCTTGTGAATTTTTAACCTCCCTTATGTGCAATTACTTGCTTAAATTCCTTAAGCGTTTAATTTCTTTTCGAAAGCAAGACTGACTTATCTTCTTCATTTTTTTTCCTTTATTGCTGCCTTAAATTATCAAACTATTATATTTACTACTTTCTGAACATGAAAATATGTGCTAACATGCTTTAAATTATCGCACAATCATGCTCAACATCATACTCCACTCGTGCCAAACAAATACCATAGCAACGCTTATAGTGGTTGTGCTCTTTTTATATTTTCACCCCTAATTTTGGAAAGGCATATTTGGGGTAAAACCAGTTGATCAGTAGTGCCTTCGACAGTTCCGTGCCTTCCCCCTTGAGTTGTTCACTCGAGGGTACCAGTATAAAACTGCATAGAAACCTTATTCTGTTCAAATTGTGCATGCATCATGGTCAGATCTAGTCGGGCCAGTTATGTTGTCCACATAATGACTCTTTAAGATAGTCTTGTCCGAAGTCCACTGGGTTTCCCTAAACCCAAACGGACATCACCACGTTATATGCATTTATTTCGAGAACTAAATGCTTTCTGCTAATTGTTGGTATTAAATAGCTGACTGGTGGGGGTAAGGGCCTAACCTTATTTGTCTTGCAGAAATATGAGGCACGAAATCCCTAGATTTGTAATGGTCACCAACATCTACCCAAGACTGCTAATCTAGTGGAAATATCTTCACTCTAGTGATCAAACTCTTGTCAAAAAGTATCTAGGAAACTTGCCTTCTCTCCTGGAAATTCAAACAAACAACAAGATCATTGAAGCTTCCACACTGTTTTTGGATTGTGAAAGTACTGTATTCCGCTTTGGGGACATTGAAATGACACCCTTGCTAGAGGATATAGGAGAATTAGCCGGTCTAGTATGGGAACTCTGGGTCTGTTGATGCCTGAAAACCGTAAAGGTAAGGGCATCATCAAAATGACGGGCTTGAAGAAGAATCCAGAATTGACATGTCTGAAGGTATCCTACATCCCTTCGGACTATTTGTATGAAAGGTACGGTCACAACAAGTCCTGTCGTACCTACCCTCACGAGTTTTTCCATCACATCCTTGGGGCACATCCATCGGATGGTCTTCATTTTCATGTTTTGTTTCCTGGGGTTGATCGTGTTTTCAATGAAGAAATCAAGAATCAGTCTGGCTATGGTAACTAAGACCCTAATGGAAGGAATTGGTAGGAAACCATTCAACATTGTGCCCATGATCATTGGGAACATATACTGAGCCTTAGAGAAGTGTTAACAAGGAGCAAAACACTTCGAAGGCTGCAATTTATTTCTCCAACTCTGGCTCATGGAGCATCTCCAAATGGGTGAATACCGATAAGAGATTCAACGAAGGGACTGGGATGATCACATCGCTTTCCATTATCGGAAGCGAATGAATTACGTCCCCAATATGTTCGCTCAACCAGAAGATGCCAAAGGATGGGTTGAGCTGTTTGACAATCTAATTAAAGAACAAGTTCAATGTATGTTCGAGTAGTTTCCAATCGAGGAGTTCATCCCCCGATCCCGAGATGCACCTTTCCTGATATTGATTGGTCTGAGAGGAACCTATCCTTATATTCCTCTGCGAGTTATGAGACAAGTGGGTAGGAAGCATTTTATACCTAGGGTCGACAAGATGATTCATTTCTGGGCTGACTTCTAGAATGATGATAGTCCGTACAAGTTCCAGGCTCATCATATGTGGCATTGCAAGATCATAATGGGGAGGGATACCATCAAGCCAGACAGGTATCATGCTGGTTCTGCTCATTTCTGCCCAGGTTGGTTGGAAGACAATCATGATGGTCTGGGCCAACCAAGATTTGACCGAGGTCACAGAATTATAGATGAAAGGGCTGGGGCACACTCAAAACAACCAATTGTGCAAAAGGATCTGAGAGTACGAAAGCAAACATTGCATGATAAAAGAGTCAAACCAGAAGCTAATTGAGGAATGGAAGGACATGGCTATCAGTGCCTACAAGCGACTAGGATACTTGGAGCAAGGCATAGTGGAGTTAGAGAAAAAGTTTCTCAAGAGGTTCGAAAACTACCAAAATGCTGAAGGAATCGAAAGTGGACATCAAGCCATGGCCTACCTATTGTTGGGACTTTGCGAGTTGGGAAAGCAATTCAACGGAGCTAAGGATGCCGAATATGGGGAAGGCCCTTCTGGGACCATGTAGATAGGAGTTTTTCTTTTCGCTTTATAAAATGTATTAAGGCCAATGGCCATTAGTGATTTTCATTTCCTGTTTATTTAGTGTCAATATGGTGTTCGTCTATTTTTATCAATAAAATAAGGCATTTAGCATCCTTAGTTCTCCAAATCAATATGTCGCTAGGCCCACCTCAGGAATAAACAGGTCCCCAAATCGGGACACAATTTGCATTCCCGCACTATGATTTTAATACCACAATACTCTTTATGATCTTCACTACCTTGGTTACCTTTTGTTTTTTTTTTGTTTTTATTATTCACATTCTCAAAGGTTAGTTCGTGCACTCTGGCAACATCATCCTACTCCATGAGATCCAGGGGCCCTCCACCCGCTCCTCCTCTTAGTCCAGTCAAAAAGAAGAACAAGGGCAAGATGGAAGATTTGAAGATGTCAAAAAGGAGAATTCAACTGAACAGGTAGAGGCCACTAATGGTCATGGTACTCAGGTTCTTAAGGAAAATGTATCCCAACTTGAAATGAAATTGCTTAAATTCCAGGAAGAGCTCGATCAAGTCCGGAATCTGGCAAGCCTGTCATTTTCCCTCAGCACCCCAAATATCAACTGTTCCAATACTCAAAACCCTATACCACCTCAAAACATCCCGAAGCAACAAAATCATCCTGCTGCTTGCACTATTCCATCAAAGACCCACTGCAACACCTGCTACCTCTCAAATAACACTCCGCTACTCATCCCAGAACTCCAAAACTCCAAAAATGACAACTTTCACACCCACCATAACACCCCCATATACTTGGAGACCATGCTACACTCCACCCTACCTATCTCAAGCACACCCGAGTCTGGTGATGAAGACCTACTCATCAAGAATCTGGCTGGGGAACTTAAGAAATTGACTAGCCAGATTCAAGGCATGGAAGGAAGCAAAGGAATGAGGGGCTGAACTATGAAGATCTTTGCGTACAACACGATGTCGAACTGCCCAAGGGGTACAATCCTCCAAAGTTCAAAATATTTGATGGTACAGGGGATCCAAGGGTCCATTTGCGGACATACTATGACAAGCTGGTTGGAGTAGGGAAAGACGAGAGAATCAGCATGAAGTTGTTCATGAGGAGTCTGAAAGGAGATACCTGGTACATCAGCCAAGAACCGAATAAATCGTCAAACTGGGTAGGCATGGCATCCAACTTTATGGATAGGTTCAGGTTTAACATAGAAAATGCACCGGATGTGTTCTATATTCAGAATCTGAAGAAGAAGCCTATAGAAATGTTTCGCGAGTATGCTAATTGTTAGAGGTCCAAAGATGCTAAGGTAGGACCGTGACGGTTGCACAAAGAACCAAATATCCTATCAAATACCAAACTTACCCACCACCTCCACTCACATATCAGCCTAATTCGAACTACCAAGCACCCTCACCCTCTTATCAAGCTCCACCGCCACCTTAACAATCACCTCCACCTCCCACATATCAGTCTACTTCGCCCAGATATTCCCAACCCGCACATTTCAACCAAACTTACAATGCTCAACCATCCAATTATAAGTCACCTCCCGTCCGTCAAAACTTCCCTAGTCCCCCATCTAATTTCGATCTCAGACCTCCAAAATAATATACAGCCATCGCTTAACCTATTGACAAGTTGTATGAGAGACTCAAAGCTGCTATGTCAACCCTATCCCTGCTGCAACCCCTGAGAACCCTTCTCAGTATGTTAACCCAAACAAATCCTTTACATACCACACTAGCGTGAATGGGCACACCATCGATGAATGTCATTCCTTGAAAAACAAGATCCGGACTTTAAGTGATAACAAGATTATTGTGGCTAAGGAACCCGCTCCAAACGGCTGCAATAACCCTTTACCAGACCATAAGGGTAAAGACATTAACATGATTGAAATAGAGGATGATTTGGATCCCGAGGGATCAATCGGGTTGATCGCAGAAAGTGATAATCGAAAGAAGACAGTGTTGCGCCCCCTTTTTCTCGCGAAATCAGGTTTATGACATTTGGGAGCACAACTGGTTCCCTTTTAGGAGTCGGGTTTTGAATTGAAGAGTCGCCACCTAATGATTTAAGTGCATTAGGACACTAAGCATGATTTGGTTTGAGCAACCAGAGATTGGGTAAGGGTTTCAAATTACCCCAAGGGAAAGGTGTTAGGCACGACTCAGGATCCACTAGTGTGGTTCCCGGTCAAACTATCGTTGTGACTTAAGAGAAAATAACGCGTAGCCAAAAAACTTCAAATAAGAGGGGATTTTCACATAATAACAAATAAGCAAACTTAGAAAGAACCAAAAGAAAGCTGATTTTGTCTGAAAGGAATAGTTTGAAATTTTGAGAAGAAGCAAAAAAACAAAGGGAAGGGGGTCCTAGGTTTAAAAATAATATGGATCACCCCACACAACATCCGCTAATCACTCCTCAGAGAGTTTCTACACGTGATGTTATCGCATGGTCATCATATCCATATCTACACTTTCCCACCCCATTAAGGTATTAAAGCACGGAATGGTCTTATTTGCTTATTGCATGCTATTACCCGCCCCAATCCAATTAGTCCCAGAGGTATTTGGGACTAATAATCCTAAAGGGAAGGGATATTAGGCTTGTTTATAGTTTTAAAGGAAAAAACTCTAAGGCGGCATACAAAAACATGTATAGCAAGTTGGGGAGAAGCACATAGCAAGTAAAAGGCTCAGATATACCTTCTTTTATAGAGAAGCACATAATTTAGTATGTCTTGCATATACAGTTTAAGGTCTGATTAAAAGCTTAAGGGTTGAGGAAGACTGATTTATTACACAATTCCGATAAGAAGTCCGAATTAGCCCTGTTTGCTGGATGTAGTTAATACAACACATTCAGTTTATAATTTTATCCTAAGGCTTGACTAAGTGTTGGATGAGGATCCTACGAGAATGATGTCTACTGATTTCAGAAAATAATAAAGTAAACTAAATACATACTGTCCAAGAAGGGTTTCCAGATTATTAAAGAAAACCAAGTTTTTAGCAAAAGGTTATAAGTTTTGCAGATGATAGCACATCGTTATTACTGGTTTTAGACTTATAAGCGAGTGAAGCGATTTAGACTTGATTAATAGCTCCTATAGACATTCTTTTTGTGCATTGTTGATTTTAAACCCTTTTATAGACACGGTAAAATGCATAATACTTATGGACATGATGTCTAGATGCTGAGTTTTATTTAAGGCCTTTGACCATGATATATGATTGAAGTTGATTGATTAAGACCTATAAACATGATTGCCTGATGAAGAATAGATATATAAGATTTAGAAAGAGCTATAGGCATGTTTTCTATATGCATATGTAGAATTTAGATTTTTAGATACTTGTGGACAGATTTCTATATAAGAGAATGCAGAATACCTATCGGTATAGTATCTATATGAGAAACACAGAAACACCTATAGGGAGGATATCTATGTGAGAATGCATAATTGCAAAAATACCTATATGTGAGTGCAGAAAATTAGAAATAACTATAGGCGGGATATCTATATGAGAGTGCATAAATTCATAAATATCTATAGGCAAGATATCTACCCTGTGCATACATAGTTACCTGCCCTTTTTACTAGCCATCCCCAAGAGTTTATTACAAAATTATTACAGCCCAGAATAAAATAAAAGAATACATCAGAAATTAAAAGTACAACCAAGAAGAACCCGATTCAGGCTTCATTTCTGAAATATGAGGTAAACAAATTCCAAATATCATGATCCAAAGCATTTCTCCCATTTGAGTGTGTTAGAGTTCCCTAAGAGTCTCAGATGAACTCTAGGCAGTGCGCACACCCAAATACCTTATCAGATTAGGACAAGTGCAGTGTGGAAAGGCCAGCCCTCGAGTATCCAAGTTCAGAGGGAACTCAAGGTCCCAAGAAAAGGCTCACAAGAAGGGGGCAGAACTTAAAGACTAAGAGAGAGTGCAGGTGAAGAAACTGTATTTTGTGAGGAGGAAAGGGAAAGGGAAACATATCAAATAAGTACACATAGGAGTATAAGGGAATGAGGGATTGTAAAGAGGCAGAGGCAGGCTTGTGGGCATACCCAGTAATGGGGAACGCTGGCACACCCATAATCCTGTTAGAACACTATTATAGGCTAGGATCCTAAGGGACCAAGTTTGATTCATGGTCAAAAATTTACATATTTGCCTTGCTCCAAACCATAACTTAACACATAGGGGGTAGGGGTTTGGGATTCATACCAGAACAAGCAGAAAGAGGTCAACATACTAAGGTAAGTGTTTAAATCATGCAAAAATAGTAACTAGACATAGATGCAAAACTGTAACTAAACATATTGTTGTGATGCTAAAGCTTAAATCAGGACATACCGATTTCAAAGAACAAATAGAGAAACACAGCATATTTTGTATACGGCCCACAATGCAGTCAGGAAGAGAGAATAAAATTTTGTAAGTGAGAGTTCATAAGGATTGTAAATGAGTTAGAATGAGTCGTGCATTTATAGTGTGAAAATCAGGCAAAAGTAAGGTAAGAAAATTGTTAAGGAACTAATTATCAATTAAGAATCAATCACATAAGAATTCCCTTAATTAAGGAATTTATACTCAAATAGGAAAACTATTTAAGGAAAGAAGTCAAATAAACATCTTGTGCGAAGCATGCAATTAGGGGCAAATAAATAAAAAGTTATTTAAGGGCATAATTTTGAAATACATGGTTGTACAGATAAGGTAATAAAATAAAATATTAGCCATTGAATTGAAGGTCAGGGATCTCGTAATTAATAATCCATAAATCAACCAAGTCATAAAATTTGAGAAAGGTTTTAACTAAAGTCGAATTACAGGGAAATCAATAAACAAGGAAAGAAATCAATCAGGCCTATTCCGAAGGAGGTCTGAACTAATCAAAAATTTGAAAGCCATTTTAGAGGGAAGTTCATCACAGATAAAGAGCATAAAAACATCAGGCGTGTGAGAAGGGATCAAGTAAAAGGTTTTATAGAGTTTGGCAAAAGTCGGAGTTGTATGAAGAAACAAAATTGATATAATGGCCATGAAACTTAATGAAGCAGTAGATGAAACAATTCCATGAACTCAAATAGGTCCAAAAATTAGGGTTTTCAAAATTAGGCAAGTTCAAAGATGAAGATTCAACAAATCACGTAGCCATGGGTCTCAAAACTTGGTTGAACCCCACATTTTAGGGTTCTTGTCATTTATAGAGACGAAAGAGCAGGTGACTAAGGGGAAAATATATTATTTGAAAACATGTTTAGGGGTCTGAGAAAAGAACCGAGACCCTTAACACGTCTTTCAATAGCAAAAAAAAACTCATGAACAACATAGTAAAAGAGTAGCATGTGAAACATAGTAAAGATACTCATAGGAACATAGTAGAAGAATTGATAAGAAACATAATGGAAAAATTAATAAGAACAGTAGGAGAAGCATATTAGGAGAAACTCAACTAGAACACTTAATAGGAAGCAAATGCAGGAACACGTAGAGGAAAATATAGTGGAAGAAACACAGAAGAATACAATAGAGGAAAATACAGTAGAAGAAACACACAAGAACACAGTAGAGGAAAATACAGTAGAAGAAACACACAAGAACACAATATAAAAATACAGTAGAAGAAACACACAAAAGAAAGATAAAGTGAGAGAAACTTTAAAATATTCTCAAAAAAAAACCTAGGTCGGAAAGAGAAACAATTTTTGAAAGTAGTTTTTGAAAGAAAAGTCAAGAGAATCGTTTAAAAAGCCTAAGGAGAGCATAGATCTGGAACATATCGATCAGAAAAACCTCAAAACTAGGCTTTTCAGAGGAACCCAAACGATGAGAAAGTCTTGGATCTGAGCAAGAGGAGTCGAGACCAGGCTTCGTAAAAGACATAGCTTGCCGGAACAAGGCCAGAGATGGCCATGGAACTCGAGTCGACAAAGGTTTGAACCCCAACTCTTCATGATCAAGTCATGTAGTTTTAGTAAACCAAACTTGAGGAGCCATATGTGTCTTGGTAGGTGGTTAAACCACCATAGATTTAGGTTAGAAGGTGATTGGAGAAGATGAAAAGGATTCATTGGAGAGGAGGGGATGAGGGAGGGTTCTAGAGAGAACTAGAGGTTAGAGAGATATACACGAGTGAGGGAAAATGAGGGGTATTAAGGGGGTTGTTTGATTAAAAAAGGTAAGGGCAGATCTAGATCGTTGCTCAAAATTGATCATCGGCCAAGATTTGATTCGGGTTGGGTCGGGTAGTTATAGGATTGGGCTTGGGGTCTTGGGTGGTTTGATTTGGGTTGGGGACTGGGTTTAATTAGGCCAGATTTTACGCTAAGATTGATTTGAATTGGGTTGTTATTTAAATAGCGGTTTTTTCCTTTAAAAATTTTTAAAAATTGTACATTAATTTCTATATGAAAGCATCAAAATGTTTTATAATACATAATTATCAAATTAAAAATATAAAATATCATTGTATGAATATGAGACGAATGTAAACCTGAAATGGCTTATATTTAAATTATGCAATTTTATCCAAAAAAATACGAAATAAATTTGGAAAAATGTGTAAACATACCTTAGCTGTATTTTAATATAAACATGAGACTCCAATAAATGAACTACTAAAATGATAATTTTTCTTGACAAAATAAGGCAATAAATTGAATTGAAAATCTTAAAAAAAAATAAGAAAAATAATGTAGTTGCCCCTCTTTACCCAGGAAGGATGAAAGAGTTGTCGGGTAAAGATATGATGGCCAATTTTGAATGAACGAAGTGGTTTGAAGAGGTTGACCGTGCTCTGGTTTTTGAGCTGTCTACATATCTCTAGTCTTGCAGGAATCAGGACATATGTAGTTCGGGATTTGTCGGGTGGAGTATGATGATGGAGACTTTTCAAGAACGTGCGCAATGATATAAACAGTTAAGGTCTAACAAGGCTGCGGGAGCTGGAGCGGGATTGCTCCTGCCGAGATGGTTGTTGCTCACCGGCTTACCTACAAATAAGTAACAAAAGCATATATATTGCATAAGTTTAAACATGATGCAAGTTTCCGTCTGACCATGAATGTTATCTTTGTACGGTTAGGATAACGTCCACAGACCATGACATCCTCGGCCATGAAGTGTATATTAATGAATTCGCAAGACATGAATGATGCTCTTGGGCTATGAGAATGATACCTACGAACTATGATGCCTTTGAATAATGATATGCAAAAGATTAGGCGTCCTCAATACAGAAGGTGGCGATCTTTCTGTCTTACAAGTATAAAGATGGGGATCTATTAGCCATGCAAATATATAAATGGATCGGCGATTTTCAGCCATGCACGTGTAAATAAAGGTGGCGATCTTTCAGTCGTGCAAGTGTTAAATAAGCAGTGATCTTTCAGCCATGCAAGTGTTAATGAAGCGGCAATTTTTCAGCCATGCAAGTGCAGATGGTTGTGATCTTTCAGCCATGCGAGTGCAGATGGAGGTAGTGCATAACCTCGGAAGACATAATGGTAGCCTTATGCAATGCAGAGAATGCGGATGGAGATAGTGTTTGGTCTTGAAAGGCAGAATGGTAGCCTTATTCAATGTAGGGAATGCAGATGGAGACAATGCTTAGTCTTAAAAGGTAGAATGGTTGCCTTATGCAATGCAGGAAATTTAGATGGAGACACTGCTTAATCTCGGAAGGCAGAATGGTAGCCTTATGCAATGCAGGAAATGCAGATGGAGATAATGCTAGTCTTGGAAGACACAATGGTAGCCTTATTCAAGAGATAAAAAAACAAATGGTGATAGAGTTTCTTAGCTGGTAGCTGATCATGATATTAAGGCTGCTGGGGATATTATATGCGAAACTGTGAATAGGTGTAACGGTTTCAAGAGTTGTATTACGGAACAGTATGAGTGCATAATATATATTTGATGATTTGCAACTTGGGCACCTCCATCCAAAGAAAAATCGTGAGTATTGTAAAGGGAAAAGGTTAGTTCATATCCCTCCTGATTTTGCTTGACCTGCTTAGCTCTGTTTCGATGATATCATGTGTATCATTGGGTTAGCGTTTGCTAAACAAAGCGATTTTAATAACAAACATGCACGATTTAGTAAAAATATAGTATACATGCATAATCGAGAATGGTTTTCTTTAGATAAATCGACGACTGCGACGCAGTTCAAGACATTGCAACTTTCCTTGCTTCTAAATTTTGAGGGTCCTTCTAAAAATTCTACCCCAGTTTATGGGGATGCTACTTTTGACGGCTGCTTACGGCGAATGGTTGAAATCACTTCGGAATTTCGAGGGTCCTCCTCAAAATTCTTCCCCAGTTTCAATTACGGGGGGTAATGGAAATTGCATTTAATTGTGACCGAACCCATAGGGCTACCTACGTATCCCCTCTTAAAATGTAATCAGGTCAAGCGTAGTTCAAATTACATCATGAAGGAAGGATGAAAATTACACATAGTAACGCTTGACTGCATCTTAATTGATTGGTTTTGACCAGATTTCTCCATCCATTTCCACAAGTATGAGGGCTCTTCCTATACAGGATTCCTCCACTGTGAAAGCAATTATTGGATAACTTTCGAAGTGCATTTCTTAGTAGGATTTTCAAGTTTTGGGTATTCGCCTTTTTCCAAATATTCCTTGATATCATGGAACCAAGGCTTTCCGTGTGCTTCTTCTTTGACATGGGCACAATAGGCTGGCTGATCATGGATCTTTACTAGAATAGGATCAATGAAGTTCTTGTCTAGATATTGTATAATTGATGATAGGGTAGCCAATGTATCAGCGAACTCATTCTAGACTCTAGCAACATGTTGGAATTCTGTCTTTGTGAATCTCTTTCTTAACTCCTGTACATGGTGCATATAAGGTTTTTGGTTGGCCATTCTTGTCAGACCTGATGAATGAGAAAGTCAGAATCCCCAATTACTAGCAACTCTTGAATGTTCATGTCAATGGCCATCTTGAGCCCTACGATGCAAGCTTCGTACTCGGCCATGTTGTTGGTGCATGCGAACCTGAGTTTGGCAGATACCGGATAATGCAGACCGGTTTCTGATACTAGGACTGCTCCTATGCCAACTCATTTGAAATTTGCTGCTCCATCGAAAAACATTCTCCAACCATCATAGTTTACAATATTTTCTCCTATGAATAATACCTCTTCTTCAGGAAAATAAGTTTTTAGGGGTTCATATTCTTCGTTCACGGGATTCTTGGCAAGGTGATATGCCAATGCCTATCCTTTGGTTGCTTTTTGAGTCACGTAAATGATGTCAAATTCACTCAACAGGATTTGCCACTTAGCTAGATTTTCAGTGGGCATGGGCTTCTGAAAGATGTATTTCAAAAGATCCATCCTTGATATGAGATATGTAGAATAGGCACAGAAGTAGTGTCTCAACTTGTGAGCTACCCAAGTCAAAGCATAACAGGTGCACTCCAATAGTGAATATCGGGCCTTATACGGGGTGAACTTCTTACTGAGGTAATAGATGTCCTGGTCCTTCCTCCCCATTACTGGGGTAATAGATGTCCTGTTCCTTCCTCCCCATTTCTTCATGCTTCCCCAGAACGCTACCGAACGCTCCATCCAATACTGCAAAGTAGAATAATAGAGATCTACCTGGCTCGGGCAGGACCAAAAATGGTGGTGTTGATAGGTACTCCTTGATTCTGTCTAAAAGACTTTTAGCAGTCCTTAGTCCATTTGGTATCGACATCCTTCTTCAACATCTTAAATATTAGCTTGCACATGACCGTAGATTGTGCTATGAACTGGTTGATGTAGTTGAGTCTCCCTAAGAAACTCATTACGTCTTTCTTGTTCTTTGGCAGTGGAAACTCTTGAATAGCTTTGACCTTTGAGGGATCAATTTCTATTCCTCAGTGACTCATAATGAATCCAAGTAGTGTTTTGGCGGGAACCGCAAATGATCACTTTGCGGGATTCAATTTCAGGTTGTATCTTCTTATTTTGTTGAAGAACTTCCTCAAATATTCCATGTGATCAGTAGCTTTCTTGGACTTGATTATGACATCATCTAAATATAATTCAATCTCCTTGTGTATCATATCATGGCAAATGGTAGTCATAGCCCTTGTGTAGGTGGCCCTGCATTCTTTAGCCCGAATGGCATCATCTTGTAGCAGTACCTTCCCCCCCCCCCCCCCCGGCATAATGAAAGCTATTTTCTCAGCATCTTCTTCGTCCATCCAGATCTTATGATATCCAATAAAACATCCACGAATGACTGTAACTCATGCTTGGCGCAATTGTCAATCAGGATGTGTATGTTCGGCAAGGGGAAGTCATCTTTCGGACTGGCCTGGTTGAGATCCCCGTAGCCGACACAGACTCTATCCTTCCCATCCTTCTTCAAGACTGGCACGATGTTTTTAACCGTGGTAGATATTCTACTACACGGAGAACGTTAGATTTGACCTACTTAGTGACTTCTTCCTTGATTTTAAGACTCATATCAAGCTTAAACTTTCTGAGCTTCTGCTTTACCAGTGGACATGTCTGATCAGTTGGCAGTTTGTGTGCCACAATAGATGTACTTAGGCCAGTCATATAATCAAACGACCAAGTGAATATGTCCTCATATTCCTTTAGAAATTCTGTGTATTATTAATTTTTTGACGGTGACAAATGAATGTTGATTCATGTATTCTTTGATATTATCTGCATCTCCGAGGTTAACAATCGTGGTCTCGTCCAGGTTGGACTTAGGTCTGTTCTCAAAATTCTCAACCTTTTTAATAATGTCTTTCGTTATATCATCACCTCTGAATCTATGTCCATTTGTTGCATTGTCTCATTGCATGTCACAGTCATTGGTTCATCAAGATAAGTAATAGTAATGATGTATAAATAAAGTAATGAGAGAAACTAATAAGAGTAAGATTTATAAGGAAACCAAAATGCTTTGGTATATTCTATAACTATTTTAAACATGTGAAGATTTATTATAAATTTAAAATGAGAAAGGAAAGTCAACTAGAAAAGATAAAAGATAGTGTATGATGCGTGTTCATCCTTGCTACCCCGAGGTTTGTCGGGCTCTAGTGGTTCTGATAGTCCGGTTCTTGAGGCATGCTCCTCGACTTACTGCCTGTATGGAAGGGCCTTCCTCCCCTCTACTCGAAAATGACATAGAAATCCATATCATCGTCTTCTAGGAACAAATTACTTAGTGCTGCCAGTGATTCCTCTTCTTCTGACCCATAAATAACATCGACTGGCTAGAAAGTCTGCTCCAAGTGTGGTATTGGCTGCTCCAGTAGATAATAATGATTGTGCCATGGTGGCTACCTATTGTTGAACTCCTCCTAAGTGTACTCATATCCCAGACCGAGAGTGGTACCATGTTTCCTTAGTTTTATGAGCTTAGCAATTCCTTGGAGATTCTTGTCGATCCGTTTGCTAGGTTTGTACCCACACCAATTCAATATGCATTCAATTTTGGTGTCCCACCATTTATCCTTGTCAATGGCGTTGACCCATTTGATGTGGTGATCGGTCTCCCCATCTATCTTTCTTCTACCTCCGATTGTTGGGATGGTCTGGAAACTGTATATGGGATTGCTACTGTCGCTATGAATGATCACCTCATGGTGGTTCCACTCAACTTCACTGCCTAATGTAGTGTGGACATTATGGCCCAACAGCATGAATCCATGGTCATCCCAACAACAAATTATAAGATGTCGGTACGTCTATCACTTGGAAATCAACATCAAATCAAGTAGGCCCCATTTGCAAATACATACTAATTTCCCTAAATATTGGACCTTTGGGAACTATCGAAAGCTTTGACGTTGATTGCCCCATTCTTGAAATCATGCAGCCCCTTTCCCAATGTACTAAGTGTTACCAGCGGACAAATGTTGAGGTTGGATCCCCTATATTTAAGGATTCTCGTGATAAAATATAATCTTCACATTGCACAGTGATGTGCAATGCCTTGTTGTGACTCAACCCTTCTAGTGGAAGCTCATCTTCATGAAAAGTGATCTTGTGACTTTCTAATACCTGCCCTACCATATTTTCCATCTCTCCCCCAGTGATGTTGCTTGGTACATATGCCTCACTCAGCACCTTTAACAAGGCATTATTGTGCGCATCGGAGTTTTGTAGCGAAGCTAGGATAGAAATTTGTTCTGGTGTTTTGTTTAGCTGATCAATAAATGAGTATTCCTTGGCTTGTATCTTTCTCTAGAGAATGTCGGGCCCGGTTTTAGTGATGGTTGGCCAATCAAGGGCCTTCTTGCTTGACTCAGCCAAGTGTTTTGCGATATAAACACTACCGGTTCTTATCATACCAAATGGTGTTACGGCCGACATCGCCACCAGAATTGGAACCTTTACTCCGAACGGATCATGTATTTTTGAAGGTAAAACCGCAACTTCAAATGGTACATGTGCAATTGATGGAGACCAGAACTTGACCTCAATTAGAGCTAGTGTCTTTTTGAGGATGGTGCTTCAAACTCTAGTGTCATGGACATATTTACTTCGGCATCCCCAGAAGGCTAAATCTAGACTAAAATCTTAATAAGGTTGACTATTGGCTTCTTTGGCTCGTCACCTTGTGCGATTAAATCGATCGATCCCTTGGGGTCCCAATAATCCTCTATTTCAATCATGTGAACACATATACCCTTGTGGTCAGGTAGAGGGTTATTGCAGATATTCGGAGCAGGCTCATTTACCACAATAATCTTGTTATTAATCAAAGTCTGGATCTTATCTTTTAGAGAGCGGCATTCATCAATGGTATGTCCTTTCATGCCGGAATGGTATGCACATAATTTATTTGGATTGACCTATTATGAAGGGTTTTCAGGAGTTATATCATGGATATGGGTGACATAACCAGCAACCTTGAGTCTTTTGTACAACCAGTCAATTTGTTCATCAATGGCAGGATACTATTTGGGAGGTCTATGGTCAAAATTTGGTCGAGGTCTAGGAAATGTTGGCGTGCAGAAGGTGATTGATAGTGGGATAGTTGAGAATTATAGGCTTGGTAGACATGTGCAGGTTGGGAATATATTGGTAAGGTAGGTTTATATGTGGGAGGTAGAGGTGATTGATAAGTGGGTGGTGGCATTTGGTAAGAGGGTGAAGGTGCTTGGTAGTTCGGAGTAGGAATATATGTGAGTGAAGGATAGGTTTGGTATTTGATTGGGCATTTGGTTCAATGTGCAACCATTATGGCACCTACGTCCCTTTTCTTGGATGTACCACCAGACTGTAAAGCCTTATGGGTAGCTTGCAAGGCTTCAAAGTTCGCAACCATACCACTTTTTATGCTTTCTTCGATCCTTTCTCCCGGCTTGGTAGTGCCAAAAAATTTATGATTCTCGATCAGCATCAGTCTTTCATTGTAATGCGGCTCCTGAGCCCGGACGAAAAACTTATTCATTTGTTCTTCCTCTAAAGCAGGTCTGACCTTAGCAACTTTTGATCTCCAGCGAGTGGTGCAGCATACTCGCGGAATGTTTCCGTGGGCTTCTTCTTTAGGTTCTGAATGTAGAATATATCTGGTGCATTTTGCTGTATTGAATCTGAATCTGTCCATAAAGTCGGATGCCATACTCACCCAGTTTGACCATTTCTTTGGGTCTTGGCTGATGTACCAAGAGAGAGCATCTCCTTTCAGACTCCTCATGAAAAATTTCATGCGGATCCTCTCGTCTTTCCGTACTCTGACCAGTTTGTCACATTATGTTCTCAAATGAACTTTCAAATCCCATCTACCATCGAACATCTCGAACTTAGGAGGTTTGTACCCCACGGGTAGTTCGACATTGGTTTGTATGCAAAGATATTCGTAGTTCAACCCTTCAATCCCCTTATTTCCACTGATGCCCTGAATTCGGCTAGTCAACTTCTTAAGCTCTTCAGCTAGGTTCGTGATGAGTGAGTATTTATCATCACACTTGGGTGTGGTTGAGATTGGTTGGGTGGTGTGGCATGGTTTCCACGTAGATGGGGCTGTTATGATGAGTGTGGAAGTGGTCATTGGTAGAGTTCAAAGGTTCCGGGATGAGCAGTAGAGTATTGTTGGAAGTGTGACAAGTATTGCAGTGGTGGTGAGGAGCAGAATGGTTTTGTGATTTCGGAATATTTTTTGGAGTTATGGGGTTCTGAGTGTTTGGGAAATTGACATATGGGTGGTGAGGGAAAATAATAGATTTTCCAAGTTCTAAACTTGGTTAAGTTCTTCTTGAAATGTCAACAACTTTTGCTCGAGTTGGGACGCACTTTCTTTGGAAACTTGAGTACCATGAGTGACCTCTACACGTTCAGTTGAGTTTTTCTTTATGGTGTTGTTCCAATATTCCATTCCTTTGTTCCTGTTTCTAACGGGACTAGGAGGAGGAGTGGGTGGAGTGCTCTTGGATCTCGTGGAATATGATAATGATGCAGAGTGCACGAACTAACCATTGGGGTGGGGAGTAAAACAAAAGAATAAAAAATAAAAAGGAACAAGTTAGTGAGGATTATATGAAATAAATTTTGCAATATTTAAACACATAGTGCAAGAATGTAAATCGCATCCTATTTTGGGGACCTCTTTGAGCCCGACGTGGGCCTAGTGACAAAGTGATTTGGAGAACTTAGAATGCTAAATGCCTCATTTTATTTATAAAAATAGACGAATAACACTAAATAACAGGAAATAAAATGTCACTAGTGGCCATTGGCCTTATTACATTTCTCAAAGCAAAAGAAAAAACTCCTATCTATTTGGTCCCAGAAGGACATTCCCTAGACTCGACATCTTTAGCTCCATCGAACAGATTTACCAACTCGCGAAGTCCCAGCAACAGGTAGGCTCTAGCTAGGTGTCCGCGCCCATTTCCTTCAGTATTCTAGCTGTCCTTGATTCTTTTAAGAAACATCCTTTCCATCTCCACTAAACCCCGCTCTAAGTATCCCAGTCGCTTGTTAGCACTGACAGCCATGTCTTTCCACTCTTCAATCAACTTTTGGTTGGCTTTTTGCATTTCACAGTACTCACTTTCACATTCCTGAATCCTCTTGCGCAATTGGTTGTACTTGACCTGTGCTTCAGCCTTTTCATCGATTATCCTATGACCTCAAACAAACTCGGGTTGACCCAGACCATATGATTATCCTCCAGCCAGCCTGAATAGTATGCGGTGCAACTAGCATGTTATCTGTCCATATCGATGCTATCTCTTCCTAGAACGAGTTTACGGTGCCACATACACTGAGCTTGGCACTTTTAAGGGCTATCATCATCCTGAAATTCGTCCCGGAAGTGACTCATCTTGTCTACCTTTGGTATAACCTGCTTCTTACCCGCCTGTTTCATAAATCGGAGAGAGACATAAGGGTAAGTTCCCCTCCAACCGATCAGTACCAGAAAGGGTGCATCCCTGGATCGGATGGTGAATTCTTCAGTAGGGAACCACTCGAACAACCATTATATTTGGTCATCAGTTATATTTTCAAACAACTCTACCCATCCTTTGGCATCCTCTGGCTGAGTCAACATGTTGGGCATGTAATTCATCCGCCTTGATTGATGGAAGGCTATATGATCATCCCAATCCGTACGCTGAATCTTTTGTCGGTATTCACCTTTTTGGAGATGCTCCATGAGCCACAGCTGGAGTTGAAAATTGCAGCCCTCGAAGTGTTTGGCCCCTTGTTGACACTTCTCTAAAGCTCAGCTTCTCTCTGCAATGATCATGGGCACAATGCTAAATGGTTGTACACCAATTCCCTCCATTGAAGTTTTGGTGACCATAGCTAGACTCATATGGATCCTTGCTTTCTTAATTGGAAATGCTATCATCCCCAAGAAAGCAAAACATGAAAAGAAAGATTGTTGTGACCGCACCTCTCATACAAATAATCAAAGGGAATGTACGGCTCTTTCAAACATGTCAAGTATATATTCTTCTTTAGGCCCATCATTTTGAGAAAACCTCTACCCTTGTGATTTTCCGGCATTAATAGACCTGAAGTTTCCCATGGTATACCAGTCAATCCTCCTATTTCCTCTAGAAAGGGTGTCATCTCAATATCTCCGAAGCGGAACACGAACCTATCACAATCCAAAAACAGAGTAGCAGTTTCTATGATTTTGTTGTTGGGTTGGATTTCCAGGAGAGAAGGTAAATTTCCTAGGTACTTCCGGACAAAGGTCTGATCAGTGGAATGAAGATCCTCCCACCAGCTTAGCGATTCTGGGTGGATGTTAGTGACCATGCCGAATCTGGGGACTTTATGCCTCATATTTCTGCAAGACAAAGGGTTAGGACATTACCCCCACCAAACTTGACTATTAAATTTCAATAATTGGCATAGAAGCATTTAGTTCTCCAAATAAATGCACAAAATGTGGTAGTGTCCGTTCGGGTTTTAGGGAAACCCAATAGACTTTGAACAAGGTTGTTTTAAAGAGTCATTATGTGGATAACATAACTGATTCGGCTAGGTTTAACCATGATGCATGCACAATTAAACAGAGTAAGGTTTCTATGGGATTATTAGACTTGTACCCTTAAGCGGAAAACTCAAGAGGGAAAGGCACGGAACCATCAACTACACTGTTAATCGACTAGTTTTATCGCAAATATGTTTTTGCCGGATTTAGGGGGTGATAATATAAAAAGAGCGCAACCACTCATTATAAGCATTGCTATGGTATTTTGTTTGGCGCGAGTGGAATATGAAATTGAAAAAATGCGTATGAAATAATTAATATAGGCTGTCAAGTATTTGCACGTATTAAGAGTAATAACTACAACAATTCTTCATAATTTAAAACAATAATAAAGGAAAGCAATAAAGGAAAGCGATAAAAGAAATAAAGGAAAGAAACAAAGAGTCAAATCAGTTTTGTAGTAGAGAATTAAATACTTAAGTGCATTAAGCAAATAAAGACATATAAAGAAGCGTAAAGTCGCAATATTAGCCTGAACTGGTAAAAGCCTAAAAGATACCCCCATCAAAGTCATCGTGCTGTCATGCCCCTTTTTCTCGCAAAACATTTGGGAGGACAATTCGTTGGGAGTTGGGTTTTGAATTGAAGTGTCGCCACCTAATGATTTAAGTGCATTAGGACACTAAGCAGGGTTTGATTTGAGCAACCAGAGATTGGGCAAGGGCTTGAAGTTATCCCAAGGGGATGGTGTTAGGCACCCCTCAGGATCTACTAGTATGGTTCCCGGCCAAACTATTATTGTGACTTAAGTGCAGATAACACGTAGGCAAACAAAAACTTCAAATAAGAGGGGATTTTCATATAATGGTTACAAATAAGCAAAGTTAGAAAGAACCAAAAGAAAGCTAATTTTTTCTTAGAGGAATAGTTTGATATTTTGGGAAGAAGCAAAGAGACAAAGGAAAGGGGTCCTAGGTTTATAAATAATATAGATCACCCCACACAATATTGGTAATCACTCCTCAGTAAGGGGCTACACGTGATATTATCGCATGGTCATCATATCCATATCTACCCTTTCCCACACTGTTAAGGTATTAAAGCATGTAATGTCTCGTTTGCTTATTGCATGCTATTAACTGACCCAATTCTATCATTCCCAGAGGAATTTGGGACTACTAATTCTAAAGGGAACGGATATTAGGCTTGTTGATAGTTTTAAAGGCAAAAACTCCAAGGCAACATACACTAACATGTATAGAAAGTTGGGGAGAAGAACATAACAAGTAAAAGGTTCATATATACCTCCTTTGACAGAGAAGCACATAATTTAGCATGTCTTGCACATATTGTTTAAGGACCGATTAAAAGCTTAAGGGTTGAGCAGACTGATTTATTACATAATTAAGATAAGAAGTCCGAATCAGGCCTACCTATTGGTTGTAATTAATAACAACAGATTCAGTTTATAATTTTTTCCTAAGGATTGCCTAATTGTTAGACAAGGATCCTATGGGCATGATATCTACTGATTTCAGAAAACAATGAAGCTAATTGAATACATATTGACCAAGAGGGGTTGCCAGATTATTAAAGAAAAGCTAGTTTTTAACAAAAGGTTATAAGTTCTGCAGATGATAGCACATCATTATTACTGGTTTTAGACTTATAAGCGAGTGAAGCGATTCAGACTTGATTAATAGCTCCTATAGACATGCTTTCTATGTGTTGTTGATTTTAAACCCTTTTATAGACATAGTAAAATGCAGAAGCCTTATGGACATGATATCTAGATGTTGAGTTTCATTTAAGTCCTATGAACATGATATCTAATTACAGTTGATTGATTAAGACCTCAAAACATGATTGCCTAATAAAGAATATATATACAAGATTCAGTAGAGCTATAGACATGTTTTCTATATGCGTATGCAGAATTTAGATTTTTTGATACTTGTGGACATGATTTATATATGAGAGAATGCAGAATACCAATAGGCATAGTATCCATATGAGAAACGCAAAAACACCAATATGCAGGATATCTATGTGAGAATGCAAAATTGCAGAAATACCTATATGAGAGTGCAGAAATTCAGAAATACCTATAGGCAGGATATCTACCCTTTGCATACATAGTTACTTGCCCTTTTCACTAGCCATCCCCAAGAGTTTATTACAAAAATATTACAGCCTAAAATAAAATAAAAGAATACATCAGAAATAAAAAAGAACAACCAAGGAGATACTAATTCAGACTTCATGTCTGAAATATGAGGGAAACCAACTCCAAAGATCACGATCCAAAGCCTTTCTCCCATTTGAGTGTGTCAGAGTTCCCTAAGAGTCTCAAATGAACTCTGAGCAGTGCTCACACCCAAATACATTATCATATGAGGATAGTGCAGTGTGGAAAGGCCACCCCTCAATTGTCGAAGTGCAGAGGGAACTCAAGGTCCCAAGACAAGGCTCACACGAGGGTGGGCGAACTTGAAGACTAAGAGAGAGTGCAAGTTCAGAAACATAATTCTTAGAGAGGGGAAGGGAAAGGGAAACAACTCAAATAAGTACACATAGAGTTATAGGGGAATGAGACAAAAGAAGGCTTGTGGGCATACCCAATAATGGGGAATGCTAGCACACCCATAAGCCTATTATAACAGTATTAGAGGCTAGGATCCCAAGGGACCATGTTTGATTCATGGGCAACAATTAACATATTTCCATGCTCCAAACCATAGCTCAAACACACAGGGGTCAGGGGTTTGGGATTCATACCAAAACAAACAGAAAGAGGTCAACATACTAATAAGTGTTTGAATCATGCAAAAATAGTAAGTAGACATAGACACAAACTAATAACTAAACACATTGTTGTGATGCAAAAGCTTAAACCAAGACATTCCAGTTTCAAAGAACAAATAGAGAAAAGCAGTAGATATTGTAGACAGGCCACAACGCAGACTAGAAAGAGAATACTATTATGCAAGTGAGAGTTCAAAAGGATTGTGAATGAGTAAGAATGAGTCGTGCATTTATAGTGTGAAAACCAGGCAAAAATAAGGTAAGAAAATAGTTATGGAACTCATTGTAAATTAAGAAATCAATCACACAAGACTTCCCTTAATTAAGGAATGTAGATTCAAATAGGAAAACTATTTAACGGAAGAAGTCAAATAAACATCTTGTGCAAAGCATGCAATTAGGGGAAAATACATAAAAAGTTATTTAAGTACAGAATTTTGAAGTACATGGTTGTACAAATAAGGGAAGAAAATAAATTAGTAGCCATTAAATTGAAGGCCAATGATCTTGCAATTATTAATCCATGTATGAACAAAGTCATAAAAGCTGAGAAGGATTTTAACTTAAGTCGAATCACAGGGAAATCAGCAAACAAGGAAATAAATCAATCACACCTATTCAGAAGGAGGTGTGAACTAATCACAAATTTGAAAGCCATTTTAGAGGGAAGTTCATCACATATAAAGAGCAAAAAAACATAAGGCGTGCGAGAAGTGATCAAGTAAAAGGTTTTATATAGTTTTGCAAAAAGTCAGAGTCGTACGAAGAAACAAAATTGAGAAACATAATGAAGCAGCAGATAAAACAATTCCAGGAACTCAAATAGGTCCAAGAATTAGGGTTTTAGAAACCAGGAAAGTTCATAGACGATGGGCCAACAAATCACGTAGCCAGGGGTCTTAAAACTCGGCTGAACCCCACATTTTAGGGTTCTTGTCATTAGATGAGTACATAGACGAAAGTGCAGGTGACAAAGGGGAAAAGATATTACTTGAACGCAGGTTCAGGGGTCTCAGAAAAGAACTGAGACACTTAACACGTCTTTCAGTAGCAAAAAAATTTCGTGAACAACATAGTAAAAGAATAGCATGTGAAACACAATAGAGAAACTCAAAGGAATATAGCATAAGAACTGATAAGAAACATAATGAAAAAATTAATTAGAATAGTAGGAGAAGCATATTATAAGAAACTCAACTAGAACACTTAATAGGAAGCACACACAGGAACACAGTAGAGGAAAATAGTGGAAGAAACACACAAGAACATAGTAGAGGAAAATACAGTAGAAAAAACACACAAGAACACAGTAGAGGAAAATATATTAGAAGAAACACACACAAACACATTAGAAAATACGGTAGAAGAAACACACGAAAGAAAGATAAAGTCAGAGAAACTTTCAAATATTCTCAGAAAAAAACCTAGGTCGGAAAGTGAAATGATTTTTGAAAGTTTTTTTTAAGAAAAGTCAAGGGAATCCTTTAAAAATCTTAAGGACAACATAGATTTGGAAAAGATCTTAAGAGTTCAGAAAAATCTCGAAATTAGGGTTTTCAAAGGAACCCAAACGATGATAAAGTCTTGGATCGAGGGAAGAGGAGTCGAGACCAGGCTTCAAAAAAGACATTGCTTGCTGGAACAGGACTGGAGATGGCGGTGGAACTCGAGTAGACAAAGGTCTGAACCCCAACTCTTCATGGTTGAGTCATGCCGTTTTAGTAAACCGAACTTGAGGAGCCATAGGTGGCTTAGTGGGTGGTGAAACCACCATAGATTTAGGTTAGAATGTGGCTAGAGAAGGTCAAAAGGATTCATCGAAGAGGAGGGGATGAGGGAAGGTTCCAGAGATAACTAGAGGATAGAGAGATAGAGACGAGTGAGGGAATATGAAGGGTATTGGGGGGTCCATTTGATTAAATAAGGTTAGGGTAGATCTAGACCATTGCTCAAAATTGAACAACGACCAAGATGTAATCGGGGTTGAATTGGGTAGTTCTAGGATTGGTCTTGTGGTCTTGGTTCGATTTGATTTGGGTTGGGGATTGGATTTAATTAGGCCAGATTTTATGCTAAGATTGAAATAATTGGCCTGTTATTTAAATAGCCAGTTTTTTCCTATTAAATTATAAAAAATAGTAAATTAATTTCTAAAAATAAATTTAAAATATTAAAATGATTTATAATACATAATTATCAATTCAAAAATATAAAATCTCATTTTATGAATGTGAGACGAATTTAAACCTGAAATGGTTAATATTGCAATTACACAATTTTATCCTAAAAAATACCAAATAAATTTGAAAAAATATGTAAAAATACCTTAGCTATATTTTAATATAAACATGACACTCCAATAAATAATTTACCAAAATGATAATTTTGGAGATAATTTTTTTTACAAAATAGGGCAATATATTAATTTGAAAATCTAAAAAACAAATTAAGAAAAATAATGTAGCCTTGAAAAATACTTATATATGAATATACGTGATATTTTGAAATGTATTTTACATAAAAAATATAGAAAAAAATTGGATATCAAAAGCCAATAGTTACTCTTAATCCAATCATAGTCCAGATTTAGCCATCTGGGGACACTGAGGTAAAGCTGTCTTTGCCACTTGAGTTTGAAGCAATGTCATCTACAAAGACACCAGCGACAATCGAGGTCGAATTCATATCTCCAGCAAATGCACCTCGCGCCGTTTAAAGTTGCAGTTTACTACCCAAAGCACACGCTCTATTCGGAGTAAGGATAGCCACGTCGATCCCAGTGGCAATGTCGACCATGACACCATTCCATACAAAGGCTGTACTTTGGGAATATATAGCTGAGGCAAGAAGGAAAGGCCACCTTAGGTCAAAAGACACTGTTGCCGCACAGGGTATGACGAGAACTGATAGTGTTTGTACCCCGGAATATCTAGCCAAGTCAAGCAAGCAGGACTCCAACCTACCACCCATCATTGAGAAAGGTCTAGACGATCTTTGGAAAAAGATACATGCCAAGGAATACTCGGTCATTGACCAGTTGAACAAAACACCGACGCAAATCTCCATTCTTGCTTTGCTACAAAAGTAAGAGGCCCACAAGAACGCTCTGTTGAAGGTGCTGAGTGAAGCATAGGTACCAAGCAACATCACTGAAAGAGACATAGCTAATATGGTAGGACAAGTGTTAAAGAGCCATAATATCACATTTCACGAGGACGAGCTGCCACCTGAAGGGTCGGGACACAACAAAGCACTGCACATCACCGTGCAAGACGAGGACTATTTTATCACCGGAGTTTTGATCGATGGAGGGTCTAACCTCAACATTTCCACTGGTAACACTCAAGAAGTTGGGTAAAGTACTACACGAGATAAAAGATAGAGCAATCAATGTGAAAGCCTTTGGTTTTTCCCAAAGGTCCACCATTGGTGAGATTGTCTATCTTGTAAACAGGACCAACATGGTTTGATGTTGATTTCTAGGTGATAGATGTGCCAGCATCTTACAACCTGATATTGGGATGACCATGGATTCATGTTGCCGGGGCCGTAGCATCAACACTGCATCAGGAAGTAAAATTCAAATGGAACTACCAAGAGATGATCCTTTACGGCGTCGGTAGCATCCTTATATACGGTCGCCAGAACATTCCATCATCCGAAGGAAGATGAAAGTTAGGTGGAGAGATTTACCACTACATTGAACTGGTAAATGTTGTTTACAAGATAAATGGTGGTATAACAAAATCGAAAGTATATTAAATTGGAGAGGATACGAACCTGGCAAGGTGATCAGCAAGAACCTCTAAGGAATCGCTAAGCCCATAAAACTCTCAATAAACACGTCATTACTTTCGGTCTGGGATATGAGTACACCTGGGAAGAATTCAAAAACTGGTTGCCCCCATGGCGTGGTCCTTACTATCCACTGGAGCAGCAAATATCGCATTTGGAGCAGACTTTCCAATAGGTCGACATTGTTTATGGGTCAGACGAAGAAGAAGCACTTGAAGCGGTGAAGAACTTGTTCCTAAAAGACAATGACATGGACTGTTGTGTTGTTCTCAAGGAGGAGGGGGAGGAAGGTCTTTCCAGATAGGCTGTAAGCAGAGGGGCACGTCTCAATAACTGTACTATCAAGACAACCAGAGTCTAGCGAGCCTCGGGGTAGCAACGCTTAAATAAGGATCATGCACTATTTTTATTTACTAAAAGATTTTCTTCTCGAATTTTAATTCCCTCATTAAGATCATTAATGTTAAAAAAGTTATGAAATTTATCAAAGCATTTCGACTTCTCTTATGAATCAACAGTCATTATTATTTTCTCTCATTACTTTACTTATACAACATTACTATTACTTATCTTGATGAACCAAAGACTGTGACATGCAATGAGACAAAGCAACACACAAACATTAATTCATAGGAAGATGAAATGCCAGAGGAGATTGTCAAAGAGGTTGAGAAATTTGAGAAAAGACCTAAGTCCAACCTGTACGGGACAAAAATTGTTAACCTAGGAGATGCAGAAAATGTCAAGGAAACACAAATCAGCATTCACTTATCGCCATCAGAAAAGAGGAATACACAGTATTTCTAAGGGAAGTCAATGATGACATGACTGGTCTGAGTACGCCTATTGTGTCTCAAAAACTGCCAACCGATCCGACATGTCCGCCCGTAAAGCAAAAGCTCAAAAAATTCAAGCATAATATGAGTTTGAAAATCAAGGAAGAAATCACTAAGTAAGTCAAAGCTAAGGTTCTCAGGGTAGTAGAATACCCGACATGGTTAGCCAACATCGTGCCAGTGCGAAAGAAGGGCGGGAAGGTCAGAGTCTGTGTCGACTAATGGGATCTAACCCGGGTCAGTCTGAAAGACAACTTCCCTTTGCCGAACATACACATCCTGGTTGACAATTGCGCCAAGCATGAGTTGCAATCATTTGTAGATTGTTTCACGTGTTATCATCAGATCTGGATGGATGAAGAAGATGCTGAGGAAATGGCTTTCATTGTGCCGTGGGGAATTAAATGTTACAAGATGATGTTGTTCGGTCTGAAAAATGCATGGGCCACCTACATGAGGTCATGACACCATTTTTCATGATATGATACACAAGGAGATAAAGGTATATGTGGATGATGTTATCATCAAGTCCAAAAAGGCCACCGATGTCATGCCCCAAATTCTAGGGACATGACCGGCGCCCGACCCCCAGTCAAGTGGACATGGGTGCCTTTCCTATCCCACGCGTTACCCACGCTTGTCATTTCTTATAAGCCAAATGAGATAATAGATTGCAATTAAAATGCCTTTTTATTACAAAACATACACATGGTACATGGTTCTTAGCGTGGTTTACATTTTACATAGCCCAATGTGCAAAATACAAATTACATCAGTTCATGACCCACATTTCCTATCCGCGGAGCCTCTAACATGAAATAGGACTGTTATAGTACTTGACCGTAACAAAGCTCCGGCTATACCTTATACAAATATCAAAACGAGATCCCAAACCACAAGCGGCATGAGCCACGCAGGGCCCCGAAAGCAAATGGGCTTACCAATTCAGCTGACGGGAGTGATGAGGAGCTACGATCGGTGGACTGGAGTACCTGCTATGGATCCACCTACAATCATAACATGAATGTAACGCCCAGGCAAAAGGGACGTCAGTACACTTGAATTGTACTGGTATGTATGGACAAACTTGCTCCAAGTAAAATCAAGCCATACACAAATAAGTAATAATAATGGAGACAACAATCAAATGCACAAGAGAAGGAACAATCAAGCTAAACAAGTATACAACCTCTCTTGTTTCCCCTTCTACAATTCCACATCAATAATTTCACAATTGGCTCATAATTTGTTTAAATGATGATTTTGATCACATTCCACCCTTATTACCTCATCCACCCTTATTACCTACGCCACCCTTATCACAACAACCCCCACCATATAACTTCGTGTTGTGGCGCACAACTAGATTCCACCGTACATTTACAATTTGCAAACAACGCAACAACAATGAACAATTCACAAAGATCAACAACAACACTTCTTTAAGGGGCAACAACAACAATTTACAAATATTTCCATAACCATCAATACTATTTTCTATCATATCCAGCAACTCACTTGTGTTTCACATCACAATGACAATTGCCCACAATAATCCATAGATGGGGTTATCACAGTTATTTTAGTTGCATCATTTTCAATTTTCTTCCATAATTTCTTCCTCAACTCTTACCACAATAACAATCAAAATCAAATGAATCACAACAATTTCATGATTAAGCCACGTAGATATCACATATCAAACATTCTACACCAGCAAGGCGATTCTACAAGGATCAGGGTTAGCCATACATACCTGGAGCCGAATTCCCTTTATAAATTCTAGTTTCAATTCACCAATAGTCTAGCAACGTCAATCTAATGCATAAGTTAAGGCATATGACTTAGAATTGGGGTTCACAATTTCTACTCAACTTATTTATGCTATCAACTCTCCTTTTGCAAATCTTTCCTGCTACCCAATTTCCCTTTTGCTAGGTTTTGAATTTAAGAAGGCATGCATATGTGCTTTCTACCATTGTTTTCAAGAATCAATGCATGAGACTTTCTCCCTTAGCTTAAATCGAAAAAATCAAGAAAAAAGGGCTAGGGATTTTAACTGCAAGAATAGGGATGAAGACAATCAATTAGAATTTTCCCACCTCAGGTAGTTTTGAAGAATCCAATTGATGAAGCTTCCCTTTTCTCTCATGAACCCTCTCTTCTTTCTCTCTATTTTGCTCAGAAAATTGTTAAAAGTGAGTTGTTGGGGGTGTTTTATTAAAAAGGGGTCGGGGTTAAAATCCTACAAAATTAGAAGCTCGATCAGGATCTGCGGTCGGACTATGTGATCGTAGAGTTGAAATACGGTCCGCAGATTGGACTGCAGAAGTGTCCCAATCACTAAACATCTCTGCCTGGGTATGCGACAGGAATGCAGTCAACATTCATGTTCTGTTATCGCATAATGTACCACAAAACTGACCTTCACAAATCCTTGAGGGAATCATGCGGTGATTATGCGATCCGCATATTGATTAGGCAACCGCATAATGGACCGCACTTCTAACATCAAGTTCGACCAGCTCTCTGATTAACTCCGCGACAAAAATGCGGTCCGTATACCTGATCTACGACCACATTCTGGACCGCAAACTAGAAATTTTTTGGATAATTTTGATTCTTGATTTTAAGTGCAAAAGAAGTAAAAAGGTTCCAAACCGCGACACATATATATACAATACTCAACACCACTAAGTACTAGGCTTTGAGCACAAAACGGGGCCTTACAACTGATCACATGAAAGATTTGAGAAAGTTCTTCAATAGATTGTGGAGGTACAACCAGAAAATGAATCCCGTGAAGTGCGCATTACACATTCCCAATACACATACAAAACCTGACACCACGAAGTAGTAGGCTTTGAGCACAAATTTTCATGGGGCCTTGAATCCTCTCCCACTTAAAATAATTCGTCATCGAATAAGGATTTGTAAAAAAATTCAATTGGTTTGAAAAACATGATATGCAAGTTCTCCAAGTTTACACTAACTCCCATATTTTAGAAAATTTTTGCCAGAGTTTCCTTTGTAATTTGGACATATCTATCAGAGAGCCCCCGAAACACATTCCCAACCACCATCACACAAATTTTGTTACTCATATACTGACATATAACTCATCACCCTTACACATGTACATATTCAATCGCTTAACACACTTTTGCGCATAGTTTGATTACTCCAATGAGTCCCATACAGTTTAACCACTACGATTATCTATATACATGAAAATTAATCATTACCAATATGTACTATCACAAGCCATTTACTTATCGCAAGTGTTTTTACAAAAATGTTCATTTGTCAAAAAGGGTTTGCATATGGCTCAAATGATCACAACACGTACAATTTTGGAACAACATGAGAAATTACAATAGTAATGCATTTAGGAGAATGGGGTGTCTTTGCAACAACTGGGACACATTGCCAGTTTGCTAGGTCAAGAGTTTGAACGATCACTATTGGACTTGTTCAAACAAATGGGGATATTTTTTTTTCATGTCATCTTCCGCTTCCCAAGTGGCTTCCTCGACTTGTTGATTTCGCCACAACACTTTAACTGAAGCAATTTGCTTATTTCACAATTTATGAATTTGTCTATAGAGAATAGCAACCGGAATTTCTTCATATGATAACTTTTCAGTAACCTGATGTCTTCTACTGGTGTGACGGTGGACGGATCTCCAACCAGTTTCCTTAACATGGAAACATGGAACATCGGGTGCACTAAGGACATTTCAGGGGGCAACTCCAGCTTATAAGCAACTTGCCCAATTCTTTGAATGATCTGCTAAGGTTCAACATATCTAGGACTCAGCTTCCCCTTCTTCCCAAATCGCATGAATCCCTTCATAGGAGACACCATCAAGAATACCCAATCATCTACTTGGAACTCCAATTCTCTTCGACGTACGTACGCATAGAACTTCTGGTGACTCTGAGCAACCTTTATCCTTTCTTGAATGACTTTAAATTTTTCCATATCCTGGTGCATGAGATCCGACCCTATCAATTCTGCTTCACCTACTTCGAATCATTCGATCAGAGTTCTACATCTCCTTCCGTACAATGCCTCAAATGGAGCCATCTGGATGCTAGCATGAAAGCTGTTACTGTAAAAAATTCTATTAGGGGCAAATGATCATCCCAATTACCTTTGAAATACAAGACACAAGCCTGCAACATATCTTCAAGCATATGAATAGTCCGTTTTGCTTGACCATCGGTCTGCGGATGGAAAGTCGTGCTGAGATTCACCTGGTTACCCAAAACTTGCTGAAATTTCTTCCAAAAATTAGCTGTGAACTGAGCCCCTCGATCTGAAATAATAGAGAGTGGGGTACCATGAAGCCTCACTATTTCCTTGATATACAACCGAGCACATTGTTTTACAGGGTGGACTTGACTGGTAAGAAATGAGCTGACTTGGTAAGTCGATCCATTATCACCCAAATTGTGTCAAACTTTCGCTGAGTGCAAGGTAATCCTACCACAAAATCCATCTTAACCATCTCCCATTTCCACATTGGTATTTCCATAAGCTGGGTTAACCCACCGGGCCGCTGATGCTCAGCTTTTACCTACTGGCAATGTGGACATTTAGATACAAATTCTGCCACACCCCTATTCATACCGCCGCATCAATAAATGTCCTTAGATCGTGATACATTTTCGTAGAACAGGGTGCACCGAATACCTGGAGTGATGAGCCTCCGCCATTACTCTCTCGCAAAGGTTATTCACATCTGGAACACATAGCCTACCTTGACATCATAACATATCATCATTACCTTAGAGTCAAAATGTCAAAGTTTTGTTGCTCAGAACTGCCTCCTTCATATGTGCCAATGTTGGATCAATGAACTGTTTTCCTTGACTTCTGCTACAAGCGATGATTATGCTCTATTACGCACCATAATTTCTTCCTCATTTGGGGTCGAGATGCAAACCCAAGATTGGCCGACTGATAAACTTCCCGAGCTAGGAGCCTCTGATCCGCTCCAAAGTGACCCATACTACCCATGAATTTTCGACTGAGGGCGTCGGCCACCACATTCGCCTTACTTGGATGGTACAAGATGTTAATATCATAATATTTAAGTAATTCTAACCATCGTTGCTGCCTCAAATTTAACTACTTCTGCTTGAACAAATATTGGAGACTCTTGTGGTCTCAGAACACATCCACATGGACCTCGTAAAGATAATGCCGCCATATTTTCAAGGAAAGCACAATTGTTGCGAGCTCCAAATCATGTGTCGGGTAATTCTTCTCATGATTCTTGAGTTGCCTTGAAGCATATGATTTAACCTTTCTATGCTGCATCAATACACACCCTAAGCTGACCTTAGAAAAATCGCAATAAACCACAAATCCTTCTGTGCCTTTCGGCAAAGCCAATATCGATGATGAGGCCAACATTGACTTCAATTCCTGAAAATTTTTCTCACAAGCGTCGAACTATTGGAACCTAACTTCTTTCTGCGTCAATTTAGTCAATGGGGAGGCGAGCGTAGAGAATCTCTCCACAAACCTCCACCGGGGTCGTAGGTCTAGGCTAATATTTCACCGCTGCTATATTTGGGGGATCCCCCCGAATCCCCTCACTGGAAACAACATGACCCAGAAAAGTGACAGACTTCAACCAAAATTCACATTTTGAGAATTTAGCGTACATCTGGTTCTGATGAAGGGTCTGCAAAACTGCTCTCGGGTGATCAACATGATCCTCCCTGCTCCGCGAATAAACGAGGATGTCTTCAATGAAAACAATCACGAAGGAGTCTACAAATGGATTGAAAACCCGATTCATAAGGTCCATGAAAGCTACCGAGGCATTGGTTAGCCCAAAATACATGACCAAGAATTCAAAGTGACCATAGCGAGTTCTGAAGGTGATTTTAGGCATATCCTACTCTCTGATCTTCAATTGGTGATATCTGTATCGCAAATCAATTTTGGAGAAGAACTTTGCACCTTTCAATTCGTCGAACAAACCATCTATCCGAGGCAAAGGATATTTATTCTTGATGGTGACTTTGTTAAACTGCCGATAATCAATGCACATTCGAAGTGACCCATCCTTCTTTCTGGAAAAAAAAGAACCGGAGCACCCCATGGCCACACACTAAGTCATATGAACCCCTTCTATAATAAATCCTTCAGCTGCTCCTTTAACTCCTTAACTCTGTTGGCGCCATTTTGTATGGACGAATAGATATTGGCTGAGTATCTGGCAATACATCAATCTCGAAATCAATCTCCCTATCTGGCAGAATTCGTGGAAGCTCATTTGGAAACACCTCAAGAAACTCATTCACATCTGGTACAGACTCGGGGATAGACACTTCTGAGGTGGTTTCCGCCACCTGGACCAAATAATAGGTACACCCTTTCGTAATCATCTTCGAAGACTTAAGGTAAAAAATAAACCTACCCTTTGGCACCAACCATTTCCTTTCCACTCAATAACTAGCTCGTTAGGGAACTCAAGCCTCATGACTCTCGTTCGGCAATCAAGATTAGCAAAGCACGAATAAAGCCAATCCATTCCCCTAATTACATCAAATCTACCATTGCCAGCTCAATAAGATCGGTCGTGGTAACATGATCACACACCGTGAAAACATAATTCCTATGAACTCGCGAAGCTATAATAGAATCACCAACCGAAGTTGATACATAGAACGGCTCATGAAGTTGTTCAGGTTCTATCCCAAAACTTGAAGAAATGGGGTAACATAAGACAAAGAGGACCCCAGATCAATAAGAGCATACCAATCAATGGCCTGAACACACAAGATACCTGTATCAATATCTGGAGAAGCCTCGGCACTCTGGCGACCACTCAAAGCATAGAATTAGCAAGGTCCACCCCTACCACGAGTTCCACCCCTGACTGAACCACGCTCTGCTAGAGCTAGAGGATGCACGGATGAGGTAGCAATTAAAAACTTGGATGACATGGCAGATCCCCTACCCATACCCTGACTGGGCACACATCAGTCCTGCTGGATGTAACCTCTCAACCCACACCTATAACATACCGGGATATACAAATAGCAAGTCTCTATATGTAACCTTCCACAATTGGGGCATGTAGCTCTCCCCTGCTGCTGGGACCTCACTCCTGGACAACTGGACTGACGGAACCTCCTGCTATCTGAACCTAGTCTTGAGTGACTACTCTCCTGGTAACTGTGCACAGATGGCGGTGCACTCGCTGAGGATTAGACATATGACTGAGATGGCCCTAATTACCCCCTCCCCAGAACTGGTCTCGATGAGTGACCCATTGACCGGGCCCTGCTGCTACTCTCCCTTGTTGCCTGTATCTTCAACTTCCTAGCCTCCGTGGCCTGAGTGAATCCAACAGTCTTTCCATAATTCATATCTGAGTGCAAGGCCACTATAGCAGCATCATTCACCACCAAAGGACTAAGACCCTGAACGAAAGGCCGAACTCGAGCATCCATGGTCGACACTAACTGAGGAGCACACTTGGACAACCTCACAAACTCCATGTAGTACTCCCAAACACTTACATTGCCCTGCTTGAGAACCTTGAACTTAATGGAATGAGCTACCATTGTATCGATAGGCAATAAATGGTCTATAAAGGCATCTACAAACTCATCCCATCTAGCCGGAGGTCTTCCCTCCTCAAGGGAATACTCCCACATCTCGTACCACGGACGTGTTGCTCACCTCAACCTGTATGAAGCCAACTACACCCCCTCTATCTCTGTATCCTTCATCACTCAGAGGGCCTTATACATCTCATCAAGGAAATCTTATGGATCGGCTTCTGGGTATGTGCCTGAGAACTCTAGAGGGGCCAACCACAGAAACTGGTGGACTCTAGAGCTGCCAGAATCTCCCTGCCAGCTGGAGGACACAGGGGCATCATGAGATCTCTAGGCAAGGGCAGCCACTAACTGGGTCAATATACAGATGGCTCCTCTAAAATCCCCATCAGAAACCTGGGACTGGAAGCTGGAACAGGATCGGGATTTGGAATATCGGCGCGAGGGATGGTGGCACCCTCTGCCGCATCTGGAATAGGAATGCTTGGACCTGGAATAGATGGGCTGGGTAGATTCAAGGCCAGGGGGTCACTCTCACTCATGGCATCAGGTACATGATTCATGGCCACACTTGGGGTGGCATCAGTCCCAAGGCCGAGTCTAGCTTTTTTGTTAGGTTCCATTTCTGAAAATTTCTGAATAAGGCACGAGTTAGATATGAATACTTCTACTTTCCACTTCACCACACGATATGGACTAAAAGAAAATGATAGTTTCCTATATACCCATGTAGCCCCCTACTTATAGATGTGGTCGACAACATACCGATAAGAAGGGCTCTACTAGGCACGGCTCTGAGACATCCAAGGGCTTTTTTAAAGCCTGAGGCTCTGATACCAAATTTTGTCACGCCCCAAATATGAGGGACATGACCTTCGCCCAACCGGGTAGCCCTAGTCAGGAGGACCTGGGTGCCTTTCCTATCCCACGTGTTACCCCGTGTTTGTCATTTATTATTAGCCAAATGAGGTAACCAATTACAATTAAAATACCTTTTTATTACAAAACATACACATAGTACATCATTCTTAGCGTGGTTTACATTTTACATAGCCCAACGTGAAAAATACATGTTACATAAGTCATGACCCACATTTCCTGTCTACGGAGCCTCTAAACATGAAAAAGGAGTGTTATAGTACATGCCGGTAACAAGGCTCAGCTTTACCTTATACAAATATCAAAATGAGATCCCAAAGTAGAAGCGGCATGAGCCACGCAAGGCCCCGAAAGGAAATGGGCTCACCAATTCAGCTGATGGGAGTGATGAGGAGCTACAATGGTGGACTGGAGTACCTATTATAAATCCACCTACAATCATAAAACGAATATAGCGCCCCTGACAAAAGGGACGTCAATACACTTGAATTGTACTGGTATGTATGAACAAACTTGCTCTAAGTAAACTCAAGCCATACACAAGTAGGTAATAGTAATGGCCACAACAATCAAATGCACAAGAGAAGGAATAATCAATCCAAACAAGTTTACAATTACTCGTGTTTCCCCTTCCACAATTCCACATCAATAATTTCACAATTTGCTCGTATTTTGTTTCAACGGTGATTTCGATCGCATTCCACCCTTATTACCTCGGCCACCCTTATCACCACAATACTCACCTTATAACTTCATGTTGCGGCGCACAACCTGATCCCACCACACAGTTACAATTCACAAACAACGCAACAACAATGAACAATTCACAAAGATCAATAGCAACACTTCTTTACGGAGTAACAAAAAGAATTTACAAATATTTCCCCAACCATTAATATTACTTTCTATCATATCCAGCAACTCACATGTGTTTCACATCACAACGACAATTTCCCACAATAAGCCATAGATAGGGTTATCACAGTTATTTTAGTTGCATCATTTACAATTTTTTTCCATCATTTGTTCCTCAACTCTTACCACATGCACAATAAAAACCATGCGAATCACAACAATTTCATGATTAAGCCACGTCTATATCACATATCAAACATTCGTACACCAGCAAGGCGATTCTATAAGGATCGGGGTTAGGCATAGATACCTGGAGCTGAATTCCCTTTATAACTTCTAGTTTCAATTCACCAAATAGTCTAGCAACGTTAATCTAGTACACAAGTTAAGATATATGACTTAGAAGTAGCACAATTTCTACTCAAATTTTTTAGGTTAACAACTCTCCTTTTGGAAATCTTTACTGCTACCCAATTTCCCTTTTGCTAGGTTTTAAGTTTAAGAAGGCATGCATGTTTGCGTTCAACCATTGTTTTCAAAAATCAATGCATGAGACTCCCTCCCTTAGCTTAAATTGAAAAAATCAAGGAAAACGTGCTAGGGATTTTACCTGCAAGAAAGTGGATGAAGACTATCAATTAGAATTTTCCCGCCCCGGGTAGTTTTGAAGAATCAAATTGATGAAGCTTCCCTTCTCCCTCAAGAACCCTCTCTTCCCTCTCTCTAGTTTTCTCGGATTATCGTTAAAAATAAGGAATTTTGGGTGTTTTATTAAAAAGGGGTCGGGTATAAAATCTTAGAAAATTAGAACCCCGAGCAGGATCTGCGGTCGCACTATGCGATTGCAGAGTTGAAATGTGGTCCACAGATTGGACTATAGAAGTGTCCCAATCACTGAACATCTTTGCCTGGGTATGCGACATGAATGCGCTCTGCATTCATGTTCTACAGTCGCACAATGTACCATAGAATAGACCTTCACAAATCCTTGAGGGAATAATGCGACGACTATGCAATCCGCATATTGATTATGCGATGGACCGCACTTCTAACATAAAGTTGGACCAACTCTCTGAAAACTCTGCAAAAGAACCACTTACCTGATCTGCGACCGCAAATAGAAAATTGTATGGAAAATTTTGATTCTTGATTTTTAAGCGCAAAATCAGTAAAAAGGTTCCAATCCGCGGCACATATACAAAACTCGACACCATGAAGTACTAGGCTTTGATCACAAATTTTCACGAGGCCTTACAACTGATCACATGAAAGATTTGAGAAAGTTCTTCAATAGATTGCGGAGGTACAACATAAAACTGAATCCCGTGAAGTGCGCATTAGGGGTTCCTATTGGAAAATTGCTTGGGTTTACTGTGAGTCGCCGAGGAATAGAACTGGATCCATCAAAAGTCAAAGTCATAAAAGAACTACCACCCCCAAAGAACAAGAAGGACATGCTGAGTTTCTTGGGAATACTCAACAACATCAGTCAGTTCATAGCACGGTCGACAGACGTATGTGAGCCAATCTTTAAGGTGTTGAAGAAGAGTTCCGCTACCAAATGGACCGATGACTACCAATAAGCCTTCAACAAAATCAAGGAATACCTGTCAACACCACCAGTCTTAGTCCCGCCCGTGCTAGGTAGACCCTTAATACTCTACCTTGCAATGATAGACGGTGCTTTCGGTTGTGTTCTGGGGTAGCATGAAGAAATGGGGAGGAAGGAGTAGGCCATCTATTATATCAGTAAGAAGTTCACCCCGTACGAGGCCTAGTATTCCATATTAGAGCGCAAATGTTGTTCTTTGACATGGGTAGCTTAGAAACTGAGGTATTATTTTTGTGCCTACACCACATATCTCATATCAAGGATGGATCCTTTGAAGTACATCTTTCAGAAGCCCATACCCACTGGCAAGCTTGCCAAGTGGCAAATCTTGTTGCGTGAATTTGACATTGTGTACATAACTTAGAAAGTGATCAAGGGACAAGCACTGACTGACCACCTTGCCGAGAATCCTGTGGATGGAGAATACGAACCCCAGAAAATTTATTTTCTTGACGAAGAAGTATCCTTCGTAGGAGAAAACATTACAGAATCCTATGATGGTTGGAGAATGTTTTTCGATGGAGCGAAAAATTTCAAAGGAGTTGGGATAAGAGCCGTCCTAGTATCAGAAATCGGTCAGCATTAGTCGGTGTCTGCCAAACTCAGGTTCCCCTGCACTAACAACATGGCCGAGTACGAAGCCTGCATCTTAGGGCTAAGATACATACATACATACATACATACATACATACATACATACATACATATATATATATACATACACACATACACACATACACACATATATATATATACACACATATATATATACATACATACATACATACATACATACATACATATATATATATACGTACATATAAATATATATACATATATACACACACACACACACACATATATATATATATACATATAACAATTTACTAAATATGTCTCATTCATTTCCATCATCCCCTTCCCTAGCAAAAAAGGATATACCTCCTACTCTATAAACAAATTAACTGTTTGTGTAGCTTGGCAAGCTGTCCCTTATGGCTTGTTGAAGCCAGCCCCTATGTAGGGAAACTTTTGTATCTATGATTTAGTTTGCTTTCTTGGAATCTCTTTCATTGTTCTTTATACTTTGATATAAGAGCGAACCTATCCTTTCGTAGGGAGGAACAGTTTACTAAATGTTTCTGAGTTATTTCTGGATGGATACACCAGGGTGGATCCCTTGTTGCTCATGCATATCGAAGAAAGCTCGGACCTCGGCCAGGATTGAATCGAAAGCATGAGTTTTGAGTCAACATGGTGCCTTTATGGTATTATCGTGCATCGGGTCACAAACCCACGTAACGATCTACCATCTCCTCGAATAGCCCTAATCAAGTGTCAAAGAATCACTCAATGTTTTCAGCACCCATTCTCACAACTACAGTAATTCTTCTGGGCTTATTGGTTGAGTTCAGGATGTCAATGAGTTTAACTAGGTCATTTGGATCCATCTTTTGGCTCACATTTGTGCCAAATGGTTTGCTCACCTTTGTGCCAAATGGGTTTGCTACTCCTCTCAAAACCTCAACATGAGCATCGTCAAATTGCCTGGTTTGTTCGCCCACCCAAACCATGTGAGTCGAGTAATCATAGAAAAGACCAGAAGTTGAATCCTCCCTTATAAGTGCTTGTTGATAAGGAAGAAGCAAGCACTCGTAGGATGTCCACAAATCAGTTGTCGCCATGATAGGGTTGTCAACTGTGAATCCAGCAGCATCCATGAATCCCACGGCTTCATAAAGCTTGTGAGCTAGTTCTTGATACCTATCTCCTAGCTCACTGTATTCCACAAAATCAAGATTTCATTTGGTGACCCTCTGCATTGCAGCATAACCACCGGTAGCAAAAGCTCTAAGAAGGATAAGAGTAGCAGCAAATTGCATATAAGCCCTAATAAGCCTATGAGGGTATGGAATCATTGACTCCTCATCAAATGTATCACCGTTAATGTTAACAACCTTGTAACTTGGCAACTTCACTCCATTAAGCTCCTCAAATGGATCTGATCTTGGTTTCGCAAACTGGCCCGCCATTCTTCCAACCTTAATAACAGGAACTTGACGCCAAATATAAGAAAAACACGCATCTGAAGAATAATCATAAAAGTATCACAAATATTATTGGCATTAAATTCTTTAAAACTCTCAGCACAATCACCCCTTTGTTAATAAAAAAAGCTTTTCCCAAAGCAATGTCACCATGTTTCTCTTCTAAATTACTAACTTCACCAGCAAACACAAGCGGAGGAATATATTCAAGAGTTTTAAGCACAGATTCAAGTTCTTTTTCATCTCAGTATTCAGGTAATTGTAAAGCCTTTTTACATTTCAAAGAATCAAGACTCCATTGGGCTTTTCCAATGGCTGTGAAGCAATTGCTATTTTGGCGAGCTCTGCCGCATGTACGGCGGAGATAGGGTGGCGCGGCCCATGCTGGGGTTTTTGAAAAAAGAGGAATACGAGGTTGGGATAATGAGGGGTTTTGGAAAAGGTGAGATTGAACAAGGAATTTTGATGATGACAATGATAAGGTATTTGATAAAGCCATTTTCTGAATTCTTGATTCCTCTTTTTCTCTCTATAAAAAAAGATGACAGCTTCTTCTATAAATAAAGAGAAAGAGGATCTATAGGAGGAACATTCAAGAGGTTCTAGTGATTGGAGATTCATACCAACTCATACATCAGGTGCGTTAATACTGGGCAACCAAAAACTCCAAAATACTCCTGTATTTGCATCGTGTACATGAATTAAGAAAGAGGTTCATAAAAATGGAGCTCCAACATGTTTCTAGAGTCCAGAATGGGTTCGCCAAAGCATTGGCTACCCTGTCATCTAAGATAAAACATCCAAAAACGAAATTCATTGATCCCATTCCAGAAAAGATCCATGATCAACCAGCTTATTGTGCCCATGTTGAAGAAGAAGCAGGCAGAAAGTATTGTCTCATGATATCAAGGAATATTTGACAAAGAGAGAGTACCTAGAGCTTGCAAACCCTATTAAGAAACACACACTTCGGAGATTGTCCAATAACATTTCTCACAGCAGAGTAATCCTGATAGGAGGACTCCTGATTTGGGATTACAAAGGCGTGACGACGCAAATTAAGCGTCCAAGAAACTAGAGGAAATCCATGCTAGGACATGTGGTCCACATTGAATGGTTTTGTCTTAGCAAGAAGATACTCTGGGCAGGTTACTTTTGGATGACTATGGAAACAGACTCTATCCAATATATCCGGAAATAACATCACTGTCAGATACATGAAGATATGATAAAGGTGCCTCCAAATGAGCTTAATACAACAAGCTCACCATGGCTACTTGCTGCTTAGGGAATGGATGTTATTGGACCAATCTAGCCTGCCGCTTCCAACGGGCACATGTTTATCATAGTAGCAATCCACTATTTCACCAAATGGGTCGAAGCAGAATCTTACAGAGCAGTGACTAAGAAGGTTGTGATAAGAAGGTTATGACAGACTTTGTCCGCGACCATATTGTGGATTTGGGATTCCAGAGTCAATCATTATTAACAATGGCTCCAACCTCAACAGTGACTTGATGAAAGCTATGTGTGAGTCTTTCAAAATCACACACAAGAATTCCACAGCATACAGGCCTCAAATGAATGGATCCGTAGAAGTCGCCAATAAGAATATCAAGAATATATTAAAGAAAATGATAGAGAAGCATAAACAGTTGAACGAGAAGTTATCATTTGCTATATTGGGAAATCACACCAAAGTCTGCACATTAACCGGGGCAACCCCCTATATGTTGGTTTATGGCACATAGGCAATCATTCCCGTCGAGGTAGAAATTATTTCACTAAGGACCATACATGAAGCTGATCTCGACGATGCAGAATGGGTAAAAGTCCTTTTGAGCAACTAGACCTTATAGACGGAAAGAGAATAAATGCATTCTGCCATGGTCAACTCCATCAAAACAGAATGTCCAGAGCCTTCAACAAAGAGTCAAGCCAAGATAGTTCACACCGGGGAAACTGGTGTGGAAGAAAAGTTTTTCGCATCAAGACAAAGCCAAAGGGAAGTTCTCTCCCAACTGCCAGGGTCCATACATAGTTCACCGGGTTCTGACAAGAAGAGCCCTCATACTTGCAAAAATGGACGGAGAAGTCTGGCCGAAGTCGATGAATTCATATGTAGTCAAGTGTTACAATGTGTAATTTTTATGCTTTCCTAGGATGTGTTGAACTACGCCTGACCTGATTCCCATTTAAGAGGGGATACAAAGGCAGCCCTATGGGTTTGGTCACAATTCAAAAAATTTTATTTCCCCTGCAATTGGAAACTAGGACAGAATTTTGAGGAGGACCCTCAAAATTTCGAAGTAATTTTAGATGATCGTCGCAAGCAACAACCAGAAGCATCAACCCATTAAACTAGGGCAGAATATTGGGGAGGACCCTCAAAATTCCGTAGCAAGGGAGGTTGCAATGTCCTAAACAACGTCAGAGTCATCGATTCATCTAAAACTTATTATTATCATGTTTTTTTTACATATTCATGCATATTACTGGAATTTCTTTGTTTGACCAAGCTACCCCAATGATACATAAAGTATCACCAGATCATAGCCGAGCAGGTCAAGCAAAGCCCGCGAGTATACGAACTAACCTCCCCCTTTACAAAACTCACATTTTTCCTAGGACGCATACACTTGGATTGCGAAATCATCAAACATATTATACACCAATGGGACGAGCATTATTCAGGAGTACAACTCTCAGAACCGTTGGACTTACCAACATTTGCTATCCACACACAGCGGTGATATTTCGTATATCACAATGTCCCCAGCAATCACAATGTCACAATCTGCTATTAGCTAAGAAAATTATACTACCATTTACCATTTTATTTCTTGCATAAGTCTACCATTATGCATTCCGAGACTAAAAGTTGTCTCCATCTGCATTTTCCACACTGTATAAGTCTACTATTCTACCTTTCGAGACTAAACATTATCTCCATCTGTATTTTTTGCATTACATAAGGCTACTATTCTGCCTTCTTAGACTAAACGCTGTCTCCATCTGCATTTTCTGCAGTGCATAAGGTTACTATTTTACCTTTCGAGACTAAACGCTGTCTCCATCTGCATTTTCAACATTGCGTAAGGCTATTGTTCTACCTTCCGAAACTAAACGCCGCCTCCTTCTGTATTTTTTACATTGCATAAGGCTACTATTCTACCTTCCGAGACTAAACGCTATCTCCATCTGCATTCTTTGTATTGCATAAGGCTACTATTCTACCTTCCGAGACTAAATGTTGTCTTCATCTGCATTTTGCATTGCATAAGGACACTATTCTACCTTCCAAGGTTATGTTCTATCCTCATACTATATTTGCTTGGCTGAAAGATTGCCTCATACTGAATCTGCATGGCTAAACGATCACCTCATACTACATCCACATGGCGAAAAGATTGCCTCATACTGCATTTGTACGGCTGAAAGATTGCCTACTGTATCTGCATGGCTGAAAGATCACCTCATGCCGCATCTCATGGGCTAAAAGATCGCCAAATTATCCAAAGGCGTCATCTTTCAGAGGCATCCTCTTCATATCCCGAGAATACCATGTTATGTCCTGAGGACCCCTTTTAATCTTTTACATATCATTATCCAAAGGCGTCATCATTCGGATGCATCATCTTCATAGCCTGAGAACGCCATGTCATGGCTTGAGGTTTTAAACTTTTGCATATCATTATTCAAAGGAACCATGGTTTGGAGGCACCATCCTCATAGCGTAAGAGCATCATTTCATGGCATACGAATCCTTTATTGTACGCTTCATGGTCCAGGACATCATGGTCTAAAGCATGTCATCCGAACATTCTAAAGACAACATTCATAGTCTGACAGGAACTTGCATGATGTTTAAATTTATGCAAAGTGTATGCTTGTATTTTTTTCTAATTGAAGGTACACCGGCGAGCAACAGTCATCCCGGCAAGAGCAGTTCCGCTTCAAATCCTGCAGCATATCAAACCTTAACCATTCTCACAAGCTGCCTACTCACCTCATCTTGGATATTGCGTCCGTTCTTGGAAAGTTTCCATCGGCATATACTGCCGACGGACCGTAAACTACATATGGTCAAATTCCTGTAACAATAGGGATATGTAGGAAGCTCAGAAGCCATGGCAAAACCTAACTTCTTTGAACCGTTTCGTTCGGTCAAAATTGGCCCATCATATCTTTACCCGACAACTCTTTCATCCTTCTTGGGTAAAGAGGCGCAACTGTTGATACCTAATTTTTTTCCTATATATATTTTAATATGTAAAACACCTTCAAAATAGAATATGTATGCATCTATAAGTATTCTCAAGTGTTTCATTACTTTTCCTTAATTTTAAAAGATTTTTGAATCAATTTATTCCCCTATTTTATCCATAAAACCAAATAATTATTTTTAAAAAAATATCAATTTTTGTGATTCACTTGCCGAACTTTTATTTATATTCTAAAATATAGCTAAGTGAAATTTTCATATTTTTTACAATTTTATTTAGTATTTTTGAAAGCTAAATTACATAATTACAGTATTAGCCTCTTTGAGGATTTAATTATGTTTACATTTACAAAAATAAATACACCATTTTTAAATAGCTAATTATACGTTGTAAATTATTTTAGTGCTTTCAATTATTTTGTGAAACTTATTTACTATTTTTTATAAATAAAAAGGGGAAAAGTGGCTATTTAAATTGTATCCCAAATTGAGTTTCAATTATAACCCAAATGAAGCCCCCAATCTCCCCAGCCTAATTCCATTTTAAACTCAATTACCTCTATCCAAACCCAAACCCAAACCCCTGCCTACCTCTTAATCCAGGTCGTTGATCCTTCAGATTAACGTCCATCTTTTGGACTTTCATAATTAAACCCAAAAGACCTCCCCCCCCCCCCTAGACCTAATTTATTTCTCACCTATCGCCACCCCTTAATCCCCCTTCTCTTTTAACTCTCTCTGTAACACCTACAAACCCTAGCCGCTGCCATCAAACAACATCGTAATCCCTCTAATACCTACCTAATCCATGGCCTTCCGTGGTTATTTGAGACCTGTACCAACTTTCCATGGCTTCTATATGTTTGGTTCTATGTTTCATGACTAAAATTTGAAAGATTTTAGTCCAGTCCTTGCTCGACTGGTTTTCATGGCCTTTCTCCGGTAGCCATGACCTTTCCGTCCATTCATGGCCTTTCGAGGCGCGTCCTTGACCTTTTCTGGTTAAATCGTCAATTTTCGAGATCTTTCTCATTTCTTTTGGGTTTTACGAAACCCTAATCTCTAAGATCCTTCGATTGCTTTTATATCTACCTTAGACTTATGCTTACCATAAACTTTTAAGTATTCAACGTTGCTTTCAAAACGACTCTTCATTATTCTCATTAGGGTTTTCCTTTAAGTTATTTCAATAATCTCTTCTCTAATTCTTGATGTTGTTTTGTGACTTTAATATGAACTGTTTGTTATGATTTCCTTCTACTTGAGTCATCATGTTGAAAACCCTAATTTCTTTTGGGTCTCATTCGAATCCTGAAGTTGTTTGTTTAAATGTATACTTGTTTAACTAAGTTCTCGTTCATGTTTGACTTATTTGTGTTACCATTTTTTAAAACTCGATTTTTGTTGAAACGCCCTAGGTCTTTAGGTCTAAAATTGTTTATTTGAGTACTTGACTCTACTGAAAGCTTTGTTTTAGACTTTCTTTTTTTTATGTGACTTACCTGATTTTTACTATCTATAAACTCGACTATGGCTAAAACCCTAAATTTTGAAAAGGTTTCCTCACATGCTACTATGAGACCTTTGCATGTTTCTGATACTCTATTTTTTTACTATTGATTTAATGTGACTTGACCTACTTGATTACTACTTTGAAAGTTTGTTTTACTAATAAAACATGGCTTATTTTGCCACTATTGTATGCTTATGATTATCTCTTTTGCCAATATGCTTGGCCTTGCATGTCTTATGTCTTCTATTCACTCTGTTTATACACTAAAGTGCAGAAGCATGTTTCTTCTTTGACTGACCGTAATCGTGTGACTGATTCAAAGCTTTTCTTCTATGAACCCTAATTTCACTCGACTGTTTGGAATTGATTGATTCTTTTCCCTTTACTGTGATATTTTGCCTTACTAAATCTTTTTTCAAAATAATCATATTTATGTACTTAGACTTAATTACTTACTTAATGCTTGTACTAATACTTTTATGGCAGTAATCAGTCTACCTCTAAGCTGATCTCTTTCCTTATTTGAATCTATTACTATCGTTAAATAGTGATTCCTTAATTAAAGGAAATCACTTGTATAATTGATTCTGACTGTTGATTGTTTCCATATTTGTATTAAAACATTACTTATTACCTCTCCTTCACTCATTTTCAATAAGCTATTAGTACCATGCACCCCTCTTCTTTCAAATACGAACGAACCACTAGAGTTCAGAACACACACTTCACTCAGAACTCTCTCTCTTTTCTCTGTTACTACTTGTGTTATTGCCTTGTCTAGCCGGCTGAAAGCCAAGGCTAGGCTGTAGAAATTTGCTTACTTTTCTTTTTACATTTGCTTTTTTACTGGTATGTTCTAATTAATCTTCAAGCATAAAAAATAACATATTTTTTTTACTATTTCCTTCACTCTTGCATGTTTCCTGGTTGTGTTTAATCAAGTTTCATTTCCTAAAGCATGTTGTAAATCATCATGTTTTCTTTTTGTATGAATTATGTCAGTCACTTATTATGACTTATGAATCTCAAACCCTCATATCCCCTATGTGTTTATAATCACAGGTTGGTTTGAGGGCATGTCAGCATTAGACATTGTTGTGCATGAACCTAAACCTGACCCTCCCTAGGGTCGCATGCTTCATATCCCCTCTATGTGTTATATTCTCTGGCTAGCTTATGGCATGCCAGCACCACTATTGTCGTGCATGCCCAAGCCCGACCCATTCCTAAAGTCATATACTCCCTCCAATGAATTCCCAAACCCTGACCCCTTTGAAAATGATGATTATGTGTAGTGTTAGCTTTACTACTACTCTTTTCCAATCACCCTTACCCCTCTCTATTCTCCAATCAGTTTTAAATGTTTATTTATGCACTTCCATTATACTCTTAAACTTAGGTTCTGCCCCTCTTGTGCGAGCTTTTCCTTAGGACCCATGAGCTCCCTCTGAACTTGGACACATTAGGGATGGCCCTTCCTCACCGCACTCATCTCTATCTGGTTATGTAAACTTGGGTGTAAGCACTGCCTAGAGTCCCTTGAGACCCTTAGGGAACTTTGACACACCCAGGTCTGAGAAAGAATTAGAAACAAATGGCATTTGAGGTGGTTAATTCCATAACTCAGAGAGGAAGTCAAAAATCAGGTTTCATGTGGTTGCAACTTCTTCTTTTACACTTTTTTGATGTAATTCATTATTTGGTTTGTAATAAGTTGTAATAAACATTGGGGTTGGTTTGTGAAAATGGCTGGTTAATTGTGCATGTTTAACTATTAAAAGGATAGAGAATATGCATATAGGACCTACTTTCTGCATGTTTTACTATGCATTTAGCGAACTTGTCTATAGGACTTGTTCAAATTCTGCATGTCTAACTCAGCATTTAGATAATATGCCTACATGATTTGTCTTTTCTGCATGTTTATTACCACACTTAGACATCCTGATCTTAGGATCTAATTGGTTCTAATCTGGCATCATGTCCAATAGATTAAAATCAGTTCCTTTTTATAGAAATCATGCCTATAGGAATTGCGAGTAAATCCGCCTGCTTTATTTCACGTTTGACTAGATATCATGTCTATAGGAATTAAAAATAGCAATAATAGATATCAATGTCTATAGAATCTGAAATAGTATAGCCTAAAATAAGTTCAACTCATACTGTTATGAACTAATTTTTAAAAAAAACTTTCTCTCTTCTTATTAATACGGCTTATAAAGCATGTCTATAAGATCCAAATTTCATAGTTCAAAAATATTACTGCTTTGCCACATTATGAATCTGTAATAGATATCATGTTTATAGGATCTCACCCTAACACATAGGCAATCATTAGGTGATAATGACAATAAAACTGAACCCGCCTTTGTTAATTAGTAATTGCTACAACCAGCAGGCAGGCCTGATTCGGACTTCTTATATGAGTTATGTAATAAACTGGCCTGCCTCAAAAATTAAAACTCCCCTTGCCTTAGTAATTTAAATTCAGACCCTGACTGTGTTTAAGTCATGCTATATATGTGCTTTGCTTGAGGAGGTATACATGAGCCTTTTAGTTATTTACATGTGTCCCTTTAATATGCATTCCTATGTGTTTTTGTATGTCGCCTTAGCCTTTTCACCTTTTGAAACATAAAAGTCAGCGTAATATCCCTCTCATTTATGAATAGTAGTCCAAAGTTCCTCCGAGACTGATAGGAATGGGACGGTCAATAGCATGCAATAGTCGCCGCCAACAGTTGACCTAGTTCGACTACGACAAGAAAATGATTCGACGACTATCGAAATCAACCATATGGCCAAGTCCATCAATAAGCTATAACCAAAGGTCATCAACTTAACTCTAGCCAAGGCAATCGACCTCATCATGGCTAAAGCCATCGCCGCCAACAGTCGACCTAGTTCGACTACGGAAAGCAAATGATTCGACACTAGTCAAAATCAACTATATGGCCAAGGCCATCAACAAGTTATGACCAAAGTTCATCAACTTACCTCTGGCTAAGGCTATCGAATTAATCATGGCTAAGTCCATCACCACCAACAGTTGACGCAGTTCGACTACGGCAAGAAAATGATTCGACGACAGTCGAAATCAACCAAATGGCCAAAGCCTTCAACAAGTTATGACCAAAGGTCATCAACTTAACTCTGGCCAAGGCCATCAACTTCATCATGGCCAAGGCCATCACCGTCAAACATCGACCTAGATCGACCACGGCACATAAGCGAATGACTCGACTATAGTCAAAGTCATACTCACGGCTAAGGCTGTCAAAATTATATGGCTAAGGCCTAGTTTGATTGCGGCATAAAGCATGTGAATGTAAAGCAAAAAAGTAATAAAAGTCCAACAAGTAAACGAGCACCCACTCTACGGAGACGAGACACCAAAAAACAAGAAAGCAAAGGAAAAATTAGCAGAAAGCTATACTCCATTATCTCCAAACAATATACATGTACATCCAACCATAAAAAGGGCCCTAATAACATACAATATATATATATACACACACACACACAAGCCCTAAGAGCCCTTGCCGCTTCGTCCACCATGCCCTGCTTGCCCGTTATATGGTCCGACATCGCCCCAAGAGGATAAGCCCTAGAAATCCAAGAGCCGGACTCAATATGGTTGACGTCTTCACAATTACAGACCGTCCTATCGGGGGAATCAGAGCTATAACCACAAGCGGCACTGGTTGCACGGGCTAAGCGCCTTTGTTTCTCAACCTCCGCCTCAGTGTCTCGACTAGCAGAGAAATACTCCTCGAGCACGACTAATCTAGCCTCGGCATACACCAACACTTCGCACGCCTCACGATGTGCGTCATCTTCGGGCTTTGATAAAGCGGCCCGCTCAAAGGTCTCAACTTCAATCGTCTTAGCGTCGAGCTCAGCAGTTAAAGTGGCGACTCTTGCCTGCAATTGAGCCGCCTCCGCCGCTACCCCATGGATTATCTCTAGTTCTTGCTCTTTTTATTGAAGGAGAGTCTCCAGCTCGATGTTTCGAGCCAAAGCAGCCATCAGTTGCTCGTTGACCTCCTCCAACTCGGCCACCCTCCTTTTCAATTGAGCTTCCGATTATTCAAGACCCTCACGGAACATCCAAAACTGAGGGTCCTGCTTGAGCACATCTGCCAACGTCTAATGTTTGGCATGGCACTCCTTGTACTTCTTTGCTATTTTTCTGAAGGTGGCCTCCTTCCTTTGCCCACGTCGCCTCCTCTCCACCTCCAAGACAAGGGTATAAAAAGAATGAGGAAAGAGAGGAAATACAAGTCTATGCGTACCAAAGTCGCCTTTATGACCCATAAAGGAAAAATTGAAAGCTACATGCAAAGCTGCACCGGCGACCCACCTAGACAAATCCTTGTTACTAACATCCTTCAGTGTTTCGTGCTCCGCAACCGCACATAATAAGGTCATCTCCGCTGCGGCTTGCTCACTATTTTTAACAAGTTATACCCGTCTAGAATCACGATTCGGCGGGTAGACCTGCCCGCCTTCATCTCCACACAGGTTGAATCCCCCATTATATCTCTAGGAGCAGCCTCAAAGCCCATCCTCACAATTTTTACGCCTGCTTCCCCACCTGCAGAGGACGACACGCCCTTTCAGACGTGGGCTGAACTGGAAACGGCGTTGATTGACCTTCTGGGAGCCAACCTCTCTAAACGAATGGCCTCGGCCATAAAAATTGGCATTGCTCTCGAGGAGCTCGCTAGGCCTCAAGTTCTCGATTGCAATCCCCTTATCAATAATCAGCCGCCTCCTCTTTCTCTCCAGCGGCTCTTCGCCTTTAGAAACCTCCTCCACCGGCGTGGGCTCAGGAACCATCATAGGCACGGCCTCGGGTGTTGTCACTGGCACAGCTTCAGGCGCCGACTTAGGTGCCGCCACCACTCAACCCCTGCTGAGAACCCGTAGGAGTGCTATTACTGGGCTAGCCACATGATATGAATTCGTCATCTGAATCGACCTCTGCCTAGACCGGGCAACTACAGTCTTCCTTTTTCTAGAAACAACCCGACCAGCCAACACAAACGTGTCAGGTAATGAAAATTTAAGAGGCTTTCGAAATTGAAGCCAAAATAAGAAAAAACTACCTGGCGGGCCATACTGGTTACGGAACGCGAGCCAAGTGCGGCACTCCTCCGTGTACGGTATCAACCCCTCCACCCACGATCTAATATTTTTGATGGACCGGGGTGGAGAAGTCGTCACTACAAAAAAGAGGAAAAGAAGTCATAGCGGCTGAAAAGTCAGAACCCCAATTAATCACGAAATTCACACAATGATACTTACATTTTGAGTTCCACCTCTCTGGGAACCCTTCAATATCAGACACCAGGTGCTCCGTACTGATGTAGAAATACCTTTCTCGGAAGCCACGATTGGTCTTATCGTCAGACTTCAATACAAAGCTCTTTGTACCGCGACTCTTCAAATGGAGCATGGCACCCCTCAAGTAACTAGGGCTGAACATCTGCAGGATATAATGAACCGAGACCTCGCTCCTTGCCCTGGACGTGTATGTACGAAGGATTATACATATCGTCAATGTATAGGGCATGAGTTGGGCCGAACAAACCCTATAAAAGTGGCATAGCTCCTCCGCTAAAGGGTTGAACAGTATGGTGTATCCGATCCTAAACTGATACTCAAAAAAAGTACAAAACCCAGGCCTATACACATTGGCATAGTCCATCCCAGCCGGAACCATTTCTATATGGCCCGGAATATTGTACGTTGATGAAGTTTTTCTAAGTAGGATTACAACAGTTCACTGTGCTCCCAAGGAATAATGGAAATTTTAGTTTTAAAATCACTTCGAATGTGCATCACTTTTGGAAACACATTCTCCACAGAGAGGGGAACGAGTACCTTTTCGGTCTCCTCCTCTTCGCCACCATAAGAGGGCGGAAACCTAGATGGGGAGTTACCCTTGCTTCTCTTACTCCTTTGGAATTTTTCCATAAGAACTAGGTTGAAATACTAGTGACAGGAAATACAACCACACGGAAATAGTGAAAATCTCACGCAAGATATTGAGTGCAAGAAAGTAAGGCAGGAAAGGGAATAAGAAAGTATTCTCAAAGGTTCGAAAGATGAATCAGTTCGAACCTATCTCCTATTTATAGGATGAAGTTACGTGGAAATCGAAAAGGTATGATCAGAACGGGCGCGGGAAACCAGAATGTTCTATCACCAACTGAACTACCTTGGGAACAAAAGTAATAATGATGCATGCGACTAATGACATCATTCCAAAAGGAGACCATACGTCAACGGTTCAACTGTGTCATGCGTTTTTGTCTCATTCGTGCTAAAGACCAAGGATGTGGCCAAATTCTCTTAGAATGAGGCTTGTGAATCCGTCCATTGAAGACGTCCATGGAGCACGTCTCCAACGAATGGAGGGCCTGACTGTATGAGGTCACATTTGTCCCTCAACGTCCCCATGATTAATGGGTACGCCCAATAAGCAGACGCCGACCAAAGTGAGGGCACGACGCGGACGTGATGGTAAAAGTGACGTAGTTTAGAGCTTATCTTCTTTACTAAGTAGAAGCCACCAACTTTTGTACTTTTTTTATTGTTTCGAAGAAGGTCTCATACTATATAAAGGAGACCTCCACATTGTAACAGGCATTATGATTATTCTCGGATAATACAACTTCTCTCTCTATCTCTATCTCTTTCTCTGTCTCATACTATTGTTTCTCTCTTAAGCTAAGATTATTTTCTTTATCTTTGAGATCTAGAACGAAAATATCGTCTATCTAACCTCTAGGTCAAATTATATTTGATTATGATTTATCTTTATCATCTTTTGATTGTTTTCTAAGCTTGCAAAGTATATCGATAACTTTTGAGGTAAACAACCTTAAAACTCCAAAATGATAAATTCAATGTAGATTCTAGGAGTGGCAAATGGATGGGTCGGATCGGATATGGTTCAGGTTGAAAATGGGAAATTAAAAATGGATCAATTATCCGATCCGACCCATATTTAATACGGATATAACACGGGTTAACCGGCTAACCTATATTATCCACGAATTCTTGTATATTATTACTTTTGGGAGTATTCTTAATCTTTGTAACTTGAGGAATCCCCAATTTTAATTTGAGACTTTACAAATGTAAAAGTTAGACTCATTGGTTATCCATTTCTAAATGGATAATATGGTTATTATCCATATTTGATCCGTTTTTAAAAAGTTTATTATCCAACCCATTTTTAGTGTATAATATGAGTGGTTAGCTATTTTTTTGAACCATTTTACCACCCCTAATAGATAGAAATTAGTAAAATAAGAATGTCAAACTATTGCACCTTTTTAATGGCAGTAATCTTGCCAGACTTACATCGGAGGCAAGCAAATTTATCAGGAACTAACAATGAGAGAGGAAGAGAATAAAATGATCCATTTATATGGGTTTTTATGCTATTGAAGCAAGAGATTTGCTTGATGGTATACTTCCCTTTTTGTGTCAGGTGATGCGGTAACGACGGGCTGGCTGAGATTTGGTGATTATGGTGGTGGCAATGCCTGTAAGGGAAGAGAGAAGACGAAGGAAAAGAAACAAATTTGGAGGTCAGGTTGACGCACACTGCCATGTCAGTCGTATTTGTTTAACACTGTGTTTTGGATCATTGTTCTCCATCGTTTTATAATATTTCGTATTGTATTGTACTGTACTATATTGTATCCTTTTGATGGATACAACGTTTGGATAGATTGTATCGTTTACTGTTGTTAAATAACATCTTTATTGTTTGGCTTGACTATATTGTATTGTACTGTACTGCTAAGTTTACTAAAATACCCTCAATTATTTTATTAAAGGTTGGAAAGAGGTATTACACTTGAGACTAATGGTAGGGTCGAAGCATCTATATCTATGATTATTTTCTGCTATTTACATGTTAAACGGTATGTACTTGTTAAAATATGTAGTACTAAATGCTATTCTTTGAAAAATGATATATTAGATCTAATACGGATATAAGTACAAGATAACTAAACAACCACTATATAGAGAAAACACATGAAGTGGAATGATATTGTTCCATATCTCAAATAATTCCAAACTTAAAGTGCATAATATAATAAAAGTTTCTAGCAACTGACATATAAAATTCATATCGATCTAGTCAGAGTCTATAAAATCCTCAATAGCTAAAGAACAAAAAATGTTTAATCTAACTCAATTCCTAGGTGACGACATCAAGGTCAGTAAAAGAAATTTGTTGTCTTCCAATAGACACCCAATCAGTGTGCGGCACAAGTCTGCATGTTTGCAAAGAAATATATAAGCTTTCATGTGCATACTAGGCTCTAAATCCAACACTTGTACCATTTGCCATATCACACTCTCAGGAATAGGTGGCATACTTGAAAGGCGAATAATTGCATTAGCCAAATTATTCATCTCACCTCTCAACATATCAGTCATGCCTTCAAGATGATCATGTTTAGATTTTTTATTCCTGCTAAAAGTTGGTACCTCTGAATATGCATTAGATTTACGTGCTTTCTGAGTTGATTGATATTGCTCATGTTGTCCATGTTCCTCGATATTTTCCAAAGAGGGCATGAAAATTAGTTCATCTACCTCATCAATAGTCAATGGACTATCACGTGATTTTTTCAAATTATTACAAGCACCCTTTTTACCATATTTGCTCCAGTCTCATCGTTTTTTTCAGCAGCTCTATCCCTTCCATATAGCTAAATTAGCTTATCATAATTTCTAATCGGCTTGTTTCTGCATTCAGCAGCTTCAGGCTTAGCCTGCACCAAAAAAAGTACAATACAATAATGCAATAAATGAGACTGGATACCTAACAAGAATTTTTCCATAACTATTTAGAACAGTCCCATTCTTGTAGATTTTAAACAAAGCAAGCACATCTTCTCGACTAGTAGTTGAGCATGAATACAATGCATTTATCCTCTATATCTTGATAAAACAGTTAAGCTGACCATATATATATATTATCTTCTTGAGGATATATCCATCTTTTCTATTAGCAACTTATAGAATGATATGAGAGTATCCCTACCTTCCACGCACCACCCCAAAATAAATATGTTTTATTGCATAAACATAGATCAGAATCCAGTTTGTTGATGATAATACAAGAACTGAAGTTATCATCGTGGATTATGCGAACGAACAAAACTGCTAAAAATTAATGTACTTGTATCAATTGATCCCACACTTCAAATTCAGCATTCCACATATTTGTGTTGGAATCCCATGCAAACTCGCTCATCCCATTTTGAAAGGTGTCATAACACTTCATAAATTTTGTTTTAATATTTTTCATTCGATTGTGATCTCTCTCCTTCTTAAAAACTTTATATAAATTATATAAATTACAAGATCCCAAAAATCAAAAATGATAAATCTCACATTTTTCTAGGCAATACTAGTAAAATATTCATCAAAATTTAATAATAAAGAGATTTAAGTTGTATTTAACAATTATAGAATAGCACATACATTTATGTTATAATTGAAAAAGATTGTAAAAATTAAATTTGATCTCAATCCAAAATTCCTATCAAGATCCAAGTTTTTTTTATTCTAAAAAGAAAAGATTAAATGATTTGAGATTAAGAGAAATGTTTATTTTATAAAATTTTAAAATTTGGAGGCTCTTTTTTGAGTGTTCCTGTTATAGATCATAGATAAAATAATAAAATATAGGGAAAAATTATTTAAAAAAAATAATGAACGAAAAATAGGAAATTAAGAGGCAAGCAACAAGAAAAATAATTGGGACAAAGGAAATAAAAAGCACACGAAAAAGGAAAGTCAGATAAGGTTTAAGATAAATTCGAACTCAAATTTTACACACGAGAAAAGCTTTTCAAAAAGTCTATTCGTTGTGGCACCTTTGTTTAGTCCGCAACTAAGGGTGATACGATCAAATTAGCTAATTTAAAAAAATTTCTACATAAATATATAATAATTTTATCGACATAGCGGTGCCATATTACCTCACCTTAAAAGGGCGGATCCGCCATTGGCTGGATATATACAACTGTACTTGAGAACTGCAAAAGGAAAAATATTTTTCTTATTGAGTTTCAGTTTCTATTTTCTCTTATATGTATGGTTTTCTCCTCATTTCTCTTTTCTTCGCTATTTTCTAATATACCATTGGTGGTCTTTTTATCTTCTTTTAGTCCTCGGAAAGATTTTGAACCTTTTTTAAAAATAAATTCATGTTAAAGTTATTTATCAAACAAATAAGAGAAATATTTTAATTGGATGAAAATTTATTTCGAATGGTTTTGTTGTATTTTCGAATAATAATGTCTGCAATTAAAACTTGTTATGAAATAATATAAGAACAAGAACAATAATACAAGAACAAGAACAATAGAGAGAAAAGTAGAGAGAGAAGTATTCTTATTGATATTTAGGGATGATTTACAATGGGGTAAGACCCCTCTATTTATAGGCATAGGAAAGACTTAGCCTCAAAGTAAAACTCTAGAATCTCTCTAAATATAGACATTCACCTTAAATAGAAGTCTATTTATAACACTCCCCCTTGAATGTCTATTCAATAATGTGCCTCGTTAAAACCTTAACTAAAGCAAAACCCAATGGGAAAAAATTAAAGAAAAAGGAAAAAGAGTACACATGTTTGAATATGCGCCTATTGGTTGCCTCGTTAAAAACCTTGCAAGGAAAACCCAGTGGGACAAAACCTTGTAAGGGAAAAAGAGTGCAATGCGCGTTAACTCCCCTGAATAGAGCATCAATTCACATCCTTGAGCATTTGAATTCCAATCTTGTGCACTATCCTCAAAACGATCTTTGGTAGAGATTTGATAAATAAATCAACCATATTGACTTGAATAAATATTCCGCACCTTGAAATTATCATTCTTGATAGATATGAACATCTTCATATAATGTCGTGAAATGACTCTTCAATATCTCCATAGGGGTATTCTCGATGCCATCATGCTTTGACTTTACACTTTCAAGTATTTGAACTACATGTCCAAAATTACATGTCTTTCATATGGAATCAATTCTTCTTGAATTGTATCTCTTCCATTTGGCCAATATTTTGTTTGTATTCGACAAACACAAGATCCTCATCGATATTTGGCGCTATTATAGATGTCGTCGACAATCATTCTATACGCTTCAAGCGTATCCAAGACTTTGTCCTTCTAGGACTTAATATGAGCATTTGCAGTGAGAATATAGTTACATTCTTTGGGTCAGCAAATGCGTATAGCATGCTTTGCAATATGTTGCAATTGAATTATCCTTTTATGAACTTCAGGTTCATATTATGATATTCGAGGATCAATATATACAAATGATAATTCATCCCATGTAACCTTTTCTCAAGTGTTTATCATGTCTCCCCCTCATGTTAGAAAAGCTAACTTGTTTCCTCAACTTTGAGAAATCATCTTTGTGCATTATTATGTCAATATACACAGCACATTAATAATAAGATGAAATTATTTGGTTCCTGACCCTGAACCACTTGTGAGGGGAGAATATACTCTCGTATACAACGTATATCAAACTGATATATATAACTTTGTTCTCATAAGAAACAGTTTAGCTATTAAGTGGAGGCACTCAATAATTATCTTGCTAAACCAACTTATCAAGATGAACTATCTTGAGTAGAAAATCCGGAAATTATGCTCGAAGTTAGATTACTGAGCAATTTGCCTCGCAAGCACCGGCCAGGCTGCGGGTTAATAACAATCGCGCATGTAACCATTTCATAGATGCATCATATGTGGTATACATGGCAGGTGAATGGGCCCATATTCACCTTTGATATTTCCAGAATTTATGGCTTCAACCCGAACTCTTTAGTTGGTCAATTCATTAATGAGAACAAGTGATACAAGAGAATTCGTAAAGAACTTTCTAGTTCTTTAATATTCACCCATGTGAATTCTCTATTATTGCACATCATACTTAAAATGAGATGGCTAACCCGAATGCCAACTGAATAAATTATCAATATTGGTAAACTTCAAATTTACACCATGACATGTGCACTTATCAATAAACTTCAGGTTTATTATGACATGGGTTTTTATACCAATAGATATCCACTTTACTGTGGCATTCTTTTGTTTGTGTAGTACAAACTGGAGAATAAAGCGGGTAGCTTTTCATATACAAATTATCCCGTTACAAGTTGTAGTAATAGAAGATATCAAATCTTTCCTTTATTTATAGTCTTAATATAATCAGCGCTTTCGCGTGTACTTTGGAAACTGCATAAGTTTCTTTGAGACTTACTACAACACAATACTCAATTGTGTTTCTCCAACATAGTAATAATTGGCTCTTCTAGAGCTCTTAATTAATTTGTACTACCACAAATTCATCAACATCCATGTGGTGAATATCTTTCTTAAAGAGAAAGTAATACCATTATGGTCATGTCAAACTTATATGCAAGATATGTTTCTTGCATTATCGTTGTCCTTTAATAGTCATATTTCCAAAATACTTTGGCGTACAATAGGTACGTGACCAACGATCATTCATGCCATATATCATCTCAAACCTCCTTCTAGGGGTGAGTGTGGTATCATCTCAAACCTCCTTCTAGGGGTGAGTGTGGTATATTCTATACCAATTTCATGTTCATATTCTTCCAATAATGAATATGTATTCGTGAATCAGATGTTGTCACATTCACTGCGGGGATATGTGATTTTGTTATCCTTTTCAAATCTGTAAATGCGTCTGGCATTTGATTTGTTATTCTTTGCAAATGGATAATCTTTTGCACCTCATTTTTACAAATGGAGGTATGTGGATCAAGATGAGATAATGATACATTTTCACAAAATTTCCCGTTTGGTTTCACCAACTTCTCCCCCTAATTTTGGGAAAAGTGTCTCATCAAATTGACATTCTGCAAATCGTGCAGTGTACAAATCCCCTGTCAATGTTTCGAGGTAGCGAATAATGGAGGACGATTCAAACTCAACATATATTCCTAACCTTCTTTGCGGACCCATTTTGGTTCGGTATGGCGGTGCTACAGGCACATATACTGCGCATCCAACAATTCTTAAATGGGATATATTAGGTTCATGACCCAAAACTAATTGCAACGGGGAATATTTGTGACAATTCGTCAGTCAGAGACGAACTAGCATTGCTGCATGCAAAATGGCGTGACCCCAACCCGAAGTGGGCAGCCTTTTTTTCATGAGTAAATGAGGTATTCAATATTATACTCATCTATTGTCTCAATCTGATATCCATTTTGAATGATATCTCTAAAACTCAACAAGTTCCTTTTAGACTTGGAGGAGAACATTTTGACTGATATCTTTAAAACTCAACAAGTTTCCCTTAGACTTGGAGGAGAACATTGCATTCTCTAAAATATTGTTCCTTTAGGCAGAGTTATAGTTGCTCTTCAGGAGCCTTCAATCAATTTAATTCCCATGGTTTGACATACAAAAGGAAACATGAGAATATACAAATCTGTTTGCTTCATATTTAAACAATATTTTCAAAATCTGCTGAGGTTATTCGAATAACTAAATCAGATAGTCTACTATCATGCCTTGCGGAAAAGTCCAGTTTTAATGCGAAATATTAGATAGTCGACTAACCAAGTTGATATTCGACTATCTCAGAAAACAGTCATCAGGATATTCGAATAACTAAATCAGGTTATTCGAATATCTAAATCAGATATTCGAATATCTAAATCAGATATTCGAATATCTAAATCAGATATTCGAATACCTTAGCTTGCGGAAATTCCAGTTTTAATACAAAATATTAGATAGTCGACTTTATTAGTTAATCGACTAACTTTGCTGGAAAATAAAAATTTCTTCGAAATTTAAGCATATTGAAACATTCTAAAGAACTAATACTAACATTATATCATAAACTAACTAATACGAGCTGGTACTAATGATTATTAGTTTATTCACTAACTAATACAAATAAATAAAGTAAAATCAAACAACTCCATCTTCTTTCATCACAGATCCATCACCGATTAGGTGGTCTATTTTCCCCTCAGGGTGCTCAAAGAAGTCTGCCACATCCAAGTGGGTGATGTCAAAGTTGTCGTCAGAGATTTGTTTCAGGGCCTTTACTCTTTCGAGATGCTTGATAAAGGTCAACCAAATGTCTTGGTATACGACAAGCTTTTGACCAGTGCCCTTTTCCACCGCAACGATAACATATAGTTTCTGAACTATTTGCCTTAGGATTTTTATCGTATCGTGCTTGCGGCAGAGTGACCAACTTCAGATTGTCATATCTCTCCTTTAAGCCATTCCACAAGATAGGTGGATCTTTGACTGTGATATATTCAATTTTCAAACCTTCATCAAGGTGATGTCGCAAGAAAATCAAGGCCTTAGCACAGTTTCAAACCTTCATCAAGGCGATGGCGCAAGTAAATCAAGGCCTTAGCATAGTCTTGGGTGGATGCATTATTTCTGTCTTTAATGGCGTCTCCAAGACCCATAGCATCTAAGTGGATTTCAGCATCCAACACCCATGTCATATAGTTCTTGCCCGAAATTTCAAGGGCAACGAACTTTCCTTTTATAATGTCAGACATGAAACAAAATTACGTCAAGAGCGTGTTCATACTTACGGGCTCTATTACAATTATCACATTCACTTCAGGGAATGGATCATAATCATCTGTATGTGCTATACACAATCCCATGTTAAATATTACTTTCATAAAGTGAAAGATTATTTTGAGAATCCTTATTGTTCTCATTACCACAATAATGACGATTATAATTTCGTCTATTGCCACGTCCACATCCAGTGATACCTTCACGGTAATAATTTTGTCTTCTTTCAGACTTATCACATACTGCTATCACATTCTCTAAAGGGAATGGAGCAAATTCAATTGGACGGAATTTTAATTATTTGCCACGTCCACATTCATTGATACCTTCATGGTAATAATTTAGTCTTCTTTCAGACTTATCACATACTGCTACCACATTCTCTAAAGGGAATGGAGCAAATTCAATGGGACGGATTTTTAATTCTTTGCCCACAATCATACATGAATTTGATCATGGCAAGGCATAGAAATTTTACCACTTCATGTGAGTGTAATTTCTTACGAACTCCATTAGAGTTATAATCAAACTTTGTTGTCTTTGTTTGTATATAAAATCAAATCGTAGAATTTCAAGAATTTGAAAGGGAAAAGTAAATTACTTACCTTTAAGGTATACCAATAAATATTGTGATATCAAATATACCTCTTGTGTAAATTCCTTTCTTTCTCTCACGTTTTTCTCTTTCTGTTTCTGTTTTTTTTTCTCGTTTCTTTTCCTTCTTTCTTCATTCTTTCTTTTTCCTTTTTGTCCGTATAGAAATTTTTTGGGATTTGATTGCGGCAGAACCTCACGTGAAACTCTACACAAACAAAAGTTAAGACAATCGAAAATTTCAATTGGTTAGAGACTCGTGCTGATAACGTGTTATGAAATAATATAAGAACAAGAACAATAATACAAGAACAAGAACAATAGAGAGAAAAGTAGAGAGATAAGTATTCTTATTGATACCTAGGGATGATATACAATGGGGTAAGACCCCTCTATTTATAGGCATAGGAAAGACTTAGCCTAAAAGTAAAACGCTAGAATCTCTCTAAATATAGACATTCACCTTAAACGCCTTAAATAGAAGTCTATTTATAACAAAACTCGTTTTCTTTACAACTTATTTTCCCTCAAGATATTGGCCAATATTATTGACGAACCAATTTCTCTGCCACGTAAGTAAAGGGTCCCACAAATTGACAAAGCATTATTACATGCTCTCATCTCACACGTTTTCCCCTTTGGCGCCAAATTCCTCTTCCACTGTCAGTCTCCACTCTCTTTCACCAGTCACCGGCGAGTTTCCTCCGGCGAAGAAAACCCTAACGAGCTCTCTGTCGCGGAATTCTCGCCGAATAATTTCTGCGATTCCTCCTTCGTTCTCCACGTTTCACTTTAATGTCGGAACGTCGCGCTAAACGCCCCAAAATCACCAGGTCTGTGCTACACAATTTTCACTTACACTACCTAAAACTTTGGCCTTTCGCAGCTTTCTTTGATCCATAACTCCTTTTTTTCCTTCTAGTTACTTTTTGAAAAAATAATTCGGACTTTTCCTATTTTGAGTAACAGTTAGGGTTTATTCGACCTTTTGTTATATAATCTCACTTGAAAACATATAAAACCAATTTCAAAAATCTTTTACTTTACACATTTCTAGTTATAGTTGTGGATTTCATTTTTATTTTTAGGGAAGTTGAATTAAAGTACTAGCTTTATTGTTTGGGATGCGTAGCACTTTTTTTTTGGTTATAATCTGCAGGGGAGAAGATGATTATATGCCGGGAAACATAACTGAGATTGAGCTTCATAACTTTATGACGTTCAGCAAGTTGACATGCAAACCGGGCTCCCGATTAAATCTTGTAATTGGACCAAATGGTTCTGGAAAGAGTTCTTTAGTCTGTGCGATAGCACTTGGTCTTGGTGGTGAGCCTCAGGTAAGTGGAAGCTGAAGGAAATGAAAAATTATACCACATGTGAATTTCATGGGTGAACTTTTAACAAGATGAAAAGTGTGTTAAAACTGCAGCTTTTGGGGAGGGCTTCTAGTATCGGAGCATTTGTAAAACGCGGGGAGGAGTCGGGGTACATCAAAATTTCCTTGAGAGGGGAAACCAAAGAGGAGCATTTAACTATCACGCGGAAAATAGATACACGGAACAAATCTGAGTGGATTTTTAATGGTAAAGAATTCTTTATCTATAATGAGGGCTTCAATTAGAAAGCTGTTTAACTTGCTATTTTTGTGATGATGGGCCACTCGAATGATACAAGTCTTTTTGATTTGCTTTACTCTTTTTATGTCATAATATGTTATAGATTAAGGTTATAAGTGGATAGCTTCTTGCATTTATCCATACGAGTGAAAACGAAGGCTTCTATTTCCTGAACTTTCTCATTCTTTTCAACATGGATGTTGCATATTTTCCGACCCTTAAATCTTTTTTATCTTTTGATTGTCAGATTTCAAATTTAGGAGCTTGGGCGTATTCACGTGCTATCCTTTTCAACTCTCTTTTTCCTACCCTAGTTTCCTCATTCCTTTGCCATCTTTCCTTAGAAGGCTAAGATTCCTACCAGAACTGTTCTCGGTTGAAGTTAGGCTGATTATGAATATTCTTCTTTTCTGTACTTAGGTTCAAATTGTTGCATCTTGTATAGAACAAATTGTGAATCCTGTTTGCAATTTTTGCCCTCCTCTTTCAGTCTGTAATGCTTCAAGTTTATGAAGTTGGAGTTTGTCTTGCTTCTGCTTAGAGTATGAATGGCTTTTATGTAGTTCAAAGCTTTGGCAGTAGTTTAGGAACGAGACTGGAAGGCTGTTACTTCTCTGTTGGTGGTACTTTAGGGAGGAGATCATAAGTTGTCACTTTGATGTTGCTTCATTGCATTTCACCACATTGCTTTAATCAAATATTCCAAGGGCGCTATTTAGATGGGCACAACAGTGGAATCGTTTTAATTCTTTGTTTTCTATTTTACCTCTATTTGGTGTAAGCTAGTCGTCAGGAGCTGGTTGTACTAACGAGATACAATCATTTTTCTCCCTATTATATATACTGGCAGATCTCTTCGTAGTTCTGCCAATATTTTTTATTATCATCTTTAGCATTTCCTGTTCCTCAACTGGAAGTTCCGACATATGCTTGGTTGAAGTTCTTTGAATTGTAAGTAGGTTCTTTATTCTACTTTCTGTAATGTCATGTCTCTCTTTTGGCGGATAAACACTTTTGGGGATCAGATAAGGATATTGTTAATCAGTTGAAAAGAAAATGTAATTTAACGTGAGATGCTTTTTGCAGTCATTACATGTGTTTATTTTGTTTCAGGAAAAGCCGTGCCAAAGAAGAACATAATTGATATAATTCAAAGGTTCAATATCCAAGTTAACAATTTGACTCAAGTGAGTTCTTTGTCGGCTTCTTTTGGATGTTCAACATAGAGGACACATATGCTATGTTGCTAAAACATTATTGGAACCTACATATCCCCACCCAAATCCACCCCTCTCCCAAAAGATCTTAATACGAAAACACACTAGCGGGATCTCTAAAGTCAAGTGTGAAATACATTAACAAGACCATGTTTGCTCAACTCCCATTATTGAAAATTGTTTGCTTTGCATGATGGGAATGTTTTTCTTTATCCGTAAAGGATAATACCAGCTTTAAGTGAATGCTGGTATGTATGTGCGGTATAGCGCCATTTCAGGTTGAATGTGCTTAAAAATCAATCATGGCTTCTACATCATGCATGGTGCGAATGTTTTTGAAATAGGGGTTTTAAGAGTTTCCTGATGCAGTTGCTAAAGTACAGATGTTTGTGGTTTTTGGCTTTCTAATGCAACATTCAAGATGTAAATGATGAAGGCAACATGTTAGAGTTCAACAGCTCACTACAGGATTTGAGTTTCTTCTGCTTACAGATGTGATCCCTTCTTTTTGTTTTGTATAGGGGATCCCGGGACTTGTAACTCACAAGCACTATCATAGTACGTGGCTGTTGTCATTTGTAAAATTACTACTTACCAGTCTCAGAAAAAGGAATTTCCTCTAATTTAAATTCCAGTCTTCGTGAAATTGATTTTTGAGAATTTTCCATTAAAAAATTAATTTTATTATGAACACACTTTGACGATGTAGCATGTCGATATTTTCTTGCCAATGATATTTTATTGTTTTACTGATACAATATTGATATATAGTGACCACTGAACGCCAGTTGCTTTGATTGTATATCATCAAGATATTATTGATTGGTATAGCAGAACCAGATATTTATAAATAATAGGAAGCTTTAATGTTCGCCCTCAAAACTATCAAGTTTTTGCATTTACTTATTTTTGAAAAAGGGTATAATTCTCAGTTTATATAGTATACCAGTTGGATTATTACCAACTCTTTAGAAGTAATTTTTCCCACAGCATGATTTTCACTAAATATGTTATAATCTACTAAGTGAATTTCTTTTCTAAATATTATGAATTTTCTCTTATAACATGTGCATTGTTAACGTGCATGTAATCTTTTTATCAGCTTATCTCTTCCTTGTTTATCTCTAGTCCTTCAGACAATTTTTATAACATCTTTTTAACTGTCTTAAGTACTTCATCCGTTCCACTGTGTGTGACATTGTTTGATTGTGCTTAGAGTTTAATAAAAAAAGAAAGACTTTTGAAACTTGTGGTTTTAGCTCGTGACATTTATGTGGCTGTAAAATTATGTCATTAAGGGTAAAATGGAAATTTAAATTTTTTCCATATGCAGAAAGATGCTATTCGTTTTGATGTGAATAGTGGAAATACTATTCTTTTTCAACTAGTATTATATATTTTACCTTAAGAAGTTAGAGAATTTGAACTAACTAAAGTTTACTTCTCTCCTGTGAGATTCTTTTCCTTGTCTTTATGATCTATTGGCTGATATATCCTTATTCGATGGGGGAGGACCTCAGTTTCTACCTCAAGACAGGGTTTGTGAATTTGCCAAGTTAACTCCTGTTCAACTCCTTGAAGAGACTGAAAAAGCTGTGGGTGATCCTCGGCTACCAGTCCAGCATAGAGATCTTATTAGCAAGAGTGAGGAGCTGAAGAAGTCTGAACGAGTTAGTTCTGTCTTACCAATTTGTGGAAGCTTTTGAAAATTTTATTGCAAAGCATTTATTAGTGAACCAGGCATACATCCTGCCTTATTTTTTTGACAATTCAAACTGAATGAAAAATTTCATTATCTATTTTAGACTGTGAAGAGCGGGAGAGAGACACTGGATCAGTTGAGGGAAGTCAATTCTCAACTTGAAAGAGATGTCGAGCGTCTCCGTCAAAGAGAGCATCTCCTAGCACAGGTAAGTGTGGAGGTTCTTCCTAAGCTTTGGTCAGAGCTGTAAATTGACTATTCATATGGCTTGTAGGATGTCCTACTGATCTCTCTCCCCCCCACCCCCCCCCCCCCCCCCCAAAAAAAAAGAAGAAAGAAATGTAAATTAAAATAAATTTGGCTGTTCATATGTTTATAGGCTGAAACCATGAAAAAGAAATTGCCATGGCTGAAGTACGATGCTAAGAAGCCTGAGTTTCTTGAAGCCAAAAGGCAAGAACAAGATGCCAAAATGAAGCTGGATGAAGCTGCTGATAGTTTGAATGAACTCATGGAACCTATAGAGTATGCGAGCTTGTTGTGTAATTTATAGATTGATTTAGAGATTTTGTCTCTTCGTTTCAATATCCGGTTCATATTTCTGTGGTGGGAAATTTGCAGTTTCCTGTCACTAGAAAATTTCAGATTTCAAGGCACCCCATTGTTTTAGTAGATTGATACTGATCAAAAAGTAAATTCCAAATCGAGTCTCCACCTTTCTTTTTTAAAGTATCTTGTTTTGCCTTCAGTTTTTCCTTTCCTTAAATTTAACAGTTCGGTCTCAGGGAAAAGAAGCAAGAGAAAGCAGAACGAGATGCTAAATGCAAAAAAATGAATGGCCTGTTGGGTGACAATGCCAACAAGCGTGCGAAACTTCTGGATCAGGACAATCGTTTGGTATTTTGTCAGAGCTTCAATAAGTTTATCATTTTGATTGTCTCTTTTTCCTCTACAGTACTCATTTTTACTTCTTTCTATGATATATCAGGATGTTCAAGTGCGTGGAAAGTATAATGAAATGGATGACTTCAAGAAGCAAGAGGAATCTCGTCAACGTAGAATTTTGAAAGCCCAAGAAGATCTTAGAACTGCCGAATTGGAGCTTGCAAATCTTCCTCCTTATGAACCTCCTAGAGATAAAATTGTAGGCTTCTTATTTTGCTTTACTGCATCGTCTTATTCTATACTTGCTTTAAAGCAACATCCCTAGAATATGAGGTTACGTGCCTAAGGATGGCTAGTATGTGATTGATTATTGAATTTCAAGGAAATCTTATGTTAACTATTCTCGAGTAGCCTTTTTATGTAGATACCCCTAACTGATCTCTGCCTACTGCAAAATTTATGTTGCTGAACTGGTCAAACTCTATAGGATGGCTTGGGTTCTAAAATTTTGGAGCTGCAAGATGCTGCAAGAGAACTAAGGTCTCAGAAATCAGAAATGGAGAGATCCCTTGATCGGAATAGGACAGCATTCAGGCAGTGCTCTGATAAGTAAATATCAGGACTTGTTGCTATGGTTATTGCACTATAAAATTACTGAAAGCTCTTACACATTCTTGCATTACTCTGCAGATTGAAGGAGATGGAGAATGCAAACAACAAAAGATTACGTGCTTTACAGAGTAGTGGTGTTGAAAAGATATTTGAAGCTTACAATTGGGTTCAGGAGCATCAACATCAATTTAATAAATCTGTATATGGTCCAGTTCTTCTTGAGGTATACAATTAGGCTTTTGCTACTAGATACTTATGGATCTGAAAGGTTATTAACTACTTTTCTAACAATAAAAAAAGCTTATTAATTTCTGAAATGAAAACTCAGGTCAATGTTTCCAATCGGATTCATGCAGATTACTTAGAGGATCACGTACCATTCTATGCCTGGAAGGTAATTAAACAAGAATGATTTCGTCATCTATGTCTCCAATACTAGTATATGTGGCACAAGCAGATTTGTCTATCTTGCATCTTTTCTCTGCTTGTTTGATACCTTGTAGCTCGTAATTAATATCTGTACATGGTACATATGGTGATTTGTATAATCACTTATTGAAGTTTAAACTTGAATATTCAGTTTGATGTACTCCTTTTTCTTTTGTTCTTTTGTGCTTTGGTATGAGATTTGCAGTTGTAGAAAGCATTGATTGTGGAGTTGTACTTTTAACAATCTTATCATCGCTAAGTGATATTCACCAATTGTTTTCTAGTTTGTTATAACTTTGAGTAAGGTGTTTTTTTTATTTGCATGGGCATACTGCATGCTTATAGAAATGATAACTTCTGTAGAATGTACAAGCGGAGACATCAAAAGGTTTCCGGAATCAAGGTTATTAGTCTGATTTAGTGCTACTGGAAAATTGTTTCTCATCTCATCAGTTCTCTTATTTATTGACATATGCAGGCCTTTATAACACAAGATGCAACTGATCGTGACTTCTTAGTAAGAAATATGCGATCATTTAATCTTCCTGTTTTAAATGTAGCGGATGAACGTCAGAACCGTGTTCCCTTTAAAATTACTGAGGAGGTATGTATAAGCTTCTCTAAGACCTCCTGTTTTGATGCTAATCTATATGTTAATTTGGTTTTCTTGTTATTATCTTCCACAGATGCGTATGCTAGGCATCCATTCAAGGCTTGACCAAGTCTTTGACGCTCCAGATGCAGTCAAAGAAGTTCTAATCAACCAATTTGGGCTGGATTCTTCTGTAGGCTTACTATTCTAAAAAACTTAAGATATTTTCTTCTGAACTTAGCTTTAGTAGATTAACATAAGGGTACACGAATATGTTGAATCGACATACCTGAAATCTTCTTTTGATAAGTATCTATATATACCTATTCATAAGTTTGTATCAACGAAGTCTTTTTTACCCACAAGTAAATTTTTGCAATTCCACATCTTCTTTAACCAGATAACCTTACCTTTGGAGAGGCCATATCTCAACCCAGCTGTGGCTTGCTACCTGGACAAACTCTCCGTTCCTTTTTGTTCTAATAGATGATTTTATAAAGGGCAACTGACGCGCATAAGGAATAATCTGCATCCCAGTGAAAGCCAATGGAATGAGTTCGCGAACAAGTGAAGCAGAAACAAGTTTTTTTCCCGGATAAACATTAATGGGATATGTTGCTTTTTTGCAGTACATAGGCTCACGTGAAACTGATAAGAGAGCTGATGAGGCGTTGCAATTGGGTATCTTTGATTTATGGACCCCTGAAAATCATTACAGATGGAAAAAATCCAGATATGGTGGTCATGTTTCTGGCACTGTTGAATCAGTGGAACAGTCTCGCCTTTTGCTATGCAGTATCTCACTAGCCCTTTGTTTTTAATGTATTAATGCCTCGTCCGAAAACCTTTTGATTTAGTCCAAGTATTTTCTTCAGATGTGGATGCGGGGGAAGTTGAGAGGCTCAAGTCCCAGAAACTTGAGTTGGAAGAAGCCGTTTCTACATTTGAAGATAATCTCAGAGCAGTTAAGAGTGAATTGAAGAACATAGAGGATCAAGGTGCCAAACTCGAAAAGCAACGGGTATTTTTTTTTTTCTTTTAGTTGTGGTTTCTGGAAGTTGTTTTATATGCAAGTATGTGGAAATTCACACTTGGACATCTGTTTATTATTCTTTTTTTATTTTATTTTTTTGGGGGGGGGGGGGGGGGCGAGGGGAGTGAGGTAGTGATAGGATGCCCAAAAAAATGTGCTTGTGCTTCTTGAGTTACAACTTCTATGTTTGGTTTCTGTGAGAAAGCACGAGAGAAAATATTATTAATTAAGTAAAGTATTGTACAACGCCCTATTTATATACAATGATTACATGATAATAGGTATCTACTTCCCGATGTGGGACACTATACGTGACTAACTACTTAGCACTCCCCCTCAAGTCGGTGCATATAAATCATATGTGCCGAGCTTGTTACAGATTTTTCCAATACGAGAACCAGTAAGAGACTTAGTGAAAATATCTGCTAGCTGATCATTCGACTTCATAAATTTTGTAACAATATCTCCTGAGAGTCTTTTCTCTGACAAAGTGACAATCGATTTCAATGTGTTTAGTCCTGTCATGAAACTGCTTGACCCAAACTAGTTCACACGTTGCCATAGGCATGGCCTGATATTCAGCTGCAGCGCTAGATCGAGCAACTATATTTTGTTTCTTGCTCTTCCAGGAGACCAAAATTACCTCATACGAGAATACAATATCTAGACGTAGAACGTCTATCAAAAGGTGATCCTGCCCAATCAACATATGTGTACCAACACTCTGCTCGTGGCCTCAATCTTCGAATAGTAATCTTTTGCCTGGAGTTGACTTAATATATCGAAGAATGCGACCAACTGCATCCTAGTGACTATCATAGGGAGAATCCATAAACTAACTTACAACATTCATCGTAAAAGAAATGTTAGGTCTAGTCACCGTGAGATAATTCAATTTGCCAACCAACCTCCTATATCTCGTAGGATCTCTAAGTGGCTCCCCTTGTCCTAGAAGAAGCTTAGCATTCGGATCCATAGGAGTGTCAACATGTTTGCAACCCATCATTCTAGTCTTCCGAAGAATGTCTAAGGCATACTTCCGTTGTGAAATAACAATACCTGAGCTAGACTGAGCGACCTCAATACCTAAAAAATACTTCAATCTGCCAAAATCCTTAGCCTGGAAGTGCTGAAAGAGATGCTGCTTTAGATTAGTAATACCATCATGATCATTGCCAGTGATAACGATATCATCAACATAAACCACCAGATAAATACACAAATTAGGAGCAGAATGCCGATAAAACACGGAGTTATCAGCTTCAATACGCGTCATGCAGAACTCCTGGATAACTGTGCTGAACTTACTAAGCCAAGCTCGAGGTGACTATTTCAAACCATATAGTGACCTGCACAATCGGTATACAAGACCACTAGACTCCCCCCGAGCAACAAAACCAAGCGGTTGCTCCATATAAACTTCTTTCTCAAGATCATCGTGGAGAAAAACATTCTTAATATTTAATTGATAAAGAGGCCAATAACAACCATGAACAAAAAGAGGCCAATAACAACCATGGACAAAAAGAGGAACATATGCTACTTTAGCCACGAGAGGGAAAATGTCACTATAATCAAGCCCAAAAATCTGAGTGTATCCTTTTGCAACAAGACGAGCCTTAAACTGATCAACCTTCCCATTCGGGTCGACTTTGACTGCACAAACCCAGTGACAACCAACAATAGTTACATGAAGGAAGAGGAACGAGCTCCCAAGTGCCAATCGCATGTAAAGCGGGCATCTCGTCAGTCATAGCCTGTCGCCATCCTCGATGAGATAGTGCCTCACCTGTAGACTTAGGGATAGGAACGATGGACGAAGATGATATAAAAGCATAATGAGGTGATGATAGAAAATAATAACTTAAACCGACATAATGGGGATTACAGATTAAATGCGGATCGTAAACCTTTGTGGAGTGTAATTGGTTGACTAAGAGGAAACAAGTCTGCAGTACGTGCAAAATCTAATGCAGGATGTGAATCACTTGGGCCTGATGCTGGACGTGGACGACGATGATAAGTCAAGAGTGGTGGAGCTGCAGAAGGTGGAACTGGAGCTATAGGTGGAGCTGCAGAAGGTGGAACTGGAGCTATAGGTGATGGAGCTGGAGCTATAAGTGGCGGAGCTGCAACTGGAGCCGTAGGCGGTGGAGCTAGAGCTGCAGAGGAAAATGAAGGGGAGATAATGACGGAATCTCCAAAAGATGAAACTGGTAGTACCTCAGAATATCTAAATGATTACCTGGACTTGTGAAGTATGATTGGGTTTCAAAGAAAATAACATTAGCTGACATAAGGTACCGGTGGAGGTCAAGAGAATAGCATCAATACCTCTTTTGCGTTCTCGAGTAATCCAAAAAAGCACATTTAAGAGCACGAGGAGCTAACTTATATTTTTTTGGAGTAAGGTTATGAACAAAATACGTGCTTGATTCTGGATAGCTGAAGATGTCATACAATTAATAAGATAGCAAGATGTAAGAACTGCATCCCCCAAAAACGCAACTGAACATGAGATTGTATGAGTAGGATCCGAGCAGTTTCAATAAGTTGTTTATTCTTTTTTTCAGCTACCCCATTTTGTTGAGATGTGTACAAACAAGACGTTTGATGAAGTCTCATGAGAGTTCATAAACTGTTGAAACGGGGAAGACAAATACTCTAAGGCATTATCACTACGAAATGTGCAGATAGAAACCCCAAATTGATTTTGAATTTCAGTATGGAAGGTCTGGAAAATAGAAAACAACTCAGACCGTTTTTTCATCAAAAATATCCAAGTGTACTTGGAATAATCATCAGTGAAACTGACAAAGAAGCGGAATCCCAAAGTAGAACTGACCCGGCTAGGACCCCAAACGTCTAAATGGACCAAAGTATGGTGACTCTGCTTGATTATCAAGACGCCGAGGGAAATGGGAGCGAGTATGTTTACCAAGCTGACATGACTCACATTCTAGAGTGAGCAAGTGAGATAAACCAGGTACCATTTACTGAAGTTTTGACAAACTGGGATGTCGCAACCGTTTATGTAATAAATCTGATGAATCAATAATAGGACAAGTTGTTAAAGGAAGACAAGATATGAGTCCATGTGATTTAGCAAGGATAAGGTAATAAAGTCCATTTGATTCACGCCCGGTAGTAGGGATGGCAATGGGGCAAGGAGGGGCGGATTTTGTTTGATGTGAGGCGTGGCGGGTTTACTCTTATGCGGGTGCGGGGCGGGGCGGGACATCTTAAAACAATTTTTAAAATTTTAAAAGCGGTGTGTGTGTGGGGGAGGGGTTGCAGGTTTAATGCGGGGCAACTTTATGTACGCAATCTCTGCGTCTTCTATTGTTCTCACGGCAATAAGAGCTTAACAAAATTAAATTTGTATGCACACTTGAAAGAAATTAAATTTAACTAGAGATTTCACATATTCACTTGTAACAGTTACTCTAAATCTAAATATTGCCTTACCCAGATTTAGAAAATAGTCAAGTTACTATGATGGACGTCTCCAGTTTTTTCAGCATATATCATGATATTGACTTAATCCTCATGTTATTCATACCAAATAAACATACATAAAAATTATAGAATAACTATATGTATAGTTCATGGCCCTTGATAGGAATGTCTGGAGGTCTAGTATCAGGGTTGTAGGATAGGGGCTCATAGAGTTTTTCGTACTCCTCACCCGGGGTTGGGTGGGACTTGGCAGGGCTATCCATAGATGATTTGTGTATTGGAGTGTGTCTTATTTATGGTAGTTACTGTCTGATATTATTGCATGCTATTTTATTTATGGTTCTTATGTTTAGATAATTATTTACGCTATTTCTGCTGGAGTTACTAATGCTCTTTTGTTTTTGTTTTTGTTTTTCCTTTCCTTCACTGAGCCGAGGGTCGATTGGAAACAACCTCTCTGCCCTTTCGGGTAGGGGTAAGGCCCGTCTACATATTACCCTCCCCAGACCTCACTTTGTGGGACTATACTGGGATGTTGTTGTTGTTGTTTATATGTATAGTTCAATTTTATTGTCGGCACTTTCCCAATTTCTCATGTTTTCCTTGACATGGACAACAAGTTTATTTTGGAAGTTCGACATTATACACTCTCAGCTTTATGTTTATGTGATTCTATTAAACTTTTCATTTTATAAAATAATAAAATGTCAAACTAGTTTGTTTTAGAAAAAAATTAAGTGGGACGTGGGGCGGGGGGGGGGGGGGGGTCAAGCGGGGCGGGTTGAAAATTGAAAAATAACTATGCGGGGAGGATTGAAATATTTGTGAGTTTTGCAAAACTCGCTCTGCCCCGCCCTGCCCCATTGTCATCCCTACCCGGTACTAATGATCCGCCCCGTACTGCGTTCCTGTTTCTATATAAAAACAAGGTCATCAAGAAATAAAACTACGCATTTAAATGATATGGCTAAGCGACTAACGACTATGAGGATAAAAAGACTACTAGGCACATAAAGAACTGGACCTAAAGGTAAGGAAGGAAGTGGGCTTGCGTGACCTATTGCAGTTTCCATGGTTTGAGACCCATTGGCCATTGTGACTGTTGTAAGAGATTGAGAATACGAAATACTAGTCAAGAGATTTGTTACCAAAAATATGATCCGATGCACCTGAATCAATGACCCAAGACTCGGAGGTTGAAGATTGGAAGACACAAGTCACGCTACTACCTGTTTGAATAACGGAAGATATCTCTGAAGATGTCTGTTTACATGCTTTGTAATGAAGGAACTCAATATAATCTGATAAAGAAACCATCTGGATTGGATCCAACGAATTGTGAGTCAAAGGCTTCTGCTATGAATGGCATTATAATTTTCACGTCGGAAAAATCATAATCTCTTCTGAAATCACTGTTCACGTCGAAAAATATAAAAGTGGTCGGAATTTGGTGAACCTGGATGGGTAGGGCCGGAATTCCCTTGCGAACAATCTGTCCCAAAGAAATTTTTCCAAAAAAGTACTCGGAAAGGGCCCACACGGCGGCACGTGATTTCACTGGAAAAATTTCTTCCGGCAGCTCATGGGAGCGTGTGGAGGGTCTTCTAATGGAGATATTTTTATGGGTTGGTCGCCGGAGGTCGATCTACTTCATGGTGGTGTTAGTTTTTGCACAACACTAGCGAAAAGTGGCCCTTTTATTGCAGCAGACCTGTGTTTGTCGGGAAAAGACTTTTGGTTGACTGATTTCTCTTCCCGGAATCGCTGAAATTTATGTACAACGATAAATCTCTCACGATTGCTCTAATACCATGTGAGAAAGCACGGGAAAAATATTATTAATTAATTAAAGTGTTGTACAATCCCCATTTCCAACCGAGAGGTTGTGAGTTCGAGTCTCCCCAAGAGCAAGGTGGGAAGTTCTTGGAGGGAAGGATGCCGGGGGTTTATTTGGAAACAGCCTCTCTACCCAAGGGTAGGGGTAAGGTCTGCGTACACACTACCCTCCCCAGACTCCACTAAGTGGGATTATGCTGGGTTGTTGTTGTTGTTAAGTGTTGTACAATGCCCTATTTATATACAATGATTACATGATACTCCGTCCGTTCCAATTTATATGACCCTGTTTGACTGGGCACGAAGTTTAAGAAAAATTGAAGACTTTTGGAATTTGTGGTCCTAAACAAGTCAAAAAGGGTCCCAGACTATTTGTATGGTTATAAAAGCTTCTCACTAAGAGTAGAATTGTAACTTTAAGCTAAATTGTTTCCAAATTTAGAAAGGGGTCATTCTTTTTAGATCGTATCAAAAAGGAAATAGGTTCACATAAACTGGAATAGAGGGAGTAATAGGTATCTACTTCTCGATGTGGGACACTACACCTGGTTAACTACTTAACAATTCCTATAATATAGAGCGTGGGCCGTGGAGCATTTAGCCTATGATCTGTGTGAATACGCAAATTTGGTCATTGTACATGCAGGACCAACAAAATGGAGAAGAAAATTTTACAGACGGACTGCATGGAATTCCTACCCCTTGATTTCCCCTTCCGAGTCTCCACAAGACCCTCTCTTAGGCCATGCAACAACCCCACTCCCTTTGCCAAAATCCTATGACCCTTTCCCAACCCCTTTTGGCCTCGCCATCAACCTATATTACTCACTGTAGCTAGCCTCTGCTCCCCATAAACTATTGGGTGGCGGGAATAAATGCAAGGTTGGGTTGGATTGAACGGTGTCTTAGGGTATTTTTCTTAGACTGTAAGGCAGGGGTTGGAGTGAGGTAACATAGTGCTCTGGGTACTTTTTTTAGACTGTAAGGCAGGGCTTGGAGTGAGGTAATATAGGTGCTCGGATGAGTGGCTAGCAGAGGAAGTGTGAGAATAAAAGTGGTTCCAAAGTTCCATTTATTTGTATCAACTCCATTAGTATATGAATGGAAGCTGCTTGTTTCAAATTAATTAAGGTTTAATGTACCAATGCTATAACGAAGAAACCAGAACCTGAAATAGCTCGAAGAGTAGACAGGAAAAAATTCCAAAAACTCTATCATTGAAGTCTTTGTGCTGGAAAGCATGTTGATAGCTCTGTTTTCTCACATGTGTGTTGGCAGTGGAGGATGGGGATGGAGGAAAGCATGTAAAATAATATTAGCCGTGGAGCCGTGTTTCATTTCGAATCTTTTTTTCTTGCTTATAAGAATTCACTTTTGCACATTTTTCTTTTTTTCCGTTGTGTAATTAATCAATCTGAAGAGATTCTACTCTAAGAGATTCTTTCCATAAGTTTTCCCGCCAATATAACATCACTTTCGTTGTTCATATGTTTGAAAGTGGTCGTAATTGTTGATGACATATTAAATGTTATCTTACTTCAAGCATAATTAGTATATTTTGTTATTTACTTGTAGGAAGAGATTATAAATGAGTCACTACTTGAGAAGAAAAGAAGGCGTGAGATGGAAGGCCGTGTCAGTGAGTATCTTTTATAATCTTTTACTTGAAGTATGTATGATACAAGCTACAGGTTCAGTATTGTTTATCTTGTGTTCCTTCAACAAATAACTTTCTCCAACTTTAGGACAGCGTGTGATAAACATGAAATCTTTGGAAAGAGAGGATGACCTGGATAGTGTAGCTGCAAAGCTTATTGACCAGATTCAAGCTATGAAGTTAAAGAGATTTCAACTTGCATTGGAACTCAAGGTCAATTGCTCCTTTTAATGTTCTGTTTCTGATGCCTCTAAAGTTATGATTAGTTCCTTAGCGGTGAAGTTTAGTACTTCTGCTGTATGTATCTTTGCTGATTTTCTCTTTTTCTGTTGTGCCAGAATTTACTTATTGATGCTGTGGCTCACCGAAGAAATTATGCTGAACATAACATGGCATCCCTTGAACTTTGGCTGAAGGTACACTTTTCTCTTTTAGGACCTATTTTGTATAAAACCAAAGTAGATATGCTAAGAAAATCGAAGAATTGAAAACAATAGTTGTGCACTGCCGGAAAAATGAGTGGTCTGTGTCAGGTTAAGCTGGTGTGAGTATAAGGACTGTTATATTACTGGGAAATGGAGACCTAGGGTCTGCTTAAATGGAATTCTTGTACTTGATAGTGGGACTTGAAAAGTAGGAATGGAATAAGGAGAAAGGACAGATTAAGAGGTAAGTGTCACTGGATAAATCGCAATAGTTTTCGTCACTACATTTGTTGAGAGCTTAGCAATAGTTATCTTGGAGCTACATACCCTGACAGAAATGACAATTTCTAGGTCAACTAGGGACCTATTCCTGGAGAAAATTTGCAATCAAGACAATTACTGCATCAAATTGCTATATTTGCTGCCCTAATGATACCATCTTATATATGTTATGGGTTGGACTTTCGAGATAGGAATGCCGGTCTCTAAGTCGCTACGCTCTCATTACCTGCTGTATATGAGAAATGTCCATTTTGAGAAATAAATCTTGTTACTTATCAACTTGGTTCTCAAGTTGTGCCTAGCATGAGGGATGCATCTGTCTTGCTAATTCATATGTCGCAATACAAAATAAGACTAACTACAAATCAATGCTCGGTAATATCCAATTTGGCGTGAAACTTAACATAGCTGCGACTCTTCAAGGCAGAGTATTAATTAACTCTCGATGCCCTAAATTCCTACTTTTGGATCCAAGCAGAAGGCTTCAAATACCTGCACCTCCCATGTTATAGAAAGGGAAAGCTAGTTCCGACGAAAAGGCTGGGATTATAAAGAGCAGGAAAATTAAATTAAAGGATATTTTGGACTTTGTGTTTATTACTCAACAGTAGATGGTTAGGTTTTGCAGCATAAGGGTTATTTGGCAAAAATAAATCAAGTCACATGATTGAGGTATCATCTCCAATGTTTTTTTGTCTTGTGGCATTATTATGGTTTTTTAGTTTTTATTTATTTACTGTCCCAAATCCTTCAGGTGCTTCCTCCTAACTCCTTGCTGTTTCTATTATTTCTTGATTAAACTACTCTCGACCCTCGGGGGTTGGCCTGGTGGCAATTGACTTGAGCCTTGGGGTTTGCTCCCTTTCAAGGTCTCAAGTTCGAAACCCACTGGGTGCAAACAATTTCTGAGGGCCATCGGACTGGGTAAAACCTGAATTAAATGTAGTGCACTTGCGGGAAACTCCTTGTCGAGGGCTTGTGCTACCCCCAAGATTAGTCGGGCTCGAAGAGACTCGGACACCCGGTGCAAATCAAAAAAAAAAAACTCTCGAAAGGATGTATAATGGTGATTGGTGAATTATTTCATGATAAAGCTGAAACCTCAAATTAAGATGTTGCTTCAAGGTTTTTGGCCTTTTGAAATTTATGACATCCTAGAGATGTTGTATGCAGCTATAATCTGAACACTGACACAATATGTTCTTTATTGCATGTCATTTTATTTATGGTTCTTATGTTTAGAGAATTATTTATGCGATTTCTGCTGGAGTTACTAATGCTCTTTTATTTTTATTTTTATTTTTCCTTTCCTTCCGTGAGCCGAGGGTCGATTGGAAACAACCTCTCTACCCTTTCGGGTAGGGGTAATGCCTGTCTATATATTACCCTCCCCATACCCCACTTTGTGGGACTATACTGGGTAGTTGTTGTTGTTGACACAATATGTTCTTAATGTTACATTTTGTATTCAAGATTAACAAGGGCCCGGTGTCATTATAACAACAACCCAGTATAATCCCACATGTGGGGTCTGGAGAGGGTAGTGTGTGCGCAGACTTTGGGGGGAGGGCCCATTTTCATTATGTTAAATAAAAATTCCCTTTGTATGTTCACAAATGGTAGAAAGATTTACTTTTTGGACAACACAATATAGCCAATACAAAATGGCTTTAAGTATCTTGCACTTCAAATTCTATCCTTTAATAGCTTATCGTGTTATTGTTACTATTTCAATTGTGCATTTTTACTATGCCATATTGCTGAAAATTAAACAGGGCTATAGTTCTCAAAAATAAGGCTTTATTGCTACATAAAAAGCAAATGCATGAGTTAATTAAAAAAGAAAGAGCAGCAGATATGATGCTGTGTCACTGATTAGAAGGTACTATGCTGATGTTAGCACAAGGTGTATGAATTAATTTTTCATTATGTTTGCTGCAAATTGTCTGCCAATGCAAATCAAATGTAGTCCTGTTGGTCTGTAGTGTTGTGTCTGGTTTTTTTTTTTCCCTCTCTTTTCAAATAAACAGATTGGTAGCAGGAATATGGGTTTTTGTAGCATTATTTGTATTTGAAAGTAGTCTAACAAGCCAAGACTGACTTCATTGGACATAAATTCTTTTCTTTTTTTTCTTCTTAATAACCGAATCTCTGCCCTTCCAGGGTAGGGGTAAGACTGCGTACATCCTAATCTCCCCAAACCCCACTTGTGGGAATACACTGGGTTGTTGTTGCCTTTTCTTCTTAATAAATAGATTGATACCTAGAATATTGACTTGTAGTTGAATTTAGTCTAACAAGTGAAGAATATGGGTTTCGTGCATTACTGGTAGTTGAAAGTAGTCTAACAAACTGAGACTGACTTCACTAGAACTAAAATCTTATTATGATTGTGAATCATGCTTCCTTTTCATCTTTTCAGATAAAAGAGATGGAAGCTAATGTGAAGCACCAAGAAAAATTTGCTATGCAAGCATCTCTGCATTATGAGTACTGTAAGTTCTTCCGTAATTAGTCCAATTCATTCTTCAGTAGTTAGCAATTTCACAATTGACTATCTTACAAATTGCACAGTGATATTGTAACGTTGAAAGACCATCTCGCCTGGCTGACAAAAAAAAAAGAAGAAACTACAGGGGGTCCCAAAAAATTAAGGAAACCAACCATGGGGATATAGTCTGAACCTGCTGTGTAATCCATCATTTGGTAGTTTATTCATGTCTATGAGTGGGAGGAGTAGAGGACATTGTTTGTTATTTCCTACTAATTGATATCTGGGTGCAAATGCTTAGGTGAATGATGTGACCGGATCTCGTCTTCCTGATCCTTGAGGGCTTTAACACCAATGTTCTTTGATACTGAACCAAGTGTTTCATTCGACACGCTTCGCCAAAATCTTTTTATTATATATGTATATATAAGATCTTTCTAAAAATTGGATGTACATATACAATGGGTAAAATCTCTTAATAATAATGCAAACAGCAACAACAACAACAACAACTACCCAGTATATTCCCACCAGGTGGGGTCTGGGTAGGGTAATATGTAGACGAGCCTTACCCCTACCCGAAAGGGTAGAGAGGCTGTTTCCATTCGACCCTCGGCGCATAGGATAGAATGAAAAGCTGCATTACAACAAAAACAAAAACAAAAACAAAAACAAAGACAACATTAGAAACAAAAACAAGACAAAACAAAACAATAAAGCATTAGTAAATCCCGTAGAAATAACGTAAATAATTATGTAAACATAAGAAACATAAATACAGTCGCATGCAATAATAACAAACCGTAACTACCATACTAACAACCATAAGGGGACATAAGCTATAACACTAATCATCTATGGGTGACCCTGCTATCCCACACCCAAACCCCGGGTGAGGCGTACGAAGAACTCTATGAGCCCCTAGCCTACAACCCTGATTCTAGACCTCCAGACTCCCCTAGGAACTAAAGTCTTACACCCCATAGACTTAGACCTAGACCTAGACCCAAACCTGTATATACAAGTCGAATTGTGTCAATAGGTCGACAACCATTTGTGCAAAAATCTGCCTGCACTACTGCGTATGGCCTTGAGTGAAATTATTACACCATATAGCTTTCCAATTTGTTATTTTTCTTGATTAGGTAAAAAGGAGACAGAGGAATGCCGACAGCAACTGGAAGCTGCCAAGAGGCATGCAGAATCAGTAGCCATTATAACTCCAGAACTAGAGCAGGCTTTTTGTGAGGTTTGTTTCCCAAATAATACAGTTTTTTTTGTGAATCTTTGGACACCTAACATTTGTGTAGCCTGTTTGTTATTACCGTTCCTTCTTGCATCTGTTTTTGTATGGATAGGAATTGTTGGTGCTTCTATTTAATAACAGTTTGTTATCCCTCTATCTAAAAAAATGTTTTGACCTTTGAGGTTCTGACCATAAAATTGTTTTATTCATTATGTTATCTGAAAAACAAAAGAATAAAAGAAAAAGATAAAATTAGAGGTTTTGAGAACTTTCATGTCCTTTATGTGTTATTACATCCATTATGTGGCATCTGCTTGTTGATATATACAATTAGGAAGGGAACTCAGTAATTGGATAAATTAAATGGACATAGATAAATAGTTCCCATTAGAATATTGTCTAGCTAGAGAGACAAAATATGAGTTTAGTTGATAAAATAGAAATATATAAGACTGCTTCCTGAATTGGGCTTCAATTTGTATTGAAAGAAGAAAGAAGAGATTTAGGCATGAATTTCTTGATTATTCTCTCATGAATTCTTGATTACTCGAAACTACGGGTTTAAGTAGTGTTTGCAAGTAATCTTAAAAAGGGAAGGGATAGTAATTTCCATTCCTCAAGGAAAAGAATTCCTGTTCCTAATTATCCATTACAAGTATTCCAAATTTTTCCTATATTTACAAAGAAAAGATTCTTGCCTATTAATAATTTTCTGATTTTTAACACTCCACTCCAGAGCTTACATATTGTATGCCCCTACGTTTCTGCAAATATATTCAGTTCTGGATCCTTGAATTGGTTTTGTAAGAATATTTGCCAATGACTCATTTGAGTTTGACGAAACTTGTCGTAATGCACCTTACTCAATCTTTTGTCTGATGAAGTGACAATCTACTATATATCCTTTTCATGAAACATTGGGTTTAAAGCAATGTGTATTAATTGTCTCAGATCAATTGCATTTGGTGCATTTGATTTTCCCACACCTTAATTCTTTGCGAAGTTGCTTTAACCTTATAAGCTCACATGTCGCAAAACCATTACAAGACATTTTATCTCTGCACTTGATTTTACTATCACGTCTTGCGTTTTTGTTCCCCCCCCACAATGCGAGAACAGGCTGTCACATTCCAAACTATTCCATGGACATGTCGCAAAACTATTACTCGACATTTTATCTCTGCACTTCATTTTACTACCATGTCTTGGTTTTTTGCTTTTTTTTTTTCCTAATCCAAGAACAGGTTGTCACATTCCAAACTAACCCATAGACGTGACTGGCACCCAGCTTATATTACCATCGGGTGAACCAATTTTTCGCACTCTTAACCCTTTTATATAAACACTAAGAGAAGGCCGAAACACATTACTAGTCACTAAATACGAAATGATTATCCAACTAAAATCATAATCAACTTATAAAATCCAACGATTGGTCAAATAGTTTACCCCAAATTCCCACACCCAGACCCAGACCATGGAGCATCTAATAGAGTTATAGGAGTTATGTTATCGGGCATACAAACCCAAAAAGAAATAATAGATATAAGATAGGTAGAGCTGAAACAACGACTTCCACGAATAATGCGGGGGCTCACCTCAGCAACAGTGTCCCCGCAACAAACTCGTCAGCCACTATTCTCGTCCTCAGCAACAATACTTGCTTGGACATGCAGGTAAAGAGTGAGTTATATGTAAATATAACCCAGCAAGATCCTCGGTCCCCCACTTTAAATACTCCTGGAACAAGTATTAGAAAATACAAATACATGAATATGCACAGATGTCTTTCACCATATAATTACTCCCTAAGGTCAGAACTATTATTCAACAACATTATATATCTCAGCGAACTTTATACTAAGGACGTGTGATAAATGGTAGTAAAGGAAATTAACCAAATACCCCAGCGAGTCCATGACCACATAACAATTCTCCAAATCTATCACGATAACATACATAGTGCACCAAATATATTATGGCAGCGAAGAAATAATTTCTAATGCCACAACTCGATGACAAGAAGCCACACAACATCACATATTGTGTATTAAATGATTTTCATATTCTTAACAAAATAATATATGTGCGGTTGGTCAAAGACTACCGATTCTGCAAAGCACACGCTCGTCTCAACACATGAACCATGCAGATAAAATATATTTGCAAAATATATTTTGGAAAGCAAGCACCAAAGCTTAACGTCTCACTTATCTCGATTCACAATCCAAGCACTCTTTTCAATAAATTAAAATATGCTCTTAGGTATTTGGATCACCTCAAACTATACAAAAACGGGTTTAGAATGGTAAAAAACCCTTGGGAGAATATTTACATAATTTTTAACACAAGCAAACTCGTGGTCAAAGATTTACCCAAAATGGCAACTCTGGTCAACGGGTCAGAATTCCCTGACCATGACCACCAATGGATTGCCCTTGATAGGAAGATTCCAGAACACCAATCAAAATCAAATTTTGATAACGTTTGCCCTTTCAAGTTGATGAATTAGATTAAAGAACCGTATGGCTAAACTTTCTCAATTTCTGAAAATTTCTCCATGTTTCTACCATAAAAATCTTCTCATAATCATGTAATAAACTTATATAAAAGTTAAGGATCATTACCTTGATAATTTGGATTGAGAATCCCTATTCTTCTCCACTCTCTTCCTCTCTTTTTCGCCCTTTCTTTTCTTTTATGTTCTTTTCTCTTCTCTTATTGTGTTTTTTTTGTTTTGCTTCTGCGTGTTCTGCTTCTTGCGTTCCCGCTTCTTTCACTTCTTTTTAATGTTCTCTTTTTATAGTTATTATTATTATTATTAAATTCTTTTTTCTTTTTCTATTATTAAATTAATAAATAACCCCTAATTAAAATTGGGGTTATTGCACAGGCCTACTTCCTCTTTTGTAGATCTGTCTTCCCCTTTATTTTGTTACTTATAGTGTTAGAAGAGCTTTTGTCTTCTGGTTTTTCTGTGTTTCCAAGGTAGTAGGTTGGGATAATTTACTACTGTTTTCTAATGAGCTTTTCATAGCAGCTTTAATGTGGTGTTTCTTTTCTTTGATTGTCCACCGAATGGGTAGGACTTGTGTCTTTTCTCTTCTAATTGATCGATTCTGTATGCTTGTTATTTCCTTAGATGTTCCGATATTGCATATTTAATGTTTGTGGTTCTCAAGGTTTCCTGTATGTTTAATTCATTTCTTGTCAATTTTCCCAGCAGATGCCATCTACAATTGAGGAATTGGAAGCGGCTATCCAAGACACCATTTCTCAAGCCAATTCCATTCTTTTCCTGAACCATAATGTTCTAGAAGAGTATGAAACACGTCAGAAAAAAGTAAAATTTTTGTTTCATTATTTTACTTTTCCATTTTTTCCCTTTTTAAATATACCATGATCACATCTAATTCATTCTTTTGCAGATAGAATCTCTTTCAAAGACTCAAGAGATGGAAGAAGAGAAATTAAGCAACCTCATTGATGAAATCAATGCTTTAAAGGTTAAGAGTTTTTTATGATTTTTTAGCATTTTTGATAGTTACCTGGCTAGTCTGATATTTATAAGCCCCTATTTTTGATCGCTTTTGGTGGCACTCATATAGCCCCTATTTATATAGAAGATTGGACGTCTTTTGTAGAGAATCATGTTCTGATGTAAATTCTCTACTTTTTGGTATACTTCTTGTATACGGGAGTTCTCTCCCTTTTGATTAATACAATTATCTATAAAAAAAAACAGCTTGCTGTATCTGATTAAGCCCTACAATCGTTCACTTAAGCCCTGCATGGTTGTCTTTTCTTTCCAATGGTATTCTTATTTCAAGGCCTTAAACGTATCCATCAATACAACTAAATCAGTGAATTGCCTCGTCTAAAAGGTACTCGCCTCATCTAAAAGCTGAAGTTGTTAGAGCAGGGCACTTATTTGGTCTGCAACATTTTCCCTCATGTGCGAGCCAATTTTTTGTTTCTTTTTGGGCCAAGCACTTGCAATTAATTTGTTGATGGGCGAAGGCTGGACTCGACACTGAGATATCTGCCTGCCTAGCTCTGATATCAGTTGAAGAGCACTTAGTTGAACATTTCTCTTTTCTATTCGATCCTTGTGTTGCGTCATCTTATGGTTGAGTGTTGACCTAGCTGCTATAATTGAACAGCCTCATCAAAAAGCTTAATTGAGAAAGATTACTTTTACTCATTCCCTTTTTTATGGTTTGCAACGATACATATTTGTGTGTGTTTAAAGTCTTTAAACTAAAATGATTCAAAATGGTATCAGTTTGACGTTTGCTTTTTTGTTCCCTAGTACTAATATATCTAATGACAAGTTATTTAAACAAAAAGAGAATAATAAAAATAGGTTATTTTAGAAGAAAGAAAAGCAATAGGTTCTTCGAAAAGAGACCCGGTAAGCAATTGGGATAAATCAGGGTCAAAGAATTGGAAATATTAGGTAATTTAGGAAAAATTCCTCCTTTATTTTGTTATCTTTCTATTATCTTTGCTGTGGTTGTGCAATTACAAGGTGTTTAACTCTAGTGCAGACATATTGTGGTAGTATACCCAAAAATGTTCTGATTCTAGGATTTTACAGGAAAGGTGGCTACCAACATTAAGAAGTCTTGTTTCACAAATCAACCAGACTTTTAGCCGCAATTTCCAAGAAATGGCTGTTGCAGGAGAAGTTTCATTAGGTATATTAACATCAATCCTTGCAAAATTTATTTCTTGAGAAGTTATGTCAACCTTTATTGATTGACGTCTCTCTTCAGATGAGCATGACATGGACTTTGACAAATATGGGATACTAATTAAAGTCAAATTCAGGTAATTACGGCTATGATTCTCCCTTATTTAAAGTATGCTTGATTAATTGAGATTTTTTTGCCTCTAGTGGCTTTCCTTAATTGGAGAAGCAACAAATATTTCAAATCATTATTTCTTTTGCGTTTCGTGTCAATGAGTTCTCAATTTTTGGCGATGGCTGATGAGAAGTACTTGTGTTACTAAGTGCACCGGCGACTTTAGTACGTTTTTATTGTGTTTGTCGTTGGGCCTAGAAACCATCTTGTTCTTCATTGGTAAACTATTATGCTTCCTTTGATGCCATATAAAACTAGTTTTCAATATTACACTACTCAAACTAGAGTTGTTACTTTTGATTGTACCTATTTTATTTTCAAAGTCAATTTTTGGGAAGAGAAATCGGCTTTATATATTAGCAAAAGAAAGATTAGATTCCCTAGCATCTCCACATTCACATAAGTTTGCATGATACTAACAAATATACAAGAAGTAGGAAAGAGTCTTGTGCTTCCGGATAAGGTCATTGATCATAAAATCTCTTTCCTAGTTACCCGAACAATGCCCAGGCTCTTCTAAAGGCATTCAAAACTATTCTCCGTGTCTCACAGGAGATAATGTCAAAATAGCCCTTCTTTAACACCTATCTCTTGAGCAAGTTATGTCGTTTGTACTCCTAATATTAAACTATCATTTTGCTCCATGTCCCTGAGTTCTCTGTCAATCTTTTAGCTATTAATGCCATCACCAAAGCTCTAAACTGTAAAATCGAGTTCTTTCTCGATAATTGTAATTTTCAGGATCTTCAAATAGGGAAAACGATCGGCAGTGGTGGATTGCATGATGACTTGTATATATTAGATGGGATTCAAAACTCTGATCAAGCCCTTTTTGGAAAAGTAACAATGTCAACCAAAAAGACAAGAAGTTGATTGGCTGCAAATGGACCTTCATTGTGAAGCACAAAGCTGATGGCTCGATCGAAGGATTTATAGCAAGATTGGTGGCTAAGGATTCACTCAGACTTGTGAAGTGGATTATCAAGAGACATTTGCTCCTATTGCAAAGATGAACACTATTAGAATTCTTTTGTCTTGTGCAGCTCATCTGGATTGGGACTTGCAACAATTTGATGTGAAGACTGAATTTCTTCATGGAGACTTAGAAGAAGAGGTGTATATGAAGATTCCTCTTGGATTTGATACTGCAAAAAAATCAAGGAAGAAGGGTATGCAGATTGAAGAAAGCCTTGTACAGACTGAAGCAATCCCCCATAACTTGGTTTGATAGATAAAGAAATGATCTCCTTTGGTTACCAACAAAGCAATGCTGATCACACCCTCTTCATACGACATCATACGGGTGAACTCACTCTTTTCATAGTTTATGTTGATGACATAGTAATGACATGAGATGACAAAGAGGAGATGACCCGATTGAAAAAGTTGTTGGCATATAAATATGAGATCAATGATCTAGGAAAATTGCAATACTTCTTGGGACTTGAGGTTGCTAGATCAAAAAGAGGAATGCATTCAATAATGACACAACAAAGTGTTTAGAGTGAGAAAGAGTTGGTTAGGGCAGAATTGCAAGGAAAGAATTGAGGAAGCTGTGGAAAACTATCCCTGCCGTGTCCTTACGAGTGAAAGGCAATGGTATTTGTTTTGTGGAATAGAGGAACAACTAGGGTTTCAAACTTTCCAACTCTAACACTGATACAGATGATGGACTTCCCAACGCACTTCTTCTTCCTAAGACTCCACCAACCTCACCAAGATATGCTTCCCGCGTCCAAACCCCAGTAAAGACCGCCGGCATCTTACATCTCACACGCCCTCATACGTCGACGCGCGTGGCATCTTCCGAGCGTTTCCGTCTCAGTTTCACCAAAATCCGACAACTTTTCCTTTTTTCGGCCATAAAAACCAGAATCCGGCTTCTGTTTCCGTTGTTGAGTACCAAAAAAGTTCTTCCTTTCCTATATTCTGTTTTTCACCACTGTGACTACTGATTTTTCTAACCTTTGAGGTTTTTCCGGTCGTTTCTCACCTCTTTTTTTTGGGACAGTCGCATCTAGAATATGATGGATTCTACAGAGTGAAACTCCTACTTCTCTCTAGAATCTAGCCCTAGAACTTGGGGGAAGATGCCATCGAAAGCTTGACGTAGGGCAAGAGCCGCACTTCTCGCTATCTGAGGAGCACACTCTTATGCGCAAGGGCTTCTTGAGATCGTTTGATTGGGTCTTTCTCCAAATGGGTTGGATCTTCAGAGGCTGTTAGGAACTGGACAGCAGGGGCATGGAACGTCAAGGACGGGTTGAAAATATCGCAATTGGGGGACACACAATATCTCTTTCGTTTTGTCGATGAGTCTCAAGCTTCAGAAATTCTTGTAAGAGGAAACAAGTGGTTCAATGAGAACTTCTCAAAGCTAGACAGATGGGTGGAGCACGATGGGTGTCTAGACCCTCGTTTCACCGACGAATCATTAGTGGTCAACATGGTGGGTCTCACGGTGCATCTTTGGTATCTTGACTTATTCAAGAAGATTGGGAGCAAGGTACTGAGACAGCTCGACAAAATCAGGAGGAACTTTTTGTGGGAGGGGAGCAATAAGGAACACAAATTCCACCTTGTAAAATGGTCTAAATGCACAATGCCTAAGATGCAAGGTGGACTGGGCATAAAAAATCTGGCTGCACATAACAAAAGTTTACTAATGAAGTGGTTATGGAGATACTCTCAGGAAAGCCAAACACTTTGGAAAGAGGTAGTCACAGCTAAGCATGGAGCCCAAAACCATTGGTGTACAAAAATCTCCCGAGCCTCACATGGAGTTGGACCTTGGAAATACATTAGCAGACTCTGGGATGAATTCTATCAGAATGCCTACTTTGCTGCAGGAAGTGGGACACTCATCAAATTCTGGAAAGATAAATGGCTAGGGAACTGTCTTCTAAAAGATGACTTTCCAAACCTCTATCAGATCTCTTGTGATCGTGACTCATCCATTGCTCAATACAGGGAATACAACAATTGGAACATTCTTCTAAGAAGGTATATACAAGACTGGGAGTATGAGGAGCTACTAAATCTACTATCAAGGCTAGAGAATAATGGAATCAATGCTCATACTGTGGACAAGCTAAAGTGGGGCAAGTCCAAGGAAGGTTGCTATTCTGTCAAGGCTGGATACACATCTTTGACAGCACAAAATGAAATGGTAGAAAGCTGGCCATGGCAGCTTATTTGGAGAACAAAAGCTCCTTTAGAAGTCACCTGCTTCTGTTGGACTACTTTTTTTCGACTGCACTACAAGATGCATGCCTCACTCAGGATAACCTAAGGAAAAGAAGCTTCCAGATTGTAAATAGATGCTACATGTGTCGGAACAATGAAGAAACCAACATCTATTTTTTTCTACACTGTCCAGTAGCTGCTGATGTGTGGAACATGTTTCTCTCACTTTTTGGACTCAACTGGGTCATGCCTTAGAGCACCAAGGAAGCCTTTAGAATCTGGAATACATGGAAAGTTGATAAAGCCATCAAACAAGTCTGGAGAATGGTCCCTGCTAGTATTTTTTGGTGTTTATGGACAAAAAGAAATAGGAGATGCTTTGATGGTGGTGTATCAACTCCAACTCACTCTATTAAGGCTAGGTGCATAATATTTCTTTTTAGTTGGCACAAATTGTCCCCTGTAGACACCCCTAATAGCTTTCTGAACTTTGTCAGCACCTTGGTCTTAGATTAGCATTTCATGTAATAGAGCTGACTTAGTTATTTTTGCTGTATTATCTTTTGTACTACTGCATCTTCTTGATGCCATCAATGAACAAATTACTTCATAAAAAAAAAAGAAGATTGGGGAAATCTTTGGAAGTTTTATTGACATCGCTTGCATCTTCGACAATCTCTCGCAAGTGAGGATTGTGGTGAGGAAAAGGGGAAAAATCCCAGTCTCCACTGTGGTGGAAGATGACTACTTGAGTTATAGGGTTTGGTTGAGTCCTGAATTTCGCCCTATCTTTATGCCTGAGATAGTGGCGGAAGAATAGGGAAGGTCAAATAGAAGAGGGGAGGGGAAATCAGGAGGGGAGGGGAGGGGAGGGCTCATCGGATCAGTGGACTAAGCCGGAGTCGGACGTTAGATTGAGAAGAGACGGGAGATTTGATTTTGGGAGAAGAAAATTTCAACAAGAGGAAAATAAGTGAATGGGTTAGTAATGCGGGCTGGAAAGGCAGAATGGGTTGGTCCTCTTCTAATTATCCTAGGGCAAGGCAAGATTTTAGCAAGTATAGGCCTGGACCCCTCATATGTGCCCAACAACTTTTCCCAATTCTATTAGAATTAATCCTAAGGGGCCCGGATTATATCAAGTTGCGTCTGATAAGGCTCCTAAGCATAGGGGAATAGTCGTTCTTCCTTCTTCTACCAATGGTGCTACACACAGTGGTATTTCTTCGTCGAGCTCTAGTGACCTGCGCCCCTCTTCGATGGCTGCTGCTTCAGGGGCAGCACCGGCTATAGATGGTGCTATTATTCCACGGCCTCCCGCCTTTGATCGGCTTAGCTCCATCGCTCCCTCAGCTACACCTGGGCTTAGTTGTATTGAGGCTACACTTCAAGCTTCTACTAATTCTGGGAAGATTGTTGAGCATGCCCCAACTGATGTTAGTGCCAATCCAGTATTCTCAGTTAAGATGCCGCCAAGGGTTCCATGCTCTCCTCATTCAGGCTACCCTACTGGTGTTTCTGGTCATTCTTGTAACAGGTGGGTGCTAATATCAAAGGTTGATACCCCTCAAGGAAATGATGAGATCCTTTCGGCACCTAAAGTTCCTATTTCTAGCAATGCTATGGTCTTATATTCCTCCGGTAGGAGCAAAGATATGGTTCATATAGAAGACGTCTGTCCAATTTCGTCACGGATTGGAGGAGGGGATATGCCTTTCTGGATGGAGGATAAACTATTAAACTTTGGAAAGTTTGTAGGTGTTTCTTTTGAAGGGAAGGTGTTAGAACTGTTGAGGGAGATTGAGCAACAATCTTTTAATGATGGTGCAGGGAGGGAGTTGGGTCAATGTGTTAAGCAAAATAATTTAGGGGATGTAGTGGTGTACTAGAGAAGGGGCCAGGTGTGTGACATAGAGGAAGGGAGCTCGATTAGAGGGGGTGGGGAGAAGGGGGATATTGTTTCTTATGGAAGTTAAAGATTTTTTCATGAAATGTGAGGGGGATGAATGACCCAAACAAAAGGGACATCATTAAAGTGGGTGTTAGAGAGTTGGGTGCTAACCTAGTTTGCTTTCAGGAGATAACAATGAAAGTTTTGTCGGATGAGATTATGAGGAGTGTCTGGGGAGGTAGTTGGGTAAAATATGATTGGATTTCAGCAGTGGGAAGTGTCGGGGGCATTTTTCTGATGTGGGATGATAGAATCTTGGAGATAAAGGAGATTAAAAAGGGAGTTTTTTCTTTAGCAACTCTTGTCAAAGATAGAGTGAGTGGGGTGGAGTGGGGATTTCAGGGAGTGTACGGACTGGTAGGAGGAAGGTCCAAGGTATTTTTCTGGGAGGAACTGACCAATATGATAGGGGAATGGGACATCCCATGGGCTTTAGGGGGAGACTTTAACACTATTAGTTTCCCGGAGGAGAGATTAGGATGTAGCCTGATTTCGAGGGTCATGGAGGAGTTTTCTGACTTTATCAATGATCACTTTCTTATTGATCTTTCTCTGTCGGGGGAAAGGTTTACTTGGGCCAGGGCGGAGGATTTCAACTCAAGGTCTAGACTTGATAGATTTATGATATCGCCCTCTTGGGATGAGTTGGTGCCGAGTGCACTGCAGTTTCCTTTCAGATCATTTGCCTATCTTGCTAGATGGATGCAGATTGGGGGGGGGGGGTTGCGTGCTCCCTTCCGATTCAAGAACATGTGGTTGAAGGTGCCAGGATTTGGTGACAAGGTGAAAAAAAGGTGGACAAGCTACGGGGTATCAGGGACACGTTCATTCCGTCTTTCGAAGAAACTTAAATTGCTCAAGAGAGATTATTAGGTGGAATAAGGAGGTTTTTTGTAGGGTAGAGGTTAATATGAGGGAGCTTATGCATGAATTAGGGGAACTAGAGAGCGGGGGTTTTTGGGAGGGATATTATCAATGCTACTTTTATTACTATTGTGCCTAAGAAAGAAGACGCATCTTGTATCAGAGACTGTATGCGTATTTGTCTCGTGGGAAGCATTTACAAGATTATTTCTAAAGTGCTTTCCAACCGACTCAAGAAGGTTCTTGATGTATCTGTTTCATCCTCCCAGAATGCGTTTGTGGAAGGTAGGCAAATCCTGGATGCCGCTTTGGTAGCAAATGAACTTGTAGACTCCAAAAGGAAAAATAGAGATGCCGGCTTACTATGCAAGTTGGACCTTGAGAAGGCTTTCGACCATGTCAATTGAGAGTTCCTAGATTTCATTATGATGCGAATCGGGTTTGGGGCAGTATGGAGTAGATGGATCAAGTTTTGCATTTCCTTAGTCAAATTCTCGGTCCTGGTTAATGGTAGCCTGTGTGGTTTCTTTGGCAGCTCCAGGGGTTTCAGGCAATGAGACCCCCTATCCCCCATGCTATTCATTCTAGTGATGGATGATGGATCGTGCAGTGGCGGGAGGCTTCTTGAGAGGATTCTCAACTCTGATCGGGGTGCCCAGTGCCCGAAAAGTCTCTCGTTTGCTTTTTTGCGGATGAACCTTGGTTTTTTGTGATGCCGATATAGATCAGTTGACCTACCTGAAGCAAGTCCTGCAGTGGTTTCAGATAGTATCGGGTCTCAAAATCAACCTCCGATAGTGTGAGATTTTCCCGGTGGGTGAGGTTGCTAACATTGATGCTTTTTCTTATGTTCTCAAATATAAGGGGGCACCTTTTCCCCTACTTACCTGGGTCTCCCATTGGACACTTCGCATAAGGATACTGCGGTTTGGAATCCAGTGATCGAAAAGGTTGAAAAAAGACTAGCAGGCTGGCAAAAACGGTACTTGTCAAAAGGAGGAAAAGAAGTGCTTATTAAATGCACTTTATCGAGTATGCCCACCCATTACCTGTCCTTGTTGCAAGCTCCCGTGAGCATCAAAGAAAAACTTGAGTGGCTTCAAAGGAATTTTCTTTGGGATGCGGCGGATGGAACTAGAAAGTATCATCTAGTGAATTGGCAGACAATCACTTTCCCAAAAAAGTGTGGATTTGGAGTAAAAGATCTTAGGGTATTCAACCCAGAGGTATTGGAGAGAGGTGATTAGGCATGACATGGCTAGGATGCGGGTTTCCGAGGAAATGGCCCTTGATAAGAAAGTCTGGAGGTCTAGTATCAGGGTTGTAGGATAGGGAGTCCTAGAGTTTTCCGTATTCCTCACCCGGGGTTGGGTGAGGCTTGACAGGGCTATCCATAGATAATTTGTGTATTGGACTGTGTCTCCCTTATGGTAGTTATTTGTGGTAGTTACTGTCTGATATTATTGCATGCTATTTTATTTATGGTTCTTATGTTTAGATAATTATTGCATGTTATTTTATTTATGTTTCTTATGTTTAGATATTTCTGCTGGAGTTACTAATGCTCTTTTGTTTTTGTTTTTGTTTTTCCTTTCCTTCACTGAGCCGAGGGTCGATTGGAAACAGCCTCTCTGCCCTTTCGGGCAGGGGTAAGGCTCGTCTACATATTACCCTCCCCAGACTCCACTTTGTGGGACTACACTGGTAGTAGTTGTAGTTGTTGGTATTCAACATAGCTTTGTTAGAGAAATGGTTGTGAAGATTCATGGTAGAAGAGCATGCTCTATGGAGGGAGGTCATACTAAAAAAGTACGATTCCACGGGAGGGGGTTGGAGGACAAAGGTAATCAAAACACCTTTTGGGTGGCATGTGAAGGAGTATCATGAAGAATTGGGAATCCTTCAATGGCAACATCACTTACAGGGTGGGTGATGAAAGGAGAATCAGCTTTTGGAATCTTAGGTGATGTGGAGAGGATATTCTGACGGTCTCCTTCCCCACGTCTTCAGAGTTTCAAACCAAAAGGAATTGATGGTCCAACAGATTCGTAAGAAGCGTTGGGGTGGGGGGGTGGGGTGGGGTGGGGTGGGGTATGAAATCTCTCATTTAGAAGGAACATGCAAGATTGGGAGATTGTAGAGCTTCAAGATTTATTGACACTGCTTTATGGGCAAGACATGCCCCAACCATCTTGGAGAGTCGGGTTTGCGTGGAGATGGTTCACCATAAAGTCCTTTTACTAGAGTATGTTGGTGAGAGAGGAGGCCTCTTTTCCATACTCCTCGATCTGGATTCCTAAGGCACCCACATGTGTTTTTTTGCATGGCTAGCAGCAAGGGGAGTAATTTGACTGCTGAGAATCTGCGAAAGAGAGGAATTACACTTGTTGGTGCTTTGTGTAAAAGCTCAGGGGGAGAAATTGATCATCTATTGTTGCATTGCCCTGTGTCCTCGGCTTTGTGGAGGGCGATCCTAAACTTTTTGGTGTTCAAATGGGTGATGTCAAGCACCGTAAAGGAAATGTTATATAGTTGGGCAGGTTTTCGTAGAAGAAGAAAGCAAAAGGCGTGGAAGTTCGCCCCGTTAGCTCTCATGTGGATAGTTTGGGGGGAGGGAGAAATAGGAGAGCTTTTGAGGGGATTGAGTCTACTTTTTCACGTCTTAAGAATAGTCTTTTATCTTTGATCGCTTTGTGGTGCACTTATATAGCCCCTACTTGTATAGAAGATTGGGCGTCTTTTGTAGAGAATCGTGTTCTGATTTAAATTCTCTACTTTTTGGTATACTTCTTGTATGCAAGAGTTCTCTCCCTTTTGATTAATACAATTTATCTTATCTAGAAAAAGAGGAATCTTTATTTCTTAGATGAAGTTATATTCTAGATCGCTTGAAAGAAACTGGTATGACAGGTTGCATACCCACAGAATTGTCAGTTGAAAGCAATCACAAGTTACAAAGTGGAGTTGGAGAGTCAGTTGATAAGGAGAGATATCAGAGGTTGGTTGGAAGATTCAAATATCTTTCCCACACTAGACCAGACATAATCTATTCAACTATCCTGGTGAGTTAGTTCATGCATGATCCCCGGAGATCCTCATATGCAAGTTGTCTTTCACATTTTGTGGTATCTGAAGTCTGCTCCAGGGAAAGATTTACTTTTCTCCAAACATGATCACCTCCAAATAGAAGCCTTTGCGGATGCGGATTTGGCTGGATCTCTGGATGGCAGAAGATCTACATCCGGTTATTATGCGCTCATAGGAGGAAACTTGATTACTTGGCGAAGCAAGAAGCAAAGTTTAGTTGCTACATCAAGTGCAGAGGCAGAGTATAGAGCTATGGTCCAGGGTGTTTGCAAATTGCTTTGGCTACAAAAGCTACTAGAGGAATTGTGACTGTGTGAAAAAGAAAGACTTTCCTTGTATTGTGACAATAAGGCTGCCATGAGTATAGCTGCATGTCGTAATTGATCGACACTTCATCAAAGAAAACAATTACAATTGGTATCTTGAGTTTGTTTCATGTGCCATCGAAAAAATAATTAGTTGATGTATTTACCAAAGGTCTCAACAAATGGACTTTTCATACACCGGTTTGCAAGTTGGGCATGTGCCACATCTTTGCACCAACTTGAGGGGAAGTATTGATTGACTTAATTATTAGGAAAGATTTAATTTTGATTGAGATTTGATTTTATTCTGATTGATTGTAAATTTATTATAATTTATCTTTCTTCCTAAAATAGTCATAGGACCTAGTGTTTAAATATCTTTACTTAGAGATGTAAGAAATACACAGAAATACAGGAAGCCTTTTCTTCTAAAAAATATGCAAAAATGTTGGTAGGGTTCTAGTCTTAGTTTGCAGTTCTCCAATGAAGGACATTCACAACAACAATAACAACAACAACGTACCTCGTGTGATTCCACAAGTGAGGGCTTGTGGATGGTAGGGTGTACGCAACCTTATCCCTACCTTGTGTAAGATGGTGAGGTTATTTTCGCAAGTCCCTCGGCTAAAGAAAAGCGTTTTCAAAATAGATTTGAAAATACAAGAGTAAAAAAGTTATGATGAAAATACTAACGAAAAGAAAGATATTGACAACAAAAATATTAAAGATAATCAAAGTAAAAAAAAATAGTACTAATAAAATTGAAGAATAAGATAATAATAGACTTGTAATAATAATATTGATAAGGAGAAGTGGGAGCATATAAGGTACTCTAATCTAGAATCATGCTCTCCCAGAAAAAAGAGAGAAATTACTCGATTGCCTACTAATTTTCTATCCGAATCGTCGACCTTCATGCTCTTCTATATATATTCATGTCCTTGATGGGAAGAAGATGTGCCATGTCCTGTTTAATCACCTCTCCCTAATTTTTCCTCGGTTTACCTCTAGATCTCGATAGACCTATCATTGCCAACATCTCTCACCTCCTCACTGGGGTATTTATATTACTCTTCAAATGATCGAACCATCTCAGCCTAGCTTTCCTCATCTTGTCCACCATGGAAGCCACTCCAATTTTGCTCCATATATATCTTCGCTCTTAATCGTAGCTCTCTTAGTATGCCCACACATTCATTTAAGCATCCTCATTTTCACTACTTTCATCTTTTGAACCTCTGAGTTCTTAACTGGCTAACACTTTGCCCCAAACAATATAGTTGGTCTAGTAACCACTCTATAAAACTTATCTTTTAATTCTTGGTGACACATTCTTATCACATAGGATACCGGATTTGAGTCTCCGTTTCATCTACCCCTCTTCAATAAGATGTGTAATATTATCGTCGATCTCTCCATTTCCTTGGATTATTGACCCAAGATACCGGAGCTGCCTCTCTTGGAGATGACTTGTGTATCAATCTTCACTTCCACACCCGCTTCTTCTCCAAACCTCCAATGTATCATTAACTCCGCCGATGTGCTAATTCATCTTCTAGGAAAAGCAATCAACAGTGACAGGATAATGAAAAAGATAATTCTGAGAAAACAAATATTTTGGATGTAATGAGGGCCGGTGCTGAAAAAAATACAAAGTTCATAATATATGCTAACCAGCATAAAAGGGACAACACTATCAAAATGTTACCCATCTGATGCTACGGATCATGAAAGACACCCTTACTATTGTCCTCCTGAAAAGCTCACATCATAAATAAAGAGTTCTTGCATTTTGTTGTCACGAGATACTCTAGTTGACAATTAGGATTCACTTCATGGTCTTAATGGAGTTTCAATTTGTCCTGTTTGTTTTCTCCCTGGGTAAGATTAGGTTTTCCTTTCCAAAATGTTATCGCTTTGACGGATGCCTCTTATTTGCTGGAGAGGTGGCTGTCTCAATCTTAGTTATTCCGTGAAGTTGAATTTGAATTTTATCATGTATTCCCTCTCTCGACTTGTCTGTAAATATTTGGATAATGGCCCCTCATTGAGTTCTAAACCTGTAGATTCATGAATTATTACAAACCCTAATTCTAAGCAAATCCACTATCCTATATGCCCCTCGGCTGTTGGTTTATATCTCAAATCTGGAATCAGAGGTTGAAGTAAGGGCATAATTATCATGCATCCACTTTATTCTATTCCTACACTGTCAAGTGAGACCATGTCTAACACTGGCTAGTTGAATAACTCATGAGTCCTGATAAGAATGGACCTTGGGCCTAACTCAACCCCAAAAGGTAGCTTATGAGGTGAGGATTGCCCAAGCCATATAAGGAGACCAAAGACCTCAAATCCCTCCGATGTGGGACAACTCAACACCTCCCCCCTCATGCCCAGATCTCTGGAGCGTGGACAACATAAATGGGGCCCAACATCGGTAACAATAATTGGGATGGGCCTGGCTCTGATACCATGATAAGAATGAACCTTGGGCCTAACTCAACCCCAAAAGCTAGCTTATGAGGTGAGGATTGCCCAAGCCATATAAGGAGACCAAGGACCTCAAATCCCTCCGATGTGGGACAACTCAACAAGTCCTACTCGTTGCGGTGTGGTCCCGTTGAAATTGAGAAGAAGAGAAAGCTTCTTTGTATTTCAATGTATTTTACATCCTACTTATCCATGCCTTTATACAAAAGTTCAATGGCTATTCTAGGAAAGTAAATAAATGAAATAATGAGAGAATATTCAACTATAATACAATTTTCCTACAATCAAGCTATCCTACAATCAAGCTATTAATTACAGATTTGATCCTCTGATTTTTCTCCTATAATTAAGCTGGTCAACACTCCCCTTCAAGTTGGTGCAAAGATGTCACACATGCCCAGCTTGCAAACCAGCCTATAGGAAGTCCGTTTGTTGAAACCTTTCGTAAACATATCAAGTAGCTGCTTTTCAGATGACACATTGAACAAACTCAAGACACCACATGTAACCTTTTCTTTGATGAAGTGTCGATCAATTTCAACATCTTTGTTCGGTCATGCTGGATTGGATTATGAGCTATACTAATGGTAGCCTTATCACAATACAAGGAAAGTTTTCCTTTCTCAGACAATCTCAATTCCTCTAGTAGCTTTTGTAACCACAAGAGTTCACATACACCCTGGACCATAGCTCTGTATTCGGCCTCTGCACTTGATCTAGCGACTACACTTTGCTTTTTTTTTCTCCAAGTAACTAAGTTTCCTCCTACGAGTGTATAATAATCGGATGTAGATCTTCTGTCATCTAGAGATCCATCTAGAGATCTAGCCCAATCTACATCTGTAAAGGCTTCTATCTTCTATCTGGAGGTGGCTATGTTTGGAGAAAAACCAAACCTTTTCCAGGAGCAGACTTTAAATATCGCAAAATGTGAAAGACAACTTGCATATGAGGATCTCGGGAATCATGCATGAACTGATTCAGCAGGTTGACCGAATTAGCTATGTCTGGTCTAACGTGGGAGAGATAAATGAGTCTTCCAACCAGTTTTTGATATCTTTCCTTATTAACTGACATTCCAGTTTCCCTTTGTAACTTGTGATTACTTTCAACGGTTGATTCTATCGAGTTGCAACCTGTCACACCCGTTTCTTTCAGGAGATCCAAAATATACTTCTTTTGAGAAATGAAGATTCCTCTTTTTTGATCTAGCAACCTCAATTCCCAAGAAGTATTACAATTTTCCTAGATCTTTGATTTCAAAATCCTGTGCTAACAACTTCTTCAATCGGGCCATCTCCTCTTTATCATCTCCTATCAGTACTATGTCATCAATATAAACTATGAGAAGACTAAGTTTATCCTTTTGATGTCTTATGAAGAAGGTGTGATCAACAGTGCTTTGTTGGTAGTTGAAGAACATCATTGCTTTGCAGAATCTGTCAAACCAAGCTCTAAGAGATTGCTTCACTCCATACAAGACTTTCTTCAATCTGCACTCTTTTGCTTGACTTTGTTCGGTATCAAAATCCAGGCGGGATCTCCATATATGCCTCTTTGGGAAAGTCTCCATGAAGAAATGCGTTCTTCACATCAACTGTTGTAAGTCTCAATAGCGTTCATTTTGGCAATATGGGCAAATGTCTCTTGATAATTTACTCCATAAGTCTGAGTGCATCCCTCAACCACTAATCTTGCTTTAAATCTTTCAATTGAGCCATCAGCTTTGTGCTTCACAGTGAAGACCCATTTGCAACCAACCAACTTTTTGTCTAGTGGTGAAGTAACGTTCCCAAGTTTTATATTTTGATAAGGCCTTCATTTCTTCAATCATCGCTTGCTTTCATTTAGGATCTGCAAAAGCTTCCCTCCAATTCTGTGGAATAGACACAGAATAAATAGACAAGGGAAAGGCTTTATAGGAGGGGGACAAAAAATTATAGGAGACAAAATTAAATAAATGATATTTGGTGGCGCAAGATTCGGCTCCTTTTATGTGAGAAATAGGTGCATCTAACTCATTAGGAAATATAGATAACTCACAAATAGAAGAAGGTTTAGCTTCGGCAGATCGCATGATGACTTCTTCTGCTCTATTTCTCCTTGAGTAAGTATTCAAATCAGGTCTATCCAAACGCCCAATAATCTCCCCCTGTCTTTAATTTTACTTTCCCCTGTGGTATTGGCATTAGTTTCAACAATAGAACTCACAAGAATCATCTTTTCCCTTTTATAGTTCTTCCCCTGAAGAGGTGATGACGTAATACTTAAATAGGTGATTCTCAAAAGGTAACATCCATACAAAGATTCTCCGAGAGGGAGGATGATGACATTTATACTCTTTCATACTTAAGGGCTCTTAGATCAAGTTTCCCGGAGTTCATAATGTGAGCAAGCAGACACACCCAAATACCTTCGGAGGAACAATATAATCATTCTTACCCTTTAATACTTTCAGAGAGTTTGAAAATTGAGGGTTTTTAGTGGCATTCTATTGATGAGATGAGTAGCCACTAAAATGTAGGGGTGAGCATAGTTTGGGCAGTACGTTATCTATATGTCAATAATAATAAGTTAAGTACCCTATCCATTAGATATTATTTCATATGTGCAATATTAATTACTAAGATACTGTTAGACTACATTCTATTTGGACATTATTTTACGATTACTGCTTCTTATCACCTGTAGTAATGTCTCTATTGCATTTTCTTGATAGTAATATCACTTGAATATTTTATTTGGATTATTGCGGTGAGAATGAGTAACTTTTAAGGCAATTTAATGTGAGTACTTCATTTGGATATTAATTTTTGTTGGAAGTGACAATTCTTCATTATCGTCGTCATCATCATCATCATCAAGATTGGTCACCATCGGTTGATGAACCATATGATTTTTTAGCTCCTTCTTCTTCTCAACAAAATTCTTTATTTCTTCCCTCATCTCCGATGGACATCTCGGACACCTTGTCACGTTTCTATCGCCACCAATTAGATGGTATTTAAAGCAATAAATTTCACCCGTTGTAGTTGCAAAAGATTCATAGAGCATTTGTATTCTTTTCATTAACTCTCTGACCATATCCCCAAGCCGGGTCTTTATCTTTCGAACTTTGAGACATTTTAATATCCTATTAAGATATAAGCGAAAACATAATCAATAAACTGAAATATAATAATAATTTAATTTTATATGCTGAAATAAAATAATAAACAAAATATAATAATTAAACTCTTATATATGCTGAAAATATCATAATAATTTAATTTTATATGCTGAAATAAATAATAAATGAAATACAATAATTAATAGGAAAAATGCTGTAAATATACAAACACAAAGGAAAAAGAAAATAATAAATGCTGAAAATATACAAACACAAAGGAAAAAGATATTTTTTTGTTTCTTCCCCGTTCTGACACAGAGAAAAAGAAATAAGAAGAAGAAAAATGAAGAAGAAGAAGAGTGACTGGTCGACTGGTCTGAAGAAGAAAGAAGAAGAAAGAAAAATAAAAAAACGAGAAGAAAAGAGAAGAAATTACCTGGATTGGTTCTTGGTTGACTGATCGTGCACTGAAGAATGACAACTGAAGAAGATCGAGCCTCTAGCTTCTGAAGAAAGAGGGTTTTGTCAATCTAGGGTATGTTTTTTCAGACCCCAAAGTTCTTCTTTTTTAAAAAAAAACCCCTGCCCGCGCTTTCTTCAATTAAGCGATCGCTTTTGCGCTTCGATCGCTTCCTCGAGTTTTCCAGTGAAGCGTGCGCTTCTGAAATTCGCATCGCCTCAAGGAGTTTAAATCGACAGACCCTCGCATCGCCTCGCTTCGCGCTTTAAGCGAGCGTTTTTTCAAACACTGACTGCACGTAATTGGAAGTGGCGTCATTAGAAGAGTCAAGTTTATTCAGGAGACAGTGAAGATTTGAACTTCATCCAAAGACAAAGCTTATCCAGAAGCAGTTTTCTACAATATTAGCATGAATCCTTGATGGACCTACACGTTTTCCTCCACGACTTCTAGTTGGTCTACCATGTAAAGTTTCTAGTATGTCTCCTTCGTATGCCTTGGCTTTCCACAGTAATCAGAGTGTAGACGATCTTTATCAAAAGTGAACGCCTTTGGTTGTTCATGAGACACAACTAACCCGGACTTCTCCATTAGTGCTGAATAAAGCATGACCCCTCTTCGACCCTCTTCCTGTCTTCAAGAGAAGGAAAAGGAACTTTACTGAGAACTTGAACCCTGATCTGATCATATTCTTGGTTCAAACCGGCCAGAAAATCATACACCTTTTCCATTTCAACCAATCGTTGAAAGAGAACTGCATCATCAGTACACTTTACTTGGAGATCCTGATAGTGGTCAATCTCCTGCCTTAACCCACATAACTCGGAATGATAATCAGTGATAGTCAACTCATCTTGCTTAGTCGCATGAATTTTATTTCGAATTTCAAAAATTTGGGCATCATTTCCCTTGCGAGAATATGTACGCTAAGCAACAATATTGTTTAGAAATTTGAGGGTGCATAGTATTCAAAAGCCAGGTCATAACAAGGGAATCATCAAAATCCCATTGACTATAAGTAGCATGAGTCACAACAGGTTGTTTCTTTTCTCCCAGTGTTATCAAAGGCGAAAAGCGCAAAAAAGTTCTAAGGTCCGTTGGGACTTTAAGCGCAAAGCGCAAATAAAGCGCGGGCTTTAATGAAAAAAGGCGCAACGGGAGAAAGTAAAAATATATTTGTAGTCCAAGAATAATCATTTTAAGCATGACTAACCACTATATGGACAAAGAAATTGAAAAACAATTCACGATAAAGTGAAATATCAATTGTTTAAGGTCGCCTTTTCAGGATTACACTCATTGGCGAGAAAAAGTATGCCTTAGAGCTTTAATGCGACACTAAAGAGCCCACAAAGCGAGGCGAAGCGCTTAACGTGTTTTGAGCCTCGCTTCAGGGCTTAAGCGTGCCTTTGACAATACTGTTTTCTCCAGTAATATAACCAATCATCTTTCTGAATAAACAACAAACAAGCCCTTGACAACCAGCACCATCCAATTTTACCATACTAATACCATGTGAAACAGAATTATTGTTATCTACTGTTTTTTAGTCCCCCATATTTTGAACAATCCGAAGCACAAAAAGAAATTTCAGAAAATAAATTCTAAACGGAAGAACCTGGTAACCCAAACACAACCTTCATAATTTGAATAAAGGCTCCTGGAGCTAACTGGTTACGGTGTTCGGAAAAAACTGAAACTTGTTTGGATAGGTAGTACAGTAGGTATAGTCCTTCCAGTGATACTAGTTTTTGTACAGAACTGGCGGAGGATGAAAAAAAGGCTTCGGACAGAAACTTTAGCAAGAAAACTATAAGAAAGAGGGAGAAAACTCAACTTATGGAACCCTAGTGCTGCAGAGGGAGAAAACTCACCTCAAAAGGGCAGCAATGTCTTCTGATACTATGATGAAACCGAGAAGAAGAAAATGCTTCTTTGTATTTCAATGTATTTTACATCCTACTGATACATGCGTTTATACAAAAGTTCTACAGCTATTCTAGGAAAGTAAATAACTGAAAATAATGCGAGAATATTCAGCTAGAATACAGTTTTCCTACAATCAAGCTATTCATTACATATTTGATTCTCTGATTTTGTCCTATAATTAAGCTGGTCAACAGGTCCTTTTCCCGACTTCGCTTGCTTTGCGTTTTTGATTGGTTCCAGCCATTCCCAACCTTAATGGATCGACTATAAAGGGTCAGTCAAGCGGTTCACCATCCAATCTAACCATCTCTTCTGAAGCCCTTTCCTTTCTAGTAGCCCTTCTTCGTTATTGAAACATATGTTGTGACTAACAGACATCATCTCTCGGCTTGTTGTTAAGGTGAGAGCACCCTCTTGATAGAATAAGAAAATTACTATTGTTCCTTTCTTTTCGAAAAGTGGGATGCTATATCCAGGATTGAGATCCGTAAATATTTTAATAGATATGTTTATTGAATCAATGCGGACAAGAATTTCAAAGCAAAACAATAAACTAACAAGGCTATTTTAAGTTGTAACACATGGAACCATCTAGAATGTGGAGGATACAAATCCCAAAAGAACTTGTAAGACTGTTTAAAGTTTATTTTTAGAGCTTTATGACACTGAACATATGACAGTATTGACAAATGGGTTCATGGGGAAGAATAAAACTCTTTTTTGCTTGCATTTGGATTTGTAACATATCTTATGAGTTCCCAAGTGCAGTAGACTTACGAGAGGGAACTTTCTTTTTATTTGATACAGAATTATAAGAGTTAACGAGAAGTTACAGAAAGAAAATTTGGACATTAACTTAGTGATATATTTTAGAACAAACGACATGCGCTAGCAGCTTTTTATAAAAAAACTGTGTTATGTAGGCATTTATACAGACTTTCCGGTAGTTTTTGTACAAACTATGTCCCAATTTTTCCTGTTCTGCAATGTCAACTTCCTCTGTCACCCCCTAGACATTAATATCTAATTTAATTGGGCTGTTTCTGGAATTAGTCTCAATTTTTCCAAATCTCCGACATATTTTTGCTTTTTTAGGATCAGCGAGCAGCTAGTTCTTGTAGTTTGTGTTTACTAAATTTGTTATAATGCAGCGGAAGTTGCAATTTCACTTGCAGCTCCCAGTGTTGTACTCTCTAACACTTGTCCCTAATTTTGGAAATATAGTTGATAAAAATATTCAGTCATTTCCACACCCCCCCCCCCCCCCCCCCCCCCCCAATCTCCCCCTTTAATTTTAGATCATAGACCCGTGTTTGTGCTGGCTCATATCCACCTTTGGTAGTTATTTGCCCTTACCTTATTTACAAGCTATGCTTGCAACTCTGCATAGACATCCAGTGCCATAGCTTTCCACCGGCGTTGAGTACGCTGTTGTACTAACAACAACAACAACAACAACAACAACAACCCAGTATATTCCCACTTAGTGGGGTCTGGGGAGGGTAGTATATACGCAGACCTTACCCCTACCCTTGGGTAGAGAGGCTGTTTCCAAATAGACCCCCAGCATCCTTCCCTCCAAGAACTTCCCACCTTGCTCTTGGGGAGACTCGAACTCACAACCTCTCGGTTGGAAGTAAAGGTTGCTTACCATCAGAGCAACCCCTCTTGTCTTGCTGTTGTACTAGAGGTGAAGAAAAGAAAAAGAACAGAGTGATTTACTTCCCTGTTTGGAACTTTTAAATTGGTCATTACCATACCCAAAATGCATTGAATATCTGTAGAAGAAATTTATTCTTTTACTGCATGTAGTTGTGCAAATCTTCCACATCCATGAGGAGGCTTATTTTTGGAAAGCCTACCTGTAGGTGTGTGTCATCCTATACTTGTACTACACTCTCCTAACTATGGAAAACTGGAATGGTCCGCCTTCTGTTTTTGTTCTGTATTTGTTTATATATTTTTTGCTCTCCATGGCTTGCTTACGCCGTGGTTCTTGTATCCTTGTTACCAGGGAGACGGGACAACTCCAAGTTCTAAGTGCCCACCACCAATCTGGAGGAGTATGTCACTTAAACCACTTTTTCGATCTACGAGTTGGATTGCTGTAATCAACTTTATAATATAATATCCTTTCAGGAACGGTCTGTTTCAACCATTCTTTACCTAGTTTCTCTGCAAGACCTAACAAATTGCCCATTTAGAGTGGTGGATGAAATAAATCAAGGTCAGTTATTCATTTACAGTATATGTTATTCTCAGTGTTCCGGATGCAAGAAACCATTGTGTACATTTGTGCTTTTAGGAATGGATCCTATCAATGAGAGGAAAATGTTTCAGCAACTAGTGCGAGCTGCCAGTCAACCCAATACACCACAGTAAGAGAACTCTCTTTTACCTTCTATTCTCATAAATCTTTTACCATTTCATGCCTAAAGCTGCAGCAACTTATGTGCTGAAATAACTTGCTTATGTCCTTGTGATAGATGAACACGGTGTGTGTATGCTTTTTTCAATCGTTGTAGTAGTAACAAACATCTTAGAGATTTTTTATAAGGTTTGTGCAAATTGTTTGGATCTCTACATGAGTTCAGTGTTCATAATGACCTTTTATGTAGAGAGAATATGGAGTTTGTATATATATTAGTCGGCAAAAAATTTCGCGTGGCCGATATATCTGTTTCTCTAAGATTAAGAGGGGGATAAGTTTCTTCAATGGTCTCCAGATTGTTTTTTAATGCGTTTTAGTTCAGATGGCAAAGTACATAAATTGTTGTTCATAGAAATTAGTAATTTATATCTTGACAGAGGGTAATAATTTTGGTAAGAAAATGTCATTAATATCTCTCTTTGTATACTGCATCCCCATACCTGTGATCTACTATGAAATACTGCTCCATTTATAATCAAACATGTTCCTTTTACCCTTTGAGAAATCCGAATAAATTTGTCAGTATTTTGATAGCTGCACCTCACTTCCCACCATGCAGATGCCCCGTTAAACTTGAAAAGTATCCTCAATCAGATTTTCTTCATGATGGTTGTACTAGGGCTGCAGATCTAATTCCCCTGTTTGAGTTGATTCTAGGATCTGATTGGTGACAGTGGTCATCCCAATGCCCATGTAACAAAGTTATGCTGAAAACTGACAAGTATCAGCTAGAGTAAATGTAATACGGTTAAGGGTCAAATATATCATTGTACTATTAAAAATAGGCCATATTTATCCTCCGTTTGAATTCTTTATCAAATATGTCCCCACCGTTATACATTAGGGCCATATATATCCCTCAGCCGTTAAAACACTCTCCCATATATTTAAATTACCGTTAAGGGTCAAATATATCATTGTACTATTAAAAATAGGCCATATTTATCCTCCGTTTGAATTCTTTATCAAATATGTCCCCACCGTTATACATTAGGGCCATATATATCTCTCAGCCGTTAAAACACTCTCCCATATATTTAAATTACCGTTAAGGGTCAAATATATCCTTATACTATTAAAAATAGGCCATATTTATCCTCCGTTTGAATTTTTTATCAGATATGTCCCCACCGTTATATTTTTATCAAAACATCCTCCCATATATTTTTAGTAGCACGTGGCATCTTATGATTGGACTAGACGACCCGCCCCACTCCTTTAATTAAACCCGCCCCAACCCAATGAAATTTAGTCTTCTTCTCCGTTCAATCCCTTCAATACTAGGTAGTGATGGCCCATGTTAGCATGTGCCCAATAATACAAAGGCTAAAACTCTATTTTTATATAAAATTATAGCTATATAAATTGGCTCATGAAAATGACCCTCAAAATCGGATAAGACGAAAATGTATGCTAATTGTTGGATATTAGTTACATGCATCAATGAATAAAATGTCCACTCTTGAATGTTGCGCGGTCACTCTTTAACGCCATGAGAGTACTCTTTCTATATTGAAAACATAATTATTATTCTTCTAATGATATCGGGTGAATCTCACTCCCAACCCATGAAGCTGCAGATGGAAGTGTGAAACTATATTTCTGTGCTAGCTTTCTTTTATTTTGTACTTTTCTTTTTCCAAATTGGCATCTTCATGTAGAGTTGCGGTCTGTTAAGTTTTTGGCTTCTAGACTTACTAAATTTCTCGCATATCGTATAGCTGCAAGTACATGAATTATAAAGGAAAAAAATAGAATAGCAATAGTAGTACTAGTATCCGATAAGCATTCAAATGGATAATAGTTTAGAAATCAATATGGTGTTGTACTACATAAATTATGCAATGAACCAGACACAAAAACTACCCATTTAGTAAATAACATACTCAATTTCTTCTTTTTTTCGGTCCATCTCATATTTATGGCACAGGATTGTTATCACTCCCTACTTTTTAAGGCACCCTCAAAAAACTTTTTCATTAAATAGCAAAGAAGCATGCATTTTGCAGAAGCATAAGCATATTGAAGGGATTGAACGGAGAAGAAGACTAAATTTCATTGGGTCGGGGCGGGTTTAATTAAAGGAGTGGGCAAGTCGTCTAGTCCAATCATAAGATGCCACGTGCTACTAAAAATATATAGGAGGGTGTTTTGATAAAAATATAACGGTGGGGACATATTTGATGAAAAATTCAAACGGAGGATAAATATGGTCTATTTTTAATAGTATAAGGATATATTTGACCCTTAACCGTAATTTAAATATATGAGAGAGTGTTTTAACGGCTGAGGGATATATATGACCCTAATGTAATAACGGTGGGGACATATTTGATAAAGAATTCAAACGGAGGATAAATATAACCTATTTTTAATAGTACAAGGATATATTTGACCCTTAACCGAATGTAATATAATGGCTAGCCCCTCGAGAGAGATTCCTTCGCAAGTGCTATCAGAGTGCATAGATACCACTGATCACCAAGCTTCTGCAGCAAGGACACATATAACGACGAGGGATCCTTTTGTTTTTACCCTTCTACGCTGAGAAATGTCAAATATTTATTTTTATGGATGACATATTTTCTGTGAACTCTCGAACTGTCAACTACTCTATCAGAGGGAACATATCCATTTGCAGTTTTGATTTCTTTACATGAGTATTCTTTGTCTAGGTAGCCATTCCTTGTTCTGCCAATCCCCTTCCTGCATATCATGGAGAAGTTGATGGAACTAGTCGTCGTCCACCTATTTCTGATTCTGTCAATTCCTGCGCAGGTGCTTTTTGCTTACTCCAAAGTTGCTCCCTAATCTGGAATACAGCGAAGCATGCAGCATTTTGACTGTAATGAATGGTCCTTGGATCGAGCAGCCATCTAAAGGTTTCCAAGCACTCGAACCAATACCATATGCTTGTAGTCATAATGTTAACAATTTACTAAATCCCTTCTTTCCGGTTCTAAATTGCAGCTTGGAGTGGTGGAGAGTGCTGGAGGTCTGTGATGGGACTAATGGAGGAACGTTGTCGCTGACTAGAATCAGATATTCTTTTGGTAGATTCGACCAGGAATCAGGAATTGTCCATAAGAAAATTTTACTTGTTGATCTGCCATTTGCGCTAGTTACAAGCTGAACCATGGTCGCTCAGCTACGTTTTTTGAAAAATCTGTTAATACTGCTGTTCTAAGGTACTCTTTTCGAATTCCAATTAAAATGGTCCTCCATTCTCTTTTTTATATTCAATGTTTTTTTTTTGTAGAAGATAAATGTCTATTACTCCTCGAGCAACAAAGGAATGCTTTTCATTCTAGTCCCCTTCAAGATATTCTTTTAACTTTCGGAAAGAAAAATTTTCGGACCCATAATATGCAAAACTAGTGCACCCATCATGCTTCGCGCGATTAAAAAGAACTCTTATATTTAGAAATGAATTGTTTTCAATATTTAGATGGTTAAAATTATAAAACAATAGGTTGTAAGGAGCTATTTTATGTATGCCCTAGTTCTTTCATATCATATTTGATTTAACAAAGTAAAGGAGAAACATAAATAAAAAGAGAAATTTATTTATTTGTTTGTTTTGTATAAGAAATTCAAAATTTTTTGTGTTGGTTGTTTGGTATAGTGGGAAGAAAATAAAAGAGCAGGTTTCTCACATGGGTCTTATTTAGAAGTAAGATAAAGTTTAAAAGTAGTAAATAAAGGAACTTCTCTTCAACTTTTCTTGTGTTTAGCTTTTCAACGAAAAAAGGAAATTTTCCCAGGTTTCAAATTTTATCTGTCCTTTTAATTTTTTTTCCACATTTATAAAAAATGGTTCTAATTCGTATGATTATATGATATTCAGTAGAAATTTATTTTAAGAAAGTTCAGTTCTCATTGCATCTCTTAGTTTTGATGTTTTAACCTTTGGGATTAGATTAACGCTTTATTAGAACATTCATCAACAGCAACAAAAAATCAGTAGCAATCAATATTTGTTCGCAAAAGAACAATTGCTTGTTGTTGGCCAAGAAACCAAAGTATTTTTCATACAAAAATAAAAAAATCTCAAAAGAAAGAAAGTCTATTGTGTTTGTTGAGAAACTAAATTATTCAAACACATTATTTTCAAAAGTTTGTTGAAAATTTTTCTTCTTTAATTGTTTAGCCGAGGGTTTATTGGAAATCGTTTATCTTACATCTTACTCTCTCCAGACTCTACTCGTGGGAAAAGTCCCAGTGGGTTTATTGTTGTTAGTGTTCCAAAAAAAATTTCCAACAATATATTTCAAAAATCAGTCCAAACACTAATAAAAATAATACTTATATGTGAAAACGGTAAACGGGCAATAGCGCGTGTTTTTAAATTGTTCTTCCTCCTTGTTCTTTAAAATTTCTTCGAAAAAACATTGTCAAAACATTCTCCAACGCTAATAGAAAAACACTTTTGTCCAGACGGTGATTGAGAAAACAAAATAGATATTATCATATGTTTGTTCTAAATAGTTACTCGTCATAAAAAATTAAATTCACTTCTCTAAATACATGAAAAAACTTTTTTCCTTCAAAATCAAAATAACGTCCTAAAAGTATTATGCGGTTTCATAAGATCATGTACATCAATTAAAATGTTTATCATTTTCTTTCAAATATGACCAACAAAAGCAAAAGGGTAGAAAAGGAAGAGACAATAATGTCTGAAAGTTCACTTGGGCGAGAACATAGAAGAATGTTAAAGTATAAAGAGAAAAAATTAATACCCCACTTCAATTCCATCAGAATTTTAAGTGAAATTTTCTTGTTCAACTTACCCATTTGTTGTCTTGTTTTCAAGATGCCATTTTTTAAATCTTCTTGTCCCCTTAGTTTAAAAATTGTCACTTAAGATTCTAGCATAATTAGACCTTTCCAGAACATCCTATGAAAATTGATCAACAATAAAGAGATGTTCAGAATGTAAAATATTTTTTATCCAACGAAAAAGCATCCAAATCAAGCGAGAGTTTGTGATAGTAATCGTATTAGTGCACACTTGACAGTTTGTAAAAGATCATTGGGTTGACAATTCATATGAATCCACAAGTATGGTTTGCAATCCTTTAGCTTCGGTCAATTGGCTTTGTACAACTTTATTTTTAGTTTTATGATCCTATATTTTTTTTTACATATGGGAGATTTACTTTTATTGTAAAGGATAATGATGTACAAATAGCACGAAATCACATAGTCCAATTAAAAGCTCCAATATAAAGTATTGCAGAAGTTTGTGTATTGCTGGAAACATTTCCTATTTTGTATTTTTCACAGAGCTTCTTGTCCTATACAAAAAGAGAATAAGAAATTAAATATTTTTAAATAATAAATATTAAATTATAAAAATATAGCAAGAATATGGAAATTAGCATGAAAGAGAGTATATGTGAATGCAATTATTGGACATTCACATTGAACCAAAAAAGGAATGCAATTACACTTCTCATTTATAAAGACACAACAGCCTTATAATTCTTGGACATTCTTGTACTGAACTAACAGAAGAACAAACCAAACCATCAAGAAGTAATTAACTAAGTAAATTAGTAACTATGGAAAGATCAATTTACTAATTGTACTTTCAGACATAACATCTATATCAATACAAATTTACAGTATATCTCAATCAAATTATGTAAGAAGCTATTAGGGTCAATTGATTTTTTGGCTCTTTACAAATTTATTTTTAGTTTTGTGGTTCATTTTTTTTTTTTTGCATGGGAGATTTTATTTTACACGTAAGAGATTCCTCTTTTACACATAAGATGTTGAAATAATAATTTTTCCAAAAAAATTGACCACCGGCCATGTTTTTTGAAACACAAGTTTTAGTTGTTAAAATGAGATTTTAAAATAAACTTCACCTACCAAGGTTAGGCACCGGCCATGGTGTGTTAGATTTTTGGTTCTTTATTTCACATTATTTGTTCACACTAGGTGTTAACTAGTATAAATAGGCCTTGTAATTCATTTGGTCATTATCAAGTTTTCAAGCAAGTATTGAGTGATAATAGCTTGAGTGTAAGGAGTGTTTGTAAGAAATACTTTTGTATTTGAGAGTTTTCGAGTTGTATTAACAAATTCATTTTCGGTATTCTTTTGTCTCTATAAATTGTTTTGGGAATCATTAATTTATTTTTTGGTTCCTACATTTGGTATCAGAGCTAGTTTGAGTCTTGTGAGGTGTTAGGAAATTGAGTCATGTCAGGCAATAACTCGATTCAGTTTTAACTCCCAAAACTCAACGGTAAAAATTACAACAATTGGGCTATCCAATTGAAAGTATTTTTCCGATCACATGCTTTATGGGAAGTTGTGGAAAATGGCTATACCGAAGTTCCAGACGCCAAAGCGTTCGAGGCGTTGAAGAAGGAGGAAAAAGACGCTTTAATTGAAACTCGAAAAAAGGACCAAAAGGCATTGTACGCTATCATTCAGGCTGTCGATGAACAGGTATTCGAAAAAATATCAGCGGCAGAGACGTCAAACCAAGCGTGGGTTATTCTGCAGAAAGCCTACAAGGTGACGATCGAGTGAAGCGGGTCCGGTTACAAACACTCCGTACAGATTTTGAGTTCTTGCGCATGAAGGACTCGGAAAATGTTGCAAGCTACTTTGACCGTGTGCAGTCAGTCGTAAACCAATTGCGGTCTAACGGTTAATCGTTGGACGAGCAGAGGGTGATAGAAAAAATCTTACGCTCTTTGAGCACAAGATTTAACTATGTAGTAGCTGCAATCGAAGAAGGTCAAGATACAACAACTATGTCGGCAGACCAGTTGTTGGGTTCGTTAAGTTCTCATGAGCAGAGAATGAACCAGACAGCGAGTAGCAATAACCAAGAACAAGCTTTCCAAAGCAACTATGTCCCAGGAAATCGCGGTAGGATTCAAGGCAACAAATGGATGCGGTGGCAGACAAGGTAGCGGGCAAGGTGGAGGAAATTGGAAAAATAATTCTTCTGGTAAAATTGACAAGTCCAAAGTCAAATGTTACCGGTGTCAACAATTTGGGCATTACAAAAGGGAATGTCCGCGTGGCAATCGACATGGACGAACGCAGCAGGCGCATGTTGCAGAGGCAAGTGACAATATGGTTCTAGCATGCAACGCTGGAGAACCAAATAAAAGTCATTGAGATATTTGGTTTCTTGATAGCGGTTGCTCGAATCATATGTGCGGATGCAAGGACCTGTTTACGAAGCTAGAGGAGTGCGAAGGCAGTGAAGTCAACTTTGGCAACAAGACGAAGGTGAGTGTCAAAGGTAAGGGTGACATCAAAATCCAGTCAAAGAATGGTACGGATGTTACTGTCGCCGATGTTTTCTTCGTACCTGGGCTTTTCTGGAACTTATTAAGCATTGTGCAGCTTTCAGAAAAAGGGGCACAAGATTCTTTTCCAAGACGGAGTCTGCACGATCCGGAGCAAGAACAACAAGTTAATCACGCAGGTAAAAATAGCCAGAAACCGAATGTTCGCTCTTACTCTTAATACGAAGGTAGTAATGAATTTTCAAGCTGTGGCAATGGATAGCAATTGGCTATGGCATCTTCGGCTTGGTCACTTACACTTCAGAGGCTTGAAGTTGTTGGCGCAAAAGAAGATGGTGACAGGTTTATCACTGATTGATGTTCTAGATCGAACGTGCGAAGGATGTCTACTTGGGAAGCAGCACATAGACACGTTTCCAACAGGGAAATCCATACGGGAAGAGCAACCATTGGAGCTAGTACACACGGATCTGTGTGGCCTAGTTGAGGTAGAGTCTTTTGGAAACAAAAAGTACATGCTTGTTTTCGTAGATGATTTTACAAGAAAAACTTGGGTTTATTTTCTGCGTGAAAAATCTGAAGCATTCGGAAAGTTTAAAGAGTTTGAAGCCTTTGTTGAAAAGCAAAACGGCTTAAGCTTGAAGACTCTGAGATTCGATAGAGGCGGTGAATTTACCTCTAACGAATTTCATAATTACTGCAAGTCCCAAGGAATTCTTCGTCAGTTAACTGCCAGTTATACACCGCAGCAAAATGGTGTGGCAGAAAGAAAGAATAGGACGATTTTTGAGATGGCATGAAGCATGTTGAAGGCGAAAGGTTTACCAAAGGAATTTTGGGCGGAAGCTGTTGCTTGTGCAGTGTTCGTGCTAAATCAGTGTCCGACAAAAGCTGTGCTCGAGAGGACTCCGCAAGAAGTGTGGAGTGGCAACAAACCTGATGTTTCTTTGCTGAGGGTATTTGGGTGTATTGCATATCCCCATGTACCAGACGAATGTAGGAAGAAGCTGGATGATAAAAGTCAAAAGTGCATCTTTATTGGCTACAACGAAGGGACTAAGGGTTATAGACTTTATAATCCTGTCAGCAGAGAAGTCATCGTAAGCAGAGATGTGCAGTTCGTAGAAGATGGAGCTTGGAACTGGAGCAGAAAAGATGACACTGGAAGAGGTGTGCTGATGAAAATAAAAGAGGCAGATGAGCAAAATGTCTTAACCCCAGAACCATCAGAAGATATTCCATCTCCCAGTAGATATTCCATCTCCGCAGTCAGTAGAGATTCCATCTTCACAATCAGAAGAAGAAGTTGAACGAGAAGAGCAGCCTCGTCGACAAACAAACATGCCACCACGTTTCAAGGATTTTGATATGAGGAGAAATGAAGAAGGTGTTGAAAATGATAGCAGTCCTGACTTTACAGATGAAACATTGGTAAATTTTTGTCTTTTTGCAGATTGTGATCCAGTTTCATTCGGGGATGCTGCTGATAATGAAAGGTGGATCAAGGCAATGAATGAAGAAATTCATTCCATTGAAAAAAATGACACATGTGAATTAACTTCTTTGCCAGCCGGAAAGAAGCCTATCGGTATCAAGTGGGTGTACAAGACCAAGTATCGACCCGACGGTCAGGTGGACCAATTCAAAGCAAGATTGGTAGTTAAAGGCTATCGGCAAAAGCCTGGAATTGATTACTATGAAGTCTTTGCACTAATGGCCAGAATGGATACTATTCGCATGATAATAGCACTTGCAGCTCAGAACAGGTGGAAGATCCATCAAATGGATGTCAAGTCAGCTTTCCTGAATGGCTTTCTTGAGAAGGAGGTCTATGTTGAGCAACCACCAGGTTTTGTAAGAAAAGGACATGCGAATCAGGTCTACAAATTGAAGAAGGCATTATACGGACTGAAACAGGCACCACGAGCTTGGTATACGCGCATTGATACGTATATGTTGCAGGCAGGATTCCAGAAGTGTCCTTATGAGCATACATTATACATCAAGTCAAAAGTGAATGGCGACATGATGTTTGTATGTCTTTATGTTGATGATTTGATTTTCACAGGCAATTGTGAATCAATGTTTGCACAATTCAGGGAGGCCATGACTAGTCAGTTCGAAATGACAGACATGGGGCTTATGTCTTACTTCTTGGGCATAGAAGTACAACAACGTGAAGATGACATTTTCATTTCGCAAAAGAAATATGCCAATGATGTCTTGAAGAAATTCAAGATGGAATCTGCGACTCCAATCCGAACTCCAGTTGCTGAACGCCTGGAAATGAAGAAAGTAAGAAGCGGTGAGCTGGTTGATCCCACTTATTTCAAAAGCATAGTTGGAAGTCTGCGTTATTTGGCTTCAACTCGGCTAGATATTGTTTATGGCATGGGAATTATCAGTCGATTCATGGAGATACCACATCAGTCACATTTGCAAGCGGCAAAAAGGATATTGAGGTATATTAAAGGTACCCATGATCATGGAATTTTCTATACCTATTCTAACAACTGCAGTCTAGTAGGATATACAGACAATGATTGGGCAGGTGATGTGGAGACTCGAAAGAGTACTTCAGGTTATGCTTTCTTTATTGGGAAAGGAGTATTTTCATGGTCATCAAATAAGCAACAAGTAGTTGCTCTTTCTACAGCAGAAGCAGAGTACATGGCAGCGACTTCTGCGGCTTGTCAAGCAGTTTGGCTTCGAAGGATGCTTGGAGAGCTGAAACACGAGCAGATTGGTCCGACAAGAATTATGTGTGATAATAGGTCAGCAATCGCATTAGCCAGGAATCCGGTATTTCATGGCAGGAGTAAGCATATCGAAATTAAGTATCACTACATACGAGATCTTGTTAAGGATGGTGAAATCGAACTTGAGTTCTGCAGATCTGAAGATCAAATAGCGGATATCCTTACAAAACCGCTGAGAGCAGAATTGTTCGAGAATCTGAAGTCAATGCTTGGTATATGTAATTTTTGATAAATTAAGGGAGGCTGTTGAAATAATAATTTATCAAAAAAAATTGACCACCGGCCATGTTTTTTGAAACACATGTTTTAGTTGTTAAAATGAGATTTTAAAATAAACTTCACCTACCAAGGTTAGGCACCGGCCATGGTGTGTTAGATTTTTGGTTCTTTGTTTCACATTATTTGTTCACACTAAGGGTTAACTAGTATAAATAGGCATTGTAATTCATTTGGTTATTATCAAGTTTTCAAGCAAGTATTGAGTGATCAATAGCTTGAATGTAAGGAGTGTTTGTAAGAAATACTTTTGTATTTGAGAGTTTCCGAGTTGTATTATTAAATTCATTTTCGGTATTCTTTTGTCTCCATAAACTGTTTTGAGAATCATTAGTTTATTTTTTGGTTCCCACATAAGAGATCTAAAAAGATTATTTTCTTAAATTCAAAATTGTAAAGGGGCATGGTGTACAAATAGCAAGAAGCTATTAAGTGAAGAACGATAAGAAAGAATGAAAAAAGATAATATGGTTGTTATCTTATATATTAAAAGGAATACATTTATTTTGAAAACTATTTAATTAGTGAAATCCTCCCTTGAATCAGAGATCAATATTTTCATGTACACGTCAAAAAAAATTGAAATTAAAGAAAGAAATGTGAAAAAGGAAAAAGAAAATTAAAAAAGGCAATATACCTATTTGTGTGCAACTCAATCTGTGTAATTTCATAATTGGGAAAAAATATAGAATTAATCTTGAAAACTCCTATTGATACTACCTTTACTTTGTCGGCCACATTGACATTCTCGTGGACACGGCTTAACTAATTTGTTATTAATAAGACTTGGATAAAAGCAAAAAAAGAAAAAAAGAAATTGAAGAAAGAAGATCAGATGTACTGGAAATTTGTTGAGCCGCCAGTCATCATATATAGCATATTTGATCTTCAGCAAGAACCGATCGAGAAGCACAGAAGATACAAAAACCCTTTGCAGAAAAAGTTTATCGTTCTCCTGAAAAATCAAATATAAGAATTAGTAAGAAAGATAAGAGAGATATCATAGACAGAATCATACAAAGTATAACAAACAAATTTGAGGAATTCTTTATTGTCTTGCTACAAACACAATCAATGACAGTTTTTTGAGAAACTGATTGATTTCTTTAGAGACATTAATTGAGGATTTCTTCAATTTTGGTATAGAAGTGATTTCTTCAATTTGATGTGTTCTCTCATGAGGATGGAGATGTACGAAGGATAGATGCAATAGAGACTAAATGCTTGACGGGGAAGACATTGGAGAATGGTATTTCTCTTGTTCTCAGTGATTTTGTATAGCGCATCTTTATTTTTTTTTTTTTTTAAAACCCCTCCCAAATTAGGAGGATATATAGGGTTTCCACACTTCCCCTCCAGGGTGACTCGATCCCAGGACCTAACGATCGTAGGTGGAGGTGCTTACCAACTAGCAAGCCTCACTTATCCGCATCTTTATTCAGTCTCTTGTTTATAGTTTCTTGTACTCTTTTAGATCCAACAAGAGTGACGGGATCTCAGTATAAAGGTAGAGCATCTAATCTTTGATTGAAAAATTTACGCTATCAGCTGATGCATCATTTCAAACAAATTAGACTCATATTCTACCTTTTTTATTTAATTTGACCTCTTTTTAAGACAAGAGGGGTTGCTCTGATGGTAAGCAACCCTCATTTCCAACCGAGAGGTTGTGAGTTCGAGTCTCCCCAAGAGCAAGGTGGGAAGTTATTGGGGGGAATGATGTCGGGGGTCTATTTGGAAACAGCATCTCTACCCAATGGTAGGGGTAAGGTCTGTGTACACACTACCCTCGTGAGATTATACTTTATTGTTGTTGTTGTTGTTGTTAACCTACTTTGTATATAACTTTAATATTTTTCATTAAGGTCTGTGTACACACTACCCTCGTGAGATTATACTTTATTGTTGTTGTTGTTAACCTACTTTGTATATAACTTAAATATTTTTCATTAAAGATGGAGACTTAAGAATGATCAGGACTCGATGGAGACGTTATCGAATGCTGATTTCACTGGCTGCAAGTGAGAGAATAGGAAGCTATTTTTAATTTTCAGCTTATTATACTCTTGCTTAGGTGGTGTACTTGTGAAGGGATTAACTATTTACACCCATTTCATTCACTAAAAAAAATAATTCATATAGAGAATTAGAGGTTAGAATAAATGAGATAGGTGGATACTCTCGAGTCTCCATTGCGAAATAAAACAGTATCAACCACATGAATATTTCTTCACTTGAACTTCCATTGTTTGGTTTCTCGTCCTCCTCCTTTTTTCCTTCTTCTTCTCCTCCTCCTTAGTGTGTCACCATCATATTCTTTAATATTATACTTATACATTTTTATACACCCATATAAATAATGCAATTACCTTTTATAAAAGTGCACAAGTGTCTCAAGACGAAATTCTTGTATGATTTTATGTTACAATTCTTATTCTAATTCAGTTCAAATCTCTTTCGATTATTTCTAACAAGTCTAAATAATACTAACTATAAATTTCTCAAAAAATTGGATTCAAAATTTAAATCACTTATTTACGCTTATTCAACAATAACACCTTTAAAATCTACGATAAAAGACAAAATATACCCTTGTACTTTCGAAAATGGTTTAAGAATATCCCTCGCTATACTATTGGGTTATATATGCCCATACCGTCATACTTTAAAACAAAAATATCCTTATTTTTGATGGAGTGCCACGTCGCAGCACCAGATTAAAAGGACCCATTTCTTTTTTTTTACCCGGTTCATTTAAAAGAAACCCATCACCCGACCCAAATTTCACCCCACCAAAACTAAAACTGAACATACAAAAGACCCATTTTACTTTACCCATCCGTTGAAACAGAAAGAAGCCCTGACCGTTGAAACAGAAAGAAGACCCATTTTTTACCTGTGTGTTTGCTACAAGTGTTTTCTTAGTTTTGGACTTGTTTTCTGCTGGTTTTTGTGTACCTTTGTGGGGTTCAATGCACTAAAATATGCAACCTTGTTTGAACTGTGTTCTGCAGTATTTTAGTTATAGTTCTTAACTATTTTGTGTTGGTTTTAGTGAACTGAAAAACGAGTTAATAGGTAAAACAAAGAAGATACAAAATTATGTCCTGAATGATGTAATTTTAATAAATTATGTAAGTGAGGGCTTCTTTATGTTTCAAGGAGATGGTACGGTAAAATGGATATTCTTTTTTGTATTTTAAGTGGAATGAAATTTTGGTCAGGTGGTGAGTTTCTTTTAAATGGAATGAGTCAAAAACAAATTGGTTATTTTAATCTGGTGTTGTCACGTGACACTCCATCCAAAATAAGGGTATTTTTTTCTAAGTATGACAACATGGGCATATATAACCCAATAGTATAAAGAGTGGTATTGTTAAACAATTTTCGAAAGTACCGGGTAAATTTGGCCCTTTGTCGTAGAATCTAATTTTCACCCTCAAATGAATTTGGTTTATTGACTAATGTTTGAGTCATGATTCCTGATTCAAAGATTGTGTTAGGAGGTTGAGCTTTAAAAAAAACCTAAATAGCAATTTTCGGAACCTATTTGGATTCGATGTTAAATCTCGGTCTATTATGTTTCGGCATTAACTTTGTAAATTTGTGTATGAGTCATCCGGTTGCAATGTATATTAGTGTGTCGTATTATAATGTAATTTTCTCCTTTTGGTTTGGGAGTCATTTCTATACAACAACAACAACAATAACCTAATGTACTCCCATACTTGGGGTCTGAGGAGGGTAGAATGTACGCATCCTTACCCCTACCCGGAGACTGTCTTCGGAAGACCACCGACTAAAGAAAAAATAGAAGAAGCACTGATAGCAAGTAATAACAATACAATATATTTAGAAAACAAAGTTCAAGGTAGCACTGGAGAAGATGAAAGAAGTATTGACAGCAACTGATAACAGTGTAGGATATATAGTAATAGCAAACTAAGGGAGTACTGATCGCAAGTAATAACAGTACAAGATATGTGGAAATAACAAATTAAGGGTAAAAAGGGATACCATAATAACACTAATACTATTGAACTGAGGAAGGAAAAGGGAAACACTCAACTACCTACTAACCTTCTACCTTAATTCTTAACCTTCACACCCTCATATCGAGGGTCATGTCCTCAGTTAGCTCAAGCTGCGTTATATTCCGCCCGATCACCTCTACCCAAGACTTCTTTTGTCTACCTCTACCCTTCCTCTTATCCCCCAAGGCCAACCTCTCATACCTCCTGACTGGGGCGTCCGTGCTTTTTCTCCTAACTTGCCTGAACCATCTCAAGATCGCCTCTCACATCTTTTCCTCCATAGGGGCCACTCTCACCTTGTCCCGGATAACTTCATTCCTAATATAATCCTTGTGTGCCCATACATCCATCTGCCCATCCTTATTTCAGCTACTTTTATCTGCTGGACATGAGAGTTCTTAACTGGCCAGCATTCTGCCACATACAACATAATCGGTCTAACACTACCTTGTAGAACTTATCTTTAAATATCAATGGAAAATTCTTATCGCACAAGACACCGGGAGCGAGCCTCTACTTCATCCACCCTGCTCTTATACGATGCGTGGCATCCTCATCAATCTTCCCATCATACTGAATCATAAACACAATGTACTTAATACTCTCTCTCTTGGGAATAACTTGCATCTCAAACTGCATATCCCCGTATGCTTCCTGGGTAACACCGCTGAACTTGCTCTCCAAGTATTTTATCTTGATCCTGCTCAACTTGGAATCTTTAGACTCAAGAGTATGTCTCCAAACCTCCTGCCTCTCGTTAGCACCACCACATATCTCATTAATTAGAATTGTCTCATTTGCAAATAACATGCACGTAGGCACCTCCTCTTGGATGTGTCGCGTTAATGCGTCCATTGCCAAGGAAAACAAAAATAGGCTAAGTGTGGATCCTTGATGCAAACCCATCATACATGTCCTGGATCACTTGAATATTCACTACATGCACTCCCTTGGCCTCCAATCATCTCCATAGAACCTCTCTTAGGACTTTGTTGTAAGCTTTCTCTATGTCAATAGACATTATATGCAAGTCCTTCTTCATCACCTTATGCTGCTCCACCAATATCATCATAAGGTGAATGGCTTGAATAGTCAAACGTCCCAACATGAAACCATACTGGTTCTCAAAAATGGATATGCTTCTCCGCATCCTCCCTTCTATCACCCTCTCCTAAACTTTCATCGTATAGATCAACAACTTGATACCCTATAGTTGTTGCAGTTTTAGATATCCCCCTTGTTCTTGTACAACAGAACTATTATACTGCACTCCACTCTTCAGGCATTTTTTCGTCCTAAAAATAACGTTAAACAACCTAGAGAGCCATTCCAAGCTTGCCTTACCCATGATCTTCTAGAATTTCACAGGAACCTCGTCTGGACCGGTCGCTCTACCCCTACTCATCCTGCAGATATCCCATTCTACCTTCCCCACTCTTATGCGTCTACAATACCTAAAATCTCGATGTCGCTCCGAGTACTTCAACTTACCTAGCACAATGCTCCTATCTCCCTCTTCATTCAAGAGTTTATTGAAGTATGACTATTATCTTTGCCTAATTTATGCCTCCTCCAACAAAACTCTATCCTCCTCATCTTTTATGCACCTCACTTGGTCTAGATCACGGGCCTTCCTCTCTCTCACCCTCTCTAGCCTGTACAACTTCTTGTCCCCGCCTTTATCCCTAAGTTCTTCATATTAACGACGAAATGTCATGGACTTAGCCGCAGTAACTGCTAACTTCGCCTTTCTCTTAGCCTTCTTATACCACTCCTTGTTAGACCTATTCTCCCCCTCGTCTATGCTCTCTACTAGCTTCAAGTGCACCATTTTCTTAGCTTCCACTTTCCCTTGAACCTCTTTATTCCACAACTAGTCCTCTTTGTGGCCACTAGAGCAACCCTTCGAGACCCTTAGCACCTCTCTAGCCACCTCTCTAATACAATTTGCTGTCATAGTCCACATATAACGCGCATCCCCACTACTCCTCAAGGCCCCCATATCTAGCAACTTCTCCCCAAACTACTGGGCTATGCCCTTAGTTAATGCACCCTACCTGACCCTATATAGACACTCCATAACCCTCTTCCTCCTCACCCACCTGATCTCTAAGTCCATAACCAAATTAGGTCATAAGATTCTCACTCGGGATGACCTTGCAATCCGTGGATAATCCTTTATCACATTTCTTGAGGAGTAGATAATCAATTTGGGTCTTGGCCATTGTACTCCAAAATTTGATCAGGTGCTCCGCTTTCTTCGGGAAACATACGTTAGCAATCACTAGATCGAAATCCTTAGAACACTCCAGCAACGAAGTACCTCTTCCATTTCTATCTCTAAAAGTGAAGCCACCAGGCATACCACCGTACCACCAGGCGACCTCCCATTGTGGCCGTTAAAATCTCCTCTTATTATAAGCTTCTATGTGAACGATATACCCTGCACCTACCCATCTAAATATTCCTGAAAATTCCTTTAACCTCCTCGTCCAAACCCACTTAAAGCACGTAATCACTAACTACGTTCAGAATATATCATCCCATGACTAACTTAATGGCCATCAATCTGTCATTCACGCTCGTAAACTCATCCATAACTCCCTTAGTTCCTATCAACTAAGATGCCTACCCTATTCCCTCTCCCCCTCCCTAAATACCACAACTTAAACCAATCAGCCTCCTAGCCATGCTCCCCATCCATCTAGTCTCCTGGACACACACTATGTTAATCTTCCTCTTCTGGAGAATTTTTACTAAATCTATATACTTTCTCGTTAAAGTTCCTATGTTCCATGACCCCACCCTCAACCTAGAGGTTCCCTTACCCCTTACCACCTTTACCCTTTACTCTCGTTCTCCCCCAGCATGACCTTACTCTATCACAGCTTGGCGGGACCACTGGATCAGCAAAGAGCTACAAAAAGAATAGTTTAAAAGGTACCCTTAATGTTTAAAAGTACAAGTAAGGGAAACAAATAAAAGTCACAATTTAAATGTTAACAATAACACAAAATCTATTGATAGGGACAGATAAAGGCAGGATGTTCAAACTAAATGTAAGTTAAATTATGATGCAGATGCTCAGGAAGTACACAAGAAAATATACTGATACCTCAAGTTCCTAAGAAGGAAAGAACGAACCTGGGGCAGGTCTTCCTGAAGCATGTCGGATATGCTCAAAAATTGCTCACACTCTTGTTATGTTCCACCGACACGCTGGCAGTCTTGCTGAATCACACCACAAACTCCTTTCTTGGGTTCCCTATTTTCTACACACAAACACAATCCACAACCCGACACCCACTCACGAACATACATACCGAGGGTGGGAAAAAAGGGGAAAAATTAGCACTGCACGCGCAAAATTTGATGCTAAGGACAAGGTTGCCGCTAGAGGACATGTTTCTACCTTATAGTAATCTAAGTCCTTTTTGTTGTAAATATTGAGTAGTTTTACTTTCTCTATTTTTATTATGTACCTCTAGCTTAGTTATGTCAAGTCTCGTAACTTTAGTTTATTTTTTTTAAAGCATTATTAGGGGTGATCAAGTAATCAAACATTCAAGCAAGCAAACAATTCTCTATATTGGCGTCTCACCCCTTTGACATCATGTTGCATTTCTGTAATAGCTTTCATTAATGCAATCAACCTTTCTTTTGTTCTCATACTCTTTTCTATCCTCTTAACTTCTCTTGACATTAGTTTTCCCGTATGATGCTGACAGTCTCGTCTAGTGTACCGAGGGAACCCAGTTGGTGGATAGTAACCGTACAGACATTGGTTGCTTAGACTTATGTCCCCCTTCCATAAATCTCAGGAAGGTGCCGTGTAGTAGTTGGTATTAAAGCCTAGGATCTACATCAGATGAGAGAACACATTTATATTGCCACCATTTCTCACCATGGTGAATCATGGGGATCGCATTGCGGCCCTCGAAAATACGATTAATGTATTACAACCCATCACGATTATGGTGCCTGATCTATGAACCAACCTAGTGAAAAGTTTGGACAACCTGGGTTGCATGATATGGTTACTGAAAGGGATATAAGTAAACATTAGTCGCGACCCTAAAGGAGACCGTCAAATGACAACCATAGAGGCAGCCAGAATTTTTAGTAAATTCGAGGGGCTCCAATTGAGAATTTATGATATAGGACATAAGAGGTATACATGGTAACTTCCAAGTAGCAAACCATAGACAACTTGATAGGCCGAATAAATATTGTCAATGCTGCATTACAAAGCCTCTTCCGAGAAGGCAAAAACCATATCAGGGGTGCTGTGAACCTCGCCCCTGCACTACAATAGTTGAAGATTCCCAAACCAAAGGCCTACAATAGGGCTCAAAATTCCAAGGAAGTGGAGAACTTCATCTTTGATATCAAATAGCACTTCAATGCCGTGGGAAGTTAGAAGAAGCAAAAAAGGTAGGAATTGCTAGCATGTATCTTCAATGTGATGCTAAACTCTGGTGGCGGGTGAAATATGAAGCCATTAGGGCCGATGAAGATACTCTTGAGACATGGGGAGACCTGAAGGCAGCATACGCCTAATGTTCTTCCCTGGAAACATCGAGTACAATTCACGGAGGAAACTCCAAGAGCTCCTCTAGACCAAGTTAGTCCTAGATTATGTGCGAGAATTCTCCGCACTCATTCTAAACATACGGGATATGGGGCACAAAGAAAATAGGTTGATAGTTTACTCAAGATGATCCAAGCAATGGAATGCCTTGGTACTACCAAGTTGAAGCTCAGAAGGATATGTCTCAACAGCCTATCCGAGGAGGAAACAAAAGGGGAAAGCCTAGCATTGGTGGCCCTAGCAGAAGCGGAAAATATTAGAGTGCAACCAAATGTAAGACTCCTTCCTCAGGCAATAATAATGTTGTGTCTCACAACAAAAGTCGGGGGAGGAAGCCCTCTTAGGATGTTGTCATTGCAGTGAACCATATAGGAACAATGAATACCTACATGCAAAAATGAACGACCATCGGACTTTTGATGTTGAGATGGATAATGACACAAACGTTGCTGAACAAACAGAACTAATATGTGCCTTCAATGCACTTGTTTGTTCTATTTTTGAGGCCTTAACGTGAACTAGTGCTGGCATCTGTAAGAAGAAGGACCCATGCGCAACTACCAAGAAAAAGAAAACAAAGGCGGATGGGGTTCCTCTTCTTAATCAAGAGAAGACCCTGATGTTCGTCAAAATAAAAGTTAATGGAAAGACCATTCGGGCAATGCTAGACACGCGTGCTACTCACCATTACTTAGCCTCAACTTGCATAGATCGCCTTGGTCTAGGTTTGGGAAAGGGAAGAGGCAGTGTTAAAGTTATCAACTCCCCACCTCAAAAAGTGAGTGGAATAGCCAAAGGAGTTCTAGTGAAGCTTGGTCCTTATGAAGGATAATTAAACTTTCGTGTGGTGATCATTGATAAATTCGAGTTGATAATTGTATTGGAATTCATGATGCAAACCAACATCATTCCTGTACCTTATGCAGACATGATGCTACTGATGGGAACAAATAGAACCAAGCCCTATATTATCCCATGCACTACCCTAAAGATGGCCGTGGAGAACATCTCGGCCTTATAGTTGAAGAAGGGAGTTGAAAGGCATGAGCCTACTTTCCTGGCTAGCCCCTGTATTGAAGATATTAAATGCTCTTCGGGTCCCATTCCTATACCCATGAAGGAGCTGCTAAAGGAGTTTGAAGATGTCATCCCAAAATGACTTACACCTAGGCGCACCGTAGACCATGATATTGAGTTGGTACCGGGTGTGAAGCCACCCGCCACGCACCTTACATAGTGTCACAATCCAAACTCACCTAGCTTCAGAGACAGTTGACGAAAATACTGGACACGAGGATCATTATGCCCGCTAAGTCCCCTTTTGGGTCCCTTATGCTATTCCAAAAGAAACAATATGGCACCGTACAACTCTGTGTTGATTATCGGAACTTAAACAAAATCACCAGGAAGAAAAAAATACCCTATCCCGCTAATGGAAGACTGCTCAATAGACTGGGTGGGTATACAATGTTTACCAAAATAGAATTTAAGACAAGCTATTGGAAAGTCCGAATTGCTGAGGTAGATGAATACAAGATGACCTGTGTGGCAAGATATGGGTCGTACAACTTCCTGGTCATGCCATTTGAATTGACTAATGCTCTAACCACATTTTGCACCGTGATGAACCAATTCTTCCGAGAGTATATTGACGAATTCGTAGTGGTATACTTAGACGCCATTGTGGTAAATAGCGAAACATATAAGGAAGGTCTAGAGCACCTGCGGAAGGTCCTAGCTCGACTACGGAAGCACTAATTATATGTGAAGCTATCCAAGTTGCCTTTTACCCAAAAAAAAAGATTGACTTCCTCCGACAAGTCATTGAGGAAGGAAGGATCAAGAAGGACCAATAGAAGATTTAGGTTATCATAGATTAGCAACCGCCTAAGGATATCCATGCCTTGAGGGTTTTCCTTGTCCTATGTAAACTTTTATTGGAATTTTGTGAAAAGTTACTCTCATTGCAGTGCCATTAATAGAACTCCAAAAAAATAGTCACGCCTTAGAATGAGGTCCCAGGCGAGCAGAAGCCTTCAACGCATTGAAAGCGGCTATGTCTAGTAGTCCCATATTAGCCCTTCCTGATTTAGCCAAGCCGTTTGAAGTACAAATAAATGCCTCTAACTATGCTCTGGGAGAAGTCTTGCTACAAGAGGGATGTCCAGTTGCGTACGAGATCTGAAAGTTAAAGGATACTGAATGGCGCTACGTCGGCCACAATTATTTTTATTGGTTACCGTCCAATGATTACACCTTTGGAGGCACTATCTATTGGAAACCTCATTTGTGGTCAAGATGGACAACATGGTGGTTAGTTAGAGGCGTGTTGATATAGGTAGGGAAATTTGTGTTACCTGCAAATTTTGTGATTTTGGGTTGTAAAGTGGATGAAGAAATTCTTATAATTTTGGAAGGCCATTCTTGGCCACAGGGCGATCCCTCATTGATTGTGAAAATGGGGAGCTCAAGATGAGGTTGAACAATGAGGAGATAACATTTAACGTACACAAATCTATGAGGCGACCAAATGAATTCGCCAATTATTCTCTAATTGATGTCATGGATTTAATCGTGGAAGCAGATGATGAAATATTGACTATCGAGGATCCTCTTGCTACATGTCTTATGAATTTTGATGAGGTGAATGGGGAAGAATTGGCAGAATGGGTGCTGGCTCTAGAGGGCAGAGGGTTTTTGAGCGAACACCTGAATTCGATCCCCCGCACTTAGAAAAAAGAGAAACTCCTACAGCCAAGCCATCCATAGGAGAACCACCAAATCTGGAGTTGAATTCATTGCCCGCCCATCTCAGGTATGCGTTCCTAGGACCTAAATCCACATTACCTGGTATTATCTCATCTAGTTTGTTAGATGTGCATGCCCAACAACTTTTGCAGGTACTCAAGGAGTGCAAGACCTCCATTGGGTGGACCATGGCACACATAAATGGGATCACCCCGACATACTGTATGCATAAAATTCCGCTAGAAGAGGGGCACCAACCTGCTAGGGAGCACCAAAGAAGGCTGAACCCCAATAAGAAGGAAGTGGTGAAAAAGGAGGTTATTAAGTGGATGGATGCGGGAATCATTTTCCATACCTCTGACACCAACTGGGTTAGCCTGGTGTTATGTTTTCCTAGGAAGGGTGGTATGATAGTGGTAAAAAAAAAACAATGAGCCGATCTTTACAAGATCCTTCGTTGGTTGTAGAATTTGTATGGACTATAGGAAATTAAAACTGGCCACCTGGAAAGACCACTTCCCACTTTCCTTCATTGATCAAATACTTGACAGATTGGCAGGGAGGTTCCACTTCTATTTTTTAGATGGGTACCCAGGGTACAACAAAATCTCCATTGGCCCAGATGACAGAGAGAAGACCTCATTCACATGTCCATATAGAATTTATGCCTTCCGAGGATGCCTTTTGGCCTATGAAATGCACCAGCTACATTCCAAAGGTGCATGATGGTCATATTCACTGACATGGTTGAAAACATAATAGAGGTGTTCATGGATGATTTCTGAGTTGTGGGAAACTCATTCGATGAGTGCCTTACAAACCTGATCCGGGTGTTGAAGAGATGTATCGAGACTAACCTTGTACTTAATTGGGAAAAGTGCCATTTTATGGTACAAGAGGGCATAGTTTTGGGACCAGGGTATCAAGCAAGGGAATCGAGGTGGATTGTGCTAAAGGTGATGTGATAGAAAAGATGCCACCCCCACATCAGTCAAGGCAATCAGGAGCTACCTCGGGCATGCTGGTTTCTACCGGAGATTCATAAAAGACTTCTCAAAAATTTCCTACCCCTTCTATAAGTTGTTTAAAATATATCACCCTTTCATGTTTTTTATGATTTCAGGGTAGCATTCGAGGAGCTGAAAAAGAGGCTAGTCACAACACCCTTCATTGTTGCCCAGACTGGGAGCAACCATTCAAACTCATGTGTGGTACCAGTGACTATGCAGTGGGGGCAATGCTAGGATAGCGAAAAGACAAAATAATGCACCTAATTTACTTTGCCAGTAGAACGTGGAGCAGAGCTCAGCTAAACTATACTTTGACTAAAAAGGAGATGCTGACCATGGTGTTCGCCTTTGACAAGTTTAGATCATACCTGATTGGCTCTATGGTAATTGTATATACTGATCATGCTACTCTCAGGAAATTGATTGAAAAGAAGGAGTCCAAACTACGCCTGATTCGTTTGGTGTTGTTACTGTAAGAGTTTAACCTGGAGATTTGTGACCGTAAAGGAACGAAAAACCAGGTCGCTGATCATCTATCGTGACTTGAAGGAGCTAAAAATTCAATTGAGGTGGAGGATATTCTGCAAATCTTTCCAGTCGAGAAGCTACTCATCACAAGCCTTGAGGAAGTGCCATGGTATGCATACTTTGCAAATTACCTGGCAAGCGATATAGTTCCCTATGACCTTTCTGTGCAAAAAAAAGTTTTATCGTGACTGCCGAACATATTATTGGGATGAACCTTATCTATTTAGAATATGTGTTGAAAATATGATCCGGAGGTGTGTCCCTGATATAAAACAATCTTTTATTTTGCAGGCATGTCATGCATCGGCATATGGAAGACATTTTGGAGGAGTCAGGCGGCAACAGAAGTCCTAGAAGCTAGGTTCTACTGGCCAACAATGTTTAAGGATGCACATGAATGGGTGAAGGGCTGTGATGAACGTCAGTGAACCGAGAACATCTCCCGTCTCGATGAGATGCCCATGAACCAATTTAAAGAGGTTGAATTGTTCGATGTATGGGGGATAGACTTCATGGGCCCCTTTGTCAGTTCCTTTGGCAATAAGTACATATTTGTTGCTGTGGATTATATTTCCAAGTGGTGGAAGCTGCAACACTCCCCACCAATGATGCAAGGGTTGTGGTGGGTTTCTAAAGAAGAATATATTCACCCATTTTGGAACCCCAAGAGCTATTATCAGTGATGGAGGAATCAGTTCTGCAATAAAGCCTTGGACAAAATTGCTAGCAAAATACGATGTGCACCACAAGGTGGCAAACCCATATCATCCTCAGACCACTGGACATGTCGAAGTGTCGAATAGAGAAATAAAGAGTGTTCTGACCAAGATTGTGAACACCAGAAGAACTAATTGGGTGAAAAAACTAGATGATGTTAGATTAGATTTAATGATGCAATTAATATACATGTGCAGATACTCAAGGAAGGAAGCAGAGCCACTGAAACTAATGAAGCAAAGCTAAAAGTCAAGTTGCCACTACATCCAATCATGGAAGCGAGATTAAAGCATCAAATGAGGAAGGAAATCCTTGTTAAGGAAGTTGTTGGCGCACAAGGAAAAGATCAACTTCCCATCAAAAAATCAGGACCTATCCCATGATTTTTGGGAAATCATATCCAGCAGGATGCATCAATAGAATCAACGCAAATCACTGAAGATTCTCCATAACGGCAGACTTGAATGAAAGGCAAGACGGGAAGGCCCGCCATCTCCGTCAATTATATCTCCCGCAAAAAGGAAATAAATCTTCATCAAGGCAACGACCAGTGCATTATTCTTGGAAAGAATCAACACTTTCCAAGGATCAAATCCCTTGGGTTGACAAGCCTCCACCATAACCATACTGTATAAATTCCATAGGGCTTTGTATCAACCATATACTTTGATCACACCAATATATCCGTTTTCATTTTACTGCAAACAAACATAGTAGTCTAGTTAGATTCACTATGTAATAGTCAGAAATAGAAAGAGAGTTCTCAACTGGTGAGGCATTGTATCAAACGAGTAAAAGAAGACTGTGCGATAATCATCACTACTGTACTCGAAAGGAAACTATTGATCTGAAGAGAAATCCCTTGCAACCTAAGGGTACTTGATTAGGATTCACATTGAATTCGAACCAGTATAAAATTCTGGGTGTCATTACATTTCTGCATTTACTTTCAACATAATATTATTTAAATATTCTCGTCTGGTGCACTATCACATTAAGTCAACTAATAAAGTTTTAATTCGACTTATTTGCAATTAAGTTTAAAAAGGTATCAAATCACCCCCTCTTGTACTTTCAATTTGTATCAGAGCCAGGTTCACATTTTTTTCTTTTGATTAACAGCTTGGGAGAAAAAGATCATGGCAAATCAAGTTATTGTTAGAGCTCTGTTTCAAGAAGGAACTTCTCAAGTAAGACCACCTTACTTTGATGGACAACATTTCTCCCACTGGAAAATTCGTATGTAAATTTTCACCAAGGCTTATGGTATCAAAGTTTGGAGAGTTATCAATAAATGGAACTATCCATTACCTACAAGCATTCCACCGCTCGTGGATCTTGATGACATTGATTCATACTCAAAGGAACAATTGGAAACTGTTCAAACAAATCATAAGGCAAGGAATCTACTTCACAATACTATAAGTGGATAAGAATATGAGAAGATCTCCATTTGTGACACAACAAAGGAAATGTGGGACAAACTTGAAGTCACCTATGAAGGTACCAACAAAGTAAAGGAAACTCAAATAAATATGCTAGTTCACAACTATGAACTTTTCTCCATGAAATAAGGAGAATCCATCGGAAAAATGTTTGCCAGGTTTAGCAAAATAATCAGTGATATAAAAGCTTTTGGCAAACCTTACACCAGTGGCGATCAAGTCAGAAAGATTCTCAGAAGTCTACCAACCACATGGCTGACCAAAGTCGTCACACTGGAATCACAAGACTTTTGAAAGAACGCATTTGAAGAAGATAAATCAAGAAGAGAAAAAGAAAACGGTTGCATTCAAAGCTACTACTGAGGCAATTGAAAATGAAGTTGATGATCCTGAACTCCTAGAAGAAGAAATTGCTATGCTATCTAGAAATATGGACGGACTAATGAGAAGATACAGAATTGCAAGGAAGGGAAGACTCCCGCCAAGAAGGACCAGACAATTCAATGACCAAGACAAGAATGATGGAAAATGCTACGAATGTGAATATTTTGTCACATCCAAGCAAAATGCCTAGAACTCAAAAGAAAGGTCTCTAGAGGATTCATCAAGAACAGATAATTTGGAAGCTGGAGTGATGAAGATGAATCACACCATGAGGAAATTGCTAATATATGCTTCATGGAGATTCTAGAAAACAAGATCAACAAAACTTCAGGATGCTGGACTGATGAAGATGATTTAGAAGATGAAAACTGCTTCATGGCAAGAGGAGAAACCAGCGAGGTAAGATCCTATAACTGTGAAAGATGCAATAAATTACAAGACATCCTTGAATCCACCATTTCTGGATCTCATTAAATGATGAATGAGCTTAAAAGACTCACAAAGGAAGGCAAAGACTGTCAAGCTTAAAGTATGTGAAATTGAAAAAGAAGTACTTCAGTAAGAGTTTGAGGAAAAGCAAATGCAGCTTAACAGCTTGTGCAAATCCACCAGTCACAGTTCTGTTAGGTCTAAACAGTCGACTTACAAGTCAACTGTAAAAGAGCCAATAAGAACTAGATCGACGAGTCGATCAAACCAGTCGACTTACAAGTCAACTGTAAAGGAGTCAGCAAATCGTAGATCTGCTAACTCTAACTCTCAGAAAGCAGGACCAATGTTATATGTCATTATTGTAATAAAAGTGGGCATACATTTTTTAATTGTTGCTTTCATAAATCTCATTTGTCTGGATGGCCTTGGAAGCCTATGAATTCCGAATCAAGTAACACTAACTCTCCAGGACCCATGAAAGCTTGGGTACCTAAAAGAAAGTGATAATTCTGTTTTGCATGAACACCACAGGGTAAAGCACAAAGGAAAGTGGTATCTAGACAGTGCGTGTTCTAGTCACATGATTGGTGACAAAAATATGTTTAAGGAAATCACAAAAATTGATGGAGGAAGTGTCATGTTTGGAGACGACTCAAAAGGAAAAATTGTTGGGACTGGAACTGTTCCATTCAACAACAACTGTGGCATTACTGAAGTTTATTTAGTAGATGGATTAAACTAAAATCTCCTCAGCATAAGTCAACTATTTGACTCGGGATATGAGGTAAAATTCAAGAGAACTGGTTGTGCTATTGAAGACGAGTCAGGTAAATTAATCCTTCCAGGTAAAAGGTATGGAAACACCTATATACTAGATGGCTTTGAAAATATAGATGGTCACATTTGCTTAACATCCATGTCTGATGAGCCTTGGCTATGGCACAGAAGAATGGGACATGCTGGCATGCATTTAATAAAAAAATTAGCCTATCACGATCTAGTAATCGGTCTACCCAAGATAAATTTCTCTATAACTAATATTTGTGATGCGTGTTAGATGGGTAAGCAAACTAGAAATTCGTTCAAAAACAATGACATAGTCTCTACTTCAAAACCTTTGCAACTACTTAATATGGATTTGTTTGGACCTACTAGAACTGCTAGCATAGGTGGTAAGATATATGCTTTTGTTATTGTTGATGACTTTTCTCAATTCACTTGGGTGATTTTTCTATCTCACAAAAATGAAGCCCTGCGAAACTTTTAAATCTTCTGTAAGAAAATTGAACGAGAGAAGGGCTGTCAAATCTCTATAGTTCAAAATGATCATGGAGGCGAATTTGAAAGCAAGGCATTCGAAGATTTCTGCAATAGTCAAGGCTATACCCACAACTTCTCTGCTCCCACATCTCCTCAACAAAATGGAGTGGTTGAAATAAAGCACAGAACATTGCAAGACATGGCAAGAACCATGCTCCTAGAACACTCATTGCCAAATCACTTCTGGGCGGAAGGAGTTAGCACTGCTTGCCACATTCTTAATCGTTGCCTTATAAGACCTATTCTTAAAAAGACTCCGTATGAACTCTGGAAAGGTAAACATCCTAACATCAGCTATTTTCATCCATTTGGAAGCAAATGCTTTATTCACAATAATGGTAAGGAAAATCTTGGAAAATTTTATCCTAGAAGCGATGAAGTTATTTTCCTTGGTTACTCATTAAATAGCATATCTTTTAGAGTTTTCAATAAATGCACGTGTAGAAGAATCAGTTCACGTTGTATTCGATGAAAATAATCCCTTGGTCGAGAAAGGATCCAATGCAGATGATGAAGATTTAGTTCAAGAGGTTTAGAGAAAATCTCAGGAGTCAACAACACCCACCGTAGCTGTAGAGTCAACTAAACAAGCAAGCGCTAGCGCTTCAGAGCCACTTACAGAGTTAACTACACAATCCATTAGACTAAATGAGTGGACAAATAAAGCTGAATATCCTCAGAAATTCATTATTGGAGATCCAAATGAAGGAATGAAGACCAGAGAAACTCTCAAAAAGAAGGAGAATATTCCACTAACCTCCGAATAGAACCAAAGAAGGTAGACGAAGCTCTAAAATATTCAAGCTAGGTAACTGCTACGGAAGAAGAGCTAGAGCAATTCAATAAGAACCAAGTATGAGAGTTGATACCCCTTCCTGAAAATGCTTCAGTTATTGGTACTAAATGGGTATTTAGAAATAAGCTAAATGAAGAAGGACAACTTGTTAGAAACAAAGCCAACTAGTCGCTCAAGGGTACTCATAGTAGGAGGAGTTGACTATGATGAAACATTCGCCCTAGTTGCTCGATTAGAGTCAATACGAATCCTATTAGCTTACACATCATTCAAAGGATACATACTATTTCAAATGGACATAAAGAGCACTTTCCTCAATGTATTTATCAAAGAATAAGTCTTTGTGAAACAACCCCCAGGGTTTGAGAACTCAAAATACTCATATCATGTGTACAAGCTCACTAAGGCCCTATATGGACTGAAGTAGGCTCCATGTGCTTGGTATGAAAGGTTAAGTACATTTCTTATAAAATATGGATTCACCAGAGGTAAAATTGATACCACGCTATTTATCATAAGGTCATCTGAAGGTAACCTTATAATTCAAATTTATGTTGATGATATTATCTTTGGTAGTGCTAACCTTCTTATGTGTAAGGAATTTGGAAATCTCATGCAAAGCGAATTTGAAATGAGCATGATGGGAGAACTCACCTTCTTCCTTGGTCTTCAAATTCATCAATTTGAAGAAGGAACCTTTATCTGTCAATCTAAATATACCAAGTAGTTGATTCAAAAATTTGGTATGAGCAATGCAAAATCCATTGGAACTCCTATGATTCCTGTTACAAACTTAGGTAAGGACGAACAGGGTACTCTAGTTGATGAAACAAAATACAACGGAATGATTGGATCAATTCTATATCTGATCGCAAGTCGACCAGATATTATGCTGAGCGTATGCAAATGTGCCATGTTCTAGTCGGCTCCAAGGAGTCACATCTAACTGCTGTAAAAAGAATTATTCGATACCTTATCGGGAAAATATCTTATAGTTTATGGTATCCTCGATATAAGTCTTTTAAATTGGAAGGTTTCTCAGATGCAGATTTAGCAGGTGACAAAGAAGATAGGAAAAGCACGAGTGGCACATGTCAACTACTAGGAAAATCTCTAATTTGGAGCAGTAAAAAGCAATCATCAGTCGCATTTTCGACTACTGAAGCTGAGTATATTGCTGTTGGACAGTGTTGTGCACAATTTCTTTGGATGTCACATCAACTGGGTGACTATGATCTTTATTTCAAACATATACAATTTTTTTGTGATAATTCTAGTGCCATTTGTCTTTCGAAAAATCCTGTGCATCACTCTAGGGCTAAGCATATAGATATTAAACATCACTTTATTAGAGACCATGTTCTTAAAGGTGATATAGACTTAACCTTGGTTGGCACTTCGGATCAACTAGCCGATATTTTTACTAAACCTTTATTGGAGGAAAGATTTTGTGCTCTGAGGAAACTACTTGGCATTATCTGTCTCTCAACTAACTCTTTGGACAAAGTGTAACTCTTTTAAATTCTTGTTATTATTGTCTTTATTAATTACGCCATCATTCTTTTCCTCCCTTTCTTTTCTAATTTCACGTCAGTTGCAGCGAAGTTGGAAAGCCAATCAACGCATAGGTATAACTGACAACTTTTTCTTTTCCACTTAACCGTTAAAACCCCCCTTCCTACTAACTCCTTATCACCCCTTTACCTTTCATCCTTTCCTCCAAAACCTTTCTTTTCCTGTTCAGAAAACCTCGTCTCCTCCATGACCAGAACTCTCAAAAATCCCTTTTATTCTATAAGAAAGAGCACCCGTTCCAAATCAAAACTCGCCTCTACTCCGCCTGAGCAGGTAGACCTAGGGTCCGACATTTTTGAGGAATGTGCCTCTTCTCAAGGTGAATATTCTGAGTACTCTCTGCTTCTTGGTGAAAAAGCCGCTAGTAAACGACCTATGGATGAAGCCCCTATCTCCTCTCCCAAGAAACCAAAGTTTGATTTTTCTGCCTCTCTGGAATCTGACCTCAATTTCTGGGACACCCCAAACAGGAATTTCTTTATTTCCCTCAAAGACAAACCTATTGCCCATGGTCGTGTGGTAGATCTAGATGGTATGGACTCCCACAACTGTAAGGTAAAAGAACTTTTTTTTATCAGGGGTGGAACAAATTTCTCTCTATCTCTCCGCCTAAAGTGTATGAACCTCTAGTCCGTATGTTCTATGAAAATCTTCGCTCTAGCAAGTCTGATTGGCTCGAAAACCTTGTCCTTGGAAAATGCATTGTTCTTGACTGTAACCTATTTGATTCCATCTTTCTCTGTCACTGTACTGATTTTCCAATAGTTATTAAAAATGTGTGGCCAGAAGATTTCGAAATCTCCTTTGATCAGGCCAAAAAAATCATTGCAGAAAACCCCTCTGACAACCTTCCCCATCAATTAGGACCCGGTGATGTTAGGTTTGAAACTAGAGTTATTGCTCACATTATTGCAACCACTTTCCTTCCCAGAACTGGCTCCTTTTCAACTCTCTCTCAAAGGGGCACCTTCTTCGTCTACTGCCTTATCTCTAAGCTCACAATCAAGCTGTTCTCCTAGGTTATCAACTTCATGATTGAGAGTGCTGAAGACCCCACTAGCCTTCCTTATGGTATGGCTATCACCCACATTCTGAAAGCCCGCCAAATTTTGCTTTCAGACTACCCATTTGTTCCTATGTCTAAATGCTACAACTCCAGGGCCTTCTCTACATGAGGTATGTATCTGTAAAAGGGGTCTAGGTCAAGATGGGAGAAAATGAGGCCAAACCACTCTTGAGGGAATCAAGCCATCTTTGGTTACTCCGCCTCCGTCTATTCCCTCGGATCTCAGTGACAAGCTGCGTTCTTTTCCTTTCGAGGATGTCTTTTAGCCTATGAAATGCACCAGCTACATTCCAAAGGTGCATGATGTCCATATTCACTGACATGGTTGAAAACATAATGGATGTGTTCATGGATGATTTCTAAGTGGTGGGAAACTCATTCGATGAGTGCCTTACAAACCCAACCCGAGTGTTGAAGAGATGTATCGAGACTAACCTTGTACTGAATTGGGAAAAATGCCATTTTATGGTACAAGAGGGCATAGTTTGGGACACAGGGTACCAAGCAAGGGAATCGAGGTGGATCGTGAAAAAGGTGATGTGATAGCAAAGCTGCCACCCCTACATCAGTCAAGGCAATCAAGAGCTACATCGGGCATGCCGGTTTCTACCGGAGATTCATAAAAGACTACTCAAAAATTGCCTACCCTCTCTATAAATTGTTAGAAAAAGATCAGCCTTTCATGTTTTTTATGATTGCAGGGTAGCATTCGAGGAACTGAAAAAGAGGCTAGTCACAACATCATCATTGTTGCCCCAGACTGGGAGAAACCATTGGAACTCATATGTGGTACTAGTGACTATGCAGTGGGGGAAATGCTAGGATAGCGAAAAGACAACATAATTCACCTACTTTACTATGCTAGTAGAACGTGGAGTGGAGCTTAGCTAAACTACACTATGACTAAAAAAGAGATGCTGACCATGGTGTTCACCTTTGACAAGTTTAGATCATACCTGATTTGCTCTAAGGTAATTGTATATACTGATCATGCTGCTCTCAGGTAATTGTTTGAAAAGAAGGAGTCCTAACTACGCCTGATTTGTTCGATGTTTATACTATCAGAGTTTAACCTGGAGATTCGTGACCGTAAAGACACGAAACACCAGGTCGATGATCATCTATTGTGACTTGATGGAGCTGAAAATTCAGTTGAGGCAGCGGATATTCTGGAAACCTTTCCAGACGAGCAGCTACTCATCACAAGCCTTGAGGAAGTGCCATGGTATGCAGACTTTGCATATTACCTGAAAAGCGGTATAGTTTCCAATGACCTTTCCTCTATGCAAGAAAAAAAGTTTTATCGTGACTGCCGAACATTTTACTGGGATGAACCTTATCTATTTAGAATATGTGTTGACAATATGAACCGAAGGTGTGTCCCTGATATAAAATAATATTCTATTTTGCAGGCATGTCACGCATCGGCATATGGAAGACATTTTGGAGGAGTCAGGCGGCAACAAAAGTTCTAGAAGCTAGGTTCTACTGGCCAACAGTGTTTAAGGATGCACATGAATGGGTGAAGGGCTGTGATGAACGTCAGCGAACCGAGAACACCTCCCTTCTCGATGAGATGCCCATGAACCCAATTCAAGAGGTTGAAGTGTTCGATGTATGGGGGATAGACTTCATGCGCCCCTTTGTCAAATCCTTTGGCAATAAGTACATATTTGTTGCTGGGGATTATGTGTCCAAATGGGTGGAAGCTGCAACATTCCCCACCAATGATACAAGGGTTGTGGTAGGGGTTTTTGAAGAAGAATATATTCATCCAATCATGGAAGCAAGATTGAAGCATAAAATAAGGAATGAAATCCTCGTTAAAGGAAGTCGTTGGCGCACAAGGAAAAGATCAACTTCCCATCAGCAAATAAGGACCTCTCCCATGATTTTTGGGAAATAATATCCAGCCGGATGCATCAACAGAATCAACGCAAATCACTAAAGATTCTCCATAACGGCAGACTTGAATGAAAGGCAAGATTGGAGGGCCCGCCATCTCCGTTAATTATATCTCCAACAAAAAGGAAAGAGATCTTCATCAAGGAAACATCTAGTGCATTATTGTTGGAAAGAATCAACACTTCCCAAGGATCAAATCCCTTGGGTTGACAAGCCTCCACCATAACCATACTGTATAAATTCCATAGGGCTTTTTATCAACCATATACTTTGATCACACAAAAATAGCCCTCTTCATTTTACTGCAAACAAACATAGTAGTCTAGTTAGATTCACTGTGTAATAGTCAGAAATAGAAAGAGAGTTCTCAACTGGCGAGGAATTGTATAAAACGAGTAAAAGAAGACTATGTGATAACCATCACTACTGTACTCAAAAGGAAACTATTGATCTGAAGAGGAATCCCTTGCAACCCAAGGGGACTAGATTAGGATTCACATTAAATCTGAACCAGTATAAAATTCTGGGTGTCATTACATTTCTGCATTTACTTTCAGCATACTTTTATTTAAATATTCTCGTCTAGTGCACTATCACATTAAGTTTACTAATAAAGTTTTAAGTCGACTTATTTGTGATTAAGTTTAAAAAAGTAACAATTCACCCCCCTCTTGTACTTTCAGATGATACACTATGGGCATACAGAACCACTTTCAAAATACCAATTGGTATGTCACCATACAAGTTGGTGTTCGGGAAGGCCTGTCACTTTCCAGTGGAACTAGAACATAGAGCTTGGTGGGCATTGAAATGGCTAAATCTGGACATTGAGGCTGTTGGAACAAATAGAGTCACAGAATTGCATGAGCTAGACGATTTCTGATTTCTTGCTTTTGAGAGCAAGAGGTTGTAAAAGGAGAGAATGAAGAGGTTGCATGACAAGAACATTGTTGAACTAAATTTCAATCCCGGAGACATTTTGTTGCTTCATAACTCAAGATCAAGTCTATTTCTGGGTAAACTCAAGTCACAATGGTCTGGGCAATTTCGAGTGGTCGAAGTGCTCCCTCCAGGTGCCATAGAGATTGCCTCAGAGAAAGAAACTCATGCATTCAGAGTCAACGGGAAAAAATTGAAACCATTTGTGGACATGGATAAAACCAAAGAAGTGTCAGTGATCCATCTGACTGAACCTCAGAGTTCGAGCGAGCCTTAAATATGCTAATTTGCATCGTATCGATATGTTAAATAAGGCGCTGCATGGGAGGCAACCCATTGACTTGTTTGAACTATCATGCCACGATATTAACTAAGGCATTGGTTGGGAGACAACCCAATGTGTAGTGAATTTAGTATATTAGTAGTTGTTAATTTTTGTTTCGATAAGTACTAAACAATGCAGGTGAGCTTGGGCGAATGATGAGTCCATCAGACAAAGAACGAACATGTAGAAAAGTGTAAATAGTTTGAGCCCTAGAAGTGCGCCCGCTTTATAAGCCATGCTAGTGGCCGCAAAAGGCCAAGTATTCTGCCACGAACTTTTGCCCAGGAGCGCGGTCGCACTATGGACGCGCTAATGATCGCGCATATGGCTAAGTACGTTGTTTCACTAGTGCGATCGTGCTCGAACCGCACTAGTGCTGTGCTCCTGCCACTTTGTTTAACTTAACATTTATTTTCTTATTTTGTATGTAATTGTTTAAGTTTGTTTACCCCCCACCCTAATTATTCCCCTCTTATTTATTCTCAAATCCTCAACGCCTAAGAACCCCAACCCTAACTCTCATCTTCTCCTAATTTCCCTCTTCTCAAAATTCCCTTCTTCTCCATTCCCAAAAAATCCTAGCCCAAATTTCCCAAGATTCAAGCCAAGACATCCACTACTCTTCTTCACTTCTCACTATCTTCTCTCACTGTAGGTAAGGCTTTTTTTTTTTTTTTAAATATTTCAAGTTTGTAGATTTTCGTTGTATTTTTTAATGATGAAGTAGTTTATCTTCTCTTTTATTAGAAGTAATTTGTAGAGTATGTGTAGTGCTTGTGGGTGGTGATGTTTATGGAGTTGTATCTCTTAAATTAGTGGGTGAATTTTGGGAAATTGTGGTGGTCATGGGCTATAACATCTTTAAGTGGGGTTTCCGGTATATAATGCCCACAAGGTATTTATTGAAATGACACAGTGAGTTTCAATGGTAATTGTGACCAATTGTACGGGTAAAGTCTGAGTAACCATAGTTGAGTCACACCTTTTGTGTTGTGCTAATGCTATTCTTCTTCCAGGTACTATGGATCCCTCCAGTAAATGCCGAACCACATGTGCTTCATCCAGCGGTCAAGGTGGATCTTCTAGGGTGTTCGGGTCAGAACCTACTTGTTCCTTTGATAGTAACAGGTTCGTCTTCGACAAGGCTCAAGATAATTTTGCTGATAAGGCTCTTAAGAAATCAATACCGGAGAGTGGAATGGATATAGAGTCGCTCTAGATTGGTTTCCCTAACCTATATTATGAGTTGGTCACGCTTGGGATACAAATCTTCTTTGAAGAGCCAGACGTGATGAATTTGATGGTTGTATGTAAATTCTATGCCAACGTAAAAGAGCATGTGAATGGTGTATTAACAATGTATAAGAAGGCTGTGGATGCCTCTGTTGAGGCTATTCGGGGGATATAACAGCTACCCGATCCCATGGAGGAGTTGGACGACTATTATGAGCTATATGGGAGAAAATACACCCAGTGGGAGAGGTTCTTTGAAAATATTTATGTACCCGGCAAGGAAATTGTATAGATGAAATATGGGAAGAAGTTTCATTGTGCGGCGCTCACCATTGAAAAGAAGTGCTGGTTGTATGTCATCGACAACCGCCTGATCCCGTCTTCCAACACCGCAGAAGTGAATGCTCCTTGAGTTGCTGTAATTGGTGCTTTATAAATGGTTACAACTTTTATGTGGCCAAGATGATTCACGAGGGTGTTCAGAAGGTGTCCGGTGAAGAGGTATGGTTTCTTCTTCCCTTCCCTAATCACTAGGCTTTGGCGGGTGGCTTGGGTGCCGGAAAATTTAAATGTGGATGGGATAGTGCCAAGAGACTCCAAGTTTTGAGCTATTAAGATAACTACTGGGAAGGAGCCTGTGTCAATTGGTGCTAATGATAGTGCTGAATATGATCAATCTGATAAAAGGGGAGGATGAGCAGGTGGAAGTAAGGGCCGAGTCACCGGCCCATGACAGATAGCAGAGGCTGCAGGACCATCTGGGGTTGGTCAGGTTAACCGATTCACAACCTTAGAGCGGGAGGTGGCAAGGTTGCGTGCCTCGATCACTGACTTAGGTACACGTGTAGATGCGGTGGCCGCCGAGTAGGTGAAATAGAGAAGAAAATATTGGGCTGGTTGCGAGCTCTAGGCCGTGCATGTAATCTGAACCCATATATTGTCTCCGATCAAGAGTAATCAATCAGGGAAGTTCCTTTACCTCACTGTTCTTTATTTTTTATGCCATGAGGACATATTTTCGTTTTAAGTGTGGGGTGGTGGATACTTCAATGTATGTGTAGATATGTACGAACTTGATTGTTTTTTTTCTTGATTGTATTATATTTTCTTTGTTTTTGTGGTTTTGACTAGCAGTCAAATTAGGTAAGTTGAGTTGTCCCGACGATGGATCCCTTTTTTGACGGGGTTCTTGAGGGCCTAAGTCGATGGGAAATCCAAAAAAAAGAAAAAATAGAAATATGTTGGACTTTTCTTGATGACAGATCTTCTATACAGTTTTCTTGAGGGAAGTAAGTCTAAAGAAAATACCAAAAAGATTCTTTTTGTTTTAGGTAGTGTAGTAACTTCCCGTTTGTATTTTTTGGGCCACAGTTCTTTTTCAAGAATTTTGCTTGAACCTGGTATAGTTAGTTTTTTTTATTTGTTTCTAATTTTTTAGTTGGTACTTATAGGCGATGAGCTCAAATAGGAAGAGAAGCCCTTTGCATTGATACACATGAACCCAGTAGACATTAGAGTGTGACACTTAGTTTCAGTGGTTGATTCTTGTTAGAGTGCCTTAAATTGTATGTTTACATCTGACTTGAGTACTCAAACGAGAATGTCTTGATAAGCCAACGAGGAGTGAGTCATGTGCCACGTGTGTGTGAGTTGTATTGTATTCTATACTCTGCACTTGATGCCTAGAACTTTTTCCGTGTGTTTGCAAAGGGAAATAGTAGCTTTATTTTGTCTTAGAAGTGATATAGGCCTTTTTTGTGAAGCCAGATATATAAAGTGGACCCACCTAAATGCGATACATCGTAGTTAACTATATTGAGCACATAAGCCTATTTCTTTGGCAACCACATTACAAACCTTACCCAATTGTTTGAACGGCCCATCTGTTTGAATCTCTTTACCTCCCATGAGCACTTGAATGGTTATGAAATATGCAAAATTTAAAGTATAGGGTGGTGGTTTAGTTTTTGAGTGGAACCAATGAAATAGAGAAAAAGGTGCAATATTTTGAAGTATTATAAAAGAATAAGCACCACTAAAAAAAGAAAAAAAGGGAAAAAATAAAAGAAAATAAGTAAATGTAGTCCTTGATGAGTGGTGACTTGAAACAATTTCACCTAATGGAGTTTGGGGTATTATAAATAGAAGTATGGTGGAATGTTTGGTGTGACATAAGTATGGTTCTGAATGCGAAGGTGATTGTATTAAAAGTACTTATGGATGTTAGTCACTATCTCCAAATATATCATACTCGTACCTTAGCCTACATTACAACCAAATGAAGTCCTAATTGATCTTAGACCGAATATGCTCGATTAATAGAGTAGTACACTATGGGCAAACCTATGGTACATCTATGTGGAATATGAATTTTATTTTTGAGAGTGAGCGAATTTTGTTATCTAGGTTCCTAATTGTTCTTAATACTATTATTTGTGGAACTACTCTCTTGTGAAATGTGAGGTCAATTGATTGGCGAAGGAAAGGTAAGTCTTGACCTCTATATAGAGTAATTTGAGTAAGTATGAATATTGCACGTAACGTGAGATTCGACTCTTGAGGAAAAGATATTACACTACTAGCCGCAATTTTGCTGATGTGTTCTTGGTGTGAGACGTTAGAGAAAATCTTAGTGAAGGAACCTTTATAGAGTATGGTGGATTGCTCGGGGACTAGCAATGATTTAAGTGTATGGTATTGATAATAGGCTAGATTCATGTAGTTTGACAACTCTTTATGACCCAACTTGGCTATGCTTCACTGTTCTAGGAAGGTTAAATGACGGTAAAAAGGGATCTAATTGTGAATTTCATATTTTGCCGGAGCAAATTGTGCTTATGAGGACTTAGACCCGTGTTTGAAGCTAAATTAAAGCAAGGGGATCCCCTCAGAGCTGAGTACGTGTGAAAGAGTAAATAAAGAAGAGATAAAATGCAGAACCACTCTAGCGCGACCTTAGCGTGACCATGCTAGAGCAGGAAAATGAGATAGTACACTATGCCATATGTGCGGCCACTAGCACGGTTCGAGCGCGACCGCACTAGTAAATTAAGAGCGCAGAAGTTCATAGGTAAGCTTGGAAGTTTGTGGGTAATTCCACTTAACCAATAAGAGGTCCAGCTCGCCCAAAATACATTATCAAGGTTTTTATAGCTTTGTTGAAGGCAAGAAGAGGCAAGAGGTAAGGAGGATAATTCGACATCGAGTTCTACCTTTCTTCCTTTTGTATTTATCATTCATGATGAATTTTTCTACTGTATTATGAACACATTATGAGTAGCTAATTATTTAGTATAGGGTTTTGATGGAACCTGTTGAAGGATGAACTTCTTGTTGTGTTAATATATTTTGCCCAATTTAATCTCTATTTGTTCAACTACATTCTTATTGTAGTTAATTGATAAGATCCTCAATTAATTGTTCCTATTATGTATTACTCGGGAGAGAGTGCATATTTTGGTAGTTGTAATAAAATCCAGCTAGCGTAACTGTTGACGCCCCCTTTTTCAAAGTAAAGAAATTTGGTTTAAACATTATGGACAAAACAACTCTTTTCTATTTTGAGGAAGCGGGTTTGAAGAGTTTGAAGAGGTGCCACCTAATGATTATAGTGCATTAGGACACTTAAAGAAAAAGATTTTTTTGAAAGAAAACCATAGTTCGGGTAAGGGCTTGAGATTATCTCGAGGGGAAGGTGTTAGGCACCCCTCAAGATCCACTAGTATGGTTCCCGGCCTTGCTTAGTTTTGACTTCACAAAAAAAGTGGGAATAAACAAGAAAGAGTTCCACATAGGAAGTAGAAACAAGTTGGAAATTTTGTAAGAAAGAAGACATGAGTGATTTTAAAAAGAGAAAGTTTAGTTGAAGAAAAATAGGACGGTTCGGACAATGGTTGTGTCCTGAACCCAGTCAGAGGCACATCTCCTATCTCCATTAATTTGAGAAAACATCAATAAATAAAGGAGAAGACAAGGGGTCCTAGGGTTAAACATAATATGGATCACTTCGGTGCAATACCCAACAATCATTCTCACATGAGATATTAGCGCAACGGTCATCATATCCATATTTTACCCTTCCCGCCCCGTAGAGCTTATTTTAAATGTGTGTATTCGTCATGATTACTTATCCCGTGTTATTATCCGTCCCATTCTATAGGTCCTAGAGGGTGTTTTAGGACCAATATTCCTACAAGGTGAGTAGGACATACTAAGTGACATACAAAAGTAAGTAGGACTTCATATAAGGGATCACATAAAAGGCATGTAAATGGCTCAAGTACCCCTCCACAAATATACATATAATTAGCTTGCCTCAGTCACATTTAAAGTCTAAGGGAGTGAGAGTTTAAGATCTGAAATATAGAATCTGAAAGTTTGGGCAGAATTTGGAAGGAGAAGTTAAAAAAAACTAAAGGTAAAGCAGTAAAATACATATCATTTAGGAATAAAGGAAAGCATTTATTCTTTCAAACACAGTTAAAGCCATATACATATGCAGTGTCATGCTGTTAGAAAAACAATAGCTTTGTTCCATACTAAACTATAACGTACATCGGAGACATAAAAGTTATTCACAATTACAGAAGAAAAAGAGAGAGTACTGAATATAGCCCTTGAAAATTACAAAGGCCGTAACAAGTTTCAGGGAAAACAGTAGTTCAGTCTTGGACTGGAAATGTGACTTGGTTGAAAACATATAGGTGAATAAAATAAGATAGGAATTTAGTAGTAAAACCAAACAAACGTCAGGGGGCAAATCAGTTTGGGCAACTTTAAGAGGTCGAATGGCTTAGACTTAAGACGATTAATCAGTTTTATCCGGCCTAAGGCTTGCCCAAGCATTATAAAAGAAAGTAGACATGCACATCATTTTTCAGTTTTAGAAAACTAGCTTTATGTGATTGAATAACTAATGTGATGGCCAAAACATTGCAAGTGGACTCCTAATTGCATGATATCTAATGCACGTGATAGTCCAAAGACATGATATCTAAATGTAGTAGTAGAGTTTTTAATTATTAACTGATTATGGTTATGAAAAAAATCAGACTGAAAGCAAAGGAACCTAGGAGCAAGATTTCTATATGTAAAATGCATGCCTTATACATGATTTCTATTGCATGAATAGGTAAATAAAATCCTATAGACATGTTCTCTACCCGTACCCTTAAAAAACATGCATAACCCTCCCCAATTCCACTATAAACCCCATTGTTCTTTACAAGTTATTACAGATTAAGTGATTAAATTACAGTTGTAAAGAGTAAAACAAGAAGCTACTCTGTAGAGAGCCTTCAGCTAGGCTCAAATCTCCAACCGCAATCCTTTTGAATCTCACAACCTTCACCAAGAGTTTGGGTGCGGCAAAGTTTCCTAGGGGTCCCTTGGGACCCTGGCCAATACCAAGCACCCAAGACAAATCATCATTGCCAAGTGCAAGTGTAGAATTGCTAGCCTTGTGCATCAAAGTTCAATGGGTACTTAAGATACCCAAAGCAATGCTTACACTAAGGAGGCAGAATTTAAATTCTAAGAGTAGTGTGATTGTGATGGAATTTGAAGGAGTTGAGTTGAAAAAATGTTTTACATGAAAGACAGTTTGAGAAAATAGTAGAAGAGTGAAAAAACCAATTGAGTTTGAAAATAGTTGATATGGAGCCAGTTTGTTTATTGAAAGCGACAATCGCATAAACAAAGGCAAATGTAAAGGGAACAAATATCTCGCAAGCAAGACAATCAGTTACACATGTATAACACATTAAAGAAGAGTTCATGTGTCACGACCCCGATTTACCCACCATCGGGAGTCGTGATGGCGCCTACTGTCGAAGCTAGGCAAGCCAACCTTTATAATCACTTTCACAAACTTAAATCTAAAACAAATCAAACACTAGAATAATTAATTAAACATGCGGAAGTCTTCTAATAACAATAATGAAAAACAATATGCGGAAAGCTAACAACATATCTCTACCCAGTATCTGGTGTCACTGCTCATGGACAACTAAAGAGCACTGAAAATAATAGTCTGAAAGAAATACATAGCATGTCTTTTGATACAATTTAACAAATTGAAAGAAATTGATAAAGGAGACTCGGGGCCCGCGAACGCCAGCGTACTACCCTAGAGCCTCTGGACTGAAGGATCACTCCCGAACTATAGCTGCGGTTCGTAGACAGGGTCCTGACCTGTGTACAAAAAGGCACAGAAGTGTAGTATCAGCATAACCGATCCCATGTGGTGGTAAGTTCCCGGTCTAACCTTGGCGAGGTAGTGACGAGGCTAAACGGGACCTATCACAACCAACCTGTACAGATATATGCGATAACAGAAAGAGAGCAAAATTTTAAGCAAATAAAAGGGGAAGGGGCATGCTGGGGGAGAGCAGTTCAATTATAACTTCTACAATCAAAAGATGAAACTGAATAAATAATATTGAAAAAAGAAAGCAAATGAATCCACAGCTGCACGACATCACCATTCGTGCTTTTACTCTCATTCCTCACCAAGGTAGTCAAATATAATGCACGGAATCACCCTTCGTGCTTTTACTCTAACTTCTCACCAGAAATATCAAATACAAGGCACGACATCACCCTTCGCTCTTTTACTCTCGATAAACAGTGCACGACATTACCCTTCGTGGTTTTACTCTTATTAAACAGTGCACGACATCACCCTTCTTTCTTTTACTCTCTCTTCCTCTCCCAATCAATGGTCACAACCAAACGAGAACAAGGAAATATATATATATATATATATATATATATATATATATATATATATATATATATATATATATATATATATATATATATATATATATATATATATATATATATATATCAAGACAAAATATCCCGGCGAGGGTGAACAGTAAAACAAATGATCCCGACGAGGGAAATACAACTCAACAATATGTCCTGGCAAGGTAATACAACTCAACAAATGGTCCCGACAAGGGAAAAGTACCAAAAATTCCGCTTTAGTTCATTTAATTCTCAATTTTCACTTCACAGTTCTTGTAACAAGTAATCATCACAATTGTTCACTTACTTCACAATTTAATAGCAAATATGACATCACGGTCATGCTTGACTCAGGCGCATAGGTAACTGTCACCATACCTATACACCGACCCCACATAGCACATAACAAATAACAATCTTATCATATTCCCTCAAACCAAAGTTAGATCGAACACTTACCTCGAATCCGAAAATGCCAACTCAAAGCTCAACAATCGTCTTTCCTCTAGAATTCGACTCCGAACCAGCGATATCTAACATAATCAAGTTCAATATTACCAATAAGAATCCAAAAACACAACCCCATAGCCTAGAAATGTATTTCCTAGCTTACTTTAAAAAATACTAAAATCTAACACCGGTCCCACACGGTCCAAACTCGAGGCTCGGACCAAAACCCAATCCCTTATAACCCCACGAGTTCAAATTTATAATTAGATTTTAAATTCGACCTCAAATTGAGGTTGAAATACCCAATATTCCATGAACCCTAACTAAACCCAAAACCCCGAAATTCTACTTTGATTTCATGTTTTAGAGCTAGGAATTTAATGGTTTGATGAAGAAATAGTGAGGAAATAATTTTAGGATTACTTGCCCAAGGAGTTGTGATGAATTAGGAGCTTGAAGTTTGTCAATGGAGGGTGTAAGAGGTGAGTTCGTGTGAGAGTTTGAATGAAATCCCGTATTGAACAGTGCTGGAATTCATAAATATCACTAAAGCATTTTGTGCTTCACGATCGCGACACCTGGGCCGCGTCCGCGATGAAGGAATCTACTAAGGCATCACGTTCTCGATGGGACCTACGTGAACACGAAGAAGGAAAACAGGGGGTCCTGGGTAGCTCTACGCGAACGCGTAAACAGGCACACGAACGCGGTGAAGATGAGGCTAAGCTATGCGAACGCGTGGAACTGGACGCGATCGCGAAGGTTAAGAAGGTTTGGGATACACAAACACGAGCCAAGTGCCGCGTTCACGAAGAAGAAATGGCTCTGCAACAGCTGTTGGAAAAATCTGGTATTTTCTATGTTTCAAAGACACTCTGCGACACCCCGAAATCACCCCCGTGCCCCCGGGGCTCCCATCCAAACACACACACTAACTCAATATCATCCTACGAACTAGATCGAGCGATCAAATCGCCAAAATAACATCAAAATTACAAAATCTACCCCCAAAACTCATGATTTTCATTTCTAAGTTCAAGACTTTCAAATTTTCCACTTTTATTATGAAACACGTCAAACGACGTCCGTTTTCAACCAAACTTTACAGATAGCACTTGACGCCCATTTAAGACTTGTACCGGGTGTTGGAACGAAAATATGAGCCCGATATCATTATTTTTGATCAATTTTCATTTTCATTTTTCCTTAAGCATATATATAATGCAATTTCACAAAAAAGCTTCGAACTCGGGCTTGGGACCTCGAATATCGATTTCGGGAATACGCCCGGGTCCTAAATTTCCATATGTACCCTCCGGGACGGTCAGATCACGGGTCGGGGTCCGTTTAACCAAAATGTTGACCGAAGTCAAGTATAGCAATATTAGCATCAAAATTCATAGTTTTTAATACATAATTCAAATATTTTCACATAAAAAGATTTCGATTTCGCGGCCGAACATTGCACGCAAATTGAGGCAACCCAATAAGGGGTTTTCAAGGCCTCATAAGCACAAGAAAGGGAGAATTATGGTGATGACCCTTTGGGTCGTCACATCATGCTTCAAACTTGGAGTCCAGTTCTTACAGCACCAAACACCAAGCAAAATCATCATCAGGAAGAGGTTTCAGGGTTATGGTACAGCCAAGAGTGTTGATACCCAAATTTTCCATATGTATTTTTGTACCCAAAATACTTTCAAAATAGCTTGTGAATGCATATATAAGCATCCGTAAAAGGTTTGGTATTTTTATATAATTTTTCAAGCATTTAAAAACCAATTTACAACTTATTTTATACTATAAAATCCAATATTTTACCTCCAATATTTTTATTTAATAATTAATTTATTTTATTCTCTCATTTACATAAAACATATGACTTATATAATTTTTACAGAATTTTACAAAGCCATTAGGTATTTTTAAACTAAAATTGCATTAAATAGAAATTTTAGCCTATTTATCGATTTAATAAGTATTTCAAATACAAAATCATTTGATATTTTTTTTGTTGCTTCCTAAATTTATTTTTTTAATTCAATAATTTTATTGGATTTTTACAAAATTGTTTACTATTTTTATAAAATCAAATTGGGAAAAATGGCTATTTAAAATGTAGCCCTTTAATCTTTTAATTCTAGCCCAAATTGAAACCCAAAATCAACCCCAAAATTATCCCCCAATTTCCCGACCCAAATCCAAAATCACCCGACCCAAACCCACTTAAATCTAAATGACCCGGTCCCCATTCTAATCCTGGCCGTTGATCTCACAGATCAACGGCCCACAATACACTTACCTAAATTAAATCCCAATACCCCCAGGCCATAGTCACTTTTCCAAACCGGCCGCCTTTGAATCCCTAAAGCTCTATATGTTCTCTAAAAATCCTAGTTGTCTCCGGCCCTATTCGCCCCCGTTCATGACTGTCCTGGACCTGAAACTCCCTTATTCGTTGACTCCTCACCTCTACTGGCCTTTGCATTTGTGGATCAGAGCCTTATTTCTAAGATGACTGGACCAGAGGTCCTCCAATGGGGTCTTTTGCAGCTGTGTCCGGCCTTTCTCCGGCAAGTCTTAAGGCCTTGAGTCCTTTGCCGACTCCGATGAGTCAGCTTAGGCTTTTCTCGCCATTTCGAGACCTTTTTCTGAAAACCCTAATGTTCGAGGTTCTTTTTCATTTTTCTCTATGTTTATCTTACGATCTTCTCTGAGCTCTAGTTATTTTCTAAAATTTTTAAGTATCTCTCATCCTTTCTTCGCCTATTTGTGTTTTCAAAACTGTTTGCCTTTTAAACCTAGGGTTTTCTACGGCTTATCTGATTTCTTTGATTTTGTTGTTTATTTTTGCTACTGTGTGTTCTTCTCCATGATTTTGAACATTTTCTACTACGGCTCTAAATTGTTTTACTTTACTGTGTATTTCTAGGGTTTTGAGTTCATGTGTTTATAATTTCTTTATGATGTTCTGCACTTGTTCATATTCATCTATGATGTTCCATGTATTCTGACTTGTAGTGGAAACCCTAATTTCTAAGGAGATTTTCCATTTTTCTTTCTCTGTGAAACCCTAGCCGCCTCTGGTTGCTTTCTTATGCTTTGCTACATGTTATTTCCAGTCTTTGCCTGTTGAAACCTATGCATCTTTTATAGTACTATTTCCCTTTTCTCTAAAACCCTAATTGAGTTTGGTACAGCTGTTTGATTCTCTAATTGTTCCATGTTTTCTGACTAAGTTCGAATGCAAGTAGTATCTTGACTCCTTGATTTCCTGGGTGATTACTTGCCTTATATGTTTACCTGTGTGATTTTCAAATTCTTTACATGTATTTACCCTATATTCTGTGATTAATACTCGATTGTCTTTCCAAGTTTAGACCTAGGTTTATTTATCTCCATCCGATTTCTTAATTGAAGGGGTTCCCTTCTCCTTAATTGATACTGATTGATATTGCTGAATATTTCCTTGCCTTATTGCTGCATCTTTTCGAATTTATAAATAGGCCTTCTCTTTTCTCACTAGCACACACCAATACACGAGTTCTCTCTACTCTTACTCATTGAAAACTCTCTGCTCTTCTCTTCTCTTCTCTGTTACTTACTCTCTATGCTAAGAATTAGCCGGATGAAAGCCTAGGCTAATTATGGAATCTACACTTGCTCTGTTCTTCAAGTTGCACTGGTAGGCTCCTAATTTAAATTATTAACCTTCAACTATCTGTTTAATTTCCCCTTTATTTGTCTGTTATGTTGTTTCAACTTAAGCTCTTGCATGTTTAATCCCTTTCTTGTTCCCTTGCCTGTTATGTTCAAGTTCAAATGCTCAACCCTTTTCCCTTTCCCTGTTCTGTTTGTATTAAGCTTTAATATGTTTAACCCCCTCCTCTCCTTTCCCTTGTTTGTTTACATTCAACATTTTTCTTTAAGCTTTAACATGTTAATTCCTTTCCCATTTTTCCCTTATCTATTTGTGTACTTCATTTGAGTTAGCATGTTTTTCCCTTTTTCCCTCACCTGTTTGTGTATTTCATTTAAGCCCTGGCATGTTTAATCCCTTTCCCATGTTCCCTTGTCTGTTTATGTTAAGCTTTAGTATGCTTAATTCCCTTCCCCTTGATCCATGTTCTGTTTTGTGTTTAAGTTCAGCATGTTTAATCCTTAGCCCTGTCCTTGTCTGCTTATGCTTTTAGTTTAAACTAGCATGTGTAATCCCTTTCCCTTGCATGCTTGTTATTCTTGAATCATTTAGTTTAATATTGTTCTTTCAATGTTCTTATATTATTTCCCCTCCCCTTTAGTCCCTGTTTGCCTGTGAGTTTGTTCTGGATGAGAGTGGCACTTCATTGCCTTTTCTAATCTAGAACCAAGGCTGTTAACAGCCTATACTCAGAGTAATCCCACTCCCCTTCCCCTATCTTATGTGTTTGAGCCTTGACAAAGGCCTATTGGTGTCCTAATCACCATACAGACCCTTGTCTGACTTTTTTACAATTCTGCTCTTGTTTGTTAGCATTTGTAAGAAGTTTTGGGTGTGCCAGTCTCACTATATAGGCTAGGTATGACCACTTACTACATTGGTCTTCCTCTAATCCTCACTTTGCACTTATTCTTAGATCTTTTAAGTTTCATCCCCCCTCTGGTAAGCCATGCTTAGGGACCTTGGAGTCTCGTCTGAACTTGGATGCATTAGGGCTGGTAATTCCACACTTGCACTATTCCAATTAGAGTGTAAGCAATGTCTGGATTTCCTTGAAAGCCCTTGGAACTTTGTAACACTATAAAGAGAAAAGCCTCGGATCTTGGGAGCTCAAATTTGGTAAAAGGCATATGTTGGACATTAAAGTTGCTTCAATACTCCTCGGGCCTGTTATAGCTGCTGATGTATTAACTTTTATTTCTTTTAATGTTCGTTTCCTCTACTGCCCAGATTTTCAATAATTTGTAATAAAAGAACTCGGGGGAATAGTGAAAAGGGACATGGGCGGGATTTACTTTCTTGCATTCATTAGAAACCATACCTATAGGTTTTCATCACTTGTTAGTGCCGATGCTATTTATAGGCTTCTCATTACCATCTAGAAAACATGCATGTAAGGGTTTACTTTTCTTGCATCTATATCACATAGAAATCATGTTTATAGGCTTACTTTTCTAGCATTAGTTAGAAACCATGTCTTAGGGCCTTGCACTATTGCATCCATGCCATATCGTTATCACGTCTATACGGTTGCATCGACCCCCCATGTAGATGCCATGTCTATAGGCTTTTGTTATTGCATCAACTTCATATAGAAATCATGCTTAAAAGTTTGCATTTTTAATCTCACTTAGAAAGAATGCCTATATGAACTGTATAAACGCTAGGCAAAAATTGTAGGTCGTCTAACAAGCTGTAACTAAAGGGTTAATAAGTAAGTCATAAGTTCAGACTCGCCTAATGCTTTCAGATGTCTCAGCTTTCAACTTTTCCTAAATTTGTTTATTTCAGAACGGGCCCAGGTCTGCCCCTTTCACAACGCTCTGAACCTGTAAGCTACTTTTTATACTGAACCTGTGATTTTGCCTAAGTTCAGTGCTTTAAAAAACTTCTATAAGGTCTTTAAACTGCCCTTCTTGCATCTCCCTTTTACTTGATTTATGCGGCTTACTCATAAGCCTTTCAAATTCGTCCTCATCTTTGACTCTCTTTTAACAGACTCTTGTCTGAAATTAACGTTTTCCTCTAAAATCAACCGATTTCCTAAATCCTGTCAACTCCTAAAATGGGCCGGGGAGCTCGAAGTAGATTTTCTATCCAGCTCTTATGTGTTAAACTAATCTGCCCGCTCTTCAAACATCTTTTAAAGACCAAATCAGTAATTGAAGTCATGTTAAACTATTTGTTGTATGTTACGGGGTTTACTTAAGCCTTTGATTGTTTATTTGCGTACCTATTACATGTTATGTGTTTTTGACTCGCTCTAGTATTTTTACCTTTGAATACTCCATATATATATATCCTATCTCTCCCCCCCCTTTTAGGATTAGAAGTCCTAATACCCCAGGACTAACAGGTTGGGACGGGTATTAGCATGCAATAAGTAAACGATACCAACGCGTTTAAATACCTTAATGGGGGTGGGAAGGGTAGAATATGAAGATGATGACGATGCGATAATATCATAAAGCGACCCCTCTTTAGGAATATGTGCAGGATATTGCATCGAATGATCCATATTGTAGTTAAACCTAGGACCCCTCTCTCTTTTGCTTGTTTTATTCATATGTTCTTTCATAAGTAATGCTTTTTCAAATCAATTCTCTTTTATTTTAAATTGCGTTCTTCTTTCTTCTTCAAAGCTTCTCAAGTTACATGAATGTTATATTTGTAATCCTTACTTGTTTAATTGCTTCATATTTTATATAGTCACAATTAACACGGCCGGGAACCGTGCTAGTGGATCTTGAGGGGTGCCTAACACCTTCCCATCGAGATAATCTCAAGCCCTTACCCGAACTCTGGTTTCTTTTCAAAACAATCTCTCTTAAGTGTGCTAATCCACTGTAATCATTTGGTGACGACTCTTCTAATTCCATAACCCAATTCCCAAATGGAAAATAGAGTTGTTTTGCCCAAAATGTCGTAAAACCCGATTTCACTTTCTTTTAAGTGAAAAAGGGGGCGTCGACAAAGAGGATCTGAACACATGCTAGTAATGTACAAAAGCAAGGGGAAATACGCATTGGGGTAGGAAAGGGGGTAATAAATATGCCAAGTTAATCTAGGCCTACTAATTAACACAGATACATAGTTGCAATAGGAACAACATGACCATAAGTACAAGCACACAAGGAACAAAGAAAGTGCAGCACCAACAGAAGCATATTGTTTTGAGGCTGTAACTTAAATAGGACACATACCAGTTGAAAATAATGTAACACAGAGCAATAGTGAGCAATATTGTGCAGAGAAGTGAGCAATATCACGAAGAGAGTACGCAGAGAAAAGGGTAGCAGTATGCAAAGAGGTGAGCAACAGATAGACCAAAGCAAACAACACAGTAGAGGCCATCAGGGTGGTAAAAGTGATCAGGATCACTCAATCTTGGCTTTCAGCCAATTGAGTAGTTAGCATTCAACATGAAAGTGAAAGAAGTTGTGTATAGACAATGGAGTGCACCAAATATGTTTGTGTGAAAGATAGAGAGTTCAAAATAATGAGTTTATTCGTGTCTGTGTGTGTCAAGTGAGAAAGGAAGAGTAGTACTTATAGTTTTTGAAAATAGTAGAGAACATGGGTAGTGAGTATATAATTATAGAAACAGTACCAAATTGAATCAGTCACAGGTCCTAATTCAATTAAATCACAGAACCATGATTCGAATAGGATTACAGACTGTCAGGTAAGGAAATAATCAGTCAGATGACTGATTATACCATAAAAAGAGCAGTAAGCACTTTGTATGTAATAAAGGCTAGGTACACGATGCTTTAAACAAGTAAAATATATGCGGAATAACTAGAAATATACTTAAGTGCACAAGTATGATAACCATATAAAATTAACTCTGAAAATCAATCAAAGAATCACGGGCAAGACCAAAAGTAGAGGGAATCAATACCATGTATAGAAAACAACTCACAAATAAGGAAATAATTTAAAATTAGTGTAAGAACCCTTAAGGCAAACATTGAAAATCAGGGATTCAAAGAGATGCTCGAAATTAACAGCATATTCAGCAAAGACGGGCATTCAAATGTATCTAAACATAATAGTCTCAAAACTTAAGAACCCTAAGTAGGAAATCACATAGACAGTAGAGAGTTGGAATCCTAGAAAATATCTAAGACATGGAACTCAGAAACAAAAGGTTTCAACCACATAACATAGGAGTAATCGTATAATATTCTAAAGAAACAGATGCACAGTGGTTTAAAAAGGGGTCGGAAACCCTAGTTTTGAAAAGAGGAACAAGAACGTTTGGAAACTTGCATTTATCGAAGATATCAAGTAATAAGTAGTGTAGAACACAAAGATTAAACCAGAAATCGTATATAGATTAAGAGGTTTAGGAAAAAATTAGGGTTTTCATGAAAATTAGTGAGATGAGAAACCTGGCCGTGAAAATAAAGTTTAAAGCATCATCGGACCAAAACCCATTGGAGAAAGGCCGGAAGCGGACCCAGGCGAGGCTTCAGTGACCATCTTGCATGTTGGAAGCTTCTGGGACTTCAAACCTTGGAGAGAAATGACAAGATAAGGTCCCAATGGAACTAAAGGTCGAGAAGAGTGAGGCTAGAGTTGGCTGGAGAGGCGACGGAACACATCGGAGAAGAAAGAGAGAACCAGAAGGTTCTAGAGAGAAGGCAGAGCAAACATTAGAGAGAGAGAGAGAGAGAGAGAGAGAGAGAGAGAGAGAGAGAGAGAGAGAGAGAGAGAGAGAGGCTAGTCTTTGAGAGAATGAGGGGTCAGGGTATAGGCTAGGCTTTAATTTAGGTAACGTAATCTGGACCATTGATCTCATTTGATCAACGACCAAATTGAATCAAGGTTGGGTCGGGCTAATAGGTCAGGTCCAAATTGGAATGTGGGTTGGCTGAATTAGGTTTAAAATTGGGGTGAATTGGGGCTAAACTTGAAACAGAGATGGGCCTGTTCTTAAATAGCCACTTTTTTACTTTTTAATTAATTAAAATAGTTAAAAATAATTTAAAAATAAATTAAAAACACCAAACTAGTTAATAATATGTGAAAAATAATCTAAAAATATTAGGAATAATTTTACAATCACAAAATATAATTAATTGCAAAATAGGCTACAATTGCAATTATATACAATTTGGCTTTAGAAATGCTAAATAAATTTGTATAAATATGAAAAACTAATATTAATTATGTTTCAATATAAATATGAGGGTAAAATAAATTATTCACCAAAACGATAATTTTTGGGAATAATTTTGATAAATTTTGTGGTGTTAAAATAGGTGATAAATTGGATTAAAAATCATTAAAATACCAAAATTCGTGGGTGTGCTTATATATGCACATATATGCTATTTTGGAAGTATTTTGGGGTACAAAAAACACATATGAGAAAAATTGGGTATCAACAGAACTCGGGAGAGTGCATTTCATAAATTATCGTTATTACTCGGTAGAGATTTACGGTAGTAAGAGTGCTCATGATTGATAGAGACAATTAGGCAATTCTATGCGAAGCGTACCAGGAAGGGATTCCATCAATAGGGAAAATCACAACCTTAGATCATTCTCTTATTTGTTTACAACTCTATCATAGTTAACTTTTAGTTTACTTAACATTATTCAGTTATAGTTAATAAAAATATCACCAGTTGTTACTCAGAATATCTGGGAAGTTGATTACAAACAATTTAGTGAGTCTAACATTGGTAGGTTAATTCGCTATGAGATTCACTCTGGACTAAATACTCGGATTATATTTTCAACGTTCGCTTGTCCTTTTTATAAGGCATAGTTGGCTGTGATCACCTTCCCTTTGAAAATTTATTTATTTGTACTTAATAATTTACAAGAGTGTTTTGAAAATATTTTCTATCAACAAATACCTACTTTTTACAAATTAATTAAGTGTCAATATTGAAATTGATAACCTAGTATTAGTATTATGTAATTACAAAAATACTTACTATTTTAATACTATTAAAATAAAATTTAAAATACACCATGAAGATTTTATAATTCATTTAATGAATTAATTCTCAAATTTTGATTAATTAGATTACTATGTTGATAATTCAAAACTAGTGTTATAATTTATAAAACAAAGTATTTTTAAAATAATTAATTATAATAATTAGTAGTATATTTGACATTTATAATTTTACTATATTTTATTGAAAATAATTAAGTTAATTTAAATTGATTTTAAAAGGATTAAAAGAATAAAAGGCTATAATTGCAATCCTTGATTAAATATACAATGGCTACCATTTAAATTAATTTGACCCAATAAAAAGCACAATCCAAGAAATACCCAGTCTAATACTCCATACCCCCGTCTATTTTGGCGATCCATGATCACCTCTCTAAACCAATCTACTCACGCCATGTCATCCATCTCCCATACCCCCATAAGAAACACACACGCATATGAGCCGTTGATTCATCTGATCAACGGCTCATAATTTAACTTGATTTCTATTTATTTTTAATGCCTCTAAATTTTAATCTCACCCGTTGAAACAAATGGATCCTACGACCCACATATTTTCATGATTAAAATCTGTTAATGCCCAAATTATTAGGGTCGTTGATCAAATGATATAATGGCCCAGATTGCTCCCTCCCATTTAACCCAGAGACCAATTGGTCTTACCCTAGTAACCCTACTCATTTTCACCTCCTCCCCAATCGCCCCTTTCCTCTTTTATCTTCCTTCTCTCATATCACCATGAACAATCAATCAACCAAAGCCTTGCACAAATCTGTGCAAGGTCATGAATCTCTTATCAAATTGTCCTCCCCTGCTTCCCTATCCAATAATTCCGATGTTATTTCCCATTTTGTTTACTAAATTTGAGGAAGTAGATTCTAATCTTTAAGATAGAAATACCATTACGTCTTTTCTCTCAAATCCAACAGGCAGAGTCAAGTCGCCTTGTCCATAGGCTATGAAGTCTGAGATCGTATTTTCATTCTCGAAACCTAGACTAAATTGTGCAATGTCAAATCAATGAAATCTTCCTCTATCTTGTTAAATCTATGGCTTGCATGAACGTTTCTCAAGTTCATCATGATTATTCTTGGTGCATAGGTCAAGCAAAGCGACCTATGGACTTGAAGGCTCTTACCCGATGGTTTTTGCCCTCAACGGTCAACTTCTCTTCTCTCAGGTAAAATCCTTAATGATTTCCCATTCATCTCTCAAATATTTTTCACTCGACCTTACTTGCATCACTTGATAACCGTCAGTCTCCACTTCTGAGTTTGAATCAGTAAAATCCTAAGGCTTTAACGGCCACTATAAATAGGGCTTTCAATACTCCCACCAATCAAACCTACCAGACCTAACAAGATCTAAAAACTTAATATGAATTACCGAAACCACTAAGATTTCAAAAGCTTAAGCTCTATCTCATCAATTTCTATTTTCTTTTTGTTTTCGAGTTCGTTCACGACTCAAAATCTTGAAGCTTTGTTTTTTATTCGGCTAAGTTAAATCATGTTTGGTCTGTTGCACAAAAGGAGGTCAGTATAGATCCACCCTTTCTCTTTTAATTGTTTTTTCGAGGATCATAAACATATTGTTGCCTTTCTGTTAATCGTTTTCGTTTATGATATTTGTCATTAGTCTATAATTGTTTATTCTAGTTCATAATGATTTGTTGTTAATCTGTGGTCACCTGTTATGCTTTCATGTATCTCAAACCAGTATTGATTACATTGTTATGTTACCTTGATGACTTCTATTCTGAATCAAATAGCTTATATGATCAAGTTCCTTAATGTGACTTAATGGCTTCTCATATTTGCCTAGATTTCACATTTTCTTTAATGTTCTGGTGTGATCTTTATACCTACCATACTATTTTTCTGTATTATGTTATTTTGTATTTGAGGTTGTTATTTTATTACTTTAAACAGAATATACATGAATGCTCATGGTTTAATCCTTCATCACTTAGTTGAAGTATGCGAAGTTTAAGTTCTCAAAGATAATTTCTTTCTTTATGTAAGTGTTTGTTAACCCTAAAGCAGCCTTTGAGTCATTACTACGAAAGTCTTATACATGTGTTTAACTGCTAATCACACCCACAAGTCTCATTTGTATTTAAATGTGATGACCCGAAAGGTCAGGTTATATTTTAGAACCAAATTCTACGCTTAAGCTTTAAAAATCTTATTTTAACCCTCCTCAATTTGCATCCATAGTTGGGGGTGTGTTATTAGAAAACTTTTATGCTAAAAAGTTGACGAAAACAAGAATTTTGCCTTAAAAGTTAAATTGGATTGACTTCTGTCAACTTTTGAGTAAACAGATCTAGATATGTGTTTTGACAGTCCTGGTGGGTTGTATCGTAATTTGGGACTTGGCCTTATGCCCAGAATCAAATTATGAGGTCCCTAGTTTGAGATACGAATTTTTGTTGAAAATTGAAAGACTAGAAATTTAATGTTTTTAAGAATTTGGTCTATGTTTGACCTAGTTGTTATTGGGTCTGTATTTTGGTTCCATAGCCCGGTACAAGTCTATTATAATATTTAAAACTTTTCTGTGATATTTGGTGAGAAATAGAGTTGATTTGACGTGATTCAGACGTCCGATTGTGAAAATAGAGCTTTTAAAGCTTTCCTGAAAATTTCACCTGATTTGGTGTTCAATTCGTAGTTCTCGGTGTTATTTTGGCGATTTAATCACGCGAGTAAGTTTGTATGATGTTTTAAGACTTGTGTGCATATTTGGTTTGGAGCCTCAAGGGATCAGATGTATTTCGGATAGGCTTCGAGATGATTTGAACTTAGAAAATCTGGTATTTTTGCTGCAGCCAGTGTTCTGGTGTGTTGTGCTTCGTGATCGCGATCATGAAGCCATTCTCACGACCACAAAGGGGATCTGGGCTGGGGGAGAATTTAATGCTATGTGAATGCGTGACCATGGTCACGAATGCGAAGCACTTGGGGGATTGCTCTATCCGAACGCGACCCGTCTCACGCAAACACGCAGCTTTAGCTAGGCTAGGTAGGGGAGTTGATGTAACTCTACACAAATATGAGTCCTGTCTCACCAACGCGGAGGTAAGGGGATAGACCTTCATGAACGCATACTGTTACTCGCGATCGCGTAGGTTACTTCGTCCCTGCTCTTCGCGAACACGACAATGTTCGCGCGAACGAGATGAACATTGTCGCCCAGCTATTAAACAGCCCCATTACGTAATTTTGGCCATTATTTCAAATTTTCAAATGCTAGAAATCCTAGAGATGATTCTTCTAAGATATTTTCTTCTCCAAAATGTTGGTAAGTGATGTTAAACTACTTTATTTCAATTACCCATTACATTTTATGAATTTTCAACCTAAAATCTAGAATTTTCATGGTAGAACTGAGGGTTTTTGGGTATAACCTAGAGATTTCAAAATTTAGGGATTTAGACCTCAAATTGAGGTCGTATTCAAAAACCAATTATATATCCGGGCTCAGGGGTGAATGGGTAAATGGATTTTGGTCCGAACCTCGTGTTTTGACAAAACGGACTCGGGGTCGATTTTTGGCTTTAGGGGGATAGTTTTGGGAATTATTAATTTATGCATTGTACTTGATTCTTTTAGCAATATTTGATGTTATTGAGTTAATAATGGCTAGATACGAGTGGTTTGGAGGTGATTTCTAGGGTGAAGGCCTCGGTAGAGCTTTGAATTGACCGTGGAGCGAGGTAAGTGTCGTGGTTATTCTTGGCTTGAAGGATTATATCTTATTTTCTATGTTTTTGAATGTTGGGTACACCATATAGGTGAGGTAACAAGTACCTATGCATTGTTGTTGAATCATAGCATGCGAGTGGTATTATTCTTGTATTTGTTGCCTTCCATGGTTATTTTATTCATGCTTAGATTAGTGAATTGTTGTGTTGATCATTCTTATCATGTCTACGGATTTTGGTGTTGATTGAGTATTGATTCAAAGTTGAGGTGGGTATTGTGGAACCGAATGTTGAAGTAAGATTTTTTTCTTGATATTTCTATCTCCCTTTTGTTGTTGTTCATCGTTTTTGAATGGAAGAGTGCAAATGCATGAAGGGAGATTTTGTGCCATGGTTTGTGAGTGTTAATGCACGAAGGGTGATGTCATGCCATATTGTGAGTGTTAATGCGCGAAGGGTGATGCCGTGCCATATTGTGAGTGTTAATGCACGAAGGGTGATGTCGTGCTGTTTCCATTGATTCATATGGTGAGGTTGAGAGTAAAAACATAAAGGGTGATGCCGCGCATTTTCTTTTACTGTGATTACTTGTCTCTATCTATTCAAATTACATCAGTTAATCAAGTTCTTATTATCGTTGTAATCCTTTATATCCTGATCCCCTCAGCATGTCCCCCTCCCAATATTACTTGTCGTGTTTCTTTTATTGCTGTTATTAGTACATATATTGTTAAACTGCATAGGTTTATTTGCAGGTGTCTTGTTTTAGCCTCATTACTTCTTTGCCGAGGTTAGACTTGACATTTACCAGTACATGGGGTCATTTGTACTGATATTGTGCTCTGCACTCCCTTTGCAGATTTTGGTATTGTCCCGAGCTGATTGTGAGATTAGGTAATGGATCCATTCTATCAGATAATCACGGTAGATCTGTTGGCATCCGCAGGCCCTGGAGTCCCCTTCTAGACGTTTTATTTTACTGTTTCTTTCATTTCAAAAATAGTTGTATTTCTTTTAGACTTTTGCTTATAGTGAAATCTTAGAAGTTTGTGAATTGTGACTCAAGATCTGGGTAGTAGAATATATAAATAAGGTTTTTATGAATTTTCGCTTTCATTTTTACTCGTTATAGCTTAATTACTGTTACTTATTGAAATATATAAGAATTGTCTTAATGAATCTCTAATGTTATCTTTCCTAGAAAGTGAAATATTAGGTGCCATCATGGTCCCGAAGGTCGGAATTTCGAGCTATGACAAGTTGGTATTAGAGCGCTAGGTTTCTAGCCCTCACAATTCACGAGCAGGCTTAGTAGAGTCTGAAGGACCGGTACAGAGACGTCTGTACATATCTTTCATAGGCTACAAAGTTTAGGATAATGTCGCTTCTATTCTTCTCTATTGTGCGATTTTGTTCTCTCATTACTAATCGAACTCTTCTACTCTTGTTCTCTCATAGATGGCGAGTACAAGTACTGCATCCTGAGCTGAGCAGCAGCCAGAGCCCCTAACGATAGCTCCTACGAGGGACAGAGCTCGAGGCCGAGGCCGAGGCAGGGCTCATCCCAAAGCTCGAGCAGCAACTCCAATGACTGAGACTCGACTAGAGTTTGATGAGAAGGCTCTAGCCCATGCAATTCCAGTAGGACCAGCTCAGGTCCTAGAGGGGTTCATCGTCACCCCGATACTTTAGGATCCTATGGTCCGTTTGGTGGGCCTCATGGAGAGTGTGGTATAGGCCGTCACATTTCCTGTAGCACCAGCCATCTCTCAGGCTGGGGGAGCAGCATAGACTCCCACTACTTACACTTCGAAGCAGATGGCTCCCTAGTTTCAGACTCCAACAGCACAACCTGTTGGGGTAGTTCAGTCAACCAGACCAGCTGGGTAGTCGACCCTCATTTGGGACCAGTTCTCTCAGCTAATTCTTGAGAATTTACTTCCTATCACATTTAAAGAGGACTATCGGAGGCAGTTCGAGCATCTTCAACAGGGCTCGATGACTGTCACTTAGTAAGAGATCTGATTTATGGATTTGGTCCGGTCATGCTATTCTTCTACTTCCTACCGGGAGAGAAAGAGAGAGGGTGAGGTGGTTTATTGAGAGGCTTGCTCAGCCTATCAAATTGCAGATGGCTAAGGAGATTGAGAGTGAGATTTCTTTTCAGAGTACTGCAAAAGTTGCCAGGCGAGTCGAGATGGTTCTAGATCAAGGGAGTGGTCAGGGGTTTGACAAGAGGCCTCGTCACTCTGGTGTATTAAATGGTGCCTCATCTAGAGGCATGGGTAATTTTGGTGGAGGTCCTCCTCTAGAGCCATTTCATTCAGCACTCCATGCTTCTTACGGTGCTTTAGGTGGTCGTGGCCCTCATATGCATTACTTCGATCAGTTAGCCTACAGTGCACCACTAGCTCCTATTAGTGCACCTCCGCTCCAGAGTTTTCAGGGTGGTTATTCAGGTCGACAGGTCCAGTTTCAAGGTTAGCAGTCTCTACAGCCGAGGTATTGTTATACTAGTGGTGATCCGAGGCATAATGCTAGATTTTGCCTACATGCATCAAGCTGTTCTCAGCATCAGGGTTCTCTACCATCCCGACAGGGGGTGCTTCACTGCTTGCTCAGCAAACTAGAGGTAGGGGTTAGGAAGCCATAGGTGTTGGTCAGGCCATTAGAGGTGGAGGTCAGGCTCCTAAAGGTGGAGGCCGGCCAGCTACGACCCGCCCTAGAGATGTAGTTTAGAGTGGTGGGGCCCAACCCCGATGTTATGTTTTTCCATCTTGGCCTGAAGCTGTTTTTCCATCTTGGCCTGAAGTCGATTCTTCTTATGCCATCATCATAGATACAATTTCACTTTGTAGTAGAGATGCCTCAGTGCTATTTGGTCTAAGTTATACTTATTCCTACATGCTATCCTATTTTACTTCATATTTGGTTGTGCCTCATGATTCTTTGAGTGCCTCTGTGTATGTTTCCACCCCTTTGTGAGATGTTATTGTTGTAGATCGTGTTTATTGTTTATGTGTGGTTACCACTGGGAGTCTTAAGACTTGTGTAGATCTACTACTTCTTGATATGGTCAATTTTGATGTCATTATGGGGATGGATTGGCTGTCACCTTATCTTGCTATATTGAATCGTCTAGCCAAGATGGTGACCATAGATTTGTCGGGGTTGCCTTGATTAGACTAGAGAGGGACTCTAAGTCATTCTACAAGCACGATTATCTTTTATGTGAAGGCTCGACATATGGTCGAGAAGGGATGTCTAACTTATTTGGCTTATGTCCATGATCTAGTGCGGAGGTCCCTTCCATGGATTCAATACCAATTCTTCGTGAGTTCCAAAAGGTATTTCCTGCGGATTTTCCGGGGATGCCACCCAATAGAGATATCGACTTCTGTATCAATTTGGCTCTGGGCACTCAGCCCATTTATATTCCGCCATACTATGTGACCCCTCCAGAGTTGAAAGAATTGAAGGAGAAGTTGCAAGATTTTCTTGATAAGGGCTTCATTAGGCCTAGTTTCTCGCCTTTGGGTGCACCCGTATTATTTGTGAAGAAGAAGGATGGATCGATAAAGATGTGCGTAGATTATCAACAGTTGAACAAAGTCACTATCAAGAACAAGTATTCATTACCAATGATTGATGACTTAATTGATCAACTTCAGGGTACCAATGTGTTTACAAAAATCGATTTTGAGGTTTGGCTACCATCAGCTGAGGATTCGAGCATCCAATATCTTTAAGATTGCTTTTTAGACCCGGTATGGGCGTTATGAGTTTCTAGTGATGTTATTTGGGATAAGATGCCACAACATCATTTATGGATTTGATGAACCGGGTGTTCAAGACCTACTTGGATTTCTTTGTGGTTGGGTTTATTGATGATATTTTGTTCTACTCCCACAGTCGAGAGGAGCATGAGTAGCATCTTTAGATATTCTTCACACTCTTAAAAATAGCAGTTATATGATATGTTTTCAAAAATGTGAGTTTTGGTTGGATTTAATCGCCCATAATGTGAGTTTTGGTTGGACTCAATCACCTTCTTGGGGCATGTTGTATCAGTAGAGGGTATTCAGGTGGATCTTAAGAAGATTGAGGTAGTTAAGAACTGGCCTATACCCACTTCAGCTACTGAGATCCAGAGTTTCTTGGGATTGGTAGGTTATTATGGTCGATTTGTGGAGGGGTTCTCATCTATAGCAGCCCCATTGACCAGGTTAAACTAGAAGGGTGTCCCATTCAGATGGTTAGACGAGTGTGAGGGAAGCTCAAGACTACTTTGACTACGATGCAGGTTTGGTTTTGCCTACAGGTTCATGGCCTTATATAGTATATTGTGAAGCATATTGTATTGTACTTGGTGCAGTATTGATGCAGGTTTGGAAGGTAATTGCATATATTTCATGGCAGCTGAAGGTTCATGAGAAGAATTATCATGTTCATGACTTAGAGATGGCAGTCATTGTACATGCGCTGAAGATTTGGAGGCACTATCTTTATTGCATATTATGTGAGATATTCATGGATCATCAGAGTCTGCAGTACTTGTTCAAACAAAAGGAGCTCAATTTGAGCCAGAGGAGGTGGTAAGAGCTATTAAAAGACTATGATATCACTATCTTGTACATCCCAAGAAGGCCAACATGGTGGATGATGCTTTGAGTAGGAAGTCAGTGAGTATGGGCAGCCTTGTGTTCATTCCAATGAGTGAGCGGCTGCTGCATTAGATGTTCAGATCTTGGCCAATAAGTTTGTGAGGTTAGATGTGCCTGAGCCTAGTCGTGTTTTAGCTTGTACGGTCACTCGATCTTTATTGTTTGAGCGCATCAAGGAGTGGCATTATGATGATCCTCATTTGCTTGTCCTTAGGAACATACTGCGCCACGATGATGTCAAGCAGGTTACGGTTGGAGATGATGGAGTTTTGGGGCTTCAGAGTCACGTTTGTGCGCCTAATAAGGATGGACTTCATTAGTTGATTCTACAGGAGGCCCACAGTTCGCGTATTCTATTCATCTTGATGTCGTCAAGATGTATCAGGACTTGCGGCAGTACTATTGGTGGAGAAGAATGAAGAAGGATATAGTGACATATGTAGCTCAGTGTCTAAATTGTCATCAAGTAAAGTACGAGCATCAGAGACCTGGTGGTTTGCTTCAGAAGATAGAGAGTACTGAGTGGCAATGGGAGCGTATCGTTATGGATTTCGTTGTTAGACTCCCACAGACTCAAAGGAAGTTCGATGCAGTGGGGTCATTGTGGATAGACTAACCCAGTCGACACAGGTCATTCATATTGCAGTTACTTATTAATCAAAGCGGTTGGTAGAGATTTATATACGCGAGAACTTTCGTCTTCACGGTGTGCCCGTTTCTATCATTTTTGATCGAGGTATGCAGTTCACCTCGTATTTCTGAAAAGTAGTACAATGTGATTTGGGGATGCCTGTTGAGCTAAGCACATCATTTCATCCTCAAACGGACGGACAGTCTGAGCACACTATTCAGATATTGGAGAATATGCTTCGCGCTTGTGTTATAGACTTTAGAGGTTCGTGGGATAAGTTCTTGCAACTAGAAAAATTTGTCTACAACAACAACTATAAATCGAGCATCGAGATGGGTCCCTATGAGGCATTATATGATAGATGGTGTCGATCGCCGGTGTCAGGCCCAAAAATCAAGGAGCGCGGCCGGCGCTCAACCGAGTAAACCCGACTGAGCACGCCTATCAGATTTCATTCTTACCCAAATTAATTCATGAATAAAGAGAAGATGTACTTCATTAATCAAATTCTAAAATTATTTTATTACGACTTCCGTTTCATTTCCATTAGCAACTTCATTCAAAATTTCCAAAATATTACAAGTTTATGATTTAATGAAACACGTGTTTTGCCAAATACTAACATTTCTAGTTCCACTCTCAACATCAAGCACCACCCACAAACTATCTACTGAGCCTCTAAGTACAACTGAAGAGTAGTAAGGAAATACCGACAATAAAGCTCCGTCTATACCTTAAAACATGATGAAAAAATGAACAAAAGATACATGAGAAATAGAAGGTATAGGATCTTGAAATGAGGTGGGGTTCACCAAATCAGCTAAAAAGAGGATATCTCTATCACCGATTGATGCTGCCTACCCTGGAACCACTTGTATCAATAAAAGATACAACGCCCCCGGCAAAAGGATCGTTAGTGCAATTAAATAGCAGTACTATGTATTGCTAAAAGTCCTATTTCAGAATAACCATATAAGAAAAGAAATCATAAAAACAGCAAGTCACTGTCAACAATATCCAAATGTCGAATTGAAACATAACAATTATATATATATATGTATATATATATATATATTTATATATATATATTTATTTATTTATTTAGTTATTTGGGAGATGGTAAGCCGATATACCACCGTATTTGTTAGTACGGAGTCCGATCATGCCGGATCGGCTAGATCATATCCCCACGGCAGTGTGGTTTGATGTGGTGATGCGAAAGAAAGTTGTTACAAGAGTAGTACCACCATGTGCGCAACATGGCGTTTGATCTCAACACCATATGCTAGGAAACATTTCCACATATGCCTTGTGGGTTGGCATTTTTTCTTTTCCAATTCACAGGTAGCAGTTTCATCCCAATTTAGGGGAATAATCAAAATTTCATACATATTTCAATTTAATCCCACATGAAGGGAATAATCACAATCCACCCCTATACCGACACGTGTAATTTCATGTACGGGCCATATGATCCACATTTCCTCGATTTTGCTAGTGATACTGCCAAAAATATTTTTAGTTTTATTTGCACACAAAGGTAATATAAATACAAATGTATTCATCTCAAAATCTTTCAAATTGTATAGATCTTTATTAGTATTTTAAACCATTCATATTAACAATACCTCCTTAGCTCTTTGGCTTTTCACAAGGTTCTTTATTCATAGCACGATGACTACATTTCATATTCCATACTTTTACTTCATTTAATTTCAAGGATTATCACCAATTACCAGCATATAGAGTATTTTAAAAATCATATACCTCAAGTTCATTAGTAATGGAACTTTAAACACAAAAGGTTCTTCTAAAAGGAGGGGACATACCAACCAACAATAGAAACAAACATCAAAGTCATAAACAGGCAAACACACCAATTATTCTTGAAATACTATTTTTCAATCACGACAATGTATAATTTCAACACCGGAGTATGTATGGACTCGAGTCACATTGATGTATTTATAAGGCAAAGCATTAGTTAAAATCATCCACTCATGGGCATGAAATGAGTACCAAAATCTTTTAGGCAATTCCATTTTGAAGCCATTTTAAAACAGTTGAGTCGAGGCTCATTTCATAATCCTTATTACATATACGCATTTCCTTGGAACCATTAGCCACATTTATAACTTATATTTTTGGATGTTGGCCACATTCTATTTCCCTAATTTACTTATTTTATTTTTGAAAGTCTTTATAGATTATCAACAACAATACATACTCAATCAAGACATTAGGTACACGTAGGAGCAATTAGGAGTATTAAGCATATCGAGTTTTTCTCATCCAATTGGTATACTAGTTTTCGTTTAAAAATACGAATCAAAGATATACCATTTTAATAAGCAAATCATACTTTGAGCATCTATCTTTCGATGCAAGGGTCATTCAGAATAATCAAGTTTATACGGCATAACCCGGAATATAGAAATTAGGGATTTTGAGCCGACCATACTTAAACTTATAGAAACATTATGAAATTCAATTCCACGAGAGAAAGTTTAGCCAACATACCTTGTTGAGATTTTCTTAAGTTACTATAACGCACTAACACCTCTAGCAATAATAATCTATTGGAAGATGGAAAAAATTAATTAATAACTAAAAACAACATGACATAACTATCTTAGGAATTTTTATCATATACCTAACATGTGAAATAAACTACAATGTTCAATAGTGGAAATCCCTTCTCCCCTCAACCAATTTCAACAAGAAGCTACCTAAAATAGTTCATTAATCCCACATACTACAACTAAGTTCCACATGCATGATCTATTTCCAACCTCACAATATATTTTTGGAATTATAACATCTTGCATGAAAGATTATGAGTAGGACATACCCGGATAGATGATAATCTAGTGGCTATCTTCCTTGATTCTTGAAGACAATGGAAAGATTGGATGATTAGAATGCTATGTTCTTTCATTCTCTCTCTAAAATGCTCCTACCACTCTCTAAACTCTCCAGTATATTGTCCCAATCGCAAAAGTGGCCGCACAACAGATGTGTGGCCCACAAAATGGTCGCAAAATTGATGCTCAGAACTATGATATTTCGGGTTGGGCCTACGGTCGCAAAATACACTGCAGACTTATTCTGCGGTCACGTAATGCATCGCATAAGGGTCCTCAACTAAGCTCGAATTTTGCTTCACTTTGCGATAGGAGTGCGGTCCGCATATCGATTCTGCGGCCGCAAATCGAACCATATTGCATTCTTTATCCCTAAACCTTAAATTACTACTTCTGAACACTTTAGACTATTTCTGCACCATAAAACCTTAAATTACACAGCGAATCATTTTGAGGCTTTACAACCGGTTGGATGGTTTGAGCCGGGGGAGGTTCGATTATTGATTACAGTTTGGTACATGATGCTTTGGATATGGTCAAGATAATTCAGGATAGACTTCGCACAACTCAGTCCAAGTAAAAAAGCTATGCCAACCAGAAGCTTCGAGATGATGCATTCATGGTCGGAAAGAGAGTATTGCTCCTTGTGCCACCAATAGAAAGTGTAACAACGTTTGGAAAGAAGGAAAAGTTGAGCCCTAGGTATATCGGGCCTTTTGATATTCTTGAGCAAGTGGGAGATGTGGCTCACAGACTTGCATTTCCACCTGGTTTATCAGCGGTCCATCTAGTTTTCCATATGTCCATGCTTTGGAAGTATCATGGAGATCCATACCACGTGTTAGATTTTATCACTGTCCAATTGGACAAGGATTTGACCTATGATGAAGAGCCGCTGGCTATTCTACTCCGGCAGGTTTGTTAGTTGAGATCAAAAAGTTATCCTTCATTCGAATACAGTGGAGAGGTCAGCCCGTCAAGACAACTACTTGGGAGTCCGAGTCGGATATGTAGAGTATATATCCATACCTTTTCCCCAGTCCAGGTACTTTTCTAAGTTCGTTCGATGACAAACGATTACGTTAGAGGTGGAGAATGTGATGATTCAAAAGGTTATGTTATGTATTAGAACTCAGTTCGGGCATGTTTCCGGAAAGCTTTTATGTTAAAAAGTTGATAAAAACAAGATTTTTTACCTTAAAAGTTAAATTGAGTTGAATCCAACATTGTTTTAAGTAAACGGACCCAAATATATGTTTTGACGGTCATGGCGGGTTTGTATTGTACTTTGGGACTTGGGCATATTCCCGAAATCGAATTCCGAGGTCACTAGCTCGAGATATGAATTTTTGTTGTAAATTGAAAGATTGAAAATTTAACGGTTTTAAGAATATCGTTAATTTTTGGTCTTGTTGTTATCGGGTCAATATTTTGTTCCAGAGCCTGGTGCATATCTATTATAATATTTACAGCTTTTTTGTGAAATTTGATGAGAAGTGGAGTTGATTTGACGTGATTCAGACGTATGGTTGTGAAAATAGAAGTTTTAAAGCTTCTTTGAAAATTTCATTCGATTTGGTATTTAATTCATAGTTCTAGGTGTTATTTTGAAATTTTGATCATGCGATCAAGTTCGAATGATAGCTTAGGACTTGTGTGCATGTTTGGTTTAGAGCCCCGAGGTCTCGGGTGAGTTTCGGATAGGCTTCAAGATGATTTGAACTTAGAAAATCTAGTATTTTGCTGCAGCTGGTGTTCTGATGTGTTGTGCTTCATGATCGCAAAGGGGATCTGGGTGGGGAGAGGATTTCACACTACACGAATGTGAGACCATGACTGCGAACGCGGAGCACTAGGGGGATTTCTCTATGCAAACACAACCCGTCTTATGTGAACAAGCTAGGATGGGTAAGGGAGTTGAGGTAACTCCACACTAATGCAAGCCCTCTCTCCCAAACATAGAGGTCAGGGGGATAAACCTTCGCAAACGTGTAGAGTTACTCACAATTGCATATGCCACTTAGGCCCTGCTCTTCCCGAACGCGACAGTGTTCACGTGAATGAGATGAACATTGTCCCCCAACTACTAAATAGTCCCATTATGGGATTTTGACCATTCTTTCATAGTTTCAAAAATTAGAAAGCCTAGAGACGATTATTTTTAGAAAGTCTAGAGACGATTCTTCCATGCAGATGATCCCTCAACTACTTCTTTCTCTTCAATTAATAAAGAGTTATTCTTTGTGTGGCTGTGGAGTAGGCAAAAATTACTAAACCACGTAAATCTTGTCTTGTCTTGTGCAATTTATTGCTTTTCTCTTTTAAATATTTTTCCCTTCTATTAGCCAGACACGCTTCCCAACAACTAGTATCAGAGCACAAACAGTGTAAGTCTAGCAGAAAAGCAAAGTATTGGTGCAAGAATTATTCACAAGAAAAATGTGACACTATTGATAATCATTACTAACATTATTCATTAATAGTGATTGTTGTCTACCTTATATAGTTGAGATATTTTTTTCTTGCACGGAATAGTATTCGTCGTTACTATTAATAGGCACTATTCACATGAACTTTTTGTGTGAAAGTAGCATCGGAAGAAGGGAATGTTAAGATTGACAAGTTCAATGACAAAAATTTTGAATTATAAATAAATACAAAATAGAGGATTATTTGTACCACAAAAAATTTCACTTACCTCTGACCGAGGTAAAACCCAGAAAATATGGCCAAAGCGGAATGAGATCTATTAGATCACCAAGCTCGTAGTGTGATTTCTTTGACGCTAACACAAAATGTGGCGTTTAACATCATTAACGAAAATACCATTGCATTCCTGATGAAGGCATTATCAAATATGTACGAGAAGCCATCTGCTTCAAATTAAGTCTATTTGATGCTTCAATATTCAACTTAAAGATGATAGAAGGTGGATCTGTCACGGAACATATCAATGAGTTTAATATAATATTAACTCAATTGAGTTCTGTTAATAACATTTGATGACGAAGTCAGGGCATTGACTCTACTATCAACTCTACCAGAGAGTTGGTATGCAATGGTAACTGCAGTTAGCAGTTCATTGGGAAGTACCAATCTCAAATTGAATGATATTAGAGACTTGGTTCTAAGCGAAGAAATTCGCGGAACAGAATCAAGTGATTTCCCAGGATCTGCTTTTTGTAATGACCTGACCGGTCATTTTGAGCCCTAGCGCATCGTTCAGCAGTCTGAGGCCATGAGTAGCTTCATTTCAGGTGTTATGACTTGTACGCGTGGTCGGAATTGAGTTTCGAGAAGTTCGGAAAAGTTGATTTGGGAAGAGAATTCTCATTTCAGAAGTTCAAAGTTTAAAGAATGAACTACGATGTGATTTTTGAGTAAACGACCTCGAAATCAGGATCTGAAGGTTTCAGCAGCTTCTTATGATGATTTTGGGCGTGGGCGTATGCCCGGTTCCGGTTTTGGATAACCCGGGAACGTTTTGGCGCCCATTTTGGAAGTTAGCATTTTAAAAGAAATTTCTTAAGTTTAGCTTGAAGTGCATTTCAGCGTTATCGATGTCCGTTTGGGATTCCAAGACTGAGAGTAGCTGCGTATGGTGATTTTGGAGATGGAAGCGCGATCGGAAGTGAATTCGGAGGCCCGTAGATCATTTTGAAGCAATTTGACTAAAGACAGAAATTTGAAGGTTTTTGAGAAGTTTGATCAGGAGTGGAATTTTTTATATCGTGGTCGAAATCCAATTCTTGAAGTTGGACTAGGTTCGTAATGTCAATTATGACTTGTGTGCAAAATGTGAAGTCAATCGCACGTGATTTGATAGGTTTAAACATCGAAAGTAGAAGTTGGAAAGTTCAAAGTTCATAAAGCTTGGATTGGAGGTCAATTGATGATTTTAGCATTGTTTGGTGTGATTTGAGGCCGCGAGCAGGTCCGTAAAATGTTTTGGGATTGGTTGGTATGATTGGTTTGGGTCCCAAGGGCCTCGGGTAGATTCCGGGTGGTTAACAGATCAAAAATAGAATTTTGAAGAAGGCTGAAGCAGCTGTATCTAGTATTTGCTTCAGCGATAATGGGACCGCAGAAGCGGCCCCGCAGAAGCGAAGAGGAAGCCGCAGAAGCGGTTCAGCATGAGGGCAGCCAAGACCACATAATTGGTTGGCTGACTGCAGAAGCGAATCGTGGGCTGGAGCCCCTGGTCCGCAGAAGCGGATTTTTGTCTGCAAAAGCGGGACCGCAGATGCGGAAAAAGTTCCGCAGGTGCGGAAAAGCCTGGAGGCAGATTTGGCCATTTCTCTCATTTTCTTCACTTCATTGGGCGATTTTTAGAGAGCTTCAAGGAGGGACTTCATCATCAATGTCAAGGTAAGCTACTCCTACTTATTTCCAAGTTAAATACAAGATTATACCATGGAATTAGACATGAAAATTGTGATTTTTGGAAGTAAACTTAGAAATCTAATTCTTGGACTTTAGCAACGATTTTGAGTATTAAGAGGAAGTTATATTTTTGAGTTCCCAAGGTTATTGGCAAAGTTTATCTTTGAAAAATTTCAGATTTCGGGCACATGGGCCCAAAAGCATTTTGTAATCTTTTTGTTCGGAGTTAAGAATTATTACAAATTGAGTTGTACAGTTTAATTAAGCATATATTAATGGATTTGAATGACCATTGGCTAGTTTTGGAACATTTTGCTTTGGTTCGAGCCTTCGGAAGAATGTAGAGTATCGATTATGAGCCTTCGGAGCAAGGTGAGTCTCCTTTCTAATCTTGTGAGGGGGAATTTACCCCATAGGTGAATTAAACTTGTTATGTGCTCCTATTTGTGGGGGATACGTACGCACGAGGTGACAATAGTCCGTGCGTAGCTACTATTATGCTATTGTCCGGGTAGTCTAGGACCCAAAAGCATGATTCTTGGAGTAATTGTGAATCCTTTGATGATTTGAATTGCTTCAATCAAATTAGATTAATAAATTGATTTCTAAAAAGATGTAAGCTTCGTTTTCTCAAATTATTAAAGAGAATTGGCCTTTCATGGATATTTGCTCTATGATGACTTCTTAACTGATTGTTTGTTTGTGTGTTTATTTAGGAACGGGATGAACGCCTAGATTAATAGATGCATATATAGGCGTGCCGTCGACCCTTGGCAAGTACACATTTTTCTCTGTTGGATCGGGCCGTCGCCTCAGTGTGATTTGCGCATGCTTGTATTGTTGCCTAGAATTATTTAAGTCATTACATGCCTCACTTTCGCTTGAGATCATTTTGTTAATAATGAAAAGAAATCTTGGAAAATTTCCTATAAAAGAACTATGTGTTTACTTGTTTCCTCTATATGGATTTAAATTAGGTTTATAAAATAAATCCACTCTTTAATATATATGTTAAGTATAAATAATCATTGGACTATTAGAGAGTGTCAAAGTTGATCATCTCGTCTCTACCCCTTCGGGATTAGGCGGAATACTCATTGGGTACACGTTGTTTTGTACTCATGCTATACTTGCTGTGCATTTTGTTGCACAGGTAGATGTGACTCCAGTGGTCTACTAAGCATAGCAGTGCGGATGATTCTGGGACTAGGTAAGCTGCATCATTCGAGACGGCAGCAGCCAGAATAGTCCCTTTCCTGTGTTCTATATTTACTTTCCGTCCACTGTATTTCCAAACGGATGTTGTATTTTATTTCTCTCATCAGTAGATGCGCATGAACTTGTGACACCGGGTTCTGGGATGGTTTGCGGTATTGTATTAACTTTTTAATCTTTAAATTTGATTTGAAAATACATTCTTCAAAAATTTCTAAATAATGTAAGGAAAAATCCTGTATTTCAAAGTGTTAAAACGAGATTTAATTTAGTATTTGAGTTGGTTTGCCTGACAGCGGTGTCCGGCACCACCATGACCCTTAGTGGATTTTGGGTCGTGACAACATGGTATCAGAGCACTAGGTTCCCATCGGTCTCACGAATCATGAGCAAGTCTAGTAGAATCTCGCGGATTGATACGGAGACGTCTGTACTTATCCTCGTGAGGCTACAGGGCTGTTAGGAGTACTTCCCTTCTTGATTTCCTTATCGTGCGGTTCGGCTCCTTTGAGGCTTATGCCTTGATTCCTTCCTTCACAATCTTATGCGACGCGAGCGCTTATTAGAAATCGAGAATTTGAAGAACTGAAATGGCACAACAAATGTGGTGCGGGATGATTTCCCCGGTATAGTTGATTGGACTATTATAATCGCTTTATGGAAGGATATTCTATTGTTCAGATCAGTAATAGGACTTCTACGAGCCTTGAGGCTAAGCACAAGGTGTCATGATGCTTATGAGTGATTTTCCGCAGTGTTGTTGTGATGGTAGGATGTTTGCCCACGTGTCGGGGTAGTGGATATATTGAAGGGAGGTTTACTCATTGTGTAATCAAGGGATTCATTATTATATTTCCGGCCGGGGGAAAGGCTGACGGACTAAGAATGGTCAGATGTGGGCTGGTGAGAGTAATGAGACTTGGTATTTTCAAGCGTGGTGGAGCTTTTCTTCTAATGGGGTGTCGTAGTCCTAATTGAACGTACTATGTGCCGATGTTAGAATCTGCTACAATCGCCTTTATGGAAAAATGTTGTGAAATAGTATTGGAGATGCAACTGTCACATATCACATGGTGCGGTGGTTTAAGGAATTTCTAATGTTGGCGGATCGATAAAGATGACCTTTGGAAAGGTTCTAAAGTTAGCAACTATTGTGGGTTCAAGTGCCACGAAGAAAGATTTTTATTTAAGGCGACAATTGAGCAGCAAAGTATGAGGAAGGACATGTGGGAAGTGTCAGGCGGTGTTTAAAACTTCTAGAAGGCCAAGTATGAGGAGCAAGGCGAGTGGTCAATTTAAGAGATGAGTTCCGCAAAAGTGGGAGAGTGGCGGGTGTTGCGTATGGGCTTGGTAGTATGATAACTACGCGCCTAAGGGGAGTTTGGATTGAATTAGGGATTTTAATGATTGTGATTGAAGCCTGCGGGTATGATGTGAAGTATGGACTATTATGCGGCAGAATATTGATATGGCGGAAAGGAGTTGCTTGAAATGGATGAGGGTGCAACATAACCCTGAAATTTGGAAAGATGTTGCCGCACATTTAATTGATGCCCGCGATGGGCAAATGGACTTGTGCAGCTGGAAGGTGAACTCGGACTCAGGATGGGCTATTGGTGTCATAGTGAATGTACCTTGTGCAGCGGCGTGGGAAGATGTCGGGAGGTGATTCCCCTAGGTGGGTTATTCCCCGTGAGCAGGTTTGCGGTCGCATGGTTAGCGAAGCTTCTGCAAGGAATTGTATTGATTATTCAACAAAGAGGTCGGCCGTTTGAATGTGGATGATGACTCAGAATATGAAAGATTGGGATTTGCAAGAAGATTTCGAATTTTTTTATAATTTATGGCGGAAGGTTATGCCAATAAGAGGTAAAAATGTCAAGCGAACTCAAGAATTGTGAAATGATGGCTTCAGGCTAAGTGTGAGAGTCCCACCGCCTAAGATTGGGATGTATGATTAACTACTTGCGTGATTTCTGGTTATTGGCATATTGATGGGTTATTTCAGCCATGAGAAAATACCATACGTGGTAATTCGAGCAAATGAATTGTTGGAGGCATGCTATGGTTGGCCTTATCGGCTCATGTTCAGACTAGGAAATTATTTCAGGATTTATGCCTCGCATAGATGAAGGGTGCAGAGGAAGTGATTTTGCCGGATGCTTCGCCGAGAGAGTATTCGTGTGTTAAAAGATCTATGAGGTGAGCTATATTGGGGACCAAGTCAGAGCGGCTGGCTCTCAATGATGGTCCTAGTGAATTCGGAAGTTAGAGTGTGGTGCCTAATGATTTCGAGCCTATGAGTATAGTTATGAATCAAGCTTTGTAGCAACTTATGAGAAGGTACCCAGAATGTTCTATGATATTTTGACTTGTGGTGCAGCAGATGGGTGATATGAAATAGTTCGTGGGAATTGAGACTGCCTGGTCTCGTGATTCAAGGTCACTCCAGCGAGTGTAGATGGAGTATGTATGATTTGACTGGAGTAGTCTTATTTATAAGGCAAGCAAGGATGAATTAGAAGAAGGTAAATTGATTAGCCATAGTTGAATTGGCATATCCGGGCCAGTGATCAGTTCGGTCCACGTGATCACGTTATGTGTACGATTCGTGGCCGTGCGTCTGAGGTCTATCAGCCGTCGTGATTGATGATTTATCAGGGGCATTCTTCTGTTATGGCTTGTTAAGTGGAAGTGGATTCCGGAAGGGCTATGGTGGCTTGGACCACTACTTGCATATTTGCATATTCTACGGTTATGGGAATTTACCTGTGTGTTGCTATGATTCTCCTAAAGTGAGCTAAGTGCAAAGTTCTTAGATAATGAAGTGTTAAAATGTTAAATGATTTCGGAGTTATGATGAAAATTGTATTCTATGGTATATTGGCACGTCGGGTGCAGTGAGTAGCACAGAATTCGAAGTGAGGATCAAGGTTGCAGTTCGGTGTTGGCACGTACGTCATTTGCTGGGATGAGCAAGGAAAGAGTTGAGATAAGTGGATTGATCTATATGTCAACAGGGCTTTATATCAGGCCAGTTGTGATTGTTTCAGCGAGTGTTCCCTATGGAGGAATATTTGGGGTGTTATTTTGTCCACAGCTATTCCAGGTAATGGTGTTTTCCGCCATATAAGTTGTAAGACGGCTTGGTAAATTCATATGTGCTGAGGTTCCGCGTGGCGATGACGTTATGTGAGCAAAATGGCTCTTGAGATTCAGATCTTGTATCGCATCTCAGTAGTGCTTGAATTTTGTAGCCTATAATGCTATGTGCTTTATCAGGGATGGTATTATGCACTTAGCGTGCTTGCGATCGAAATTCGATATTTTTTATTGTAATGAGCAGATTTAGCTTGAAGTGCAATCTCCTTATATGAGATTTATGTGTGGATTGGATGGCACGTCGCCATGGGTAGGTTACTGGATCGGGTTGCGCGCCGCAACAGTGTGATGTCATGTCTGGTTTTCTATGTGCTATTTTGTGTGTTTTCTTTCCTATCTTCTAAGGATAGTCCGTATTAGTGCGGGGGTTAGATAATTCCTTCTAGAGTTTGAATTCCTATTTATGTTGTGTTCGGATTGGTGGCCTATTGGCACATTGTGGCGTCATATGAGACTTTTGATCACATTTGGAGTGGCTTATTGCCTGAGTAGTTCGTAATGGGTGAGACGAAATTATGGGATTTAGGATCAGTGCAATCTGATCATATGAAGTATATTAAAGAGCAGAGATCATTATTTGGTTCAGAATGTGGTAATGGTTCTTGTCAGAGGTATAGACTCAATGATTTGTTGATTCAGCAGTTGGTTATGAATTTTAGCGCATCTCTTCCGTCGTGTTAGTGTTATAAAAGTTAGAGCAAGACCTATGTAGGTCCTGTGGTGCAGTGGGAGCATCTAATTTGTTTAATTTCGGCTAAGTTGATCAGAAAATATTATCAAGGTCATGTGGATTAAGTGTTACAAAGTAAGAATCCAACAAAATTATGCAGTGATGTTTGAGTAAGCGTGTAGTGATTGATACGGTGATCATATGTTGCAATCAGGCCTGACATAGAATTCAGAATGTTGGAATCGGGCTCTAAGGCGTATTTGCTTATATAAAAGGTAATATCTTCAGAATATATCGAGCTAATGTGCTCAGCTAAGTTGTGGTAGTACGGGAAGGTGCATGAGGTGCTAAACAATAATTTTAGGCTACTTCAGTACAGTTTTCAGCATGTTCGAGGACGAACGTAAGTTTACGTGGGAGAGAATGTAATGACCCGACCGGTTGTTTTGAGCCCTAGTGCGTCGTTCAGCAGTCTGAGGCCATGAGTAGCTTCACTTCAGGTGTTATGACTTGTACACGTGGTCGGAATTAATTTTGAGAAGTTTGGAGTTGATTTGGAAAGAGAATTCTCATTTCGGAAGTATAAAGTTGAAAAAAAGAACTAGGACGGGATTTTTGAGTAAAAGACCTCGAAATCGGAATCAAAAGGTTTCAGCAGGTTCGTATGATGATTTCAGGCTTGGGCGTATGCTCGATTCAGGTTTTGGATTACCCGAGAGCATTTGGCGCCTACTATGGAAGTTAGCATTTTTGAAAAAAAAATTTAAGTTTGGCTTGAAGTGCATTTCAGCGTTATCGATGTCCGTTTGGGATTCCGAGACTGGGAATAGCTCCATATGGTGATTCTGGAGCTAGAGGAGCGATCGGAAGTAAATTCGAAGGTCTGTAGGTCATTTTGAAGCCATTTGGCTAAAGATAGAAATTTGAAGGTTTTTGAGAAGTTTGACCAAAAGTCGACTTTTTGATATCGGGGTCGGAATCCGATTCTAGAAGTTGGAATAGGTTAGTAATGTCAATTATGACTTATGCGCAAAATTTGAAGTCAATCGGACGTGATTTGATAGGTTTAAACACCGGAAGTAGAAGTTGGAAAGTTCAAAGTTCATAAAGCTTGGATTGGAGGTCTATTGATGATTTTAGCATTGTTTGGTGTGATTTGAGGCTGCGAGCAGGTCCGTAGTAGAAGTTTGAAAGGTCGATTGATGATTTTAGCATTGTTTGGTGTGATTTGAGGCCGCGAGCAGGTCCGTAATATGTTTTGCGATTTGTTGGGGTCCTGGGGGCCTCGGGTAGATTCCGGGTGGTTAACGATCAAGAAAATAATTTTGAATGAGGCTGAAGCGCTTACGTCGGTAGGACATTCAAATGCCTATAAAAGGTCTACATTTTTATTTGTAGTTCATCCATCAACTTCTTCTTTATCTTCAATTAATAAAGAGTTATTCATTGTGTGGCCGTGGAGTAGGCAAAATTTACCGAACCACGTAATCTTGTCTTGTTCAATTGATTACTTTTCTCTTTTAAATATTTTTCCCTTCTATTATCCCGGCACGCTTTCCAACAAGATATTCAGATGAATATAAGATTTTGGTGGAAATATCAGAATATCCCATACAGTTCTAAAGTGTTGATAAGCTTTATTCTCGACTGATAAATTTTGTATATACTCTTCCACTAGAAAGTGACACTAAGCTAGATATGTTGGGAAGCATGTCAGGCTAATAGAATGGAAAAATGTTTAAAAGAGAAAAACAATAAATAGCACAAGACAAGACAAGATTTATGTGGTTCAGCAATTTTTTCCTACTCCACGGCCACACAAAGAATAGCTCTTTATTAATTGAAAAGAAAGAAGAAGTTGAGGGATGATCAACAAATGAAAATGCAGACCCCTTTTACAGGCATATGAATGCCCTACTGACATAAGCACTTACATCATAAGAAATGAATTCAAGATGCTGACGTAAGCGCTTACGTCATAAGAAGTAATTCAAAGATGAATTCTTCTGTCTATCATTTTTCTTCTTTCTTTGACTTTTCTTTCTTTTGTTTTGTCTACTTTTCTTTCTTTCACATACAATAACAGGTTTGCTCCTATCAATCTCCCCCTCAAATCTATGTTACATCAAGAAAGAAAATTAAAAAAAAGGATTTACTATTCTCTAATGGAGCTTTCATGCTATCAGTCTTGAAGGTTAACCGAGGCAGTGCACAGCCTCAGTTTGTCAATACCGACAACTTTGGTCAACATGTGTGACGGGTTCTTTGATCCTGATATTTTCTGCAGGGAAAGAGTTCCTTCACTTATCAACTCTCGGAGATGATGATACCTCAATTGGATATGTGTTCTGATCTTGCATGAAGTACTGGATTCTTGGCAAGATGAATTGCATTCTGGGTATCGCTGAAAAGCTCACAATTGTCTTGCTCGTTATCTAGCTCTTTAAGAAAATTCCTGAGCCAAATCATCTCTTTTCCAGCTTCTGAGATTGTCGTGTACTTTGCTTCAGTGGTAGATAGAGCAATACTTTTCTGAAGTCTGGACATCCAGCTAACAACAGTACCACCCAAGATAAACACGTAGCATGTGGTACTTTTTCGACTATCCAGAACGCCGCTTAAATTTGCATCAGCAAAACCTTGTAAGATAATATTGTTCTCTTTAAAACAAAGTGTCATACCTGATGTGCCTTTGAGATATCGCAATATCCATTTTACTCCTTCCCAATGCTCCTTTCCAAGATCTAACATGAATCTACTTACAACTCCAACTGCATGGATTATTTCAGGTCTAGTGCGAACCATATCATACATCAAACTTCCTACTGCTGAAGCATATGGAAATTTGGACATGTACTTCCTTTCTTCATTTGTGTTAGGTGATTGGTCCTTCCACATATTAAGATGGCTTCCGAGTGGAGTACTTTTGGTCTTTGCATCATGAAGACTGAACCTGCTTAGTACTTTTTGTATGTACTTTTCTTGAGAAAATTTTAAGGTTCCTTCAGACCTGTTTCTGTTAATCCTCATCCCAAGCATTTGTTTGGCTGTTTCTAAGTCTTTCATTTCAAACTCCTCTGCCAGTTGTTGCTTAAGCATGTTGATCTCATTTATGCTAGATCCTGCAATTGGCATATCATCATCGTACAACAATAAAATCATATAGGATTCGTCAAAATTTCTGATATAACAACAGTTTGTCCATCTCACATCGTGTGAAACCATTGTTATGCATGAATCCATTAAATTTCTTGTGCCATTATCGGGGAGCTTGTTTCAAATCATAAAACTCTTCTTCAACTTATGCACAAGGTTTTCTTTACCAGAAACTTCAAAACCTTCAGGTTGCTTCATGTAGATGTCTTCTTCAAGGTCACCATGCAAGAAAGCAGTTTTAACATTTAGCTGCTCCAAATATAAATTTTCAGCAGCTACGATACATAGCACTAACCTGATAGTAGTTAATTTGACTGCAGAAGAGAAGATCTCGGTGTAGTCAATTCCTTCCTTCTGCTGAAAGCATTTTACTACTAATCATGCTTTGTATCTCGTCTTACCATCATGTCTTCCTTGACTCTACACACCCACTGATAGCATCCTAGGAAGCTCAAATCAATTCAAATACAAGGTTGAAGCTTTGGAATCTCAAAGATGAATTAATGTTCAAGAAGAGTCCAAACCAGGCCACTGTTGGACCAAATCAGGCCACTGTTGGACCAATTTGGCATCTATAATGTGTTCAAACTTGCAGTCCATGCGTTCTATGTTAAGCCACATTTTAATAGCATAAAAAAGACTTACTTGATGTCCAAGAAAGGAACAATGGGCGTGCTAGATGTTGAGTGCAAGTTGGTGCCAAGTTGCTTGCAAATTTCCTTCAAGATATTCAAGATTTTGTCCAAGATTTGTTTGGGACTTATTTACATATATTATGAGACTATATTTATTGTTTTCCTAATTAAATAAGGTTATGTTTTCCTTTTCCTTAGATTTTTGGAATTACTTTCCAAGAATGACTTGGTTTTTGCTTCCTAGTATTTTCCTTTTCCTAAGGTAGTTGGACTTGTTGTCCAAAGTAGTTTAGGACTTTATTTCCTTATTTTTTTTGGTAGAATTTCTTGACCCCTCCCTATATAAAGGGGTATCTTCTTTACTTCTAGATTATTCAGATTATCAATAAAAATTGTGAGATTTTTCTTGCACTCTTGTATGTGGCTACTCTTGGATTTATTCTTCAACCTTCAAGACTCAACTTAAGGTGGTAAAATTAGACTCTTTCAAAATCTTAGATCACTTCTAGGTATTCAAGAAAGGTGATAAGCTTAGGCTAATTGTTGTTCTTGTTATTCTAAAGGGTCGGGTTTCAATATCTATCTCTTGTTTTAATTCTCTACCAAAGGCGATTAGTTCTTCGCTAGCTAATTGTTGTCGTTAGGAGTCAACTTCATGAATAGACTTCTTGAATTCAAGAAACTCTTTCTTGAATTCAATTTATCTTTAATTTCCCGTCTTTTTTCGTTTCTTTATTTTCTTTTAGCTTTCGCATGTTACTTGATTTTCTTCTTTTTCCTTTAGTAACTCTTGAATCCCCTATCGTGTTGCTATCAAGTGTTATCAGAGCATAGGCTAATCAAGATTTCAAACTTGATAATCTTGGGAGGTTCTTAAAAAAAAACAACAAATGAAAATCAAAAAAACAAAAAAAACAATCAGCCAAAAAAAAGTGTTATTTCTCATTACTATTTCAAAATTTAAGTGTTATTTGGTTTCCAAGGCAAGAAAGAAAATAAGAAGAGGGGATCCTAGTTCTTGAAGATTAGGGTAACTTCTTTCCTTATTCATCTAGGTATTGGGTTTCGTAATTTCTTTCCTTTTTTTTTCTACTAACCAATCCTATTCTTTCTAGGTTTAGTCTTCTACTTTCCTTTTCTTTTTCTAACTCCTTATTCTTATCTTTTTTTTTTGGCAACCGCTAGGCAAAGCCTAGGGTTAAGATTTTATTAATAACATAAAATTAAAATTACAATATGAAAAACATGATGGTGCCAGATGAAATATGATCGTCCCAGAGTTTATAACTTACTCTGTGATGATGTTACATTTGAGGGAATTAAGACATTTGAATAAACTTATGAAGAAACGACGGATGGCTTCGTAATTCATGCTTTGTTATTTGTTCTTTGTGTCAACTATTTTTGTTTTGCGATTCTCATTGAGGGTCGTCTTATGTTTGCTTCTTCTATCACCCTGCCGTCCCAGCTTCTATTTCTTTGACGATACTTCTTATTTGTTTTACTGTGCATTGGTGATAAATCGCCTTTTTCTTGCAGCATCTTTACGACATTGCATTAACATCTCTTCTTCCTCCCCTTCTTCATATGTATGCGTTGCTTCCATATCATTCTGGAGCTGTCTTTGGTCTGAAGAGATTTGCATAGCAGATGATTCATACTGATCTTGTCGCTGTCCAGTGTGTATAGGTGTAACCTGCTTTGGTCCACTGTTATGCTATACTGTTTTGTTTCCAATAGTTGAAGATTCACCCAAGAATTGGATCACCTTTTGTGGTTTGTGACTTGTAAATCTAAAGATTAACAACCAAGAGTTGCTTTGAGTGGAAAAAAGCAAGAGAGGTGAAAACACTAGAAGGAAAAAGCCAAAAATTAGATCTACATATTTTTTCTAATCTTTGTTCAAGATGTTTCAAACAGGTAGTTATAAGAAAGGAGGCGAGCTATGACTCAACAACTTGAAAAGTCAAACTTACAGAATATCTAATGGAAGGAAACAATTGTAAAGTTAGTTTTCAAACAAGAGCAAAAGTGATGTCTACGATTTGTGCCCTTAGAATTGACAAAGATTTTGACTATAACTCAATAAGCACTTATATGATTGAAATTGCAGAAGCTCTTGATATGGATGTTTCAACTGTTGATCAAATAGTAACTAGCCAAGGATACATGTCACTGCAGGTTTGCCCCAAGGATAATAGAAATTTCCTTTTAACTAATAGATAGAGTAGGAGGATCTAATGCAATATATTTGAGGAAAACACATAAACATGCTACTAGACACCTTTCATTTATTGTCTTATTGCTCCAATTCTTATAGGGGATGATTGTTCTCATGAAAATTGGGAGGAAACAGAGAGGACTAATTATAGCTTGATTCATTACGTGAGAATAGATGGAAAGAAATGAAGATGAGAGGCTAGGAAAGACATACTTTTTAATCTTATAGAGCATTTTCTCCTTTCTTTGTCAACTATTTAACCACATTAATATTAACTTTATTATTCCTTGTACTTCAATTATTTCATACTTGGTTATTCCACATATTTCATTTCCTTCATATTCTAGTTAGTTGATTTAATCCAAATAGATGAAGGAGAGAATTAGAGCAACGGAAAATTGTCTCCGTGTGATCTATAGGTCAGGGGGTCGACTATTTATCATTTATTACATTTCGATTATTTTACTATCTTATTATTTATGTTGCTTTTTCATTGTTTCTCGGTGTTGTTCCGTCTTGTTTTCTTTTTATTATTGTGGTACCTATGTTTTCCTGAGCCGATGGTCCATTAGAAATAACCTCTCTACTTTCACAAGGTAGGTCTAAGGTCTGTGTATACACTACCCTTCCCAGACTCCACTATGTGAGATTATACTGGGTATGTTGTTGTTGCTGTTGTTCGAGCAATGAAAGCAGCCACTAATGCTTACGTTATGGTAGATTGTCTACATCGCACACCTTGGGGTGCGGCTCTTCCTTGGACCCTGAGCGAACGCATGATGTCTTGTGCACCAGATTGCCCTAACTTAGTCCAAATAGATCTAGTTATTGAGCTAATGTTGATCATGCTTGACTGATAATTACACACGAAAAACCATGGAAATGTCCAATTAAGTACAAGTAAAAACTCATGCCTTTCTTTCAAATTTTGATTATCTTGCAGGATATTATATCAGGGCCTGAAGGGATATACCAGAAGAAATAGTGAAAAGACAAATGATGAAACAAGACCTGGAGAAGCTTCTGCACAATGTGTTATGTGATAGAGAAGCAAAGATTCTGATATTGCACTTTGGCCTCAATGGAGATACCCCTCAATCTTTTGAGGAGATTGGAAAACTCCTTAAGCTTTCGAGAGAAAGGATCAGACAGATCAATTGCACTGCCTTGTCAAAATTAAGAGAAAGTACTATGTTAGATAGCTTTAAAATGTACATAACATGAATATATTTTGTAAAGCCAAGACATTTGTTAACATTATCACACGCAAAATTGAATTGACATATAATATAAAAGATCAACAAAGAGTTAATGCAGAACCTTTTGCTATGTGGTTTAATGATTTATTTAATTACTTTGGAGCTAACTTAACCAAATGGAGAAAAAGGAAACTTTATACTCCAGTAAAATTATGAAAAATCTTCTAAGCTGAACGTAAATCTTTATTATGAAATGAATCAATGTCTAACACTATTCTTAATTCTTAAGATAGTTAAAAGAAAACCCTTTTTAAAGTTTTGTTTATTATATGGTATAGATTAAATAACATACATTCCACAATAATTTGCATCTGTAGTCCAACGGTTAGGATAATTGCCTTCCAAGCGGTAGACCCGGGTTAGACTCCCGGCAGACGCAACTAATTCTATTAATAAGTTTTGCCATTGTTCCTTATGCTTTCCAATCATTTAGAACTCATCCATGGGACATGATACTCGCATAGGAGTTCCTTAATTATAAAACTGATCTAGAATAGGCTGATGAACTAACACTTACAACATAAAGAGTTGGACATTATTTTCTTTTATTTTGTTAACATGTCCATTGTAACTGACCCGAAGGTTTTCATCCATAATGCTCCCAACATTAGATCACATTTGCCAACTACAAACACAATAAGGTTAGAAGTATAAGCAGTACCTTGCTTTAGGGGAAGTTTCTCACCACTCCAAAAGTGGTCTCTATAGAGTTGTTACCCAGGCTGACATAACCAACTTTAGTGGGAGCAATTTGGAAACGTAACTTTTTAGCAGACTCACAGTCTATGAAATGGTGAGTATTTCTTCCATCTAACAGAATTTGCAATGGTCTCTTGTTGTTGTAGCCAGTCACATGAATAATTTGTTCACCTTGAATACCTCTCAATGCACACAAGGAGATCATAGGAGGATCTCCTTTAGTCACAGACCACTCCTCAGTAGTGGTTTCACCATCTGTCTTTTGCTCTATTTCTTTTAAAGCTTTCTCTTCTCCATACTCCATATCCAAAACAAATAATTGTTTAGGGAGGTTGCACTTATTCCCAGGAGTGTGTTTGTCATCACAAAAGTAGTACAAACCTTGTGCTCTCTTAGCCTGCATTTCAACAGGGGAAATAATCCACCTGGTCCTGGAAGCAACTGGAACCATAGGAGCAGGTAGGGCTAATTTTGGAGTAGGGATAGCATTGGTGGGAGAAAATTTAGCCTGAATAGATTCATTGCTAGGCTTCCTCATATTAAAAGAGGATTGACCCACAAAATTGGACCTTTGAGCTCTAGCATTAGCAACTAATATTGTTTCTGCCAGTTTAGCTAATCTATATGCTCTAGATAAGGTTTGAGGTTCGTGCATTTTCACAGGATTCACCAGCTCCTCCTTAAGTCCTCCTAGGAAACAAGATATAGCTCGGCTAACAAATAAATCACTTAGCTAATAGCCTAGCAAAAGAAAATTGAAGTTTGCTTACTGACCCAGTTTGTCTCAATTGTTTGAGATCTAACATTGGATCAGAAAACTCCTCACTAAATGTTTCAACCAAAGAAGCTAGGTATTCATCCCGGTCAGGCAAGTCAAGCGAATCTCGACACTCCATATAAGATTAATGCCATTCCATAGCCTCATCATCTAAATTCATTGCTATTAAGCTCACTCTTTGATTAAGAGGAGTCTTATCAACAGAATAATATTGGTTGATCCTAAACAGCTAGTTTTTCAAATTTTCACCATTAAAATGAGGAAAAGCATATTATGATTTTGATTGGAATTAGAACAGTAAGGGTTGGGACCTAGGATGCCCTGCCCAGATTGGAGCACCTTATCCCTACCATTTGAAGTAGATGCACTATCTTTCGATTGTTGATTCAATTGCCAGCCATCAAAGGAATTTTTAAGAGAACTTACCATCTGAAGCAACTCAGCATGTCACCTATCCATATCGTCTCGTTTTTCTTGTTGTTTGAGTCAATTCCTCTCTGAGATCTAGCTCTTATGTTTCTAAATTCTCGTATTGCTCTTGCAAATCAGCTGGTTGAGCTCTAGCCACCACATCAACAACTCTTCGAGGTCTCATTGTCTCCGAGCTTTGATACCAATTGATACCAATTTTTGGTATCGAAGGCAATGTAACAGTGAATTTGAAAGAAAAGTAAAAAGAAAGAAGAGAGAAGGAGAAAAGGTAATGAGAGAGAGGGGGTGGGATCATATTTTCACTTTATCAATTATAATACTGCTTTTCTTTACAATTGTTCTATTTATTTAAGAAATTGAAGGCTAAAAAACATAAACTGAAATTTGAACTCTTAACTACATTTTCCGCCAATAGAAATTTAAAAAACAACAACTGAAATTCAAAACAAAACCTAAGTGGCATCCTAGTTGGCGTCCTAGCTGGCAGCAACTGAAATGTTTGTATCAATAAGTGAATATTTTTAGAATAACACTAGCTAGTGCTGTATATTTTATCTGTCAAGGAAGGAACGTGCGCTTATTTCAAAATAACCAGAGTACTCCTGTTATACTACTTAGGAAGCTTATACTTCGGAGTCGTTTGGTATCCGGTTACACAGGAGTTATCCATGTATTAAAATTAGGATAACTTTATACATTGATTGGTTAAAAGAAAAAGAAAAAATAATCTCCACATAGAAGCTAGCATAAGTTATAGAATGTTTGGTTGCTTTTTCCTCTTTTTCTACATAAAATCGTGCATTGCTAATACAATGTTTGGTTCATGTTTTTCTTTTCCGCATAACTAATATATGTAAAAGTTATCATCTATATATTATTTATGCAAGGTAGAAAGTGGAATAACTTATACATGTATTAGTAATACTTGTATTAAAACACAAAATGACAAGAATACCCTTTATTAATGCTTGTATTTTTTTGTTAAAAATATATTTAAACTATACTAACAATTTAAAATAAAGTAAGCTAATAATAAATAACACTCACATTGCATTTCTATGACTAATCCTTATATAGCTACACATAACCAATCATCGCATATCTAATCATTGCATAACTAATACATACATAACTAATCGTTGCATAAGTAATACATACATAACTAATACCTGCATAACTAATACATGCATAACTTCTAACAGGCAACCAAACGACCCCGAAGTCTATTGCATTGATTTTTGAAGACTAGATTAGCAAGGGCACGGGCGAATTTACGTTAATGCAAGCGGTGTCACGTGACACTGCTTGGCCGGAAATTTTTGTTAAATATGTATATATAATTAAAAGATAGAAACCAAATACAGTTAATTTAATTCAATTGACACCACTTGAAACAAGCAACTGCCTAGCTAAACTGGTCTGATGCTTTACCTATACAGCATAGGTTGTGGGTTCGAAGCTGCATTGCTTCATTTATTGTTCAAAATTTTTGTGACCTCTTTGAAGCAAAGATGAATTTTAGCCAGCCGATCAGCAATCAATTTGCTTCATTTTTGTGACAATAAATTACTAGGCTTATAAGTTGTATGTACTATTTGTTCCAATAAAATTGATTAAGAACATCAAACGAACTTTTAGTAATTAGGCACTTTATACAGAAAAATAATATTTAGTAATGTACTTGCAAATTTGCATATTCTACGATCATAGGAATTTACCTGTGTGTTGCTATGATTCTCCTGAAGTGAGCTAAGTGCAAAGTTCTTATATAATGAAGTGTTAAAATGTTAAATGATTTCTCGGAGTTATGATGAAAATTGTGTTCTATCGTATATTGGCATAAGGCTGTATTTTTTGCGGTTCCGAACCGGAACCGGACCGGAACCGCGGTTCTGGCAATTCTGCCAGTTCCGGCGGTTCCGGTTCCGTGGTTCCGGTTTCGGCGGTTCCCCGGAACCGTGATGGGGCGGTTCCACCCGTTGGAACCGCGGAACCGGAACCGGAATCGGAACCAGACCGGTTCAAGCGGTTCCAAACGGTTCCAACCGGTTCCGCAACGTTCCGATTTTAAAAAAAAAATTCCAAACAGCTCTTTTTCAAAATTAGCCGTTTGGATTTTTCAAAAATAGCCATTTGGCCCCCAAACTTTAATTTAATCCCATACTTTGTATAATTACACAATTTCCCATTTCTCAACTATAAATACCCCCTCATTCTTTCATTTTAATTCACCAATTCATCAATATATCTCAATCTCTCTCAATCTCTCTCAAGCTCTCTTTCAATCTTTCTAGTGCAAGTGCTTAATTTATTGTTGCAAATTCGTGAAACATTGTGAAGTTGTTGAATTGAAGTTTTCAAGTGTTCAATTTCAACGATTTTCAATTTTCAAGAAGTTGTTCGTCAATCCGGTAAACTCGTTTCAACTCTTACGTGCTAAGAATATTTTTGTGTGTTGTTATTTTGCTTAATTGTAATTATTATGGCATTTTCATTGAAAAATATGTTCGGAAAAGGAAAATCTAAAACCGGTGAATGTAGTCGCCAAAATACTACCCCTCCCCCGGCTCCCCGACCTAGAAAACATAAACAAGTTCAAAGTAGTAGCCAACCTAAAAATACTAATGAAACCTTCGGAATCCTTGATAGTGATCACCCATGTTTTCAATTTAGCGATGTTGATTTTCTACATGATGTAGCAGTTGGTGATAGAATAGACGATGATATTATGAATATTCTTTATCCTAATGCACCTACCTTAGAGGGAAATGAGGTTGATGATGATGACGAAACCTAAGCTCCGGTAGATTTAGATGATACACCTACTAGTCCTGCTACTAATAACCGGAACACCCACCCGTACAAACTCCCACTTTTAGTAGACAACCTCCTAAAAACGTTCAGAAACTTCATTAGTTTAGCAATTTTTTATTGAACTAAGAGAACAAAATAAGGCTAAGTGTAAATCTTGTGGGAAATTACTTGTGCATAGTTATACTGGAGATCGTAGCGGCACAGGTAGTTTAGTTAAACATATAAAATTACACCCTAGCGATAAGGCTAGATATTTCCAATTGAAAGCGCAACAAGAGGGGAGGACAAGTCCTGATTCTACATTTAGCCCAAGTACTGGTTCAAATCTAGTTCAACCAGGAATAAACACAGTCATCGGAGGTATATTGTATTACGATCCAAATAAGGATCGTGAAGAATTAGCTAAAATGATTATTGTTATGTGTTTGCCTTATTCTTTTGCTTCTAATCCTGCTTGGATTCATTATATTAGAAGAGTATTTAATCCTACGTATAAAGGTTGGCCTCGCGCCACAGTTAAGGCCGACATTTATAAATACAAGCATGAATATGAACAATACTTGCGTTATTTATTTACCCATATAAGTAATCGTATGTCTATTACAACTGATATTGGTAGAAGTAATAATGATTGTGATTATCTAACCGTAACCAGTCATTGGATAGACGAAGACGGGACAATGCAAAAACACATTATTGCATATAGAATAATTAATTCACGGCACACGGGTAAGTTTATTGCTAACACTGTTTCAGATGTATGTAGATATTTTTGTTTTAGTGATAAAATAATGTCAATTTCCATGGATAACGCTAGTAGCAACACTAGTGCAATAGGTATGTTAACTAGAACACTTAATCCTGCTTTTACTAATATTTTCCATGTTAGATGTATATGTCATATTTATCATTTAATTGTTGGTGATGGTATGAGATAAACATAGAAATTGAAAAGGTTAAATTCGCTCTTAATTGGCTTTTTTATTCTAACCGTAGAAGTAGACTTAGAGAATATTTTAAAAAATATGACGAATATGGCCTTAGAGAAAGAGAGGTTCCTAAACCTACTAGGTGGATCACAGGGCGTCGATGCGGGACAGCTTGGGAAAATCAGTGCTTTTTCGAGATTGGATCCGCGCAGAAAGAAGGAACTTTGGGCTAGCTGAATCACAACCAGAAATAGATGAGTGCTATGAAGAAATGCTAGCGGAACTTGCTCAGGAAACATCTTCACCCGGAAGTGGTGATGAACAAGCTTCATTTCCACCACCGCCAACACAACCACCTCCAAACCTTGAAGGTTTTATGAGATTTGTTAGAAATAATACATAAACTATGATGTAACTTGTACATTGGCATGTCTTCTTTTAGTTTTTTTTCCTTTTAATGGTGGTATTAGTACCATGTTGTGCTCATTCCATTGGGGGAAGGAAGAATAAAAAAAGATATGCCATTTTGGTCAATAAATATGCTCTTTATCATATCCTTGAATATCTTTTATCTCAATATTTCTTTGTCTTTAATTCTATATCAATCCTTGAATATTTATATAACATACAATATATAACATACAACACAATACACTAATGACAATATTCTTTTATCAATATATACTACTTATATACAATTTATACTAATTACTAACTACAAGTCTACAACACAATATACACTATTTATATACAATATATACTACTTAAATACAATATATACTACTTATATACAAAATATACACTACTTATACACAATATATACTAATTACCAAACACAATATATATTATACTAATAACATAGTACACCATATAAAATATATTCTACAATATACTAATGACTACTATACAAGATATTGATTTTAAAAAAAAAAATCAGAACCGTCGGGAACCGCCGAGAACCGCCAGAACCGTGGTTCCGGAACCGCCAGAACCGGAACCGGACGGTTCCGGAACCGTATGGTAGCAGTTCCGGCTCTGGAACCGTCAGAACCGCAGAACCGGAACCGCCAGAACTGGAACCGCCAGAACCGGAACCGCAGACCTAAATAGACCTAGAACCGGAACCGGATACAGCCTTATATTGGCACTTCGGGTGTAGTGAGTAGCACGGAATTCGAAGTGAGGATCAAGGTTGCAGTTCGGTGTTGGCACGGACGTCATTTGCTGGGATGAGCAAGGAAAGAGTTGAATGATTAAAGTAAATTGGTATTGTCTTCAGCGTCACCTGAGATCGATGTGTTGTGGAAGAGGTTGTGTATCCTGGTTAAGGATTCTTGATCGCTTTTCAGAGTTAGTGCGTCCGGTAATTCAGATGTGCAGGCCCGTTATTTATTTCGGGATATTTGTGGGAGCGTGTCCCACGGGAAGGTTGTATAAGTTATGGCATGTAGTCATTTGATTGACTAAAGATTTGAACCAAGTATGAGGATGGTGGTAATATTATTAATTTGAGAATTTAGGCTTGGAGGGCAATTTGTTTATTGGGTCATGAATGGAGGAGGTTGCTCCGGTTATGATGGTTGTACTTATGTGTTATGAGGAAGAATGAGTTACTATGAACCTTTGAAAGGTTATTAGACAAGTTGGTACAATCAAAAATCGGCTTGAGATAAGTGGATTGATTTATATGTGAACAGGGCTTTATATCAGGCCAGTTGTGTTCGTTTCACGAGCGTTCCCTATGGTGGAATAGTTGGGGTGTTATTTTGCCATCAGCTATTTCCAAGTAATGGTTTTTTGCGCCATATGAGTTGTTTGACGGCTTGGTAAATTCTTATGTGCTGAGGTTCCGCATGGCGATGATGTTATGTGAGCAGAATGGCTCTTGAGATTCAGATCTTGTATCGCACCTCAGTAGTGCTTGAATTTTGTAGCCTATAGTGCTATGTGTTTTCTCAGGGATGGTACTATGCACTTAGCGTGCTTGAGATGGAAATTCGATATTTTTTTATTGTAATGAGCAGATTTAGCTCGAAGTGCAATCTACTTACGTGAGATTTATGTGTGGATTGGATGGCACGCCACCACGGGTAGGTTACTGGATCGGGTTGCACGCCGCAACAGTGTGATGTCAAGTCTGGTTTTCTATATGCTATTTTGTGTGTTTCGTTTCCTATCTTCTAAGGAAAGTTCGTATTAGTGCGGGGTTAGATAATTCCTTCCAGAGTTCGCATTCCTATTTATGTTGTGTTCGAATTGGTGGCCTATTGGCACATTGTGGCATCATATCAGACTTTTGATCACATTTGGAGTGGCTTACTGCCTGAGCAGTTCGTACTGGGTGAGATGAAATTATGGGATTTAGGATGAGTGAAATCTGATTATATGAAGTATATTAAACAGCAGAGATCATTATTTGGTTCAGAATGTGGTAATGGTTCTTGTCAGAGGTATAGACTTAATGATTTGTTGATTCAGCAGTTGGTTATGAATTTCGGCGCATCTCTTCCGTCGTGTTAGTGTTATAAAAGTTAGAGCAAGACCTATGTAGGTCATGAGGTGCAATGGGAGCATTTAATTTGTTGAATTTTGGGTAAGTTGATCAGAAAATATTATCAAGGTCCTGTGGATTAAGTGTTACAATGTAAGAATCCAGCAAAATTATGTAGTGATATTTGAGTACAGCGTGTAGTGATTGATATGGTGATCGTATGTTGCAATCAGGCCTGACATAGAATTCTGAATGTTGGAATCGGGCTCTAAGGCGTATTTGCTTATATAAAAGGAAATATCTTCAAAATATATCGAGCTAATGTGCTCAGCTAAGTTGTGGTAGTACGGGAAGGTGCATGAGGTGCTAAACAGTAATTTTTCTAATGAAGTTTGAATACTTTTCTAAAAACAAAATTCATCGAAAAGAATTTTAATATATTTGGGTTGTGTTTTATTAATATGATTAGAATTGTGTTTATATATATATATATATATATATATATATATATATATATATATATATATATATATATATATATATATATATATATATATATAATGTTGTCAATAGTATTTTGTTTACTTGTACACTTTTAAAAAGTGTGACACCGCTTACAAAAAATTCTGTATACGCCAGTGAGCAAGGGTTTGGAGCATTTTGATATCTTAGCTAGAACGTAAGCTGATGTAATAAGATTGTGATAGAGCATAGTTTTGGTTGAGTTGCTAGACTTGGTAATAAAAGTCTCTTTATATAACAAAAAAGAAAAAGTGAAACATACGTCAGTTTTCTATTCATGTGGAACAGATATTAACACTATAACTCGTTATTAGTTCTTGAGACCATCTTGCAGTGATTCTATGTTTGAGCATATGCACCTATGTCTAATACAACACCTCATAGTTGTGAACTCAACACCTAAGCTACATGGCATGCATGATTCAACAAGTATAATAGTAGTTAATGAATGAACAGTTATCAATCATCAAAATAGCGTTTGTAGTCCAACGGTTAGGATAATTGCCTTCCAAGCAATAGACCCGGGTTCGACTCCCGGCAGACGCAACCCAATTTTTAATAAATAAATGATAGGGTTTTTCAAATTTTCCTTTCTCGCTTTAACCCTTTCCTTTTTGCTTTCCAGTCACTTAGAACTCATCCATGGGAAGATAAACTGTACATTTGTAACTCGGGTCCATGTAGAATGTGGTTGCCATATAAAATTGGGGCATTTGTGTTGTTTCTTTAATCTATGCGTAATGGTAGATGCAGCTGGAATATTCAGTTTTAGTACTGCTGAGCTATATGAGAGAAAAGGAAGTATTCTGCCCTCCACAAGTCTAGACAAACAAACCAACTCGTTTTTTTTTTCTTTCATAAAAGAGAGTACTGAATGAATCATGCAAGCTTTTCGGGGAGTTTTTTTTCAAGAATACTAGCTTCAAAAGTTTGGAGGGGGAGCATTAGCGTAACGAGTAAAGTTGTTGCCATGTGACCAGGAGGTTACGAGTTCGAGCGGGGTAAGGCTACATACAATACACCCTTGTAGTCCGGCCCTTCCCCATATCCCACGCATAGCGGGAGCTTAATGCACCTGGCTGCTCTTTTTTTAAGCTTCAAAAGTTTGATTACTTGGCTATATTATACATACATACATGAGTACAGTACATGTCAACTATTACTCCTTGTGCAGATTGTGGAGAATATACAAGGAAGCAGAAGACAAGAAGATGCACACTGAGTAGCTCAACAGATCAGTACCAGTGGCTATAGTGACCATCTTGCTCCTCTCGAACATCTTGACAAGAAGGATCATGACAATTACATGTCCCACTTTGGTTTTTAGTTCATCAAGCGAACTGATCTTCATCCATTTTGGCCTCTCCTACATGGCAAAAGAAAGAATATCACTAGCTTTCACGAAACTTATGCTTCTTGTGATTATATTTTGTAACAATTTTCAACAGTTCAGTTAAATCTTTGATACCTCTTATGTTAGTCTTTTAGGGATATTTAGAGTAAAACCATGTTTGTCAATACAATATGATTGAAAAGTGAACCATATTAGATCATGTGACATGGCTGCAATTCCAGCTTAAACAACTCTCTTATTAAAAAAAGTAGTTTCCATTTTGAAAGAGAACCATCATTTTTGCCATCTCCAGTTTCCTTCTACAGTAATCAAACAGGATTGAATAACTGAAGTTTATGAAGAAGGCAACAATATAAAGTGGAAGTATAAGAACCGTTAAAATTGGTAAATGGAATTGAGAATGAAATAAGGTACATAAGTCAAGAAGATCCAGAGTGCGACTACCTTCAGAGCAAACATCCCAAACAAGGAAGACTGCTTGAGGGCACGATCATTGCTTGGATGCACATCAGGAGAGACATTAGTGATGAACAATCCATACAAGCCCATCCCAAATATTAACATCACAGTCCCAGCAAGATAAACATCTGCATTACAAGGATAGTGAACACAGGAACACTTAAAGAAGATATTACATGTTAAGATGTAATCAATGAGGTACTACACACCTGGTAAAGTGACATTTTGGTTGGAAGTTCTGCAACTTTTATGCAAGTGACAACTGAATATTCTTTCACAACCACAATTTTTATATAACTAGGCCGTGACATCAAGAGAAGTGCATCGAAATCATCGGGAAAAATGCTTCATGGATAATTTACGGGACAACCAAAGGAAGTTACAATAAAAATGCAAGTGTACACCAACAAAGCCTGGAATAAAAGAAAGAGTAACAGGTCGTGTACTGAAGCGCCATAGACTCACTTTAAGGAAGATAAGTAAAGGATTTTCTATCCATCGTCTGACAGATATTGAAGCACCATAGATGACTCACATTAGGAGATGATAAAAAGAATTTCTATCCTTCTTCTGAGGGATATTTCAGATGAATATCAGATTCTGATGTAACTATCAGAATATTCCATACAGTTCTAAAGTGTGATAAGCTTTTTCTTGACCGATAAATTTTGCATATAATCCTCCACTGTAAGTGACACTAAGCTAGAAGATTGAGAGTAATCCAGATGATATAGCAGCAACTAACTCTAATGTCGTGAATTCAAGACCAGTGCATTCAAACCAAGGTAGAGTTACTTTACGGATAATTTACAAGACAACTAGAGGAGTATCAATAAAACTGAGTTAAATGTCCAAGCACACACCAACAAAGCTTGGAACATTAGAAAGAATAACAGGTTGTATTGAAGAAGATAGATGACTCACTTTAGGGAGATGAGAAAAAGAATTTATATCCATCGACTAAGAGATATGATAGGAGCAAACCTGTTGTTGTATGTAAAAGAAAGAAAAATCAAAGAGAGAAGAAAAATGATAGGCAGAAGAATTCATCTTTGAATTCTTTTCTTATGATGTAAGTGCTTACGTCAGTAGGTTGAATTCTTTCCTTTTGACGTAAGTGCTTATGTCGGCAGGTTGAATTTTTTCTTATAATGTAAGTGCTTATGTGGCAGGGCATTCAAATGGCCATAAAAGGGGTTTGCATTTTCATTCTTCCTTAAAGTGTTGGTAAGTGATTCTAAACTACTTTCTTTCGATTACCCATTATATTTCATGAATAGTCAACCTAGAATGTAGAGTGTTCATGGTAGAATTGGGGGTTTTTGGGTAGAAACTAGGGGTTTCAAAAAATTGGGGGTTTAGACCTCAAATTGAGGTCGGATTCAGAAATAAATTATATATCCAGGCTCAGGGGTGAATGAATTTTGGTTCGAACCTTTGGTTTTGACCAAGCGAGCTCGATTTTTTTATCTTTAAGGGAAAGTTTGAGAATTTTAAATTTATGCATTTTTGTAGTTGATTCCTTTAGAAATATTTGATGTTATTGAGTTAATTGTGGCTAGATATGAGTGATTTGGAGGCGAATTCTAGAGAAAGCCCCCTGTATAGCTATGAATTGACCGTGGAGAGAGATAAGTGTCGTGATTAACCTTGGCTTGAGGAATTAGATCTTATTTGCATATTTGCTACGTGCTTGAATGTTGGGTACAACATATATGTGAGGTGACAAGTACCTATATATTGTTGTCAAGTCATAGCATGCGAGTGGGTCTTATTCTTGTATTTGTTTCCTTCTGTGGTCATATTATCTATGCTTAGACTAGTGAATCATTATGTTGATCATTCTTATAATGTTTAGAGATTGTTGTACTGATTGAGTATTGGCTCAAAGTTGAGGTTGGTATTGTGGAACCGAACGTTGAAGTAAGACTTGTATCTCGGTTTTGTTGTTTTCATTATTTTGGTGAGGGAGAGTGTTAATACACGGAGGGTGATGTCGTGACATGTTTTGTGAATGTTAATGCACGAAGGGTGATGTCGTGCCATGATTTGTGATTGTTAATGCATGATCAATGATCTAGTGATATATTGTGAGTATTAATGCACGAAGGGTGATGTCATGACATTTCTATTGATTCATGTCGTGAGGTTGAGAGTAAAAGCACGAAGGGTGATGCCATGCACTTTATTTTACTGTGATTACTTGTCTCTATTTTTTCAAATTGCATCGGTTAATCAATTTCTTATTATTTCTACGATCCGTTATCTCGTGATCCCCCAGCAAATCCCCCTCCTAACTTCTCTTGTTTCTTTTATTGTTGTTATTGGTACATATATTTTTATACTAATGTTGATACTCAATTTTTTCCTAAGTATTTTTACACTCAAAACACCTTCAATATATATATATAAGCATACCTCAGTGTTTGGTATTTTTCCAAATTTTAAATATTTTCAAAACCAATTTATTGTCTATTTTAGCAGTTCAAAATTCAATAATTATTTTCAAGATTATTATTTTGGTGAATAAATTATTTTATTATCATATTTACACCAAAATATAATTAAGGTGATATTTTGTACAAATTGGTTTGTCATCTTTAAAGCTAAATTGCATATAATTACAATTTTAGCCTATTTTACGATTAACAATATTTATAATTATAAAATTGGGTCAAATATTTTTAAACTAATATTTATCTATTATTAATTAGCCAGTACTTCTAATTTTATTTTTAAAATTTTTTTTGCTATTTTTCATAAATAAAAAGGGAAGAAATTGTTGTTTAATATTTAGCCTCATCTATTTCAATTATAGCCCCTTTTATATTTCAATTTTAACCCTCATTTGGCCCAATCCCAACCCCAACCGAACCGGTCCATTTTTAAAGTGACCCAACCCTTAGCCCAACCTAAATGGCCCAACCCAGTTCCCACCTACCTCTCAAATCTGGATTGTTGATCATTCAAGAACAACAACCATAACCCACCCTTCAATAATAAAACCAAACGACCTACCATAATACCCTTCATTTCAACCCTTCATCTCCCTTTGAATCCCAAAATCTCGCAAACTCCCTCAAGGTTCTTCGGAACCCTAGCCTCCTCCTACCTTATTCCAACGTGTTTTCATCGGAGTCCATGCCTTCTCAGCCCATGGAAGGTCTGGACTCGCCTCACTTTACCCTTAAACCATGGTTGCTCGAAGGCTCGAGGTCTGACCTTGGTGGTACTCTCTCAGATATTCTCAGATCCATGGCTTCGAGGCCTCTCCGGTCCTGTTCCAGCTCATCCAAAATGTTTTTAGGATGATTCTGACTCATTCGACTCAGGATCAGACTTTTTCCAAGCCTTTCTCATTTAGGGTTCTTCTAAAACCCCAAGTACTCGAGGTTCTTTCTGTTTTTTTTGTTTTAGTCTGGTATACGTTTGTCCTTTGCTTAAGTTTCTTAAATGTTTCCCGATTTTTCTTTAATAAAATTATTACTTTTCGATTAGGGTTTTTGAAAAGGTTCTTAAAGTGTTTCTGACTCCTCTTCTTCTTCTTCTTCTTCTTCTTCTTCTTCTTCTTCTTCTTATTCTTCTTCTTCTTTTTCTTCTTCTTTTCTTGGTGTGAATCAATCCGTGCTACGTTCTTGTTTCTCTTTTTAGACTTGCATGTTTTTCTCATTTGTTCTTATGTTTGTTGTATTATGTGTTTTTTACTGTGCTCTATTCTTTCTTCTACTAGTTTCAATATCATGCTCTGACATGTCTATCTTGTGTGTTCCTTTACTGTATTTTTTTACTGAGTTTTAATCCTTTGTTTTCCTTTACCAGACTTTGTCTGAGTTCTTTCTAAATATGTTTCATCAATTGTTATCTCCTGAACCAGCTATTGTGTTTGTATGTTCTCTCAAGAGACTCTAAAAAAAGTCTTTGAGTCTGTTTCAATAGCTGATTTCTCATCTCTGTATCGAATTCGAGCTTAAAAACCCTAGAATTTGGGGGTTTATTTGGCAAGTTTGATTTTATGCTTGGACAGGGGTTCTACTTTGAAACCCTGAACTCCCAGACTCACTCCAAGTCAATGAACTGAGTTAGAACCTTTTTCTTTGCTTGTGATTTTGAAAATTGGTTGCTAACTAGCATGACATCCTTCTTGCTTGCATATCTATGTGCCTTATATATGAGAACTTTTCTTTCAAAGGGTTTTGCCAACTGTTAATTGATTTTGAATCCCTTTAATATTGCTTACTTGATTGTTACTGATTTTTCCCTAATTGAACCTTCCTTTACCTCTCTTTTTGACTTGGTTCATTCGAATAAGGCTTTCAACTTTGATTTTTACTGGCTGTTTGATTGATTCCCTTTCCTTATTTTCACAAATCAAGTACCATTGAACTTTTACCTTAAATATTTTTATGTATCTACCCTTTTTATTGTACTGCTTGGGAAAATATTCTGATTGACCCTTTCCTTAATTGCCTTTACCCGTTTAACATCAGAGTCCCTTAAATTAAAGGGAAATTGATTCCAATCTTATTTCCTTACCTTTTCGTACCTTCAATACTTTCAACCATCACCACTTACTGATTTTCAAATTGCATACTCTCAATTAAACTCTTTGAATTCTCTACTCTTTTGAGATTTTATGCATTTCTTGCTCGCAGATTGGCTTACAAAACTTCTACTTGCATTTGTTTTCCCGAAATTGGTATGTCCAAATTTTAATTCTAGCATCAACCCCAATGTGGTTACTTACAAGCTTTTATATCCATGCCTACTTTACTGCTTCGTAGAGTTCAACTTCTAAGGTAGTATGCTTATGTCCTGCTATCTGTTACTGCAATGAATCCGTATTCTCCATACCCCTTTTATGTACTTGAGCTATGGTTTAAGACATGTCAGTATACAAATTATTGTGCATGGATTAAAATGTACCCTTCGGATCCTAGTCTCTTTCAATTTCCTATACCCTATTCCCTTATGTGTGCTAAGTTGAGGTGTAGCCGGGCAACATCCAAATTGCTGTCTCAGGCCGAATCTGACCTTCAATAGGTCCTAACTCTCTAAATTTTAAGCTGACAGGATGATCAGGAGTGTGCCAGCTTTCCAATTGCTGGGCATGACCACTAGCTGATTCACTTCCTGCACCAGACCCTGCTCCTACTGCGGACTTGTCTCTTCCGATTGCACTTCGGAAAGGTATATGGAACACCCTTAATCCTAATCCACATTATATTGGTTTAAGTTATCATCATTTGTCATCACCCTATTATGCTTTTCTATCTTCTTTATTCTCTGTTTCCATCACTAAGTCTACAGGTGAAGCATTGTCTCATCCAGGGTGGCAACAGGCTATGACTGACGAGATGTCTGCTTTACTTACGAGTGGTACTTGGGAGCTCATCCCTCTTCCTTCAAGTAAATCTACTGTTGGTTGTCGTTGGGTGTATGCAGTCAAGGTTGGTCCAGATGGTAAGATTGATCGTCTTAAGGCTCGTCTTGTGGCCAAGGGATATACTCAGATATTTGGGCTTGATTACAGTGATACCTTCTCTCCCGTGGCTAAGATAGCATCAGTCCACCTTTTTCTCTCTATGGCTGCTGTTCGCCATTGGCCCCTATATCAGCTGGACATTAAAAATGCATTTTTACATGATGACCTTGAGGATGAAGTTTATATGGAGCAACCACCTGGGTTTGTGCTCAGGGGGAGTCTCGTGGCCTTGTATGCCGCTTGCGCCGGTCACTTTATGGTCTAAAGCAGTCTCCTCGAGCCTGGTTTGGTAAGTTTAGCACTGTTATCCAGGACTTTGGCATGACTCGGAGTGAAGCTGATCACTCTGTATTCTATCGGTATTCTGATTCACGTCTCTGTATTTATCTAGTGGTCTATGTTGACGACATTGTTATTACCGGCAATGACCAGGATGGTATTACTAAATTGAAGCAACACCTCTTTCAACACTTTCAGACTAAGGATCTGGGCACACTAAAGTATTTTCTGGGTATTGAGGTCGCACAGTCTAGCTCAGGTATTGTGATCTCACAACGGAAGTATGCCTTAGATATTCTTGAGGAGACAGGAATGACAGCTTGTAAACCTGTTGACACTCCAATGGATCCGAATTCTAAACTTCTTCCAGGACAGGGGGAGCCTCTTAGCGATCCTGCAAGATATAGGCAGTTAGTTTGTAAACTAAATTATCTTACAACTACAAGACCTGACATTCCTTTCCTCTGAGTGTTGTGAGCCAGTTTATGGGTTCGCCATGTGATAGTCATTGGGATGCAGTTGTTCGCATTCTTCGGTATATAAAATCAACTCCAGGTAAAGGTTTGTTGTTTGAGGATCGAGGCCATGAGCAGATTGTTGGATACTCTGATGCTGATTGGGTAGGATCGCCTTCTGACAGACGTTCTACTTCTGGATATTGTGTCTTAGTAGGAGGAAATTTGGTATCTTGGAAAAGCAAGAAACAGAATGTGGTTGCTCGGTCTAGTGCAGAAGCAGAATATCGAGCAATGGCTATGGCGACATGTGAGCTAATTTGGGTCAAACAGTTGCTCAAAGAGATGAAATTTGGTGATGTTAGTCAGATGGGACTTGTGTGTGATAATCAAGCTGCTCTTCATATTGCGTCAAATCCAGTGTTCCATGAGAGAACTAAGCACATTGAGATTGACTATCACTTTGTCAGAGAAAAGATACTCTCGGGAGATATTGCTACAATGTTTGTAAGGTCAAATGATCAGCTTGCAGACATTTTCACCAAGTCCCTCACTGGTCCTCGTATTAACTACATATGAAACAAGCTCGGTACATATGATTTATATGCACCAGCTTGAAGGGGAGTGTTAGATATGTAAATATAGTAGAACTCTAAGCATATGTACAAATCGATAATCGATAAGTAATTATCAATAAGGGTCAAAATCAAATCGATAAATCGAATACAAACCCCTATCACTGTAGACACTTATAAAATGAATAATTACATATTTGTGTAGATTAATATAACATACAGAATGCATATATATTCCGCTACTATTTTGATAGCGGCTATACAATATCATTTTCCCTAATCTATACCCTTTCATTTACTCTGAGTCCCATACCCTATTATTTCCTCTACCATATTTAAGGAATAATCATATTTAAAGATCAAGGGAATGAAGTTCAAATTAATGTAAAATAAAATTAGTCATGATGATGTATTTTGTCTTGTTTTATTTTTTTATACCGTTGGAGTGTTGGTGGCATATATTTGATTCTTTACTTTAGTTTTCTTGCATGTGCTTGTTAATACAATTTTTTATGTTACAAATGTTTTCGTCTTATTTTAACTTCTTTTTGTCCATATAATTTAGGCGTGTTTATAGCGATATACTTCCGTGGAATCCCGCAAATTTTCTTATTGGTGTAATCGATAACCGAATCGATAAGACCCCAAAATCGATAAATCGAAATCGAAAAAATCGAAACCTTATTGAAACGATAACGATAAACATATGTACAAATCGATAATCGATAAGTAATTATCGATAAGGGTCAAAATCGAATCGATAAATAGAATGCACACCCCTACATGCGACCCCTCTTCTGAGAAGTGATTACTGGATAATGAATTTATGTGATCCATATTAATCATAAACCTAGGACCTCTTCCTTTATCGACTTTCATCTCTTCTTGTAAAACTCTTTAAATATTTTTCATAAAATTCTGCCCTCTCTACTTACCTTTTCAAGTTTTCAACTTATTTGCAATGTTATATGTGAGTCCTTATTTGAGCCTTAATTCCTTATGTTTTTATATAAAGTCACAATTGGAACATGGTCGGGAACCACACTTGTGGATCCTAAGGGGTGCCTAATACCTTCCCCTCGGGATAATTTTTAGCCCTTAAACTAATCTCTAGTTTCTAAATCAAAAACCCTCTTAGTGTCCTAATGCACTTAATCATTAGGTGGCGACTCTTCAATACTAAAATCCAATTCCCAAAAGGGAACGAGTTGTCCTCCCAAATGTCACAAGCCCAATTTCGACTTTAGGAAAAGAGGGCGCTACAGCATGGCGACTCTGCTGGGGATTCGTTTAGGATTTTACCACTTTCATGTTATTTGTGACATTATTGCTTCTTTATTTTCGTTTACTTAATTTCTTTATCTCTTCTATGAAATTGACTTGGATCTTCGTATCTTTATTTCTTTAATGCTTTCTTTTACTGCTTTCCTTCAATACCGTTGTAATTATGAGCAATTACTGTAATCATTATGAACGTGCTAATACGTGGCAACTTGTTTCATTCTTGTAATTGCATCTTCAACATCATATTCCACTCCTGCCAAACAAAATACCATAGCAATGTTTACAATGAGTGGTTGCGCCCTTCCAGGATTATAACCCACTAAATTTGGCAAAGGCATATTTGCGGTAAAACCAAACGATAACGGTGGACCGATAACAAAATCATAGAGGCTGCTACTCTAACTGGGATAGAGATAGTCGGTATTCCGCTTTGGGAACATTGAAATGACTCCTTTGCTAGAAGAAATAGGAGGTCAGGCTGAAATTTCGTGGGAGACTCCGGGACTACTTATGCCATAAAATCGCAAGGGTAGGGGTTTCCTTAAGTTGATGGAGCTAGAACGCAGATTTGACTCTTTTGAAGGATTATTACATACCATTTGATTATCTGTACGAGACGTATGGATACACCAAGTCCTACTGCACTTACTCGAATGAATTCGCCCTCACCTCATTAGGGCATATCCACAGAAGGTTCTTCGTCGTTATGTTTTGCTTCCTGGGGATGATAGTGATTCCTATGAATAAGGCTAGGATCCATACCAGACTGGCCATAGTAACTAGGAAATTGATGGAAGGAATTGATGGACAGTCCTTTAGCATAGTACCTATGATCATCGCGGAAATATATTAGGCCTTAGAAAACTGTCAACGAGGGGCCAAGCACTTTGAGGGTTGCAACATGCTACTCCAACTCTAGCTCATGGAGCACCTCCAAAAGGGTGAATATCGGCAAGAGATTATGTGCAGAGACTGGGATGATCATATCGCCTTCCATCAGCCAAGGTGGATGAACTATATGCCCGGCATGTTTGCTCGACCTGAAAATTCCAAAGAGTGAGTAGAGTTGTTTGGAAATATGAAAGAGGACCAACTGCAATGGATGTTTGAATGGTTCCCTACTGAGGAGTTCATTACCTTATCCAAGGATGCACCTTTCCTTATACTTATTGGTCTGAGGGGAACTTACCCTTACATTCCTTTCCAAGTAATGAGACAGGCAGGGAGGATGCAGATTATACCAAGGGTCGAAAAGATGAGCCACTTTAGAATCGACTTTCAGGATGACGATAGCCCATACAAATGCCAAGCTCAACAGATGTGGCATTGAAAAATCGTCCTGGGAAGGGATCCATTGAACCACAGAGGTACCACGCTGGCTATACTCCATACTAGCTGGATTGGTTGGAAGATGGTCAAGATGGGTTAGGCCAATCGGGATTTGCTCGAGGTCACAAGATTATCGATGAAAGAGCTAAAGCGCAATTCAAGTATAACCAACAGTATAAGAGGGTTCGGGAGAGCGAAAGTGAGCATCATAAAATTCAAGAAGCTCCTAAAAAGCTAATTGAAGAATGGAAGGATATAGTTGTTCGCACCAACAAGCGGCTGGGATATTTAAAGCAAGGTATAGTGGAGAAGGATTGAAGACTGTTAAAACACTGAAGGAAATGCGGGCAAACGTCTGGCCCGAGCTTATTCCCTGCAAGGACTTCGCGAGATGATGAAGCTGTTGGATGGAGCTAAAAATGCCGAATCTGGGGAAGGTCCTTCTAGGACCAAGTAGTTAGGATTCTTTCTTTCTTGCTTTTATTGAAATAAGGACATTGGCCGTTAGTACGTTTTACTTTCTGCTATTTTAGTGTCGTTTTGGGATTTATCTTATTTTTATCAATAAAATAAGGCACTTAGCATTATAAGTTCTCCAAATTAACTTGTAGTTAGGCCTACCTCGGGCACAACGAGGCTCCCGAATTAGGACACAATTTATATTCGTGCACTATGTGTTTAAATCTTGCATCGTTTTCTCCTCATGAACATCACTAATTTGTTACCTTTTGTTTTTTACTTTTGTTTTATTCCTCTCCCCAAAGTTTAGTTCTTGCACTCTAGCATCATCAATATACTCTAAAAGATCCAAGGGCTCTCCACCTCCTCCTCCTCTGATTCCTATCAGGAACAAGAACAAGGGAAAATGGAAAAGTTGAACAACATCAGAAAGGAGAACTCGGGTGAACAAGCAGAGGTTACTCAGGGTATCTAGGTATCTAAGGAAAGTGCCGCCCAACTTGAGCATAAATTATTGAAGTTTCGAGAAGAACTGAACCAAGTTCGAAACTTGGCGAACTTGTCATTTTCTCTTACCACTCCCGATATAAACATCCCCATTACTCAAAATCCCGCATCTCCACATAATATCCCGAAACCACAAAAGCAACATGCTTAACATTGCAACAGATTCCACACTTCAAACAACACTCAATTACTCATCCCTGAACCGCTAAACACCACAAATGATCCTCTACACAACGCTCATATTATGTGGAAACCAGGACGCACTATGCTCAGCCAATTTCAAGCACACCTGAGTCTGATGACAAAGACTCTCTCGTCAGGAACCTGGCCGCAGAACTCAAGAAGCTAACTAGCCGAGTCCAGAGTGTTGAAGGGAAAAAAGGTATTTAGGGGATGAATTATGATGACCTTTTCATTCAGCCAGATGGCGATCTTCCTGAGGGATGCAAACCTCCCAAATTTGAAATATGCGACAAACTGGTCGAAGCTGGAAAGGATGAGAAGACCCTCATGAAGCCCTTTATATGAAGTCTGAAAAGGGGATGGTCTATCTTAGTACATCAGCCAAGACCCCAAGAAGTCAACAAACTGGGTAGGTATGGCATCTGATTTCATGGACATGTGCAAATTCAATACGGAGAATGCACCAGACGTCTTCTCCATCCAAAATTTGAAGAAAAAACCTACAAAAACCTTCCGCGAGTATGCTACTCGTTGGAGATCCGGGGCTACTAAGGTCAAGCCGGCCTTAGAAGAGGAACATGTGAACAAGTTTTTGTCCGAGATCAAGACCCACAATATTATAAGAGGTTGATGCTTATTGAGGGTCAGAAATTTTCCGATATCATCAAGCTAGGAGAATGAATATAGGAAGGCATTAAAAATGGTATGGTTACTAATTTTGAAGCATTACAAGCTACCAACAACGCTCTACAGTCTGGTGGCACATCCAAGAAGAGGGATGTAAGTGCCGTGATGGTCGCACAGAGAATAAAATCCTCAATAAAATACAAAACCTACCCATCACCACCACTCACATATCAACCTACCCCGAATTACCAAACACCTTGACCCTCCTACCAAAGTCCACCACATGCTTACCAATCGTCTCCACCTCCCACATATCAGTCCACTTTACCCAGCTACTCTCAACCCACACCTGTCTACCAAGATTATAACTATCAATCACCTCCCACTCACCAAAACTTCCCTAGACCCAGACCAGATTTCGACCGCAGACCTCCCGGACAATACATAGCCATGACGAATTGACCAGCTGTATGAAAGGCTTAAGGTTGCTGGTTATGTCACCCTTATCCCTGCTATAACTCCAAAAACTCCTTCCCAACGAATCAACCCAAACAAAACATATGCACATACCATCGATGAATGTCATTCGCTGAAGGATAATATCCAAGCCTTGATTAACAGTTAGATCATCGTACCAAACAAGCCTACTCCTAATGTTCACAACAACACTCTGCCTGATCACAAGGGTGGAGGCGTTCACATGATCGAGATAGAGGATGATTACGACCCCAAAGAGTTGATTGGATTGATTGGTGAAGGTGACAAGCTAAAGAAATCAAAAGTCACACTTAACCCAATTGTTGTCCAAATCCAGCCTTTTAGGGACAATGAAGTGAACATATCTATACCACTCTAGTTCGAAGCACCTTCTTCTGCAAAGGTGCCCGGACCGATTGAGGTCGAGTTTGGAGTTCTAAAAGCACCTGCGCCATTTGAAGTTGTTGTGTTACCTTTAAGAGTGCCCATTCTAGTAGCAATGTCAGACATGACACCATTAGACTCAAAGGCCATACCCTGGGATTACACAGCTGAAGCAAAAAAAAAGAGAAAAACAAAACTGGAGAAGCTATCGCGGCATAAGGTATGACCAGAACCAGCAGGGTTTACACTCCAGAACATCTAGCTGAGTCCAGTAAGCAAGCCTCTGGATGACAAACCATCACTGAAATCAGGCCTGATGACCTCTGAAGGAAGATACAAGCAAATGAGTATTCGACCATTGATCAATTGAACAAAATGCCAGGCCAGATCTCTATCTTACCGATGCTACAAAGCTCTGACGCCAACAAGAATGCCTTATTGAAAGTGCTGAGTGAGGCATATATGCCCATCAACATAACTGGAGGAGAAATGGCAAACATGGTAAGGCAAGTATTGGAGAGTCACAAGATCACTTTCCACGAAGATGAGTTACCTCCAGAAGGTGTGAGTCACAACAAGGCATTGCACATCACTGTGTAATGCGAAGACTATTTAATAACTAGAGTTCTGATCGACGGAGGATCAAACCTCAATATCTGTCCGTTGATACCTCTCAGAAAGTTGGGGAAGAGCCTACATGAGATCAAAGATGGGGCCATCAATGTCAAATGTTTCGATGGGTCCCAACGGTCCACTATTGGGGAGATCAGTTTATGTCTTGAAATGAGAGCAACTTGGTTCGACGTTGACTTTCAAGTGATAGACATCACAAACATGTCAAGACCCAAAATCAACTAAGGGTCGTGTTGGTGCTGGACACTGCTGTGAGGAAATCCAATCAAATTACTTAATATAATCTCGTTTTAATACTTTTGGAAATAAATGATTTTTCTTCCATATTTAGAAATATATAGATTTTTTAATCAAATTTAAAAGTTACGCCTGTAACACAATATTTCGAACCATCGCAGAACCCGTAGTCACAAGTGCATGAACATCTACTGATAAGAGGAATAAAAATACAACATCAGTCCGGAATACAGTGGAAGGAAAGTAAATACAGTGATGGAAATGAACTACCCTATTTGCGGTCGTCTCGAATGATGCAGCTCACCTAGTCCCTGAATTGTTCGTGCTACTATGTCCCGTAGACCACTGGAATCACATATACCTGTGCAACAAAATGAACAACAAGTGTAGTATGAGTACAAAAACAACGTATACCCGATGAGTGTCCCGCCTAATCCAGAAGGAGTAGAGACGAGATGGTCAACTCTGACACTCAATAGCAATCTAATGACTATTTATCCTTAATAAATATATTCAAGCAGGGGATTTGCTTTATATAAATGATTCTAATCCACATATGGGAAAACAAGTAGTCATATAAAACTCTCATGGAAAATTTTCCTTAGATTTCTTGTTATTAATAATAAAATAATCTCGAACCATAATGTGTCATAAAACAACTCAAATGAGTTCAAGATAATAGCACAAACATGCGCAAATCATGCCGAGGTCGATAGCCCGCTCCAACAGAAATATGAAGTGTGCACTGCCGAGGGTCGAGCGCTCCATACCATAGATGCATCCATATTACCGAGGCGATCGGCCCGTTACAATAGAAATATAAACACACAACAGAAAGATAATCAGTCAAGAAGTCATCATGGAGCAAACATCCAAGAAACGCCAATTCTATTCAGTAATTTGAGAAAAACATAACATAAGTCTTTTAGAAATCCGCTTATTAATTTAATGTGATTAAAGCATTCAAGCCATCAATGATTTACAAATAATTTAAGTATAATATGCTTTTGGGTCCTAGACTACCCAGACAATAGCATAATAGTAGTTACGCACAGACTCTCGTCACCTCGTGCGTACGTATCCCCCACAAATAGGAGAACATAATCAACTTAAATAACCTATGGGGTAGTTCCCCCTCACAAGATTAGAAAGGAGACACACCTCGCCCGAAGATTCATAACCGGTCTACTTCATCCTTCCGAAAGCTCGAACCAATGCACAGAGCTCCAAAACTAGCCAAATAACAGAAAACTAATGATAATATACGCAATTACTTACCAAAAATTCATACTATACGATTTCCCAAATCCTTTTGTGAAATGACCAAAATGCCCTTGGGCCCACGTGCCTGAAATCCGAAATTTCTCGAAGATAAAGGTTACCTATAACCTTGAAAACTCAAATGTATAATTTTTACTAAATTCCATGCTCAATATTATAGATAAATTCTAAGAACAATAGTTTTCTAGGTTTTCCTCTAACCCTCAATTTTCCACAATTTTCATGCCTAAATCCATGGTATAATCTTGTATTTAACCCTGAAATGAGTAGAAGTAACTTACCTTAACATAGATGATGGAAATACTCCTTCAAGCTCTCAAAAATTGCCCTTAAGCCAAGAGAATTGTGGTGAGAAATGACCCAAAATTGGGTTTTAAGAACCTTCTGCCCAGACGTTTTTCACTTCTGCGGAACTTCACCCGCTTAAGCGGTTCTAATTGCGGTCAACGACCGCTTCTGCTGTCCTGGGCTCAACCCTCCTTTCCGCTTCTGCGATACCCTCTTCTGCAAATGCTTGACTGCATCTGCGGTCCAATACCCCTTGATCAAAACTGCTTCTGCGGTTCCTTCAACCGCTTCTGTGGTCCCATTTCCGCAGAAGCAGAAATACCAGATACCAGCTGCCCAGTTTTTCCAAAAATCCAACTTTCGATTCATATACCACACGGAATTCACCCGAGGCCCCCAGAACCCCAATAAATCATACCAACCAATCCCAAAACACATTACGGACCTGCTCGAGGCCTCAAATCATATCAAACGACGATAAAATCATCGAACGAGCTCCAATCCAAACTGTATGAACTTTCCAACTTCTACTCCGAATGTTTAAACCTATCAAATCACGTCCGATTTACTTCAAATTTTGCATACAAGTCACATTTGACATATGGTCCTATTCCAACCTTTGGAATCAGATTATGACTCTGATATCAAAAATTCCACTCCCTGTCAAACTCCTCAAAACCTTCAAATTTCTATCTTTAGCCAAATGACCTCAAAATGACCTACGGACCTCCAAATTCACTTCCGATTGTGTTCCCAACTCCTGAATCACCATGCGGAGCTACTCCCATTCATTGAATCCTAAACGGACATCGATAATGCTGAAATGCACTTCAAGCCAAACTTAAAAAATTTCTTCTACAATGCTAACTTCCACAATAGGCGCCAAAATGCTCCCGGGTTATCCAAAACCTTCACCGAGCATACACCCAAGTCCAAAATCATTATACGGATGTGGTAGAACCTTCAAATCCCAATTCAGAGGTCCTTTACTCAAAAATCAAATCCTAGTTCATTCTTTCTACTTTAAGCTTCTGAAATGAGAATTTTCATTTAAATTTAACTCTGATCATCCCGGATTTTAATTTCGACCATGCGTACAAGTCAAAAAGCATGAAATGACGATGCTCATGGCCTCAGACTACTAAAAGATGCGCTAAGGCTCAAAGCAACCGATCGGGTCATTACACATCATCTTACAACTTGCTGTTGGTGCAACCCTGGATTCACGCCGCCATAGCTGTAGCATCAACCCTGCACCAGACAGTGAAGTTCGAGTGGAATAACCTAGAGGTGATTATATATGGCGATGGTACCGATCCCATATACAGTCGCCAGACAGTCCCGATGATTGGAGGAAGAAGGAAAATAGGCAGAGAAACCTACCATCACATTGAGCGAGTCAACGCCATGGACAAGGATAAATGGTGGGATAACAAGATTGAAAGTATCCTGAATTGGTGTGGATATGAGCCTAGAAAGGAACCTTGCAAAAATCTCCAGGGTATCGCCAAACCCATCAAACTGAAGAAACATGGTACTTTCGGTTTGGGGTATGAATACACTTAGGAGGAGTTCAACCACTGGTCGCCACCATGGAACGGTCCCTACTATCCATTAGAGCCTCCGATACCTTGTCTGGAATAAACTTTCCAATCGGCAGATATCATATATGGGTCAGAAGAAGAGGAAGCATTGGCAGCAATGAAGAATTTATTTCTGGAAGAAGATAACATGGACTGTTGTATCATTTTCGAGGAGGAAGGGGAGGAAGGCCCTTCCATACAAGTTGTGAACTTAGGAGGGAGCCTCAATAATTGGTACATCAGAACCACCAGGGCCTGGAAAGTTTTAGGGTAGACAGGCTGAGTAAAGCACATTCATTATCTTTCATATTTTTAGTTGATTTTCTTTCCGTATTTTCTTTCCATATTTTAGTTAATTTCGAAAAAGATACGATGTTCAAAATAATTATGAAATTTATCAAAGCATTTCGGTTTCTTAAATCTCGCTCTTATTATTTTCTCTATCAATTACTTTATTTACACAGCATTACTATTACTTATCTTGATGAACCGATGATTGTGACTTGCAACGAGATAACACAACAAACGGACATAGAGTCAGAAGAAGATGATATACCAGAAGTGGTCGTTAAAGAGGTTAATTTTTTAAGAATAGGCGTCAGCCTAAATATTGAGATCATTAACTTGGGAGATACAGAGAATGTCAAGAAAATGCACATCGGTGTTCATCTGTCATTATCAGAAAAGGAAGAGTCCACAGAATTTCTAAAGGAATATGAGGACATATTCGTCTGGTCATATGATGATATGACTGGTCTCAGTACATCTATTGGAGCTCACAAGTTGTTGACAGATCTGACCTGTCTCCCGATAAAATAGAAACTCAGAAAGTTCAAGCGTGACATGAGTTTAAAAATCAAGGAAGAAGTCGCCAAGTAAGTCAAAGCCAAGGTTCTCAGGGTGGTAGAGTATCCAACATGGGTAGCCAATATTATACCAGTGCCAAAGAAGGATGGGAAGGTTAGAGTCTGCGTCGACTACCAGGATCTCAATCGGGCCAGTCCCAAAGACGATTTTCCCTTACCAAACATACACATTCTAATTGATAATTGCACCAAGCATGAGCTAGAGTTGGTTGTTGATTGCTTTGTTGGGTATCAGCAGACATGGATGGACGAGGAAGACACGAAGAAAACGGCTTTCATCACACCATGGGGGGTGTATTGTTACAAGATGATGCCATTTGGGTTAAAGAATGCAGGGGCCACCTACTTGAGGGCCATGACTACTAATTCCATGACATGATATACAAGGAGATTGAGGTATACGTAGACGAAATCATCATCAAATCCAAGAGAGTCGCTGACCACATAGAGGACTTCAGGAAATTCTTCAACAGACTAAGAAGGTATAATCTAATATTGAATCCTGCCAAGTGTGCATTCGGTGTTCCTGCCGGAATATTAGTGGGGCTCATCGTGAGTCGTCGAGGAATAGAATTGGATCCATCGAAGGTTAAGGCCATTCAAGAATTGCCACCACCAAAGCACAAGAAGGAAGTGATGAGTTTCCTGGAAAGACTCAACTACATCAGTCGGTTCATAGCTTAGTCCACTGTCATTTGTAAACCCTTATTTAAATTGTTGAAGAAGGACGCTACTACCAAATTTAGTGATAATTGTCAGAAAGCCTTTGGCAGAATCAAGGAATACCTGTCAACGCCGCCGGTTTTGGTTCCGCCCAAACCAGGTAGACTTCTATTGCTCTAATTGGATGGAGCATTTTATTGTGTTCTGGGACAACACGGTGAAATAGGGAGAAAGGAGCAAGCCATCTATAACCTCAGCAAGAAGTTCACCCTGTACGAGGCCCGGTATTCTGTATTAGAGCGCACCCATTTTCTCTGACTTGTGTAGCTCAGAAGTTGAGGCACTATTTTTGTGCCTACACTACTTATCTCATATCAAGAATGGACCCGCTGAAATATATCTTTCAGAAACCCATGCCCTCTGGCAAGCTAGCTAAGTCAAAGATCCTGCTAAGTAAATTCGACATTGTTTACACAACTCAGAAGGAGGTCAAAGGACAAGACTTGGCAGATCACCTCACCGAGAATCCCATGGGGGAGAATTGAGCCTCTACAGACGTATTTTCCTAACGAAGAGGTATCTTTCATAGGAGAAGATATTGCATAATCCTATGATGGGTGGAGAATGTTTTTCAACGGAGTAGCAAATTTCAAAGGAGCGAGCATATGAGTAGTCCTAGTATTAAAAACTGACCAACATTATCCAGTATCTGCCAAACTCAGGTTCCCTTGCTCCAACAATATGGCCGAGTATGAAGAAAGCATCTTAGGGCTCAAATTGAACGTTGACATGAACATTCAGGAGTTGCTAGTGATCGGGGATTCAGACTTTCTTATACATAAGGTTCGAGAAGAATGGGCAACCAAGAACTCTAATATGCTTCCTTACTTGCATCATGTACAGGAGCTAAGGAAAAGGTTTATGAACACAAAACTCCAACATGTCCCTAGAGTGCATAATGAGTTTGCTGATGCACAGGTGTGACGACCCGACCCGACGTCTTACGTCTTACTGCTATGTACCCCCCTTATTGTGTTGCTTCATGTTTCAATATCAGTATTAGAGTTGATCGAGTGAAATTGAATTGGTTTTGAGGGAAAATAAGGCACATGGCCTCTTAGAAGGAAGCTTGTTTTGGAAACGTCAATAGGTAGTTGACTTATGAGTTAGAAGGTTCGGATGTGATTTTCGACGATTCGGTTAGCTTTGGGAGATAATTGTGACTTAGTAGAATGATCGGAGTTGAATTTGGAGGTCCGGTGTAGAATAAGGCTTGAATTGGCGAAGTTTGAATTTTGGTGGATACCGGTTGATAGGTGAGATTTTGATCCGAGGGTTGGAATGAAATTATGACTGTTGCAGTAGCTTCCTTAGGTGATTTTTGATGTGTGCAAATGTTCACATCATTCGGAAGTGCTTAGGTAAGGTTTTGGATCAAATGCAAGTTTCGGAAGTTTTAGTTTAACGTAGGCTTGAATCCATGGAATTTAGTGATTTTTGATGTTTAAGGTAGTGTTTTTATGGCCCAAGCAAGTTAGATTGAAGTATTAGAACATGTTTTTACTTTTCGCCAAGGTGCCAAGGGCCTCGAGATGGTTTCAGATGGTTGAACGGGGAGTTTGGATATTGGTTTATGCTGTTGTAAATGCAGCAACTGTTGCCAGCTCACAATGGCTTTCGCATTTGCATTGTAGATCCGTGTTCGTGTAGGCCTGGGGTCCATTGACCTTCTTCTTCGCATATGGGGATCGCATTCACATAGGGAGTTGGGCGCGTGTAGGATTTCCAAGGGCAGTTGCCCTTCGCGTTTGCGGTTGGGGCCCGCATTTGCGTTGAAGAAGGTTTATGAGTGCTTCGCGTTCGCGGCGGGGCACCGCGTTCGCAAAGAAGGAGTTCTTCCTAGTGGAAAAATGGTCATCGCGATAGCGATGTGGCCATACGTTCGCGTAAGTTTAAGCACCTGGGCAGTGAGTTTAATTTAAACATTTCATCTGTGACTTGGGTCCATATTTCCACCAATTTTGCATCACCTTGAGAGCTTGTTGGTAAATTTTAAAGAGGTTTTCGATGGGAAGTGATTGGAAGTAAGTCTCGTGGTCTAGAAACATCATTTAATCAAAGAATCATCCATTAATTCTCTGAATTTGGTTATAAAATTGAAGAAACTAGGGCTAGAGTTTTTGATATTTCAAAATTGGGATTTGATAGGCCATCTGAGCTCGGATTTGGGATTCTTGGTATGTACGATCTCGAGGAGAGTTGAGGATTCCGGAAATGTAAGTTCCTTAATTTTTCGAGAAGCGGGCCCAGGGTTCGGGTTTTGCTAGTTTCGAGATTTGTTTTATATTTCAATTGTTTTCGATTGGGTGTTGTCCCATTTCATATTGAGATGTATTCGCTCTGTTTTTGGCTAGATTCGACACGCGTGGAGACTGATTTGAGGGGCAAATGCGTCACTAGCTTGAGATTTTGCCGGTTCGAGGTGAATAATAGTTGGGAATGATATCCTGAGGGTTTGAAACCCCGGATTTGGATATCATAGTGTTGTATTGAGGTGACTTGCACGCTGGACCTGAGCGTGGGATAGAGCACCGTTGGGGATCGTGACTTGGTCCGTCACGATTGTTGGTTTTTACCGCTAAATTGTAAATATTTTGTTGTTATCATTATGACTTGGGATCCTTTCCATCCTTGGGGCTTATTGCCGATTATTTGAAACCCCGGTATATCACATCGTGACGCTATATGAGGCGAGACACACACTCCATGGCTAGTGTGGGGTTATATATGTTTGAAATTGTGTCTCGGTTCAATCCGAGGGATGAATTATACTATATTGGCGATTGCTTTACACCCTATATTTATGTTATCTAGGCTTGATGCCATGTTTGGTGTCTTGTGCCGACTTGTAGAATCATTTAGGGATTGATGTATCAGAGTTAGCATGATTTGCATACTATTTGAATTCAGTCCAGGGTTTTTAACACTATTTTTCCTAACTCAGCCAAAATTCTATGTTTTAAAAACACAAATGATTCTTTAACGATATTTCGAGCTGACGATCATTATCTCACTATTTTCTGGACTGTATATTATTTTTTGGAACGATCGTAATTATTGGCACCATGTATTGAAATAGAAACAATGGTAACTATTGGCACCGTGTATTGAAATGGAAATGGTGGTAACTATTGGCGCCGCGTAAACGATGGTAACTATTGGCACCGTGTATTGAAATGGAAGCGGTGGTAACTATTGACACCGTGTATTGTAATGGAAACAGTGGTAACTATTGGCACTGTATGATATTGCGCTTGGGCTGAAGGAGCCCCTCCGAAGTCTGAACCCCCACAGTGAGTGTTGTCGACGTTAAATCATATGCATGGTTGGCTCGGGCCGCACACCACAACGTATTCATGTGCATTGAAATGCATTCATGCATTTACTCATGTTTGTACTATGTGGCAGGACATTTAGCACTCATATATCATTGGCATACATACGGTTACTTGCCTTGTTAACGAGATACCCTGGTGATATATGTTAAGCAGTGCTGAGCCCGAAAGGCTGATGTTAGATAATGTGAGTTGATATTGAGACCAAGGGGCAGGTTTCTGATTATTTTCCTACTTGTTGAAATTACCTTTGAAATTTTCGAAAAGCATATTTCAAAAGCGATTTTTGAACAGAACTTGGGATTTTTTAAAGGGATTTTTCACAGTATTTCGGTTTTTTTCTCAAATAGGGTTGTTATGTCTTTTATAGCAGTTTGGTGTGCTCATACGTGTTTTCTTATCGCTAAGATATTATCTCTCTTATTACCACTTAGTTGGAAGTACTCACTTTACTCCCTGCACCTTGCGTGCAGTTGCAGGTACTGTTCACCCGATAGCAGGTCATTAGCAGGATCGAAGGCCATATTCTGGTAGTTGAGCAAGGTGACCGCCAATGCTCGCGGCACCTCACTCCATCCTTGTATCCCGGTTTTGCCTTGTATATTTATACATTGTTGGTCCAGTAGTAGTAGTGTCCCTACTTATTAGATGCTCGTGACTTGTGACACCTTGGTCGGGCTGTATTGGTATTCATATTAATTAATGTCATAAATTTAGATTTGATCTGTTATAGCTGATTAATTGGTGTAATTGAAACGGTCTTGCTGCCCTTGTCTTCACGAAAGGTGCCATCATGATCGGGTTTGGGAATTAGGTTGTGACAAGTTGGTATCAGATCCTAGGTTACTAGGCTTCACGAGTCATGATCAGGGTTAGTAGAGTCTCGCGGATCGATACGGAAACATCTGTATTTATCCTCGAGAGGCTGCAGAACCTTTAGAAAAACTTCCCATTCTTGGAGTTCTTATCGTGCGTACTTGATTTAGCTTTAGATATAATTCTTGAAATTCTTTCTACACGTCTGTATGCGCACGTGAGTGCTCAGTAGTATATGTGATGAGCGAGAGGTAATCTCTGTGAGTTCGGGTTGGGCCAGTCTGGAGGACTTGAGGCCAGATATTTCCTTATGGCTTGAGCACCGAGGTACCGATTGTGTGAGCAAGTGTTTTGAACTTGTATGTTCAGTGTTGTTTTTATTAGCCGGAATGGCGGCCGGATCCGTGTGATGAGTATGTTAGTACTGCAAGGTGTGTCTATATAATTTTGGTAGTGACAGAGAAGTCTGATGGATAATAGATGAGCTGTTAGGTGCTTGTTTCCTATTGCGGTCTGTTGTGTAGCCCGAGGCATGGGTGCGTGAAGAATATTTTCGTATCTTCTAGCTGGAAGGTGAGGTGCAATATGTATGGCGGTATAAGTTTAGACTCAGAAAGACTAAATGCCTATGTATTGCGTATATGATAGTGGAAGGTATGTGAAAATATTGAAATGAGGCGAAACAGGTGGGTTATCTTCTGCGGAGGCTTTTGAGCGTTACGATCCTTATGTGTATGTAAAATATGTTATGTGTAATTGAAGGGTATGTGTTGTATTTTGAAGAATTGAGACGCTTAATAAAGTGGACTCAGCTGATGTGGAAATGAATCTGAGGTTTGCAGAGAATGTCAGTGCTAGATGATCTGTGTATTCACAAAACTTGTAAGTGATTTGATTTTGATCTCATTGTGGCATCATTAAAGTAAAAGTGTTATTGTTAAGAGTGCCCTAACATATGGCTTCCAGCCAAGTTGGGGAGGTTGTTGTTGGTCAGCTGATTGCATGGTTATGTACTATGTTGGTTCCGTTTTGAGGTATGATGGCGGATCAGTTCTGGTTATAAAAATTGAGCCAAGGATGGCACGTGTGAAGGAAAATTTCTACAAAGGTTATGTGGTGCTTTCGTAAATGTGAGGAAATACTAGGATGTTTTGAGCTGCTATTGATAAAGAATGCTCGGTGCACGAAGAAGGAAAATGGTTGTTTATATCTATATGAAATCATGTTCTGCGGTGTCTGGGTGCTAATAAGGCACGAGTGGTTCCGTTCATTTAGTGTGGTCTTATGTGCGAGTCTCCTTTGGTAACCCGAGTTGAGGTATTGTGGTGCTACATTAAGGGAGAATATCAAATTAACGATGAACCAGGAAGGAAATTAGATAAATGGAGTAGCTTGATAATACTGAATCGGTATGGTGAGGGTATGATTAATTCTTGTATGTGTTTGAGGCAATGAGCCTTACGGGTATTGTGCAGCAAAGCTTTAAGTGTTGGCAGTTTGCTTAACTTGGTTTGGGTACAAGGATTCAGTCCTGGCAGTTTAGCTCGTGCAATGGAATTGGGAGAAAGAGTTCTTGATGTGTATTACCGTGATTTGAAGATGAGTATATTTCCTATGGGCATGCGAAACATGGAGTGTGTAATAACTTTTCTCCTATATGGGGCCATGAAAGTTCTCGACTAGTTAGGTGCATCGATGTTTGCGGCACATAAGGGAGATGGAAGTCCTCATATTATAATAGTGTGGTATGGTCTATGTGTTACGATATGGAAAATTGAGGTTTGTGTGTTCAAGGTTTTGATTCAGTTCATGATGAGAAATTATTAAATTTTTTAGTAGCACGGTCAACTATAGGTAAGTAAAGAGCCGATCTTCAAATGATTAAGGCGATGTAAATTGATGATGCGTCAGTAGCATTGCGACATTTTGCTGTTGGATGGACTGCGAATATTTGAGGCTGTTGATGGCGCAGGGAATTTTGAATATATTTTGTGGTACGAATGGATGCTTGATGTGTGTTATGTATTTGTACGGCGAAGTGTGGGATCAGGCACAGTGATTTATTTGTTGTATGTATTGGAGACTACAAGTTCTCGTGATCCGACCATGCGGTAGTTCTGTGTTGTATGTGTCGACATCGTCTAGCAGTTGTTGAAAACTAAAGGATAGTGTGGATCTTTCATTGCTTTGTATGTTAAATTTGGTTTATGGTATTTGATGGCAGACTGGTTGTTCCAGGGTCAGATTTTCTAGACTAATGTGTTATGGGCTATGTCAGGAAATTCCACAGGCTGCATGGCAAGGTACATCTACGTTCTAGCAGGGTAGCTTGTATTCCAAAGTCCAGCGGACGTTTGGCAAGTATTGCTTTGTTAATTGGGCCTTCGTGGCGGATGTTAGTGTAGAGGTTTCTACCATTGATTCAGTTACGCTATTGAGGGACTTTTCGGATGCATTTCTTGCGGCTGGAATGAGGCTATATATGTTTATTGTAATGAGCATATTGGGCTCGATGTACATCTCCTTTGTGAAATATATATATGGATCGAGTGGCACACCGCCACGTCCATGTCATCTGGATCAGGTTGCGTGCCACAACAGCGTGATGTGGAGAATAGATTCCTATGTGTTACTTTGTATGCCTTGATTCCTGGTTTTTGAGGAAAATCCGTGTTGGGTGTTGCTCGGTGAATAGCGCATTGGTTGTGTCCTTTCAGGATTGAATAGTGTATAATACTTGCTTCACCGTGGATGTGATGAATTGCTTGGTTTCAGACCTTAATCTATGCACGGCTGTCTCTGTTGAGCATGGTGACTTGAGGTGCTTCATGGGTAATAGTGTTTGGATAGAATCGCGCGTTGTGGCAAGGCCACGTGATATTATGACCTTTCGAGGAGGATTCGGGTACTCTATTTCTATGATGCGAGATGGGATTCCAGTTCTGTTGTGATCGTACGAAGGAATTTGAAGTACAGCTCTTTCGTTGGAGGCAGTTGTCATGATTTGAGTTTGTTAAGATTGTTTTTTATTGGTGCCTGTGTTGAGCACGATATGGCTTAGGCCGGTGTTGAGGTAGAATATCACCATAGTGGCGTGTTGTAGTTGTGATGATCATTGGGGTCATTACTGAGTACGAGCATATTTGATTTCAGCTTGTTAGAAAGGTAATATCGAGGTTTGGTTCCAAAAAAAATCTGTTGTGGTATCAGTCAAGAGGGAAATGGATTCATGAATGGTTGATATGAGAGATGGGTTCGGTTTATCGTAGGTTTCAGTTTTTGTTGGCAGTATATAAAGGTGTTGGGATAAGACTTTAGCAAAAAAAAGGTTTTTCTCTCAGCATTTGGTTATTGTGGGCAATTGTTGTGAATGGAAGTTCTCGCTGCATGTGTTGAGTTATGTGGTATATCATATGATTGCAGCCGAGGTTGCAGGTATGGATTATTATTGCTGGTTCGGGTTTACTCTGAGTAAAAAAAAAATGTGAGGTTCTGATATTGTATAAGATTTCATCCATATTGTGTTATCGGACATATGTGTGACAGGGTGACGTGGGATCACCCCGAGTATATGCCTGGTAAGGTCATTCAGCTATTGAATTGCTTCTAGTACAACCCTGCCTACGCTCGAGGACGAGCATTTGTTTAAGTTGGGGAGGATGTGACAACCCTACCCGAAGTCTTATGTGTTACTGCTCCGTTTCCCCTTATTGTATTGCTTCATGTTTCAATATCAGTATTAGAGTTGGTCGGGTAAAATTGAATTGGTTTTGGTTGAAACTAAGGCACATGGCCTCCTAGAAGGAAGCTTTTTTTGGAAAAGTCAACGGCGAGTTGACTTGTGAGTTAGAAGGCTCGGATGTGATATTTGATGATTCGGTTAGCTTTGGGATATGATTTTTGACTTAGGAGAGCTATCTGGATTGAATTTTGAGGTATGGTGTAGAATTAGGCTCGAATTGGTGAAGTTTGAATTTTGGCGGATTCCGGTTGATAGGTGAGATTTTTATCCGAGGGTCATAATGAAATTCCGAGAGTTGCATTAGCTTCGTTAGGTGATTTTGGATATGTGTGCAAATTTTCAGATCATTTGGAAGTGTTTAGTTTGCGTTTTGGATCAAATGCAAGCTTCGGAAGTATTAGTTTAACTTAGGCTTGAATCCGCGGAATTTAGTGATTTTTCATATTTAAGGTAGTGTATTTATGGCACGAGCAAGTTAGAAGTATGTATTAGAACATGTTTGTGCTTTTAGTTGAGGTCCCGAGGGCCTCGGGATGGTTTCGGATGGTTGAACGGGGAGTTTAGATATAGGTTTGTGCTGCTGTAAATGCAGCAGCTGTTGCAGGCTCAGAATGGCCTTCGCGCTCGCATGGTAGCTCCACGTTCGCATAGGCCTGGGGTCCCTTGACCTTCGCATTCACATACGGGGATCGCGTTCGAGCAGGGTGTTGGGCACGTGTATGATTTCCAAGGGCAGTTGTCCTTCGCGTTCGCGGCTGGGGCCCGCGTTCGCATTGAAGAAGGTTGTTGAGTGCTTCGCGTTCGCGGCTGGTCACCGCGTTCGCGAAGAAGGAAGTTTGCCCAGTGGAAAATTGGTCATCACGAACGCGATGTGGCCACGCGTTCGTGTAGGTTAAGCACCTGGGAAGTGAGTTTAATTTAAACATTTCATGCGCGACTTGGGTCCATATTTCCACCATTTTTGCACCACCTTGAGAGCTTGTTGGTATATTTTGAAAAGGGTTTCGACATGAAGTGATTGGAGGTAAGTCTCGTGGTCTAGAAACATCATTTAATCAAAGAAACATCCATTAATTTTCTGAATTTGGGTATAAAATTGAAGAAACTAGGGCTTGAGTTTTTGATATTTCAAATTGGGATTTGATAGGACATTTGAGCTCGGATTTGGGAGTTCTTGGTATGTATGAACTCGTGGCGAGATGAGGATTCCGAAAATGTAAGTTTTGTAATTTTTCGAGAAGCGGGCTCGGGGCTCGGGTTTTGCTAGTTTCGAGATTTTTGTTATGTTTTGATTGTTTTTGATTGGGTGTTGTCCCATTTGCATATTGAGATGTATTCGCTCTGTTTTTTGGCGAGATTCGACGTGCGTGGAGGCCAATTTGAGGGCCAAAGGCGTCGCGAGCTCGAGATTTTGCTGGTTCGAGATGAATAATATTTGGGAATGATATCTTGGGGGTTTGATACCCCTGATTTGCACATCCTAGTGCTGTATTGAGGTGACTTGCACGCGGACCTGAGTGTGGGGTGGAGCACCATTGGGGATCGTGACTTGGTCCGTCCCGTTTGTTGGTTTTTATCGCTAAATTGTAAATGTTTTGTTATTATCATTATGACTTGGGCTCCTTGCCATACTTGGAGCTTATTGCAGATTAATTGAAACTCAGGTATATCACATCGTAACGCTATATGAGGCGAGACACGCACTCCATGGCTAGTGCGGGGTCATATATGTGGGAAATTGTGACTCTGTTCAATCCGAGGGATAAATTTTACTATATTGGCGATTGCTTCGCACCCTACATTGATGTTATCTGGCTTGATGCCATGTTTGGATTCTGTGCCGACTTGTAGAATCCTTTAGGGATTGATATATCAGAGTTAGCATGATTTGCATACTATTTGAATTTTGTCCAAGATTTTTAACACTATTTTTGCATACTCAGCCAAAATTCTATGTTTTGAAAACACAAATGATTCTTAAACGATATTCCGGGCTGACAATCATTATCTCACTATTTTCTGGACTGTATATTATTTCTTGGAAAGCTTGTAACTATTGGTACCGTGTATTGAAATGGAAATGGTGGTAACTATTGGCACCGTGTATTGAAATGAAAATTGTGGTAACTATTGGCACCGTGTATTGAAATGGAAACGATGGTAACTATTGGAACTGTGTGTTGAAATAGAAGCAGTGGTAACTATTAACACCGTGTATTGTAATGGAAACAGTGGTAACTATTGGCACTGTATGACATTGCGCTTGGATTGAAGGAGCCCCTCCGGAGTCTGATCCCCCACAGTGAGTAACGTCGATTCATGCGCATTTCATTGTATGCATGCATTTACTCCTGTTTGTACTACGTGGCATAACATTTAGCATATATATCATTGCCATACATACGGTTACTTGCCCTGTTGACCAGATACCCTGGTGTTATATGTTAAGGAGTGCTGAGCCCGAAAGACTGATGTTAGATAATTTGAGCTGATATTGAGCCCGAGGGGCAGGTTTCTGATTATTTTCCTACTTGTTGAAATTACCTTTGAAATTGTTGAATAAACATATTTTCAAAAGAGATTTTTTAACAGAACTTGGGATTTTCCAAAGGGATTTTTAACAGTATTTCGGTTTTTTTCTCAAAAAGGGTTGTTCTGTCTTTTATAGCAATTTGGTGTGCTCATACGTGTTTTCTTATCGCTCAGACATTATTCTCTCTTATTAACACTGAGTTGGAAGTACTCATTTTACTCCATGCACCTTGCGTGCAATTGCAGGTACTGTTCACCCGATAGCGGGTCTTTATCAGGATCGAATGTCATATTCTGGTAGTTGAGCAAGGTGGCCGCCAATGTTCGCGGCACCGCACTCCATCCTTGTATTCCGGTTTTGCCTTGTATATTTATACATTGTTGGTCTAGTATTAGTAGTATCCCTACTATTTAGATTCTCGTGACTTGTGACAACCTGGTCGGGCTGTATTGGTATTCATATTAATTAATGTCATAAATTTAGGTTCGATCTGTTATAGCTGATTAATTGCTTTAATTGGTGTAATTGAAAAGGTCTGGTTGGCCTTGTCTTCACGAGAGGCGCCATCACGACCGGGTTTGGGAATTGGGTCGCAACAGCTGGATATTCTATCATCCATGATCTAACATCTAAATAAAAATTTTATTGATCCCATCCCGGTAAAGATTTATGATCAAACAACTTACTGTTCTCATGTCGAGGAAGAAGTAGATGCAAAACCATAGTTCTATGACATCAAGGAATGTTTGACAACAGGGGAATATCCAGAACTTGCAAACGCTACGCAAAAGCACACACTTCGGAGGTTATCTATTAACTTCTTTCACAGAGGAAGAATCATATATAGGAGTACTCCCAATTTGGGATTGTTGAGATGTGTCAAAGCAAAAGAAGTATCCAAGTTATTGAAGAAGTCCATGCAGGGACCTACTGTCCACATATGAATGTTTTGTTTTAGCAAAGAAGATACTCCGAGCAGGATATTTTTGTATGTTTATGGAAACAGACTACTTCCAGTATGTTTGAAAATGCCATCGATGTCAGATACATGCAGATATGATAAAAGTAACTCCAAATGAGCTTACTAGAACAAACTCACCGTGGCCGTTCGCCGCTTGGGAAATGGATGTCATTGGACCTATCGAGCCTGCCGCATCAAATAGGTACATGTTTATCCTAGTGGCAATTGATTATTTTACCAAATGGATTGAAACAATAGGGCGGTAACTAAGAAGGTTCTGGCATACTTTGTCCGCGGCCGTATTGTTTGTCAGTTCGAAATTCCAGAGTTAATCATTATTGATAATGGTTCCAATCTCAACTGTGACCTAATGAAAGCAATGTGTGAAACATTCAAGATCAAGCACAAGAATTCTACAGCCTACAGACCTCAAATGAATAGAGCTATAGAGGTAGACAACAAGAAAATCAAGAAGATACTGAGGAAAATGATAGAAAAGCATACACAGTGGCATGAGAAATTATCATTTTCTTTATTGGGATACCGCACCATAGTCCACACATCAACCGGGGCAACGCCCTACATGCTGGTTTATGGTACATAGGCGATCATTACTACCGAGGTAGAAATTCCCTCTTTCATACAGAAAGCATAACTTGATGATGCAGAATGGGTAAAGAGTCGCTACGAACAGTTGGCTCTTATATATGGGAAAAGAATGAATGCAATTTTCCACGGTCAATTGTATCAGAACAGAATGTTCAGTGCCTTCAACAAAAGAGTCAAGTCGAGGATGTTTACGCCAGGATAACTAGTGTTGAAGAAAATATTCCCGCATCAAGATAAAGTGAAAAGGAAATTCTCTCCCAATTGGCAAGGTCCGTACATGGTTCACCGGATCATAACAGGAGGAGCCCTCATACTTGCAGAAATTCGGAGAAGTATGGCCAAAGCTAATCAATTCAGATGCAGTGAAACGATACTATGTGTTGCCATTTATTATTTCTTTATGATTTAATTTGAACTACACCTGACCTGACTCCCGTTTAAGAGAGGATACGTAGGCATCCCTATAGGTTCGGTCACAATTCAATAAAATTTTCATTTTTCCCCGCTATTGAAAATTGGGGTAGAATTTTGAGGAGGACCCTCAAAATTCCGAAGTTGATTTTTATCCATTCATCGCACGCAGCCGCCAGAGGTTTTAGCCCAGTAAACTGGGGCAGAATTTTGAGGAGGACCCTCAAAATTCTAGAGCAAGAGAGGTTGCAATGTCTCGATTTGCGTCGTAGTCGTCACTTCATTTGAAGGAAATCTATTTCTACTTTACTACATATTTGCTAAAAATCATTCATGTCTATTATCAAATTGTTTTGTCTAGCAACGCTACCCCAAGGATGCGCACAGTATCGCCAAAACAGAGACAAGTAGAATAACCGAAGTCCACAGAACGACGAACTAACCTCCCCCTTTTATAGAACTCACGATTTTTATTTGGGTGCAGTTAACCAAGCCACAAATCAACGAACACATTTATACACTCATACTTTCAGGAATGCGGCTCTCCGGACCATCGTGTATCTACAATTGCTATCCAAACACGATATCCCTAACAGCCACGATCAGCTATCAGCTAAGATATTTTACCATTGCTTGCCTTTTACATTTTTTGCATTGCATAATGCTACTTTCCTACCTTCCGAGACTAAGCACTATCTCCATCTACATTTTGCATAAGGCTACATCTCTGCCTTCCGAGGTAAAGCTCTACCTCCATCTGCATTCCTCACATTTTTCATAAGGCTACTTTTCTGCCTTTCGAGGTTAAGCAGTACCTCCATCTGCATTATACATAAGGTTACTTCTCTGCCTTCCGAGGTTAAGCTCTACCTCCATCTACATTTCCTGTTCATTTCGTGTAAGGCTACTTTTCTGCCTTCTGAGGTTAATATCTACCTCCATCTGCATTTTGTATAAGGCTACTTCTCTGCCTTCCGAGGTTAAGCTCTACCTTTATCTGCATTTCCCGTATTTTGCATAAGGCTACCCTCTGAGACTAAGCTCTATCTCCATAATGCATGGCTTAAATATCGCCACCTTTATTTACATCTTGCATCGGCTAAAATATCACCACCTTTATTTAAATCTTGCGTCGGCTAAACGATCACCACCTTTATTTAAATCTTGCATCGGCTGAAATATCGCCATTTTATTTTCCTCACATGGCTGAAATATCATCACCTTTACTTAAGTCTTGCATTGGCTGAAAGATATCCGCCTTTATTTAAATCTTGCAGCGGCTGAAAGATCGCCACCTTCCGCATTTCATGAGTTGAAAGATCGCCAAATCGTTCGAAAGCATGATTGTTCGGAGGAACCATCAACATAGCCCGAGAACGCCATGCCATGGCCTAAGGACCCCATTTTACCTTTTGCATATCATTATTCAAATGCATCATAGTTCGGAGGCCCCATCCTTATAGCCCGAGAACATCATTTCATAGCCTGCAAATCTTTATTATACGCTTCATGTCCCAGAATGTCATCCTAATTATTCAAAGACAACATTCATGGTCCAACGGGAACTTGCATCATGTTTAATTTATGCATAATATATGTTGTACTTCCTATTCACAGGTACACCGGCTAGCAACGATTGTCTCAGCAGGAGCGATCCCGCTCCGGTTCTCACTGCCTATCAAACTTCAACTATCCTTCTCAGCCTAAACATTGTGTCCGTTCTTTTTGAAAACTCTATTGGCATATCCTCCCGATGGATCCCGAACTAGATATGTCTTGATTCCTGTTCGACGGTGGATATGTAGGTAGCTCAGGAGCCAGAGCTTGGTCAGAATTCTTTACAAGTCGTCTCTTTTGGTCAAATTGGCCATCATATCTTTACCCGACAACTCGTTCATCCTTCTCGGGTAAATAGGGACAGCAGTTGATACCCAATTTTTTCCTATGTATTTTTACACTCAAAACACCTTCAAAATAACACACGCACACACACACACACACACAACACACACACACACACACACACACACACACACACACATATATATATATATATATATATATATATATATATATATATATATATATATATATATATATATATATATATATATATATATATATATATATATATATATATAAGCATACCTCAGTGTTTGGTATTTTCCCCAAAATTTTAAGGATTTTCAAAACTAATTTATTGTCTATTTTAGCAGTTCAAAATAAAATAATTATTCCCAAGATTACCATTTTGGTGAATAACTTGTTTTACTATATTTACACCAAAATATAATTAAGGTGATTTTTTGTATATTTTTATAAATTGGTTTGACATTTTTAAAGCTTAATTGCATATAATTGCAATTTAAGTCTATTTTATGATTGACAATATTTTATAATTATAAATTGGGTCCAGTATTTTTAATCTAATATTTATATATTATTAATTAGCCCAGTAGTTCTAATTTGCTTTTTAAAATCGTTTTTGCTATTTTTCATAAATAAAAAGGGAAGAAATGCTTGTTTAATATTTAGCCTCATCTATTTCAATTATAGCCCCTTTTATATTTCAATTTTAACCCTCATTTGGAGCAATCCCAACCCCAATCCATTTTTAACCTGACCTAACTCATAACCCAACCTCAATGACCCTACCCGGTTCCCAGCAACTCTCTCAAATCTAGTCTATTGATCATTCAAGATCAATGGCCATAACCGACCCTTCCAAAATTAAACCAAATGACCAATCCTAATCCCCTAAATTTCCACCCTTCAGCCACCTTTGAATCTCTTAAGGTTCTTCGGAACCATAGCCTCATCTTACCTTATTCCACCGTGTTTTCACTGGAGTCCATGGATTCTCAGGCCATGGACGGGCTGGACTCGCATCCCTTTACCCTTAAACCATGTTTGCTAGAAGGCTCGAGGCCTGACCTCGATGGTACTCTCTCGGATCTTCTCAGATCCATGGCTTCGAGGCCTCTTCGGTCTTGTTCCGGCTCATCCAAAGCGTTTCTAACTTGATTCTGACTTATCCGACTTTGGATCGGACTTTTTCCAAGCCTTCTCGTTTAGAGTTCTTCTCAAACACCAAGTACTCGAGGTTCTCTATGATTTTTTTTAGATCTGGTATGAATTTTTGCTTTGCTTAAGTTTCTTAAACATTTTCCCGATTTTTCTTTCAAAAAATTACTTCTATTCGATTAGGGTTTCTGAAAAGGTTCTTAAAGTATTTCTGACACTTATTCTTCTTGTTTTCTTGGTGTTAATCGATATGTGCTACGTTCTTGTTTCTCTTTTCAAACTCACATGTTTTTCTCATGTGTTCTTATGTTTGTTGTATTATGTGATTTTTCTACTGTGCTATGTTCTTTGTTCTACTGGTTTACATATTATGCTCTCACGTGTCTATCTTGTGTGTTCCTTTACCGTATTTTTTGCTGAGTTTTGATCCTTTGTTTGCCTTTACCAGACTTTGTCTGAGTTCTTTCTACATAAGTTTCATCAACTATTATCTCTTGAACTTGTTTAAGTTTTAAGCTTTACTTAAAACGTGTTCCCCATACTTCTAATCAGTATCTACATTCTATTTGCCTTGAACCTGCTATTGTGTTTGTATGTTCTCTCATGAGACTCTGAAAGAGGTCTCTGAGTCTATTTCAATAGTTTTCTTTATCATCTCTATATCGAATTCGAGTTTAAAAACCCAGGATTTGGGCGTTTCTTTGGCAATTTTGAGTTTGTGTTTGGAAAGGAGTTCTACTTTGAAATCCTGAAGTCTTAGAATCACTCCGAGTCTATGAGCTGAATTCGAACCTTTTTCTTTGCTTGTGATTTTGAAACTTGGTTGCTAACTAGCATGACATCCTTTTTGCTTGACATGTCTATGTGCCTTATATATGAGAACTTTTCTTTCAAATGGTTTTACAAAATGTTAATTGATTCTCAATCCATTTAATGTTGCTTACTTCATTGTTACTGATTTTTCCTAATTGAACCTTCCTTTACCTCTCTTTCTGACTTGGTTCATTCGAACAAGGCTTTGAAGTTTGATTTTTACTAGCTGTTTGATTGATTCCCTTTCCATGTTTTTCACATATCAAGTACCATTGGACTTTTGCCTTAAATATCTTTTATGTATTTACCCTTTTTATTGTACTGCTTGGGAAAATATTTTGATTGACCCTTTCCTTAATTATCTTTACCCGTTTGAGATCAGAGTCCCTTAATTAAAGGGATTGATTCCAAGGTTATTTCCTTACCTTTTCTTACCACTATAAAAGGGCCCGTCCCTTCTATACTTTCAACCATCACCACTTACTGATTTTTTTTGAATTTCATACTCTCAATTACAAACTCTTTGAATTCTCTACTCTTATGAGATTTTTTGCATTTCTTGCTCACAAATTGGCTTATAAACTTCTACTTCCATTTGTTTTCCTGAAACTAGTATGTCCCAATTTTGATTCTAGCATCAAAGCCAATGTGTTTACTTACAAGCTTTTATGTCCATACCTACTTTACTGCTTTGTAGAGTTCAACTTCTAAGGTAGTATGCTTATCTCCTGCTATCTCTTGCTGCAATGAATCACTATTACCCATACCCCTTTTATGTGCTTGAGCTATGGTTTAAGGCATGGCACTATACAAGTTATTGGCCATAGATTAAACTGGATCCTTCATATCCTAGTCTCTTTTAATTTCTCATACTCTATTTCCTTATGTGTGCTGAGTTGAGGCATAGCCTGGAAGCATCCAATTTGCTGTCCAGGGCTGAACCTAACGTTCAATAGATCCTAACTCTCTAATTTTTAAGCTGAAAGGATGGTCAGGGGTGTGCCAATATTCCAATTGCTGGGCATGACTACTAGCCTGCCTTGGCATTCCCTAACTCCCCTCTATTGCACTTACACTTACTCTTAGACTCTAAGTTCTGCTCCCCTCCTATGTGCCTTGCCTTGGGACCTTGGGTTCCCTCTGAACTTGGATATTTGAGGGCTAACTTTTTCACACTGCACTATAATCCATATTTGGGGTTTAAGCATTGCCTGGAGTTCTTGAAACTCCTTGGAACTTTGACACATCCCAAATAAGAGAAATCTTTGGAAATATGATCTCTGAAAGTTGGTTTATTGCACATATCAAAATAGGAGTCTGAATTAGGCTCTCATTCGTTGGAATTTTTTATTTCGGATGTAATTTTATTTTTCATGATTAATTCTGGTTTGTAATAATATTGTAATAAACCGCTGGGGTGTTAGTAAAAAAGGGAGGGTCAATCATACAAGAAAAAGGGGTAGACATCATGCCTATAGGTAATTACTCTCTCTGAAATTCATATAATTTATGAAATTCTGCATCTCATCTATAGATCATGCCTATAAGGATTACTATTTCTAAAGTTTTGCATTTTATAAATCACTAAAACTCTACATTTTCATATCGATACTATGTGTATAGGATTTTCTGCATTTTCCGTATAGATACCATGTCTATAAGATTTTGTGCATTTTCATATAGATACCATGGCTATAGGATTTTCTTCATTTGCATATAGAGACCATGTCTATAGGAGTTTTTGCATTTTTCATATAGACACCATGCCTATAGGGCTTTCTGTATTCTGCATATGTCATTAGGCAAACCTATTATAGGATTTGAATAACCAACCAATTGCATATAGACAACCTGCTTATAGGATTTTTGCATAAGCAATAATAGTGTTTAAAATTAGTAACACCTAGAAAGCATGCCTATAGGAGCTATTAACTAAACTTGGAGCTCCAACTCGTCTAAAATCAGTAGCAGTAATGTCTAAACACCTGCAGAACTTGTGCCTTCGTAATAGACCAATCTTTTCTACAATCAACTTACTTCTTTGTTTATGAATTTAATAGATATCATGCAAATAGGTTATGTTTAAGACCTAGGTAAGTCGTTGGGTAAAATCTATAACTGCATCAGTCTTTGATAATTATAACCAGCAGGTAGGCCTAATTCAGACTTATTATCTGAAAATATGTGATAAATCAGCCTGCCTTAATGCTTAAGTTTAATTCAGACCTAATCACTACATGTAAAATGTGTTAAACTATATGTCTTTTTTTGATTTGAGGAGGTTTATTTTATCCTTTAACTGTTATGTGTTCCATAATTATCTTATCTACTTTTGTTTGTTCCCTTAGACTTTTAACCTTTTAAAACTCTGAAAAGCCCAAACTCCCTCCCTTTTTAAGATTAGTAGTTCCAAATGCCTCCGGGATTGATAGGATTTGGACGGTTAGTAGCATGCAATAAGTCACGATTCTATTCCGTGCTTTAATACCTTAACGGGGTAGAAAGGGTAGGATATGGATATGATGACCAGTGCGCTAATATCACATGTGACCCCTCTTCTGAGGAGTGATTGCTGGATATTGCATTGATGTGATCTATATTAATCATAAACCTATGACCCCTCTTCCTTTATCATCTTTCATCTCTTCTTCTAAAACTCTTTAAATCTTTTTCATAAAATTCTGCCCTCTCTACTTACCTTCACAAGTTTTCAACTTATTTGCAATGTTATATGCGAGTCCTTATTTGAGCCTTAATTGCTTATGTGTTTATATGAAGTCACAATTGTAACATGGCTGGGAACCACACTTGTGGATCCTGAGGGGTGCCTAACACCTTCCCCTCAGGATAGTTTCTAGCCCTTACCCTAATCTCTAGTTTCTAAATCAAAAACCCTCTTAGTGTCTTAATTAACTTAATCATTAGGTGGCGACTCTTTAATTCTAATATCCATTTCCCAAAAGGGAACGAGTTATCCTCCCAAATTTCACAAGCCCGATTTCAACTTTAGGAAAAAGGGCGTGACAACTGACAAGTTTATTTATAGGTGTTTTGTATTAGCCTCGTCACTAATCCACCGAGGTTAGACTCGATACTTACCAGTATATGGAATCAGTTGTGCTGATACTACACTCCTTGTGTGGAGAATTAGTACTGGCCCGAGCTGATCGTGAGGTTAGCTGCTGGATTCATCCTATAGGAGATCCAAGGTAGATATGCCAATGTTCGCAAACCCTGGATGCCTTTCTAGACATTTCATTTTACTGTTTCTTTCATTTTGAAAATAGTTGAATTTTTTTCAGACTTTTACTTGTAGTGAAATCTTAGAAGTTCGTGAATTGTGACCCAGATCCGGGTAGTAGAATATATACATTGAGACTGTTATGAATTTCCGCTTTCATCTTTACTCGTTATAGCTTAATTACTATTAATTATTGAAATGTATAATAATTGGCTTAATGAATCTCTAATGTTGGCTTGCCTATCAAGTAAAATGTCAGGCGCCATGATGGTCCCGAGGGTGGGAATTCAGGGCTATAACAAGTTGTGTCTAATGACTTTCTCTTCTCTTTTTGAACATGTACAATTGTTTGGGCATGATGAGTTCTTAAGAAACTCAGGCCCAAGTCCAACATCACTATATTTTGGAAGTTCGAAGTCAGCTGTTGCCCGTTCTTGCTATTGTCGGGCCTTCTCTTTTGATACCCAAAACCAGAGTCCCTCCTCGCCGTTGCTTACTGCCTCACTACCGTAGATTTACTGCCTCATTACTTTTGCCATGTTCTTGTTGTTTTATCTCACACATGTATGCAACAATAATCTTATAAGATTGAATGCTTTACTTTACATCTTAAATCAAGTAAACAACTTAGGCAAGCTATAAAGAACCTAGAAATAAAAGAAGTATTAGTTAGTAGCTAAACCTCCATTTGCTAATACTAAGCTATTTATATCATTAATTTGCTATGTCTTGCTAACTCTTCTTGAAAATTTTGAAGCCCAAAAAATAGTTTAGCAAGAGACGACAACCCTCTTTCAAAAGAAAAATCAGAATTGAATCGTAAGATTGACTTTCTAAAAGAAAATCGACCCATTTTCGAAAAACCAAGGTGTTACCATTAAAATAAAGATTTTCAAAAAAATTCCTCAACTCTAAGATTTCAGAAGCCAAGGTATATCGTAGGCTCAATTTTATAATATCTTCACCTTATCAGAGTAATATGAACATCCATTCTTACAAGACAAAGTGTTTTATAACTTAACTTTTCTTTTCACATTTTTTAAGTACAAACAGTATATTGAAAAAGCTCTTTCAAGCATATATATGCCCACATTATTTTCTAAGATTCCTCTATAAACTCATATCCTCTTAAAATTATGCACCCTTTGTGTAAATATTATGTCCTAATACATATTAAGTCATACCTCTTTAAACACTATTAAGTACAATACAAACAACTAATACTTTGAATTTAGTCGAAGTCCTATGGAGCTACATCAGGTAAATTTTAAGGGATGCCTAACACCTTCCCATTAGAAGAATAAAAAAACTTACCCATAATATCACCGGTTAGTAGACTAATAAAGAGTATAACTTTAGTAATTAAATAGGTACCCTGGTATACCTTTAAACATTAGGTGGTGATTCTCTTTTATCAACAACAGGGAAACCACACGTTAAATCTTATTTTGACTAGTGCAAAATAAGGTGAAACAAATATCTTCGCCATTTTCTTATCGAATCGCAGAAGAATTTGGTGAAGCTTCTGGATACTGCTCAATTGTGTTTCAATTAACAAAAGAGCTCTAGTACGAATAGAAGCTCTTTTGAAATTGTTACCGGACACCAACCTCTACTCTCACACACTATGAATGCCCCAAACATGTCAAAATCTCCTCAAACTACTAGATTCTCAAAGGAATGGAAGCTAAATTTGGAGATAGTGCGGGAATTATCTTGTCAAATCCCAAAAATGGATGAAAACCATGCTGATCAAAATTATCGCTTTGTTGAATACCAAGTAGGAGATAAAGTGATGGTGAAAATTCCAAAGCGATACTTGTTTGTAGGGGTCCATGATCCTCGCATATCGTAAAGTATACATTGGGCCCTTGTCCATTTAGAAGCGTAATGGGAAAGTTACATAGCCGGGTGGATACCCCATGCTAGTGGAAGATTCATCCAGTCTTCCATGTCAGCTTTCTGAAATATTTTTGGGAAAACATGGAGCATCCTTCACGGAGACAACTCACAATAGCCAATATTCGAGGTCCTAATTCAGCTGGGAAAATAAGTGCAGAAGCTATTATCGATGATCGAGTTGTTCATGATTCAAGAAAAGATCACAAAGGGTTCTTGGTAAAATGTTAGGGTTGTGCTACAGAGGAGAATATTTGGGAGAGTGGAACAAACCTTAAAGCCTACAAGAGTTTGATCGATGATTTTCTTGTAAGTAAGACATCGAGGACGCTGCCCACTTAGGTGGTGGAGAATGTCATGGGCGACTTTCTAGCCATGCCCCATGATCCTTTGGGTGCACCACATCGCGTCTTGGCATACCTCCTAACTCCTAGCGCGCCATGGACATCCCCATGGTCTTTGCCGCGTCAAGTGACAAGTGCGCCTGTGCCTATGTCTCCCCATTGATTTCTCTCGTCAACGGCCAGCCGCAGGCAGATGTTAACAACGCCGCGCGTGCAGACTCTGATGCTAAAGACAAGGTTTCTACCAACTTCTACCATGTAGGAATCTAAGTCCTTTTTATTGTAAATATGAAGTAGTTTTATTTCCTATATTTCTATTGTGTCTCTCTAGCTTAGTTATATCATGTTCTTTAACTTTGGTTTATTTTTTTAAGCATTATGGGGGGGGGGGGGGGGGGGGATCAAGTAGTCAAACTTTCAAGTAACCAAACAATTCTTTGTATTGGTGTATCTCCTCATCGACACCGTGTTACCTTTCTGTAATAAATTTCATTAATGCAATCAAGTTTTTATTCATTCTCATTCTCTTTTCTATTCTCTCAATGGCTCTTGACTTTGATTTTTTTTGTACGACACAGTCAGCCTCGTCTAGCATACAGAGGGGATCCTAGTTGACGGATAGTAACCGCACATATATTGGTTGCTTAGCCTTACACATCCCTTCCAAGAAATCACAGGAAGGCCCCGTGTAACAGTAAAAATGTCCTATAGAATAGTACTAATGTATATGGATTAATTATCTTATTAAGGATCGGCCAATTGATGGTATAATAATATTAATTATTTTCAAACATAAAATTCTGTGTAAAACAATATAATGTATGGTAGGCTACATAAGATAAATATTCGCATCATAACTTATACTATTTTTAGTTGGCAGTATTAAATAATACCGTCATTAAGATACAAAAAGTGGTATTATTCTATGTGAAAATATAATATGTAGAATAAATATATATATATATATATATATATATATATATATATATATATATATATATATATATATATATATATATATATATATATATATATATATATATATATATTAGCATTTATAGCTTGTTTGGATAGTTGTTACGTATCGTTTCATAATATGTCATATCGTACTGTATTGTATTGTATTGTATAATATCGTTTGATAAATACAATGTTTGGATAGATTGTATCGTTTTCCATCATTTTATGATATCACACATCATCAATATGGAGAATAAACTTGAATATTAAAAATAAAAATTATGATATAGGGTTAATTTATTATATAAAAAGTAGGGTAAATAATAAAATAAATTATTTAACAATAATGAAGGGTGAGATTGAGAGAAAAGACAAGGTAACGACGCGACCACACCAAATCGGTCTTTACAAAAAGTGGCACATTTCACCGTTATGTAGGGATAAATCTAACGATACGATATAATAAAATTTAAGTAAAAATCAAAACAAATATCGTATTTAATGTAACAATACAATCCGATATAATAGGTATCAACCATCCAAACAAGCTGTTAAAAATATAACAATTAAACTATCTAAAGACAAAAATATCCTTTTTGAGTAAACAATTCATATCCTCTTTGTTACTACTATTAATTATGAATCACTATCATCTTCGCATAACCAACGTGTGAACCAAATAATCCTTAGTACTAGTATTATGAATTTATGGTACCTCGATGTTAGCCCCTAATATTGAGACTTGACGGATGTCGGGCAGAATTCATGTCAAGGGCTTGTGCATTTCCCCTTGACATGGTTCGTTGAAGTGCTGGCAAGCACTGTACAAGGTTGGGCGTGTGTCTAAGTTGGTGATGGACTTAGGCAAGGTAGCTAGGCAAGGCAACTTGAGTGTTGGCAAGGTAGCCTTGGTTCGTGGTCATCGGCAATGAAAAACATAAGCATGGCACTTGACAAAGACATGCGCGGATCAGTGGGACGTCTTAATTTATAGCAGGGCGTGACTATGAAATTAAGGGCGAGTCAAGGTCTAAGGCAAAGCTGGGCTGGAGACAAAAAAACATTGGCAAAGCTGGAGGCAATTGTGCATGGCATGTGACGAAGTGGTGAGCAAGGCATGTGCTTGGAAGTTGAAGACATGTGCCAAGCACATGAGCTGTTGGCTACAAAGAACTGAAGATAAGGCCATTTCGTGGGAAAGGTTTGAATTTCGAATTCAAACATATTTGGCTCCTTATTTTAGTTAAGACATGTGCATGGCACATGGTGGAAACTGCCCATAACTACCCATAACTGCCCCTTTGTAAACTGCCATTGGCATCCCCTTGTTATATGTTGTATTTCATTTTTTGGCAAACCAAGTAGCATAACATATGTGAGCCAAGTCTAAAACGCGAGTCCTTTGTATATTCTGCGAGAATTAATTAAAGGATGTGTTTTTACCCGTAAATTCTGTGTGTTCTTAGTTTGGCTAAAGTCTGAAAATTCTAAGTCAGGCTGTGTGTGTGCGAAAAAAGTTAAGGCTAAGTGGCTGTGTTTTGCCGCTTCCACGCGGTGTCAATCTTTGCAAAAAATTGGCCCTGTAACAACTGGTATCAGAGCTTTGGTCGCAACTTGTGGCCATGGCTGGTGGGTCTACTTCAGACTTATGTGATAGAGTGCAACGGTTGGAGGCGCTAATCGGCGTGACTGATGATCCTTTAGATTTGGTAGATTTGATTACACAGATTTACCGTCTAAATGATGGGGTAGATCAGTTTTGCGATGGGATCCAACAAACTTGTGAGTCAACGGATGACAAAGTTGAAGACCTGAAGAAGGAGGTCGAAAACTTGAATGCCGAAATCACTGTTCTTCGACGGGCATTGGCTGCTCAAGGCCAAGGCAATGAAGAACGCTCGAAGGTAAAGATTCCTGATCCAAAGGCGTTTGGTGGAGCGCATAGTGCAAAAGAGTTGGAAAATTTTTTGTGGGATATGGAACAATATTTCGTGGCTGCCAAAGTTCCAAATTCGGAGAAGGTCACAATTACTAGCATGTACCTAACGGGAGATGCTAAATTGCGGTGGAGAACTCGTATGGCAGACGATGAAAGTGCGGGCAGACCGAAAATTGATACATGGGAGAAACTCCGAAAATAAATGAAGGACCAATTCTTTCCTAGCAACGCATCTTGCTAGATATCGTTTGAAACGCTTGCGGCAAACATGATATATTCGCAATTATATTAAGGAATTCACTTCCTTAATGTTGGATATTTAAAACATGTCGGACGGCGACAAATTGCATAACTTCATTTCTGGAATGCAAGCATGGGCGCATAATGAACTTAGGAGACAGAACGTGAAGGATCTCCCAAGTGCAATTGCTGTAGCGGATTCCTTGGTGGATTATCGCAGCACCCGTACTCTTTCTGATATTCCTTCTACTTCAAAACCTAAGAAACGGGTGGAGAAGAAAGCGTAATGGAGGAAGGAAGTTAGAAAAGAAGTCGTTGAAGAGGGCACGGCAATTGATGGGGCTGTTCAAAATAAAGGCGTCGGAAACAGGAAACTTGATGGTTGCTGGACGTGCGGAGGACCTCATCTTGCCAAAAACTGCCGAATCGGGGGCGGGTAAATGCTTTGCTTGCTACAGAAAATAATCGGGATGGAGAAGGCCAAGAATTTGTTGCGGCCTTAGTAAATCCTTTGCAATTGTTGAATGTTATCTCGTTGGTGAATGCTACAAGTAACGAGACAAACCCTCATTCCTTGCTGATGCACATCAAAATGAGAATTGGGGACAAAAATATGATAGCTATGGTAGATACTGGCGCTACTCACACCTTTGTTTCTGCCAATTTGGTGCATAAGTATGGATTGAGAGTGTCGAAATGTCCCTCTTACATGAAGACTGTGAATGCCAAAGCACAAGCCATTGTGGGTATGACTTATGATGTTCTTATGTCTGTTGGGAACTGGAAAAGGAAGGTCAATTTGATGGTGATTCCTCTAGAAGAGTTTGAGGTGATCCTTGAATTGACTTCATGCGAAAACATCACTTTGTTCTAATGCCTCACTTGGACGGAGTGATGATCATGAATGATATGGCTCCTGGTTTTGTGAAAGTTGTTTATCCTTATGGAAGAGAAGAAATTCAATGGAAGGCTTCGTTAATTTCTGCCATGACGGTTGAAAAAGGTTTGAAGAAGGGAGATGAGACTTCCCTTACTGCTGTGGTTGAAATGAAGCCTGATGTTAAGGTTGAAGTGCCGGACTGCGTTGCTCAATTTTTGAGTGACTTTGTTGATGTGATTCCACCAGAGTTGCCTAAAAATCTGCCACCACGGAGGGCTATTGATCACAAGATAGAGTTGATGCCGGGTTCGATGCCTCATGCTCAACCTCCATATCGTATGGTGCTGAAAGAGTTGGCTGAATTGCGGAAACAATTGAACGAGTTGCTTGATGCGGGGCTGATTCAGCCATCTAAAGCTACTTTTGGTGCACCTATTTTATTTCAAAAGAAACAGGATGGGACGCTACAGATGTGTGTTGATTATAGGGCGTTGAATAAGGTGATGGTGAAAATAAATATCTTGTTCCGTTGGTGCAAGACTTGATGGACAGATTGAGCAAGGCATGCTGGTTCACGAAGCTTGATTACGGTCTGGTTATTGGCAGGTACAGATAGCTGAAGGTGATGAGCTAAAACTACTTGTATTACGAGGTATGGCTCATATGAATTCCTCGTTATGCCGTTCGGATTGACAAATGCCCCTGCTACGTTTTGCAACCTCATGAATGATGTGCTGTATGAGTACTTAGATGACTTTGTCGTTGTATACTTAGACGACATTGTTATCTATAGTCGGAATTTGGATGGACATATGTCACACTTGATAAAAGTGTTGTCTCGGTTGAGGGAGTACAAGCTGTATGTGAAAATGGAGAAGTGTGAATTTGCTAAACATGAGATCAAATTTCTTGGGCACTTGGTGAGCCAAAATCAGAGGCGGATGGACCCGAACAAGGTGCAGGTCATTGTGGAGTGGCAGGTGCCTAAATATGTGAAATAATTGATATCTTACCTTGGGTTGGCTAATTATTATCGGAAATTCATTGCTGGTCCAAATTGGACATAATCTTTTATTTTTATCATGCTATTCTAGTATATGCATACAAAATGTATTGGGGTTATGAAAAGAATCCTTTTGTTTACAGTCTTATCTATTCTGATAAAAAAGCGCTCTTAGTTCAGTTCGGAAGAACGTGGGTCTCCAAAACCCGATGTCGTAGGTTCAAATCCTACAGAGCGTGATTTTTTTCTTATTAGATCGAATTAGAATAAAATAGATTCATTCAGTAACTTTCACAACAATAGGAATTTGACCTCCTGTGCATGTGAATTAAAGAAAGGAGGAGGTCAATCAAAAAGAGATGTTAATTAATCAAAGGTCCAACTGATCACCACGCCTATATTGTAAATATGCAGTTACGAATAATCCAGCCAAAGTAATAGGAATTAGACCTAACACAATTCCAAATAGAAAAACTTCAATCATTTTTATTTGTTTGAAAGGTTACTCAAAGAAAGTTGCTCCTTTGACGGATTTGTGAAGAAGAATGTTAAATGGGATTGGTCGGAAAAATGTTGTGCTGCATTTGGTGTGTTGAAAGAAGCCATTGCCTCAGAACCAATCTTGCGGCTTGCTGATTTTGAGTTGCCGTTTGAAGTGCATACAGATGCGTCCAACAAGGCTGTTGGAGGCATGCTGGTTCAAGAAGGTCATCCTGTGGCCTTTGAAAGCAGAAAGCTGAATGAAGTAGAGCAAAGGTATTCGGCTCATGAAAAAGAAAGGGTTGCTGTTGTTTATTGCTTACAAATCTGGCGTGGTTACTTGTTGGGAACAAAGTTTTTCGTAAGGACGGACAATGTGGCAAATACTTTCTTCAAAAATTAGAAGAAATTGAGTCCAAAGCAAGCACGTTGGCAGGAATTTTTAGCAGAATATGATTTTGTGTGGGAGCATAATCTTGGAAAGCACAACCAAGTTGCGGATGCCTTGAGTTGAAAGGAAGTCTTTGCTGCTGTTTATTCCATTACGAGACTTGAGTCAGATTTTGTTGATAAAATCAAGTCATTTGCTATGAATGATCCATTGTACATAAAGACAATGAATCATGTGAAGGAAGGTACTGTGAGACGGTACCACTTGGTGATGGACTGCGTTGTGAGTTGTTGAAAGAGACGCATGATACACTTTGGGCTGGTCTTACAGGCATTGAGAGGATGATGGCGCTGCTGTCGCAATATTATTTCTGGCCAAAGATGGAACAAGACGTTGAAGCTTATGTGAAAAGCTGTCTTGTTTGTCAACTTGATAAAACTGAACGGAAGAAAGAAGCTGGGTTGTTACAACCTTTTCCAATTCCTGAAGAGACGTGGCAATCCGTTTCAATGGATTTTATCAACGGGTTTCCTAAAGTCAATGGTCTATCTTTGATTATGGTGGTAGTCGACAGGTTTTCGAAATATGCTGCCTTTATAGCCACTCCAACGGAATGTCCCTCTAAAGTTGCTGCAGAATTATTTTTCAAGCATGTGGTGAAATATTTCAGTATGCTAGAGGATGTTATTAGTGATCGGGATGCAAGGTTCACATGCAGGTTTTGGACTTACTTGTTCAATTTGCTGGGCACGAATTTGAAGTTCTCAACGGCGAACCATCCCCAAACTGATGGCCAAACCGAACGAATCAATCATCTGCTAGAAGAGTACTTGAGGCATTTCGTGACTGCGAGTCAACGAAATTGGGTTGAGTTATTAGATTGTGCACAGATGTCTTACAACTTGCACAAGTCTTCATCCACGGAGAAGAGTCCATTTGAGATTATTTTGGGGGGGGGGGGGGGCAGCCAAGGCTACCTACGAAGATGGTACAGCAAAAGACTGGTGGGAAATGTCCTGCAGCATATCGTTATGGGTTTGATAGGCAAATGGTGATTGATGAAGCTGCAGACAGTTTGAAAGTGGCACAGAAACGCATGAAGAAATATGCTGATCAGCATAGGCATCCGTTAGAGTTCAAAGTAGGCGACAAGGTATTGATGAAACTTACATCGTAAATCTAGAAAAAGATAGACAGCAGGGTAAGGCATAGAGCCTTGGTTGCGAGATATGATGGTCCATTCGAAGTGGTTGACAAGGTAGGCGAAGTTGCTTACCGGTTGAAGCTGCCGGAAAGAATGAAGATTCACCCTACTTTCCATGTGAGTTACTTGCGGCCTTATGTGGAGACTTGACGGATGTCGGGCAGAATTCATGTCAAGGGCTTGTGCATTTCCCATTGACATGGTTCGTTGAAGTGCTGGCAAGCAATGTACAAGGTTGGCGTGTGTCTAAGTTGGTGATGGACTTAGGCAAGGCAACTTGAGTGTTGGCAAGGTAGTCTTGGTTCGTGGTCATCGGCAATGAAAAACATAAGCATGGCACTTGACAAAGACATGCGCGGATCAGTGGGACGTCTTAATTTATAGCAGGGCGTGACTATGAAATTAAGGGCGAGTCAAGGTCTAAGGCAAAGCTGGGCTGGAGACAAAAAAACGTGGGCAAAGCTGGAGGGAATTGTGCATGGCATGTGACGAAGTGGTGTGCAAGGCATGTGCTTGGAAGTTGAAGACATGTGCCAAGCACATGAGCTGTTGGCTACAAAGAACTGAAGATAAGGCCATTTCGTAGGAAATGTTTGAATTTCGAATTCAAACGTATTTGGCTCCTTATTTTAGCTAACACATGTGCATGGCACATGGTAGAAATTGCCCATAACTGCCCCTTTGTAAACTGTCATTGGCAGCTCCTTGTTATATGTTGTATTTTGTTTTTTGGCAAAGGCAAGTAGAATAACATATGTGAGCCAAGTCTAAAACATGAGTCCTTTGTATATTCTGCGAGAATTAATTAAAGGTTGGGTTTTTACCCGTAAATTCTTTGTGTTCTTAGTTTGTAAAGTCTGAAAATTCTAAGTCAGACTGTGTGTGTGCGAAAAAGTTAAGGTTGAGTGGCTATGTTTTGACGCTGCCATGTGGTGTCAATCTTTGCGAAAAATTGGCCCTGGAACACTCCATATCATGTTGGAAAATCAAACGACCCTACCACGTTACGAGTGATCTGTTTTTATCCTACCCCAAGAAACTTGCATGAATAAAGGGCTTATATGACAATAATTCAAAATCTAACAGGGTTCAAATAACACCTTCTGAAACTTTGTTGGGCCAAATGGTAAATATTTAGTGTACCTTATTAAGACACTCTCGTATCTCATTATCAACATACACCAAATGGATATGCATATATATATATTGATTATTCACCACAATTACAATCCCTTCAACACGCTGAGGTCTCTCTCGTTCAACAATGGCTTCTACAGCTACACCCTCTACTCTCACTCCATCGTCACTTCTCTCACAAGAACTCAACCCCAATTCTCTGCTTTTCAAACCAAAGCCTCTCCTTTTCACACCCCACAAGCCCTTTTCTCTACACCCACTAATCCTCCATTACAAAGAAAGGAAGTCCAATGGACCTATTGTTGCTGCTGCTGCTATGGCTGCTGAAGCTGAGGTTGATGAGGCTGTTGACGAAGAAGGTGGAGAAGCCGCTGTTGCTGTTGCAATTCCAACCTCTAAGCCTAAGAAAGGCAAAGCTGCTCTGCCTTTGAAGAGGGATAGAGTATGTTGACCAACTTATATTTTTCTGGTTGATTTTAGATATTAAAGATTGTTTTTTTACGTTGTTATATGTGGGTTTTGCTTAATTTTTGTATTTTGTTGATTCTTGTGATGATATTACTATGAAAGCAACTTCTTTTGCCCATGAAGAGGGACAGAGTATGTTGAGCTACTAATCTTTTTCTTGTTGATTTTATGGATTTAGATGTGAAAGATTGTTTTTTTTCGTGTTTTATGTGGGTTTTACTTAATTTTTGTATTTTGTTGATTATTGTGATGGTATTACTTTAAAAATGATTTCCCTCAGGGGTTAGCTCAATTGGCAAAGGTTGGAGGACTTAGGTCACAGGTTCGAGCCGTGTGCCAAGAGAACTAACTCTGGTATTTAAGTGCAGAAGGTTAGAGGGTGGCCCGTCATCCCCTTTTTTTTTTTTTTTTTTGATATCTCGTGTTTAAACAATAATCACAGTAAAAATGACTTCCTTGCTCCTGTATAGGGATTAGAGTATGTTGAGCAACTATCTTTTTCTTGTTGATTTTATGTATTTTAGATATGAAAGTTTTTTTTTTCCGGTGTTATGTATGTGGGGTTTGCTTAATTTTTGTAATTTGTTGATTCTTGTGATGGTATTGCTATAAAATGAATTTCTTTGCTCATGAACAGCGATAGAGTATGTAGTAACTCTCCATTTCTTGTTAAGTTTATGGATGTTAGATGAAAGATTGGTCCTTGTTTGTTTGTATGATATGTGGGTTTTGCTGAAGTTTGTATTTGTTGATCTTTGTGATGATATTACTGTCAAAATGACCTGTTTTGGCATTTTTTGGTTCATTTTTTTGGGTGAACTTGTCTGAGTTTCTTTGCTTATGTAAATTTGGTCAATAGTGATTTAAACCCTACAGGTCTGTCTGGTGCAATGATTAGATAATTCAATAATTTATTATAATGTAGTAGGTGATTTCTTCGTCTTGGTGGACTGAGCAGTAAGTAACAAGTATCCAGTGGATTCAAGAAAAATTATGCATAATACCGGGATTATGAAGTGGAATTAAATCATACGTAGATTACAATTTCATAGCAAGGGAAAAGAAATAATGGTCAGGCCGTTAGGGAGACTATATTTATCTTGTGGTTGGCAAGTCACGTCACAATTTTGCAGTCTTATGCTATGTATCATTTCAACGGATGCTAGTTTTTTGTATGCTTACTGGCAAGTTATGAAACAGGTTTTTCCACAACCCATGCTTTCCTGTTTGTATCGGAGGACAATTTTATCGTAAGTTACTTTTGATGTAATACTAATAAAGTGTGGTAGAAGAATCTTTTTTTAGAAAGTGGAATCATGATGGAAAAGATCAATCACCAATAACGAACAATCAAATTTTTGATGTAGCATGTGCTAGGCTATGAGTAGCAGAATTGAAATAGGCTATTTAAACCTCTTCATGTGATCCTTGTCCTAGTCTTTATGACATCTTAAGTATATATGCAGTCTAGTGGTTGAATATCTAACATGTTTCTGCATTTGCTTCTTTCTTTCGATCAGTAGTGGATGTCACCCTACAGGAGAAGAACCTTGCACTTTCCTGATGCTATTTGTGGAAGATCATCTCTATTGATTTTCAAACTACATTTCTGATATACTTTTCTTTAGCTGTTACCTTAAGCATCAAAATTCTCTGTTTTTCCCTCTCTTATTTACCCCATTGTTCCATCTATTTCTCATAAACTGGTTGCTTTTTCTTTCTTCATGATAATTAGACACGGTCAAAGAGGTTCTTGGAGATTCAAAAATTAAGAGAAATCAAGAAAGAGTATGACTTGAAGACAGCTATAGAACTGCTTAAAACAACAGCTAGCACAAAGTTTACCGAAACAGCTGAAGCCCATTTCCGTCTCAATATTGACCCAAAATACAATGATCAGCAGCTTAGGGCAACTGTAAGTTTTCATTCATCATCAATACATACTTCAAAGTTTCTATTGCGTGTATGATTAGCATCTCCAATTGTGATGACTTGTTTATTGCAGGTTAATTTGCCCAAGGGAACAGGTCAAACTGTTAAAGTGGCTGTTCTTACCCAAGGTACTTCCTTAAGATATATTTTGTGTGAATCTATTGTGATAGTAAGCTAATAGATTGATCTTCAGTTTTAAAGATTGTCTCACTAATGCCCCGAAAGCAACGCATACTTTTTGAAAGCTAGAAGGAAAAATTGGCCTCTGAATTATAATTTATTGCCTGCAGTCACTGGCATCATCTCTCATCTTCAAGGGAATATACTGCACTGTAAATATGTTCTCATATGCCTGAACTTTATCCTTCTATCACTGCCCATAGGAAAAGTCAACTCTGGTTCTTCTCTAGACTATCAAAGACAATCCTCCAATGTACTTTTACGTTCCTATTCCATTCTTCTTGTCCTTTTTCCTTGGCAATGTGAAACTGTTCGCCTCAGTAATTGTATCGTCTTCTCTTTTTCATTGAAACTACTTCTTTTCTCCAGCAAATGGTTCTGCACTCTTTCAATTTGTAGATATTATTTCTATCTGTAAAAGTAGTGCTCAGAGGCGCACCTGATGAACAGTTTTCATTTGTGAAGCTTCAAGCTGCATATGATGCATTACCTAATGTACTAATATTGATACGCTTGAAATGAAGCATTGGTTTTAGTTTGCCCATGTTTTATTTACTTAAAGAAGTCTAATTCAATATTTATTACCAATGATATCTTTGATGAAGCTATTGTCTTTCATGCTTCTCTATTTGATCTTGAAGCTTTGCTCTTTCCTCAAATTGCAACCAATTACTCCATCCGTTCCAATTTATGTGAACCTATTCGAATGGGCATGGAGTTCAAGAAAAAATGAGGACATTTTAAATTTGTGGTCCTAAACAAGTCAAAAAGGGGCCCAAAGTATTTGTGTGGTTATAAGAGCTTCTCATTAAGAGTAGAATTGTAAGTTTAAGCTAAATTGTTTCTAAATTTAGAAAGGGGTCATTTTTTGGAACGGACAAAAAAGAAAATAGGTTTACGTAAACTAGAACGGAGAGAGTAGTAGTTTCTACCCCTTGAGTGCAGTAAAAACTTTTATTACGTCACTTACCCTGTGTAGAAGTCCTCTCTATTTGGAAAAGGAGGCACCTGCCTCAAGATACTACGAGATCATCATACCGAGAGACATGTTAAAAATAAATGAAACAAAAGACTCCAATGAGGTATTCTAAAAAAAAGATGGATCACTTGTGGTCTTCCTTTTCCAGTGTGATTGTTTTGTCTAGTTTTAGTGACCCTACGTACTGAATGCACTATGCTAGTCTCTTGTTGCATTTGGGATGTGGTCAAATGGTAGTTATAGACTGTTCTGGTCTTGAAATATTTCTTTGGAATTGTAGTCTCTATTATGTGCGCTAATTGTGTTGCAGCTAAAATTCTACAGGTGAAAAGTTCGATGAAGCAAAAAATGCAGGAGCTGATCTAGTGGGTGGAGAGGATTTGATAGAACAGATAAAGGGAGGATTTATGGATTTTGACAAATTGATTGCGACACCAGATATGATGCCTAAGGTGTTTCTCTAGTCTTTGCTAAGATAATGGTGTGACACCGTGACTTTCCTTTTGTGTTCAATTTGATATCTCTTTTCATCTTAATTCTTTCTTCGAAAACCAGCCAACAAACTCTTGCTTCTTGGTTTTTAGAATTTAATATTGAAGTGTCCACTGCAGTCTAAGAGTGACTGTCCTGAGTCAACTCAGATGGCTTGGTGAAAAGCTCTCAGCTGGCTTTTCCTTTTCTTCTGAAAACTTCTTTGTTAACTTGTTTTGGTTGAGTGAAACATAATTTTGTTAAATTTTCATAGAAGCTTCTGTTACTCGCAGTCTTTCTCTATCCTTCGGTATACCTTTTTTTTCATACCTTTTGCTAAGTTGGTGCTCAAAAAATTCATCAAACTCAAAATCTGGTTAGTTATCAGAGCAAACCTTCTTTCTTTAAAAAGTTAATTTTAAAGTTTCATATTTTTACTTTGTGCTCTTCTATACGCTTCATGCGAATATTTTTCACACAGTAATGCTGCAGGATGGAGGGCTATAGTGACCCTAGCTTAAGCTGAGCGATCAATCATAGAGGCTCCCCAGCCCATCTTTCCATTTTAAGGCTGCCGCATCTCTTTAAGTTACTTTTGTCTCGGAACATTTTTTTAATTTTCTCCTGAACATATTTGCGGCTCATTTTGCGTTATTCTTTTGTGGATTCATATTAATACATTCTCTATCATTTGCGACAGGTCGCTAGCTTAGGTAGGATTCTGGGACCTAGGGGACTCATGCCGAACCCAAAAGCTGGTACTGTCACTACAAATATACCTCAGGTGAAGAATCAGTATTTTCTGCTAGTGGAAAAAGTTAATCAGAATACTGTCTTTTTATGTTCAAATTTCTCTTTGTAGAATGGAGTAATGCCTAGATCATTATATAAAATAAAAAATGGAAAAGTGCATATATGCTAGCTGAAGGCATTCAGAGTTACAAATTGCAGAACAATGTAATACTCGCAGGCTGATGATTTGCTTATTGAACCATTTTTCAAGCATGTAAACTGATTAATATTTCTTCCAGGCTATTGAAGAATTCAAAAAGGGTAAAGTAGAATACCGAGCAGATAAAACTGGAATTGTTCACTTACCATTTGGGAAAGCAAATTTCTCGGAAGAAGACCTTATCATAAACTTCATTGCTGCAGTGGTATGTTTTATGCTTTCCTTCTACTTCTTGTTCAAGAGTTGTTGAAATGTACATATGTTTAAAATTCATTCAACTGCATTTCTTTGAATAACAGAAATCAATAGAAGCAAACAAACCATCAGGTGCAAAAGGAGTTTACTGGAAGAGTGCACATGTATGTTCATCGATGGGGCCATCCATTCGGTTAAACGTAAGGGAGATGCTCGAGTACAAGCTTCCGAACACTTAATTGTTGACCTACACATGTATATTGCATCTTCTGTCTTCTACCTAGCTTCTTCGGCACCTTAACTGAGCTTCCATTGTGAGGGTTAGGATACAAAGTAGGTGGAGTTCGAGAGGAGATTCAATGCCATATTATCAATAGTTGCTCGGAAGCTTTCTTAGGCCCGGTTGCTAAAAAAGTATTCTTGTTTGATAATGTCGATTTTTTGTGCAATTTAATTCTCTGTAGGTGCTAATGCATATCATGTTATAATTCGCCAAAGGGTGAAGCTAAGTCAAATTCAGAGGTTTCCTACACTGCAAGATTCTTATTCATGGTCATGTCTGGGTTTGTCCCAACAGTTGATGGGGGTGAATAAACCTGATAGTTTCAGTTTTTGTTGCTTATATCCAGGAGAAGAAAAAGTCAGATTATTTTCTGGTCCATATAAGACAATATAGCCCAATCACATAATCGGCCCAATCTGTATCGGAGCCAACTTAGTCCGCCAACTTAGTCCGTCACCAGAATAAGCGATATTCACTGGGCCAAGAGCACCGCCAACATCTATTGGCGATGAAGTTGGGAGCTAGTTCATTTGGTGAGCAGCTTGTTGTCCTTGTTATAGATGAGGGTTCAAATCGTATGTACGACTTTCCCTAGCTTCTCCCTCTTATTGTTTTCCTTTCCCTCCCCTCAGCTGCCCTACTCGGTAGTCGTGAAGTAATTACTTGATTGGGATAATAAAAATAAAATCTTAAGAAATAGAAAAGAATCCAATGCACTTGCGATTAAATTATCATTATCAAAAAAATCTAAGAGCAGAACTCTTCGATAATGAACATTTTATTATTTAAAGAAATGACTGACAACCTATAACCCTCATATGTCCACAGAGTGCAATTAAAAATGTTATTGAGTATGTGTAGTTTTGTGGGATTATACTGAGTTGTTGTTGATGAGTATGTGTAGCTTTCCATAATTGTTAAAGGGATATGGATAGACACGAATCTGGGGTCTTTGCCCCTAAAATTAAAATTTAACAACAAATTGAGGGTCATGTTCTATTAAATAATGAATATAGCAATTCAAGAACGTGACTATGGAAAAGGGGAAAGGGTTTACAAATCTTCTATTTTCTCTTCTTGATGACAGAGAAATTAAGATTCCTTTGACGGTCTGTATAAAGTGCCTGTGAATACAATACCATCACTATTACCCTCTACACTATTTTATCCATTTCGCTGATTACGGAATTTAAAATATTTATTTGACTTGTACTATATGAAAAAGAATTATATACCTCCATCAGATTTCATCTTATAATACATACTTTCCCTATGATGTCAAACCTTATATGAACTTTTCTTGTTTCTTATTTTTTCCAACAAAAGTACATTTGAAACATAGAAATGGACATGTTCGCCATTTATGGCTAGTTTTATTTTTAATCTATTTTCTGTGACAAACTAACCAGGCCTTCTGTTGATAATTATACTAAGAACACTGTAACTATTACCCGACTCAACTGTCGAGGGAAATTCATTTTCAGTACAGTTATTAACACAAGGGGATAAAACAAAAGAGGGTTAATGATATATCCTTAAGCTTTCAAAAACATCATGCTACTGATAGGCTTTGCCAAACAATTTGCTACACGATTGACTTCTGTATAGGTATGCTTCATTTCCAGATTGCCAAAGTTATGCATCATTTAATATTGATGGATGTATACACGTATAACCTCTAGTTATGTTTTTGAGAGGTTATAAAAGTTAATTCCTATAACTATACATTTCTTAGGGCAAGGCAGGCCGATGTACAAGGCATCCTGTGTTCATGCAGAGTTCGGGGAAGGGGCCGCATCCAAGAGGTGTGATATAAACAACAACAACAACAACAACTACCCAGTATACTCCCACCAGGTGGGGTCTGGGGAAGGTAATATGTAGACGAGCCTTACCCCTACCCGAAAGGGCAGAGAGGCTGTTTCCAATCGACCCTCGGCGCATAGGATAAAAGGAAAAACAGCAGTAAAACAAAAACAAAGACAAAAACAAAAACAATAGAGCATTAGCAACTCCCGCAGAAATAGCGTAAATAATTATCTAAACATAAGAAACATAAATACAATCGCATGCAATAATATCATACAGTAACTACCATAACTAACAACCATATGGGGGACATAAGCTAAAACACAAATCATCTATGGTTAACCCTGCTGACCCACACCCAACCCCGGATGAGGCGTACGAAGAACTCTAGGAGCCCCTAACCTACAACCCTAATTCTAGACCTCCAGACTCTCCTATCACGGGTCATGTCCTCGGAAACCTGCATCCTAGTCATGTCCTGCCTAATCACCTCTCCCCAACTCGAACCCCTAACCTACAAAGACAACTTTACCATTGCTCTAAGGCTTCCCTTCTATACATTTCATAGACAGATACAAATAAGATCGAATTCACGTCAGATCTTCAAAAATGTCATTAATTGGTATTTTAACCAAGTGGTCTTCCCAAAGGTCTTTGTTATGTCATCCGAATAGTAGCGCCAAAAACCTTTACTACCATGCATAGTCAAAGAAAGGGGAAAATTAGAAGAAACTAAACAGCCTATCAAAAAGGGGAAGAAGAATAATTTCTTTATAAATAAAGGAATGATTAAAGTATGCAATATGTCCGTTTAATAAGATAAAAGCTGAGAAGCTGTTGATGAATGTGCTGTTATATATTTGCAATTTGCAGTAATTTATACTAACAAAACCCGCCTTGGCCAATGGCTCAAACCTCAAAGGTATTCTTCTCTTTTGACAGGATTTTATATTGAAAAAGACTACTGCACCATGTGCTCAAATTATATTACAACCTACTTAAAATAATGGCCAATGGCCATTGTTTTGTTTGAGCCTCTGTATTATAAAAAGGGGGCTCATCTGTAATTGGAAGACACAAATTACATAGATAACAAAGCAAATGAATAGTTTCCGAACTCTTCTCTTCTTATCTTGGTTTCTTACTGCCCATTTCTTCTGTTTAGTAGCCATAGCAGAGAGAACAACATACATTGTCCACTTGGACAAGTCTTTAATGCCTAAGGGGTTTTCTAGTCACCATCACTGGCATTCTTCCACCATTGACTCCATCAAGATTGTAACTCCTGCTTCACTTAATAGCCGCCATCCTGTTCCAAAGCTTCTGTATTCTTATGACAATGTCTTCCATGGCTTCAGTGCTGTTTTGTCTAAAGATGAGCTAGAAGCTCTTAAGAAGTCCAAAGGTTTTATTTCAGCTTATAAAGATAGGTCTCTTGAAGCTCACACGACACGTACCTCTGATTTCTTTAGCTCAACCCCTCCTCTGGGCTATGGCCAGCTTCTGGTTTTGGCCAAGATGTGATCATTGGTGTTCTTGATGCTGGTGTCTGGCCGTAGTCTGCTAGTTTCAGAGATGATGGGATGCCTGTAATCCCTAAAAAATGGAAAGGAATTTGTAGGCCGGGCACGGAGTTTAATACTTCATTGTGCAGCAGGAAACTCATCGGGGCCAATTACTTTAATAAAGGACTACTGGCTAGTAATCCTGATGTGAACATTTCCATGAATACCGCAAGGGACACCGGCGGTCATGGCACCCATGTCGGTTCTATTGCTGCAGGTAATTTTGTCAAAGGAGCTTCATATTTTGGATATGCTCCTGGAATAGCAAAAGGGGTTGCGCCCCGAGCTAGACTTGCTGTGTATAAGTTTAGCTTTGATGAAGGGGAATTCGCTTCGGATTTGATTGCGGCTATGGACCAAGCTGTTGCAGATGGTGTTGACATGATATGCATTTCTTATGGCTGACGCTTTATTCCTTTGTATGAAGATACTATTGCAATAGCTGCTTTCGGTGCCATGGCCAAGGGTGTGTTGGTTTCTGCTTCTGCAGGAAATCGTGGTTCTGGTATGGGAAGTTTAAACAATGGAGTACCATGGATATTCACCGTGGCATCAGGCCATACTGACCGTTGGTTTTCAGGGACGCTGACCCTGGGAAATGGCTTAAAGATTAGGGGATGGAGCTTGTTTCCAGCAAGAGCTATTATTAAGGATTGGCCTGTAATTTACAACAAGACACTGTCTGCTTGTGATTCAGTTGAATTATTAGCCGAAGTACCTGATAGAGGTAGCATCATTATCTGCCGGAGGAGTGTGGATGCAGAGGAAGTCTCTAGCCAAATGACCTCAGTTGCAGAGGCCAGAATCGGAGCAGCCATCTTTATTACTGAAGATCCAGCAATATTAAGGTCCACTGAATTTCCAAATCCTCGAGTTGTTATAACCCCGAAGGAAGCGAAAATGGTTATGAGTTATGTCACAAAGACTCCTGAACCCAGGGCCAACATTAGTTTCCTGGAGACGCATTTGGACTCAAAGCCTGCTCCAGTTGTTTCTGCATCCTCAGCTGGAGGCCCCTCTCGAAGCTACCTGAGAGTGGCAAAGCCAGACATATTAGCACCAGTGTTAATTCTAGCGGCCTACCCTTCTAATATTGCAGTTGAGAAAATTGGTACCAACGTAGAATTGGCAACTGATTACTATCTTGAATCAGGCACATCCATGGCTGCTCCTCACATTGCGGGAATAGCTGCAATGGTTAAAGGTGCACATCCTGAATGGAGTCCTTCAGCAATTCGTTCCGCCATGATGACCACTGCCAACCCTTTGGATAATACTCAAAAACCCATAAAATATTCTGAGGATAACAAAAGTGCTACACCACTAGACATGGGAGCTGGGCACGTTGATCCTAACCGGGCTCTTGATGCAGGCGTCATATATGATGCCACTCCGCAAGATTATGTTAATCTTCTTTGTTCTTTGAATTTCACAGAAGAGCAGTTCAAAACAATTGCACGATCATCATCCAACCATAACTGCTCAAATCCATCATCGGATATCAATAACCCATCATTTATTGCATTTCTTTAGCCCACAAGGGGACTTGAATTGGTTGGAGCAGAAATTCACGAGGATAGTACCAAATGTTGGAAGTGGTGCAGCTAAGTATAGAGTGAAAGTGAAAGCACCAAGGAACTCAACGATTTCTGTCTCACCACAAACATTGGTTTTTAAGAAGAAAAATCAGAAGCAGAGCTACACTTTGACCATTCGTTACAAAGACAACGCAGAGCAAAAAGTCGAATCTGGTTCAATCACCTGGGTGGAAGAGAAGGGAAATCATACAGTAAGAAGTCCTATTGTAATATCTCAAGAGATAGAGGTCTGGTAGTGGTAAGCAAGAGGGGTTGCTCTGATGATAAGCAACCCCCACTTCCAACCGAGAGGTTGTGAGTTCGAGTCTCCCCAAGAGCAAGGTGGTAAGTTCTTGGAGGGAAGGATGCCGGGGGTCTATTTAGAAACAACCTCTCTACCCCAGGATAGGGGTAAGATTTGCTTATACACTACCCTTTCCATACCCCACTAAGTGGGATTATACTGTGTTGTTGTTGTATAGAGGTCTGGTAGTGAAACTCTGCAAGACCGCAACTAGCACAAGCTCTTGCATTTTCTAAGTTTGTAATCCATGAAAGAGGATTCTGTCTGAAATAGTCGGATATATGTTGGTAAAGCATGCTTTTTGATGTTATTGTTTGTTGAAATACATTCTTTTCCTAAAATATAAGAGCATGGCATGTACCTATCAAAAAATGTCACCACCAAAGAGGTGATCTTTTCGTCACTTGGCTTCTGAAGATTTTGATAAATAGAGCAGAATGATATACTAGAATTCAAAACCCGACTCCTGTGAATGAAGCATAAGTGAATTTTCAAACAACCAAGCCTCATAATAGGCATCAAATGTATTGGTAAAGCTAAAGGATTAAAATGGAATAATTAGTTCTACGCTTCTTTACAAATAATTTGTTCTTGAACGCATATATATAAAATTCTCTAGTGTCAATTATCCTACAATAGTAATAGGTAAGAATTGAATTGTTAATTTCTTTTTTCTCTGTATCAACAGTAAATTTCATGTGGGGTTTTCAGACGGTGTAGGAAAAAAGAATCCGGGAGTAGAAAGTATATGAGGGGTTTTCAGAAACCACAATAGGGAATGGATTTTGGGCTACATGGAAAACATCCCCTTCGCCACAAATACAGGGGCAAAAATCAGGGCCATTGTCAAAGGTCTCCAATTGGCAGAGCAGAACAACCTACTAACACTGGAGAACAACACTAACTCAGCTAAAACTATCAATATACTTATAAATGGTAACCTAACATTTGAACCTTTAATTTGTGAATCATTGATTTAGAGGATGGGAAGAGTAATGGTGAAGCATGTACACATGGAGCAAAATAGGGTGGCTGATATACTCGTAAAGGAAGCAGTTGGAGAAGACTTTTTGTGTAAATCTTTATTACTAGCAGTTCCCTCGGTGTTTGCCAATGATGTATTTTGGGCGGACATCCTAGGAAATGAACTACCTAGACCCTTTTTGGGCTGTAACTTAAACACTATCATGCAAAATATTGCATCACTAGGGGCTTTAAACTACCCCACAAACTACCCTGACAGTGTATGGGTGGCTCCCTTTAGCTAATATATATATATATATATATATATATATATATATATATATATATATATATATATATATATATATATATATATATATATATATATATATATATATATATATATATATATATATATATATATATATATATATGAATATCATCCAGTTTACCAAAAAAAACCAGTAAATTTCATGTATAAATATAAAACTTTAAAATTGATTAAAATACACAGGTTATTGAAGAATCAATTATTTGACAAGTATAAATTGGACTGGAGCCTACGTATTAGCTAGAGGAGTTTTGAGGTGAGTTTTTTTTTGTTCCTTCCCAATTTAGGAGGATCTATAGTGTTTTCACACTTCCCCTCCAACATGACTCGTGAACCCAGGACGTAACAGTCGTGGGCGGATGTGAGTTGATGTAACCCTTTACTAAAGTCGTTTAACTCACAAAAGCACGCATACAAGAGTTAATATGTACTTAGTTGGAGCGAGATAGTACCTATTAACATAGAATCGTTCTAGCTAAAGTTTAGGTGATTTATTATGATATATGTGCATAAATTTTCAGATTTTTGTGTTTATTTTTATATCCCATTTTCATGTTGAAAATTCATGATGAAATAAGAATCTTTAGAAATACTTCTGAATATTTATTTCATTCTTATGACATGCTTTACATTTAAGGATATCAGTATGAGTATGTATAGGATATCAGTTTCTCATAATTATGAGGAAGACAAATAAAAGACTATCTATTGTGGCGACTCTAGCAATGATGGGAGGACGTATTCTTTTCCACCCCTAGGCAATTCTCTTATGACAACTTGTCGGTCTACGGTTGCCTATCATGGTAGCTGTAGGCCGTGATTGGTCATATTTAGACACATACAGTTAGTCCCTCCGCTCCTCGAGATTGCAATGAGGTGCGTCCTTGGTGAGCAGACCTGGCGACTCTTTTAGGAAGGATCCAGATTTTTTGAAATATGACAACGCTACCGCTAAGAGGTGATACCTTTGTTTGGCAGGATGTTTAGATATACACGCTAACTAGGGTGATGTCAGCCCTCGCGTGCGTCATTACTGTGCGAGTTTTTGAGGCAGGAAGGCTGACAGGTTGACGCTTGGTTTCCTATGCTGATTTGAAACCTGCCGCCTTAGTTCGGGTGCCACCCAACCTTATAAATAGGTGAAGAGTTCAATTTCATAAAAAATTTTAGCCATTCTTGAGAATCCTCTAGTCTTCTTCTTCCGTTTTCATTTTTCTTCATTTTCACTCCTGACCAGAAATCTTCTTCTCTTTCCTCCATTTGTGTGCCTTGCTTTATTTAAACAAAATCATGCCGAGATCTCGTCGCACAAATAAAGATGTTCCTGTGATCGCTCTGGTGAGTGCAATACCCATCTCCAATAGCATAGAGATAGAGATGGATGATGATGACAGTCCTCTGATAGTGGAGGCGTTACTTCCGAGGCATCCCATTCTTAGAATGATTTCAACAAGGACCCACCCCCTATTCTGAGCCCAGTACTTTCAGAGACGGACCAAGACTCACCTCGAAGCTCTCCGTATAAAATATGGTATCCCAGCCCATGTGGAGATGGCTTTGGCGGAGGGGGAGTATGTTGACGTTCACATGCCCAGGTATTGTGCCTTCTATGAATACCCTTTCATGATCAGTTACACAATTCCTCTATTTCCTCTGGGGGAGTAGTTCTGCATATTCTATTGTATTTGCCTGGCTCAACTCACGCCATATACGCTCAAGGTGCTTCTTCTTTTGACTAAATATACGAAGTTAGCTGAGTGCAGCGCCTCCGTGCATCATCTCTTGCACCTATTTTCATCTGGTTTCCTTATGGAAACCATGGTGCACTTGAGGTTTCGTAGCACAAAAGGGTTGGTGGTCAGGATAGACGACCGAGCGAGTCGTAAGTACTGGCACAAATATTTATTCATCAAGATCGAGCACATGGTCTCCAACCCTGCCGGCTTTCCAGAGAGGTGGAATAAAACTCATAAGTACCGCAATTCATTAGACTCTGTCTTCCCAATATTGCTTATGATTGCTCATTTTGCAGCTATGGCTCGTCTGCCCCAACCCGTTACTGGTCTCAGGAATTGGGTCGTTGACCTCCTGCCTCATGTGGAGGAGACTCGAACCTGGACTGCCTTCGTACAACACTACAGCCCTAAGGTTTCCTCAGGTAAACTTCTAATTTTCTGCGTCAGCGGTCGTGTAACCTTGCCAAATCCGTATAATTCTTGATGACGACAAGTCAGGGAGTTCCTAGAAAAAGGGCACCAATCCCATCTTTTAGACGACCTGCTGTAGCCGCGGATACTCAAGACGTTTTGTGTGCATCTTTCTAGGAGGGTCGTCTTGTGCTACTCCATTAGGGAACCACGTCCGTCCCTGTAACCGTGAGAGATGCAACCTCGTTGGCGCTGACCCCTCATCCTATCGACGAACCCTCTGATGGTGACGAGCCATTAGAGATAAAGAGGAGAAGATTGGAGTTGGGAAAAAGGGTGGCTAGTGAAGCTGACGGGAGTGGGGCATCTCGAGTGACCCCGATGCCCGTGTTTATGGTTGATGCCATTTTATCGGGGAGATCGGCCCACGAGGGGAAGGCTGGCCCTGGAGCTAGTTCGGCGCGTTCTGCTAACGGGGGTGCATCGTCTAATGTCAGAGGGCCTCGTGTGGAAGCTTAAGGGTTGGGTCCCGACATCGCCCTAGAGGACATTAATGAGTTCTTGAGTTGCTATACTCATGTGTAGGTGAGGACGGACAGGTGTGGCTGTCATGTGACCATTCCAGGGGATTACAACTTGCTGCTAAACAACGAGCAAGTTGCTTCGGCCCTTTCTCTTTTATGCGCCGCTCCCGAGAATGAGATGCTTGAGAAAATGAATGATGTAGTGCTATCTCTGAAGGTCGCTGGCATGGCGTTACAGGTAGGTTCCTTTTTCTTTTCCTTGTATCATGAGATTGGTATGGGAATGGTGTTTAACTTTTGCTCTCTTTTTTGTCACACCCTCGTCTTGAAGGTGGAGAGAGATCATCGTGAACAAAAGAGGATGGACCTCTAGAAGAAGATGTCAACAAAATAACAACACTACCGCGCTAAGCACCGAGCGATGGCCGACATCTACTATTAGGATCCTGAATTCCAAGTGTTATGCGAGGGGCTTAAGCAGCGGGAGTGTTACACCTCGCAATATTACGTCCTGCAGTATTATATTACGATAATGTTACACTATGTAGTAATACATTACGATGATGTTACGTCATGCAGTATTAAGTTACGACAGTATTGCACCCTACTATATTTTACATTGAATTTGTCATAAGGTAATTGACATCAGTCCAAGGAAAAGATTATTTGGAGATTATAAAGATTATGCTATTTCATACAAGTGATAGTAAATTCGTGAAGGTGAGAGGGGAAGCAAGTCAAAGAAATAAATTTTCGTCCAAGTATGGCATGTTGGGATAAAATACGGGCCGATCATTAATACCTGATATTTATGGACTAGTACCATATAAGGTACCACATGACCATGATAGTAAGGTGTATTAGCTATGTAAAAAAATGAATAATATTTTAAATAATTTGAGATAATTCTTAATTATGCGGGTAATTGGTTAATTATTAAATAATAAGATATCACCAAATTAATTAAAGAGCCAACCGGATAAATATGGGTTAAGAGTAACGTGGCAGCTCAAGGCTTTGTATAATGTGACTCGAATTTATGTGAAATGTGGCAAACCTTGGAAAACTACTTCGGCCAACTAAGCCGCATATAAGGCCCACCCTACACCTAGTAAAATTCTTCTAAAAAACGTAGGATTATGCCTTTGAATCAGACAACAAAAGATCCAGAACGTTATAAAGGTCCCAAACTTTAGCAACACGAATTCAACAACACTTGGAAACATATCTTTGTAAAAGATTTAAAATTAAAATTTGCCTTTACGTTGAAAAGCAGAAACGCTCCACTTCAAACACAACCTTCATTATGAAGCAATTTCGTCTAAATTCTTGCCAAGATTTCAATTGAAATCGCAAATTTCAACCATTAAGATTTAATTCCATTTTTATCTTCAATACACAAAACGTTAGAAGCAGAACAAATTCGTCCAAGATTTCAAGGAATCCAAATGTAAATTTCGTCGAAGGCTATTCCTTCTTAATTTTGGCATGATCTAAAGTGAAATGAATACGATATTTCATAGCATATCTACTCCTAGCAACTAGGGTTGTCCATGTTGTTCTTTCCTTTTAAAAATATTCTAAGCATATATGTATGATGCTTGAATTCAATTGAGGTTCTTACAGAAGGTATGATATCCGTAATGTTAATAGAAGGTGCAACAACCATACATCACTCCAAAAGGTTTAGAACGTGAATCCATGAGTCCATCATGTATTATATATGTATCTATTTTACTCTACCGAACCACACTATAATCGATCGGGTACGACATCTATTGTGCAACCACTAATCAGTTTTGGGATTACAGATCCCCACGTGACCGGGTACGTTTTTTACCGAGTCCTCTTTGAGGCCGGGTATATCATGATGATGATGCCCATAAAGACGTATGCCTTAAAAAAGGTTTATGTATATATATGTATTATGCATTTCATGTCAGTAGCCCCTAGAGACACTCAGATGTTACATGTTTTATCTCCTCTATCTTTCTTTACATTAATGTTCTTGTTTATGCTTTCCTGCCTTACATACTCGGTACTTTATTCGTACTGACATCCTTTTTACCTGGGGACACTGTGTTTCATGCCCGTAGGTCCTGATAGACAGGTTGACATTCCTTCAAGTAGGCTATCATCTCAGCAGAAGGTGTTGGTGCACTCCACTTGTTTCGGAGTTGCCTATTTGGTCAGTAAGCTTTGGATATGTATTGATTGGTATGGCGGGGCCCTGTCCTGGCCTTTATGATATTATGTACTCTTAGAGGCTTGTAGATGGATGTCAGGTATATGGATATTCTTATGGCCTTGTCAACCTATGTTTTGAGTTTACAAATAGTCATGTCGGCCTTATAGGCCCGTATGTCACATGTATAAGTTTGCATATCATGTTAGATCGTCATATGTTGAGTATTCCCTTATGTTTAATTCTTGTTATCCCATGATGCATTTTCTGGCTCATTTAACCATGATAGTATTATAAGAAAAATATGTTACATTGAAACTCGACTGAGTAATGCACCAGGTGCTCGTCACGGCCCATTTGGCTTGGGTCGTGATAGGGAGGCCCAATTGGAGAGTAGGGTAGTAGAGCTAAAGGTGAGGGACGAGGAGATCGTGAGGGCCATCGCTCGTAACAGCTGGAGGCCCTTCTTATGGATAAGAAGTATGAGCTCAAACTGATTCAAGGAGTTATGGTAGAGAATGTTGACCTACCGCTAAAGGTGGCCGGCTTGAACGTCGAACTGAATTCCAAGACAGTGGAGCAGGCTCAAGAGTGAGTTAAATGCTACTGCTGATAATCTAGCCGCCGCCATTTCTGAGAAGGTCTCATTGGAGGATGCCCTCTGCATATCTAGATCGAAACTTACACGGAAAAGAGAGGCCTCCGATAGTCAGGTTGCAGAGATCGTAAGGAGCATTGGGGAGCTAGGGGCGGAATTATCCTTGTTACAAAGGCAAATGGCTCCGCCGAGGGCAGGAGAAACAGATCGCCGTCCTAAGCCTTCCACATCTCGTCCTCCGGCTGGTCAGGGCTCGACTTGTCATTTATATGAGATATGGGTCTATACGGAGGCTCGAATCGATGTATATAGAGCTTTTGGTGTCGAGGGTCGGGCGACAGAGGCAAAGGCTCAGACGATGGATGCTGAAGCATGTACAGCTCACGGGTCATGTGGGTATGAGCCTAACACTCCTCATGGGGAGGGTGTCTCCTCTGACGACGTGAACCGCCTTGATTCGAACTCATGGTATGAAGATGCTTTCCCTTCTAGGGTCGACGAGTAGTTTTAGTTCGTTCGTTTTGTTTGATAATTTTTAGGCGCGGGTTGTGTTGGGGCCTGTCCGTATGGACAAATATAAATAACATTTTGTTTTAATATAAACTTCACTTTTGTTGCTTTGTTTGTTCACCGTTTTTACTTTTTAGTTTAATGCATGGCACTTAGTCTCTGTAGGGATGTTTTGACTATCGTTAAAAATACATTTCATTGTGGTTCGAGCGAGATCGAATTAATATCGACGTCCTTGGACATTGGGATGTTGCTTCGACTGGTCGAAGTAGTATCCTTTGTGGTTCGAGCGAGGTCGAACTAATGATGTCCTTGGCCATTGGGAAATTGCTTCAACTGGTTGAAGTAGTATCCAACGTGGTTCGAGTAAGGTCGAACTAATGATGTCCTTGGCCATTGGGATGATGCATCGACCGTGGTCGAAGTTGTATCCGTCGAGGTTTGAATGAGGTCAAAATAATGGTGGCCTTGGCCATTGGGATATTGCTTCAATCGTGATCAAAATGGTATTCGTCGTGGTTCGAACGAGGTCGAACTAATATCGACGGCCTTGGCAATTGGGATATTGCTTCGACCATCGTCGAAATGGTATTGGTCGTGGTTCGAACGAGGCCAAACTAATGTCGGTGGCCTTGGCCATTGGGATGTTGCTTAGACTATGGTCGAATTGGTATCCGTCATGGTACGATGAGGTCGAACTAATGTCGATGGCCTTGGCCATTGGGATGTTTTTTCGATTGTGGTTGAAGTGGTATCCGCCGTGGTTCGAACGAGGTAGAACTAATGATGTCTTTGGCCATTTGGATGTTTCTTCGACTGTGGTCGAAATGGTATTCGTCGTGGTTCGAACGAGGTCAAACTAATGTCGATGGCCTTGGCAATTGGGATGTTGCTTCGACCGTGGTTGAAGTAGTATCCGTCGTGGTTCTAGCAAGGTCGAACTAATATCGATGGCCTTGGCACTGGGATGTTGGAATTTCATATAATTGAGGTTTCTGTTCATATAATGGAGAATTCTATTTATACCATGGAGATTGAACTGTGCAGTCCCTACATTACTTCGACCCGGCGACCATGACGATGGGTCATAGTGATGAACATCGCACCGATCCATATGGTATCCTCCTTTGCCGCATCATTAAAAACCTCCTCGAGAAAACCCGATTGGGACAAAACTTAGGTGACGCCTTTCAGAAGTGGAAGTACTTGAGATGGGCGACGTTCCAATTGTTCAGGAGTAGTTTGTCCTCCATTGTTTCTAGTTGGAATGATCCTTTGTTTTCTATTGCGATGATTTTATACTGTCCCAGTTGGTTCCTAATTTTCCCTCATTCGGGTCTTTTGATGCCAATGTTTTGGCCTTGAGGGCGTAGTCGCCAACTCTGCGTGGTCTTACCTTGGCTTTTTTTTTTCTTAGTATCTCTCTACTTGCTCCTTTTGGGCTATCATTCTTATGTGTTCCATGTCTCTCCGTTCTTCAGCTTCATCAATGTCTTGCAATATACTTTCGTCGTTATCTGCTCCGCTCATACGAGAGTATCTCATATGGGTTCCCCTACTTCGACGAGTATGACTGCGTCAGTCCCGTAGACCAATAGTAGGGAATTTCTTCTGCTTTGGACTTTGGCGTAGTTCGGTAGGCCCACAATACGTTAGGTAATAGTTAGGGACATAGCCCTTTAGCTTCTTCGAGCTTCTTTTTCAATATGTTTAATATCACTTTGTTAGAGGACTCGGCTTGGATGTTGGCAGCGGGATGATATGGCGTGGAGAGCATTCGCTTGATGTGCCATTTTTCTAAGAACTCAGTCGTTCTCTTCCCAACGAACTAGGGTCCATTATCGTAGCTGATTTCTTTGGGGATACCGAAGCGTCATATGATATTTTTCCATATAAAGGCAATGACCTCATGTTCACATATTTGGGCGTATGCACCTGCTTCTACCCATTTGGAAAAACAATCAGTTAAAACTAAAAGAAAACATACATTTCCTCATCCCATTGGCAGAGGACCAACTATGTCCATCCCCACTTTATAAAAGGCCATGGCGAGGTGACCGAATAGAGCAATTATCATGCTTAATGTATCATAGGGGCGTACTTTTGGCACTATTTGCATCTCCGAATATAGTCTGCTGCTTGTTTTTTCATAGTAGGCCAGTAGTAGCTGGCACAAATGAGACATCGAACAAGGGCGCGATGCCCTGTATGGGCGCCAAAATGACCCTCGTGTACTTCCTCTATGACTTTCCTTGTTTCATGCGGTCCAAGACATTTGGCTAGGGGGCTGCTGAACATTCTCTTGTAGAGGTCATTACTAGGTTGTATCGAGCCGCTTGTGTTCGGAGCTTTTTGGCTTCTTTTTTGTCTTGCGAGAGTGTTTCGTCGTATAAGTGGGACACAAGGTGGTTACGACAATCCCAAGTTAGGTTCAAGTAGAGTACCTCGGCATGGTCTATGGCTGAATGAAGGAGGGTGACCATATTCTCCTTGTTAATATTCTTGGTGGCCACAACTAATTTGGATAGGTCATCTGCTTCATTGTTTTGTGCCCTAGGGATTTGATCGAAGCGGCATTCGTCGAACTCCGGCAGCAGCTTATGGATTTCTTACTGATATTTCTGCAGTCTTTGCTCTTTGATTTGGAAAGTCCCAATGACTTGATTCACATCGACTTGAGATTCGCAATGGAGGATGAGTTGTCGGGCGGCATACTTGAGAGGTAACTTCAAACCTGTAATCATAGCCTCATACTCGGTCTTGTTGTTAGTCATCTCGGGGAATTGTATGGACTGTCGAATTACTTCACCCTTAGGGACTTCAAGGACGAGTCCTAGTCCTGATCCCGAGGCGTTCGAACCACCATTAGTGTAGAGGGTCCAGAGGTTGGTACATGCAGAAGCACGAAGTAGTTCTTGTTCCACCTCCAGTAATATATCTGCACTGAAGATGGTGATAAAATCGGCGAGCACCTGCGAGTTGATGGCAGTTCGCGGTTGGTTGGTTATTGCATTCTCGCTGAGCTCTATTGCCTATTTGGCAAGTCTTCCTGAGAGCTCGGGCTTATGCAGGACACCTTTTAGGGGGTAAATAGTTATTACTTTTATGGGGTGGCATTGGAAATAGGGTCTAAGATTGTGTGAAACTACGACCAGTGCTAGAGCTAGTTTTTCAAGGTGAGGGTAACTTGTCTTAGTATCTATTAAGGTCTTGCTGATATAGTAAAAAGGATATTGTGTACCTTTATTTTTGCGAACTAGGACCGCACTGAAAACGACTTCAGATACTTCAAAATATACGAGCAAACATTCGCCTAGGTTTTCTTTGACGAGTCGTGGTGGTGAAGATAGATACTCTTTTAGTTTCCTTAGGGCATCAATGTGCTCCTCATTCCAATGTAGCCCGTGATCCTTTCTTAGCACATTGAAGAACATGTGACATCTTTTTGAGGATCGTGAAATAAATCTTGATAAGGCGGTTATTCGCCCTGTTAGCTTCTGTACTTGTTTGTTGTTGGTCAGTACCTCAGGTATGGTGTTGATGGAATTGATTTGATCAGGGTTAAATTCTATCCCTTGTTGTGAAATGAAGAAACCTAGGAATTTCACCGATGCCACTCCGAAGGCACACTTTTCTGGATTCAACTTTATCCCGTACAGTTTCAATATCTCAAAAGCTTCTTTCAAATGATTATTGTGATCCCGCTTCTTTTCCAAGTTTACTAGCATATCATTGATATAAACGTCCATTGTTTTGCCGAGCTATTCTTTGAAAATCTTGGTGACCAATATCTGATAAGTGGCCTCTATGTTCTTGAGCCCGAATGGCATCATTGTTGTAGTAAGTCCCTTGGTGAGTGATGAAAGTTGTTTTTTTCCTGATCCTCTTCGGCCATCAGGATTTGGTTGTAACCGGATTAAACGTCTAAAAAACTCAGCATTTTGTGCCCCACTGTTGCATCGATCAGTTGGTCAATATATGGTAACAGGAAGGAGTCTTTTGAGCATGCTTTGTTCAGATCGGTGAAGTCCACACACATTCGCCACTTCCCGTTCTTCTTTTTGATCATAACCAAATTGGAAACCCCCTGAGGATACTTTTATTCTATGATGAAACCGTTGGTGAGCGATTTGTCCATTTCTTCGCTGACCGCTTCGTTGATTGCAACCTTGAATTTTCTCCTTGCCTGCTGTATTGGCGGATAGAGTAGGTCGACATTCAACCTATGAATGGCGATGTCCCTTAGTATACTCAGCATATCATAGTGGGAAAAGGAAAACAAGTCAGCATTATTAGTTAGAAATTCATAATACTTACCTGGTTCTGAGAGGTTGTGCCCGACATAAGCCTTTCTTATGTAGTCGGCGTCGTTCAGCTGGACTGGGTCGAGGTTTTCTATAGTTGCTTTGCAGGCTTCTATGACGTCCGGATCTCTGATGACCTCTGCTGGTGGCTCAGGTTTAGTTTCCGACATGGCTAATTGCTATGTCTCCGCACTTGCTCCTTTCAGCTGTTTGGTGTGCGTGCAATCATGGGAGATCCAACATTCTTGGGCAGTACGGGGTTCACCTTGAATACAGAATACCCCTTATAGGATGGGAAATTTTATCACTCGGTAAAGGCTCGAGGGACGACTCGTATGATGTGTATCCATGGGCGTCCTATGACGGCATTATAGGTTGTTTCCTAGTTCATGACATGAAATGTGGTTTCTAGGGTGACTCCTCATGCTAAGACATGCAGAATTATTTCCCCCTATTGCAGTGTTAAAACCCGTTAGTGTTTTACAATGTAGTATTATTCTATCCTCGAGCCTCATTTGCATGAGAAATCTCGGGTGGATAATACACGCGCCACTTCCGTCGTATACCATGATTCGTTTTACATCTTTATCATCAATGCATAAAGTTATAACTAATGCATTATAGCGAGGGAAAGACAAACCGTTGGCATCTGACTTTTCGAAGATGATACTGTCTTCGAAGTCATCATACCGTTCGTGGGCGACCGTGCCTTTGAGTTTATGCGTGGTGGTGAACTTCACATGGTTGATCATTGACTCATCGCCGATACCGATAATCATCTGTATGGTGCGTGCCGGCGATGGAGGTTTTGGAGGTCTTTGAGAGTGGTCACGTTCTCTGGCAAAGTTGGACCTTCTTATATCGCTAAGAAGTTCTTTAGGTACCCCTGGTTCAACATACTGACCATCTCTTGTCGCAGTCCTATGCAATCTTCAGTTTTGTGTCTTCTTTTCTGATGTAATTTGCAGAGGACATTTGTCCTTCTTGCGCTCGAGTTCGATTTCATTTTTGGTGGCCACTACACCTTCGTGCCCAGCTTCTCCAGTGCTTACACTATCTCTAAAGAGGAAACACAAATGTTATGAGTAGATAATTGTGGAGGCATACCTCTTTCGTTCCGAAGGGGTGCGTTGTGTTGTAGCATGACATTCGCATATCGATGGGGGGGGTTGGATGTTCTAACATAAGGCTGATGTTTTTCTTGATTGAAATGCGGGGGCTGATTCCTTCTTCCTTCATTACGTTGATCCCTCCTTGTCTCGATCTGGACTGATGTTAGCCGCTAAGCTAGGCTATTAAGATCATCTTCGTCTGCCCTTACCTCGGCACAGTAGGCGTTATAGATCTCTTCGCATGTGGTGGGGGGATACTTCATGAGTCTGTTGAGAAATTTCTTTGTTGCTTTCAATCGGTTCCTATTTAACCCATTTTGGAAGGCTGCGACCGCCGTTCTTTCTGACAGATTTGGCAATCCCATTCTCACTCTATTGAATCGGGCCATAAAGTCTTGAAGTCCTTCGCCCGCTGTTTGTTTTATGGCGAAAATATCGTTAACCCTAGCTTCGGCCTTCTTAACTCCTGCATGAGCGGTAGCAAATCCATCTCCTCAAATGTTTACATCGATCATGCTGGTAACTAGAATACCATGTAAATACTCCTCCTGTCAGAGTCTCACTGAACGTTTTTAGCAGCACAAATGGCACTTGCTCCTTTGAAAGGTCATTTCCCTTTACTGCGGTGACGTAGTAGATTAGATGATCTTCCGAATCCGTGGTACTGTCGTATATTCTCAAGTATGGTGGCATTTTGAAATTTTGGGTATGGGGTGTGGAGTAGCACCCTCGCTGTATGGCTGTTTGACGAACCTTCCCACATCGCGTTTCGGTAGTAGCTTAGGGGCACCAGGTATTTTGTCAACCCTTTCCCAGTGGTCTTTCATTTGATCACGGAGTACTTTGTTTTCGTTCTCAATTTCTTCCATTTTCTTTAGAATGGTGTCGACGCCCCCTTTTTCCATATCACGGACGGGGTGTGTCAGAAAATCGGGTATACGACATTATGGGAGGACAACTGTTAGAATTGAGTTTTGGAGAGTCGCCACCTAATGATTATAGTGCATTAGGACACTTTTGAAGGAATCAGAAATGGAGAAGGAGAAACCATAATTTGGGTAAGGGATTAGAGATTATCCCGAGGGGAAGGTGTTAAGAACCCCTCCAGATCTACTAGTGTAGTTCCTAGCCATGCTATAATTATGACTTTTACAAGATAGAAGAAACAAATAAAGTTTGCGCATAATGATTAAAAATAAGTTTAAATCCCAAAAAAAGAAGAAAATGATGGACATCTTTTAGAAAAAAGGGAGTTAATTAAAAGAGACATAGTTAAAAGAAAAAATTATAAATAAATATAAAAGGAAGGGGGTCCTAGGTTTAAACATAAAATGGATCTCATTAATGCAATACTCGGCGCACACTCCTCAAATGAGGGGTCGTGTGTGATATTAGCGCATCGGTCATCATATCCATATTCTACCCTTCCCACCCCGTTAATGTATTAAAACACGATTAGTCTTGTTTACTTATTGCATGCTAGTACCCGTCCCAAACTATCAGTCCCGGGGTATTAGGACTTCTAATCCTAAGAGGGAAGAAATGGATGGGGGCCTTTATGGAGTTTAAAGGATAAAATTCTAGTTTCGTCATCCAAAACTAATATCAAATAGGAAGAAAAACAAGCAGAAAAATAAGGCTCAAATAAAACCCTTAAATTAGACAAACATATAGTTTAACATGCCTTGGAACATACTATTTAGTCTTAAATTAAAATAAAGCGGCGAGCGGACTGGTTCAACTCATATATTTAGACAGAAAGTCTGCATTAGGCAGATCAGGTACAATTGTCAGAGAATAAGGCATTTCATGCGAGTTGTTTTAGGTAGCAACTGATTTTAGAAAATGACTTATGTAGAAGGGTTTTGAAAGAAAACTGAAGACTTAGGAAAACGTTTAGAAATGAATTTCAAAAAGGATCAGCGGACTATCCAGTTACAAACAGAAATAGTTCTAAATTTTTTTCAGAACAGATAGAAAAATCTAAAGAAAAGAGTGAGATGCAGAACTGATTTAAACAACGAGTTTAGGAAGACTAAAATTTAATAGGAAAACATGTTTAGGCACAATGTTAGAAACAATTTCAGAAGAGGGTGTGTTGATTAAAGAAATAGGTTACAGAAAAAGTATAAACTGATTCGAGGAAAGTTTTTACCAGAAGGTTAAGATTTGAAAACGTTTGCTGATTTTAGGCTTTTAAGAACCAGTTAACTAACTATTACTGCTTTAACTAGGTCAGGCGTGTTTTATGCATATCCTATAGGCATGATATCTATACTATTGATTTTTCAGAACTTGAAAAGATTCTTGTTTAATTAGTCCTAAAGTTTGCCTAATGAATATGCATATCCTATAGGCATGATATCTATAGATAAATATTTAGAAAAGTTAAAAATCCTATAGGCAGGATCTCTATATGCGTAATTGTAGAACATGGCCATTAAATTCTATAGACATGCTTTCTATGTGATTTGCAGTAAAGTTAAGCGTTAAATCCTATGTGCATGGTCTCTGTGTGATTGAATCAGTATTAAAGGACCATATAGGCATGGTTTCTAGTTGATTGAAAGAAAAGTCCTAAATCATGATTTCTGACCCCTCCCACACCCTTTTACTAAACTCCCCGAGTTTTATACAAGTTATTGCAAACAAGAAGAGATAAAAAAATACATCGAAGACTAACAATTGCATCCAAGGTACCTAAGTCAGGCTAAATGCCTAGCAATATGTGATTAACCAATTCTGGAATCCAGATTTCTAAAGCCATCTCTTTATCCAAAGTGTTTCAAAGTTCCAAGGAATCTCAGGGATTCACGGCGTTGCTTACACTTAGGATATCACTAGAATTAGAATAGTGCAGTGTGGAAGAGCCAACCCTCAGGCATCCAAGTTCAGAGGGAGCTCAGAGGTACCAAAGCATGGCTATAGCTAAGAATAAGTGCAGAGTGAAAGGAAAATTGGGGTGCCATAACAAATGGTGGTCATGACTAGCCACAAGGTAGACTCGCACACCCCTGACCTCCTGTTTGGTTAAACAAGTTAGGAGTAGACACTTGAAGGTCATACTAAGGTCTGGATAGTGATTAGGACACTATCAGACCCACGTCCAAGGCTCAAACACATAAAGGGAAAAGGGAGTGGGAATTAATTGAGTTGGGGATTCAAAGAACCCGATTTAGAATCATTAACAACAATATTAGAGTGTTGTTATGTCTGAACTATAACTCACATACAAAGGGGTAAAGGGTAAGGCAATTCACATAAGAATAGTAATGACAAAGTTGCAGAAACACAGTAAAGGAAAGCATAACAGAACTAGGATGTAAAACACATAGTGGAGGAACAGTATTTATACTAAGATGGACATACCCATTACAAAGTAAGAGAATAGCAGAATAATCACAACAAGCAAACAACAGGAAAAACTCACGTTTTCAGCAGAACACTCGAAGATTCAGAGAGAACTCAATGGTATTTCAGAAAGCAAAGAGGATAAGCACACAGAACTAGTCTGTGTATTAGAGAGAAGAAGAGAAGAGAGTAGAACACTGAGTGCCTATTATTGAATGTTACTTACTCGTTTGTTACATGTCTAAAAGGGGGAGGGATAAGCCCTTTTTATAGTGTAGAGAAGCAACCAAGAAAGGTAAGAAAATCTTTTAAAACATAAGTCTCAAAATATTCTCCCCTTAGTTAAGGGATTTAATTTCAAACGGGAACAAGTAATTAAGGAAAGAGAATTTCAGTAAAATCTTTCAAAGCAGCATAAGAAGGAAAGATTCATAAGGCTTATTTAAGGAAATACATCAATAGTACTTGATTTATTGAGAAAAAGGAAAAGGGATCAATCAGACAACTAATAAAATTAAGGTAAACAAACTTAAATCGAATGAACCCAGTCAGAAATAGGTAGAGGAGGGCTCAAACAAAGAGAATTAGTGGCAATCAGTCGAGCCCCTATCAAAGGAGTCTAAAAATCAATCAATTAGTTGTTAAAATGGTTTGAAGGAGAAGTTTATCATATATATAAATCAATAAAATCAAACAGAAAGTCTAACATTGCAAGGATTAGGATCATAGAAAGAATACGAGTTCAGTCATAGATTCAAAATGAGTCTGAAGGTCCAAGGTCCCAAACAAAATGAAACCCTAATCTAGTTTAGCAACGAAACCCCCAAATTCTATGGTTTGAGATTGGACCAAACCCAGAGGCAAGTGAATAGACTCAAGGAGTCTCATGCGAAACAAACAGACCATGATAGCAATTAGAGAAAGAAAATTAATTTGAGAGAATAAAGGACTCATTCTGAAAACTCGGAACTCAGTCAAGTCCGAAACACGCTTAACAAGAACACAAAAAAATTCAAGAAACTCAGTAGAAGACATACATGGTAAGAGAGTGAAGAAAATTTAACACAGACTAATCATGTGAGCACATATAAAAGAAAAGAAGGACAATACATGAATAATAGAGGAGGAAAACATACGAGCATCATACAGACGCACATCTCAAAAAATAGAACAACAAGAATCAAAAAGTTTTCAGAAACCCTAGTTTGAAATCAAACTGCTTTAAAAAGGAAAATTGGGAAAAATACTTAAAACGTTGAATATAGCATAGATTCACCATAGATCCGGGAAAATAAACGAAGAAAGAACCTCGAATAGGCTAGGGTTCTGAGAAACCTAAAGGACGAGAAGGCTTGGATGTCTTCAAGAACGTATCTGAGCCGATAAAATCGAATCTAGGCTCAAAAGGCTAAGGCATGCCGGAACAAGTCTGAAGATGGCCAAAGAGATTCGAATCGGCCAAGGTCTGGATGAAGACCTTCAAGGTCTAGCCTCGAATCTTCCAAGAGAAACATATAGGAGCAGGAGAAGGTAAGTAGATATCATCCATGGCTAGATTAGCCATGGATTCCGGTGGATTTTAGGTCGAAGAAGGAGGTAGGTAGACGTAAGGGTATCAAAGATCGATAGGGTTCGAAAGAGACGAAGGAACTAAAGGCAGCGGGTTTGAGGGAATGATTTTAGGGTTGGGTTGTCGATATTATAAAAAAGGTAAGGAAGAGTCTGGAGCGTTGATCAAAAATGATCAACGGCTCAGATATAAAGGGACACCGGCCGGTTCAGGTTAAGCAGGTATGGGTTGGGTTAATTAAGAGACTGGGTCCTAAATTTGGGTTTGATTTGGGGCTAAGATTAGGGTCAATTTTGGGTTAAAATTGAAATGCAAAGGGCTAACTCTTAAATAGCCACTTTTCCCTTATTTTAATTTATAAAAATAATAAAACAACTTCTGAAAATAAATCAAGTGTGCTAAAATGATTAATGATATATAATTATCAAAATAAAAATATTGGAGTCAATTTTATAAATATAATTACAATTAAATCTTTAATGAGGCTAGTATTGCAATTATATGCAATTTAATTTTAAAAATACCAAATGAATTTATAAATATATGAAAAAATCATGTTAGCTATGTTTTGATGTAAATATTATAATAAAATAAATTATCCACCAAAATAATAAATGTTGGGAATTACTATTGTGACGTATATTGTGCATAATTTAAACATGTGCAAGTTCCCGTCTAACCATAAATGTTGTCTCTGGGCGGGTAGGATGACGTCCTCACACTATGATGTCCAGGGCCATGACGAGCATAAATAATGATTTGCAGGCCATGAAATGATGTTCTCGGGCTGTGCAGATGGTGTCTCCGAACTATGACGCCTTTGAATAAGTTGGCGATCTTTCAGCCATGAGAATGTGGTAATCTTTTAGCCGATAAATGCAAAGGGTGGCGATCTTTCAGCCAAAGTGAGAATTCAAAATATAGGTTTCGATATTGCAGCCATTTGAAAGATAAAGTGGTGATATTTCAGCCATGCAGGTTGGAGACAATGCTTAGTCTCGAAAGGCAAATAGGTAGCCTTATACAGGATAGAGACAGGGTTTAGTCTCAAAAGGCAGATAGGTAGCCTTATGCAAATGGAGGTAGGGCTTAACCTCGGAAGGGAGATAGGTAACCATATGCAAATGGAGATAGAGGTTAGTCTCGGAAGGCAGATAAGTAGCCCTATGCAGGATGGAGACAAGGCTTAGTCTCAAAAGGAAGATAGGTAGCCTTATGTAGATGCAGATGGAGACAATGCTTCGTCTTGAAAGGCCGATAAATAGCCTTATGCAAGATGGAGATAGATCATAACCTCGAACGGTAGAAAAATAGCCTTATGCAGGATGGAGGCAGAGCTTGACCTCGGAAGGCAGATAAATAGCCTTATGCATGATGGAGGTAGAGCTTAACCTAAGAAGGCAGATAAGTAGCCTTGTGTAGGAAATACAGATGGAGATAACGGTTAGTCTTGAAAGGCAGATGATATCCTTATGCAGGATGGAGGTAGAGCTTAACCTCGAAAGGCAGATAGATAGTCTTATGCAATGCGAGAAGGTAAAGGTGGCTAATGGTAAGACTTTCTTAGCTGGAACATGATTACAATATCGTGACTGTTGGGGATGTTGGGTGCGGATAATGATTTTGAATAAGCGATTGTTTTGACAGTTTCACTCCCGAAAATTATGAGTGTGTGAATGTATTCAATGATTTGTGACCTGCATCTAAAGAAAAATTGTGAGTTCTGTAAAGGAGTAAAGGTTAGTTCATCCTCCCGTGGCTTCTAACGTCACATATCACTGGGGTAGCGTTGCTAAATGACAACGGTTCAAATGATAGTTATGCATGATTTAGTAAATATAAGTATATATTTAAAAAAAATGGTTTTATTTTGAATAAACCAAAGACTGTGACATGGTCCAAGACATTACAACCTCGCTTGCTTCGTAATATTGAGGGTCCTCCTCAAATTTCTGCCCTAGTCTACTGGGTGACACTTCTGATGGCTGTGTTGAATGTATGAAAACGATCAACCTCAGAATTTTGAGGGACCTCCTAATTTTCCCTAGTTTACTGGGTTGGAGCTTCTTGCGATGTAATGGCGAGAGCTGACTTCGGAATTTTGAGGGTCCTCCTCAAAATTCTTCCCCAGTTCCAATTGCGGGGGAAAATGGAATTTTTATTAAATTGTGACCGAACCCATAGGGCTGCCTACGTATTTTCTCTTAAGTGGGAATCAGTTCAGGCGCAGTTCAAATTACATCATGAAGAGAAAGCTTATGATTACACATAGTATCATTTTACTGCATCTGAATTGATTTGCTTCGGCCAGACTTCTCTGTCCATTTCTGCAAGAATAAGGGCTCCTCCAGTTAGAACCCAGTGAACCATTTATGGACCTTGGCAATTGGGAGATAATTTTCCATTGGCTTCATCTTGATGTGGTAATAGTTTCTTCAATACCAGTTTCCTCAGTGTAAATTTCATCGGTGTAACTCTTTTATTGAATGCTATGAACATTCTGTTCTGATACAACTGACCATTGCAAACTGCATTCATTCTCTTCCCGTCTATAAGGTCTAACTGCTCGTAGCGACCTTTGACCCATTGCACGTCGTCCAACTCTGCTTCTTGTATGATTCTTAAAGAGGGAATTTTGACCATGGCTGGAATGACCGCCTCTGAACCATAAACCAGAATGTAAGGAGTTCCTCAGTTGATGTGCATACTATGGTACGATATCCCAACAAAGGGAATGATAACTTCTCATGCCATTGCTTATGCCTTTCAATCATCTTGCTTAGTATCTTCTTGATATTCTTGTTGGCTGCTTCCACAGCTCCATTCATCTGAGGTCTGTAAGCTGTGGAGTTCTTGTGTTTGATCTTGAATATTTCACACATTGCTTTCATGAAATCTCTATTGATATTGGAACCATTTTCAGTGATGATTGATTCTGGAATTCTGAACAGACAGATGATATAGTCACGAACAAAATCTGCTACGACTTTCTTAGTCACTGCTTTGTATGACGTTGCTTCAACCCATTTGGTAATGTAATAAATTGCCACTAAGATGAACATGTGCCCATTGATGCGGCAGGCTCGGTCGGTCCGATAACTTCTATTCCCCATGCGGCGAACGGCTACATCGAGCTTGTTGTAGTGAGCTCATTAGGAGGCACCTTTATCATATCTACATCTATCTAACCTCGGTGGCACTTTCAGACATACTAGATGCAGTCCGTTTCAATAGTCATCCCAAAGTGTCTTGCTCGGAGTATCTTCTTTTCTAATACAAACCATTCATGTGTGGTCCGCCAGACCCTGCGTACACTTCGTTCGATAGTCTGGACGCCTCTCTTGCTTCGACGCACCTTAGCAGTCCCAAATCGAGAGTCCTCAGGCTTGGCTATTAATCTACGCTCATTGATGAGACATCGACATAGAGAAGAAAGTATACCCTTTGTCACCCCCTTGTCACTTAAAAGTAAAGAAGAGATACACATTTTGGAATCAAAATTGGGGTTCCTCGTCTGGCGCTCTTGATTTCTCTCCTCCGAGAGAACCAGAACCGCGCCTTCCCGAGCCCGAGGTTGTGCATAGGATTCCTCCACTATGAAATAAGTTGTTAGATAACCTCCAAAGTGTGCGCTTCTGAGTAGCATTGGCAAGTTCTAGATATTCTGCTGTTGTTAAGTATTCCTTGATATCATGGAACCACGGTTTTCCCTATGCTTTTTCCTCAACATAAGAACAATAAGCTAGTTGGTCATAAATCTTGACATGGATGAGATCAATGAAATTTGCATGTGCATGCTGAATCATGAATGGCAAAGTGGCTAGCGCATCAGCGAACGCATTTTATATTCTGGGAACATGCTGGAATTTTGTCTTTCTGAATCTCTTCCTCAACTCCTGCAGATAAGGGAGTATCTTAGAATTCTTAGTCGCCCACTCCTCCCGAACCTGATGTAAGAGCAAGTTCGAGTCTCCAATCAGTAGTAACTCGTGAATGTTCATATCGATGGCCTGCTTGACTCCTGAATGTTCATATCGATGGCCTGCTTGAGCCCTAAGATGAAGGCTTCATACTTGGACATGTTTTTAGTGCATGGGAACCTGAGCTTGGTGGATTCCAGGTAATGCTGGTTGTTTTTTGATACCAGGACTGCTCCTATGCCAAATCCTTTGAAATTTGCGGTTCCGTTGAAAAATATCCTCCAACCATCATAGGATTCTACAATATCTTCTCCTATGAAAGATACCTCTTCATTAGGAAAATACGTCTTTAGAGGTTTGGATTCTCCTCCCATAGGATTCTCGGCGAGGTGATCTGCCAAAGCTTGTCCTTTGACTACCATCTAAGTGACGTAAACAATGTCGAATTCACTTAGCAGAATTTTCCATTTGAAGAGCTTGCCAGTAGGCATGGGTTTCTGGAAGATATAGTTCAGCGGGTCCATTCTGGATATAAGATAAGTGGTGTAGGCACAGAAATAATGCCTCAATTTTTCTGAGCTACCCAGGTCAGAGCACAACAGGTGCATTCTAATAAGGAATATCGGGCCTTGTACAGGGTAAACTTCTTGCTGAGGTGGTAAATGGCTTGCTCCTTTCTCCTCATTTCATCATGTTGTCCCAAAACACAACCGAATGCTCCATCCAATACTATAAGGTAAACCAATAGAGGTTTCCTGGTTCGGGCGGAATCAAGACTGGCGGCATAGACAAGTACTCCTCAATTCTGTCAAAATCTTTTAGGTGATCATCAGCCCATTTGGTGGGGGCATCCTTCTTTAGCATCTTAAAGATAGGTTCACAAATAACAATGGACTGAGCTATGAACCGGCTGATATTGTTGAGTCTTCCCAGAAAACTCATCACATCCTTCTTGTTCTTTGGTGGTGGCAACTCTTGGATGGTCTTGACCTTTCGCGGATCCAATTATATTCCCCAAGGCTCATAATAAAACCCAGTAACTTTCTAGCAGGAACCCCAAATGCACACTTGGCAGGATTCAGTTTCAGATTGTATCTCCTCAGTATGTTAAAGAATTTACTCAAGTCTCCGATATGATCTGCGACTTTCTTGGATTTGATGATTACATCATTCACATGCACCTTGATTTATTTATATATCATATCATGAATGATGGTAGTCATAGCCATCATGTAGGTGGCACCAGCATTCTTCAAACCAAACGACATCATTCAGTAACAGTACATCCCGTATGGCATGATAAAAGCCATTTTCTCTGCATCTTCTTCATCCATCCATATATGATGGTATCCAGTGAAACAATTGACGAATGACGACAGATCATGTTTGGTGCAATTGTCAATTAAAATGTGTATTGGGAAGGGGAAGTCATCTTTGGGACTGGCCCGGTTGAGATCTCGATAGTCGACACGGACTTTGACTTTCCCATCCTTCTTCGGTACTGGCATGATGTTGGCTAACCATGTTGGATACTCTACTACCCTGAGAAGCCTGGCTTTGACTTTCTTGGTAACCTCTTCTATGATTTTCAAACTCATGTCGGGTTTGAACTTTCTAAGCTTCTATTTTACTGGTGGACATGTTGGATCTATTGGAAAATTGTGAGCTACGATGGATGTACTGAGACCAGTCATGTCATCATACGACCAGGCAAAGATGTCCTCATTTCTGATTGTGACAAATGCACGCTGATACGTGTTTCCTTAACATTCTCGGTATCTCCTAAATTAACGATCTCAGTTTCGTCCAAGTTGGATTTATGCCTATTCTCAAAGTTCTCGACCTTTCTGACAACTTCTTCAGGTATATCATCATCTTCTGAATCTATATCCGTTGTTGTGTTGTCTCGTTGCAAGTCACCGTCATTGGCTCATCATCAAGATAGGTAATAGTAATGCTGTGTAAATAAAGTAAATGATAGAGAAAAATAATTATAGAGAGATATATAATAAACTTGGAAATACTTTTGATTAAATTCATAATTGTTCGAAACATCATAACTCTTTTCAAAAGTAAAGACAATGCAGAAAGGAAAAACAACTAGTAAAAAGTAAAGATGCGATGCATGTTGATTTGTTTAGCCTTGCTACCCCAAAGCTTTCCGGTCTCTGGTGGTTCTGATTGACCAGTTAGTGAGGCGCTCCCCTTGATTCACAGCTTGTATGGAAGGGCCTTCCTCCCGTTCCTCCTCGAAGATGACACAACAGTCCATATCATCTTCCAGAAATAAGTTCTTCATCGCTACTAATGCTTCATCCTCCTCTGATCCATATATGATGTGAGCTGGATGAAATTCTACTCTAGATGAGGTATATGGTGCTCCAATGGATAGTATGGGCCGTGCCAGGGTGGCGATCAATGGTTGAACTCCTTACAGGTGTATTCATATCCTAAACCAAAGGTAGTACCGTGTTTCTTCAACTTGATAGGTTTGGAGATATCTTAGAAGTCTTTGCCAAGTACGTTTACCAGTGCAGGATACTTTCAATCTTGTTGTCCCACCATTTTTCTTTGTCCATATTGTTGAATCGCTCAAAATGGTGGTACATCTCTCCACCTATTCTCTTTCTACCTCCAATCATTGGGGTGGTCTGGCAACTGTGTATGGGGTTATTACCGTTGCCACGAATGATCACTTCTTGGTGATTCCTTTTGAATTTTACTAACTGATGCAGGGTTGAAGCCAAAATGCCAGCGGTGTGGATACAGGGTCGCCCCAACAACAAATTGTAGGATGCCGGGATGTCTGTCACTTGAAAGTCAACAACGAACCAGGTTGGTCCCATTTGCAGGCAAAGGCTAATTTGCCCAATGGTATATCTTTAGGACCTATCGAAGGCTTGGACATTAATAGACCCATCCTTGATCTCATGCAGGCTCTTTTCCAGTGTCCTAAGAGTCAGCAATGAACAAATATTGAGGCTCAACCCTCCGTCAATCAGAATTCTGGTGATGAAAGAATCCTCGCATTGCACAGTGATGTGCAACGCCTTGTTGTGGCTCAAACCTTCCGGTGGCAACTTATCTTCGTGGAAAGTGATTTTATGACACTCCAACACTTGCCCTACCATGTTTTCCATTTCTCCTCCAGTTATGTTGCTGGGCACATATGCCTCGCTCAGTACCTTCAATAAGGCATTCAATTGTGCATCAGAGCTTTGCAATAGTGCCAAGATAGAGATCTGAGATTGCATCTTGTTCAATTGATCAATAACTGAGTACTCCTTTGCTTGTATCTTCCTCTAGAGATCATTGGGCCCAGTTACAATAGGCCGTCAAAAGGTTTGCTTGTTGGACTCAGCTAAGTGTTCTAGAGTGTATACCCTGCCTGTTCTGGTCATGCCCCATGTGGCGATCGCTTCTCCAGTTTTTGTTTTCCTTTTCTCCTAGCTTCAGCCGTATAATCCAGGGTATGGCTTTTGGGTTAAATGGGGTCACATCTGTCATATCGGAATAGGCACCCTTGGAGGTAACACATCAACTTCAAATGGTGCAGGTGCCTTAGGAAATCCGAACTCGACCTTAATTGGTCCTGGCGCATTTGCAGGAGGCGCTTCGAACTCGAGAGATATGGAAATATTCACCTCATCACTCAGAGGGTTAGATCTGGATGAAAATAGGGTTGAGGGTAATTGTTGGCTTGTTCGGTTCATCCCCTTCGGGAATCAATCCAATTGAGCCTTTGGGGTCCCAATCATCCTCAATATCGATCATGTGAATGCCTCCGCCCTTGTGGCCAAGCAGAGGATTGTTGGGGACATTAGGAGCAGGATCCTTTTCTATAATGACCTTATTATCAATCAATGTATGAATCTTATCTTTCAACGAGCGACACTCGCCGATGGTATGGCCTTTCATTCCGGAATGGTTTGCGTAGGTTTTGTTCGGATTGATCCATTGGGACGGATTTTCTGGAGTTATGGCTGGGATAGGGCTAAAGTGACCGACTGCTTTAATTATTTCATATAGTTGGTCTATACGCTCGGCGATGGCTGTATATTGAGGTTTGCAGTCGAAGTTTGATCTGGGTCGAGGAAAGTTTTGGCGAATGGGTGGGGATTGATAGTGAGAAGGTTGGGCATTATAGGATTGGTACATGGGTGCGGGTTGGGAATATCTTGGTGAAGTGGGTTGATATGTAGGTGGTGGAGGTGATTGGTAGGCGGGTGGTTGTATTTGGTATGTGGGTGAGGGTGCTTTGTAATTTAGGGGAAGATGATATGTAACTGGAATTGAGGGATATGTTTGGTATTTCATTTGGGACTTGGTTCTTTGCGCAACCATTACGGAGTTCACATCTTTCTTCTTCGACGTGCCACCAGACTGTAAAGCCTTGTTGGTGGCCTATAATGCTTCGAGATTAGTGATCATACCATTTTTAATGCCTTTTTCAAATCTTTCTCCCAACTTGATGATGTCGGAGAATTTTTGACCTTCTATTAGTATCAACCTTTCATAATATTGTGGATTCTGATTCCGGACAAAGAATCTATTCATCTGCTCTTCTTCTAAGGTCGTCCTGAACTTAGCAGCTTCTGACCTTCAACGAGTAGCATACTCGCGGAATGTTTCTGTGGGTTTCTTCTTCAGATTCTAGATATAAAACATCTGGTGTGTTCTTTTTGTTAAACCTGAACCGGTCCATAAAGTCGGATGCCATACCTACCCAGCTTGTCCATTTCTTTCTGTCATGGATGATATACCAAGATAAGGCGTCTCCTTTCAGACACCTCATGAACAACTTCATGCGGATTTTCTCATCTCTTCTAACTCCAACCAACTTATCACAGTATGTCCTTAGATGGACCGTGGGATCACATGTACCATCGACTATTTCAAACTTGGGAGGTTTGTACCCTTCGGGAGTTCAACATCTGGCTGAATGCAAAGATCTTCATAATTCAGCGCTTCAAGACCTTTGCTTCCTTCGACACCCTGGACCCGGTTAGTTAACTTCTGGAGTTCCGTCCTGATGAGAGTGTCTTTATTGTATGTTTCATAAGCACTTGGAAATTTGTTGACTGTAGTGGGGTATAGTGTCCACAAATATAGGAGTATTGTGGAGATGGTCGTTTGTAGTGTTTGGTGGTTCGGGAATGAGTAATGGAGCGTTGTTTCATGTGTAGCAGGTTTGAGTCTGAGTGGGTTCCATTTGTGGTTTTGGGGTGTTCTATAGAGGTATGGGGTTTTGGGTGTTAGCATCAGGAGCAGCAAAAGAGAATGATAGGCTTGGCAAGTTTCAAACTTTGTCCAATTCCTCCTGGAATTTCAGAAGTTTTTGTTCAATCTGAGCAGTAGTTCCCTTGGGGTACCCTGAGAAGTTTCCTCCCTTTCGATCTCTTTTCTAGAACTTGCGTCTCCCATTCTAACTTTGTTCTCGTTTTTTATAGGAGTCGGAGGAGGAGGAGGTAGAGGGCCCTAGGATCTTGTAGAGTATGTTGATGGTGCCAGAATGCACCAACTAACCTTCGGGAAGGGGAATAAAAATAAAAGAAAAACAAAAGGTAAAAAGTTAGTGCGGATTCTAAAAAAGAGAATTTTGCCATATTTAAACACATTGTGCAAGAATATAAGTCGTGTCCTAATTTGGGTGCCTCGTTATGCCCGAGGTAGGCCTAGAGCCAAATTATCTTTGGAGAACTTATAATGCTAAATTGTCATGACCCTAGTTCACCAATTATGAACATGTCATGATGGCACCCGGTCTTTAGGACTAGGTAAGCCTAACACATTGCGGAATTTAACAATTTTTACGAAAACAATAACAGAATACCGAATAACCAAAGAAAATGTATAGATTTGCCGCGTGACACATACACTTTGACACATACACTTTAATACAAAATAGTGAAACAGCCTCCAAGGCCCGGAAACCCACGGACAACACATGCTATAAGAAATCTTGCACTTCCCTATTCACCAGAATAGTCTAATACAAAGAGGGATCGCAGTAACATCTAATTACTATGGATAGAATAAGAAGAAGACTTTGCGCATCTGTGGACGTAGCAGATGTATACCTCAAGTCCCCAATAAGCTCGCTGACAACTACTGGCAGTACGCCTGCTCAGAAGTACCTGGATCTGCACATGAAAAACATTTACAGAAGAGGCTTGAGTACACCACAGTGGTACTCAGTAAGTGCCAAGCCTAACCTCGGTTGGGTAGTGACGAAGAAGGTCGAGGCCCTACTGAGATAAACATAAAAATAAATAAGAAATGAATAGACAGTATGGGTACAGTGTATATCGAGTATCTAGCAAAATAATAAGTAAGACGGAAACAGATTACAAATAAAATCTACGAATAAAAGAACAATCACTACAGGCTATTTATCATCGGGGAGCTCCTGGTATCTCAAGGATCTCCCAGTATCCTAATCATATGCACGAGGGATCTCCAAGTATCCCGAGGATCTCCTGGTATCCTCCATTTAATCACGAGGGATCTCCAAGTATCCCGAGAATCTCCTAGTATCCTCCATTTATAATCAATCATGTGTCGTAGATCTCTTAGTATCCTGCATTCCTAATCGTGGAACATAATACTTACATGGGAACTCCCGGGATGCCATCCCGTAGACCCAATCATAAACACATCACAACAATTCAATATTGTTCAAATTCTAAGTAAAGACAACAGGTAGAATCTAGAGTCTAACATGCTTCACAGACAGCAGGTATTGCAGTTAAGTCAAATAAGACAAACAAATCAACTTACATGTTTTCCTACACTAACACATGCAAAATTTGAATTTATAACAATCAAGTAAGCAAAGAAACGCAGTCTAAATAATCCAAGTAAAGTGAATTTACAATAATTAGCACAAGTACAGGCTCGCCACCTCACGCACAAGGCATTTAAAATAGCAATCAAGATATCCTTCGGGGAGAGGTCCCCTTAGACAAGCCACTTACCTCGAACCGGTAAAAAAATCACTATGAAATGATGCCCTTGCCACGAATATCCAACTACGAATGTCTTGAATCTATTCAAACCAATTACATAATATAAATAACATCACAAGTAACTAATTTCACTATTAAAATTAAAGCTAAGGTGCGAAGATAGGTAAAATGACCAAAACGCCCCTCAGGACAACGTCTCGAAATCGAATAATTTTTAAATTTTAGAAACCTCATACTCTCACGAGTCTAAACATATAAAAATCTCCCAAATCGAAGGTCAAATGCCCCTTAAAATCCTCATAATTAGGTCTAAGAACTTTACCCCAAGTTTCATTCAAAATTACGAATTAAAGGTTGAATTTGAGGTTAGATTAGTGGGTATTAATCAGAAGGGAGTAAAGAATCGTTACCCAATCGTTGCCTCTGAAAAGCCCTCGAAAAATCTCCCAAAACCGAGCTCTCTAGCTTGAGTTTTTGTAAAAATAGAAGAAGGCTTCGTTTTTGAAATATATGTACTGGTCAGGGGTTTGTACTTTGCGAACGCGGAGGAAATCTCGCGTTCGCAGAGAGGAACTTTTTATGGCTGGAAAAATGACCTTCGCAAATGTGGAGGATGGGCTGTGAACGTGAAGAGTTGGGGGCTGGACCCTACGCGAACGCGTAGAAGCAAATGAAGGAGGTCCAGGCTTGGCCCTCGCGAACTGGAGTCTGGAACGTGAACGAGGAAGAGGGACCAACAGGGCTTCGCAAACATGGGGGTGATGTATGAGATTATGATGAAAAGGAAGGGAAAAGCTTCGCGAACGTGGGGCTTCTTCGCAAACATGAAGAAGGAATCACTGACCTGCAATTTTCTGCTGCAATTTCAAAACTCCAATTTCTCCGTTGAGTATCCGAAACACACCCGAGGCCCCCAAGACCTCAACCAATCCTACGAACATATCCCATAGCATCACTCAAACTTATACCAATCCATAAACTGCCTAAAACAACGCTGGAAACTCGAATTATCCAATGATTTGAACCTAAGAACTTAAAAACTAAACCAAACTCGCTTTTGATCAAAAACCTAACCAAACCAAATCCGATTGACCTGAAATTTTGCACGCGCGTCCCAAATAACATGACGGTGCTACAGTAACTTCCTGAATCCCGTTCTGATCCTTGGATCAAAATTTCTCTATTGGACCGGAAATCTCCAAATTCTAACTTTCGACATTTCTAACCTAAATGAGCTACGGACATCCAAAATACATTATGAAACACACTTCCAACCCCGAAATCACCTAAAGTAGCTAAGGAACCATCGGATTTCCTTTGTGAGGTCGTCTCCGCACTGTTCTTATTGTGGCCATTTTCCAACACTTAAGCTCTCATTTAGGGACTAAGTGTCCCAAAACACTTCGAATTCTATCACCGAACGTCCCGACAAACCAAAATAGCAGAAATGAACTTTGAAAAATTAGTTAATGGGGGAACATGGCATAAATTCCAAAGATGACCGGCCGGGTCATCACATAAATTCCTCATTTTATTGATAAAATTAAGACGAGTCTTAAAGACAACTTAAAATAACGGGAAATAAATTGTCACTAATGGCAAGTGGCCTTATTACATTATGAAAACAGGAAATAAAAGATCCTAACTACTTGGTCCCAGAAGGACCTTCCCCAGATTCGATATTCTTGCCTCCCTCGTATCAGATTGGCTCGGGCCAAATGTCCATCTGCACTTCCCTCGACATTTTTGCAGTCTTCAATCCTTTTCAAGAACTTTCCTTCCAGCTCTACTAGACCGTTCCAGATACCCTAACTGCTTGTTGGCATTGACAGCCATATCTTTCCACTCATCGATCAGCTTCTGGTGAGCTTCTTGTATTTCCCGATGTTCATTTTTGCATTCTCGAATTCCTTTGCACAATTGATTGTACTTAACATGCGCTTCAGCCTTTTTGTCGATAAGCCTGTGACCTCGGATAACCTAGGATGACCCAAACCAGTGTAATTGTCTTCCAACCAACCTGAGTAGTGCGACACACACCCAACGTGGTACCTGTCTGGCTCGATAGATTCTTTTCCCCAAGACGAGTTTGCAATGCCACATGTGCTGAGTGTGACTCATGTAAGGGCTATCATCGTCCTGAAATTCACCCCTAAAGTGACTCGATTTGTCTACCCTTGGTATGATTTTCTTCCTCCCAACTTCCCTCATGGCTCGAAGAGAGGCATATGGATAAGTTCTCCTCAGACCGATGAGTATGAGGAATGGTGCATCCCGAGAACAAACAATGAACTGCCTTGTTGGGAACCACTCGTACATCCACTGCACTTGATCTTCCTTTAGATTCTCAAATAGCTCTACCCATCCTCTGGCGTCCTCTGGTCACGCGAACACGCTAGGCATGAAGTTCATTCGCTTTGGATGGTGAAAATGATATGATCATCCCAATATCTGCATATAATTTCCTACCAGTAATCACCTTTCTGAAGATGTTCTATAAGCCAGAGTTGAAGTAAAAAATTACATCCTTCAATTAACTCTGAATTAATTTTGGGAAAAATAGTTTGGGGTTGGGAAAGATTAGTTAACAAGAACTTGAGGTGTTAACCCTCATTTTATAGATTCTACCTAGGAAACACTCTATGTGATCGCACAAGGGCAATTGCGATCGCAGAAAGATAGTTGCTGAACGTATGCGATCGCACAAGGGCTACTGCGTTCGCATAAGCTTGTTGACCATCAGACGACCAGACCCTCTTTTCTTTTGTGCGTTTGCACAGGGCCATTGCGTTCGCATAGCTTTGTTTTCTGGTTCTATGGGATCGCATAGCATTTGCAATTGCATAGTGTAAATAACTGGGTAGTTTCATTTTGTCCATTTAATCTCCAATTTGGCTTGTTTTCACTTGGTTTCTTCACCATTACTTCTAAATCACATTCTCCTTGTAAAATAGAAGTAATTGACATTAAATACATGATTTATCACTTTAATCATAGAAAAAGTATAGGTTTAAAGGAAAGATAAGCCGGTAAAATACCAACTTATCACACCCACAAACTTGAACTATTGCTTCTCCTCAAGCAACGAAAGCAACAAAATCTCTTCCCAAGTGGATACTTAATAATATATCTACTTCATCCCAAGCCAAAATGAAAGTCTACTTTGGTACAAATGCAAGACTTTGATTTGTACCAACAAATACCCTAAAGCATATGAATTATCAAGCACTTCACATGAACTTCATTATACTTCAAGTGCTCACACACTAATGCAAATCAAAGTAGCAATCAAGTCATGACACTAAAGCTTCAAAATTTGCCTCTACATCACAATCAACTTTCTTTGGTCATTCCTTCCAATTGAAAGTGGAATTAAATTCACAAATCAAACTTCATGTGCCCTCACATTTAAGAGAGGATCCCACACTCATAAATCTTAATTCAAAACAACAATGGGATATCAAATGGAAATAATTAACTCTCTCTCAAAAAGATGTTCAAATGCATACAAGTAATACAATAGGCTTGCCTTTCATGTATTCCTCCAATAATATAGACAACTTGGTTCAAAATCAATTAGGACTTAAGGGTTGTGGTTTAGGATTTTGGATAAGGTATGGCACAATTTTCGTTAAAGTGACTCAAAACCTCCCCAAGCACTGCACAATTTACAATTAAAGTCCACTTCCTTCAAACACATTTTTCCTCCTTTTTTCACTGTTCCTTCCACACCTAGTCTTCCCTTTATTCACAAGGTTTTTCCACTTTATTTATTTTTTTTCTTTCTCTTTTTTTTTCCAGACCTTTTATCACTTTTTATTTCTGCTACCTTGCACCTTTTCAACAACTTCCATATCACAAGTCTTCCAACCATCACACCCCAAAACTTAGGCTTTTAGCCTATGTTTGCACTTTAAAAGTACTTCGGGAGGTAGGGTGACAAAAGGTATATCAATTAAGAACAAAGGGTTTAAGCTTGTAATATAGTTGTCAAAGAATAAGGTTAAAGGCTCAAAATGGGTTGACTAGGGAAAATATTTAAGGATAGGAATTTTTAGGCATACTAGCGGTCCAAGGAAGGCCTAATATCATTTTTCAAGCCAAGTTAATCTATGATTTCGCCTTCAAGCACATTCCGGGCAAGTTCTAGACTACAAGTAATGCAAAAGGACTAGCGAATAACTCACCACACATGACACATGAAAACTCAAGTGGAATACAAATTCAAAAACCAATTGAAACCAATGACTCAAAGAGGTTGCATATAGCATATGAAAATAATTTGTGAATCAATGAGCCAAAAGTCGAGTCTAAACGTCATGACATTTCTACTTCAATTTTTTTTTCTTTTTCAACAATCTACAATTCATATGCCGAGGATTAACTCATGTTGGCACCAAGCAAGCCACAACTTGGCCAATGGGCACAAATCCCAACTCAAACCGCCAATGGGAACAAATCCCAACTCAAACCATTTATTTTCCCTAAAGTAACAAAAACTAATCCTAACAACAAGACTAATTCCCTTAAGAAAGTTGTCAATCCATCCATCATAAGGAAAAGTCGACAAAAAATTTCTACAATTACGCAGTTCAAGAAGAAAATTGGCATCCTTGGAAAAAGAATCATGGTATAAAGAAAACCAAGGATATTGCCACTAACAAAAAGTATACTGATATAAATAAAAACCAAGAAGCTAATAAACATCAACTACTAAACATACTTATATCAACATACTATAACACATGATATAGAAATAGACTAATAACAAAATGAAAAACAGTCAAAGTACTAATCTGCCAAAACAACAGTTATACAAGAATCCAATCACCTTTTATTTCTTCTACCTTCCACCTTTTCAACAACTTCCATATAACAAGCCTTCCAACCATCACACCCCCGAACTTAGGATGTTAGCCTATGTTTGCACTTTCAGAGTACTTCGGGAGGTAGGGTGCCAAAAGGTATATCAATTAAGAACAAAGGATTTAAGCTTGAAATATAGTTGCCAAAGAATAAGGTTAAAGGCTCAAAATGCGTTGACTAGGGAAAATATTAAGGATGGAAATTTTTAGGCATACTAGCGGTCCAAGGAAGGCCTAATATCATTTTTCAAACCAAGTTAATTTATGATTTCGCCTTGAAGCACATTTCGGGCAAGTTCTAGACTACAAGAAATGCAGAAGAACTAGCGAATAACTCACCACACATGCCACATGAAAACTCAAGTGGAATACCAATCCAAAAACCAATTGAAACCAATGACTCAAAGAGGTTGCATATAGTATATGACACTAATTTGTGAATCGAAGAGCCAAAAGTTGAGTCTAAAAGTCATGACATTTATACTTCAATTATTTTTTTCTTTTTCAAGAATCTACTATGCATATGCGAGGTTTAACTCATGTTGGCACCAAGCAAGCCACAACTTGGCCAATGGGCATAAATCCCAACTCAAACCGCCAATGGGCACAAATCCCAACTCAAACCATTTATTTTTCCTAAAGTAAAAAAAACTAATCCAAACTACAAGACTAATTCCCTTAAGAAAGTTGTCAATCCATCCATCATCGGGAAAAGTCGACAAAAAATTTCTACAATTACCCGGTTCAAATAGAAAAATTGGCATCCTTGGAAAAAGAACCATGGTATAAAGAAAACCAAGGATATCGCTACTAACAAAAAGTATACTAGAATAAATAAAAACTAAGAAGCTAATAAACGTCAAGAACTAAACATACTAATATCAACATACTAATATAACACATGATATAGAAATAGACTAATAACAAAATGAAAAACAGTCAAAGTACTAATCTGCCAAAACAACAATTATACAAGAAGCCACCCCAAACTAAAGATGTTGTAATGTCCCCAATGCAACAAAACATAATAGAGAAAAAACGTGGAAAGTGCTCTCTGAATACTGCATCACTCGGAGTCGGATGTGTTGGGAAATTTTAGCTCTGCATCTCCATCATCATCAGAAGAAGAATCTTGTGAACCACATAGTGAGCTTAGCTTGTGCATCATCCTCGACGGGAACTTGCTTTTCTTCTTTTCGTGCTCTTTGAATTTCACCTGTCGCCTTTCAATCTTTCCTTGTCTCCTACTCAAGTTTTCCAACCTGGTCTTGATTCCCTTTTTATCTTGCACTACATCATCCAAGGTTTGTGTGTTTTTGCTCGATGAACCCGACCTAGTCGAAGTGCGCTACCAGATGGACCTGAGGGAAGATTTGAAATAAGTTGTCGAATGTGTGTGTCAACACCATATATCTGATGAGAGATGTGGCGCATGGTGTGAGGGCCTGACTGGAGTGGTCCCATGGGGTCATGTGATGGGTCATGAGATCCTAGTGTAGCTGTGGGGTCACCTCCGGATCCCTCGGCCAAATTGTCAAACTGCCCAAAAGAAGGAGATATCACATCAATCCTTCGCTTCTTCTTCTTGCTAGATTCCCCTCAGCGAAGCAATGGATAAATTTCTACGGGAGGGTCCTTCTCAACATCATTGGGATCTGTAGGCACATCAATATCATAGCACAATTGAGTGATCAGTGAAGGGAAGAATAAGCTTCTAGTCCTTCCGTTGCAAGCCTCCTCTATTTCATTCACAATGTGCTAGCCCATATTTATAGGCAAGCAATCCAAAATAGCAGCAATCATCAATGCCTTTTTAGGCGTCACTTCAGTCTTGTTTCTTGATTTCACAACCCTTGCACAAATATTGGATAGCCAAGTCTTGGCTTCTCCAATGAATCATGCGAATCAACCCCTTTGTAAACTCTTACCAAGTCGGTTGCACCCCATTGTGAAGTTTCTCTACCAGCCCTTATGTTCCCCCCTCTCTTCCGATATCCCGGTACACCTCATCATCAACATTTGGAAGCCCATAATGTGCATTTATCACTTCAGGGCCAAAGTTAACCCTCTTGCCTCTAACAATAGTGAATACCTCCTCCCCCTCCCCCCCCCCCCCCCCGAAGTCAGTCCTCAAGGCATTTGCATAAAATTCGCAAACTATTGTGTAGTTCGCCCTGACTGGATCAGGAGAAAAGCATATCCATCCACTGTTGTTCAGTCGTTGAAAGAATTCTAGCAATTTGTCTTCAATAGCGTCCAAACGGATGCCCCGTTCTTTGACAATGCTCTTGGACATGAGCTTGTTGTAGTTCCTTTCACACTCAGCTGCCATGAATCTTGTTGCATCAAAATACTCTTCTTCCGGAGCTTAGAGGAAAAATCCTTGCACATTTTCCGAGGCCATTTTGTGCACAAAGTACCTACAAATGATATCCAAATGTTAAACGCATGAACAAGTACTTTATACACATTATTATCATGCTATTAGGCCAAAGAAAAAATTCTAAAAACGCTTGGGCAAAAATCTGCAAAGCTACTATTTTTTCACTGCTGTGCACAATGCTATGCTATCACATTGCTTTGTTGCGATCGCATAGAGCAATTTTGAACTTCAGATTCCAGTGCTATGCGATCGCATTGCAATGTTGCGATCACATAGAGTATTTTTTAGGATACAGTTTTCGAGTGCTATGCGATCGTACTGCACCTATGCGATCGCATAATGCAATTTCGTCCTGCCAAGAATTTTATTTTCATTTGGACATTTTACAAACACCTTAAGGTCATCAATTTTCCATGTACATTTTCAACGAATTTCCCACAGATTTACACCCAAAATTTTCAACTATTTAACCTGCACTCTCTCAACCAACAATACCCAGCAAGCAAACACACATTGATGTTATTTTTAACCAAAGAGTCTAACATTCTAACCTTAAATATGAAGTTGAGAGAAAGAAGAAGAAACACAACTTAATTTTATGCCTTAAGAATACCAAGAATGCAATTTGAAAGGAGTAGAGTTTAGAGATGACATACCTTGAGAGTGGAGATTAAAAATTGCAAAGAGAATTGGAGAAGTGAAGATTTAAAATTTTTGGGGTCTTGGCAGAAGGGGGTTTGTTTGTTTTGAGTCAAAAAAATGAGTGTTGTAATGTTTCGTAAGATTTTGGGCTTTTTAAAATTACCTGACACTATGCGATCGCATAGCACTATTGCGATCGCATAGTGTAATTATTTGGTTGAATGGCCAAAATTTCCAAACGCATAGAGGAGACTAGCCTTGTTTCTATACTATCACATAGGACAATTGCGATCGCATAGAGCATTTTTCTGCTGCACTGGCAAATTTTTGACAGCTACTGGATTTTGCATATGGGTCATCCCGACCTGCTCAAATCAACTCCAAAAAATCTGAAACTTGGCAAATTAGTCAAAAATAATATTCTAAGCTATTCTAAAAAATAAAATTTCCAAAAATGATGAAACATTTTGAAAAACGATGGGATGCCTCCCACCAAGCGGTGCATTTAACGTCCTGGCACGACGCAAACAACATTACCACTTTTCTCGCCACTTTGATGATATGAATTGGGCACCTAGCTTGGAATTAAGCTTGTGACCACGAGCGATGGAGGTGGTATGTTGATGCTCAGGACAATGCTTAAAATCTTCATTTTTCACTTCTTGGCTCTCAAGTGAGGAATGTCGTTTTTCTTTCTTGTTTCCTCAAACTGTAAAATAAATGGCATGAACTTTTCTTCCTCACAATCCTTCATTGATCCGTGTAGTTTGACTTCCGTGTCATCACACAATTTCAACATTGAAAAATACTTGGAATGTGACTTCATGCCTTCACTTTGCAATTTTTCATTCTTGACATCCTCTTTTTCCCCGGATTAGAGTCAACATCACCCTCATTTGCATTTACACTGGTTGACTTTAATTCCATTTTTTTCTTGGCATCACTAATACTCATTGAGTCAGTTGGCGGATGTTCAATTCTTGATTCCTCAAAGTAAAACTCACTTTCTTCCTCAGAATTGGACTCTTCTTGGCTTTCTTCCACGCACTCAAATTGTAGGGCATAGCGAGCCTCAACCAAAGTTTGTATTTGATCTTCCAAAGTGCAGATATGTTCATCATTGTAATTCAAGCTTTGTTTCAAGTCCTCGAGTGAAAAGTTGTGCTTCTACTTATTTTCAAGAATGGCTTCCAACTTGAGCATTATTTTCTCATTTTGAGCATTTGGGAGTTCTTCTTGGTTTTGATCAAGTTCCAAGAAAGGGTTTTCACTTTCAATCTCCAAAGAAGGATTTTGGTTTTCATTCACTTCCAAGGCTCTTTGAACCCTGGAGGCTTCGATCATTTCATCCATTTTTGAGTGCAATCATTGAAGTGCTAAATCATTTTGGAGACTAATCTCCAAAAGATGTTCCAAGGCATTTTGCTCCTTGTTTCCTTCTTCAAGTAGACACTCCAACATGAGCTTGAAATCTCCATTTTTGCCGTGCTCACTTTCTTCTATTTTCATAGTCCTATACTTCTCATCACAACAAGAAAACTCATCATAGTGGGGGCTTGGGGAAGGGAAGGTCAAATATGCACAATAATTCCAATGACCATTGTGGCAACCACACGTATCAAAAATACTCCAACAATGGGGTTGAAATTGTGCGCACAATCCACCCCTGGGAGAATTTATGCAATTTTTCCACGAGTGTGGTCCTCCACAATAAGGACACGGGTCGTCAAAATATGAACAACTACCATGCGACCAATTTTTATTATATGATGCCATTTTTCAAGAATAGGAATATAAACAAGAAACTAACAAGAAAAGTAGATCCAAGGTAAGAAAAATAATTACACAAATATTCACAAGTTTGGATCAAAGCACTTTTGCTTACTTCTCAAACAACCTAAATTACACCAAATTGTTCCCCGGCAATGACGCCAATTTTGGTGACATCCAAATCCATCTCTAAAAAGCAATTGATACGGTCGCAAAAATATAATTATCCATCTATGAGTCGGGGTCGAATCCCACAGAAAACAATGTGTAGGCGATTAGGAACGTAAAAAAATTTTTGCTAGTCGCGTAGTGCCAAACACTAAGAATTTTGGGTTGAAAATTGTTTTTATATCTAAAATGCGAAAATATAAACTAACCTAGAAAGCAAGTAAAATGATCAATGGCTACAAGTATGAAAGCATCAGGAATTACACTCAAGTAACGATCCAATGTATTTCACGATTTTACAAATACGAGCGAGTTTATGTTAATTAGCCACGGATAATAATTCTTAATTAGCTTCTTCCGAAGACTAACAAGACTTCCTAATTGAATTATCCCTAATCACAATTAGAAGAATAAGCACAACCGAAAGGCTACAAGTAGTTCAATCTTATTCCTAGGTAGAATCTACAAAATGAGGGTTAACGCCTCAAGTTCTTGTTAACTAATCTTTCCCAACAGCAAACTATTTTTCCCAAATTAATTCGGAGTTAATAGGCGATTCCTAGAGTTAGCTAATCCCTTTGGAAACATTAAGGAACAATAATAATTAAAGAAACAATAACTCACTTCATAAATATAGAAAAATCATTCAATACATAAGCACAACAAGGTATAAAATCCACACATTAATTATGAATATTCCCATAAACAAGATTTAAGTGTTGAATAAAATACTACTCACTTAGATCAACAATACAAAGCAAGGAAATGAAGAAATAAACATAAATGGGTAAGAAAACCTTAACCATAAGCTTTAATCTTCAAGACCCAAGTGTATTTGTGCAAAACCCTAGCTTCAAACTTGTTCTTTCTAGTCTATACAAACTGAAAAAAGCCAAAGATGTTCCAAAAGTCTATTTGGACGAGTATGAAAATAATTTGGGGATTATAAACGTGAAATTTCAATTTTTCCCAGAACTGCCCAGAAAACACTCTATGCGATCGCACAAGGGCTATTGCGATCGCAGAGAGATAGTTGCTGAACGTATGCGATCGCACAAGGGCTACTGCGTTTACATAAGCTTGTTAACCATCGGACGACCAGACCCTCTTTTATTCTGTGCGTTCGCACAGGTACATTGCGATCGCATAGCTTTGTTTCCTGGTTCTATGCAATCACATAGCATTGATTGCGATCGCATAGTGTAAATAACTGGGCAGTTTCACTTTGTCCACTTAAGCTCCAATTTGGCTTGTTTTAACTTGGTTTCTTCACCATTACTTCTAAATCACATTCTCCCTGTAAAATAGAAGTAATGGACATTAAACATATGATTTTATCACTTTAATCATAGCAAAAATATAGGTTTAAAGGCAAGATAAGTCGGTAAAATACCAACTTATCACGAGCGGACTGGTTCAACGTATGCATTTAGAAAGAAAGTCTGCATTAGGCAAATCGGATACAATTGTCAGAGATAAAGGTATTTCGCGCGAGTTAATTTAGGAATGCACTAATTTTAGAAAATGGCTTATGCAGAAGGGTTTTGAAAGACAACTGCAGACTTAGGAAAATGTTTGGAAATGAATTTCAAAAAGGATCAGCGGAATGTCCAGTTATAAACATAGGAATAGTTTTAAACTTTTTTCAAAAGAGACAGAACTATCTAAAGAAAAGAGTGAGCTGCATAACGGAGTTAAACGACGAGTTTAGGAAGACTGGAATTTAATCAAAAAATATGTTTAGGCAGAATAGTAGAAACAGTTTCAGAAGAGGGTGTGTTGATTAAAGAAATAGGTTACAGAAAAAGTATAAACTGATTCGAGGCACGTTTTTACCAGAAGGTTAAGTTTTGAAAACGTTTGCTGATTTTAGGCATTTAAGAACCAGTTAACTAATTATTACTGCTTTAAACAGGTCGGGCGAGTTTGATGCAAATCCTATAGGCATGATATCTATACTATTGATTTTTCAGAACTTGTAAAGATGCTTGTTTAATTAGTCCTAAAATTTGCCTAATGAATATGCATATCCTATTGGCATGATTTCTATAAATATATTTTAGAAAAGTTTAAACTCGTATAGGCAGGACCTCTATATGCATAATTACAGAACATGAACGTTAAATCCTATAGACATGCTTTCTATGTGATTTGTAGTAAAGTTAAGCGTTAAATCATGTAGGCATGGTCTTTATGTGATTGAATCAGTATTAAAGGACCCTATAGGCGTGGTTTCTAGTTGATTGAAAGTAAAGTCCTAAATCACGATTTCTACCCTTTTTGATGCAGGAAAGTAAAGACCCCTCCCACACCCTTTTACTATACTCCCCGAGTTTTATACAAGTTATTATAAACCAGAAGAGGTAAAAAAATAAATCAAAGACTAACAGTTGCATCCAAGGTACTTAAATCAGGCTAAATGCCTAGAAAAATGTGATTAAGCAATTCCGGAATCCAGATTTCCAAAGCCATCTCTTTATCCAAAGTGTTTCAAAGTTCCAAGGAATCTCAAGGATTCCCGGCATTGCTTACACTGAGGATACCACTAGAATTAGAATAGTGTAGTGTGAAAGAGCCAGCACTTAGGCATCCAAGTTCAGAGGGATCTCAGAGGTCCCAAAGCATGGCTTGCAAGAGAGGGGCAGAACTTATAGCTAAGAATTAGTGCAAAGTGAAAGGGAAATTGGGGGAGACATAACAAATGGTACTCATGCCTAGCCACAAGGTAGGCTGGCACACCCCTGACCTCTTTTTTGGTTAAACAAGTTAGGAGCAGACCCTTGAAGGTCAGACCAAGGTCTGGATAGAGATTAGGACAATATCAGACCCACGTCCAAGGCTCAAACACATAAAGGGAAAAGGGAGTTTTAGAATCATAGACAGTAATATTAGAGTGTTGCTATGCCCTGAACCATAACTCACATACAAAGGGGTAAAGGGTAAGGGAATTCACATAAGAATAGTATTGACAAAGTTGCAGAAACATAGTAAAGAAAATCATAACAGAACTAGGATTTAAAACACATAGTGGAGGAACAATATTTAAACTAAGATGGACATATCACTTGCAAAGTAAGAGAATAGCAGAATAATCACAGCAAGCTAACAGTAGGAACAACTCAGGTTTTCAGCAGAACACTCGAAGATTCACAGAGAACTCAAAGGTATTTCATAAAGTAAAGAGGAGAAGTACACATAATTAGTCTGTGTATTGGAGAAAAGAAGAGAGTACAAAGCAGAGTGTCTATTATTGAATGTTACTTACTCCTTTGTTACCTGTCTAAGGGAGAGGGATAAGACCTTTTTATAGTGTAGAGAAGTAACCAAGAAAGGTAAGAAAACCTTTTAAAACATCAGTCTCCAAATATTCTCTCCTTAGTTAAGGGATTCAATTTCAAATGGGAACAAGTAATTAAGGAAAGAGAATTTCAGTAAATTCTTCCAAAGCAACATAAGAGGGAAAGATTCATAAGGCTTATTTAAGGAAAGAAATAAATAGTACTTAATGTGTAGAGAAAAAGGAAAGGGGATCAATCAGACAACTAATAAAATTAAGGTAAACAAACTTAAATCGAATGAACCCAGTCAGAAATAGGTAGAGGATGGCTCAAACAAATAGAATCAGTGGCAATCAGTCGAGCCCCTATCAACGGAATCTAAAAATCAATCAATTAGTTGTCAAAACCTTTTGAAAGAGAAGTTTATCATATATAAAAATCAAGCAAATCAAACAGAAAGTCTAACAATTCAAGGTCTAGGATCATAAAAAGAATTCATAGATTCAAAATGAGTCTGAAGGTCCAGGGTCCCAAAAAATGAAACCCTAATCCAGTTTAGCAAAGAAACCCCCAAATTATAGGGTTTCAGATTGGACCAAACCCATAGGCAAGTGAATATACTCAAGGAGTCTCATGCGAAACAAATAGACCATGATAGCAATCAGAGAAAGAAAATAAATTTGAGAGCATAAAGGATTCATTTTGAAAACTCGGAACTCAGTCAAGTCCAAATAGAGTCAAGAAACTCTGTATTAGACATACATGGTAGAAGAGTGAAGAAAATTTAACACATACTAATCATGTGAGCACATATAAAGGAAAATAAGGACAATACATAAATAATATAGAAGGAAAACATACGAGCATCAAACAGATGAACACCTAAAAAAATAGAACAGCAAGAATCAAAAGGTTTTTAGAAAACCTAGTTTCAAATCAAACGAATTTAAAAAGGAAAATTGGAGAAAATACTTAAAACGTCGATTATAGCACAAATTCACCATAGATCTAGGAAAATAAACGAAGAAAGAACCTCAAATAGTCTAGGGTTTCTGAGAACCCTAAAGGACAAGAAGGCTTAGAAGTCTTCAAGAACGGATCTGAGCCGATAAAGTGGAATCCAAGCTCAAATGGCTAAGGCACGCCGTAACAAGGCCGGAGATGGCCAAAGAGACTCGAGTCCGTCAAGGTATGGATGAAGACCTTCGAGGTCTAGCTCGAATCTTCAAAGAGCAAGCGCATAGGAGCAGGAGATTATAAGTAGAGATCATCCATGGGTAGATAGGTCATGGATTCCGCTAAATTTTAGGTCGGAGAGGGAGCTGGTGGACGTTAGGATTTCAGATGTGGAGAGGGTTTGAAAGAGATGAAGGAACCAAAAGCGGTGGGTTTGAGGGAATGAATTTAGGATTGGCGTGTTGGTAGATTAAAAAAAGTAAGGAAGAGACTGGGCTGTTGATAAAAAATGATCAACGGCTCAGATAGAAGGAGATACGGGCCGGTCGGGGTTAAGCGGTTATGGGTTGGGTTAATTAAGAGATGGGGTCATAAATTTGGGTCTGATTTGGGGCTAAGATTGGGGTCAATTTTGGGTTAAAATTGAAATACAAAGGGCTAACTCTTAAATAGCCACTTTTTCCTTGTTTTAATTTTAAATAAAATAGCAAAATGACTTCTGGAAATAACTCAAGTGTGCTAAAATGATTAATAATATATAATTATCAAATTAAAAATATTGGAGTCAATTTTTTAAATATAATTACAATTAAATCTTTAAAGAGGCTAGTATTGCAATTATATGTAATTTAATTATAAAAATACCAAATGAATTTGCAAAAATATGAAAAAATCACGTTAGATATTTTTTGATGTAAATATGAGAATAAAAATAAATTATCCACCAAAATTACAAATTTTGGGAATAATTATTGGATTTTATGGTATAAAAATAGGCAATGAGTTGGTTTAAAAAAATCATTAAAAATGCCAAAATTTTTTGATGTGCTTATATATATATATATATATATATATATATATATATATATATATATATATATATATATATATGCTATTTTGGAATTATTTTGGGTAAAAAAATACATAGAAAAAATTACGTATCAACAAATAGTTGTGAGTGCGCTGTCACCTGCATCGATGGCAATGCTGGTGTTGCCCGTTCGCGTAGTGCTTCGCTTGCTGGTGGCAACTACGATTTCTGCACTCGGCAAGTCATCGACATTTCCTTAAGGAGGTTTTTTGAGCATGTTGCTTAAGGCACTCGTCAACCATTTCTCTAGCAGCTTTTTGATCGCTGGTGGTGTTTTTCTCGTCGTTGGTGTGGAGGCTCCTTTTTCATGCATGACCATTATATCCTTATGTGGAGAGGGTGATATCTATCCCTTCAGTGTATCTCTTGGTGTTGTATTCTCGGTGTCTTCCCTACTGGCTTTGTTGAGGGAGCTTAAGAGGTTTTTAGAGACATCTACTATCACCTTCAACCTCGCTTCGTTTTCGGCCATTGTTGGTTCTTATGGGATGTTAAGAACAATGATCGTTATTTTTGATATCCTAGATGAGAACTATGATTTAGACTATGAAAATTTCCACAGACGGGCCCAAATTAATTGACTCAAAAGATTTTTATCTCTTTTCAAGGAAATTAATCAAACATAAAGAGGGGTAAATCGTAGTTGAAGATAATTAATTTTTGGATTGTTATACTAATAGAATGGCAGAAGTATAGAGAGATGAGAGGACATAGTTTATAAAAGTAGAGAGAGAGAGAGTAATTTTGTATATCCTTCAGATCTCATCTCCCCATTACAAGTTTTGAAATCCCCTTTATATACTGTGGGGGGGGGGGGGGGTTCTCATAATTGTGAGGATGACAAATTAAAGACTATCTAATGTGGAGACTCTAGCAATGATACGAGGACGTATTTCTATCCACCCCTGGGCAATTTCCTTATGCCAACTCTTCGGTCTATGGTTACCCATCGTGGTAGCTGTAGCCCATGGTTGGTCATATTTAAACCCGTACAATTGTACTGCTGAGAATTACTATATTTAATTTCCTATAATTATACATTTCATAGAGAAATATAAGATAAGACTGAATTCTCTCTAGGTTTTCACAATATGTCGTTGTATTATTATTATTATTATTATTATTATTATTATTATTATTATTATTATTATTATTATTATTATTATTATTATTATTATTACAAGAATAAAAAAATATTTAAGAAAAGGTGAAGGATAAAAGTGTGCAATACGTTCGTTTAATAAGCCAAAGCTGCGAAGTTGCCAACCAATGTGTTGTCGTATTGCAATTTACAGTAATTTAAACAAATAACCCCCCACATTGGCCAGTGGCTCAAAGTTCAAAGGTATTGTTCTCTTTTGACACAATTATATATTGAAAAAGACTACTTCACCATGTGTTTAGCGATAAAGCCAGGATTTTTAGTATAAAGGTAGACAAAAATATAAAAAGTAAGACATACTAATAAACTAAGGGAATTCAGCATATGGTACATGGTGTTATTTTCCCAAGGCCTTGTACAAAGGTGGCTCCGCCACTACATGGGCTATATCTATGATAGTAAGGGTGTTCAAAACCGATCCGAAACCGAAAACCGAACCGAACCGAAACTTAATGGCTTAATGGTAACGGCTTAACGGACGGGGAACGGATTAAAATTTTTTTATTAACGGCTTATCGGATTGGGGGCGGATTATTCAATTTTCTTAACGGGTAATCCGTTAACCCGTTAAGAATATATATATATTTATTTTGCTGCCTCAGAAGATGAACTGGGATTTATGAGCGAAAGAGCAAATCCTAGATATTTAAGTTGTTCAACAAGTTACGTGTATAAGTCTTTTGCCATCAAGTAGACCAAATGCATGCACCGAATGAAATCAAACAGTTTGACCATTACTCTGATTTCTGAAAAGGAAAAAAATTACACTTCTATACAGATAAAAAATATTATCAGGAGGACAACTGCTACACCAAAAGCGAATAAGCATGAGTAACTAAGAATTGGAATAATAATATGGAGTTTTGACAATTTTCCAGCCATGGTAAATTTGACAGGGCAACAATAAATAGCTTCTCATCACACTAAGTAGATGTTCAACGCATACAAATTATAAGCACTAAAAGATCTCAACAGTTTGAGAACAAATGAACAGGTTCTATCTTTTCCAGACGGGAAAAAATAGTTGTACGAAAAGCATAAACGAGGACACAATCTGTTTCAACTTCTGGTAGCGTAAACTACTTTATATATTGAGAAACCCACTTAAAGCCATCACCATACCCCATTTTACGTACAATACTGCACATAAACACCTCCAAGGGACGAACACTAGAATCAGCAACACTCACCTTACCCTTGCCAGTAGTGATACCAGTCAAGCCAAGGTGATAGCGCAGCTCATCTTCTGAGGCGTGAGCTACTGAGCTTGCAGCCTTGCATTATAAATTGAATGCAGTGTGTGGACAGAATACATTTGAGCCCTTAGGTATTAGACCGAGTAACCGCCCGATAAGAGCTAACCCGATACCAATCCGCCCGATATCTTATCGGGTGGCTAACGGATGAATACATTTAAAAGCCGATAACCGTTAAGCCAAACCGTTAGAGTAAAAAGCCGCCCAATCCGCCCAATGAACACCCCTATATGATAGTTTACCACTTAACAGACAGTCCTTCATACCGTCTATGACCTCAACAATCTATTTACAGGAATTTAAAACCTAGAAGTTATGTACTTGTAGAGTACATAAGTTAATTTCCTATAAAATTACACGTTATAGTTATTGTGAGTACGTGATTTTAGCCTTAAGTGAATTATTTCCAAAAATTCAAAAAATTTTCTTTTATTATTATTTTACGATTTTGTGAATTTTGTGTCATTTTTTTTATTATTTGTATTTTATTTGTGCATTTTAATTCATATGAAAAATATAAAAAATATGCTTAACATTTGCATTTAGGATCTAATTTTATATTTTAGGATTAATTAGTGGTTAAGATATTTTTAGAATAAAATATGAAGAAAGTAACAAAAGTAGTTCACTTTTATATTTCTAATTGTTAATTGTGAATTTGTCACGAAATAGATTTTTAAACAATTTTTGGAAATTAATTAGCTTAACTTTGAAAATATATTAGGTCTTTATTTTAGTTTTTTTACATTTTAATAAAATTAAAAAAAACATAAAATATAAAATGAAAATAAACAATAGAAACAAAAAAAGAAAAAGAAAAGAAGGAAATTTATTAAAAAGAATTAAAGAAGAGATCTTAGTGATAGACAAGTTTTGGGCTGTCTTTAATTACAGCTGCCTGACCCAATATCCTTTTCACCCACCTGTTACAACCCAATAAAATTCCCCACCTGGTCAAAATCTTTGGCCCCAAAATGACACCCTTTGGTCCATTTACAATCCTGGCAGTCTATGTTAGTTAATCAAACGGTCGAGAACTACGGCTCATTTAGTATTTAAATGTTGGAGTCACCCCCACCCCCCGTATCATCGTCTTCAATACACCCAAAGACCAGCCCTGTAATGCCGCCGCCAGAAATTACTTACGGTGGCGGCCCGTCCCCAATCACCACCAAAATAACAACCTATATTCCCCTTCTCATTCTCTATCCAAATCCATAACCCACTTCCCTTAAACATACCCAGAAAGCTTCGAATAATTGTTTGAAGTTTTTTCAGCTACAACACAACCTCCTCCAAATCACACCCCTATACCGCCTCAACACCCTCATCACAGATCCCTCATTATCTTCCTTCGAATCCCATTAAAATCTCTCGAATAATCGAAAAGGTCTTTGTCATCTCTGCTGCCCACGGCGGCGTTGCCACCAATTGCCTCCAAATTTACACCCTTGCACTGCCTTAATCTCCTCATCACCAATCCGTAAATATTCCTCCACAAATCATGACCGAGCCCCTCAAATTTCAAATACAAAATTCGATCAAAAACCCTAATTCGTCCCATCCATTTCAAATTAACACATCGGGGTCTCCTTGTTTTCCTCATGATGAATTCGACATCGTTGGCCCTCGAACCTCATTTAAGTTAGTGGAATTTTGAATCTAAAATTAGCCAGTGAATTTCTTAGTTTATATTTTTTATTTCAAAGTATTTTCTCTTCCGTGTTTACTTTGTGTTAGTAATGGATTTGGATTTAGTGTTAGCTATCTAGGTTTAGTAATTGAAGTTTTCTTATTTGAATTATAGTTCAAGTTCTGCTAACCGTTAATTTTATCATTAGTTAAGAATTAGTTCTTTTCAGTGTTTAGTTTAGTTTGCATTTTGATGATCCGTTTCTTCAAATTGATAATGAAATCTTTGTTGATAGGTTCAATTCTCATTTTAGTTGATTAATTGTTTCACTTTGATTTAGTTGACAAGAGTAGTTCATTAATAGGTTTAATTGTTCTTTAATTATGTAAAGCTATTTCAATCTGATTTCATATTGAATTTATGATGGTAAATTGATTTGTTGTTTTGATTGCCGATGGTAATTGGTAACTCAAAGTTCAGTTGTTAGTTTGGGGTTAGGATTTGAGTTTAAACCTAGTTTAAGCTGATTAAACTTACTGAATGATTGCTTAAATAGGGTCATTCAACAAGGTTGGGGTGGGTTAGTAACTTCAGGCTAATGAAAAGGGTAATTTAGGTAGATTCACTTGGGGACTGAATTTAGAAACTACCAGAAGCTCCTAGAAGGGGTGTTAGTTAAAAGTTCAGATTTATAGTGTATTAACTTGTGTCACAAGTTAGAAAACAAGGACTAAATAAGTGAAACTGAGGGGCTAGTGTTTAAAAGAAGAAATTTAAAGCTATACCCCTTTTGTGCCGATAAAAGGGCATGCCCTTTACCTTGGATAACAAGTTTTTTCACCTCTAGAATTCCCCCCAAAATCAGTCCTCAATTTTCATAGAATAGTTACTTTGACTGTTTTGAGGACTACTCTTAACTCATGAATTGTGAAGTGATTTTATGTCTTCCTATGAGCATGTGGATCAGTAGTTAGTAATCGTAATCCGGTTTGGTTTGTGTTACTAGTGTAGTGTAGTATAATCTAGTTTAATTCGTTTTTCAGCAATTATAAAAACAGGTTCACATTTCAGCAGGCCAATTTTAGTGGTCCAGTAATAATTGAATAGTGTTAATTGGAATTAGTCTTAACTTAGATGTTTGATTCCGAATTTGGGTCGTTACTCAAGTTGTTATCACCGTCGTGACAATCAAACTCATGTATCCAATTTGGCTATCACATTTAATATTATTAGGAACTCACTAGTAAAACTAAATGAGTTAATTTGTCATCCATACCTTGAATTAAGTAAAACAAAGATTTAAAGTAAAATTAGTGGTAAGTGCAAAAGGTGACTTTCATAATTTGAGTTAAAGAATTGCAAAACTGCACAGAAAATTAATTAACGTGCCTTGGGATTAGTTGGGTTGCTTAATTCATTTATGTGTGCTTTAGTGCCTCCGCCAGGACTCGGCCCCCGAGTCATGTTCTCCAACTGCATTTAAAATTGAATAATGCCTTTGGGCTTGGGTTCCACAGCAATCAGCCAAAGCTGCCCATTCCTTTATGTTCTGAACTAGTTTGCTAAATTTGTTTCATCTTTCTCATAAATTACTGGGCTGGGTCCATCTGAATTTGCATCATAAGTGCTTGGCCCTTTCAAATATATTAATTAAGTAGGACTTTTTCTTTATTTTTAGAGACAAGTAAAAATAAAATATTATAGATTGCTTTAGGCATTTTAAAAAAAAATAATAAACGAGATGAGCCTCGTTAAACAAAATACATAAATTGTAGGGTCCTCGATAAATGTTTGTGCTAAAATACTTAGACCTCGGGATAGGCCATTTAGCGAATTATACGGCATTCCCCAAAGATAATAACACGTTAGTCTCTTTAGGTGCGTATTTTAATAACATTACCTTCCTAAACTCGAGTACGCATTTATGTGACTCAAATCCAATCTCAATAAAGTCGAAATGTGTCAACAACCACGGGTGCATTTATGTGATGTGGTTCGAGATGCGTTTTCACGGCGTTGCAATTCACCTTAAAATAATAATAAAAGTGGTTGAAGGTTAAAAATCACATAAGCTAAAACATATTTTGAATCAGATAAATCCAAATATAACAGTTGAGCGACCATGCTAGAACCACGGAACCCGAGAATGCCTAACACCTTCTCCCGGGTTAATGGAATTCCTTACTCGGGTTTCTGGTTCGCGGACTGTTAACAGAGTCTTATTTTCATCGGTTCGGGATTCAACCAGTGATTTGACACCATTAATCTCCCAAGTGGCGACTCTAAAATCTAAATAATAAATCCCGTCCCAATTGTCCTTTAAGAAAAAGTCATTTATGCCCTTGTGGGTGTAGTAAAAAAGGAGGTGGGACAGCTCTAACGACTCTGTTGGGGACACAATCCCAGAACTTCGGTTCAGGGTTTAAGAATTCGAGCTTGGAATAATTGTTATATTTGGCTTTACTTGATTTTCCTACACGTTTCATGTTAAATGTGCTAAATGATTTAGCACTTTGATATTATCTGAACTGTATATAAACATTGACGAAAACCTTCTCTTCTCATATTTGCCAATGAAAAAGAGTCTTATTTTCGAAAATAGTTACTTTTATTTGCCCGAAATATGCAGATTGATTCTCACTGGACGTGAGATACATAGGCAAACCTTGTCGGGTCCAACCTCCCCTTTGTAAATATAGAAAAATATGTCTAAGTTTTAAGTGTTCGCATGAATAAGTCAGGTGAAGTCATTCTTGTTAGAAATAGCCGAATGTCCCTAAAGGGGCGCCAGAAGGCTGCTTTTGCAAGAACAACCACCTTTTGGTCATTTTGTAGGATTTTGGCTGGTTAGTCAACACAGCCTTAAAATCTTCGTCCCCGATATGCTAAAAGGCCATGTTTGCAAACTCATGTCTTTTATTTTAATTTGAAAAACAAGAAAAGAGTCATGGTCAAGTGAATACTGTTGGATTTTGGTTAAAACAAGTCGATCCAACTTCGGCAGGTGTCTTAGACCGTTCTTGCCGAGATAGCCTTAGAGTGTTTTTCAGTTGTCGAAAGGCTATTTTCGTAAAATATGGAAAAGTTTGTGAAGTATCATAAAATAATTCTCACCGGCCTTAAAATTCATATGAAATTAAGAAAGGGCCATATTTGCAAAAATAGCCATTTGGTTAAAATTGGCATATAGGGAAGGAATCTGTCCGTCTCTTTTTGAATGTGTTTTTTTGTTAGAGTATGTGGGTTGTTTAATATTCGAGTTTGTATCTCGTCTTTTCATCAGAGTCTGTTAGTTTTGTTTAAGTCTGTCAGTTTTTGAATCATTATAATCAAAGTTTGGTTTACTATGAAAAGTTGGAAGTTCCAAAATAGATTTTATTGTTTTTTACCTTTTATCTTCACGAACTACGCCCAGTCTGATTCATGCGGGGTTATAATACGTAGGAAATCGTCATAGGATTCGACTATAAACAAATGAAAAAAGAAAAGAAGAAAAACAAGAGAGGAAAGAGAAGAAAAAAGAAAAGAGCGGGAAAACAAGAAAGAAAATAGAGGAAATACAAAATCGAGGGAATGAGAGAACCGAAACTAATAGAAAACAAAGGCAAGAATTGAAAAGGAAACAGAGAAAAGAAAGAAAAATCAAGAAAAGAAAGAAAGAAAACAAAAGAAAGAAAGTTGCCATTAGAAATAAAGCCGGGATAACGTAAGCAGACGAGCTAATGCATATAGAATCCGTCAAACTTCTAGGGTGCATTCATTCCCCAATGTGCGGTTATCAAATATACTAATGCCTACCAAGCTGTTGCTGATGTTGAGTCCAGGCAGGTGGCTAGTTTTTTGGCATTCTGGCAACCCATTCCTACAACACCCGATAAAAAAACAAGCTAAAAATGACAGTCCAGGAATCTGATACCAGTATTGTGGACCCGGAAAAGAGCTAGAGCTGATGGATGTTAGTGCAATGAGGGAAGAAATGCATAAGTTGAGGCAGCAAATGGTTGAAATGCATCAGGCTTGGTCTAGGGGTCAGCCGACGCCAGTTTATCTTGCCAATCCAGCCTACATCCCACCTTTGGCTTAGTCTCAAGAGCCTCCTACTGTGAATTCATCTCCAGCTTTACCATTCTACCAACAGAGTTATGGCACCACCACATATCCTTCCCAACCTCCACCACGCAAACAAAACACCCCTCCATCAATCAACCCTGTCTTTGTGGTGCCTCCACCTTCCACACTACAAAGATCTTCCAGCGAATCACTATTTCAAGCTCACCACAGTTAGTAATATCCTCTTGAGCCTACCTTTAGGGTCTCTGAGCCATATTCTTACACCCCTCACTTTGAGCTCCTGGTGGAAACTGAAAAGTCGCTTAAGAACCCGGAGCAAGAAGAGATGATTCAATAAGTAAAAAGCCGGGAGTAGTCCTTCAGGAACATGAAAGGGTTGAGTGGCCAAGTTAGTAAAGATTTGTGTCTATTCCCAGATGTTCAGTTACCCGCAAGGTTCAAAATTCCAAAATTCGATCTGTATGACGGGCATGGTGACTCGGTAGCCCACCTGATGGGATTCTACAGCAAAATGAGAGGGGATGGTAGGAAAGATAAATTACTGATGGCGTACTTCAGCCAGAGTCTTAGTGGGTCTGCTTTGGAGTGGCATACAAGTCACGACCATGGTAGGTGGTATACTTAGGACGACTTGGCACAGACGTTCGCTTTCCATTTTCAGTACAATCTAGAAATTGTTCCAGACTCCCTATCACTGATAAAACTTAAGAATAAGCCAGGGAAAAGTTTCAGGGAGTATGGGTTCTGCTGGAGAGAGCAGACTGCGAGAGTCGACCCTCCAATGAGGGAAAGCAAAATGGTGGATTACTTTTTACAAGCTTTGGAGCCAACTTACTTTGGTCACCTAGTGACAGCAATTGGCAAATCTTAGGAAGTGGTGAAGATGGGAACTATGGTCGAGGAAGGCTTGAAATATAATAAAATTATGGTCTATTCAGCGATTAAAGCAACCACCCATGCCATCTAAAGCGGCATTGGGTGTGTGCTAGGAAAGAATAAGAAAGAAGAGGTTACAACAGTCGAAGCTGGAGCTTGGTCCAAATCTAGAGGCCCTTTACCCTACTACCAACCCAGACCCCACCACCCAAATTACCCATACACCCCATATGGCCCTCCACAACACTACTACCCACCGCCAGACCCGCATTTTTCCGTTCACCATGCTTAAACTTATACCCAGCCTCCAGCTCATGCGTAATGGCGTGCACCGGTTCCCCAAAACAAATACCTACCTCCCCAAAACACATATTCACCCCCAGGGATTACAGAAATCCTCCAGGATCTGGCTTCCGTGGGAATCAAACCTTCCGGAATGAAAGGGTACAGAAGTAGAACACATTCACTCCGCAGGGAGAGTCATATACCAGTCCTTTTCAAAAATTGAGGCAGCTGGGCCTGTTGAACCAAATCGAGCCTAAAGTGCCAAATCTGCTTCCTAGAAATCTGGACCAGTTAGTGAGTTGTGAATATTGTTCGGGGGCTCCCGGTCATGATACTGGAAAATGATGGAAACTAAAAATGGCTATGCAAGAGCTCATGGACACTCGACGGATTGAGGTTCAAGACTCTGAGGCACCATATATCAATCAAAATCTGCTTACGGCTCACCATGAGGCTCATGTGATCGAATTGATGCATAAGAGAGGAAAGCCTAAGAAACCTTCGCAGACGGTAATGATGATCCGTTCTAGCAAAACCAATTTGAATGAAAAGCCAACCAGTGAGAGAATAGTGGTTCAATTGAAAGGGGTAGATAACAAGCCGTTGTCGTCAAAGGTTCTTGGGTCATTGAGTGGTGCGGATGGAGACGTGGGAAAGGGTTTAAAAATATTATTCACTAAGGTAAACATAGTTGAAGAAGAGGAAGGGTCAAGTAGAGAAAATGTGCAGTTCGTCTGACCATGGGCAAAAGTCAACGACTGTAAGTCTTGGTAGTGGGTTTTGTTTTTCTTTAAACTGTCTGGATTATTCCAGGGTCTGTAGTTCAGACACTATGTTCCGTCCGTTTGGATGAGTTAAAACCCTGTTATCTTTTCCTTCAATGAAATGCAATTGTCTTTCTTTCTTCATTCTTAATTCTATTTCAGTTTGTTTTTCTTCTCTGTACAGTTCTTTTTATGATGATATCAATAACATGTCATGCATGAGGAATCCTCGGCCCAGTCTTGAAAGCCGGTCTTATTCTGAAGTAATAATACAAGAAATTGAGTGTGATAATGAGTTGGAACATGATGACGATTTCAACCGCTTTGAACATTTGAGTTTGATTAATGAAAAGTGAATGCTATCAGTGCGTCATGGCCAATTGTACCAACAAAGAGGAGAGAGCGTACAACAAGAGCATGCATCCGAGGAAGTTTGAAGTCGGACAGTTAGTGATGAGACATATCTTGCCTCATCAGGCTAAAACAAAAGGAAAATTTTACTCCAAACTTGCAGGGGCCATTTGTTATAACCAGAGTATTGTCTAATGGTGCATTATATCTAACAGGTGTGGAGAGAAAATGTGTAGAAATGATTATCAATTCCGATGCGGTTAAGAGATACTATGTATGATTTCTTTATTTTGATTGTACTTGTTCTGTATTTGGCATATGTTGAAGATTAAAATGACGAAGGCGTTTTCTTCTGCTATCTGAAACACTTTATCCTTTGTCACCCCTTTTGAGCCGTGTTTATTTTCTTTCATACCCCTATTTCGAAATCAATGGCACAATTAAGAAATGCAAGTACTGAAAATAAGTAAATGAAAAGAAGGAAGAAAAGAAAAGAAAGAAGAAGAAGAGAAAAAGAAAAAGAAAGGAAAAAAAATGAAAGAAGAAGAAGAGAAAAAGAAAAATAAAGGAGAAGAAAAATAAAAGAAAAAGAAAGGAACATAAAAGAGATGAAAGAGAAAAAAAATAAAAGAACAGAAAAACAGAAAAAGAAAATCACAACAACGTAGTTTCTATGACGTGAACTACGTTTGACGTGATCCCGAAAGGGTACGTAGGCAGCCTCTCTGAGGTTCAGTCATATTAAAATAAAAATCCAAAAGTTCCCAAGCAAGAAACTGGGGTAGAAGTTGTGGTTGTTGTAAGAAATGTGATTTCGAAAGTTGTAATTCTAACCCTTTTTGAAATTGTTTTGAGCCTTTCATATCATTTCTTTCTAACCCCGTCAAAAGCCCACATTATGGTCCAAAGAAAGACCTTCTGATCAGTCTTTGAGAAATGCCAAGTCAAGCAGGTAAAGGCAATTCATGTCTGGGGCAACACTCTGGTCCAAGCAGGAAAAGTCAAAAATGAGAGAGTCTTATTGTGAAAGCATCGGGAATTACACTTAAGTAACGATCCAATGTATTTCACGATTTTACAAATATGAGCGAGTTTATATTAATTAGCCACGGATAATAATTCTTAATTAGCTTCTTCCGAAGACTAACAAGACTTCCTAATTGAATTATCCCTAACCACAATTAGAAGAATAAGCACACCCGGAAGGCTACAAGTAGTTCAATTCTATCTCTAGGTAGAATCTATAAAATGAGGGTTAACGCCTCAAGTTCTTGTTAATTAGGCAACCTCCAAAGTAGGGTGCGGTCAGACTTTTCAAAAATGCTTCACACGTAATATTCAAACGGGCTCGTATTTTCTCACTTAGCTTTGCCCGACAACTCTTCATGTTTCCGAGCAAAGAGGGGCAACTGTGAGCATGTGATTTTTGCCCTAAGTGAATTATTCCCAAAAATTAAAAAAAAAAAGATTTTTCTTTCATAATTTTACGATTTTGTATCATTTTCTGTTAATTGTTTGTATTTTATTTGTGCATTTTAATTTATTTAAAAAATATAAAAAATATGCTTGGCATTTACATTTAGGATCTAATTTCATATTTTTGGATTAATTAGTGGTTAAGTTATTTTTAGAACAAAATATAAAAAAATAACAAAAATAGTTCACTTTTGCATTTCAAATTGTTAATTGTTGAATTTGTCACTAAATAGATTTTTAAAGAATTTTACGAATTAATTAGCTTAACTTTGAAAATATATTAGGTATTTATTTTAATTTTTTGCATTTTCATAAAATCAAAAAAAGTATAAAATATAAAAAGAAAATAAACAAAAAAATAAAAAAGGAAAAGAAAAGAAGGAAAATCATTAAAACAATTAAGAAAGAGGTCTTAATGAAAGACCAGTTTTGGGCTGTCTTTAATTACAACTGCCTGGCCTAATATCCTTTTCACCTCACCCATTTCAGCCTAATCCAATTCCCCACCCGGTCCAAATCCCTACCCCCAAAATGTCTCGTTTGGTCCGTTTACAATCCTGGCCGTCTATGTTAGTTAATAAACGGTCGAGAACTATGGCTCATTTAGTATTTAATTGTCGGAGTCATCCCCCACCCCCCCATATCATCATCTTCAGTACACCCAAAGACCAGCCCTGTAATGCTGCCGCTGGAAATCGCCCATGGCGGCGGCGCGTCCCCAATCACCACCAACATAACACCCTATATTCCCCTTCTCATACTGTATCCAAATCCATAACCCACTTCCCTCAAACATACACAGAAAGCTTCGAATAATCGTTTGAAGTTCTTTCGGCCACAACAAAAAAACCTCCTCCAAATCACACCCCTATACAATCTTAACACCCTCATCATAAATCCCTTGTTATCTCCATTCGAATCCCATCGGAACCTCTCAAATAATCAAAAAGGTCTTTGCCATCTCGGCCACCCAAGGAGGCATTTCCACCAATTGCCTTCAAATTTACACCCTTGCACCGCCTTAATCTCCTCGTCACCAATCCGTAAATAATCCTCCTTAAATCATGACCGAGCCCCTCGAATTTCAAATTTAAAATTTGGTAAAAACCCCTAATTCGTCCCATCGGCTTCAAATTAACATACCAGGGTCTCCTTGCTTCCCTCATGATGAATTCGACATCGTTGGCCCTCGAACCTCATTGAAGTCAGACGAATGTTGAATCTAAAATTAGTCAATGAGTTTCTTAGTTTATTTTTTTTAATTTCAAAGTATTTCCTCTTCCATGTTTGCTTTGTGCTAGTAATGCATTTGGATTCAGTGCTAGATATCTAGGTTTAGTATCTGAAGTTGTTCTTATTTGGATTATAGTTCGAGTTCTTCTAACTGTTAATTTTGTCATTAGTTAAGAATTAGTTCTGTTCAGCGTTCAGTTTAGTTTATATTTTGATGATCCGTTTCTTCAAATTATTATTATCACCTTTAATAATAATAATAATAATAATAGTAATAATAACAATATGTTATGAAATAATATAAAAGACAAGAACAATAACTCAAGAACAAGAGCAAATAGAGAGAAGAGTAGAGAGAGTTCTTCTTATTGATACTTAGATAATGTTAGGAGTTATTTACAATGGTAGAAGACCCCTTTATTTATAGGGAGGGGGATGATTTATCTACCAAGAATAGAACTCTAGAATCTCTCTAATTATAGACATTCACCTTAAATAGGAGATTTCATAACACTCCCCCTTGAATGTCTATTCAACAATGTGCCTCGTTAAAACCTTCAAACCAAAACCCAATGGGAAAAATTAAAGAAAGGAAAAAGAGTACACATGTTTGAATATGCGCCTATTGGTTGCCTCGTTAAAAACCTCGCAAGGAAAACCCAGTGGGACAAAACCTTGTAAGGGAAAAAGAGTGCAACGCGCATTAACTCCCCCTAATGAGTACATCAATTTATATCCTTGAGCATTTGCATTCCAATCTTGTGCATCATCTTCAAAACGATCTTTGATAGAGATTTGACAAATAAATCAACCATATTTGAGCCGTGTTTATTTTCTTTCATACCCCTATTTCGAAATCAATGGCACAATTAAGAAATGCAAGTACCGAAAATAAGTAAATGAAAAGAAGGAAGAAAAGAAAAGAAAGAAGAAGAAGAGAAAAAGAAAAAGAAAGGAAAAAAAATGAAAGAAGAAGAAGAGAAAAAGAAAAATAAAGGAGAAGAAAAATAAAAGAAAAAGAAAGGAACATAAAAGAGATGAAAGAGAAAAAAAATAAAAGAACAGAAAAACAGAAAAAGAAAATCACAACAACGTAGTTTCTATGACGTGAACTACGTTTGACGTGATCCCGAAAGGGTACGTAGGCAGCCTCTCTGAGGTTCAGTCATATTAAAATAAAAATCCAAAAGTTCCCAAGCAAGAAACTGGGGTAGAAGTTGTGGTTGTTGTAAGAAATGTGATTTCGAAAGTTGTAATTCTAACCCTTTTTGAAATTGTTTTGAGCCTTTCATATCATTTCTTTCTAACCCCGTCAAAAGCCCACATTATGGTCCAAAGAAAGACCTTCTGATCAGTCTTTGAGAAATGCCAAGTCAAGCAGGTAAAGGCAATTCATGTCTGGGGCAACACTCTGGTCCAAGCAGGAAAAGTCAAAAATGAGAGAGTCTTATTGTGAAAGCATCGGGAATTACACTTAAGTAACGATCCAATGTATTTCACGATTTTACAAATATGAGCGAGTTTATATTAATTAGCCACGGATAATAATTCTTAATTAGCTTCTTCCGAAGACTAACAAGACTTCCTAATTGAATTATCCCTAACCACAATTAGAAGAATAAGCACACCCGGAAGGCTACAAGTAGTTCAATTCTATCTCTAGGTAGAATCTATAAAATGAGGGTTAACGCCTCAAGTTCTTGTTAATTAGGCAACCTCCAAAGTAGGGTGCGGTCAGACTTTTCAAAAATGCTTCACACGTAATATTCAAACGGGCTCGTATTTTCTCACTTAGCTTTGCCCGACAACTCTTCATGTTTCCGAGCAAAGAGGGGCAACTGTGAGCATGTGATTTTTGCCCTAAGTGAATTATTCCCAAAAATTAAAAAAAAAAGATTTTTCTTTCATAATTTTACGATTTTGTATCATTTTCTGTTAATTGTTTGTATTTTATTTGTGCATTTTAATTTATTTAAAAAATATAAAAAATATGCTTGGCATTTACATTTAGGATCTAATTTCATATTTTTGGATTAATTAGTGGTTAAGTTATTTTTAGAACAAAATATAAAAAAATAACAAAAATAGTTCACTTTTGCATTTCAAATTGTTAATTGTTGAATTTGTCACTAAATAGATTTTTAAAGAATTTTACGAATTAATTAGCTTAACTTTGAAAATATATTAGGTATTTATTTTAATTTTTTGCATTTTCATAAAATCAAAAAAAGTATAAAATATAAAAAGAAAATAAACAAAAAAATAAAAAAGGAAAAGAAAAGAAGGAAAATCATTAAAACAATTAAGAAAGAGGTCTTAATGAAAGACCAGTTTTGGGCTGTCTTTAATTACAACTGCCTGGCCTAATATCCTTTTCACCTCACCCATTTCAGCCTAATCCAATTCCCCACCCGGTCCAAATCCCTACCCCCAAAATGTCTCGTTTGGTCCGTTTACAATCCTGGCCGTCTATGTTAGTTAATAAACGGTCGAGAACTATGGCTCATTTAGTATTTAATTGTCGGAGTCATCCCCCACCCCCCCATATCATCATCTTCAGTACACCCAAAGACCAGCCCTGTAATGCTGCCGCTGGAAATCGCCCATGGCGGCGGCGCGTCCCCAATCACCACCAACATAACACCCTATATTCCCCTTCTCATACTGTATCCAAATCCATAACCCACTTCCCTCAAACATACACAGAAAGCTTCGAATAATCGTTTGAAGTTCTTTCGGCCACAACAAAAAAACCTCCTCCAAATCACACCCCTATACAATCTTAACACCCTCATCATAAATCCCTTGTTATCTCCATTCGAATCCCATCGGAACCTCTCAAATAATCAAAAAGGTCTTTGCCATCTCGGCCACCCAAGGAGGCATTTCCACCAATTGCCTTCAAATTTACACCCTTGCACCGCCTTAATCTCCTCGTCACCAATCCGTAAATAATCCTCCTTAAATCATGACCGAGCCCCTCGAATTTCAAATTTAAAATTTGGTAAAAACCCCTAATTCGTCCCATCGGCTTCAAATTAACATACCAGGGTCTCCTTGCTTCCCTCATGATGAATTCGACATCGTTGGCCCTCGAACCTCATTGAAGTCAGACGAATGTTGAATCTAAAATTAGTCAATGAGTTTCTTAGTTTATTTTTTTTAATTTCAAAGTATTTCCTCTTCCATGTTTGCTTTGTGCTAGTAATGCATTTGGATTCAGTGCTAGATATCTAGGTTTAGTATCTGAAGTTGTTCTTATTTGGATTATAGTTCGAGTTCTTCTAACTGTTAATTTTGTCATTAGTTAAGAATTAGTTCTGTTCAGCGTTCAGTTTAGTTTATATTTTGATGATCCGTTTCTTCAAATTATTATTATCACCTTTAATAATAATAATAATAATAATAGTAATAATAACAATATGTTATGAAATAATATAAAAGACAAGAACAATAACTCAAGAACAAGAGCAAATAGAGAGAAGAGTAGAGAGAGTTCTTCTTATTGATACTTAGATAATGTTAGGAGTTATTTACAATGGTAGAAGACCCCTTTATTTATAGGGAGGGGGATGATTTATCTACCAAGAATAGAACTCTAGAATCTCTCTAATTATAGACATTCACCTTAAATAGGAGATTTCATAACACTCCCCCTTGAATGTCTATTCAACAATGTGCCTCGTTAAAACCTTCAAACCAAAACCCAATGGGAAAAATTAAAGAAAGGAAAAAGAGTACACATGTTTGAATATGCGCCTATTGGTTGCCTCGTTAAAAACCTCGCAAGGAAAACCCAGTGGGACAAAACCTTGTAAGGGAAAAAGAGTGCAACGCGCATTAACTCCCCCTAATGAGTACATCAATTTATATCCTTGAGCATTTGCATTCCAATCTTGTGCATCATCTTCAAAACGATCTTTGATAGAGATTTGACAAATAAATCAACCATATTGACTTAAATAAATATTCCGCACCTTGAAATCATCATTCTTGATAGATATGAACATCTTCATATAATGTCGTGGAATAACTCTTCAATATCTCCATAGATGCATTCTCAATGCCATCATGCTTATAGTTATAGCAAGATACATATGTACACAAATTGTACTTGGGATGTGGTACTTCAAGACCAAGAATTGCATACGCTTCAAGCAACTTAAATCTTTCAAGTTAAGTCATATAAGCCATATAATAGACTTTAGATGCATATCAAGTTTTCCATATCAAATAAGATATCGAAAACTGACTATACATACCTTTGACTTTATACTTTCAAGCATTTGAACTATAGGTTCAAAACTACATGTCTTTCATATGGAATCAATTCTTCTTGAATTGTATCTCTTCCATTTAGTTACTTTCTTTGGGTCAGCAAATGCGTATAGCATGCTTTGCAATATGTTGCAATTGAATTATCCCTTTTATGAACTTCAGGTTCATATCATGATATTCGGGGATATACATATACAAATGATAATTCATCCCATGTAACCGTTTCTCAAGTGTTTATCATGTCTCCCCCTCATGTTAGTAAAGCTAACTTGTTTCCTCAACTTTGGGAAATCATCTTTGTGCATTATCATGTCAATATACACGGCACATTAATAATAAGATGAAATTATTTGGTTCCTGACCCTGAACCACTTGTGAGGGGAGAATATACTCTCGTATACAACTTATATCAAACTGATATATATAACTTTGTTCTCATAAGAAACAGTTTAGCTATTAAGTGGAAGCACTCAATAATTATCTTGCTAAACCAACTTTGATATAAACCAACTTATCAAGATGAACTATCTTGAGTAGAAAATCTGGAAATTATGCTCGAAGTTAGATTACTGAGCAATTTACCTCGCAAGCACCGGCCAGGCTGCGGGTCAACAACAATTGCGCATGTAACCATTTCATAGATGCATCATATGTGGTATACATGGCAGGTGAATGGGCCCATATTCACCTTTGATATTTCCAGAATTTATGGGCTTCAACCCGAACTCTTTAGTTGGTCAGTTCATTAATGAGAACAAGTGATACAAGAGAATTCGTAAAGAACTTTCTAGTTCTTTAATATTCACCTATGTGAATTTGCACATCATACTTAAAATGAGATGGCTAACACGAATGCCAACTGAATAAATTATCAATATTGGTAACCATGACATGTGCACTTATCAATAAACTTCAGGTTTATTATGACATGGGTATTATACCAATAGATATCCACTTTATTGTGGCATTCTTTCGTTTGTGCAGTACAAACTGGAGAACAAAGCGGGTAGCTTTTCATATGCAAATTACCCCGCTACAAGTTGTAGTAATAGGAGATATCAAAGCCTTACTTTATTTATAGTCTCAATATAATCAATCGCTTTCGCGTGTACTTTGGAAACTGAATAAGTTTCTTTGAGACTTACTACAGCACAATACTCAATTGTGTTTCTCCAACATAGTAATAATTGGCTCTTCTAGAGCTCTCAAATTAATTTTGTACTACCACCGATTCATCAACATCCATGTGGTGAATATCTTTCTTAAAGAGAAAGTTATACCATTATGGTCATGTCAAACTTATATGCAAGATATGTTTCTTGCATTATCGTTGTCCTTTAATAGTCATATTTCCAAAATACTTTGGCGTACAATAGGTACGTGACCAACGATCATTCATGCCATATATCATCTCAAACCTCCTTCTAGGGGTGAGTGTGGTATCATCTCAAACCTCCTTCTAGGGGTGAGTGTGGTATATTTAATACCAATTTCATGTTCATATTCTTCCAATAATGAATATGTATTCGTGAATCAAATGTTGTCACATTCACTTCGAGGATATGTGATTTTGTTATCCTTTTCAAATCTATAAATGCGTCAGGCATTTTGATTTGCTATTCTTTGCAAATGGATAATCTTTTGTGCCTCTTTCTCACAAATAGAGGTGTGTGGATCAAGATGAGATAATGATGCATTTTTCCACAAAATTTCCCGTTTGGTTTCACCAACTTCTCCCCCTAATTTTGGGAAAAGTGTCTCATCAGTCAATGTTTCGAGGTAGCGAATAATGGAGGGCGATTCAACCTCGACATATATTCCTAACCTTCTTTGCAGACCCATTTTGGTGCGGGATGGCGGTGCTACAGGCACATATACTGCGCATCCAAAGATTCTTAAATGGGATATATTGGGTCCATGACCCAAAACCAATTGCAACGCGGAATATTTGTGTCAATTCGTCAGTCAGAGACGAACTAGCATTGCTGTATGCAAAATGGCGTGACCCCAAACCGAAGTGGGCAGCCGAAAAACTAAAATGCTGCATGCAAAATGGCATGAACCCAAACCAAAGTGGGCAGCCGACGAACTAGCATTGCTACATGCAAAATGGCGTGAACCCAAACCAAAATGGGCAGCCTCGTTTTCATGAAGAATTCAAGATTATTCTCATCTATTGTCTCAATATGATATCCATTTTGAATGATATCTTTAAAACTCAACAAGTTCCTTTTAGACTTGGAGGAGAACATTGCGATTGATATCATTAAAACTCAACAAGTTCTTCTTAGACTTGGAGGAGAATATTGCATTCTCTAAGATAAACGTCATGCCTTTGGGCAGAGTTACATTTGCTCTTCCGGAGCCTTCAATCAATTTACTTCCCATGGTTTGACATATAAAAGAAATACACGAACATAAGAATAAATAAGTTCAATTCGTTTGTGTCACATAATATTTTCAAAATCTGCTGCTAACAGTTGACTAACAAAATCAGATATGTTATCCATAATTGATTACTTTGCAGTTTGAAAATTTCAGTTTAAGCATTTTCTTCAAACAATCGATTGTTAAACACAAACAATCGATTGTTGGACATTGACAATCGATTGTTGAACATAGACAATCGATTATTTGCTATTTTTGAAAAACTTCAGATCACACTGTCTTAAGACAATCGGTTGTTAGACATAGACAATCGATTATTTGCTATTTTTGAAAAAACTTCAGATTACACTGTCTTAAGACAATCGGTTGTTAGACATAGACAATCGATTATTTGCTATTTTTGAAAAACTTCAGATCACACTGTCTTAAGGCAATCGATTGTTAGACATAGACAATCGATTGTTGGTTATTTTTGAAAAATTCCAGACCTCACTGTATAACGACAATCGATTGTTAGACATAGACAATCGATTGTGGATGATTTTTGAAAAATTCCAGATTACACTGTCAAACGACAATCGATTGTTAAACATAGACAATCGATTGTTGACTGTTTTTGAAAAATTCCAGATCGCACTGTTTTAAAGACAATCGATTGTTGTTCATTGACAATCGATTGTTTTGCAGTTTTTATGGGAAATATGAGATAACCGACTAGTTTTTCAGGTTAGTCGATTACCTCTACTGGAAAGTAAAAATATTATTGATATTTGAGCATATTGATACATTCTAAAGAACTAATACTAACATTATGTCATGAACTAACTAATACGAGCTAATACTGATGGCTATTAGTTTATTCATTCACTAATACAAACAAGTAAAATAAAATCAAATAGCTCCATCTTCTTTCATCACGGATCCATCACCGATTAGGTGGTCTATCTACCCCTCGGGTTGCTCAAAGAAGTCTGCCACGTCCAAGCGGGTGATGTCAAAGTTGTCGTCAGAGACAAAATTCGTTTCAGGGCGTTTACTCTTTCGAGATGCTTGATAAAGGTCAACAAAAGTCATGGTATACGGCAAGCCTTTGACCAGTGCCCGTTTTCACCGCAACGATAATATATAGTTTATAAACTATTTGCTTTTGGGTTCTTATCGTATCGTGCTTGTGGCAGAGTGACCAACTTCAGGTTGTCATATCTCTTCTTTAAGCCACTCCTCAAGATAGGTGGATCCTTGACAGTGAGATATTCAATCTTCAAACCTTCATCAAGGTGATGGCGCAAGAAAATCAAGGCCTTAGCATAGTTTCAAACCTTCATCAAGGTGATGGCGCAAGAAAATCAAGGCCTTAGCATAGTTTTGGGTGGATGCATTATTTCTGTCTTTAATGGCGTCTCCAAGACCCATAGCATCTAAGTGGATTACAGCATCCAACACCCATGTCATATAGTTCTTGCCCGAAATTTCAAGGGCAACGAACTTTCTTTTCATAATGTCAGACATAAAACAAATTTACATCAAGAGCGTGTTCATACTTACGGGCTCTATTACAATTATCACATTCACTTCAGGGAATGGATCAAGATCATGTACTTTACACAATCTCATGTCAAATATTACTTTCATAAAGTGAAAGATTATTTTGAGAATCCTTATTGTTCTCATTACCACAATAATGACGATTATAACTTCGTCTATTGCCATGTCCACATCCATTGATACCTTTACGGTAATTAGTCTTCTTTCAGACTTATCACATACTGCTACCACATTCTCTAAAGGGAATGGAGCAAATTCAATTGGACGGAATTCTTTGCCACGTCCACATTCATTGATACCTTCATGGTAATATTTTAGTCTTCTTTCAGACTTATCATATACTGCTTCCACATTCTCTAAATGGAATGGAGCAAATTCAATGGGACGGATTTTCAATTATTTGCCCACAATCATACATGAATTTAATCATGGCAGGACATAGATTTTACCACTTCATGTGGTTACAATTTCTTACAAACTCCATTAGAGTTATAATCAAACTTTGTTGTCTATGTTTGTATATAAAATTAGATTATAGAATTTCCAAGAATTTGAAAGGGAAAAATAAGTTACTTACCTTTAAGGTATACCAATTATATTTTCAATGTTTTCTTCCTTTTCTCTTTGTTTTTCGTTTCTTTTCCTCCCTTTTTTCGTTTCTTTTCCTTCTTTCTTCATTCTTTCTTTGAAGCAAAACCTTGCACAAACAAAAGTTAAGACAATCGAAAATTAAATTAGGAAGAGGGAAATACCTCAGATTTCTCGAGAATGGTTCTTGAGACGGTAGAGTCTCGTGCTGATAACGTGTTATGAAATAATATAAAAGACAAGAACAATAACTCAAGAACAAGAGCAAATAGAGAGAAGAGTAGAGAGAGTTCTTCTTATTGATACTTAGATAATGTTAGGAGTTATTTACAATGGTAGAAGACCCCTTTATTTATAGGGAGGGGGATGATTTATCTACCAAGAATAGAACTCTAGAATCTCTCTAATTATAGACATTCACCTTAAATAGGAGATTTCATAACACAATAATAGTAATAATAATAAGAAGTATCCACGTAAAGCCAAAAGCTACAAATGCTGCTGATGACCGTGTTGTTATATACTTTGCAATTTGCATTAGCTTTACACTTAAAAAAAAAAGAAAAAAGCCACGGACCAATGGCTCAAATTTGAAAGGTATTTTTCTATTTCCACGAAAAAAATAACATAAGGAAATGACCAGCTATGTCTATTGATAGGTCACTCGTTACAAAAATTGATCAATTGATATAAAATTACTAATATTAGTCGAATTAGCCAATTAAGTATTTATAGCAAAAAGATATCAAATTTTTATTTTATTTTGAGTGGGTATTATTAGAATAGATTGAGCATAACATAATGAGCTTGAATCTCAGTTTTGGGATGATTTAGTGAAGTTTTGAGGTGGTTTGAATTAAAATTTTGAAGTAAAAGCTAAACATGAAAAAAAATAATATGTATATCACACTGCGTATCATTGGTGTATCACATATATATCATATTTGTATCCATTGTGTATCACATGGATATCCATGTGTACCTGTGTGTGAGATACATGTGTAATACATGTTTGATACATGTGTCACAGAACACTTTTTTAAACTCGATTTAATTACTAATTTTGATACAAAGCTAGTCCAAATCACCTCTAATCTTCATCAAATTTTGTATATTGACTTATCTATATATTTTCAATGAATTTCAACTATACCCATTGAAAAAGTTTTTTTTTTTGTTTTGTTTAGATTTTTGGAATATTGTATAGATTTTGGTATTTCATTACCTTATTTGCTACCTCGTCCATAAAATTTCCTTACCATCTTGTATATAATGTTGCTAATCACGCTAGAAAATATTGAAGGTGATTTTTTTATATGATTCTTTAATTTAATCTTAAACTTTAAAAATAAATTTTTTTTGATAGTGTTACTTAGAAGGAGGTAAACTTGCTTGTGATTCAAGGTGAATTTTCTAACATTTAAGTTATTCTTAAATTTATGCAATAATAAATGGTGGTGTATTCTTCACATACAATTACAGATTAAAAAGCTTGCAGTTATGAATTTTTATTAACAATGTCTCTTGTACGATTATCAATTTGAAATTTGTTTATTTATAATTTTTGTATTGGTCGGTTGGGCCATGTATAACAGAAAATTGATTAGGCATTATAATTCATACCAACCAAAAATCTTATTAATTCAACATAATGTTTGCACTATGTTCTATGTTTATATTACTAATTATTAAGTCAACTGAAGTTGCTCATATTTTATAAGAAAAAAAAAATAAATCCGACTTTCAATTGAATGTATTATATATATTACATGATTTTTAAATTGCGTTATTTAAGAATTAAATATTAGAAATCATCGTCCTTGCATCATGTCAGTATTTTATTAGTTTCATTAATTCAGGCAAATAATTGTGCCTGTCTCATAAAGAATAATCATTGTAGAATCTCTTTGGTACTATTTCACATTCTTCATATAAAAAAATTAAGGAAGTATAATTATAAAGGATGATACGTGAATTTTCTATCTCAACTTATCTTTTCCTCCTATTAATTTTAGTTCTTAAGAAATTACGAAGTTCATCAAATTAGGAATTTTAGTTTTAAGGTGCGCTCTGAGTTTTTTTTATTGAGTTAGATAAATAAGACCTCTAACTATTATCATTTTTAGGAATTTATACTTTTCAAACACATTATTAAATATAATATTTATGTTAATTTTTAAAGTTTAATACTCATTAATATGGGGTACACGTGCAAAGCGCCTACCCTAAGACTAGTTTACTTTAAACGAAAGATGCCATAATAAAATGGTGTTCTGAAACCTTGGAGATTAAATAGGGGCCTCCCCTGCAGTAGGAAGTCACAAACTTCAGAGATAACAATGGAGCTAGTTAATTTACCTCTTCTCTTTTAATGTTGGTTTCTTTTTGCTCATTTCTACTGTGTAGTAGCCATAGCAGAGATTATCCACATATATTGTCCATTTGGACAAATCCTTAATGCCTAATGTCTTTGCTGATCACCAACAATGGCATTCTTCTACCACTGATTCCATCAAGATTGCAACTCCAGCTTCATAATAGCCGCCATCCTGCTCCAAAGCTTCTCTATTCTTATGACAATGTAATTCATGGCTTCAGTGCAGTTTTGTCTAAAGATGAGCTAGAAGCTCTCAAGAAGTCCACTGGCTTCATTTCAGCTTATAAAGATAGGTCTCGTGAAGCTCATACTACGCGTAACTCTGAGTTTCTTAAGCTCAACCCTTCCTCTGGTCTATGGCCAGCTTCTGGTTTTCGCCAAGATGTGATCATCGGTGTACTTGACTCCGGTGTCTGGCCTGAATCTGCCAGTTTCAGAGATGATGGGATGCCTGAAATCCCCAAAAAATGGAAGGGAATTTGTCGGCCAGGCATGGAGTTTAATACTTCATTGTGCAACAGGAAACTCATTGGAGCCAATTACTTCAATAAGGGACTAGTGGCCAACAATCCTGATGTGAATATTTCTATGAATTCTGCAAGGGACACTGGTGGTCAAGGCACCCATGCTGCCTCTATTGCTGCTGGTAGTTTGTCAAAGGAGCTTCATATTTCGGATACGCACCAGGAACAGCAAAAGGGGTTGCACTGCGAGCTAGACTTGCGGTGTATAAGTTTAGCTTTGATGAGGGAAACTTCGCTTCTGATTTGATTGCAGCTATGGACCAAGCTGTTGCAGATGGTGTTGACATGATATGCGTTTCCTACGGCTTGCGCTTTATTCCTTTATATGAAGATACTATTGCAATAGCTGCTTTTGGTGCCATGGCCAAGGGCGTGTTGGTTTCTGCTTCGGCAGGAAATTGTGGTCCTGGTATGGGAAGTTTAAACAATGGGGTACCATGGATCTTCACAGTGGCATCAGACCATATCGACCGTTGGTTTTCAGGGACTCTGACACTGGGAAGTGGTCTAAAGAATAGGGGATGGAGCTTGTTTCCAGCAAGAGCAATTATTAGCAATTGGCCTGTAATTTACAACAAGACACTGTCTGCTTGTGATTCAGCTGAATTATTAGCCCAAGTACCTGATGCTGTACGTAGCATCACCGTTTGTCAGAGGAGCGGAGATGCAGAAGTAGTCACTGACCAAATGAACTCTGTTGCAGAGGCCAGAGTTGGAGCAGCATCTTTATTACCGATGATCCAGCAATATTAAAGTCCATCGAATTTCCAAATCCGGGAGTTGTTATAACCCCCAAGGAAGGGAAACAGGTTATGAATTACGTCACAAAGACTCCTGAACCCAAGGCCAGCATTAGTTTCCTGGAGACGTATTTGGACTCAACGCCTGCTCCAGTTGTTTCTGCATCCTCAGCTAGAGGCCCCACTCGAAGCTACCTGAGAGTGGCAAAGCCAGACATATTAGCACCAGGACTGTTAATTCTAGCCGCCTACCCATCTAATATTGCAGTAGCAAAAATTGGTAGCAATATAGAATTGGCAACTGATTACCTTCTTGGATCAGGAACATCCATGGCTTCCCCTCACATTGCCGGAATAGCTGCAATGGTTAAAGGTGCACATCCTGAATGGAGTCCTTCAGCAATTCCTTCCGCCATGATGACCACTGCAAACCCTCTGGATTATAATCAAAACCCCATAAAAAATTCTGAGGATAACAAACATGCTACACCACTAGACATGGGAGCTGGGCATGTTGATCCTAACCGGGCTCTTGACCCAGGCCTCATATATGATGCCACTCCGAAGATTATGTTAATCTTCTTTGTTCTTTGAATTTCACAGAAGAGCAGTTCAAAACAATTGCAAGATCTTCAGCCAATCACAACTGCTCAAATACATCCTCGGATATCAATTACCCATCATTTATTGCATTGTTTAGCCCACAAGGGAACTTCACTTGGTTGGAACAAAAATTTAGGAGGACAGTAACAAATGTTGGAAGTGGTGCAGCTAAGTATAGAGTGAAAGTGAAAGCAGCAAGGAACTCAACGATTTCTGTCTCACCACAAACATTGGTTTTTAAGAAGAAAAACCAGAAGCAAAGCTACTCTTTGACCATTCATTACAAAGATGATGCAGAACAAGAAGTCCAATTTGGTTCAATCACCTGGGTGGAAGAGAATGGAAATCATACAGTAAGAAGTCCTATTGTAATATCTCCAGAGATAGAGGTCTGGTAATGAAGCTCTGCAACTAGCATAAGTTCTTGAATTTTCTAAGTTTGTAACTGTGAAGAGGATTCTGACTGAAATAGCCAGATATGCAGCAAAGCATGTGCACTTTGAAGAAGTTGTCGAAAAATAAATTTTTTGCTAAAAATTAAGAGCATGACTTGTGACTATAACAAATTGTGCGCTAGAGAGTACTCAATAGTAGTTGTTTGTTCTTAAGCCAATAAAAAGTGTCACCACCAAAGAGGTCTTTTCAGCGCACGGCTTCTTGAAGACTGATAAATGGAGCAGCATGAAATTTCTTCAGCTAATAATTAAATTCTTTCAAAAATATGGATGGGCATTCCTTTATAAACTGATTTGATGGAATTCAATACTTGACTGCTGATGAATGTAATACAAATTCTTTTTTCTGACAATCAAGCCTCTTAATAGGCGTGAAATGTAGTGCAAGAGCTGAGGTAAAATTCGAATTGCTAGATGTGCAAATGCAATATTGTGCATCAGGTTTCCATATCGAAATGAAGTCTGGACTAGGCTGGAAAATGTCCACATTAATTTGTCCTTGCATACCTCTATGAAGTATGCTATGTAGATGTCACCAAAAAGACTAGTACATCCAGTAGTTGACATCTCCAAAAAAAAATGATGAATGTATCAAAAAGTCCGTAGGTAGTACAGCTGAGACTTCTAAATTGACAAAATGCAAATAAGCCCTAGACCGTAGCTATGGAAGAACGGATTACCTTGAGCCTGTGCGAGGTATCAAATGTTGGTTCTGAGATCTCCCTGAAAAATAGGATATATTGAGCCTTGATAAGTCTTTCACCAGGAATTTGGTTCTGATAATGTGGACGTCTTTTTCTTCTTTCTTTTCTATGATGAGATGGTGATGTCCTTCCGCCGGATACCTACCTTCCACCAGCATAGCATCGGGTAATTCCCTTATCAAAAAAATAAGGTAGTTACTTGGTATATCTACCCAACAAGGCTTAGCGAGATGGGACTATCTAATGTGGACGTTAGCACTGAGGTAAAAACTTAGCAACATCCTGTATTTACACCAAATGACTGAATGCGATATATGTTTATTTCATCCACAAATTTATCACTTAACCTAAGTTGCTTGGTTTAGTGAAATCTAGCACATAATGATCAGACTTTCTCCTCAGTCTACCGAAAAAAATAGAATATATGCATATGGAAGTCTTTGGTAGTACGGACATTAGCACATACCCGAACCTTTTGCCTCAGCCTATATACTATGTGCAAAGAAATTTTTATCTAAGAGTAAACTTGAAACTTACCTGCGATCAATTAGCTTTTTGAAATAGCTACCCCTTCAGCAGGCATAACCATATATCAAATATTCTACAGTATAAAAGGAAATAGCAATTCAGATAAATGGAATAAATTTTAGCTTTTGTGATCAATAATCTGCGTAATCGAAAAAGACTAGATGACTAGTTTTCCCTATCAACAATAGGTAAGCATAAAGAACATAAAATATCTTGGAGCTTCGCTCTTTCGAACAAGAAAACATAACAGCGGCAGTTAAATGCAAGTCACTAGTACTTTCCACTTTAAAAAATTCCTTTATGCGTAAAATATTTGATGGTCACCATAGTTGGTATTCCTCCACCATTTATCCCATCCAGATTGCACCCCCACTTCGCTTAACAGGAACGTCCCGCTTCAAAGCTTCTCTATTCTTGTGAACATGTCTTTCATGGGATTAGTGCTGCTTTAAGATTAGCTCAAGATGTCAATACATCCCAGGTTTCATGTAAGCTTATACAACAATAACTGAATAATATGCCTTAAATATCTATAGGGGAAACATCGGAATTTCGAATAACCAAAAATCATCAAATGTTGCTGACCATTACAAAACAACATTAAATTCAATTCTGACATTATGAAATTATATTATTATTTTTACAATGGTAATATAATTCCAGAATTCTTTCTAGTTGGCAGAGAAGGAAGAGATTTTTACAAATTAGACTGCTTGTTAATGATAACGCGAATATATTTGCTCATGTATTTACTTCCTATAAAAGATAGCCACCAACCACACTCCCTAACAATGTGGAATGCACTTGAGGAGATAATGGATTAAAAATGAGAAAAGCCAAGATGCACGGAATAACTGTTAAGAAGAATTTCCTAGGACACCACAATCTTAGTCATTCATATAGACGAAGAAGTTGATATCCACAAGTCAACATAAATATCCATGGCAACAAGCCCTATCTTAATTCAGAGGAGGATTTTAGGCAGAAATGTAGGACAACATGCTAACGCATGATATGTGAAGAAAATCTTATTACAGAGTGAAGAGAAACTACCTGATGACCATAGGACTTTATAATATAACCTAGACCTTCGTCCTACAGCACACATCCATTGACAGAGAGCAATAAGCTCGCCAAACATCAGTCTACATCAAGAGATTCTTACGAAAAGGGGAGTGGATAGAAGATTAACACAAACTTTATCAATGCAAGTCTTCAGCGCAAATCCTGTTGTGACTCTTATCAGACATATGTGAACATAGAGCAACAAGAACAAATTTTACACAACCAAGAGATGTTGAACCCTTACTTCTTTTGAATTCAACCAAAAATAAAGTAGCAGTAAAGAGTGTGACAAAAAATCTCACCACTGTTATAAATTGAAGTTCAATTAAAACAAAAAACATAAAATTAAAATAAAAACGTGTACAAATGATCCTTGGTTGAACACAAAGCTGGGAACCATTATCTAAGTTTCTTTTTGTTCTCGTGACCTTTGGATTCCAATCCAACGTGCAAAATCCACCCACCTGGTAAGAGAGAAGAAAAGATTTAGAGAGCTCAAAGATTAAAAAGAAGTTCCCAAGGAAGACCTTAAAGAGGAAAGAACATGTACATTAATGATCCCAAAAAGGTATTGCCAGTTCGGAAAACGAAGCATAGTGCACCAAGTATGATCTTGTGCTTGTGTAGCAATGGCTCCAATATTCGTTGTTCAATAACTCCAGCAAGGATTTGGTACCTGGTAAAGGAGCAAAATCACTTAGATCACTCATAATCCGTCCTCCATAATAAATAGGAGACAAGATTCGAGCCTTCAATGTTATGACATGTTAAGATGACAAAATTTCATAATTGTAAATTATAAGAACACTTTGGGATAGGGGTAAAGTTTGCGCACACGCTGCCCTTCCCAGACCCTACTTAGGAGATTTTACTGGGTTGTTGTTGTTGTTGTTGTTGGTTGTATATGCTTAGCCCTTTTACTACAAGCTTTTTTTAAGGCTGTTGTAAACAGATCCAACTTCTTCACTAGAATATTTAAGCTAGGGTTATCCACATTAACTTTACAGGGAAGACACACCAAGCTTATGCACTTTATATAGTGTACTGTGAATCAAAGAGCTATGTCCAAAGAAAGGCCATGTGTAAAATGAGTGAAGAAGGATATCTTAAAAGAAGATAATGAGACAGAAGAATACATGTTGAAAGGAAGATGATGAAGGTGCTCAATTGGAAAAAGTAGTTTTATGGCAAGAAAGCTGGCAGCTACAGAAGAAACTCTTGTTTCATATGGTAAATAGGTGGTCTTGAACACAGTAACAGGGTAAAACAAGTGAAATTTCCTCCCAAGTACCTCTCCTAGCAAAGATATGGAAGAAGCTGATCACTAGTTTGGACGACACTAGTGCTCGAAAATGGAAAAGTACCTAAGGTTGCTTGAGACTGCCATGTAAACACCATATGCAGCACTGGTCGGCAGAATGGGTAAATCCTCAGCTTCACCAGCAAAGGTTTTATCAATAGCCTTTCGTGCGTTGATTAAACCATTTGTTACACCTGTACCAATCTGGAAAAAGGGAAAAAATGTATTTATCAATTACATGGAAGGGACAACATCTTGTGACACCAAGAAGAAAAGCTCTTCACAGACTTACCAGAGATGCGCCTGAACCAACTGCAAATAGTTTGGCCCCATTTCTCTGCAGGACAAGTTAGACTCTTCTAAGCTTCATAAATGCATACAATTTGCAATTAAATAAGATAATCTTATTGTAAATTTATCAAATGTTTTACCACTATAGCGCCTATTCTCTGTAGAAATGTATAGGAAGTACCAGCTAACACAACCTGAGAACAGGATAAAACGGAAATTTAAATCAGTTACTTGTATTGGGTGACCCGAGCACGTCCCCTTATACCACAAAAGGGAGAACATTTATGAGAAAATTATGTATTAGTTTCATATAATACTACTTACTTCATCAAAATTATGTTTTAATTTCATAAATCATAAACCTGAAATGCGTTGTCGGGGCAGTTGTAGAAAATTCTACTAAGAGGACCAGCACCAATTGCAAGAGAAGGACGGAGAATAACAGTCGGAGCTGGGAGCCAGACCAGCATGAAATCAGCAACAATGGCCATTACCTGAGTAACAGTACACGTCACTCCGAAGTCAAGTATAGAAATTTCAAGAATATATTTATTTCTCCAGTACACAAAAAGTAGTGTCAGACTGTCAGCTAGAGAGTTATGGCTTTCAATGATGGGCAAGCAAAATGAGAAGTAAAACATATATCAGAATGTTCAGCTTCAGTTAGAACCTCAAGCACAATCTAATAGATGTTCAACATAATACCTCATAAATTGCTCAAGAATTCTTCATTGCAATAGAAAAATAATTGCTTCCTAAATGTGAGACAAAACTTAATTTGCAGCTCTAACTGGATTGAAATGCTTCACCTTCTTTACCCAATATTGTTTTATTATGTGGATTAGGGTTCTAACTGGTGCAACTTCAATACTGTATTAAATGTGCTTCAGTCCAAGTTATGGGACAAATTGTACCACATCAGCACAGACAAAGTCCAGCTCGTTTTTGAAATTCTCCCTTCGCTTTTCCAGCTCTGCAGCAGTCTGCAACATAAACGACGTAATTCAGCTATCCGCATGACTATTAAACTCTGGATAACAAGTCAATGACAAACACAAAGGACTGTTAACGAGAGTCAGACACAAGTTTCATTCAGATATGACTAAATGTACCAAAGGTCAGTTTGGAATAAATGTTAAATGGCCCAACATGACTTATGGGAAGGAGGGAGGATAGAAGGGCCTGACCTTAAAATCGTTACATATCAACAGTAGCATTCATGAAAAACAAAGATATATGAACAGAAAAGAAAAATAAACAACTTCCAAACTGAAATAAAAATGCAGAACTCAGACTGCACGAATATATTGTTACCATTTTACTATATCTTTTATGTCTTTCTTTGTCAACTGTTTCCTCTATCCTTTTTTTGGGTATTTTTTTTTTTTTGGGGGGGGGGGGGGGGGGGGTGGGGGCTTAATCCACCACTAGTCATCTCTTTATGGCAGCGAGCAAGATACGTTAATCAGGACTTCTTGATCATTTCCAGTAACTCCAAGTCAAAAAGGCCAGTTAACTAGTGGAGGCTAGAGATTTCACAGTTATAATATTTGAAACATATCTATCCTGTTCATTTCAAGGCTGAGAAGTACACTTCGAGTCAGGATCAACTCTTAAGGATTGTCAAAGACAATGTGCAACTCGTAGAGCAAACAGATTGTCCACTAGCCATTTACAAAACTAGTACTAATAATATGTAACTGAATTATATCATTAGATGATTTTGTATTGTTGTAGTAAAAGATTATTTGCAAAATTATTCTAAATACTAGAAATCATAAGCTTAATGTGCATCAAATAAATTCACCAATATAAACATGGAAAAAAGTGGGAGGGAGAGGAGACTTATGTTGCTCAGATCCTCCGAAATGATCGTTTTCTCCAAAACTGCACCATTTTTTGAGAATCCCACATGGGTGTGGTTTTGGCAGATCCGAGCAACATAGGGAGAGAAAGGAGCAGCATTAGCAAGAGGATTTAACTTATAATCTTGACTGTGTAATAAAATTTACTTTGTTATTACGTTTTTAACATGTTGTAACAGTTGTTTCTAAAGTTGATTTAACTTAAATACACTAACATTATAAAGAATTTTTTCACTAGCAGGTAATCACAATAACGTGTAAATATCTTTTAGCTTACCTGATAGGGGACGCTATCTCCTCTTTTCAAGTTACTAATCCTACTTTTTATGGAAAGTTACTATTAGTTATGTTTTCTAGTGAATTCTTTACTGTCTCGATGGATAAAAGTTAAACTCTAACAAGAAGGAAGACAAAGGAAATTAACCTTAGTAAAGATGCCAATGCCACACTCAATAGCAACTTTAGTCAAGAAGAGATCATCAGCCAGCAGCCGTTCTTTAAACCCGCCAAAGCCAAGCAGCCACCGGAGAAAAGGTGATTTTTCAAGCTCCAAGTACCGGTTAACGATGGCCGGAGGTATTTTCCCGGCCTCAATTGCAGCAGCCAAGTCCTTAGGCAAGCTGTCCAGTGATCTTTCAGCTTCAGCCAAAGCCATTATTGTTTCTTTCTTGTTCCTTTCCCCTGCATCTTCACCATCCTTCCCTCCTCCACCTCCACCTCCACCTCCACCACCTCCTTCTCCGCCGCCGAAATTACTGTTGCCGCCGTGATTACTGAAGATGGGGAAAGAAGTACGAGGAGGGTGAGAATGAAATTTAAGAGAAAAAGTAGGAAAGTTGGTTTGGTAAGTAAGGGATGAGAAGCGAAAAGTTGAAGATTGAGGGTGGCTGAAAGAGCAGGTATTAAGGTAGGAGGTGGCCGTGGCGGTGGCGATGGCCGCCATTGGGGGTGGTGGAAGTTGTGGACTGTAATGACAGTTGACAGTTAGCTTCTTTACTTTCTCAATTCTGAGTTTCTGACGAAAATAGGAGTTTTTTTCATTTGCAAATTGCAAGTAGAGAATTTTCCGACACAAATTAAACACGGTATAAAATTATGTACTACTCTTTCCATTCTTGTTTACTTTTAACTTTTCAGAAAATAATAAAGTATATATTTTATAATTTTACCTCTAATAATAATAACATTTTTAAAAGTGTAATATAATAGACAAATAGAAATGAATGGACGAAATACTACTCCTGTATAATTATTCTCTTATGCTAAATCTTTCTTAGAAATAGGATTGGTCCAACTGACTAAATGGGGAAGTGCAACTGTAATGACCCAAAATATGATTGATAATTTTTTTTTAAAATTTCTCTCCCGGTATCTATATTGGAGTTGGATTAATTTAGATTCGCATCGGAAAGTCCCACATTGGGAGTTAAAGTGCTTTCTAACAAATACGACTTCATACTCAAGGCTTAAACTCGAGACATCTGATTAAAGATAAAAGAGTACTTACTACTCTACTGTAATCATTGTTGGTGATTGTTAAGTTGATAAAGCTTCCAGCTTTTGATATGGTTGTTAAATCTTTTGGGTACTAAATTCTTTTTAGGAAATGTATTTTTTTAGCCTCTTAAATTTCGGTAAATTCTATAGATGATTTTTGCGATATTTGGTTAAGCATATTTAACATCCTTTTACTGGTGAATTTTTGCCAATAGTTAACGGCCAAATCATTTAATTATTCACATAATATTATGTTAAATTTATAGTGTTACCTTAAGGTTTAGTTCTAAAATAATTTAATATAACATATTTTCTACGTAAAGGAACAACAAACATACATTTTAACTCATTCGTTAATTAATGAAATATCACAAGCACCAAAACTATAATTTTCAATACTTTGCTTTAGAAAATTTCAGATCGATGTTTGTTTAAATTTTTTAAAAGTTACTAGTATATTAGTAATTCTTTTTGCAAAAATTATGTTTTGTAGTTACGATTGAGGATGTATCTTTAAAAATAGTTCTAAAAATATAATTTTAAACGGTTCCAATTATAACTTTGTTCAATTGATTAAATTATCGTTTTGAAAATTTTCTTATGCTTTCTACTTTCTCATTAAAAGTTATCCATAAAGGTTTTCTGTAGACTTATAGTAATGAAAATATTAGTATAAGAATATGTGAAAATTTTTCTTTAATGTTCCTGCGAGTCAGTTCCGTGGAAAAAGAAAACCATACATTTGAATCCCAATATTTCACATTGCGGAGACTTGTGCTAATTGGTTAATTATAAATCAAAATAGTATTCATGTTAGCGAAGAAAAATGTGAAATTATAGTTGAAATAATTGGCTTGTTTCAAAATAGATAAAATTCAAAGCTGCCCCGCATTGAACTCACATATGTTTTCAATAAATTTCAACTATTTCATCACCTTATTTGCTACCTCATTCATGAAATTTCCTTCTGGTCTTGCATCCAGTGGCGAAGCCAGGAATTTTTTCAAGAGTGTTCAAACTTGAAATAAGTAAAAAATTAGTCCAACAAAGGGTGTTCAATACATGTTATGCACCTCTAAAATCTAATATTTTACCTAGTGTAATTTTTAGATAAAGGCCTTTGCCCAAGTGTGCCTTTGCCTCTGCTTGCATTTAATGTTGCTAATCACTCTTAAAATATAAAAAGTGATTTTCGCATGTGATATTTTGAGAGAAAGAACCTTATTTATTTAGTTTTTTAACTTTTTAGGATATTTGTATAAGTTTCCTTTTATGTACGATTCCATGTCGACAGTGTTTACAATTTTTAAGATACTTTTATTTAGGATAGTGGGCATCTTTTAAAGTATATATGTAAAGTAGAAGCTTATAAAGGGAAGTATTGAAGATAAGGAGTATAAAATATGGCCATGAATCCAATTCCCATATCCAAATATGTGAACCAAAGACAAATAAAATAAATCTGTGATCCACTTCTTTTAAGATAGTGACAACACGTAATAGCAAAAGTTTCCTATTGGTTCCTCTACACCTATCATCTTCTTCCTTAAGTCCACCTCTCATCCTCCTCTATGATTGAAAGTTATTGAATATAATCAATAATCCCCAAATGGTATGTTTTTCATCCTTCAATTTAAATCTGGAAGAAATCTCAAGTGAATAGAGCTTTGCAATTCGACCAAAAACCTATGGGGCTCTAATATACAACTTCATTTGTCTCAATTTACGTAATACTCTTTACTTATTAGTCCGACCAAAAATAAAATGATATTTTTTTATATTAAATAACAATTCAATTTTAATTTTTTTTTATTTTTAGTAAAATAATTTCTTTAAAAGTCTTCATTTATTTCTTGAATTTCGTGCATAGTCAAACACTTTTACGTAAGTAATAATCACCCTCTATTTTAATATGTACGAGACCCACTTCGTCACGCGTTAAAGAGTAAAAAATTTAACTTTTTTATCATTTCATAAATATATCTCATTTATCAGAAAAAACTAAGAGAAATATTTTGGCTAAATAGCTCCGTGGCTACTTAAGCTTGCATCAATTTGTAAAGCCGATATACAAACTTATATTTTTCCTATTTGAACACTCTAATATAATGGAATGAGTACTATAACACATCCAATAGAGTATGTATACCAATTGCACTGATATGTACAACATGTCATATGCTAGACTATCTATTGTTTGATATGTGTTATTTATGGGTTCCATTTTTAAAATTTATTCATCAAAATTTTATTTTATTCTTTTACTTTTCTTCTCCACCCAAACATTGTCCCTCCTAATCAGTAAAAGAAGCTACTGCTGGAAAAGCTTCCGACCAACCCCAAATCTAAAATAATAGGCCGCTCCTTTTTCTCCATAATATCCAAAATCAGTGTCAGGAACCATTCTTCAATCAAATCTCAAGAATCCAAATCAAATATGATTTGAATGTTTTCAAAGGTTCTACAACTCATACACCCAATAAAGAGTCAAATGTTCTAAAAAGGTATTCATCAAATAGTGGCTGGTATAACAATGAAAGAAGAGACTGAATTCGAGGTAAAAAATGTCACGATCCGGATTTCTCACCATCGAGAGTCGTAATGACGCTTACTAATAAAAGATAGGCAAATCAAATACCATGCACACCTTTAACGAACAATGAATAATATTAACAATATTAAAACATTTAACACTAAAACGGAAGTCTTAAATATAATTCTCTGAAAGAAATGAGGAAGTTTCAAAGTATACCTCTGCCCAGTATCTGGTGTTACTACTCACGAACTGCTAAGAATTTACTAAACACAAATGTTTAAAAGAAATGTAAAACTATTTGTCTCGAGTACATGAGATAACAGAATGAATAAAAAATAGAAGAGACGCCGAATCCCGCGGACGCGTGCAAATCTACCTCGGTATCTCGCTGAGCGGAAAGCCAACACTCGCACTACTGCTGCTATTGCTGCCCGAAACCTGTATCTGCGCAAAAGAGCGCAGAGTGTAGAATTAGCACAACCGACCCCATATGCTGGTAAGTTCCTGGCCTAACCCCGGCGAAGTAGTGACGAGGTTAGACAGGACCTACCACAATTAACCTGTGCAAATAAAATATACAAGTATGGGAAGAGCAATAACAAAATAATACAAAGTAAAGTTGGGAGGGGACATGCTATCGGAGAGTACTCCGGGTCTCATGAGACATATATTTACAGTGGACAGCGTGCCAGGCGATCCCATAATATATAACATAAGTGGACGGCGCGCCACACGATCCCATAATGTACAACATAAGTGGACGACGCGCTCCACAATCCCGTAGTGTAGTATATATGTGGATGGCGCGCCACACGATCCATTTTTCATATAATACGTGGTAGGCGTACCACTCGCTCCCGTTTCCATCGTCCACAATATCACCGGCATCTAAGGCCAATAACAATAATCAATACAAGTTGTGGTAGGCATATCCCTCGCTCCCATTTTCTCCGTGCACAATGTCACCGGCATCTAAGGCCAATAACAATAATCAATACAAGTTGTGGTAGGCGTACCACTCACTCCCGTTTTCTCTGTGCATAATGTTACTGGCATCTAAGGCCAATAACAATATTCAATGCAAGTTGTGGTAGGCGTACCACTCGCTCCCGATAATAATATATCGTGGTCGGCGAGCCACACGATCCCAATCATAACATCTCGTGGTCGGCGTGCCACACGATCCCAATCATAATATCTCATGGTCGGCGTTCTACACGACCCCAATCATAATATCTCATGGTCGGTGTGCCACACAATCCCAATCATAATATCTCGTGGTCGGCGTGCCACAGGATCCCAATCATAATATCTCGTGGTCGGCATACTACACAATCCCAATCATAATATCTCGTGGTCGGCGTGCCACACGATCCCAATCAAAATATCTCGTGGTCGGCATGCCACACAATCCGAACAAGGGAGGAAAATATATTACAATAAACTATCCGGGCAAGGGAGGTCCAGCTATAACCACACTCATTTGATTTTTACTAAACAAGATAAAATCCATACTTGGTCTCAACAATTGCTGGCATAACATTAAAGATTTTCAACCAATTCCTCATAAAAACAATTAAGAATTCGATAAGTTAATAATTTAAGACTCACGGTCATACTCGGCACCAGTGTATAGTTACTCGTCACCAAGCCTATTCATCGTACTTGGTCATTTAGAAAATAGCAATCAAAATACTCTAAACCTATTCCCTCAAGCCAAAGTTAGATCAAACACTTACCTCAAAAGATACAGTCTCAACTCACGCCTCTAGGATAACTTTACCCCTCGAATTCGCATCAAAACCGCCCGAATCTAGTCACAAGTTACTGAAATGTATCAACAAATGCTAGTTAAATCAACTTGAATGCATAAGAATGAATTTCCCAAAGTTTGCCCAAAATTTCCCAAAACGCCCTCGGGCCCACGTGGTCAAAACCCGAGGTTCGAACAAAAACTGGGTTACCCATTCCCCCACGAGTTCATATATATAGTTTGTTTTGAAATTGGACCTCAAATTGAGGTCCAAATCCTCAATTTTAAGAAAATCTAGGTTCCACCCCAAAATACCCAATTTCACCCACAAAATTCCTTGATTTAAGAAGAAAACACGTTTAATGATGTGAGAGATAGAAGAAATTAAGAAAACGTTGATTTACTAATGATTTGGAGATGAGAGGGTTCGAGAGAAATCGCCAATGGATGTTTTGGGTTTTGAAAATATGAAAAATGAGCTTTAAAATCGTCTAAGTATGAAATATACAGGTGCAGATATCGCATTTGCGAAACTGGGTTCACAATTGTGAACCCAGCAAACATGGGAAATGCGAGAATTTAGTTTGCATTTGCGAACTCAGGGGTTTTGGTCGGGGATCGCATTTGCAAAGAAGTATTCGCATTTGCGAAGACTTGGTTGAAGATAAGGGCATCGTATTTGAGAGATGGTCTTCGCATTTACGAAGGCTGGGCCAAATGGACGGACATCGCAATTGCGAGGTCTTCTTCGCATTTGAGAAGTCAGCTGCCTAGGACCCTATTCGCATTTGTGAACTAGGTTTCGCAATTGCGAAGCCTGTAGGTTTGCTACCCCTGAAGCATTTTTCAACATGCCGAAAATGAACTCCTGGCCTCACTAAAACTCTCCCGAGCCCTTGGGGCTCCAAACCAAACATGCAAATAACCTCAAAAATATCATACGGACTCACTTGCGCGTTCAAATTGCCAAAATAACATCATTTACATGGAAACAACATCCAAAACTCATAATTTCATTTCAAAGTTCATAACTTCAGAATTTTCCATTTTTTAGTCCAAAACACGTCAAACAACGTCTGATCTCGACCAAATTTCATAGGAAGTGCTTAATTTTCATTTAAGACCAGTACCAGGTGTCGAAATTAAAATACGAGCCCGATACCATTACTTTTGAACTCATTTCCATTTCAATTCTCATATCATTTTCAGATAAGCAAATTCTTTCAAAAATTCCATACTCGGGCCTGGGACCTCGAATTTCGATTCCGGGAATACGCTCGGTCCCATATTTTCCTACGGACCCTCCGGAACTATCACATCACGGTTCCAGGTCCGTTTACCTAAAGTGTTGACCAAAGTCAATTATATCAATATTATTATCAAAATTCATAGTTTTTAACACACAGTTCATATGTTTCCACATAAAAAAATTTCGACTTCGCACTCGGACTACGCACGCAAAGCAAGACGACTAAATAAGAGGTTTTAAGGCTCGAAATCATGAAAAAAGAGAATTACGACGATGACCCCTTTGGGTCATCACAAAAAATTTGGAGGAATAGCAATCTGGAGAGGTTCTATCTAGAGATTGGACTATATCGTCTGGAATTGAAAGTTTGTTGGAAAAAGTCTTCGCATTTGCGAAGACTCGGATGAAGAGGAGGGCATCGCAGTTGCGAGATGGTCTTCGCATTTGCGAATCTGGGCCAAATAGACGGACATCGCAATTGCGACGTCTTCTTCGCCTTTGAGAAGTTAGCGGCCCAGGACCCTATTCGCATTTGCGAACTAGGCTTTGCAATTGCGAAGCCTGCAGGTTTGCTACCCCTGAAGCATTTTTCAACATGCAAAAAATTAATTCCTGGCCTCATCAAAACTCTCCCGAGCCCTTGGGGCTCCAAAACAAACATGCACATAACCTCAAACATTCTACGGACTCACTCGCGCGATCAAATTGTCAAAATAACATCATTTACATAGAATCACCCTCTAAAACTCATAATTTCATTTCAAAGTTCTTAACTTCCAAATTTTCCATTTATAGTCCAAAACACGTCAAACGACGTTTGATTTTGACCAAATTTCACAGAAAGCTCTTAATGCTCATTTAAGACCTGTACCGGGCGTCGAAATGAAAGTACGAGCCCGTTACCATTACTTTTTAACTCATTTCCATTTCAATCTCATATCACTTTCAGATAAACAATTTCTTTCAAAAATTCCGTACTCGGGCCTGGGACTTCGAATTTTGATTCCGGGAATACGCCCAGTCCCATATTTTCCTACGGAACCTCCGGGACTGTCACATCACGGGTCCAGGTCCGTTTACCTATTATGTTGACCAAAGTCAACTATATCAATATTATTATCAAAATTCATAGTTTTTAACACATAGTTCATATGTTTCCACATAAAAATTTTCCGACTTCGCGCTCGGACTATGCACGCACAAGGCGACCAAATAAGAGGTTTTTAAGGCTCGAAAGCATGAAAGGAGAATTACTATGATGACCCCTCTGGGTCATCACAAAATTTTTGGAGGAATAGCAATCTGGAGAGGTTCTATCTGGAGATTGGACTATATCAACTGGAATTGAAAGTTTGTTGGAACAAGTCTTCGCATTTGCGAAGACTGGGTTGAAGAGGAGGGCATCGCATTTGCGAGATGGTCTTCGCTTTGCGAAGGCTGGGCCAAATAGACGGACATCGCAATTACGAGGTCTTCTTCGCATTTGACAAGTTAGCAGCCCAGGACCCTATTCACATTTGCGAACTAGGCTTCGCAATTGTGAAGCCTGCAGGTTTGCTACCCCTGAAGCATTTTTCAACATGCAAAAAATTAACTCTTCGCCTTACCAAAACTCTCCCGAGCCCTCGGGACATCAAACCAAACATGCACATAACCTCAAAAACATCCTACGGACTCACTCGCACGATCAAATTGCCAAAATAACATCATTTACATAGAATCAACCTCCAAAGCTCATAATTTCATTTCAAAGTTCATAACTTCCAAATTTTCCATTTTTAGTCAAAAACACGTCGAACGACGTCTTGTTTCGACCAAATTTCATAGAAAGCGCTTAATGCTCAATTAAGACCTATACAGGGAGTCGAAACCAAAATCGAGCCTGATACCATTACTGTTTAACTCATTTCCATTTCAATTCTCATATCATTTTCAGATATATAATTCCTTTCAAAAATTCCGTACTTAGGCCTGGACCTCAAATTTCGATTCCGGGAATATGCCTGGTTCCATATTTTCCTACGGACCCTCCGGGACTTTCACATCACGAGTCCAGGTCTGTTTACGTAAAATGTTGACCAAAGTCAACTATATCAATATTATTATCAAAATTCATAGTTTTTAACACATACTTCATATGTTTCCATATAATAATTTTTCCGACTTCATGCTCAGACTATGCACGCAAACCCAAGCGATCAAATAAGAGATTTTTAAGGCCTTGAAAGCACGAAAAAAATAAAATTACGATGATGACCCCTTTGGGTCATCACAAAAATTTCAGAGGAATAGCAATCTGGAGAGGTTCTATTTGGAGATTGGACTATATCATCTGGAATTGAAAGTTTGTTGGAACAAGGTTTTGCTTGTTCTTTGGGGAGATCTCTTGAGCATTATTTTCTTCAAAAAATTTTGGAACAAACGAAGGGCTGTCAACTTAAATATTATTTTTTGTAACTCTTGTGCAGGGCTTTGTTGTGATGAGCGATTAGTTTTCTAGGCACTGAGACTAGTTTTCTTTTGGTTATTGGAGTTTGGTGTTGATATCATGGAAGGATGTACACGAGTGCGCTGAGGGTAAGCTAAGTCTCTAAGCTTTTTTCTTTGTTTGGGTTGTGTTCTATATTTTGCTAGAAGTGGCTATGTTCCAAAATTAAAATGCTTGACTTTATTAATATGTAGAATATTAGAGGGAAGTGGAAAGGGGATGTGGAAGTTTGGTAGGGAAGGGGAAAGGGAAATGTCTCTCTTTTTCTTTTTACTTTTCCTTTTTTTAATAACAACAATACTATTCACGTGCCTTTGTAGCGTGATTTGCACAAACTTTAGTCATGTCAGCTCCTCCGCTTCTACATAGGCATAGTCAACAGTCAAATATGTTTATTAATATTCACTGGATCAAATTAGAGTGTTCAAATAAAAAATGCAAGTTCATGTATCGGCTTTTAAAAGTCCTACAAGTTAAGTGTTCATGAAGCTATTACACCTAATTTTTTGTACGATCAATATAATTTAACTTATTATAACTGATAACTTATCACTATTTTAGGTTACCAATCATGTCAAGACCTAATTTTGTTATAGGTCATGATGACGCCCAACACCATTATCAGGCAAGCCAACCCGAAGATATTAGTGCGTTCTCATTTTACCTTACCAAAACAACTCCAGCATTTTCTTAACTTGAATTTAAAATAAGTTATAATTAGAAAATTAAAATAATATATATATACAACCCAAAATAATAGTCTAGCAATGTGTATGTTAAGAACTAGTGTCACAAGTACTAGGGCGGCTAGTAGAATGTACAAAATATCACTATCCTACTACCTGAAACACGATAGACAGTACACAATAACAACAAAAGAAGAGAACTCCTGCACGCTGCTGAACGGCTCAGAAGGGGGTAGCTCACCGTGAGATCTCGATCAGGAATCATGAGCGCGCACTGGAGGGGCAACTAATGGACCTGCCTCAGATCCTGTACAATTAAGTACATAAGCATAGTATGAGTACATAAATAATACGTACTGTTGATATCTAATTTTTTTCCTACATATTTTTATACTTAAAATATTTCCAAAATAATATATATGTATATATATAAGCACACCAAAGGGTTTTGGTATTTTTAATGATTTTTTAATCAATTTATGGACTATTTTTACACCATAAAATTCAATAATTATTCTCAAAACTTTTCATTTAGAGAATAATTTATTTTATTCTCATATTTATTTCAAAATATAATTAACATAATTTTTGCATATTTTTGTAAATTTATTTGGCCATTCTAATGCTAAATTGCATGAAATTGCCATTATAACCTATTTTACAATTAACCATATTTTATAATTATAAAATCCTTTTTGGGATTTTTAGATTAAAATTTATATATTATTATTTAGTTTTGGGGTTTTAATTTTTTTTTCAGATCATTTTCAATTATTTTTTATAAATAAAAATGGAGAGATTGGCTATTTAAAACCTACCAGATTTCATTGCAATTATTGCCCAAATTGACCCCAAATTTGACCCCATTTTAGCCCAATCTAATTTCAATTAACACGCGACCCACACCCCATTCGGATACCCGGTCCATCTTTGAGTTAATTTGAGCCGCTGATAAAATGAGATCAACGGCCCAGATTATATTACCTAAAATAAATCCTAATCACCACCCAAAACCCTCACCTCAGAGACCGGTCTCTCTCTCTCTCTCTCTCTCTCTCTCTCTATGCTAACGTTTGCTCTCCCTTCTCTCTAGAACCTTCCGGTTCAATCTTTCTTCTCCGATGGTCTTCACCGCCTCTCTGGCTACCTCTATCCTCACTTCTCTTGACCTCTAGTCGCCATGGAACCTCGTCTCGTTGTTTCTCTCTAAGCTCTGAGGCTTCAAATACTTCCACCACGCAAGACGGTCCCTGGAAGCCTTGATTGGCTTATCTCTGGCCTTCTCTCCAGTGGTTTTCAGTCCGATGGTGCTATAAACACCATTATCAACGAGTTTCACAGCCAGGTTCCTTACCTCACTGAATTATTGTAAAACCCAAATTTTTACCTAAGTCTCTTAATCTCTGTCTTTTAAAACGATTTTCAGTTTATTCTTTCTATTTTACACTACTCATTATTCGATTTCTTCGATTAATTCAAGTTTTTCAATGTTTGTTCTTTTTCTACAAAAGCTAGGGTTTCCGAACCCCTTTTTTAAAATCACTATGTCTTCTGTTTTTTTTTGTGTATGCCTATATTACGTGTTTGTTTGTGTTACGAGCCTGTTTGTTTTTGAGCTCCATGCTTTAAAATTTTTTACTAGGGTTCCAACCCTTTACTGCTTCTATGATTTCTTGTATAATTTTCTCTCACGCCTATTGCGTTTATAGGTCTAATTGTTATTCGAATGATTCTGTGTATTCTTTTGAATCCCTGATTTGTATGTGTTTTCCTTAAGGGTTCTTACACTAATTTTTGAATCATTTCCTTACTTGTGAGACGCTCTTTATACTTGGTACTGATTCCCTCTGATTATTTGTCTTGTCCGTAATTCTTTGACTAATTCCAGAGTTAATTTGTATTTAAAAAATATTGTTCAAATACTCAACATATATTTTCTTATTTGGAATATTATGTATTTGACCTTTATTACATACTACATCCCTACTACTTTTACTATGGTAATCAGCTGTCTGTTGATTATTTCCTTTATCCGATATAGCTATCCTCCCATTCGAATCAGGAATCCCTAATTTAAATGAATTAGGTCCTGTGATTGATTCAAATTGGTACTGTTTCTATAATTATGTACTTGTTACCCTATTCTTTATTGGTTTTCAAAAACTATAAGTACTCCTTATCTTTTCTCACATCAGACACGAACAAAATTCATTATGAACTCTCTCTCATAAAAAAAATATTCAGTGCTCTCTTTTGTTTCTACCCAACCTCTCTCACTTCTCTACTGGTTACTCTACTGGTTTGAAACCCAGGATGAGCTTTAGGCTGCCTTTATTATTCTATTGCTCTCTCTATATTGCTGCTCAGTTCTCTACATTGTTTCTTGCTCGAGTATGCTATTCCTGCACTTCACTACTACTGCTTCTCTCTTTGCATACTTTGTGCATATTGCTTCTCCCTCCCTTGCACATTATTACTCACCACTTTGCATAGTATAGCTCACTACTGCCCTGCATTACTTTGCCTTCAACTGGTATGTCTCCTATTTGATTTACAGCTCCAAAGCAATATGTTTCTATTTGTATTGCACTTTCTCTTATTTCTGCTATGTTTCTACTTATGGTTTTGTTGTGCTTACTGCAATTAGCATGCCTCTGTGTTGCTTAATATGCCTATCTTAATCTGGCATGCCCATTACTCCCTTTCCCTCTCTCCTGCATGTTTATCCTTATCCCCTAACCCTAGTACATTATTAGCATATATTCAGGACCTTTTTAGCTATTAAGTAACCCTGAACCTCCTCTTGATGTGTGAATATGTCTGTCACGACCCTAGTTCACCAATCGTGAACCCGTCATGACGGCACCCAGTCTTCGCGACCAGGTAAGCCTGACACTTTGCGGAAATTCAACAATCCTTAAGAAAAACGATAAATAAAACATGAATAGCATAAGAAAATGTATAGGGTCCGCTTGGAACATACACTTCGACTCAAAATAATGTAAAACCTCCAAGACCCGGAAACCCACGTTTAACACAGGCTAAGAGTAAAGTATAACATATGGCTCTAACATCCAAGACTGTCTACAACAAGTGAGTACATGAATGAAACTACTAGCTAAAGGTAGAATAGAAGGAGACTCTTCTGCTCTACGGACGCGGCAGATGCATATCGCAAATCTCCAAGTGTAGCTGCGAGATCACTAATAGCGCGCCCGAACAGAAGTACCTGGATCTGCACAACAAAAGTGTGCAGATGAGTAGCATGAGTACACCACAACGGTACTGAGTAAGTGCCAAGCCTAACCTCGGTGGAGTAGTGACGAGGAAGGTCGAGGCCCTTCTGAGACGAACATAAGAAATAATGTAAGAATAAATAAATAGTAGATAATAAAGTAAATCCCGAATATCTAACAAGACAGTAATTAAAATAGAACGGCTGCAAGTACAGACTACGAACATATGAAATATAACTAAAAAGTTAGGATTCCACATGGAGCTCCAGGAATTGTACCCACAGTCCATTTATAACAATATCGGAGGATCTCCTGGAAATCGAACCTGTAGTCCATCATATCAATAACAGAGGATCTCTGGGAATTGAACCCGCAGTCCTTCGTACCAATAAAAGAGAATCTCCGGGAATTGAACCGTAGTCCGTCAAATCAATATCAAAGGATCTTCCGGAATCGAACCCGCAGTCCATCATGTCAATATCAGAGGATCACCCGGGAATTGAACCCATTGTCCGTAATGTCAATATTAGAGGATCTCTCAGGAATTGAACCCATAGTCCAGCATACCACAACAGAGGATCTCTGAGAAATCGAACCCGTAGTCCAGCATACCAATAATAGAGGATCTCCCGGGTATTGAACCTGTAGTCCAGCATACCGATAACAGAGGATCTCCCGGGAATTGAACCCGTAGTCTCAAAAGTAAATACACCACAATCAATATTTAACGGAAAACAAGCCAAATGCGAACAACAAGTAAAGTCGAGAATCTAACATGCTTCACAAGAAAGACAAATATGACAATTTAGTCAAATAGAGTAAATAAATCACTAGCATGCTTTCCAAGGGAAGATAGATATTTCAATTTAGTCAAATAGAGCAAATAAGTTACTAACATGCTTTCCCTAAGTCAAAACAAGTGAAGTTTCATTTTTAACAATTAAATATGGAAAGATAACACCGTCTAAATAAGCCAAGTAAGGTGAATTTTCAAGAACTAGCACAAGTACACGGCCGTCACTTCGCGCACAAGGCTTTTAAACAATGACAAAGATATCCTAAGTGGAGAGGTGGGCCACACAAGGTTAGACAAGCCCCTTACCTCGAATTGGTACAAAATCGCTAAGAAACAATGCCCTTGCCACGAGTATCCGACTCCGAGTGGCCCAAATCTATTCAAACCAATTACATATTGTAAATGACATCACAAGTAACTAATTATACTATTAAAGTTAAAGCTAAGGCGCGAAAATAGGTGAAATGACCAAAATGCCCCTCAAGCCAACGTCTCGGAATCGAATAATTTTTACATTTTCAGAAACCTCGTCTCATGAGTCTAACCATATACAAATTTGCCAAATAGGAGGTCAAATACCCCTTCAAATCATCAAAGTTAGGTCTAAGAACTTTACCCCAATTTCCATTCAAAATCCAAAATTAAAGCTTGAATCGAGATTAGATTAGTGGATAATAATCATATGGGAGTAAGGAATCGTAACCAAATGTTTGCTTATGAAAATCCCACGAAAAATCTCCAAAAAAGCGAGCTCTCTAGCTTGAGTTTCATAAAAATGGAAGAACCCTCGTTTTTGAAAAGTTTATAACTCTGCAGGCATTTGTTCAATGCGATCGCATAAGGAGTGATGCGATTGCGTAGAGTAAAAATTGAAGGCCTGGAAAATGACTTATGCGGTCGCAGAGAATGGGGAGGTGAAGCTATGCGATCGCGGAATGGGCTATGCGATCGCATAGAAGGATTTGGCCCTGGGGTCCAGCTCCTAATTTCTACTATGCGAACGCATGAAGAATAGTGTGATCGCCGAGAAGGAGAAAGGAAAACTATGCGATCGCATACAATGAGCTGCGATCGCATTGAAGGAAAATAGGCTCCTCACCAACTGCACTATACGATCGCATGGGTGGGCTGCGATCGCATAAAAGAAAGGTCTGCAACAGATATAGCAGCAAATCTGCAACTGTTTTTCAACACAAAATGCCCCATTAGACATCCGAAACACACTCGAGCCCCCCCGAGACCTCAACCAAACCTACGAAAATATCCCATAACATCATTCAAACTTGTACCAATCCTTAAACCACCTAAAACAATGCCGAAAACTCGAATTAATCAATGATGTGAACTTAAAAACTTCAAAACTTAATCAAACTCGCTTTTGATTCACAACCTAACCAAAACACGTCGGATTTACCTGAAATTTTGCACGAACGCCCCAAATGACATGACAGTGCTATAGCAACTTCCGGAATCCCGTTCCGACCCTCAAAATAAAAATTCACTATTTGACCGGAAACTTCAAAATTCTAACTTTCGGCATTTCTAGCCTAAATGAGCTACGAACATCCAAAATACATTCCGAACACGCTCCCAACCCCGAAATCACCTAACGGAGATAACGGAACCATCTATTTTCCATTTCAAGGTCATCTTGACATTGTTCTGTTTACGGACCATTTTCTAACACTTAAGCTCTCATTTAGGGACTAAGTGTCCCAAAACACTCCAAATTCTATTACCGAATATCTCGACAAACCAAAATAGCAGAAATGAACTTAGGGGAAGAAGTTAATGGGGGAACATGGCATAAATTCCAAAGACGACCGGCCGGGTCGTCACATCCTCGTACACTTAAAGATTCATTCGTCCTCGAACGAGCATAGAGAACATACCCGAAGTAGCAAAAAGATGAGGGTATCGGCTGCGCATATCACGCTCGGTCTCCCAAGTCGCCTCCTTGGCCGGCTGAGCCCACCACTCAACCTTTACTGAAGCTATATCCTTTGACCTGAGCCTTCAGACCTACCTGTCTAATATTGCCACTGGCTCCTCTACAGAGGATAAGTCATTGTCCGACTGGACTGAAGTGAACTCCAACACGTGAGACATGTCACTATGATACCTCCAAAGCATCGAAACATGAAATACTGGATGAACCCCAACCAAACTGGGAGGTAAAGCAAGCTCATAAGCAACTTTCCCAATCTGCCTCAAAATCTCATATGGGCCAATGAACCTCGAGCTCAACTTCCCTTTCTTACCAAACCTCATGAAGCCTTTTATAGGCGAGACCCGAAGCAAAAATCGCTCACAAACCATAAAGGATACATCACGAACCTTCCGGTTTGCATAACTCTTCTGTCTGGACTGGGCCGCACGGAGTTTATCCTGAATCACCTTAACCTTCTCAACCGCATCTTGAACCAAATTAGTGCCCAATAGCCTGGCCTCGCCCGGCTCAAACTAACCCACCGGGGATCTGCATCTCCTGCCATATAAGGCCTCATAAGGCGCCGTCTGAATACTGGACTGATAACTGTTGTTGTACGCAAACTCAGCCAGTGGCAAGAACTGATCCCAAGACCCTCTAAACTCAATCGCGCACGTACGGAGCATATCCTTACCAATCTGAATAGTGTGCTCGGACTGTCCGTCCGTCTAAGGGCGAAAAGCTGTACTCATGGTCTCCCGGGTAACCAACTCGTGCTGGACGGCTCTCCAGAACCGTGATGTAAACACTGAACCCCTATATGAGATTATAGAAACTAGAATACCGTGCAGATGGACAATCTCCCTGATATAAATGCCTGCTAACCGCTCAATTGAGTGAGAAGTACACACTGGAATGAAATGAGCGGACTTGTTCAGCCGATCCACAACAACCCAAATAGAATCAAACTTCCTTGCAGTCATAGGGAGACAAGTCACAAAGTCCATAGTGATTATCTTCCATACCACTCCGGAATCTCCATCTGCTGGAGTAACCCTCCCGGTCTCTGATGCTCAGCCTTCACTTGCTGACAGCTGAGACATCTAGTTACAAACTCTGCTATGTCCTTCTTCATCTGCCTCCACTGGTAATTCTGCCTCAGATATACATCTTCGCGGCTCCCGGATGGATGGAATACCGCGAGCTATGGGCCTCGGTTAATATCAACTTCCAAATATCATCAACATCGGGCACACAAATCCGACCCTGCATCCTCAATACACCGTCATCTCCAATAGTCACATCCTTAGCATCCCCATGCTGAACCGTGTCCCTGAGGACAAGCAAATGAGGGTCATTATACTACCGCTCCCTGATACGATCAAACATTGATGACCGAGAAACCACACAGGCTAGAACCCGACTGGGCTCCGAAAGGTCCAATCTCACGATTTGACTTGCTAAAGCCTAAACATCCATCGCCATGGGTCTCTCTGAAGCTGGTAATTATGCCAAACTCCCCAAACTCTCCGCCGACGACTCAAGGCATCGGCTACCACATTGGCCTTGCTCGGGTGATAAAGAATAATAATATCATAATCCTTCAGTAGCTCCAACCATCTTCTCTGGCGCAAGTTCAGATCCTTCTGCTTGAACAAGTGCTGCAAACTCCGATGATCCGTATAAATATCACAAGGCACACCATACAAATAATGATGCCATATCTTTAAGGCATGAACAATAGCAGCTAACTCAAGGTCATGGACATGATAGTTCTTTTCATGCACCTTCAACTGTCTGGACGCGTAGGCAATCACCCTACCGTCCTGCATCAATACGGCTCCAAGTCCAACTTGTGAGGCATCACAATAAACCGTATAGGATCCGGAACCAGTAGGAAAAATCAGAATAGGGGATGAAGTCAAAGCCACATTGAGCTTTTGGAAGCTTGCCTCAGACTCGTCCGACCCCTGAAAAGGAGCACCCTTCTGGGTCAATCTAGTCATAGGGGCTGTAAATGACGAGAACCCCTCCATAAAATGATGGTAATACCCCGCCATGCCAAGTAAACTGCGGATCTGTGTAGCTGAGGAGGGCCTGGGCCAACTCTACACGGCCTCCACCTTCTTCGGATCCACCCGAATGCCCTCACTCGATACCACGTGTCCTAGAAATGCCACATAACTCAACCAAAAATCACATTTTGAGAACTTTGCATATAATTTCTTTCCTCTTAGAGTCTGAAGCACTGTTCTCAGGTGCTGCTCATGATCTTCCCGGCTCCGAGAGTATACGATAATATCATCTATGAAAATAATGACAAATTAGTCGAGATATGGCTTAAATACATTGTGCATCTAATGCATAAAAGTTGCTGGGGTGTTGGTCAGCCCAAATGACATGACAAGGAACTCGTAACGACTATACCGAGTCCTGGAAGCAGTCTTCAGGATATCCGGCTCTCGAATCTTTAGCTGGTGATAACCTGAGCGCAAATCAATCTTAGAAAACACATGTGCACCTTGAAGCTGGTTGAATAGATCATCAATACCAGGCAAAGGATATCGGTTCTTCACTGTAACTTTGTTCAACTGACGATAATCAATACACATGCGCATAGGACCATCATTTTTCTTTACAAACAAGATCAGAGTACCCCTTGGTGAAACACTGGGTCGAATAAAACCCTTATCAAGCAATTCATGTAACTGATGCTTCAACTCAAGAGGAGCCATACGGTAAGGAGGAAGAGATATGGGCTGAGTGCCCGGCAACAAATCGATACCAAAATCAATGTCCCGATCAGGCAGCATGCCCGGAAGATCAGCTGGGAACATATCGGGAAATCCTGTACTACTTGAACAGAGTCAACAGAAGGGGTATCGGCACTGACATCTCTCACATAGGCTTTAAGAAAAGATATAACTCTGCTGGGAGTGTGATCAAATGTACCACTCCACTTAATACGCGGAACACCTGGCATAGCCAGAGTCACGGTCCTAGTGTGACAATCAAGAATAACATAATGGGGCGACAACCAGTCCATGCCCAAGATAATATCAAAATCAACCATATCAAGTAATGAAAGATCCGCTCTGGTCTCAAAACCACAAATATTAACCAAACACGACCGATATATGCGATCCACAACAAGGAAATCTCCCACGGGAGTAGAAACATAAATAAGAGAGCTCAAGGTCTCTCGGACTGCACCCAAATGCGGAGCAAAATAAGATGACACATAAAAATAAGTATAGCCTGGATCAAATAGAACCGAGGCCTCTCTGTGACTAACCAAGATAATACTTGTGATAACAGAATCGGAGGCGACAGCCTCGACACGATCAGGAATGGCAAAAAATCTGGCTCGGCCCCTACCTAGAGGGTGACCTCTATCTCCCCGATCCCCGCCTTTGGCTGGTTGGGCAGGTGGGGTGGCAGCTGGAGCTGGAACAATGGCCTGCTGACCCTGTGGAGCATGCTGAGGCAGTGGAGTCTGAGAGGGACACCCCTATCACGTCTGGGGCACTCTCTAACCAAGTGGTGGGTATCGTCGAACTCATAACAAGATCTGGGAGGGCGCGGTGGCTGTGACTAACTAGACCCATCCCTGCTAGACTGACCTCTGGAGGTACCCTACACAGGAGGTGCCCTAGAAACCGGGGGTGCATAATAATGCTCCTGAGATCTGGGAGGAGCTAGAGTACTGCTGGGTGAAGGAAGAGCTGAGTGAACTGGGTGACCCGTTTAAACCCTACCATGACGTCTTGCTCCTGAAGTACGGGTACCAGAAAAATGACCAGACTCTCGAGACCTCTTGGTCTCTCTCTCTCTCTCCTCTTTCTCTCTGGCATGCATACCCTCTATCCTCCTAGCTATACTCACCACCTGATGATAGGGTATATCCATCTCCAACTCTCGCGCCATGTCAGACCTGATGGAAGGAATAAGACCCTCTATAAACCTGCGAACCCTCTCATGAACTGTAGCCACCAAAGTAGGCACATGCCTGGCCAACCTAGTGTAACAGATGGCATACTCAGAGACACTCATAGGGCCGTGGCGCAAGAGGTCAAACTCCATGCGCTCTGCATCTCGGAGGCTCTAGGGAAGAAAATCCCTCTGAAGCATATCTGAAAACTGAGTCCAAGTCAAAGAGACAGCCTCGTCCGGACTATCTAGCTCAAAAGTGCGCCACCAGACATAGATGGCTCCCCGAAGCTGGAAAGCTACAAAGGAAACCCCACTTGAAGCAGTAATACGCATGGTGGGAAAAATGCAGTGACCATCCTCTAAGAAACCCAAAGCATTGCTTGTAGATAGACCGCTGAAAATAGAAGGGTCATACTTCTTGAACCGCTCTAATCTACACTGATCATCCTCCAAAGCTTGTGCCCTATCCTCGGGCTGAACTTGCATTGTGGGCTGGACATGAATAATATCTGGAATTGGCCCCATGTGAACCCTCTACTCTGGAGTGCAGGCTGCGGGAGGCTGGGCTCCCCCTACGGCCTGGGACATAGCTGTAGGAGGTGGAAGCAATCCTACATGTGACAGCGTGGTATACATGCTCTTAAACTGCGCCAATGCCTCATGAACAGTTGGAGTAGTGGTGGCCGTGGGCGTCTCTGGTGCCTGAGTCCTGACTGGGTCCGTTGGCGGCAACTCGTGCCGGTGCTCTGGATGCACCCCGTGCGCGTCCACGACCCCTGCCCCTTCCCCTGCCCCTACCCCTAGGTGCTGCAAGAGGGGGTGCGGGTGCTTGATCGTCCCGGGTCGTGCGTGTCCTAACCACCTGTGAGAGATAGAAGATATACGTTTAGAATCGGTGTCGAAAACATAGCACGACAAGGAATTCAATGAAGTTAAGAGTTTTCCTTAACAATTACATAACCTCTCGTAGATAAGTACAGACGTCTCCCTACCGATCAAAGAGACTCTAATAAAGTGGCATGTGTCCCGTGACTCCTATGAACCTAGAGCTCTGATACCAACTTGTCACGACCCTAGTTTACCAATCGTGAACCTGTCATGACGGCACCCAGTCTTCGGGACCAGGTAAGCCTGATACTTTGCGGAAATTAAACAATCCTTATGAAAAATGATAAATAAAACATGAATAGCATAAGAAAATGTATAGGGTGCCGCCTGGCAGATGCACTTCGACTCAAAATAATGTAAAACCTCCAAGACCCGGAAACCCATGGGCAACACAAGCTAAGAGTAAAGTATAACATACGGCTCTAAAATCCAGGAGTGTCTACAACAAGTGAGTACATGAATGAAACTACTAGCTAAAGGTAGAATAGAAGGAGACTCTTCGGCTTGCGGATGCGGAAGACGCATACCTCAAATCTCCAAGTGTAGTTAAGATAACACTAATAGCACGCCCGACTAGAAGTACCTGGATCTGCAAAACAAACGTGTGGAGCAGAGTAGCATGAGTACACCACATTGGTACTCTATAATTGCCAAGCCTAACCTCGGTAGAGTAGTGATGAGGAAGGTCGAGGCCCTACTGAAAGAACATAAGAAATAATGTAAGAATAAATAAATAGTAGATAATGAAGTAAATCCCGAATATCTAACAAGACAGTAATTAATATAGAACGGGTGCAAGTACAGACAACGAACATAAGAAAAATCACTCAAAAGTTAGGATTCCACATGGAGCTCCGAGAATTGAACCCGCAGTCCATTTATACCAATATCGGAGGATATCCTGGGAATCAAACCCGTAGTCCATCATATCAATAATAGAGGATCTCCGGGAATTGAACCCGCAGTCCTTCATACCAATAAAAGAGAATCTCTGGGAATTGAACCCGCAGTCCGTCAAATCAATATCAGAGGATCTTCCAGGAATCGAACCCGTAGTCCATCATGTCAATATCAGAGGATCTCCCTAGAATTGAACCGTAGTGCGTCTTGTAAATATTAGAGAATCTCCCGGGAATTGAACCCGTAGTCTAGCATAACAATAACAGAGGATCTCCGGGGAATCGAACCCATAGTCCAACATACCAATTATAGAGGATCTCTCGAGAATTGAACCCGTAGTCCAGCATACCAATAATAGAGGATCTCCCGGGAATTGAAACCATAGTCCCAAAAGTAAATACACCACAACAAATCAATATTTAACGGAAAAGAAGCCAAATGTGAACAACAAGTGAAGTCGAGAATCTAACATGTTTCACTAGAAAGACAAATTTGGCAATTTAGTCAAATAGAGCAAGTAAATCACTAGCATGCTTTCCAAGGGAAGACATATATTCCAATTTAGTCAAATAGAGCGAATAAGTTACTAACAGGCTTTCCCTAAGTCAAATAAAGTGAAGTTTCATTTTTAACAATTAAATATGGAAAGATAACACCGTCTAAATAAGCCAAGTAAGGTAAATTTTCAAGAACTAGCACAAGTACACGGCCGTCACCTCACGCACAAGGGTTTTAAAAAATGACAAAGATATCCTAAGGGGAGAGGTCCCTCACACAAGGTTAGACAAGCCACTTACCTTGAATTGGTACAAAACCGCTATGAAACTATGCCCTTGCCACGATTATCCGACTCTGAGTGGCCCAAATCTATTCAAACCAATTACATATTGTAAATAACATCGCAAGTAACTAATGATACTATTAAAATTAAAGCTAAGGCGCGAAAATAGGTGAAATGGCCAAAATGCCCCTCAGGCCATCGTCTTAGAATTGAATAATTTTCACATCTCGCACTCTCACGAGCCTAACAATATAAAAATCTCCGAAATCTGAGGTTGAATACCCCTTCAAATCATCAAAGTTAGGTCTAAGAACTTTACCCCAATTTTCATTCAAAATCCGAAATTAAAGCTTGAATTCGAGATTAGATTAATGGGTAATAATCATAGGGGAGTAAGGAATTGTTACCCAATATTTGCCTCTGAATATCCCTCGAAAAATCTCAAAAAACCGAGCTATCTAGCTTGAGTTTGATAAAAAAGGAAGAACCCTCGTTTTTGAAAAGTTTATTACTGCCCAGGCATTTGTTCAATGCGATCTCATAAAGAGTGATGGAATCACGTTGAGTAAAAATTGAAGGCCTGGAAAATGACTTATGCGAACCCAAAGAAGGTCATGCGATCGCAAAGAATGGGGAGGTCAAGCTATGCGATTAGGGACTGGGCTATGTGATCACATAGAAGGATTTTGGCCTTGTGGTCCAGCTCCTAATTTTGTACTACGCGAACGCATGAAGAGTAGTGCGATCGCGGAGAAGGAGAAAGGAAAACCATGCGATCACATGCAATGACCTGCGATCGCATTGAATGAAAATAGGCCCCTCACCGGCTGCACTATATGATCGCATGGGTGGGCTGCGATCGCATAGAAGAAAGGTTTGCAACAGATATAGCAGCAAATCTGCAACTGTTCTTGAACACAAAATTCCCCGTTGGGCATCCGAAACACACCCGAGCCCTATCGGGATCTCAACCAAACCTACGAACATATCCCATAACATCATTCAAAATGGTACCAATCCTTAAACCACCTAAAACAATGCCGAAAACTCGAATTAATCAATAATTTGAACTTAAAAACTTTAAAACTTAACTAAACTCGCTTTCGATTGAAAACCTAACCAAAACACATCCGATTGACCTGAAATTTTGCACGCACATCCCAAATGACATGACGGTACTACAGCAACTTCCAGAATCTCTTTTTGACCCTCGGATCAAAATTTCACTATCAGACCGGAAACTTCAACATTCTAACTTTCGGCATTTCTAGCCTAAATGAGCTATGGACATCCAAAATACATTCTGAACACGTTGCCAACCCTGAAATCACCTAACGGATCTAACAGAACCATCACTTTCCATTTCGAGGTTGTCTTGACTTTTATCTAATTGCAGACCATTTTCCAACTCTTAAGCTCTCATTTAGGGACTAAGTGTCCCAAAACCCTCCGAATTCTATTACCAAACATCCCGGAAAACCAAAATAGAAAAATTGAATTTAGGGGAAGCAGTTAATGGGGGAACGAGGCATAAATTCCAAAGAAGACCGGCCGGGTCGTCACATCCTCCTACACTTAAACATTCGTTCGTCCTCGAACGAGCATAGAGAACATACCTGAAGAAGCAAAAAGATAAGGGTATCGGCTGCGCATATCCCGCTCGGTATCCCAAGTCGCCTCCTTGGCCGGCTGACCCCGCCACCGAACCTTTACTAAAGCTATATCCTTTGACCTGAGCCACTAAGTTACCTTTCTAGTCCAGAATTGGACTACTATTTTTCTAAAACTTATCAGAATACTATGTCCCTAAATATCTTATGTAATTTTTCAAAAGAATATTTCAGCACTAATACTTACTGCTCTCTCTCTTTTACACTTCTGAAATCCCGGATGGTTTCGCATCTGTGCTATACGTTTTACCTTTCCTATCCAAAACTATGCTATTTTTTTTGCTCTTAGTGGCATGCTACATCTGTTATAGTTTATTATAAATTTTCAAGTGTGTTGCAAAGTGTTTTCCTACTGATTCCTAAACTGTTGTACATTTAGTGCCATTTTCTCAAACTCTAAAAATTCGACCAAGCTTTCTGAAATTCTGGTTAAGTTTTCTGCTCATATTGTAACCAATCTTTCAACATTCCAGCTTTTAAAGACTTATCCTTTAGACCTTAAATGTGTTTTAGGCGTGCTAATTATATGCTTATCTGTGGAGGGATATTTGAGGCCTTTTATATTCCGTTTGTATGATTCCTTTAGGTGAAGTCCTATTTGTTTTTGTATGTCGCTTAGCATTTTGACCTTTAAACCTAAGGGTTTAGCCTAGTTCTTGACTTATAGGAATACTGGTCCTAAATACCCTCTAGGACCTATAGGACGGGATGGGTAATAGCACGCAATAAGCACTCGTGACCAATCCATACGTTTAAATAACCTTTACATGGCGGGAAGGGTAGAATATGGAGATGATGACCGGTGCGGTAATATCTCGTGCGACCCCTCTTTTGAGGAGTGATTGCTGGGTATTGCATTGATGTGATCCATATTGTATTTAAACCTAGGACCTCCTTTCTTTTCTTTTCTTTCGTAAGTTTTTCCTTAAGTGTTTTCATTTCTTTGCATCGGCTCATTTTCTAAAAGACTGTATATTCTTCCTTGTCTTTTCAAAGCTTTAAACTTATTTGTAACTTTTATGTGCAAACCTTACTTGTCTCCTTCTATTTCTTTTAAAAGTCACAATTAAGCATGGGTGAGAACCACCCTAGTGGATCATGAGGTGTGCCTAACACCTGCCCCTCGAGATAATCTCAAGTCCTTAACCGAATTCTGGTTTTCTTTCAAACTTTTATTCTTTTTTTTCAAAAGTGTCTTAATGCACTATAATCATTAGATGGAGACTCTTTAAATTCTATAACCCAATTCCTCAAAATGGAATAAAAGTTGTTTTGTCCAAAATATCGTAAACCCGATTTCTTTCCTTTTTTAGAAAGGGGGAAAAGGGGGCGTCGACACGTACCCAACAAATATCCACTCTAACCTCGAAGAAGTTGTGACGAGGGTTCGAATTGACACTTAATAAGGTCGATATCAATAATAATTAAAGATTACACTAAGTATGGATAACATGGAGATAATGGGAAGCTCAGAATTTAAAGAGAACAATATATCAGTATCAGTCATGTCTTATAATAGTTGCACTTCAAGGCACTTAACATAGTAAGATATGGATAAGATTTCACATAATTATCATGCGCACATTATGTCAATGTCGTACGGCCCGACCCAATATAAAGTAAACTGTGCACTGCCAGTGGATGAAATGGCGCAAACCATAGATGCATCTATTTCTACCGAGGCGATCGGCTCGATTCATAAATATATATTATTATCAAGAAAACACATAAATGTGCATTCATAGTCAAATAACTTCATGCAAGTTCTCAAGTAAGTGCATATGTTCGTTTATTTTTTATTTTTAATCCCTATCATGTCCTATGTGATCATTATTATATAATAATATAAGCATTTGAAAGTATGGCATGACACGAGTCCTAAACTACCTGGACAATTAGCATAGTAAGAGCTACGCAGGAACTCTCGTCACCACGTATGTACATGGCTCCCACAGACAATCATATACATTTATTGGATTTGCTTAGGGGTTTATTTCCCTCTTAAGAGGTTAGAAAGGAGACTCACCTCGCTTCAAAGCATACTTCCAATATTAAGAATGTGCTCAAAGCGTCAATTTGGAGTGGAACGTTCAAAAACTAATTAAACAAAGTAAGAACTAGTCATTAGAAGCTCAAGAGTTTGTATTCTAACTATTTAAGTAATTCCCCAACCATAATTACAAGTTTCCTAAAATCCATCCCCGGGCCCACGTGCCTGGTTTCCGAAACTTTTTGAAAAATAACCTAAGGATCAAGAATATATGTTTTCTACTTTATTCCATACCAAATTTTGTGATTAAATCTTGTTTTTATCAAAACCCTAGGTTTTTACTCTAATCCCATAATTTTTTACTAATCTTTATGTGTTAATATACACAAAGCCCAAGTATTAAACTCCAATTAAGTAGAAATAACTTACCTCACAATGTAAGGCTGAAATTTCCTCTTTGGAAGCTCCCAAATCGCCCAAAAAATGAAGGAAATGTGTCAAAAATGACACATTTCCATATTAAATGAAGGCACTGCCTTAAGCGATTTCCGCACCTGCGGTTATGGGACCGCGTCTACAGTCTCGCTTCTGCGAGGGAACGTCTGCATCTGCGGAGTTGGACTGGGCTGGTTGGGACTGCTTATGCGGTCTGGGGGCTGCTTCGATGTGCCTGCTTCTGTGGAACGGGAGCCACATCTGCGGTTCCTAGGATCCCCCCTTGGTCGCACATGCGAGTTTTCGACAACTTCTGCGGCATCACACCTACGGTTGACCAGCGTCATAGGTACAGTTATGATAGATACCTGGAGCTTTAAGTCCCTCCAAAATTTGTCAACTTCACTCGAGCCTCGTCTGATCGACGGTTCAGGCCCCCGGGCCCTCCCTGAACATACTGACAAGTTTGAAATCAAAAAACGAAATCTCTCAATCCATCAGAATGCCCGAAACAACGCTAAATCAAAGAATCACCCCCTAAAACCAATTGAATCGAACTTATGAACTTCAAGTTCTTCAATTTACTTCCAATGAGACGAAACACACTTACACCACTCGGATTGACACCAAATTTTGCATGCAAGTCTTAAATGACAATACGAAACTGTTCCTGGTCTCAAACTCTGTTCAAACCTCGGTAACACAAAAACCTACTCTAAACCAAATATTTAAGAACTTTAAAATTCTTAAGGAATTAACTTTTACTATTAGGCGCCAAAACTCTCTTGGGTCATCCAAAAACTGATCCAGACATACGCCCAACTCCGAAATCATCATATGAATCTGTTGGAATCTTCAAATCCAGATTTTGAGGTTATTTACTCGAAACGTTGACCGAAATCAAACTTGAACTTTTTAGCCAACCTTAAGGAACCAAGTGTTTTGATTTCGACCCAACTCTTCCAAATACCAAAACAATCATTCCCGCAAGTCATAAATCGGTAAAAGCAAGTATGAGAAGTCTTATCAATCATTCCCGCAAGTCATAAATTGGTAAAAGAAAGTACGAGAAGTCTTATCTAGGGGAACAGAGTTCTAAAAAGTAAAACAACCAGTCAGGTCGTTACATTCTCCACCTCTTAAACAAACGTTCATCCTCAAATGAGTTTACATTCATACATGAAGTGCCGAATAAGCGTGGATATCATCTTCTCATGTTCTCCTCAGGATCCGAGGTCGCCTAATCGACTAATTGGGCCCTCCACTGAACCTACACCGCAAAAATATTCTTTGATCTCAACTGGCGATCCTGTGAGTCAATAATGGCAAATGGCTCCTCCTCATAGCCTAAACTCTCATTCAGCTGGATAGTACTGAAGTATAACACATGGAACAAGTTGGCGTGATACTTCCGCAACAGAGATATGTGAAAAAATGAGTAAACATTCGATAAGCAGGAGGTAAAGCAAGCTCGTAAGCAACCTTCCCAACTCACCTCAACACCTCAACTTTTCCTTCTTCTCGAATCTCATAACACCCTTCATTGGCTAGATTTTCAAGAGAACCTTCTCGCCGACCATGAACGATACATCGCGCTCTTTCTGATTCACGTAACACTTCTATCTAGACTGAGTTGTGCGGAGCCTTTCCTAAATCAACTTTACCTTTTCTAAGGTATCTTCACCAAATATATACCATACAACTTTGCCTCACAGGGTTTAAACCACCCAATAGGAGAACGACATAACCGGTCATATAAGGCCTCAAATGGAGCCATATCGATGCTGGACTGATAATTGTTTTTGTAAGAAAATTCGGCCAAAGGTAAGAACTGATCCCACTGTCCTCCAAAGTCAATCACACATGTTCTAAGCATATCATCCAAAATCTAAACTGTCTGCTCCGACTGTCTGTCGGTCTGAGGATGGAATGTTGTGCTGGGATCCACACGGGTCCCCAACTCACTATGAACAGCTCTCCAGAAATAAGAAGTGAACTGAGGACCTCAATGTGATATGATGGAAATGGGCACACCGTGAACTCAAAATCTCTCCCGAACATAGATTTGTGCCAACCTATTTGAAGAATAAGTAGTTACCACTGGAATAAAGTGGACCGACTTGGTCAACCTGTCGACGATGACCCAAGCCACATCAAACTTTTGCAATGTCCACGACAACCCGAATACGAAGTCCATAGTAATACGATCCCACTTACACTTAAGAGAGGCCTATGCTTCAATAGTCCACTAGACTCTGGTGCTCATACTTAACCTGCTGAAAATTGAAACACCAGCCATATACTCAACTATGTCTTTCTTCATCCATCGCCACCAATAATGCTGTCCTAGGTCACGATGCGTCTTCGTAGCACCTGGATGAATGGAATACCACGAGCTGCGTGCCTCCTTTAGAATCCTTCCCCTCAGGTTATCAACATTGAGAAAACATAGGTGACCTTGTAGTCACAGAATACCATCTTTACCAGTAGAAACCTCCTTGGCACTACTACCATATAGCACCGTCTCTCTGAGAACTGCCAAATGCAGATCATCGAACTGCCGAGCCTTGATCTGCCCCTAATGTGAAGACTGAGCAACAACACATGCGAGGACTCGACTGGGCTCTAAGATGTCCAACGTCACAAGTCTGTTAGCCAAGGAATGAATGTCCAAAGCTAGTGGCCTCTCCTCCACTGAAATGAATGCCAAGCTACCCATTTTCTCTGCTTTCCTACTCAAGGCATCCACGACAACATTTGCCTTGCCCGTATGATAAATAATAGTGATGCCATAATCCATTAGAACTCAAGCCATCTACGCTGCCTCAAACAAAAGTCCCTTTACCTGATCAAATGCTGCAAGCTACGTTGATCAGTGTAAACCTCATAGGACACTCCATACAGATAGTGCCTTCATATATTAAGAGCGTGATAAGTCATGCACATGGTAGTTCTTCTCATGAATATTTACCTGACGTGAATCATATGCAATAACTCGTCCATTCTGCATCAACACACATCCCAAGATGACATGTGAAACATCACAATATACTATATACATCCCCGAACCAGAAAGCAATATAAGAATTGGTGCTGTAGTTAAAGCCGTCCTGAGCTTATAAAAGCTTGTCTCACAATCATTGGACAACCGGAAAGGAGCACCATTCTGGGTTTATCTAGTTAGAGGTGATGCATTAGATGAAAATCCATACACGAATTGATGGTAATAACATGCTAACCCCTAGGAAACTCCTGATTTTGATCACTGAAGTAGGACGTGACCAACACTGAACTGCCTTAATGTTTATGAGATCCACCTTAATTCCTTCTCCCGACACAATATGCCCCAAGAATACCACTAACTATAGCCAAAACGCACACTTGGAGAACTTAGCATATAGCTTCTTCTCTTGCAAGGTCTGAAACACTACCCTCAAATGCTGCTCGTGCTCTCCCAGGCTGCGTGAGTATATCAATAGTTAATGAAGACGATGACAAAGGAATCAATATAAGATTTGAACACCCTATTCATCAAGTCCATAAATACTGATGGGGTATTAGTCAAGAGAAAGGACAATCACCAGAAACTCATAATGACCATATATAGTACGGAAGGCAGTTTTCGTAACATTTGAGTCCCACATCTTCAAATAATAGTACCCTAATCTCAAGTAGATCTTATAGAACATCCTAGCACACTACAACTAGCTGAACAAATCATCAATGCGCGTCAACGGGTACTTGTTCTTGATGGTAGCCTTGTTCAACTGGTGGTAATCAATGCACATCCTCATGCTCGCATCCTTCATCTTTACAAACAACACTGATGCACCCGCAACGTGACACACTTGGTCAAATAAATCCCTTTGCTAACAGCTCCTCAAGCTGCTACTTCAACTTCTTCAACTCTTTCGGAGCCATAAAATACGATGGAATAGATATAAGTTGGGTAGATGGAGCCAAATCAATACAGAAATCAATATCACGATCCAGTGGCATGCCAAGAAGGTCACAAGGAAACACAATGGTGAACTCCTGGACTACTCGAACTGGATCAATCATCGAAGACTTTGTGATGGTGTCCCAAACATAAACTAGATAAGCCAAACAACCCTTTTTGACCATATGTTGAGCCTTCATAAAAGAGATAACCCGACTGGATGTATTAACTGAGGAATCCTTCCACTCCAACTTTGGTAAGTCTAGCATTGCTAATGTAATTGTCTTGGCATGGCAATCTAGGACGGCGTGATATGGGGATTACCAATCCATGCCCAGGATGACCTCAAAGTCGTCATATCAAGCAACAAGAGATCTGCTCTAGTCTCGAAACTATAGAATGTGACCATATAGGATTGGTAGATCTGATCCACAACCACAAAATCACCCACAAGATAGGACACATGAATGGGAGTACCCAAAGGCTCACGAGGAATATCTAGAAAGTGAGCAAACGGGGATGACATATATGAATAGGTGTCCCCTGGATCAAATAGCACCGAAGCATCCCTACCACAGACGGAAATTATACTTGTGATAACAGCATGGAGGCCAGTGCATCTGGTCTGGCCGGGATTGCGTAGAATGTGGCTGGAGCGCTGATGGGCTTGCCTCGACCTGTTTGAGTAGTAGATGGCTGACCTCTTTCTGTCTGGCCTCCACCTCTAGAACGGCCCCTACTAGCTTGTCCCCTGCCTTTAGGCGTCTGGGCAATCGATGTTGTAATTATGGGCTGCTGACCCTGTTGTACTGCTTTGCCCCAAAGCTTGGGGCAGTATCTTCTCATATGACCAAGGTCTCCGCACTCAAAACAACCCCGTGGTGCGGTGGCCTGCTGCCCTGATGGCTTGTAGACCTACTCAAGAAGCCTGAATAGCCGGTGGACGGTATGAACTCTCCGGCATAGCACTGAAATATGAACTGAAAGAACCTTGTGGACCTGAATACCTACTAGAGGAACCCTTAATAGCTGGTGGGCGGCAAGAACTATCTGGTATGGCGCTGAAATAGGGTGTGAAGGAGTACCTCGAGGGGGTGGTGGTGCTGAATATGTGGGCCTGCTAGGCTAACCCCTCCAAAATAGACCTCCGCCCTTAGCCAAAGCACCTCTGAACTCTTAGAATCTATCCCTTTTGTCCTGGTGCATTTAATCCCTACCTCTCAAACGGTAGCCTTCAATCCTCCGAGCAATCTCCACTACTAGCTGATAAGGAGTCTTATTTCTACCTCTCGGGCCATGTTGGCTCTAATGCCAAAATGTAACTCTGCAATGAACCTTTGCACCCACTATGTGTCAGTAGGAAGTATCATCAGTGCATGGTGGGATAGCTGAAAAAACCTCGCTTCATGGGTACATGGAATCTACCATTGGACCCTAGTTTTCACCGAGCGATTCCCGAGTAGACTTTTGTTGACTTTTTGAGAAAAGGGGTTAGGAAAATTTAAATAAATCTATATAAAGGGAAATAGACTTCTGTTATAAAAAAAAGAAGAAAAAGAGGACAAAAAAAAGGAGTTAACGTTGAAAGAAGAAGAATCAAAAAATCAAGAGAACCTATCTCTTTCAATAGAAAACGCAGAAACAGATTTGTTAGCTTGCTGCCTCGTCGGAATTTCACCACTTCTGGCGATCTCTCTTTCGCCATAAACCCAGCAAAACCAGTCCAAAATCGTGCCCTCCTCAGCCAAAATCCCAACCTCATTCCCCGTTTCGCAAGAGTTTCAAGAGGTCCTACTCGAGATTTTTTCCGGCGAGTTCCAGCGTGCATATTTGTAATTACAAAGAAGTGTTTTAAACTGGTATAGTATGATTTTTTTTGGTTACCATCACTGTATTTGATTTCATTATGAGAAGGTTTTCTTGTTTGTTCCATGGTAGTTGAGAAATGGTTTCCACACTTTTAGTTTGATTTGCATAATGGATAAAGAGAAATATCAGAGTTTTGGTTATGGAATTCTGTTTCGGCTACGTAGCATGCAAACAAAATCTTATTTTTATTTGGCTATTATAATAAAAAGTTTGTTTCTGTGCACTCTATTATGTATTAAAATATAAATGCAATGGGGTTTAATGACTTGGCTAGAGAAATAATATAATACTACTAAATATATACAAAATCGAAAATACCACTATTGGCCTTTTCAACACCGAAAAGAGGAGTGAGAAGGAGGGTAAAATAATTTTAGTGATAATCGGCTGGATCAATCAATCAATGAATCTCCAGACCATCTCTCGCTCTGTAGGGAGTATCACAACTGCATGGCGTGCCAAATCAATAAGTCTAGTCTCATACTATGTAATTGTCATGGAGCCCTGGTGGAGGCGCTCAAACAATCTACAAAGTGCCTATCGCTGAGTGACAGGGAGGAACTTCTCCAAGAATAACTCCGAAAAATGATCCCATGTCAAAGATGGAGACCCTGCTTGCCTAGATAGGCAATAATCTCTCCACCAAGTCTTGCCGGAACCTGCAAGCCTGAAGGTGCAAAAATCGACCCCATTGGTCTCCACTATAGTCCTGAGAATCTCATGAAAATTGAATAGAAAATCCTGGGAACCTCTGATGAAGTACCACTGAAAGTGGTGGTGAAAAGCTTGGAGAACCGATCAAGTCTCCACAAACCATCCAAAGACATGGCTGCTCCATCTTCGGCCTGAGCTGAAACACCAGTCCGAGCTGCCACTAAGGGCTGAACCACTGGAACCTGAGTCCGGGGAGCTACCTGCTCCGGAGTGCGCGTAGCAAGAGTCTAAACCCCTCCTCCAGCCTGAGAAGTGGCTGGTGCTACTGGCAGCAAACCCTCTCTAGTGACACTGTCCATAAAGCCTGCTATACGGACGAGAGCATCCTGGAGATCTGGGGAAAACATCACCCCTCCTAGGACCTGAGCTAGGCCTACTGGAGCTGCTGGGGCTGTAACCTCCTCATCAAAATCAATATGAGGCTCCACCTCTGGATGCTGCCTGGGGCTGAGCCCTGCACCTACCACGGCCTCGGCCCTAGCCCCCCGCGGGAGCTGCTGCTGGGAGCTCGTGCTGCTACGTGGTACAAGAAGATGCACGTGTTCTCGCCATATGCAAAAGAATAGAGTAGAACGATAATCAATATTTGAGAAACAGAATCGCACAACAAGAATGAACGAAGTGAGATTTTTCCTAACTCTGTAGCCTCTGGGGGATAAATACAGACGTCTTCGTACCGATCCCTCAGACTCTACTGAGCTTGTTCGTGAGTTGTGTGACCTAAGTAACTTAGTGCTCTGATACCAACTTGTCACGACCCAAATTTTCCACAACCGAGGTCGCGATGGCGCCTACTGACGGAGCTAGGCAAGCTAACCTTTTTAAACATTTCACAAAGCTTTTATCTATAACAATATGATAATCTAAAATAAATACTTAAATATGTGGAATACTTTTAACAAAAATAATAACAAAGTGCGGACATTTAAAACACGTCTCTACCATGTATCTGGTGTTACTACTCACGGACTACTAAGGAGTACTAAAAACATTAGTCTGATAGGAAATACACAAGAGTCTGTCTCGACACAAATAAGCAAACTGAAATAACATAGATGAGACTTCGAGCCCGCGGACATCGGCTAAGCTATCTAAAAGCCTCTGGACTGAAGGTCGGCTCCCGGTCTAGAACTGCTGCAGTGGTCCGTAAGCTATCTCCTGACTTGTGCACAAAAGGCACAGAAGTGTAGCATCAAGACAACCGACCCCGTGTGTCGGTAAATGCCTGACCTAACCCCGGCGAGATAGTGACGAGGCTACACAAGACGTGTCTCAAATAAAATGTACATATATGTGCAATAACAGGAGAATACGCTATTCTAAATAGCAAAAAGGGGAGGGAATCATCTTGTAGGGTATAACAGTTCAAATACAGAAATCAGCTACCAAGAGTAAGAACTGAGCGGATAACAACTGATAAAAGAAATACTGGAAAGCTCAACACACATAACAATATGCTCAGATCATGTTCCTTTGTGGTGCGCAACCCGACCCTTAGCATTCAATAACGTTGCGGTGAGCAACCCGATCCTCAATATCAAGTACAGTTGTGGCGTACAACCGGATCCTCAATTTTTACCAACAAAACTCACCCAAATCATTCACAACTCTAGTGCGAGGGAAGTAGCATCAAAATACAAAGTGTCCCGATAAGGGAATGCACTTAACATCCCAAATATACCGGAAAGAGAGAATTCAATATATATTGTAAGTCCCGGCATGGGAAATGATCACAGAACTTCCACTTCTAAACGCGTTAGCTACCAACAAGTTGCAAGTCGAGCCAATGCTCCAAAATTATACGAAGTCATATTTATCCTCAACCGTTCATATCATGTGAACTAAATCAATTCAACCAGAATTTATATCATATTATTCGAAATAGCGCAATTTAAGACCCACGGTCATGCTAGACTCGGGTGCATAGATAACCATCACCATGTCTATACATCGACTCCACATAGCACGTAACAAATAACATCCTAATCCTATTCACTCAAGCCAAAGTTAGATCAAACACTTACCTCTATCCGAAAATAGCAATCAAGCCTCTAACACCGCCTTTCCTCTAGAATCCAACTCTGAAACAAAGATATCTAACCATAATTAGATTCAACATTATAAATAATAGCTCAAAGACACCATTCCATATCTTAGAAATGAATTTCCTATCATTCTTTCAAAAATATCAAAATGGATTTCGATCCGGGAATACGCCCGAGTCCCATATTTTTGTACGGACCCTTTGGGACCGTCACATCACGGTCCTTGTCCGTTTACCCAATATGTTGACCAAAGTCAATTATATCAATATTATTATTAAAATTCATAATTTTTAATACAAAGTTCATATATTTTCACATAAAAAATTTTCGGCTTCATGTCCGGACTGAACACGCAAATCAAGGCAATAAAATAAGAGGTTTCAAGGCCTCTGAAGCAAGCAGAAAGGGAGAATTACGGTGATGACCCATTGGGTCGTCACAAGAGCGTTAATTCTTAAGACGACCGGCCGAGTCGTCACAACTTAAGAGTTTAATTTTAACTAAAATTTGGTTAATATTTTTTCCTTATTTAAAATAGGTAAAAGTTTTTTTTTGTATTTAGAAATTTAAAGTCAACAAATCTCTATTTTACAAATATGGTAGTCAATATTTGCGATTTGAAATTGAATAGGCACGATCAAAGAAATGCCCTTCCAATTTCTACTTTTTTTTAATAACCAGATTTTCTATTCCATTCCGTCAAAAAAAATGTACACGTACAAGCATAGATACTGACCATCTATTCTCATATTCTATACAATCACTACACCTATTATCACACTAGAAGAAGAATTACAATATCCCTATTTGATAATAAATGTGACAATTCTGTCCCAAGAGTAGCCTAGGGGTAATGGTTTAAATACTGTAGAACAGCCCTCCATTTATGGGTTGAAGCCCCTCTTGAGTGGAGATGGACTAGTATTTCCTTACAAACATTATCGCTCAGCAAATTACCACCCTGGAATCTCATTTTATTACACTCCCTCCAAATCACTGTCACCAGGATACCAAACAGACATGCAGTGATTTTTGCTAATCCAGTTCTACTTTTGGCCAGCTTACTAACCCAGTCACATTCCTCCTTCCAATCAGAAATGGAACGCTTATAGCCAAACTAGTTTAGGAGTCGATTCCAAATTTCTTTAGTCTTCAAGCAATCAAAATACAGATGGTCAAAAGTTTGAGTATAGATTCCACAGAGTATACATTCCTGTGGAACCAGGATATTGAGCTCCTGGAGTCTGTCCACAGTTGCTAATCTCTTGTGCAGAGCCAACCACAGAATAAATTTACACCTGGGATGCAATTGGGTCTGCAGTATGATGGCCTTCCATTGGACTTTACAGTATTGAGAGTGTTGGTGTCTGTAAAGCTTCTTGGTACTGAATGAATCACCCTTCTGGAGCTGAAGTAATTGACTGTCCAGGTTACCATGGAGAGTTGCAATGCCATTTATCAACTCTCTCGACTCAAATATTTTCCTTATTACCCAAGCAGCAGACCTAGGCACTCACATGTCATCAATACAACAATTTTTAATATAGAAGGTATGCACCCATTTTATCCACGGACTATCTTTCTTCTTAGTCAGTGCCCATAGATGCTTTACAACAACAGCCTTATTCCATTTAAACAGATTCAACACATTTAACCCCCTGCACTGTATGACATACAGAGAGATTCCAGGCTACCAGAGCTTTCCTTGATACTGTAGCTGAACCTGTCCAGAGGTATGATCTGCATATTGCTTCAGTCATTCTCAGAAATATTTTTGGCAGTAGAAATATTAGGGACCAGTAGGCTTGAATACCAAACAGAACTAATTTAATCAGTTAAAGCCGACCAGCATAAGAGAGCAACCTTGACGACCAGCAGCTTATTTTCTGTGTGATTTTCTCCACCAGTGGCCAACATTGAGAAATGGTCAATTTGCTGATAAAAAGTTGATTATTAACGCTATTAATTTCTTATTCAAACAAGTTAACAAAACTTTTAATTTGTTTGCCATTGGATGTCCTTTATCAGTAGACAAGACTTTTTTTTCCAGAATTTTTTCCTAATATCAAAAAGTTTTATATCAACTATTACAAAACTTAGCTCAAAGTAATAAACAAAAAGATAGACAACAAAGTAGAGAGAAAGAGAGAAGAGAATATATTTCTTCCATGTATCCAAGTGTATTACAAAATGAGTTTTCATCCTCTATTTATAGTACAACATATAGGTATACCAAAAGAATTTCATAAGTATGTCATTAAGTATTTGAGACCATGGAGGAAGATCATGGGTAAATTATGAAGGTATGGGAGTTACAACAATAATGGTGAGAAGTAGTGGGGATTATCTACATAATGGAGAAGAGTAGTGGGAGTAACTTCTTTAGGAGTTATAGACATCCACTACAAAGTATAATATTTCATAACACTCCCCCTTGGATGTCTATAGATAATGTGCCTCGTTAAAACCTTAACTAAAATAAAATCCAATGGGAAAAAATTCTAGAAAAGGAAAAAGAGTACACATATCTAACAAAATGCATTTTTGTTGCCTCGTTAAAAACCTTGCAAGGAAAACCCAGTGGGACAAAACCTTGTAAGGGAAAAAGAGTGCACGCGCATTAACTCCCCCTGAAAGAGCATCAATTCACATTCTTGAGCCTTCGCATTCCAATCTTGTGCACCATCTTCAAGAGATCGTTGGTAGAGATTTGATAAATAAATCAGCCATATTAACTATAATGAATATTTGCACCTTGAAATCATAACTCGTGGTAGATATTTAATGTCTTCACAAATATCGTGGAATGGCTTTTCAATATCTCCATAAATGTATCATCGCTATCATATTATCATGCTTATAGTTATAGCAAGATACATTTGTGCATAAATTGCACTGAGGAAGTGGTACCTCAAGATCAAGAATTATAGATGCTTCAAGCAACTTAAATCCTTTATGGATTGTCATATAAGTTGAGTCATATAAGCCATATTATAGACTTTAGATGCATATCAAGTTTTCATGTCATGCTAGACGTATAAGATATCGAAAAACTGATTACACATACCATTGACTTTATACTTTCAAGTATTCGAACTACATGTCTTTCATATGGAATAAATTCTACTTGAATTGTATCTCTTCCATTTGGCCAATATTTTGTTTGTATTCGACAAACATAAGATCCTCATCGATATCTAGCGCTATCATAGATGTCGTCGACGAACATTTTATATCGGTTCCAGTAAATTTTCATAAAGATATAACATGGAGATCTCTTCATTCATATATTCAGGTACCTGAATCTCTCATGAGATTTTGTGAAGTGTTATGTCATGTGATCTTCTAGATCACTTGCCTCCTTATTATGATCACTTTGATCATTTGCTCATCTTCTTTATTAAAAAGTTCTTTTTGAAACCGATTTGTCTATACGCTTTAAGCGTATCAAAGACTTTGTCCTTCTAGGACTTAATATGAGCATTTGCAGTGAGAATATAGTTACTTTCTTTGGGTCAGCAAATGCGTATGGCATGCTTTGCAATATGTTGCAATTGAATTATCTTTTTATAAACTTCAAGTTCATATTATGATATTCGAGGATCTATATATACAAATGATAATTCGTTCCATGCACCTTTTTCTCAAGTGTTTATCATGTCTCCCCCTCATGTTAGAAAAACTAACCTGTTTCCTCAACTCTGTGAAATCATCTTTGTGCATTATCATGTTAATATACACTGCACATCAATAATAATAAGATGAAATTATTTGGTTCCCGACCCTGAACCACTTGTGAGGGGAGAATATAATATACTCTCGTGTATAACGTATATCAAATTGATATAGATAACTTTGTTCTCATAAGCAATAATTTAGATATTAAGTGGAGGCACTCAATAAATTATTTTGCTAAACCAACTATGATGTAAATAAACTTATCAAGATGAACTATCTTGAATAGAAAATCTGGAAATTATGCTCGAAATTAGATTACTGAGCAACTTACCTCGCAAGCACCGGCCAGGTTGCAGGTTAATAATAATCGCACATGTAACCATATCATAGATGCATCATATGTGGTATACATGGCAGGCGAATGGGCCCATATTCGCCTTTGATATTTTCAGAATTTATGGGATTCAACCCCAACTTTAGTTGGTCAATTAATTAATGAGAACAAGTAATATAAGAGAATTCGTAAAGAACTTTCTAGTTCTTTAATATTTACCCATGTGAATTCTCTATTATTGTTGCACATCATACTTAAATTGATATGGCTAACCCGAATGCCAATTGAATAAATTATCAATATTGATAAAATTCAGGTTTACATCATGACATGTGCAATTATCGATAAACTCTAAGTTTATTATGATATGAGTTTTTATATCAATAAACATCCACTTTATTGTGGCATTCTTTTGTTTGTATAGTACAAATTGGAGAATAAAGCTGGTAGCTTTTCACATGCATATTATCATGCTACAAGTTGTAGTAATAGAAGATATCAAATCTTTCTTTTATTTATAGTCTCAATATAATCAATCGCTTCGCATATACTTTGGAAACTGAATAAGTTTCTTTGAGACTTACTACAATACAATACCTTATTGGTAATCAATTATGTTTCTCCAAAATAATATAACTGGCTCTTAAAATTGTACCATTATGGTCATGCCAAAATTATATGCAATATATGTTTCTTGCATTATTATTGTCCTTTAATAATCATATTGCCAAAATATTTTGGCGTACAATAGGTACGTTACCAATGACCATTCATGCCATAATAATGACATTATTTTCTTATATCATCTCAACCCTCCTTCTAGAGGTGAGTGTGGTATATTCAATACCAATAGCATATTCATATTCTTCTAATAATGAATATGTATTCATAAATCATATGTTGTCACATTCACACCATGAATGGATCATAATCATCTATATGTGCTGTATAAAATCTCATGTCAAATCGATGACATATATTACTTTCACAGAGTGAAGGAATATTTTGAGAATCCTTATTATTCTCATTATCACAATGATCACGATTATAATTTCGTCTATTGCCACGTCCATATCCATTGATACCTTCACGGTAATAATTTTGTCTTCTTTCAGACTTATTACATAGTGCTATCATATTTTCTACGGGGATATGTAATTTTTTTATCCTTTTCAAATCCGTAAATGCGTCTGGCATTTGATTTGCTATTCTTTGCAAATGAATAATCTTTTGCACCTCTTTTTCACAAATAGAGGCACGCAGATCAAGATGAGATAATGATGGATTTTTCCACAAAATTTCCCGTTTGGTTTCACCACCAACTTCTCCCCCTAATTTTGTGAAAAGTGTCTCATCGAATTGAAAGTCTGCAAATCGTGCAATGCACAAATCCCTTGTCAATGTATCGAGGTAGCGAATAATGGAGGGCGATTCAAACCCAACATATATTCCTAACCTTCTTTGCAGATCCATTTTGGTGCGATATGGCGGTGCTACATGCACATATACTTCACATCCAAAAATTCTTAAATGGGATATAATAGGTTCATGACCCAAAACTAATTGCAAATGGGAATATTTGTGATAATTTATCAGTCTGAGGCGAACTAGCATTGCTGCATGCAAAATGGCGTGACCCCAAACCGAAGTGGGCAGCCTCGTTTTCATGAGTAACGGTCTTGCTATCACTTGCAGACGTTTAATTAAAGACTCTCCAAGACCATTTTGAGTGTGAACATGAGCTACAGGATGTTCCACTTTTATCTCAATTGATAAGCAATAATCATTAAATGCTTGGGATGAAAACTCAGCAGCATTATCTAGTCTAATAGACTTAATTAAATTATCGGAAAATTGTGCCCGTAATCGAATTATTTGTGCCATTAATTTTGCAAACGCAAGGTTGCGATATGACAATATGCACACATGAGACCATCTTGAAGATGCGCCTATTAAGACCATAAAATATCTAAACGACCTACTAGGTGGGTGAATAGGTCCACAAATGTCCCCTTGTATACGTTTCAAAAACGCAGGTGACTCAATTCCAACCTTTGTTGGTGATGGTCTAATAATTAACTTGCCTTGATAACAAGAAGTGCAAGAAAATTCATTATTTAAAAGAATCTTTAAATTCTTTAATGGATGCCCATTTGAGTTTTCTATATTCCATCTCATCATAATTGATCCAGGATGTCCCATTCGATCATGCCAAAGTACGAAAGTATTGGAATCAGTAACCTTTTGGTTTACGGTAGAATGTGCCTCAATTGCACTAATTCTTGTCCAATACAGGCCACAAGATAAAGATGGGAACTTCTCAATAACCCTCTTTTGGCCAGAGACATTCTTTGTAATGATGAGATATTCAAGATTATTCTCATCTATTGTCTCAATATGATTTCCATTTTGAATGATATCTTAAAAACTCAACAAGTTCCTCTTAGACTTGGAGGAGAACATTGCATTCTCTATGATAAATATTGTTCCTTTAGGCAGAGTTATAGTTGCTCTTCCGGAGCCTTCAATCAATTTACTACTACCAGAAATTGTAGTAACATCTGCCTTACACATACTTAAATGAGAGAAATATTTCTTCTCTTTGAATATCGTATGTGTGGTGCATGAATCAATTAAACAAATAATTTAAAATAATATACATAGTCATGCCTTAAGTACTGATTCACAGTGACAACTTGCAATACATTCAAAGTTCAAAACGTGTTCATGTATTGTTAATTGACACCAAATATAGTTCTATACATGTATATGTCTAAATGTGTTAATAAGAAATTTTACAATATTGCATACAATTTTTGCAAAGTTTTAAGACAAATATGATTTTAGTTACAGCTTAGACAGTGCAACAATTCCATGTGAAAAATAAATGTGTCATAATGTAGACTACGCAAATAAATGCCATGGGTACAAAAACTGTTGAATATACACAAGCACAATACTTATAATTGTAAGCAATATAGTAAGGAAACAATTTGTAGTATTTTAGTACAATGTCTTTGAAGAACGCAAAAATCACTGTAGTATACATAGATAAGATTACGACACTAGTTACTCATTGTGTACAATATTTTGCTATATGTACTGTTTTTGTCTAACATTTAACAAAGTCTAATATTTTGATAAACGAATAAATTCTAGCTAGCACAGAACATTGACTTATGAAATAATCACACTAAAGCATATAGATAGTATGTGTAATCTAAAGTTATATATTTTAAAACCATAATACAGATTATTTGTCAAGTTGATAAAACTCTTAAGGTACATATCGATACTTGATCATTGATTAAATTGTTTTAATATTAATTTTAAAACAAAAATTAGGAGGAGAAAAAATACCTTAATTTTCTCAAAGAGATTCTTGAGATAGTAGAGCTTCGTGCTGATAACGTATTACAAAACTTAGCTCAAAGTAATAAACAAAAGACAACAAAGTAGAGAGAAAGAGAGAAGAGAATATATTTCTTCCATGTATCCAAGTGTATTACAAAATGAGTTTTCATCCTCTCTTTATAGTACAACATATAGGTATACCAAAAGAATTTCATAAGTATGTCATTAAGTATTTGAGATCATGGAGGAAGATCATGGGTAAATTATGAAGGTATGGGAGTTACAACAATAATGGTGAGAAGTAGTGGGGATTATCTACATAATGGAGAAGAGTAGTGGGAGTAACTTCTTTAGTAGTTATAGACATCCACTACAAAGTATAATATTTCATAACATCAACTAAATTTTATGCATTAAATTCTTTCTTAAATATTTATGTAATTTTTTCTTTTTTGAATCATGTAACATAATAGGTTATTAAAAAATAACACCAGAAATAAAATATTCCTCGAAGAATAAGTAAAAATTTGTTATTACTTGTTATATGTTTGAATTACTCTTTGACACAAAATAACCAATTAATTCTATTTTAGTAAAAATAAAATACAAAATTTAGAGAAAGACAAAATAAAAATTACACCTAAAGTCGATCAGAAATTCTCCAATATTTTATATTCTTAATTCTATATTTATAATTGATCATAGAAATTCAAACCATAAATTTATGTAATTAGTTATCTTAGTAGACATTAGAAATAGAAAAACACTTTTAAGTGAAAAATTATGATTTATCTTTGGGGATACAATAGAATATCCATTATCCTTTAATCATATGCGCTTCTATAAAATTCATGTACCGAAATATGACTATATATTCTAATAAATACTATAATGCGATATAAATAAGTTAAATTTCAAAATAATGACACATTTTAACTCATCATCAAATTCAACGAATACTTTCAAAATAACAAATAATAATTGTATGCCAAATCTATACTATGGGATAGATGCACAAAGCGTGTATTATAGAAATATGAAAAAATGTTCTTTCCTTTCTCTCTACAATGAACTCTCCACCATATGCATCTTCATCTCCTATTCCACCCAAACCACCTGATATTCCTACGAATTCATACCATTTAACATCTAATATACAACAACATTGTTCATCCATCAACTTAGAGAACCATATGAACATTCACAAAAACTGACAATTTAGGAAGTCCAAACAAACTCGCAAATAAATCATATCTCTCCACTTAGCTTTCCAATGATATTGCACCTTCAATATACCCACTACATGCTCGATAAACAAACCTAACTTGTTCACTGATGAGATGGAAGCTCCAACTGAACAAAACATTTTCATTCCTCTATCTATAGAAGAAAAGGCTAGTATTTATGAACCATGGCAACATGCAGTTATTATAAATTATATGGTCAAAAAATTTGACATCAGCTTGTTAGGCAAAAAATATATGCATTATGGAAACCAACTGAAAATCTAACTTTAATATATTCAGGATCTAATTTTTTCCTACATAAATTTCAAAAAGAGGAAAATAAGCTTCATCCTATACTTGATGGACCTTGGTTTATACTGAACCATTTCCTATCTATTCGCCAATGGGAGCCAAGGTTCATGGCATCTGAATCAAAGATAAATTATTCCGCTATTTCGTTACGTTTACCTGAACTACCAACTGAGTTCTATGACTTTCAGATACTACAACAAGTGGGGAACAAAAATTGGAAATAATTAACGGTTGATACATGCACCTCTTCAACAACACGAGGATGATATGTACGATTATGTGTAGAGGTGCCTTTGGACCAACCATTAAGGACTTTATGTTGAAAATCACAAACAAATTATTTTGTATGAGGAATTAAATTTTCTAAGTACTAAATGTGGTCGGACGGGGCACAATCAAAGAATTTGTATATATCTAATTAAGGAAAATAGCAATGATATCTCTATGATAAATCAAGCTATGAACACTAATCCTCTTCCTACTACCACAAATCTACAAAGTACAGATGACTGGAGGACTTTGCAATTTCCTAAGAAGCCAATTTGGAAAATGACTTCCTATAGAGGTAATCAAACCCCAGGTATTCCAGCATTGTTAGCAAATCACACAAACGAATCAGGTATGCATTATACAGATTTAAAACTGCTAACTACTCCTATTAAATTATCCATTAATTATAGTATCTCTTCTACTAATCCCACTATAAATGAACAGACCCCTACAACTTACCCTCTTAACAATAACAAACTTGCTAAACCAATACAAACTTAAACTAAAGATGATTAGTTTTAAACTATTCAACCGACAAACCCTAGTTCACCTCCTCCAACAAATACTCAAGTACCACTATAGCCAATTACTCACTCGGCCCAATTGGAAGATTGCCACACCGCAACAGCTATCAAAACACATGCAAAGATCCACATGCCAATTCCCACATTCAAGGAATGCTCTCTTCCACTAACACTACTAACTCAGATACAACACAAATTCCACAACAAAAAACAACCAATAAAAACAAAGTTACTCCAACCGCCTTAAACAGTTCACTATCCACATCAAAAAACCCTACTATAGCTCCCCACGTAAATAGCCCATCATGATACTACTACTATATTTTCTTTAGCTCCGTCAAACAAACACTTTATAACTCCATCAATCACACTGCTAACTCAACCAATAACATTGTTACGTCTACAATTTAATGTTCAAATCCTGAACAAATGAAATTAATCGATCCATCCCTGACTTCATCCAATTTCCAAGATGTATCCATAAACTCTCACTCACTTAAGAATTTCATCCAACAACTCAATCAGGCAGAATATACATCATCTACAACACAATAAAAATCAAACACCATACTCCTTACCACCAGCACACTTGATCATGGAACCAAACACACTGCTTTACACTGCCCAGACACGTCGATCAACACCAACTCCGGTCTTTTGGCTCGAGATGGGGCTTCAAAACCATGCATTGACATTCACATTGGAGGTCAATCAACAACATGTGACCATACTCATCAACAATCTAAGGAATTTGGCACAGATAGTGGCAGAAGGAATGCAACTAGGGACGAAAATGTATGGAAGGTACCATTGGTCGATGATGCAAGCATCCCTTCTTGCACCTTATCAACCTCTCAATATACCAATACCATATTGGTATCCTACTCACCTTTATTCACATCACATTCATCTACCATTCTACCTTTCACCTACCCCGTAAACCCCTTGGATTCAACCATACATCCTTCCAGAGCCATGGTTCCCTACCTTGGAACCAATAACACAACCACCACCCACTCCCACACCAGCCCGGTCACCACCCCACCATCCTAATCCACTAGAACAAGACGTGGACTTCCAGATAGAATCAGATGCAGCAATCATCTATAATAGAGAAATGCGTCCAGTATATGCATGTCTCGATGGGATAAAAGTATTTGTCCAGAAGGAGGAATACGAAAGAAAACTCTATGTAAGGTGTCCTCAAAGGCTAATGAAGGTATCCTTTCGGATAAGGCCCACAACAAATCCAGATGCAGGCAAATATGCTATGCTACTACATCCCACCTTTCGTGTTCACCCAGGAGAGAGTAGCAGCAGTTGGAGGAATCCAAGGAGCAGTCACTTGTTTGACTCAGACAACAATAATATGAACTTTAGAATTTGGAATTGTAGAGGGGCACAATTAGCTGATTTTAGAAGAAATTTTAGATCACTGCTCGATTACAATAGGCCTTCTTTGGTAGTTATTTTGGAAACTCATTGTCAAAGTCATCAAAATTTGAAGGAGGACTTTAACTTCAATGGACTGATCGAGGTAGGTTCCATTGGTCAGGCTGGGGGAATAGCAATATATGGCTTTGAAATATTCTGAACGTGGAACCTATGGCAACTATTGCACAGGAAATACATTGCCATATCCAGGTTCACCCTTTTCCTTTTAGATTTTGATTCACTGCCATATATGCTAGTACTAAGTTAGTAAATAGACAATCTCTATGGGAACATATATGTGTTTACAGTGCTTACAAAGGACCGTGGATTCTAGAGAGTAATTTTTATAAAATAACACATGCAGCTGATAAATTTTGCGGCCTTCCTATTAATAATGCATGTTCAAGAAAATGAGTAGACTATTACAACTATTGCCACTTAATAGACTTAGGGTTTAAAGAAGTCGTTTTACATGGACCAATAGAAGACATAACATAGCTAATATACATGAATGTATTGATCGCGTTATGGCTAATTATAACTAGCTAAAACATTTCCCTGAGGCAATGTTAACATATCTTCAACGTACTCACTCAGATCATTGCCCTATTAAACTTGAACTACAATATAGGCCTTTGCCTCATAAAAAATATTTCGATTTGAAACAATTTGGAATACACATCCTTCCTTCCCTACTGTTGTTAAGCAAGCCTGGTCTGATAAATTACATGTATTACTAGCTATAGATGAATTTATTACTATAGTACATGACTGGAACTCTTCAACATTTGTTTTTATTTTTAAGAGAAAAAAAAACACCTAGCTCGATTTGGTGGTCTTGAATCTTCCGTTTATTATCCAACTAGCATCTTCCTTTAAAACCTGGAACAACAATTATAAAAGGAATATAATCATATACTAAGACTAGAGGAAGACTTTTGGAAGTTAAAATCATGCATTAATTGGTTAAATAATTGTGACACAAATACTAAACTTTTTCACCTAACCACTTTGAATCGCATAAGAAATAATCGAATAACAACAATTAAAGATCAAAGCGGAAATTGGATTACTAATCCACATCAAATGAATGACAATATTACTCAATTTTATCAAAATTATTCACTACTAAAAAACTGTATCTTACCCAATAAAATCCTCCCTTACAATGTCCTAACAAGAGAGGATCAAATTTGCTTAATACATCCTTTACAAGATGATGAAATTACGAATTCTATAAATTTGTTTCAACCTCTAAAGGCTTCTAGACTAGATGGTCTTTATCTTCTTTATTACCAAAAATATTGAGACATTATAGGTGACTCTATCAAATATTTCTGCCATAAGGTTTTCCAAGATCACCATATTGACCCATCTATTAATACAACTTACATTTGTCTAATCCAAAAAAATAACAATGGATCCTCAATATCACAATATAGGCCTATAAGCCTTTGTAATACCATCTACAATATTATTACAAAAATTATCTTGAATGGATTAAAACCAATACTACAAAGCATTATTCACCCTAGTCAGTGTAGCTTCCAGAAAAACAAAGGAGCTGCTAAGAATGCAATAATTGTGCAAGATCATTCATAATTTTGAAAAAACTAAGGGTAATAAATTAAAAATGCTACTAAAGCTTTATCTTGAAAAAGCATTCGACAAATTAGAATTGTCTTTCATTCATCACATACTAATAATCTTAAATTGCCCACACGATATTATTAAATTAATTATTTCTTGTATCACTTCTACCTCAATATTAATTAATGGAAATCTAACTGATTATTTTAAACCAACGGTGGCATAATACGGGGTGACCGTTTATCACCTTATCTATTTATTTTATGCCTGGAAATGTTATCAAGAAGCATAAACACAGTAATTGACTATCAGACGTAGCTACCAATTTCATTGGCAAAAAGGGAACCTCAACTATCACATTTGTTATTTGCTGATGACATTATACTTACTTCTGAAATTATTGCTTCAACATATCAATCAATTATTAATTCTCTCACTCAATTTACACAACAGTCAGGTCAAACTATAAATTTTGAGCTGGATAGCCCACCTCTACAACATATATACAGAGAGCAAAATGGTATTGCCGATAGCCTAGCTACATATGGAGCCATGCATACAAAGGAGCAATGCATACTTTTTGGAAGACCACCACTTTTTGTTATGCCCTCCTACAAACAAGATCAATAGGGCACGTTACTATTACGACCTGACCCAACATTTTGAGCCCTAGCATATTGTTTCGTATTCTGAGGCTATAATCAGCTTTATTTTAGGTATTATGACTTGAACACATGGTTGGAAATTAATTTTGGGAAGTTAAGAGTTGATTTAGAAAGAGAATTCTATTTCGGAAGCTTAAAATTGAAAGAATTAGCTAGGATTGGATCTTTGAGTAAACGACCTTGAAATTGGGATATGAATGTTCCAGCACATTCGTATGATGATTTCGGACTTTGGAGTCTACCCGGATTGAGTTTTTGATGACCTGGGAGCATTTTGGCTTCTATTGTGGAACTTAGCGTTTTAGAAAAAAATTCATAAGTTTTTCAGTGTTATCGATGTTCGTTTGGGATTCCGAGTCTAGGAATAGCTTCGTATGGTTATTTTGGAGATGGGAGCGTGGTTGAAAGTTAATTCGATGGTCTCTAGGTCATTTGAAGTCATTTAGCTAAAGATAGAAGTTGAATGTTTTTAAAGAGTTTGATTGGAAGTTGACTTTTTGATATCAGGGTCGGATTTTTATTCCAGAAGTTGGATTAGATCCGTAATATCAAATATAACTTGTGTGCATATTTTAAGTCAATCGGACGTGATTTGATAGGTTTAAATATCGAAAGATACAGTTTGAAATTCTAAACTTCATAAAGCTTGGATTGGAGGTATTGATATTATTTGAGGCCTTGATCAAGACCGTAATGTATTTTAGGACTGGTTGGTAGGTTTGGTTGAGGTCCCGGGGACCTCGAGGGCATTTCAGATGCTCAACAGATCGATTTTTGCCTTATGAGGATTGCTGGTTTGCAATCACATAGACCAAGAGTTGAGGGAGATGGAATTCGGCCTATGCGATCGCAGAGGAGGAAGGCTGGGGCCTATGCGATCGCGGGGTTGGTGTTGCGATCGCACAATGTGCGTTTTGAGGATGTAATGTGTTTGGCCTGTGTGAACGAGGGAGCTTGCATGCGAATGCACAAAAGGATTTAAGGAGGCACCAAAATTGGCCTATGCAATCGGGGGACCGTGTTTGCAATCACATAGAAGGGTCACCTGGACAGTGTTCTTTTAAAATCAGGTTTTGGCTCATTTTCACTTCATTTCTTCCATGGGAGCCAATTTTGGGACAACTTTGGAATGTCATTTTCATCACCAAGCATGAGATAAGTGAATTCTACTAGTTTTTCAGTATATACACGGTTTATATATAGATTTAGACAAGGAATTTGTAGAAAATTTGGGGTTTTCAGGAAGACCTAGAAATTGGATATTCTTGAATTTTGACCATGATTTCGAATATGAAATTGAGAGAAAATTATATATTTGAGTTCGGGAGGTTATGAGTAAAGTTTATCTTCGAAATGTTTTTGAATCCGGGCATGTGGGCCCGAGGGCATTTTTGTCATCTTTTCGATCAAAGTTAGGAATTGTTAAAACATGGATCATTAGGAGTAATTGAGTATATATTAATGGATTATTATTATTATTGGCTAGCTTTGAAGCCTTGTTCATCGATTCTAGGCTTCGAAAGAGCGTGGAATGCCAGTTATGGATCTTCGGAGCGAGGTGAGTCTCCTTTCTAACCTTGTAAGAGGGAATTGTCCCCATATGTGAGTTAATTGGTTATGTGCTCTTATTTTTTGGGCTACGTACGCACGGGGTGACGAGACTTTGTGCGTAGCTACTATTATGATATTGTCTGGGTAGTCTAGGATCCAAAAGCATGTTATACTTGGATTAGTTGTAAAATTATAGACAACTTGAATTGCTTAAATTACATTGAATTTGTAAATAAATTTCTAAAGGGATTAAGCCTTATTTTTTAATATTTTTAAAGAGAATTAGCTTTTATTTGGATAAATGTTCCCCGATAAGTGTCGCACCTCCTTTTTTCGCTATACACCCCCGCAAAAGGGGCGTAAAGGAGTTTTTCCAATTAAAGGACAATTAGAACGGGATTTATTTATTAATTATTCAGAGTCACCACTTAGGAGATTAATGGTGTCCCAAGTCACCGATTTGAATCCCGAACCGTGGAAAATTATGACTCTGTATTACTGTCTGCGAACCAGAAATCTGGATAAGGAATACTGTTAACCCGGGAGAAGGTGTTAGGCATTCCCGGGTTCCGTGGTTCTAACACGGTCGCTTAACTGTTGTATTTTATTTTATCTGATTTTAATACATGCTAACTTATGTGCCCTTTATTTATATATCACTATTACCATCAGGTCACCGCTAGTGTACTCGTGATCATAGACATGTTTCGACTTCGTCGAGATTTAGATTTGGGTCGCATCAATGCATATCCGAGTTTAAGAAGGTATTTTAATTAAAAGCATGCTCAAAGCAACTACGCGTTATTAACTTTGCAAGGGCCATGGAAATTTCATTATATGGCACGCCTCAAATTTTAATGATCAATACAGAATTAAAATGAGGGCCACGCAATTGTCATATTAAATTTTTTTTAAGAAATTCGGTGTTCTATTCCTCCTAACAGTGAATCTATGTACACCAATGTGATCAACTAAAACATGAATCCAAACAGTGACAAATCAACGCCTGCTTGAGCCCTTCCAGTTGTGTGACTCGGCAAACTAAAGACTTGCTAATAATTTCACAGATTTCAGCTCAAGCTGCCAGGGAGAAAAGCACACGGAATATCCAGTGCAGAATCTTTATCGATGAATTTGGCTTAGCTTTAACGATCAATATTAATTCCTATAAAGTTCGTAAACAGAGAATCAAACACAAAAACAGAAGGCTAGAATTGCTTCTATCAAGTGAACATAAACTATGAAATTATCAATTAACAAGAACAAATCTATCACATTCATAAAAATATCCAACAGATGTAACCAAATCAATATGTAACATGAACATTACTTCAATTTAGAACATCTATAAATTGTCAAAGTTTTGTCATGGGAACAAAAGCAGTAGAAATTGAGAAGAGAGAAACAGAACCCCTCGTTAAACAGCAAACCCGAGCCGAAACAGCAGGCCACCGGACGGAAACTCAAATCGACACCGGAATTTCGAATCGAATACGAACTCGAATCAACCCCGACTGAGCTTTATCCCCATACTCGAATAACCAAAGATCTAAACCAAATGATGAAACAGAAACATCTTCGTCGACAGATTCAACCTTCAAACAGAATTCCCAATCAAATATTTCAAGCCAACTCAAGCGTTGAAATCACATCTAACAGAAGGAACCAAAACTTTTTTTTTTTTGTATTTTTTGTTAGGATTATGATTCCTACTAAAGACAACAACCTTCATATTGAATAATTCGGATATATAAACTACATGAGCGGAAGCTAACCTGAATCCATATGTGGAAATGTTGAGCCTCCTTTTGATGATTGTCCTTTGTTGTGAACTCCTTTAGCCTTCCTTCAAGTTTCTTGAAGTATATTTGTCCCCACAAGAATGTATCCACAATACTCAACAATATATGAAAAGGTTCACAATAATAGTGTTATGACAATTATCAAAATTTGGCTTATGGTTTTCCACCCTATTTGCAAGACAATGGACAATATGGTTCTTGATTCAATGGGAAGAAGAAGAACTTGTCTTGCACTAGAATGGGAACCATAACCCCCCACTTTATAACTCTAGGAGTTACATAACCCAAGAGACAAGAGTTACAAGACAAGAGTTATGTCTTGAGTTATGTCTTGCAAGAGTTACATAACTCAAGAGTCACAAGCATGTAACCATGGTTACATATGTAACCTTAGTCAGCCCATCATAAACTAAGGTTACCCTTTTGGGTATCTACACATTAGTCCTACACTTTAGTATGACAACACATTGGCCCCCTTAACATAATGTCCATAAGACCACATAATTAGGCCAAACCAAAAGATAGCACATAACATATAATTATCCATATATTGTTCATATGTGTGTAGATATAAGTCCATATATCTAGATATAAATCCATATATCTTACAATCTCCCACTTGGACGAGATATACAAACATATGTACAAACCTTAATATTATATGTTACAAACCTTAGGTGCACAAAATTGCTATCACAATAAAATTGTCATGAACAATCCGGTCCATCAATCATACCAACATAGGACCTAAGAGCTCGTCGTTACTCATTCGTAACTAGAACCAATCATAGATCACGTATATCAATATAACCAACGACATGGATCAAGTGTAGGTATGTAGCATGGAAATAACATAAAGTGTGGTCAATAGAATGTCTATTTCCAACTGGTTCTCTTTATTGAGATCATACTTAAACTGTAAGAGTACAAAAACTTTAAAACTGAATATCTGCGCAGATATAACTGAATTACTGAATTTCTGAATATAATGAACAATACATAAATGTGCAATACAAACTCCCACTAAAATACATAATCCTTATCTGATTTGACACCCATACAAGCAATATGCTCAAGAAATACTTTTGGTGTCAATCCTTAGTGAGCGGATCCGCAAGCATGGAGTTTGTACTTATGTACTTAATGCACAATTGTCCATTTTTTACTCTTTCTTTAACAACCCGAAATTTGACGTCCTTATGTTTTGCTTTCGTCAAATTACTGTTGTTATTAACATATGCAACCATGGTTACATATGTTATTAGCATAAATGGCAAAATTGGAGTCGGTATACCTGATGATCTCAAACTGGTCCGAACTCCAATATGTAAGCATGTAATCCTTTGTTCTATGTATGTTCCTCATGACCCTTTTGGCTGCCTACCAATGGTCCATACCCGGATTGCTTAGATATCTGCCTAACATCCCAACAATGTATGCTATATCAGGTCGTGTACATACCTGAGCATACATCAGACTACCTACCGCCGAAGCATAAGGCGTCTTCTACATTTCCGAAATTTCATAATTATTATTTGGGCACTGTTTGAGACTATATTTGTCTCCCTTAGCAACAGGGGTGTTGACTGGTTTACAATCCTGCATGCCAAATCTTTTCAGAACCTTATCGATATAGCCCTTTTGTTACAGACCGAGAACACCTTTGGAGCGATCTCGTTATATCTGAATTCCTAATACAAAAGAAGCTTCACCAAGATCTTTCAATTCAAATTTCTTTGAAAGAAATTTCTTAGTTTCAAGTAATAATGCTATATCGTCACAGGCAAGCAGTATGTCATCAACATATAAAACCAGAAAAATATACTTACTCCCACTGAACTTATGGTATATACAGTCATCAGCAATATTCGGTTCAAAACCAAAAGATGTAATAACTGCATGAAACTTATAATACCATTGACGAGAAGCTTGCTTGAGCCCATAGATGGATTTCTTTAATTTGCAAACCTTCTTCTCTGATTCATCCGAAACAAAGTTTTCAGGTTGCACCATATAAATTGTTTCCTCAATGTCACCATTGAGAAAAACAGTCTTAACATCCATTTGATGAAGCTCAAGATCAAAATGTGCTACTAATGCCATTATAGTCCTGAAAGAGTCTTTCGATGAAACTGGAGAGAAAGTCTCTTTATAATCAATGCCTTCTTTCTGAGTGTAGCCTTTTGCAACAAGACGAGCTTTGTACTTAATAACAATTCCCCTTGAATCCCTTTTGGTTTTAAAAGTCCATTTACAACCAATAGGTTTCGTACCTTCGGGCAACGTAACAAGCTCCCAAACGTCATTATCGCTCATAGACTTCAACTCATCATTCATGGCATCAATCCACTTTTGAGAGTTAGAACACTTAATGACTTGACGGAAGTTGATTGGATCATCTTCCTCAAGTCCAATATCACTTTCTTGTTCTTGGAGAAATACATAATAATCATCCGAAATTGCATTTCTCCTCTCTCTAGTGGATCTCCTTAATGGCATTTCAGTTTCTTGAGGTTGTTGAGTTTGATTTTCATTAGTTATATCAGGGTCCTGATGGGGAAGATTTTCGAGATTGTCTTGAACCGGAGTTGCATCAACAACTTGAGGGAAAGACACATGTTCTTCCTTAAAGACAAAATCTCTAACAACTTTATCTCCCCACCCCCCAAACTCAATATCCTCAAAGAACCTAGCATTTCCCGTCTCATAAATAGTTCGTGATGTGGGATCATAAAACTTAAAACCCCTGGATCAGAGTATCCAACAAAATAGCTACTAACCGTCTTAGCGTCCAGTTTCTTTTCATTCGGCCTATAAGGCCTTGCCTCAGCTGGACAACCCCAAATGTGAAAATGCCGAATACCGGGTTTATGCCTAGTCCAAAGTTCATATGGAGTTTTGATTGTAGCTTTAGTTAGAACTCTATTAAGAATATAAGCTGCAGTTTTTAATATGGATTGGGACTTTTCATGAATAAGATATAGGTACCCATAACGAGAGTAATCGTCTATGAATGTGATAAAATATTGTTGACCATTCCGACAAGGAGTAGGAAATGGCCCACAAATATCCGTATGTATCAATTCTAAGACGTCCGAATCTCTTAGCACCTAATCTAGTTCTTGTTTGTTTGTTTTCCCTTGATACACTCAATACAAAATTTCCGAATTTGAGGAAACAAGAGAATCAAGAATTCCATCTGACACGAGTTTCTGAATTCTTTGAATGGATATGAGACCCAAACGTTTATGCCAGAGTGAAATAGAATTCTCATTAGTTAACTTTTGGTACCATTAAACTTGTATGCAAAGTTTCTTTATTTGAAGTTATTGTATCAACCAAATATAAGCTATCAAATGTTGATAAAACACCAGTACCAATAAGATTTGAATTCCAAAAGAGACTAACTTTATTGTCCCCAAATGTACATTTATAACCGCATATGTCCAATTGGGGAACTGAAAGTAAATTCCGTCTAAAAGACGGTACAACAAAAGTCTCATTCAAATCTAAATGAAAACCGGTCTTAAACAACAGCCTAAATTTGCCAATAGCTTCAACTGGCACCTTCTTGCCGTCACCCTCATAGATGTATCTTTCACCATCTTTTGGTTTTCAGCAGTTCAGGCAACCCTGCATAGATATCCTTATGTGAGCAGCATAACCTACCCACCAATTATCCTTAGGTACCGAAATTATATTAACTTCAGAACAAACAAGAGACAGAAATGTACCTTTTTTCGCACGCCAGGCATGGTACTTGGTACAATCTCTCTTTACATGATCAGTCCCATTACAGAGAAAGCAACATAATCCAGTAATTTCAACCTTAGGTTCCTTATGTTGCTTAATCTTGGGCCTTACAACCGCAACTTCCTTATTTTTCCTCTTCTTAGTTTCCTTAGAAGAAGATGCCAAATGAGCACTTTCAGTCTTATCTTGCTTAATCCTTTCCTCTTCTTGCACACAATGTGAAATGAGCTCATTAAGAGACAATTTCTTCTTCAGGCAGTTGTAACTGACCTTAAACTGATTAAAGTGTGCAGGAAGAGATATCAAAACAAAGTACACAAGCAGTTCCTCAGTTAAATCCAGCTTGAGTGACTTAAGTTTCGAAGCAAGATGAGACATTTCCATAATGTACTCCCTAATGTTTCCCTTGCCCTTATACCTCATGGAAACAAGTTTACTCAATAGTGTACTTGTTTCCGCCTTTTCGTTTTGAATAAAACGCTGTTCGAGGTTTTCAAGGAAAACTTTGGCAATAGGTTCATCATTCATAGTGCCCCTGAATGATTCTGGAATTGCACGCTTCATGATCATTAGACTCATGCGATTCGAGCGTTCCCACTTCTCCATCACCCTCCTGTCATCAGAAGAGGATGTATCCTCAAGAGGAGTAGGTTGTTCGATCCGAAGTGCTAAGTCAAGATCCATGCAACCGAGAACGATCATTACATTCTCTTTCCATTCCTTAAAGTTAGTGCCGTTAAGCACAGGGATGCTATCGATATTGGCAGAGATCGTAGAAGCAGAAGAGTTTACTGAAAATTGAACAAAGGATTACTAAATACATGCTTACAAAACTTGAACTTTAACTTTATAGATTCAAAGTTAGGCATTTCCCATTACAAGATACCTAGCACAACATTGATTTTAGTTTTTGGACAGAAAATCAACTTGTAAGTGGTACTCTTGGTGTAGTGATCAAACATAGACAATAAACTCCTGTCAAATATTAAACCTTCCTTTGGGCCGATTTAATATTCACATGGAAAACCAAATAATCGTCTCATATTTACCACCACAAGAATGTTCGAATTCCTGCCAAATAACACCTTCCTTTGGGCCGATGTTAAACGCATGGAAGACTAACATCCACAGTCATCTTATATTTTAAAATTAATCAATCTACACAATAGAGGTTACTTTGGCAACATAGTGCTTCAATTGAATAACTAAAATATTAGATGCTATAAACTTTAGTTCCTTAAGCCATTTTATGAATCTCAACTTAATGTGTTACATATTTTGATATGTAACACTTGAATATTAATCGTTGTTTACTGAATCGGACAATTCTATATATTATAAGAATTGATGGACTTTAAAACAATTAATATTCACTGAAACTTAAGAGAGTTGAAACGTTTTTATTAAACTTTACTGGACCAGACAATCGATTGTCAACACAGACAATCGATTGTTTGGTTTTTTCTGAAATTTTAAGTCACTGGATGTGACAAGGAAAAATTTTTCTAAGTTACTGGACCAGACAATCGATTGTCAAAATAGACAATCGATTGTCAAAACAGACAATCGATTGTTTGGTTTTTTCTGGAAAAATTTTAAGTCACTGGATGTGACAAGGAAAAATTTTTCTAAGTTACTGGACCAGACAATCGATTGTCAAAACCAGACAATCGATTGTTTGGTTTTCTGAAATTTTCAAATTACTGGATCATCCAACAATCGATTGTCAGGCTAGACAATCGATTGTTTGGATTTTTCTAAAAAAAATTTCAGTTACTGGAAACGTTTCAACTCACAAAAAATTAACTGCCAGAATTTTAAACGTCTCAGACAATGGATTGTTTAAGGCAACAATCAATTGTCTGACTGGCAGTGACCAAAAAATAATCTCCAGAATAACACATGATTTTCAACATGGATTTTAAACATAAAAAAACATGTTGTTATCCAACTAAAATCATGCTATTTACAATGTTTTAACATCATATAAAAACATCAAACTGAATCAAATCATAACATTCATAAGATCATGCTATCATGCTATTTCATGGTAGAATTTCATAAACAAAATTCTAATTATACTTTAACATGGATCCTAATATAACATGAACCTTATGAACATCCAAATTATCCAAAATGAAGGGTGGCTCTGATACCAATTGTTAGGATTATGATTCCTACTAAAGACAACAACCTTCATATTGAATAATTCGGATATATAAACTACATGAGCGGAAGCTAACCTGAATCCATATGTGGAAATGTTGAGCCTCCTTTTGATGATTGTCCTTTGTTGTGAACTCCTTTAGCCTTCCTTCAAGTTTCTTGAAGTATATTTGTCCCCACAAGAATGTATCCACAATACTCAACAATATATGAAAAGGTTCACAATAATAGTGTTATGACAATTATCAAAATTTGGCTTATGGTTTTCCACCCTATTTGCAAGACAATGGACAATATGGTTCTTGATTCAATGGGAAGAAGAAGAACTTGTCTTGCACTAGAATGGGAACCATAACCCCCCACTTTATAACTCTAGGAGTTACATAACCCAAGAGACAAGAGTTACAAGACAAGAGTTATGTCTTGAGTTATGTCTTGCAAGAGTTACATAACTCAAGAGTCACAAGCATGTAACCATGGTTACATATGTAACCTTAGTCAGCCCATCATAAACTAAGGTTACCCTTTTGGGTATCTACACATTAGTCCTACACTTTAGTATGACAACACATTGGCCCCCTTAACATAATGTCCATAAGACCACATAATTAGGCCAAACCAAAAGATAGCACATAACATATAATTATCCATATATTGTTCATATGTGTGTAGATATAAGTCCATATATCTAGATATAAAAATCTTACATTTTTCTTTTGATCGCAAAATCACTGTACTAACTGTTATGTTTAAACTAAGTAAGAGCAAAAATAAGAAACAGAAAATGAATCCGAACACAACCAAAACAAGACAAAATGTTTTCCTTCTTCTTCCTCAATCTAACAGTCGTGTATCCCATTTCTAGTTCGAAAGTGACCAAAGAGCTATAGCCATGAGACTGAGAATGGGTGTAAACGATGAATGGAGTGAGTTTTTGGATTGGTGTTCATGCTGGGTTCGTTTGTTACTGGTTCGTTGATGTGGGGTGTTGTTCGACTGACATGAAGTCGACTGGAGGGGAAGTGAGAGGCGTGACTGGGCAGTTGGTTTCAGCGATGGAGGGGTCGTTCATGGCTGTTGAGAGGCAACATGTGGAAGACGAAGCAGTGGCGTTAATGGTGGTCGTTCATGGCTGCTTCTGGGCTGGTTGACGACTGGCTGAGCTCGAGGAATCTAGGTTGCTAGGGTTTTAGAGTGTTCATGGTGATGAAGGCTGAAGAAGAAGAAGAAGCCTCGGCGTATATCTCCTCCTACTGTAGCGGCTGAACCCTCGTTTGCTCTCTAGGGCTTTTTCCTACTTCTTACTGAAGAAGATCGACACAGTGGGGTGGGTGGGGGGGGGGTCGCTCCTTTTTGGCACTGTGCGGCTGACCTCTAAAATTAGAGTCTTAGGGTTTTTATTTATTGTATTATGTATTTTGGGGCATGGGTCGGGTCAACCCAGTTTGGACTGGATTGGAAAAATTTTGGGCTTCTCCAATGTTTGGCCCTATTTGAATTCAAGAACAGGCTTTTTCAATTCCCTCTTCTTTTTTGTTGTTCTTTTTCTTTAATTAAAAATCCTAGAAATTAAAAATTCTAAGTTAACATTATTATTTATTTTTTTATTGAAATTAAAATTTTTTATTTATTTTTTAACATTAAAACAACTAATTAACTTAAAACTAAAGAAAAAATACTAATTTAAAAGACTAAAAGATAAACATGTAGAAGTGACAATTTTTTTAGGATGTTTCTATGATTTAAAAAGTTTAAAAATGCACGAAATGTAACTAACTAAAGGAAAACACCTAAACGTCAATTAAAAATATTTTGGCCTATTATTAGGAGTTATTTTCATGTAGGGCTAAAATCACGTGCTCGCAATAAGATCCTAATTGGCTATTTGAGCTTGTATCTCTATGTGTATCTGCGTCACATGTATGGTTTGCGAGCATGGTATTTGTTTATTTTATGTTGACCGCATCGTAGGATAGTTCGCGAGCGCGGTTATACATGCATCTATGGTTTGAGCCGTTCGACCCTTGGCATTGCACAGTTTACATTTCCGTTGGAGTGGACCGTCGACCTCGGCATGGTATGCGCATTCTTACATTTCTTGCTAAAGAATTTTAAATGTTGTTGTTGCCTTTCACGGCCTGATATAAATTGATAAAGATAGTGAAAATAAATCTTGAAAATCCTTTATTATTTGTTAACGATATTTACTTGTTTTCCTGCTTTGTGAGTTAAAGCTGCAATATAAATCCATGTATTCATCACATCTTTATTATATTATTATTTGACCACTAACAAGTGTTGAAGTCGACCCCTCGTCTCTATTTCTTCGAGATTAGACATGATACTTGCTGACTACACGTTATTTTCGTACTCATACTATACTTGCTGTGCATTTTTGTTGCACAAGTTTATGTATGGCTAGTGGCTTAGTGGCATAACAGCATTGGTGACACGGAGACTAGGCGAGCTGTATTTCCTCGAGGCGACCCACAACTAGTCTCTCTCAGGATTCTTTTTATTTTCTATCCAATTGTATTCCGGACAGTTGTTGTACTCTATTCGATTTATCATAAAAATTGCTCATGTACTTGTGACATCGGGTTCGTAGAGGTATTTGGTTTTATTCATAAATTTGAAAAGTTGTTTAAATATTTCATTATTCGGTGAAACATACTGAGTATTGTTTTAATCGTATAAAAGCAGTGTTTTCAAATTATCAAAATTAGAATTTAATTAAGTATTTCAGTTGGCTTACCTGACAGTGGTGTCCGGTGCCACCACGACCCTTAGTGGATATTGCATTGTGACAACATGGTATCAGAGTACTAGGTTCCCTTGGGTCTCACGAGTCACGAGAAAGTCTAGTAGAGTCTCACGGATCGGTACAGAGACGTTTGTACTTATCTTTGGAAGGCTACAGGGCTATTAGAAGTACTTCACTTCTTGATTCCTCATCGTGCGATTTGATTCCTTTGAGGCTTATGCCTTTATTTCTTTCCTACTCAATGTTATGCGACGCAAAGTGCTTCTTATAAATCGAGAATTGAAGGATCGTAATTACAATACAGATGTGGTGCGGGATGTTTCTCTTGGTATAGTTGATCGGACTGTTATCATCGCCTTATGGAAGTATATCTTATTGTTTCAGCTCAGTAGCGGTACTTCTGATAGCCTTGAGGCTAGGCACAGGTTGCCATGATTCTTATGAACTGTTTTTTCGCTGTATTGATATTATGATAGGATGTTTGCCCACATGTAGAGTCGGTGAATGACTTGAAGGTAGGTTTACTCAGTGCATGATCTAGAGATTCGATATTTTATAATTCGAAATGGGAAGACAATCGGGCTGAGAATATGTTTGGGTTGATAGGGTAACAAAACTCGGCATTTGCGAGCGTGGTGGAGTTTTCTTCGTTAATAAGGTATCATTGTCCTTATTGATTGTACTAAATTTGCCGGTGTTATGATCTTCTATAATTCGCCTCTGGAGCAGGATATTGTGGGTCTATATTGAAGAAGCGATGGTCATAGACTGCGGGGTGTGGTGGTTCGCGATGGAATCTTGTTTCTAATATTGACGACTCAAGAAAAATGATCTTCAGAAAGCTTTAATGTTAGTAGAGATTGTGGGTTCAAGTGCTACGGAGATAGATTTTATCTAAGGAAACAACTGAACAACAAAGGATGAAGAAATACATGTGGGAAGTGTCAGGCGGTGGCTAAAATTTCTAGAAGGCCAAGTATATGAAGCAAATGTTGAGTAGTCAATTAAAGCGATGAGTTCCACCAAGGTGGGAGAGTGACGGAGTTCCATATAGGAATTGTGGTAGCATGACTACACATTTTAAGGAGTGTTTGAAACTATTTGGGAATTTCAAAGATTTGTGATTGGGGCCTAAGGATTTAATTTGAAGTATGGGTCATTACACGGCAAGAGATTTGATGTAATGGGAAGGAGCTACTTGAATAAAGAAGGATACAACATACCTTTGAATTTGAAGGTTGTTGCCACACATTTAAGTGATGTCCACGAGGGAGGAATGGACTTGTGCAGCTAGAGGTGAGCTCGGTCTCAGGAGGGGTTATTGATGTCGTAGTGATCGTACCCCATGCAACAACATTGAAAGATGTCGGGAAGTGATTTTCATCGGTCGCTTATTCCCCGTAAGTTGTTTAGCGGTCGCGTGGTTGTCGAAACTTTTGCGAAAAATTCTATTGGTTTTACAGTGAAGAGATCGGTCGTGCAAATGCGATTGATGATTCAGAGTATGAAAAAGGGGTTTTGCAAGAAAGATTCCGTGAATTTTGGTGGTTGATTGCGCAAGTTTATGTCAAAAAGATATTAAGAATCCTGGTGAATTCCAGAGTTGTGTAATAGTGGCTTCGATCTAAGTGGGAGAGTCCCACCACCTATGATTGGGTTGCATGGTTAACTACTTGCAGGGTTTCTTGTTATTACCATAAAAATGGGCTATTTCAACTATAGGAAAAGAACATAAGTGGTAATTTGAGCAAAGAGATTGTTAAAGGTGTGCTATGGTTGGCCTTGTTGGGACGTTTAGACTTGGGGGAAAGATTCAGGATTTATGCCTGTATAGAAGTGAGTTTAAAGGGGAATGATTTTCCCAGATGTTGATGCCCAACTTTTTCCATATATTTTTATACTCAAAATATTCCCAAAATAGCATGTAGGTTCAGATATAAGCATCCACAAAGGCTTTGGCATTTTTATGCATTTTTTCAAGATTTTTTTAATCAATTTATGACTTATTTTGCACTATAAAATCCGATATATAGTCCCAAAAACTTGTTATTTTTGTGAAATATGTATTTTATCCTCTCTTTTACTTAAAATATAATTTACATGATTTTTTATACAATTTTTCAAGCTCATTATGTATTTCTAAACAAAAATTGCATGAAATTGCAATTTTAGCCTATTTCTCCATTTAATACGTATTTTAATTACAAAATCATTCTTAACATTTTTAAGTTAATAATTATACATTATTTATTAACCCAGTATTTTAATTTGATTTTTTACAGCATCATTTACTATTTTATAAAATTCAAATTGGGGAAAAGGGGCTATTTAAATCATATCCCCTTTTATTTCAATTATAACCCAATTTCAGCCCCCAATTTGACCCCTACCCAGTTACCCATTTGACTGACCTGCCCCGTTCCCACTTTAAATCGTGGCCGTTGATCATTAAGATAAGCGGTCCACATGAAACTTACCATAATTAAACAAGAGACCCCCCCAAGCCCAACCCATTCTTTGTATTTAGCTGCCCTGGTATATCCTCACCCCCAAAAAACACTCTCAAGCCCTTCTAAACCCTAGCCCTCCTCCCGCTCCATTTCACCGACGTTTATGGCTTCTAAAGCCTCAAAACACATGTACTCACCTCTCCCTACCTCCTATGGTTCTGTTGTTCGGAGATTGAAGCCTTATCTCAGCGATTATCGACTCAAAGGTTCTTCTACTTGAGTTTTGCGGCCGTGACCGGTCTCTCTCCGGCAAGCCTTGAGGCTCTGAGTCCATGGATGACTTAGAATCAGTCCATTCCAAGCTTTCTCGTCTCTCTACGGTTCTCTCTCTAAAAACCTAATTTTCAAGGTTTTCTATATGTTTATCTTTACGATCTTCTCTAGATCCTCATTATTTTCTAAAAGTTTCAAAGTATTTCTCACATTTCTTCGGCGACTTTGTTTTCAAACTATTCGTCTTCCTAAAGTTTTGGGTTTCTTTATTTTCATTGCTTTATATGCTCTATCGTGATTTCTTTTAAACTTTACCGTGATTTTTGAGTATATTCTACTATGGCTCCTATGTATTTTCTTTACTGTGGTATTTCTAGGGTTTCCGAGTTAAATGCTTTACTACGTTCTCTATTTTTCTTTATGCCGTTCTTCCTAAGTTTACCTTCATCTGGGCTTCTTCTTTACACTCGATATGTGATGAAAATCCTAAGTTTTAAGGGGTTTTCCATTTCTCTCTGTGAAATTGCTTGCTACATGTTTAAACACTAATTGTTTCTGCATCTGCTCTTCGATTACATGATAGTTCTACCAATTCCAATATTGCATGTTCGAATTGGTGCACTTATTTATATAGTCACATTTCCCCCCCTTTCTGAATAACCCTCTAATTTTTGGAAAATTTATTTCTTACAAACTTATTTGATTCTTTAATTTGGACCTGCTCTTTAACTAAGTTCAGTATCAATTTGTACCTCAAATTTCTTGATTCTCTATGTGATTGACTTGCCTTATGTGTTAAACCGTGTGAATTTCAAAACCCTTACACGTACTTACACTTTATTTTATAACATATTCTTGATTTCTTCCCAAAAATAAACTTGGGTTTATTTACCTCAAGTCTGGTTCCTTAATTAAAGGGAACCCTTTCCCTAATTGATTATGATTGATACTGAGATTATTTTCCTGCCTTATTTGCTACTTATTTTCAAGCTATAAACCCCCCCACCTCTTTTGTTTCAGACACGAACAATCTCAAGTTCTTTCACCTAAAAACTCTCTCTTCTCTTCTCTGTTCTGCTCTATTACTTGTTTTACTACTTGAGTTTAGCCGGCTAAAAGCCAAGGCTAAACTATAAGGTCTCACCTGCCCTATTTGCTCTACTGTTTGAGTTTTACAACTGGTAGGTTCTTGACTTACATATTAACTCCAAACTGCATGTTTACTTACCCTTCCCCCATGTCTGTTTATGTTCAGTGTGTAGTTAAATTTCCGCATGCATATCCCTACCCCATATTCCCATGTGCTTAATTCTGTTATGTTTGTTATAATTATCTTCATGCACATCCCTTTCCCCAAAACCCCTATAGTTTAACTATGTTATATTTTTGTGCAAATTCTTTCATGTTTGATCCCTTTCCCCGACCCCTTTTGTATGTGAGTGTTGTTTTGAACTAGAGTGGTACCCTATTGCCACCTCTAGTTTAGAACCAGGAAAGTAATCCCACTCTTTCAACCCCCCCCCCCCCATTTATGTGTTGAGCCTAACCTAGGCCTGTAGTGCCCTAATCACCTTCCAGACCTGAGTCTGACTTTCTCAAGTCTACTCTCTATGTGTTTGAGCCAGCAAAAGGGTCTGGGGTGTGTCAGTCTTACACATGGCTGGGTATGACCACCCCTTACTTGGTTATTTCCCTCAAATATCCTTCACCTTTACACTCATTCTGAGTCTCTCTTTAGTTCTGCCCCCCCCCCCTTGGTAAGCCATGCCTTTGGACCCTTGAGCTCCCTCTGATCTCGGATGCCTTAGGGCTGGTACTTCCACACTGCATTATTCTGTTACTCTAAGCTATTGAGGGTGTTAAGCACATCCTTGAGAATCATTGGAACTCTAAAAACACATATGTAGTTATTAGAAAGCCTTTGAATTTGGAGCCCGGAATTGGTGAAATGCATATGTTGGACATTAAGGTTGCTTCGAGACTCCCCGGGCCTGTTGTAGTTATTATGTATTTTATTTTCTTTAGTCCTTTCTTTCAATTTCTGTAATAATTGTGTAAAACAATTTGGGGATATTAGCGAAAGGGTGTGGGAAGGGCTTTTCTATTTTTGCACAAGTCAAATGATAGAAACCATGTTCATAGGGTTCTATGCTTAAATCACTTAGAAAGCATGCCTATAGGACTTGATATTTTGTAATCAAATGCATATAGAGATCCTGCCTATAGGACTTGCTTATTTTATAATCAAATGCATATAGAACTCCTGCCTATAGAACTTGCCTATTTTGTAATCAAATGCATATTGAAATCCTGCCTATAGGACTTGCATATTTTTGTAATCAAAAATACATATAGAAATCCTGCCTATAAGACTTGCATACGCGATAGGCAAGCTGTATGGTTAAACGCTCAATCATCCATCAATTCCTTAACCACTTTTAAAATCAGAAGCATAAACATCATGCCAATAGGGTTAACTGCCAACTTGCCTTATTCGCTTAATCAATAATAGTCAGCCATCTGATCTTTAATGTCTTCATAAAAAAAATAGCATTTTTCATAAACTGTTAACTATGCATGCCGGTTAACATCTCAAGTCTGTGTTTTTTCTGCCTTTAAAAACAAATTTTACCCAAATGATTTTCATTCTTTGAAACAGTCTTTGAAATAAAGTTTTTCCCAAAGTATTTTCTCTGAAACAGTCTTTTAAAATAGTCTGCCTGCTCAAATGCTTCTGTCTTACTTCTGCATAAAACCATTCAGCCTCGATACTTATTCAGTTTTCAATACAGTCGTGAAACTCGCTTTTTTCTCAAATCTGCTCATCATTCTTAAACTTTTTTGTAAATTTTATATAAATTGTCCACTACTTTTTCAAATCTCTTGTTTCCTCTACTACTTATTTGTAAGACTCCTCTGCCTTTTTGTACAACAACTCCTGATAACATGCCCGGGGAGCTCGAAGCAGATTTTCTATCCAGCTTTATGTTTTTAACTAATCAATTCACGATCAGCTTTATTATTAAGACAATGGTCAGTATTTGTAAGTCATGCTAGACTAATGCTGTTATGGCTTACGGGGTTATATGAGCCTTTTAATGTCTGATTTGTATACCTTTATATGCTATTTGTTTTGATTGACACTTAGTATTTTTGCCTTTGAAAAATCCATATAGGTCCTATCTTTCTCTCCCCCTCTCTTAATATTAGAAGTCCTAATACCCCGAGACTAATAGGCTGGGACGGGTACTAGCATGCGATAAGTAAATGAGACCAAACATGCTTAATACCTTAACAGGGTGGGAGTGGTAGAATATGGAGATGATGATGATGCGATAATATCATAATGCGACCCCCCTTTTGGAATATGTGCGTATCGAATGATTCATATTATAATCAAACCTAGGAGCTCTTTCTCTTTTGCTTGCTTTATTTAAACGTTTTTTTCTAAAAGTAACGCTTTTCAAATTAACTCTCCCTTCTGCTTTTGTTTAAATTATGCCTTTCCCCTATTCAAAATTCTCAAGTTGTTCGAATGCTTATATGCAAACCTTACTTGTTTATTTGCCTTGTTTCCCATTAATGTCACAATTAGCACGACTGGGAACCACACTAGTGGATCTTGAGGGGTGCCTAACACATTCCCCTCGAGATAATTTCAAGCCCTTACCCGAACTCTGGTTTTCCTTCAAAAATAATACTCTCTTCTTCTTAAAAGTGTCCTAATGCACTACAATCATTAGGTGGAGACTCTTTAACTTCCAACACCCAATTCCCAAACGGGAATAAGAGTTTTTTGTCTATAATGTCGTAAACCCGATTTTGCTTCTTTTAGTAGAGAAAAAGGTGGGCGTCGACAACATGGCGACTCTGCTGGGGAATTATTTAAGGCTTTTACCATTACGTGCTTTGTGACTTTGTTGCTTTCTTTACTGCCTTTATTTACCGCTTTAATTATTTCTTCATAATTACTAACTTGATTCTTCGTGTTTTTATTTTTCTTTAACTGCTTTATTGCGTTAACTTCATTTCAATTCCGCCTTAAATTTCGACCACCTATTGTAATCAATATCTTATGAACGTGAAAATACATGTATTTTTTTCATTGTTGTAATTGCATCCTTCAACATCATTTTCTACTTGTGCCAAAAAATCCAATAGCAACACTTATAATGACTGGTTGCGCTCTTCCAATATTATGAACCCCCTAAATGTGGCAAAGGCATATTCGTGGTAAAACCACTCGATCAACGGTGTAGTCGACGGTTCCGTGACTTTTCCTCTTGAGTTGTCCGCTAAAGGGTACCTTGTCTAGCACTTCAAAAGTAGTAACCTTATTCCATTATACAGTTCATGCATCATGGTCAAACTTAGCCGAGTCAGTTATGTCGTCCGCATAATGACACATTAAGATAGCCAAATCCAAAGTCCATCAAGTTTCCTGAAACCCAAACGGACATTCACGTTATGTGCATTGATTTGGAGAACTAAAATCCTTTTGATAATTTTTGATTTAAATAGTCGAGTCCGGTGGGGTTAGGGCCTAACACTCTATTTTGTAGGAAATGAGGCACGAGGTCCCCAGATTCGGCATGGTATCAAACATTCACCCAAAGTTACTAAGCTGGTGGGAGGATCTGCATGGTAGTGATCGGGTTCTTGTCCGCAAGCATTTAGGGAATCTTCCTTTACTCTTGGAAGTTAGGATAGATAATAAGATTGTTTAAGCCACTACTCTGTTTTGGGATAGTAAAAGGTCTGTCTTCCGCTTTGGGGATATTGAAATGATGCTGCTGTTGGAAGAAATTAGGGGTCTAGCCGGAATTCCTTGGGAAAGCCCGGGGCTGCTTCTGCCAGAAAACCGCAAAGGTAGAGGGTTCCTGAAAATGATGTGGCTCAAGAAGAATCCTAATCCGACAAGTCTGAAGGACTCCTACATATCTTTCGCCTTCATGTATGAAAGGTTCGGACATAGCAAATCCTATCGCACTCACATGGACAAATTCACCCTTACTTCTTTGGGGCACATACATAGGAGAGCCTTTGTATTCATGTTCTGTTTCCTGGGCATGATAGTTTTTCCAATGGAGAAGGCTAGAATCCATACAAGACTAGCCATGGTAACCATAGCCATAATGGAGGGCATCGACGGGCAGTCATTCAACATAGCACCCATGATCCTCGTCGAACTGTACCGAGCCTTAGAGAAATGTCAACAAGGGGCACCACACTTTGAAGGGTGCAATTTGCTACTACAACTCTGGCTCATTGAACATCTTCAGAAGAGATATTATAGACAGGAGATCATACGCCGAGACTGGGATGACCATATCGCTTTCCATCATCCAAAGAGAATGCACTTCATGCCAGATATGTTCGCTCGCCCGGAAGACGCTAGTGGATGGGTAGAACTATTGGAGAATCTGAAAGAAGAGCAGGTACAATGGATGTACGAGTGGTTTCCAACTGGAGAGTTCATCATTCGGTCTAGGGATGCGCCATTACTTGTACTCATTGGCTTAAGAGGAACTTACCATTATGTCCCTCTTCGAGTCATGAGGCAAGACGGAAGAAAGCAGATTATACCAAGGGTAGAAAAGATGAGTCACTACAGGGCTGACTTACAATATGACGATAGCCCACACAGGTGCCGGGCTCAGCATATTCGGCATTCCAAACTAATCTTGAAAAAGGAATCTATGGAACTAGACAGGTATCAGGCGGGTCATACGGTGCTTTATCCAGGGTGGTTAGAAGATGACCACATCGGCTTGGGAAAGCCAGGTTTCGTCCATGGTCACAGGGTTATGATGAGAAGACTGCAAAAAAAGTCAAGTACAATCAGCTACGTAAACGAGTGCGAGAGTGAGAAAGTGAGCATCGGGAAATACTAGAAACCCAAGAGAAGCTAATCAATAAATGGAAGGACATGGTTGTTTGCGCAAACAACAGTTTAGGGTACTTGGAAAGGGGTCTAGTGGAGCTGGAAGGCAAATTTATGAAAAGGATCAACGACTGCCAGGAAGCTGAAGGTAACGAATGTGGGCACTTGGCTCGGGCTTACTTGTTGCTGGGACTGCGCGAGTTGATGCAGATGTACGAGGGAGGCAAAGATATCGAATCTAGGGAAGGTCCTTCTGGGGCCAAGTAGTTAGGATTTTTACTGCTTTCTTGATGTAATAAGGTCACTGGCCATTAGTAACAGTCTCTCTTTATTTGAGTTTATTTTGACTCGTTCTATTTTCTATGATTAAAATGATAGGCCTACCTCAGGCACAACGACGCACCCAAATAGGAAATGACTTATATTCTTGCAACAATGTGTTTAAATACCGCAATATTTTCTTTCTCAAAATCCGCACTAACTTTTTACCTTTTTGTTTTTCTTTTATTTTTATTCCCCTCCCCAAAGGTTAGTTCGTGCATTCTGGCACCATCACAATACTCCACAAGATCAAAGGGTCCTCAACCTCATTCTCCTCCGAGTCCTCCCAGAAATAGGAAGAAGAACTAAATGGAACATACCAATGCTAGAAAGGAAGTCAGAGAGGCTTCAATCACCAAATAAACTGTTGCTCATCTTGAGAAAACTTTGCTGAGGGTTTGAGAAGAGTTGAAACATGTCCGAAACTTGGCGAGACTGTTGATCACTCTTGCAGCTGCTGATGCTAACAAATCACCACCACCAACCTAGCCTACTCAGACCCAAGTCCGCAACACAGGCAACAATGCTCCATTGCTTATCCCGGAGCACCAAAACACCACCGATAACCAAAACACTCATGTATTTCTGGATACTGTACCATATTACGATCATCAAACCACCAATGTAGCCGAGTTGGACGACAAAAGCTACCTCATTCAGAGTTTGGCCACAGAGATTAAGAAGTTGACTAATCGGGTTCAGGGTTTTGAAGGTAACAAGGGTGTTGAAGGGTTGAATTACAAAGATCTCTGTGTTCAACCAGATGTTGAGCTCCCGGAGGGGTACAAACCTCCCAAGTTCCAACTGTTCGATGGTACCGGGGATCCCAGTGTTCACTTGAGGATGTATTTTGACAAGCTAGTAGGAGTTGGTAGGGACGAAAAGATTCGTATGAAGCTATTTATAAGGATTATGAATGGTGATGCCTTGGTATATTAGCCAGTATGCGAAGAAATGAACGAGTTGGGTGAACATGGCGTCCGATTTCATGGACCGTTTCAGGTTCAACACTGAGAATGCGCTAGACGTGTTCTATATCTAGAATCTTAAGAAGAAGCCTATGGAGACCTTTCGCGAGTATGCTACACGTTGGAGGTCGGAAGCTGCTAAGGTCAGACCGGCCTTGGAGGAAGAACAAATGAATAGATTCTTTGTCCGTGCTCAAGACCCAATGTACTATGAAAGATTGATGCTAATTGAGGGTCAAAAGTTCTCCGATATCATCAATTGGGAGAATGGATTGAAGAAGGCATTAAGAACGGTATGGTCACTAACCTAGAGCCCTTGCAAGCCACCAACAAAGTTCTACAGTTTGGTGGCTCGACAAAGAAGAAAGAGGTAAATTCTGTAATGGCTGTGCAAAGAAACAACTCTCCCATGAAGTACCAAACCTATCCCTCAGCTCAACTCCCGTACCAGCCTAACCCAAATTACCCAACACCACCACCTACTTACCAAATTCCACCACCTGCTTACCAATCACCTCCACCACCCACATACCAACCCACTTCACCCCGATATTCCCAACCTGCACCCGTATACCAAGCATATAACTCCCAACCTTCTCACTACCCATCACCACCTACTCGCCAAAATTTCCCTAGACCTAGACCAAATTTCGACCGCAAATCCCCTAGACAATACACTGCCATAGCCGAGCCAATTGACCAATTATATGAAAAACTCAAAGCAGCAGGTTACGTCACCCCTATACCAGTCGTAACTCCAGAAAACCCTTCCTAGTGGATTAACCCAAACAAGACTTGTGCATACCATTCTAGGATGAAGGGCCATACCATTGACGAGTGTCGCTCGTTAAAAGACAAACATTAGAACCTGATCGACAACAAGATTATAATAGAAAATGAGCCCGCTCCTAATGTCCACAACAACCCTCTGTCTGATCACAAGGGTGGTGGCATCCACATGATTGGGATCGGAGATGATTGGGACCCCAAAAGGTCAGTTGGTTTAGTAGCTGAAGGAGATGAGCCCAAGAAGCTGGTGGTTACTCTCAATCCTATTATTGTACAAATCCAGCCATGTGAGGGTGACGTGGTAAATGTATCCATGCCACCCGAATTTGAAGTACCTTCCGCAAAGACACCAAAACCGATTGAGGTTGAGTTCGGAGCTCTGAAACCACCTGCACCGTTTGAAGTTGATGTGTTGCCTCCTAAGGGACCTATTCCAGTCTCCATGACAGACATGACCCCGTTCCAAACAAATGTTATTCCTTGGGACTACACAGTCGAGGCGAGAAAGAAAGGAAAGACACTCATTGGAGAAGCAACTGCCGCACAGGGCATGACTAGAACAGGCATGGTATACATGCCAGAACACCTAGATGAGTCCAACGAGCAAGCCTCTGGACGTCTCGTTAAAATCGGACCTGATGATCTCTGGAGAAAGATACAAGCTAAGGAATATTGAGTCATTGATAAGCTAAACAAGACTTTGGCACAGATCTCCATCTTGGCTCTCCTACAGAGTTCCGAGGCATATAAAAATTCTTTGATGAAGATACTAAGTGAAACATATGTTCCAGTAACATAACAGGAGGCGAAATGGCAAACATGGTGGGATAGATACTGGAAAGCCATAAAATCACCTTCCACGAAGTTGAATTGCCGCCAGAAGGGCTTGGTCAAAACAAAGCATTGCACATCACTGCGCAATGCGAGGATCACTTTATCACCAGGATTCTTGTCGACAGGGGATCCAGCCCCAACATTTGTCCATTGCTGACTCTCAGGACATTAGGCAAAAGGTTGCACGAGATCAAAGACGCGGCTATCAATGTCAAAACTTTTGATGGATCGCAGAGGTCCACCATTGGAGAAATCAGTTTTTGCCTGCAGATGGGGCCTACCTGGTTCGATGTTGAGTTCCAAGTCATCGACGTACCAGCATCCTACAACTTATTGTTAGGACGACCTTGGATCCATGCCGCCGGGGCTGTGGCATCAACATTGCATCAAGCTGTGAAATTTGTTGGAATCATAATAAAGTAATCATCCATGGTGACGGTAGTAACCCCATATACAGTCACCAGGCTATCGCGATGATCGGAGGAAGAAGGAGAATAGGTGGAGAAACATACCATCACATCAAACGAGTCAATACCATAGACAAGGATAAGTGGTGGGATAGCAAAATCGATAGCATTCTGAATTGGAGCGGATACAAGCCCGGAAAGGGGCTTGGTAAGAATCTCCAGGGTATTACCAAACCCATCCATTTGAAGAAGCATGAGACCACTTTTTGTCTAGGTTATGAATACACTTGGGAGGAGTTACAGCATTGATCGCCACCGTGGCACAGTCCCTACTACCCACTAGAGCACCATATACCTCAGTTAGAGCAGACCTTTTAGCTCGCTGATGCCATATCAGAGGAAGATGAGATGCCGGCGGCCATGAAGAACCTGTTTCTGGAGGAGGATATGGATTGTTGTGTTACCTTCAAGGAGGAAGGGGAGGAAAGCCCTGCCATTCAAGCTGTGACCCGAGGGAAGCGCCTCACCAATTGGTCGATGAGGACCACCAGTGTCAGTAGTGCCTCGGGGTAGCAAGGCTAAACTACACATATGCATCGCACTTTACTTTTAGTTGATTTTTACTTTTCAGCACTGTCTTTACTTTTAAAAAAGAGCTCTGATGTTTCAGACAATTATGAATTTAATTAAAGCATTTTCCAATTTTATCTCTATATTTCACTCTCATTTATTTTCTATACCATTTACTTTATTTTACACAACATTACTATTACATGTCTTGATGATGAACCCACGATTGTAACTTGCAACGAGACAATGCGACGAACGAACATAGATTCAAAAGAGGATGAAATACCAGAATAGGTTATTAAAGAGGTCAAATTTTTTGAGAACAGACCTAAGTCCAATCTAGACGAAACTGAGGTCACTAATCTGGGAGATGCAGAAAATACCAAGGAAGCACGAATCAATGTGCACTTGTCACCGTCTGAAAAGGAAGAATACACAGAATTTTTGAAATAGTATGAGGACATATTCGCCTGGTCGTATGATGATATGACCGGCCTCAGAATGTATATCGTAGCTCACAAGTTTCCAACATATCCGAAATGCCCGACGGTCAAACAGAAACTCAGAAAATTCAAGCCAGACATGAGTTTGAAAATCAAAGAAGAAGTCACAAAGCAAGTCAAAGGCAGGGTTCTCAGAGTAGTGGAGTATCCAACATGGTTAGCCAACATTGTGCCGGTGATAAAGAAGGACGGGAGGTTTGAATCTTTGTCGGCTACCGGGATCTCAACCGGGCTAGTCCTAGAGATGAGTTTCCTTTGCCAAACATACACATATTGATCGACAACTGTGCCAAACATGAGCTGCAGTCGTTCCTCGATTGTTTTGCTGGGTATCATCAGATATGGATGGATGAAGAGGATGCAGAGAAAACGACATTCATCATGCCGTGGGGAATGTATTTTTACATAATGATGCCTTTCAGTTTGAAGAATTCTGGTGATACTTACATGAGGTCCATGACCACAATCTTTCATGATATGATACACAAGGAGATCGAGGTATATGTGGACGACGTCATCGTTAAATACAAAAAAGCTGCAGATCACATGGAAGATTTGAGAAAATTCTTCAACAGACTGAGGAGATACAACTTGAAACCGAATCCCACCAAGTGCGCATTCGGGGTTCCTGCTGAAAAGTTATTGGGTTTCATTGTAAGTCGTCGGGGAATAAAGCTGGATCCCTCGAAGGTCAAATCTATCCAGGAGTTGCCACCGCCGAAGAACAAGAAGGATGTGATGAGTTTCCTAGGGAGACTCAATTATATCAGTCGATTCATCGCACATTCCACTGTCATTTGTGAACCCATTTTCAGGATGTTAAAGAAAGATGCCGCCACTAAATGGACCGTTGAATGCCAAAAGGCTTTTGACAGGATCAAGGAATACTTATCTACGCCTCCAGTCCTGGTTCCACCTGAGCCTGGGAGACCTTTATTGCTTTGTATCGCTGTTTTGGATGGGGCATTTGGATGCATTTTAGGGCAACATGATGAAACAGGGAGAAATGAGCAAGCTATCTACTACCTCACCAAGAAATTTACCCCGTACGAGGCTCGTACTTGGGTAGCTCAGAAATTGAGGCATTGTTTATGTGCTTACACTACTCACCTCATATCAAGGATGGATCCACTGAAGTATATTTTCCAAAAGCCCATGCCCACTGGCAAGCTCGCCAAGTGGAAAAATTTATTAAGCGAGTTCGACATTGTCTATGTCACCAGAAGGCAGTTAAAGGATAGTTTTGGCAGAACACCTCGCCGAAAAATCCTGTAGGAGGGGAATATGAACCATTAAAAATGTATTTTCCCGACGAGGAGGTGGCTTTCGTAGGAGAAGACATTGCAGAGTCTTATCATGGTTGGAGGATATTTTTTGACAGGGCCACAAACTTCAAAGGAGTGGGTATATGAGCGGTTTTGGTATCAGAAACTGGTCAGCATTACCCAGTGTCTGCCAAGCTCCGATTCCCCTGTTCCAACAATATGGCCAAGCACGAGGCCTGCATCATGAGGCTTAAACTGGCCATTGACCTGAACATTCAAGAAGTGCTAGTAATCAGAGATTTTGACCTACTCATACATCAGGTCCGAGGAGAATGGGCAACCAATAATTCCAAGATACTCCCCTATCTACACCATCTGTAGGAGTTGAAGAAAAGATTCAGAAAGACGGAGTTCCAGCATGTTCCCAGAACAAAGAACGAGTTCGCCGATGCTTTAGCCACTTTATCATCCATGATCCAACATCCGGATATAAATTTTATTGATCCCATTCCGGTCAAGATTCATGACCAGCCAGCTTATTGTGCTCACGTTGAGGAGGAAGCCGACGGGAATCCTTGGTTCCATGATATCAGGGAATACTTGACAACGGGAGGGTACCCAGAGCTTGCCAATGCTACTCAGAAACGAACACTTTGGAGGTTGCCCAATTTTTTCTTTCAGAGTGGAGAAATCTTGTATAGGAGGACTCCTGATTTGGGACTATTAAGGTGTGTATCAGACTATTGGAGGAAATACATGCTGGGACTTGTGGACAGCACATGAACAGTTTTGTTCTAGCAAAGAAAATACTCCGACCAGGGTATTTTTGGATGACTATGGAGACACACTGCATTCAATACGTCCGAAAATGCCACCGATGTCAAGTACATGCAGATATGATAAAGGTGCCTCCTAATGAGCTTACTGCAACAAGCTCACCATGCTCGTTCGCCGCTTAGGGAATGAACATCATTGGACCAATTGAACCAGTCGCATCAAATGGTCACAGGTTCATCCTAGTGGAAATCGATTACTTTACCAAATGGGTTGAAGTAGCATCATATAAGGCAGTCACCACGAACGTGGTCTAAGATTTTGTCAAAGATCATATGGTTTATCGGTTCGGGATTCCATAATCAATCATCACCGACAATGGCTCTAACCTCAACAGCGGCCTAATGAAAGCAATGTGTGAAACATTCAAAATCAGACATAAGAACTCTACAGCTTACATACCTCAAATGAACAAACCTATAGAAGCAGCCAATAAGAACACCAAGAAGATATTAAGGAAAGTAATCAAAAAACACAAGCACTGGCATGAGAATTTTTTGTTCACTTAATTGGGTTACCGCACAACGATCCGCACATCAACCGGGTCCACTCCTTATATGCTGGTTTATGGAACAGAGACGGGCATTCCCGCTGAGGTAGAAATCCCACCCTTAAGGGTCATACAAGAAGCTGAATTAGATGATGCATAATGGATCAAAAGTCTCTACGAGCAGTTAGCCCTCATCGACGGAAAGAAAATGAACGCTGTCTGTCATGGCCAATTATATCATAACAAAATGACCAGAGCCTTCAATAAGAGAGTTCGACCAAGGAAGTTTACACCAGGGCAGCTGGTGTTGAAGAAGATATTTTCACTTCAAGATGAAGCCAAAGGGAAATTCTCTCCTATCTAGCAGGGTCCGTACATGATTCATCGGGCTCTAATTGGAGGAGCCCTCATTCTCGCGGAAATGGATGGAGAAGTCTGGCCAAATCCTATCAACTAAGACACAGTGAAGAGATACTATATTTGATCACATGTTTTCTTTTATGATGTAATTTGATCTACGCCTGAACTAATTCCCGTTTAATAGGGGATACGTAGGCAGCCCAACGGGTTTAGTCACATTTTTAATAAAATTAATTTTTTTCCCACATTTGGAACTGGGGCAGAATTTTGAGGAGGACCCTCAAAATTTCTAAGTCAATTTACCAAGTATTCGCATTAGGATCGACCTAGTAAACTGGGGCAGAATTTTGAGGAAGACCCTCAAAGTTCAAAGGATTCCGTTTTTAGTCATTCGGCACCACTGTCAATAGCGCCAGCCTAGTACACCGGGGCAAAATTTTGAGGAGGACCCTCAAAATTCCGGAGCAAGCAAGGTTGTCATGTCTTGAACCATGTTTTAGTTGTTGGTTCATCATAAAAAAACTATCTTTTTCTTTACTTTTATATATATATATATATATATATATATATATATATATATATATATATATATATACACACACATTTGCATCATATTTGTCATATTTTGCATAAAATCATTCGGATCAATATCGTTCAGCAACGCTACCCCAAATGGAACAGGACGTCACGGGCCGAGGGATACGAACTAAGCTCCCCCTTTACAGAAGTCACAATTTTTCTTTGGATACAGGAAAGTAGTACAGAAATGGACGGCGCATGTGCCTTACAGGACTGAAACTCTCGAAACAACTACTTACTTCGAAAAAAGTTTACTACCTGCATCCAACATTTCCCCAGCAGTCATGATATCGCAATCATCTACCAGTTAAGAAAATCATTACTATTTCCTCCTTTACGTTTTCGCAATGCATACGGCTATTCTCTATTTTTCGAGGTTAACCTCTACCTCCATCCTGCATAAGCCTATTCTCTGCCTTTTGAGACTAAGCTCTGTCTCCATCTTGCATAAGGCTATTCTCTACCTTCCGTGGTTAAGCTCTACCTCCATCATGTATAAGGCTATTCTCTGCCTTTCGAGACTAAGCTCTTTCTCCATCTTGCATTTTGCATAAGGCTGTTCTCTGCCTTCCGAGGTTAAGCTCTACCTCCATCCTGCATAAGACTATTCGCTGCCTTTCGAGACTAAGCTCTACCTCCATACTAGATAAGGCTATTCTCTTCCTTTTGAGACTAAGTTCTGTCTCTATCTTGCATTTTGCATAAGGCTGTTCTCTACCTTCCGAGGTTAAGCTCTACCTCTATCCTGCATAAGGCTATTCGCTGTCTTTCGAGACTAAGCACTGTCTCCATCCTGCATTGCATAAGGCTATTCTCTGCCTTCCGAGGTTAAACTCTACCTCTATCATGTATAAGGCTATCTGCCTTTCGAGACTAAGCTTTGTCTCCATCCTACATTGCATAAGGCTATTCTCTGCCTTTTGAGGTTAAGCTCTACCTCCTTCATGCATAAGGTTATTCGCTGCCTTTCGAGACTAAGTTCTATCTCCTTCCGAGGTTCAGCTCTACTTCCTTTATTTTGCATTTGGATGGAAAATCGCCACCCTGCATTTCAATTTGCGCTTTGTCTGAAACATCGCCACCGTTGCATTCATTCGGTTGAAACATACACCGTTGCATTCATTCGGCTGAAATATTGGCACTTTCTCATGAGCTGAAATATCGCACACTTATTCAAAGGCATCATAGTTCGGAGGCAACATCTGCATAGCCCGAGAACACCATTTCATGGCCTGCGAATCCTTACTTTTATGCTCTTCAAAGCCCAGGACGTCATAGTCTGAGGACGCCATCCTATCTTCCGAAGACAACATGCATGGTCCAATGGGAACTTGCATCACGTTTAAATTATGCATATATACGCACATCGTTCATTTATAGGAACACCGGCTGGCTCACGACCATCTCAGCTGGAGTGATCTTGCTCCAGTTTTTCGCAGCCATCCGACCTCCGAACCTTTGTAAAATCTCAAACGCCATTGCACCCATCTTTTCCGAACTTCCATCGGCATATTGCGTCAATGGTTCCTGAACTACATATAGCCTGATTCCTGTAAAACCAGGGATATGTAGGCAGCTCGGAAGCCGGAGCGCGGTCAAAACTCTCTATAATCGCCATCTCTGGCCAAAATTTGTCATCTTGTCTTTACCCGACAATTCTTTCATCCTCCTCGGGCAAAGAGGGGCAGTTGTTGATACCCAATTTTTCCATATATTTCTATACTTAAAATATTCCCAAGATAGCATGTAGGTGTACATATAAGCATACACAAAGGTTTTGGTATTTTTATACATTTTTTAAGATTTTTAAAATCAATTTATGACTTATTATGCACTATAAAATCTGATATTTAGTCCTAAAAACTTGTTATTTTTGTGAGAAATGTATTTTATCCTCTCATTTATATCAAATATAATTTACATGATTTTGTCTACAATTTTACAAGCTCATTAGGTATTTCTAAACTAAAATTGCATGAAATTGCAATTTTAGCCTATTTCTCGATTTAATAAGTATTTTAATTGCAAAATAATTCTTAAAATTTTTAATTTAATACTTATAAATTATTTATTAACTCAGTATTTTAATTTGATTTTTACAGTATAATTTACTATTTTATAAAATTCAAATTGAGGAAAATGGCAATTTAAATCATAGCCCCTTGTATTTCAATTATAACCCAATTTCAGCCCCCCAATTTGACCCCAATTATCCTATCCAATTACCCATTAGACTGACCCGCTCCATTCCCACTTTAAATCGTGGCTGTTGATCATTAAGATCAACAGTCCACATGAAACCTACCATAATTAAACGAAAGACCCCCCAAACCCTTCTCATTCTTTGCATTTAGCCGCCCTGATATCCCTTCACCCCCAAAAAACACTCTCAAGCCCTTCTGAATCCTAGCCCTCCCCCGACTCTGTTTCACCTACATTTATGGCTTCTCAAGCCTCAAAACACCTGTACTCACCACTCCCTACCTCCTATTGTTCTGTTGTTCGGAGATTGAAGCCCTATCTCAGAGATTATCGACTTAGAGGTTCTTCGACTTGAGTTTTGCGGCCGTGACCAGTCTCTCTCCGGCAAGCCTTGAGGTTGTTATTCCATGGATGACTCAGAATCAGTCCATTCCAGGCTTTCTCGTATCTCTATGGTTCTCTATCTGAAACCCTAATTTTCAAGGTTTTCTCGGTGTTTATCTTGACGATCTTCACTAGATCCTTGTTATTTTCTAAAGGTTTCAAAGTATTTCTCACATTTCTTTACCGACTTTCTTTTCATACTGTTCGTCTTCCTAAAGTTTAGGGTTTCTTTAATTTCTTTGCTATATCTGCTCTATCGTGATTTCTTTTAAACTTTACCGTGATTTTTGAGTATCTTCTACTATGGCTCCTATGCATTTTCTTTACTGTGGTATTACTAGGGTTTCCGAGTTAAATGCTTTACTGTGTTCTCTATTTTTCCTTATGCTGTTCTTCTTAAGTTTAGCTTCATCTGGGATTCTTCTTTACACTCGATATGTGATGAAAACACTAAGTTTTAAGGGGTTTTCTGTTTTTCTCAATGAAATTGCTTGCTACATGTTTAAACCCTATCTGCTTCTGCTTCTTCTCTTTGATTACATGATTGTTCTACCAATTCCAGTACTGCATGTTCGAATTGGTGCACTTCTTTATATAGTCACATTTTCTTTCAGAATAACCCTAATTTTTGGATAATTGATTTCTTACAAACTTATTTGATTCTTTAATTTGGACCTGCTCCTTGACTAAGTTCAGTATCAATTTGTACCTCAAATTCCTTGATCATCTATGTGATTGACTTGCCTTATGAGTTAAACCGTGTGAATTTCAAAACCCTTACACGTACTTACACTGTATTTTAACTTATTCTTAATTCTCTTCCCAAAAATAAACTTGGGTTTATTTACCTCAAGTCCGGTTTCTTAATTAAAGATAACCCTTTCCCTAATTGATTATTTGATACGAGATTATTTTCCTGCATTATTTTCTACTTATTTTCAAGATATAAAAAACCCCTCTCGTCTTTTGTTTCAGACACGAACAATCTCAAGTTCACTCACCTAAAAACTCTCTCTTCTCTTCTCTGTTCTGCTCGTGTACTTGTTCTACTGCTTGAGTTTAGCCGGCTGAAAGCCAAGGCTAAACTATATGCTCTCACCTGCCATATTTGCTCTACTGTTTGAGTTTTACAACTGGTAGGTTCTTGACTTACATATTAACTCCAAACAGCATGTTTAGTACCCCTTCCCCATGTATGTTTATGTTCGATATGTAGTTAAAATTCAGCATGCATATCCCTACCCCATATTCCCATGTGTTTAATTCTGCTATGTTTGTTATAATTATCTTCCTGCACATGCCTTTCCCCAAAACCCCTGTAGTTTAACTATGTTCTGTTTTTGTGCAAATGCTTTCATGTTTGATCCCTTTCCCCGACCCCTTTTGTATATGAGTGTTATTTTGGACTAGAGTGGTACACTATTTCCAATTCTAGTTTAGAACCAGGTTGTTCTCAACCTATACTCAAAATAATCCCACTCCTTTAACAGATTCCCCCCATTTATGTGTTGAGCCTGACCCGGGCCTGGTGGATCCCTAATGACCATCCAGACCTAAGTATGACTTTCTCAAGTCTGCTCTCTATGTGTTTGAGCAAGTAAAGGGTCATAGGTGTGCCAGTCTTACCCATGGCTGGTACGACCACCTCTTACTTAGCTTTTTCCCTCAAATCTCCTTCACCTTTACACTCATTCTTAGTCTCTCTTAAGTTCTGCCCCCCTTTGGTAAGCCATGCCTTGGGACCCTTGAGCTCCCTCTGATCTCGGATACCTTAGGGCTGGTATTTCCATATTGCATTATTCTGCTACTCTAAGCTATTCAGGGTGCTAAGCACTGCCGGGAGTCCCCGAGAGTCCTTAGAACTCTGAAACCATCTTGAGTATGAGAAAGCCTTGGAATTTGGAGCCTGGAATTGGTGAAATTTATATGTTGGACATTAAGGTTTTTTTCTAGACTCCCCGGGCCTATTGTAGTTCTGATGTATTTATTTTCTTTAGTCCTTTCTTTCAAGTTCTGTAATAATTATGTAAAACGATTTGGGGATATTAGCGAAATGGTGTGGGAAGGGCTTTACTATTTCTGCATAAGTCAAATGATAGAAACCATGTTTATAGGGTTCTATTCTTAAATCACTTAGAAAGCATGCCTATAGGACTTGCACATTTTGTAGTCAAATGTATATAGAAATCATGCTTATAGAACTTGGATATTTTGTAATCAAATGCATATAGAAATCTTGCCTACATGACTTGCATATTTTGTAATCAAATGCATATAGAAATCCTACCTATACGACTTGCATATTTTTGTAATTAAATGAATAGAAATCCTGCCTATAAGACTTGCATACACGATAGGCAAGATGTAGGGTTAAACTCTCAATTATCCATCAATTCCTTAACTACTTTTAAAATCAGAAGCATAGACATCATGCCTACTGGGTTAACTACCAAGTCGCCTTATTCGCTTAATCAATAACAGTCAGCCATCTGAGCTTTAATGTCTTTCTAAAAAAATAGCATTTTTCGCAAACTGTTAGCTATGCCATGCCTGTTAACATCTCAAGTTTGTATTTTTTCTGCCTTTCAAAACAATTTCTGCCCAAATGATTTTCATTCTTTGAAACAGTCTTTGAAATAAAGTTCTGCCCAAAGTATTTTCTCTAAAATAGCCTTTTAAAATAGTCTGCCTGCTCAAATGCTTATGTTTTACTTCTGCATAAAACCATTCTGCCTCGATACTTATTCATTTTTCAAGACGGTCGTGCAACTCGGTTTTTTTTCAAATCAGCTCATCTTTCTAAAACATTTTTGTACATTTTATTTAAGCTGTCCACTGCTTTTTCAAATCTCTTATTTCCTCTACTACTTATTTTTAAGACTCCCCTACCTTTTTTACAACAACTCTTGATAACATGTCTAGGGAGCTCGAAGCAGATTTTCTATCCGGCTTTGCGTGTTTTACTAATCCATTCGCGATAAGCTTTAATATTAAGACCAAATCAGTATTTGTAAGTCATGCTAGACTAATTGCTGTTATGGTTTACGGGGTTTATATGATCCTTTTAATGTCTGATTTGTATACCTTTTGTATGCTGTTTGTTTTGATTGATGCTTAGTATTTTTGCCTTTAAAAATTCCATATATGTCCTATCTTTCTCTCCCTCTATCTTTAGATTAGAAGTTCTAATATCCCGGGACTAATAGGTTTGACGGGTACTAGCATGTGATAAGTAAACGAGACCAAATGCGCTTAATACTTTAACGGGGTGGGAATGGTAGAATATGGAGATGATGACGATGAAATAATATCATAAAGCGACCACTCTTTGGGAATATGTGCGGGATATTGTATCGAATGATCCATATTATAATCAAGCCTATGACCTCTTTCTCTTTTGCTTACTTTATTTAAACGATTTTTTTTCTAAAAGTAATGCTTTTCGAATTAACTCTCCCTTCAGCTTTTGTATAAATTATGCATTTCCCCTCTTCAAAATTCTCAAGTTGTTCAAATTGTTATATGCGAACCTTACTTGCTTATTTGCCTTGTTTTCCATTAAAGTCACAATTAGCACGGCCAAGAACCACCTAGTGGATCTTGAGGGGTGTCTAACACCTTCCCCTCGAGATAATTTCAAGCCCTTACCCGAACTATGGTTTTCCTTCAAAAAAATACTTTCTTCTTCATAAAAGTGTCCTAATGCACTATAAGAGCCAAGATTTGGTAGCAGCTTATGAGAAGAGGCCCAGAAAATTTCTATGATGTGCTGGCTTGCAGTGCAACATTTGGGAGGTATGAAATATTTCGTGGGATTTGAGATAGTATGGTCTCGTATTCAGGGTCAATAGGGATGCGTGCGGATAGTGTGTGGTAAATTTTGAATGGAGTTGATATTGTTCCTATGGAAATAACGGATAAATTTGAAGGAGATAAATTTTTTAGCCATAATTGAATTTGCATATTGGTGGTAGTGATCAGTTTCCGTAGAATGGTCAAGTCATGCGTGTGTTTTTTGGCGTTACGTGTGAGGCCGGTCGGCCACCGTAGTTGATATTATTCAGGAGTATTCTACTGCTATGGCCCGTTATGTGTAGGCGGATTCTGGAAGGGTGATTGTGGCTTAAAAAACTACTTAAATTTTTGCATATTCTACGGTTATGAGAATTTATCTATGTGTTTCTATGTTTCTCCTGAAGTGAGTTCAGGGAAAAGCTTTTATGTGATGAAGTTTTAACCTATTAGTGGTTCCATAGTTATGATAAAAATCATGTCCTATCATATATTAGCACATTGGGTGCAGTGAGTGGTATGGAATTTAAAGTGAGGATCCAAGTTGCAGTCGCGTGTTGACAAGGATGTCACTAGCTCGGATGAGCAGGAGAGGAGTTTCGATGTTTAATGTAAATTGGTATTGTCTTTAGTGTTACATGAGATCGGTGTTTTGTAAAATTTGCTTTGCACCCTGACTCAGGACTTTTGATCGCTTTTTAGCGTTAGTGTGGTCGGTAGTTTGGGTGTACAGACCTTTTATTTGTTACGGAAGGTCAGGGAGCGTGCCCCATGGGAAGGTTGTATAAGTGTGGCATGTAGTCACTAGATTGATTGAAGAAGTTAAAGCAAGTATGAAGATTGTAGCGATGTCGTTAAATTGAAAATATATGCTCGGACAACACTCTTTTTGTGGGGTTGTGGATTGTGGATGATTACTCCGGTTGTAATGGTTGTCCTTGGGTGTTATGAGAAAAGCAAAGTTAGTTTGACCTTTGAAGGGTTATTGGCCTAGCTTGGCGCAATCAGGATCGACTTGAGGGCGGTAGATGGATTTAAATGTGAATATGGTCTTTATATCAGGCCAAATGTGTTCATTTCAGCAATCACTTCTTTTGGAGGAGTAGTTGGGGTGTTATCTCGTCATCCTCTATTCCATGACGTGTGAGTTGTGAGACGGCTTGGTGAATTTCTTGTGTGTTGAGGTTTCAAATAGAGGTGATGTTATATGAGCAGGATGGCTCTTGAGATTCAGATTGTATATCGCACCTCAGTTGTGCTTGAGTTTGTAGCTTATACGCTAGGTATCTCCCCAGGGAAATTGTATTATGTAGCTAGCGTGCTTGTGACTGATATTTGGTATCTTGCTATAATAAGCAACTTAGTTCGATGTATGTATCCTTATGTGAGTTCTACGCGTGGATCAGGTGGCACACCACCAAGGTTATGTTGTGCGTATCGGATGGACACGCCACCATGAATATGCTATTTGGATCGAATTGCACGCCACAACAATGTGATGTTCAGTACAGTTCCCTATATCTGATTCTATGTGTTTTGTTTCCTATTTTCTGAGGAAAACTCGTATTAACTATGTGCCCTCATCGCATGTATGATTCGCGACCGGGGTAATTGGTTTTCCTTTCTAGAATTTGTTTTCCTTTCTATAACGCGATAGGATAGGTAGCCTATTGGCATATTGTGGCATCATATGAGACTTTTGATCATGTTCGGGATGGCTTATAGCCGGAGAAGTTAGTAGTGGGTGAGACAAGATTATTGGAGTTATGATCCGTCCAATTTGATTATATGAAGTGCAATAAGGAGCTAAGGCCATTATTCAGTTCAGAATGATGTGATGGTTCTTGTCAGGAGTATAGACCCAATTATTTGTTGATTCGGCAATTGGTTATGAATTTTTACACATCTGTTCCATTGTGGCGACATTATAAGAGTTATGGTAAGACCTATGTATGTCATGAGGTGCATTGAGAGCATCAAATTTGTGGAATTTCGACTAAGTTAATCAGAAAATGTTATTGTGGTCCGGTGAGTAAAGTGATGCAAGGTGTGAATTAAAAACAAATTTGTCCAGTCATGTTTGGGTAAAATGTGTAGTGATTGATATGGTGATCGTATGTTGGAAGCAGGCCTGGAAGAGAATTTCGGATGTTGGAATTGGGTCTAAGGCTTATTTGCTTAAGTGAAAAAGAATATCTTCAGAATTGATCGAACCGATGAGCTCAACTGAGTTGTGGTAGCACGGGGAGGTGCATGAGATGTAAAACAGTAATTTCAGGCTGCTTCAGTATAGCTCCCAGCACGTTGGAGGACGAATGTGTGTTTAAGTGGGAGAGAATGTAACAATCCAACCAGGCATTTTGAGCCCTAGCGCATCGTTCAGTAGTCTAAGGCCATGAGAAGCTTCATTTTAAGTATTATGACTTGCACCCATGGTCGGCATTAAATTTCGGGAAGTTCAAAGTTTATTTGGAAAGAGAATTCTTGTTCGTAAGCTTAAAGTTGAAAGAATTAGCTCTGATTAGATTTTTGAGTAAACGACCTCGAAATCGGTATCTGAAGATTCCAAGAGGTTTGTATGATGACTTAGGACTTAGTAATATGCTTGGATCGGGTATTGGATGACCTGGGAGCATTTTGGCGACTATTGTGGAATTTAGCATTTTGGAAAAAATTTCATAAGTTTGGCTTGAATTGCAATTCAGTGTTATTGATGTCCGTTTGGGATTCCAAGTCTGGGAATAGCTCCGTCTGGTGATTCTGGAGCTGGGAGCACAATAGGAAGTAAAATTGGAGGTCCGTAGGTCATTTTGAAGTCATTTGGCTAATGATAGACGTTGAAGGTTTTAAAAGAGTTTCACAGAAAGTTGACTTTTTAATATCAGGGTCGGATTTTTATTCCGAAAGTTGCAGTAGGTCCTTAATTTAAAATATAACTTGTGTGAAAAATTTGAAGTTAATCGGACGTGATTTGATAAATTTAACATCGAAAGTTAAAGATTGGAATTCTAAAGTTCATAAAACTTTGATTGGAGGTCCATTCGTGGTTATAGCATTATTTGATATGATTTGAGGTCTAGAGCAAGTCCATAACGTGTTTTAGGCCTTGTTGGTAGGTTTTGTTGAGGTCCCAGGGGCCTTGGGCACGTTTCGAATGCTCAACGGATCGATTTTCGCCTTGTGAGGATTGCTTGTTTTCTGGTATTAGTGCAGCAGGTTTTTACTCTATGCGATCGTGAGAGAAGGTCTGCAATCGCATAGAGCAAGACTTCAGGGAGCTGGAATTTGGCCTATGCGATCGCATGTAGTGCATTGCGATCGCAGAGGAGGAAGGTTGGGGCCTATGCGATTGTGGGTTTGGTGTTGCGATCGCATAGTGTGTGTTTTGAGGCTGTGATACATTTGGCTTGAGTGAACACGAGAGATTGCATGCGAACGCACAGAAGGAATTAAAGAGATAGCACAGTTGGCCTATGCAATCATGGGGCCTTGTTTTCGATCGCATAGAAGGGTCGTCTTGGCAGTGTTCTTTTAAAGTCAGATTTTGGCTCTTTCTCAATTCATTTCTTTCATGGGAGACAATTTTTGAGCAATTTTGGAGTTCCATTTTCATTACCAAGAATGAGGTAAGTGGTTTCTTCTAGTTTTGAGTCTATACAAGGTTTTTATATGGATTTAGACAAGGAATTTATAGAAAATTTGGAGTTTTAAGGAAGACCAAGAATTTGATATTCTTGAATTTTGACCATGATTTTGGATTTGAAATTGAGGTGAAAGTTATATATTTGGGTTCGGGAGGTTATGGGTAGAGTTTATCTTCGAAACATTTCGGTATCCTGGCACGTAGGCTTGAGGGTATATTTGTGAACTGTTCGATTGGGGTTTGGAATTGTTATAAATAGGATAATTAGGAGTAATTAAGTATATATTAATGGATTGCTATTATTATGTGCTAGATTTTGAGCCTTGTTCAGCGTTTCGAGTCTTCAGAAGAGCGCGGAATGCCAGTTATGGATCTTCGGAGCGAGGTGAGTCTCCTTTCTAACCTTGTAAGAGGGAATTTTCCCCATAGGTGAGTTAATTTGTTATGTGCTCCCATCTATGGGGGCTACGTACGCACGAGGTGACGAGAATACGCACGCAGCTACAATTATGTTATTGTCCAGGTAGTCTAGGACCCAAAAACATGCTATACTTGGATTAATTCTAAACTTATTGACAGCTTGAATTGCTTAAGTTACATTTAATTTGTAAATGAATTTCTAAAGTTATTAATCCTCATTTCCTAAATTTTTAAAAGAGAATTGGCTTTTATTTAGATAAATGTTCCCCGATAAGTTCGTAATTGGCTATTTGAGCATTTATCTATATGTGTACCTGCGTCGCATGCATGATTTGCGAGCAGGGTATTCGTTTATTTTATGTTGACCGCATCGCAGGATAGTTCGCGAGCGGAGTAATGCATGTATCTATGGTTTGAGCCATTCGAACTTCGGCAGTGCACAATTTACAGTTCTGTTGGAGCGGGCCATCGACCTCGACATGATATGCGCATTCTTACATTGCTTGCTTAAGAATTTCAAATGTTAATGTTGCTTTTCATGGCCTGATATAAATTGATAAAGATAATGAAAATAAATCTTGAAAATCCTTTAATATTTGTTAAAGGTGTCTACTTGTTTTCCGGTTTCGTGAGTTAGAACTGCTATATAAAACCATGAATTCCTCACATCTTTATTATATTATTATTTTAGTACTAGCAAGTATTGAAGTCGACCTCTCGTCTCTTATTCTTAGAGATTAGACGGGATACTTGCTGAGGACACACTGTTTTTGTAATCATACTATTCTTGCGGTGTATTTTGTTACGCAGGTTTATGTGTGGCTAGTGGCTTAGTGGAATAGCAGCATAAGTGACACAGAGACTAGGCGAGCTATATTTCCTCGAGGCAACCCGCAGCTAGTATAGTCTCTCTCAGGATTCTTTTTATTTTCTTTCCAATTGTATTCCGGACAGCTATTGTACTCTATTCAGTTTTTCTTAAACATTGCTCATGTACTTGTGACACTGGATTGATGGAGATATTTGGGTTTATTCAAAAATTTTAAAAGTTGTTTAAATATTCAATTATTAATTCGGCGGAATATACTAAGTATTGTTTTAATCGTATAAAAGAAGTGTTTTTAAATTATTAAAACAAGAATTTAATTAAGTATTTCAGTTGGTTGCCTGACAGCGGTATCCAGCGCCACCATGACCCTTAGTGGATTTTAGGTCGTGACAATTACAAAGAAGAATAATTAGGAATAGCACTACTGCTTTAGCATAATCACCTTCTGCCTCTAATATTTTCTATAATATTAGTAATTTATCTAAGGGTGTTCCATCTACTACTACTACTAATGTGTTGTTTAGTTTTAATACTGGTTCTAGTTCAAATCATGGCTCCCATACGGGGTGACCTGCTAAACAACTCTACTTTTGTACAAATGATGCCTCTAGTGCTTCTACTAAACATGTGTGCTGTATGCTCACCAGTATACATCCAAGGCATAGATTCACTGTTTGGTTAGCAGCACAGCAGAGACTAACAACAGTGGACAGGTTATTAAAAATTGGTGTTCAAGTACCTATAGGTTCTGCATTTTATGGACATAGTCTAGAATCTTTTAACCACTTATTTTTTGAATGCTCAGTCACAAAAAATATGTGGGCTAGATTTTGTCTCTGGATGGGATATAAGAGAAATATTGGTGACTGGGAAGCTGAAATGAAATCGATTTGCAGGAAAGCCAAAAGCAGGGCCGGTCTCAATGCTATAACCTCCTGTGCTTTTGCCAGTACCATAGAACTAATTTGGAGGGAGAGGAACAAAATCAGATTTCACAAAAAGAAGTATGATGAAAATAAAAATTGCAGGGAAATTGGTATGCACATTCATATCCGAGGAAGGAACTGCAGCAAATGGAAATAAGCTCTACATCAACTGAATAGGTTTCAATGAAGTTTTGTAATAAGGGAATGTAATAGAAATTCTTATATACTGAGTCTGTAATTAGTAAAAGAGGTAGATAGGAACTTAATTGGATAGTAATTATGATGTAAAGAAGGTAGTGGCAAGTCAATGCTGCTACTAGGTCTCAACTTGTAAAGTTTTGAGTATCAATAGAATATAACTTTAACTCAAAAAAAAACATGTGGGTTGCACCTATTTATGTTTTATATAATATAAACTATCTATCCGACCAAAAAAAAGTCTTATTTTGTAGGATTTGAAAATCTATTCGAAGTAATTTGAAATGCTTGATTACTAAGTAGAAAGTCCTCTTTCCACCAACATTTATCATTTTCAGAAAGTTATAATTTTTATTTTACTAGTCTTAGAGTACGCGTATTGTGCATGTATATCATACTAATAAATATAAACTTTTTAGAAGTCACATAAATAAATATTGTAAGAAATATTTATTGTGCTATAAATAAAAACTAAAGGAAAAAAGTCATCACTACAATATTGGCCTCATATGTGAATTTAATATTGCGAGCTAAACATATTCCAGGCCTTTATTCCATTATATTAATTTTTTTGTCATGACCCGATATTCACACCATCGGGAGTCGTAATGGTGCCTACCATTAGGAGCTAGGCAAGCCAATTAAATAAATGCTTCTTTTTACATCCTCAACAATATAAAGAAAAGCGTGAAAATTAATATAAAAGCGGAAGTCTTAAAACATAAATAACAGAAAACAAGTATGGAAGTTCAAATACAACTTTACCCAGATTTGGTGTCACTAGCTATCGAACATCTAGACACTGCTAAAAATAAAGTCTGAATAAAAATACAATTTTGTTTGTTCCGGTAAAATATAACAAACGAAGATAAAGTGGAAGAGACTCTGGGCCATGCAGACGCCAACAAGGCTACCTTGGGAATCTCTGGACTGAAGTTAGCTCCTAATTCTCCTACTGTGGTCCACAAGCTGCTCCGACTTCGTAATCTGTGCAAAAAGATGTACAGAGTATATCATCAGCACAACCGACCCCATGTGCTGGTAAGTGCTTCGCCTAACCCCGGCGAATTAGTGACGAGGCAAGACAGGACAACCAATCAAACCTCTATGTTTGTGTGTATGTGTGTGTGTGTATATATATAAGTACAACAAAAATAACAACAGAAAATAATAATTAAGACTGCGAGGGCAACATGCTTTTGCGGGAAACAGATAAACAAAAAAGTTGGGATATATAAGGAAACTACAATTCATTCCTTCTAACATAAAATAAGTGGTCGGCGTGCCACACATGATCTCATTTCATAATATATAAGTGATCGTCGTGCCACACAATCCCATTTCATAAGATATAAGGGGTCGGCGTGCCACACAATCCCGTTTCATAATATATATCTGGTCGGCATGCCACACAATCCCATTTCATAATATATAATGATCTTCCGGCAAGGGAACAAGTATCAATTCGACTATCCTTGCAAGGGAGAATATAATTAAATTGGTAATTCCCGGCAAGAGAGCAACAACATTAACGTACACGTCTGGTCAAGGGAGATATTCAACATAGAGAGCAGCTCGACAAGAGAATAATTACATCTCTTTCTCTTGTGTCGATTTCTTACTCCCTTATCATGTTATCAGTGGAGCCAACGCTCCGAGGAGATTACAATTAATAATTCCTTTTCATACTATTCACATTATGTAGAAACCATCAAATAAACAATGAAAAGTCACAACAGAATCTTAAATAACAACAAAAAATGACTCACGGTCATGCTAGACACAGGTGTACAGATACTCGTCTCCATGCCTATACACTGTACTCAACATTTAGGAATTAGCAAACAATAATCTAATCATATTCCCTCAAGACAAAATTAGATCGAACACAAATTTCGAATTCTCCAAACTCAACTCAAGCCTCTTGTATAGCTTTACCCCTCGAATTCGGCTCCAACTAAGTCAAATCTATGAAATAATGACTTTACAATATTACTAATAGCTAAACAAACTAAACCCAATGCCTAGATATGAATTTCTAAGCTTTCTTTCGAAAATCCAAAAATCAACCCCGAGCCCGCTTGGTCAAAACATGAGGTTCGAACCAATTCCATGTTTTCCATTCCCTCGTGAGCCCGGATATACAATTTGATTTCAAATTCGACCCCAAAATAAGGTCTAAATCAAAGAAAATTGAAAGCCCTAACTCTACTCTTTTCCCCCAATTTCAACCCTAGATTTCTTGATTTAGGAATAAGACTTCAATAGATGCTGATAAAAAATGAATGAAACGAGTTAGACAGTACTTACCCAAGAAGGTTTGGTGAAGAATCTCTCTAAAAGTTGCCTAGGGGTTCTGGAGAAAAGGAGCTCGTGTAAGTAATGAAGTAAATCTTATCACTAGTTCTGTTTTGAACATTTTAAATCACTAGGAAAAATTTCCTTATGCGATCGCAGAAGGGGGATTGTGAACGCATAGGGCAAGGGAGGCTGAGCATTACGATCGCGGGCAGATGAATGCGCTCGCATATGGGGTCAAGGTGGGGCTGGGCTTTTGTGAATTTTGATCGCAGATGGAAGGGTGCGATCGCATAGAATGAATTTGCTGAAGAACGCGATCGCATGGCCTACTACGTGATCGCATAGAACAAAACTGGGAGACTCAAAATTAAAAGTACGCAATCTCAGACATACCTATCCGATCACATCGAAGGAATAGCTGGGCATTGACTACATAAATTCTGCAACACTTCCTCTGACCAAAAACACCCCGAACCACCTCCGAATCACTCTCGAGCCCTCGGGGCTCCTAACCCAACACACGCACTAACTCAACAACATCCTACGAACTTAGACGTGCGATCAAATCACCCAAATAACATCATAAACAATGAATCAAACATCCAAGTCAACGCTTTTCTTTCAAACTTTTAAATTTTTAATTTTTGATATTTAGGTCTGAAACACGTCAAACGACGTCTGATTTCGACCAAACTACACAGAAACATCTTAAACCATAAATAAGACTTGTACGTGGCACCATAACCAAAACACAAGCCCGATACCAATACTTTCTAATCCATTTTCATTTCTAATTTTCATGTTTATTTCAGAAAAACAATTTATTTCAGAAATTTATTTCTAAGGCTCGAGACCTCAGATTTTGATTCTAGGCATACGAACGAGTCCCATATTTTTTTACGAACCCTCTGAAACATCCAATCACAGGCCAGGGACTGTTTACCCAAAATTTTGATCAAAGAGAACTTTAATCATATTAATATAAAAATTAATCAGTTTTTGCACAGAATTCATATTTATGTTTCCGGCTACCCGCCCGGACTGTGCACCACGACAACTAAAAGTGAGGTGTTCAAGGCCTCGAAAGCGCGAAAACGAGAGAAAATAGGTGATGACCTCTTTAGGTCGTCAAATTTTTCACCTCTAAAATAATCGTTTGTCCTCGAATGGACAAAAGAAAGAAGTACCTGAGTAGGGAAATAGATGAGGATAACGGCTATGCATATCAGACTTGGACTCCCAGGTCGATGCCTCAGGAGGCTAACCTCTCCACTGAACATGCACTGAAGGAAAACTTTTCGACCTCAACTGTCGAACTTGCCAGTCTAGAAGAGTTAGCGGCTCCTCCTCGTAAGATAGATCCTTGTCCAACTGGATAGTGCTGAAATCTAACAAGTGGGGGGGCGGGGATCGCCGTGATACCTCCGAAGCATGAATACGTGAAACACCAGATGCACGACTGTCAAGCTAGGTGGCAAGGCAAGTCTATAACCCATCTCTCCCACACGATCGAGAATCTCAAATGGACCAACCAACCTAGGGCTATGCTTTCCTTTCTTCCCGAATCTCATCACGCCCTTCATAGGAGACACTCGGAGCAGTACTCGCTTACCGACCATGAAAGCAACATCTCGAACCTTGCATTCTACATAATTCTTCTTCTTAGACTGAGCTGTATGAAGCCGCTCCTGAATGATCTTGACCTTATCCAAGGCCTCCTGAACTAAATATGTACCCAACAACCGAGCCTCTCCCGGTTAAAACCTCGCAACTGGTGACTGACACAACCTACCATACAACGCCTTATATGGAGCCATCTGAATGTTGGAGTCGTAGTTGTTGTTGTAGGCGAACTCTGCTTAAGGCAAAAACTGGTCCCACGAGCCTAAAAAATCAATGACACAGGCTCTGAGCATATCATCCAATATCTAAATCATCCACTCGGACTGTCCGTCCGTGTGAGGATGAAATGTTGTGCTCAACTCAACTCGGGTTCCCAACTCCCGTTGTACTGCACTCAAGAAGCGTGAGGTAAACTGCATACCTTGGTCCAATATGATAGATACCAGCACTCTATAAAGGCGAAAAATCTCTCTGATGTTGATCTTAGCAAACCTCTCAGATGAACAAGTGGCTACAACAGGAACAAAATGCGTTGACATGGTAAGCCTATCAATAATGACCCAAATTGCATTAAACGTCTTCCAGGTCATCGGAAGTCGAGTAATGAAATCCATGGTAATCCTCACCCACCCTGTCACGACCCAAACTGGAGGGCCATGACTAGCACCCAACCATACTTGTCGAGCACCAACGTACATTTTATCTAACCTTCTTTATTATCTCTTACAGCTGAGGAGATCAATACAAAATGGTAGACATGGATCCTGGACAACCAACAACAAAATATGATGTAATGAACCTACATAACCTGGGATGACCAGACATTCAAGAAACTATATATATATATATGGTACGAGCTACCACACTGCCATGAAAGTCTATACAACAAGAGCAAGCCGACAAGGCATACCAAACTATACATGAGTCGACATATGTCTATGAGCCTCTAAAGGAACATAAGAGCTGCAACATAGCCGGGACAGGGCCCCGACATACCCATAATATCTATAATAAAAATGCATACCAAGAGCAAGGCAAGTCCGGAGAGGGGATATCGCCAATCACTGCTGAACTGGACAACCTACTATGGTACGAGGGCTGCACCTGCCTGTCTATCAGGACCTACAGCACAACATGCAGCGTCCACAAATAAAAGGACGTCAGTACAAATAACGTACCGAGTATGTAAAGTAGGGACCATAAATATGAACAGTAATGTAAACATGGATAGAGAATATACAACCTGTAACATCTGAGTACCTCTGAGGGCTACTGACATGAAATGCTTGATACATATATAAAAATACATTAACTTTTAAAACATAGGCCTCTGTGGGCATCATCATCATCGTATCGTACCCGGCCGTAATAGGCTCGGTACAAATGTACCCGGCCATCTTAAGGCTCGGTAGATCGTACCCGGCCACGTGGAGCTCGGTAAAACCCAACTGATTAGTGGTTGCACAGTAGGTGCCGTACCCGACCGACTATAGCGTGGCTCAGTAGAGTAAAATAGATACATATATATAATGCATGCTCGACTCATGGAATTACGCTCTAAACCTTTTGGAGTGACGTAAGGTCAGTATCTTCTGTACACGTTATTAGGACTAACTCTTCACTATGAACCTTATAAGAATCAGGAAGTACCAACAACATTGATAACGTAAGAATAAGAGAAGTAACATTAACATCAATCGTTCTATAAGAGAGGAAACAATGTAAGTACTGCTAGCTTCTAAGAGTAGAGTATCTTTGGAAGCTCATTCATTACATTATGTATAATCGGAGTCGTGCAAAAGAAGAAAAGGTATAGACTCACATACCTTGTATTTATTTCCCAAATCCCAAGCAATGCAATTGTCACACCCCTTAGTCTACAATAAGAGAAACGATACTATCGTTATCATATAAGCATCATAGCCACTGTGTATCGACTACAACCTATTTTACGACAAACGGACAGCACCTCCCCTATATTTATGACTTCACACAATTCAAAACAATCACCAAACAGCCCAAAAAACATCAATAATAATCATATTGAGTCTTCAAAAATAGTCCACCAACCGATAACATTACTACCAAGCCTTTCGATATATATATTTCACAAGTTCTAGCTTCAATGACTTAGCCATAACTTGGATAATCTTAAATACATAGAGAGTAAGAGGTTCCTTACCTATATGCAAAAATAACAATAACAATTCAAATTTGACCTTAAATTGCCATGAAATATCCCTCAAATGCTGCCACAACAACAAGAAAACGAAATAGCGGTCAATTAGTATTTTTCGGCACTAGAATTGCTTTAGGAGGCTTGGAATTACCTAGGGTTGATATTAATAACATGAGGGAGTATTTAAAGAACATAAAAACTCTAAAACAACCTCTCACACGAGCTGGAACAACACCAAAATGAGAAACAACAAGAAGAACAAGAGACTTAATAGCGCCACTGAATTCTTGACACATGATTTGTGTTTTGTGCCCTTTGTTTGGGTCTTGAACCTTGAGAAAACCTTGAGAGGATTTTCCTAGGGTTCTAAGGACTGAAAATGGTGAAAATAAATTTCTTAAAACGGGTTGGTAGTGGCATATATAGGCCAAAAAATGTCTTAAACCACCTTAGTGGGCCCCCTGGAGAGGTGCTTGGCGCAGTCTCGCGAAAACGCGAATATCTCTCTACTCCGAGATCGTATCGAAGAACTGTTTAATGCGTTAGAAACTAGACTCATAAATATTCAATTTGGTTGTTAGATCAATCCATAATTCTTAGTAAATTTAGAGAAAAGCTTAGTAACATTTGACCTAATGATTAAGTAAAATTATGAACCTAAGTTGCGACAACTTTTATCGACTTTTGTCTCATAACTCATTTGACTTCAAGAATTATAATAGGGATATATGATTAAAATACCTTAAAACACTACCTTTTGAGTGTACAAAGAACCTCTAGGTTTATCCAAAAATACGACTGACAACATCTTGATTCGTTTAACTTCTAGTACTTGTTATCCCTTTATAACATTTAAGACCAATAGAATTAATATCTTATCATCTTAAAGATAATAATTTCATGGATTTATGTCGATTACCTTTTGGCATGAGCAAACATACGTTAAAATGGGTTGTAACACCCTCCCCTCCTTAGGAACATTGTCTATGGGGAGTCCAAATCATCGTGGATTCCAACGGAAATTTTTGATCAATTTCCCCCCGATAAAATTGTCGCTATCCAAACTTGCAAGCACTTAAGCCCAAAATATGGCCAGCTACGCAAAGCATTATGGACATTTATATATGCATATCCCTATTTGGTATTAAGGAAGATCATTCTCAAGTTATTGCTCAACTCATAGAGCCGTTTCACCTTCCAATGTATTCTTTGTTCCACCACCATCCTTGTTATCTTCATTTTAGAATAGATAAGGGTATTTAGACTTCATTTCCTCTTCTGCTTCCCATGTCATCTCTTCTACATTCTTGTTCCTCCACAATTCTTTGACGGAAGCTACATATTTTGTTCTCAGCTTGCGGACTTGTCGATCAAATATAGCCACAGGCACTTCCTCATATGATAGGTCCTTGGTAACTTATATATCTTTGATAGGGACGACCTGAGAAGGGTCTCCAATACATTTCCTTAACATAGATACATGAAATACCGGATGAAAAAATTCCAATTCGGATTGCAATTCTTACTCATAAACAACCTGTTCGACTCGTCGAAGAATTTTATATGGCCCGATATACCTTGTACTTAGCTTACCTTTCTTCCCAAAACGCATAGCACCCTTCATTGGTGAGATCCTCAGGAAAACCCAATCACCAACCTCAAACTCCACATTACGACGTCGGACATCGGAATAAGACTTTTGCCTGCTTTGTGCTGCCCTCAATCGCTCCTGTATCTCTTTCACCTTCTCAATGGCTTGGTGAATCAAATCTGGCCCCTATAATTTTGTTTCACCGACTTCGAACCATCCAACTGGTGATCTACATCTCCTCCCGTATAGTGTCTCGTATGGGGCCACTTTAATACTAGAATGGTAGCTATTATTGTAGGAGAATTCTATGAGTGGGAGATAGTCATCCCAATTCCCCTTAAAATCTAGAACGCATGCTTGTAGCATATCTTCCAGTGTCTGAATGGTACGTTCAGCCTGTTCGTCTGTCTGCGGATGAAATGTGGTGTTGAGATTCACTTGTGTGCCTAAACCCTTTTGAAAAGACCTCCAAAAGTTAGCTGTAAATTGAGCTCACCGGTCTGATATAATAGATACCGGCACACCATGAAGCCTAACAATTTCCTTGATATACAACTTCACATAATCTTCAGCCGTGTAAGTTGTCTTAACTGGCGGAAAATGGGCACATTTTGTAAATCGATCAACTATCACCCAGATGGAGTCAAACTTATGATAAGTGCAAGGTAACCCAATAACAAAGTCCACATTAATCACCTCCCATTTCCAGGTTGGAATCTCTATATTCTGAAGCAATCCACCGGGTTTCTAATGTTCTATCTTTACTTGTTGACAATTGGGACACTGGGCTACAAATTCTGCAATAGACTTCTTCATATTATCCCACCAATACTGCTCCTTGACATCATGATACGTCATTGTCGAGCCGGGATGGATGGAATATCGAGATTGATGAATCTCATTCATAATCTTCTCTCGCAACCCTGACACATTAGGCACACATAATCGGCCCTAGTATCTCAGTTCCCCATCTCCTATGATCTCAAAAGCCGTAACTTTACACTGCTGAATGATCTCTCTCAATCGTACTAGGATAAGATCTTCATATTGCCGTGTTTTTACCTCGGCTACCAAAGATGATTCTGATGTATTCTGTACAGTAACACCTCCGTCATCAGAGTCTAACAATGTGATTCTCATATTGGCTAGATAATGAAGGTCTTTAGTCAACCCCCATCTACCTGCATCAATGTGTGCTAAACTTCCCATTGACTTACGGTTGAGAGAGTCTGACACAACATTGGCTTTACCGGGATGATATAATATCTCGACGTCATAGTCTTTCAGTAATTCAAGCCACCTACGCTGCCTCATATTCAACTCTTTCTTCTTGAAGATGTATTGTAAACTCTTGTGATCTGTGTAGATGTCAACATGGACGTTGTATAAGTAGTGCTGCCATATCTTAAAAGCATATATTACTGCAGCCAATTCCAAATGATGGGTTGGATAATTATTTTCATGCTTCTTCAATTGTCTTGATGCATAAGCAATCACCTTCCCATGCTGCATCAATACGCACCCCAAACTTATACCTGAGGCATCACAATATACCACATAACCTTCTGTTTCTTCAGGGAGAGTAAGCACTGGTATGGATGTCAATCAATTCTTCAGCTCTTGAAAACTACGTTTACAAGAGTTAGACCACTGGAATTTGGTAGCTTTCTGTGTTAACTTAGTCAATGGTGATGATATGGAGGAAAACCCTTCTACAAACCGCCTATTATATCCTGCTAACCTTAGGAAGTTGCGGACTTCTGATGGTGTTGTAGGTCTCGACCAATTCTTTACTACATCGATCTTCTGAGGTCAACACTAATACCCTCATCATATATCACATGGCTAAGGAATGCTACTGAGTTCAGCCAGAATTCACATTTGGAGAGCTTAGCATATAATTTACGATCATGAAGCGTCTGTAGTACTATTCGCAAGTGGCCCGCATGTTCCGCCTCTGAAGGAGAATGTCATCAATGAATACAATCACGAACACATCAAGATAGGGCCTCAATACAGTATTGATGAGATCGATAAAAGCAGCTGGGGCATTTGTTAGCCCGAACGACATCACCAAGAACTCAAAGTGCCCATATCTTGTTCGGAAGGCCGTATTTGGAATATCCTTCTCCTTATCCCTCACCTGATGATGCCCTGAACATAAGTCAATCTTGGATAAATACTTGGCACCCTGGAGTTGGTCAAACAAAATCGTCAATTCTTGGAAGTGGATACATGTTTTTTATAGTAACCTTATTCAACTGTCGATAGTCTATACACATCCGTAACGACCCGTCTTTCTTCCGCACGAATAGGACTGGCGCACCCCAAGGTGAAGTGCTAGGCCTAATGAAGCCCTTATCCAGCAGGTCTTTAAACTACGATTTAAGCTATCACAACTCTGCCGGGGCCATTCTGTCTTGAGGGATAGAGATCGATTGAGTTTCAGACAACACATTAATGCTAAACTCAATCTCCCTTTTAGGAGGAAGGCTTGGGAGTTCATCTAGGAAAACATCTAGAAATTCATTGACCACGGGGATTGATTGTAGAGTAGGCGGCGTCGCCTCCACATCCCTAACACGAACGAGATGATAAATTTAACTTTTGAGATCATTTCCTTGCCTTAAGATAGGAATTAAACCTACCTTTGGTGTAGCAATGTTCCCCTTCCATTAAATGATAGGTTCTCCTAGAAATTGAAACCTAACCATCTTCGTACGACAGTCAACATTTGCATAGCATAAGGCCAACCAGTCCATTGCCATTATCACATCAAAATCAACCATTTATAACTCAAATAAATTTTCTGAGGTTTGACGACTATAAATCATTACAGTATAACATCTATATACCCTTCTAGCAATCGCAGAATCTTCTATCGGAGTAGATACCAGAAGGGGTTTACTTATATATTCATGTTCAATGCCAAACTTATTAGCCATAAAGGGTGTAACATATGATAATGTAGATCCCGGATCAATCAACGTGTATACATCATAAGAAAACACAGACAATATACCTGTAACAACATCTGGAGATGACTCGAGATCCTGTCGACCTACTAGAGCATAGGTTCGATTTTGAGCACCACTTGAACTCGGCACTACACCTCTACCTCTACCACGACCTGTCCACTGCTGAAAACCCCGTGCTGAAGGTCGAACTGAAGAGGAAGAACCAGAAACAGATCCAGTCGGCTAAGCTATACCATCACCTCCCCTGTTAGGACAATCCCGCATCATATGGCCTGGCTGTCCACATGAATAGCATGTATCAAAACCTCCACGGCACAATCCAAAGTGGGAATCGCTGCACTAATCAAACCATGGTGTTGGGGGTCTCATATGACTAGTATCTATGTGCTGTTGCAAGCCAGATGCCTGTGAACTCATACTTGAACCAGAATAGGATCGATCATGTTGAGGTCTCTGAAACTGTGGAGGAGCACTAGCTACAGATGGCGCTGAACTCTTCGAAGAATGGGGACTGACACTGCCTCTGACTTCATCAGAATACCTTGCAAATCTCGCCCTCATATGCTGGCCGCTATCCTGCTCCCTATCTTCCCTCTGCTGGCGCTTACAATCCTCTAGGGTCTGGCCATAAGCCTGCATTCGAGAAATATCCATGCCCTCTACCAAGGAGGTTGTTGTGCACTCATTTATCAAATGTGGTCCCAACCCGTTCACGAACAAATGCACCCTATCACTCATCTCGGCCACCATATGGGGAGCATACCTTGCTAGAGAATCAAACTGCATACTGTACTCTCGCACATTCATATTACCTTGTCTAAGGTTCAAGAACTTATTAGCTCTAGCTCGTCGTATCTCAACGGGCAAGTAATGACGAAGAAAAGCCTCAGAAAATTCCTTCCACACTGCTGGAGGAGCGTTCGGACCCCTGGATCTCTCCCAACTATCATACCACATGCATAACCCGTAGTGTACAATGAACCTGGTCAATAAAGTCCGCGGGTTCTCCTTGGGGTCTGATCCGGTAAACATTGGGGGCCTAAATTAATAAAATCACGAACTCTCGTACTAGCTGGTTTATAACCAGCACCTATATTCTCACTCTGAGCCTGAGGCGCCACCAAGCTGGTCAATAACTGCAAAAAACTCTGCATATCCTGATCTGTAGTGCAAGATGGGGGAACTGGAGGTGCTGGGTTCCTCCTAATATCCCCTGCAAGAGACGCAGTAGATGGGCCATGAGACGGAATCTCGCTCTGAGCCTCACTTTGTCCTGCTCTGGCTTGGGGCACCTGACTGGAACCCTCTCCCAAAGCTGTATCAAGCCGTCTACTAATTGTTTGCTTCCTAGTCGAAGGCATCTCTAAAAGAAAACAAGGTTAATATTGTAGATGAACACTTACGACTCAACTCTACGCACGATCTAGATTAAGGAAGAAGGTAACAACCCTAGATGTCATATAGCCTCTAGATTATAAATGTGGCGCGCTACACACCTATAATTAAGACTCTACCAAACACGGCTCATAGACAATCCCTAGGATAGACTTACTATGATACCAAGTTTGTGACGACCCAAACTGGAGGGCCATGACTAGCACCAGACCATACTTGCCGAGCACCAACATACATTTTATCTAACCTTTTTTATTATCTCTTAGGGCTGAGGAGATCGATATAAATTGTAGACATAGATCCTGGACAACCAACAATAAAATATGATGGCATGAACCTACATAACCTGGTATGACCAGACATTCAAGAAACTATATATATACGGTACAAGCTACCATGCTGTCATGAAAGGCTATACAACAACAACCAGCCGACAAGGCAAACCAAACTATACATGAGGTGACACCTGTCTATGAGCCTCTAAAGGAACATAAGTGCTGAAACATAGCCGGAACAGGGCACCGACATACCCATAATGTCTATAAAAAAATGCATACCAAGACCAAGGCAAGTCCGGAAAAGGGATATCGCCAATCACCGCTGAACTGGACAGCCTACTGTTGTAAAGAGTCTGCACATGCCTGTCTATCAGGACCTGCAGCACAACATGCAGCGTCCACAAATAAAAGGACGTTAGTACGAATAATGTACTGATTATGTAAGGCAGGGAACCATAAATATGAACAGTAATGTAAACATGGATAGAGAATATACAACCTGTAATATCTGAGTACCTCTGAGGGCTACTGACATGAAATGCATGATACATATGTATAAATACATAAACTTTTAAAACATACGCCTCTGTGGGCATCATTATTATCATATCGTACCCGGCCGTAATAGGCTTGGTAAAAATGTTCCCGGCCATCATATGGCTCGGTGGATCGTACCCGGCCATGTGGAGCTCGGTAAAACCCAACTGATCAGTGATTGCATAGTAGGTTCCGTACCTGGCCGACTATCGCGTGGCTTGGTAGAGCAAAATAGATACATATATATAATGCATGCTCGACTCATGGAATCACGCTCTAAACCTTTTGGAGTGACGTAAGGTCACTATCCTCTGTACACGTTATTAGGACTAACTCTTCACTATGAAATTCTTAAGAATCAGGAAGTACCAACAACATTGATAACATAAGAATAAGAGAAGCAACACTAACATCAACCGTTCCAAAAGAGGGTAAACAATGTAAGTACTGCTAGCTTCTAAGAGTAGAGTATCTTGGAAGCTCATTACATTATGTATAATCGGAGTCGTGCAAAAGAATGAAAGGTATAGCCTCACATACCTTGTATATATTGCCAATATCTCAAGCTATACAGTTGTCACACCCCTTAGTCTACAATAAGAGAAACAATACTATCATTATCATATAAGCATCATAGCCATTGTGTATCGACCACAACCTATTTTAGGACAAACGGATAGCACCTCCCCTAAATTTATGACTTCACACCATTCAAAACAATCACCAAACAGCCCAAACAACATCATCATATTGAGTCTTCCAAAATAGTCCACCAACCGATAACATCACTACCAAGCCTTTCGATATATATATTTCACAAGTTCTAGCATCAATGACTTAGCCACAACTTGGATAATCTTAAATACATAGAGAGTAAGAGGTTCCTTACATTTATACAGAAATAACAATAACAACTCCAATTTGACCTTAAATTACCATGAAATATCCCTCCAATGCTGCCACAACAACAAGAAAACGAAACTAGCGGTCAATTAGTATTTTTCGGTACTAGAATTGCTTTAGGAGTCTTGAAATAACCTAGGGTTGATATTAATAACACGAGGGAGTATTTACAGAACATAAACCCTCTAATACAATCTCCCACACGAGCTGGAAAAACACCAAAATGAGCAACAACAAGAAGAACAAGAGACTTACTAGCACCACGAAATTCCCGACACTTGATTTGTGTTGTTTGCCCTTTGTTTGGGTCTTGAACCATGAGAGAACCTTGAGAGGTTGTTCCTAGGGTTCTATGGTCTGAAAATAGTGAAAATAAATGAATTAAAACGGGTTGTAAGTGGCTTATATAGGCCAAAATGTCTTAAATCACCTTAGTGGTCCCCATGGAGAGGTGCTTGGCATAGTCTCGCGAAAACGCTAATATCTCTCTACTCCGAGATAGTATCGATGAACGGGTTAATACGTTAGAACTAGACTCATAGATCTTCAATTTGGTGGTTAGATCAATCCATAATTCTTATTTGGGACAAAAGCTTAGTAACATTTGACCTAATGTTTAAGTAAAATTATGAAACTAAGTTGCGATAACTTTTGTCAACTTTGTCTCATAACTCATTTGACTTCAAGACTTATAATACGGATATTATATGATTAGAATACCTTAAAACACTACTTCTTGAGTGTACTAAGCACCTCTAGGTTTATCCGAAAGTACGACTGAGGACATCTTTGATTCGTTTAACTTCAATTACTTGGTATCCAGCAATATACACCTTTGTATCATTTAAGACCAATAGAATTAACTTCTTATCATCTTAAAGATAATCCTTTCATGGATTTATGTCGATTACCTTATGGAATAAGATAACATACGTGAATATAGGTTGTAACACTCCCAGTCGGGAAGCCCAATCCTCTGTAACAAACCACCAAGCCTTTGATGCTCATACCACATATGCAACTATATCTTAATTTATTCTACGCCACCAATAGTGTTGCCTCAGATCTTGATGCATCCTCGCGGTGCCTGGATGAATAGATACCGAGAACTATGGGCCTCTGCTAAGATCAACTCTCGAACCCGATCAACATTGGGAAAACAAACTCGCCCCTACAACTTCAAAACACCATCATCATCTAAGGTCACCTTCTTGGAACCTCCACGCTGCACCGTTTCTCTCAAGACACACAAGTTGGGGATCATCAAACTACTGATCACGAATACGCTCCAATAATGAAGAACGAGTTACCGTGCAAGCTAGCACTCTGCTAGGCTCAAAGATATACAATCTCAGGAACTGATTGGCCAAGGCGTTAACATCCAAAGCATCCAGTCTCTGGCTGACCTGAATATAAGCAAGACTACCCATGCCGGCGGATATCCTGCTTAATGCATCGATCACCACATTGGCCCTCCCCGATTGATACAAGATAGTAATATCATAATCCTTTGGCAATTCCAACCACCTCCTCTGCCTCAAATTCAACTCCTTCTGCTTGAACAGATACTGAAAACTCTTATTATCAATGTACACCTCACACGTCACACCATATAGATAATGTCTCAAAATCTTCAAAGCATGAACAATGGTCGCCAACTTTAGATCATGAACTGGATAATTCTTCTCATGGATCTTCAACTACCTCGAAGCATAAGCAATGACTCTGCCATTCTACATCAATACTGCAAAGAGACCAATACGGGAAGTATCACAATAGACTGTATAAGGCCCTGAACCTGTGGGCAAAACCAATACATGTACCGTAGTCAGAGCTGTCTTGAGCTTCTGAAAGCGTGCTTCACACTCATCCAACCATCTAAACTAGGAACCCTTCTGGGTCAATCTGGTCATCAGGGTTGCAATAGATGAAAACCCCTCCACGAACCGACAGTAGTAGCCTGCGTAACCCAAGAAACTCCAAATCTCTATTGCTGATGCTGGTTGAGGCCAGTTCTTGACTACCTCAATCTTCTTCGGGTCCACCTGAATACCCTATGCTGATACAACATGACCCAGAAATGCAACCGAATTCAACCAGAACTCACACTTCGAAAACTTGGCATATAATTGACTATCCTTCATAGTATGAAGAACCACTCTGAGATGCTGCTCGTGCTCCTCCTGACTGCGGGAGTATATCAGGATATTATCAATAAAAACTATCACAAACAAGTCCAAATAAGGTCTGAAAACTCAGCTCATCAACTCCATAAATGTTGCTGGGGCATTGGTTAACCTAAATGACATGACCAGGAACTCATAATTCCCAAACCGAGTGCGAAATGTTGTCTTAGGGACATCATATGCCCTAATCCTCAGCTGATGGTAGCTAGATCACAAATCTATCTTTTAAAACACCTTTGCACCTTGAAGTTGGTCAACCAAATCATCAATCCTCGATAGTGGATACTTGTTCTTTATTGTCACCTTGTTTAAATGGGGTAACCAATGCACATCCTCATCGACCCATCCTTTTACTTCACAAATAACACCAGTGCACCCCAAGGTGATGCACTAGGTCTAATGAAACCCTTCTCAAGAAAATCATGCAACTGATTCTTTAACTCTTTCAACTCTGGCGGAGCCATGCAATATAGTGGTCTAAAAGAAAAACATCGGGGAACTCCCATACAATAGGAACCGAATCAATAGGCATCTCTAACAAAGGACAAAATAGTACCTATAATAACAACATCTGATGACTCAGCCTCTGGCCTGGCTGGAAGAGCATAACACTGGGGCTAAGTTCCACCCCCTAAAAAATGTCTCTAGGACGATCGGCTACTGGCTCACCCCTACCTCTGGCGGTCCGAGCTCCACCTCTATGATCCCTACCGCTATCTCTATGACCATAACCCCTGCCTCTAGCTAGCTGGGAAGGCTGTGGAACAACGGGTGCCAGAATCATAGGACAAGGAACCTGATGCTGAGAGCTGTCAGAAGCTCGAGGGCAATACCTGGAAATGTGCCTCGTGTCCCCACACGTGTAACAAGCCCTCGACTGCTGAGTATACTGTAGTGGTGGTTTGCCGATTAGTGTTGATGGTGAACTGAAAAGCTGCTGGTCAGAATATTGCGGCAGAGAACCACGGCCACCTGAAGTACCATGTGAGACCTATAGGGCTAATTGAAAGGGCCTCGGAGGATGGCCTCTAACATGAGAATCTCTACCTCTAGACGAGGTACCATTAAATCTACATGCATGACGAGGCCTCTTATCAGACCCATGACCACCTCCCTATGTAAGTGCCATCTCTATCTTGCAGGCCACATTGGCCGCCTCCTGAAAAGAAATCTCACTCCTAGTTCCCATAGCCATCTGGAGACGGATCGGCTGAATCAATCCATCAATAAACCTCCGCATCCTCTCTCTCTCTCAGTGGGGAGTGTAATAATAACACGACATGCTGGATAAATGAATCGGGTATCATACTGTGTGACTGTCATAGAGCCATGTTGAAGGTGCTCGAACTGCCTGCGAAGAGCCTATCGCTGAGTGACTGGGAGAAACTTCACCAAAAACAACATTGCAAACTGGTCTCAAGTCAATGACGGCGACCCTGCTAGTCTAGATAAACAATCCACCAAGTCTTGGCGGATCCTGCTAGTCGAAAGGTTGCGAAGTAGACCCCATCGGTCTCCACAATACCCATAGTCCGGAGAACCTTATAGCAGCTGAATGAAAAATCCTGGGGTCCTCTATAGAAGCACCACTGAATGTGGTGGTGAAGAGCTTGGTGGACCTATTAAGTCTCCACTCTGCGGACATCGCCGCACCATCACCGGTCTGAGCCGCAATACCTGGCTGAACACAGCTGGCTGAACCGTTGGAACCTGAGCTTGAGGAGCTACCTGCTCTAGAGTGTGAGTAGTGGGAGTCAGAGCTCCTCAACCAACATGAGAAGTGGCTGGTGCTACTGGAAGTAAACCCGCTTTAGTAACGCTCTCCATAAAGCCTACCAATATGACTAAAGCATCCTGAAGTACTGGGGTGGCTATGAACCCCTCTAGGACCTGAGCTGGGACCACCAGAGCTGATGGGGCTGGAACCTCCTCATCATATCAACATGAGGCTCCACCTCTGGAATTACTACTTGGGGCTCAGCACTGCCCCTGCCTCGGCCTCTAGCACGGTCTCGGCCTTGCCCTCTACCCTTCGTAGGAGCTACTGCTGGGGCCTCGGGCTGCTGTATGGTGGAAGAGAAATCATGTGTTCTCGCCATCTGCAAAAGAAACATACTAGAAAGACAATCAGTATTTAAGAAACAGAATCACACGATAAGAAAGAACAAAGTGAAATTTTTCCTAACTCTGTCGCCTCTACGGATGAATATAGACGTCTCCCTACCAATCCTTCAGACTCTACCGAGTTTGTCCGTGAGTTGTGAGACATATGTAACCTAGTGCTCTGATACCAACTTGTCATGACACGAAGTTCCCACCTAATGAGTCGTGATGGCGCCTAATATTAGGAGCTAGGAAAGCCAATTAAATAAATGCTTCTTTTTACATCCTCAACAATACAACGAAAAGTGAGACAATTAAATAAAAGCGGATGTCTTAAAACATAAATAACCGAAAAAAGTGCAGAAGTTCAAATACAACTCTACCCAGATCTGGTGTCACTAGCTCATGAACATCTAGAGAGTGCTAAAAGCAAAGTCCTAATAAAAGTACAATGTTGTTTGTTCTGGCACAAATATAACAAGGGAAGATAAAGTGGAAGAGACTTCGGGCCATGCAGACTCCAGCAAGGCTAACTCGGGAATCTCTTGAATGAAGTCAGCTCCCAATGCTCTTACTGTGGTCCACAAGCTGCCCCGACTCCATAATGTGTGCAAGAAGATGCACAGAGTGTAGCATCAGCACAACCGACCCCATGTGCTGGTAAGTGCAGGCCTAAGCCCCGGCGAAGTAGTTACGAGGCTAGACAGGACTACCAATATATGTGTATATATATATAATATATATATATATATATATATATATATATATATATATATATATATATATATATATATATATATATATATATATATATATATATACAAGTATAACAAAAATAACAGTGGAAAATAATAATGAAGACTTTGAGGGGAACATGCTTTTGGGGGTAACAGATAAAACATAACAACAAGGATATATAAGGAAACTACAACTGATTCCTTATAACACAGAATAAGTGGTCGGTGTGCCACACGATCCCATTTCATAATATGTATAAGTGGTCGATATGCCACATACCATTTCATAATATATAAGTGGTCGATGTGCCACATGATCCCATTTCATAATATGTAAAAGTGGTCGGCGTGGCACACAATCCCATTTCATAATATATAAGTGATCAGTGTGCCACACAATCGCATTTCATATTATATAAGTGGTCGGCGTTCCACACAATTCCATTTTATAATATATAATGGTTTCCTGGCAAGGGAACAAGTATCAATTTGACTATCCCGACAAGGGAGAATACAAGAAAACGGTCAATTCCCAGCAAGGGAGGAACAACAATAACGTACACGACCCGGTATGGGAGATATTCAACATACGAGAATTGCCAGGCAAGGGGATAATTAAATCTCTTTCTCTTTTGTCCATTTCTTACTCCCTAATCATGTCATCAGTTGAGCCAACGCTCTGAGGAGTTTACAATTAAGAATTCCTTTTCCTACTCTTCGCATTATGTAAAAACCATCAAATAAACAAGGAAGAGACAACATAATCCCAAATAAGCACAAATAAGGACTCACGGTTATGCTAGACACCGGTGTATAGATACTCATCACCATGCCTATGTAGAAAATCATTCTATCCATGATATGTGCGCTTTGGTTGTACTAGCATGATTTTCAGGTATAGGTTTTTGATGAATGACAAACAATGAAGTCAACTTGTTAAACAATGTTATTGTATGACAAACAATGAAGATGCTTTAGCAATCAATCAAGATTGAATGCCGAGAAGCATATTGATGAATAGATTACATGGAAAAGCCAAGACGAGCTCAAAAGTTCAAGACCAAAGACCCAAGGCATAGGTCGCTAGGTAGAACCAATGTAAGAGCAACATTTAAGTTATCTCGTCTTTTGGCTCAACATAGGTCATCATTAATATGCATAAAATCATTTTATTAAATCATATATATCATAAACATTTTTAATATACTTCAAACAAAATGATTTTAACGTCTTCATTTTAACCAAAATGGTTTCTGAAGTAAGTTTTCGATTATGGTATATTCTGGTATATTCTAGTATACTCCAGCTTTGACTCTGGTATACTCTGGTATATTCCAGCTTTGCTGGAAATTCCGCAAGGCAACATAATCGATTATGTGATTGGAATAATCGATTATTTCACTATCCGTTGCCTTCCCAACGTTCCGTTTTATGAACGTTGAGAAGATAATCGATTATGCAAAGTGGATAATCGATTATCTTACATAAAATCAGCATAATTGATTGTCAATTAAGCAACGGACATACAACTTCTAACACCTATTAATAGAGGTCTTTTGAGCTGATTTTAAACACACAACACCTCTCATTGTTCATATACATATTGATATTATTTGGGCATCATTTTAGAGCTTTTGTTGAGCCATTTGAGAGACAACTTTGAGTTGTTCATAGAGCTAATCTTGTATCTCTTTATCTATTCTTTTTAGAGAGTTCTTGTTGTAATAGAGAAAGGTGTTTGAGAAGACCATATCTTCTCATTGATTGTCGGGTTTGCTAAGTACCCTCAATCTTAGTGTGTGAAGTTTTGTGGTGCGGTATCCACGAGCAAGGTGAAGTCTTGAGGTGCGATATCTTCGAGCAAGTTGAAGTCTTGTAAAGTGTACATCTACGAGCAAGTGTAATGGTTTGTTAGGCACCCATAAGCTTAACGGAGTTAGTGGAAACTCGAGAGAGTCTCTCGGGGACTGGACTAACCACACGTTGTGGTGAACCAGTATAAATTCGGTGTGTTCTTTCCTTACTATTTTAATTACAGCATTTACTTTACTCCTGCAATTTTAATTCCGCAATATTTATCAATATTCTCGTGCCGCACTATTCACCCCCCTCTAGTGACGGGCATAAATACTAACAATTGGTATCAAAGCCTAACTCTCTGAAAGCCTTAACCGGTTGAGAGAACGATATATATTTTTTGTTGAGAATATTGAACGCAGGAATGATGAGCAAAGGACACTCCACCTATAGGCCTCCACTATTTCACGGAACAAATTACACATATTGGAAAGAGCGGATGAGAATCTTCATCCAATCAAATAACTTTCGCTTGTGGCAAATCATCAAGAACGGTGAACAAATGCCAACAAAGAAAGTTGGGGAAACCACGGTTCCAAAGGAGGAAGATGAATATGATGCAGAGGACGTAAAGAAAGTTGAAAATTACGCAAAGGCCGTCAACTTATTATATTGTGCGGTGAATCCGGATGACTATCGGAAGATTTCTTGCTGCACAACCGCCAAGGAGATGTGGGATAAACTCGAGATCACTTATGAAGGTACGTCTCAAGTCCGAGAATCTAAAGTTGATTTTCTAACGCATGAATATGAACTCTTTAAAATGAGGGAGAAAGAACCCATCGGTATTATGTTCGAACGATTCTCAAAAATCGTCAACTATCTTCATGCTCTCGGGAAAGTGTACACGAACAAAGATCTTGTTCAAAAAATCCTACGGAGTCTCACTCCCGAATGGCGTTCCAAAGCCAATGCCATCCAAGAGTCGGTAGGAATCATGGATGTCACAATTGATGGACAAAGAGGTAACCTCGTAACTTATGAAAGCACAATTCTTAATCCCTATCTTAGAAGTAAAAATTCGAATATTGCCTTCAAAGCCTCATCTTCTAAAAGAGTAGAGGTAAGTGATTCGGAAAGCGATGATGATAGTATTTCCAATGATATAATTGAAAAGTTTTATAAGTTTATGAAGAAGGAAATAAAGAAGGAAGAACCAAGTCCTTCATGCCAAAATTGTGGAAAACTTGGCCACACCAAATCACATTGTCCAAAACCCAAGGACAAGAAAAAGAAGAAACACCATAGGCGCGTGACATGGGATTCGGACAGCTCGGGCGATGAAACTGCCGCAATATGCCTCATGGCCAACGAGGAAGAAGAGGTAAGTAATTCTAACTCTTACTCGTTTGAAGAAATGCAAAATGCCTATGATGAATTATATGGTGAATTTATTAGAGCTTCCAAAACCATAAAAGAATTGAAGAAAACAATTTCTTTGAAAGAAAAAGATTTTGAAAAACAACTTTCTTTAAAAGAAAAAGATTTTGAAAAATTGACTCGTGATAATGAGAAGTTAGAAGAAGAAAATAAATTTTTAGAAAATGATAATATTGATCTTAAAAATAAAATTAAGGAAATGAATGAAGCCTCTTCAATTGATCAAAGTTCCAATTGTTCTTCCTGTAGTTCTTTGAAAATAGAGAACATAGAACTTAGGAACACACTAGAAAAACGTAGTGTTGATGATCCTAAAACAATTGAAGAAATTAAGAAGAATATTAGAAAGGATGATAGAAATGAAGTTGGACCACCTAGAAATAATTCTAGGAACTTCACTAATGAGTCTAAAATTAATCATTTTAGACCACCTTGAAACGACTCTAGGAATTTTGTTAATGAGTCTAGAATGAATAATTCTAGACCACCTAGAAATAACTCTAGGAATCGCAATACGTCTAAGAATAACGACTTTAGATCACCTAGAACATTTTTGGCTCAACCAAGACATATGCACAACCCGAATGTTATATGTCATTATTGCAACCGGGTAGGACACATTGCGCCCGTATGTTTTGCAAAACATAGAGATTTATCTTTTGACTATGATTATTATTTGCCTAACCCCCAAGGACCCAAAAGTGCCTGGGTACCGAAAACCTATTTTTTGGTACGTTTGCAGGTGTGCTTGAAGACTACAATATCGTAGTAGATGCACCAAGCACGAAACCTTATTGCATCAAGGGGGAATATCGGTTAGTTATCATATTTTTGATAAAAACATAATAGTTGATATGTGTTAACAATTAATATATCATTGTTAACAATGTATATTAATTATTTTTGTTGATTCATGATTTGATAACTCTTATCTTGAATAACAATTGGTATCAATTATTTTTGTTAAAAATAATGATTGATTCATGTTTTGATGAATATTTTTTTGGTTTGAATAACAGTTGATATATTCTTGAAAAATAAATGATTCATGTTTTTAATACAACTATTGGTTTGTTAAAAATTAACTGTTGATATGTTCTTAAGTAATATGATTTGCGAAAAATAACCGTTATTATGGTTGTTATGTTTTTACTAACATTTGGTATTATTTCATGTTGGTATGATTTTTTAGATATCGTCAATGTATATTCCTCATTGTATTTCCTATTTTATTCTTGACACTAACAATTGATATACCCAAAAGGGGGAAGTATCGAAAGGGGAAAGTAGCCTTTGTATACTCTTCTTTTCGCTAATGCCAAAAGGGGGAAGAAATTAGGCGATATGCATCAAATAAGGGGGAATGAATCTACGTTATAGTATGCCTTATTTGAGGGGGAATTATCATTAAGGGGAATAGTTTGCATGAATTGTATGTTGAGATATAGCATGAATTTAGGGGAAATCCGATATGCATATCTCCTGTTGTTTGTCATTATCAAAAAGGGGGAAATTGTAGAAAATCATTCTATCCATGATATGTGCGCTTTGGTTGTACTAGCATGATTTTCAGGTATAGGTTTTGATGAATGACAAACAATGAAGTCAACTTGTTAAACAACGTTATTGTATGACAAACAATGAAGATGCATTAGCAAACAATCAAAATTGAATGCCGAGAAGCATATTGATGAATGGATTGCATGGAAAAGCCAAGACGAGCTCAAAAGTTCAAGATCGAAGACCCAAGGCATAGGTCGCTAGGTAGAACCAATGTAAGAGCCACGTTTAAGTTATCTCGTCTTTTGGCTCAACATAGGTCATCATTAATATGCATAAAATCATTTTATTAAATCATATATATCATAAACATTTTTAATATACTTCAAACAAAATGATTATAACGTCTTCGTTTTAACCAAAATGGTTTTTGAAGTAAGTTTTCGATTATGGTATATTCTGGTATATTCTGGTATACTCCAGCTTTGATTCTGGTATACTCTGGTATATTCCAGCTTTGCTGGAAATTCCGCAAGGCAACATAGTCGATTATGTGATTGGAATAGTCGATTATTTCACTATCCTTTGCCTTCCCAACGTTCCGTTTTATGAACGTTGAGAAGATAATCGATTATGCAAAGTGGATAATCGATTATCTTACATAAATCAGCATAATTGATTGTCAATTAAGCAACGGACATACAACTTCTAACACCTATAAATAGAGGTCTTTTGAGCTGATTTTAAAAACACAACACCTCTCATTGTTCATATACATATTGATATTATTTGGGCATCATTTTAGAGCTTTTGCTGAGCCATTTGAGAGACAACTTTGAGTTGTTCATAGAGCTAATCTTGTATCTCTTTATCTACTCTTTTTAGAGAGTTCTTGTTGTAAAAGAGAAAGGTGTTTGAGAAGACCATATCTTCTCATTGATTGTCGGGTTTGCTAAGTACCCTCAGTCTTAGTGTGTGAAGTCTTGTGGTGCGGTATCCACGAGCAAGGTGAAGTCTTGAGGTGCGGTATCCTCGAGCAAGTTGAAGTCTTGTAGAGTGTACATCTACGAGCAAGTGTAACGGTTTGTTAGGCACCCGTAAGCTTAACGGAGTTAGTGGAAATTCGAGAGAGTCTCTCGAGGACTGGACTAACCACACGTTGTGGTGAACCAGTATAAATTCGGTGTGTTCTTTCCTTACTATTTTAATTACAGCATTTACTTTACTCCTGCAATTTTAATTCCGCAATATTTATCAATATTCTTGTGCCGCATTATTCACCCCCCCTCTAGTGACGGGCATAAATACTAACAGCCTATACACCATACTCAACTTTTAGAAGTTAGCAAACAATACTCTAATCCTATTCACTCAAGCCAAAATTAGATCAAACACTCACCGCAAATGCTCCAAACTCAACTCAAGCCTCTAGTATAGCTTTACCCCTCGAATTCGGCTCCAACTCAGTCAAATCTATGTAATAATGACTTTACAATATTAATATTATCTAACCAAACTAAACCCAATGCCTAGATATGAATTTCTATGATTTCTTCTCAAAATCCAAAAATCTACCCCAGGCCCACTTGGCCAAACACGAGGTTCAGACCAATTCCATGTTACCCATTCCCCCACGCGCCTGGATATACAATCTGTTTTCAAATTCGACCCAAGACGAGGTCGAAATCAAAGAAAATCGAAAAGCCTTAAACTCTACCATTTTTCCCTAATTTCAATCCTAGATTTCATGATTTAGACCTAAAACTTCAATAGATGATGATAGAAAATAAAGTAAACGAGTTAGATAGTACTTACCTAAGAAGGCTTGGTGAAGAATCACTCTAAAAGTCGCCTAGGGGCTGTGAAGAAGAAGAGCTCGTGTGAAAAATGGAGTAAATCCCATCACTGGTTTTGTTTTAAACATTTTAAATCACTAGGCAAAATTGCCTATGCGATCGCGGAAGGGGGATTGCGATCGCATAGGGTAAGTCTGGCTGGGCACCGTGATCGTGGGTAGATAAACGCAATCGCATAGAGGGTCAAGGTGGGGCTGGGCTTTCGTACATTGCGATCGCAGAAGGAAGGGTGCTATCACATAGAATGAATTTGCCAAAGTACGTGATCGCATGGCCTATTACGCGATCACATAGAACAAAACTGGGCAACTCAAAATTAACACTATGCGATCACAGACATACCTATGTGATCGCATAGAAGGAATGTTGGGGAATAACTGCAGAAATTCTGCAAAACTTCCTATGACCAAAAACACCTCGAACCACCTCCGAATCGCTCCCAAGCCCTCGAGGCTCCTAACTAAACATACACTAACTCAACAACATCTTACGAACTTAACCGTGCGATTAAATCGTCAAATAACATCATAAACAAGGAATCAAACCTCCAAATCTACACTTTTCATTCAAACTTCTAAAATTTCTAATTTTTGATATTTAGGTCCGAAACACGTCAAACGACGTCCGATTTCGACCAAATTACACAGAAACATCTTAAACCATATATAAGACCTGTATCGGGCGCCGGAACAAAAATACAGGCCCGACACCAATACTTTCTAATCCATTTTCATTTCAAATTTTCATATTCATTTCAATAAAATAACTTCTTTCAAAAAATTTATTTCTCGGGCTCAGGACCTCTGATTTCGATTCTGAGCATTCGCCCGAGTCCCATACGCACTCTCCTGAATCGTCCAATCATGGGTCCGGTCCGTTTATCCAAAATATTGACCAAAGTCAACTTTAATCATATTAATATCAATATTCATCAATTCTTACATAGAATTCATATTTAAGCTCCCTGGCTACGCGCTTGGACTGTGCACACAAATTGAGGCGACTAAAAGTGATGTTTTCAAGGTCTCGGAAGCGCAAAAAAGAGAAAAAATAAGTGATGACCCATTTGGGTCGTCACACCTTTTTATTCGTATCAAAAAACTTTTTGATTAAGTGAATATTAAGGTGAGAATGTCTGTTAAACATTATCTAATGATAATAATATTCATGAAGATATTCCTAATGTATTAATTGATTTTAAAGTATAATGCATGTAAGTACGTAATTTTTGACCCGCGTAGCTTTTAAAAGTAGTATATTAAAAATACCTACTTAGTTTTGTTTTTATAGGTTTTATTCAACTATTAGATTTAATTTTAAAACATAAGTTTTTAAAATACACAAAAATAGTTTTATAACGGGTTTTTAGCTTATTAATATTTTATAATATGTATAACATTTTAAGAAACACCAAAAATATTTTCATTATAATATATAGTTCACTTTAATAATTTATTCTTATTAAAGAAGATTAATTAGTATATTTTAGTAGTATTTTATTTTTATTTTTATTTTTATTTTTATTTTTATTTTTATTTTTATTTTTATTTTTTTTCAATGAGAAAGAATCGAATTTGGGTCAATTTGGAGCTCATTTTCGGATTTTATGGGCCCAACAAGACAAATGCCCTACCTATCAGCCCAGTCTCCACTTAAAATGCAAGATTTAATCTTAGCCATCTGTTTCTTTCTAATCCAATAGTGTCACGACCCAATCGTGATGATGCCTCTTGTGAAGACAAGGTCAGCCAGAACAAAACAGAACACCTCTTTTAAACAGTTAAATAACGTAAATAGTTTTAAAACATGATATAATAACCATAATATGCGGAAATAACGATAAATAGCCCAAACTGGGGTGTCACAAGTCAAGAGAAACTAATAAATTCAGATGCAAGTCTACTAGATACAGAATTCGATAAAGAAGTTCAAGAACATGAAAATAGTAAGATAAGGGAGGCACGGGGGCTGCAGGCACCAACATCTACCTCGTAGTCTCCGAAAATACTGCTTTGACTGGGAGGATCAACATTTAGGAGCGGACTCTGTGATGCCTGAATCAGTACACACGGTGCAAGGAGTAATGTGAGTACTCCGACCCAGTGAGCAATAATTATATATAATGGCTGAAAGCATGAAAACTCGTAAAGGCACAAAGCAATTTATATCAAAGAGTAAAGTCACTTAAAGCGGTAAATCGGTGAAGAAGTCAAGTAAAATCTCTTTAATATAAGTAAAACATGTAATTTAACAAGTAAATAACAAGTAAAAATTCGCCCCTCTGTCATAGTATCAATCACTCAGAACAATATGGGCCCCTCGGGCTCATTCTCAGTACAGTATTAGCCCCACGAGCTCACTCTCAGATCATGATGGGTACCCGTGTTCATTGTGGGTGCGTAGACTCCGGAGGGGCTCCTTACGGCCTAAGTGCTATATCAAGCCATATCGTGGCATCATCTCTCGGCCTCACATCACTCAAGCCACCTCGTGGCGTATAAAAGTATCTCAGGCCCTCGACCTCATATCACTCAATATATCCTCACATATGGCCCCCGGCCTCACTAAGTCCGAACATCATCACAAGTCCCAATATAAAAGGACCCCACACTCATCACCAAGCGCGTGTCTCACCTCAATATAGCACTACGATGTACAATCCAGAGTTTCAAACTCTCGGGACATCATTTACTTTCACTACTCACCTCGAACTAGCTAGAACTCTACCTCGCAACGCCTTTTGCCCCTCAAATTGGCCTCCACACGCGTTGAATCTATCCAATATCAGAATAAATACATCATTATATAGTAAGGGAATAAAGCCCAAGTGGAACAATAAAAAAATATCGAAAATTCCAAAATTAGCCAAACTCAAGCCCCAGACCCACTTCTCAAAATGCAAAAATTTTCACATCAACGGGTTCCTTATCTTCCCACGAGTTCATACATATCAAAATTTCTCCAATCTGACCTCAAATGGTCCTTCAAATACCAATTCAAAAGATCAAAATCCCAAGGCCTGGTTCTTCCATTTTTCGCTTAGGTTCCTTGAATTTCTAGGTTAATTTCACAATAGAATCACGTTTTAGGTTCAAACATCTTACATCCAATCAATTCTCCTTGAATCCCTCTTCAATCTCCCTCAAAGAGCTCTCAAAATGATCAACTATTGAGTAAAAATTACCCAAAATCCCGGATGAAATAACTTATGAACGTTCCGCCCAGTTCTGATATCTCTTCATCGCGATCGCGGTCGATGCCTCGTGATCGCGAAGAAATTCCAAGGCTCCAAAACTAACCTATGAAAATGCGACACTCTCCATGTGAATGTGATGCTTCAGGCCTTACACTTATGCGAACGCGTTCACTCAGACGCGAACACGAAGAACAAACTCCACTCGACCCCAAATCCTTATACGCGAACTTGAACCTCCTCTTGCGAACGCGAAACAAAAGCTTCTAACCTTCCACAAATGCGAGCCCTCAGACGCAAACGTGAAGGTCTAAATCCTGGCCTTCCAAATTTCTTCTTCGCGATTGCAACGCCACCTACGCGACCACGAAAGCCAAAATCTCTGCAACATCTGAACAACAACTCTGCAACTTCTCAAAGCCAAAAATGGTCTGATTGACCACCAAAAACTCTCCCGAGGCCTCCGGGACCTCAACAGAAAGTACAACACATCCTAAAACCTTATTCAAACTTATTTCAATCATAAAAACACCTCAAACAACACCAAATCCACCAATTCACATCGAATTCAAGCCTAACTTTTCTACAAGCTTCCGAAATACGCTTTCGATAAAAAACCCAACCAAATCACGTCCGAATGACCTGAAATTTTGCACACAATCTCACCTACCAACCGAAAATTGCCAAAAATACTAACTTCGCCAATTCAAGCCTGATTCTACACCGGACCTCCAAAACTGATTCCGATCACACTCCTAAGCCATAAATAACTTCGCAAAGCTAACTGAAACACCAGAACTCTCATACAAGCCCTCTAACACATAAGTCAACATCCGGTTGATTTTTCCAACTTAAACCTTCTTAAAAGAGATTAAGTATCTCGTTTCTTTCAAAATTCACTCCGGACGCAAACCAATCAACTCGACCACATAAAACACGGATAACGAAGTAATAAGAAGAGGAAATGGGTTAAACAAAGCAGTAACTCATGAAATGAATGACCGGATCGTCACGTCCTCCCCAAATTAAATAAATGTTCATCCTCGAACGATTCAAGAAACATACCTAAAGCCTCAAATAGGTGACGATATTTGCTCTACATCTCCCGCTCGGTCTCCTAGGTAACCTCTTCTACGGGCTGACCTCTCCACTACACCTTTACTAAAGCTATATCCTTTGATCTCAACTTCTGAACCTGATGCCCAAAATTGCTACTGGCTCCACATCAAAGGTCAAATCATCATTCAACGAAACCGTGATGAAGTATAAAACAAGAGTCGAATCTCCAATATACTTCTGGAGCATAGAAACATGATATACCGGATGCACGCTAGACAAGTTGGGTGGCAAAGCGAGCTCATAAGAACCTCTCCAATCCTCTGAAGCACCTTGAAAGGCCCAATGAACCGCAAACGCAACTTCCCTTTCTTTCCAAATCTCATAACACCCTTCATGGGCAAAACCTTCAGCAAGACCCACCAACCATGTAGGACACATCTCAAACTTTCTGGTCTGCATAACTCTTTCGACGGAACTGCGCTATATAAAGCCTCTTCTGAAGCACCTTCACCTTCTCTAAAGCATCGTGAACCAAATCTATCACTAATAGCCTAGCCTTGCTTGGCTCGAACCAACCAACTAGATATTTGTACTGCCTCACATATAAAGCCTCATACAGAGCCATATAAATACTTTACTGGTAAATGTTCTTGTAAGAAAACTCTACAAGCGGTAGAAGCTTGTTCCATGAACCTCCAAAATTAATAACACATGCACGCAACATGTCCTCCAATATTTGAATAGTGTACTGGGACTGTCCGCCTGTCTGAGGATGAAACGCTATGCTCAACTCCACTTGAGTACCCGACTATTTCTGCACAGCTCTCCAAAACAGTAAAGTAAATTGAGTACCTCGATCTCAAATGATAGAAACTAGGACATCATGCAGCTGAACAATCTCCCGAACATATATCTCTGCTAATCGCTCTTAAGAACATGTAGTACACACAGGAATAAAGTGTGCGGACATGGTAAGTCGATCCATTATCACCCAAATAGCATCGAACTTCTTCAAATTCTGTGGGAGTCCAACAACAAAGTCCATAGTGATCCTCTCCCACTTCCATTCAGGAATGACCATCTGCTGAAGCAAACCACTCGGTCTCTGATGCTCTTATTTTACCTACTGACAGTTGAGACACCGAGCTACAAATCCCACAATATCTATCTTCATTCTTCTCCACCAATAGTGCTTCCTTAAATCCTAATACATATTCGCAGCACCCGGATGAATGGAATACCGCGAGCTGTAGGCCTCCTCCAGAATCAACTCTCTAAGCCCATCCACATTGGGCACACAAATGCAGCCATGGATCCTAAACACCCCATCATCACCGATGGTCCCATCTCTGGCATCATCATGATGGACTGTTTCCTTAAGGACAAGCAAATATGGGCCACCATACCGGCGCTCTCTGATACGATCATATAAGGAAGATCGAAAAACCACACACGCAAACACCTCACTGGGCTCTTAAATGTCAAACCTTACAAATCGATTGGCCAAGGCGAGAACATCAAGTAAAGGGGTCTCTTACCAATTAGAATATATGCCAAACTCCTCATACTCACTGCCTTTCGGCTCAAAGCATTGGCCACTGTGTTAGCCTTTCCCGGATGATACAATATGGTGATATCATAATCCTTAAGCAACTCAAACCATCTTCGCTGACTCAAATTAAGATCCTTTTGCTTGAACAAATGTTGAAGACTACGATGATCATATAATACCTCACAAGATACGCAATACAAGTAATGCCTCAAAATCTTCAATGCATGAACTATAGCAGTCAACTCCAAATCATGAACATGGTAGTTCCTCTCATGAGTCTTCAACTGACAACAAGCAAAAGCAATAACTCTACCCTCATGCATCAACAAAAACCAATTCCAACTCTTAAAGCATCACAATATGCGGTATATGAACCTGAAGCTAATGGAAAAACCAATATTGGAGACGTGGTCAAAGTTGTCTTGAGCTTCTGAAAGCTCTTCTCACACTCGTCCGACCATACAAAAGGAGCAGCCTTCTAAGTCAACTTGGTCAAGGGCGATGCTATAGATGAGAATCCCTGAACAAACTGGCGATAATAGCCTGCCAACCTACGAAAACTACAAATCTCTTTGGCTGAGGACGGTCTAGGCCAACTTTGAACCGCCTCTATCTTCTTTGGAACACCATTAATACCCTCGTTGGACACCCCGTGTCCTAAGAATGCCACTAAACTGAGCCAAAACTCACACTTGGAGAATTTTGCATAAAGCTTCTCCTCTCTTAACCTCTGCAATATAATCCTCAATGCTCTGCATGCTCCTCCTGACTATGCGAGTACACTAGAATATCATCAATGAATACAATAACGAAGGAATCCAGATAAGGAAAAAATACATTGTTCATCAAATGCATGAGTGCTGCTGGGGCATTGGACAGCCCGAAAGACATAACAAGAAACTCATAATGACCATATCTAGTCCTGAAACCAATCTTAAGAATATATGAATCCCTGATCTTCAACTGGTGATAGCCCGAGCAGAGATCAATCTTGGAGAACACTCTCGCTCCCTTAAGCTGGTCAAATAAATCATCAATGCGAGGAATGGGATACTTGTTCTTAATTGTTACCTTGTTTAATTGCCTATAATGTATGCATATTCTCATAGTGCCATCCTTCTTCTTCACAAGCAGAACTGGCGTACCCCAAGGTGACACACTAGGCCGAATGAACCCCTTATCTAGGAGGTCCTGAAGCTGCTCCTACAATTCTTTCAACTCTGTTGGTGCCATACGATACGGCAGAATAGAAATGGGCTGAGTGTCTGGTACCACGTCAATACCAAAATCTATATCCCTATCTGGTGGCATGCTCGATAGGTCTACAAGAAATATATCGAAAAAATCCCTCACAACTGGAACATAATCAATGTTAGGAGTCTTAGCTCCAAAATCCCTCGCAAATGCTAGATATGAAAGGCAACCCTTCCCAACCATGCGCTGGGCCTTAACGAAAGATATCACTGTACTAGGAACATAATCAGTCACACCATGCCACACTACCGGCAGTACACCCAGCATAGCCAAAGTGACTGTCTTAGCATGACAGTCTATAATAGCATAACACGGAGATAACCAATACATTCATAAAATGAAATCTAAATCCACCATTCTCAAGAGCAATAGATCCACTCGGGTCTCCAGACCCCCACTAGTCACCACACATTACGGGTACACATGGGCTATAATAAAAATATCGCCCACCAGGGTAGATACATGAACATGTGAAGAAAGAAACTCCCAGGGGGTACCCAAATAATGAGAAAAATACGAGTAAGAAAAAGAAAAGGTGGAACCGAGACCAAATAATACAGAGGCGTCTCTGTGGCAGACTGAAACAATACCTATAATGACAACATCTAAAGCAATGGAATCGGCCTACCTGGAATAGCAATGAAACAAGCCTGGCCACCGCCTGATCGACTTCTCCCTCTGGGGAGACCCTTGGCTGCCTGACCTCCACCTCTAGTTGGGTGGGCAGGTGGTGAAGTAACTGGAGCAGAAGTCGAGGGTTGGCCCCTCTGCTGAGATAAATTAGTAATATGTTAAGGACACTGGCTCCATACATGTTCAAACTTTACACACTTAAAGCAAATCCCTGGTGCTGGAGAAGGGGACTAAAGGGAACCCTTCGCACCGAAGTGACCAGATGATGCACTTGGCATAAAAGAACCTTGAGCTGACGGGGCACGAGATGAACTCTGGGCTGGAAGGACACTGAGTAAAGGCTGACCCTGCTGAGAACCATTATAACCATGTCATGAAGATGCCCCACGATAATCTGGACAGGATGCCTGAGCGGGCCTGAAAGAACGACTCCTAGTATGCTGGAACTGGCCCCTCGAAGGGGCACCACTATAACTATCAAATCCTCGAGGCCTCTTGGACTCCCTCTTCTCTCAATCCTAACAGCAAACTGTCTCAATCTCCGGAGCAATATCAACCACCTCCTCGAACGTAGCAACAATACTCTCTCAGGTCATAAGGATACGGAGATGGTAGTTAAGGCCATCAACAAATCTCCAAATCCTCTCACAATCTGTCGTAACCATCCAGACGGCATGACGAGCCAACTCAAAAGACCTCGCCTCATAATGTGACCGAGTCATATCCCCTGCTTTAACCACTCATATTGTCTACACAGTTTCTCTCTGCGGGACTGCGGTACATATTTCTCCAAGAAGAGAGTGTAGATTTCCTGCCAAATAAGGGGAGGTGCACCAACCGTCCAACGCCTCTCATACGCCTTACACCAAGTGAAGGCAGCTCCAGTAAACTGAAAGATGGTAAATGCCACACCAGTAGCCTCAAGAATCCTTGCCATACGGAGCATTGCTGACACCTATCAAGAAAACCCTAAGCATCATCGGCCTCAGCACCACTGAATGACGGAGGCTGGTGTCTACCAAACCTCTCAAAATGACGCCGCTCATCCTCTAGCATAACTTGTACAATGAACTCCTGAGCTGGTGCAACCGGATGGGCTGGAATAAGGTGCCCCCGGTGTCTGTAATCCCTGCACTACCTGGTTAATTGTGCGAGCAGCGGGGGTCTGTTGCTTCCCTCGGCCTGTGAAGTAGCTGTTGTTGTGGTCGCTGAAAGTGCTTGAGCCAGGCCAGTGCAAATTGTAATGATCTGTGCCAATGTCTCCTATAGACCAGGGATCATGATGGGCACAACTGGTGCCTGAATTGGTGCTACTGGAGCCTGATCTGGAGCTGGGGCATCAGGTGGATCAACAGGTTCTGCCCTCGCTGCTCTGCCTCTATCACGACCACGGCAGCATCCACGGCTTCTAGTGGCCTTAGCGGGTGGCAGTTATGGTCGTCCACCTCATTTGGTAGCTCGTATCCTCTCTATCCGTGAGAGAATAGAATAACAGAAGTTTAGTTCTCGAATAAATAAGGTCGTATGACAAGGATTCAAGAATATGATGTTTTTCCTAAAAAGTTCTATATCCTCTCAAGGATAAATATAGAAGTCTCTGTACCGTTCTGCAAGACTCTACTAATCCCATTCATGACTCGCGAGACCTATGTAACCTACGCTCTAATACCAACTTTTCACGAATTAATTCTCAGCACCTGGTCGTGATGGCCCCTCTCGTGAAGACAAGTCTAGCCAAAACAAAACAGAACACCTCTCTTAAGCAGCTAAATACCATAAATAGTTCTAAAACATGATATAATAACCATAATCTACTGAAATAATGATAAGAACGGTAGAAACCATCCCAACACAGCTCAAACCGGGTGTCACAAGTCATGAGCAACTAATAAATCCGGATACAATTCTTCTAGATACGAAATACGATATAGAAGTTCAAGAATATGAAAATAGTAAGATAAGGGAGGCACGGGGCCGGACGCCAACAGCTACCTCATAGTCTCGAAAACACTACCTAGACTGGGATGATCAACACTCTGAGCGGACTCTGCGATACCTGAGTATGCACATATGGTACAGGGACTATGTGAGTACTTCGACCCAGTGAGTAATAATTATAAATAATGGCTGAAAGCATGAAAAACGTAAAGGCACAAAGCAATTCTGTATCAAGCAGTAAATTCCCTTAAAGTAGCAAAATTAGTGAAGAAGTTAAGTAAAATCTCTTTAAAACAAGTAAAACATGTAATTTAGCAGGTATATAACTAGTAGAAATTCGCCCCTCGGACACATTATCACTCAAAATAGTATCAGCCCCTCAGGCTCAGTCTCAGTACAGTATCAGCTCCTCGGGCTCACTCTCGGATCATGATGCGTACTCGAGCTACTGTGGGTGTGCAGACTCCGGAGGGGCCCCTTACGGACAAAGCGCTATATTAAGCCATCTCATGGTATCATCTCTCGGCACTCGGCCTCACATCATTCAAGCCACCTCGTGGCGTATAAAAATATCTCAGGCCCTCGCCCTAATATAACTTAGTATGTCATCATATATGGCCCTCGGCCTCACTCAGTTCGAAAATCATCACAAGCCACTTGGGCATTATTAAAACAGTAGTTCAAAGCCCAGAACATCATTTGGAAATATCATTTAAGTTTCAAATCACAAAGTGGTTTAGTTTGTAAAACAGTAGATATCAACAAGACGGAGTTTAAGTAATAAGTCAAAATAGTGAGGAAACAATGATAAAAATTCCTGAAGGTTTCAAATAATTGGCACCAACCCCAAATATGGTAATCAGCCCAAATCTGATGATTGCAAATAATTTTAAGTCAAATATGCGGTAAAATCATCAATCAGGATGGACTAAGTCATAATCCCCAATAGAAAATGACCCCACGCTCATGATCAAGCACGTGTCTCTCCTTAATTTAGCACTAGGATGTGCAATCCCGGGTTTCAAACCCTCACAACATCATTTACAATCACTACTCACCTCGAACCAACTATAACTATAGTTCGCGATGCCTTTGCCCCTCGAATCGGCCTCCACACGCATCAAATTTATCCAAGATCATAATGAATATATCATCATATGCTAAGGGAACAAACCCCTAGCGGAAACAATCGAAAAATATCAAAAACCCCAACTAGCCAAATCCGAGCCCCAGGCCCACTTCTCGAAACTTAGAAATTTTCACATCAACGGGTTCTTTATCTTCCCACAAGTTCATACATATCAAAATTTCTTAAATCCAACCTCAAATGGTCCTTCAAATTCCAATTCGAAAAATCAAAATCCCAAGCCCTAGTTCTTCAATTATTAGCTTAGGTTCCACGAATTTCTAGGTTAATTTCACAATAGAATCACATTTTAGGTTCAAAAATCTTACCTTCAAACAATTCTCCTTGAATCCCTCTTCAATATCCCTCAAAGAGCTCTCAAAATAATCAACTATGGAGTAAAAATGACCTAAAATTGCAGATGAAATAACTTATAAACTTTTTTCCAAGTTCTAATATCTCTTCATCGCGATTGCGGCCCAATCCTCGCGATCGCGAAGAGCAAATTTCCAAGGCTCCAAATGTACCTTGTGTGAATGCGACATTCTCCATGCGAAGGCGATGCATCAGGGCTTACACTAACGTGCACGCGTTCACTCACACAAACGCGAAGAACCAACTCCACTGGACCCCTAATCCTTATACGTGAAAGCGAACCTCCTCCTGCGGTCGTGAACCACAAGCTTCTAATCTTTTGCAAATGTGACCCCTTAGATGCAAACTCGAACGTATAAATCGTAGCATTCCAAATTTCTTCTACGCGATCGCGATACCACCTACGCTATTGCGAAAGCAAAAATCTCTACAGCATCTGAACAATAATTCTAAAAATTTTCTAAGCCAAAAATGATCTGATTAACCACCTGAAATTCACCCGAGGCCCCCAGGACCTCAATCAAAAGTACCAACATATCCTAAAACCTCATTCAAACTTGTTCCAATCATCAGAATACCTCAAACAACAGCAAATCCACCAATTCATATCGAACTCAAGCCTATGTTTTTTAAAAACTTCCGTAATATGCTTTCGATAAAAAACCCAATCAAACCAAGTCCGAATTACCTGAAATTTTGCACACATATAAAAAAATGATATAATGAAGCCACAACAACTCTTGAAATTCCATTCATACCCCCGGATTCAAATGTCACCTACAGATAAGAAATCGCAAAAATACTAACTTCGCCAATTGAAGCCTAAATCTACACCGGACCTCCAAAACCAATTCCGGTCACAGTCCTAAGCCATAAATCACTTCCCGGAGTTAACTGAACCATCAAAACTCATATCCGATCCCTCTAACACATGAGTCAACTTCCGGTTGGCTTTTTTAACTTAAACCTTCTTAAAAGATACTAAGTGTCTTGTTTCTTACCAAATCCATTCCGAGCGCAAATTAATCAACTCGACCGCATAAAACACGAATAACGAAGTAATAAGAAGAACAGATGAGGGAAACAGTGTGGTAACTCATGAGACGACTGGCCAGGCCATCACAAATAGCTATCATCTCTTCCCACCTCCATATAAAATTGTCACGACCCATTTTCATTATAGGTCATAATAGCGCCAAACACCATTGTCGAGCAAGCCAACATGAAAATATAAATTTGCATTTTACATTTACCAAAATAATTGCTATAATTCCTCAAGTTAAAGTTAAAACAAGTGATGTCCAATAAGGTACCAAAAATATTTATACAATTCCCAAAAAGAATAGTCTACTAATGTGTTCATAAGTTGTGGGCAACTAGTAGAATATACAAAAGAATAAATCTATCCTACTGTCCGAAATATAATTCACAAAGAAAAATAAATAAAGAGAGACTCCATCATGTTGCTGAATGGCACAGGAAGGGAGCAACTCACCATGGAAGTCTCAAAATAAGCTCAGAGATGCGCGCAAGGATGATAGCCTGATGTACCTACTTCAGATCCTGTACAATTAACTACTGAAGTGTAGTATGAGTACGTAAACAATATGTACCCAGTAAGTATCATGTCTAGTCTCGAAGAACTAGAGATAAGAGGTTGACTTGACACTAACTAGGGTCAAATAATATGAGAAATGAATTATACTAAGCATTGATATAACAAATACTTAGCGATTTATAGCAAGAAATAACAGCTCCTATCCTAGATAATATCACAGTTGGCAATTTTCACTCCATGACAAATAATAAAGCTCAATTCATAGAAAAGCACTAAGCAAAACATGCACAAATAGTGACCAGGTCATACTGCCCGATCCAACATAAAAGTAAATTGTCCACTACAGAGGGTCGAGCGGCGCAAAAATAGATGCATCTATTACCCCGCTCGCGAAACGAACATATGACGTGGTCATATGTAATTAATCACAACAACAAGCAGACATGAGTATATAACTAGGGAGATATTCATCACTGAAATGTCAACTTCTCTTTTAAAAAGGCCAAGAAAGATAATGTTCGTCTTAATTAGTCTTATTTACAATAATTACCATGATTAAACCATCAAAATTAAACATAAAGTTGCAAGAATATCACATAAAGCATGATTTTGGGTCCTAAACTACGCGAACTTAGCATATTAGTAGCTACGCACAGACTCTTGTCAATTAGTGCATACGTAGCCCCCCGCATGTAATGGCAAATTATTTGATTACATCACCTATGGGGACAATTCCGTCTTACAATACCAAGAACGATCTCAAACTCTTAATTTGGAGCCGAACGATCCAAAACTAGATAAACGAGGTAGGAAATAGTTAATACAAGCTTACAAGATTGCATTCTAACTATTAATGAAATTTTCCAACCTTAAACACAAGTTTCCTAAAATCTGACCTCGGGCCCACGTGCCTGGATTCTGAAATTTTTCAAAGTAAGTTGTTCTTTATAACACAAGGATCAAAATATATGATTTCTAATTCATTTCATAACAAATTTCGTGGTCTAATCTAACTTTTGTCAAAACCCTAGGTTTTACTCTAACCCAATGATTTTACCTTAATCTTTGTGTGTTAATCTACCCAAGACTCAAGTATTAAACTAGAAATAGGTAGGATAAACTTACCTCAAGATACTAGGTGAAGGTCCTCTCTCAAGAGCTCCAAAAGTGCCCAATGTCTGAGTGAAAAATGGCCAAAATAACTTAGAGCCCGTAATAAATAAAGCTCACTGCTTTAGCGATTTCTGCCTCTGGGGTTAGGGGACCGCATACGAGGTCCCGCTTCTACAAGGAAAAGGCCGCATATCCAGAATTGGCCAAGTGGGCTGGGACCGCTTCTGCACAACTGCTTCTACGAATTTGGGCCTAGCCAGCCTTGGCCGTATGTGCGAGAGGACAACCGCTTCTGCGGTCTCCCACATGTGACTGACCTACTGCAAATACGGTTATGACAGACCACTAGAGCTTTATCTCCTTCCCAAAAAGTTTTAACATCACTTGAGCCTCATTCAATTGACGCTCGGGGCTCCCGGGCACCGCCCAAACATACCGACAAGTTTGAAATCATGAAACAGACCCGCTCAAACCTTTGGAACGCCCGAAACAACGCTAAATCTAATAATAACCTCGTAAAACCAATTGAATAAAACATATGAACTTGATGTTCTTAAATTCACTTCTAACGTGGCGAAACGTACTTATACTACTCGGATTAACACACAATTTTGCGGGGAAGTCTTAAATGTTATATTGGACCTGAGCTGGCTGCTGTTGACACCCATTTTGTTCTGTATTTTTATATACGAAGTACCTTTCAAAATAGAATGTATGTGCATATATAAGTATACCCCATGGCTACATTATTTTTCCTTAATTTTTCAAAAATTTTAAATTAATTTACCGCCCTATTCTATCAAGAAAAACTCAATAATTATCCTCAAAATTATCTTTTTGTGACTCATTTATTGGAGTCTCATGTTTATATTAAAATATGGCTAAGGTACTTTTCACACGTTTTTAAAAATTTATTTGGTATTTTTAGGGATAAAATTGTGTAATGGCAGTATTAGCCATTCCTTGGTTTAAAATTTGTCTCATATTCATAAAATGAGATTTTATATTTTTAAATTGATAATTATGTATATTATATTGGCTTTTTCAATTTATCCACAAAAATTAATCTACTATTTTTTATAATTTTAAATGGAAAACTGGCTATTTAAATAATAGCCCAATTCTTTTCAATTTTAGCCTAAAATATGACCCCAAATTGGACCCTAATTTCCATCAAAATTTCAATTAAAACCCAACCCACATCCTTTAACCCATACCCAAAACCCGGAATCCCACTTACCCATTTAATTTTGATTGTTGATCTCACAAATCAATAGTCCCTATTTACCCTTACCCTTTTTAACCAAACGACCCCCCCCCCAAACAACTCTCGTTTCCAAACTCGTCTCAATTTCTCTATCTCTGGTTCTCTCTAAAACCTTCCCGCTTCCCCTCCTCTTCGATGAGTTTCTCTCTACTCTGGCAATATTCTGACCTAAATCCATGGTGGTTTCACCACCCACCAGCCATTCTGTTCCTCACATTTGGTTACTGACGTTTCATGACTTGACCACGAAGAGTTGGGTCCAAACCTCTGTTGATTCAAACTTTACGGCCATCTCTGACCTTGTTCTAGAAATCTATGTCTGTTTCGAGCCTAGCTCGGGCTCCTCCTTCTTAGATCTACGCCTTTCTCATTGTTTGGATTCCTCTGAAACCCCTAGCTTTTGAGGTTTTTCTGATCTCTTTAGATCAGTTCTAGATCTATGCTTTCCCTAAGCTTTTAAACGATTTTCTAATATTTTTCAAAAGTTATGCTTTCAAAACCTTTATTTTTCCGATCTAGGTGTTTTAAATGTCTATCAGATTTTTCTTTTTCTCTTATATGTTTCTTCTACTATGTTCCTTTTACTGTGTTCTTTGTATGTTGCTTCTACTGTGTTTGTTCTACTATGTTTCGTATTAGTTTCTTCTACTGTGTTTTGATTAGTTTTCTTCTGCTATGTTGCGTATTACTTTATTCTACTATGTTTTATTTTAGTTCTTATACCATGTTTCTCTTGAGTTTCTGTTGCTGAAGGAACATGTTAAAGGTTTCAGTTCTTTTCTGATACCTCTGAACTTGTTTTGACTTAATTACTTGTCCTCTCATCTCCGCACTCAATTGATGGTAGAAACCCTGGAATTTGGGGGTTCTTCCAAGTTTGGAAACCACTGCCTATGTGATTTTCTTGAACTAGATTTATTTTTAAAAAGCCTAACTCTTTCAGACCTATCGAGTCTCTGAATTTTTGAGTTTTGAAATCCTTGTTTTTCATATGGTTCTGACTTTTGCTAAACTCTTCTAAGGTCTTCTACACTGGATTTTTTGTATGCTACTAGATGCTACTTCTCTTCTACATTGCTAACCTATGTGACAGCCATGCTCCTGTAGTCTATTATCTACTAATTTTTGCAATGAAACGACACCTTCTTTCAATTTAACGTGTTTGTATACTCTTTATATGTGGTAAAATTCCCTCTAAAATGGCTTTCAAATTTGTGATTAGTTCAGACTTCCTTCTGTATAGGTCTGATTGATTTCTTTCCTTGTTTCCTAATTTCCTTGTGATTCAACTTATGTTAAATCCTTTCTCAGCTTTTCTGACTTTGTTCATTCATGGACGACCGGTCAAAAAATCTTTGGTCCTTGATTTACTGGATACTAATTGATTTCTCTTGCCTTATTTTATGCAACAGTGTATTTCAAAGCTCTGCCCCTAAAATAAACTTCAATGTATTTATCCCTTATTGCCTAATTTTCACAAAATGCTTTTTGATTTCTTTCCTTAAATAACTTTTACCATTTAAATCTGAATTCTTAAATTAAAGAATGTTTTGTGTGATTGATTCTTAATTGATATTCAGTTCCTTAACTATTTTCTTACCATATGTCTACCTAGTTTTCACACTATAAATGCAGGACTTTTTCATTGACACAAACATAACTCATCCATAGTATTTCTGAACTCACACTTACACACTATAGTATTCTCTCTTCTTGACTGCGTTGTGGCCGGTTTATAACAGCTACTGCTTTCTCTATTTGTTTCTTTGAAACTATTATCTCCGTATTTAAGCTTTAGCACCACAACAAAGTGTTTATTTACTGCTTTTGTAACTGTGTTTACTTAGTGTTTCCGTATAGTTCAACTAGAATTCTAATTTCCTTCTGCTTGTTCTATTATGAATCCCCAAAACCCCTGCCCCCCTATATGTTTGAGCTATGGTTTAAGGTATGGCAAAATGCAAATTATTGTCCATGAATTAAACTTGATCCATTGGGATCCTAGCCTCTAATAGTGTGATCTAACAGGCTTTTGAGTGTGCTAGAATTCTCCATTGCTGGGTATTCCTACCGCCTGCCCTTGCCTCTTTACAATATGCCCATTCCCCATAACCCCTATGTGTACTTATTTGTAACTATTTCACTTCCATTTCCCCCCTCTTAGAATCTTCTTCCTGCACCTGCACTCTTTCTTAGTCTTTAAGTTCCCCCCCCCCCCTTGTGAACCTTACCTTGGAACCTTGAGTTTCCTTTGACACTTGGGAGCTGCCCTTTCCACACTACACCTATCAAGATATGATAATGTATTTGGGTGTGAGCATTGCCCGGAGTCCTTTTTGATGCTTTTAGGGAACTTTGACACATCCAAATATGAGAAAGGCTTTGAATCAATAATCTCATGGAGTTGGTTTACGTCATATTTTAGACAAAGTCTGAATCAGGCTCTCCTTTGTTGTACTTTTAATTTCTAATGTATTCCTTTACTTCATTCTGGTCTGTAATAATATTGTTATAAACTCTTGGGTACAGCTAGTGAAAGGGCGGGTAAGTGTATACGCAAAGGGTAGATATCATGTCTATAGGTATTTCTGAATCTGCATTCTCACATAGATATCCTGCCTATAGGTATTTCAGAATACTGCATTCTCACATAGATATCATGCCCGTAGGTATTTTTGGAATTCTGCATTTCTCACATAGATACCGTGTCTATAAGTATTTCTGAATTCTGCATATGCATATAGAAAATATGCCTATAGGTCCTTCTAAATCTTGTAAAACCATTATTCATCTAGCAATCATGTTCATAGGTCTTAACAATCAACTACAATTAGATATCATGTTCATAGGTCTTAAATGAAATTCAGCATCTATGTATCACGTCTATAAGGCTTCTACATTTTCAACATGTCTATTAAATGGTTATAAATAAAAAACGCATAGAAAGCATGTCTATAGGAACCATTAATCGAATCTGAATTGTTTCATTCACGTATAAAGTTAATACCAGTAATAACAATGTGTCATCGTTTGCAGAACTTATGACCTTCGAAAAAACTTGAATTTTTCAGTAGTCTAACAACCTTTCTTGATTAGTATGTATTAAGTTTATTTCACTGCTTTCTAATTTCAATAGATGCCATGCCTATAGGATACGTGTCCAAAACTTAGGTGAGCCCTAGGGTAAGAATTATAAATGGAATATGTTTTATCAACTACAACCAACAACCAGGCTTGATTTGGGCTTCTTATCTAAATTATGCAATAAATCAATTTACCTCAACCTTTATGTTCTTAATGAGAACTTAAACAGTATGTGTAAGATGCGCTAACTATGTGCTTCTTTAATTAAAGAAGGTATATCTGAGCCTTTTACTTGTTATGTGCTTTTCCCCAACTTGCTATACATGTTTTTGTATGTCGCCTTAGAATTTTGCGTTTCAAACTACAAATAAGCCTAATATCCCCCCCCCCCCAGGATTAGTATTCCTAAATGCCTCCGGGACATATAGTATTGGGACGGGTAATAGCATGCAATAAGTAAACGAGACTATTTCTCGCTTTAATACCTTAACGGGTGGGAAAGGGTGGATATGGATATGATGACGTTGCGATAATATCTCGTGTAGAACCTCGCCGAGGAGTGATTACCGGATGTTGTGTGGAGTAATCCATATTATTTATAAACCTAGGACCCCCTTTCCTTTGTTCCTTTGTTTCTTTTTTTCTTCTCAAATGTCAAACTATTTCGTTTAAGAAAAAAAAACCTTCCTTTAGTTCTTTTCAACTTTGTTTATTTGTAACCATTGTGTAAACATTCCCTCTTATTTGAAGTTTTTTATTTTCCTACATGTTATTTGTACCTAAAGTCACATCAATAGTTTGGCCAGGAACCATACTAGTGGATCCTGAGTGGTGCCTAACATCTTCCTCTTGGTATAATTTAAAGCCTATGCCCAATCTCTCGTTACTCCAATCAAACCTTTCTTAGTGTCATAATGCACTTTAATCATTAGGTGGCTACTCTTCAATTCAACCCCAATTCCTACAAGGGAACGAGTTGACCTCCCAAATTTCATAAACCCGATTTGGCTAGAAAAATGGGGCGCGACTGCATGCGGACTCCGCTGCGGAACCTTTAGGCTTTTACCATTTCAGACTATTATTGTGACTTGATATTTCTTTTATATGCCTTTATTGTTTAATACCTTTACGCATTCAATTCACCTTTTCAATTACATAAATGACTCATCTTTTTGTTTCTTTCCCTGGTTTCTTTTACTGCTTTCCTTTACTGCTTTCCTTTATTACTTCTTTAAATGAGTGTAACTATTGCTTTATAACATGAAAATACACGACAACTTGTTTTAATTATTGCAACTTCATATTTTTAACAACATATTCCAGTCGTGCCAAATGAAATACCATGTCAACGCTTATAATGAGTGGTTATGCTCTTCTGATTATATCACCCCTAAATCCGGCAAAGACATATTTGTGGTAAAACCAGTCAATCAACGGTGTAATAGATGGTTCTACGCCTTTCCCTCTTGAGTTGTCCGCTCAAGGGTACCAGTATAAAATCCCATAGAAATCTTATTCTGTTTAATTGTGCATGCATCATGGTCAAACTTAGCTGAGTCGGTTATGTTGTCCGTACAATGACTCTTTAAGATAGCCTTGTCCAAAGTCTACTGGGTTTCCTTAAACACAAACGGGCACTACCATGTTCTATTTTTTTATTTGGAGAATTAAATGTTTCATGCTAATTATTGTATTAAATAGTCAAGTCTGGTGGGTATAAGGACCTAACCTTGTTTGTTTTGCAGAAAATGAGGCATGAGGTCCCCAGTGTAGGTATGATTAACACGCCCCCACTCTTGCTAGACTGGTGCAGGAGTCTTCCATCAAATGAACAAATTAATGATTTGGACAGAGAGGGCCTCCAAAGCTAGTGAAAAGTTGGAATATTTGGAATACAGTCTGTTGGAATTTGAAGGAAAAGTGAGGAATAGAGTCACCGACTACCAGAACGCTGAGGGAAATAAAGGAGAACACATGGCGAAGGCATTTTTACTGGTGAACCTACGCGAACTAGAGGATTTCATCAACGAGAGCATTCAACCTGGGGAAGGTCCTTTTGGGACCAATAGATAGGAGTTCATCTTTTCACTTTGTAAAATGTAATAAGGCTAGTAGCCATTAGTGATTTTCATTTCCTATTTATTTAGTGTCAGTTTAGGATCCGTCTATTTTTTTATCTATGAAGTGAGACATTTAGCATTCTAAGTTCTCCAGTTTAATTTGCCACTAGACCTACCTCAGGCACAATAACGTTCCAAAATTAGGACACACTTTACATTCTGCAATACGTGTTCAAATATTGCAACATTTTTTATGATCCTTCCAAATTTTGTTACCTATTTGTTTTAATTTTTGTTTTATTATTCCCTTCCCCAAAGTTTAGTTCGTGCACTCTAGCAACATCATCTTATTCCACGAGATCTAGGGGCCATCCACCCACTCCCACTCTTAGTCCAGTAAAAACAAGAACAAGGGAAAGATGGAAGACTTAAACAACGCCAAAAAGGAGAACTCAACTCAACGGGTATAGGTCACTCATGGTCACAATACTCAGGTTTCCAAAGAAAAAGCATCCCAACTCGAACGAGCGTTGCTGAAATTCAAAGAAGAACTTGTTCCTAGTAGACAATGGCATGGAGTGTTGTGTTGTTCTCAAGGAGGAGGGGGGATGTACCTTCCGTATAGGCTGTAAGAAGAGGGGCACGCCTCAATAATTGAACCATCAGGACGATCAGAGCCCGACGAGCCTCGGGGTAGCAAGGCTAAAACAAGCACTGTTTTGATTTACTAAAAGATTTTATTTTTTCACAATAGCATCTCCATTGTTCAAACCGATTATGCAATTTATCAAAGAATTTTGATTTGTTCTTATGAATCAATGCTCGTTATTATTTTGCTCTCATTTCCTTACTTATACAGCATTACTATTACTTATCTTGATTTACCAATGACTGTGACATTCAACAAGACAACACAACAAGCAGACATAGATTCAGAGGAAGATGACATACCGGAAGAGATTGTCAAAGAAGCTGAGAATTGTTAAAATAGACCTAAGTCCAACCTGGAAGAGACTGATATTGTCAACCTGGGAGATGCAGAAAATATCAAAGAAACACGAACCAGTGTCAACTTGTCGCCCTAAAAAAGGATTACATAGAATATCTACGAGAATATGAGGACATATTTTCCTGGTCGTATGATGACATGACTGGTATGAATACATCTATTGTGGCTCAAAAACTACCAACCGATCCAACATGTTCGCTAGTAAAGCAAAAGCTTAGAACGTTGAAGGTTGATATGAGCCTAATAATCAAGGGAGAAGTCACTAAGAAGGTCAAAGTTAAGGCTATCAAGGTAGTAGAATACCTGACATGGTTAGCCAACATCGTGCTTGTACCAAAGAAGGAAGGGAAGGTACGAATTTGTGTCGACTACCGGGATATCAACCGGGCTAGTCCAAAGATGACTTCCCTTTGCCAAATATACACATCATGATCGACAAGTGCGCCAAGCATGAGTTGCAGTCATTTGTAATTTAATTCCCTGGTTATGATCAGATCTGGATGGATGAAGAAGATGCTGAGAAAGTGGTTTTCATTACACTGAAGGGAATGTATTGTTACTGAATGATGCCTTTTGGATTAAAAAAAGCAGGGGCTACCTACATGAGGCCATGACCGCCATTTTCCACTATATGATACACAAAGAGACAGAGGTTTATATAGATGATGTCATTATCAAGTCCAAAAAGGCCGCTGATCACATGGATGATTTGAGGAAATTCTTCAATTGACTACGAAGGTACAACCTAAAATTGAATCCCGCTAAATGTGCATTTGGGGTTCCCACTGGAAACCTGCTTGGGTTCATTGTCAATCACCGAGGTATTGAACTGGATCCACCAAAGGTCAACGCTATTCAAGAGTTGCCACCACCAAATAACAAGAAGGACGTAATGAGTTTCTTGGGAAGACTTAACTACATCAGTTGGTTCATAGCACAGTCTACAGTTATCTGCGAGCCAATCTTTAAGTTGTTGAAAATGTATTGCGCTATCAAATAGATCAACAACTACAAAAAACCCTTCGACATGATCAAGGAATACTTGTCAACACCACTAGTCTTAGTCCCGCCTTAACCAGGTAGGCCCTTCTTACTCTACCTTACAGTATTGGATGGAGCTTTCAGTTGCATTTTGGGGCAGCATGATGAAACGGGGAGGAAGGAGCGGGCCATCTATTACCTCATTACGAAGTTCACCCTGTACGAGGCCCGGTATTCTCCGTTAGAGAGCACCTATTGTGGTATGACTTGGATAGCCCAGAAGTTGAGGCGCTACTTCTATGCCTATATTACTTATCTCATATAAAGGACGGACCCTTTGAAGTATATCTTCCATAAGCACATGTCCACTGGAAAGCTAGCCAAGTGGCTAATGCTATTGAGTGAATTTAACATTGTCTACGTGATTTAAAAGGCAATCAAGGGACAGGTGCTAGCAGATCACCTTGCTGAAAATCCCATGGATGGAGAATACGAACCTTTGAAAACGTATTTTTTCCTGACGAAGAGGTATCATTCATATGAGAAGACATAGCAAAATCCTATGACAGTTGGATAATGTTTTTCGATGAACAAGCAAATTTCAAAGGAGTTGGCATAGGTGAAGTCCCAGTATCAGAAATCGGTCAGCATTATCCAGTGTCTGTAAAGCTCAGGTTCCCCTATACCAATAATATGGTCGAGTATGAAGTTGCATCTTAGGGATCGAAATGGCCATCAACATGAACATTCAAGAGTAGCTAGTGATCGGAGATTCAGACTTTCTAATATATCAGATACGAGAAGAATGGGCAAACAAGAACTCCAAGATATTCCCGTATCTACATCATGTACAAGAATTGAGGTAAAGGTTCAGGAAGATGAAATTCCAATATGTTCCCAGAGTCTAGAATGAATTCGCCAATGCATTAGCCACCCTACCATCTATAAGATAACATCCAGAAAACAACTTCATTGATCTCATTCAAGTAAAGATCTATGATCAACAAACTTATTGCGCCCATAATGAAGAAGAAGCAGAGGAAAGCCGTAGTTTCATGATATCAAGACATATTTAGCTGACCGAAGTTCGTGAACTAGAAGAGTTGACGCCACTCGATCTCAAGCTAAAATGGTCGAGGAAGAAACTGGGACAAGGCTTCCTGAGTAGCTGAAGATTTCCCAAGGGACGATCTCGAAGTGATTGATATTTTTGAGTCCCCTCAATTTTCGGATGCCACGATCCGCGAGGCCAATATGTTGGAAAATCACTCTTGCAAGGGTCCTCATGGGGCGGCTGATATCCACAGATTCATGGATGAGGTAAGGTTTTCTACTTTGGGAGATATCACCAGGCTTAGTGACTTACTGGTGCCAAAGAAAGCACCATCATCGGGCACTACTGGGTCTTCATCGAGCCCAAAACTGGTGCACCGATTCCCGACCCCAAGTGTTAACCCCAATCGTAAGTGTAAAATAGTGCTTTCTATCCTGGGGGATTCTCGAGTCGTCCCTCCCTCCCCCCTCCCCTGTGGGGATTACTAGCTATCTGAGATGTTTGGTGACTGAGGAAGACCAAGCTGTGACGAATGCGGTGGGACCCGTTTTCCTGTTCAATGAGGCCCAACATGCTCCGTATCGGCTAACTTCAAGGGTTATTCTATTGTCTCTTTTAAACTTGGAGTTGTAGGTAATTCTAACATATTCGTCCATGCTTGTAGTCTTCAGTGTTGCATAACGAGGCATTCCTTCGAATCCGGAAGGAGCGGAGGCTGAGGTTCGGGACTTCACATAGAAAAATGATACCTACAAGCTTCTCAATGAGAAGCTTCATGCAAATTTAGTGACGACTCGGGATAAGCATGTTGAGATGGCCGAGTAGGTATTCCCATTGCTTTATGATAGTGAAGATAAATTGGAGATAACAACTAACAATCTGATTCTATAGGTTTAACAGAGGCTTGAACAAATCGGGGAGATTAAAATACAAGTAGAGACAATTCGAGCTGAGGCTGAGGAGTTCAAGAAAAATATGGACACCTTAGCCTCGATTATAAAATTGAGGAGCTTCTGTCCCAATTAGAAAACTTGGCCAATGAGCTCGAGGCGGTCAGATCTGAGGTGGTCGCGGCCAACACCTAGGCCTAAGATAATGTGACCTAAGATGTCATGACCCATTCAAAAATAGGTCATGACGGCGCCCAACAATCATACCGAGCCAGCCAAGTGCGGAATATTACTAAAAATCACATAAAGTTTACTCAATTTTAACTCAGATACCTATTTAGCTTGTGTTTAGAACTAAAGCAGTAAATGCGAAGAGTTGTATAATATTACATGACCCAAAAGACCAGTATATTAAAGTGTACGTGCCAAGACCTGGTGTCACAGTGTGAGAGCATCTAGTAGAATACACACATACCCTACTATCTTAAACTAGGGAAAGTCATAAAAAATACAAAGAAGACTCCATTCGGTTGTCGAGCGATGTGGAAAGGAGAGCATCTCATCTTAGAAGTATCGACCGCCACTCACTGGCGCGCACCCTGACCATATCCAGATATATCAGCCTCAGACCCTGTACATTAAAGTACAGAAGTGTAGCATGAGTACATAAAAAATATATACCCAGTAAGTATCCCGTCTAATCTCGGAGTAGTAGAGACGAGAGGTCAACATGATACCTACTAGGTCCAGATAATATCATAATAATGATGTACAGTATACAACATGAATAATGTGATTAAATAACAGTTGCCACAGAAGTCATATCATGCATGTAGTTGTATCTTACATTATCACATTTACTCTTTTTATTTATTTAGCAACAAATTATGAAAAGCCTAAGTTCCAACATTAACATATAAATCATGCGCAACAACGTCGAGGTCGACGGCCCGCTCCAACAGAATATAAATTTTTGTGCACTATCGAGGGTCAAATGGCTCGTAATATAGATGCATCTATTTCACCGAGGCTATCAGCCCGATCCACAAATATCAAGAAATATCAAGAATGCCCAATAAAGCATCAAGTATATACAAGAGAAAATCTTTTCAAGCTCACAAGTAAACATATGTCATCTTTCATTCTCCTCTAATATCCAACAAGTCATAAAAGACCATTTACATAGTTCAAACAAGGAAAAGTTCAAATTAGGCATGATGTGGGTCCTAAACTAACCAAACATTAACATTATAGCAGCAACGCACGACCTCTCGTCACCTAGTGTGTACATATCCCCCGCATTTAATAGCAAATTTATCATTTATTAACCTTAGAGGGACAATTCCCTCTCACGAGATTAGAAAGGAGACTCACCTCGCTCCAAACCGCACTTCCAAATTCAAAGAACGAGCTCGAACCTTGAGTCGAAGCTGAACGCGCACAAACTAGTAAAACAACGTGGGAATTAGTCAATAAGGGCTTACAAGGTCGAATTCTAACTATTCACAAGGTTTCCCAACCTTCCCCTCAAATTTTCAAATTTCCGACCCTGACCCAAGTGCACGGATTCGGAGATTTTTTGATGGAAAATATTCTCTATAACCTAAGGATTACTAATATGTAAGTTTTGGTTCATTACCTAGCTAATTAGGTGGTTAAATCTTATTTTTATCAAAACCCTAGGTCTAGCTCTAACCCATGATTTTATTTGATTATTGGTGCTAAATCTATGTGACAGTAATATATTTATGCTAAGAGTGAGTGGAAATCACTTACCTTGAGATGTTATGTTGAAACGCTCTCTTTGGAAGCTCAAAGAGTTGCCCAAGCATGGAGGAAATGGGAGATAAATGCTCTTTAGCCCAAATTATATGAGCTCACTGCCTCTGTGATTTCCGCTTCTTCGGTTTGGGGACCGCTTTTACGGTCCCGCATCCGCGATCAAATAGCCGCATTTGTGGTTTTGGGGCACGGAGAGGTTGACAGTTTTTGTGGTCTGGGAGCCGCATAAGCGGAATCCCCTTCTGTGGTTCCTTGGTCACTTTTGCAGTTTTACCCTGGGCCGGCCTGGCCGATTCTGCGATAAAAGGACCGCTTCAGGAGTCTCTGCTTCTGTGGTCCAAGAGCCGCAGAAGTGGTTTTGATAGAAGCAATAGATGTTGCTCCCATTAAAATTCTAACTTCGCTTGGACCTCGGTCATTTGACGCTCAGAGCTCCTCAGCGCCGCCCGAACATACCAACAAGTCAGAAATCACGAGACAGACCTAGTCGCAACCTCGAAACTCCCAAAACAACACTAAATCAAGGAATCGGACCCCAAAACCATTTGATAAAACTTAATGAACTTCAAGTTCTTAACTTCCTATCAACGGGTCGAAATGCCCATAGACTACTTGGATTGACACCAAATTTTACGGGTAGGTGTTATATGATATTTTGGACCTGTACTAAGTTCTGGATCGGAATCCGAACCCGATATCCAGGTTTTGAACAATTACTAAGATTCTTTAATTCATTAAAACTTTGATTTATCAATTTTACATAAAAATTCAGTACTTGGGCTAGGGACCTCAGAATTCGATTCCGAGCATACGCCCAGGTCCCATATTTTTCCACGGACCTTCCAGGACTATCAAATCACAAATTTGGGTTCATTTCCCAAAAAATTTTACCGAAGTCAAACTTGGATTTTTAAGAAAACCTTAAGGGAATATTTGCTTTTATTTTCACTCAAAATTCTTCTATCTTCCGAACCTGTCGCCCCTGCAAGTCGTAATTCAGCTGAGGAAGGTATGGGAAGTTTAATTTAAGGGAACAGGGTTCTAAATAGTAAAATGACCAGTCGGGTCGTTACATTCTCCACCTCTTAAACAAACATTCATCTTCTAATGGACATAAAATAAAAGCACCTAGACTGGTGAATAGGTGGGGATATCGGCTCCGCATGTCCTACTCGGACTCCTATGTCGCCTCCTCAACCGGTTGGCCTATCCACTGGAATCTTACTGCAGAAACCCTCTTGGTCCTCAACTGACGGTCCTGTCTATCCATAATGGCAATAGGCTCCTCCTCGTAGATCAAGCTCTCGCCCTTCCTAAATCAACTTTACCTTATCCAAGGCATCCTGTACCAAATCTGTAACCAACAACTTAGCCTCACCAGGCTCAAACCATCTTATAGGAGAATGACAACGCAGGCCATACAATACCTCATACGGGGCCATCTCTATGCTGGACTGGTAGCTATTACTATATGAAAACTACGACAAGCGCAAAAGCTAATCCCATTGCCCTCCAATGTCAACCACACATGCTCTAAGCGTATCCTCTAGAATCTGAACTGTCCGCTCCGACTGCCCGTCGGTCTGATGGTGAAATATTTTTCTGAGATTTACGCTGGTGCCCAAACCCTTATGGACGGGTCTCCAAAAGTTAGATATGAACTGAGGGCCCCTGTCTGATATGATAGAGACCGGTACACCATGCAACCGGACTATCTCCCAAATATAAATGTGAGTGTACCTCTTTGCCGTGTAAGTAGTCACCACTGGGATGAAATGGGCTGACTTGGTTAACCTTTCCACAATAAAATACACTAAATCAACCTTCCGCAATGTCTGCGGCAACCCAACCACAAAGTCCATAGCGATGCACTCCCACTTCCATTCCGGAATGGGCATCTACTAGAGTAGACCGCGTTGCCTCTTGTGCTCATACTTGACCTGCAGGAAATTCAAACATCTAGCCACATACTCAATAATGTCCTTCTTCATCCTCCGCCACCAGAAGTGCTGTCTCAAGTCACGATACATATTTGTGGCACCCGGATGAATGAAGTACCTCGAACTGTGGGCCTCCTCTAGAATCCTCCTCTACAAGCCATCCACACTAGGAACACAGACACAGCTCAGAAGCTCTAACACTCCATCCTTGCAGATAGCAACCTCCTTGGTACCTCCCTGAAGTACCGTCTCTCTGACGGCTTCCAAATGTAGATCATCGAGCTGTTGGACCTTAATCTGCCGTAAAAATGAAGACTGAGCAACCACGCATGCTTGAGCCTGGCTGGGCTCCGATATATCAAACCTCACAAGTCAGTTAGCTAAGGACTGAATGTCCAAAGCCAATGGTCTCTCCGCAGCAGGAATAAATGCCAAATTGCCCATGCTCTCCGCCTTTCTGCTCAAGGCATCTCTAACGACATTCGCCTTACCCGGATGATAAAGAATGGTAACATCATAATCGTTTAGTAACTCAAGCCACCTGCACTGCCTCAAATTAAGGTCCTTTTGCTTGAACATGTGTTGCAAACTGCGACGATCTGTGTGAACCTCACATAACACCCCATATAAATAATGACTCCATATCTCCAGAGCATGAACAATCACTGCCAACTCGACATTGTGCACTGGGCAGTTGTTTTCATGAATTTTCAGCTGACGTGAAGCATATGCAATAACTGGTCCCTCCTGCATCAATACATAACCGAAGCCAACGCGAGAGGTATAGAAATATACAGTATACATCCCCGATCCAGAAGGCAATACAAGAATCGGTGCGATAGTCAAAGCCCTCTTGAGCTTCAGAAAGCTCTCTTTGCACTCATCAAACCAATGGAATGGGACACCCTTCTAGGTCAATCTAGTCAAGCACGAAGCAATAGAAGAAAAAGCACTGCACAAACCATAGGTAGTAACCTGCTAACCCCAGGAAGCTCCTGATATCAGTCGCTGAAGTAGGTCGTGTCAAACTCTGAACTGCCTAAATCTTCGGGGGATCCAATCTTCTGCTCCCGCAGGGTCTGAAGCACTAGTCTCAAATGCTGCTCGTGCTCCCCCAGGCTACGCGAGTATATCAAGATGTCATCAATGAAGACGATAATAAAAGAATCAACAAAAGGCCGAAACGACCGTTTCATCATGTCCATGAACGATGCTGGAGCATTCGTTAACCCAAAAGACATCACCAAAAACTCGTAATGGCCATATCTAGTCCTGAATGCAGTCTTCGGAATGTCTGAATCCCGAATCTTCAGCTGATGATACCCTGCAAGTCAATCTTAGAGAACACCCTAGAACCCTGCAACTGGTCAAACAAATCATCAATGTGCGGCAATGGGTACTTGTTCTTGATGGTGACTTTGTTCAACTGGTGGTAATTAATTTACATCCGCATAGTCACATCCTTCTTCTTCACAAATAACACAGGTGCAGCCCAAGGCGAACACTAGGCCTGACAAACCCTTTTACTAATAACTCCTCCAACTACTCCTTCAACTCCTTCAGCTCTTTAAGGGCCATACGGTACGGTGGGCTAGATATAGGCTGAGTGTGTAGAGCCAAATCAATGCAGAAGTCAATATCATGATCCGGAGGCATGCTTGGAAGATCACAGGGAAAAAAATTAACGAACTCTCGGACCACTGGCATTGAATCAATCGTCGAAAACTCTGCTGCTGTGTTTCGAACATAAGCCAGGTAAGCAAAAAGTCCTTTCTCAACCATATGCTGAGCCTTCAGTACGTAAAGAACCCTTCTTTGGGTATCAACTGTGGAACCCTTCCACTCCAATATCGGCAATCTTGGCATCGCTAGTGAAATATCTTGGCATGGAAATCAAGGCCGGCGTGATAGGGGGATACCCATTCCATGCCCAGGATGATAAAAAAATCTACCAAATAAAGAAACAAGAGATCTGGTATCGTTATCACGGAAAGTAACCATACAAGATCGGTAGATCCGGTCCACTACCACAGAATCACCCATGGGAGTGGACACATGAACAAGAACAGACAAAGGCTCAGGAGAGATAACAAAATAATGAGCAAATAGAGAAGATACATATGAATAGGTAGATCCTGGATAAAATAATACCGAAGCATCCGTACCGTTGACTGAAATGATACCTATGATGACAGCGTCTGAGGCTAATATATCGGCTGCCTAGCCTCCGCTCGACTGAGAAGCATCTAACTGACCTATCCTTATCTGGCCTCTACCTCTATGATGACCTCTACCTCTAGGTTGTTGGGTCGCTGGTGCTGGAGCCAATGGCTGTTGTCCCTACTGTATAGCCTTGCCCTGAAGCCTGGGCCAGTACTTCCTCATATGGCATGGGTCTCCACCCTCAAAACAATGTGGTACGGTGGACTGCTGGCTAGATGGCTGACTCTGAAAAATGGAAGTCCCACTAGAAGAAGCCTGAATAGCCTCCGGGCAGTATGAACTCTCTAGCATAGCACTGTGATAAAAACCGAAAAAAGGTGGAGGAACTGAATACCACTGGAAGAACCCTGAACAGCTAGTGGGCGATAAGAACTCTATAGTATGGCGCTGAAGTAAGAACGTGTTGGAGCACCCCGAGCAGGTGGTGGTGTTGGAGCTGGGGGACTACTGGGCTGACCCCTCCCGAAATGGCCTCTACCCTTAACTAGTGTGCCCCTAAACTCTCCGGAGAACCTGGCCCTCTTCTCCCGCTGCAGCTGCTCAAACCCTCGCTAATGATAACCCTCGATCATACGAGGAATCTCAATGTAAGTTGATAACCTGTACCCATCTCCACCTCCCTAGCCATAGTGTTCCGGATAGTGGGATGCAACCCTACTACAAACTGTCGCACCCTCTCTGCCTCTATAGAAAGTATCAGAAGTGCATGGAGGGACAACTCAGAAACTTTCTCCTCATAGTCGGTCACTGACATCTGACCCTGCTGTAGCTGCTCAAACTGATGACGCATCCCTACTCTCTTAGTGGGTGGAATATAAAGATCAAGAAATAGCTTGGTAACTGACCCTAAGTGAGGGAATGAGAACCAACTGGACTGCTAAGAACATAAGACTTCCACCATCTGCGAGCCCTGTTCTCCAACTGAAATGTGGTGAAGTCGACTCCATGTGACTCCAATATCCTCGTGTTATGCAGTCTGTCTCTGCACCTCTCGATAACGTCTTGTGCATCCTCATGACTCTCACCCCTTGAGACTTGAGGGCGAAGTCTAGTCCACCTGTCTAGAATCTTCTGCGGGTCACCCCTCATAGTTGGCACAGCCTGGGGTGCCACATCAAAAACTGGCTAAATCCCATCTGCGGGTACTGCACCTGGAGCCTGAGTAGTAGGGGTCTGTGCTCCCCCTCTTGCCTGTGAGGTGGATGGCTTCGCTGGAAATAAACAACTCTGAGTCACAGAATCCATGAACCGTAACATAAGGCCCATAACCTCCTGAAATCCTGGTGCTGTCATGAAGTCTGCCGGGGTAGGCTAAGCTGCAGGTGGTGTCATGAAGTCTGCCGTCTAATCTCGAAGAAGTAAAGATGAGAGGTCGACTTGATACCTACTAGGTACAGATAATATCATAATAATGATGTACAACATGAATAATGTAATTAAATAGCAGTTACCACAGAAGTCATATCATGCTTGTAGTTATATCTTCCTTTATCACATTTACTCTTTTTTTTATTTAGCAACAAATCATGAAAAGCCTAAGTTCCAACATAAACATATAAATCATGCGCAGTAACACCGAGGTCGACGGCCCGCTCCAACTGAATATAAATTTTTGTGCACTGCCGAGGGTTGAACGGCTTGTACCATAGATGCATCTATTTTACCAAGGCGATTGGCCTGATCCACAAATATTAAAAAATAGCAAGAATGCGCAATAAGGCATCAAATATATACAAGAGAAAATCTTTCCAAGTTTATAAGTAAGCATGGGTTCATCTTTCATTCCCCTCTAATCTCTAGCAAGTCATAAAAGACCATTTACATAGTTCAAAGAAGGAAAAGTTCAATGTAGACATGATGTGGGTCCTAAACTAACCAAACATTAACATTACAGTTGCTACGCACGAACTTTCGACGCCTAGTGTGTACGTAGCCTTCGCATTTAATAGAAAATTTATCATTTATTAACCTTAGAGGGAAAATTCCCTCTCACGAGGTTAGAAAGGAGACTCACCTCACTTCCAAATGCCAAGAACGAGCTGGAAACCTCAAGGCGAAGCCGAACGTGCACAAACTAGTTAAACAACGTGGGAATTAGTCAATAAGGGATTACAAGGTCAAATTCTAACTATTCACATGGTTTCCAAACCTTTCCCGCAATTTTCCAAATTTCCGACCCCGAGCCCACATGCCTGGATTCCTAGATTTTTCGAAAGAAAATATTCTTTATAGCCTAAGGATTACTAATATATAAATTTTGGTTCATTACCTAGCTAATTAGGTGGTTAAATCTCATTTTTTACTCAAAACCTTAGATCTGGCTCTAAGCCATGATTTTATTTTGATTATTGGTGTTAAATCTATGTGATAATCATGTATGTAGGCTTAGAATGAGTGGAAATTACTTACCTTGTGATGTTATGTTGAAACCCTCCCTTTGGAAGCACAAGAATAGCCAAATGGGAGATAAATGTTGAGCCCGTATTAAATGAGCTCACTGCCCCTGCGATTTCCGCTTCTGCGGTCCCGCATCCGCGATTAAATAGCCGCATTTGTGGTTTTGGGGCAAGGAGAGGTTGACCTCTATTGCGGTATGTGGTCCGCATAAGCGGAATCCGCTTCTGTAGTTCCTTGGGCGCTTTTACGGTTTTCCCCTGGGCCGGCCTGGCCACTTCTATGGTAAAAGGACCGCTTCTACGGTCTTCGCTTCTGCGGTCGAAGAGCCGCATAAGCGGTTTTGACAGAAGCAGTAGATGTTTCTCCCTTTAAAATTCTAACTTCGCTCGGACCTCGATCATTTGATGCTCGGGGCTCCCGAGCCTCGCCCGAACGTACCGACAAGTTTGAAATCATGAAGCGGACCTAGTCGTAACCTCAAAACTCCCAAAACAACAGTAAATCAAGGAATTGGACCCCAAAACCATTTGATCAAGCTTAATGAACTTCAAATTCTTATTTTATCAACGAGTCAAAACACCCTTAGACTACTCAGATTGACACAAATTTTATGGGTAGGTTTTATATGATATTTCGGACTTGTACCAAGTTTTGGAACTAGAACCCGAACCTGATACCTAGGTTTTTAACAATTACTAATATTATTTTATTCATTAAAACTTTGATTTAATAATTTTACATAAAAATTCTGTACTCGGGCTAGTGACCTCGGAAATCGATTCCGAGCATACGCCCAGGTCCTATATTTTTCCACAAAACCATTTGGGACTGTCAAATTACATATTCGGGTCTGTTTCCCAAGAAAGTTGACCAAAGTAAAACTTGGTTTTTTAAGAAAACCTTAAGGGAATATTTGGTTTTATTTTCACTCAAATCTCTTCTAACTTCCGAACCAATCGCCCCCGTAAGTCGTAATTAAGCTAAGGAAGACGTGGAAAGTTTTATTTAAGGAAACATGGTTCTAAATAGTAAAACGACCAGTCGGATCGTTACACAAGATAAGGTCAGCATCGAGGCCATCCAGGTGCATGCCAAAAGCATGGTGGGTCATGGAAAATGTCAAGCTCGAAGGGAATCCCTCGAGGGAATCCATGCTCAGGGCTTTGATATATTGGCCAAGCTAGAGAACGGTAAAGCAGAGGAAGCTAGGGCTCAAAAGCTACCCTTTCCCGAGGAAGACTCAGATAGTTTAAGTGAGTCTAAAGGCGGGAAAGATCCTGAAGGGGGAGATGTTTCCTTCTATGAATATCAATCCATTTAGGCCTTTGTATCTTTTGCTTTCCCCTTCCTTCCTTTTTAGGCCATTTTGGCCATTGTAATTTTTTTCAAATTAAGCCATTTTGGCTTTTGTAAAGATTATGGTGTAAATATATAAAGATTTTTTCCCCTTTTGGATTTTAAATTTTTCATTTGTTTTATCACTTGAATTCACAAAGGTCGGGATGCCATAAAATAACTTGGGTTTTATAAGATTGAACAACCTTTCTTTACATTATTTTTATTTTTAGGTCATCTTCGAGGTTTAGGGTTATCAGGTAACCTTCTCTAAAGTATGTAACTCAAACCATAGTTTGCCTTGGGTAGCCTTTAAAACTGGTTATGAAAATTTTGAGGGCCTATTGTTTTTCATAGTTCTTGGACGTTTCTGAGCCGTGTTAATGCGGTCGTAGCCTTTAATTTGGATGTCGCCTAGTGGGCTTGCTTTCCCTAGTTATCCAGGTTTGCCTAAGATAACCGTCCCCAAGTGGGTATTGTCGTGGCTTTTCAAATTTGGGGGTAGCCTAAGAGGTCATATGCCGTCAATGCTTAATAATTTGATCTGTTCAAGTTTGTTCTTCGGACGACAGTCCCTAAATATGGGAGTGATCATCCGAACTCTGGCTATAATCATCCCTTGAGCCCGTTTCCATAAGAGATTGAAAATATGAAATTGTAAATTAGAAAAAAGAAATTCTAATATATGAGATAATTTTAAGAAAAATACTTCTCTTTATTCTTGTGAAAAATGGTTACACGCGCGTACATCTTTTATGCCAAGGCTCAAGCAACCTATATGGGTACGGTTTTTTTGAACGTTTGGCCTTTGCAATAAATCTTACCTATCGAGATCCTGCTATTATAAAGTAAGTTCCTCGCAATATATTGACATCCGAGGGCAATGCCCTCCAATATTCGAGGTTGATTGTATAGGAACCTTGGATATTGTTGGTGTCGTCTTTGACACCAATTTTATTTATAACAGTCCCACCTTCCCCCCCCCCCCCCCCCCCCCCGCGCGATAAAGTGCCTTGTTAAAACCCTAACTAAAATAAATACTAGTGGGAATAAAATTTAGAGAAGGAAAAAGAGGACACATGTTTAGAAATACGCCTTTTAGTTTCCTCGTTAAAAACCTTGCAAGGAAAATTCAGTATTGTAAGGGAAAAGAGTACAATACGTATTAACTCGCCATGATGAGAGAACCAATTTACATCTTTGAACCTTTGCATTCTAATCATGTGTATCATCTTCATAGGATCGTTGGTAGAGATTTGATAAATAAATTGACCATCTTATCTTGAATGAATATATTGAACCTTGAAATCATCATTCTTGATAGATATATAATGTCTTCATATAATGTCGTGGAATGGCCTTTTCAATATCTCCATATAGGCAAAGGTTTTTGCTATCACATTATCATGCTTATAGTTATAACAATATACATGTGTGCACAAATTGCACTTAGGGTTTGGTACATCAGGATTAAGAATAGTATATGCTTTAATCGATTTAAATCGGTCAAAGGATTGTGAAAAGTTAAGTCATATAACCCATATAAATAGAGTTTAGGTGCATATCAAATTTTCATGTCATGCTAGACAAATAAGATAGATAAAAGTGATTGCACATTCTGTTGACTTTATACTTTCACGTATTTGAACTACATGTTCAAAACTGCACGTCTTTCATATAAATCCAATTCTATTCAATTTGTTTCTCTGGACTTAAGATGCTCATATATATTTTGCACTATCATAGATATCGTCGACTAATATTTTATATCGGTTCCAACCTCTTTTTTGTCATAAAGACATGACATAGAGATATCTTCACACATATATTTAGGTATATGAATCTCTCCTGAGATTTTTATGAAGTATTATGGCATGTGATCTTCTGGATAACTTGCCTTCTTATTATCATTTTGTTAATTTTCTCATCTTCTTTATCAAAAATTTTATTTGAAACCAATTTCTATACGCTCTAAGCGTAGCATAGACTTTGTCATTCTATGACTTATTCTAGTAGGAACATTTGTGGTGAGAATATAGTTAATTTCTTTGCATCAGCAAATGCGTCTAGCATGTCTTGCAGCATATTGCACAAGAATTATTTTTATGAATTTTAAGTTTGTATTATCTTATTTGAGGATCTAGATGTACAAATTATAATTCATTCCACGTAACCGTTTTTCAACTCCGTATGTTATCTCCCCCTCATGTTAGAAAAAGTAACTTGCTTCCTCAGCTTTGGAAATTCACCTTTGTACTTTATGGTGTTAATCAAAATATACACAATAAATTAATAATAATAAGATAAAATTAATTAGTTTTTGATCATAAACCATTTGTGAGATAAGAATGTAAGAAACTTTCGTATATCAAACTGATATAGATAACTTTGTTCTCATAAGAAATAGCTTAGCTATTAAATGGAGACACTCAATCAATTATTTTTCTTAACCAACTGTGATGTAAACCAACTTATCAAGTTGATTTATATAGAATAGAGAAATCTATAAATTATGCTTTAAATTAAATTATTGTACAAGCTACCTCGCAAACACCCGGTTGCAGGTTAATAATAATAACACAAGTTACCATTTCATAGATACATCTGATGTGGTATACATGACATATGAATAAGCTCATATTCACATTTGATAGTCCCACCATTCATGGGATTTAGTTTAAATTTTAGTTGGTCTATCAATTAATAAGAACAAGCAACATAAGAGAATTCGTAAAGAACTTTTTAATTCTTTAATATATGTCCATGTGAATTCTCTTTTATTTTTACAAATGATATAAAAATTAACATGGCTAAACTAATTATGCCAACTGAATCAATTATCAATATTGAAAAACTTCATGTTTGCACCATGACGTGTGCAACTATCAATAAATTTAAAGTTTAATATGATATGAATTTTTATATTTCGCACTCTTTTGTTTGTGTAGTACAAATCAGGGAATAAAACGGGTAGCTTTTCATATACATATCACCCTGATACAAGTTGTAGTAATATAAGATACTAAATCTTTCGTTTATTTATAGTCTCAATATAACCAATTTTTTTCGCGAATAATTTAGAAACTCAATTAGTTTCTATGACACATACTAAGCACTATACCTTATTGATAATCTATTTTATTCTCCAAAATGGTATAATTGTCTCTTCTAGAGCTTTCAGTTAATTTTATACTACCGCATATTCGTCATCATCCATATGGTGAATATAACTTTCAAGGTGAAAGTTATATAGTTATGGTCATGGTCAAAATCATTATAGGCAAGATATGTTACTCCAATTACTTTTGCCCTGTAATAATCACATTGCCATAATATTTTGGCATAATCACAATAGGAACGTGATCAATGATCATTCATGTCATAATAATGAAATTATTTTCTTATTCCATCTCAAACCTCATTCTAGAGGTGAGTGTGTATATTTATAACCACTAGCACACTCATATACTTTCAAGAATGAATATGAATTCATAAATCACATGTTGTCACATTCACATCATGAGTGGACCATAATCATCAATATGTGCTTTACAAAATCTCATGTCAAATCGATGACAAAAATTATTTTCACATATTGAAGGATGATTTTTTTGTTGAGAATCCTTAGTATTCTCATTGGCACAATAAAGACGCACAATAAAGACGATTATAATTTCGTCTATTGTCACGTCTACATCTATTGATATCTTCTCGGTAATAATTTTGTCTTCTTTCAGACTTGTTACATATTGCTACCATATTCAATGGGAAGGGTTTCCACTTTATTGCCCCCAATCATACATAAATTTAAACATATAAAGGCATAGAAATTTTACCACTTCGGATGGTTATAATTTCTTGCTATTAGAGTCATAATACAATTTCAAGAATTAAATAGGAGAAAAATAAAGTAAAATACTTACCTTAAATCTAGAATTTAATCATGAAGTAAATTCTTGGAATAATTGACAATCACTACACTCAATCTCAAAGCTTCTACTCAATTAGATAGAGTTTCGTGCTGGTAGCGTGTTATAAAATAATAAAAGGAGAAGAAGAGTATTGCAAAGAAAAATAAGGGGAAGAGAATTCTTATTGATTTTGGGATGAAATAAAATAGAATAGTACCTCCCTATTTATACGGAAAGACTGACTTAACCGCCAAACGATAATTCCTAAAATCTCACAAAAATATAAGCATTCACATTAAATATAATTTTATTTATAACAAACACTAAGTAATTACTAACGTAAAAGGATAAAAATAAATGTTGACAAGGCACTAGGTGCTGCAAGCAAGTGTTCTATACTAGTAAGATAATTTCTGCAATTTGATAGCAAATTTATCAACAACAACAAAAATAACAACAACTACCCAGTATAGTCCCACAAAGTGGGGTTTTGGGAGGGTAATATGTAGACGGGCCTTACCCCTACCCAAAATGGCAAAGGGACTGTTTCCAATCGACCCTCGGCTCAGTGAAGGAAAAGAAAAACAAAAACAAAAATAAAAACAAAGAAGCATTAGTAACCCCCAGCACAAATAACTATCTAAACATAAGAACCATAACTAAAATAGGATGCAATAATATCAGACAGTAACTACCATAAATAACTACCAAATAATTACTATAAGGGAGACACAATCCAATACACACATCATCTATGGATTGCCCTATCAAGCCTCACCCGGGTGAGGAGTACGAAAAACTCTAAGAGCCCCTATCCTACTAGTATAAGGGAGACATAAATCTGATAGCTGATTTATCATCATTATTAATTTGGGATAGGCACAGGCAATTTATACAGTATGGTACATGATTTTCATTTAGTTTCCCCTTTGTTCTTGTGTTTGGTACTTCCAATTCAAGAATCACATGGTCCTATGCCTATCAAGGCAAAATATATCATAAAGGAGCACAACTTATGACGAGATCTCAATTATGGGAGATGTCACTATAGGACTCCAAACAGAATGGTTTCCATTCTATTCAACCCAAGTGATGGACCCAACATTTCTACTTTGACCCTCATCACCTAAATAATGAATTGTCAAAGTATAACTTTGTTTCTCATTTTTCTTCTTGAACATCAAAGTTTGTGGTGGTACTGAAACTGTAGTGTTCTTTGGAGCGTTTATCTTAGCTTTATAAGTAGCTGCGCCTTTACCAACATTTGTAACTTTCCTCCTGAATTTCTGGTCCAACAATGTGAAGGGTCCCTCTAGGGGGTACAATGCAATGAACGATGGGTAATTGAGATCGGCTGATGGATTTGAGCAGTTGTGGTTGTCTGATGATCTTGCAATTGTCTTGAATTTCTCCTCTGTGAAATTCAGAGAGCATAGAAGATTTACGTAATCTTGTGGAGTAGCATCGTATACTAGGCCAGGATCAAGCGCTCTGTTGGGATCAACGTGTCCAGATCCCATGTCTAGGGGCGTGGCAGCCTTGTTAATGTCCGAGTCTTTAATAGGTTTTTGAGTGTTGTCCAAAGGATCAGCTGTGGTCATCATGGCAGAGCGAATAGCTGAAGGACTCCATTCAGGATGCGCAACTTTTAGCATCGCTGCAATTCCAGCTGCAGGTGGTGCAGCCATAGATGTGCTTGATTCAAGAATGTAATCAGTGGACAATTCTATGTTCGCCCCAATACTCGTGGCAAATACGTTTGGTGGATATGTTGCAAGAACGAGTACCCCTGGTGCCAATATATCTGGCTTTGCTATCCCCATGTAGCTTCTGGAGGGACCTCGTGCTGAGGATGCAGTAACAACTGGTGCTGGCTTTGCATCTAGATACGTCTCTTGGAACGTGATGGTGGCCATGGGATTGACAGTATTTTTTAGATAATTGATGACTTGTTTCCTTCCTTTTTGTTAATCACAACTCCACGGCATGGAAATGTAGCATATCCCAACACTCCTGGATCCTCAGAAATAAAGATGCCTGCTTTAAGTCTTGCTCGAGTGACAATACGCATTTGATCAGAGAAATCCCCATTATCTTCACATATAATGATACGTTCCGGATCAGATAGTTGTGATAACAACTCTTCCGAATTGCAATCAGCTAGAGACTTGTCTAAATCACTGTCGAATCCGTAACAAGAGCTCTTGCAAGAAACAAGCTCCACAATCTAATTTTAAGCCATTGCCCAAAGTCAATGTTGTATTGGAAAAAAAATTGAATTTAAATTAAAGATGATGTGGCATGACACGTGGACTGGTCTAATAGTCAAAGTGTAATAATCAAGTAAAAGGCAGGGACATGACAGACATGAGAAGAGAAATTTAAACAGGCACGAGAAGGAATTTAGACACGAGTCTCGTACCAATTCAAGTCATTTAATGCCAACGGGTAAAAAGGGTACTGAAGACAAGAATCTGGTGACAAAATGTTGTCTAAATTCATTATTAAACACCCGATACATTAGTGAATCAGTATTTAATAGCAATGATTATGTAACGCCTCATTAAGTATCCTTTATCATTTAGATTAAGCTGTTAATCCTTATTAACTATAAAATGAGGAGGTTTCATCATTTGTAAGGACACGAAATATCATCTACATTATATTGAAATATAACCTTTTTTATTGGTTTATTCTTATTCTCAGAAAGCCTATTATTCTTTTTGGTCTCTTGATTATCAGTAACCCGATTTCTTTTCTCAAAATTCTAACTTTGACCAAATAATATTTTTTGGTAAAACAAATTGGTTCCGTTATCGGGAATGTGATAATCCATCTTTTCTAAAGTTACATTCTGCCCATTATTAATATCATTTCAAATAACAATGACAACAACAATCAGGAAAACCAGATCCATCAAGTGGATGGCGATGAACTCAATAATGTAATCCATCAAGCTTCTCCATGTGGATCTCGAGAAGTAACTCCTAATGATATGTCTGAACATGCTGACGGAAGAGTTGAAACAAGAGATGAACTTTTACAGAAAATAATTGATGCACGAATTGACAAAGCTTTGGAAGCTTTAGTTAATCGATTGCCTGATGCGCCAACAACGTCTAATAACAACACGTTGGAAACCCCCGCTCTGGTCTAGTTATTTCTGGTAATGGAGCAACCCCCAGTGACTCACAGAAAGGAGAACCAGGTAATTCTGGCAATTCTCATCTTCAAAATTTAGTACTAACCTTGCAGAAACAACTCAAGGAGCAAAATGAGCGTATCAAGCAGATTCCTGGAGTTCCACCTGTGATAAAAGGAGTGGACGTGGATAAATACTCATGGAAATCAAGTGCTGCTTCCCTACCAATTCCAAAGAAATTCAAATGCTCGATATCCCAAAATATGATGGTACAACAGACCCACGTGACCACGTAACTGCATTTAAAACAGGAGTAAAAGGCAACGATTTGACCAAACAAGAAATTGAGTCAGTATTGGTCCAAAACTTTGGGGAGACGCTCACTGAGGGGGCATTTACATGGTATTCTATTTTACCTAAAAATTATATAAATTCTTTTACTAAGCTTGCAGATTCTTTCATTAAAGCACACTCGGGAGCTCAGAAGGTTGAGAAAAGGATGGAGGATATCTTCAAAATCAAACATGGGAACTCTAAATTGCTTAGAGATTTCGATGATAGATTCCAATGTGAAAGAATGACTCTACCTCGTATACCGGATAATTGGGCAGTGATAGCTTTCGCAAGTAATTTTAATGACAAAAGTTCAGAAGCCACGAGAAGGCTTATAGAAACCCTTCATTAGTTTCCTGCAACCACTTGGACCGATGTTTATAATAGGTATAGTACAAAGCTTAGAATTGAGGATGATACTGTACCTCAACAACATCGTGAAGAAAGGAGCGGATCCGAGAGATCAGAAGCCGAAAAGAGATCAGGTAAAAATAGGTATGATTCATATATGGGACCTACAGGAAAGGATTCACGATCTTGACGGAACAACCAACACTATGACCAAAGATCAAAAGATAGGGAAACTGGGTCTTCGTTCAGGTTCAGAGGCGATCGAAACACCAATGAGCCACGAGATACTGATAGGAATTTAATGGCACGATTCTTTTTTAATAGTTTCAATATAACTAAATCGGAGCTCGTAGCTGTTCTAAGGAGTATGGGAGATAAGGTACGGTGGCCAAAAGAGATGCGGTCAAATCCAAACATACGTAATCCGGATGATTGGTGCGAATTTCACAATGACCACGGACATAGAACATCATAATGCAGATTCCTACAAAGTGAAGTAGATCATCTACTGAAGCAAGGAAATCTCACAGAGCTGTTTAGTGAGAAGGGAAAGCAAGCTTACATGAAAAATATGCAGGAGCCACCAAAACCACCCTCACCTAAGAGAACAGTGAATGTCATCAGCGGAGGGGAGGATATCTACGGGGTAACGTACACGGCTTCAAATAAGGTTTCTAAAATGACGATCACACACGGCAAGTGAGTACGGCAAACCTTAGAACATAAGAGCATAAACTTCGATGATGCAGATACGGAATGAGTGATTACTCCTCACAATGATGCACTGGTAATATCCTTACTTATACATGATACCGATGTAAAATGAGTTTTAATTGATTCAGGAAGTTATGTGAATATCATTCTACTAAGAGTGTTATGGGAAATGCAAGCTGAAGATAAAATGATACCCAAAGCGCATGCTTTGTCAGGGTTCGACAATTCAAGCGTGGTAACAAAAGGCGAGGTAACTCTAACAACTTATGCTGCAAGTGTTATTAAAGAAACTAAATTTCAGGTAGTTGATATGGAAATGTCCTACAACATAATTATGGGAAGACCATGGATCCATGATATGGATGTTGTTCCATCAACTTTACACCAAGTTATCAAGTTTCCGTCACCCTGGGAAATATGTCAAATTCAAGGGGATCAATAAACAACCAGGAGTATCAACATAGTAATAGATATGAGTACCGCAAGTAAAGAGAAATAGAAATTATAGGAAACATTTAGAGATGTTAGCAATCAAACTTCAACTGAGAAAAGGGATTTAGATTCAAGACTTGATGTAATTCAAGAACCCGAAGAAAACGACAACATTAAAATAACAATAGAGGAACTCGAGGTAATGGTGCTATTTAAACAATGGCCAGAAAGAAAATTTTACATAGGAGCCAATCAAAATCCCGATATGCGAGGTATGTTAATTGAATTTTTAAAAACTAACGTGGACTATTTTGCCTGGTCCCATGCTGATATGACAAGTATTCCACCGAATGTGATGACTCATAAACTCAATGAAGACCCATCCTTTATTCCAATCAAGCAACAGAAAAGAAAGCAAGTGGCTTTCAAAAATCAAGTAATCCAAGATGAAGTCCAAAAGTTTTTCAAAATTGGGTCAATCCGCGAGGTAAAATACCCTGATTGGTTAGCTAATACGGTGGTCGTACCTAAGAAGCACGGTAAGTGGCTAGTTTGTGTAGATTACACTGATCTAAACAAAGCTTGTCCAAAATATTCTTTTCCTTTACCCCATATAGATCAATTGATTTATGCGACTGTAGGTCATGAACTTTTGAGTTTTTTAGATGCATATTCAGGGTACAACCAAATTAAAATAGACCCTAGTGATGAGGAAAAGACTTCTTTCATCACAGACCGTGGGACTTACTGTTATAAAGTAATGCCCTTTGCTCTAAAAAATGTTGGAGCAACCTATCAAAGGTTAGTCACCTAAAATGTTTCAAGAACATTTAGGGAAAACTAAGGAGGTATGTATAGACGATATGCTCGTCAAAACCCAGCATTCTCATGATTATTTAATTTTTACCTTTGAAATTTTGCGAAAATTCAATATGAAACTCAACCCTGAAAAATGTGCATTTGGAGTTGCTTCAGGTAAATTTTTAGGATTTTTGTTTCTAACCGTGGCATTGAGGTAAATCCTACTCAGATTAAAGAAATTTAAGAAATACCTGATGTCCTTACTAGTAAAAAAGGAGTTTCAAAGATTAACAAGAAGAATCGCGGCCTTAGGGAGATTCAATTCTAAATCTTCAGAAAAGTGCTTTTCTCTGTGCTCAAAAATCTAGATCATTTTGAGTGGAATGCACATTGCCAAAAAACCCTTAAAAATTTGAAAGCTTACTTATTAAATCCTCCTTTATTGGCAAAACCTAAGGAAGGTGAAAAGCTACTCATTTATTTAGCAATTTCAGAAGTGGTGGTAAGTGCTGTTTTAGTCCGTGAGGACCAAGGTAAGCAATCTCCTATTTACTATGTAAGTAAAACTCTACTAGATGCTGAGACAAGGTATCCGCAACTAGAAAAGTTAGCATTATCTCTCATCATGGCATCTAGAAAATTAAGGCCTTATTTTCAGTGTCACCCTATTGTTGTTGTTACTGCTTTTCTTTTGTGAAATATTTTGCATAAACATGAGCTATCAGGAAGATTAGAAAAATGGGGTATAGAGTTAAGTGCATATGAAATACTTTACCAACCTCGAACTGCTATTAAATCCCAAGTACTCACCGATTTCGTAGCTAATTTAGTCAAGGAATGCATTTAGAAGCAGAAAAAGAGTTACAAGTTTTTAATGGTGCTAATCAGGGGACTTGGATGTTATTTACTGATGGTTCATCTAATGTAAAGGGGGCAGGATTAGGAATTGTTCTTATACAACCTACGAGTGAAACAATTAGACAAGCTATAAAATGTCACTCTGTAACTAATAATGAAGCGGAGTATGAAGCTATGATTGCAGGTTTAGAGCTAGCACTGGAACTTGGTATCATGCGAATAATAATCAAAAGTGACTCACAACTCGAAGAAAATCAAATGATGGGGACTTACGTGGCCAGGGAAACTCGAATGCAAGAGTATCTTGAAAAGGTACGAGAACTGATAAGACAGTTCCAAACTTCGAAGGTAATACAAATCCCAAGAGAAGAGAACGTGGAAGCAGATGCATTAGACAATCTTGCGTCTGCAGTAGATATAACGAAGATGCAAATGCATCAATCATACATGTATTCCACTCCGTTCTTGATTCTGATAAAAATGAGGTAAACTTTAATCACTTAGCTTGGGATTGGAGAAACGAAATTGTATCTTTTTTGCAGCATGGAACCGTACCTGAGGATAAAATAAAGGCTCATGCGCTTAGAAAGAAAGCTACTCTTTATTGCCTATATCAAGGGAACCTTTATCGAAGAATATTTGGTAGACCATTAGCCAAGCGTATCGGACCTTCTCAAACAGAATATGTGATGAAAGAAATACACGAGGGACATTGTGGAAATCCTGCAGGAGGCAGATCACTTGTAAAGACATTGATTCGAGCAGGATATTAATGGCCTAAAATGGAAGAAGAAGCGAATGACTTCGTATCTAAGTGCGACAAATGTCAGAGATATGGAAATAACATGCATAGACCAGTTGAGCCATTAAATCCTGTCATAGCTCTGTGGCCCTTCATGAAGTGGGAAATGGATATCGCAGGTCCATTACCCCAGGCAAAAGGTCAAGTAAAGTTTCTACTCGTGCTTACTGATTATTTCACTAAATGTGTAGAAGCAGGGGCGTTTAAACAGGTGCGAGAGAAAGAAGTTATGGACTTCATTTGGAGAAATATAATTTGCCGCTATGGGGTACCAGAGGAGATTGTGTGCGATAATGGACCACAATTTATAGGAGCACAAGTCACAGAATTCTATCAAAGTTGGTAAATCAAAAGAATTACGTCAACACCATATCATCCAGTGGTTAATGGACAAGCATAATCTACAAACAAAGTAATAATCAACAACCTAAAGAAAAGGTTACAAGACTCAAAAGGTAATTGGCCTGAAGTATTACCAGCGGTATTATGGGCATATCAAACAACGGTAAAGACAAGTATGGGAGAAACACCATTTTTGATGGTTTATGGTGTGGAAGATTTAATACCGGTTGAGATAGGCGAGCCTAGTACACGTCCTGTTCAAACAGAGGTGGACTCGAACAATGAAGAGTTACGGGTTAATGTTGATCTATTCGAAGGAAGAAGAGCAGCTGCGTTAATAAGGATGGGAGCTTAAAAGGAAGTAATTGAGCGATATTACTATAGGAAGGCACGCTTCAGGTTCTTTAAAGTTGTGGACTTCGTGCTAAAAAAAAAGTTTTCTAATCTACAAAGACAGCTAATTCGGGAAAGCTAAGTCCAACATGGCAAGGACCTTATAGATTTCGTGAAATTGCAGGGAAAGGAGCATACGAGTTGGAAACAATGGATTGCAAGGTTTTACCTTCACATTGGAATGCCGTTCATTTAAAGAGATATTACTTCTAAGGAAGTACCCAAGGTCAGGTATCGCCATGTTAGGATCTTTTTCTTTGAATTGTTAAACTTTTACCAACAATTTTCGATGCTAGGCAAAAATCGTAACACGTGCTAAATGATGAATCACGACCTGCACAACAAAATAGAATACTCTTAAATTCCCAGCCTAGGGTTACATTAATCTGATGGAAATACACACGATTTAGGCAGTCTTTATCTATAATCGCACCTCTGAGTCCCGTATTTTTTTCTGTTTCAGGAAAAGGACCAAATTGGAAGAAAACACACAAGTGCTCGAGGCCAAATACTTCACCGCTCAAACACTTGGGGAACAATACTATATACACACGAGTATGTGCAGAAGAATAGATACGAGTGAGCAAGATTTAAAATCAAGCTACAAGAAGTCAAGTATCAAGCAACGGAGTCACCTCTCAAACCCTTCCAAATATTTAAAGATTGGGTCATGACTATGTATTAAAAACAAGTTATGAAAACCCTTGTTTATTTTATAAATATGTTGAAAGAAAACAGTTACGAGAAAGTTGTAGATGTATTTCAATACATGTAATACTCAAAAACTTGTTAAAGTTCATGAATAAAAACTTGTCAAAGGTTATTTCATACAAAACATGTATGTTCCTATTTATTTCATTGTATTATAATACCATTATGAAGTTGAGACGTCTTTTTCATTAAGTGTCGATAAATAAAAGGGCCCTATTTTATTTTCCTCATGATGATAATCCATGAGAAGAATCATAAAAGCATTTTCTAAAACGATAAAAATGCTAACCTATTCTCTAACTCCTAAAAAGAAAAATAGGCAAGAATAGGGTAAGTAGAAAACTATTCTATAAGTCCTAAGTAAGTAAATAGGCAAGGATAAGAATATAAAGAAGTACTCATAGACCTTCTTAATATAAATGACTAAGAAAAAACTTAGTCATCAAAAATATTTGGTCACAAATACCCCATTATAGTAACTGGGCACTTCATCAAAAGATCCTTCAAAAGATTGTCAAGAGATAACATCAACAGTACTAAAAAAATCAAAAACGCCAAAAACTTAATTGTTCACTGAAGAAGTTGGAGCTTCAGAAGTTGAAAGCTCACTTTCAGAGGTAAAAATAGGCATGGTAACAACTTCTGAAGAAGCAGCAATAGGTATGGATTCAGCTAAGCCTAAAGTTTCAGCAAGGGAAGTAGTAGTCACGGGAAGCTCAATTCCCACAGGCAGTGTCATAGAAGCTTCACCTTCAGAAACCGGAATCACACCTTCAGCCACCTCAGTAATTTCTTCAGAATTTAATAACTCATCTGTTCCATGAGCTTCAAGAGCTGGAGAAGGGGTACCAATACTTCCAAGGGCAGGAGAAGGAGTATCAGCAAGTTGTTGGCTTTTCTCAATAGTATCCATGACTTTGGCCAGTTCAGATTGCAGGTCAAAATTTTCTTGTGTAGCCTCCATCAAGACATCACAGCGAGAATTTAGAAAAGCCCAACTCACTTCTATGTTAAAATTCTCTTCAAGGGAATTGTACTCCTTCTCCAAAGCCTTGTATTCTTTATCCCACATAGCCATATCATTTTTTGCTATTTGGTGCTCAGCTAGGTGGGAATCCAATGAAGCTTCAAGAGAGGCATGTGAATTCTCCAAGGCACGAATTTTCTATGAGGAAGTCCTCAGATCATTTTGAGCATGAGTTAGGTTCTCTGCCAACTCCATTGCATATTCCTCCGTCTTCTCCAAAAGTGCATTTTGCTCTTTAACCTCATCATTGGCCTTACATAAAGAGCATTCTAAAAGCTCTTTATCCTTTTTAAGCTGACCCCATGAAGCATTAGCAATTCCCAACTCCGAAGATAAGCTATGATTTTGCCGCTCCAAATGAACGATGCTCTCCTGTAATTCCTCTATAGTCGCTTGAGCACTCTCGAATTGATCCTTCCAGTTCGCCGCCTCAAGTAAGGCACCCTCAACTATTTTCCTAGCTTCAGAGTTAGCCTTTGTGGACTCACGCTCCTTTTTCTCTAACAAAGAGAATCACCCCATCAGCTCGATCCCAAAAAGATTAGCCTACGGTTATAAAACAAAAAAGTTAGGACTTAGAAAGAATAAGGAAAAAAACATTTAAGGTCAAGAAAATTACCTTTAAAGTTGAATTAACTATGTCATTCATCAATGTGTAACAACTGTGGCTCTGCATTGTGTTCCTCTCAATCCCAATAAGAGGCTCGAGCCAAGTATCTGTCCCCCACCCCCCAGATTTTCTTAAAAGACTTTGATTGGCAAGGACTTCGAGGGTGACACTCCTCATAGCCATGCCTCTATTGCTAGAGCTTACTTCTATAGGAGGGGCAGATAAACATGGAACAGCAGAGGGGGGAGTAGTGGAAATAGTAAACACCAGAGAGTAGTAGGAATTAAAGTAGGAACGGAAGGAGAAGATGTAGAAATTAACCCAGGAACGGGAGTGGAAGTAGTCAAAACTAGTGAAGGAACATAAGCAATCAATGGTTACAATGAAACACTCATAATTGACGAAGGAATGGAGGAAGTAGGAACGAATGAAGAAAGAGGGGCTTCATCAAATACATGTCCAAGATCGCCACTCCAAAAGCCACTATCAAAGGGACGCTGAGATGGTTCACTCGTGCCTTTTGTCATGGTATCCTCGTCTGAAAGAATCAAAACAGGCTCGGTGGTTGAAGGTTGAGTAGGAATATCTTCAATTTCGTCATCATCGATGACTCGTCTCCTAAACCTTGGCTTGGCTACTAACGAGGTACCTTCCTCTTCCTCTTCTCCGTGCCTTCTCCTATTGCTTTTCTTTTTTGAAGCAAGGCTCGAGCTTTCTCCAAGTCAAGTGCAGCATTGCCAGACATATTAATGGCCATAGCTATTTCGGCTGCCATTCCTTTGTAACCAAATCCTGATCAAAAGAAGGGTATACAATCAATATTAAGGAAAAGGTGCTTAAGGTGTAAAATATGTGTGTAAAAATATGATACCTTATTTTATCTTTCCAGTAGTGTATGGAAGAAATTGATTTCCAAATTCTTTGCTCCTTAGGAGCAATCTTCAAAATTGAATCTACCCAACCACGGAAGTTGGGAACATGTTCCACATCTCCCATGGTTGCTGCGAAAAACCAAAAAGAGATGAAATTAGAAAAAGAATAGAAATTCTCAAAAGAAAATAGGTACGGTCCAATAAAAAAAACTTACGTGCAAAATTCAACTTCTCATGGAAGGGAATGTTTGTTTCGCCAAGAAAATCCACAGTATGTACAGAAACGTAATTGTCATACCATCAGTGATCTTTGTCGTCCTATGGGCTTACCAAAACATTCTTGTTCCTCGCAGTTAAGGTAAAAACCCAACGGCGTATTAAGTTAGGATGGTATAAATGGATGAGGTGAGAAAAAGTAAAGTTGACGTTGGCTTTGGTGGATAGAAATCTTAAACAAGCCACTACCCTCCACACCAGAAGACCAACTTGGGCCAAAAAAATATTAAAGAAATGGCAAAAATCGAGAATGACCGGCTCAATCGGAGGATTAAAACCCAAAGTAAAAGGGTAAGGATAAACAAAAGAGTACCTAATCCTAAAAGAAGAGATTCTTTGATTTAGGGTAGGAATAGACATTCGGAGACTGTTTTTCCATTTACAATCTTTTCTAATGGAAGGGATTGTAATTTCGGTCACTAAATTTGGATAAGTATCGGCTTTTTCCAAACCAGCAACTTGCTTTTCAAGAGATTGTCTATCACTAATAAAATATAAATCACTGGGTACGATTTCAACCACTAAAAGTTCTCGAGAAATCAAAAATTTCTTTACCTTTAGAGGAAGGCGTCTTTGGAATAGAACTCCTAGAAGAGGAACCAAAAGAGCCACCTCGAGTAGATTCTAACCCTGGTCGAAGTCTGCTGCCTCTTCCTCTTCTACGTCTAACAGGTGCATTGGGATATTTGTCTAAAATGGGAACTCTCTTGGGGTCAGGGTTTGGAGATGCCATTGTTGAATCAAGATGGATCGAAAGTAAGCAAAAGTAAGGAAGAGAGTATTTGCTAAAGGTTTGTGAAGAAAAAGACAAAGGAAGAAAAAGGTTAAATATGTATACAATGACACCGTCAAACTTAGAAGTGTAATGATGGAAATCATATAATAAAGGTAACTATCACTTCGTGAATAGTGGAGTAAAGAAGCTTTCAAAACGGGTGCATAACTGCAGATCCAATTAGAAGATGATACGTGTGTGGAGCATTAAATGAGAAAGATAGTTGAGACGTCAACATTGTCACACGCATTAATTGTGACAAAAATTCTCTTTTATATGAAGATCCACTTTCCAATTATTTAATTGATAAATAAATAGAAAGTGGGGGGACTATCTGTATTGGAAAAAAAAACTAAATTTAAATTAAAGATGATGTGACATGACATGTGGACTGGTCAAATAGTCAAAGTGTAATAATCAAGTAAAAGGAACGGGCGATGACTGTTACAGGAAGAGAAATTTAAATAGGCACGAGAAGGAGTTTAGACACGAGTCGCGTACCAACTCAAGTCATTTAATGCCAACGGGTAAAAAGGGTACTAAAGACAAGAATCTGATGACAAAAAGTAGTCTAAATTCATTATTAAATACCTGATACGTTAGTAAATCAATATTTAATAGCAATGATTGTGTAACGCCTCATTAAATGTCCTTTATTATTTATATTAAGCCTTTACTTCTTATTAAATATAACAGAAGGAGGTTTCATCATTTGTAAGGACATGAAATACCATTTACATTACATTGAAATACAAACTTTTTTACTGCTTTATTTTTATTCTCAGAAAGCCTATTATTCTTTTTAGTCTCTTGATTATCAGTAACCCAATTTCTTTTCTTAAAATTCTAGCTTTGACCAAATAATATTTTTTGGTTAAAAAAATGTAACTGCAAATGTCCGGTCAGTATGGCCTGATGCCACGCACAAGATCCATGGAGATCCGTTGATTAAACTTCCAATCCCCGGACCTCGATTTCCAACTGCAGCTGAAACTAGCACTCCCTTCATCATAGCTCCAAAAGAAGGAACGGAAATAGAATCTTCATACAGTGGAATGAAATTAAAACGGAAACCATAAGAAATGGATATCATATCAACACCGTCTGCCACAGCTTGGTCCATAGCAACAATTAAATCTGATGTAAAAAGTCCTTCATTACACAGCTAGCCTAGCTCGTGGAGCGACTACTCTTGTTGTTCCTGGTGCATACCCAAAATGGGATACACCTTTGACGAAATTACCAGCAGCAATGGAAGCAACGTCTGTGCCATGACCATCAGTATCCCTTGCAGAATTCATGGAAATGTTCACAGTTGGATCATTAGCCAAAATTCCCTTATTGAAGTAATTATCCCCAATACGTTTTCTATTGCACAATGAAGTGTTAAACTGTGTGTCTGGCTTACAAATTCCCTTCCATCTTGTATGGGTCAAAATATGACCTTGAGATAATTAACTTCGTTAATAAATGATATGACCACTTATTTATCGCCGTGCCCGATCATCGCCTGACTCACTTGTTAAGGCTACGACCCATTCACCATCATAGGGACGGGACCTCAGCGTAGTCATGGCTATCACTACCAGCTCACACATCTTACATCTATAAATAAAAAGAGAAGGAGCCTTAGAGAGGGGGCTACTTTTCTTCTTCATTGCTATTTCCAAGAAAAGAGAGAACATCATTGTAAGGCTTTGAACCTCTCCATGGAGAGGCAGGCAAAGCAATGTTATCAATATAAGATCTCTTCCTTCCTCTCCTTAAAAAATAACATTTGTCTTGTGCATTTTCCTTTTGGTCTTTTGATAATTACGATATGCTATGATTGGCCATTTCTCTATTTCGATTGTTTTTAGGCTTGCAAAGTGTATGATAACTTTGAGCTAAACAATTTGGCGCCGTCTGTGGGGATTTAATAGTAGAATCGCGTAGTCCTTCCTAGGACCAAAACGAAAGAAAAACCAAAGAAAACCCCAGCTCAAAACAAGCTGAAGCGATATATCGGATAAAGGACACTTGAAGATCTCGAGTCGAAATCCAGCTCCTATATCACTCCCCTCTCAGATAGTACAAGCAAGAAGGAAAGCAACTCCCCACAGGAGGAAGCACATCTAAGGCACTCTCATGTCCCCGATGCAAGAACCCACCGGGAAAGGCACAAAGACGTCTCAAAACCAAGATCCACAACGGGGTAGCCTACACGAACTAATTGAAAGAATAGCACATAAACCATGAAAAATCTAAAACCAGAACTAATTACAAATGCCCCATACGCATAACGAGGGGTCATGCGGGAGAGAAAGCACAACAAAAGAAATACAAAGTTCAACTACGGTTGAACAACAACTCGGGCTACGCGCCTTCGCTAAAAAGTTCAACTACAACTTAAATTGGGACTCAGACTATGCGCCCTCGCCAACAAAAATTACTACGTTCAACTACGGTTGAAATACAACTCAAGCTACGCGCCTTCGCCAAAAAGTTCAAATACAAGTTGAACAGGGACTCAGGCTATGCGCCTTCGCCAACAAAAATTGCAACATTAAACTACGGTTGAACAACAACTCAGGCTATGCGCCTTCACCAAAGTGTTCAACTAGAAGTTGAACTGGGACTCAGGCTATGCGCCACCGCCAACAAAATTTCAACTACAGTTGGACAACAACTCAGGCTACGTGGCTTCACCAACAAGTTCAACTACAAGTTGAACTGGGACTTAGGATATGCGCCCTCACCAACAAAAATTGAAATGTTCAACTATGGTTGAACAACAACTTAGGCTACGTGCCTTCGCCAACAAGTTCAACTACAAGTTGAACTAGGACTCAGGCTATGCGCCGTCGCCAACAAAAATTGCAAAGGTCAACCACGGTTGAGCAGCAACTCAAGCTACGTGCCTTCGCCAACAAGTTAAACTACAAGTTAAACTAGGACTCAGGCTATGTGCCTTCTCCAACAAAAATTGCAACGTTCAACCACGGTTTAACAACAACTCAGGCTACGTGCCTTCGCCTAAACGTCCAACTATAAGTTGAACTGGGACTCAGGCTATGCGCCTTCACCAAAAAAAAATTACAAAGTACAACTATGGTACGACAACAACTCGTCTACGTGCCCTCAACGAAAAGTTCAACTAGAAGTTCAACTGAGACTCAGTCCATATGCCTTCACCATCACAAACCCAATCTCGTCGAAACAACTCAAAACTAAAAAGCAACGGGCGAAGAAACAAGTTAAATCTCCCTCGCCAAACTCAGCCACTCAAGTAAGTACGCCCAACTATTTGGGTCGCGTAAAGTTTGGCCCCGGTCTAAATACAAGGCCGCGTTTCATACCTTCACGGCTAGTAGTTCGACCACGCCCGATTTGGGACTGAGGCTAAGTGCCACTATTGCCAAATAACGGCCACAACTTTGTGTCTAAGTGCCACTATCGCAAATAACGGCCACAACTTTGACGCTAAGTGCCACTATCGCCAAATAACGGCAGCAACTTGTTTACACCAAGTAAAAGAGAAGAGATAAACAAAAAGTGCTCAATGGAGGTTAAGGCCGTTATCCCTAAATACCCGGCCTAGTTTACGACTGAGGATAGCAAGCGACTCGACGACGGTCGTAGGCACCAGGGCCAGCATTATCATGGTCAAGGCCACTGCCACCATTACGGTTAAAGACAGGGGAAAGGTACAAAACAAACACCTGGAAGAACAGAGGAAAATAAATTGCATATATTTAAATCTTCAATCACAACGGGTCATCCTCGCTTACTCCCAGCCAAGGCCGGTAAAAAAAGAGAAAAGATAGCCAAACGGAAACAACAACTAGAAAAACAAAATAAAACCAACCTTACAAAACGTTTTCATTCGGCGGTACCCGCGCCACCATCAACACCGCCAGCGCCCTCAGCGCCATCGTCAACTCCTAGAGTGGACGGGTCAAAGCCACAATCGACACGGGCCTCACGAGCCTTTTGACGGGATTCTTCATAAGAGTTTTCAGGAACAATACTAGCCTCCCACAGTCTCTTGTCCACATTGAGCTGAGCCTCGAAAAACGTCTACAGGTCGTGAGCCGGACCAAAAGAGGCAGCCTGATCCCTCAAACACTGATTCTCGCCCTCTAAGGCCATAATCCGATCTGTTGCGGTCTGGGCATCCCATTCATAAGTGTCAATGCGTTCCTCCAGCTCTCCCTCTCGAAAGGCCATAGCGGCCCTCTCTAGCTCCCATTCCCATTCATGGACACGGTCCGCCATCTCCAACGTCTCGGCCCTCGATACGGCATTCCTTGCCTGCAGCCTCAAGGTAGTGGCCTTGGACCCCAAAGCGGCCAGCTGCCTGTTCAAATCTTCAAGGTCCTCTACCGCCCTGGCCTAATCTTGACGTACCTGCTCAGCAGCATCCCGCCTCTAGGCCTCCGTCTCCTCGTCTCTACGACAAAGCTGCTCCTCAAGAATGTTGACCCTACCAAAGGCCTGCTACATTTGAAGTTCCCGCCTCGCCAGCTCTTCAACAAGGTCCCGGTTCCGGGGGTCGTTCCTCATGCACTCACGCATCTCACGGCATTGGTCCTGATATATTTTTCCAGCACCTGTGAGCAAATCCCCGAACGGACGTTGGCTCAGCGGATGCTCTCCACCTCCATCAAAAAGAGCCACAAGAATGAGGCATAATTAGAACAGAAAAACAGAAAAAGTAAAGCAAAGAAAAAGATGAACTAAAAGTCACTACACATACCTTCAAGCTCTACGCGGCCACCTCGCCTATAAACCCGATGTCTTAAATAGCCCTCAGCAATGTACTCTCCGCCTTTGAGTATAGTACCTCGAACAACGGCACCAGATTCTCCTCATGAAGCAGCAAGTTATGCTCCGTCGGGATCTCAATGTTACGAAGCCGCCGTTCAGCACGCACCATTATGCGGGTGTGACCATCCTGAAGCATGCGGGCGTCGTCAGGATCCAGGTCAGACTCAATGTCCGACCCTTTGCCCATGGCGCTTTTCCCTCCGCCTACCGATCAGGAAGCTTAGGCTCCCGCCCCCGCCAACACCATGGCGCCTGATTCTCTAACCAACGTAGTTGCTGAGGAACCACCTCCCCTCTCAGCAACCGGAACTGAAAATTTAACCGCCGAAGCGGTAGTGTCACCTTGGCCTGAGCCAACCGGGGCAACCCCCACAAAATGTCTGCCCTCAAGGGAAGGCACTGCTTCTGGACTCTCCTCCACATCCGATGGCGGAGAGTCCAATGGCCTCTCATCTTCCTCCTCATCCTCGCTCGGAGCAAAATCTTCCATGGGGCGTACGATCCTCGAAGGCTCCTCGACCCGAGGTGCAGATCATGTTGGGGAATGGGCTGCTGAGGATTCAACCAAAGCTGCCCTCGGCACTGGAAGAGGTCCCGGCATTGTTACAAGTCTCGCAATCGCGCCCGGCCTGCGAAAAGCTAATTGAGGCGTCCTAACGCACTGTGCCCTCCCTAATTAGAGGAAAAACAAAAGTTAAGAAGAATCATACAATAATAAAATAAAGACAGAATAAAGCTAGAATTCTCACCCAAAGTAGACCTGCTACCGTGCATTTCCCTGAAAGACGGCCATGTGCAAATCCCCACTGTGTGAGGGAGCACGGCTTCGACCAATTCACGAATGCGGGGAGTGAATCCAGTGGAAGTCGTTCCGCTACAAACAAGAGGTAAGGTTAGCACTTATCATAACAAGGCTAAAGAATACGGAATGAAGAAACTGAAGAAGAGAGAACCTTTCCCGGTTCGAAGGCTTCCGTATGGTGGCACCGGCCCGCACGCGGGTCACCAGTTGGGAAATATCTTCCCCTTCTTCTTCTTTCAACTCATCCCTTAATTGATGGATCAAGTTCGAAAGCATAGCAGTGGTGTGCCCCTTAGGCTTGCACGGCCTCCTCGCCGATCGTCTCTTTTCTTAGCCTGAAGAACTCGAAGCATTTTTTCTCTTCTTCTCTTTGGACTGCTTAGAAGCAGGTGGTTGGGGAAGGACTTCTTCTTCATTAGATGAGGGACTTAATTCTATATCTTTCACAAGGCTTACAATGGAAAAAAGACGAGTAAGCTCTAAAAGAATCCCTAAATGATAACAATTCTGAGAAAGAAAATTACCATGATTACAGGCCTCCCATGACCTCCTTCCCAGTGCTCTCAGTATATGGTCTCTGCGACACCACACACTCAACCCATCGCTTGAGATTGAGGATTAGCTCTGGCACCTAGGCCATAGTTGTAACACCAAAAAATATAGACGAGGAAAGAAGATAAGAGGTAAAACACAAAAATTTAAAAGGCAAAGTACTACTCACGGTTTATGTTCCATTTCTCAGGAAATGGCATGTATTCTGTAGGGATCAGATCCAAAGTCCTTATTAGGACAAATCGGTAAATCCACCTCAGTTGCGAGCTTCATCTATGCGAGAGAACGGGGTCTTAGCAGCCCGACGAGAAAGCTTGATCAGACCTCCTCGATAAAGTCGGGGGCCGGAAATGCGCATAATGTGATCAAGGGTAAAAGTACATCCCTCGATTTTGCTATCAGTAAATCAGAAGAGAAATGCTATTCTCCAGAATGAAGGATGGAATTGGCAAAGTGTCACGTCATACCTCTTGCAATAAGGGACGATCACAGGGTGTGAGGGATCCAACGTGAAAGGGTAAGTGTAAACACTTAGGAAACCCTATTTATAGGTAGTGATCGACTCCTTAGGCGAAGGTACCACAACATGTTTATCGACCCAGTGGCTCTCCTCTTTAACTTTGTCACGGAGATTATTGGTTATCATGCATATGTACCTCGACACTGGTTAACATCAACCAAGTACTAAGGAGGTCTTTTCAATCCTGAAATCGGCGATAGTAGGGCACCCTCTCGGAATGAAATCCTTAAGTTGATATTCAATCGTAGCTCTATCATCATCATGTTGTGAAGAAGAGGCATCCTCCTTTTATTCTCCTCACCTTAAACCGCATATTAATTCAATTGTTATTCGATTTTTGGGTAAAAAATCATCAATATGAACTCAACTCGAGGTGTACAAATTTTAGCATTGCAGTAATTCCTGATACATGAGGAGTAACAACAAGTGAGCCTAATCGGATGTTGTAGTCATTTACCATATCCATACCACGACCAACACTGACCGCAGATATCCCAAGTAGCCAGGCACCTACAATTGACACACCTGGGGCTATTCAATCTGACTTCGTTATTCCAAGATAGCTTTGAGAAGGTCCTCTACTGGATGGCCATTCTAATCTGGGTGCATGCATGACATCTTCATACGTATGTTGAAAACTTATATTCTCACTTTAGGGTGCTCCATTTTCCTGATGTAATAGATTATTTTCTTGCATTCCATTGGGCCGATCATAACTCTAGGGATGGAAAATTCTTTAGAAGTGAGTGCTCTTGGATCTGATAAAATGCAGATAGCTGCCCGAAATCTAGCCTATGTTATACTGTGAATTTGAAAGAAAAAATCTTCTAGAATATCAAAGTGTTAAGTTAAATTCCAAAGTTTCAATGATGACAATGTTCAACTATTCTATTTCACAAGAATCATCAAAAGGTAAAGAAAAACAATGAAAAGTTATCTAAAGGTGTGAGTGCTAAATCAATGGATCTATAGAAGAAACCAAAAGGCTGGTGATCTACTCGGCCTCAATCAAGGCAATCAATTTTCCAATAAAGGAGTTATTTCCATATTCAGCTTCCTCAGTTAAAGATCAATCAAGGGATTGACTATCTCGTAAATATAAAGCTGTGACAAAAAGGAATGTCACAATCGGATCCGGTCTTTCCCAAAGAGCAGAATTCGAAGAGGCACCACTCGGGTCAAATCCTTTTAAAAGGTATCGTGCCTCTATTTCTAGTCAAGGACTTTATGACTATTTTCCTCTTTTATAAGAAGGATTCTGTCACGACCCATTTTCTGAATAAGTCGGGACCGGCACTCGATTACTAAACATGACCGAGCGAACCATCTATGCTTATCAAATCTATTATAACTCCAAACTTTATATGCAACAAGGAAATACTCTAACCAAATACTTTTGATTATTTTAAACATTTATGTAAATTAACTTCAAAACTTTATTCACAGTAACCAACTGAATTATTGCAAAGTTATTATTAAATAACATATGAATCTCAACCCAATGACTATGTCTATGAAGCCTCTACTGATAAGAAGACGCACTGCTTAGGACATGAGATTTTCCGGCCAGTTCTCTAAATAAACAAAGAAATAGCTAAATAAAAATGACTCTAAGGAATACTCCACGAACAAAAGCGGAGCTCACCAATAGCATTGGAAGGGAAGGAAGTCCTAAATCGTAGCCTGCTCGCCGGCAAATCCAGTTCCTACATTGTACCGCAGACCAACATAGGTTCCCAAAAGAGAACGTCAGTACCATCCATTGTACTCAGTGAGCCTCAATAACAGAGAGAGTAACTTTAATATCATATACATTACGAGCAAAGTTTCTAAATGAATGAAAGACATAAAGCTTATAAGAATAATTCTAAAATAATTGCATGATAGTAATTTATGAATATTCTAAAAGAAATTCTTTTCTTTTTCTTTCTTGAAAAAAATTACTTCACTTTTTACTTTGGGAGTTCCAACTATCCTGACTTAATTCTGTCTCAGTCACCGTGTGATCAGCACGGGTTCGATCCCAACCTTATCGAATAGGTCCAATCCACGAGGTGCCACTCGCTTCATGGTTCTCGGCGCATATGTAACATACCATAGCATGGCTAAGTAATTTCTCAGCAACGATACCCTCGACTCATGTGCTCCCTACTTTGGAACAAGTTGTTTCAGAAAGTCAACGCCTTGGTCAGGAACCTCGGCCTGGACGATGACCCTTTCACAGAATAAAGGATACTCCCCAAAAATCTTTTCTTTCTAATACTTCTTCTTGTGACTTTTCAAGTCTAAATTTTTTCTTTATAGAACATTATGTACATGCTCATATTGGTGTCCTTAAATGAAAAGTATGACATAAGAATGAAATAAATACATAAAAATATTTATAAAGATTCTTTCATCTTCATAATTTTCAACATGAAAATAGCATATAAGAATAACACAAAAATCTGAAAATTTAAGCACATATAGCATAACAGATCATCTAAACTTTTGCTAGAACAATTCTAAATTAATGGGTACTCACTCGCTCTAATTAAATACAGATAAACTCTTTTAAGCATTTCATCAAACACCTTGTATGCGTGATTTTGTGAGTAAAACTACTTTAGTAAAGGATTATATCAACTCACCTCAATTTCTCCTTTCAAGCAATAATGTAAGTTCCAATTCTCGTAATCAACTCAACGATCAAATACTACAATGATAAGTCACAATAAGTATCCAACTTCCCAAAAGAATTAATCTTTTGTCAACTCTAAGAATTATATGTTCAAATTCTAAATTTCTAAGTTGCGGGGTGAGGTCTTGTTCTTGTCATCCTTTATTGCCTCTAATAACCATAACACGTCATAGCAATCCAGTAAGGATAAAGAATTTGTCTTTTAATACCAAAAACCTAACTCGTATTTGATTGGTGTTCTTTAGGTTTTGTAAAACTTTCCTATGAATTTACCTTATAAGGGTATAAGATTCCAGTGTACAATGATGTCATAGTTTACAATTTCATAAAAACGATTGCCTCAGTCGCGGGCTACAGAAGGTCCTGCGTTATACTTCAATGGGAGAAGCAGGAGAAGTAACGATGCCTCTGTTTGTTATAGGCTTTAAGCCTTTTTCTCTTTACCTCTGCTAACCGTGATTAAACAGAACATGAGTTCTGTTTTGCTGGAAGGCATTAAGCCTTTCTTTTTGAAAGTGCTTCTTGGGTTTAAGGCCTTGAGTCTTTTCTTACAACAGCCCACTTTGGGCTTTAGGTTCATTTCTTCTTCTTTTTTTTTGACTTAACTAATAAGTAATGATACCCACTTCTTAATTAAAAATATTAAAACTATTAATATTTTCCTAATTATATATATATATATATATATATATATATATATATATATATATATATATATATATATATATATATATATATATATATATATATATATATATATATATATATATATATATATATATATATATATATATATATATATATATATATATATATATATATATATATATATATATATATATATATATATATATATATATATATATATATATATATATATATATATATATATATATATATATATATATGTATGTATTTCACGATAGGCAAGATAAACGCAATAAAAATAGTAATAATTTACTTCTATAGTTAGCGTGTCTAAAAACTTTTATAAATTTGATGAGTGCTACAATCTTTCCTCCTTAATAACAGTCATCCTCGAATGTTTCTAGGGCCTTATCCGTAAGCTAACAATCATCCCATAGTCCTTAAATCTCCTAAGTTTTCTTAGCACTACTCACTCTTCCAAGGGACTCAAAATTTTGGCTAACTCTCTAAATTTTTAAAATTTCGGCAGAGTTTCCCTTGTAAATTGGATAATAGAAAAAATATCAATGTCACAAATACCACAACTACACCAACAACAACCAAACATACCATAACATGTCATTCATAGGCACCATACACAGCTTATAACTTAATTACTCACACTCCGGCAAGGAGGTACTACAATAACTAATAATTATCTAAAGCATAACACTTTAGCAAAAGTAATCACTTTAATGAATTAAATATACTACGGCATAAACTAAATTACTACAACAACTAAGTATAATCTAGGAAGGACATAAGCACTTGCTAACTTGTATTTAATAAATGAAATACATATGTCAAGCTAAACCTAGGTTCACATAGATTAATACTCAATAAATAAGGATACATCTTCCTCATATCTTCTCAACCTCCCATGTAACTTCTTTTGAATCATGATTACTCCACAAAACTCTTGCCGATGCTATTTTTTTTGTTCTCAACTTTTTTACTTGTCTATCGAAAATTTCTATAGGTACCTCTTCATAAGTCAAACCTTCTTTAATTTCTATGATATTGGCAGGTATATATGCGACTCTTCTTGAATGTACTTTCTAAGTATAGATACATAAAAGACAGGATGAACAGAGAACAACTCAATGGGTAGTGCTAGCTTATAAGCCATATTTCCCTTCTTTTCTATAATTTCATAAGGTCCGATAAATCTAGAACTAAGTTTCCCTTTCTTACCAAACCTCATAACTACTTTCATTGGTGAAACTTTCAAAACACTAGGGTTCTTGCTCTAGAATCATGTTTTTGATGCCTTTTTATTTGCATAAGATTGTTGATGATTTTGAATTGCGCGCTTTCATCCATCCTTCGATAAACTTGACTTCTTCTCTTTTTTGTTAAATGGCTAAAATCATTGTATATGAATAGTCAGCTTCAGAAAACGAAACTTACTTTAGATTAACAAATCTTCTCCTACAAGATTACCATTTTTTTTGTTCTTGATCTCCATAAACTTGGTTAAACGAACAAAAATGAGGCTGCTCTAACTTTCTGTAATTACCTTTGCTATGAATTAATATGCTAATGCGAGGGTATGAATCCAACTGAGCTTTAGAGTTCCTTTTTAAGTCCTCGGAAGTGCTTGTATTAAAGAGCTGGTAGGAAATACTCATATCAAGCAAAATTTCTTGTCTTTTAATATTCTTTTACACTCCACTAATACGTGTAAGAAATATATTTCCTCCACTTTCTATCTCATCACTCAACTATTTTATACTAATTTTTTATTCTGATACCAAGATAACCATACAATATTTTCTCATAAGAAAGTGGAGATATCACCCCTCATATCTCACCAGAGGAAAAAATGACCTCAGCTATTTAGATCTCAACCTCCCTTCCACATTTTAATCACTTTAACTATGTGAGGAAGGCAGTAGTAGGTACAAATCCATTCGATGGTAATAAGGCCAAATATTTATTGCCTGTTTTTAGCAATTGATCTCATTTTTAATTGTGGGTAATTATAGTTCATAGTGATATTACTATGAAATATAGAATACAAAGAATTAAAAGGTATCCATAACATATTAATTTCTTAAGCACCTATTAGAAACCGTAACTAATCGCAACAGCAAACCTTTATATAAAACTTAAACTGGAAACATAGATTGAGTCATTTCTAGGGGAACTCAGTTTGACTCATCACACAACGTTTGTCCTTTTTTTTTTTGAAGTCATCAGATATGTTATAAGAGTCTCATTTGACTCTCGAGACTTGGTTCTACACCATTAATTTATTACATACTCAATCTATTCATTATTGGCTCACTACATTTAATTAGTCCCTTCAAATAACTTTTTATTATTTCTGTAGCTGCCATATGTACATCCAAGCTTATCTTGGTTTTCACCCTTAAATCCCACTTAACCTGTCAGATTATGACATTTAACCACCTGTGTAGTAAGGTCCAATAAGATTATGATACCCACATGTATAAGCATCCGAATATCTTTCGAGGGTTGTTGGCTATTCAGTTATAAACATGCATTTCAACTTCATCTTTCCACTAAAAAGTCATCGCATAACGTATTCCCTAAACATATAATTTTTTATCATCGTAAGAACTCAATATCCATTGTTTCAACAACAAAACAACTCCCAGGCGCTAGTCATGTTACTATGCATCAATTACTAATCTTCTTGTCGTAGATAGATATTCACTTGTTCCATCCTCTTCTTATCGATTTATTTGTCATGGCTCTCCAATGCTCATCCTCTTAAATTTATGCTTGAATAGACATGAGCGAATGAGGCTTATTCGGAAAGCATGCATATCTCCACATGAATCTATAAAAGAATAAAATATTTTTCATTTAATGCACACTTTCTCATATAATATATACTTACTGGACATTTGGAGATATTCATTTCGAAGTCAAAGTATTTGCATGTTGGACTCTCGTCATCCATACCTATTCACATGTCCCGAAGTTCATTAAATCTTGGATGTTTTTCAAACATGAGGCATGAGCTGGGAAGAGCTTATCTAATACATATCTTATGACCGTGGGCCTTTAAAAATACTATTTTTCTAATTATACATGGAGCACATAAGCTTGGAAAACCATGTTTTTTCATACATCACTATAATGGACTAAGAAAACTGTTTTCTGCGATCTCACTTCGAGGGCCTTATTTTATCATGTCGCTGATAGAATGTAGTATTATGCAAGTCATCATCTTTGCATCATATAGTGGACTATACATTGATTCTAGCTTGGACTGAGTGACCCGATCTAATAGTGTAAAAATTCTAGTGTTTGTGATTACGACTTAGTGGATCTGATCAAGTTTGTTCAATCCCTCCTAAATCTTAAGATTGCACCATCTGATATGCCCTTTTTTCTCCTCACTACTGATGATACTCATAATCGTGCCTATTACTGTTCCAATCACAACTTATTTCTATACATCGTACGGTGCTCATTGCACATTGTCTATTTTGCATATCCTTGACCAATTGAACCTTATTCATTCTCGGGGTTCCAAAATAGAAACTTTAGATACGAACCTTCCTATTTGGCTGTTAAACTTTTCATTTACTGGTCTATCTTGTTTGATCCATTCCATGGTACCTACATAGTGACTACCCATGGCATTGCAAATAACACTTAACTAGAACCTTTTTTTTGGCAATCCACTAGGCAATCGACAAGGGCTAGACTTCATTAATAAAATTAAAAAGAAAGTTACAACAAATAGTAAAAATAAAATAAGGGGGGATAGCATCGGTATTGTTACCCATATAACAATAACCGGTGTAAACCTTACCATATTAATTCTATTGAGGCCAATAATATCCTCATAAACTAACAAGCATGTAAAAAGAAAGAAGTAGCAAGAATTAAGAACAGTATGATCATCCCAGAGTTTATAACATGCTCAGTGGTGATATTATATTGAAATATACTAATCAGATGGAAAAATAAAAGTTGAAGAAGCCATCTTGGTGCTCTCTTTTCTCCAATTTTGTGAAAATTTTAATTTGTAGATTAATGTCTTCGTCCATAATTTTTCTCAATATGACTTCAAAATTCATGCTTTGTTCCTCGATCGATTGGCCTTTGTAGTAATTGTTTGAGTGGTCTCTTTTTGTTTTTCATTTCTCATTGGAGTTCTCCTTATGTTTAAGTCTTCAAACATCATGCCGTCCCAACTTCTATCCCTTTCACGACACTTCTTACTTGTTTTACTATGCATTGGCGACAAATCACCTTTTTCTTGACGCGTCTACCCGGCATTGCTTTAATATATCCTCTTACTCACTTTCTTCATATATGTGTCTTTCTGCCTTCTCATCCAGTTTATGGAAAGGTTGCATCATTGCATCCGACATTTTCGTCTCCTTCAAAGTTGTGATTAATTTTATTGGTACAATCTGATTCTGGGTAGATGTTTGCAGTGCTGTTGCGTTGCGAACAGCAGCTGATGTTTCGCCTGATTTTGTAGTATTTCGTGGAACAAATACTGGAGCATTATGGTTCAAGTTGTTGTTTGTGTTTGCTGCAGATTTCAGATTTGCAGGACCATTGATTGTTGCTGATTGCCTTTGAAATTTTGTCTTGAATTGAGCATCAATGTCCTCTCCTACACTATCGTCGTCAAACTCTTGGTCGTCTTCTGAAGATGAATAACCAGCAAGTCTTTCTCCCCAGCCCTCGTCATCGTCAAAATCTCGTTGGTCTTTCCACAGTTTCGATTTAATGACCATGTCCCTCATGTTAACTTGAATTACTGGTTTGTTATTTCCAGTGGAGGTTGATGGTTTTCCATGATCTTTGATAGTTGTCTCCACATGTGTACTGGAGGAAGGTATGATTGAAGAAAACTGATCTTTGGCCATCTGCATATTCTGTCCAGTCGATATTGCATTCTTATTATTGACATTTGAAAGTGCAGCAAATGAGTTTGGAATTATATGTATCGCTGGACTCTTATTTGGGCTGTGTGTTTTGTTTTTGGTTTTTGAAGTTGCTTTTCTGGTGGACATAGATGACCAGTTATTTACAGATTGTTGAGCATCTTCACTTGTTTGTTGTGTAGTAGCAGGAGGGTGTAAATCAAAACCACGCTGACGAAAGTCTTCATTAGAAACTGCATCTGCTGTATTTATCAAAGAGGTCACACTGCCTTGTTGAACCATATCAGGCTCGTTAGAGGTATCTTGTCGAAATTTGTTCTACGCAACCTCATCATCTATAATACTTGCTGATACTTGCATATTTGTCTTGAGAATTGTATGTACACTAGATGGTACATTTGCCTCCCCTGCTACCAGCTGCTACACATTGCAGCTGATATGGTGTCGAGTTTCCTCTTTTCTAGTATGCTCAGAAGTAAACAAAACTGCTGCTTTATTCAGTTCATTACAATGTTGTTGTCCATGATTCTTTGAAGCATCAAGTAAATTTCTTACTGTCAACTTTTCCCCTGGTTGAATTATTAATCCAGTAGGATCTGTAGAAGATGTGAACTTATCCGAAACCTCTAAATTAGTACCATTTTCTTGATTAAACTGTATTGTGTTTTTATTGTTAGTATTCTGCAATATCTGATGCTGCTCAATCAGCATCTCTTCAAGTGTTTTTGTATTTTCAGTTTCTGGTACATTAGATGGATCACTAGGTTGCAATTTTGATACCATCTTTTCAGTTACAACAGTAGAAGGCAACTTCAATGGAACAGTAGATTGCATTTTACAACACTGGGCAGAATCACCCTTTAGCCTTGGGAGAGTGTCTGCAAGTGTAACATTTGATTGAGTTGCATCAACAAAGTACTCTCTTGCCTCACTTCCTAGTTGCGGCACATTGCAGCATTGATTCTATCCTTTGTGAATATCATCTGTTTTGGTATGCTCAGAAGTAACCAAAACTGATGTTGATTTCAGATTTAATGCCTCACTCTCAAAAACAACCACCTGCACAGCCTGTGCAGTAGAACAAATACTATCTGTAGTATTGTTTGTATTCTGCAATATCTGTTGTTGCTCAATCAGCATCTCTTCATGTCTTTTTGTATTGTCAGATTCTAGTACATTTGATGGATCACTAGGTTGCAATTTTGATACCATCTTTTCAGTTACAACAGTAGAAGGCAACTTCAATGGAACAGTAGATTGCATTTTACAACACTGGCCAGAATCACCCTTTAGCCTTGGGAGAGTGTCTGCAAGTGTAACATTTGATTGAGTTGCATCAACAAAGTACTCTCTTGCCTCACTTCCTAGTTGCGGCACATTGCAGCATTGATTCTATCCTTTGTGAATATCATCTGTTTTGGTATGCTCAGAAGTAACCAAAACTGATGTTGAATTCAGATTTAATGCCTCACTCTCAAAAACAACCACCTGCACAGCCTGTGCAGTAGAACAAATACTATCTGTACTATTGTTTGTATTCTGCAATATCTGTTGTTGCTCAATAAGCATCTCTTCATGTCTTTTTGTATTGTCAGATTCTAGTACATTTGATGGATCACTAGGTTGCAAAATTGATACCATCTTTTAAGTTACAACAGTAGAAGGCAAACTCAGTGGAATAGTAGATTGCATTTTACAAAACTGGTCAGAATCACCCTTTGGCCTTGGGAGGGCGTCTGCAAGTGTAACATTTGATTGAGCTGCATCAACAAAGTACTCTCTGGCATCACTTCCTATCTGCGGCACATTGCAGCATTGCTTCTGTCCTTTGTGAATATCATCTATTTTGGAATGCTCAGAAGTAACCACAACTAATGTTGAATTCAGATTTAATGCCTCACCCTCAAAAACAACCACCTGCCCAGCCTGTGTACTAGAATAAATACTATCTGCAGTAGATTGCATTGCCCCAGCAGTAGGCACATATGATCGTGCATAGATAGTAGAAGCAGGTACATCTCTAGAAGGCTTACAAGGTCCTTTATCCAACTTCAATACCTCCTCTATAGACTCAATTGGAACTGCTGCATGTGGTGCATCAGATACACCAGTAACCACAGGACTCTTAGCCATTTCATATTGATCAGCATCACCCCTATCATTCACAGTAATTTGTGCAGGCTTCAAATCAACAGTCATTTTCGTAATATCCTTTACCATACCAGTTTGTGCAGTAGAATCAATTCAAGCAACAACATCCTTCACGCCTGCATTATTTTCCACAGTCACTCCTTCTGCACTTTGTACAGCCTGCTGTGAGACATTTGTTAATTCAACTCCTGAATTACCATTTTTTTCTTGTGAATCCTTAGCTCCTTGTTCAGATCTTTTAGCATTTAGATAGTCCCTTGCATCCCCTTGTAATTTGTCTAAATCATCGACATCGTGACCAAGCAGATCACAGTCCAAATTTTCCTCTGCCACCACCTCTGCTCCAGCTTTTTATTTTTTAATTCTACACGCCTTGTCATCGTGACCTTGATGCTTGCAATAAGCACAATACTTAGGCAGGTTGTCGAACACTATCTCTTGATGAATACCGAAAGATTTACCTGAAACTCTATCAAAAATCTAAAGCTTGACCTTTATGGATGTTCATCCAAAAGATCAACTATAACCTTAACTCTTGCCGCGCTAGGTCTCGTTCTATCCTGTGTTGCCTTGTCCACAGCCAGAGGTTTTCCCACAGCTGAGGCTATAGACAATAACGACCTATTAGCAAAAAAAAATTGTGGCAGACCTGGAAGATAAATCCACCCGACTGCCATCGACGTCTCCTCCTTCGGATTGAATTCTAAAGACCATGGGAATGTTCTGAAGAAATATTCGTCACCTTTGGATTTAAGATATCCAGTCGACTTTGAAAGGAAATGAACATAATCATTGTAGAGATCAAACCTGATTAACAGAAGAAACTCCAACTGCTCAATGTTACATTGACCTTGAACATCCAATTGCGACGAAAATATTCTTCGCACTTCCGATAGATCAGGTCTGCCATAAGAAAATTTAATAACATATGCCTGATGCAAACCTTCTTCCCTAATGAAATTTTTAACCTCTTCCTTAGTGATTTGAATTACAGGTTCAACATGGTTGACGATAACTGGACACAGCTCTATTTTTGACGGAGTAGACTTCTTAGCTTAAAGTGTTGAAGCATACGATTGCTTTATGTTTTATTTCGCAATAGTTTTTAGAACATTATGAACCTCTCCCACAGCCAGATGCTGGGGAGAGGACGTTGCATCCATGGTTGTGTTTTACTTCAGAAAAGTTCCTCCACATCCACGCTATAACGTTGCTACGAAAATGCTGAAAGTTGTATTGAAATGTCGATGCTACAGTACCTTCAATAATTTTCTTACGATCTGTTATTGCTTTTAATAGCAAAACTCTATCAGAACAAATCAAACTATCAACAATCCATAAACTTCACATCACAAAGGAGTAACGAAAAAGTTTGCAGACTGAAAATTTGAATCTACAGTGAGTTCGATCACTAAATTCAAGATCTACTGCGTTTGATTTAGAATTTTGGAATAAAATCGAAGGGAGATGTTCACCACGAGAAGGAGCTTGTTGTGGGACTAATTTCGTGATGATAACTCACGGAATTATGCCCTATGAATAGTGACGGAATCACTATTCACCCTTCTTCCTAGTGAGAAGGCAGGGGATTTTAAAGAGTGAGAACTACTTGAAAGACTGCCATAAGAAAATTTAATAACAGCTGCCTGATGCAAACCTTCTTCCCTAATGAAATTGTTAACCTCTTCCTTAGTGAATTGAATTACAAGTTCAGCATGGTTGACAATAACTGGACACAAATCTATTTTTGACGGAGCAGACTACTTAGCTTGAAGTGTTGAAGCATACGATTGCTTTGTGTTTTCTTTTGGAACAGTTTTTAGAACGTTATGAACCTCTCCCACAGCCAGATGCTGGGGAAAGGACGTAGCATCCATGGTTGCGATTTACTTCAGAAAAGTTCCTCCATATCCACGCTATAACGCTGCTACGAAAAAAATGCTGAAAATTGTATTGAAATGTCAATGCTAAAGTACATTCTCTCTAAAATCCTCTGTCTTCCCACTAGGAATAAGGGTGAATAGTGATTCCGTCACTATTCATTGGGCATAATTCCGTGAGTTATCATCACGAAAATCCTCCGCTTTCTCACTATGAAGAAGGGTGAATAGTGATTCCGTCACTATTCATCGGGCATAATTCTGTGAGTTATCATCACGAAATTAGTCACACAATGAGCTCCTTCTTGGTCACATGTCTTTCAAGTAGTTCTTATTTTGAGGTTTTGTGGACATTTCCGTTACTTAATTGTACCTCAAGCAACTGATGTTATTACTCATGTACTGAAATTTGCACTCTGTAATTACATCGAGTATACCAATCATTCAAGAGATTAGCAGAAGTGGGAACTAAATTCTCGCTTTAGTCTTTAACGCATGATCGAAGATTCAAAGAAAGGAAATTTTCCTAATATGTCATGCAGCCTCCCAGATATAAGTATGGTACACAGAATAGCCATATATGAGACTCTTCTAGACACGTCTTCATAAACCCCTAGAACTCCATAAACCTGACACTCTGATACCAAATTTGTCACGACCCATTTTTTGAACAAGCCGGGACCGGCACTCGATCACTAAAAATGACCGAGCGAACCATCTCTGCTTATTAAATCTATTATAACTCCAAAAATTATATGCAACAAGGAAATACTCTAACCAAATACTTTTGATTATTTTAAACATTTAAATAAATCAACTTCAAAACTTTATTCGCAATAACCAACTGAATTAAAAAATTATTATTAAATAACATATGAATCTCAACCCAATGACTATGTCTATGAAGCCTCTACTGATATGAGATTTCCTGGTCAGTTCTCTAAATAAATAATGAAATAGCTAAATAAAAATGACTCCAAGGAATACTCCACGAACAAAAGCGCAGCTCACCAATAGCACTAGAAGGGAAGGAAGTCCTAAATCGTAGCATGCTCGCCTGCAAATCCAGTTCATACATTGTAGCACAGACTAACGTAGGTTCCCAATAGAGAACGTCAGTACCATTCATTATACTCAGTGATCCTCAATAACAGAGGGAGAAACATTAATATCATATACATTACGAGCAAAGTTTCTAAATGCATGTAAGACATAAAGCTTATAAGGATAATTCTAAAATAATTGCATGATAGCAATTTATGAATATTCCAAAAGAAATTCTTTTCTTTTTCTTTCTTGAAAAAAATCACTTCACTTTATACTTTGGGAGTTCCAACTATCCTTACTTAATTCTGTCTCAGTCACCGTGTGATCGGCACGGGTTCGATCCCAGCCTGATCAAATAGGCCCAATCCACAAGGTGCCACTCGCTTCACGGTTCTCAGCGCTCATGTAACATACCTTAGCATGGCTAAGTAATTTCTCGCCAACGACACCTCGGCTCGTGTGCTCCCTACTTTGGCACAAGTAGTTTCAAGAAGTCAACGCCTTGTTCAGGACCCTCGGTCTGGACAATGACCCCTTCTCAGAATAAAGGATACTCCCCAAAAATATTTTCTTTCTATAACTTCTCTTTGTGACTTTTCAAGTCTAAATTTTTTCTTTATAGAACATTATGTACATGCTGATATTGGTGTCCTTAAATGTAAAGTATGGCATAAGAATGAAATAAACACATAAAAATATTTCTGAAGATTCTTTCATCTTCATAATTTTCAACATGAAAATAGCATATAAGAATAACACAAAAATCTGAAAATTTAAGCAAATATAGCATAATAGATCATCTAAACTTTTGCTAGAATAATTCTAAATTAATGGGTACTCACTCGCTCTAATTAAATAAAGATAAACTCTTTTAAGAAATTTATCAAACACCTTGTATGCGTGGTTTTGTGAGTAAAACCATTTTCGTAAAGGGTTATATCAACTCACCTCAATTTCTCCTTTCAAGCAATAATGTAAGTTCCAATTCTTGTAATCAACTCAAGGATCAAATACTACAATGATAAGTCACAATAAGTATCCAACTTCCCAAAAGTATTAATCTTTTGTCAACTCTAAGAATTTTTGGTTCAACTTCTAATTTTCTAAGTTGTGGAGTGAGGTCCTGTTCTAACCATCCTTTATTTCCTCTAACAACCTTAACCCGTCATAGCAATCCAATAAGGATAAAGAAGTTGTCTTTTAACACCAAAAACCTAACTCGTATTTGATGGGTGTTCTTTAGATTTTGTGAAACTTTCCTATGAATTTACCTTATTAGGATGTAAGATTCCAGTGTACAATGATATTATAGTTTACAATTTCATAAAAACAAATTCCTCAGTCGCGGCCTACAGAAGGTCATGTGTTATACTTCGATCGGAGAAGCAGAAGTAATGATGCCTCTGTTTGTTATAGGCTTTAAGCCTTTTTTTTCTATGCCTCTGCTAACCGTGATTAAAAATAACATGAGTTCTGTTTTGCTGGAAGGCTTTAAGCCTTTTATTTATTTTTTAAAAGTGCTTCTTGGGTCTAAGGCCTTGAGTCTTTTCTTACAACAACCCACTTTGGGCTCTAGGTTAATTTCTTCTTCTCTTTTTTTAACTTAACTAATAAGTAATGATACTCACTTTTTAATTAATAATATTAAAACTATTAATAATTTTGTAATTATATAATATATATCACGATAGGCAAGATAAACACAATAAAAATAGTAATAATTTATTTCTATAGTTAGCGTGTCACAAAACGTTTTTAAATTTGAGGAGTGCTACAGATTATTTGTTCAATTGGAAGACTTGCGCAACTACACACATTGTCTTCTAAGTCTCTCTACTTCTTAGCCTAAACATTGTAATATAAATTTTATCAGTGTCTCAAAAGATAGGAAGAGTTAGAATACAAAAGAGAGTTGTGTCATTATTAAGATGCACTGATTACTGTACTTCGTTGTCAATGAACGAATCAAAACCATCCCTGTTGTAATTCTTTCAATATCTAAAAAGAACCCTTGTGACTCAAGAAAACTGGATGTAAGTACCACACTGGTATTGAACCAGTATAAAATTATCGTATGTCTTTCTCTATTTGCTTAGTGTCACTTTACTTTTGTTCTCGATCTAGTCAACTAAAATCACCATTAATCGACTACGTTTTTAACGTACCACAATCCACCCCCTTTGTACTTTCAATCGGTATCAGAGCAAGGCTCACAAACTTTGCATAATAGCTAGTAAGAAAAAGATCATGGGATCAAACACAATCGTTGGTGCACTATTTCCAGAGAGAACTTCAAAAGTTCGACCACCATGCTTCGATGGACAACATTTCTCTCATTGGAAGGTGTGTGGTAACATACACCATGTCATATGACATCAAAGTCTGGCGACTGATCAAAAAGTGAAATCTTCCAATTCCCTAAGGAAAGACGAAAATGGTCAATTTATATTGATCCACTTGACTTGGACGATTACACTGATGAGCAAGCTATTGTTATAAGTGTAAATGCCAAAGAAAAATATATGTTATACAATGCTATCAGCAATGAAGAATATGAAAAAATCTCAAGTCGTGAAATTGCTAAGCAAATGTGGTATAAATTGGAAGTCACATATGAAGGGATAAAAAAGTAAAAGAAACTAGGATAAATCTATTGGTTCGAGAGTATGAGCTACAAATGAAAGATGGAGAATCTGCTGAAGGAATGTTCTCCAGGTTCAACAAAATTCTTGGAGATATACCTTCCTTTGGTAGTACAATAGAAAGTGGAGAACAAGTCAGAAAATTCTCAGAAGTCTACCTACGATTTGGTAGCCAAAAGTCATCGCACTCAAATGTCAGGATCTTGATAAAATATCTTATGATGAACTCAAAGGTGATCTAATATATTTTGAGAAAACTCACTTAGATGGACAGATTCAATAAGAAAAGAAGAAAATAGTCGCTTTTAAAGCAACTGTATTCTCAGAAGTCTACCTACGATTTGGTAGCCAAAAGTCATCGCACTCAAATGTCAGGATCTCGATAAAATATCTTATGATGAACTCAAAGGTGATCTAATATATTTTGAGAAAACTCACTTAGATGGACAGATTCAATAAGAAAAGAAGAAAATAGTCGCTTTTAAAGCAACTGTGACTGAAGAAGAAGAAGAAGAAGAAGAAGAAGAAGAAGAAGAAGAAGAAGAAGAAGAAGAAGAAGAAGAAGAAGAAGAAGAAGAAGAAGAAGAATAAGAAGAAGAAGAAGAAGAAGAAGAAGAAGAAGAAGAAGAAGAAAATGAACGAGGAGAACAAGATGAAAACATAGCTATGCTTTCTGAAGTTGTAACCAGTATGATGAGGAAAAATAGAAACAACATAAGAGGTAAACAAAACTTCAGTAAAGGAAGGATAAGTCATAAAATTGATGGAAGATGCTACGAATGTGGTAAATATAGATATATTCAAGTTAACTGGAAAGAATTAAAAAAGAAGCTGAGTAGCAATCTTCAAATGAAGAAGGCTTTTGGAGCCTGGAGTGATGAAGAAGAATATGATAGCAAAAATCAAAATTTTGAAAGTGCTAAAAAGGTATTTAGAACGGAAATGCTCTCGGCGCAATAGCGATTCAATAAAACAGTAACCCATTTCGGCGCACAATAGAAAGACTGCAATTGTGCCGGAAATGGCTCGCCGCCGTCGTAATGCTGCTCCGACTTCTCCGATAGCCCCTGAGAAACTAGTTACCCCTGCTCACAGTGTCGCTACGACACTGAAACCTCTAACCTTTGGGAATTTCCTTCCACAAAAATTCCAATCGCCAGAAAACTTGCATGCAGAGGTTGTAGCAACTGTAAATACAATTCCGATGGACAAATCTGAAGTTCCGATAAACTCGACTACGAGACGACTCCAATTCTCTGAAGTAAGTGACAAATCTGAAATTCGGACTGCTGAAGTGGTTAGAGGAAATCGCGATGCACAAATGGGTAAGGTGCTCTCATTTGTACCTCCGACTGAAAGAGATGGCCAGAAGGTAGTTAAAATCAATGTAGAGGATTTACAATCTCAGATAGATTACTGGTCAAATGCATTAATTGGATATGTAATTGGAGATAATCCAAATGCTAAAATGATGGAGAATTTTGTAATGCATGTTTGGAATTTTATGTCCAAACCTCAAATACTGTTGCATGCTGAAGGTTATTGCATATTTCGTTTCAATAGTAAAGAGGATAAAGAGTTAGTTATGCAATCTGGGCCATACTCGTACAGAAACAAGCCTATGGTGTTGAAACCATGGGAGGTTGATTTTTCTTTTCAAAATGATGTTCTCAGCATTGTACCTGTATGGATTAGATTCCCTGGCCTTCCGGTGGGGTACTGGTCGGTTGATGTTCTGAGCAAATTGGCTAGTGCAGTGGGCAGACCACTATACACAGATAAATTCACTGCACATTATGAGAATATCTCTTTTGCGAGAGTCTTAGTAGAATTTGATGCTACTTATACCCTACCTGATCAGATTGAAATTGATAGTCATTTTGGTATGAAAGTGCAACAGATTGAATATGATTGGAAACCTAGCTTTTGCAATCATTGCCTGAAATTTGGCCATGATACTATTGAATGCTGGTATAATGTAGGCAATGATGTAGAACTGGTTAATGGTGAACAGGAGAAGGGCAGAAGACAGAGAGCTAGAATGCAAAGGCAGGCCAAAGTTACTAAACAGGAGTGGGTACCTAAGGCTGTTGCAGATGCAGTGGTACCTATTCCAGCTCAACCAGAACATATCAATGAGGCAGTGCAACTGGAGACTAGTACTATTGGGAATCAGCAACATACTGGTGGTATGCACCTGGTGAATAGTACTGTGGAACAGCATGAACTAGTTGGCTCTAGCAGAAATACAACAGCTACAGGGGTACCTTCTGGGATCAGTGAGGTTATGATTGATAAAGCCAACAAAGGGAAATCTACTGTAGTTATTCTGGATGCTGGTAGAAGAGGTCAACAGGCGGATCCAGGACCTTCTTGGAGTAATGCTTCTCTTACCTCATGATTATTGTTACTTGGAACATAAAAGGGCTGAATCAAGCCCATAAACAAAAAGAATTGAAAAGCTTATGTCTGAAAATAAAGTAGATGTCATAGGAGTTCTTGAAACTAGAGGGAAAGAACATAAAGCTAAGAGGATATTAGATAAGGTTGCTAAAGGGATGGAGGTCCAATGCAACTATGCTAAAGCTGTAAATGGAAGAATATGGCTTCTTTGGAAGCCTCATATTCAAATCCTTATCTCTTGTGTGACTGATCAAGTTATCCAGTGTTTGGTAGAAGAGACTCAAAGTAAGATCAGAATCCATATGAGTGTCATTTATGCTCATAATACTGCAAACAATAGGGAATAACTGTGGAGTGATTTAAGGGCAACCAATATTCCTAATCAGGATGCTTGGGTACTGAGTGGGGACTTCAATACTGTAATATGTTCTGAAGACAGAATAGGATCTCCTGTCACTGATGCTGAAACCAGAGGGTTCAATGATGTTATTACTGATCTTCAGCTTACTCCCCTTCAAACCAAAGGGTGGCATTATACTTGGACAAACAAGCAGGGCAATGATACTAGAGTCTATAGTAAAATTGACTGGGCATTGGGTAATTTTCAGTGGATTAAACAGTATGGACACCTTGAAGCTGATTTCATGAGCCCTTCAGTTTCTGATCATTCCCCTATTCTCATTATATTTGGCAGCCAAAAACTTCTACATCCCAAACCTTTCAGATTCTATACTGCAATTATGGAAATCCTCAAATCAAAACCATCTTGCAGCAAACTTGGACTCAAAATTGTGAAGGTACACCTATGCAGATGGTCTGGACCAAATTGAAGAACTTGAAGCAACAATTAAAAGGGATAAATACTCAGATGGCTTCCTATAAACAGAAGCATATTCATGCTAGGTAGACACTGGACATAGTGCAAAGTCAGTTGAAGCTTAATCCATTTTCACAGAACTTGTTCACTGATGAGAAGGCAGCATTGTATGAAATTGAAAAATGGAGCAAGGTGGAGGAGCAGGTTATGAGGCAGAAATCCAAGGCTTGCTGGATTGAATGTGGAGATGCTAATACTAAGTACTTTCATGCTCAATGGAAGATCAGAACTAGCCAGAATAACATTACTTCTATATATACTGAGTCAGGTATAAAACTAACAGAGCCATCAGCTGTGGAGCAGGAGTTTATTGAGGTGTTCAAATCATTGATGGGAGAATGTGCTGCTGAGCTTCCTTGTATTAACACTGTTGTTATGAGGGAAGGACAATGCCTAACTTTATCACAGCAACAAATGTTAATTCAAGAGGTCACAATAGAAGAAATTACAGAAGCCATAAAGGAGATGCCTAGGGACAAAGCACCAGGTGTGGATGGATTTCCTGTAGAGTTATTTACTGGCAACTGGGAGATAGTAAAGGAAGATATTTTTGCTGCTATTAAGGACTTCTTCTCTTCTGGCATTCTGCCCCATATGATCAACACTACAGCTATTGCACTTGTGCCTAAGGTTAGAACTCCTTCAACTGTCAAAGACTATAGGCCTATTGCTTGCTGTACCACTGTTTACAAAATCATTTCCAAAGTCATTACAAGGAGGATGAAAGCTGTAATTGGTGGTTTAGTTGGACATGCTCAGTCAGCATTTATTGAAGGTAGAAGCATTATTGATAATATACTGCTTAGTCATGAAATTTTCAAGGGGTATTCAAGAAAAGGAGTATCTCCCAGATGTGTACTCAAGGTGGATCTAAGGAAGGCTTATGACACTCTTGAATGGCGCTTTCTTAAACAGGTCCTTATTGACCTTGGATTTCCTGCTAAATTTCTAAACTGGATAATGGCATGTGTTACTTCTGTTTCCTATTCCCTAGTACTGAATGGTGTCCTTACTAAGCCATTCATTGCTAGGAGAGGTATTAGGCAAGGTGATCCCATGTCTCCTTATTTGTTTGTTCTTGCTATGGAGTATCTGAACAGAACACTGGGACAGTTGCACAAAAATGGAGATTTTAACTTTCATCCAAAATGCAGGAAGCTAAACTGTGTACATGTTTGCTTTGCTGATGACCTTCTTATGTTCTGTCGAGCTGATGTTATTTCTATCTAGATTCTTCAAGAGGCTTTCCTTGAGTTCTCTAAAGCTTCTGGTTTGCAAGCCAACATTAGCAAAAGTTCTGTGTACTTGGCTGGAATACAGCAGTCTGCTAGTTAAGAAATAATGGAAAAACTGGGATTCATTGAAGGACAGCTTCCTTTCAAGTATTTTGGGATTCCTCTCAACTCTAAAAAACTTGCTATTCATCATTACTTACCACTGATTGAGAAGATCATTGCCAAAGTCAAATGCTGGTCTGCCAAAATGTTGTCCTATGCAGGAAGGTGTCAACTGATTAAGGCTGTTATCTTTGGCATTCAGACATATTGGGCACAAGTTTTCATATTGCCAAAGAAGGTCTTGAAGACAATTGAAGCAATATGTAGGTCCTTCTTATGGACAGGTAATGCTACTGTATCCAAGAGGACTTTGGTTGCATAGGAGAAAGTCTGTAAACCAATTTCTGCTGGGGGATTGAAAATCATTGATATGGCTATATGGAATAAGGAAGCTGTTACCAAGCTGCTTTAGGACCTAGCTAGGAAGAAAGAGTGTCTCTGGATAAAGTGGCTTCACTGCTACTATATAAAACAGTATGATATTGGTTCTATATCCCTGCCCAAGTCTGCTTCTTGGATTGTTAGAAAGACCCTGGATTGCAGGATTGCTGTAATGGAAAATTAATAGCTTAAAGGGGATCTCTTTAACAGATTACAATCAATGTGCAAACTAAACAGGTTTCAGATCCAAAAACTTTATTTTGCTATGCTGCCAGAATATAATAAGGTAGAATGGAAGAATGTGATGCTGACTTCAAACGTGCAACCAAGACACAAATTCATAGTGTGGCTTGCTGCTCATCACAGGCTTCCTACTACTGACAGACTGCAGAAGTATGGGATTCAGATGCCTACAGATTGTATATTCTGTCAGCAGCATGCTGAGAACTTTGAGCACTTGTATTTTGATTGCCAAGTTACCAGTCGATTATGGAATAGAATATGTTGTTGGTTGGGAAAGAACAGTTGGAAGGTGGGAAGATGAGCTTCAATGGATCTGTAGAATAGCTAGAAGCAAACAATGGCACAAAACAATCACTACTTCTGCCTTTGTGACTGCTGTAGCATTGATATGGAGGGACAGAAACTGCATTCGTTTTGATGGACAGGCATTTATAGAAGACCAATTCTATAGGGAGGTTGCACTGTTATTGCATATACGAGGCATAAAATGTAAGAAATGGAAGGATGGTTTACGGCAACTAAACTACTACCCTTAGCTATAGCTTGCATTTTTATACATAGATAGCTTGAATATAAGTGAATAGTTTAGTGAAATTTGTAAATAAGTAGTAGATAGTCCATGCTACTACTATAGAAATCACTTGTAAATTCTTTGATATAATTAAAGTTAACAGTTACATTAAAAAAAAAAAGAATATGATAGCAATGAAGAATAAGAAGAGCATGGGTTCTCAGGAAACAGAGGAATAAATGAAGAAGAAGACTCAGATCAACTTTATCTCATGGAAGATGAAGGAACCAGTGAGGTATGTCCCCTAAATTGCCCTATCTATTATGAACTCCAAGAATTCTTTGATGTTGCTCTTACAGATATTAAAAGAGTTCTAAATGAACTTAGAAAGATTCAAAGAAAAAGAAATAATGGGCTCTGAAGCTAGAAGTTTGTGAAACTAAACGTGATATGCTATAGGAAGAAATAAATGAACTCCAACTGTAATGGAATGGATTGCATAAATCTATTACTCTTAGTTTAGTAAAATCAAAGCAGATTGTTCGTCACAAACCGAAGAAATCTCATGGGTGTTCCTTCTATGGTAAGAATAGACATGATACTAACCAATGCAGGAATAATCAGGATAGAAAAGGATTCTGAAAATAGTTCATCTTATTTTTATTATGGGAAAAATGGCCACACTTCAAATCACTGCAGATTTAAGGACAACAAAGATGGGTCTGGTGACAAAAATCTTCAAACCAAACTAACACTCAGCAATCTAGTCTTTCAGGACCCAAGCAAGCTTGGGTACCTAAAAATAAGTAATTTTGTTTTACAGGAACATCACAAGAAGAATCAAAAAGGAAAATGGTATCTCAACAGCACGTGTTCCAGACATATGAATGGTGACAAATAATTGTTCAAAATAGTCACTAAACTAGATAGAGGAATAGTTACATTCGGAGACAAATCCAAAGAAATGTAATCGGTGTTGGAAAAGTTCCTCTAAGCCCAGCATCTGATGTAGATGAAGTCTACCTGGTTGATGAAATCGGCTACAATCTTCTCAGCTTTAGTCAACTATGTGACAATGATTATGAGGTTCTTTTTAAGAAACATGGCTGATTCAAAGAAGAAAAGTCAGTCATTCAGGTAATAGAGACAGAAATGTTTATAGTATCAGCAACCTAGATAATCTTGGGGATCAAATCTACCTTGCTTCTATAGTTTGTGATCCTTGGGTCTGTCATAGAAAACTTGGTCATGCCAGCATGCATACTACTCAAAAGCTTTCTAACCATGATCTCATCATTGGACTTCCAAAACTAAATTTCTTAGAAGATCATATTGGTGATGCATGTCAACTAGGAAAACAAACACGCTCATCTTTCAAAATCAAAAATTATGTTTCCACCTCAAAACCTCTTCAACTACTGCATATGGATTTATTTGGTCCAACTAAAACTGCTAGCATAGGTGGTAGAAAACATGCTTTTGTTTTTGTGGATGATTTTTCTAGATTTACCTGGGTTATTTTTTTAATTCATAAAGGTGATGCTCTAAAGAATTTTGAAGTTTTTTGTATGAAGGTTCAACGAGAAAAAGGGTACCACATTTCTTCTGTCAGAAGTGATCAGGGAGGAGAATTTGAAAGCAGATCTTTAGAAAACATTTGCAACAATCAAGGAATCTCTCACAATTTTTCTTCATCAAGATGTCCACAACAAAATGGAATGGTAGAACGTAAAACTAGAGGCCTACTGGACATGGAAAGAACCATGATTGTGGAAAGTTCCATACCCCATCATTTCTAGGTAGAAGTTGTAAGCACAATTTTTCATATTATCAACAGGTGTCTGATTCGACCAATTCTCAAAAAGACTCCATATGAACTTTGGAATGGTAAGAAACCCAATATTAGCTATTTTCACCCCATTGGATGCAAATGTTTCATTCACAACAATGGAAAGGATAATTTGGGTAAGTTCGATCCTAAAAGTGATGAAGGTATATTTCTTGGTTACTCTCCTTCAAGTAGAGCATATAGAGTATATAATAAAAGAACTTTCAAAATTGAAGAATCAATTCATTTTATTTGTGTTGATACTAACCCTTGTCCAATGAGTGAAAAAACTTCCTGAAGATGAGGAAATTCCTTTTGTTCTTAAATCTATCATTGCAGGAAAAGATCATCAAAATGAGTCAGCTGATCAGCAAACTCAACCAGCTGAAGAATCTGTCGAAATTCACAAATAATCTCAAATAGATCAGCCGTCCAATGTAGAAAAAGATATTCCTTCAAACATACCAATTGAATGGAAGGACGAACCTGGAAACCATCACAAATTTATTATAGTAGATCCATAGGACGGAATCACTACAAGAGGATCCTAGAAGAACAAATCTCATGTGGCTCTCATCTCTCAACTTGAGCCAAAGAAGGTGGACGAATCTCTAAAAGATGCACACACGATAGATGCTATGAAAGAGGAACTAGATCAATTTGAAAGAAACAAAGTATGGAAGTTGATTCCAAGATCTTCAAATTCCTCAACCATTGGAACTAAATGAGTATTTACAAACAAATTAAATGAATCTGGTCAAATGGTTCAAAATAAAGCTAGATAGTTTCTCAAGGATACTCCCAGCAAGGAGGAATCGACTGTGGCAAAACTTTTCCTCTTGTAGCAAGACCTGAATCCATTCGAAGATTATATGCTTATGTTGCTCAAAAAGGTTTCAAGTTGTTTCAAATGGACGTTAAAAGTGCGTTCCTAAACGGCTACATCTCTGAAGAAGTGTATGTAAAGCAACCACCAGTATTTGCAAAGGTCTCCTTTCCTAATCATGTATGCAAGCAGACTAAGGTCTTGTATGGTCTCAAACAAGCTCTTCCTGGTAAGAAAGATTAAGTTCCTTTCTCTTAAATCAAGGGTTCAAAAGAGGTACTGTCGATACGATCCTTTTTATTAAGCATTCTATCTCAGGTAATCTTTCACTCAAATTTATGTTGATGACATTATTTTTTTTAGTCCTAACTCTGCTTTATGTGAAGATTTTGCTCATTCCCTTAAAGAAGAATTCGAGATGTTCATGATGGGAGAACTAACGTTCTTTCTCAGACTTCAAATCAAATAGTCTCCTAAAGGAATTTTCATTAGCCAAACCAAGTACACGAAAGAGCTTATAAAAAAGTTTGGAATGAAAAATGCAAAGTCAAAAGGCACTCCAATGAGTCCAACAACAATTCTCGATGAAGACAACAATGGAAAAAAGGTTGATGAAACCATGTAAAGAGGGATGATTGGATCCCTATTGTATCTCACTGCTAGTCGACTAGAAATCATGTTCAGTGTATGCAAGTGAGCTAGATTCCAGTTGGCTCCTAAGGAAACCCATTTAACTGCCATTAACAAATTATTAGATGCTTAATTGTTACTTCTGATCTAGGATTATGGTATGAATCTTGCATTAAAAGGTTTTTCACATCCAGACTTTGCAGGTACAAGATTGATAGAAAAAGCACTAGTGGGACGTGTCAACTATAGGGAAATGCATTGATATCTTGGCATAGCAAGAAACAAAATTGTATTGGTCTATCAACGATTGAAGCAGAATACTTAGTAGTTGGAAGTTGTTGTACACAAGTTCTATGGACTATGTACCAACTTCCCGACTATGATTTATCTTTTACTTCTACTCCTATATTTTGTGATAATACCAGTGTTATTTGCTTATCAAAGAACTCTATGCATCATTCTAAAGCAAAGCATATAGAAATTAAGCACTATTTTATCTGTGATCATGTCGCTAAAGGTGATATTACATTAATTTATTAGCACTAATTCTCAACTTGTTGATTTACAAAACCTCTTTTGAAAGAATGATTTTGTTTTCTCGGGGAAAAGATTGGCAGTTTGTCAAATTTGTAAATTAAATCTTTTTGTTGTTTTTAAAATATTTAATTTCCTTCAATATGTATTGTTTAATTAATTTTTGTGTAGGTGTAATAATTACTTCATTATCAATGCCGCCGATCAGTCACTTCAAAAGTATCACTTCCTTATGAATCCGTATTTTCCTCTAACCAAGGGGACCCGTCATTACACCAAAAAGTTTTGATAAAAACCCTTTCTTCTCCATTAAATAGATATGGGTAAAATCATGATCTCTCCATTGTTTGGAAAATCATCTGGGATTTAAAGGGTAATAAATTGTTCCTCTTGAGTGAAAAGAATAGGATGTTGGTCAATATAAAGAACAAAGCAAGAGATCCCAAGAAAAAAAACTAAACCAGAGATAGAAAAGTTTTCCTACAAAGGGGTTGGCTTCAACAACGCATAAGGGACGGCTTGCCAAACTACACAAACAGTTAATTTGCTTATAGTCGTAAAAAAAATTTTATAAAGAGGCTAACTTCAACAACCCATAAGGGACGACTTGCCAAGCTACACAACTTAGAAAACTTTTGTACGATAACCAATGTTAGTTGTTTACAACTAAGAAAACTTTCGTACTATAATAAGTTGATTTTCTTAGAGTATTCTTACTCTATTTTCATACATGAACCGACCTTTCCATCCATTCGAAAGAAAGAACAAGAGGGAAATTTAGAAAGCACTCATATTTAATATATCACAAAAGATTTTCAAAGGTTACAAGATGATCTTACAACTATTACAAGGGCTCTTTTATATAGGAATAGGAGGTTACTATAAGACAAACTTAGATTATAAAATAAACCTATCTTACATGAAAAATTATCTATTAGTGGGTCCCTCTTGGCATGTGAAGGACTTGGAAAATATATTAAAGAGGTGAAATATACATGGTATAGCATGTGAAAGTACGAGGAAGCATATGACGACAGGTGAAAGTAGGGTGTTGCATGTGACAAAGCATGTGGAAGCATGTGACAAAGCATGTGGAAGCATCTGAAAGCAAGTGGAAGTGGAGCCCGGATAGTATGGAAAGATATTGAAATTCGTCTTGGCATGGGTAGATAAATGTTTAGGGTTTTTTGGTAGGTAATGTGGGATTATGGTGGGATTATCATGGATTTAGATAATTATCCTTCATTGATTCTAGGGTTGTAATTTAGCCATTTTTTCAAACACATTTTGTAGTTACTCTTGCAAATTGACGGTCCTTCTTCGCTATTGTTACGCCCTGCAATATTACGTCGATATTACGTCCCGCATTATTATATTATGATGCTGCCACATCTCCCAGTATTAAATTATGAGGATGTTTCACCATGTAGTATTGTACATTAAATTTATGTTAAGGTAATGGACATTAGTCCAAAGAAAGAGATTTTTAGAGATTATATGGATTATGCTATTTTAAACAAACGATGAGTAAATTTTTTAAGGTGAGAGGGGAAGCAAGTCATAGAAAATGATATTTTCGTTCAAGTTTGACATATTGAGATAAAATACAGGTCGAGCATTAATACCCAATATTTATGGATTAGTGCTATACGAGGTACTACATGACCATGCTAGTAAAGTGTACAATATATATTAAAGGAGAATAATATTTTAAGTATGTTGAGATAATTCTTAATTATGCGAGTAAGTGGTTAATTATCGGGTGACGAACCCTTACCTAATTAATTGAAAATATATTGAACAAATATTAAAAAATGATAAAAGCATGAGGTGGTAGCCTCCATGCAATTGGAATGACTCATATTATAATTTAAAGGATAGCATCATATCACAATTCATTGATTATAACGGATGAAATGACTCGTATCACAATTCAATGATTATGAGACTTCTTTCTAAAATCCCAACAGAAATTATGAGACTTCTTTCTAAAATCCCAACAGATTCAAGAATGGGAAATTTCATTCCAACAAAGAAGGGGCACTATTCTTGAATCAAATGACAAACAATTCCAACATCAATAATATGAATTCAACTATCAAATGACAAACAATTCCAATTCATTATTCATTTTATGAAAGATGTCATACAGATGAGTTATAGAAACGTAGCTTCGACAAAATTTTTATGCTAGTTGTTACGTGCTATCTTTCTGAAAAGAGTTACTCATCATAAGTAGCATTTAAAAGCGATGGAATAATTTCTTAATAGTAGAATAAGATTGTAAGTATGATAAATAAATAATGACGTTTGGGCCTCCGATTGAGCAAGAATTTTATAAAAAAAGAGGGGGGTTAATGAATTGTACGGGATTAAAATACCCACATAAGTGAATCACATTGAAATGCTATAAAAAACAGATATTGACGTACAGTATCACCGCTAAGTGGATCAGAAAAATCACTTCGAATATTCCAAGATGCAACGTAAGCCCTAGTTGCAAGGTATTACGTAAAATGTTTCAAGTTATTAGTGATATATTGTAGATCAATATTCAGGTGAATCAACATTGGACAAAGAAAAGTCACAAAGTATAAAATGAGACTAGGTCGTCACTTTTAAACAGTAATGATGAAGAATTAAAGGACTTAGATTTATACATATGAGATAAGCAACGAAAGTAAACCGGAGTTCAGTAGAAGGCCTTAGTAGCGATAAATCGAAGTAAGAGTTATGGTATATTATGACCTACTTAGACGCAGTAAAGTCATACGAATAGATAATCAGGTTCATGAAATAAGATGTAGCAATATTCGTAAGTACAACAAAATATCGGGCGAAGAAATTCAGTATACCTATAAATGCCCAGAGAGACATCTTATCAAGCTCTGTATATATTCATATACCAAAACATACAGATTGGCTAAGAGTTGAAGGAAAAAAAAGGGAGCAGCTGCATAGGCGCAATTACAAGGTCAGAATCGTACAAAATGCATGAAAGAACGTAGCAACAATTACGATATTAGAAGGATTCTTGCCACAAGTCATGGCGTGAGAAAGAGGCCAAAAGAGAAAAATACCCTGGCCTTTGGATTTATTCACAGAACAATTGCCTAAATGGTAATAAAGTTATTAAGGTATTCACAAGAGCTATAAGTTATTAAAATAATAAGTGCATCCTCGAATGTTCCAAGGAGGGAGGAAGATGTTACACCCTATATTTCATAAGTAAAAATTCACCATAAATAAATTAATGAAAGTTCAGGAGTATGATTATTTTAAAAGGATAAGCATTTTATAATATTTCAAATAAGTAAAGTAAATTCGTGAAGATGATAAAATAAGTAAATTAAAGAAAATAAATTTCGTCGAAATTTAATATTTTAGAATAATATATGGTCCAAGCTAAATATCTATTATTTATAGGTTACTACCATATAGATAATTAATTGTGGGAATATTTATGGTATTAAGTGAATAATAATCCTTTTAAGGACTGCAACTTGACATTAAACTAAGCCAAAGTGGCACGCATATGAATGATGAGTCACAAGGCACACCAAGGTTGCTTCCACGTGAAAGTGTCTTTGGATAAAGACCTTAATTTGGCTTCTTAAATAGTAACATAATATATATATGAAAGAGAGTAAAAAGTCAGACTCCTACATTCTTGTTTGTTGTGCCCAATTCCACACTCCAAAAGCCACCATCAAGGAATTAAAGGTGTTCTGATTTGTGTAACCATTCCAGTAATGACGTACGCTACTCACGTTCTTCGTCACTCCAAAAATAAACTTGCTGCGTCAAAAATTAAAGATGGAAGAGTGATTTTATTCGGAAAAGATATGCAAAAATATATACAAAAGTATATCCAAGACAAGCAACAAGAAGCCACAAAGTTATACTACAGAATAGCAACGGTATTTGCACTTCTAAGGGAGTCTGATATAATTGTGCTCAAGAATATCATATAGATTTTTTCTATTCTGACCTTGTTATTACGTGTTATCGTAATTGATTTGTGTTAAATGAATTGTCAAAAGAATCGTCTCGGGTATATTAAGGTTATCCCTTCTTTCTTTTTGGCATGAACCACACGATACAAATAAAACGAGAAAAATACGTAATTTTTATAAATAACTCTATTCATAGAAATATTAGGGATGCCTATATTCTTGATTTCCCATGTGTCATATTATTCTATCATTTGTTCATGGTCTTAGAGAAATAAGTTGAAAAGAGTTCACTTTATGATATTACTCAAAGGCAAAATGGTCTTATGACATTCCGAAAGATTTTACTAACGTGTACTTCACACCAGCAAGGTATTTGTGGAACATGTAAGCGGCAACATTCAGGTCAGTGCAAGCTCGGGTTTCATGGTTTCTACCATTGTGGAGACATTGGTCATATAAAGACCAACTGCCCAAAGTTGCAGCGTAATTTCAGTGGTGGATCAACTCGTCCTTCTAGTTCCTCAGCTACTGCAGGTGCACCACCTCAAGCTCGTGGTTCTCATAATCAGGTCAGGCAGGGGGAAAGCAGAGGTGCAGATCGAGTTACTCAGGGAGGGGGACAACCCCGTTTGTTTGCTACACTTGATCGTCTTAGTGCATAGGCATCTGCAGAAGTTATTATAGGTACACTTTTAGTCTGCTCACATAATGCTTATGCCATAATGGATCCAGGTACAACGTTTTCATATGTGACTCCATACTTTGCAATTAACCTCAGTCTAGAACCTGAACAACTTACTGAGCCATTACAAGTATCTAATCCAGTTGGCGAGTCAGTGAAAGTCACAAGAATCTATAGAAGTTGTATAGTTTTTGTCCAAGGTCGCAACACCAAGGCCGGTCTCATAGAACCAGAAATGGTGGATTTCGATGTGACCATGGGTATGGATTGGTTGTCTCACTGCTATGCCATGTTAGATTGTCATGCCAAGATAGTCAGGTTCCAATTTCCAAATGAAGAAGTCTTAGAGTGGAAGGGTTGTTCAGCATCGCTTGTAGGTAAGTTTATTTCTTACCTTAAGGCACAACGAATGATAATTAAAGGGTGTCTTGCCTATTTCGCCCATATTATTAATCGAGAATCAGAACCACCAGCTTTTCAGTCACTGCCAGTTGTTATATAATTTCTAGAAGTTTTCTCAGATGACCTTCCCGGACATCCTCCCGAAAGAATCATAGACTTTGGCACTGCAGGCACTCAACCCATATCTATACCTCCTTATAAGATGTCTCCACCAGAACTTAATGAGTAGAGAACAGTTGAAATACCTTCTTGACAAGGGATTCATCAGACCGAGTGTTTCACCGAGGGGTGCCCCGGTCCTATTTGTCAAAAAGAAAGATGGTTCTCTCAGAATGTGTGTCGACTATCGGCAGTTGAATAAAGTTACCATTAAGAACAAGTACCCACTGCCAAGAATTGATGATTTATTTGATCAACTTCAGGGTCCAAAGTACTTTTCAAAAATAGACTTGAGGTCGGGATACCATCAGTTGAGAATCAAAAAAGAGAATATATCTAAAAAGCCTTATGAACTCTCTACGGGCCTTATGAATTTCTAGTGATGTCCTTCGGGTTTACAAATGCTCAAACTGCATTCATGGACCTCATGAACAGAATTTTCAAGTCATTCCTGCATACCTTTATTATTGTGTTTATAGACGATATTTTGGTGTACTCAAAGAGAAAGGAAAATCATGCAGAACACCTCAGAATAGCCTTGCAGACCTTGAAGGAGAATGAGCTTTATGCTAAGTTTTCAAAATATGAGTTCTGGTTGCAGTCAATGGCATTCTGAGGCCACGTAGTATCTAGTGAAGAAATAAAAGTAGACCGTCAGAAGATAGAAGCAGTCAAGAACTGGCCTAGGCCGACAACGCCAACCGAAATCAGGAGTTTCTTGGGGTTAGCTAGCTACTATATAAGGTTTCTGAAGGGGTTTACCTTACTTCCAGCTCCATTAACTAAGTTGACTCAGAAAGCAGTTAAGTTTCAATGGTCAGACGCTTGTGAGCAGAGCTTTCAAGAGTTAAAGAAGAGGTTAACCACTGCACCTGTATTATCCTTACCGACAGGCTCAGGTGGTTTCACAGTGTATTGTGATGCCTCCAGAGTGGCTTGGTTGTGTTCTTATGGAAAATGGAAAATTTATTGCTTATGCTTCCAGACAGTTAAAGAATCATGAAAAGAACTACCTCACACACAACTTGGAGCTTTCAGCAGTGGTGTTTGCATTAAAGATATGGAGACATTACCTTTATGGCGAGCATTCTGAAGTGTTTACAGACCACAAAAGCCTCCAGTAAATTTTCTAGCAAAAAGAACAAAATTTGAGATAGAGAAGGTGGCTCGAGCTATTGAAAGATTATGACATCAATATCCTTTATCACCCGGGCAAAGCTAATGTGGTAGCAGATGCACTTAGTAGGAAGTCAATAGGCATTTTGGCCCATCTTGCAGAACAAAGGCAATTTTTGGGTCGAAAAATTCAAAAACTAGCGAATGATGGAATTAGATTGGATGAGACCGAAGAAGGAGATATAAATTCTTATGCCTTAGCACAATCCTCCCTTGTTGCTCATGTTAAGGCTAAGCAAGACGAAGGAGTCAGAAACAAAAAAAATCATTTCTTTCACTCTAGGAAGTGATGGAGCTTTGAAGTTGAATGATCGGTTATGTGTGCCTGATGTAAGTGGTCTTAGGTAGGCCATAATGGAGGAAGCTCATAGTTCGAGGTACTCTATCCACCCAGGTGATACCAAAATGTATCTAGATTTGAAAGAGTTGTACTGGTGGAAAGGCATGAAGAAACAAGTAGTAGATCATGTGGCTAAATATTTAAATTGCCAGTAAGTCAAAGCCGAGCATCATAGGCCTGGTGGCCTAGCTCAAGACATAAAGATGCCAACGTGGAATTAGGAGATGATTAATATGGATTTCATAGTAGGTCTACCTCGCACATACCGTAAAAATGATTCAATTTGGGTTATTGTAGACCGACTGATAAAGTCCGCACATTTCCTACAAGTAAAGACGACACATTCTGCAGAGCACTATGCACAGTTGTACATCAAAGAAATACTCCAATTGCATGGTACTCCAATTTAAATCATATTTGACAGAGGACCTCAGTTCACGGCGCATTTTTGGCAGGCATTTCAGAAAAGATTGGGTACCGAGGTCAATTTAAGCATCGCTTTTCATGCACAGACTGATGGTCAGGCAGAAAGGACCATTCAGAATCTCGAAGATATGTTGCGTGCATGTGTTATAGATTTTGGAGGTAACTAGAATGATCACTTGCCACTTATAGAATATGCTTACAATAACAGTTATCAGGCTAGCATTGGCGTGGCTCCTTATGAGGCGTTGTATGGGCGAAGATGTAGGTCTCCAGTGGGTTGGTTTGAACCAACAAAGGTGTCATTGATTGGTCTAGAGTTTATTTGTGAGGCCTTGGAGAAAGTTTAGCTAATTAGAGAAAGACTTAAAGCGGCTCAGAGTCGTCAAAAGTCTTATTCTAACAAGAGGCATCATGAGTTAGAGTTCATGGTCACCAATGAAAGGAGTTATGAAGTTTAGTAAGAAAGGGAAACTTAGCCCTAGATTTATAAGACCTTATGAAATTCTAGAAAAGAAAGGAAATGTGGCTTATAAGCTAGCGCTACTCTTTGAGTTGTCTTTTGTTCATCCTGTCTTTCATGTGTCTATGCTTAGGAAGTACATTCATGATGATTCGTATATAATACTTGATGATACTATAGAAATTAAAGAAGGTCTGACTTATGAAGAGGTACCTATAGAAATTCTTGATAGGCAAGTAAGAAAGTTGAGAACAAAAGATTTAGCATCGGTAATAGTTTTGTGGAGTAATCATAATTCAAAAGAGGGTACATGGGAGATCGAGGAAGATATGAGAAAGAAATATCCATATTTATTTGAGGAAAAAGGCAAGTGAACCTAAGTTTGGTTTGAAATTTATATTTAATTTATTAAATATAAGTTAGCAAGTGTTTCTGTCATTCCTAGATTATTTAGTTGTTGTAGTAATTTAGTTCATGTCGTAGTATATTTAATTCATTAAAGAGATTTACTTGTGCTAAAGTTGTTGTGCCTTAGATTGTTGTTATTTATTGTGGTACCTCCTTGCGGGAGTGTGAGCAATTAATTTATGAGCTGTGTATGGTGCCTATGAATGGCGTGTTATGGTATATTTGGTTGTTGTTGGTGTAGTTGTGGTATTTATGACAGGGATATTTTTTGGATAGTCCAATTTACAAGGGAAACTCTGCCGAAATTTTTAAAAATTTGGGGAGTTAGCCAAAATTTTGAGTCTCTTGGAAAGGTGAATAGTGCTAAGAAAACTTAAGAGGTTCAAGGACCTAAGTTATGATTGTGAGCTTAAGAATATGACGACCCTAGCAACATTCGAGGACGAATGTTTTTAAGGAGGAAAGATTGTAACACTCCCTAAATTTATAAAAGTTTCAAGACACACTAATTGTAAAAGTTAATTTATATTATTATTATTATTATTATCATTATTTTTTTGTTTTTATATATATATATATATATATATATATATATATATATATATATAAAACCAAATATATAATTAGAGAAATATTAGTAATACATTAATAATTTCAGTATTATTTAGTTATTCAAAAAGTGAGTATTACTAATTATTAGTTAAAAAGGGAAAAACCAAATAAAACAATAGAACAAAAAGAAACCTAAGGCTTAAAGCCTTAAAAGGTGAATAACGACAGAAGCATATCAAACTAAGAAAAAGAGGCAGAGATTACAGAAAAGCAGCAACGCAGCAAACACAGCAAACAAAAAAGAAATTTACGGTTCTTTACAAATCATTAATTTTTAAACTCGGGTATATAAAATTTTTTATTGTCAATTACTCTACAGTAGTATTAGCTAATAATTGAGCAGTTAATTCCTATCTGCCTCTATATCATCAATAAATTTCATATTTAGGTATAGTACTTTAAAATTAATTAAAATGCACTGGTTGTTGTAGAATCGATTGTTTGACTGGTGTTAATTGGACTGGGGCCTATATATTGGCTCGAGAAGTTTTATGGTGGGTTGATATAAATTTTGACTAAAGTGGTTTAACTCACAAAAGCACGCATACAACGTGTTTATGAATTGATTAAAATAGTTTATCTTTATTTAATTAAACCGACTGAGATGTTTTACCATTGCAAACAACGTAAGCATGCTTTATCCTCATCTCTAGTCTTTCGCTTTCTGTGTTTACTGCCTCCATACTTTACCTTAGAGTAGTTGTTACAGGATGGAATATTTTCAGCACCATCGTTCAACATCTATAGCAAGCTTCATTGGTTTTCGCTCTACAAAATATAGCTTTTATTCTAGTCTTCAAGACCGTTCTTACATTTTTCAAGTACTAAGTGTACTACTGATAAGTTTGAAGATGTCCTTCAAACAAAACATATCATCTCAGTCCTGAAGCTAAACATTTCGTGCAAAAATAGGTTTACGAATAACATAACCAAGTGGCAATTGCACCCAATCTTGTAGCTTCTTTCAAGTAGTGCCATTAATTTAGAATTGTTCTAGCAAAAGTTTACATGATCTATTATACTATATGTGCTCAAATTTTTGGATTTTTGTATTATTCTTATGTGCTATTTTCATGTTGAAAATTATGAAGAAGAAATAATCTTTAGAAATATTTTTGTATGATTATTTCATTCTTATGCCATACTTTACATTTAAGGAAACTAATATGAGCATGTATATATAATGTTCTATAAAGAAAAGATTTAGACTTGAAAAGTGACAAGAAGAAGTTTTAAAAAGAAAAGATTTTTGGGGAGTATCCTTTATTCTGAGAAGGGGTTATCGTCCAGGCCGAGGGTCCTGACCAAGGCGTTGACTTCCTGAAACTACTTGGGCAAGAGTAGGAGGCACACGAGCCGAGGGTCAAGTTTCTGAGAATTTACTTAGTCATGCTAAAGTATGATACATGAGCGCTCAGAACCATGAAACGAGTGACACCTCGTGAATTGAGCCTACTCGATCAGGTTGGGATCGAACCCGTGCCGATACACGGTGACTGAGACAGAATTATATCAGGATAGTTGGAACTCCCAAAGTATAAACTGAAGTATTTTTTTTAAAAGAAAGAAATAGAAAAGAATTTCTTTAGAATATTCATAAATTGTTATTATGCAATTATTTTAGAATTATTCTTATAAGCGTTATGTTTTACATGCATCTAGAACCTTTGCTCGTAATGTATATGTTATTAAAGTCCCTCCCCCTGTTATTGAGACTCACTGAGTACAATGGATGGTACTGACATTCTCTTTGGGGAACCTACGCTAGTCTGCGGTACAACGTAGGAACCGAATTTGCAGACGAGCAGGCTAGGAGTTAGGACTTCCTTCCTTCCAGTGATACTGGTGAGCTCCGCTTTTGTTCGTGGAGTATTCTTAGAGTCATTTTCATTAGCTATTTCTTTTTCTATTTAGAGAACTGGCCAGGAAATCTCATGTCCTGAGCAGTGCGTCAGTTTATCAGTAGAGTCTTCATAGACATAGTCATTGGGATGAGATTCAGATGTTATTTTATAATAACTTAGCAGTAATTAAGTAGTTACTACAAATAAAGCTTTGGGGTTGATTTAGTTAAATCTTTGAATTAATCAAAAGTATTTGGTTAGAGTATTGCTTTGTTGAATATAAAGTTTGGAGTTATAATACATTTGATAAGCAGAGATGGTTCGCTCGGTTATGTTTAGTGATCGAGTGCTGGTCTCGGCTTGTTCAGAAAATGGGTCGTGACAGAAGTCATTGCTTATTTGAATATTTGTGTCTATGACTTAATTTATTTATTGTGATAATTTGTTTAGTGTTGTCAAATAGATGACTAAGTAAACTGATATAGAGCTGTAAAGTAATTGAGAAATGACAATTATAGCTAACTCATATATGATCTTCCTTCGTTTTAGTGAATAATAAAAGATACAGGAATAGCTCTAAATGAAAAGAAAGCAGAAATATTAAGGAATAAAATAGAATTTTTAGGTATAAAGATAGATAGAAATGGCGTAGAGATGCAAGAACATATATTAAAAAAGATTGCAGAACACATGGAAGAATTAAAAGAAAAGAAACAATTACAAAGTTTTTAGGAAAGTAAATCAAATTAGAAATTATGTACCTCATAATAAGTGAAAAATTAGTACCGCTACAAAAGAAATTAAAAACAAAAACAACAGTATTTGAATGGACTATAGAAGATAAAGAAAACCTGAAAAGAGTAAAGGAATATTGTAAGAAATTACCCAAATTATAAATCCCAGAAATAAATAAAAAAATAAAATAGATAATTTATACAGATGCATCAGATTATGCTTTTGGAAGTATGTTAACATATGTAAATATGGAAAATAACACGCAACATATTACATCATTCAACTCGGGAACTTTTAAAGAAAATGAAATAAAATGGAAAATAAATATAAAGGAATTATTAAGCGTATTAAAAGCATTATTATACTATGAGATATATATAGCACATACACATTTTATATTAAGAACAGATAATACCCAAGTTAAATTTTGGTTAACAAAGGATTTAAAGAATCAATCAATTACTACCAGAAATATTAGAAATATAGTATGTCAAATATCTTTATTTAATTTTGATATTGAACTAATCGGTACTAAAGACAATTTTATTGCAGATTATTTATCTAGACATATGATGCAGGGATAGCTCTAAGCTTATAAAGAAGCATTTTATTATGATTGACAGGTACAACCTGAACAAGGAAAAATAGTACAAAATTTACTACAAGACATATTACAAAAATTACAAGGAATGGAAAAAAATATAGAAAAGCTGGAAAGCAGAATTAGCCATATGGAAGATGGCAAAAAAGAGCAAGAAATAGACCTGCAAGAATTTAAAGAGATAACAATTAGCCAAGAAAAATATGACAAAAAAAGATAAAGGAAAAGGGATAGAAGTAACTACTCACCAAGCCAAAAAACTCAAACCTTTCAATATCCAACTTAGACCAGAGCAACCCATACCTAAAATAGCAGAATTTATTTACTAATTACCAAAACCCCAGACAAATACTTACAGTGAAATTACCAAAAAACCTACACAAAATCTATTCGTGCAAAGAATACACAACTACCTGAACCAATTCATACAAGTTGCCAACTACCTAAACAAGAACATACAATCACCAGACTATAACCTAGAAAAACTTATTGGATGGTTTGCCATCCAATAAGTAGGCTAAAGGTGATAATACCAGTAGCAGTAGGTCAAGCAGGTAAGGATCCCAAGCCAATTTAAGCACCACAACACCGCATAACGGCCGCCTGCCTGGAGCGGATAAAGTGCACGGCTAGATCCACTTTAGCTTTCATTACTGGCTGTTATTAAACCTTTAAACTAATATTACACCGAACTCCCGGTGTTCACAGGATCATTATCATTTTAGTATCATTACTACTTTCCTAAAACCTTGCCAAAGAAAGTTTAGCTTTCCATAGAATTGCGTACCTATTTTGCTCCATTAGTTCCTTAGTTGATGCTAGATCTTTTGATATTTTTTAGAGAGTAAGAGTATATGAGAGAGAGTTTTTCAAAGAAATTTTATTATACAAGGGTTGAAGAGCTGATAATAAGGCTCTGATACCAAAGGGGAAGGGAACGGAATAACAGTAGGCTAAAGGTGATAATACCAGTAGCAGTAGGTCAAGCAGGTAAGGATCCCAAGCCAATTTAAGCACCACAACACTGCATAACGGCCGCCTGCCTGGAGCGGACAAAGTACACGGCTAGATCCACTTTAGCTTTCATTACTGGCTGTTATTAAACCTTTAAACTAATATTACACCGAACTCCATGTGTTCACAGGATCATTATCATTTTAGTATTATTACTACTTTCCTAAAACCTTGCCAAAGAAAGTTTAGCTTGCCATAGAATTGCGTACCTTATTTTGCTCCATTAGTTCCTTAGTTGATGCTAGATCTTTTGATATTTTTGAGAGAGTAAGAGTATATGAGAGAGAGTTTTTCAAAGAAATTTTATTATACAAGGGTTGAAGAGCTGATATCTCCATTTTGCGTATATACCGCATGCAATAGTCCATAATTATACATGGACTAAACTTTTTAATAAAATTTCTTTGAAAAACTCTCTCTCATATACTCTTACTCTCTCAAAAATATCAAAAGATCTAGCATCAACTAAGGAACTAATGGAGCAAAATAAGGTACGCAATTCTATGGCAAGCTAAACTTTCTTTGGCAAGGTTTGTTAGAAACACGTTCTCAATGCAATATACTAAACGTGTACTCTTTTGTAGGTTTTGATGAATGACAAACGAAGCAAAAATTGATATATGACGGAATTCAAGTACAAGCGCACAATGGTAGCGAATAAGATTGAAGTTCAGGATATAGCTTTTAATTGTTATTGAGTTGTTCTAAATTGTAATCTCGATCCTATAACTTGACTCATAGTATGGCCTCTCTCATAAAACTATTTTCCAAAATCATGCATATTTAATTCTATGTCAAAAAGATTTTAAATCATGCATATTTACATTAGACAAAATGTTTTCTAAACATGCCTCAAAAATCTGGGCTAAAATAATCGATTATGTACTTATGATAGTCGATTGTTTCTGAGCCAAGACTGCATGACAATCGATTATGAATTAATGGTAATCGATTGTGAGTAAGACAGTGAACATCAGGTTTTTCCAAATCTGCATGATAATCGATTGTGAACAAATGACAATCGATTGTTGTTGAGGTAAAGTTTTTCAATACTCAAAATAATCGATTATGAACTAATGGTGATCGATTGTGTTGAGTTGATGTCTTCCAGTGATTTTAAATTTAATTAAGTAATCGATTATGTCTTTAGATAATCGATTATCACTGAGACAGTAAGTTTTATGATTTTCAGAAAATAACAAGTAATCGATTGTTGCAAAGGACAATCGATTGTTGAAGCTAGCCGTTGTCAAATGATTTTCAAATACCATAAAGTAATCGATTATTGATTTTATATAATCAATGATCTGCTTAAAATCTGGAAATGATTTTTAGAACGTTGTTGAAGTAATCGATTATTGATTTTATATAATCGATGTTCTGCTTAAAATCTGGAAATGATTTTTAGAACGTTGCTGAAGTAATCGATTATTGATTTTATATAATCGATGTTTTGCTTAAAATCTGGAAATGATTTTTAGAACGTTGCTAAAGTAATCGATTATGAATTTGGTGTAATCGATTATCTGATTTTGAATATTGCCAGTAATCGATTATAGATTATGTATAATTGATTGTGAAGCGTTAAATCTGGGATTGATTTTTAAACTGACTGGCAGATAATCGATTGTTTGGTCTTAATAATCGATTATCACTGAGTAATTTCAGCAACTCTTAATTGGCAATTAGACAACGGTTGAACCAACTTTTTCAACTATAAATACAGCTTCATTTCAGTGTTTTAAAAACAACAACATACACAAACTGATCATTACATTGCTATAAGCTTTCATTCAATTGTTCTTCATTTTCTACTCATTTCATAAAGCTTTTGAGAGCCATATTATTGCTTAAAGTTGTTGTGATCTTGAACATATTCTTTTACTCATATCTACTCAATAAGGAGTACTTTAGTTAAGTGAGTGTCCAAGTATTTGATATACTTGTAAGAGAATTGCGATTCTCTTGTTTCAAGGAACTTGCGTTTCCTTGGGTGAAGTCTTTGAGATTGCGATCTCCGAGCAACTGTTTGAGGCTTGTGTCCTTAAGTGTGTAACGGTTTGTTGAGCACCCTTAAGCTTAACAAGATAGTGAAAAATCTCGAGAGAGTCTCTCGGGGACTGGACTAACCACGTTGGTGGCCAACCAGTATACATCTTTGTGTAAGTTTATTTTTCTGCATTTATTTTACTTCCTGCAAAGTTTAAATTCCGCAAGAAAACGCTAAATTCTATTAATACGCTATTCACCCCCACTCTAGCGTAAAGCGTAGTTACTAACAATTGGTATCAGAGCCCAACTCTCTGAAAACTTAACCGTTTGAGAGAACCATCCATGGCTTCTACTCTTGACTCTTTTGCAGGAATTGAAGAAGGACAATGCTCTACACGACCTCCTCTATTCAACGGCACAAACTACTCATACTGGAAGGAGAGGATGCAAATCTTTGTGCAATCAAATAGCTTTCATTTGTGGAAAGTATTCACCAATGGAAACCAAATCCCAACCAAGAAGGTGGAAGATGAATGGGTTCCAAAGACCGAAGAGGAATATACCGCGGAGGATATTCGTAAGGTTCAAAATAATGCCAAAGCTATAAATTTATTATATTGTGCTGTTAATGCTAACGACTACAGGAAGATATCATGTTGCAAAACAGCAAAAGAAATGTGGGATAAGCTTGAAGTGACATACGAAGGAACCGACCAGGTACGAGAAGCTAAAATTGATTTCTTAACTCACTCTTATGAACTATTCCACATGAAGGAAGGAGAGAAAGTAGACGAAATGTTTGAGCGATTCTCAATGATCGTGAATGATCTACACGCCCTCAAAATGACGTTTACGGATAGAGAACTTGTCCGGAAGATCCTCATAAGTCTCACTCCGGCATGGCGATCAAAGGCCGATGCAATCCAAGAATCCATTGGCATCACAAATGTCACAATTGACGCATTAAGAGGTAATCTCAAAACCTATGAATCAACTATACTTAACCCGTTTGTTGATGATCAAAGAAGGCAAAGGATTGCTCTAAAGGCTAGCCAACCACAAATTGATGAGGAAGGTGACAACGAGTTTGGACTCGTTATCAAAAGGTTTCAAAAATTCATGCGCAAAGAGTATGAACGCAAGAACAAAAAGCAAGGCGATCAACTAAAATGCTATGAATGCGGAGAAACCGGGCACATAAAATCAAATTGCCCTAACATCAAAAAGGAGAAGAAACCCTTCAAAAAGCAACGTGCATACATCTCTTGGGGAGGAGATTCCGGAGATGAAGCAAGCGAAGAAGAAGACGATGAAGCAGCAAATTTATGTCTCATGGCTCAAGAAGACGGCAAAGACGAGGTAAGTCAAATCTCTTCTCAAAATTTCTTTACTCTTGATGAAATGAGAAATGCTTTTGATGAACTATATGCTGAATTTATCAAAGCTTCAAAAACTGTCAAAAGTGTTAAAGAAAGCGCTTCTCTAAAAGAAAAAGATTTTCAAACACAGGTTTCATTAAAAGAAAAAGAATTAGAAAAACTGGTTTTCGAAAATGAGAAGCTAAAAGAGGAAAACAAGTTTTATGGAAAAAGAAGTGCTGATAAACCTGAAGGTTCTACTAGAAACTGTTCTTCTTGTGTGCTTCTTAAGAATGAAGTAGCTAGACTTAAAGGCACATTAGATAAGTTTAATTCTTCGCATAAAAACTTGAATGATGTGCTTGTTAATCTAAAATCAACTAAACATGGAATAGGATTCAAGAATGAAGAAAAGGTTGGTGCTAAACCACAACAACCTAGAGCTCAACCTAGGACTAATAACCAAAATGCTTATCCTAGAAGTAGAAATCCTAGAAATAACTTGCATGTTAGACCAAATAGTGAAAATGCTAGAAGATCTAGAAATGATGCATATTTTAGGCCAAACCTTGAACAATTTAGAAGACCAAGAAATGACCCTCCACCTAGAAATAGATATTCTAGAAATGATGCATATTTTAGACAAACTTGTGAACCTCCTAGAGCTCATAATAGGAGAAACAATGGTGTTCAAAGTAGAGTAAGCAACCTTCATTCATCTAGTTACTATGTACCTAGAAAAATGCATAATCCCAACGTGACTTGTCATTATTGTAGACGTATTGGTCATATTGCTCCCGCTTGCTTTACTCGTCATAGACATATAAATCAATTGCATCATTATAACATGCCTAACCCTCAAGGACCCAAGATGGCATGGGTACCTAAAGAACATTAATTTGTTTTGTAGGTGTGCTTGAAGGGATCAAGTGTACTATGGTACCTTGATAGTGGATGCTCCAAACACATGACGGGAGATGAATCCAAATTCCTTCAACTAGAGCACAAAGAAGGAGGAAGTGTCACATTTGGTGATAACAATAAAGGAAAAATCATCGGCATTGGTTCGGTCGGTAAGGACGAAAACTCCTCTATTAAACATATACTACTTGTGAAAGGTTTGAAGCATAATCTCTTGAGCATAAGCCAATTATGTGACAAGGGAAATCTTGCTCTATTTAATTCGGATGAATGTCTTGTATTTAGACGTAGTGATTTCAAGATCATACTTCGTGGTTTTAGAATTGATAATATCTATATGGTTGATCTTGCAAACTCCTCACCCGAATATGTTGATTGTTTAGTAAGCAAAGAGGATAACTCTTGGCTATGGCATCGTAGAGTAGCACACATGAACATGCATCTTTTAAACAAGCTTCTTTCTCAAAACTTAGTAGTTGGTCTTCCCAGTTTAAAGTTTGAAAATGATTCTATTTGCGATTCTTGTCAAAAAGGGAAGCAAACCAAAGCATCTTTTAAATCCAAGAATATTGTTTCAACGTCTAGACCTTTGCAATTACTTCACATGGATTTATTTGGTCCCTCTCGTATTGAAAGTCTTGGTAAAAATAAATATGTTTTTGTAATTGTTGATGACTTTTCTAGATTTACTTGGACTCTATTTCTTGCAAATAAAAGTGATGCTTTTCAAAATTTCAAGTATTTCCTTAAGCGTGTTCAAAACGAAAAGGAATCGACCGTCACTTCGATTAGAAGTGATCATGGGGGAGAGTTTGATCACAATATCTTTGCGGATTTTTGTGACGAACTCGGAATCGAACACACCTTTTCCGCTCCACGGACACCACAACAAAATGGGGTGGTGGAAAGGAAAAATAGGTGTCTCGAAGAGATGGCTAGAACCATGCTCGACGAAGCTAAGATTCCCAAATACTTTTGGGCGGACGCCGTGAGTACCGCTTGCTATGTTTTAAATAGAGTAGCAATTCGGCCGATACTCATGAAAACCCCATATGAACTTTATAAGGGTAGAAAACCCAACATTTCTCATTTACGTGTTTTTGGTTGTAAATGTTTTGTTCATAATAATGGGAAGGACCAATTGGGTAAGTTTGATGCTAAATCGGATGAAGGTATTTTCATTGGTTATTCCTCACGTAGCAAAGCATATAGGATCTTTAACAAAAGAACCCAAATTGTGGAGGAATCCCCTCATGTTGTGTTTTCCGAAGATAATACTCGCTTGGCGAGAAAGGAATCCGGTTTTGATCTTGCAGGTATCTTGGATAGCTTGAAAGATAAAATCCAAGAAGAACCTTCAAAGGAAAACAAAAATGAAATTGGGGAACAACCAAAGGAAGAAGCGCCACAATTAGAAAAAGGAATAAATACGCCTAACGAGTGGAGAACGATCAAGGATCATCCTCTCGAACAGGTAATCGGCGATGTTGGAGAAAAGGTAAGTACCCGAAACTCCCTCAAAAACACTTTAGAACTTACTGCTTTTGTTTCTCAAATTGAACCTAAAACCATCTCCGAAGCAATTGGGGATGAATTTTGGACCTTGGCAATGCAAGAGGAGCTTAACCAATTCGAACGCAATAACGTTTGGGATTTGGTGCCAAGACCCGAAGGTCATTCTATAATTGGTACGAAATAGGTTTTTCGCAATAAACTAGATGAAAATGGTATAATCACTAGAAACAAAGCTAGGCTTGTGGCAAAAGGCTATAGTCAAGAAGAAGGTATTGATTATGAGGAAACCTATGCTCCCGTAGCTAGATTAGAAGCTATTCGTCTATTACTTGCTTTCGCCTCTTCAATGAATTTTATTCTATATCAAATGGATGTGAAAAGTGCTTTTCTTAATGGTTTTATTGAAGAAGAAGTTTATGTCAAACAACCCCCCGGCTTTGAAGATTTTAAATATCCCGATCATGTTTTCAAACTCAAAAAGGCTCTTTATGGTTTAAAACAAGCTCCTCGAGCTTGGTATGAAAGGTTGAGTAAATTTCTTTTGGAAAATGATTTCATTAGGGGAAAAGTTGACACAACCCTCTTTGTCAAGCATAAAAACAATGATATTTTATTAGTTCAAATATATGTAGACGATATTATATTTGGTGCTACTAACAATGTTTTATGCAAGGAATTTTCCGATCTAATGACTAGCGAATTTGAAATGTCTATGATGGGCGAGTTAACATTCTTTTTGGGGTTACAAGTGAAACAAATGAAAGAAGGTACATTCATATGCCAAGCCAAATATTGCAAAGAACTACTAAAACGCTTTGAGATGAACAATACAAAAGAAATGGCTACTCCCATGAGCACATCCGATCATCTAGACAAAGATGAAAAAGGTAAGGAAGTCGACACTAAAAAGAATCGAGGTATCACCCTAGAGCTAAGAGCAATTCTTAAGCAAACCGCGAATCTGCAGTAATGTCCCTATAAAAATCGATTATCCCGTATCAATAATCGACTACCCTCTAATTTTTTTTTCAATAAATAAACCTTGTTTATTTCATCTTTTTGCATCTTTCCTTACTATTTTTTTTGCTAATGGCAAAAGGGGGAAGAAAACGGGATATCGGGTATGCACCACCTCTTAATTCATTGATTGCTTATAAGCTAAAATTGAGGGGGAACTCTTAAAATTGAGGGGGAACAAGAACAAAATTGCATAATTCTTACTTGTCTTGAATTGTCAATATCTTTTGCCTAAATTGCATATCCCGCTTAATGTTTGCCATTATCAAAAAGGGGGAAATTGTTAGAAACACGTTCTCAATGCAATATACTAAACGTGTACTCTTTTGTAGGTTTTGATGAATGACAAACGAAGCAAAAATTGATATATGACGGAATTCAAGTACAAGCGCACAATGGTAGCGAATAAGATTGAAGTTCAAGATATAGCTTTTAATTGTTATTGAGTTGTTCTAAATTGTAATCTCGATCCTATAACTTGACTCATAGTATGGCCTCTCTCATAAAACTATTTTCCAAAATCATGCATATTTAATTCTGTGTCAAAAAGATTTTAAATCATGCATATTTACATTAGACAAAATGTTTTCTAAACATGCCTCAAAAATCTGGGCTAAAATAATCGATTATGTACTTATGATAATCGATTGTTTCTGAGCCAAGACTGCATGACAATCGATTATGAATTAATGGTAATCGATTGTGAGTAAGACAGTGAACATCAGGTTTTTCCAAATCTGCATGATAATCGATTGTGAACAAATGACAATCGATTGTTGTTGAGGTAAAGTTTTTCAATACTCAAAATAATCGATTATGAACTAATGGTGATCGATAGTGTTGAGTTGATGTCTTCCAGTGATTTTAAATTTAATTAAGTAATCGATTATGTCTTTAGATAATCGATTATCACTGAGACAGTAAGTTTTATGATTTTCAGAAAATAACAAGTAATCGATTGTTGCAAAGGACAATCGATTGTTGAAGCTGGCCGTTGTCAAATGATTTTCAAATACCATAAAGTAATCGATTATTGATTTTATATAATCAATGATCTGCTTAAAATCTGGAAATGATTTTTAGAACGTTGCTGAAGTAATCGATTATTGATTTTATATAATCGATGTTCTGCTTAAAATCTGGAAATGATTTTTAGAACGTTGCTGAAGTAATCGATTATTGATTTTATATAATCGATGTTTTGCTTAAAATCTGGAAATGATTTTTAGAACGTTGCTAAAGTAATCGATTATGAATTTGGTGTAATCGATTATCTGATTTTGAATATTGCCAGTAATCGATTATAGATTATGTATAATCGATTGTGAAGCGTTAAATCTGGGATTGATTTTTAAACTGACTAGCAGATAATCGATTGTTTGGTCTTAATAATCGATTATCACTGAGTAATTTCAGCAACTCTTAATTGGCAATTAGACAACGGTTGAACCAACTTTTTCAACTATAAATATAGCTTCATTTCAGTGTTTTAAAAACAACAACATACACAAACTGATCATTACATTGCTATAAGCTTTCATTCAATTGTCCTTCATTTTCTACTCATTTCATAAAGCTTTTGAGAGCCATATTATTGCTTAAAGTTGTTGTGATCTTGAACATATTCTTTTACTCATATCTACTCAATAAGGAGTACTTTAGTTAAGTGAGTGTCCAAGTATTTGATATACTTGTAAGAGAATTGCGATTCTCTTGTTTCAAGGAACTTGCGTTTCCTTGGGTGAAGTCTTTGAGATTGCGATCTCCGAGCAACTGTTTGAGGCTTGTGTCCTTAAGTGTGTAACGGTTTGTTGAGCACCCTTAAGCTTAACAAGATAGTGAAAAATCTCGAGAGAGTCTCTCGGGGACTGGACTAACCACGTTGGTGGCCAACCAGCATACATCTTTGTATAAGTTTATTTTTCTGCATTTATTTTACTTCCTGCAAAGTTTAAATTCCGCAAGAAAACGCTAAATTCTATTAATATGCTATTCACTCCCCCCCCCCTCTAGCGTAAAGCGTAGGAAAGTAGTAATAATACTAGAACGATAATGATCCTGTGAACACTGGGAGTTCGGTGTAATATTAGTTTAAAGGTTTAATAACAGCCAGTAATGAAAGCTAAAGTGGATCTAGCCGTGCACTTTGTCCGCTCCAGGCAGGCGGCCGTTATGCGGTGTTGTGGTGCTTAAATTGGCTTGGGATCCTTACTTGCTTGACCTACTGCTACTGGTATTATCCCCTTTGGTATCAGAGCTTCAGTATCATATTAGTATTATCATTATAGTCCTAAAAACTTGCCTTATTGAAAAATTTGAACTTGTCAAAAAATTTGATTTAGTTTTGCCTTATTTATTATTTTAACATGGATTTAAATGCTTGTTTGTATGCTTACAATAAAATATTTGTTTATACTGGAGACATACAATTTGCTAAAACTATAATAAACTTAATGGAAACATATCCTATTACTTTTCAAAGTGGATTAGCAACTACTCTTTATTTACCTCAATTAGAGATTAACTTTGGAAAATTTTTAATACACTTAAAGTGTGGAATAGAATATTTAGGTATACCTCAAATAGTTGGAAAATATTTAGGAACCCGACCTAGACATATTGGAATAACTAATGATTATTTTACATACTGTCAAAGTATATTTAGTATTATCATTATTTAGGACTATAATGCTAATACTAATATTATACTGAGGCTCTGATACCAAAGGGGAAGGGAACGGAATAACAGTAGGCTAAAGGTGATAATACCAGTAGCAGTAGGTCAAGCAGGTAAAGATCCCAAGCCAATTTAAGCACCACAACACCGCATAACGGCCGCCTGTCTGGAGCGGACAAAGTGCACGGCTAGATCCACTTTAGCTTTCATTACTGGCTGTTATTAAACCTTTAAACTAATATTACACCGAACTCCCGGTGTTCACAGGATCATTATCATTTAGTATTATTACTACTTTCCTAAAACCTTGCCAAAGAAAGTTTAGCTTGCCATAGAATTGCGTACCCTATTTTGCTCCATTATTTCCTTAGTTGATGCTAGATCTTTTGATATTTTTGAGAGAGTAAGAGTATATGAGAGAGAGTTTTTCAAAGAAATTTTATTATACAAGGGTTGAAGAGCTGATATCTCCTCTTGAATTTACAAAGTCATATATATATAGGCAAAGGATTGAGGGTAATAATTAGAGTGCGGGTGCTCATTGGGCCCATCATCCACCCAAATTATTCCTTCTTATCTCTTTGCTGACTCACTAGGACACGTTACATCTTTACATAAAAACTTTGCCTACTGTTTATAAGATTAGGACACGTTACATAACTACTATTTACAAGATTTTTCCTAGCAAAAGAAAAATACTAGCCTAACAAGACTAAAAAACTTTTCTTGAAAAATACAAGACTAAAAAACAAGACTAAAAGACTACATTTTTCTTGAAAAATGCGAGCCTAACAAAACAAAGACTTTGAAAAATGCTAGCCTAACAAGTTTAGCCTAAAAATACTACACTTTTCTTGAAAATTACTAACAAGACTCTTTACGAAAGTTCTTTTAGTCTTCATTTTGCTCTTTGTCTTCTTCTTCTTTGTCTTTTTCCATAGTAGGTGGAAGATAACTTTAGGAATATCTTCTTTTTGGTTGCAATAATTGCAATGGTGTAAGTTGAATAAGTCCTTCAATTGTTGACATAATAGGTATTTTGTCTTCTCTGTCATCTGTTTCGGATATGTCCTCAATGCATTAGTTGTTGGCGTAATTTCCCAATTTGCGAGGGTAGTAATCCATCTAGGTAGTTCTTCTATGTCCTTTGTCGTCTTGGCATTTGAATAAATAATTGTACTATTTTTGCTGTTGTAGATCCATTTTCCTCCTTCTTCAAAACTGTTTATTAACTCTTGAATAATAACTTTGATCATAATAGCTCTTTTATTCTGTAGAAATTCTACTATTTCATGAACAGTTAGATCAGGTTGTTCTATAGGCTCTTCACACATAATTGTTCTTCTCAGTCCTATCTTCATTGTTGTGATAGAATGGTATATTTCCTGCGGTATTACTTCACAGGGTTCTGAATAAATCCGAATAAATATTAAATCTGCTTTGGTAATTCCCAAGTGTTTCTTTACTACTTGATATAGCTCTGGGATATGTTGTAGATTATCTCCATTTTGCGTATATACCGCATGCAATAGTCCATAATTATACATGGTCTGTATGAGTTTTGGGCCTGTCTTGTTAAATGCTACTAATTTGATATATCCCTTCAAAGGTTTGGTTTGCCATCCAATAAGTTTTTCTGGGTTATAGTCTGGTGATTGTATGTTCTTGTTTAGGTAGTTGGCAACTTGTATGAATTGGTTCAGGTAGTTGTGTATTCTTTGCACGAATAGATTTTGTGTAGGTTTTTTGGTGATTTCACTGTAAGTATTTGTCTGGGGTTTTGGTAATTGGTAAATAAAATCTGTTCTTTTAGGTATGGGTTGCTCTGGTCTAAGTTGGATATTGAAAGGTTTGAGTTTTTTGGCTTGGTGAGTAGTTACTTCTATCCCTTTTCCTTTATCTTTTTTGTCATATTTTTCTTGGCTAAATGTTATCTCTTTAAATTATTGCAGGTCTATTTCTTGCTCTTTTTTGCCATCTTCCATATGGCTAATTCTGCTTTCCAGTTTTTCAATATTTTTCTCCATTCCTTGTAATTTTTGCAATATGTCTTGTAATAAATTTTGTACTATTTTCCCTTGTTCAGGTTGTACCTGTCAATCATAATAAAATGCTTCTTTATAAGCTTATAGCTATCCCTGCATCATATGTCTAGATAAATAATCTGCAATAAAATTGTCTTTAGTACTGATTAGTTCAATATCAAAATTAAATAAAGATATTTGACATACTATATTTCTAATATTTCTGGTAGTAATTGATTGATTCTTTAAATCCTTTGTTAACCAAAATTTAACTTGGGTATTATCTGCTCTTAATATAAAATGTGTATGTGCTATATATATCTCATAGTAAAATAATGCTTTTAATACGCTTAATAATTCCTTTCTATTTATTTCCCATTTTATTTTCTTTTCTTTAAAAGTTCCTGAGTTGAATGATGTAATATGTTGCGTGTTATTTTCCATATTTACATATGTTAACATACTTCTAAAAGCATAATCTGATGCATCTGTATAAATTATCCATTTTATTTTTTCATTTATTTCTGGGATTTGTAATTTAGGTAATTTCTTACAATATTCCTTTACTCTTTTCAGGTTTTCTTTATCTTCTATAGTCCATTCAAATACTGTTGTTTTTGTTTTTTAATTTCTTTTGTAGCGGTACTAATTTTTCACTTAAATGAGGTACATAATTTCTAATTTGATTTACTAATCCTAAAAAACTTTGTAATTTTTTCTTTTCTTTTAATTCTTCCATGTGTTCTGCAATCTTTTTTAATATATGTTCTTGCATCTCTACGCCATTTCTATCTGTCTTTATACCTAAAAATTCTATTTTATTCCTTAATATTTCTGCTTTCTTTTCACTTAGAGCTATTCCTGCATCTTTTATTATTTTCTTAAATCTTTTTAATAATTTTATATGATCTTTCTTCGTTTTAGTGAATAATAATATATCATCTATATATACAATAATTCCATCTATATTTTCAAGATATGTATCCATAAATTTTTTAAAATATCCTGTGGAATTTTTAAATCCAAAGGGTAGTACATTCCATTCATAAAATTCATTGGGTATTGAGAAAGTTGTTAAATGTCTATGTTCTTCTATTATTTTAATATGATAGAATCCTGATTTACAATCAAATTTACTGAACCATTCATAACCTTTAACTTTGTTTAATATTACTGCTTTATTTCGTATTGGATAATTTAATGTTTCTGTCTTTTTATTTAAGTCTTTATAGTCTATTACCATTCTAGATTTTCCTCTTTTTTGTTCACTGTGTTTCATTACTATGAATGCGGGACTACTATGTTTAGATTCACTAGATCTAATAAAATTTCTTTTAATAATTCTGTTATATGTAATTTAAATTGAATCATATCCTCTTCAGTATATTTCATAGGTTTATTATAAACTAAATCATCCTCTTTTAGTAATCTAATAGGTATTTGGGTTTTGTGTTTTTGCCAATTTTGTAATGGGTCTTCACTAAATACTTCTTTAAATTCGTTAGTTATTTCTTCTTCAATACTAATCTCACTTACTTGTAATTTATTGTCTTTACTTTTACAAGGTAGTGATTGTTTAATTTTACTATCTCCTTTAATCCAAGGTATTAGTTCACTTTGTTTTTCCAAGGTTCTTTTAGCTATTATTTTCTGCTTACAAGGGGTAGTTAATAATAAATAATTCCTTCGTAATTGTAAAAGGTTCATAATTTTTTAAGAATTTTTTATAACCTAATATTATATCATGAAATATTTCATCACATGGGTATAATTCATTTACTACTAGTTCTTTATCCCATATTTGTATTGTTATATTTATAGCTTTGTGTCTGACTAGATTTCCTTCTTGGTTAAATCCAGCAATTATAATTGGATTTTTTAAGTTCTTCCAATATTTTTCTGGTAATACTTTTCTTCTACATATATTAGTTCCAGCTCCTGTATCTATATATACTGTATAATATCTACTGTTATATCCTTCACATTTTACTTTAATTAAGATATGTATTTCTTCATGACTCATATATTTTCTTTTATTATATTTATAGCATTTATTGTTTCTCTTTTTATCTTAATTATTATTGTATTAACTGTTATTTCTAATTCTGATTCTGTTAGATTTCATGGTTCTACCATATTTAACAATTTAATTCCTAGTATAATTTCTGGTTCATTATCCATTACTTCTAGTTTTATGTTGAATAATAATCCTCCTATTTCTATTGGGCTATTTATTTTTTCCATACTTGTTACTTCTTGTTGTGTAATAAAATTAGTATATGTGTGATTAATTTCTTCTATCTTATCAATCTCACTTATTAGTTGTTCAGCTATATAGTTTTCTCCTGTATTAGTAGCAATTAAGATTGGTAATAGTATTCCATTTCTTATTATTCTTCCTTTTATATAATATTGATTTTCATAATATTGGTCTGATATATTTTTTCTAATTCTAGGTATTATGTTTAGATTCCTTCTGCTCATACTTCTATTAAGAAGATTTCTTCGTTGCTCTAAATTATAAGTTACTAATTCTAAGTCTTGGTTTTGGTTAGGTAGTATAAATAATTGTTCTTTCCTAGGTATTTTTTTCAGGATAGGTTCAAAGATTTTACTTATATATGTTAATCCTTTTCTTTTATTTTTATTTATTCCTGGTCTATTGCTTAATACGTATAATTATTTTGCTTTGATAGTTAGTACTTTACTTCCTGGTAACATTTCTATTCTATTAATTTTCCAATAAATCGCCAATGCTTTGTCTATATTTTGTTCTGTCATACTTATATTAAAAATAAACATGATCTAAGATATTGCTATTTTGGAGGAATACAGATTATGTTATATGCATATTTTAAAGAATGTAAAGATACATCAATAGAAATATATTTAGCAGATGATAGAATAACTCATCCTATAGAACAATCCATATTAACACAATTAACAAGAAATCTAATATACCAAAAAGCTAAATTTTTAATTCGAACTAGATCTAACTTACCATCACATATATTCTATGTGGCTTTATGAGTCCCCGATAGTGATGGAAGGCATATAAGACCCTATTTATTAAGAACAAAAGCATAATAGAGATCAACTTTTAAGGGCTAGCCTATCCTATTTCATATAGTAACCGGTCATTTTAGGCCTTTTACACGGAGTAGAGTTTTTACTTTCCTTTGCCATACAATGTTGGCCAATTCGAGTGGAGAGATCTATGTTCTTCTCCTAGTATCCAAACATTAATTAGAAGCTGAGTGTCGGCAATATTAATTGTTGTTGAATATTCGTCAACCCCCCCCCCCCCGGCCCACCCCGAAAACCCACATGCCACTCCCTCCCCACTTCGTTACATTACATGAATGATTTTGAGTCGTTCATCAAACTTAGGACACCGAAAAAGGTCCATAGCCTTGTCTACTCACTAATATCGACAAAAATTTATTCATACTCGATATTTATATTAAATCAATGAACACATAATATATATTCACTTAAAATATTATTACTAAATCTCATCTTAATTTCTGGTTCAACCATAATTAATATAATTTAAGGTAAATATCGGATAACCAAAAAATAAACTTTTACCACTAAATTTCAATAGAGGATACTACTATGGTGAGTCTGAAACCGAAATAATCATAAAATGAACTTAAAATTCATTTTAATATTAAAAAAATACTTTTATATATATTTGCAGTAAAATACTACGAATAAGATTAACGGAATTTTTTTCGTTAACGTAATTCGCGGTAAAATATTAAGAATTCATAAAAAAATATTTTTTTAATATGTAATTCACAATAATTTACTGCGAATTACGTTTAAACGAGGCGTCTCATTAAAAGTCGGGCCTAGGCCATTTTTAAATATGCATTTCGCAGTAAATTACTGCAAACTTAATTTGTAGTAAATTACTAAGAAATGAACATTTAAAAATAGCCTGATCGTCTTCCTTGACCGATATCTCTACCATAATACCTTTCTCCCCCTGTTCTGCCCCCCTCTCCACGTCGTTTATTAAAAAAAGTGGCCCCACCCATCCCATAAAGAACAAGGAGTAAAGGTCCCACACACAAAAGAAAGTTTCGATTCCGTGTTTCGGGTGCAAAATTTCGAATTCAATAATATTCAAAAAATTTACATCGAGGTATTTCAATCTACTTTATAGTGAAACTCGTATATTTATGGATATTAGTATTGTTTGATATGTTTATATGTAAATTTATGTTATGTTTGTGTCTTTAATATACCCAAATTGATATATTTTATACCCGAATTTATGTATTATATTTGTTTTATATACCTGAAAGTATGTTATTTTCTGTGATAAATATTGAGCCTTGTAGTGTAGTAAAATATAGTGACTTTTAGCGTAGTAAAATAGAGTGACTTTTAGCGTAGTAAAATATAGCCTTTTAGCGTAGTAAAAACATAGAGCTTTTTAGAGCCTTGTACCATAGTAAAATATAGAGTCTTGTAGCGTAGTAAGGATAACTCAGTGCTACGAGGTCTTAAAAATAAACCCTTGAACACATACATAATTATTCTCTCAAATTCAAAAATATATAATAAGGTAACACAACACAACAACCCAGTAAAATCCCACAAGTGGGGTCTGGAGAAGGTAGTGTGTACGCCGACCTTACCCCTACCCCGAAGGGGCAGAGACGCTGTTTCCAAAAGCCCCTCGGCTCAAGATAATAAAGAGACAAAGAAAAAGCCGAAAGAAGAGAGTATTAGATTCACCATGGAAATCATAAGGAAAAAGGAACATAGAAAGCAGGAAAGAAAAAGCAAAAAACTTTCAAAGCAAAAATGATGGTTTGTAAATGGATCCTGCATCAAAAACACAAAAATAGTAATATACGACATTGCCCCTAGCCATCTTAGACAAAAATCCTACCGAATGAGGCTTACCAAGGTATGAAGAAATGCAAGACTCAACTACCTCCTAGCCTACAACCGTAATACGTGACTTTCATAACTTCCTATCCAGTGCCATCTCCTCGGAGATCTGAAGTCTCGTCATATCATGCCTGATCACCTCACCCCAATACTTCTTAGGCCGCCCTCTACCTCTTCTCGTTCCTTCCACGAGCAGCCGCTCACACCTCCTAACTAGAACATCTAGGCTTCTCCTCTTTACATGCCCGAACCATCTGAGTCTCGCTTCCCGCATCTTATCCTCAATAGGGGCCATGTGAACCTTCTCTAGAATGTCATCATTCCTAATCTTATCCTTTCTAGTGTGCCCACACATCCACCTCAACATCCTCATTTCTGCTACTTTCAACTTTCGGATATGTGAGTTCTTAATAGGCCAACACTCATCCTCATACAACATGGCCGGTCTAACCACCGCCTTATAGAACTTGCCTTTGAGTATCGTTAGTACTCTCTTATCACACAAGACTCCAGATGCTAGCCTCCACTTCATCCATCCTACACCAATGCAGTGTGTGACATCATCGTCGATCTCCCCTCCCCCGTGGATAACCGAACCAAGGTACTTGAAGCCGCCTCTAATTGGGATAATTTGAGACTCAAGCCTCACATCCATGTCCACTTCCCCTGGCCCGGCACTGAACTTACACTCGAGATATTCTGTCTTTGTTCTGCTAAGCTTGAAGCCCTTGGACTCAAGAGTCTGTCTCCAAACATCCAATCTCTCGTTAACACCGGATCGTGACTCATCAATAATCAGAACTATGTCATCAGCGAATAGCATGCACCATGGAACCTTCCCTTGAATATGGTCTGATATCGCTCCATCACCAGGGCGCATAAGAACAGACTAAGCGCAGAGTCTTGGTGTAATCCCATTTCAATCGTGAAAGGCTCAGGGTCCCCTCCTTCTATCTAACCCGAGTCTTAGCCCTGTCATACATGTCCTTAATTTTCATAACATATGGAACCGACATACCTTTTGCCCCCAAGCATCTCCGGAGAACTTCTCTATGAACCTTGTCATATGCTTTCTCTAGGTCAATAAAAACCATGTGCAAATCCTTCTTTCTTTCTCTTTACAATTCCACCAACCTCCTAACAAGGTGCATAGCTTTTGTGGTGGAACGAACCCGCATGAACCTGAACTTGTTGTCGCATACAGACAATGTCATCCTCACTCTTGCTTCCACCACCCTCTACTATACTTTCATGGTGTGGCTCAGTAATTTGATATCCCTATAATTGTTACAACTCTGAATATCACCTTTATACTTGTAAAATGGAACCACCGTACTCCACCTCCACTCATCCGACATCCTTTTTGCCTTAAAAATAACGTTAAACAACCAGTTAAGCACTCCACACCTGCTCTCCCTACACACTTCTAAAATTCCACCGGAATCTCGTCCAGCCCAGTAGCTCTGCCCCTACTCATCTTATGCATAGCCCCGACGACCTCCTCGACCACGATACGCTTGCAGGGCCCGAAGTCACAATGGATTTCTGGATGCTCCAATTCGCCTATCATGATCCTCTATTTCATTCAGAGGTTTATGAAAGTAAGTTTGCCATCTTTTCTTAATTTAGGCATCTTCCACCAATACTCTACCATCTTCGTCCTTAATACATTTCACTTGGTTTAAATCTCGAGCCTTCCTCTCTCTCTGTTTGGCCAACCGGAATAACTTCTTCTCCCCGCCTTTTTCCTATAGTTCCTCATACATACAACCATAAGCCGCATCCTTAGCCTCCGTGACCGATAATTTAGCTTCTTTCCTAGCTACCTTATATCTCTCCAAGCATGCTCTCCTCTCGTCCTCACCTATGCTCTCCAATAACTTTTGGTATGCTGCCCTCTTCGTTTCCACTTTTCCTTGGACCACTTCATTCCACCACCAATCTCATTTGTGCCATCCAAAAACACCGGATGAGACCCCTAAAACCTCTCTCGCAGATTCCCTTATACAGTCTGATGCCGCTGACCATATAGTGTTCGCGTCCCCACTACTCCTCCAAGCTCCCACATCCGACAACCGACATGCTAACTCTTGGGCTTTATCCTTAGTCAAAGCTCCCCACCTGATTCTTGGTTTTCCCCTAGCAAATCTTTTCCTCCTCTTAAACCTAATAACAACATCTAACACCAACAATTTGTGTTGCGTCCCGAGTGTCTCGCTCGGAATCACCTTACAGTCCTTGCACAACCCGTTGTCACACCTCCTAAGGAAGAGATAGTCAATCTGGGTCTTTGTTACAGTATTCTGAAAGGTAACCAAGTGCTCTTTCCTCTTTCATAAAATTAGAGTTTGCAATCACCAACCCAGAAGACTTAGCTAAATCTAACAGTGAGGTTCCTCCCATGTTCCTCTCCCCAAAACCAAAGCCTCCATGCACCTCGCCATAGCCACCTGCTGTCTCCCCAATATGACCATTGAAATCCCCTCCTATGAACAACTTCTCTGCAGGCAGAACCTGGCGCACAATCTCATCTAACCCCTCCCAGAAAAGTCGTTTAACCTCCTCATTTAGGGTCGCATGAGGCGCATAGGCGCTAACGAAGTTCAATGTGTGCCCACCAACTACCAACTTAATAACCATCAATCTATCGTTGACTCGTCTGACCTCAACCATTGACTCTCTGAGTTCCCTATCCACCAAGATACCCACTCCATTCATATATCTATCGACTCCTAAGTATCAAAGTTTATACCCGTCTGCCTCGATCCTACCCATCTAGTCTCCTGGACACACGCTATATTGACCGTCCTCTTCTGGAGAATCTTCGCCAACTCTATAGACTTACTTGTCAATGTACCTACGTTCCATGACTCGATTCTTAACCAATAGGCACCTATGTTTCCTTTACCTCTCTTGCCTCTCGGCCTAGCCCCTAACCCCTGTCATACCTCCCGCCCCACCCCACCCCGCTCCATCCGAGGACATGAAATCACTCGACCATCCCAGACCACAGCCACTATACCCATGACAAACTAAGGAAAATCAGTAACACACTCAAGGCAACATGCCAATCTAGACAAAAACAAGCTGCAACTATAAGCGCACTAATACTGTGAATAAACTAATCGGAACTAAGGTTGCAAAAATTTACCAACAAAATAAATGGGTAAAAGGAAAACAGGAGGTACCAACTCCTACAAGTAGAATCTAAAAATTGTCTTGGTATATACAACGATGTTGCGTCCAACTAGCATGTTCGTGTTCCGCTTCTGTCATCCCTCGTTGACCCTTGCTGGGGTTGTTCCTTATGCTTGCCCACGCACGTTCCACTTGCTGCTAATGGCCATAAGTCCTAAACCTGAAAATATGATACCACAAAGACAGACAAAAAAGAGGGGGGATTGTCACCGATACCGCTGGTGAGGCCCCACCCGTGGCAAAAGAGTGCAAAAGGTTTGTAATAAAAACCTTATTTATTATTAAATAAATTAAATAATAGATAAACAAAAAACAAAAAACAAAAAAAAAATTTGCTTACAGATATAAAATCAAAACACAATAAAGTCAGAAAAATAAATCAACACAACATGAATAACAAATACAAGAATGAGCTTGAGATTCAACTAAGGGAAATAGAGATGGAGGATGAGGCTGTTGCAATGCCGGCGCAAGTGGTGGTGGGAAAACAGGAGAGAGAAAGAGAGTAAAAGAAGACAAAGGTGGGGTAGGGGTCTGGGGGGGAGGGGAGAGCATAAATGGTCTGGTGAGGGGAGGGTAGGGAAGGGAAGGATCTTACCTGGTGTGGTGGTTGCCGCCGGTGACTTAGAAAAAGACATTAGGGGGCAGGGAGCAGAGATACGTTCGGGAGCATAGAGACGTTATTAAAGAAATAGAGAGAGAGTCCCTCGTTAATTATTATGCTTCTCAATTTCAACATTTTTATAATTTTTTTACCTTATTATAAATTCTTGAATTGGAGAGAATAATTATGTATGGGTTTTAGACTTTAGTTTTTAGGCCCGGTAGCACCGAGTTATCGTTAATTATTATAATTCTCAATCTCAATATTTTTAGTTATTCGGTGCTACCAGGCCTAAAAAATCAAGTCTGGAACCCATATATAATTATTCTCTCCAATATTAATCATAATTTTTAATTTTAATCATTAAGGTAAGAAAATTCTAAAAAAGTTGAACTCATACATAATTCTGTCATACCGGGTTGTTTAAATCAAGTATGGAACACATACATAACTATTTTAGTTATACAATACATCACAACCACAAACATTGACAACCTAAAACAAAAACAAACAGTAGAACTAACGAAATAACTTGACAAAGGAAACATGAAGATTCACTAACAAAATTACTTAACATGTCATTCTTTGGGAACGACCGCGAAGTATTCTCTCCTTCATCAAAAAAAACTTCTTTTCGATCTTCTTTTTCTCTTTTCCCACCTCCTTGATTTTCGCCTGCAAGTCTCCATTTTCTTGCTTGGATTGGCGCGCTCTCTCTCTCGCTGCCCCGTACACATTCCATGAAGATAGTACAACTTGTCTCTGTACTATTCGTGGTCACATGGTTTATCAACCCATACCTTAAAGTTGCATATAGGTATGTCGGGATGCTAATAAAAATTGTTCAAACAACCCCAATAGCGTCGGCCAGCTTCTTCCCAATCACTATACATCATGGTTTTAGCTCCACATTCGCACTTCGGGGGGCGAAGGGGGCATTGAGACATTTCTTGATGGAAACAATTGGTATATTGAAAATCTCGATGATAGGTTGTTGTTAAATTTTGAAAATAACTAGAATACATTTTTTATTTATAGGGAATAAGTTGCAACAAATATTATATTTTTTTGGGAAAAAATAGCTTTTTCCACATGGGTTTGAACCTTTTCAAAATGACATGAAAACTCAACAATACGTAGTATTATACTACGAATTACATGGACATTTTTCGAAAAAAAATAACTTTTTCCACATGGGTTTTAACCTTTTCAAAATGACATGACAACTCAACAATACGTAGTATTATACTACGAATTACATGCATATTTTTCGGGGGAAAAATAGCTTCAAATTTTTAAGACTACCGTTCTTTGAAAATAATAATAAGGCGATTAGTAGAACAATATTTTTATTTAAACGGGTTAACAAAAATACAAACGTTACAAACATAAAGATCCAAACAGTAAAACTAGTACAAACACTAAACAAGGCAAACACAAAGAGCAAACTACTATGCTTATCATGTAAAAACCACTGCTTAATCAAGATCCGCTTCCTACAATTTTCTCCAACCACTCGAGTTGGTCTTCAATCCTTTTTTCTCTTCTTCTACCTCATTGAGTTTGGCTTTTAACTCCTCAATTTATTGGTTAGTTTGGCGCTCTTTTGCAGATTTTCTAGTACACATACAATGAAGTTTATATATTTCTTCTTTGTAGTACTTGATTCTACACTATTCATCAAACCATACATCAAATTCACATGTGGGCTTGTCTGGTTGCTTGTCAAGTTTGTGGGTACAAACCCAGTAGCGGCGTCCACCTTCTGGCCACCATTTGTACAAACTGCATTTTCCTCTACAGTAGCACCTTGGGACGTAAACGGGTTGTTCAGACATTTTTTAAAGAGAAATTTCGTTTATTGTTAGGTGAAGAAAATAAGTAGCGTGCAACCGTTATTTATAGTCAAGATTTCATACAATACGCAGTAATATACTACGAATTACTTTAAAATAGCCTCTTAGCGTTGTAAAATATTGAGCCTTTTAGCATAGTAAAAATCAAGCCTGGAACCCATACATAATTATTCTCTCCATTATTAATCATAATTTTTAGTTTAATCATAATTAATTATTTAGTTTATTAAACTAACACAACCAATTAATTTTGTTTAAATTATAGTAGACGTCGTGACCTTTCCTCTGCCTGCGCATCCCAGACCTACAGAGGATTAGCTATTAGTGCTGTAAGGCGATCATAGGTCCTCCTATGTGTGGGAGGGACATCTGTTGGAGCAGTCTCTCCGGCCCAGAAGTCCTGATGATCTTTGGGATTTTATTGCTGGCCACCCTTTACACGAGCGCGTAGTACATATCCTCCAGGATACGGGATTATATACCATTTTTGAACTAGGACGGATGCATCTAGATTTGTCGCTCATCACGGCCTTGGTAGAGCGGTGGCGATCGGAGACCCATACTTTTCATTTGCCCACAGGAGAGGCCACTATCATACTGAAGGATGTCCAGGTGTTATACGGACTGCGTATAGAGGGACGCGCCTTGACACTGCCCGACTACGTTTGCTAGTATTGCAGTTCACCCCGTCAGGAGCGTTGTCGATCATGGGTACATTTGACATGGATGTAGATTATTACTTTGCATTCCCATCTTCCACAGCTGACGATCGGCCGATCTGGGATGTGGATGGCAGGCGCAGGTTGAGTTATCCCCCATCCCCGGTAGTTCAGGTGGATCTATCACAGGCGACGGTATGTTTGTATTACTTTAAAATTTCAATTTGTTTTCTTTTCCTTAATATGGAATCAATGATTAATTTTAATGTTCTTATGAAGCCTTCGTCCCAACCTATCTTTCAGGAAACTACAGTAGGTGATGAGCACATCACGGATGCATATACCCAGGAGGCCGAGGAGACCACAGTGAGAAAATAATTTATTACTTAACACAAATATCAAACTAATATTGTTTTCATATGCTATATAACTTGTTTTGTAGGTTGTTGACGGCCCTATGGCCTACTCTTCTGATCCTGCCAGTTGCAGTGCCAATGCAGCTGCACATCCTCCCATAAAGAGGCGACTAGATGACGATGATCCAGATAGTGTACCCGACCGACGGGGGATGCGACTCAGGCCAATAGTGACACAAAAGCACACTGGTTGCGGGACGTATTGATTTACTTAGTTTGTAATTTATGTAAATAGTGAATTATATAATTACTGTTAATAATTGTATTTATAGAATAATTTTATTTTAATTGCGTTTGAACAACAATATTATTCAAATGGTACATCACACCCACAAACATTAAGAACTTAAAACAAAAACAAACAATAGACCTGATGAAATCACTTGACAAAGGAAACATGAAGATACATTACAACACTCAACACGGAAATGCCATTGTTTAGTTACTACCGCCTAGTAATCTCTGCTTCATCTTCTAGAACTTTTTTTCCAATTTTTATTCTCTTCTTCCACCTCCTTGCTCTTCGTATTCACATCTTCAATTTCTTGCCTGGATTGGCACTCTATTTGCCACTGGCTCGTACACACATCATGAAGATGATATATCTTGTCCTTGTAATATTCTTGTTGACATGGTTCATCAATCCATACCTTAAAATTGCATATAGGTACGCCGGACTTCCTATAAAACATGTTCATACAACCCGAATAGCGGCGTCCAGCTTCTTCCTAGTCATCATACATCATGCTCTTAGTTCCACATTTTCGTTGAGACATTTCTACAATGAAGTCTTGGTTCATGGAAATGCTCGATTAGAGATGTGAATTTATGTGTAAAAAATAACAAGAATCCGCTCTTTATATATAGGCAATAAGTTGCAACAATATGCAGTATTATACGAAAATTTACATGCACATTATTGAAGGCAAAAATAGATTTTTTCACATGGTTTTCCTCCTTTTGAGAACGATATGACAGCTCGACATTACGCAGTAATATACGACGATTTACATGCACATTATTTAAGGCAAAAACCACTATTGTCACATGGTTTTCCTCCTTTTGATAATGACACGGCGATTTACATGCACATTATTTAAGGCAAAAGCTCCTTTTTCACATGGTTTTCCTCCTTTTAAGAATGACATGACAGCTTAACAATACGCAGTGCTATATGACGATTTACTTGCACATTATATAAGGAAAATTATAACAACACTTGAACAATATTTTTACTTAAAAGGTGTAAGCACAAACACAAACACGACAAATGTAAAGATACAAACAGTACAACTGATAAAAATGCCATACAAGTTAAACATAAATTTAAACTACTACGCTTATCACGTAGAAGACCCTACTTAATCATGATCCGTTTCCTATAATTTTCTCTAACCACTCGAGTAGGTCTTCCAGCCTTTTTTTCCTCTTCTTATATCTCATTGAATTTGGACTTCAACTCCTCAATTTATTGGTTGGTTTGGCACTCGTGTATCGCTTGCCTCGTACAGGTACAATGAAGATCATAAATGCGCTCTTTGTAATACTTTTGTCTACACTCTTCATCAAACCATACATCAAATTCACATATGGGCTTGTATGGTTGCTCGTCAAGCTTGTTCGTACAACCCCAGTAACAGCGTCCACCATATGGCCATGATTTGAACAAACTGTATTTTTCTCCGCAGTAACACCTTGGGACATAAACGGGTTGTTCAGACATTTCGTAAAGAGAAGTTTTGCTTATTATTAGGTGCAAAAAATAAGTAGCATGCAACCATTATTTATAGTCAAGATTTCATACAATACGCAGTATTATACTGCGATTTACGTATTCAATTATTCTTAAAAAATTGCTTTTTTCACATGCGGTTTTCAGCTTTTGCAGAATGACATGACAACTCAACAATACGTATTATTTCATTGCGAATTGCATATATAGCTTTTCACATGCTTTTCCAACACAAAAACGTTTAATATTGGAACAACCATATCAAAATATAATGTCAAAAAATAAGATGTAATTTAGAATTTTCTTTTATTTCATATAAATTGAAACTTACGCAAGTACAAACATGAATTTAAAAAAATCAAAATGAAATACTACGGTTTTCCTTGAAAGTTGGGTACGTTAGACGAACTTTCACCGGGATTACCACCACCTCGCACACTAGCTGAAGGACATTTACGACGGTCGTGTCTTGTTTACGAGCATATGCCACATTTACGCGCATAAACTGTATCACAAACATCCATTTGCTTTCGTATGCGCGTTCTCTTTTTCACTTGCAGCTTGTGCAAATAGTCCTTGTTACATACCATCTTAAAAGGTTCCGGCGGCCAATAATGCTCAGAACCTAATGACTGCAACTTTCCACTATATGTGTCTACATGTGCAGCAACACTATATTGCCTATTAAAATAGTTTGTTGCCCTATATCCAACTTGTTGAAAGCACTTCAAGGCATGTGTGCACGTCATGTGGTAGATGGTCCATTTCCCACACGAACACAACCTTCTATTTTCATTCACGGTATGTAAATTATTCCCATGGTGTCCGTTGATAGCTGTTTTAACTTCAAAAATACCTCGTTCATGATCGTACTGAATAAATGAATGCCAATGTGCTCGTCTCCTAGACTTTTCAAATCTTCTCATGGGTATTGGCATAAATTCAACACCCCGGTCCATCAATACTGAGGCAGCCGCATGCCTTTCAACAGACCTCTCCGCGCTTTCTTTGAATATCATGCGGACCATGGCAGTGACAGGCAGTCCACGGGTAGATTTTAGCAAGCCGTAGAATGACTCCGACACATTTGTAGTCAGGGCTTCCCATCGTCTGCCGCTATCAGCATGCAATGTCCACATGTGAAGCTCATGCCCCATCAATCAAGTATAGGCTCTTGGTTCTATATGTCGGATCGTTTCCATGCTCCTAGTGAATTTGCATTGCTGGTGCTCAGTTCCAGCCATCCACATTAAGTCATGCAAGGTCTTGTCAGGAAATTTCTTCAGAAAATTGGCCTTCAGGTGCCGCACACAGTAACGGTGGTATGTATTTGTTCCTGCCATTCAGGCAAGTGAAACACAGAACTTAAAATACCACCATGCCGATCAGATTTTAGAAAAATACATGAACGTTGTTTGACAACGTGCTACTTCAAGTGGTTCAAAAAAAACATCCGGGTTTCTTCTCATTCGTTAGCACATATGGAAAAAGCTAATGGAAATATTTGCTTGTTGGCATCTACAGCAACTGCAATCAAATGCTTAATATCATACTATTCATAGACATGAGTACTGTCTATGGAAATAACCGGACGACAATGCATAAAACCATCAATAGCCGGTTTAAATGACATGAACACATAGTTAAAAATATATTCGAGTCTGTCCGGACTCCGCTCATGCCTCCATTCAACAACAGTGTTGGGGTTAAAGTGTTGCAATTTGGCCATGTGCCTGGAAAGATTTGAAAAAGACTTATCCCAGTCGTCACAAATAAGTTCAAAGGCACATTTGAGACCGAGATATGCCTTTCTTTTTGTTACAGTACAACCATACTCCTGATGGACGGCTGTAGTACACTCTTTAATCTTGTACCTAATAGACACTTCCAAATATGGAATCAAGACAAGAGAAATCAAGTCAACATCCAAGTTGAAGTGATTCTCATTGCATGTGTCCATTTCACATCTATGCTCGCTAATAAATTTACCCACTTTCCACAAACCTGATTTCTTCTTAGTGGCACGCAACATCCAGTGACAACCCATAAAAAGCCTACGGCATACAGCCTTCCATTTCTCCTTAGTTGACTCATGTTACCGTCATCTCAAGGCACTCTTTTATGCTGTAGATTTTTACAGCCCTAATTAGGCGAGCTTTATCGGGGAAATACTTGCCCTTAGTCAGAACAGATTGCCTGGACTCATCCCACATTTGTGACCGAAATTCATCATCATACCTTGTGAGGGCATCCACGTATGGCATGCTTGGAAAATTATCAAGGTACGGGATATTCCTCTCATGAAATGGCCCGTGGGACTCGTACATTCTAGGTCGTACGGGAAGTGGAGGAACATACTCCCTCGCCGGTTCAGGTTCATTCACTTCCTCCTCCTCATCACCAACCTCAAAAGGGAAGGGCGTGTCATCCCCGGACTCATCCACGTTATTATCGCAGTCACTATCATCTTCCGGACTCTATGCATCTGCCAAATCACGAGTAATACGTCGTCTATGGGAAGCTGTGTGAGGTCAGGAGCTTCAAGAAGCTGGTTTTCACTGCACAAAAAGAACAAAAAGATAAGTTACCTAATACTCCAAAAAAATACTTTAGATATTGCTATATCACTTTACTTACAAGTCGTATTGTCTTGACATTTCTTGTTGATGATGACTCCTTGATGTACCACCATGGTCCAATACTCTAGAACTATGCATATTCCAGCTAGGGGTTGTCTCATAACTCGTAAAGTTCATATCCGGACAGTATCCCCTGTGAAAAATATGACCGTTAATACAAATCCAATTCAAATGTAAAATAAACAGTTCTAAAGCATAGCAAAATTGAAGTCTACCGGTACTCTTGTTAATTATATAAAGTCGATAAATTATTTTGTGGCTGCTCATTCGCCGGTGGTGACAAGTTTAAATCAAGGCAAGCTCTTTCTTCACCAACCTGTCCGGAAAAATTGCTCCAGAATAACCACCCGGTGACTGGGGGTTATCCCTGCTATGCATGACCTCTTCCACCTTGACGTACATTTTAAATAATTTTATTACAATAAATTCCTTGTATTCCTCCGGAATCCGAAAAAAACTCTAAGAGTATCATCATCCTCGATGTTAAACTCTGAATAATAAGCAAGCCCCTGCGGAGTCACTGAATACGGAAATCTACCGGTTACTTTGAAGTTAATAGAACGCCTCATCCTACTCATTTTTTTACGTAATAACGATACCAACGTACCGTACTCCATATTAAGCGGCAATTTAATTTGGCAGTGTAGAGGTGAGTTGTACCTCACAGAGTTATTCTCTAGTACAACCTCAGCACCCCAATATAGAGAATCTCTTATCTTTTGCACTTTAGACATTGTAGAAAAGATTGATAAGAAGAAGAAGAGAGAAATTTATTATGAATGTTCATGAAAATGGAACGCCTATAAATAAGGTAAGTCCGAGCTCGGGGGCATAGAATTTTTCAAAGGAATTCGCAATAAAATACTGCGTTTTATATTTTGGAATTATTGTTATTGTGTCAGTTAAAATAATTAGGTGGGGCCAAAAATAAAGAGGAAATTCGCAGTAAATTACTGCGAATTGCCTCTTTATTTTTGGCCTGGAACAGGTGCTTAGTTAAAATTATAATTTAACCGTAATTCGCAGTAATTTACTGCGAATTATATTTTTAGAAAATATTTTTTTATGATTTTCCAGTAATTTACTGCAAATTACGTTAACGGTAAAAACGTTAACCTAATTCACAATAAAATACTGCGAAATAACTATAAAAGTAACTTTTTTCTAACATTAAAAATGAATTTTGAATCCATTTTATCATCATTTCGATTTCGTACTCCTACTCTAGCCCTACATTATTAATGCCCCAACAAACTTTACCAAATTGGGAACAGAGTATCATGAAAAGTAATCGGATACTGACTTTCAGTGAAATTTATTTATGGAAATTTAGAACGAGAAAAAAATTACTTATACAAAGTAATAGAATAGAAGAAAAGTTGGGAAAAACTCAAATCACTTATTCACTTTCCCTGCTAGGATTATAATTTTTTTCTCAGTTAATTCTTAAATACTATTCAACTGATGATGAAATATAAAATTCCTATTCGTGAAATAAGATATAAAAAAGGAGGGAAAATCCATACAAATTGCTTGCAATTGTTACGAAATTTAAAGAATTTATTATTCTTCACCTAAGAATTTTAAGTAATGTCATGTTCTCTTTCCTACTCTTTTCAATTCTCCTTTGATTGATTCTGCAAATAAAGAAATGCTTATAATGTCAGTAGCTGACTCATCAGCAAGTGGGCAAGTCTGGCCCTTGTGATCAGGTTAGATTACATTATCCAGAAGCTAAATTAGCATATCCTAACATGTAGAATTTGATCATGGAGAAAGAGTGAAAGTAACACCCTTTGATTATTGACTTTTCTTTTGCTTAAAAGAGATACACTTGACTTGGTTTATCATAATTCTGTCCTATCTGGCCTTACAAGATCATTAAAATAGTGTTTAAGAAAACAAGAAATCATAAAGTAATAGATCACATAGACTTCAATGGGTAACAAGTGGGGCCATGTTTGCAAATTACTACATTATTGGTTCCTTCCAAGCAGCCAACAAGATTGGTAACAGTGAGAAGAACAAGACATCTACACAAGCTGATACTTTATAGGTTCATTTCACTTATACACAAAGCTTAGCCGCCTTTCTTTACTATACTTTCAATCCTTACTTGACTAGCAAGATTATTGCAAGAACCAAATGCTGCTTGCATGATCCTATAACATCACTTGAATCTGTGGTGTGTAGTCAACACTAAGATCTAAGATGGGGTTGCCTTATTTTCATCTTCTTTTCCTTTCATGGTTTCTTTCTGCTCATGTCTTCTGTTTGTTAGCTACAGCACAAAGATCCACTTACATCGTCCATTTGGATAAATCCTTAATGCCTAATATCTTTGCTGATCACCATCATTGGCATTCTTCCACTATTGATTCCATTAAAGCTGCTGTTCCTTCATCAGTAGACAGATTCCACTCTGCTCCAAAACTTGTTTACTCTTATGACAATGTATTTCATGGCTTCAGTGCTGTTTTGTCCAAAGATGAACTTGAAGCTTTGAAGAAGTCACCAGGTTTTGTTTCAGCTTATAAAGATAGAACTGTGGAACCTCAAACTACCCACACATCTGATTTCCTTAAGCTTAATCCTTCATCTGGGCTATGGCCTGCTTCTGGTTTTGGCCAGGATGTGATCATTGGTGTTCTTGACTCTGGCATCTGGCCTGAATCTGTGAGTTTTCGAGATGATGGTATGCCTGAAATCCCCAAAAGATGGAAGGGTATATGCAAGCCAGGCACACAGTTTAACACTTCATTGTGCAACAGAAAACTTATTGGGGCTAATTACTTCAATAAGGGAATTTCGGCTAATGATCCAACTGTGAACATTTCCATGAATTCTGCAAGGGATACTGATGGTCACGGCACACACGTTGCTTCCATTGCTGCTGGAAATTTCGCCAAAGGTGTTTCCCACTTTGGATATGCACCAGGAACAGCAAGAGGAGTCGCGCCACGAGCTAGGCTGGCCGTATACAAGTTTAGCTTTAATGAAGGAACCTTTACTTCAGATTTAATTGCTGCTATGGACCAAGCTGTGGCAGACGGTGTTGACATGATATCTATTTCATTTGGGTTCCGTTTCATTCCTTTGTATGAGGATTCTATATCCATTGCTTCTTTTGGAGCTATGATGAAGGGAGTGCTAGTTTCAGCTTCTGCTGGAAATCGAGGTCCGGGTATTGGAAGTTTAAACAACGGATCTCCATGGATCTTGTGCGTGGCATCAGGCCACACTGACCGGACATTTGCTGGCACTTTGACTTTGGGAAATGGCTTAAAAATCAGGGGTTGGAGCTTGTTTCCTGCAAGAGCCATTGTTAAGGATTCAACAGTGATTTACAACAAGACTCTAGCTGACTGCAATTCGGAAGAATTATTATCACAACTATCTGATCCGGAACGTACCATCATTATATGTGAAGATAATGGGGATTTCTCTGATCAAATGCGTATTGTCACTCGAGCAAGACTTAAAGCAGGCATCTTTATTTCTGAGGATCCAGGAGTGTTCAGGTCTGCTACATTTCCCAACCCTGGAGTAGTGATTAACAAAAAGGAAGGGAAACAAGTCATCAATTACGTAAAAAATACTGTCGATCCCACGGCCACCATCACATTCCAAGAGACGTATCTGGATGTAACACCAGCACCAGTTGTTGCTGCATCCTCAGCACGAGGCCCCTCCAGAAGCTACTTGGGAATTGCAAAACCAGATATATTGGCACCAGGGGTGCTGATTCTTGCCGCATATCCACCAAACGTATTTGCTACAAGTATCGGGCCAAACATAGAATTGTCCACTGATTACATTCTTGAATCAGGCACATCTATGGCTGCACCACATGCTGCTGGAATTGCAGCAATGCTAAAAGGCGCGCATCCTGAATGGAGTCCTTCAGCTATTCGCTCTGCCATGATGACCACAGCAGATCCTTTGGACAACACTCGAAAACCTATTAAAGACTCGGACATTAACAAGGCTGCCACGCCCCTAGACATGGGAGCAGGACACGTTGATCCCAACAGAGCGCTTGATCCTGGCCTAGTATACGATGCTACTCCACAAGATTACGTAAATCTTCTATGCTCTCTGAATTTCACAGAAGAGCAATTCAAGACAATTGCAAGATCATCAGACAACCACAACTGCTCAAATCCATCAGCCGATCTCAATTACCCATCGTTCATTGCATTGTACCCCCTAGAGGGACCCTTCACATTGTTGGAACAGAAATTCAGGAGGACTGTTACAAATGTTGGTAAAGGTGCAGCTACTTATAAAGCTAAGCTAAAAGCTCCAAAGAACACTACAGTTTCAGTATCACCACAGACTTTGGTATTCAAGAAGAAAAATGAGAAACAAAGTTATACTTTGACAATTCGTTATTTAGGTGATGAGGGTCAAAGTAGAAACGTTGGGTCCATCACTTGGGTTGAAGAGAATGGAAACCATTCTGTTAGGAGTCCTATAGTGACATCTCCCATTATTGAGATCTGGTCATAAGTTGTGCTACTTTATGAAATATTTTGACTTGGGATGCATCGGAGAAATCATGTACTATACTGTATGAATTGTCTGTGTCTATCCCAAATTAATAATGATGATAAATTTGCTAGCAAATTGCAGCAATTATCTTAGTATAGAACACTTGCTAGCAGCACCTAGTGCGTTGTCAACAATTCTTTTATGCTTTTATGTCAGTAATTACTAATAGTTCCAATTCGCTTTTAATTTTTTGACCTAATTTTTGGGAGAAGTGCACATTTCTCTTTTTATTACGAAGTAGCAAAAACTAAGGTAAGATTATAAAAGAAAAATAAAAAAGTTCTTTAACCTAACTCCTTTTTCATTTTTCAAACAACAACAACTACCCATTATAGTCCCACAAAGTGGGTCTGGTGAGGGTAATATGTAGACGGGTCTTACCCCTACCCGAAAGGGCAGAGAAGTTGTTTCCAATCGACCCTCGGCTCAGTGAAAGAAAGGAAAAACAAAAACAAAAACAAAAAACAAAAACAAAAAGAAAACAGCATTAGTAACTCCAGCAGAAATAGCGTAAATAATTAACTAAACATAAGAACCATAAATAGTCTGCAATAATATTAGACAGTAACTACCATAAATAACTACCATTAGGAGACACAATCCAATACACAAATCATCTATGGATAGCCCTGCCAAGTCTCACTCAACCCCGGGTGAGGAGTAAGAAAAACTCTAGGAGCCCCTATCCTACAACCCTAATACTAGACCTCCAGACTTTCCTATCAAGGACCATGTCCCCGGAAACCCGCATTCTAGCCATGTCATGCCTAATTACCTCTCCCCAATACCTCTTAGGCCTCCCTCTGCCTCGCCGTACGCCGACCATCGCCAGCCGCTCACAACTCCTCACCGGGGCATCAGGACTTCTCCTCCGCACATGCCCGAACCACCTCAGCATCGTTTCTCGCATCTTCTCATCCACCGGGGCCACCCCCACCTTCTCTTGAATAACTTCATTCTTAATCTTATCTAACCTGGTGAGCCCGCACATCCACCTGAGCATCCTCATCTCCGCAACCTTCATTCTCTGAACATGATAGTTCTTCACTGGCCAGCACTCTGCCCATACAACATGGCAGGTCTAACCACAGCTCTATTAAATTTCCCCTTGAGTTTTTGTGGAACTTTCTTGTCACACAGGACTCCTGATGCAAGCCTCCACTTTGACCACCCCGCTCCTATACGATAAGTGACGTCCCCGTCAATCTCTCCGTTTCCCTGAATAGAAGATAATATAGTTACTGTTACATCACCAACTAATAGAAATTGTATGAATCTAATACAAATATTTATTTTGGAGAAAATGATCTCCTATGATAATTAAACTTTGAATAGAAGAAAATAAAGAAAATCCTACAAGAATCTCTTACGAATGTTGCAGTGTCTCCAAAAACGTAGAAAACACTACAGGTATTTATATTGCAACAAATATCAATACCTTAAGTTGTTCGTGGCGACTTCCCCTCTCAATTCAACCTTAACCTTCGACCTCTCCATTGACTTGGGTTCTGCTAACTATCCTTTCTTAAAATGTTTTTCAACACACTGCAAGCAAGTGTTCATATGCTCTGAAAATTGCTGCAATTGGCTTGTAAATTTGTTCCATTGTCTTTTGGGTAGGACATTGGAACAAACGTATATGTTTATCTAACGTGTTTTCTGGAAATTTTTTGTGCGTATTAACGCTGTTGATTTTTCTTGTAACACCTTTCTTTATCAAAGTTCTTAGGGATTAAATCACTAATGTTGGGGCGTTTCAACGCTTAAAGTAGCTTATAGCGCATACATGATTTATTCCAATGTCTTATGGATAGGACAAGAACTCTTTCATTCAGTATGCATAATCTGACAGAGGCGGATCTAGCATGGTGGTACATGATTCATCTGAACCAAGTACTTCAATGTGAAGCATAAAATTATGTATAAAAATCAACAAAAATTGCAACAAATAGTAGATATGAACATACTATAATTTTATAAATAAATGGGTTCAATGAAAAGAAAAACTTCAAGGTTGAATCCATTGAGCTCAAATCCTAGATCAACCTGTGCAAGTGATGGTCCTAGTCATCACTACCCCAGACCTCAATAATGGCAGATGTGACTATAGGACTCCTAACTGAATGGTTCCCATTCTCTTCAAGCCAAGTGATAGAACCAACGTTTCTACTCTGATTCTCGTCACCTTTATACCTAATTGTCAAAGTATAACTTTGCTTCTCATTTTTCTTCTTGAACACCAGAGTTTTTGGAGACACTGAAACTGTGGAATTCTTTGGAGTTTCTATCTTTACTTTATAAGTTGCTCCACCTTTACCAATATTTGTAAGGGTCCTCCTGAATTTCTGCTTCAACCAGGTGAAGTTTCCCTCGAGACTGAAAGGATACAAGGCAATGAATGATGGATAATTGAGATCAGCAGATGGAGTTGAGCACTTGTGGTAATTGGCTGACTATCTTGCAAAACTTTTCAATTGCTCTTCTGTGAAATTCATTGAGCATATAAGATTTATGTAATCTTGTGGAGTAGCATCATATACTAGGCCGGGATCAAGAGCTTCGTTCGGATCAACGTGCCCTGCTCCCAGGTATAGCGCGTGGCTACCATGCCATCGTCCTCTCTAATAGGTTTTTGAGTATTATCCAAATGGTTTGCTGTGGTCATCATGGCGGAGCAAATAGCTGAAGGACTCCATTCAGGATGCGCGCCTTTTACCATTGCTGCAATTCCAGCAGCATGTGGTGCAGCCATAGATGTGCCTGATTTAAGCTCGTAATCGGTGGTTAAATCTATGTTCGTCCCAATACTTTCTGAAAAGAGATTAGGAGGGACAGGTGCAAGAATCAGTACCCCTGGTGCCATAATGTCTGGCTTTGCGATTCCCAAGTAGCTTCTGAGGGTCCTCGAGATGAGGTTCCTGCAAGAACTGGGGCTGGTCTTTCTCCATCCGCATACGTTTCTTGGAACGTGATGGTGGCCGTTGGAGAAACACTGGTTTTAACGTAATTGATGACTTGTTTCCCTTCCTTTTTGTCAATCACAACTCCCGGGTAGGAAAAAGAAGCAGACCTGATTACTCCTGGATCCTGAGAGATAAAGATGCCTGGTCGAAGTCTTGCTCGAGTGACTTAAAAAAATTGACTGGACAAATCCCAATTATTACCATTACTATCATCACAGATGATGATGGTACGTTCGGGTTTAGGTACTTGTGATAAAAACTCGTCTGAATTGCAAGCGGCTAGAATCTTGTTGTAAATCACCAGTGAATCCCTGACAAAGGTGAAGGATTGCATTCGTAACACGCAGCGGAAGACAATAACAATCCTAGGTAGATTTTTTCATGTTTAAAATTTATTTACGTGTCAAAGATCGGATCTAAGACGTACCTGGTGAATAAAGTTTCTTTTTCAAAATTTCTTCGATAGTGCGAAGACTCTATGCGTATCCACACCGAGACCGATCCTTGCTATCAACTCTTTGGTCAATGAAATCCGCGAACAAATTGAACGAAGAATATTGTGTTGAAATTTTTCTAAAAAAATCTCAACTCAAATTAGAAGTAAGAAACACTTTTCTTGTAATTGTATTTTCTCTCTTGGCATTGTATTGCACTCCCACTTTCACAAAGTAGGTTTTCTTCTCAAGAAAAATTAAAAACAAAAAATGCAAATTTTCTGCATCAACCTTTATATAGCATGACCTACAAAACCTTTTCCTATTTGGTTGAGCTAATAATTTACTTAGGGTAAAAGCTTATTCCAAAAATAAACTTATGAAAAATTTTTGTACGAAAATTCCAAATTTCCTTCTTTGTTCACGTGAAAGTGCCGAAACCTTTCATTTGAATTTGTATATCCAATTCTCAATTGGATTCAAATTCATAAACCTTTTAGTTTATTTTATTTATTTATTTATTTATTTTGACTTTTTGAATCCAATTCTAAATTGGATTCTAATTTATAAACTTTTATATTAATACAAAATTATCCTATTGAAAATATTAATCTCGTTCCAAATAGGATAAAACTTCAGTTAATAATCTAATTCAAAGTTAGATTTATTAACAAGCCTTTATTAATATTATATTTTATATAAAATGATATTAATTATATATATCACATATATTACAACCAAGAGATATTATTTAATTTCTATTCCAAATAGAAACTACAATTTATTCACAATATTAATTATAATCTTTGTGCTAGCAAAGAATATAATAATATTTCATTTGCACTAATAACTAAATTTATTTGAGTAATTAAATTCTTTAATTTAATTATCAAATAATAAATTAATTAATCCTTTAGCAAAGATCAGAACACTCGTTAGTGTGCGACTCCATAGGTTCAATACTAAACCGGTACTAAGTTGATCATATCAATATACTAATCAAGGGTGGCGTCTAGCAACACTCCTTAACGACCAGATAGCATGAAGTATACAATTTACTCTCAAGAACCAGTAGAAGAATAATGTAGTAATTCCTTTTGTCCTTATAGCTCTGGATCACCCTAGGATATGGTTCAACTGTCAAATCCTAATAGGCGATCAACTATGTGTTTCACGTCAAATATAATCGACCATTGAATGACCTAAGAAACTCATTTCTTCTTTCACGTCAAATATAATCGGCCAAGGTCTTAGTTTGGTCGTTTATAATTCATGAAAACATGGAGCTTAAACTCATTACCAAGAGTTGACAGATTCCGTCTTGATCAATCACTAATTCTACAAGTATTTAATCGTACCCAATATCCTTTCAACTATCGTCCTAGGGCCATAGGTCTCTAGTATCAAAGCACAATAAATAACTTGTCAATTACTATGACGATCTCAAGTCAAAGGAAGCGGTTACATCACATTCTTCAAGAAAATATCCTATTGACAGTTTGTGGTAATTCTAACCATTAGGAATTATCCAATGAGTCGGTTTCAATGATCATTTCTCTATATGCATCATCTATCTATGTGATTTAGTTAATGAGATCAACTAATCTTTATCAGATAAAGACGATCACATAAATATTGATCTAACCGAATTACTAATGTCCAAATTAATAATCCTACGATCAAGAACAAATTTAGATTAAATTGTAAATGACTTTGCTCTCATTATCGTGATATCTATCACGATGACAAATCTCAAATTTAATCAAGGAGCTTATCAAAATAATCAAACAATTAATAATAGTGATAAAAAAATATCAAATGCCATATATTTTATATCAAGTGACAGACACAAAAATATGTTCAAGTTATCAAATATGATATTGGATCTAGGGCATATCTACTATATCCCTAACAATATCCCACTTGTACTAGAGCCAATCGCTCTTGTACTTCATTCCCAATTTTCACTTATGCTTGTCAAACTCCTTTGTGCCAAGCGCTTTAGTGAATGGGTCTGCATCATTTTCCTTTCCATCAACCTTTTGAATCTCGACGTCTCCACGTTCAATGATCTCTCTTATCAAGTGATACCTTCGCAGAGCGTGTTTGGACTTTTGGTGTGATCTTGGTTCTTTTGCTTGAGCAATGGCTCCAGTATTGTCACACAACAATGGAACCGCACCTTCCATTGAAGGAACCACACCAAGTTCAATTAAGAACTTTTTCATCCATACAGCTTCCTTAGTAGCTTCACTAGCTGCTATATATTCTGCTTCAGTCACTGAATCAGCTATTGTAGCTTGTTTGGAACTTTTCCAACTCACTGCACCACCATTTAAGGTGAATACATAACCAGAAATAAATTTGTTATCATCCCTATCTAAAGAGAAACTTGCATCAGTATCACATTCAAGTTTCAACTCAGAATCCCCATAGATGAGGAATTGGTCTTTACTACTTCTTAAGTACTTAAAAATGGTCTTCACCAACTTCCATTGTTCCTCACCGGGATTTTCCTGATATCGGCTAGTCACTCCAAGTGCATAAGCCACCTCAGGACGTGTACATGTCATGGCATACATGATAGCTCCCACTGCACTAGCGTATGGGATCCTACTCATGCGTTCTCTCTCTTCAGATGTTTTAGGACAATCCTCCCTACTGAGAGAAATTCCAGTGCCTATCGCTAGATAGCCTCTTTTGGAATTATCCATGTTATACCTCTTTAAGATAGTATCAATGTACAAAGACTAGGAAAGTCCAAGCAGCTTCCTAGATCTATCTCTATAGATCTTTATTCCTAATATATAAGGTGCTTCTCCCAAGTCTTTCATGGAAAACTGTTCAGATAGCCAAATCTTGGTATTTTGCAATGCCGCTACGTCATTCCCTATGAGCAATATATCATCAACATACACCACTAAAAATGTAATTATGCTCCCACTAACCTTTTTGTACACACAAGGTTCTTCTTCGCATCTAACAAAATTTAGCTTTTCAATTGTTTTGTTAAATCGAATATTCAAACTTCGAGAAGCTTGCTTTAATCCATAAATAGATCTTTGTAGCTTACAAATTTTATTATGATCAGACGAAGATGTGAAACCTTCAGGTTGTGTCATGTACACATCCTCTTCTAGCTCACCATTAAGGAAAGCTGTTTTCACATCCATTTTCCATATTTCATAATCATAGTATGCTGCTATAGCAAGCAAAATCCGAATAGATTTGAGCATTGCCACGGGAGAGAAAGTCTCGTCATAGTCGACTCCTTCTTTCTAACGATATCCCTTGGCAACAAGACGTGCTTTGTAGGTCTCCACCTTTCCGTCTGCTCCAATCTTTTTCTTAAAAACCCATTTACAACCTATAGGTTTTATATCCTTTGAAGGTTCAACTAAAGTCTACACTTTATTTTCCTTCATGGATTCCATTTCGTATTCCATGGCCTTTTGCCACTTCTCATATTCAGAACTTTGTATAGCCTCTTCATAGGTCCTAGGGTCATTATCATTATGATAAACCTCATTTGATCAATCATCTTGTACCAATAAATTTAATCTAGTTGGTACATGATGTTCTTGTGTAGACCTTCGAAGAGGTACTTGTACAACCTGTTCACCTTGTGTTGGATTTCGTTGTTGCTCAATTTGGTTTGGAACTGGTTCATTAACCTGTTCTTGAACTTCATTTAGTTCTTGAACTTCAACCGTTGAAGATGGAAATTTCCTTGGTAACTTCAAAACATCCAATAAAGGTTTTTCACCTTGGGTCTCATGATCTTTATATTGTGTTGATTCATTAGTTTCTTGATCTTCATCAAGTTCTATTTCTCCATTATAATTTCCTTCCAAAATAAATTCCCTTTCAAAAAGGGTTGCTCCTCTGGCCATAAACACTTTATGGTCAGAAGGGTGATAGAAATAATATCCCCTTGTTTCCTTGGGATACCCAATGAACCTACACTTATCAGATCTTGAGTCAAGTTTATCAGACTGTAGTCTCTTCACATAAGCTGGACAACCCCAAACTTTAATATGTTTAAGGTAGGCTTACATCCTTTCCATATCTCATATGGTGTATTAGAGACTAACTTAGTGGGAACTTTATTAAGTAAGTATGTTGCTGCTTCCGAAGCATATCCCCATAAATTTAATGGAAGATCAGTGAACCCCATCATAGATCTCACCATATCTAATAAGATTCTGTTTCTCCTTTCAGACACACCATTGTGTTGTGGTGTTCCTGGAGGTGTCCACTGTGAGAGAATCCCATTCTCTTTGAGATATCTGGTAAAATATTCACTAAGATATTCTGCTCCTCTATCAGACCTTAGTACTTTGATACTTTTACCAGTCTGCTTCTCAACATCACTACAGAATCTTTTGAACATTTCAAAAGATTCAGACTTGTGTTTCATAAGATATACAAATCCATATCTTGACATATCATCAGTGAAGGTAATGAAGTAAGAATATCCACCTCTAGCTTGAATTTTCATGGGCTCAAAAACATCTGTATGAAGTAGTCCCAATAACTCAGAAGCTCTTTCTCCACTTCCAGTAAATGGAGATTTGGTCATTTTTCCTTTGAGACAAGATTCACAAATTGTATTTGATTCAAAATCATACTCGTTAAGGTACCCTTCCTTGTACAACTTGTTGATTCTTTTCTCTCCAATATAGCCAACCCTACAATGCCAAAGGCATGTTTGATTTACATGATCATCTCTTTTCCTCTTAAGACTTGAAACATGCATAATCGAATTAGCATTCACACTAGGTAAGACATAAACATCATGTTGGAGATAGTCATGCACATATAAATTATCACTATAATAAATAGAGCAGATACCATTTCCTATATTAATGTGAAAATCACGTTTGTCTAACATAGAAGCTGAAATTATGTTCGAAACAAATTTAGGAACAGAATAACAATCATCCAACATAAGTATTTTTCTCGTAGCATTATTAAAGAAGTTGATCCTATAGCTACAACCGCAACTTTTGCACCATTTCCAACTTGTAGATTAATTTCTCCTTTCTTTGGCCTCCTACTTATCTTGAACCCTTGCAACATATTGGAGATGTTATAACCACTGCCAGTATCTAATACACACACTGAAGAATTAGTAGTAGTTAAAGAAACCTTGAAAACAATTTTCATTAATGTCTCACCTTGTTTCTTGTCCTTTAGAGTTGCAAGATACTCCTTGCAGTTTTTCTTCCAATTATTTATGATAAACCTTGTTGCCTTGAACATCATTCTCTGGAGGGATTATCTTTGCAGGCTTATCGAACACATCCATAAGCTTTTCATGCATGAGAACAATTCTCAAATTTCTATACCAGTCATCAAAGTTTGATCCTACCAATTTGTTGGTCTCAAGTATTCCACACAGTGATATAACAGACATATTGAGAAATCTAAAATACAGAAAAGTAAAAGCAGTAATATAAGAACATATTTGCATATATCATAAAGACATGGACTTTTATCTAAATGATATTTCCACTAATTATTTTAAACTATTTACCCTCATTATAGTTTACGAAATCTTTATTTCTTTTAGTGGAGTAAAGGAATCCTTTAACAATATGTATGAGCCCCTAAATCAAGTCGTTTCTCACATATATTTTAAAGGTAGGTACTTTTACCAATTGTATCCCCATGTCAAATAGTTCCCTGGTGACTAGGTCGATCCTATTGGCATAGTTGAGTTCAACCATCATGATAGCAAAGAATTTATTAAATTTTATACTCCCCCAGGTAGTCCAGGCGTCTAGTGTAAACTTGAATAATTCTTTCAATCCATACATCTAATGCAATAAATAATTTTAACATATTCTCGAACTATAAGTCTCCTGGTAGTCAGGCCGCTCCTTATAAACAAGAAATAAGTAAAATTAATTACCTTGATGGATAGCTCTATAATAAAATATCTTATATTTTATTATTTAAGAACTCAAATTTTAGTAAGAGGTAATTGTTACAAAAACAATTTTTTTTTAATAACACCAAGATCAAATCTTTTATAGCATGTGAATTTAGTTCAAGTTGTCTACATGCTTAGTCCTAAATTAATTTACATAATATGTAATAAATAATTCTAAATTATGTAATGGACAAGCACATGGCATAAAACACAATTCAACATCCTCTAACAAATTTATCTTATATATCACATAAAAAGAATTCATGCTAGAATATTATTATTAATTAATATCTCATGAACTAATAACAATTAAAATAACAATAGAATCATGTAACCTATTAAAGATTCATGTTGTATCTAATACAAAATTTTAAATTTAAGTTATGAACGATCTCAATAGTTACATGAATGCATATTTTATCCACAATAAAATAATATCAACATTCAAACGATTTGACTATTGCACAAGGTACATCTATTATGGTTTGAACTCTCCAAATATAATATTAAAATATTTTGTAAATAAATTTTAGACACAATAAACCACGGCTCTGACACCACTGAAGGATTGCGTATAGGTGTTTGCTACACGCAGCGGAAGACAATAACAATCCTAGGTAGATTTTTTCATGTTTAAAATTTATTTGCGTGTCAAAGATCGGATCTAATACGTACCTGGTGAAGAGAGTTTCTTTTTCAAAAAATTTTCGATAGTGCGAAGACTCTATGCATATCCACACCGAGACCGATCCTTGCTATCAACTCTTTTATCAATGAAACCCGCGAACAAATTGAACGAAGAATATTGTGTTGAATTTTTCTCAAAAAATCTCAACTCAAATTAGAAGAACAAGAAATACTTTTCTTGTAATTGTATTTTCTCTCTTGGCTTTGTATTGCACTCCCACTTTCACAAAGTAGGTTTTCTTCTCAAGAAAAATTAAAAACAAAATCCCTTTGCAAATTTTCTCCATCACCCTTTATATAGCATGACCCACAAACCCCTTTCCTATTTGGTTGAGATAATAATTTACTTAGGGTAAAAGTTTATTCCAAAAATAAACTTATGAAGAACTTTTGTATGAAAATTCCAAATTTCCTTCACGTGAAAGTGCCGAAACCTTTCATTTGAATTTGTATATCCAATTCTCAATAGGATTCAAATTCATAAACCTTTTATTTTATTTTATTTATTTTATTTGACTTTTTGAATCCAATTCTAAATTGGATTCTAATTTATAAACTTTTATATTAATATAATATTATCCTATTGAAAATATTAATCCCGTTCCAAATAGGATAAAACTTCAATTAATAATCTAATTCAAAATTAGATTTATTGACAAGCCTTTATTAATATTATAGTTTATATACATCTATTATATAAAATGATATTAATTATATATATCACATATATTTCAACCAAGAGATATTATTTAATTTCTATTCCAAATAGAAACTTCAATTTATTCACAATATTAATTATAATCTTTGTGCTAGCAAAGAATATAATAATATTTCATTTGAACTAATAACTAAATTTGTTTGACTAATTAAATTTTTTTGATTTAATTATCAAATAATAAATTAATTAATCCTTTAGCAAAGATCAGAACACTCGATAGTGTGTGACCCCATAGGTTCAATACTAAACCGGTAGTAAGTTGATCATATCAATATACTAATCAAGGGTGGCGTCTAGCAACACTCCTTAATGACCAGATAGCATGAAGTATACAATTTACTCTCAAGAACCAGTAGAAGAATAATGTAGTAATTCCTTCTGTCCTTATAGCTCTGGATCACCCTAGGATATGGTTCAACTGTCAAATCCTAATAGGCGATCAACTATGTGTTCACGTCAAATATAATCGACCATTGAATGACCTAAGAAACTCATTCTTCTTTCATTCAATTGCCCTGGCAAAGGTCTTAGTTTGGTCGTTTATAATTCATGACAACATGGAGCTTAAACTCATTACCAAGAGTTGACAGATTCCGTCTTGATCAATCACTAATTTTACAAGTATTTAATCGTACCCAATATCCTTTCAATTATCGCCCTAGGGCCATAGGTGTCTAGTATCAAAGCACAATAAATAACTTGTCAATTACTATGACGATCTCAAGTCAAAGGAAGCGGTTACATCACATTCTTCAAGAAAATATCCTATTGACAGTTTATGGTAATTCTAACCATTAGGAATTATCCAATGAGTCGGTTCAATGATCATATCTCTATATGCATCATCTATCTATGTGATTTAGATAATGAGATCAACTAATCTTTATCCGATAAAGACGATCACATAAATATTGATCTAACCGGATTACTAATGTCCAAATTAATCATCCTACGATCAAGAACAAATTTAGATAAAATTGTAAAAGACTTTGCTCTCATTATCATGATGTCTATCACGATGACAAATCTCAAAATTTTAATCAAGGACCTTATCAAAATAATCAAACAATTGATAATAATAATAAAAGAATATCAAATGCCATATATTTTATGTCAAGTGACATTCACAAAAATATGTTCAAGATATCAAATATGATATTGGATCTAGGGCATATCTACTATATCCCTAACAAAAGGCTCTTGCAGAAAACAAGCTCCAACCCCTAATTGGTAAACCATTGCCCAAAGTCAAAGTTCCTGCAAATGCCTGGTCTGTATAGCCTGATGCTACACACAAGATCCATGGAGATCCACTGCCTAAAGTTCCCACGCCTGGACCCCGATTTCCAGCTGATGCTGTAACTAGAACTCCTTTCATCATAGCTCCAAAAGAAGCAATTGATATCGCATCTTCATACAAAGGGATGAAATGGTAACCATAAGAAATGGATATTATATCAACACCATCCGCAACAGCTTGGCCCATAGCAGCAATCAGATTTGAAGTAAAGGTTCCTTCATTAAAGCTAAACTTGTATACAGCCAGCCTAGCTCGTGGTGCGACTCCTCTTGCTGTACCTGCTGCATATCCAAAATGGGAAACACCTCAGCAAAGTTCCCAGCCGCAATGGAAGCGACGTGTGTACCATGTCCATCATCATCCCTTGCAGAATTCATGGAAATGTACACAGTTGGATCATTAGCCAGAATTCCCTTATTGAAGTGATTAACCCCAATAAGTTTTCTATTGCACAATGAAGTGTTAAACTGTGTGCCTGACTTACAAATTCCCTTCCATCTCTTAGGGATTTCAGGCATACCATCATCCCGAAAACTCGTAGATTCAGGCCAGATGCCAGAGACAAGTACTCCAATGAGCACATCTTGGCCTAAACCAGAAGCAAGCCACAGCCCAGATGAAGGATTAAGCTTAAGGAAATCAGATGTGTGGGTAGCTTGAGGTTCCACAGTTCTATCTTTATAAGCTGATACAAAACCTGGTGACTTCTTCAAAGCTTCAAGTTTATCTTTGGACAAAACAGCACTGAAGCCATGAAATACATTGTAATTTGTTATAATCCTCGCGTCATCGTCGGCTTCGTTATAGAATATACTTCTTAATTTGTCGTTCCCGTAATTAAGTAAAAATCCTCCGTTATATAATGGGGTTTCAAGCATTGTAATAGGCAGATAGTTTTTTGATGATATATAAGCTTACTCCCTCTCTCTCTCCAATCTTCATTTCTTTTATTATTGTAATTCCATTTACTAGAAATATCTTACGGTTTATTATGTTCGACTACGATTTACCTCTTCATCTTTTTTTGATTGATTTGCTTAAAAAGAGTTTAATATTTTTTGAGTCAAACAATTTGGCGCCATCTGGGGGATTTCCATAGCCGAAATCTTAGTTCTAACCTAGGATATCAAAAGCAACGATTACTGTTCTTCACATCCCATAGAAACCAACCATGGTAGAGAAAGAAGCGAGGTTGAAGATGATAGCAAATGTCTCAAGTAACCTCTTGAACTCACTCAACGAAGCCGGCAGGAAAGATACCTAGAGTACAACACCAAGAGACATACCAGAAGGGGAGATCTCACCCTCTCCAGCTTCCACGTCTAGGGCGAAAGAAACAGAAACAACAATCAAAAAGCTGTTGGAGGAGTGGTTGACGACTTCTCTAAGAAACATACTCGAAAAAACCCCTCAGGGAAATGCCGAAGATTCACCAACGGCGGAAATCACAGCCATCGCAGGCAATCCAGGGACTACTGGAACGAGCAACACTCGCACTGTCATCGACACAAGAGATGATATACTCGCATCCATCCTAAAGAAAATGGAAAAAATGGAAAACGAGAACAAAGTACTTCGTGATCAAATGAAAGAGCACCACGAAAGGGTTGACAAAATACTTGGCACCCCTAAGCTGCTACCAAAATGCGATGTGGGAAGGTTTGTCGAACAACCATATAGTAAGGAAGCTGCTCCTTACCCCATCCCTAAAACCTTCAAAATGCCACCATATTTGAAAATATACGACGGGATCACAGATCCAGAAGATCATCTAATCCATTACGTCACCGTGGTAAAAGGCAATGACCTGTCAAAAGAACATGTGCCATACGTACTGTTGAAAAAGTTCGGTGAGACTTTGATAGGAGGAGCATTAACATGGTATTCTCAGCTACCATCACGGTCGATATCAACATTCGAGGAGATGGCGGACAAATTCGCCACCGCTCATGCAGGAGAAAAGAAGGCTGAAGCTAGGGTCACCGACATCTTCGCCATCAAGCAAACTGCGAGCGAAGGACTTTGAGAGTTCCTAGCCCGATTCAACAGGGTAAGAATGGGACTGCCAAATGTGTCAGAAGGAATGGCGGTCGCGACCTTCCAAAACGGGATAAGCAGGAACAGATCAAAGGAAACTAAGAAATTGCTCAACAGACTCATAAAGTATCCCCCCACCACATGGGAAGAGATTCATAAAGCCTATTTTGCCTAGGTAAGAAATGATGAAGACGACCTCAATGGTCTAACCCAGCGATTAACGTCAGTCCAGTTCTAGGCAAGGAGGGATTGACGTAATGATGGGGGAAGGGATCAACTTCCACGCTTCAAGGAAAGGCATCAGCCCTATGTCACAACATCCAACACGCCTCATCCAAGGCATACATATTTTGTGACATAACACACCGCACCCTTTCGAAACAAAAAAGGTATGCCTCCATTGTTATCTGCCCATAACTTTTGTGTTTCATTCGCGCCGGATACTATTGGCCCACTATGAAAACAAGAAGCAACAGACTACGTCCAGAGATGCGAGTAATGCAAAAAATATGCCCCTATTATACATCAAGTGGGAGAACTCCTCCATTCAATCATCTCTCCGTGGCCTTTCAAAAATGGGGGATGGACATCGTCGGATCCCTCCTGGCAGGGCGAGGAAAGGTACATATTCTTTTGGTTTTAACTGACTATTTCTCGAAGTGGGTGGAGGCAGGTGCATACGCCCAAATACGTTAACAGGAGATCATCGCCTTCATATGGAAAAATATTATATGCCGCTTTGGCATCCCCACGGAAATCAGCTGCGATAACGGACCTCAGTTCGTCAGAAAGAAAATAACCGAATTTTTCGAAAAATGGCAGATCAAGCGGACACTCTCCACACCATATCATCCCGCTGTCAACGGTCAAGACGCATACTTCAATAAAGTGATATATAACATATTAGAGAAGAATACAAAGGTCCATCCCGAATTACTACCTGAAGTAATATGGGCATAACGAGCTACTCCAAGGTCCAGGACGGAGGAAACACCATATTCGCTGGTCTATGGGACCGATGCAATCATACCCGTCGATCGAAGCAGATAATGACGAGGGTAGGTTGCAAGAGCTAGATAAGATCGAAGAACGGATGGACATGGCCCACATAAGAATGATAGCACAGAAACAGCAAGTAGAGAGATATTACAACAAAAAAGCAAAAGTAAGATCACTTAAAGTTGGCGACTACATCCTCAAAGCCAAAACATTGGCATTAAAAAACCCAAATGAGGTAAAGTTAAGAACCAACTGGAACGGACCATATAAAATCATATCAATAGAAAACAAAGGGGCATTCCAACTAAAAACAATGGAATGAAAACCTCTCCAAAACTCATATCAATAGCAAACAAAGTGGCATTCCAACTAGAAATAATGGAACGAAAACCTCTCCAAAACAACTAGAATGCCGCCCATCTCAAGTTCTTCCACTTTTGAAAGTCATCACCAAAGTCGTACTCTTTTTCGTTACCTGAGTTTTGTCCCAATCGGGTTTTCTCAGGGAGGTTTTTAACGAGGCGGAAAAAAGGGACACCCTCTGGTGTATCACCTCGGCTCATCGACATAACCTCTAGGCCAAAGTAATGAAAGGATTACACCAGTCAACATCCGTTGTATGAACAGAAATCTCCATTGTATGAACAGAATTCCCCATTGCATAAATAGAAATCTCCATTATATGAACAGAATTCTCCAATGTATGAACACCTCCATCATATGAAACACACAGTTTGTGCACGACGGATAATACTTCGACGACAGTCGAAGCAACATCCTAATGGCTAAGTCCATCGACATTCAGTTCGATGTCGTTCGAACTACGACGGATACTACTTCGACGGTAGTCGAAGAAACATCCTAATGGCTAGGGCCATCGGCTTTCAGTTCAACCTCATTCAAACTACTACGGATACTACTTCAACGACAGTCGAAGAAACATCCTAATGGCTAAGGCCATCGATTTCCACTTCGAACTACGATGGATACTACTATGACGGCAGTCGAAAGAACATCCTAATGTCTAACACCATTGACATTCAGTTCAACCTCGTTCAAACTACGACGGATACTATTTCGACGACAGTCGAAGCAACATCCTAATGGCTAAATCCATGGACATCAGTTCGACCTCGTTCGAACTACGACGAAACATATATCTTTTAAAAGGGGAAACGGCGAACAAAAAGTGACAAAAATAAAGTTTATATATTACAAAAAAATAGTATTTACATTCGTCCCTTCAAATGGACTCCAGTGCAACCCACGTCCAAAATTTCCTAAACAGAATGTACAAACTAGAACTAGTCATCGTCTTCAGTAGGGGTACCACAAATCTGAGCCAAGGTAGTTCACATCTTTAGAGGAAACGTCCTCCCCATCAGTGGTATCAGGGTAATATTCACATGACTCGCAAGCTGAGCGTGCCTCACTATGCATTGCCAGAACCACCGCGTCTATCACCCGGCCCTCGGTACGAAAAGCTGTATATACATCAAGTCGAGCCTCTACATACACCCATATCTCATACTTGCAATGGGGAATGCCCTAACCAATTAGAGGATGAGAGGTTGAGAGCCTAGAATGGCGATCTATTTCCTATACCCTCGGCGGAGCCACTTGTCTTTGCAATGCGGCCAATTTATCGGCATTAGCATCTAACTCGCCCTTAAGCCCGTCAACTTCCGCCATCATGACATTCAGCTCAGCAGTCAAACCAGCTACCTTCTACTACAGGTCAGCATTATCCGCCATCACCCCTTGACTTAGTTCGAGTTCATCTTCCTTCGCCTTAAGAAGGGCCTCCAATTCGCTATTTTGAGCGATAACCCTCACTAGCTCCTCGTCCTTCTCCTTCAGCTCTTTAACCATGCGCTCTAATTAGTCCTCCCGTTGCTCAAGTCCCTAGCGGAACACCTGGAACTCGGGATCCTGGTGGTAAATGTAAGACATCACACGATGCTTAGCACGGTACTGCTGATACTTCGTCGACATTGTTTTGTAGAGGTACATCTTCTTCCGGTCACGAAGATCTCTCTCTACCTCCAGGACGAGGGTCTGACAAAAAATTACAGTTTGAAAAAATTTGCCATTTCCGCACCACCCCCGCAACACAGGGAAAAGGAAAAAAGGGCCTACTTGTAAAGCCATACCGGTAACCTTTCGAGCCAGTTATGCATCGCTCATCGTCCCAAGCGTCTCTTTCTCAGGAGCGGCGCATAAAGGGGTGAAGACCGATGCAACCCGCTTGCTATTTCGCAAAAAGTTACAACCCCCTTTGAATCATGATATAACGATCGGACCCCTGTATTCTCACTTCCACGTGGGTATGGCCATCCAAAAATTTGTTAACATCCTCAAAAGCGATATCAGAACCTGATCCATCCTCTTCTACGCAAGCCCCCCCCCCCCCCCCGACATTGGACGAAGCACCCCCTTCAGCAAAATGCGCCGAACTGACCATTGGGCCAGCTATCTCGTCACAAGCTTATCTCCCCGACAAAATAGCATCAGCCATAAACACGGTGGTTGGGGCTGTTCGATATGCTCCACTCCCATCGGCTTCCGTAGCCACCCCCATTCCCAGCTCCAATCTTCTTCTCTTCCTCTCCAACGGCTCCTCGCCATTAGAGGATTCGTAAATAAGGTGTGGGGGTAGTGCCAACGAGATCGTATCTTTCACAGCCGTAGTAACGGACGTGGCCCCTTGTTGAAGAATTAGGGGACGACCTCTGGGACAGATGCACACAAAACTTCCTGAGCTTCTATGGCAGTGGCAAGTTGTATAAAAGCAGGGACTGACTCCCTTTTCCTAGAAGCTCCTCAACCTATCGTCATTAATAATTATACAGTTAGACAGATTCACACGACCGCCAATGCAAAAATCACAAGTTTACCTGAGGAAACTTTAGGGCCATAATGTTGCATGAAGGCACACCAAGTTCGAGTCTCCTCCACATGGGGTAGCAGGCCGGCGACCCAGTTCCTAAGACCAACAAAGGGCTGGGACGGATGAGCCATAGCTGCAATACAAGAGATTAGAAAGTTGAAATAATTTCAAGTGACGGGGAATCTAATGAACTACAACACTTATGAATTATGTTCCACCTCTCTGTAAGGAAGAAATACTTGTGCTGGAATTTACGGCTCGCCCGGTGGTCTGTTCCGACCACCAAAACCTTTGTACTGCGAAGTTTCAAATGCACCATGGCTCCTATAAGGAAACCAGTTGTAAATAGGTGCAAGAGATGATTAATGGAGACGTCGCATTCAGCCAATTCTGCGTACTTGGTCAACAGCAGAAGCACCTTGAGCGTATATGGCGTCAGCTGCACCAGGCAGACGTGAAAGAATCTGCAGAACTCTTCCGCCAAAAGGAAAGAGAGGAAGGGCATAGCAAATCGAAAATGGGTAATCGTGAAAGGCAGAGTACCCCGACCTATGAACATCAACATAATCTCCCCCGGCCAGGACCATCTCTACGTGGGCGGGAATACCATGCTTTATGCGGAGATCATCTAAGTGAGTCTGATCCATCTCGGAAAGCACGAGGTTTGGAGTAGTGGACGAGTCTTTAAGGAAATCACTCTGAGACGAGGGATGCCTCGGTAGTAACGCTTCCACTGTAAAAGGAGTGTCCCCCTCTTCCATCACCGCCTCTCCACCGTTGGAGAATGGTGGTGCATTCAATGGATCAACCTCAGGTACCCCTTCGTTGTGGGACGAGACCTCGGCATGATTTTGTTTGAGGAAAGTCACACAAAAAGGGATGAAGAAAAAGAAGAACAATCTCCGGTCAAGAACGAAAGTGATGAAATGTGAAAACAGAGAGGAGGGCTGAGAATTCTTAAGAATGGCTAAAGTTCTTCAACGAAATTGAACCCTTCACCTACTTATAGGGTTGGGTGGCGCCATAATCGAGGCGGTAGGCTTCAAATCAGCGGGCGAAACCAAGCGCCAAACTGTCAGCTTTCCTACCTCAAAAATACGCATAATAATGATGCATGCGAATGCTGACATCACCCAAGAAGAGTGTTCGTTTCAACGTCCCACCAAATATGATTACTATATCCAACTGGTCACGTCGTAACGTTTCGACAAGTTAAATTCTCCTTATAGAGGCATTAATTCGACATGTCAAGAACGCATCTCGCTACGACCTCGATGAGCGGAGGGACTAATTGTATGTGTTCGAATTTGGTCGATCACATCTCAAATTTAACACGATCAACCACTAAGTGCATACGAGTCAATACAGGGGTGCGACCTAGGGATGAAAGGAGAGACGTCCTCACGTCATCATCGGCTTCGTTATAAAATATACTTCTTAATTTGTCGTTCCCGTGATTAAGTACAAACCCTATGTTATATAAGAGGGATTCAAGCCTTGTAATAGGCAGATAATTTTTTGATGATATACAAGCTTACTCTCTCTCTGTCTAATCTTCATCTCTCTACTTGTCTCTCTCCTTCTCTATTATTGTAATTTTATTTACTAGAAATATTCTAGAATTTATTATTTTCGATTACGATTTACCGCTTTATTTTTTTAACTGATTTATTTAGAAAAAGTTTAACATCTTTGAGTCAAATAGTAATTTTTAATAAATCTGGTGAGACACTGTAGTTTTAAATCAAATATAATTTTTCAAATAAAAGGAAAAGTCAGTCTATAATCAAGGATGCTGCTTTCCAACCCTATCTTTATATCATTAAAAAACTTAGAAAAAGGAAAAAGTATTCTCTCGCTCGCGTGGGATATTTATAAGAGGGAGGTCCATAGATCATTATTATGGTCACCACTAATGATAAATACTCTCACCCTCAGTTTTTTACTTGTTTATTATACTAAAAGAAACTCTTACTTGTTCAATATAAAAGAAAATCAAAAGATAATATATCATTTTATACCTACTTTACCCTTATTAAATACTACTCCATCCGTATAAAAAAGAACGGATATTTTATTATTTGGGGAGTCAAACAAGAGATAATTTTTAAACATTTTGACTTATAATAACTTTTACGTAGTAAATATATAAGTTTTAGTTCAAAAATATTAATGGATTCTATGACTAAATTCGCACTGAAATTTAGTCGATGTGACCCATTTTAGAGCTCGTTTAGTTTTGCTGATAAGTATTACGTGCTGGAAAAAAATACTAAAACCGATTTAATAAATAAGCAGATGAAGTATTTAGTTAAAAAATGCTCATAAGCACTCTTTTTTTAAATTGACTCAAATAACCTTATAACTAATTACCCTACTAAAGGCGTCATTCTCTTCAAAATTTTAACTTCTAGATAGATTCAAATACAAAATAATTTATTTATCATGTTATTTTAAATACAAAAAAGATTAGATAATACATTTTTTATGAGTACAATTTATGATATGATAAGTGTACGGTCATAAATTAGAATGGAAGAATTATAAATTAACAAAAGTTAAGAAAAAAAATAATGCACAAAGTATTTGTGGAGAAGAAAAACACTTAATGTGTATCGTCTTTTCTCGATACGTGATATTCTATCGGTATTGTTGCGTTTATCGCTCTTTATTACTTACTAGTTACTGAAAACAAGAGAACATATGAAAACAAAACTAAAGTCCCGCAATAAAATTATACAACTAAGAGTAGGAATTTCTTACCTGAGGCTAACAATTTGTCACGATCTGGATTTTTTATCTTCGAAAGTCGTGATGGCGCCTACTTGTAAAAGCTAGGCAAGCCACAAAACATAAAAATTACTAACTCTTTAATATTTAACCCTTTTTAATAATCAGAATTAACAGGAAACCAACATTTAGATATTAACGAATAATGAAATCAAGCGGAAGTCTTAATCTAGTATAATAACCAAAACCAGTACGATAATGACAACACACACCTCTATCCGGAATCCGGAGTCACAATATCATGGACAGACTAAGATTACTATAACAGATGTCTGAGAGAAATACAATATGTTTTGAAATCTAATAGAAACATAGTACATAATAAAGTAGAAGAGAACGTCGGGCATGAGGATACCTACAGGACTACCTCGGGATCTCTGGCTGGACTGAAGGCAGGCTCCCCAAGTGCTACTGCCCAAGCAATCACAAACACATTTTTTATTATGGATCTACTACCAGAAATTCAATGAGTAATCTCAGCATTCAATGTGTATTCCTGAATAATCTCATTTTTCAATTATTCAACCATTTCATTTTACCAAGTTCAATGTTAGTCAGATTAGTCAATATTTATCTCTTTCGATGCAACAGCAAGATCTTATTTGTAACAAGTGGTTTTGTTGGTTGGTTAATTGGTCATATTTTATTCATGAAATGGCTTGGATTGGTATTAGTATGGATACGGCAAAATCATTCTATTAGATCGAATAAGTATATTCGATCTAATAAGTACCTTGTGTTAGAATTGAGAAATTATATGGCTCGGATCTTTAGTATTCTCTTATTTATTACATGTGTCTACTATTTAGGCAGAATACCCTCACTCATTCTTACTAAGAAACTAAAAGAAGACTCAAAAACAGAAGAAATGGTGGAAAGTGAGGAAGAAAGAGATGTAGTCCATGAGTTGTGAGACTTATGTAACCTAGTTCTCTGACACCAACATGTCACGACCTCAATTTCTCATATCCGGGATCGTGATGGCGCCTACTAATAGGAGCTAGGCAAGCCAAAGTTAATTACCTTTTCCACAATTTATAATGATAACAGGAAATATCGGAATACAAAGAATAATGCGGAAGACTTAAAAGTAAAGAAAATTGAATATAACTGCGGAAGTTCAATATAATCCTCTACCAAAAACCTGGTGTCACATAACTCACGAACTGCTAAGCTTTTACTAAATACAATGTCTGAAGAAGTAATGAAATGTTTGTCTCGAAATACAAGAGATAACAAACTGAAAAATAAGATAAAGAAGATACCGGGCCCACGGACGCCTGCAATGCTACATCGGTATCTCTATCTATACTAAAGGCATGCTCCCAATCTATTGTTGCTGCTGTCTAAAACCTAGATCTGTGCAAAATAGCACAAAATATAGTATCAGCACAACCGACCACATGTACTGGTAAGTGCCTAGCCTAACCTCGGCAAAGTAGTGACAAGGCTAGGACCAGACTACCAGATAAACATGTGCAGTTAAAATATATATACACAACGGAAAGAAAATACGGGAAGTAAATAGTCAATAAAGGAAAGGGTGAACATGTTGTGAGAAGCTAACAGTTGCAAATAGGAATTCTCAATCAAAAATGGAAACAGCAAAACCACAATCCCAACCAGAATCAGAAACCACAAACTTGCACGGCATCACCCTTTGTGCTTTTACTCTCGTCCTCACCATATCGATCGTATCAATAAATCATGTGCACGGCATCACCATTCGTGCTTTTACTCTCTTTCCTCACACACACACACACACACACACACACACACACATACACACACACACATATATATATATAAAATGAATGGATATCAGTACGGAATGTCATATCATACGGCACGACATCACTCTTCGTGATTTACACTCTTTCCTCACAATATCAAACAATACAAGAATAAGGGATAAGGCAGTAAACAAATAATGATCGGAATCTCGATAAGGGAATACAATTAAATAGTTAAATCCCGGCAAGAGAACAATAGCAACAATTTCGATATCCCGGCAAAGAAAAAAATCAACCAAACAACACAACATCCCGGCAAGGGAATAAACCAGTAACTCATTCTCTTTCTTTAGTTTCGTACTTCATAATTCACTTTATCACTTGAGTCAAATCTCCAAAGAATTCAATGATCTCGTATACCTTTTCAATTCGTTTCACCAACCGAGCCAATGCTCCTCGAAGTTAAATGATCATAATGTCTTTCACATGTTCTTTACAACATATAGAAAGCATCAAGTAAGCATGGAAATTACAAAAAAATCACGATAATCACAATATAAGAACTCACGGTCATGCTAGACACCAATGTACAGATACTCAGCACCATGCCTATACACGTACTCGACAATTAGAAAGTAGCAAATAAGACTCAACTCCCATTCCCTCAAGCTAAGTTAGACCAAACACTTACCTCGATGCCTGGAATTCAACTCAAATATGGAATTACTCCATGATTCCACCACCAAACCGCTTGAATCTAGTCACAAATCACTTAAATACATCAACAAATGCTAAATGAATCAATTTGAATGCATAAAAATGAATTTCCCAAAATTTTTCCCAAAAAGTCCAAAAATTACCCAGGCCCACATGGTCCAAACCAGAGGTTCAAACCAAAACCCGGTTACTCATTCCCCCACGAACCCATGTATGTAATTTAAATCTTGAGGTCCAAATCTCCAATTTTAGAAAATCCTAAGTTCTACCCAAAATCCTCGATTTCACCCATGAAAATCCTTGACTTTAAGGTTAAACGAGTTTAATGATGTTAAATATTGAAGGAATTAAGTAAAAATTAACTTACAAATGATTTGGAATGAAACTAGTTCTTGAAAAATTGCCCAGGGAGATTGTCTGAAGCACCAGTTTTGAAAATCTGCATCTTCTAAGTTTAAAATGCAACACGACACCTATTCAAAACTCACCCGAGCACTCGGGGCTCCAAACCAAACATGCATACAACCTCAAAAATATCCTACGGGCTTATTCATGTGATCAAATCACGAAAATAACATCAAAAATAATGAATCAAACCTCAAAATCACTAGTTTTTCTCCAAATTTCATAAACTTTGAAATTTAGAGTTTTAACAGAAACACGTAAAACGACATCCGATTTCAATCAAACTTCACAGAAAGCACTTAAATCACATATAAGACCTGTACCGCGCACCGGAACCAAAATATGAGCCCGATACCAATACGTTCTAATCAAATTTTATTTCAAATTTCCTTAAATATTTTTAGAAAATAATTTCATACAAAAATTCATTTCTTGGGCTGTGGACCTCAAAATTCAGTTTCAGGTATACGTCCAAGTCTCATATTTTCCTACGGACCCACCGGGCCCGTCAAATTAGGGGTCCGGGTCCGTTTACCTAAAATATTGATCGAAGTCAAATTTATTTTTATGATTATCAAAATTTAGTATTTTCACAAAGAATTCATATTTAAGCTTTTTGGATACGCGCTCGGACTGTGCACGCAAATCGAGGCAATCCTAAATGAGATTTCCAAGGCCTCGGAAGCACGAAAAAAGAGTAAGTAAATAAGTGATGACCCTTTGGGTCGTCGCACATGTAAGCGTAGAGATGTGTTTTTCCTCGTGCTATCTGAAAATGAAGTATCTTGTTTACTATTGAATGTTTTTGGGGAAAATCACAATGTTCAAACTTACTTATATGTTTTTGGTGCTTTTCTGTGAAAGATTTGAAGTTGACTGTTATACTTGAAAAGCAAGCTTATTTTTTCGTAACTGTGAACGGGCTGAGCCTCTTATCTCTGTGTTATTTTCATGCACCATTTTATTATGTTGTCATGAATGTTGTTGGTTGTTGGAGTTGGACTCTAACCCTTATCCCAGCTTGTTTCTACTTTCAACCTAAGGATAGGTTTGTTACTTATTGAGTACATGGGGTCTGTTGTACTCATACTACACTTCTGCATTTTGCGTGTAAATGTTGGATGTTGATATTGCTGTGCACGGTGAGAGCTGGATTTCAAGACGTACTTGTGTTTCGGTCATAGTTACCTCTTGATTTTGGTAGCATAAGAATATTAATTTGTTTATGTATAGTTCAAACAGATGATGTATTTCATACCAGCTTTGTAAATTCTAAATCTTAGACGCTCATGATTTGTACTACCAGTCCTTGGAAAATTCTTGTATAAAAGCATTGTATTATCATTTATTTTTTTTATAAATCCCATTAAATTGGTTAGTTGTTAATTAGTTTATTTAATGTACTTAATGGATTGAGTTATGTGTCATCACGACTAGTTGGATTTTGGGTAATGACAGTATTCCACTCAACCACTCCTCCAATCAAGCTTTTGTACTTGTGCCTATATATATACATGGTGTATGTGAAGACTAACGAGGTTCTGTGACTCCTCAAGCGGCAAAGTAGGTCCGCCTTTGCTGAGGGAGAGAAGAATGGATTCATGTGAACTCATATTCTAAGACCTACATACGCCCTTGATTAGGTATCCATTAATTTGTTGTAAGAGAGATAGGAGAGACTTAATGTTATTGATTAACCCTAGGGGAAGAACAAAAGGTAAAGTATGCTTGCTTATGCTTACTTCCCTTTGTTAAATATTTTTCAGCACGTACTCTCAGATTCTGACACAAACATATATGTTTATATTAAAGGTGATGCAAGCAAGTATTCATATATTCTGAAAATTGTTGTAATTAACTAGAAAAATTTTCCAGTTTCTTTTGGATAGGATCATAGGACATCGGAATAAACATACAAATAGTAGTTATGTTTATATAACGTGTTTTCTTTTAACCTTTTTCTTTGGATCAAAGTTATCATGCACTTTATACGCATAAAACAAACAAAATAATTCAAGGGCCAATCATATCAGATCGTAATAAATCATAACACCGAATAAAAGGAACCAGAAGCAAGTTTTTTGTATTAAGAAGAGATATATGGAGAGCTTTTTATTGATGATATTGATTTGGCCTGCCTCCCCATGGATAGGTTTAGAGCATTACAATGAGATTCTCTTTTTTCTCGAGAATCGTCCTGAAGAAGAACAAGCACCCCCCCCCCCCCTTTTTAGGGTTCTTTCTCTCACTATGTATAGCTGTGAGCTTTGCAAGATATCATTGGGTGGCCATGACCACGTTGAGAGGGCGCACTCGTAATGGCAGATAGGTCGTGGCCTCACTGGTCGAATCGGGTAACCATCAGGTACCGTTGTTAGTAACTGGCCGTACCATTTATTACTCACAAATAGGCTTAAGAATGGATTAGTTTTGTTAATCATCATAGTGTCGAGTTTCGACCCATACAGTTAGTCCCTCCACTCATTGAGGTCGTGCCCTATCCGAGCACGATGAGCGGACTTTGTCGACTATAATCCGAGGAATTTGGAGATGGGGGTCGAACGCTGTCCTAGTCGAAACCGAGGGTGTCCGTAGCCGTTTATGCACTGGAGATGGTCGTAGCAGTTTATACACTGGAGATGGCCATAGCCTTGATGTTGTGGACGGCCTTAGTTGTTTACGTACTGGGATGGACATAGTCTTAATATTGTGGATGGCCTTAGCCGTTTACATATTGGGAGTGGCCATAGCCTTAATATTATGGACGGCCTTAAACGTTTACATATTGGGGGTGGTCATAGTCTTAATATTGTGGACGACCTTAGCCATTTACATATTGGGGGTGGCCATAGCCTTAGTATTATGTACGGCTTTTAACCTTGTAAGGTGCTAACATTATCTAGGCATTGTTGCGCTGTCATTCGAGAAAGGTCAGATTTTTCTATTTGGCGAAGGCACTTAGATTTTCGACTTATTTCGTGGGTTCGAGCTCTTGTTCATTTGGGGGTGCAATCGTTACCTTCGGTGGTCAAGTCGTATGCTATGTGGCCGAAGGGAGTACGGACATGTTTGGCGCACATTTTGATGACATCCAAAATTTAGAGGCATATGGAATGTCCTTTCAATACTTTCAGGTCGTTATAACCGTTTCAAAAGTGAAGCGTCAGTTGATGACTGAAAAGCCATTTTGTGGTGTCTGTCATAATAACGCACGTTTCTGTAAGACTGAACAATTTTGCTGTCGGTCAAGTAGTTAATGATGGCTATTAGAATTCGTGAAAGCCACTTGTATTGCCTATAAATAAGGAGTTGTGTTATTTAATTCTCACATTTTCGTCATTGGTTCATCTTCTCCCTTGTTCTTAATTTAACACCATCTTTGTTTTTCTCTCATTGAAGCTCATCCCTTTCTTTCCTATTAATCAGCAATGGCAAGTAGTTCTCACAGCACCGTCACTCCAGCAACTCTTTCGGTGGCTGAAGGGACATCTACTGCAGCGAGAGCCATCGGCGTATATCGTCCGGGTTCCATCCGTGAACGATATTCTATCCCTGCCTAGAGGTCCGGCCGCTGACTTGACCGGTGATGCAGGAGAAGATCAAATGGATGAGGCCCCATTGATGAGGGGTGGGTATTGCCCAGTTACGGGAATAGTGGGATATCCCCCGCTTTGCTGATATTTCTCTCGCTAGATGCGAGGGGTGGGTCCACGTCGACCACAGAGGGTATTACGTCTTCTACGCTTATCCCTTCAAGTTGGGATTCAAGCTCCCTCTTTCTATGTTGGAGGTCGACTTCTACTACCATTACAGGGTGTGCCCGGGCCAGCTCATTCCATCTCTTTACAAGCTTTTTACAATGTTTATTAAGTATGCGGAGCTGGCTCGAAGGGAGGTTACGTTGCAGCAAGTGCTAACTCTCTACGCCTCCTAGAGAGTCCGTAGTACCATGATTCGGGCGGTCCATCATGGCATGTTGGGTTTGACTACTGAATTAGATGACGAGGTCGACTCTCGCCCTTATGAGCATTTCTTCTAAATAAGGACTGATCATTTGGTGGCGTGCGCTACTTAGTTCCCAGAGATGCGGAACCATGCACGTAGGTCTTTTACTTGTTAAATTTAGCCTTTGGACCCTCCTTACGTCTTGCTCCTATGTTTAACAATTTTTTATGTTAGTAGCTGAAATGTTGCCGGTGGCTTCTCTGCCTGGAATTCGCGAATGGGTCGAGGCCGTGCTGCCTCATACAACAAGGATTTGCACGTGGGCGTCTTTTTGGGAGAGGCATGCCGTAGGCCCGCTGCTGGTGAGAATTTTGACTTTCTTTTTTCTCGTTCTTCTTTTATTCCATTTTCATTTTATTTTCAACTTTGTTTTCCTGTGATCAGGGAGGGCACGCCGTGTGAGGGCTCCTCAACTAGCTTTCCGTAGGCCGGGTGCGACTGCCTGACTCGTCACAAACCGGCGCCGCATCCAGTTCTGATGGCGACGTCGGTTGAATCTTTGGTGGCTCATTCCCCGTCAAAGACTATGCCTCGAGTTGAAGAGTCCTCGGGGGTCGTGCATCCTAGGGTGGAGTCTCCTTTGAATAAGAATGAAGAGGAAGAAGAGAGGTCGCTAGTTAGGCGTAGGGTTCCATTTACGCCGGCTCCTTCGGTGGTGATAAGTTTGTATTCTCCACCATCGGTGGTGGAGGAGAACGTGACGGCATCACCAACTCTTAAGGGCGAACAAACAATGGGGGTTGCCCCGGTTGTCCCAGGCCGTGATGATACCGTCGCTTTGGTGACTAAGTTGATAGTTCCAGTTGTTGAGAGGGGAGGTAGTTCCTCATCAACTGTTTTTGCTGGAGAAACAAGTGCCAATTTGTTGGCGGGAGCAGGAGCCTTAACATCTTGGTCAGCGGAGGGAGGAAGGGGCGTCTCAGGAGGGGAGTACGACTCCGAGTCTGACTTGGATCCTGACGACATCCGCATGTTCCAAGAAGGCCTCACCAACTCGGCGGTGCATGCAGAGGGGCAATTTCGCTATGTTGAGATTCCTACATAGCAGAACTTGCTGCTTCAAGAGGATAACTTAGTGCCAATGTTCGGGGTGTTGTGCTCGGATACTGAAAGCACATCATTAAAGGGCATTACAGATATCGGATTGACGACCGAGGCAGCCGTGATGGGATTTAGGGTACGTATGATGACCTTCTTCCGCTCTCTTCTTGCCTTAGTTCATTTCCCACTTTAATAGTGTTATTTACTTTACAGACTTTTCTTTTGGAGATGGAGGGCATATGCCGAGCCAACGTCCGATCAGGGATCTTTTTGCGAACGCTGGAGAAGTACCGCTGCTACCGGGATCGGTGCCGCGAGATACATGAGCATTTGAGGAATGACCCCCAGAGCCAGGACATGGTTGAGGAGCTGGTGAGGCGAGAGCTTCAAATGCAACAAACCATTGGCCGGGTAAATACCCTCGAGGGGACCGCAAGGAGGGGTGCAGCCGAGAGAGAGCACTAGAGTCAGGTCAGGGCGGTAGAGGCCTCTGAGACTTTGACAAGACAAGTGGTTTATTTGGAGGCTGAGGTCGTTGCCTTGAGGCTGCAAGAAAGGGACGCCTCGTCGAAGGTTGGGATGTTGGAGATGGCGAATCATGTTTGCGAAAGGGAACGGGAGCTAAAGATGGCTGATGCAGCCTTTAGATAGGGGGCGCTAGAGGACCGCATCGACTTCTATGAACGGGACACCCAACCTGCGGTTGATCAGAATATGGCCTTAGAGGATGAGAATCAGCGCTTGAGGGATCAGGCCGCGTCTTCCGACTCGGCCCGTGAGCTATGAACGTTTGCTGAGGCCCAACGTGATATGTATAATAACTTGTGGGAGGCCGGCATCGTCCCTGAGGCTACTTTTGAGAAAGCACGTTAGAGGGCTCGTGAAGCTCGTATTGATTGTGGCTTTGACCCGCTGACGCCGGGGGTTGATGATGTTCATGGTGACGCGGGTGGCGCCGAGTAAAAAGGATTTGTTATGTTCTTTTCCTTGTTTTTGCTTCCATTTGGCCAACTCTTTTTTTTATTTACCGGACTTGGCCGGGTGTAAGCGGGGATGAACCGTTATAAACTTTTGTAAATATATGCAACTTTGTTTTCCTTTATCTGCCTTGCATTCATTTTGTTCTCTTCTTTTTCCCAAGTTATCTTTTGCACGCGTTCATGGGGGGTTTTGCCTCAGAGTTCCTCTGGCAGGAGTGTTAATCCCCCTATGTATTTGGTCATAATGAAGTCAATGGTCTTGGCCATGATGACGTTGATGGCCTTGGCAGGTAGGTGACTTCGACTGTCGTCGAATTTTTTGCTTGCCTTAATCAAACTACTAGATTGGCTGCTAGCCGCGACGGCCTTTTCCATGATTAAATGCTTTTTGCATTACGTTTTCTATTACTTGGTGTGAGCGAGTTGTAGCCATATTTTGGCGATAGCGGCATTTAGCCTTAGTCCAGTTCGGGCGCGATCGAACTACTGGCCGTGGTGGTAAGAATGCGACCTTGTAATTCGACCGAGCCGAACTTTACGTGGCCCGAATCTTAGTTCGAGATAGTCGTACTTACTTGAATAGCGTGGGTGCTTAAATTGTGTTGTCTTCTATTGAAGAAAAGACCTTGCTGCATTCAACTAGTAAAGGTGCTCGACCCGAGTCCTGATTCGAACTCAGTTGAACTCTTTAGATTTTAGGGCGAGGGTGTCTGGCATTATTATTCGAGCGAGATTTAGCTCGTGGGGTTTTGCTAGCAAAGGCGTATGGTCTTTGCCTTGATTTGATCATGGTCGAATTTATAATTTTTGATGGCGAAGGCGCATGGCCTGAGTCCCAGTTCAACTTGTAGTTGAACTTGCAAATTTTGAGGGCGAAGGCGCATGGCCTAAGTCCCTGTTCAACTTGTAGTTGAACTTGTAATATTTGATGGCGAAGACGCATGGCCTGAGTCCCAGTTCAACTTGTAGTTGAACTTGCAAATTTTGAGGGCGAAGGCGCATGGCCTGAGTCCCCACTCCCAGTTCAACTTGTAGTTGAACTTGTAATATTTGATGGCGAAGACGCATGGCCTGAGTCCCAGTTCAACTTGTAGCTGAACTTGTAAATTTTGATGGCGGAGGCACATGGCCTGAGTCCCAATGCAACTTGTAGTTGAACCTTTAATTTTCGATGATGAAGTCGCATGGTCTGAGTCCCAGTTCAACTTGTAGTTGAACTTGTAATTTTTGATGGCGAAGGCGCATGGCCTGTCTTTGTTCAACCGTAGTTGACTTATTGGCGGAGGCCTTGATTTAGCGACGAAGGCACAAAGCCTGAGTCACAGTTCAACTTGTAGTTGAACTTTTACTATTTGATGGCGAAGGCGCATAGCCTGTCTTGGTTCAACCGTAGTTGAACTTATTGGTTAAGACACATAGCCTTGATTTAGCGGCGAAGGCACATATCTTGAGTCTCAGTTCAACTTGTAGTTGAACTTGTAATATTTGATGGCGAAGGCGCATGGCCTGCATCCCAGTTCGACTTGTTGTTGAACTTGTAATTTTTGATGGCGAAGGCTCAAGGCCTGAGTCCCAGTTCGACTTGTAGTTGAACTTGTAATTTTTATGGAGAAGGCGCATGGCCTGAGTCCCAGTTCAACTTGTAGTTGAACTTGTAATTTTTTACGGCGAAGGCGCATGGCCTGAGTCCCAGTTCAACTTGTAGTTGAACTTGTAATTTTTTATGGAGAAGGTGCATGGCCTGAGTCCTAGTTCAACTTATAGTTGAACTTGTAATATTTGATGGCGAAGGTACATGGCCTGTCTTGGTTCAACCGTAGTTGAACTTATTGGCGGAAGCGCACAGCCTTGATTTAGCGGCGAAGGCACATAGCATGAGTTCCAGTTCAGCTTGTAGTTGAACTTGCAAATTCTGAGGGTGAAGGCGCATAGCCTGTCTTGGTTCAACCGTAGTTGAACTTATTGGCGGAGGCACATAGCCTTGATTTAGCGTCGAAGGCATATAGCCTGTCTTGGTTCAACCGTAGTTGAACCTGTTGTTGGGTCTACTTCCCTCGCACGACCCATTGTCCTGGGTATGGGGAGTAATAGATCGATTTGGATTCGAGATCTCGCACCATTCATGCGATGTCTCCTTGATTAGTTTGCGCGGGTTTCCCGCCTATGGTTCTCGTTCCGAGATGCTTTTGTGCCGTTTTTTCGGCGGGATCCTGTATTAAGGATGTGAGGGTACCATATACGTGTTTTCCCCGTGGTGTGGGGGGGCTTATATCTTTATTATTATTCTTCTTCTTGTGTTGTTCTTCTTTTTCTTTTTTTTTTGAAAGCGGAGGGATGAGGGCTTCGAATTCTTGTCGAAACTTTCGGGTTCCCTTTACCCGATGTGCCGCTTTGACTTGTTAGAGTTGGGTTGCTTTCCCTTTCGGGTGTTTTCCTTCCTTTTGGTCCAAGGATGAACTACGTGATTCTGCTATGAAATCCTCACAGATGGCACCAAATTGTTTGGCTCAAAGATATCATGCACTTTATAAGCATAAAACAATCAAAATACTTCAAGAGCCAATCATAGTAGATCGTAATAAATCAAAAGACCGAATAAAAGGAACCAGAAGCAAGTTTTTCTTATTAAGAAGAGATATATGGAGAGCTTTTTATTGATGATATTGATTTGGCATGCCTCTCCATGGAGAGGTTCAGAACCTTACAATGAGATTCTCTCTTTTCTCGAGAATCGTCCAAAAGAAGAAGCAGCCCCCCTTTTTAGGGTTCTTTGTAAGAGTATTTATAGCTGTGAGCTTTGCGAGATAGCATTGGGTGATCGTGACCATGTTGAGAGGGCGCCTTCGTAACGGCGGATAGGCCGTGGCCTGACTGGTCAAATCGGGTAACCATCAGGTATCGTTGTTAATAACTGATTGTACCATTTATTACTCACAAATAGGCTTAAGAATAGATTAGTTTCGTTAGCCATCATGGAGTCGAGTTTCTACCCATACACTTTTATTGGATTGATCAGACAGTTCTTAGGGATAAAATCAGGGATGTCAGGGCGTTTCAAGGCTTAAAGTTGCTTCTAACGTAAACATAAATTATTCCAATATCGTTTGAATACAAGCACTTTTTTATTAAGTACACATAACCTAATGGTCCTAATCATCTGAACCCCAGAGAGCAATTATACGAGTTACCACTATAGGACTTCTTACTGAATGGTTACCATTCTCTTCAACCCAAGTGATAGACCCAACGTTTCTACTCTGATTCTCGTCACCTATATACCGAATTGTCAAAGTATAACTTTGCTTCTCATTTTTCTTCTTGAACACCAGAGTTTTTGGAGACACTGAAACTGTGGAATTCTTTGGAGTTTCTATCTTTACTTTATAAGTTGCTCCGCCTTTACCAACATTTGTAACGGTCCTCCTGAATTTCTGCTCCAACCAGGTGAAGTTGCCCTCGAGGCTGAACGGGTACAAGGCAATGAATGATGGATAATTGAGATCAGCAGATGGACTTGAGCAGTTGTGGTAATTCGCTGACGATCTTGCAAATGTTTTAAATTGCTCTTCTGTGAAATTCATTGAGCATATAAGATTTATGTAATCTTGTGGAGTGGCATCATATACTAGGCCGGGATCAAGAGCTCCGTTCGGATTAACATGCCCTGCTCCCATGTCTAGGGGCGTGGCTACCATGCCATCGTCCTCTCTAATAGGTTTTTGAGTATTATCCAAATGGTTTGCTGTGGTCATCATGGCCGAGCGAATAGCTGAAGGGCTCCATTCAGGATGTGCGCCTTTAAGCATTGCTGCAATTCCAGCAGCATGTGGTGCAGCCATAGATGTGCCTGATTTAAGCTCGTAATCGGTGGTTAAACCTATGTTCGTCCCAATACTTTCTGAAAAGAGATTTGGAGGGACAGCTGCAAGAATCAGTACCCCTGGTGCCATAATGTCTGGCTTTGCGATTCCCAAGTAGCTTCTGGAGGGCCCTCGAGATGAGGTTCCTGCAAGAACTGGGGCTGGTCTTTCTCCATCCACATACGTTTCTTGGAACGTGATGGTTGCCGTTGGAGAAACACTGCTTTTAACGTAATTGATGACTTGTTTCCTTTCCTTTTTGTCAATCACAACTCCTGGGTAGGAAAAAGAAGCAGACCTGAATACTCCTTGATCCTGAGAGATAAAGATGCCTGCTCGAAGTCTTGCTCGAGTGACGTAAAAAAATTGACTGGACAAATCCCAATTATTACCATTACTATCATCACAGATGATGATGGTACGTTCGGGGTCAGGTACTTGTGATAACAACTCATCTGAATTGCAAGCGGCTAGAGTCTTGTTGTAAATCACTAGTGAATCCCTGACAAAAGCTCTTGCAGGAAACAAGCTCCAACCCCTAATTAGTAAGCCATTGCCCAAAGTCAAAGTTCCTGCAAATGTTCGGTCGGTGTATCCTGATGCCACACACAAGATCCATGGAGATCCGTTGCCTAAACTTCCCATGCTTGGACCTCGATTTCCAGCTGAAGCAGAAACTAGCACTCCCTTCATCATAGCTCCAAAAGAAGCAATTGATATTGCATCTTCATACAAGGGAATGAAACGGAACCCAAAAGAAATGGATATCATGTCAACACCGTCTGCAACAGCTTGGTCCATAGCAGCAATTAAATCTGAAGTAAAGGTTCCTTAGTTAAAGCTAAACTTGTAGATAGCTAGCCTAGCTCGTGGCGCAACTCCTCTTGCTGTTCCTGCTGCATATCCAAAATGGGAAACACCTTTTGCAAAGTTCCCAGCAGCAATGGAAGCGCAATGTGAGCCGTGACCATCAGTATCCCTGGCAGAATTCATGGAAATGTTCACAGTTGGATCATTAGCCAAAATTCCCTTATTAAAGTAATTAGCCCCAATAAGTTTTCTGTTGCACAATGAAGTGTTAAATTGTGTACCGAGCTTGCAAATTCCTTTCCACCTTTTGGGGATTTCTGGCATACCATCATCTCGAAAGCTCGCAGATTCGGGCCAGATGCCACCGTCAAGAACACCAATGATCACATCTTGGCCTAAACCAGAAGCAGGCCATAGCCCAGATGAAGGATTGAGCTTGAGAAAATCAGATGTGTAGGTAGTGTGAGGTTCCACAGTTCTATCTTTGTATGCTGAAATGAAACCTGGTGACTTCTTCAAAGCTTCAAGTTCATCTTTGGACAAAACAGCACTGAAGCCATGAAATACATTGTCATAAGAGTAAACAAGTTTTGGAGCAGAGTGGAATCTGTCTACTGATGAAGGAACAGCAGCTTTAATGGAATCAATAGTGGAAGAATGCCAATGATGGTGATCAGCAAAGATATTAGGCATTAAGGATTTATCCAAATGGACGATGTAAGTGGATCTTTGTGCTGTAGCTAACAAACAGAAGACATGAGCAGAAAGAAACCATGAAAGGAAGAGAAGATGAAGACAATAAGATAAACCCATTCTAGATCCCATGTTCACTCACTACAAACTCTACTTAAGCCACCAAACACTCAATTGACTTTATAGGATTGAGCATATGAGATTCCTTTAGCAAACAATTTAGTAAACATAGGCGGCTATTATAAAGTGAACTGTACCAATTAATATAGTAATCAGTTTGTATGTATGTCTAGTTCTCACAGCTAGCTGCTTGAAAAGATCCTTTATGTCAATCTGTCAATTATGGCCCCACTTATCCATTTAATAATTTAATTCAATGTTTAATTTTTTATTTCTTAATTGTTTGTTCTTTAATCTTCACTTTTATGATCTACTGAGACAATGTGATTTTAAGTCAATAATTTTCCAAAGAAAAGCAAAAGATCAGTAGATAATAAAGGATGCTGCTTTCAAGGTTTCCTCCATCATCATATACCTTAGTATATTATAATTGAAGTGCATAAGTTAATTAGTGTTATGAAATCTCCTATTTAAGGTGAATGTCTATAATTAGAGAGATTCTAGAGTTCTATTCTTGGTAGCTAAATCATCCTCCTCCCTATAAATAAAGGGGTCTTCTACCATTGTACTCCACTCCTAACAATCTCTAAGTATCAATGAGAATACTCCTCTCTCTCTATTCTCTCTATTGTTCTTGTTCTTGTATTATTGTTCTTGTCTTTTATATTATTTCATAACACGTTATCAGCACGAGTCTCTAACCAATTGAAATTTTCGATTGTCTTAACTTTTGTTTGTCTAAGGTTTTGCTTCAAAGAAAGAAACGAAAAAAAAAAGAGGCGGACGAAGAGCAATCATCGAAGCTGTTAGCTTCTCACAACTAGAAGCCAATTAAAGTGACTGTAGATATGAGAAATCGACAAGGCCATTCTGTGTAAGAATTTCTATACAGAAAACAAGGAGAGGAAACATTGAAAATATAATTGGTATACCTTAAAGGTAAGTAATTTACTTTTCCCTTTCAAATTCTTGAAATTCTACGATTTGATTTAATATACAAACAAAGTTTGACTATAACTCTAATGGAGTTTGTAGGAAATTATAACCACATGAAGTGGTTAAATCTCTATGCCCTGCCATGATTAAATTCATGTATGATTGTGGGCAAAGAATTAAAAATCCGTCCCATCGAATTTGCTTCATTCCCTTTAGAGAATGTGGAAGCAGTATATGATAAGTCTGAAAGAAGACTAAAATATTACCATGAAGGTATCAATGAATGTGGACGTGGCAAAGAATTCCGTCCAATTGAATTTGCTCCATTCCCTTTAGAGAATGTGGTAGCAGTGTGTGATAAGTCTGAAAGAAGACTAATTACCGTAAAGGTATCAATGGATGTGGACATGGCAATAGACGAAGTTATAATCGTCATTATTGTGGTAATGAGAACAATAAGGATTCTCAAAATAATCTTTCACTTTATGAAAGTAATATTTGACATGAGATTGTGTAAAGCACATGATTATGATCCATTCCCTGAAGTGAATGTGATAATTGTAATAGAGCCCATAAGTATGAACACGCTCTTGATGTAAATTTGTTTTATGTCTGACATTATGAAAAGAAAGTTCGTTGCCCTTGAAATTTCGGGCAAGAACTATATGACATGGGTGTTGGATGCTGAAATCCACTTAGATGCTATGGGTCTTGGAGACGCCATTAAAGACAGAAATAATGCATCCACCCAAAACTATGCTAAGGCCTTGATTTTCTTGCGCCATCACCTTGATGAAGGTTTGAAACTATGCTAAGGCCTTGATTTTCTTGCGCCATCACCTTGATGAAGGTTTGAAACTATGCTAAGGCCTTGATTTTCTTGCGCCATCACCTTGATGAAGGTTTGAAAATTGAATATATCACAGTCAAAGATCCACCTATCTTGTGAGATGGCTTAAAGAAGAGATATGACAACCTGAAGTTGGTCACTCTGCCACAAGCACGATACGATAAGAATCCAAAAGCAAATAGTTTATAAACTATATATTATCGTTGCGGTGGAAACGGGCACTGGTCAAAGGCTTGCCGTATACCATGACATTTGGTTGACCTTTATCAAGCATCTCGAAAGAGTAAACGCCCTGAAACGAATTTTGTCTCTGACGACAACTTTGACATCACCCACTTGGATGTAGCAGACTTCTTTGAGCAACCCGAGGGGAAGATAGACCACCTAATCGGTGATGGATCCGTGATGAAAGAAGATGGAGCTATTTGATTTTATTTTACTTGTTTGTATTAGTGAATGAATAAACTAATAGCCATTAGTATTAGCTCGTATTAGTTAGTTCATGATATAATGTTAGTATTAGTTCTTTAGAATGTATCAATATGCTCAAATATCAATAATATTTTTACTTTCCAGTAGAGGTAATCGACTAACCTGAAAAACTAGTCGGTTATCTCATATTTCGCATAAAAAACTGCAAAACAATCGATTGTCAATGATCAACAATCGATTGTCTTTAAAACAGTGTGATCTGGAATTTTACAAAAACAGTCAACAATCGATTGTCTATGATTAACAATCGATTGTCTTTAAAACAGTGTTGGAATTTTACAAAAACAGTCAACAATCAATTGTCTATGATTAACAATCGATTGTCTTTAAAACAGTGTGTTCTGGAATTTTTCAAAAACAGTCAACAATCGATTGTCAATGTTTAACAATCGATTGTCGTTAGACAGTGTAATCTGGATTTTTCAAAAATCATCCACAATCGATTGTCTATGTCTAACAATCGATTGTCGTTAGACAGTGTAATCTGGAATTTTTCAAAAATCATCCACAATCGATTGTCTATGTCTAACAATCGATTGTCGTTAGACAGTGTGATCCGGAATTTTTCAAAATTAATCAACAATCGATTGTCAATGCTAAATAATCGATTGTGTTAAAACAGTGCTCTGGAATTTTTCAAAACAGCCAACAATCAATTGTCTATGTTTAACAATCGATTGTCTTAAAACAGTGTGATCTGGAAATTTTTCAAAAATTGTCAACAATCGATTGTCTATGTTTAACAATCGATTGTCAATACTCAACAATCGATTGTGTGTGTTTAACAATCGATTGTTTTATGAAAATGCTTAAACTAAAATTTTCAAACTGCATCGTAATCGATTATGGAAAACATATAATCGACTATCTGATTTATTTTAGTCAACTGACATCAGCAGATTTTGAAAATATTATGTGACACAAACGAATTGAACTTATTTATTCATATGTTCGTGTATTTCTTTTATATGTCAAACCATGGGAAGTAAATTGATTGAAGGCTCCGGAAGAGCAACTGTAACTCTGCCCAAAGGCATGACGTTTATCTTAGAGAATGCAATATTCTCCTCCAAGTCTAAGAAGAACTTGTTGAGTTTTAATGATATCAATCGCAATGTTCTCCTCCAAGTCTAAAAGGAACTTGTTGGGTTTTAAAGATATCATTCAAAATGGATATCATATTGAGACAATAGATGAGAATAATCTTGAATTCTTCATGAAAACGAGGCTGCCCATTTCGGTTTGGGTTCACGCCATTTTGCATGCAGCAATGCTAGTTCGTCGGCTGCCCACTTTGGTTTGGGTTCATGCCATTTTGCATGCAGCATTTTAGTGTGTCGGCTGCCCACTTCGGTTTGGGGACACGCCATTTTACATACAGCAATGCTAGTTCATCTCTGACTGACGAATTGACACAAATATTCCCCGTTGCAATTGGTTTTGGGTCATGGACCCAATATATCCCATTTAATAATTTTTGGATGCGCAGTATATGTGCCTTTAGCACCGCCATCCCGCACCAAAATGGGTCTGCAAAGAAGGTTAGGAATATATGTTGAGGTTGAATCGCCCTCCATTATTCGCTACCTCGAAACATTGACAGGAGATTTGTTCACTGCACGATTTGCAGACTGTCAATTTGATGAGACACTTTTCCCAAAATTAGGGGGAGAAGTTGGTGAAACCAAACGGGAAATTTTGTGGAAAAATGCATCATTATCTCATCTTGATCCACACACCTCTATTTGTGAGAAAGAGGCACAAAAGATTATCCATTTGCAAAGAATAGCAAATCAAATGCCTGACGCATTTATAGATTTGAAAAGGATAACAAAATCACATATCCTCGAAGTGAATGTGACAACATTTGATTCACGAATACATATTCATTATTGGAAGAATATGAACATGAAATTGGTATTAAATATACCACACTCACCCCTAGAAGGAGGTTTGAGATGATACCACACTCACCCCTAGAAGGAGGTTTGAGATGATATATGGCATGAATGATCGTTGGTCACGTACCTATTGTACGCCAAAGTATTTTGGAAATATGACTATTAAAGGACAACGATAATGCAAGAAACATATCTTGCATATAAGTTTGACATGACCATAATGGTATAACTTTCTCTTTAAGAAAGATATTCACCACATGGATGTTGATGAATCTGTGGTAGTACAAAATTAATTGAGAGCTCTAGAAGAGCCAATTATTACTATGTTGGAGAAACACAATTGAGTATTGTGCTGTAGTAAGTCTCAAAGAAACTTATCCAGTTTCCAAAGTACACGCGAAAGCGATTGATTATATTGAGACTATAAATAAAGGAAGGCTTTGATATCTCCTATTACTACAACTTGTAGCGGGGTAATTTGCATATGAAAAGCTACCCGCTTTGTTCTCCAGTTTGTACTACACAAAAGAAAGAATGCCACAATAAAGTGGATATCTATTGGTATAAAAACCCATGTCATAATAAACCTGAAGTTTATTGATAAGTGCACATGTCATGGTGTAAATTTAAAGTTTACCAATATTGATAATTTGTTCAGTTAGCATTCGTGTTAGCCATCTCATTTTAAGTATGATGTGCAAATTCACATAGGTGAATATCAAAGAACTAGAAAGTTCTTTACGAATTCTCTTGTATCACTTGTTCTCATTAATGAACTGACCAACTAAAGAATTCGGGTTGATGCCCATAAATTCTGGAAATATCAAAGGTGAATATGGGTCCATTCACCTGCCATGTATACCACATATGATGCATCTATGAAATGGTTCCATGCGCAATTGTTATTGACCCGCAGCCTGGCCGGTGCTTGCGAGGTAAATTGCTCAGTAATCTAACTTCGAGCATAATTTCTAGATTTTCTACTCAAGATAGTTCATCTTGATAAGTTGGTTTATATCAAAGTTGGTTTAGCAAGATAATTATTGAGTGCTTCCACTTAATAGCTAAACTGTTTCTTATGAGAACAAAGTTATATATATCAGTTTGATATACGTTGTGTACGAGAGTATATTATATTCTCCCCTCACAAGTTGTTCAGGGTCAGGAACCAAATAATTTCATCTTATTATTAATGTGCCGTGTATATTGACATGATAATGCACAAAGATGATTTCCCAAAGTTGAGGAAACAAGTTAGCTTTACTAACATGAGGGGGAGACATGATAAACACTTGAGAAAAGGTTACATGGGATGAATTATCATTTGTATATGTATATCCCCGAATATCATGATATGAACCTGAAGTTCATAAAAGGGATAATTCAATTGTAACATATTGCAAAGCATGCTATACGCATTTGCTGACCCCAAAGAAAGTAACTAAATGGAAGAGATACAATTCAAGAAGAATTGATTCCATATGAAAGACATGTAGTTTTGAACCTATAGTTCAAATGCTTGAAAGTTTAAAGTCAAAGGTATGTATAATCAGTTTTCGATATCTTATTTGTCTAGCATGACATGGAAAACTTGATATGCATCTAAAGTCTATTATATGGCTTATATGACTTAACTTGAAAGATTTAAGTTGCTTGAAGCATATGCAATTCTTGGTCCTGAAGTACCACATTCTTAGTACAATTTGTGTACATATGTATCTTGCTATAACTATAAGCATGATGGCATTGATAATGCATCTATGGAGATATTGAAGAGTTATTCCACGACATTATATGAAGATGTTCATATCTATCAAGAATGATGATTTTAAGGTGCGGAATATTTGTTCAAGTCAATTTGGTTGATTTATTTATCAAATCTCTACCAAAGATCGTTTTGAAGATGATGCACAAGATTGGAATGCAAATGCTCAAGGATATAAATTGATGTTCTTATTAGGGGGAGTTAATGCGCGTTGCACTCTTTTTCCCTTACAAGGTTTTGTCCCATTGGGTTTTCCTTGCGAGGTTTTTAACGAGGCAACCAATAGGCAAATATTCAAACATGTGTACTCTTTTTCCTTTCTTTAATTTTTCCCATTGGGTTTTGGTTTTAAAGTTTTAACGAGGCACATTGTTGAATAGACATTCAAGGGGGAGTGTTATGAAATCTCCTATTTAAGGTGAATGTCTATAATTAGAGAGATTCTAGAGTTCTATTCTTGGTAGCTAAATCATCCTCCTCCCTATAAATAAAGGGGTCTTCTACCATTGTACTCCACTCCTAACAATCTCTAAGTATCAATGAGAATACTCCTCTCTCTCTATTCTCTCTATTGTTCTTGTTCTTGTATTATTATTCTTGTCTTTTATATTATTTCATAACAATTAGGATATTAAAAAAGAAAAAATATATATATATATCCTCACTCCCCTAGGACATTAATAAGAGGGGCTAGGGCCATATATCAATTTTATGGTCCCCAGTATGATAAATGACTCAAAATCAATCATGGAATGATCGGCAGTGGCGTGGGGTGGGATGCGGCTGATTATTCGACTCAATCTTATGGACACTATCCGTATAATTATTGTTTTTACAAAAGAATCAAAAAGGCTGACTATTCAACTCAACCTTACGGACGGACACCATCCGTATAATTTTTGTTGTTACAAAAGAATCGAACAAAAAAAATATCTAATGTAGAAGAGGAAAGAAAAATAATTTGTTCCTCTAACCAAACAAGAAATGGGCTCAGAATATAAAATCAACACATCAAACTATCAGAACACTGAATTCTCAAATTTTATTGAAAGTTAAGTCACTAATTACTCTCTCCGTCTCATATTATTTCTCTTTACACGCCCTTTAAAAAATATAAAATAAAATAAAAACTAATTATTTTATTCTTATTTATGTCTTAAAATATAATCTCTCTTTATTTAATACTTATTCATAATTAAGGTATTTGTAGCCTTGAAGAACAATTAATATTAAGGGTTGAATAGAAAAAAATAATTAATTTACTCCTTAACTTCTAAAAATGACAAAATAATTTGAGACTAACTATTTTTAGAAATCACGATACATAATTTGAGACGGAAGAAGTATATGCATATTTCAAGAGAACGATATAAAATGATAGTCCAATTGAGAAATATCAGTAATACAATGCTGGCCAATAGTAGACAAGATAACACAGAAAATCAATTGCTGGACATCAAGACTCCTATCTTATGCAGGTAGGCTCTAGTTGATCAGGACAGTGTTATTTGGAATGCAATCGTACTGGTCCCAAATTTTCCTGCTTCCAAAAAGGTAATGAAGATGATTGAAGCAATATGCAGATCCTTTCTGTGGACGGGTGCAGCAAATGTGTCCAAAAAGGCATTAGTCGCATGGGAAACTATAGCTAGAGCATATGGGAGTGCTTTTTCTTTAAATAGTAATTTCATTTCATCAATGATCAAAATGTTACAGAGTTTTTCCAGTAGCCGCTGACTAGCTACTGTTTAAAACCAGTCTAAAATGAAAAACACTCCCATATGCTCTATATACATTAAATCAAGACAAACATATAATGCTTCCCTTCTTTTTCCTACGGGTAGTGATCCAGTCTTTGCAAAACATCCTTCCAGTGTTTAAGAGAGGTTCCCTGAATGTGCACATGAACTGCTATCTCTTTGCATGTATCCTTCACAACTGAGCTTCCGCCTTGGAATCTAATCTTGTTCCTTTCCCGCCACAGACGGTATACTAACATTCCAAACACACTGGGGGTTATTTCAGCATGTCCATTTTTCCTTTTTGCAATGTTGCTAATCCACTCGACTTCACTGTTCCAATCGCAAATGGTTCTCTAGTATCCCAGCCATACGAGCAGTCTATTCCATAGCCCCCAAGATATCGGGCAAGCAAAAAAAAGGTGGTCAAAAGATTCATCTACTTGCTTGCAGAATACACATTGTTGAGGAATCTGTATCCCAATAAGCATTAGCCTCTCCACTGTTGCCAGTCTTCTGCGCAGTGCTAGCCAAACGATAAATTTGAATCTTGGGTGTAGTTTTGGCTGCAATACTATGCTTTTCCATTGTACTTTAGGGGTTTGAGGGAGCTGGAGTCTGTAGAGTTTGTTTATGTTGAACAGTTCTCCCATCTGTAGCTGGATCAATCGACATTTCAGGTTCCCCTGTATACCCTGGGTATTTGCTATCATTGATCTGGTCTCAAAAATCTTTCTCACAGCCCAAGCAGTTGTTTTAGGAGTAGGTACATCCTCTATGGCATTATTCTTAATGTAGTACGTGTGCATCCATTTGATCCACAGGCTGTCCTTCTTCATTCTTACTGCCCACAGATGCTTTGCTACAGCTGCCTTATTCCAGATTATTATGTTCAAAACATTTAGGCCGCCAGCACTATATGGTAGACATATAGTTTCCCATGCGACTAATGCCTTTTTGGATACATTTGCTGCACCCATCCACAGAAAGGATCTGCATATTGCTTCGATCATCTTCATTACCTTTTTTGGAAGCAGGAAAATTTGGGACTAGTACGATTGCATTCCAAATAACACTGTCCTGATCAACTGGAGCCTACCGATAGGAGTCTTGATGTCCAGCAATTGATTTTCTGTGTTATCTTCTCTACTATTGGCCAGCATTATATAACTGACATTTCTCAATTGGAATGTCAAACAATAAATGTCTTATTTGGGAAACGTGATGGACCAAACACCACTAGAAATAAACTACGATAATTCACTGCAGACATTGAACATCACAGAATACTCTTCCTGAAATGCACTCATTGCAATGCAATCTCTCATTTCTATTGCCAAATCAACAACAACTACCCAGTATAGTCTCACAGAGTGGGGTCTGGGGAGGGTAATATGTAGACGAGCCTTACCCCTACCCGAAAGGGCAGAGAGACTGTTTCCAATCGACCCTCGGCTCAGTGAAGGAAAGGAACAACAAAAACAACAACAAAAGAGCATTAGTAGCTTCAGCAGAAATAGCGTAAAATAATTATCTAAATATAAGAACCATAAATAAAATAGCATGCAATAATATCGGACAGTAACTACCATAAATACACTTAAATCAAAAGAAATGTCTTGAGACTTGCTCCAAATGATCTTCATCTATCCTCCTTCCATAGTTCTTAGTCTACAAGAATAGCTCAACTATATAACCAATCACTAATAAGAAAACACCGTTATGTTAAATAAGTTGCCCAGTAAACAGAACCTAGATGTTGCAAAGTAAATTAAATATATTGTTCAGGTCAATGCGACCTGTAGGAGGAGTCAAAAGCTGTACTAGTAGAACTAATTGTTGTCATCAAGTGGTAGAGGTTGAACATAGCTCAAGACTTCGAAAATGGTTAGCTCACTGTGTTGTGACACTTTTGGCAAGATTGCGAGGTTGATCAACATTGTGTCCACGCAGTACAGTCAGATGATAGGCCAATAACTGAGCAGGACAGAGACGACAAACAAAAGAGAATAAGTAAGCTGGCTGTAAAATCTCAAACAGAAGATAAGCTTACTGGAGCAAAAGAAAAGCTGCTGCGCAGCAACTATCATGATTCATGATGTTTCACTTAATTTACCAACATCCCAGCAAATTCTGCTAGGCCACTAAATGATCAGTGCATCGAGTGAAGGGAAGTGAGGGAAAAAAAGGAGGGGGTGAGGGGGGTTGAACTTAGAAGAAGATGAAAAATGCAGGTTACGGTATAAGCTATGCCAGTCTATCATATTGCATATGAACTTAAGTGGTTCTTGGCCCCTAGCAGCCTTTCACAAAATAACACAAAATTTACATAATACGAAGCTGTGATCAAGTGAGCGGTAAAGATTGAGAGAAATTTTGCCTACTTATTGAATTCAGTGGTTTAAAGGTAGAAATCAGAGCAAGTAGATGATTAAGAGAGAGAGAGAGAGAGATGAGAGCAAATTCTGTGCAGCTGCCAATCTTGTGTGGCAAAATAATACACATAGTATTAGAACAATAGAAACCACAAAATGGAAAATTTATGATCTTGGCACCTTAGTTTCGGTCCTGCTATATAATACTATGTTAACAAGCGCTTTAGTGTTTATATTGAAGGGACCTGATAAGTTCTCATGGTTTGAATCATTGGAGATGTGATCAAACCAACTCAAAAGAATTTAAAACTACTATATAATTGTAGATGCTATTTCCAGTTGAATGAATACTCAACTTTACACGGTAACGTTAGATAAGTGCTCGCTAGTCTTATTTGACTATACTGCACACTTATTATTTGTAACAGCCTAATAGGCAACCAAAAGAACCCCACTTTAAGGACTTCAAATTTATGGTCTTAGTTTAAAGGTCTATCTAGATATAAACATCTTTAGCTTGCATCTTGAACCAGTCATTATGGCCATATAGTGCTCTTTTCATTTTATTCAGTGGCTGAGGCACATAGAGGTAGTTTTGCTTTTGTTTGTTGGAAAATTACATTTAACAAACATGCATCAATTTTGTCACTGAAAATAGGACTAGAGTAACCTAATAAAAGATGTCCAAGGAGTGCCACAGATTGAACATGTAAAATGAGAGGCAAGCATATCGCAAGTTAAATGCATTAATGAAAACCATCACCCAGCCATCAAAGGAATAGGAAATTTATGTTACAAATCAAATAGACAAGACATGACGTTGCTCAACAACCCTATTTGTTAATATATAATTGATTCACATTGAAAAATGTTCACAAAAAATTGACATACTGCTAGTTTTCAAGTCGTATTCCTATTATATTCCGGGCCAACTAGAGGCCAACAAGGCTGAAAATATTTATCCCAAATGAATGAAAAGATGCAGAGTTCATATGCACGTCTCGCTAACAGATTTATGAGACAACACCAAAATGCCTTACATGTTGTCTACCGAAACGTTGGGTAATCCAGTTCACGGATGCAGTCCAAAACTTATGAAAGCGCAGACATATTGGCACAGAATCCTGATACCACAATCCCTGGTGAGGAAGTAGATATGTGTACAATCTACTAATCCAGCTAGGAGATGTATGTCAAGCCGTATAATGCCAGCAGTTTAATTTCCACGATTACACAGGAAATTGCAGCTTTGGAGCAACAGTAAAGTTGCCTCCCTGTGATCTATAGGTCACGGGTTCGAGCCGTGGAATCAACTACTGATGCTTGCGTCAGGGTAGGCTGCCTACATATACACCATTGGGTTGCGGCCCTTCCTCGAACCTTGTGCGAATGCGGGAAGCTTTGTGCACCGGGCTGCCCCTCTTTAAGGGAATTGCAGCTTTAGCTTAAACTGAATTATGTGAACAGACAAATCTAAAATCTTAAGCTATTAGAGCGTTGACATAATTATTTATCTATTCTAGGTCTGCAACAAGTCCCTTGCGTGAATGCTTGATTCTTTTTTTAGGCCAAGCATGTGGCAGTATTTCGTAAATGGTGTTGGCGAGACCCCAAACATCCTCTATCTGTTCTGGTATCATTTTAAATTGTGTGAACAGCCTCGATTAAAAGCTTAAATTGTTAGAGAGTTTGCCCATTATATTTATTAATTTTGGGTTTGCAATAGCTTTTGTATCACCAGGAAACAAACTTTTCCAGATTCCCACTTTTTCAACAAACTTACCCAAATGCACACACAGATCCAAGATAAAATAAATTCTACAAAGAAAGGGCTAGATAGAAACAGTACATGTAACAACAACAACAACAACCCAGTATAATCCCACTTGGTGGGGTCTGGGGAGGGTAGTGTGTACGCAGACCTTACCCCTACCCTTGGGTAGAGAGGCTGTTTCCAGAACTTTCCACCTTGCTCTTGGGGAGACTCGAACTCACAACCTCTCAGTTGGAAGTGGGGGTTGCTTACCATCAGAGCAACCCCTCTTGTCATGTACCATTAGAAACAGTACATGTATTCGCAACAAAAATGATTTTGACGAAAAATAATGCCGATACTGTTTAGTTGCCACCCAATAGTCACTAGAAGTTATTATTTCACTGAATTATGAGCCTAAGCAGAGTATGAACATTACCTGTAATGGAACTACATTGATTACGGGCTGCAAACAGTCCGTAACCTGTGGAACTTCAATAACTCGACATGATCCACCAACAGAAACAGATGCTGCATCTCCTTCTGTACACATCACTATCAGTCGACCTTTCCGTGCATGAAGTTGTTGAATGACCGATTGTTGTTTGCTGCACACCAACCAATTTTTTAAACGACTGGCATTCACAGTCATGAAACTCTCATTATTAATTAAAGACTAACCTAAAACAAGCATCACGGGTGGCGATTACTACAATAGGGAGATTTTCATCAACCAAAGCCAAGGGACCATGTTTCATCTCTCCAGCAAGTATTCCTTCACTGTGCATGAGTGCCACCTCCTTTACCTTCAAAGCACCTTCAAGAGCTGTTGCATAGTTGTAACCTCTTCCAAAAACAAGAAGTGATTGCTCAGCAATTAGCAGCTTGGCAAGATCCTTCATTTCTTCATCAAGCTTGAGCACCTCTTTCACTTTGCCTGAAATTCATGTATAACATAGCCAAAAAAGGATATACTAGAACCATGAGCATCCCATGACATTTAGGGATAAATAGAAACAACAATGTTAGCACCAAATGACAACTTACTGGGCAAGTCAAATAGACCATCAATTATTGCTTCTCGTCTTGCTTGATTTGAGAGTGTATCACCTCCAATAGCAAGAGCCAACATGGCCATCACAACAATTTGGCTCGTGTATGCCTGTTGATCAAGGAGGTAATTGAGAAGTCAACACTAAAAGTGACCAATAAAATTCAAGAAACCACGAGTACCTACCTTAGTACTTGCAACTCCAATCTCACAGCCCGCATTTATGTGAACACCACAGTGAGTGTGCCTAGCAATTGCGCTACCAACAGTATTTGTAATGCCAACACATAATGCGCCATTTTCCAGAGCATACTCTAATGCAAGCAAAGTGTCAGCAGTTTCTCCTGATTGACTAACAAAGACAGCTGTATCTTCTCTATATATCGGCCCTTGTCTGTCCACTAAATCACTGGCAATCTCCATGGTTACAGGAATACCTAAATTTGAGAAATAAAACTAGTGAGACCAAAGCTACTCTAGGATCTACCTTTTGTCTGTCGCAATAGAGATCAAAACAACTTTATTAGAAGTTTAAACAACTAACCAGAAAGCTCTTCCAAAATGGATCTTGCAGCAAGAGCTGCATTGTAACTTGTGCCACACCCAATAAAAAGAATTCTCCTGCTTCTTCTTATGGTTTTGAGGTGATCCTTCAGGCCCCCTAAAAGCAGAGTCTTTGCTTTACATGATCCTCCACGTATTAGTCTCCCTCGCATTGTAGTAGTTAGAGATTCTGGTTGCTCATGAATTTCTTTTTGCATGTAGTGCTCATATTTTCCTTTGTTTATCTGCTCGACCTCCATTTCCAAAATGGATAAGGCACGCTGAACAGAAGCAGGTCTACTAAGAGTACCACCATGATTATTCTTAGCCTGGTCAAATTTGTAAATTGACACACCTCCGTCCTGATTCATCAGAAAGCAAAAGTTGTAGAATCCGACTCTAGAAATGAAGAGGGAAGAAAAGGTCATGTGCATGTTATAGATTGATGATTAAATGCCTCGCCCATTCAAAATGCATTTAGGCCCTTCATGGCAATGTGGAAGAACAGCTTGCTTGTAAAATATTTCATGAAGATTCCCACATATGCTGCAACAATCTAAATAGATATTAGCCATAGATTCCAATAGGTCTAAACCCACTGAACCCATGTTCTAGATGGAAAATTGTGGCCCTAAAAACCACGTGAGCCATAGTTCACCAGGTCATGGATGTGCTTCCCGATTGTTGCCCCACTTTTAAGTATCAGAATGCACCAAATGCTCATAAACCCTGATTACCACATCTTATTCAATCTTTTATGACTGTGCAATCTTAACATCCACATTTCTAGTAAATTCATATTCTGGGTGTATTGGACCATAGAAATTTCATATTACTCCCATAGACTTACATTTCACTTGGAATTTCCATAGTAAATTCATGATTAGTCTCTCAACTAGTCTATAGTATCGTATAACACTCCTCTAGAACTCCATTTCTGCCATTCTGTTTCAATTCTATGAGTTACATCTATCATGTTTTTCTCCTAAAAGACTTCCCAATCTATGAATTGAGGGAATTTAAGAGAAAATATTAGAATTAGAATGAAATGGGGTCAAATTGAGTGGAATGGATATCAAGGATTATATAGCCAACACCGAACTAGATTGGAATTGGGGAGTAGGTTTTGTTGTTAAGTGATGATCTTCTGTAGCTTACTGCTTATCTTACCTCATATTCGCTGCTAACATTCACTGTTTATGCAATTCATTACAATCTGTCCAAGTCCCCAAACAGATTCAAAATACCATTTTTCTCCTAAGTTATCAACCCCAATTTAGCCATTACTCCTTCTCTTTCATCTGTATAAAATTTAGTCCTCGAAGGAGCTTTTCCCTTCAAGTTAAATAGTTCTTGGTGCAGAAATTATAAAGAAGATTCTGCATCATTATCCTACCTCATCACACAAAATAATAAGATACTCCTTGCCTCCTCATAACTCTTAATTCCAGCAATATTGGTCTAATAACACAATCCTTTCCCCGTGACACTTTAAATGAAGCATCAAAAATCTATGTTACATGAACTCAGGCACCCATACATCTCCAGTACACATATACCCAGCTTTTTGCTGGTGCGAGTATGGGTAAGTATCGAGCATGTGTCTCTAGCTTTTAGCAACTTTTAAGTGTGTCTTGGAGGAGTCGCTCAACCCATTACCCGTATGAATCATTAAAAACTAAAGAAAAGGGTCCACATAATGTCGTCGCCAACCCACTCCATACAAGTCAAGAAATCCGACTATGGTTTGTGTAACAAGTTCAAGTAAATCCCTTTTTTATCTGGGATAACAAAAGAAGAAGAAAACAGAGAGAGAGAGAGAGAGAGAGAGAGAGAGAGAAAGAGAGAGAGAGAGAGAGAGAGAGAGAGAGAGAGAGAGAAAGAGAGAGTCATGCAGCCTTGTAAATGAGAGCGATGAAGAAGGGTGTAATTTACAGAGAGATTATAACAACAACAATACTAAATAGAAAAGAACCTTCTAAATAATTTCAGTTCCATATGCATCTTCGAAGAACCAACAAAGATTAAGCGTGTATGGTCTTCAGAATGAAGAGGTGCTATATTACTAAAGAGAAGCTGCTCAAGTTAGAAGGAGAGAGTATTTAAAGACTTAACATTAGCTTAGTAGTCATGCACTCCATTTTTAATGGCAGATAGCTTCATAACGAGAAATAAAACAACTTTTAATCAGTATATTTGTATGGAGAAATTAGCAATAAGGGAGTACCTTGATGTGAACAACTTCACCATCCTCAATTACCAAGACCTTTTTGGTATGTTCAACCAAAGCATTAGCATCACTGGACAAGAATAATTCCTTCGGTTGCCCATTGCTTGAAGGAAATTTAGCATCACCAAATGATGATTCTGCGGAGGCCTCTTCTTCTAAATCCTGGAATCAAAGAATTTTAGACACTTGTTAACTTGGGAACCTATGGATTGCACGAAAAAGTAAATTTCTTCTGGTGACCATTTTGGTGAAAATCCATCCCTATATGAATGTAAAATCCTAATCCAATACAGCTCTACGTTACGGAACAATAGGATGATAGCCTAATCTAAGATAAATCAAACCTGGATACCAGTTTGTACATATAGAAGTTGATATAAATATTTTTATACTACTGGATGATGTTAATTCTTTTTTATTATTGAATTGTCACACACCATTCTTGCAGTCCTGTGGTTAAAAGGCAGGAACATGATAAACTGGATTTCTACTGGTAAAATGTGGGACTGATACAAAGCTATAAACAAACTTGTGAAAATCAGACTAGACTCTATTTTTATGTGATAATCCAAAGAAATTTAGCATTTCCTTCATGGTTGAACAAAATAAGAGGGTAGCGACTGCATAAAAGACGCAAGAGCCAAGCCTTTAATGATTCGACAAGCAAAGAATAATGCATCTTTCTTGTAAACAGAAAGTCTATTAAAAGGAATCTAAAGATTTAAAGCATGTACATATCAGATTCATCCAAAGTACAGGTTAACTTACTTTTACACCAAGAAGAAGAGGACTACCACGCTTGCAAGCAATTAATTCATCTGGGTAATGTCGACTTTTAAATATGAGGGCATAGGCTCCTTCCAGATGCCTAATTACCTCAAGCACAACTTGACTGAATGTCACGCTCTGGTCACCTGAGACGACAGTCTAACAGTTATTCTACTGGAAACTATATTATGCTTTAAGCGGAAAAAGGTCAAAAAGAAAAAAAAAACTAAACTGGAAAAGACGTTCCAGAATATCCAGCAAAAATATTGAAGGAGAAGTTAGCTGAAATGCAACTGATTCATTTATCAAATAAGACAAACAAAGGTCTTAGAAGTTATTCAGTCATCAGTTGTGGACTTGTGTCAGAAGAAAAGCTTCTCAAATTCCCAACTAGCTAACAGACAACTCCTACAGGCGAATAAATCAACAAACAGAGTATATACTGACTTGACAGAAAAGGGTTGATCAAGAAGAAGCAAAGAGTTGTTGAGTTGTCCCACATCGGAGGGATTTGAGGTCCTTGGTCTCCTTATATGGCTTGGGCAATCCTCACCCCAAAAGCTAGCTTTTGGGGTTGAGTTAGGCACAAGGTCCATTCTTATCATGGTATCAGAGCCAGGCCCATCCCAATTATTGTTACCGATGTTGGGCCCCCATTTATGTTCTCCACGCTCCAGAGATCTGGGCGTGAGGGGGGTGTTGAGTTGTCCCACATCGGAGGGATTTGAGGTCCTTGGTCTCCTTATATTGCTTGGGCAATCCTCACCTCATAAGCTAGCTTTTGGGGTTGAGTTAGGCCCAAGGTCCATTCTTATCAAGAGTAATATATTTATCGTTGACGCATTGAGGTGACGATAGATGAAATAAATCTGGGAAGACTAACTGTTGGAGAAAGCCAAAATAAGTGAAATCATTGAAATGACGGGCCCAATGTTACAAGAGATCAGAATTAGAAAACGAAGATATTACAGCAATCTAATTCTGGCTAACATGAAGAATAAAAAATATAGATGAGTTACTTAGCAAAAGGAAAAATAGTTTAAACTGATATCGTATCTGGTCAATGATTACTGTCCAGTTTAATACATAAATTTGAATGCTAGAAGAATTAAATTGTCATTAACAGAAAATATCGACTAAATCAAGATGGACAAAGTGTAATTAAAAAATGAAAAGAAAAAGAAGATGGAGAATGGGCATCCCGATGCACAAAGCATCCCGCATTTACGTAGGGTTCGGGAAAAGGCCGCACCCCAAGGAGGTATTCTGTAGGCAGCCTACCCGATGCAAGCATCATGGCTGATTCCACAACTCGAACCCATGACCTATAGGTTACACAGAGACAACTTGACCGTTGCTCCAAGGCTCCTCTTCTAAAATGAATATGAAGCCCAGTAAAATTTGGGGCAGAAAGAGTTAATAACTAAATCAATCACACATTGCAAGATCTCTCTCTCTCTCTGACAAAATTTATTCTATAGCTATGAAAAGTTTTGACTAACGAGGAGGTAAGAAAAAAGATTCAAATATAGTGAGATTACTTTAGAGAGGTGCCACTGATGATAGGCTATAATTACGTATTTTATTCGATTATTATACTCTAATTTACTGCACTTTAGTTGAGCTTACGCTTTAATCGCTAGTGTTTTGCACAAACGGTGTGTTCTATGACTTGTAGGAGTGATTTCGAGCTATATCGATGTTATGGAATGAATTCAAGTGATTTGGAGCTTTGAGGTCTGAGTAAAACCCCAAGGAATTAAGCCGAGATCATATTCGGGGATCAACGGATGATAAAAAACAAAACGTAGACTCGAGTAGGCATATTGCGCATTGTTTAGTAAAATGCACATAACTTTTGCTCAGAACTCCATTTGGGCACCACAATATATGGTTGGAAAGCTAACTCAAAGGGCTACAACTTTCATGTTTTACATTTTTTAAAATTTCAAACGGAACAGGGTGAAAAGCGCAGTTGAAATCGTAAACCGTGGCAGAACACTGTTGCATATTCTGAAGGCCACTCTGGCCGCGGTCCTGGCGTAACCATGGTAGGACCGCGGCAGAACGCGTAAATTTTAGGGACCAAAGTGCAAAACACGGGATTTTAAGTCCTAAACCCTATATTAAATGAAGGAGGTCGGCCAAAACAAGAAGAGAAAGATTTTTGGGAAGTGAAAACATTAGAAGGAAGGGCAAGCGGCAAGGAGAATCATTGGGCATCAATCTTTAACCTTCTTCTTTGTTCTTTTACCTTTGAATATGAATTCTTTTGTGATTTTTGTTATTTTCATGAGTAGTTAACTTTTCTAATCTAAGATTTTGGGTGAAACCCATTGCGGATGAATTGGTTGTTAAATTAATATAGTTTCGAGTTGGTTGTTAATCTTTATTTGTTCAACTACGTTTTGATTTTGGTTAATTGAAAGGAACCTCAATTAGATGTTCCTATTTATTATGTATATGCATTTCCTTGAGAGAGAGTGCATATTTAGGTAGTTATTTGAACAACATCACTCCCGGAGTATAGGCGAGAGCCATAACCAAGGGTTTAGAGGTTGGATTAGAGATAACGATACATCGGGTGCGATCTAAGTGAACTGTAATGTGAATCTAGCTAGCGTAGCTTGAGACAGTGCGTCTAGTAAATTATCATAATTACTTGAGAGAGATTTATGATAGCCGGAGAGTTCATGATTGATAGAGGAAACTAAGCCACAGCTATAAGAAATATACAACCAAAGAAATCAACAACGGGGGAAACCCTTACCTTAGACCTTTATTCCAATTGTTTACAATTCAACAATAGTTAGTTTTCAGTTGTTTATTTATTTTCAGTTTTAGAAAATTGTTCAAACTTGTATTCTTAGTGATATTAAACAGATATAGCTAAGTCTTAGTTCTCTGTGGAATTCTACTATGGACTTTTACACCGGATTATATTTACAGTGACCGCTTATCCTTTTTAGGACTAGATTTGGGCGTGATCAAATTTTGGTGTCGTTGCCGGGGAACTAACGGTGTAGTTGTAGCTGTATATATTGTCAGGTTACGAGTTTGAACTTTTATTTTATTTTTTTTATTTTTTATTTTTTTATAACTGTTGATTTGAGAAACATGACATCTTGAAATTATGGGAATTTAGGTGTAAATAATTCTAGTATTGATCTCCATACATAATGTGAATGAAACCACCCGTGGCAAAATTTCGAAAAGCAAATGTATTGGAAGGACCAAGCTTGAAAGAAGTCTGAGTACCCCATGAGTTGTTAGTGCTTCGGCCTTTGGCCTACCAAGGAATCTCTTTTACCCTTTTATTAGTGTATGTATTAGGAACAATGCACAATTTTAAGTGTGGAGTGAGGAGATTGTCTAGATGACTTTCTATTCTATTTAGTTGTGTTAGTTTTGAATAATTTTTATTTAAAATAGAAAAGATTGGACTTTTTCCCGATGATGGATCTACTAGATAATTTTCTGGAGGGATTTAAGTCTAAAGAAAAAAAAACATAAAGATTTTCTATTATTAGGTAGTGTAGCAATTCCCCCTTGGTTTTTCTTTAAACCACGGTTCTTTTTCAAGGGTTTTATTTGAACAGGGTGTAGTTAATTTTTTTTTTTTGAGTAGTAGCCATTGTGTTGTGTTTTGAAGTGAAGCAATATCTCTTGACTTTGTTATTCCTTGAGAATAGTGAGTGCTTTGGTTGTGACGCTTAAGCTCAGCTTTTGACTCTTGTATTAGTACCTTAAATTGTGTGTTCTTAACTTTGCTTAACTGCTTTGACTAGAGTGTCTATGTATCCAATCCTGAGTGAGTTATGTGACGTGTGTGTAAGGTTTTGCGTTATTCAGTGCATTGCATTTGATGCCTAGAACTTGCCCTGTGTGTTTGCAAAGCAAAGTAGTAGTTTTTTAGTCTTGGAAGTGACATAGACGTTCCTTTGTGGAGCTAGATATGTATATTTTACCCACCTAATTGTTATGTATCGTAGTTAACCCCTTTGAGCCTCTAATCTTGTTTCTTTGGCAACCACATTACAAGCCTTACCCATTTGTTGGAATTAACCATCTATTGAACCATTGTAACCTCTCATGAGCACTTGAATTGTATATAAACTTTGTAAAAGTTAAAGTGTGAGGTGGTTGGTTTGGCTTTCCGAGTGGAACTAATAAAATAAGGAGAAAGGTGCACTGATTTGAAAAAAACAAAAAGAGCCACTTGAATTGAAAAAGAAAAGAAAAAATAGTTGTATGGTTGTAAAAAAAAAAAGAATCCTTGATAAGTGGTGACTCTTGACGTAAGTGTGCTTAAAGAAGAATGGGGTAATTTACATTGATGTGAAGGTGGAATTTTGGTTTGACATAAGTATGGGGTTTAAATGTTAAAGTATATGTATTAAAGTGCTTAGGGAGGTGTAGTCACTCTTATATCTAAATGTATCCTACCCGTCCCACAGCCTACATTACAACCAAACAAAGTCCTAACTAATCCTAGATTGAATGAGCTCGATAAGTGGAGTAGCACACTACGGGCAAGCTTATGGTGCATCTTTTATGGCATATGAATGTTATTTCTGAGAGTGAGTGAATTCTTTCTATCTTGAGTTCCTAAGTGTTCTTAAATTTCATTGTGTGGAACTACTCTCTTTTATTGTGTGAGAGCACTTGATTCATGAAGGAAAGGTAATGTCAGTGACCTCTATGTTAGAGTAAGTAGGTGAGTTGTGAATAATGCATGGTACTTGTGAGTCAAATCTTGAGGTCAAGATGTTACACTTTTATGTTTAGTCTTTTTTAAATATTCTTGGTATGATGAGTTAAGAAAATTGCTTAAAAAGATCGTGTCTATATAAAGTGTAGTTTGATTGCTCGAGGACGAGCAATGGTTTAAGTGTGGGGTATTGATGATAGGCTATAATTACATAGTTTAGTCGAATATTATTCTCTAACTTACTGCACGTTAGTTGAGTTTGCGCTTTAATCGCTAGTGTTTTCCACAAACGGTGTGTTTTATGCCTTGTAGGAGTGATTCCAAGCTACATAGAAGTTATGAAATGAATTCAAGTGATTTGGAGCTTTGAAGTCCGAGTAAAAGCCCAAGGAATTAAGCCGGGATCGTATTCGGGGATCAACGGATGATAAAACAACAAAACGAAGATTCGAGTAGGCATATTGTGTACTGTCTAGTAAAATGCACATAACTTTTGCACAGAACTCCATTTGAGCTCCACAATATATGGTTGAAAAGCTAACTCAAAGAGCTACAACTTTTATGTTTTATATTTTTCAAATTCCAAATGGAACAGGGTGAAAAATGCAGTCGAAATCGTAACCGCGGCAGAACACTGCTGCAGATTGTGAAGGCCACTCTGGCCGCGGCCCTAGCGTAACCGCGGCAGGACGCATAAATTTCAGGGACCAAAGTGCAAAACACAGGATTTTAAGCCCTAAACCCTATATTAAACGAAGAAGGCCGGCCAAAACAAGAAGAGAAGGATTTTTGGGTAGTGAAATACATCAGAAGGAAGGGGAAGAGTCAAGGAGAATCATTGGGCATCAATCTTTAACCTTCTTCTTTGTTCTTTTACCTTTGAATATGAATTCTTTTGTGATTTTTGTTATTTTCATGAGCAGCTAACTTTTCTAATCTAAGGTTTTGGGTGAAACTCGTTGCGGATGAATTGGTTGTTAAATTAATATAGTTTCGAGTTGGTTTTTAATCTCTATTTGTTCAACTACGTTTTGATTTTGGTTAACTGAAAGGATCCACAATTAGTCGTTCCTATTTATTATGTATCTATTTGAGAGAGAGTGCATATTTAGATAGTTGTTTGAACAACATCACTCCCGGAGTATAGGCGAGAGCCATAACCGTAGGTTTAGAGGTTGGATTAGAGATAACGATACCTCAAGTGCGATCTAAGTGAAATGTAACGTGAATCTAGCTATCGTAGCTTGAGAGAGTGCGTCTAGTAAATTATCATAATTACTTGAGAGAGATTTATGATAGTTGGAGAGTTCATGATTGATAGAGGCAACTAAGTCAAAGCTATAAGAATAATACAACCAAGGAAATCAACAATGGGGAAAACCATTACCTTAGACCTTTATTCCAATTGTTTACAATTCAAGCATAGTTAGTTTTCAGCAGTTTATTTATTTTAAATTTTAGAAAATTGTTCAATCTTGTATTCTTAGTGATATTAAACAGATATGGCTAAGCCTTAGTTCTCTGTGGGATTCGACTCCGAACTTTTAGACCGGATTATATTTGCAGCGACCGCTTATCCTTTTTAGGACTAGAGTTGGATGTGATCAACCACAAAAAAGTAAATTGACCCATCTGCAAGAGAAAAGGAACACCCAAGAAGAAAGATAGTACATTCAAGAGTTAAAATGTGCTATTTGCAACTTGATGCTATAAAAACTAATTGTGAAAAGAAACAGCAGAACCCATTTATTAATCTATAACAATAAGAGAACCAATTCAATTACTTATCACTCTTTCTTTGGGAGTTAAACCAATATTATCAATATTTAACTTTTAAGGCAATGATATTGATATCTGAGTTGTCGTGTAAGTCACTGTGTGGTGTATCTATACGTCAGTATTAGATCAACAGGGTTAGCCCTTAACCATAAAGTTTCATAATCGCTGGCTGCATTAGTAATTCCATGGACTATTCTCGTGTACTTTCTGATTGCAGGACTTTAGCTGCCTTTGGTCTTTTGGACTTCCAAATAATTTCTCCTAAAATATTCTTGCTCTACATCCTAGTTCTGTAACTGCCTAGGTGGAAATTCCGTTGCATATCATCACCGCTAGGCAGATCACAGCAGGTTGCTAATGATCTACGTCAAACTACATTTAAAAATGTCCTCGAGAGAAATGTGCTTTGAAGCGAACACTACAAACCCAGCGAACACAACAATGATGGTCATGCTATTCCCAGATTTCATGGTCAAGGGAGCGAGCAGAAGGAAAAAGAAGGACTAGCTTAGAAGTGTTGAAAGTATGTATTCCGAACAGTCGACTGGGTGTAACTTTACTTACCTTCTTCATTAGCTTTATCAAAGACAAACTTCGCAAGCTTTGGAATTACTTCCGTGTCTGTTTCAGACTCAAAGGTGAAACCATGTCGGAGAAGGGTCTCTTTCAACACCTGGATAAGCAAAAGACCGCAAAATGCATAAGCGCAATCATACAAAGGAACAAGTGCACATAAAAGTGATCAAGAAATACCTATATGCATAAGAGAACGAAAGTGACTGAGGTATAACATTAGCCGACGGTCATTAGTTATTTAATTTTAGGACTTCGCAGTTATATGCAAAAATCAAAGAAAAGAAAAAAGAAACTTTGATGACATACTAAATCTAATAAGAGAGCACTTCAAGTAACCAAATCGACATATTTTTCAGAAATGATACCGCATATATCTTTCAAGTCCAAACTCATTTCTCAGTTAAGGTGAAAAATAGATGAGTCGCGACTCATTGAAAGGAAACATGGAGTTATTAGAAAACAAAGTTTTCCACAATAGACAGAAAAAAGCAGCCAGAAACATTGTGGGCAAATCAGCAGACCGTGAAGAAAAATAATTAGGTCCTGGTGGAAACAAATGGAACACTGTAGTTAGCACACTAATAAGTTATAGCTGATTATCCTTCTGGTAATCCTTACCACCATCATCCACGGACTTCTCAGGCTGTGGTTATATACTGCAACCACTCTAAGAAGTCCAGTTTCTTGTACAACTCCTGTAAACTAACAGCACTAAGGTCCAGGAAAGATCAGGCAATGCAATACTGCAACTATACTTCCTAAGCAGCTGTCATCAGTTGGTTTAGTATGGATACTAGAGCTCCTCCGCAATAATTTTTTAGATAAGGTAACAAAGTTCATTAAAAGGGACAAAACATGCCTGTATACAAGGAATATACCTCCGCAATAATAAGGCTTACATGACTAATCTGGATAGATTTTCCAAATTAAGGAAAGGTAATTAATGGTGTATCATGGCCTTCACCACCAAACCAGAGTGGGAAAAGGGGCAATGTAAATTAACTAAGGACCCGGGATAATGCCAAAGTATATCCACCTAGTGCATATTTCTCTGAGCAATAACTGCATGATGCCATGATCTACAAGGGATATTCTGCGCTGGCAGAAATTAGCATGCTCTCTTTCCTTCCCACTATGTTCTGTCAATAACGAGGGATATCCCATACTTGCATGTATCAGCATTTTCTCTCCTACCAAAAATTTAGGTGATGTAGAAAGGAAAGGTATACAAACTTCTACCATCACCATCCAATAACTCGAAATTATCAAGAATGGGTAGTTGCCTACTTCATTTTTTCTGTTGTATTTTTGTTTTTGATAGGTAATGCACCTTACGACTTCATACTTTCCTTGAGTTTGGTAATTTCAAATGTTCAACATGACAGTTCTAAAATTCAACAGCAAAAAGATTTTACAAGAAAATGCTAACTACGTTGTGCTAGATCAAGCTAAAATCAGCACACAAAGAAATTCAAGGTGAAAATACATTAGTCAACTTGGATATAGTTCCCTCTAATTTTTACTTTTAAAAGACTCTTTCAGGATTCAAACAGAACAACCAAATTCTAAAAAGCAGGTTACTTACTAAGAATATGTGATACATGGCAGAAACAGTAAACCAGTTATAACTAATAATCTTACAGATGCACAATAAGCAAATAATTATTATTTGACACACCATTCTACCGAGTAGAAAGAGAATAGAACCAAAAGTTAACTATCCAGAGCAGGACTCGGCCTTAGAAAATGAGAGTAACAAATAAGCAACTGAATTAATAACTGAATGTAAAGAAACCCAGGAGGAAAGAGTCGCAGGAACCTCGTAATTGGTGATAACACCATTGTGAACAACCAAAAACTCATTTCCAGCATCAGAACTCTGAGGATGACTATTCCTAGGAGCAGGCTCCCCATGTGTGGCCCACCGAGTGTGTGATATTCCAGCATGAACAGAAAATGATTCTTCCAGATTCAAATCTGTAGCAGCAACGTCTGAGCAATTGAACTCAATGTTAGGGTCACAAAATCATACTCAATCACCGGGAATGTGAGTGTGTAAAGGCAGACTCAGATAAGAAACATTTCAGACAGTTTATAACCACATTTGGATGTCATAAAAGGACAATTTCCTCCTAGGTGTCCTTTATTTTTGGATAACCAAGAAATCCCCTATGGGTTAGCTGGTCCGTCCCTAGTTAGCACACAGGTGCAAAACTTGGGGAGTCTTGACCCACCGCTCTGCCCTCCTCCCACTTAAACACCTAGCTCTAGTTAGAAAATTGTGACGTGTGCCTACTGCACATCCCGCACATTACCTTTTTAGCATTGAACTACAGCTCTGGGGGCTTCTACGTACAATTATTCTCGTAGCCAATAATTGAGTAATCTTGCAGATGCAGCACTTAGATTTGCAACCATCCTACTTAAGATCATTATTCCCATCGTATATCCAACTAGTCCACCATCTCTCATCAACTGTACTTCTTACTTTCAATACCTTATAGCACAACACAATCACATACTTAACCTCCCCTTCTCCTAGAAGAATGTATCCATCCACCTACGGAGTTGGTCCGCCACATTTACCAAGTGATATAATTCATTACAGTACCAACTAGAAGTGTGAATATTAGTTGCTGATAACAAATTGAACTAGAAGAATAACATAGTTAAACCCATCAAGTTAAACCTTTTTTCCCTAAATAGACTATTTTTACATTCCTGCTTTAGCTTTTTTTCTCATCCCATGCTCCTCCAAAACATAGAAGAAGAAGCAGAAAAAAAAAACACCAGGATCAGTGCATGGAACATATAGCAAAATTAGTGGGATCATGAAACTGATCCTAACTTAGAGGTGATAATATTATTTGTCTAGCAACAAATTGCAATACTTAATTACAAATTTTAAACTCAGCAAATTAAACCCTTTCCGTAACAAAGTATCATAATACTCCTATTCCCTTAAGAGAAAATTAAAACATGAAATAAAAGATCCAGATCAAAGCATAAATTATTAACAACAACAAACTTAAACCCAGAAAGTTAAAACCTTTATTTAATAAAACTATCGTAACATTCTCAATTTAACTGTTTCTTCATCCCAAACTCCTCCAGAAATAAAAAATAATAATAATTCCATGAAGGAAATTTTTAAAAAAGACGCCAAAAAAATTTAGGAGGACGCAGATCAATACATGAAACAAATCAGCTTAAACCAAAAGGACATAGCCAGAAACCAAAATAATTAAGTTATATCTGTACCTTGGTAGACAGATTTGACAAGAGATTCAATATTGCCTTCTTGACGAAACACAAGAGGAGGGGAAGCAGAATCAGAAGAATCAATGGAAATTCCAGCTGAATCATACCCTCTGTATTCTAAGCGTCTCAACCCATTGAACAGAACTTCTAGAATGTAGCGTCTCTCTCTGGTAACATTGTAATTCAGGTACGCAAATATTCCACACATTCTAGGACGAGAATCTTGTACTTCTTTTGTAGAGAACTTTGATGCAATCAAGAAAGGATGGTTGATTTAGAAAGACATATATATACTAGTGAGATGTCGAGTAACGGGAAAGCACATGTGAAAGAGGAGGAAAGGCAACGAGATTTGACTATTGACTTTTCTATGTCGATTCGGATTTCACAGATCATTCCAACAAATAAAGTTTTAACACGTCATTCTCGCCAACGAAGCTCCCAGTTGTGATTTGTGACCATTTTTCATTTTTACTTTTACTACTGCTAATAAATCTCTTTATATATACATGTGCACTAGTGCTAGGGCACGCGTATTGTGTGTCTAATTTTTCTTAAGTAATATAATTTTTTAAGGAACTAATTTTACGATACGTGCGTTGCGTGTGTATTCTATTTAAATGGGTTATTTTTTAAAAAAATTAATCATATTAATATTATAATAAAAGTTATATTTGAGTTATTTTAAATAGAAGTGTATGTTCCCAAAATTGAGAAATACTAATCCTACATACCTAATTTATAAGGGAAGAAATTGTCACATGAAAATAAAAAATATCAGTCATATACAAATAGTGAAGAGGTTTAAAAGAAATAAAAAGATCATTTACCAAAAATATTTTTTTGCAGGGGAGGGTGGTGGTAATTCCTATATTAAATTTTAGATTTTTTATTATGAAAATTTTCATCTCTATATTCTCCATCAATAATTTTTCACACTATGTGAGCGTACTCATTCATATATGCCGCCTAATTAATTGATTGTGGTTTCTGAATTCTTTCCTTTCGTTTTTAAAAAACACCATCTTAAAATCTTAACAAGCAATTATTAAGTAATTACGTAATTACGTGTAACGACTATACCGGTCGTTTTGAATAAGTATAACTTCGTCTCCCCATATACTACTAAATTCATGCTTTACGGTTCTTATGTAACTTGCCAAGAGAATTGGTTCGGGTTCGGAAAGGCTTTTGAAAAGGATTGAGACACTTAGTCTCCAAGAAGAGAGCTTAAGTTGAATTAAATTGACTGGAAAGTGAAATATGAGGAAACGAATCCAAAATAAATTTTTAATATTATCAATAGCTTCGTATGGTGATTTCGGACTTGGACGTATGCCCGAATATGGATTTAGAAGTCCATGGGACAATTCAACGCATTTTGGCGAATAATAAGTTGGCGTGTTCTAATTATATTATTTTATAGTGGAAGAGGTCTATTACCATGATGGATATCAAATGGATATGATAACAAGTGTACGAGGCGTACTATAAGACATATGGGGTCTAAGGAAAGTCTTATGTCTAAGCCAAGTTGGAAAAATTCATAATAGACTAAAGTTGCAAATGAGTACGCACTTGACCTCACTTTAGACGAAAATATATGCTTTATATAATAAGTTGTGTGATGAAAAAATTATCAAATTAAAGCTCTTTGAGTCTAGTTTCCAAATCTTCAAACCGTTCATTATTCGGACATTCCTACGCAAAGTTATGACCAAATTACCAAAGTAGCGCAGAAAATTACACTACCGCGGCGCCCCTTGCGGCGCGAGGCGCGCCGCGCCTGTACAAAATCCAGCAAGGTCCGAAATTTCATCTCCGAAATGATTTTGCACTAACGCCCCGTGCCCCGCGGCGGTAGTACAAAAAAATGAGTTTTTAAGTCCAAAAACAGAACACTTACGGGATTTTCATCCCATTTCTCAACTCTCTCTTCTCCAACACCATTTTTGGGCGATTCTTCACCAAACTTCTTGGATAAGTGATCCTTGACTCGTTTTCTTCATCTTCCATCAATATTATTTGAATTCTTAGGCCTAGACATGTGAAAATAGGTAGAAAATTAGAGAATTGAGTATAGTTAGGGTTTTCAAATAATTTGTGATTTAGACCTCGTTTAGGGATCGAACTTAAGAACAAATTATATATTTGAACTCGTGGATGAATAGGTTGTCAGAAATTGGTTCGAACCTCGTGTTTTGACCATGTGGGCCCGGGGTCAATTTTTACTATTCCGGGAAGAATGTTGCGAAATATAAAATTAGCTATTTGGATTATTTTGTTGAGTAGTATTGATGATATTAAGTGTATAGATACAATTGAATTGGAGCCAAATTCGAAAGGAAAGGGCATTGCTTAAGGATTGAGTTTTTCGTAAACCTTCGAGGTAAGTGTTTGATCTATCCTAGCTTGAGGGAATAAGAGTTGAGTCTATTTGCTAATTGCTATGTGCGGAGTCCGACGTATAGGCATGGTGGCGAGTATCTATACGTTGGGGGTCGAGCATTACCGTGAGTCTTAAATGGATAATCTCACATCCTTATTTGATTCTATGAAAGAATTATTTGTGTGAGTCTTGTATTATAATTGTTATGACTCCATTGTAGTTTGTTGCGTTTCATGTGTTATTATTATTATTATTATTATTGTTGTTCCCTTGCCGGGATGTTTGTTTTGATATTATTGTTCCCTTGCCAGGATGTTTGTTTTGATATTATTGTTCCCTTGCCCGGATATTTGTTTTGATATTATTGTTCCCTTGCCAGGATGTCTGTTTAATATTATTGTTCCCTTGTTGGGATGTTTGTTGATATTATTAATTTTCTGCCGGTAATATATTGCATGATTACTGTTATTGGTCATAGCTGCCGGTGACATATCGGAAGGGTCGGGATGCACGCCGCATCACTAATAAAATATTGCATGACTTCTGTTATTGTCCATAGTTCTCGGTGACATATCGGAAGGGTAGGGGTGCACGCCGCATCACTAAAAGATCATGATTGTTGATATTAGCCATAGTTACCGGTGACATATTGTGTATTGCTTTGATAAATAAATGAAAGATTTATATTAAAAATGAGAGCGAGTTGTACGCCTACCACAACTTATATTGATTATTGTTATTGGCCATAGTTGTCGGTGCCATATTGTGCACTGTGTTGATAATGAAATGAGAGCGGGTGGTACGCCTACCACAAGATATATGAGAAATGGGATCGGGTTGCACGCCTGCAATAAGGTGTGATCTGAAAGTGAAATCTGACTTTATAATCCTTGTTCTCGTTAGTGGCTGGATTTTGATTCCTTATAATGGTGATGCTATGCACTCTCTAATGCTGTGTTGATTTGTTATTATCAATTTAAGTGTTTAAACTTTTTTAACTCTTTTACCGTGGTGACCCTTCGTGTTAGAACCTACAGTGTCTGCATTATTTCACCACATTTATACATATATATACATTTCAATACTTCAAGCTTAAATAATTTTACTTTACTTAAAAGGAATTGCTACTATGCTTTGATTTATTAATTTCTCGTATTAAAGACAATAATTCATTCGATATTGTACTTTAATTGAAAAGTGTATTTTCTTTATCAAATGATTTCTAAAAAAAATAACTTCATCTCTTCTTATTGATTTCCTAATTGGTTTAGAAGTTGCACTCTACTTTATGTTAATTAAATGAGGCTCTTAGGAACCTTCTTAATTGTATTGGGCTATGGACCTTATGAACTGGGTAACATGAGAATATTATTGTGCAATGTGAAATAGAATTATGTTGTCACAAGGTGTTGGGAAAAATATTATAGTTTTATTTAATTGCACGTGAGTTGTCCGTGCGGTTGTAATATAAATATGGGCACAAGATGCAATAAAAATATGAAAGTAGGCAGAGACCTATATTATTATAATTTTAAAATGAGGCGTCACAATGTGACCTTTACCCGAAGAATGATATTTGAAAAATACTTATTTGAAGGAAATATATTCAAAATATATTTATTGAAAAGCATATTATCCTAGAGATTATTACTTGAAGAATTTATAGGAGAAAGATTTGTATTTGAAGGACTTGATTATTTGATTACACTTGTATTTATTATTTGTTGAGAAGTAATTTTGGTATTTTTGTTGTCTGTTATTTATATCATTGGTTAATCACCGTTGCCATTATTGTTATTTGTTTTCTATTATTTTGTACGTTATAAACTGTACATGTTTATGAGAGTGTCTGGTCCTAGTATTGTCACTACTTCACCAGGATAGGCCGGACACTTACCAGCACATGGGATCGGTTGTGCTGATTCTACACTCTGCACTCTTTTTGCGCAGATACAGGTTACGGACAGCAGCAGCAGCAGCAGTAGTGCGAGTGTTAGCATCCTCATCATCGAGACACCGAAGTAGCCTTGCAGGCGGCCGTAGGGCCCGACGTCTCCTCTATCTTTACTTTCAGTCTGTTATCTCATATTTTCGAGACAAACAATATTTTATTTCTTTCAGACGGTTATGTGTATTATTCTTAGAAGTCCGTGAGTATTGTGACACTAATTCTTGGGTAGTGTTTTATGTTGGGATTTCAATATCGCATCTAGTAGAATTTATTCCGCTAAATCTATTTATTCCAGTAAACGCATATTATTGCTAATTATTTTAAAATAAGTGTTGTTGAAAATGAAAAATTAAATAAGAGTTGGCTTGCCTAGCTCCTATTAGTAGGCGTCATCACGATTTCCGATGGTGGGAAATTCAGGTCGTGACATTATATATGTTGTAATTGCTTTTATTGGAAATAAAATGTTAGTTCATGAATAATACTTGTCAACTTAATGTTCTCACTACTAGAAAATAGTGATTTTCTGACTGCCAAAACGGTCGCAAAGTAGTCAGAAAATGCTAATTTCTAATTACATTCGAACTGAAAAATCGTAGTCGCAAAATAGCTGGTCTGAAATGGTTTGCGACCGAATCCGTCAGTAATTTGCGATTACTGCGGTCGCAAAGCTAAAATAGGAAACGACTAATAAATATTGTCAATCTCCGACTGACGCGGTCGCAAATATTTTTAAAAAAATTTAATTTTAAATTAACTGTCTCTTATTTTGGTCACAAATTTTATATATATATATATATATATATATATATATATATATATATATATATATATATATATATATATATAATCCAAAATTTAGAAAATTTTTGGTAGATTTCAACTCTTTTAAAACAGGACCACCTGCCAATTTAAATATACAGCAACTAATTAAACTATTAATCCACCATTATAACCAATCAATTTTTCATTCCAACTAATCAAATTCATAAAATGCAAACAACTATAAAAAATATAAATATTTATAACTAGAATATCCAAAAAGAGTTAAACATTCAAGCACCATTCAATCTAGTCTTAAATATTACAATCATAGTCAAGTGTAAATATTACCAAGTCTAAACATCCAACCACGACAAAATAATGTTTCAAACATTACTACCGCAACAAACTAAAACTCATTGTCCCCGCCATCATCACCATTCGAAGGATCAAATGGACGTCGACTCATAAATTTTTCCACTAGACTCTGTAATTTGTTAAATTTATGCGATCTTCTTTACGTTCCTCCTTCAACTCTTCAACTTCTTTTCGTAATGCTTCCACCTCTTCTTGATTTTGGGAAGAACTTGCATCACCGGACAATAATTTCGTAGAACGACCTACGAAATGTTATGATCCAAGACCGTAGATTCTACCTTTCTTTGCGTCACCAACCACTTGTATCCATATTAAAGCTACATGAGTGAGTGACATTTGGGCTGAGCTACCATCCTCGGAATCGAGTTGACTTTGATGCCATTCCTCCAAACGGTTTTGATAGGCTTCCTGTAATTAAAATTTAAGTATTAAATTATGTTATACATATAGTGTGAAGCACCTATGTTATACTAATAGTATGAAGAAGCAGACTAGGATGAAATTAGTAGTTGTTTACTACTAATTGCAAGCAAGGTGATAACATTTCTACACCATGGAAATGAAGAACAACAATTCATTTCTAATACTCTTTCTGCACTTTTTATGCAAGTGGTGGTAACTGCAACTTCTGAGAATCAGATTACGCGAATAATCAGATAATACACTAACCATTGAGAAGGTTCAATTCAAAAGTCAATACGGTGGTAGCTGCAACTTCAGAGAATTAGATTAGATTCCAAATTCTAAAATTAAAGTGTTGGTATGAATGAGCATAGATTATAAAGGTAACTTTTTTACTGTTGACTCTTTAATTTGTTAATTAATCATTTGAACAAATTTCTTTATTCACAATCAATACATCCAGAGATGATGAGAAAGAATGCTATATACGAATTTCTCTCTCTTCTCAGCTTTTCTCTCGGCGCATGTTAGTTAACATACGCCGAGCTCCGTTTCCATGACGAGGGGGAGGGGACGAGGTAGGGGTCGTCCCAGAAAAATTCCGATTTCCACCATTGACAGAATCATCTCAACCATAAATCAACATTTTACAGGAGTACCGGATCATTCAGTCGATTTGTCAGGCGAGGGTGAGGAATCTTCGCTTCCTCAGCAACCTAATGGGGTAACGGAAAATCGAAGCTATGTTGAAGCATCGATAACTCCGATGACGCAGGTGACCGGTGAAATTGACCACATGCAGAATTCGACACCACTTCCAGCACCAGTGATCGTCATAAGTAAACCAGTGGAGGGGATTCCGACTGAGGCACCAAATAGGAACTGGGCAAATCTGTTTCAGAAGAATCGATTTGCCTCTAATGGTATGGCATTAGAGTATATTTCACCGGTGATGATTGACGAACAACCAGTAGGTCAGTTAAACAAAGAAGAGGTGGAGGTGGAAGAAAACAAATGGAAATGTGCCCTAATTGTTTATGTTTTAGGGGATGGGCCGGGATATAATGCGATGAAAAGGTTTATCAGTCTGCATTGGTCGCATGTACCTGAGCCAGAACTATTCTATCATGAGGAGGGATACTATATAGTGAAGTTCCGAACAATTGATGATGCCAGAGAAGTTCTATGTGCTGGCCCCTACTCCATTGCAAATAGGCCCATGATCCTTAAACAATGGACGACTGATTTTGATTTCACTACTGAATTCCCTGCTGAAATTCCACTGTGGGTCAAATTTCCTAAGCTCCCTATGTCATGTTGGGGAGTGAGATCCTTGAGTAGGATAGCTAGTGTACTGGGGAAGCCCATTTTTGCTGATGAGTGTACGACCAAACAGTCCAGAATTTCCTATGCCCGTATGCTCACAGAGGTGAATGTCTCTAAGAGTTGCCTAGTGATATATGGGTAATGGAACCAAATGGTAAGAAGTTCCTGCAGGAAGTGACTTATGATTGGAAACCATCATATTGTGAAAATTGTCTCATGGTTAGACACAACTGTGTGGTGAATTCCAAACCTATCCAGCCTCCTCAAGTGAAAAAACCTAGAATGATTTAGGAATGGAGAACTAAAGCCCCAAACCAGAATGTTCAGAAGCAGTAGGAGGCCCCCCTACAGCAAGGTGAGACCAGACAGAGCAATGTAATTCAGAGAGACCAGTAGGGTCCTCCTCCAATGCCAACAGAAATGAACAAACAGGGAGACAAAGGGAAACAGGCACAATCTCCAAGGTTCAACCTTACAAACTTTCCTCCTCTATCTCCTATTGTGGTGAGTAATAGATTTGTACCAATGTCTATTAGTAGGGCTGAGATTCTTCCAGATGAAGGGGACCTAGTAGTTATCAATGAAGTGGTTAATATGGAACATTAGGGGTGTAAATAAAAGGTATAAACAGAAGGAAGCTAAGGAATATATTAGGAGCAATAATTTTAACCTAATTGGTCTGGTAGAGACAAAGGTTAAACAGAAAAATGCAGATAGGATTGCTAAGCTGTTGGTACCTGGTTGGGGTATGCTAACAAATTATCAGGGAGCCATAAATGGTAGAATTTGGATTCTATGGGATACTCAAATGATCAGGGTGACTGGTATTCAGGAGGAGGCATTCACTGTAGAGTCAGGAACATTGCTGGAGATGCACTCTGATACCTCACTGTGGTGTATGGTTTTAATGGGATGGATTAAAGAAGAGCATTGTGGACACAACTACAGGATTATTCTGTCACTATTACAGACACTTGGCTAGTTGCATGGGATTTCAATGCTATTCTGTATGCAAATGACAGGCAATCATGTGACCAAGTGAAGCAAGCTGAGATACTAGATTTCACTCAATGTATACAGCAGGCTGGACTTTCTGAACTACCCTGGCAGGGGGAATATTTCACCTGGACAAACAAGAAACAGGCAGGGACAGAGTTTGTAGCAGACTAGACAGAATCTTGGCAATTATGAATGGATGATTAACTGGAGTCATGTGCAAACTGTATATGGCTATCATTTAATCTCTTCCCTATGGTGATTACACTGGCTGAAGATATTAGGCAAAGGAAGACTCCTTTCATATTTTTTAATACATGGGCCAATCATGTAGAATTTCAACAACTTGTCAAGGAGAACTGGCACAACAATACTCAGTGGTCTATGAAAGCTTTGTGGATCAATCTCAAGGCACTTAAACCAGCCTTAAAATCTTTAAACACTAAAGATTTTAAGAACATTACCCAAAGAATTGATTGTAGTAGACAGGAACTAAAGGACATCCAAAACCAAATGGTACTGGCCTACACTGACGAATTGCAACTTAAAGAGAAGGAGACAGTACTAAAGCTGGAAAAGTGGTCATTGATTGAAGAAGGAATGCTACAACAGAAGTCCAGGGAAAAATGGATCCAACTGCGGGATTCAAACAACAAATATTTCTCTGCTGTCTTGAAGGAAAGGAATTAACACAAGAGTATTACTCAACTGGTTACAGCAGGGGGGTCCAAGATTATCAATCCAGATGCTATTAAAAAGGAGGTCACTGACTTTTATAAGTCCTTAATGGGTACAACAGTTGTCTCTCTTCCAGCTATAAATCGACTGTATATGACCAATGGTCTTATGCTAACATATCAACAGAAGAAAGATTTAGTTGCTGAGATCACTGATTCTGAGATTCTGGATAGTCTGAAGGCAATTGGTGATGACAAGGCCCCGGGAATTGATGGGTATAATGCACTGTTCTTCAAGCAGACTTGGAGCATCACTGGCAAACAGATAACTGGTGCAGTCAAGAATTTTTTCTAGACCAACAGGATGTACAGACCAGTCAACTGTGCCTCCCTTACCCTAATACCTAAAGTTCCTAGTCCAACAATAGTCAAAGAGTTCAGACCAATAGCTTGCTGCTCAGTGTTATATAAACTGATTTCCAAGATATTAGCCAACAGAATGGAGAAAATCATGGCTAGCATCATCTGTGATGCTCAAGCAGGATTCATACCAGGCAAGAAAATTGCAGACAATGTTATATTGGCTTATGAATTAATCAAAAATTACTCCATATCTCATATAACTCCTAGATGCATGATCAAAATCGACCTGCAGAAGGCATATGATTCTGTCGAATGGACTTTCTTGCAACAGGTAATGGAGGCAATGGGATTCCCAGTCAGATTCACAAAATGGATTATGGAATGTGTCCAAACAGTCAGCTATACAGTGATGATCAATGGGGAAACAACTTAACCTTTTAAAGCAGCTAAAGGCCTTAGACAAGGTGATCCAATCTCTCCATTTCTATTTGCTATAGTAATGGAGTACTTAAGCAGATCTTTGGCTGAATTGAAGAAAGACCAAGACTTTATATTCCATCCAGGCTGTAAGAAACTGGGCATCACTCATATCAGCTTTGCTGATGACCTGCTGCTGTTTGCTAAAGGAGATAAACAATCTGTAATTACAATGTTCAAGTACTTCTCTCAATTCACTGAAGCTTCTGGGCTGAAAGCCAATCTAACCAAAATTTCAGTTTATTTTGGAGGGGTAAATACTGAAGTCCAGCAACAAATAACTGACCATCTAGGCTATGTATATGGAGATTTACCTTTCAGATATTTGGGTATACCTTTATCTACAAAGAAGATGGCTTTTCAGTGGCATCCACTGGTTGATAGAATCACTGCTAGGATCACATCTTGGACTGCCATGAAATTGTCGTATGCTGGAAGACTTCAATTGGTCCAATCAGTGGTCTTTGGAATACAAGCTTACTGGGCTCAACTTTTCCTCATACCTTCAAAAATCCTAAAGCTTATTGAGGCAGTTTGTAGAAGCTTTATACGGTCTGGGTCAGTGGGTATCACTAAGAAAGCATACATTGCCTGGGGCAAAATGTGCCTGCCAAAGTCAGCTGGTGGGCTGAATCTCACAAACCTCCTACTGTGGAACAAAGCAGCCATTGCTAAGTTATGCTGGGACTTGGCTCACAAGAAGGATTCTTAATGGGTTAGATGGATTCACACAGTATATATAAAACAGCAGCAACTGGAGACCATGTCTATACCCAAACAAGCTAGTTGGATGGTTCGAAAGATTATTGCAGCAAGTGGACTACTGCAGCAATATCAGAGTTTACACAGGCCAGTGTGCTCTATTAGACTATTATATCTGCTTCAGATTGGTCAACTCCCTAGAGTTACTTGGAAGAACTTAACTGCTCAAAACTATGCTAGGCCAAATGCTGTTTTTAATCTATGGCTGGTTCTTCAGAACAGATTGCCAGCCAAGGATAGACTGCTATAGTGGAGTATGAATGTGGATAGCATCTGTGTGCTGTGCCAGCAAGCTCCGGAGACGAGAGATCACCTCTTCCATAGCTGTCCCTTTGCTATTCAGCTAAGGCACCAGAGACTGTCTTGGATTAGGGAAACTCACCCCAATTTCCTGAATTGGGAACAGTTTGTTCAATGGATTATTGGTAATGCTAAAGGGAAATCAAGCCGGGCTCACATATTCAAAATGGTTGTAGCTGAATTGTTCTATGCTCTGTGGTTAGAAAGAAATGCGAGGATCTTTGAAAATGTCTTTTGTAGCAGTGATAAACTACTTAGGACCATTGCTTATACTTGTAATATTAGAGGAACCCCCAAAATTAGGTTACAGCTTCAGCAATATCTTCTGTAAATAGAGGGATAGGTATAGCGATAGTTGATATAGAATCTAGATATGATAATCAGCTGTGTAGTAGCTGCACTATGGCTTTGTACTGAAATCTCTTTGGTAATTAATTTTTAATTAAAAAAAAAAAGAAGAGATGATGAGAAAGCGACGTAAGGTAAGAGGATTTTTTTCCTTATGCAAATTTCATTCCACTTGTCAACTTAAGGTTTCACATGATACAAACTTCTTGGCAAGTTGTTGATTTAAAAAATTCAAGCAATGCCAAGATTTTGCTAATTTACCAGGACTTGGAGTAGCCATTTTCAGTTGACTTTAAGTTAATAGATATTAGTAAGCATTAAAATACCTTTTTGAAGAAATATAATTAGTTATGTAAATCATAATTACAATTTTGTGACATGGAGCATATTGTCAAAGCGCAAAAAAATAATTAATTTATTATGTAAAGGTTTTTTATTTTTAAATAATATAATATATATTATATTAAAAGCATGACGTCCTTAGCAATATATTGTTCGCCTTTTATATCCTCTAAATATAAATTTCACACTAGACAAAATAGTCATTTAATTATTTTCCTAATTTTTACCGAATTTGGTTACTAAATCTTTTTTTAAACTATATAGAAGTCTTAATATTTATGACTTTCAAATCGATTAGAATTTTACCTTTAAATATCTTCCTTATTTGAATTACGTATCATAACTATAATACATTTTTTTAATATTTGATATTTTAAAGATTATTATGTTCTTAGACAATATGGTATATACAACCTTATCTATAAATCTCCGTTATTTTTCATTTTTTTAGATTATCTTCTACTAATTTATTGCTTTTACTTTTTTTACCCTATAAAAAAATATATGTCACACAGTACAAGTTATTAAGTTACTTTTATAATATTTAGAAATTTGAGTTAATTTCACTGATGGTCATTCAACTATCTTTCAATTTCACTGAAGTCACTCAACTATTTTTTGTCACTTAAAAGTATCTAAACTTTATCATTGTTACGTAAAAATTATTTTGGCTCAAAACCCTACTATATATATGACATGGCATAAACTTTAATGAAAAAAATCTAAAAACAAATATCACATAAGTTTAAATGGATCAAACCCATCCATTTCTTCCTTAGTATGGTTTGACTCATAACACAAATGAGTTTCAATAGGGGATAAAACATAAATCCCTAATAAAATTAGTCTTGTAATTTTTGTGTGTGATTTTTATCGTACAAATACAATCTTTCTTTTATCTAAATAATTGTAATAGGTTGTCTGTATTTGCATGTTCATTGTGAAGATAGACTTTATTAGCCTTATTATTCTTCTTGTATGCTCATCATACATTAATATGCAGAGTTTTCTTTCAAAATCTTTTTCTTTTCTTAAAAGTGTCCTAATGCACTATAATTATTAGATGGTGACTCTCCAAATTCTATAACCCAATTCCCGCGAGGGAATAAGAATTGTTTTCCCCCATAATGTTGTAAACCCGATTTCTCTCTTCTCTTTTTAGCGGGAAAAAGGGGGCGTCGACAATATGAAGCCTCCATCTTGGAGCTCAAAATGGCCATTGAGATGAACATTCTGGAGTTGTTGGTGATTGGGGATTCAGACTTGCTCATACATCAGGTCCGAGAAGAATGGGCAAACAAGAACTCCAAGATACTTCCTTACTTGCATAACATACAAGAGTTGAGAAAACGATTCACAAAGAAAGAATTCCAGCATGTTCCCAATACTATTTTAATTTCACTAAAAAATTATAAATATGTTATGTGAGTTGGATACAATAGTATTTTAACTGCGGTAGAGTTATAAAATGACTCGGATGGGGCATACAATAAGATAAAAATTTTTTTAGTATAGAATAATTATAAATGGGCATTATGTAACTAAAAAAGTAACAATTTTGTAGTATAGAATAATCATTTTAAACTAATGTGAAATTTAATTTTTTTTTGAAAGCAGTTGGGTTATAGGTCAAATCACATTAAGAAAGAAATGAATCTAAAGTGGGTATGATCCATTTAAGCTTATGTGCATGTAGACAATAAATTTGGCTCGAGAAAATAAAGACCGAAATATCGCAACAATCGTAATATTATTTGAGAGTTACAATCTCTATGAATCCTCTGATTCTTCTTTTCAACGGTAAATAAATTCAAGGGCCTTGGAGCTTTATCTTGAATCTATATTTGTTGTCACGAACAATGATCTTGTTCTTGAGCTTGTGCTTGATTTCTTGAACTTGACCTTGATATCGTTTTCATTCTTGAGCTTGAACTTGATTTTCTTGAACTTGAACTTGAAGCTTGAAACTTGTGGAGGAATTTGCAGCGTTTGATCCACGAGCTCTATTTATAGTTGTGGAAGGGAAGAGTTGTGATAAGAATAAACTCTTTCTGACCAATCAAATTGAAGTGTGACATGACCGCATTTGATTGGCCAGAACATGTCACTTGCATACGTGGCGTGATTTTATTGGCCTTTTAGTGTGACTGGACATGCCTTGTCATTTTGACATGTGACATGTTCCTATTGGCTCTTCCGCTTGACTTGGCGCACCACGTCATTTGACACGTGGCACCAAACTGGCCCTCTAGGAAGATATCATCTTGGTCTTAATGAAGCGGGCTCATCCTTTTAACCCAATTAAATGAGCTAGCCCAATGGATCAAGAGTTATTTATTTAAGGAATTTTTACACTCTATAGAAAACCTTAGTACCCTATTTATTTTAAATAAATACCATTTTAAAATATTACATCATAGATTCCTTTTATATTTTATAGCCAAATATCTAATTATAATTACATCATATATTTAAAAGAGTGAGAAACCCTAAGTTTCTTCTCCTTTTTTAAAAAAAAATTATCAGCCACTAACTTCCCTTCCCTTTTCAACATAAACGCCTCTGCTGCCTTAAGTAGAAGAAGAAGGATTTTGTTTCTTATTTTCCATAGCCATTGAAACACTAAGCTCTGATCCCCTCCCCTTTTGTTGGTTTATTTGTTTTCAGAGAAGAGAGAAGTCGCAGCCTCTCTAATATTCTTCTTAATGGATACCAGCGACGACGATATTCAGGTGGCAATTGGCTTAAATAAAATTTAAGAGTTTTATTAAGTTGTATTTTATTGTATCCAAGTATTTTATTCAATGAATTAAGTTATATTTTGTTGTATTCAGTTGTATATAGTTCTACACAACTGTATTATTCATATGTATTTTTCTTTATTCATCTATAATCTTTATTATGTATCTTTCAAATATAGATTAATGACGGATCGTTTTAGTTCGTTGAGTTAAATTAGGAGAATATCATGTGATTTTATTTCCTTCCATTTTTAACCAGTTTAATTTTTCAGATTTTGCGCAGATACGTTGTTGTATTTAACGTTAATACTGCTTGAATACAGCTAAATACATGTCAAACTTAGCGGAATTTCACTTTCTACGCCTATTTTGTTTGGTTGTATTAGTGAATACAACAACTTAAATACATGAAATACATTGTATAAAAACATAAAAGCTATCTATAACACATAATATAGGAAAGGGTATCTATAAATGGCTAATTAGACCTAAAAGATGGTGCTTTATGAAAAATTCTCTTTATTTAATCCATATATGTTGGACCTATATAATTAATTCATTTAATATATGTTAGCCCATAATATTTATTTGGACCAATATATCTTGAATTTAAATATAATCCAAATTATTTTATGGATTTAATTTAAATAAAATTTACATGCCTACAAATAACCCTACTTCAAGGCTTGTTGGGGCATGAAATCGTCAAATCTCCGAAACTAGGATTGAAATATTTTAAGTTAATGAATACATAATACACTTTAAGCACATTTGTTTACATGAACTTCTTCCTAGCCTTATTTCACAGTGATAATTTCCAATAAGTGTTGGAAAAATAATTTGCTAACGCAAAAAGAAATATTCAAATTAATATCTTGGTTCATTCTCTTAATATAATACTAATGATCTTTATTATACTAATCAATTTGATTTATTCTCTTCATATTTATTTTGTGCAAATATGATTTTGAGACATTGTTCAAAGCGGCTATTAAATAGCCTTAATGGCATTTACTAATATTCAATATTGAGATATCTTGTTGAAGACAAATTCTTCTTCTCTTTTCTTTGTATTGTGTTGGGTAGTCTTTGTTAATCTTTGTTATTTCTGCTCCTAGTTTATACTAGAAGAGCTTGTTGAATCTTGAGGGATACGTCTAATATCTTTCATCAAGGTGCGGACAAAATATCCTTAAAGACAATATCTTTGACAAGACTCAAGCTAAACTTTATTCTCCATAATTATTCAATATTTTCCAACACTAAGTTGGCGTGACATATTCTTGCCAAAGTTCAATTTTAAAATACGGTGTGCCAACCTCAAAACATCTATGCTTTTGCTTATGGAATATTCTTGCTACTAAGCGTTAAACAGAATAAACAAAGATATCTCCATGAACTCATATGAAATTAACAGAATAGTTTCATGGTATTGTGATCCTTCATTACCGGAGAATGCACCGACAATCACAACACTTTAGGAACCGAAACTTGCGCATAAGTCTGACATAGCAGGAAAAGGATTTTAATTCACATTGGAGAACGAAAAGTAGCACGCTACCGCCGCCTCTTACCGCTTGATCCCACATCGAAAACCATCCCACTAATAGACGTCTTTGGATATCTATATAAACCCCATACTGCGTTGTTTGTTGAGCAGTGAATTAAAGCATTTGAAGGCTACCTTGTCTCCATATTTTCACGGCTACGAAGCAAGCTCAAGGTAATTTTCTTCTTGTGCTTTTTCATTTGTTTTATGTTGTTATTTTTCTTTTCTTCTTTTTTTTTTTTAGTTGAAGCGAGTTCCACGCATAAAGTGAGTGCTCTTAGGGTGTGATGAGATGAGTTCTCATCCCTGTCCGACTATCGGAGATGCCAACTTAAGATGCAAAGAGACCCATATGTCCACCTTAAGATTGGAAGACTTATATGTCCACAGAATGTGGATTGACCACAGTACATGGCTTGACTATACGAGAGATTACTCTCAAAACGGCTACAATGCGCGGCTTGACTATCGGAGAGATTACTCTCAAAACGGTCACAGAATGCGGCTTGACTATCGGAGAGATTACTCTCAAAACGGCCACAGAATGCAGCTTAACTATCGGAGAGATTACTCTCAAAACGTACACAGAATGTGGCTTGACTATCGGAGATTTTACTCTCAAAATGGCCACAGAATAAGGCTTGACTATCGATGAAGCCAACTTAAGGTGCAAAGGGACTCATACGTCCACCTTAAGATTGGAAGACTTCTAGTTTCTTTTAAAGACAAGACAAACTCGCGAAGAGGCCAACTTATGTCCATCTTAAGATTAAAACGTTATAGTCCTTTTAAGGACAACCTGCGAAGAGGCCAACTTAAGGTGCAAAGGGATTATGTCCACCTTAAGATTGGAAAATTATAGTTCCTTTTAAGGACAAACCCGCGAAGAGGCCAACTTAAGGTGCAAAGGAATTTATATGTCCACCTTAAGATGGGAAATGATAAAACTTCAACTCAAAGACGGCATCGACTTGAGCATTTAGAAAACTTTGAAGATTTTGCGGATTTTGTAGACTCCAAATCTCAAAGTTTAAGTAAGAATTATTTTAGTATAGAATAATTATAAATGGCATTATGTAACTGAAAATGTAACAATTTTGTAGTATAGGGTAATCATTTTAAACTAATGTGAATTTTTTTTATTGAAAACATTTAGGTTATCAGTCAAATCACATTAAGAAAGAAATGGATCTAAAGTGGATATGATCCATTTAAGCTTATGTGCCTGTAGACAATAAATTTGGTTCGAAAAAGTAAAATCAAGACTGAAAATATCGCAACAATCGTACTATTTGATTTCAAATATTTGAGTGTTACAATCTCTATGAATTCTCTAATTCTTCTTTTCAATGGTAAATAAATTCAAGGGTCTCTGAGCTTGATCTTGAATCTATGTTTGTTGTCATGAACAATGATCTTGTTCTTGAGCTTGTGCTTGATTTCTTGAACTTGACCTTGATTTCGTATTCGTTCTTGAGTTTGAACTTGATTTGTTCTTTGTTCTTGAGCTTGAACTTGGTTTGTTCTTCATTGTTGAACTTAAACTTGAAGCTTGAAACTTGTGAAGGAATTTGCAGCGTTTGATCCACGAGCCCTTTCTTGCTTCTTGTTATAACTTATGGTATCTTTTTAGAGTTATGAAGACCCGTATTTATAGTTTTGGAGAGGAAGAGTTATGATAAGAACAAACTTTTTCTGACCAATCAAATTGAAGTATAACATGACCATATTTGATTGGTCAGAACATGTCACTTACACACGTAACGCGATTTAATTGGCCTTTTAGGGTGACCAGGCATGCCTTGTCATTTTGACACGTGGCATGGTCCTATTGGCTCTTCCATTTGACTTGGTGTGCCACGTCATTTGACGCGTGGCACCAAATTAGGCCTCTAGAAAAATGACATCTTGGGATTAATGAAGTGGGCTCAACACTTTAGCCTAATTAAATGGATTAGCCCTAAGGCTGTATACGGTTCCGATTTTGGGTCTATTTGGGTCTGCGGTTCCGATTCTGGCGGTTCCAGTTTTGGCGGTTCCGAACCCGGGACCGCTACTATCCGGTTCCGGGTACCATCCGGTTGTCCTGGCGGTTCTGGTTCCGGCGGTTTCCGGCGGTTCTGAATTTTTTTTTTAAAAAAATTAATATCTTGTATAGTAGTCATTAGTATATTGTAGAATATATTTTATATGGTGTACTATGTTATTAGTATAGTATATATTGTGTTTGGTAATTAGTATATATTGTGTATAAGTAGTGTATATTTTGTATATAAGTAGTATGTATTGTATTTAAGTATTATATATTGTATATAAGTAGTGTATATTGTGTTGTAGTTAGTAATTAGTATAAATTATATATAAGTAGTATATATTGATAAAAGAATGTTGTGATTAGTATATTGTGTTGTATGTTATATATTGTATGTTATATAAATATTCAAGGATTGACATAGAAATAAAGACAAAGAAATATTGAGACAAAAGATATTCAAGGATATGATAAAGAGCATATTTATTGACCAAAATAACATATCTTTCTTAGTCTTCCTTCCCTAATGGAATAAGCACAACATGGTACTAATACCACCATTAAAAGGAAAAAAAACTAAAGAAGACATGCCAATGTACAAGTTACATAATAATTTATTCATATTTCTAACAAATCTCATAAAACCTTCAAGGTTTGGAGGTGGTTGTGTTGGCGGTGGTGGAAATGAAGCTTGTTCATCACCACTTCCGGGTGAAGTTGCTTCCTGAGCAAGTTCTGCTATCATTCCTTTATGCAATAATGCGTTTTTGCATTGTCCAGTCTTCCTTTATCCAATGACTGGTTACGGTTAGATAATCACAATCATTATTACTTCTACCAATATCAGTTGTAATAGACATACGATTAGTTATATGGGTAAATAAATAGCGCAAGTATTGTTCATATTCATGCTTGTATTTATAAATATCGGCCTTAACTGTGGCGCGAAGCCAACCTTTATACGTAGGATTAAATATTCTTCTAATATAATGAATCCATGCAGGATTAGAAGCAAAAGAATAAGGCAAACACATAACAGTAATCATTTTAGCTAATTCTTCACGATCCTTAATTGGATCGTAATATAATATACCTCCGGTGACTGTGTTTATTCCTGGTTGAACTAGATTTGAACCAATACTTGGGTTAACTGTAGAATCAGCACTTGTCCTCCCCTCTTGTTGCACTTTCAATTGCAAATATCTAGCCTTATCGCTAGGGTGTAATCTTATATGCTTAACTAAACTACCCGTGCCGCTACGATCTCCAGTATACCTATGAACAAGTAATTTCCCACAAGATTTACACTTTGCCTTATCTTATTCTCTTAGTTGAATAAAAATTTGCCAAACTAATGATGTTTCTGTACGTTTAGGAGGTTGTCTACTAAAAGTGGGAGTTTGTACGGGTGGGTGTGCCGGTTCATCACCTAAGTTATGAGCAGGACTAGTAGGTGTATCATCTAAATCTACTAGAGCTTGGGTTTCATCATCATCATCATCATCCTCATTTCCCTCTAAGATAGGTGCATTAGGATAAAGAGCATTCATAATATCATCGTCTATTCTATCACCAACTGCTACATCATGTAGAAAATCAATATCGCTAAATTGAAAACACGTGTGATCACTATCAAGGATTCCGAAGGGTTCATTAGGATTTCTAGGTTGGCTACTACTTTGAACTTGCTTATCTTTTCTAGGTCGGGGAGCCGGGGGACGGGTAGTATTTTGGCCACTACTTTCACCGGTTTTAACTTTTCCTTTACCGAACATTTTTTTCAACGAAAATGCCATAATAATTATAATTAAGCAAATTAACAACACACAAAAATATTCTTAGCATGTAAGAGTTGAAACGAGTTTACCGGATTGACGAACAACTTCTTCAAAATTGAAAATCGTTGAAATTGAACACTTGAAAACTTCAATTCAACAACTTCACAATGTTTCACGAATTTGCAACAATAAATTAAGCACTTGCACTAGAAAGATTGAAAGAGAGATTGAGAGAGATTGAGAGATATTGATGAATTGGTGAATAAAAATGAAAGAATGAGGGGGTATTTATAGTTGAGAAATGGGAAATAGTGTAATTATATAAAGTTTGGGGGTTAAATGACTATTTTTTAAAGTTCCAAACGGCTACTTTTGAAAAAGAGCCGTTTGGAAATAATTTTTAATTTTTTTTTCTTTTTGAAAAATTACCGTTACAGAACCGTTTGGAACCGCCAGAACCGGTCTGGTTCCGGTTCCGGTTCCGGTTCTGGCGGTTCCAATGAGTAGAACCGCCCCGCCACGGTTCCCGGGAACCGCCGGAACCGGCAGAACCTCCAGGGCCGCGGTTCCGATCCGGTTCCGGATCGGAACCGCCAGATTTACACCCTTAGTTAGCCCAATGGATTAAGACTTATTTATTTAATCCATATATATTGGACTTATATAATTAATTTAATTATATTAGCACATAATATTTATATGGACTAACATATTTAAAATATAATCCAAATTATTTATTAAAATTTACATGTGTCACGACCCTAGTTCACAAATTGTGAACATGTCATGACGGTACCCAGTTTTCGCGACTAGGTAAGCCTGACACATTGCGGAAATTCAATAATCTTTGCGGAAACGATAATTAAAACATAAATAGCATAAGATAATGTATAGAGTGTCGCCTGGCACAAACATGTCGACTCAAAATAACGCAAGGAACCTCCAAGACTCGGAAACCCACGGGCAACACAGGCGAATAGTAAACATATTACAATGCTATAACATTCCGAAGTATCTATAAGAACTGAATATATGAATGAACCTATTAACTAAGGGTAGAATAGAAGAAGGCTCTTCGGCTCTGCGGACGCGGCAAATGCATACCTCGAGCCTCCAAAGCATCTCTGAATCCCTAGTAGCGCGCCGGATCAGTAGTACCCCAATCTGCACAACAAAAGTGTGCAGAAGAGTAGCATGAGTACACCACGGCGGTATTCAGTAAGTGCCAAGCCTAACCTCGATGGAGTAGTGACGAGGAAGGTCGAGGCCCTCTACTGAGATAAACATAAAATAAATATGAAATGAAATAACAGTAGGAAATACATAAATCTCGAATATCTAACAACAATAAGAAGAACGGATTAGACTATATTACGATTCTACAAAACAAGAACGAACGTTACAGGCTAATTATCATTGAGGATCTCCAAGTATCCCGAGGATCTCTCAGTATCCTTATCGTATAAGCAAGGGATCTTCAAGTATCCCGAGGATCTCCTAGTATCCTCATCACATAAGCAAGGGATCTTCAAGTATCCCGAGGATCTCTTAGTATTCTCCAGTAAATCAGTCTTGGAATGGGGATCTCTTACTATCCGCCAGAAAATAAATTCAGCGCTGGGGATCTCTTAGTATCCGCCAGAAAATAATTCAGTGCCGGTGATCTCTTGGTATCCCGCACTTCCATACCTTGAAACCAAAATCCGAACAGGGGGAGCTCCCGGGATGCCGTCCCATAGTCCCAATATTAAATACACCACAACAAACCAATATTTAATGGCAATGAAGCGAAATGCGAAAAACAAATAAACTCGAGAATCTAACATGCTTCACAAGGAGGACAAATATTGCAATTTAACCAAATACGGCAATTAAGTTGCTAACATGCTTTACAAGAGAAAACAAATATTACCATTTAGTCAAATTGATCAAATAAGTTACTAACATGCTTTTCCTAAGTCAAAACAAGTGAAGTTTCATCTTTCACAATTAAATATGTGAAGAAACACAGTCTAAATAAGCCAAGTAAGGTGAATTTTCAACAACTAGCACAAGTACACGCACGTCACCTCGCGCACAAGACATTTAAACAATGACAATGATATCCTAAGGGGAAAGGTCCCCCACACAAGGTTAGGCAAACCACTTACCTCAAATTGGTACAAAACGCTAAGAAACAACGTCCTTGCCACGAGTATCCGACTCCGAGTGGCCCAAATCTATTCAAACCAATTACATATTGTAAATACCATCGCAAGCAACTGACTACATTATTAAAATTAAAGCTAAGGCGCGAAAATATGTAAAATAATCAATATGCCCCTCAGGCCAACGTCTCGGAATCAAATATTTTTTAAATTTTAAGAAACCTTGTACTCTCACGAGTCTAACCATATAAAAATCTCCCAAATCGGAGGTCAAATGCTCCCTCAAACCCGAATTGATTAGCCGAAGAACTTCTACTCAAATTTTTCCATTTTTTGGACCTCAGTTTGAATTTAAAAGATGAATTTAACAACTAAATGATGGTTTAAAGATAGAAAGGATCATAGAAATGTTACCCAATAATCTCTTCTTCAAAACCCCCTCGAAATCGCCTTGGTCCGAGCCCTCAATTGATTTTTCAACTTATAAAGTTTAAGCCCGGATAAACCCTTCTCTGCTTTGATTTCCGCTTTTGTGGAGCCAAGGACCGCTTCTGTGGTCCCATTTTCACGATCAAAAAGCCGCTTTAGCGATTTCACTTAAAATCTCAACTTCCGCTTCCGCGGACAAATGGCCGTGTCCGCGATGGCCGCTTACGCGGGTCCTTCTCCGCTTCTGCGGTCCCATACTTTCCCTTAGACCGTGTCCGCAATTCCTAACCGCGTTTGCGGTAACCGCTTATGCGGCTCCCTTTCGGCAGACGCGAAAACAACAGAAGCAGCAGCAAACTTCATCCAAAAATCCTAAAATCAACCCGTCGAGCATCAGAAACAAACCTGACGCCCCCGGGACCTCAACCAAACCCACAAACCTAACGTTAACATCATTCGGACTTGTACCATTCCTTAAATCACCTAAAACAACGCCGAAAACACCATTTAATCAATGATTTGAACTCAAAATTTCCAAAACTTAACCAAACTCACTTTAGATTCAAAACCCAACCAAAACACTTTCGATGACCTGAAATTCTGCACGCACGTCCCAAAAGACATGGCAGTACTACAGCAACTTCCGGAAATCCGTTCCGACCCTCGGATCAAAATTTCACTATCGGACCGGAACTTCAAAATTCTAACTTTTGGCATTTCTAGCCTAAATGAGCTACGGACATCCAAAATACATTCTGAACACGCTCCCAACCCCGAAATCACCTAACGGAGCTAACGGAACCATCAGATTTCCATTCCGAGGTCGTCTTGATACTGTTCTAATAACGTACCTTTTTCCAACACTTAAGCTCTCATTTAGGGACTAAGTGTCTCAAAACACTCCGAATTCTATTACCGAACATCCCGGCAACACAAAATAGCAGAAAAGAACTTAGAGAAAGTAGTTAATGGGGGAACGGGGCATAAATTTCAAAGACGACCGGTCGGGTCATTACAACATGCCTATAAATATCCTCTACTTCAAAACTTGTCAGTATAAAAATATATTTAAACTCCAGAGACAAGGTTTGGAGTACACGTGAGAACCAATATTTTAGGAAAATTACGTTTTCTTTCCTTGTGGCATGACTAGCCTTCAACTTTAATTTTTTTTTTTCAAAGTCAAAAGCACCATGTACTTTTTCTCCTTGTTATCCTAGAAGAAAACCATATAAACACTTGCGTCCAAATAATGCGTGGCATTTCTTTAATTCGTAGGAGCCCTACGTAGAATTACATTATCTGCAGCATTCTCTAATCCCACTTTGGATAACTATTAAAGAGCAATTAGACTTAACCTATGCTCGTCCAGTTGAGTTCCAAGAATACTAAATCACTTATATATTTAACCGAATCCATTTAGGAGTCAGACTCGTAGCTGCCGTCCCACATAGGCAATGATTTTTTATACAGCTTCCCTTTGACACTTATATATATTGCATGCTCATCTCTTTGTTATCACCAATTTAAGAGCTTAGCTGACTGATATACGTCGCGTTCAACTAGCGAGTATCAAGGTGCAAGATAATTTATTTTTCTTTCTGTGCATTTTCTTTGCTTGCGCTCTTTTTTTTTCTTCCCTTTTTTTAGGTCAACGAGAAGGATTTGTTCTTGTTCAACAAGATCATCCACTAATGAAGAAGATAATTTTGGGGTGTGAGGGGATGAGTACTCATCATTGCCCGACTATCGGAAAGGCCAACTTAAGGTGCAAAGGGACTCATATGTCCACCTTAAGATTGGAAGACTTATATGTCCACAGAATGTGGATTGACTATCAGAGAGATTACTCTCAAAACGAATACACTGCGTGGCTTGACTATCAGAGTGATTACTCTCAAAATGGCCATAGTGCGTGGCTTGACTATCGGAGAGATTATTCTCCAAAAGGTAACAGAATGTGGCTTGTCTATCGGAGAGATTACTCTCAAAACGGCCCAACTACAGTAGAGACCAACTTAAGGTGCAAAGGGACTCATATGTCCACTTTAAGATTGGAAAGTTATAGTTCCTTTTAAGGACAAACCTGCGAAGAGGCCAACTTAAGGTGCAAAGGGACTCATATGTCCACCTTATGATTGGAAAGTTATAGTTCCTTTTAAGGACAAACCCGCGAATAGGCCAACTTAAGGTGCAAAAGGACTTATATGTCTACCTTAAGATTGGAAAGTTATAAAGCTTCAACTCGAAGACGACATCGACTTGAACACTTGGAAAACTTTGAAGATTTTGCGGACTTTGTAGACTTCAACTCGAAGATTTGGAGTGCTTAACAATTCAACTTTAAGACCGACGAATTTGAAGACTGAAACTTGAAGACTAACAAACTTGAAGACTTTAATTTGAGATTTGGAGGGCCTAAATATTTCAACTTGAAGATCGGCGAATTCGGAGACTTAAACTTGATGACCGACGAGCTTCAAGATTTAAACTTGGGGACTTCAACTTGAGTATCGACGGCCTTGAAGATATCAATTTACCATGGAGGGTTGCCCCTTTTAAATCAAATGAGATCAAAGTTCCATAAGAGAATGACATTTCAGCTTGATTTTGCATCCCTCCATACTTCACTCGGACAACAATTGGAGCAATATGTATCTTTTGAACTTATGCGACTGAACTTAGAATGAAACTATAAGCTGCCTACGTACTTCGGTGAAGAGGATCAAGTCATACCGTAGTTCAGACTCGGTGATTTGTTTTTATGTCCTAACTTTTGCCTAGGCCGCCTCTTTCGAAGTTTTCAATCTAGCAGACTCTTGTTTTTTTTTCGTCTTAACTTTTTCCTAGGCCGCGTCTTTCGAGATTTTCAATCTAGCGAACATTTTTTTTGTGTACCGTACATAGTTTATACTCTTGCGGGCCACGAGTGTAGCAACATGCAGTTTAGGCTTGTGCGTCAAGGAGCGTCATGACTTGCAGTTTCATGGATAATACTTCTTCAAAAACTTGTCATTGATAGGGCCGATTCTCATACCATCTACATCAACCAGCTTGTAAGCCCCACTTGAATAAGCTTCTTGTACAACATATGGCCCATCCCATTTTAAAGTGAACTTCCCTACAGGTTTATGAGAAGTAATTATGGGTCTTCGCACGGCAAAGACTTGATCTCCTACTTGAAAGGATCTCGGTCGAACTCTTTTATTGAAGGTGCAAGAAAATCGAGCTTGATAACATTCAAGACTCTGTTGAGCTTCCAATCTTTCTTCATCAAGAGTTTCCAACTCTGTTAATCGAAGTTGACCATTTTCTTCATCAGTGACCCCTTCTGATTAGCAATTGTAACAAAGGTATTTGACGTTCACGTGGCAAGATGGCTTCGACTCCATAAACGAGTGAATAAGGAGTTGCCTGTGTTGGAGTGCAGTGAGTCATCCTATATGCCCACAGAGTTTCTTCCATACGATCATTCCAATCTCGTTTGGATTTGGAGACAATTTTCTTTAACAAGTTGCATAGAGTCTTGTTGAATGCCTCAGCTAGACCATTGGCGGCATCATTGTACATCGAAGAGTTACGTTGCTTGAAGCCAACGAGATCACAAATCTTGTTCATCAACCTATTATCGAATGTCTTTCCATTATCTGTTATTATGTAACAAGGGATGCCAAAGCGATAAATAATTTTTACTCGGTTGAAACTTGCAATATTTTCCTTCTTTACTTCCTTAAAAGCAACAACTTCAACCCATTTTGAGAAGTAGTCAGTTGCAGCCAAGATGTATAGGTTCCTACCAGAGGACTTTGGCAGTGGTCCAACAACATCCAATCCCTAAGCGCAAATGGCCAGGATGCAACAGTCGGGTGCAACACTTCAGGAGGTTGATGAATAAAATTTGCATGGAATTGACAAGCCTTGCATCTTCGAGCGTAGTTCAAGCAATCTTTTACTATCATTGCCCAATAATATCCCATCTTTTTTATATAGAAGTGCAGCTTTGGTCCAGACTGGTGTGACCCACATACCCCAGAATGCGCTTCTTGCTAAGCTTGAAGTGCTTCATCTTCCCTAAGCATCGCAAGAGTACTCCCTCGAATGATCTTCTGTATAGGGTATCTTTGTAGTAAAGGAAGTGAGGTGCACGATGACACATTTCAGTCCTTCTCCTCGGATTTTCTGGAACTATCCCATAGCATAAGTAGTCGATGATGGGTTGCCGCCGTTCTTCTTTCTCAACTTCAGAAATAGCAACAAGATGCTTGAGTTCGTTTTCTTCATCTTCAACCTCATTTGGTGCAGACGGTAACTTGCGCTTGGTCAGGTAGGGCTAATGATGAAGCTAGAGCAGCTAAAATATCAGCCTTCTTATTTTCTTTTCTTGGCACATGTTGAATAGTCACATCACCGAGCCATCCCATCAACTTTGTAGCATAATCATGATATGGGCGTAGTTTAGGCTTCTTAACCTCGTAACTATCCAAAAGCTGATTGACCACTAGCTGGGAGTCACCAAAGAATTGCAATTGCAATTGCTTCATATCTACGGCCATTTCGAGCCCAAGTACTAATGCTTGATACTCAGCAACATTGTTAGAACAGAGTTGTGTCAAGGTGAAGGAGTAGGGCAAGACTTCACATTGGGGAGTGACAAATACTACGCCAGCACCACCTCCTCCACGATGTGCAGCACCATCAAAGTACATCTTCCATGGAGGCTGAACTTCAATGACCATGGTATCCTCATCAGGTAGTTCGTCAGTTAACTCCCAATCATCAGGTATAGGGTGATCTTCCAAGAAGTCTGCTATCGCTTGTCCTTTTATAGCCTTTGTGGGATGTACATGATTTCAAATTGTTGAAACTGGAGGTACCACCTTGCTAGTCGATCACTAAGAACAGGTTTTGAAATCACGAACTTGATGGGATTTTCTTTAGAAACAAAACGGACAACATGAGTTTGAAAGTAGTGCTTCAACTTTTGAATTGAGAAGACTAGCGCCAAACACGACTTCTCAATTGGCGAATAATTCAACTCGTTTGGTGTCATCATCATGCTCAAGTTGTAAAGAGAGTTTTCTTTCCCCTCACTATTTTCTTAGGCCAATAGTGCTCCAACAGACCTTTCTTGTGCCACAGTGTATAGTATCAATGGCTTTCCAGGTGTAGGGCTGCTAAAATTGGAGGCTTCATCAAGTAGGATTTAATGCTTTCAAAAGCATTACTGCATGCTTGGTCCCATTTGAAAGGGACACCTTTCTTCATAAGGTGACTGAATGGTTGACCTCTTTCGGCTAGGTTCGAGATGAATCTCCTAAGGTATGATATCTTTCCTTACGGACTTTTCAATTCATGGATATCTCGGGGCTCAGACATTTTCAAAATGGCACTTACTTTGGCTTGATCGATTTTTAATCCCTCGATGTTGGACAATTAAACCAAGGAATTTTTCAGAAGTAACTCCAAAGGTACATTTCAATGGATTGATCCTAAGTTGGTACCTCTGGAGCACTTCAAATACCATCATCAAGTCTTTTTTGTGGTTGCCCTTCTCTCTAGATTTCACCACCAAGTCGTCAACATAGCATCTGACATTTTTGTGGAGAAGATCGTCGAAAATATATGCATAGCCCTTTGGTAAGTAGCACCAGCATTCTTCAAGTCAAAAGGCATTACCTTGTAGCAATAAATATCCTTGGGAGTGTAGAACGTAGTAAGCTCTTCATCTTTTGGTGCCATGCGAATTTGGTTATAGCCCAAAGAACCATCCATGAAAGACATTGCCTCGTAACTAGTAGTAGCATGGATCATGAGCTATGGAATAGGAAGCTGGAATTCATCTGTGAGACACGCATTATTGAGGCCCTTGAAGTCAACGTATACTCGAATCTGGCCATTCTTCTTCCTTACAGGGACAACACTTGAAACCCATGTTCGGTATTTAACTTCACGAACAAATCCAGCTTCAATGAGTTTGTTAACTTCAACTTCAATGAGGGTGACCAAGTCTGGCCTAAAATGCCTTTGAGCTTTTTAACAGGGCGAGCACAATTTTTGACTTCAAGGTGATGGACTGCTACTTTCGGGTCCAAGCCAGACATCTCTTTGTAACTTCAAGCGAAGACATCCATTAACTCTTTGAGTAACTCAATATAAGTGCTTTCTTCATCAGCTTTAAGTAAAGCACTTAGGTAGGTGGATCTTAGTTCTTCATCGGTCAAGGTTAACTTCTTTTAAGGCATCAATCATCATCTTCACTCCTTCTTCAAGTTTAGGTGGAGCATCTTTCGCATCTTCATCGTCTTGAGGGTCCCCATCATTGAAGGATATGTGATAACATGGCAAAAACTCCTCCAATGCCGCATCATCCATTAGAGATAAAACACCATGCTCACCTTGTGCAGTAACATGATACGAAGAACCCACACTTTCTTCGTCTTCATCACGTTCTTTAGTATAGACCCCAGTGTATGGTTTCACCTTCAGTACTTCATCACAAGAAACCATGACTTTCGTTTGTCGCTTCATTTTAGAAGGAACCAAACTTTGGAAATCTTTACAGATCTCCCGGATTTTGGGTGAAGCAGGTGTTCTTATGATTTGAAAATTTCTTCGGAACTTATTCCCCTTCTTTAGTGGACCCAATCTTTCAAACACGGAGGTCGTCGTGGGTGATGTTCCAAGTCGATCAAAGACAGAAGGCCTGTTAGAAATGGCTGATTCATTTTCTACAGTGATATAATTGCTGCTCGCCTTATTATTAAAATGCGCTGTGGTGACAGTTGCTTGTATCCCAAACCTTCACGTGGTTGCCTTGTTGCAGCTTTTGATGGGAGGTTCCCTAACTTTGACGGCTCGTTGAGATTGTATACAGATTTCGCAAATAGCTTGTATGCGTTAGCGTCAAAAACTTCATCTGTTCTCTTTGTAGGGAGTGCCATATTCTACAAACAATTTTGGGCTACAAACCCTGCAAGCGGCGTTGAGGACGATTTTACTGTCTCAATTCGTTTGACCAAAAGTGTTAACTCTTTTGGCATGTTGGTTTGGATATTATATGATTAACCTTCGTCTTTATTCCTCTTCGGGACATATTGGAGCGCAGGACTTACTTTCTTTCCATAGGACATAATACCCCCTTTATGAGATTTATTCACGTTGGCAGGTACCTCATTTGTAATAGCTTTGGCTTTACTGATAGTCTCCTCAGCTCTTTTAGTTATGGGTTCGCCATTCCTGCTTTTCATACCACCATCAGCTTTCAGCTCCTTCATAATGCGGTTCTTCAAGTAGAACTTTACATCGGCGAAGTGTGACTCAGCCTCGGTGAATGGCTCATCATCAGCAACTATCGTCTTCTCGACTTCACCCTCGTAGTATTTTAAACATTGATGGTAGGTAGATAGAACAACTTTATTCTCATGTATCCAAGTCCTCCCAAGCAAAATATTGTATGAAGTCTTCGCGTCGATCACATGCAGCCATGCACTTGATTGCATATCTTCAATAGTAATTCCCAGCCTGATCGCGCCTATGGCTCTTTGCCCCCCTTGGTTGAATCCTTGGATCATTACATGACTTTCTGAGAGTTCGTTCATAGGAATACCAAGTTCTTTCACAGTGTGGATTGGCAAAATATTCACTGAGGATCCTCCATTAACCAAAATCCGATTTACCCTTTCATCGCGCATATAGCCAACTAGATATAATGGGCAGTTATGAGGAATGTCACCTAGAAAAAGATCGTCATTTGTGAATGTGATCTTTTCATCACAAACATTAACTTCTTGAGGATTGGACTCGATTAGCTTTTCTGAAGATGGTGTCAATGGTAGGTCATCACTCTTTTCTTCCCCTTTATCAGTGTGGCACCAAGAGGCATCAATGCCCTCATGGTAAATCTTCGTGCGGAACCAACTTGGTAAAAGTTCCTCCAAGGTTACTGGATTCGTGGCTTTTGAGGGTGGTGAATCTCCACTTCTTCTTTCTTCAAATGCCTAACTGGATTCTTTTTTATTGGTCTTTTTACCATCATACTTATTCTTTTCGTGGGTTCCTTTTGTGACACATACGACGAGTCACCAATATCCAACCTTCATCATCATCAGGTTGATCGTCTTCAGCTTTGTTGTTCTCCAGTAATTCTTCATCTTTGCTTTCTTTAATACATCATAATTCATCCGGACTAAATGAGCCAAAGGTGATAGAGACTTGGTTTGCACTTGCTTCCTCATCTTCCAGCACGATCTTCTTTTCACGAGCCAAGCCATGACTTTGTCCTTGAAGACAAAGCACTTCTCCAGAGGGTGGCTTACAAGTCAGTGATATTTGCAGTAGTTTAGGTCATTTGTTTTCCCAGCTTCATTTGGTCGCTTCATCTCCGAAAGCTCAATGTGATTTAACTTGAGGAGTTCTTCGAAAATGGCCGGCACATTAGAGTCCAGTAATGGGTACTCTTTCTTCTGCATATCTTTTAGAGTCAACTTTGCGCTTGGCTTGTCTTTAAACGAAGTGGATTCACACTCTGCTTCTTGCTCACCTTCGTCGTGAACTTCATAGGTGACGTATTGACATTCATAGCTTCTTTGCTTTCAGATTTGGGTACGAACTTGCCCACTTCCTGACTTCTTTCTTTTCATTCGATTTGCGAGGTTTATAGATGGTCAGCCTTTCATTTCCAGCGGAGGCCATGCTCAATTCCATGTCATGGGCACGAGTTGCAAGTTCTTCAAATGTGCTAGGTTTGATACCTTGCAAAGTGTAACGGAACCCGAATGCATTCCTTGGATGCACATCTCTATGCGCGAAGCTTCACTAAGCCTGTCTTTGTAGTTGAGGCTTGCATTCCTCCAACGATTGATAAAGTCGATAACTTGTTCCCCCTTTCTTTGACGAGTACTTGTGAGCTCTATCATACTTACATTGCGTCTTATGCTATAAAAGCGATTGAGGAACTCTTGCTATAGTTGATCCCAGCTACCGATAGATCCGGCCTCGAGGTCTGTGTACCAATTGAAAGCAGTTCCTTTTAATAAGCGGACAAACTACTTGACGAGGTAATCTCCATAAGTCCTAGCATTGTTGCATGTCTCAACAAAGTGCGCCACATGTTGCTTTGGGTTACCTTTACCATCAAACTGTTGAAACTTTGGAGGTTGATAGCCAATATTCATCTTCAACATATCGACCCTTACAGTGTACGATTTTGCATATTTAAGGGAGGATTTGGCAGCAACTTCATATTTGTTCTTAATGGCTACTTCAATGAACTCCTTCAATTGATAGATTGGAATCATCCCTTCAGATGAGACAGGGATAGCCTTAGTGGATGCTGCTTGTCTGGGGGGAGAGTTGCTCTCTAGAACCTCTGAGACCTTGCCAGGTGTATGGGTGGATTCTTCTTCCATCAGAATTCCTACCCTGTCTGTTAGCTTGTCAATTCTGGCTTCTTGATTTTGCATGCATTTGGTCAAGCCAGCGATTGCCTCTGTCAAGTTTGCCAAGTGCTCATCCATAGATGAAGTGTTTGTCACCATGGCTGGCATGATTATCATGGATGATAGAGAGTAGTGTAGATTTTCACACAAATTGATTCTTGATTGGCTCACGCTATGTGGTGTAAGTGGAGAGGATCCATCACATGAAGCATCATCATCTTCCTTCATAGCAGAGTACTTGGATCCAGAAAGGTCAAGTAGAGCAAGAGGTTTCTTGATCTTTTCAACAACATCGCTTCCTCCTTCAGATGCGTTTGTGACAGATCTTTCTCCTTTTGAGGATGAAGAACCGAAAACAGGGGTTGATACGGACGACACTTGGGATGCTTGTTGTCATAAAGATCTTGCTTTGCTCCTCGTAACCGGTCCGAAGCTTTCGAAGGTAACATCGATGATGCTTTCCACATCAGCATAGAACCTGGAGTTAGCAGCCTTGGTGGAAGTTGAATCGGAGTTGATTTTCTTTGAATCCAATTCAATGTTCTTTGACTTTGGTGATTGAAAAGTTAAGATGAGAGGAAGAGATTGTCCCACTGGGCGTGCCAGAATTTGTAGACAATAAATTTGGTTCGAGAAAATAAAATCAAGACAAAAAAATTGCAACTATCGTAGTATTTGATTTCAAATATTTGAGTGTTACAATCTCTATGAATCATCTGATTCTTCTTTTCAACGGTAAATAAATTCAACGGGCTTGGAGCTTGATCTTGAATCTATGTTTGTTGTCACGAACAATGATCTTGTTCTTGAGCTTGATTGCTTTGAACTTGACCTTGATTTCGTCTTCGTTCTTGGGCTTGAACTTGATTTGTTCTTCGTTCATGAGCTTGAACTTGATTTGCTTGAACTTGAACTTGAAGCTTGAAACTTGAACTTGAAGCTTGAAACTTGTGGAGGAATTTGCAACGTTTGATCCACGAGTTCTTTCTTACTTCTGTTGTAACTTCTGATGTCTTTTCTGAGTTATGAAGACCCCTATTTATAGTTGTGGATGGGAAGAGTTGTGATAAGAACAAACTCTTTGCGATCAATCAAATTGAAGTGTGACATGAGCGTATTTGATTGGCCAAAATATGTCACTTGCACACGTGGCGCGATTTCATTGGCCTTTTAGTGTGACTGGACATGCCTTGTTATTTTGACATGTGGCATGTTCCTATTGGCTCTTCCGCTTGACTTGGCAAGCCACATCATTTGACACGTGGCACCAAACTGGGCCTCTAGGAAGATGTCAGCTTGGGCTTAATGAAGAGGGCTTATCCCTTTAACCCAATTAAATGCGCTAGCCCAATGAATCAAGAGTTATTTATTTAGTCCATATATGTTGGACCTATATAATTAATTCATTTATATATTAGCCCATAATATTTATTTGGACCAATATATCTTGAATTAAAATATAGTCCAAATTATTTTATGGATTTAATTTAAGTAAAATTTACTTGCCTAGAGTGCCATTTATTTTTGGATTTTTCTCATTGAAGTTTATGTCATGTCATATTTATGGTAGGATTTTGAGTTAAAATGACTTTTAAGTGACAATGATAAAGTTTAGTTACTTTTCAATGATACAAACTAGTTGAATGACTTTAATAAAATTGAAAGATAGTTGAATGATCATCAGTGAACTTAAATAGATGTTACACTGAACAAGTTATTAAGTTACTTTTATAATATTTATTGCTCATTAAATTATTAAACTAGGTAGGAATCCTAATATTTAAGACTTCAAAATCAACTAATAACATTTTACAGTATATAAATTTTACCAATTGAAAATAAATTCATATACGTAGCATTTAGGATGCTCTTGATGAGCAATAATTTTCACGAGATCAGCACTAAAGAGAAGCCATAAAAGTTCATTCAAGGAAAATACACAAGCGTGTAAAATTATTCAAATGCCGAACATTTAAACGCGAATCTTAATATTTATTATTTTTTTCTTTATGGATTTAGCTATATAGGATTTACAATTTTTTAATTTCAGGAGCTTAATATTTTTATTTTATAATTAGAACAAAAATTTTAAAATATTATTTATGTAATTTTCTTACAACAATTATATAACGAGACGAGAAATACGCGCAACGCGCGTACATTAGAACTAGTTATAGATAAATATAAAAGTTTTTTGTTGATTAATTTATTTTTTAAAATATTAAATGAAATTGTGAAAAAGTTAATTTGCCAAAAGCTGTAAATTATCAACTCCATCCAATATTTACTTATTTATCCTACCTACCATATATCAATATTTTTAAATATGGGGTCACAATTGTCATTCATGGACGTGCTCTCTTGATCTATGCAAGATAACGTACTATTTATTCATGAATTTTGGTTGACCATAACACATAATATTTATTAATTTTTGTAGAAAAATAAAGGGCTCCTAACCTAAAAGAAATTGAAAATGAGCTAAATTTCTAATGTGATTTTCAAGTGTTATTTCTTTTTAACCAAAAAATATTAGATTATTCAGTTCAAATAAGAAAGAATTTTAATACATAAATTGAATCTAAAGTCTAAAGTATTAGGAAAAATAATTAGATGTTTATTCTTAATAGTAAAAAATAATTAAATGACTTTTAAATTAACTGAAGTTTGTAAGATGTCTGATATGAAATCAACCAATTCAAATTCAAAGAATGAAACAAAGAATTATACAAAAGTTAGCAAAAATTTGTAAAATAAAGAGCATATAAATTCTTATCTTATATTGTAAACTAAAACCATTATTGAAAAAAAACTTCCAGATAATAGGTTATATAATACGTTACTCATGTAACATATGCCAATAAATATTGTATACAAGTTAAGACGGGGTATCATACTGTGACGATCCAAAGGGTCATCACCCGTTTTCTTATGCATTCTGTGTCTCCCTGGCCTTGAAAACCTCATTTGGGGTTACCTCGATTACATGCATAGTCCGGGGCGCGTAACCCGAAAGCTCAAAGGTGAATTCTATGAGAAAAATGCTAATTTTTGGTATTAAGATGATTAAATTTGACTTCGATCAATATTTTGGGTAAACGGATCCGGACCCATAATTTGATGGCCCCGGAGGATCCGTAGGAAAACATGGGACTTGAGCATGTGCCGGAATCGAATTCTGAGGTCCCAAACCCGAGAAATAAATTTTTGTGTGAAATTATTTTCTGAAAATAGTTGTGGAAATTGGAAATGAAATTCGATTAGAAGACTATGGTATCGAGCCCGAATTTTTGGTTCCGGCGTTCGGTACAAGTCTTATATATGATTTAACCACTTCCTGTAAAATTTGGTTTAAAATGGAGATAGTTTGACGTGTTTCGGACTTAAAATGGAAATTTGGTGTTTTATGAAAATTTAAAAGAAAAACATGTGTTTTGAGGCTTGATTCGATGTATATGATGTTATTTTGGCGATTTGATCACACGAGTAAATTCGTAGGATGTTTTTGAGGTTGTGTGTATGTTTGGCTTGGCGCCCGAGGGTTTGTGTGAGTTCTAGGTAGGTGTCGGAGTGTATTTTGAACTTCGGAAAAATCTGGCATGTTCAGTTATGGTATCTTCACATTTGCGAATGAATTCTTGCAAATACGAGTCCCTTGTCGCAAATGGGATAAAATGGGACATCTGCACCTGGGTCGCAAATGCGAACTTCTGTCCGCAAATGCGAAGAAGAGCCCGTCACAAATGCGAAATGTCCGGATATACTCAGAGTTCGTAAATGCAAACTTGTCTTTGCATTTCCCAAGTTAGGATATTGCGAACCCCAGTTCGCAATTCCCATAACTGAGGCCCAGCAATTTTATACTTAGTCGAATTTTGAACCATTTTCTTCATTCTTTCAAAACACAAACTCCTTGGGCGATTTTTCAAGAACAAACCTTCTTCCAAATTATTTGTAAGTCAACTTTTACCTAATCCTTTCAATATTTAATATCATTATACATGTTTTCAACTTAAAATCAAGGATTTTTATGGGTGAAATTGAAATTTTTGGTAGAACTTAGGTTTTTATAAAATTAGCGACTTGGACCTAAATTTAACGTCCGATTTCAAAACAAATTATAGATATAGATTCATGGGGGAATGAGTTATCGGGTTTTGGTTCGAACCTTGGGTTTTGACCACGTGGGTCCGGGGGTATTATTTGACTTTTGGGAAAATTTTGGGAAATTCATTTTATGCATTCAAATTTTTTCAATTAGCATTTGTTAATGTATTCAAGTGATTTGTGACTAAATTCGAGCGGTTTTGTGGTGGAATCGAGGGGTAAAGCTACACTTGAGGCTTGAGTTGAGTTTGAAGCATCGAGGTAAGTTTCAATCTAACTCTATCATGCGGGATTAGGAGTTGAGTCCTCTGTGCTACTTGTAAGATGGGGAGTACGACGTATCGGCATGGTGACGAGTATCTATACGTTAGTGTCTAGCCTGACTGTGAGTCTATGAATTGTGAAAATTTGTTTCATGTTGTATAATTCATGCCTTAGAGATGAATTCTAGTTGTTGTGCAACATTTCTGAAAGGGATTATGACCTTGAACGTAAAAGAGCATTGGCTCAAGTTATTTGATGAATTGAGAAAGTGTATGAATTATTGTACTCGTTAGAGCATTGGCTCAAGTGGTAATGAAAATGATGAGTAGAAAATGAAAGAGAGAGAAAAGATGGTTAATTGTGCCCTTTCCGGGTTGTTTATGCACATCGAGTATCTCCCTTGGCGGGATGTGAATATATTGTTGTTGCTCCCTTGTCGTGATTTTACTATGTACTTGTGTTTCCTTGCTGGGATTTCTATTATTAGTTGTTCACTCCCCTTGCCCTTTTGTTTGTGATTGTTGTTTGAGCGAGGATGAGTGTTAAAGCACGAAGGATGATACCGTGCATTGTATAATATTTTTGGATCGGTTGCACGCCACAACAATGATAAATAATATATATATATGGATCGGATTGCACGACGCAACAATGATATATGAGGATCGGATTGCACGCCGCAACAGTGATAATTGTGGATGGGGTTGCACGCCGCAACATTTTTGATATATATTGGGATAGGGTTGCACGCCACAACAATTTTATATATGAGTATGTTTATCTAGAATAGTAGTTTCTCTTGTTCGCAGTAAACTTTAAGCTGCCTTTAGACTGTTACTCTGGATTTACTGTTAGTATTGGTGAACCCCCGCAACATGCTAACCCTCCCACCTTTAATTTCTTATTCCTGCTTTATTCTCCGATGTATATTATATAGCTGCATAGGTTTGATTGGTAGCCTGGTCCTAGCCTAGTCACCACCTCGACGAGGATAGGACGGGCACTTACAAGCACATGGGGTCGGTTGTGCTGATTCTACACTCTGTGCTATTTTGCACGGATCCAGGCTTTGGTACAGTGGTAGCCTTGCAGGCATCCGCAGGCCCGACATCTCCTTTATCTTGCTTTTCAGTTTGTTATCTCTTGTATTCGAGACAGACATTTTATGATTTCTTTCAAACATTGTATTTAATAAAAATCTTAATAGTTCGTGTATGTGACACCAGGTTTTGGGTAGAGTATTGTGTTGAACTTTCACAGTTTTATTCACTTTTCTTTACTATTAAGTCTTCCGCTTTATTATATGAATTCAGATGTTTTATATTATCATTATTAACTGTGAAAAGGGTAATTAAGTTTGGCTGGCCTAGCTCCTATTAGTAGACGTTGTCACGATTCCCGATGGTGGGAAATTCGGATCATAACAAATACATATTGCTTAGGTACTATGTTTAAAGTTCTAATCAAATACTTGATGAAAAAATAGTTCCTAATATAAAGTTTATAGATATATTCACACAATATTCAATTATTAATATAAATATATTCTCACAAAATTCAACTACTAATACAAAAATATTCTCAAAGAAGAAACGTAGAACCGTTATATACTACAAAAACTAGTTTCTCATAACTTTCCTAGCGTGTGAACTTTCCTACAAAACTTTCCTTGTTTGTGTGAATTTGGCCAAATTTTATTAACTAAAAAAAGCCCTAAATTTAAAAGGAGATAAAATGTAAATGGAATTTAACGAAAAGCTCTCCTAATGTGTAAGAGTTAAATGAATGTATTTCATTGTGTGTTTGTTTGAATATTTTTCCTAAATTGCGGGAAATAATTGATTAGGGGGATAATTTATGGATATAATAGATGAGTTATTTCTATATAGTACAGAAGTAATTAGATAAATATTTCGAAATATTAGGAAAATAATTAAATGACTATTTTGTCCGGTGTAAACACTAATTTTAAAGGGTAAAAAAGACGAACAACATTTCACTAAGAGACTTTGTACTTTTAATATAGTAAGATATAGGTATAAATAGATAGATCTATATCTATATTATTATAAAAGCATGAATATGATGTTTGTTTATAAAAATAACCTTATAATATTAAGTATAATAACTCATTAAAAAAGGATATAACCTGAATTCTAGATATTAGTCTTATAATCCTATTAGTTTTAGGATATAATACTATACATTATGAATCCTACATATTACCATTAGGAATCCTCTTAGTATAATTACTTTCAGGCATAGACTGTGACGACCCAAAGGGTCATCACCGGATTTCTCCCTTTCTTCGTGCTTCCTAGGCCTTGAAAACATCGCTTTTAGTTGCCTCAATTTGCATGCAGAGTCCGAACGCGTAGCCGGAAAGCTTTTATGTCAAAAAATATAAATTCAGTGATAAATTGGATGAATTTTAATATTAATATTATTAATGTTGACTTTCGTCAATATTTTGGATAAACAGACCCGGACTCGTAATATGACGATCCCGGAAGGTCCGTAGGAAAATATGGGACTCGGGCGTATTCCCGTAATCGAAATTCGAGGTCCTGATCCCGAGAAATGAACTTTTAAAAGAAATTATTTTTCTGAAAATGATATAAAAATTTGAAATGGAAATGAATTATAAAATATAGCTATTGGGCCCGTATTTTGGTTCTGGTGCCCGGTACAGGTCTTAAATATGTGTTAAGCGCTTTCTGTGAAGTTTGATCTAAAACGGATGTCGTTTGATGTATTTTGGACCTAATTATCTAAAGTTGGAAGTTTATGAACTTAGAATGAAAATGATGAATATGAGGTTTGATTCTTTGATTTTGATGTGAATTTGGCGATTTGATTGCTCGAGTAAGTTCGTAGGGTGTTATTGAGTTAGTGTGTGCATTTGATTAGGAGCCGCGAGAGCTCGAAAGTATTTCGGAGGTGGTTCGGGGTGTTTTTGGCCTTAGAGAATGTTGTAGATTTGCTGCAATAAGCTGTCCTTTTTATGAGATTGCATAGGCTTCCTGCGATTGCATAGTGTGAGCTTCCAGGGGTCCCCATTTGTTCAATGCGATCGCATAGTCTTCTTCGCGACCGCATAACTTGGCTAGTTTCCTCAATGCGAACACGCTCTCTCTCCCGCGGTCGCACAACACAAAACTTAGCCTGGGATTTTCAGCCTCATTTATTTTATGCGTTCGCATGACTACTTCTGCGATCGCAGTAGTCAATTTTCCCTCCCCTATATAATCACAAGGCTCCTTCTGCGATCGCATAGAGTAAATACGCCCAGTGATTTTAATGTTTAAAAATAGAGCAGTATCCACATGATTTTCTTCACTTTTCTCACGATCTCCCATCTCCTTCAAGTCTTAGGATACCATTCAAGTCCCCTTTCGTAAAGGTCACTTGGGTAGGTAGTTCCCTACCTAATTCCTTCATTTTTCTTCATTAATTAGTAAATTCCTAGCCCTAAATCATGAATGCAAAGTAGAACTCGGGGGTTTTGTGTAGAGTTAGGATTTTGGAAAATTTGGGTGATTCAACTTCAATTTGGGGTAGAATCTTGAAATAATTAATATATTTGAACTCGGGGGATTATGGGTGAACAGGTTTTGGTCCGAGCCTCGAGTTTGGACCATATGGGCCCAGGGTCAGATTTTGATATTTCTGGAAGAATACTAGGGACTTCATTTCTAGGCTATGGGATTATATGTTTGAGCCGTTATTGATATTATTGAACTAATTATACCTAGATACCATTGTTCCAGAGTTGGATTCGCGATAACATAGCTTGCCAGTTTCCTCAGTGCGAACGCACTCTCTCTCCCGCGATCGCACAACACAAAACCTAGCCTGGGATTTTCAGCCTCATTTCTTTTATGCGCTCGCATGACTACTTCTGCTATCGCAGTAGTCAATTTTCCCTCCCCTATGCGATCGCAAGGCTCCTTCAGCGAGCGCATAGAGTAAATACGCCCAGTGATTTTAATGTTTAAAAACAGAGCAGTATCCACGGGATTTCCTTCACTTTTCTCACGATCTCCTTTCTCCTTCAAATTTAGGATACCATTCAAGTCCCCCTTCGTAAAGGTCACTTGGGTAGGTAATTCCCTACCTAATTCCTTCATTTTTCTTCATTAATTAGTCAATTTCTAGCCCTAAATCATGAATTCAAAGTAGAACTTGGGGGTTTTGGGTAAAGTTAGGACTTTTGAAATTTTAGGTGATTCAACCTCAATTTAGGATCGAATCTTGAAATGAATTATATTTGAATTCGAGGGATTATGGGTGAATATGTTTTGATCCGAGCCTCGAGTTTGGACCATATGGGCGCCCGGAGTCGGATTTTGGCGTTTTTGAAAAAATCCTAGGGACTTGGACTTCATTTCTAGGCTATGAGATTATATTTTTGAGCTGTTATTGATATTATTGAACTAATTATGCCTAGATACCATTGTTTCGGAGTTGGATTCGTGATCGCATAGCTTGGCCAGTTTCCTCAGTTCGAACACACTCTCTCTCCTACGATCGCACAGCACAAAACCTAGCTTGGGATTTTCAGCCTCATTTCTTTTATGCGTTCGCATGACTACTTCTGCGATCGCAGTAGTCAATTTTCCCTCCGCTATGAGATCGGAAGGCTCCTTCTGCAATCGCATAGAGTAAATACGTGATTTTAATGTTTAAAAAGAGCAGTACCCACAGGGTTTCCTTCACTTTTCTCACGAGCTCCCTTCTCCTTCAAGCCTTATGATACCATTCAAGTTCCCTTTGAAAAGGTCACTTGGGTAGGTAATTCCCTACCTAATTCCTTCATTTTTCTTCATTATTAGTAAATTCCTAGCCTTAAATCATGAATTCAAAGTAGAACTTGGGTGTTTTTGGGTAGAGTTAGGATTGGGAATTTTGGGTGATTCAACTTCAAGTTGGGATCGACTCTTAAAATAGATTATATATTTGAACTCGGAAGATTATGGGTGAACATGTTTTGGTCCGAGCCTCGAGTTTGTACCATGTGGGACCGGAGTCGGATTTTTGTATTTTTGGAAGAATGCTAGGGATTTCGTTTCTAGGCTATGGGATTATATATTTGAGCCGTTATTGATATTATTGAACTGATTATGCCTAGATTCCATTTTTTTGGAGTTGGATTGTAGAGGAAAGACGGTATTAGAGAGTTGATTGCTATTCTTTGACCGAGGTAAGTGTTTGTTCTAACTTTGGCTTGAGGGAATAGGATTAGGATATTATTTGCTAATTGCTATAAATTGGGTATGGCGTATAGGCGTGGTGACGAGTATCTATACACTGGTGTCAAGCATGACCGTGGGTCCTTATTTGTACTTATTCTAATATTATTGTGACTCTTCCATGTGCAATCGACGATCTTTATATAATGTAAAGAGTATGAGAAATAATTATGAATTTTAAAACCTAGGAAGTGTTGGCTCGAATGATAAAAAAACTAATGAATAAGAAATGAAAGAAATAGAAAGAGATGTGATAAATCCCTTGCCGGGATATGAAGGTTATTGTTGTTGCTCCCTTGCCAGAGGGTTTTATTAGTATTATAGATTTACTCCCTTGCCGGTGTCGACGCACCCTTTTTCGACTACTAAAAAGAAGCGAAATGAGGTTTACGACATTATGGACAAAACAACTCTTATTCCCATTTGGGAAACTGGTATTGTAAGTTGAAGAGTCGCGAGAGAAGTGTTTTGAAAGAAAACCAGAGTTCGGGTAAGAGATTGAGATTATCTCGAGGGGAAAGTGTTAGGAAACCCTCAAGATCCACAACTGTGGTTGCCGGCCGTGCTAATTGTGACATTAACAGAAGATGGCGCAACTAGACAAAAACAGTGCACATGTATTCACATAACTTAAAAGCTAGAAAATGACATAAGTTTGAAATAAGAGAGGACTAGTTTGAAAAGCATTAATAAAAGAAAGCATTTAAATAAAACAAATGAGAAGAAGGGTCCTAGGTTTAAATATAATATGGATCATTCGATACAGTATCCAGCACATATTCCCATAGAGGGATCACTTTGTGATATTATCGCATCGTCATCATCTCCATATTCTACCCTCCCACCCCGTTAAGGTATTAAACGCGTTGGTATCGTTTACTTATCGCATGCTAATACTCGTCCCAACCTGTTAGTCCTGGGGCATTTGGACTTCTAATACTAAGGAAGGGGGAGAGAGATAGGATATATATATGGAGTATTCAAAAGTAAAATACTAGAGCGACAGTCAAAACAAGACGGATGCAAATAAGCAATTAGAGGCTCAAATAAACCCTGTAACATACAGCAAGTAGTTTAGCATGACTTCAGTTACTGATTTGGTCATTAAAAGAGGTTAGAAGAGTAGGCAGAATAGTTTGACATACGAAAGTTAGATAGAAAATCTACTTTGCGCCCTCCGGGTTCGTTTTAGAAGTTGACAGGACTTTTAGAAAACCCGCAGAAACTTTAGAAAATGCTAGCTTCAGACAAAGGTTTGTTTAGGAAATATTTAAAGTTGCAGACGGTTTTTAGAAATGAAAATGCAGGCTTCAAACAGAAATTTGTTTAACGATTTAATACTACAGACAAGTTTTGGAGGAAATGGCTGTAAGTTAGTCACATGATTTTGAGTAAAGGGAGCTGTAAGAAGAGTAGTTCAGAAGACCTTAAAGAAGTTTTGGAATACATTAAACACATGAGCTTAAGCAAACAGTCACATATTTAGTATAGAAAACAGCTTGTAGGTTCATGACATTATGAAAAGGGCGGACCGAGGCCCGTCTGAGATACGTCAATTTAGGATAAGTTGAAAACTGGATCGTTGGAAAACATTGGACGAGTCTGGACTTAAACTTACTTGCTAACCCTTTAGTTGCTGCTTTTATACAATTGGACGTCCTACTGTTTTGCCTAGCGTTTGAATAGTTCCTATAGGCATGATATCTAGGTGAGATTATAAGATGCAAGCCTAATAACATGGTTTATATATGAAGTTGATGCAATACGGAAGCCTATAGACGTGGTATCTATATGGTTGATGAAACAACATAAAATAGGCATGGTAACAGTATGCATGGATAAAATAAAAATCCTAAGACATGGTTTCTACTGATGTGAAGAAAAATGAGCCTTTAGTCATGATTCTATATGATGTGGATGCAATAGCAAACTCTTATTGGCATGTTTTCTATATGATGTTGCTGCAATAATGAAAACCCTATAAACATGGTATCTATATGAGATGATGCAAGAAATAAACCCTTATTGACACAGTAACTATATGACATTGATGCAAGACAGTAAAACCCTATAAACAAGTTATCTATATGAGATGATGCAAGAAAGTAAACCCCTCCCATATTCCCTTTCACTAGATTCCCCAACTTCTTTTATTACAAGTTACTTACAAAAGTTTGGACAAGAAAATAACATTAAAGAAGTAAATACATCAATACTACAACAGACCCAAAGAAGCGCAAAGCAACTTTAATGTCCGACGTATGCATTTTACCAAATCTGAGCTCCCAATATTCAAGGCTTTTCTCTTTTTAGAGTGTTACAAAGTTCCAAGGGCTTTCAATGGAACATACGCATTGCTTACACTCTAATGGGAATAGTCCAAGTGTGGAATTACCAACCCTAAGGCGTCCGAGTTCAGAGGAGAATCTGGGGTCCCCTAAGCATGGCTCACCAGAGGGGGGGTGGAACTTAGAGAACTAAGAGTAAATGTAAAGTGAGGAATTGGAGGAAAACCAATACGAGAGGTGGTCATACCTAGCAATAAAGTGAGACTGGCATACCAGACTAGGGCATGTATGGTGATTAGGGCACCAACAGGCCTGTATCAAGGCTCAAACACATAAGATAAGGGATGAGGGATGGATTGCTTTGAGTAAAGGCTATTGAAAGCCTTAGTTCTATACTAGAAATGGCAATAGGGTGCCACCCTTGTCCAGAACAACTCACATACAAACAAGGAGCAAGGAAATCATATAAAAGCACTTAGCAGTAAATTGAAGCATAATAGTGCATAATCAAGGGAAAGTATTCAACATGCTAGACTTAATAAAACATTGAATGCAAGCACCCAAAGGGAAAGGGGAATCAGGGATTAACATGCTGTAGTTTGAACTAAAGGTATACACATATAAGGGTCATGGTTCAGGACTATCCTGAGCATAAACAGATAAGGGGACAAGGGGAAGGGGGTTATTATGAAACTAATCTGAAGTATATAAAATAGGTGAGGTATCTTGAAGAATTGAGGAAAGGGGGAAGGAAATTGAACATGCCAATACTCAAATGAATTACTGAAACAAACAAGCAGACAAAGGGATAAGGGGAAGGGATTGATCATGCAAGCTAAATGGAAATGACATAACAGACAAAGAGGAGGAGAGAACAAACAGATACTCGAAAGTTAATAAATGAAGTTAGGAGCCTATGCGTGCAAGTTTGAGTAATAAAACAAAGAAAATCTTTATAATTAGTCTTGGCTTTCACTTAATCCTTAGCAAGAGAGCAAGTAATAGAGAAGGAAGGGAGAAGAGAAGAGAGTTTTTAGTGAGTAAGAGTAGAGAGAACTCGAGTATCAGTTGTGTCTTAAGTGAGAAAAGAGAGAACCTATTTATAGTTGAAAAAGAAGCAATAGTAAGGTAAGGAAATATTCAGAAATCAATCAGTATCAATTAAGGAGAAAGGAACCCCTTCAATTAAGGAACCGGATGAAAAAATAAATAATCTCAGGTCTAATTTTGGAAAGAAAATATAGTATTAATCACAGAATATAGGGTAAATACCCATAAGAAATTTGAAAATCACATGGGTAGGGCATATAAGGCAAGTAATCACCCAGGAAATCAAGGAGTCAATATATTAATCGTTTGAAATTAGTCAAGAAACAAGGAGCAATTAGCGAATCAAACAGTTGTACAAATCAATTTAGGGTTTCAGGGAAAGGGGAAAAGCAGTACTATAAAAGATTCATATGTTTTGAATATACGAGAGACTGACAAATAATAGAGTAGACGTGTAGCAAACACAAGAAGCAAACAGCTCTGGCTAGGGTTTCACAGAGAAAAGGAATGGAGAATACCCTTAGAGATTAGGGTTCCCACTGTAGTCAGAACACAAGGAATATCATAGACGAAGGTGAACAAGAACAGAACACAATAAAGAAAGCATAGAACAATTAACCAAAACCCTAGAAAGGTAATCAGTGAGACAAACACTTTAGAGCTGTAATAGAAATGTCAAAATCATGGAGAAGAACACCCAGTAGCAAGAATAAAAAACAAAATCAAAGAAATCGGATAATTCATAGAAAACCCTAGGTTTTAAAAACGAACAGTTTTTAAATCATGACTAAGTGAAGAAAGAGATGAGAAACACTTTTTTTAAAATTTCAGAAAACAACTAGTACTCAAAGAAGATCGTAAGATAACAACGAGAAAAGTTAAAGGAAGAACCTCGAATCATTAGGGTTTTCAGAGGAGGCCTAGAAATGGCGAGAAAGCCTGAACGGCTCAACGGAGCTTGGCAGGGACCCAAGGCTTCAAAGGCTGCCGGAGAACATCCGTGAAACTCCATTGAAGGACCTCTGGTCTAGTTACCCTAGAGACAAAATCTTGATCTTTGAACCCAAAGGCCACGAAAGGTGATGAATGGACGAGCCTCGAAGTTTCACGCCCTGAATGGCCATTAACGACGGTGAAGAGGCCTGGAGAAGACTAGGGTTCTCAGAGACCCTAGAGAGCATTTTGGGAGTGAAAGGCGGCGGCTTGGTAAAAATGAAGATAGGGTTAAGGGTTTGGGGGCGTTTAATTTGGTAAGAAATAACGTGGGTCGTTGATCTATGAGATCAACGACTAGGATCACAAAGGGGAAATGGGTCGTGTTAATTCGAACGGGTTTGGGTCAAGTGGTTTGGGAATTTGGGTGATATAATGGGGGTTAATTGGGGTTACAAATTGGGATTTTAATTGAAAGACTAAGGGCTATATTTTAAATAGACAATTTTCCCAAATTTTATTTTATAAAAAATAGTAAACAATTTTATAAAAATCAAATAAAATTACTGAGATAATAAAATAAATTTGGGATTAATTAAAAATACCAGGAGCGATTTTTCACTTGAACTACTTATTAAATTGATAAATAGGCTAAAATCGCAATTTAATGCAAGTTTAATTTAAAAATATCTAATGGTTTGGTAAAATCCTGTAAAAATTAAATAATTATATTTTTATATAAATGAGAGAATAAAATAATATATTTATTAAAATAACAAGATTTAAGACCAAATATTGGATTTTACAGTATAAAATAAGTTATAAATTGGTTTTAAAATGCTTGAACAAATTATAGAAAAATACCAAACCTCTTGTGGATGTTTATATATGCATTCAAAAGCTATTTTGAAAGTAGTTTGGGTATAAAAATACATAGGGAAAAATTGGGTATCAACAGCTGCGCTTCTTTACCCGAGGAGGATGAAAGAGTTGTCAGGTAAAGACAAGATGACCAATTTTGACAAGAAGTGACAATTGTACGAGAACTTCAACCGCGCTCTAGCTTTTGAGCTGCCTACATATCCCAGGTTTTACAGGAATCAGGCTGTATGTAGTTCAGGAGCCATTGGCGGAATGTGCCAATGAAAATTTGAAACGGTGGACGCAACGGGGTTTGAGATTTGGCAAGGGTCCGAGGATCGGACGAGCTGCGGAGAACTAGAGCGGTAGCCCTCCTACTGAGATAGCCGTGCTAGCCGGTGTACCTTCAAATAAACAATGTGCGTGTACATTGCATAATTTAAACGTAATGCAAGTTCCCATCGGACCATGAATGATGTCTTCGGATGATTAGGATGGAATCCTCGGACTATGATGTCCGGGCTATGACGAGCATGAAAGTAAATATTTGTAGGCCGTGAAATGGTGTTCTTGGGCCATGCAGATGGTGCCTCCTAACAATGACGCCTTTGAATAAGTTGGCGATATTTCAGCCCATAAAAAGGTGGCAATATTTCAGCCAAATGAATGCAGAGGGTGGCGATCTTTCAGTCGAGCAGGAGTTTAAAATGCAGGGTGGAGATATTTCAGCCAAACTGAAAAATAAAGGAGGTAGAGCTTAACCTCGGAAGGCAGAGAATAGCCTTATCCAAGATGAAGGTAGAGCTTAACCTCGGAAGGAAGAGAATAGCCTTATGCAGAAAGAGCTTAGTATCGAAAGGCAGAAAATAGCCTTATGCAATGTGGAGGTAGAGCTTAACCTCGGAAGGCGGAGAATAGCTTTATGCAAGATGGAGGTAGAGCTTAACTCGGAAGGAAAAGAATAGCCTTATGCAATAATGGAGGCAGAGCTTAGCCTTGGAAGGCAGAGAGTAGCCATATGCAATGATGGAGGCAGAGCTTAGCCTCGGAAAGTAGAGAATAGCCTTATGCAATGATGGAGGCAGAGCTTTAGCCTCGGAAGGTAGGGAGTAGCCTTATGCAATGATGGAGGCAGAGCTTAGCCTCGGAAGGAAAAGAGTAGCCTTATGCAATGATGGGGGCAGAGCTTAACCTCGGAAGGCAGAGAATAGCCTTATGCAATGCAGGATGGAGGCAGAGCTTAGCCTCGAAGAACGTAGAAATATAAAGGAGAGGATGGTGGCGATTTCTTAGCTGGTAGTTGATCGTGCTATTGAGGGCTGCTGGGGAACCGTTTAATGTAGATAGTAAGCCTTTATCAGATAGGTAGTGGCTTTGGTTTAGTAAGGCTCCTGCATCGCCTATTTGTACCCTGGATTCCTACACCCAAAGAAAAATCTTGAGTTCTTTAAGGGGGAGGTTAGTCCGCATCCTTTGACCCGTGACGTTCTGTACCCTTATGCGTAGCGTTGCTGAAATATAGCGATCCAAATGATTTTATGCAAAATTTTGACAAGTATGATGCAAATGTATGTATATAAGTAAAGCAAAAGATAGTTTTTATAATGGACCACAATTGTAACGCGGTTCAAAGCACGACAACCTCGCCGGCTCTGGAATTTTGAGGGTCCTCCTCAAAATTTGCCCCAATTTACTGGGCTGGTGCTGAATGACTGAAAGCGGATTGACCTTAGAATTTTGAGGGTCCTCCTCAAAATTCTGCCCCAGTTTACTAGGTCGATGCTGATACGAAAGTTGGCAAGCTGACTTCGGAATTTTGAGGGTCCTTCTCAAAATTCTGCCCCAGTTCCAAATGCTGGGGAAAATGTAATTTTGTTAATGATGTGACCGAATCCATAGGGCTGCCTACGTATCCCTTCTTAATTGGGAATCAGGTCAGACGTAGTTCAAATTACATCATATAGAAAGCATAATGACTAAATGTAGTGTCTCTTCACTGCATCTGAGTTGACTAGTTTTGACCAGATTTCTCCATCCATTTCTGCAAGAATAATGGCTCCTCCAGTTACAACCCGGTGAACCATGTACGTACCCTTCTAGTTGGGAGAGAACTTCCCTTTGGCCTCATCTTAATGTGGAAATATCTTCTTCAACACCAGCTGCCCTGGTGTAAACTTCCTTGGTCGAACTCTCTTTTTGAAGGATCTGGACATTCTGTTCTGATATAACTGACTGTGACAGACAACATTCATTCTCTTTCCATATATAATGACTAGATGCTCGTATCGAACCTTGACCCATTCTGCGTCATCTAGCTCAGCTTCTTGTATGATTCTCAAGGAATGAATTTCTACCTCGGCGGGAATTACCGCCTCTGTACCGTAAACTAGCATGTAGGGAGTTGCCCCAGTTGATGTGCGAACTGTAGTACGATAACCCAATAAATCGAAAGACAACTTCTCATGCCACTGCTTATGCTTTTCGATCATTTTCCTTAGTATTTTCTTCATGTTCTTGTTGGCTACTTCCACAGCTCCATTCATCTGAGGTCTATAAGTTGTAGAGTTCATGTGCCTGATCTTGAAAGTTTCACACATTGCTTTCATCAAGTCACTGTTGAGATTGGAACAATTATCAGTGATGATCGACTCTGGAATATCGAACCGACAGACAATCCGATCTCGGACAAAGTCTGCTATGACTTTCTTGGTTACTGCTTTGTATGTAGCTGCTTCAACCCATTTAGTGAAGTAGTCAATCGCCACTAGAATGAACCTGTGTCCGTTGATGCGGCAGGCTCGACTGGCCCAATGACATCCATTCCCAAGCGGCGAACGACCACAGTGAGCTCGTTGCAGTGAGCTAGTTTGGAGGTACCTTTATCATATCCGCATGTATCTGACAGCGGTGACACCTTCGGACATACTGAATGCAGTCTGTTTCCATGGTCATCTAGAAATATCCTTCCCTGAGTATTTTCTTTGCCAGAACAAAACCATTCTTGTATGGTCCACAGGTCCCCGAGTGCACTTCCTCCAATAACTTGGTTGCTTCAGTTGCATGGACACACCTTAATAGTCCCAAATCAGGAGTCCTCCTATACAGGATTCCTCCGCTGTGAAAGAAGTTTTTGGAAAACCTTCGAAGCATGGGCTTCTGAGTAGCATTAGCAAGCTCTAGATATTCCCCTGTTGCTAATTGATGTCGTGGAACCAAGGTTTTCCATCGACTTCTTCTTCAACATGTGCACAATAAGCCGGTTGATCTTGAATTTTGACCTGGATAGAGTCGATGAAATTTGTGTCTGGATGCTGAATCATGGATGATAAAGTGGCTAGGGCGTCAACGAACTCATTGTGTACTCTTGGAACATGCTGGAATTCCATTTTTCTGAACCTCTTTCTCAATTCCTGTATGTGGTGCAAATAAGGGAGTATCTTGGAATTCTTGGTTGTCCATTCCTCTCTGACCTGGTGTATGAGTAGGTCTGAATCCCCTAACTAGCAGCTCCTGGATGTCTATGTCAATGCCAGTTTAAGCCCCAAGATGCAAGCTTCATACTCGGCCATATTATTGGTGCACGGGAACCTGATCTTAGCGGATACCAGGTAGTGCTGACCGGTTTCTGATATCAGAACTACCCCTATACCAACTCTTTTGAAGTTTGTGGCTCCGTCGAAAAACATCCTCCAACAATCATAGGATTCTGCAATATCTTCTCCTATGAAAGCTACTTCCTCGTCGGGAAAATATGTCTTCAATGGCCATAGTCCCCTTCCACTGGGTTTTCTGCGAGATGATCTGCCAAAGCCTATCCTTTAAGTGCATTTCAGGTGACATAGACAATGTGGAATTCACTCAACAAAATTTTCCACTTGGCAAGCTTGCCAGTGGGCATGGGCTTCTGAAACATATATTTTAGTGGGTCCATTCTTGATATAAGATAGGTGGTGTAAGCACAGAAATAATGCCTCAACTTCTGAGCTATCCAACACAACGTGTGCGTTCTAGTAAGGAATACCGAGCCTCGTACGGGGTAAATTTCTTGCTGAGGTAGTAAATATCTTGCTTCTTTCTCCCCGTCTCATCGTGTTGTTCCAAGACACAACCAAGTGATCCCTACAAAACTGCAAGATAGAGCAATAAGGGCCTCCCAGGCTCAGGTGGAACCAGGCCTGGAGGCGTAGACAAGTACTCCTTGATCCTGTCAAAAGCCTTTTGACAATCATCGGTCCATTTGGTGGCGGCATCCTTCTTCAGCATCTTGACGATGGGTTCGCAGATGATGATAGACTGGGTAATGAACTGGCTGATATAGTTAAGTCTCCCCGGGAAACTCATTACCTCTTTCTTGTTCTTCGGCGGTGGCTACTCCTGAATAGATTTGACCTTTGATGGATCCAGCTCTATTCCTTGGCGGCTTACGATGAAACCCAACAACTTTCCCGCAGGGACCCCGAAATGAACATTTGGTGGGATTCAGTTTCAAGTAATACCTCTTTAGTCTGTTTAAAAAATTTCGGAGGTCCCCCATGTGATCTGTAGCCTTCTTGGATTTAATGATGACATCGTCCACATGTACCTCAATCTCCTTATGTATCATGTCATGAAAGAGGGTAGTCATGCCCTCATATAAGTATCCCCAGCATTCTTCAACCCGAACGGCATCATTCTGTAGCAATACATTCCCCAAGGCGTGATGAACGGTGTTTTATTTGCATCTTCTTCGTCCATCCATATCTGATGGTACCCCTCAAAACAATCAACAAACGACTGCAACTTATGCTTGGGGTAGTTGTCGATTAGAATGTGTATGTTTGGCAAGGGGAAATCGTCTTTGGGACTGGACCAGTTGAGATCTTAGTAGTCAACACAGACTCTAACTTTCCCATCCTTCTTCGGTACTGGCACAATGTTAGCTAACCAAGTTGGATATTATACCACTTGAAGAACTCTGTCTTTGACCTGCTTGGTAACCTCCTCTTTGATTTTTAGACTCATATCTGGCTTGAAAATTCTAAGCTTCTGCTTTACCGGTGGACATGCAGGATTTTTCGGCAATTTATGATCAAGGATGGACGTGCTGAGACCAGTCATTTCGTCATAAGACCATGCAAATATATCCTCATATTCTTTCAAGAACTCTATATATTTCTCTTTTTTCGACCGTGATAAGTGCACAATGATGCGCGTTTCTTTGACATTCTCTATATCTCCTAAATTGATGACTTCGGTTTCGTCCATGTTGGACTTAGGTCTTTTCTCAAAATTTTCGACCTCTCTGAAAAACTCTTCTGGTATATCGTCCTCCTCTGAGTCTATGTCTGTTTGTTGTATAGTCTTGTTGCAAGTTACAGTTGTTGGCTCATCATCAAGACATGTAATTGTAATGCTTTGTGAAAAATAAAGTAAATAGCAGAGAAAAGTAATGAATAGCAAGATATTTGATAAAACTAAAAATGCTTTTGATTGAATTCATAAATGTTCAAAACATCGGGACTCTTTTGGAAAGTAAAGACAAAATTCGGAAAATAAAGAAAACATCTAGAATAAAGATGCATGATGCTTGTTCAGCCTCGCTACCCCGAAGATTTCCAGGCGATTGTGGTCCTGATTGACTAGTTGGTGAGGTGCTCCCCTCGGTTCATAGACTGAATGGAAGGGCCTTCCTCCCCTTCCTCTTCAAAGATCACACAACAGTCCACGTCCTCCTCCAGAAACAGGTTCTTCATTGCTGCAAGAGCCTCATCTTCCTCTGACCCGTAGAGAGTGTCGGCTGGCTGAAAGGTCTGTTCCAACTGATGTTTGGGGCGTTCCAATGGGTAATATTGGCCGCGCCATGGTGGTGACTAGTTTCTGAATTGTTGACAAGTGTACTCGTATCCCAGTCCGAAGGTAGTACCATGTTTCTTCAACTGGATAGGTTTGGTGATACCTTGAAGATTCTTACCCAATCCTTTCCCTGGTTCATACCCACTCCAATTAAGAATACTCTCAACCTTGTTGCTCCACCATTTGTCCTTATCCACTGCGTTGACCCGCTCGATATGATGATATGTCTGCACGCCTATTCTTCTCTGCCTCCGATCATTGGAATGGTCTGGCGACTGTATATAGGGTTGCTACCATCGCCATGGATGATTACTTCCTGATGGTTCCGTTCGAACTTCACAGCCTGATTTAAAATTGATGCCACAACCCCAGTGGAATGGATCCAGGGTCGTCCCAATAGTATGTTGTAAGAGGCTGGTATGTCGATGACTTGAAACTCAACGTCAAACCAAGTAGGTCCCATTTGCAAACACAGGCTAACCTCCCCGAGGGTAGATATTTGAGAACCATCGAAAGCCTTAACATTTATAGCCCCATCTTTTATCTCGTGCGATCCTTTGCCCAACTTCTTGAGGGTGATTAATGGACAAATGTTGAGATTAGAACCTCCGTCGACTAGGATCCTGGTAATGAAATGATCTTCACATTGCACGGTGATGTGTAGTGCTTTGTTATGATTGAGGCTTTCAGGTGGCAATTCATCCTCATGGAAAGTGATTTCTTGACTTTCCAATACCTTCCCTACCATGTTTTCCATCTCTCCTCCCGTTATGTTGCTTGGGACGTAAACCTCATTCAATATCTTCATGAAGGCGTTCTTATGCACCTCAGAATTCTGCAGTAATGCTAACATGGAAATTTGAGCCGGAGTCTTGTTTAGCTGTTCAACAACTGAATATTCCTTAGCCTGTACCTTTCTCCAGAGATCATTAGGTCCAGTTTCAACGGGACATCCAGGAACCTGCTTGGCGGACTCAGCTAGGTGCTCTGGTGTGTACACCCTGTCTGTTCTAGTCATACCTTGTGCGGCAATTGCTTCGCCTGCGCATGCTTTTCCTTTCCCTCTCGCCTCGGCTGTGTAGTCCCAAGGTATGGCTTTTGACTAAAATCGGGTTATGTCTGACATGGTGACCAGAATGGGCACCTTTGGAGGCAACATGGTAACTTCAATCGGTGCGGACATCTTTGGAGTCCCTATTTCCACCTCAGTCGGTTTTGGCGCCTTTGCAGAAAGTGCCTTGAACTCAAATGGTACAGATATATTCACCACGTTGTCCTCAGATGGCTGAATTTGCACAACAAGAGTGACCGCTGGTTTCTTGGGCTCATCTCCCACAGATATCAAACCAATCGACCCTTCGGGGTCCCAGTCATCTTCTACCTCAATCATGTGGATGCTTCCACCTTTATGGTCTGGAAGGGGGTTGTTACGAACATTAGGAGCAGGCTCCTTATCTACGATGACGTTGTTGTCAATTAAGGTCTGGATTTTGTCCTTCAACGAGCGGCACTCGTCAATGGTATGGCCTTTCATCCCCGAATGGCATGCGCAAATTTTATTTGGGTTGATCCATTGGGAAGTCTTCTCTGGGGTTATAGTTGGGATGTGTATAACATATCCATCGGCTTTGAGCTTCTCGTATAGTTGGTCAATGGGTTCAACAATAGCAGTGTACCGTCTGGGTGGTTTATGGTCAAAATTTGGTCTCAGTTGTGGGAAGTTTTGACGGGTAGGTGGTGATGGATAGTGAGGAGGTTGGGGTTTGTAGGCTTGGTATACGGGTGCGGGTTGGGAATATCCTAGCGAGGTTGGTTGATATGTTGGCGGTGGAGATGACTGGTAGAAGGGTGGTGGATTTTGGTAAGTGGGCGAAGGTGCATGGTAATTCAGAGAGGGTTGGTACGTGATTGGAGTTGGAGGGTAGGGTTGGTATTTCAATGGAGATTGGTTTCTTTGCGCAGCAATTACGGAGTTTACATCCTTTTTCTTCGATGAACCATCAGATCAAGGCTTTGTTTGTGGCCTGCACTGCCTCAAGGTTGGTAACCGTACCATTTTTGATTCCCTCTTCAATCCTTTCTCCAAGTTTTTGATATCAGCAAACTTGTGCCCCTCTATTAGCATCAATCTTCGTAGTACTGTGGGTCCTAAGCACGAACAAAAAATATGTTCATTTGTTCTTCTTGCAAAGCCGGTCTGACTTTGGCAGCTTCCGACCTCCAACGAGTAGCATACTCGCGAAAGGTTTCAGTAGGCTTCTTCTTCATGTTCTAAATATAGAACACGTCTGGCGCATTCTCAGTGTTGAACCTGAAACGGTCCATGAAATCGGACGCCATGTTTACCTAACTCGTCCTCTTCTTCGCATCTTGGCTGATGTACCAAGATAAAGCGTCCCCTTTCAAACTCCTCATGAATAGCTTCATGCAGATCTTCTCATCCTTACCAACACCCACTAATTTGTCACAATACATTCTGTGGTGAACCCTGGGATCACCCGTACATCAAACATCTCGAACTTAGAATGTTTGTACCCCTCCGGGAGTTCGACATCGGGTTGGACACAAAAATCTTCATAATTTAGACCTTCCACACCCTTGTTACCTTCCACGCCTTGAACCCTGCTAGTGAGTTTCTTGAGCTCAGCAGCCAAGTTCTGAATGAGTGAATCTGATTCTGACACATCTAGTATGGGCTGTGTATAGTATGGCACAATATCCACAAAGATAGGGGTATCCTGGTGGTTGGGAGAATTTTGAGGCTCAAGGATGAGCAGTGGAGCATTGTTGCGAACCTGGGTTGGAATCTTCTGCAGAGGTGCAGGGACCTGATTGTTGACATATGCAGTAGCAACGGAGATGGATAGCCTTGCCAAACTCCGGACCTGGTCCAATTCCTCTCGAAACCTTAGAAAAGTTTGCTCCAAGTGAGCAGCAGTTTCTTTGGTGATCGGGGTACCCTGAGAAGTTCCTTCAATTTCCTTGCTTGTTTCATTATCTCCCATCTTTCGTTTGTTCCTCTTTCTGGGAGGACTCGGAGGAGGAGGAGGAGGACCCTTTGATCTTTTTGAGTATGCTGATGGTTCAAGAATGCACGAACTAATCTTTGGGGAGGGGAACAAAATAAAAGAAAAACAAAAGGTAAAAGCTAGTGCGGATTTTGAGAAAGAAAACATTGGGGTATTTAAACACATTATTGCAAAGATATAAATCGTTTCCTATTTGGGTGCCTTGTTATGCCCGAGGTAGGCCTAGAGAAAAATATGATTTGGATAACTCATAATACCAAATGCCTTATTTTACTGATAGAAAATAGAACGAGTCAAACAAAATAAAGAAGAATTGTCACTAATGGTCGAGGGCCTTATTACATCAAGAAAGCAGTAAAATCCTAACTACTTGGTCCCAGAAGGACCTTACCCAGACTCGGTATTTTTTCCTCCCTCTTTTAACTTCATTAGTTCGCGCAGTCCCAGTAACAAATAGGCCTGAGCCAAGTGCCTACCTTTATTACTTTCAGCTTCCTGACAATCTCATCCTTTTCAGAAACTTGCCTTCCATCTCTACTAAACACTGTTCCAAGTACCCTAAATGTTTACTTGCGCTGACATCCATGTCTTTCCATTCATTGATTACCTTCTCTTAAGCCTATAGTATTTCCCGGTGTTCACTTTCACACTTTCGCATTCGCTTGCACAACTGATCATACTTAACCTTTGCTGTAGCCTCTTCATCAATAACCCTGTGACCATGGACGAAACCTATTTTCCCCAAGCCCATGTGAACAACTTCTGACCACCCTGGATAAAGCGGCGCATGTCCCGCCTGGTACCTGTCTGGCTCCATAGCTTCCTTTTCTAGAATGATTTTGGAGTGCCACATATGTTGAGACCGACACCTGTGTGGGATATCGTCATCATGGAAATCAGCCCTGTAGTGACTCATCTTTTCCACTCTTGGTATAATCTACTTTCTTCCGGCTTGCTTCATGACTCGGAATGGGACATAAGGGTAAGTTCCTCTTAAGCCGATGAGTAGAAGGAATGGTGCATCCCTAGACCGAATGATAAACTCTCCAGTTGGAAACCACTCGTACATCCATTGTACCTGCTCTTCTCTTAGATTCCTTAATAGTTCCACCTATCCACTGCCGTCTTCCAGGTGAGCAAAGATATCCGACATGAAGTGCATCCGCTTTGGATGATAGAAAGCAATATGGTTATCCCAATCTCGCCGTATGATCTCCTGCCTATACTCTCCCCTTTGAAGATGCTCAATGAGCCAGAGTTGTAGTAGTAGATTGCACCCTTCGAAGTGCGGTGCCCCTTGTTGACATTTCTCTAAGGCTCGGTACAGTTCTGCGAGGATCAGCTATGCTGCATGTCTGCCCGTCGATACCCTCCATTACGAATTTGGTTACCATGGCTAGTCTTGTACGGATTCTATCCTTCTTCATCGGAAAAACTATCATGCCCAGCAAACAGAACATGAATACAAAGGCTCTCCTATGTATGTTCCCTAAAGAGGTGAGGGAGAACGCATCCATGTGATTGCGGTATGATTTACTATGTCCGAACCTTTCATACATGAAGTCGAAGGATATGTAGGAGTTCTTCAAATTGGTCAGATTAGGGTTCTTTTTGAGCCCCATCATTTTCAAGAATCCACTACCTTTGCGGTTTTCTGGCATGAGTAACCCCGGGCTATCCCAAGGAATTCCGGATAAACCCCCAATTTCCTCCAATAGCGGCGCCATTTCAATATTCCCAATGCGGAAGATGGACCGTTCACTATCCCAAAGCATAGTAGCAGCTTCCACAACATTGTTATCTGGCCTAACTTCCAGAAGTGAAGGAAGATTTCCTAAGTGCTTGCGGACAACAACTCGATCGCTACCATGCAAATCATTCCACCAGCTTAGCAACTTTGGATGAATATTTGATAATACCGAACCTGGGGACCTCGTGCCTCATTTCCTGCAAAATAGAGAGTTAGGCCCTTAACCCCCACCGGACTTGACCATTTAAATCAATAATTAGCAAAAGGTATTTAGTTCTCCAAATCAATGCACATAACGTGAATGTCCGTTTGGGTTTCGAGGAAACCCGATGGACTTTGGTTTAGGCTATCCTAATGGGTCATTATGCGGACGACATAACTGACTTGGCTAAGTTTGACCATGATGCATGAACAATTAAATGGAGTAAGGTTTCTACTTTTTAAGTGCTAGACAAGGTACCCTTGAGCGGACAACTCAAGAGGGAAAGGCGCGGAACCGTCGACTACACTGTCGATTGACTGGTTTTACCGCAAATATGCCTTTGCCAAATTTAGGGGGTTTGTAAATATTGGAAGAGCGCAACCACTCATTATAAGCGTTGCTATTGGATTTGTTTGGCATGAGTGGAAAATGATGTTGAAGAATGCAATTACAACAATGAAGTAAATACATGTATTTTCACGTTCATAATGATTACAATAAATGCTCGAAATTAAAGATGGAATTGAAATAAAGTGAGGTAATAAAGAAATAAAACAGTTTAAAGGAAAAGAAAGACACGAAGAAGAAAGTTAGTAATTGTGGAAATAATAAAAGAAAAGTAATTGAAGTAATAAATAAAGAAAGCGGTAAAGTCAAAAAACACGTAATGGTAAAATCCTAAAAAGAATCCCCAACAGAGTCGCCATCCTATCGACGACACCTTTTTCAAAAGTGAAATAGGGTTATACGACATTATGGGCAAAAACAACTCTATTTCCCATTTGGGAATTGGGTCATGGAATTAGAAGAGTCGCCACCTAATGATTATAGTGCATTAGGACACTTTTCAAGATGAGAGAAGTGTTTTGAAAGAAAACCAGAGTTCGGGTTAGAGCTTGAGATTATCTCGAGGGGAAGGTATTAGGCACACCTCAAGATCCACAACTGTGGTTCCAGGCCGTGATAGTTGTGACATTAACAGAATATGGCGCAAGTAGACAAATAAAGTGCAAATGTATTCACATAACTTAAAAGCTAGAAAAAGACATAAGATTGAAATAAGAGAGGACTAGTTTGAAAAGCATTAATAAAAGAAAGCATTTAAATAAAACAAATGAGAAGAAGGGTCCTAGGTTTAAATATAATATGGATCATTCGACATAGTATCCCGCATATATTCCAATAGAGGGATCGCTTTATGATATTATCGCATCGTCATCATCTCCATATTCTACCATCCCACCCCGTTGAGGTATTAAACGCATTGGTATCATTTACTTATTGCATGCTAATACCCATCCCAACCTGTTAGTCCTGGGGCATTAGAGCGACAGTCAAAACAAATAACATATAAGAAGGATGCAAATAAGAAATTAGAGGCTCAAATAAACCCCGTAACATACAGCAAGTAGTTTAGCATGACTTCAATTACTGATTTGGTCTTTAAAAGAGGTTAGGAGAGTAGGAAGAATAGTTTGACATACGAAAGTTAGATAGAAAATCTGCTTTGCACCCTCCGGGTCCATTTTAGAAGTTAACAGGACTTTTAGAAAACCCGTAGAAACATTAGAAAACGTTAGCTTCAGATGAAGGTCATTTTAGGAATGATTTAAAGTTGCAGACGATTTTTAGAAAAGAAAATGCAGGCTTCAAACAGAAATTTGTATAAAGAATTAAAAACTGCAGACAAGTTTTGGAGAAAAGGGCTGTAAATTAGTCAGATGAGTTTGAGTAAAGGGAGCTGTAAGAAGAGTAGTTCACAAGACCTTAAAGAAGTTTTGAAATACCTTAAACACATGAGATTAAGCAAACATTCACATATTTAGTATAGAAAACAACTTGTAGGTTCATGACATTACGAAAAGGCAGACCTAGAGATAAGCCAATTTAGGATAAGTTCAAAACTGGATCATTGGAAAACATTAGACGAGTCTGGATTTAAACTTACTTGCTAACCCTTTAGTTGTTGCGTTTATACAATTGGACGTCCTACTGTTTTGCCTAGCGTTTATATAGTTCCTATTGGCATGATATCTAGGTGAGATTATAACATTATAAGATGCAAGCCTAATAACATGGTTTCCATATGAAGTTGATGCAATACGAAAGCCTATTGACGTGGTATCTATATGGTTGATGCAACAACATAAAATAGGCATGGTAACAGTATGCATGGATAAAATAAAAATCCTAAGACATGGTTTCTACTAATGTGAAGATAAATGAGCCTATAGTCATGATTTCTATATGATGTGGATGCAATAGCAAACTCTTATAGGCATGTTTTCTATATGATGTTTCTGCAATAACAAAAACCCTACAAACATGGTATCTACATGAGATGATGCAAGAAAGTAAACCCTTATAGACATGGTAACTATATGACATTGATGCAAGACAGTAAAACCCTATAAACATGGTATGTATATGAGATGATGCAAGAAAGTAAACCCCTCCCATATTCCCTTTCACTAGATTCCCCAAGTTCTTTTATTACAAGTTACATACAAAAGTTTGGACAAGAAAATAACATTAAAGAAGTAAATACATCAATACTACAACTTACCCAAAGAAACTCAAAGCAACTTTAATGTCCAACGTATGCCTTTTACCAAATCTGAGCTCCCAAGATCCGAGGCTTTTCTCTTTTTAGAGCGTTACAAAGTTCCAATGGCTTTCAATGGAATGCAGGCATTGCTTACACTTTAATGGGAATAGTGCAAGTGTGGAATTACCAACTCTAAGAGGAGACTCTAGGGTCCTCTAAGGATGGCTCACCAGAGGGGGGGGGGGTGGAACTTAAAGAACTAAGAGTAAATGTAAAACTGAGGAATTAGAGGAAAACCAATATGAGAGGTGGTCATACCTAGCAATAAAGGGAGACTGGCATACCCCTAACCTCTTGCATGGTGCAACAGGCAAGAGCAGACTTGAAAACAAGTCAGACTAGTGCATGTATGGTGATTAGGGCACCAACAGGCATGTCTCAAGGCTAAAAAACATAAGATAGGGGATGGGATTTCTTTGAGCAAAGGCTATTGAAAGCCTTAGTTCTAGACTAGAAATGGTAATAGGGTGCCATCCTTGTCCAGAACAACTCACATACAAACGAGGAGCAAAGAAATCATATAAAAGCACTTAGCAGACAAGCTTAAATTGAAGCATAGTAGTGCACAATCAAAGGAAAGTATTCAACATGCTAGACTTAATAAAACATTGAATGTAAGCACCCAAAGGGAAAGGGGAATCAGGGATTAACATGCTGTAGTTTGAACTAAAGGTATACACAGATAAGGGTCATGGTTCATGACTATCCTGAGCATAAACAGCAAAGGGGACAAGAGGAAGGGGGATTATCATGAAACTAAACTGAAGTATATAAAATGGGTGAGGTATCATGACAAATTGAGGAAATAGGGAAGGAAATTGAACATGCCAATACTCAAATGAATTACTGAAACAAACAGGCAGACAAAGGGATAAGGGGAAGGGATTGATCATGCAAGCTAAATTGAAATGACATAACAGACAAAGAAGAGGAGAGAGCAAACAGATACTCAAAAGTTAATAAATGAAGTTAGGAGCCTACGAGTGCAAGTTTGAGTAATAAAACAAAGAAAATTCTTATAATTAGTCTTGGCTTTCAGCCGATTAATCCTTAGCAAGAGAGCAAGTAATAGAGAAGGAAGGGAGAAGAGAAGAGAGTTTTTAGTGAGTAAGAGTAGAGAGAACTCGAGTATCAGTTGTGTCTTAAGTGATAAAAGAGAGAACCTATTTTTAGTTGAAAGAGAAGCAACAGTAAGGTAAGAAAATATTCAGAAATCAATCAGTATCAATTAAGAAGAAAGGAACCCCTTCAATTAAGGAACCAGATGAAAAAATAAATAATCTCATGTCTAATTTTGGAAAGAAAATATAGTATTAATCACAGAATATAGGGTAAATACACATAAGAAATTTGAAAATCACATGGGTAGGGCATATATGGCAAGTAATCACTCGGGAAATCAAGGATTCAATATATTAATCGTTTGAAATTAGTCAAGAAACAAGGAGCAATTAGAGAATCAAATAGTTGTACAAATCAATTTAGGGTTTCAGGGAATGGGGAAAAGCAGTACTATAAAAAATGCATAAGTTTTGAAGATACGAGAGACTGACAAATAATAGAGTAGACGTGTAGCAAACACAAGAAGCAAACAGGACTGGCTAGGGTTTCACAGAGAAAAAGAATGGAGAATATTAGGGTTCCCAATGCAAGTCAGAACACAAGGAATATCATAGACGAAGACGAACAAGAGCAGAACACTATAAAGAAAGCATAGAACAATTAACCAAAACCCTATAAAGGTAATCAGTGAGATAAACACTTTAGAGCTATAATAGAAATGTCAAAATCAAAGAGAAGAACACCCAGTAGCAAGAATAAAAAACAAAATCAAAGAAATCGGATAAGTCATAGAAAACCCTAGGTCTTAAAAACGAACAGTTTTGAAATCACGACTAAGTGAAGAAAGAGATGAGAAACACTTCTTTTTAAAATTTCAGAAAACAACTAGTACTCAAAGAAGTCGTAAGATAACACCGAGAAAAATTAAAGGAAGAACCTTGAATCATTAGGGTTTTCAGAAGAGGCCTAGAAATGGCGAGAAAAGCCTGAACGGCTCATCGGAGCTTGGCAAGGACCAAAGGCTTCAAAGGCTTGCCGGGAGAACAGCCGTGAAACTCAATTGAAGGACCTCTGGTCCAGTTACCCTCGAGACAAAACCCCGATCTTCGAACCCAAAGGCCAGGAAAGGTGATGAATGGACGAGCCTGGAAGTTTCAGGCCCTGAATGGCCATTAACGCTGGTGAAGAGGCCCGGAGAAGACTAGGGTTCTAAGAGACCCTAGAGAGATTTTTTGGGACTGAAAGGCGGCGGCTTGGTAAAAATGAAGATAGGGTTAAAGGTTTAGGGTTAATTTATTAAGAAATAACGTGGGCTGTTGATCTATGAGATCAACGGCCAGGATCACGAAGGGGAAATGGGTCAGCTTAATCTGAACGGGTTTGGGTAAAGTGGATTGGGAAATTGGGTGATATAATTGGGGTTAATTGGGGTTACACTTAAAGATTAAGGGCTATATTTGAAATAGCCAATTTTCCAAAATTTAATTTTACACAAAATAGTAAATAATTTTATAAAAATATAATAAAATTACTGAGATAATAAAATACATTTGAAAATTAATTAAAAATTTCATGAGCAATGTTTCACTTGAACTACTTATTAATTTTATAAATAGGCTAAAATTGCAATTTAATCCAATTTTAATTTAAAAATACCTAATGGTTTTGTAAAATCCTGTAAAAATAAAATAAATTATATTTTTATGTAAATGAGAGAATAAAATTATGTACTTATTAAAATAACAAGATTTACCAAATATTGGATTTTACAGTAAAATAAGTTATAAATGGGTTTTAAAATGCTTGAAAAAATTATAGAAAAATACCAAACCTCTTGTAGATGTTTATATATGCATTCACAAGCTATTTTGAAAGTATTTTGGGTACAAAAATACATAGAGAAAAATTGGGTATAACAGCCGGGAATTAGTTGTGTTGTTATGTTCCCTTGCAGGGATTTCTCTATTGGTTATTCTTCCCTTGCTCCGAAGTTGTGACTATTGTTTGGATCAAAAAGTATGATCTTAGTGGGTTGGTTTGCGCGCCGCAACAAGGATAAATAATATCCGCACGGGTCGGGTTGTGTGCCGCACCAAGGATAAATAATATCCATACAGATCGGGTTGCGCGCCTCAATAAGGATAAATAATATTTATACGGATCAGGTTGCACGCCGCAACACTACCATAAGTAAGTAAATCGGGCTGCACGCCGCAACAGTGTTACAAAGTATGGGATAAATGTCTTATTTTCGGACTTGAGTTTTGTTGGTTGATTTACCTTTATTTAGACTCCTCGTTTATAATTTTTGTTCCTACAACATGTTTCCCTCCCCTTTTATAAACTGCTTATCTCCTATTTATTTTCACGCAAAGTATATTTCATATAGGTACAAATTTATCTGGTAGCCGGGTCTAGCCTCATCACTACTTCGCCGGGATTAGGCCAGGCACTTACCAACACATGGGGTCGGTTGTGCTAATGCTACACTTCTATGCATTTTTCACAGATCACGATACCGGAGCAACTTTTGGACCACACCAGTAGTGTATTGATCGGGAGCTGACTTCAGTCTAGAGACTTGTGAGGTATCCTAGCTGGTGTTCGTAGGCCGAAGTCCCTTTCCATATTTTCAGTTTGTTTTCATTGAACCGAGACAGACGTTATGTATTTTATATTCAGACTTGTTTGTAGCACCCTTTAGCACTCCGTGAGCTAGTGACATCAGACTCTGGGTAGAAATGTGTTTCAACTTTCGCATTTTGATTTCAGTTATACAAGTTTAAATATCTTCAGCTTTTATTTAATTGCTTCCGTTTATTTATATTGTAAAAATTCATCAGAACATTGTTTGAATGGTTGGCTTGCCTAGCTAGGATAGTAGGCTCCATCACGACTCCCGATGGTGGAAATCTGGTAGTGACAAGTTGGTATCAGAGCTCTAGGTAACATAAGACTCATAACTCACGGATAAACTTGGTAAAGTTTGAGGTATCGGTACGGAGGCGTATGCATTTAACCCCTACGGGCTACAAAGTTAGGAAAAATTTCACCTTGTTCTTTCTTGTCGTGCGGTTCTGTTTCTCAATACTGATTGTCATTCTACTCTGCTTTTTAGCAGATGGAGAGAACACGTGCTTCCTTTTCTACCGCGCAACAGACCGATCCCCCAGCAACAGCTCCTATCAGGGGCAGAGGGCGAGGGTGAGTCCGTGATAGAGGCCGAGGCCAGGGCAGAGCCCAACCGCGAGTAGCAGCCCCAGAGGTGGAGCCTCATGTTGACTATGATGAGGAGGTTCCAGCTCCAGCATCTCTAGTGGGCCTAGCACAGGTCCTAGAGGGTTTCATAGCCACTCCAGTACTTCAGGACGCTTTGGTCCGACTGGTAGGCTTTTTGGAGAGCGTCTCTAGAGCAGGTTTGCTTCCTGTAGCACCAGCCATATCTCAAGCTGCGGGAGGAGTTCAGACTCCCGCTACGTATACTCCAGAACAGGTAGCTCCTCAGGCGTAGGTTCCAACAGTTCAGCCAGCTGTGGCAGCCCAGCCGGGTATTCTAGCTCAGACCGACGATGATGCGACGATGTCCGTGGATGCTTTGTGGAGGCTTGATAGGTTCACCAAGCTCTTCACCACAACCTTCAGCGGTGCTCCTACAGAGGACCCCCAAGACTTCTTATTCAGCTGCCATGAGGTTCTCCGGACTATGGGTATTGTGGAGACCAATGGGATTGACTTCATCACCTTTCAGCAGAAGTATACAAAAGAACTAACCAAAAAGTTTAAAATAGAGGACTCCAAAAAAATAGATACACCTATTGCAATTACCACTAAATTAGATGTTGATGAACCTGGTTCATCAGTTGATCAAAAGTTATATAGTGGTATGATTGGTTAGCTCTTGTATCTTATTGGCAGCAGACCTGACATTGTTTCCAGTGTAAGGATTTGTGCTCGTTTCCAGGGAAATCCAAAAGAGTCACACTTGACTGTTGTCAAGAGGATATTCAGATATCTAAAAGGCACTACTGATCTATGTCTTTGGTATCCCAAAGGTAATAATTTTGATCTAGTAGGATATGCTGATGTTGATTATACAGGTTTCCTAGTGGATAGGAAGAGCACCTCAGGTATGGCCCACTTCCTATGTTCATATCTTGTGTCATGGGCTACCAAAAGGCAAAATTCAGTAGCCCTAACTACTGCTGAAGCTAAATATGTTGTTGTTGCTTCTTGTTGTGCTCAGTTTCTATGGATCAAACAACAACTAGCAGATTTTGGAATTGAAGTAGGATGTATACCAATATTCTGTGATAACACTAGTGCTATAAATATGACAAAGAACCATGTTAAGAGATAAATATGAGAAAGGTTTAATATCAATAAAACTCTATGCTACTGATAAATAAATAGCTGACATCTTCACTAAAGTAGTGAGTAGAGAAAACTTTGAAAGGAACCGATTGGAATTAGGGATGATTAAGATCACCTAAAAAGGTCCAATTCAAAATGCACAATGAAAAAAAATTGTAAGAAAAAATTGTGGGTAGGAGTTCTTAATATTATGTAAATATCTAGACTAATTCTTACTCAGTTTCCTACTTTAATTAGTATACTCCTATGACATGTATTTATATGACACACTGATCTCTTACAAAGTTTTTCTATTCTGACATTTGAGGCATGATCAAGAGAAGTGTTACTTGAAGAACATGGTTCATCAGTATAAGCTCATAAGAAAGTTCAGGTATGTTTCTATACTTTGCAAAATTAGAAAGATAAATTTTTCAATCATGAGCAAAGTCCTAATTACACCAAACTTCTAGAAATTCTATCTGTTGTGCATTGAACTAGTTTCATTATCCTAGAAGTATAAATAAAGCGAGATGTTTTCCTAAAAACTAGCGTCGCCTATTAATCACCAAGAGATTGAAATTCAAATGTTATTAGACCTCTAATTGACTACTGGGAAAAGCTGCCGTTACTGCACTTAATCATAACCCCTCTTTAAATACACACCACATCCTTTCTTTTTATTCATAACCGTCATTCACCTCTTCCAAACTTCTGATCATCCTCCTTCTCTCCTAAATTCCCAAAAATACTCTACCATGACAAACCCTCAAGATAATCCAGGTACTGCTCCACCAGTATCTCCCAATACTTCATCATCAACACCTCATAGTGAAACCTCAAAACCTAGGTTTCGTCGGCAGAAAATGTTGGCCAGGAAAACTGTAGCTTCTAATTTTTTGAAAAGCCTTGAACGAAAAATTAAAAGCTAGCCAAAATAAAGAGAGTCCAGCTAAAGAATCTGACTCAAGCTTTGAATATGAGGTATTTATCTCTGTTAGCGAAGGAGAAGAACGTGAGTCTTCTGACACTAACAAAAATCAAGAAATCCCATGTGAGGTAAATACTTGCTTTGCATTTTTTGATGTGGTAGAAAAGGAAGAAAATAGGTTTGTATTGGTAGGATCTGTAAAAAATATATAAGGGGTTGGGTCTAGTAGAAAGGGAAAGAAAAAGAAAGGAGAGGTTATTGCTATTTGTGGTAGCATGGAAAAGGGTGGCATCAAGTCAGGGGGAAGTGGTTTTGGAGAGGCTGCTGAAGGCCTTGTTCATCTGAGTAAGCATCAAGATGAACCTGGTTCATCTGTGGAGGATACCTTAGCTGGCATGTTGAAGAAGGTTGGGGCTAGCTATGATTCAAAGAAGCGCAAGGCTTCTTCCCAAAGGACCCCAACTGCTTCCAAACCAACAAAGAAAAGCAAGGTGTCATCTTCCAAGTATGTTGTTCCTTCGTTACCTAAGGGAAGAGCAACAAGGAGCAGGGTCAAGCAAAGTGAGGCAGAACTACAGAAAGCTTTAGAAGAAAGTAAGAAAAAGAAGAAGGAAAAAGGAAAATCAAAAGTTGTGGAAAATTCTGAGGCTGCTGAAGAAGAGGAGGAGGAAATGAAGCTGATCCATCAAGAAAGAGGTACAACTGTGGAGGTTCCCATTTCCAAACCAAAAGGAACCAAGACTTCTGCAAAGAAGACTTCAAAATCTGTATCTGCTGAACCCTCCTAGGACAAAAGAACTAGGTCTGCAATAAAAGCAAAAACAGGTAAAAGTTACTGAAGAAGAAAAAGAAGAATAGGAAGAAGAAGAACAATGAAGTATAGAAGAAGAAGAGGATTTTGAAAAGGAACAAGATAGGTTTGCCATCTTTTGCAGGAGGAAGATTATGAAGGGAAGGTTGTTCAAAGACCAGGAGGAGCCAGGCATGATTAGATTGGCGGATGACCTAGATGCACAAGGGTGGAAGGACATGGTTCTTCAAATGGATGGAAGGCTGGCAAGAAAGGAGCTGATCGAGTTCATGGCCAATGCCACTGTTAAAAATGGGGTAGTCACTAATGTGGTTAGGGGAGTAAAGGTGCAGTTTGATGCACCTAAATTGGGCAAGATTCTGGACATACCTTGTGAGGGTTATGGGTGCAGTTTGATGCACCTAAATTGGGCAAGATTCTGGACATACCCTGTGAGGGTTATGTTGATTACACTAGGCATAGGTGGCCTTGTCTATATATTCTTCCTAGTGCTCTGCAAATCACTAGAAACTTGTGTGATACAGAGTCTGCTGAAGATATGCCAGAGGCAAGGTTTGTGAAGAAGAGTGAGATAAAGCCTGAGTATAAGGTGCTATTTGAATTTGTGAACAAATGTCTACTACCCAGACAGGAAAGAAGGCATACTGCTAACTATATGGACTTGGTTCTTATAGAATTCCTCGTGAGAGGAAAGTAGATTAATTGGCCTGCCTTCATTATCAAGCCGTTGGACAGGGTCATAAATGGCTCCAAGGCTCATGCTACTCCTTATGGGTTCATACTAATGATTGCGCTGGATAGGTTGAATGTTCCCTTGAAGAATGGGAGATGTTCTCCAACAAGTATCATTTTAGTGTCAAAATCCTACAGGCTTGTGACTATCTCCTCAGTGTAGCCCCAGTTGAGCCTGGTTCATCTCTGAAGACTCCTGTAAACATCAAGGTTAGGGCCTTGGTTCAAGAGTGTGGGACAAAGGATGCTGAGATTGTTAGGCTCCAGGCTCATGTTGTTGAACTGGAAAATGAGAGGAATGGACTGGCAGTTGAGCTAGCAAAGGAAAAGTAAAATGGTGAAGGGATGCTTCAAACAATGCTCAATCTCCTCCAATCCCAACCCTCTAGTTCCTCCAAGCCTTAGGTCTTTCAACACTGTCTTTGAACAAGTCCAGTATCCCGCCAATGACCCAGATTAGGGATTTTTCTTTGTCATTTTTCTCATGGTTGGATTTTTTTCTTTCTTTTTGTGGATTATTTTGTAAAAACATTTCCTTATCAATGACAATTTGTTGTTTCTCTTTCTTTGTGAAGATTTTGATCTTAATAGTTAAGTTTTTTGTCAAGATTGATTATTGCTTCACTAAACCATACTTTCACATGCAGTTGCCTCAGTGGCCATGAGTAACTATTACAATCTGGGATTTACATTACATGCAACTTTTTGATGATTCCAAAAGGGGGAAAAGTGAATGTGCTTTACTTTATATTCTGAAAAAATGATATTTATAACCTGATTAAATCTGGTCCTTAATGATGAGTTAAAATTTCTAAGTAAAATTGTTGATAATTTAGCTGAGTTCTACGGGTTCTATGATTAGTAAAAGCATAGAGTTTGTCATCATCAAAAAGGGGGATTTGGTTGTCCAAAGTTCAGTTGAAGTTTTGAAGAAGGACAAATTAACTCGGTGATGGACCAGGTCCATCTTGTGAGACACAGTAATTATAAACCTATACATATGAGATGCACGTGAAGAATACAAGTCGTAGGGAACAAGCAACAATATCTTCTAAACTGATCGAAAATATTGCATATGGGATAAGGAAAAGAAATCTCCTTATGAGAAGAGAACAGAATCCGGATCAAGGATAAAGGTTGGAGTTTGTATTTTTCAAGGACTCAAATTCGATGGAGGATCAGCAATTGAGTCTCAATCAAACTCTGATTACTAACTCAATAAATAACTGAGTTTGTTCTCTTTTAAAGGTATGCACATACGCAGAAGTTAAATTAAATTGAGAGCAAAAGAGCAAGACAATTTTGCAAGAAATGTATGTATGATTAAAGTGTGCACTTCTGCAGATACTTGAACTGTTAGATAATACGCTTAACGCTAGAGGGGGGGGGGGGGGGGGGTGAATAGCGTTATAATAAAATTTAGCGTAAACTTGCGGAAATTAAAATTTGCAGGAAGTAAATAAGTGCGATAAATAATAACTTACACACAGATATATCCTGGTTCACCACAACGTGTGGCTAGTCCATTCCCCGAGAGACTCTCTCGAGATTTTCCACTAACGTTTCAAGCTTCCGGGTGCTTAACAAACCTTTACAACTTGAGGACGCAAGCCTCAACACCTTTGCTCGGAGTTACAACACTCCAAGACTTCAACCAAGGAAACACAAGTTCCTTACAACAAGAGAATTACAATTCTCTTACAAGTGTATACAACACTAAAACACTCAAACAAAATACTCCTTAATGAGTAGATATGAGTAAAAGAAATAAGCTCTGGATCACAACAACTTTGGACAAGAATATGGCTCTCAAAAGCTTTATGAAATTGAATATAAAATGATAAACAAAAGAATGCAAGCTTATAGCAATGTAATGATCAGTTGTAGTATGTTGTTGTGTTTAAAACACTGAAATGAAGCTGTATTTATAGTTGAAAAACTTGGCATTACCGTTGCCTAATTGCCAATTAAGAGTTGCTGATTTTACTCACTGACAATCGATTGTCAAACCCCAACAATCGATTGTCTGCCAGTCAGATCAATATTCAATCCCAGATTTTACGCTAGATAATCGATTACTTACAATCCATAATCGATTACTGGCAACGTTCAAAAAATCCTTTCCAGATTTTACCACAAACAATCGATTATCCAGAATCAACAATCGATTACTCAGCAACGCTCAAAAAATCTTTTCCGGATTTTAATCAAAACAATCGATTATACAAAATCAATAATCGATTACCCAATAACGTTCAAAAAATCTTTTCTGGATTTTAATCAAAACAATCGATTATACAGAATCAATAATCGATTACCTGACGGTATTTGAAAACTTTACGACAACGGTCAGCTTCACAATCGATTGCACAAAGTCAACAATCGATTACTTATCAGTTTTTGAAAAACATTTTAGACACTGCCTCTTGACAATCGATTTTTATATACTCACAATCGATTATTTAATAAATTTTAAAATCACTGGAAGTCACTGCCTCAACACAATCGATTGTCATTAGTTCACAATCGATTATTTTGTGACTTTAAAAAATCTGAAGGACACTGTCTCTTCACAATCGATTGTCATTAGCTTCACAATCGATTATTCTGAGTTTTGAAAAACTTTGATGGACACTGCCTCATCACAATCAATTGTCATAAGGTTCACAATCGATTGTCATGCAGGTTTGAAAAAACCTGATGTTCACTGCCTTAACACAATCGATTGTCATTAGTTCACAATCGATTGTCATGCAGTCTTGGCTTAAAACAATCGATTATCATTAGTACATAATCGATTATCTTAGTCCAGTTTTCAGAGGCATTTGAAAATCATTTTGACTAATGAAATATGCATGATTTAAAATCATTTAGCATTAAATTTAACTATGCATGATTTTGGAAAATAGTTTTATGAGAGAAGCCTTGTTACGAGTCAAGTTGTAGGATCAAGATCACAAATAAGAATGACTCAATTAAACTTATAAAACTTTGTCTTGAGCTTGAATCTCGTTGTATATCAATTGTGCGCTTGTTTCTTGAACTTCGTCATATATCAATTTTCGCTTCGTTTGTCATTCATCAAAACCTACACAAAAGAACACACGTTTTAGTATATTGCATTGAGAACGTGTTTCCAACATGAACGAGATAGAAGAACCAGTTTCATTGTGTTTATTCTTATCCTAGTTCAATCGTAGTAGGTGGTTTAAAATTGTACCTTTCCAGCTTTCATAGAAGCAATTGTATTAGGTACTTTGAGTATTCAAGTTAGAGTTAACTTGAAGGTGTTGCAAAATTGAGACTGTGTGCCACAACGATTAGAGTTAATTCTTAGTTTTACAAGAGATTGTAAATGTTCTTTTTGGCTCATTGATTTTAGTGGATATTTGGGAAAATCCTACTGAGTAGTAGGTCATGGTTTTTTTTACCGTTTGAGCCAGGTGTTTTTCACGTAAAAATCTCTGTGTTCTTTAATTTCTGTACTTTTAATTCCGCAAACAGTAGTTGTTAAAAAATTTAGAAGAATCTAGATCAAAAATTGGGTACAACAAAAATCACCCCCTTTGTGCGGTGTTGACGTCTCGAACATCAGGGGCCCTGATGTAAGGCTGATGTAATCCCCTATTAGGCCTTGAGACCCATTGATCCATTCTCATGTTATCTCTTTGTTCTTTCCTGTAGTCGGCTAGTATCGAGGTGGGCCGCCGAGTTGGACCATTAAGGTCATCATCATTTGCTCAAACTTTGACATAGTAGGCATTATAGATTTCGTCCCAAGTGGTTTGAGGGTACTTAATTAATCGTCTCATCAATGTTTTGGTCGCTCTTGAGCCTTCTCTACTCAACCCGTTCTGAAAGGCTGCGACCGCCATCCATTTGGACATATTTGGTAAGGTCATCCTTACCTTGTTTAATCAGCGATGATGTCCCTTAGTCCTTCTCCTAGGGATTGCTTGATGGCGAAGACGTTGTTTACTCTTGTTTCAGATCTCTTGTCCCAGACATATGCCACCACAAACTTATCGGCCATTTCTTCTAATGTTTCTACGAAGCAGGATGGTAGCTGGGAATACAAGTTAGTGCCCTTCCAGTGAGGGTTTTGCCTAATTCTTTAGCAAAATGGAGGACATATATTCCTTGACGAGTTTGTTACCCTTCATGGCAGTGACGTAATGAGTTGGGGTCGGTTGTCTTGTCATATATCCTGAGATATGGTGGAATGTTGAAAGTCTTGGGTATGGAATTGAGGCCGCTTCCTTGCTATACGGCTGCTTTACGAACCTGTCCACGCCCTTCTTCATTAATAGCTTAGGGGCGCACGGTATCTTGGTAACTCCTTCTGGGTGTTCTTTCATTTGGTCTCTGAGCATTTTGTTCTCACTCTATTTTTTCCAATCTTTTTAAAAAATACGGCGAGGACACTGTGATTTGTACTATTAGTAATATTGTGAGTAATACCTGGCGTTAGAGGGTCTGGGTGATCGCCCTGCTTTTATCCTTGTTGTACCGTGTGGGTTCTCGATGGTTTCTATAGTCATTCATGGAGCTTCTTTGTTGAGCACGCTTACTAAGGTATTTGTCAACCATGCTTCGATGAGCTTTTTCATGGCAGGTTGCGTCCCTTCTCCTGTGGACGTGAAAGACCCTTTTCCAATTGGTTTCAACATGCTACATTGAGGGGGAGACCTCTCGCTCATGTGGGAGGCATCGAGTGTCACATCATCACCCAGTATTTCTTAGCTCTCGTTAATAGCACATGAGGTTGACGGGGATGTCACCTGTCACCTTTGCTTCGTTTCCATTGTGACCTGCCATGTAAACTTCTATACATGTGGAGAAGGAGAAAACTTTGTGGTTTGTTAGGTTTAGCAAATCACGTGGTAGATCTAATGGAAACTAAAAGATTAGCTAAGAAATCCCCACATATCTGGGTATAGATAATTAGATTTAATAAAATGGAGTCAATCTTAGCCAATATAAAAGTACAAAAGATATATTAATTGATTTTGTTGTGAGATAATACGTATATTATCTAAGTGACAATAAATGTTAATGATACTAGCAATATTCAATGACCCAAAAAGGAACAAGATAGCATTAAATAACAATAAATAGCAATGAATGACACTTAAATAAATGAGAGCATATCAGTCACCCAAAAAAGTCGAGGTCCGTGAATATTCTTTTTAACAATGATGAATGATTATGAGCCTTTGAATGTTCAAGTACTTCTTGGATTGTGTTGGAAAGTTAGGCAAGGATCTTAAGAAAAAGACATATTTTGTGTATGTACAATAAAGCAAGATTCTACAGAGAATGTCAATATGTTCTCTTATAAGCGAATATTTTATGTCCCCTGTAATTATGTCTTTTTCTATTTATAAGGGTTATACCTACAAACCCTAATAGTATAGGTACAAAGAATATTCATTGGAGTATTCTTTTAGTGTTTTATCCTAAAACAAGCCGTTGTTACCCCATCTAAGATGAGTGCTCGTCCTCGACGTTGATCTACGGTGAAGCCTCGACCCCGCCCTTCATCTCTTGTGAGATCACTTTGACCTTGGGCAGACCTTTGTTGAAGTCATACCGGTGACACGCGACAGCCCTTGAAATCCTTCGTAATGCTGATATGATCTAATTGTATTGGGAAAAATTGGTTCCCTACGTTCATACACTATCTAGATACGTCCTCGGTGAAGAAAGAGACCCAATTATGGTCGAATCGAGTAAGGCCGGCCTCAGCTAATATACGGGTCGAGTGACATGACTCACTGTAATGTCATTTCGATTTCTGACACTCGTACACTGAGGTCACCAACCCTTGTACTTTTCATTTATTATTTTGAAGAAGGTCCCTTAGTATATAAAGGGGACCTTTCCTTTGTAAAGACTCATGTGTATTTTTGCTATTAGAAATATACAACTCTCGCTCTCTCATCTATCTCTATATCAAACTCTCTATCTTTATCTCTTGTGTAAAGCTCACTACTTGTTTTGTTCTTATATCTCGAATTATTTACATTATAATCACATATCTAGATCCTACTATAATCTCTAGTTCATATTACTCTTGATTCGGATTAACCCATATTATTTTTTATTGTTTTAGAGCTATTTAAGTAGTTGCATAACTTTTTAGCCAAACAATCTGGCGCCGTCTGCGGGGATTTCGAGAATCAAAGCTGTAGTTTGCTTCTAGAGATCCTTAAAAAAATACTCTCTATGACCTAAAATGGCTGAGAACAACTCAAGAATGAAAGCTATCGTGGATGTTAGAATAGATCTCACCGGCCCCCTCAATGCGGCTGCTGAAGAAGATGCCTTGCATGCAACCCCCAGTACCTTGATAAGCGTGGAAAACCTACCTTCCCCATCAGAAGATCTGGTGGTCCCACGAGAAAGAGAGGCTTCGACATCTACAACTAAAGAAGCACCCTCGGAGATAAAAAGATTACTGGAAGAATGGCTGACAAACACTCTGAGCAGTCTAGCCAAAAAGCCTCCTCAAAATGATAGATGCACCCCGGCAACAGATCATGTTGCAACCGAAGATGAACTCGAGGTCACGAGAACGAACAATGTGCCCGTCGATGCTCAAGCTAACAACTGCACACTCACAGCCATCCTCAAAAAGATAGAATAAATGGAAAACGAGAATAGATCGCTTCGCGACCAGATGAAGGATCACCAAGAAAGGGTGGATAAAATCCCAGGTGCGCCTAAGTTGCTGCCAAAGCGAGGCGTGGGGAGGTTCGTTGAACAACCCTACACGGAAGGAGTTGCGCCATACCCCATCCCGAAGACCTTCAAAATTCCGCCATACTTGAAGGTATATGACGGGACCACAGATCCCAAGGACCCCCTGATTCATTACGTTACAACCATTAAAGGCAATGATCTATCAAAAGAGCAGATACCATCCGTACTTCTGAAGAAGTTCGGCGAAACGCTAACAGGAGGGGCCCTCACGTGGTACTCACACCTACCTGCCAAAAGCATCTCCACATTCGAGGAAATGGCGGACAAATTTGCCACCGCCCACGCAGGAGCAAGAAAGGCAGAAGCACGGGTCAATGGTATTTTTGCTGTACGACAGACCCGAAGAGAAGGACTCATGGAGTTCTTAGCCAGGTTCAACAGAGTCAAATGAGCCTACCAAACGTGTTCGAAGGCATGGCAGACGCGGCCTATTAGAACAGACTAAGTAGAGACGGCTCAAGGGCATCCGGGAAACTGCTCAGCCGTCTCCTAAAATACCCCCCACCACCTGGGAAGAGATACACAACGCCTACTTTGCCGAGGTGCGTGGAGATGACAATGACCTTAACGCCCCAACCCGGTGATTGACAACGGTGCACCCAGAAATCCGAAGGGACCGACGCAGCGAGGGACAACGGGAGAAAGTCCAACTCCTCGCAGGGAAAAACACCAACCATACATCAGGTCCTCACATCCGCCACCGCCAAGGCACGCATGCGTCATACAACGACATGTCGCCCCATTAAGGAATGACAGAGGTATGCCCTTCATTATCTGCACATAAATTTTGTGTGTCTCCTTCAGAAGTAGTGTACGCAATGGAAAAGCTGGGCAACAAAGTACAATGGCCAGCAAAGATGAAGTCCAACCCCGCCACCAGAAAATCAAACGCCCTGTGCGAGTTCCACCAGGAATGGGGGCACAAAAAAGAAGACTACATAGGGCTCCGACAGGAGGTGGTCAGAATGTTGAACCAAGGGTTCTTGAAAGAACTACTCAGCGACAAAGGAAAGCTCAACTTCGCACGCAGACGGGAACAACCTCACGGTCCGCCGAGTCCTCCCTCACCAACACGCACCATTAACATGATCATTGGGGACGTCAATGATTCATCCATCAATCACGTCAAATTCACCACCACTCACAAGTTAAAACGAACCATCGCCCTCGAATGGTATGACGACTTCGAAGATAGTATCACCTTCGATAAGTCTGATGCCAACTGTTTGTGTTTCCCTCTTTATGATGCCTTAGTTATTACTTTACGCATAGTAGATACTGAGGTTAAAAGGATCATGGCCGACGACGGCAGTGGCACATGTATCATTCATCCAAGAGTCCTTGAACTAGGACTCGAGGATAAGATAATTCCGTGCTGCATAACACTAACAGGTTTTAATAATGTAGTGGAAAGAACCTCAAGCGAGGTAATGCTGCCCGTTCTGGTGGGAGGAGTTACGATGAAAACCACTTTGCACGTAATGAACCAAGAAGCAGCATACAACGCCATTATAGGACGCCCGTGGATACATGCCATAAGGGCAGTCCCCTCCAGTTACTATCAAGTGATCAAATTTCCAACCCCATACGGAGTGCACAGCATATGGGGTGAGCCGCGCACTGCCCAAGAATGCTATAAAATAGCTCAGGATTACAGGCACACCAAGCAACTCAAGGGAGCAAGTGCTGAAGCATAGCAATTATCCCTGGCGGGGACTAGGGTCCGCTAGACAAAGAGCGCCATCAAAGATCCCGACAACATCGAGGCTAACAAGGCTACGGTGGCCCGTCCTCATTTCCAGGAGGGTACGCCTTGGAAATCCAAGAGCTGGATTCCAAACGGTTAATGTTTGCAGAGTTTCCCCCCTCCCGGGCCGACGATTCAGGACTGTAGCTGGCCGCTTCACGAGCATCCCTAACCAACTGGCGCTGGCCCTCAACCTCCGCCTCGAATGCTTGACCAGCCGCCAAAAAATCTTGAAGCACGACCAGCATGGCCTCCGCATACACCCGCATCTCGTGTGCCTCACGATATGCATTGGCCTGAGAAAGGGCTCGCTTGAGATCCTCAACTTCGGCCTTTTTGGCATCAAGCTCCGCCGTTAAGACCGCAATCTGGGTACGCAATTCTGCCTCCTCCTCCGCCACTACGCGGCCGAGCTGCAACTCTTCATCCTTAGCTTCAAGGAGGACCTCCATTTCTGCAGTCCGAGCAACAGCAGCCATGAGCTGTTCATCAACCTTCTCTAACTCAGCCACTCACTTCCTCAACTGCTCCTCGGATTGCACGAGGCCCTCATGGACCACCCTGAAGTTGGGGTCATGTTTATACATATCGGCCAAGGTCTGATGCGTCTCACGTGTCCTATTATACTTTTGCACTAGCTTGTTGTATTTGGCCACCTTCTCCTTCTGGTGTCTACCCCTCTCTGCCTCTAAGATGAGGGTGTGGAAAAGAAACAAAAAAGTAAGTACGAGAAAAATCACCCCCCACTAATGAAAAAGAAAGATCATCAATCAAGACAGAGCCATACTTGCAAGGCCGCACCTGCCACCCTTCGGGCCAAGACCTTGTCGCTGAGTTCCGCCAAGGTAGCATGCTCAGCACCAGCACACCAAAGTGTCATACTGTTGGCTGCTTCCTCACAATTCTCCAACAAGTTGTAGTGGCTTGGAATCACTATGCGATGGGAAGACTGGCTGGTCACCATCTCCACTTGGTCCAAAGACCCGCCTTCTCTAGCCACGTCCTCTGTAGCAACCTCCGGGCCAGCCACGTCCACGCTTTCGATCCCTCTTGTCGTGGCCTCCCTTCTAAGGGCAGACCTCCCCGAACGGATGGCCTTGGCCGTAAAGACCAGCCTAGATTCAGGACGGGATGGTTTAAGGGCAGACCTCCCTGAGTAGCCACAGCCTTGCCGGTAAAAAATTCGACGCTTCCTCCTCTTCACGGTCCCCCTCCGTAGGATGCAGGACGGTCTCGGATGGAGTCATTTCGGCAGCGGTAATCCCTATGGGGGAAACCCCAGGAACGGCCTCAGGAATAGCCGTCGGTATCTCCATAAGCACCGTTTCAAGTATGGCCCCAGCATTGCCTCAGATGTTAACTATGGTGCCACCTCTGATGCGACCTCTTGTCTTGAGGGGGGGGGGGGGGGTTAAATGCTGCCCCTAGACGCGCCAACGAGGATCATTTCCTCCTTGAGGATATATACCGCCTTAGAAGGGCCTGCCACGATTTTCTTCTTTTTCTTCTTCTTCTGCATCTGCTTAGAGGCATAACAAGCTACCAAAGCATGTATGAGACGGGCAAGAAAATTACGGGGAGCCCCCAAATCATAACAGAAGGAAACCTTAGGAAGGGCCGTTACCTGTCGGGCCATAGAGCCTAAGGAATTCAGGCCAGGAATGGCATTATTCTACAAACAGTATCAACGCTTGCACCCACGACCTGATGTCGTCAAACCTTCGAGGAGGGCAAGCTGTCACTGCATGAAAGCAAAGGGAAATTTACGACGGTGAAATCCATCAAAGTAAGGTCTTCATAGTAAAAGTTACGCACAGTTATTCTTACATGCATCGTTCCACACCTCTAGAAACCCCTCAGGGTTGGACACGAGGTGCTCGGTACGCACATAGAAGAACCTCGTCCAAAATTTGCGGTTGGCCTTGTCGTCCACCTGCGACACAAAGCTCTTCTTGCCTCGACTCCTTAACTGAAGCATCGAGCCTCTCATAAAGTTTTCACCGAACATTTGTAGGAGGTGATGAATGGTGACCTCTTTCCCGGCCTTCGCCGCGTAGGTGGTAAGGACCCTACACACCTTCAATGGGTACGGAGTAAGCTGGGCCGGGCACGCCCCATACCGGTGACAGATCTCTTCTGCCAAAGGGCAAAGCGGGAGGCTATATCCGATTCAAAAGGCATACTCGTAGAATACACAGTACCCGGGCTTGTGCACATTGGCATGGTTTAGCCCAGCAGGGACCATCTCAACATAACCAGAAATATTATACAATTTCCTAAGAGTAGCCAAGTAAACGGCATCAAATCACTGTGCTCCCAAGGAAGGAGTGTACACTTGTTCTTAAAGTCCCTCATTTTATCCATATCAAGAGGGAGTAAGTTAGCCGTTGATAGTGGAACGAGAACTTCCTCGGCCTCCCCATCATCTGAGGATGACGAAGCCCTAGAGGGAGCATCGTCCTTAGTCCTGGTATCATCATGACGATGTTTAGCCTTAGCAAAAGTTATATGAAAAAGGCACTTCTGGTCGCGGGTTCGATTCCTAAGAACGAGAGTTTTAGAAAAGAAAGAACAACGAGCACTAGAAAGAAATAAGGAAAAGATTGGGGAAATACTCTTAGAAAAGGTTTGAAAGATGGAAACCTTTCCATCTTTCCATGTACTCTTATAAGAAAGGGTACACGGAATCTAAAAGGCATGATTCGAAAACCGGCGCAGGAAACCCAAACGTCACATCATAACCTGAACCGTCCGGGAGCAGAAGTAATGATCATGCACGTGATCGATGACGTCATCTTATAAAGGAACCCCAATTAAAGAGGTGACATTTCAACGGCTTGACATCTTCATATATAGGCATGCCTTTTCCAGCGGATCCATAGGAACGCCCAAATTTCTAGAAATGTCAAGCATGTATGTCCGTTCGTTGAGGACGTCTCTCGACTACGTCCCCAACAAACGGAGGGACTATCTGTACGGGGCAAATTTGGTTTCCTACGTTCCTACGCTGTCTACATACGTCCTCGGTAAAGAAAGCGACCTAATTATGGTCGACTTGAGTAAGGCTGGCCTCAGCTAATAGACGGGTCGAGTGACATGACTCACTGTGATGTCGTTTCGAGCTCTGACACTCATACACTTAGGCCACCAACCCTTGTACTTTTCTTTGATTATTTCGAGTAAGGTCCTTTAGTATATAAAGGGGACCTTCCCTTTGTAAAAACTCATGTGTATTTTTGCTATTAGAAATATATAACTCTCTCTTTCTATCTCTATATCCGACTCTCTATCTTTATCTCTTGTGTTAAGCTTACTACTTGTCTTATATCTCGAATTATTTACATTATAATCATAGATCCAGATCATACTATAATCTCTAGTTCATATTACTCTTGATTCCGATTAACCCATATTATTTTTAATTATTTTAGAGCTATTTAAGTATTCGCATAACCTTTTAGCCAAACACTAATCATATCACAACTGAGTATGTCCCAATAGGCACAAAGGAACTGATTGTATCAGATTCCTCAACAATGTTCGACAAATCATCAAAATCATATTCACATGACTTATCAGCTTAGCACAATTGACATTAGGTGGTTGTAGAAGCTTCACGTTGCCAGCACAGCTGCCGCTTCTGGCAGAATTGTATGTTTATGACATGCCATGCGTAAAAAGGATAGGTACTGAGTTTTGTCGATGTAATCATCCCCTAAATTTGGGTTTTCCAGCACTGAAAGTTCTGAGGTTAGAGAACTTGCCGGAATGGGAGGAATAGTAAATTTCGCTCAGCAATGCGTTTCCTCAACTGCGTGAGCTTAAACTATGTAGTTGTCCTAATTTGAGTGTTGTTTCTCTCCCTAATTTTGCAGTACTTCGTGAGCTAAGTTTAGACGAATGTAACATGCAAATACTTAGAAGCATTATTGGCATCTTTTTGGGGACTCAGTCTACTATCTGAGGAGTTCACACAGCATCTAGGGTCACTTGAGGATCTGGATATAAATGAGTGTGGGGAACTGACGTTGTTGTGGGATGGTAAATCTTCAATTGAACATCTCAGTAATCTGAAAATTCTGGGAGTTTAAGTGTCCCCAACTGAAGTGCTTGTCGCTAGAAGAGAATGCATTGCCTTAGACACTTGAATCTTTGTCCATATGTGAGTGCTCTGCTTTTGAGAATCTTCCCTATAGATTTGACAATGCATTATCTCTCAGACTGTTGCACATCATGTCAAGCCCAAAAATTGTGTCACTTGATGCTGCTGAGCCATCTACCATGCTTAAACATGTTGAAATTGCACACTGTGAGGCTTTGGAGACCTTGCCTTATCGGAGCCATTGACTTGAGGAGCTTAAGATTGACGGCTGCCCATCACTCAGGTCCTTCTCAGTTTCAGATACATTGCTGCAGGGAAGTAGTAGTATCGAACGAATCAGGATTTCTAATTGGCCAAATTTTACCGTGTTACTGATATCTGTAGAAAGAATGCTACTTTTATTTTCATGTCTTATCGAATTGCACATAAGTCATTGTGATACTCCATAGTCTTTCCCACAAGATTGCTTGCCTTCTTGCTTCACGAACAAAATTCATAGTTGTCTGCATGTCTGGGCGTGAAGCTTCTTACTGTTGGTACATCATTCGTCTTTCATATTATCACTTTGTATATATGCAACCAGGTGTGGCAAACGGGTTAGTCAGACCGGATATGGTTCGGGTCGAAAATGGATCATAAAAAAATAATAAATTATCTGACTCGACCCATATTTAATAAGAATAAAAAATGGATTAACTAGCGGATAATATGGATAACCATATTATCTATGACTTCTAGAATATGATCACTTTTGAGAGAATTTCTAGTCTTCTAAACTGAGGAACTCCTAATTTGAGACTTTACAAATATAAAAGTTAAACCCATTAGTTAACCATTGGTTCCCCATTGATTATTTATTTTCTAATGGATAATATGGTTGACAAGAGGGGCTTGCTCTGATGGTAAGCAACCCCTACTTCCAACCAAGAGGTTGTGAGTTCGAGTCTCCCCAGGAGCAAAGGTGGGAAGTTCTTGGAGGGAAGGATGCCGGGGGTCTATTTGGAAACAGCCTCTCTACCCTAAGGTAGGGGTAAAGTCTGCGTACATACCACCTTCCTCAGATCCCACTAAGTGGGATTATACTGAGTTGTACTTTTTAATGGATAATATGGTTCTTATCCATATTTGGCTCATTTTTAAAAGGTTCATTATTCAACCTATTTTTAATGGATAATATGGATGGTTAACTATTTTCTTTTAACCATTTTGTCACCACTATATGCAACTACTCTTTGTTAACTTCTCGTTTTGGTTTTAGTGTTATAATAATAATAATAATAATAATAATAATAATAATAATAATAATAATAATAATAATAATAATAATAATGCACATTAAGCACATCATATATCCGAATTATGTTTCTGAGAGTTATTTCTAACTTATCCTACCCTAATGTAACCAAATCATGCCTTACATGATTTCAATTATTCAATATAGGAAAGGAACCGCTATAATAACTATTTCCTTCGGTTCACAATAACTGTCCATTTTACTTTTTTTATTTTGATTCAAAATAAGTGTCATGTAATCAAGAAAGAATTTAATTTACTTTTACAAAATAACCTCTATGTATATATTCCTAAAAAGTTTTCTTACTTCTCACATTAAATGTTTAATTAGGGATAATTAAGTCATAGTAGGTATTTTTGTATAAAATTTAATTTTTTTTAGTGGACGTATTAAAAGCAAATTAGACACTTATTGTGAATCGGATGAGTACTAAGTGCATGGCTATTTTCGGAGTAGTTACTTTATGCATAATCTTTATTTTATGTTATATGAATCTATAGCATCCGAACGTTATTATGCATATCCATCATCTCATGTTTACAACATTTGGATATGCATAATAACATTCAGATGCTATAGATTCATATAACATAAAATAAAGATTATGCATAAAGTAACTACTCCGAAAACAGCCATGCACTTAGTCAAGCAGTGGCTTGATCAAGGAGAGTTACTTGTTGTACCTTCAACTGTAAAATTCAGTCAAATTATTTGCTTAACTAATAAACATGTTTAAACAATAATTGTCACATCTTCTTTTTACTGGAAAATGCATTTTCCACTTTAAATTACATTATTGAAATATGATTATTATTTATTTCCAACATGGTTGTCATTTGGATTAATTTAATTTTGGTATTTCAAATCACTGGTTTATTTTTAATCCCAAGTCAAGGAAATTTTGATTATGTTTAAGTCTGTGAAGCACAGAAGACTGGTAAGAAATTCTATTAACCAGGAAGAAGGTATTAGGAACTTCCGAATTTCGTAGTTTTAGCACGATCATTTTTAATTATATCTGGCTCAACAAAGGATTATTATTGTTTTAAAACTTAAGTGTATTTTATCTTTTATTGATTTAAAATTAATTTCATTATTGGATTATCTTTGAAACGAACCACATGTGTTCATCCATTTTGTTCAGGTGTTGTTCGTGTACACAATTAATAACACTTAATTATTTATTAAGATTTTTTGACAAAGTCGAACGAACGCGTACCATAATTTATTTTGGAAATCATAATCATGCCATGCGGGTGTATTCATAATCACGATAATTTAATTAATTAAGAGCATGCCTAACGCATACTATAATATTCATGATTCCTAAGGTTATATGTTATGTATTTCTCTTATTCAGGAAGATATACTATACGGATTTATGATTTTTGGGCTTTGACAGGAGCGAGTTCAATGGGCCCATCAATTCATTTATGAGCAAACTTCATTTGTAGTTTTCCGGAAAAAAATAATGATAATTGGTAATCACAAAATAAACCATTCAATTAATAGCCCAAAATTAATTATAAGGACTAACCCAAACCACTATCACTTTTCCCTTCAAATTTCAAACCTTTTAATGTACAATTACAAAACCCTTTATAGAAATCACAGAAAGCAGCTTTCTGATTATACACAAAAGAAAACCTAAAGTAGAACTCTTTCATCTGCGTCTTAATTTGTTTTGACCCTTTTCCCTTTCTTTTTGGTTTTTAATGGCATGTTTTATATTGAAAGAAGAGACTGGGCCTTTTTCCCTCCATTTTCACTACTTATTTCGATGATGATTTCGATGTCGGTATTTGCTAAGTAGGTAAATGAAAAACTGATTAGTACTCTTTTTGAATTATTCATATACTTTTTATAGATATTTTATCCTCGAAAAGCTTCCCTTGCTGATTTTTCTTTTCGTTCTACTAACATGTTTTCCTCATGTTTAATGAATTTTTCATACTGGTTTAAATTTTAGTATTTGTTCTTTAATTCTGTTGATTCAAATTTAGATAGAGTCGAACAAGAAATGATAATTCCTCTACTAAATAAGAAGATATACAGAAATTAAATGGGTGAATTTTCATTTTATTGATAGGAAACACTATCATTTTTTTTACAAACTCTATTCTTATTTAAGTTCCGCTTAAATTTGATGTTAGCCAATTGTTGCAAGGCATGATAAATAACAAAAAATAAATGAGAATTCTACAAATAATTAGGAGGAAGTGTTGAATATTCATACAAATGAAGGAAAAAGAGAAGTTTTTTATTTTTTGGTATAACCTCGGGGAAGCATAAGAAAAATAAACAAGAGAATGTATACAGAGGCGTTAGACGACGATAAAGAGAATTTTGGACAAATGAGGTGAGGAAGAGCTATTAGTACGCTAAATGAAGCAATGGTCATCTTCAAAGTAATATGTCCTTATTGTTATTTGTCACTATACAAAAATATATAAAATAAACCGTTATTGTATAATTTATATATAATAGACTATCACCATACAAAAAATATACATATTAGACTGTCACTATACAAAATATATATTAAATAGACTGTCCCTATACAAAAAAGACTGTCTCTATACAATTTATGTACAAATAGATTGTCACTATACGAAATATATACAAAATAGAATGTCATTATACAAAAAGTATACTAAATAGACTGCTACTATACAATTTATATACAATTAGCTCTCACTATATAAAATAGATTGTCGCTATACAAAATAGACTGTTACTATACCAAAAATATACATAATACACAGTCACTATATAAAGAATATACAAAATAGACATTTCGGGCTACTTGATGCAATATGTTTATGCCGAAGGCCATCTTTTGCAAGTGGACCAAAACATGGGATATTAAAATTTTGAGAGCCTATAGAGAGTAGTTTTCTCTTCATTTATTGAACTTGACCGAAACTTAAAAACCATACTATTTTAAATCTAATCAAATTTTTATTTCAAAGACAAATAGACATCCTAATTGCCTTAACTATTGGGCCATTTCCGGAAATGTATTACAACTTTTTAGTCAATGCAACGACCCGGCTGATCATTTTAAGAATTTACGCCCGGATCCCTATTAACTGCTTTTTCTGTATTTATTTCTGCTATTGTGAGTTGCCGGGAGGATTCGTTTGGAGTTTCGGAGTGTTTTGGGATACTTAGTCCCTAAATGAGAGCTTAAGCTTTAGAATTTGAACCGCAGTCGAAGCAGTGTGAAGACGGCATTGGAATGGAAATTCATCGATTTTTTTTAGCTTTGTTGGATGATTTCAAACTTAGGGGCGTGTTCGGATTATGTTTTGGAGGTCCATAGCTTATTTAGACTTGAAATGCCAAAATTTTAAATTTTGAAGTTTCCGGATCGATAGTGATATTTTGATATCGGGGTCGAAATTCGATTCCAAAAGTTTGAATATCACCGTTGTGTTGAATATGACTTGTATGCAAAATTTGGGGTTTGTTGTTTCCGTTCTAATTGCCTTGATTGTTACCTTAGTTACCCAAATTCTTGATGGTTTGGTTAGTGTCGTCATTGGTTGTAGAATTCTTGAGATTTCTAGTTCATTAGGCTTGGATTGGAGGGTGATTCGTGATTCTAGCATTGTTTGATATGATTTGAGGGTTCAACTGAGTTCGTATGATGTTTTAAAATTGGTTGATATGTTTGGTTGAGGTCCCGGTGGCCTCATGTGAGTTTCTGATGCTTAACGGAAGTTGAATTTGGACTTAGGGTAATTCTAAAGTTTGTCGCTTCTGGTATTTTTGCACCTGCGGTGAGGAGCCCACAAGTGCGATCCGCAGAAGCGAGGAAAGAGGTCGCAGGTGCGGTTTTGGGCACGAAGGCCAGTGGCCGCAGATGCAGCTCAAGGATCACAGAAGTAAACCGCATCTGCGGAGAAAGGAGCGCAGGTGCGGTGCCTAGAGAGTTAATGAATCTCGCTGGTGCGGGTCCCAGGGCATAGAAGCGAAAATCACTGGGCAGATATATGAAAAATTGAGGGTTTGAGTTATTAACTTGGAACATGTAATTGGAGATCGAGGGAAGGAGATTATGTGGGGATTTCAAAGAGAAGACCATTGGATAATGATTCCTATTTCTTTTTTGATTGTATCCCATTAATCTAAGTTTAAATTCATCAATTAATTTTGGATTTGGGGTGAAACATTGGGAGAATTGAGGAAAAGTTGTTAGGCCGAATTTTGGAATTTCGATCGAGGTTTTGGTATCGGATTTGAGTGAGTTTTGTATGGTTAGACTCGCGAGTGAATGTGTATTCATAATCCATAATTTTTACCTGATTCCGAGATTTGGGCTCGGGGTGAATTTTTGGGCACTTTTCTATTTACTTACCTTATCTTCGATTCTTTTAGCTTGTTGTTATATTTACATAATGAAATTGATTTAATTAGATTTGGGCCACTCGGAGTTGGATACTCGTTGCAAGAGCGTGATTTCAGATTGATTTGAGCTGGTTCGAGGTAAGTTACTTGCCTAACCTTATGTGGGGGAACTCCCATTAGGATTTTGGTACTATTGTTATATGAGTGTCGTGTACGTGAGGTGATGAGTGCATACATGTGATAATTATTGAAAACCCCATTTTCATTAAGCAAATATCTGTGTTTTCTTTTAATTGAGCAATACTTGCACTTAAGGCCTCCTGTTTAGATTAGGAAAAGCATGCTTATGTGACCTAATTGCCTTACCTGCTTTAACTGCTTACTTGGACTCTGTGCAACATGTTTAGAGTAGAAATTACTAGTTATTCTCGAACAGAACTGTAGATTCTTTCTTGAGACTGTTGTGTGTTTACCTTGGGACTACGGGGCGGTATGCCGGGAGATCCCCTGCGTGTTTACTTTGGGACTACGAATCGGTATTCCAGGAGATCCTCACACATTTATATTTGGGTCTACGGGACGGCATCCTGGGAGATTTTCCCTATACTGGACATTTACTTTGGGACTACAGGATTGGTATTCCGGGAGATTTCCTTGCATATTTACATTTGAGACTACCAGACAATATCCTGGGAGATTCCCTATTGCTATCTCTGTGTACTGAGTTACATTCTCTCTATGATTTTTTTCTTTATCGACTGTTAGTATTTTAATTATAATGTCGTATTTCATACTGTCTTATCTTGTGAGTTGGTTCAAGCCAGGCGAGGCTAGATTATTAGGCACAAACTTGGTTCAGTATGCCTTAGAGAAAGTTAAGGTGATTCAGGATAGACTCCGTACAGCCCAGTCTAGACAGAAGAGTTATGCGGACCGGAAGGTTCGTGATGTTTCCTATATGGATAGAGAGTGAGTCTTGCTTTGGGTTTCGCCGATGAAGCGCATTATGAGATTTGGGAAGAAGGGGAAACTGAGTCTGAGGTTTATTGGCCCTTTTGAGGTATTTCGACTTGTTGGGGAGGCTGCTTATGAGCTTGCCTTACTTCCAGCTTGGCAGGAGTTCATTCGGTATTTCATGTTTTGATGCTCCGGAGGTATCACAGCGATCCATCACACTTTTTGGAGTTTAGTTCAATCCAATTGGACAATGATCTATCTTATATTGAGAAGTCAGTGACGATATTGAACATGTATGTTCGAAAGTTGTGGTCAAAGTACATTGCATCAGTGAAGGTTCAGTGGCAGGGTCAGCCGATCGAGGAGGCGACTTGGGAGACCGAGCAGGATATGCGCAGCCGTTACCCTTATCTTTTCACCACTTCATGTATGTCTCCATGCTCGTTCGAGGATAAACGAATGTTTTAAGAGGGGGAAGATGCAACGACTCGGCCTGTTATTTTGAGAATTTATGCCTTGATCCCCTATTAACTGATTTCCCATGTTTATTTCTGCTATTGTAAGTTGACAGGAGGATTCGTTCGGAGTTTTGGAGTGCTTTGGGACACTTAGTCCTATATGAGAGCTTAAGCTTCCAAATTTGGACTGTCGTCACAACAGTGTGAAGACGGCCTCGAAATGGAATTCCATCAATGTCATTCGTTTTGTTGGTTGATTTCGGGCTTAGGGTCATGTTCGTATTGTGTTTTGGAGGTCCGTAGCTTATTTAGGCTTGAAATACCAAAAACTGGTTTGATGTTTTTAGATTGATAGAGAGATTTTGATATCGGGGTTGGAATCCGATTCCGAAAGTTGGAATAGCTCCGTAGTGCTAAATGTCACTTGTCTGCAAAATTTAGGGTCACAGACATGGTTTGGTTGGTTTCGACATCGGTTGTAGAATTCTTGTGATTTCAAGCTCATTAAGCTTGGATTGGAGGGTGGTTCGTGGCTCTAGGATTTTTTTGACATGATTTGAGGGTTCGCCTGAGTTTGTATGTTGTTTTAGGATTGGTTAGTATGGTTGATTGAGGTCCCAGGTGCCTCGGGTGAGTTTTGGATGCTTAATGGAAGTTGAATTTGGACTGAGGCTAATTCTAAAGTTTGCTGCTTCTGGTATTTTTGCACCTGCATTGAGGAGCCTGCAGGTGTGGCCCGCAGAAGCGAGGAAAGGGGTAATGTACCCTATACTGGTAAGGAAAAGAGGGAGTGGTGTACCCTGCATATAAGATCAATTAAGTACGGAATGGTGTATCCTATGCTGGAAAACAAAGCGAGGGATTGGTGTGCCTTATACTAGTAAGGAGACTAGGGAGTGGTGTACCCTATTTTAACAATGATATCAGGGAGTGGTGTACCCTGCATTTAAAATCAGCCCAAAACCCAATGTCACAAGTGCATGAGAATCAACTAGGAATATAAAATAAAATACAACATCTCTTCGGAATACAAATTGGACAGGAAAAATATAAATACTCTGAAGGAGACTCTGCTGGCTGCGGAACGTAATATGGAGTGCAGCTCACCCAAATCCCCACATGTATACATGCCTCTTCTATCACAAGGACACTAAACATATATGAACCTGCACAAAAATGTGTAGTATGAGTATGTAAATCCACATATACTCAGTAAGTATACAGCCTAACCCATAAGGAGTAGTAACAAGGGATTGACATCGACACTTACTGGTGATCCAATAATATCAGGTACACTAAAAGGGTAAATAAACATGAGGCAGAGTAAATAAATGAAATAAACAAGCATAAAAAACGTGACACAAATTTCCCTCTTTATAATGAACTCATGCTTCCCGTTAGAAATTTTCTCCTTAACCATAGCACACATATCAGTGCAGTGGATCTTATCAAATAGATTATCATAAGTCAAATCAGGAAAAAACCATGGATACACTTGCTTCTTGTCAAATATTATGCACGATTTCATAAGGATATGATATAGGAAATTTCGAGGCATATAGCCTGATCCTACATAAATATTTAACTGTGCAATGTTGAGGGTCGAACAGCACGAACCATAGATGCATCTACTAACCCTCCAAGGCAAACAACCCTCTCCCATGAGAGTGTGGTACATAAATCATGCCGAGGCGAACGGTCTGATCCCCTAAGATGTGAAATACACAATCTTGCCGAGGCGAATGACCCTATCCCATTAGAATAAGATACTTTGACGGGTCCTTGAACCCACTCACGAATAAATGTGTGAGTTGAAGTTTCTTTAACAAAAACCTTTCAATGAAACATAAATATCACGAAAACATACCATAAGAGGAGTAAAGTTATTCGAAGACTAATCATAAACTCCTGAAGTCTCTACAGTAGCAAGCCCAATCTCAAGTAGAAATGTAAAACATTTGAATTTAATAGGCGAGAGACTGCTCAAATAGTATAGCAATAGCATGATGCAAACCTAAGCCTACACGGACAATAACATGAATGTAGCTATGCACCATCTCTCATCAACTTGCATTTACATATCCCCCACAACAAGTAGCACATATCAATATGCAACACCTAGGGGTAATTTCCCCCTCACGGGGTTAGACATGAGACTTACCTCGCCTCGATGTTCCATAACCAGCTCCAACGTTGCTCTAACACCTTAAGTTGGTGCCCGTCGCTCTAAAACTAGTCAATCAATGTGCAAACAATAAAAATATACTTTAATACTCATAATAAATTAATTTATAATAACTGCCAGATCCGCTCGAAAAGTCAATAAAGTCAACCCTCAGGCCCACATGCGCGTATTTCAAAAATTATTGAAAATAAAAATTACTCATAACTCATATGGTCTATATCCAGAAATTCATTCAATTTCATCCATGAATCAACCCTCAAATCAAGGATTTATCATTTTTCAACTTTGGGGCTCAAAATCCCAATTTCTGCAATCCAAACACAGATAAAAATAGAAATTGATGTTTTATAAGTAAATACCACAGAAACGAGGGGCGGGGTGATTCGTATGGTACCTAATTTTTCGCTTAAACTGCTTATGAAGGACCTGCTTCTTCTATGTGTTCCAACTACTATTGTTACAGAATAATAAATACAGAAAATAAAGAACGCAGAGATTGTACATGAAAAACGTGTGAAAAAACCACGACATACTACTCAGTAGGATTTTTTTCAAACATCCACTAAAATCCTACCCCATCTTGGATAGTGTTCTAGTTGATATCAACTTCTAACTCCTTCTCTATCTTGGATAGTGGTCTCTTTGATTAAGGACTCCTTCTCCTTATCAATTATGCAACCTTTTAGATCAAGAAATATTAAATACACCAAGTTAAGCTTATCTCCTTCACGTGCAACCCACATGCTCGAATCTGCCCGTTTTTGTGCACTTGAGTGATGGACCTGGTCCATCCTGAGTTCCTTTTTCAGTCTTCAAAACTTACTTTTACTTGGGCCAATTGAAACCAACCGAAATAATAATGGAGAAACATCAAAATAAAGGTAATATATTTACCCCCTTGTTGAGACGAGAACAACACCGTGAAAATCAGCCCAAGCAGAGTTCTAGAACTCAAGATATGCCTAAAATAGTAAAATTCTCGGTTAAAAACATTGTTCATGCAATTTTTCTTCATCTCCTTCACAGGAGACCTTCGCGTTCGCGAAAAGAATTTTTTTGCGTTGACGGTCAACCCAAAATTCTTCTTTGTGTTCGCAGAGCCTCTCTTGCCTTCGCGAAGAACATATCTTCGCATTAAAACAAGCAATTTTGTCCGACACGAAAATGAGCATAACTCTTCATACGACATCGAAATTCGACGATTCTTGTTCCTATGGATCCATATTTATGATACAGATCTAATGATTTAATCCAATCATAAATAAAAGGTCTTTTTCTCAACATAGTATCCTTTATGCCCAAAAAACGACACTGAAACATCAAATAAGAGTGTGACATAACCCAAATACCTCCGAAACACACCCGAGACCCCCATGATCCCATAGAATCACACAAATCAGTCCCATAACATAACACGGACATTTTTGAGGCATCAAATCATATCAAACAATATCAACATCATGAATCGCACCCTAATTCAAGCTTAATGAACTTTAGGACTTCAAACTTCTGCATTCGATACAGAAAATCCATCAAATCACGTCCGATTGACCTCAAATTTTGCACACAGGTCACACTCGACATTACGGATCTACTCCAACTTTTAGAATTGGAATCCGACCCTAATGTCAAAAATTCCACTCCCGGAAAAACTTCTCAAAAACCTTCAAATTTCTAACTTTCACTAAATGACCCCAAATGACCTACATACCTCCAAATCCACTTCCGGACGCGCTCCCAATACCATAATCACCATACATAGCTATTCCCAAACTTGGAGTCCCAAATGGACATTGATAACATTGAAATGCACCTCCATCCACATTTATGAAATTCTTCCAAAATGCCAACTTTCACAATATGCACTGAAATGCGCTCGAGTCATCCAAAACCCGATCCGAACATATGCCCAGTCAGAAATCATCATATGAACCTGTTAGAACCTTCAAATCTAGGTTCTGAGGCTGTTTACTGAAAAATTACACTTTAGTCCATTCTTCCAACTTAAAGCTTTCAAAATGAGAATTTTCTTTCCAAATCAACTCCGAAATTTCTAAAATTCAATTGTGACCATGCATGCAAGTCATAATACCTAAAGTAAAGATACTCAGGGCCTCAAAGTATTGAACGATACGCTAGAGCTCAAAACGACCGGCTGGGTCGTTACATTCGCTTCTACTTAAACATACGTATGTCCTTCAACGTGCCAAGAACTGCTCTACAGTTGTTCAAATCATTACTTAATACCCCGTGCACCTACCCGTGCCACCACAACCCAGTAAAGCACATTATCTCTAGCCAGACTAAAGATCCATCCTGCTACCTTAGCTAGTAAGCTTTAGAACCAAATTCCAACATCCGAAGTTTCTCCACAATGCCTGATTCTAACAACGAACACTTCAATGTAACCATGATGCTTCGCTGAAATCACACCATGCACACATAACTCATTTTCCCACGGCAATCTCCCACAAGCACAACGGCTCAAATTTCATGTAATGACCTAATCTGTTGTTTTTATATCTAGCACGTCGTTTGGTATTTTGAGGCCATGAGCAGCTTCACCATGGGTATTCTGACTTTTACACATTGTTGGAATTGAATTTTGGAAAGTTCGAAGTTGATTTAGAGAGAAAATTCTCATTTTGGAAGCTTTAAGTTGGGAGAATTCACTAAGGTATGATTTTAAGTGAACAATCTCGGAATTCGGATTTAAAAATTCCAACATGTTTGTATGATGATTTTGTACTAGAGCGTATGCCCGGATCGGGTTTGGATGACCAGGGAGCGTTTCGATGCCTATTGTGGAAGTTAGTAATTTGGAAGAATTTCATAAATTTGGGTTGAAACTTTAATGTTATCAATGTCTGTTTGGGGTTCCGAGTATGAGAATGGATTCATATGGTGATTCTAGTATTGGGAGCACGTATGAAGTGGATTTGAAGGTTTGTAGGTCATTTTGGAATCATTTGGCGAAATTTCTAAATTTAAAGGTTTTTTAAGAAGTTTGACAAGGTGTGGACTTTTTGATATTGGGGTCAGGTTCTGATTCTGAAAGTTAGAGTATGCTTGTAATGTAGAATACGACTTGTGCGCAAAATTTGAGGTCAATCAGACACGATTTGATTGGTTTCGGCGTCGAATTTAGAAGTTTAAAGTTTTAGAGTTCATAAAGTGTGAATTGGAGTATGATTCATGCTTTTGGTGTTGTTTAAGGTGATTTGAAGGATCAACTAAGTTTGTAATGTATTTTGGGATGCGCTGGTATATTTGGTTGAGGCCCCAAGGGCCTCGGGTGTGTTTCAAGATTGTTTCAGACTAAATTTGGGTGTTTGGAAGCTTCAGTTTTCTGGTGTTCTTTTGCTGGTATTGCAGGTATCGCAAATGCAAGCAGAAAGCTTCGCAATTGCGAAGAAGCCTAACCTAGGCTTGGGTCGCATTTGCGAGAAAGGCAGTCGCATTTGCGAGCCGGACAAGGTTCGCATTTGCGCGTTCTGGGTCGCATTTGCAACCTAGGCAGAAAAAGCCCAAGGCTCACATTTGCGATGATTGTGTCGCATTTCCGACCTTCACATTTGTGAACCAGGTGTCGCAAATGCGACATCTGAGTCTTGTGCGCAAGTATTAATTTCGAAACTTAGACCATTTAGCTCATATACTTTCATCTCTTGGGGCATTTTTTGGAGCTTTTGGAAGAGGGTTTTCATCTAGCACTTTGAGGTAAGTAATTTCTACACAACATGAGTTTAATACATAGATTATGGATAGATTAACATGTAAAAATTTGTAAAATTGGTAGTTTAGATGAAAACCTAGGTTTTGGATAAAAATGAGATTTGACCACAAAAATAGTTATGAAATTTGGTTAAAAATACATATATTTGCCTTCATAAGGTTATGGGTAACTACTTTCTTCAAAAAAATTCAGAATCCGGGCACGTGGGCCCGGGAGGAATTCTAGGAATCATCCATTTGGGGTTAGGTAATCACCTTAATAGTTGGAATATGAATTTTTGAGCGTATATTGATTTGTTTATACACCATTTGAATAGTTTTGGATTTTGGCACCGATTTGGGGATTTGAGCTCATTCTTGTACCGGAAAGTAGGACTAGAGGCGAGGTAAGTCTCCTCTCTGACTTTGTAAGAGGGAATTAACCCTATAGGTAAACTAAGTTAATACATGCTTCTATTTGTGGGGACTACGTACGCACGGGGTGATGAGAGTATGTGTGTAGCTACTATTATTCATTTCCAGGTAGTCTAGGACCCAAACCATATTGTATTTCTGATGCATGCATCCTACTTGTTAATTTAGCTTTTTAAAATATATCGAAACTTGATAAAGAAATTTCAAAAGGTTAAACTTCACCTACTTGGGTTTTGGACGGATCATTTGACCGTTAATGAGAATTGATATTTCTTTAAACATCAAACCTAAATAAATCATTGATATTGTTGTTTGAATATTTTTTTTTTTGAACAGGTCGAACGCGTTGGCATATTAAATAGATGCATCTATGGTTCTCGTCTTTCGACCCTCCGGTAGTGCACAAATTTAATATTATATTAGATCTGGCGGTACAACCTCGACATTAATGACTTAATTATTTGTTTTAGAATAATTGATTATTGATGTGGCCTCATTGGTCGGAGATGTAAATTGTTAAAATGTGAAAATAAATTTGAAAATCTCCTATTAACAAAAGAATTATGTACCTTCTTCATGTTATTGAGTTTATGGTCGTCGTATAAAACCCATGATTTATCAAATTATCGAGATCTTATTGTTGGCCATAATAAGTGTCGGAGTCGACCTCTCGTCACTACTTCTTCGAGATTAGACTGTATACACATTATTTTCGTACTCATACTACACTTGATGTACATTTAGTTGTATAGGTACATGCATGGCTGGTTGCCTGGTGGGCACCACGGCATGGTTGACACTGGGAATTAGATGAGTTGTATCTTACGTAAGATCCGCAGCCAGCAGAGTCTCCTTCAGAGTATTTGTATTTATTTTTCCGTCCAATTTGTATTTCGGTTAACTACTGTATTTTATTTTATTTTCTAGCAAATGCTCATGCACTTGTGATACCGGGTTCTGGGATGATTATGGGATATTTAGAATTGAAATTGGAAAACATTATTATTATTTTTTAAAGTTCATATTTTACAAGTTAAATTGAAGGAAATTTATGATTTCAGAAATATTAAAATGAGAATTTAATTAACTATTTAGTATTGTCTTGCCTAACAGTAGTGTCCGGCGCCATCACGATCTTTAACAAATTTTGGATCGTGACATTTCCACTGACCCAAAGCCGTAGTATACAAGCCTCGTTCCAACTCTCGCAATACTGCCACGACAGAAGAGATTTGTAGAAACTTATAACCATCTACCAAATCACAAATCATGGAGTCTCTCCCCCTGACAAGGAGTATTACTTCATTATGAACTAGACAATGATATTTTCTCTTTAATATACCTTATATAAATCCGATCGCACTGGTCAAATGTCCAATAATTTTGTCTCACCCAGTACAAGCTGCTCCAGCAATAAGCCACCGCAAACACTATCAAGTATTTTATATGACGCCATTAATGCACCAACAAGCTACAACTTCAATATGACACATAAGGAAGAATTAACTCTGGAATGAACTACTCAACTCTCATAACTTAATTAAACAACCAAAAAGACATTATGAACCTTCCCTAGAAAGTGAGAACAAAAACACACAATAATAGATATGGGAAACTATACTCAACATCATGCGGTTGCGACGCGCAATCCAATCTACACATGATATCGTTGAGGTTCGCAACCCGAACCAACTATGATACCTGTGGCTGCGTGCCGCCCGATCCAATTAACATAACTGTAAGAGCGTGCCAGCCGTTCCACACATAATAATCTATAAGAAAATACTTACCGAGATAAAATGATCATACCTGCAAAATACCTGAACATCAACCACAAATACGCGAAGTGCATAATACAAATCCCGGGGAGATGGATAGAGACATACGCTACGAAACTCAAGAACAACTAAGGGGAAATAAATGACTTGTATCTTGAGACCATCCTGCTCTCACAACACCACAAACTACATGGATCTCAATACGAGTTCGAATAAGCAACTCATCTCACAACCCACCTGGCATAATATAGATTACCCGGACCTGAAGATTCATCCGTAAACAACGGTAAGCTGAAATGAGCCCATCCGGCCTGATATAGGGCCCACATTCACATTTAGATTCACCCACGGACCTCAAGCTAATGTTGACCGTATCGCACTGGACTAATAACCTTGCAAGGATTCACACTACCCCTTTTCCCCATAACACAAAAGAACAATCGCCCAATCCGAAATAAATTTGTGCAGTTCACAACCAAATGAACAGAGCGTTTTCCAGGCCCAAACGCTCACATTAGCGAGAATACCATAATCTCCATACTTGGTTTTAATCTTCAAATAATCAAGTGACTACATGTCACACTTATACAATCTTCCCAAGTAATACGCTCCCATGACCGTTCGCACCAGGTAACAAAGTCTGCATATCCAGCAGAAATAAGAAAATCCCAACAGAAATTTACCATTTTTTAACTTTGGGGATCAAAATCCCCAACAATCCTAACACAGATAAAAAAGAAACCAACAGAAATAATCATGGAGAAACATCAAAATAAAGGTCATATATTTACCCCTTTGTTGATACAAGAACAACACCACAAAAATAAGCCCATATGAACCGCTAGAACTCAAGATATTCCCAAAATAATAAAATTCTCAGTTTAAAACACTGTTAAGACAATTTTCTTCATCTCCTTTGCGGGAGACCTTCGCATTCACAAAGAGAAATATTTCGCGTTGACAGTCAACCCAGAAATCCTTCTTTGCATTTGCGGAGCCTCTCTCGCCTTCACGAAGAACAAATCTTCACACCAAAACCAACAATTTTGTCCGACACGAAGGCATAACTCTCTCATGCGACATCGAAATTCGATGATTTTTGTTCCTACGGAACCGTAACTACGATACGATAAGTAATTAATTTAGAATTCCCCGTCTTCAGAGAAAATCTTGGATGAAAACAAGAGAAACAAGAGAATTTCACAGCATTGAATTGAGACTTTACACCTTGCTTTGGATTTGAATGGATCTATTTCTCCTCTGCCAGATCGATCTTCATTAAGAGGGTCAACCTAGCGCGCCCCTATCTCTTCAGACGTTGCTTGTTCAGTCAAGCACTTCATTCCTTACTTTCCAATCTTTTTCTGAAGTTCTTTCTACATTACTTGTTCTAAAGGTTCAATACAATAACAAATCAAAGGTCTTTTGTTCAACATATTGCCCTTTATGCACAGATAAACGACGTTGAAACATCAAATAAGAGCGTGACGCAACCCAAATACCTCCGAAACACACCGAGACCCCATAGAATTACACAAATAAGTACTGTATCAAAACACAGACCAGATTGAGGACTCAAACCATATCAAACAATATTAAAATCATAATTCGCACCCCAATTCAAGCTTCATGAACTTTAGAACATCAAACTTCTACATTCGATGCCGAAACCCATCAAATCACGTCCAATTGACCTTTAGTTTTGCACACAAGTCACATTCAACATTACAGATCTAGTCCAACTTCCTGAATCAGAATCCGACCCTGATATCAAAAATTCCACTCCCGATCAAACTTCTAAAAACCCTTCAAATTTCTAACTTTTGTCAAATGACCCTGAAATGTCCTACAGACATCCAAATCCACTTCTGGACGCGCTTACAATACCAGAATCACCATACAGAGCTATTCCCAAACTCAAAATCCTAAATGGACATTGATAACTTTGAAATACACCTCAACCCAAATTTATAAAATTCTTCCAAAATGCCAACTTCCACAATAGGCGCTGAAACACTCCCAGGTCATCCAAAACTCAATTAGGACATATGCCCAAGTCCAAAATTATCATATGAACCTGTTGGAATCTTCAAATCCCAATTCTAAGGTCATTTACTCAAAAACCACACTTTAGGCAATTCTTCCAACTTAAAGCTTCCAAAATGAGAATTTGCATTTCAAATCAACTCTGAACTTCCCTAAATTCAATTCTGACCATGCATGAAAGTCATAATACCTGAAGTGAAGCTACTCAGGGCCTCAAACCACTGAATGATGTGCTAGAGCTCAAAACTACCGATCGGGTAATTACAGGTGTACCCTATATTAGTAATGAGAGTAGGGAGTGGTGTAGTCTATGTTAAAAAATGCATCTAGAAAATGGTGTACCCTATTCTATAATGAGACTATGGTTTATTATTTTTTTGTGAAAAAAATAACTTTCCTATTTTTTTTCTTTTTAGTAAATTGCCCCAAAATCTTATTTTCTAGGGCATGATCCATTGACTTTTTTAAAAAAAAATTCTAGACTTCATCTTCCTTTTTATTATTATCTTAGGAGAAAATTCATCAGACTATATTTGCTTATTTTCAGATAAAGATTCATTAGACTAAGACTTCTATCCTAGGAGAAAATTCATCAGACTAGGTTTTCTTATCTTAGGAAAAAAAATTCATCATATTATGACTTTTATCTTAGAAGAAAGTTCATCAGACTAGGGCTATTTATATGAGAAGAAAGATTCATCAGACTAAAATTTGTATCTTATGAGAAAGTTCATCAAACTAGGGCTGCTTTATCTTAGGAGAAAAATTCATCATATTAGGACTTTTATCCTAGAAGAAAGTTCATCAGACTAGGGCATTTTATATGAGGACAAAGATTCATCAGACTAAGATTTCATATCTTATGAGAAAGTTTATCTTACGAGAAAGTTTATCAAACTAGGGCTTATATATCTTTGGAGAAAGATTTATCAAACTAAGACTTTTATCCAAGGAGAAAATTCGCCAAACTAGGTTTTTTGATCTTCGAAGAAAGATTCATCAGATTAAGATTTCTTATCGTAAGAGAAATTCATCAGACCAGATTCTCTTACCTTAGGAGAAAGATTCATCAGACTAAGATTTCTTATCCTAGTAAAAAATTCTTCAGACTAGGGCATTCAACTTAGGAGAAAAATTCATCAGATTAAGATTTCTTACTACTAGAAAATCCACCAGACTAGGATTTATTACCCTAGGAGAAAAATGCAAAGAGCAGTGGCATGATTTTATGCATACTAGCAAGACAACTAAAAGCCAAGGCTTGAAAAACTTCGCTTTGGCGGCTCTTTTATTCTTCTTCTTCTTCTTCTTCTTCTTTTTTATTTTGTTTTCTCTTCTTTTTTTAAAATTTTTCATCTCTTTGTTTTTTTCCTTTTTTGGGAGTGTGTACCACTTTCCCTGCACTGCTTTGTTCATGTTTCAAACAAAGATATTTTATGAGTTTTAAAAGTGGTGGTCGGTTTGTGACTTTGATATCTTTGGTAGCTTGTCTCTGTGCTAATTCGCTTTCGAAAATCTAGAAGTGTTGGTAGTCGGCTACACTGCTTGGAGACTTGGTTGTTGATTTAAAGAGATCTTTTGCTATCTGTACCAACCCTGGTTGTTTTGCCCCAATACCATTTGTGTTGGTGGCTTGGTTAGCCTTATCTCAAAAGAAAATTCATGCTCTGGTAACCCTTTTTTGATTTCTTGAATGGCCTTTTGCTTTTTGAGCAATTTATTTGTCAGAGAGAATAGCAACTGGATATGTTCCTTTTGAATGTGGTTTAATTCGATGCAAAGCGAAGAACCTTACCAGGGCTTGACATGCCGCGAATCCTCTTGAAAGAGAGGGGTGCGTTCGGGAACACGAAAAACGTACGATTGCAGTCACGAAGGGTTTCCACCCTACGTCATCATTTTCATGCTTTTTTGTTAAGTAACATGAGCACCTGGGGAGACCGGAGAGCTGTTGGCGGGGCATATCTCATCAGGAACCTCTGGTGTTGGATGTAGATTTTTAACTTTAGGATGGACTTCACCGGTTTTATTTTAAAGGGAAAGAGGAAGCCCCGGACTCGCAAGCTAGCAACAACGAAAGAATGAGCGACAGCAGCTCGAAAGGCTTTAAGCATCTTGCATCTTGCAAGAGCCTGATGTGCACACCCCATAGTTTTTGTTCAATAGCATATAGAATCCCTAGTTAACCTTATGGTCTTATCTTCGCATGCTTTAGACAAGTATGCCGACATGAGTATCTTTTGGGGAAATCTTTGCATTGCATGAATCCTCAAGACATATCGATTGTAACAAATGAGTGCATGTTGCTCCCTGGACAGTGTTATCTTGAATGTTTTCCTCAAAATTTGCTTTGCGCAACTAAAATGCTGGTAGCAAATTATGAATTTTTTTCTTGCTTGTTTTGATAAGGAATAACTTAACTGACTCAAAAACAAAAAGCAAAAAGATAAAGATATGTACAAGAAAGAAGCAATTTTCAACAAGCGATGCTCCCTTTTGGGAAAAGGAAGGAAAGAAAGGGCTCATCTGAGTGTGGTAACCAGACTTAGCGATCATGACATGCATTTTGGACTTAGCGATCTGATCCATCAAACCAATCTAACATGTCCTCTTATCATCCCGTCGAGCTTTGAAATTAAGATTTTTTGTGCCAACTATTTGCATCAGACTCACGACTCAACTTCGACTAGTGGTGCCCCGAGGGGTTTTCAACAGTAATCCCCTCTCATTTATTTGTCTCTATCTACTGTCTCCTTAAAGTTCCTGTGACATTTTTCAATAGTAAGTCACTCTCATTTTTTTTCTTATTTTTTCTTGTGTGAGAAACTTGACAGTATTCTATGTCGTGTGACAACCATTGCTCATTGCATACTCCTCTTGGAATTCTTGAAGAGTTATGGGATGTTCTTTATTTGGAAGGTTTTTGGATATGGTCGGAAAGAAAGGATTGCATGAAGGCTCAAAGTAGACTCAATATGATGGGGTTGTACACTTGCAACACTTGGAATCGACTCGTTCAAAAAACTAAAATAAAATCATACCCCAATTTTAAATACCAGATTTTTTTAGTTGGACAGAACCATAGAGTAAGGCTGCCTACATATCCTTTCTAAAGGAATCAGGTCAAATGCAGTTCAGACATCTGATCATGATTTCTTCTTTTGTATTTTTTCTTCTTTTTTTATATTCCTTCTGTATTTTTTGTTTCTTCATCATCATCAAACTTTTTTTTTCTTTTTATAGTTTTTTACTTGAACATCTAAGAGTTCCCCCAGTTTGTACTCTTGGGGCATGGAAATTTGTACCTTTTTTGGGGGGACTTTTGACTCTAGACTTGATTCCAAGAAAGGGGGTTCAAAGAAAATGAAATAGTATCAAAAGGGGTAATGAAGGGTATAAAGTGTTTGGATAGCATAAAACAATGGCCTCCCAGCCTATAGAATGTCAAACATATTATCTCTTCACAATCACAACATTGATGGACGTGTCTTCCTTCTTGGTCTTGTCTAGTGCAATTTAACCATTTGATCATGACATGTCGTGGTCGAAAGAACTTTCCATCCATTAATATCAAACTTTCAATTAAGCTTCAATTGATTCAACATCCTCAAACTCGATATTCACAATGATTTGAAAAGATCCCTAACCTCCACAGGTATCACTATTCTAGTTTCAAGTGAATTTTACTCAGGGACAATTACAAAGTATTTCAACTCTTTATTCATCCTCAAAATTCTCTTTTTCTCAGTTATCCAATTCAGACTAAATATTTTTCTATGATCTAGCTAAAATTTCTGCATGCATGTCATATCATTAGAACTAGTGGAAAAAGAACTAAGCACAAAATTACAGAATGGACAGAATGTATTTTATTGGATAAAGGATAGAAGCATTTGACAACAAGACAAAAAAACTAAAATCTGAGTTACAGCCCTAAAATAATCCAGATAATGTAAGTAGCAACAAAATAAACAGACAAGACTCACACAAAAAGAATAAAGGTATAGAAGAGTTTGGCTCAACAAAATATTCTGGATCATAACCCTGATATAACCCAGATAATAGAAAAAATATTAAAACAAGCTACCAAGATTCCTTCCTAGTGAGCATGGTGTGACTTTTCAGTTACTAAGTTTGATATTTAGCCACAAATTTGCTCACTAGAATTACCAGGGCCTTCCCCAATTTTTGTCTCATTAACATCAGTGATTAAGTTCTCGACCCCTTTGATCAACTCGTATTCAGCATTACCGGCTAAAATCAGAAATTATGAGATATGATATTTCATGGAAGCTCACTTACTAGAGTTATCGAGAGGAAATACATACTCCATTTCACCATGTATCATCCCTACAAAGTGCATCATCACGTACAAGTAGAAAATTCTGCACCATATTCCGGATGTCACTGTTTGAGACCACAATTAGTTTATCCTGGATCATTCTTTCTATTTCAAATCTCGGCAGCTCTGAACATTACTCCCTAAGCATTGGAATGGCATTCACATCTTTTAGAAGGGTCAAATATTCTTGTACGCAAGTCCACATAATTTTGAGGAATAGATGCAATTATGCCATTATGCTTTAGCTTCTAAAACAAGCTTGTGTAGGATTCTCCTATTAGTGCAAAGTATCTTTTGACCTTTGTTCCCCTCTATACTTCTGCTTTGAATGTAGGTTATATGGCACATGAAAATTCTGTAGAGTTTGACAAAAAATTTGCGGTACTGATGCTGGCTTTCGGGGGTAGCTTGGTGGCTAGGAATATTGAGGTGGAGCAACAGAGTATTGTGGGTTCTGAGTTGGATAGTATTTCTCAGGGGAATCATTAGAAATTGGATGAGGCTACTCATATCTTCGAGATGTTCTCCTATGACCTCTTTTTTACCCTGATCGTCATATTTTCTTCATCATTAACATTTGTATCACTAAGATTACTAGATCCAATTTGGATAGCCTAAGTTGTGGCTTTGAGAATTACTTGACTTATAATTCTGTCGGGCTTAAGGCCTTTCTCAACTATTTCCCTAATTTTAATTGCTTCTGAGAAGAATTTGCCCACTACAGACATCATGTTTTAAATATAATCAGGCTAGATTAATCCATGGTCACCCATGGGTGGCCTAACTCTAGCAGCGTGCTCTCTCTATTTAATAGCATATTCCAAAAAACTTTCAGTTGGTTTCTTCTTCATGCTTGAAAGGGAATTGTGGTCTTGAGAGATGTTGATGTTCTGGGCCATGTCATCCTAGACATACCAGTGAGACGTGTCTTGATTCATAAACCATTTGGAGGCTACTCCCATAAGGCTTCCCCCAAAATAAGCCATCAGGAATTCTTCATTTCCTTCTGCCTCTTAGCTGATTGCAATACCTTTTCAAGTAGGCCATAGGGTTGCCGTGTCCATCATAATTTCAAAATTTCGGTCTTGAAACCTAGTGGAAAATAAATATCGGGGAACATACATAGATACTTGAAGGCAATACTCTTTTGACCTACCAACCCTTGCATGTTTTCCAACTATTGTTCCAATATTTTCATTTTTGGGCCATTTCTTCTTGTGTCGTCTTTTAGACAGGCTTCTCAATCTTTCTAGGAAGATCAAATAGGTACGAGTGGTACTCAAGAGACTAGTGTTGTTCTTGTTAGGTAGCAAGTTGTGACTCATGACGTTTCTTATGTACCATTGTTGGTTGCGGGATAGTGTAGACCGGCATAACAGTAGTAGTTGTTTGATTGGTTGTTAATGGTACCCTTTGGGAGTACACAATAGAAGTACCAGTTGTATATGTGTAACTAAGATAAGGACTAACCTAGGTGGGTAGAACGAAACAAAAGACGAGACTTAAGCAGTAGTCGTCGAGATGGGTGTGACCTTTGGGAAACCAGGCCTAGAAAAGGGCGGCTCTTGGCCATTGGCCCATGCTCGATACACCTCAACCATTTGCTCTTTTAACATGCTATTTTCCTTAACCATGTCAGACTCTTAACAAACCATCTTACATGGGTTTTATGATCACTTGCAACAACTTTGATGTTTATTGGCATTTTTCCTTTGGACCTTGTGTTGCCAGATTATCACAAACCAACCACCTCAACCTTTCTTCACCATTAAAAACAAAGAACACGTTAGAATGGATCCAGTTGATCCTTATTATTCTCATCATTTTTTAATAGTTCAATCAAACATGATGTGAGTTGCCAACATATCATGTGAAGACATAAATCAGATCTTTGTGTAGTTCGAAAAGATGAAGAATAAAGTAAATAAACTAACTCTTACACTTATGTAATTCAGACCATGAAAGCTCCTAATAATAAAAATGTTTTTGCATTTTGTTTTTTATTATATGGAGATATAAATAAGGTCTTTGCTAAGTTCGAAAAGATGAAGAATAAAGTAAATAAACTAACTCTTACACTTATGTAATTTAGACAATGAAAGCTCCTAATAATAAAAATATTTTTGAATTTCATTTTTTTAAATCTTTTTTCATTTTCTTTTTGTGGGAATTTTCAAAAGAAAGTCTTCTAAAGAAGAAAGAAAATCTTTTTGAAATTTGAATTTTTTTCTAAAGAAGAAAGAAAATATTTTTGGATTTTGATTTGTTTTTTTTTTTGTGAAATTTCTTATTTGATGTCTAAATAAAAGATTTAAATAAATATATTTTTGAATTTTTGAAAATAGGGGGTCAGACCCGATAAGGATTGCCTACATATCTCACATTCGGTGAGAACAGACCTGCGTAGTTCGGTAATTTTTGAGGTATGGAATGACACTTTTTTTAAAGAGAATCAGGCTTATTTTGCAACAATCTTCTTTCCTTTTTTGAAATAAATTTTGACAAGGTTTTGGATTGTTCAAGTTCAGGGTTTTTCGAAAAGCAAGTCAATTTCTCTCTTCTATTTTTTTCCTTCTAATTGTTTCCTCAATTTTTCCCCCTATTTTTAGAAGCTAGCAAACATGCACAAACCAAATCAAACAAAAGGTACAAGTAGCACATAAGATGCATCAGGATGGTCTTGTAATTTCGAGTACACCTGCCCTAGATGGACCCACCCTTGTGTTGAGTCCCCAAAGTCGAATGCATGTGATGCAAATAAATGTTCCTACTAAAAATCTGACATGAGGCTATGTTATTATAGGTCTATGCCCTACGGGTGTGTTCTAGACCTGCTTACCCAAGCGGGCAGCTCAAGCCGAGGTGGGAACAACGTAACGAGAGCACGAAAGTCTACCCGGCCTAGTGACTAAACCAACCTTATTCTATATGGAATGACCTCAAACAATAAATTGGTTCACGCGCACGTGTGCACAAATAATTCAAAAGTCTCAAAAGGGAGGCATAAAAAGATAATTTAATATAGTTCAAGTAATATCATAGCGGTAAACGAGCGGTGTAATGACCTTACTGTTTGTTTTGAGATCTAGCGCATCGTTCGACAGTTTGAGGCCTTGAGTAGCTTCACTCTATACATTATATATAACTTCTATACGTAGTCGGATTGAATTTCGAGAAATTCGGAGTTGATTCGGATAGAAAAATTCTCAATTCGGAAGCTTTAAGTTGGAAGAGTTGACCAAGGTTTGACTTTTGAGTAAATGACCTTAGAATTGAGATTTGAGTGTTCCAATAGGTTCTTAAAATGGTTTTGGACTTAGGCATATGTTCGGGTTTAGTATCGAGTGGCTCGGGAGTATTTAGACGCTTATTATGGAAAGTTTGAATTTGGGTTTTAGAAATTCTTATGTTTGACGTGAAGTAGACTTTGGTATTATCGATGCCTATTTGGGATTTCGAGCCTTGGAATAGGTTCGTATTATTTATTTATGACTTGCATGTAAATATTGGCGTCATTATGGGATGTTTAAGTGATATTTTATTCTTTAATACCACACAAGTTTTTGCTTAACTTGGTTATAAAAGGACCTAGTTCTTCTATGTGTTCCAACTACTACTATTGCAGAATAATAAATACAGAAAATAAAGAACACCGAGATTTTACGTGGAAAATACCTGGCTCAAAGGTAAAAAAACCACGACCTACCTTTCAGTAGGATTTTCCCAAACTCTCCACTAAAATCACTGAGCCCAAAACTGCATTTACAAAAACTTTTTTGTAAACCTAGGATTAACTCTAATTCTGTTGTGGCATACAGCCTCAACTGTTGCGGCAACTTCAAGTTAACTCTAACTTGAAAACTATAAGTACCTAATACAATTTCTTCTATATAAACTGAAAGGTACAATGTAAAATCACCTACTACAATTGAACTAGAATAAAAGATAGACACTTGGAACTGGTTCTTCTATCTTGTTCAAGTAGCTTCAGGATTGCACACTTGAATAACATATAAATTGCTTGCAAAATTGCCTAGCTATTTTGCTCTAAATTCATGTTTAACTTCTGCTTATGTGCATAACCTGTAAAAGAGAACAACACTAATATTTAAGGAGCTAGCAATTAAAGATGACTAGGACACAGATGCTGCTCTACTATGATGGAAGAGTTCTAGTTGATCTCATACTCTAACTCTATCCTTTCCTAAACCGTGTTCTCTTTGTGTAATGAGTCTTTTTCCTTATCCAATATGCAACCTTTTCAATCCTGATAAGGAGATACTACTTTTGATAAGTTAGGTTTATCTCTTTCACGTGTATCTCACATGTTTGAGTTGATCATAACTGTGGTTCACAAAGTGGATCGGGTCCATGTTTGAGTTCCTTTGTTAGTTCAAAACTTCACCTTTACTTGGGCCAAGATTAAGTATAATTCAAACGTGTTCGACAAATTTTAAAGAAAAGTTTTGATTGTTGATTCATGGTTTTTGAATTGCTTGGCGTGATTTGAAGCCTCGAGCAGGTCTGCATCGTGTTTTAGGACTTGTTAGTATGATTAGACGGGGTCATAGGGGCCTCGGGTGTGCTCCTAGGTGGTTTGGACAAAGTTTGACTAAGTTGTTGTTGATGGTTGGCTAGTGCTAGTTTCGTTCTTAGCAAACATGAAGGTCTCCCGCGTTCGTGAAGAAGGAATTGAGCTGGGGGCCTTTTGCTCTCGCGCTCGTGATAAGGTAGTCACGTTCGCTAAGAATTGGGTAGTTGTGCTCCCCGTTCTCAAAGGCATGGTTGAGTCACGTAAGAGAAGCTGGCCTAGAAGGGAATATAGATCTTCGCATCCCCGAAAAGGTAGTCGTGTTTGCGATGGGGACAAGTGAAGTTTTTCATTAATAGGCCCTAGCTCGAGTTTGCGTAGAGGAACTGGAGGGCAGAAGTTGGTTGTCCTTTACGAATGTGAGGGACTTTCCGAGTTCGTGAAGAAGGTTGGACTAGGCAGTTCTATGTTAAAATCGGGGGTTTGGCTCATTCTGAACTCATTTCATCCATGGGAGCCGGCTTTGGGGCGATTTTGGAGCACCATTTTCATACATGGTTTATATGTGGATTTAAACATGAAAATTTATGTAAATTTTTTAATTAGGAGAAAACCCATAATCAGTATCTTTGGATTTTGACCACGAAATTTGATATGGAATTGGGAATAAATTATATATTTGAGTTTGTGTGTTATAGGATCGGGCCGTTCACCTCTGCAGGATATCATCCTAATAAACTCCTATGGGATCCGGTTGTTCACCTTGATAGAATTATGTACCACACTCCTATGGGATCGGGCCGTTCGCCTCGGCATGATATCATTATAACAAATATTATGGGATCGGGTTGTTTGCCTCGGCATTAACATGTATTATATTCTTATGGGAGTCACCTCGGAATTTCTATAAAACATTCTTATGGGATCGGGTCGTTTGCTTTGGCAACTTCATAAAACACTCTTATGAGATCGGGTCGTTCGCCTCGGCAAAATCGTGCGTAATATTTGACAAGAAGCCATTGTGTCCGTGAGTTTTTCTATCTTGAGTTGTGATGATCTATCTCGTGGAAACATATTACATATACTCCATTTGGGGAGGTAACCGATATTTGAGGACTTGTGTTCAATGCTTAGAGACATCATTGTACCTATACTAGTTTTCATTGTTTAATTACCATGATCTATATATGTTTACTTTCTATTGTACTTGATTTGTTGGACCACTAGTAAGTGCCGATGTCGACCCCTTATCATAACTTCTCTAGGGTTAGGCTAGATACTCACTGGGTACGCGTTGAGCTACATAGTCATGCTACACTGCTACACTTTTTGTGCAGGTATATATACATTTCTTGTGGCCTTTTTTGTGCAAAAGCATAGCTATTGTGGGGACTTTACGGTGAGCTGCATACATTGTTATGAACAGCAGTATATAGAGTCTCCATCATAATTATTTATATCATCCAATCAATCTTGTATTCCAAATAAATATTATATTATTATTGTACCTTCTAGTGGATGCCAATGCACTTGTGACGCCGGGTTTTTGGGGTGTTCTAGAATTTTTTTGGGGGTGTAAATATTTACGATTTGTAATGCATTGACCACTTTATCTAATAACATTCATGATTTCAAAAATAATAAAATGAATAATTAAGTTTGTACTTCACCATTGGCTTTCCTAATGGTGAAGTTGGGCGCCATCATGGCCTATAGAGTATTTTCGGAAGTGATAGCTTGGTATCAAAGCGTAGGTTCACTTAGGTTTCACAAGTCATGAGCAAGTCTAGTAGAGTCTTACATATCAGTACGGAAACGTATTTACTTATCTTCGAGAGGTTACAGGGCTGTTAGGCGAACTTCCCTTCTTGATTCCTCGTCGTGCACTTTGATTCTATTGATGCTTATGACTTTATTTCATTCCTACTCATACGTACGTCAGGCATTTGTTATCACTCAAGAATCGACAAGTAGTGAAAATAACGCAATGTGGTGCATGATGTTTCTCCATGTGTATTCGGGGGAGCTATTATTCATCGTATTATGGAAGAGTGTTCTGTCATTTCAGCCCACTATTGCTATTACCTATGGTAGAGATTTGATATTTCCGAATTTGGTGGATATCTTGTTAATGTAGTGGTGTTTCCGTCCTTGATTGAACACATTGAGGACCATCGGTGTGTTGTTCTTAATTTGGTTGCCTCTGGACACAATGTTGTGAGATGAAACCTAAGAGGAAGTTATCAGGTATGGCGGTGTGTTGCGACTTTAGGATTGAATCGGCTTTTCCAGTTTTAATGGTTTAAAGGAGATGTTCTTTGAGGTGGTTTCTATACTCAGGGATATTGAAAGTGACGAGAAGGTTTTATTTTGAAAATGTGAGTATTAGACATTGTTTGGATGCAGTACGGCTTCGAGTTTCAAACATATTGTCGGACCTTCGGGTGATGTTAATGAATAAAAGGATTCTTACGACCGTTAGATAATTTTGGACCTATTGAGATTAATTGATTTCATGATAGAAGTAGCTATAGCAATGACGTTAGAGGAGGTCGATACGAGGTTACATAGGTGGGCTATCTCCTATGAGCAGGTTAGTGGTTGCGTGATTTTGATGAGGTTCCTATGAAGAGTTCTACTTCCTGCCCATCATAGGATGTATATACCGTGATGTGAGCTTGGATCACTTGAAGAAGATGGTATGATGGTTAGGAGGTCGAGCGTGCGAATTTGGCTGATAATTTAGGACGTTTTATGATTAGTCCAACAAGAACTTATGAGAAACATGGTTGAGCAACAGTGTGGAAGTGTTCTAACTAGGAAGAAGAGGTCATTGTAGGGTCTAGATCTATGTGGTTGTAGCATAAAACTAAGTGGGGAGCCCATCGTCTATAAGTGAGTCATGTAATCGTGTGCCTGGTTAATTTTGGGTCATCGCTGCATTGACGGATTAGTTATGAGTAAGAGAACGAGGAATTTTGGATATGGAAATTTGACGTATATGTGTTATATTTCGCCTTATTAATTTGTGTGTAGGTGCTGAGGATGACTCAAAATTTATGATTCCTGTGGATGTGATGGGCAAGAAAAAGAATTCATCTAGTTTCTTCTTTGAAAGTATTCATGTGCTAACAGAGCACTAGAGTTTGGTTATATATTCGGCACAAGTTCAGTGTATGTGACTCTCAACAATGGTTCTAGAGGTCTCAAGAATTAAAGTGCAGTGTATAAGAATTTTGGGTTCGTTATGTGGCTAAGGACTGGGTTTTTTAGTAAAGTGTAAAGAATACTTGGTGAATTTCTATTTTATCATCGGGTCTATGATTCAGTGTTAGAGAAATTGGAGAAACAACTTCAGATTCGGGTCTATGAATAGTTCCTTCGGCGTGTTAATGATAAATAGGTGATTCATGGTTGTATGGACAGACTTGATAGCCACCGTAATTTGGTTGATTTGGAAATATTTAATCTTGATGGCCTTGTTATGTGTAAATGAATCCCAAAAGAATTACGGTGGTTTAGACCACAACTTGAGGTTTGTTTTGTTGTGGTTATGGGGATTTGACTGTGTTGCAGTTGTTCTTCTAAATAAAATAGAGTGAGATGGGCTCTAGCTGGTGAAGTGTTTATTCTACTGGTGGTTCAGAGGTTGTGATAAAATTCTTGGACTCTCGCGTGGTGACATGATAGGTGCAGTGAGCGGTATGGGAATTGGAAGTTGAGGATCAAGGTTACAGTTCAATTTTGATAAGAATGTCACGAGCTCGGAGGGACGGGGGGGGGGGGGGGGGGAGGATTTCAGATGTTTAGTGTATTCTAGCACTACTGTTGGGCAGCATCAGTATAGTCTATTTTGTGGTAGGAGTGTTGGGGTATTGAAGTGTGGATGCTTGGCTAGTACTATAGAAATAGCATGGTTGATGGCCATTAATGTTCAGATATTGCTACCTAGTGCGGAAGGTTGTGGGAGTATATCTTACAGGAAGATCGTATAAGTGTGATGTGTTAGTCATTCGATTGTCAGAGATTTGAATCAGGTATGGGGATTTTGGTAATGGGTCCAACAAGAGAGATTATGACTAGGAGGAGCTCTTCCTTTTGTTGTGGACTGTGGGAGTTTGTTTAAGATTTGACAGCTGCTCTTATGTGTCATGAATAGGGTTATTGTGTGTCCTTGGAAGGTTAGTAGCCCAGTATAGGATGATCGGAAGCGGCTTGAGGTCCACTAGTAGACTTAATATGAATATGTACTCTACATCGGAATAGGTCAGATGTGTTCATTCAGAATAGCACTACTTATGGAGGAGTCTTTGTGTGTTGGATGTTATTCCTTTCATCAACTATTCTTTGTAATACTTTATTATTCCATGTGGGATGTGAAGCGACTTGATTACTCGCACGTATATTGTGGTCCTGTGTAGCTTGTTATTATTGCACCTCAGTCGAGCTCGAGTTTGTAGCGCATGGCACTATCTGCCTCCTCATGGTTGTTTTTATACACTTGTCGTGCTTGTCGTCGATATTAGGGGATTTTGTGGGTATGAGCATTCTGACTCGGTAGGTATTTCATTATAGATTGTTATATATGGATCGGGTGGCACGCCGCCACGGGTATGATGTTTGGGTCGGGTTTCATGCTACAACTATATCATGTGTGGATCGGGTTGCACGCTACAACTGTGAGATATTGGGTACGGTTCCCGATATTGTTTTGTGTTTCTTGTTTCTCGTGTCCAAGAAAGGTTCTGATAACTTATATGAGTCCACCAAACAATAAAGTACCTGGTCCTCTATGAGACTGATACGTAAAATGCAGTAAAGACTGAATATAAAGAAGGCAAGAGATATTCTTCATGGAAAAATCCCACACAATGGGATCAAAAAACCACGACCTACTCTTGTAGGCTTTTAACTCTACTAACTTGTAATCTACCTATTACAAACCACTTTGCAAACACCCTATTGCAAAGACTTCAAAACTACCTTGTGATGCAACTACCACAAGCACTCTATAACTCTCCTAGTTATAAAGGATTTAACTTATGAGTATCCCTCGTCACAACATAAACTCTGAAGTTTACGAATTTGGTTTTTTCCTAAGAAAACGCTTCTAAAAAAGCAAACTAGGAATTATAATTACGAACAAATAACAATATTACAACTCAACAATGGATGTACATAAAAATTCGTTTTGAAACTGATCCTTAATGGAGTTGTCTTCTTGTTCTTGACACACCAGTGACTTCAATGTGGGATGAATGTTGTGCTTCTTGAGAGAATTTCACTGAAGGCACAAGTGATGGTGTGTCTTGCACTAGGTTGCTTTATCACAAAAGATATCACAATAGATAGTGTTGTCAACTCTTGGTGTACTTCTTCCTAGTGAGAAGTGACTGTTGCATTGTCTGCACAACCACTTCTGGCAGTTGCGTTCCAGCTGAATAGTGGACTTTGTACTTCTGTCAGGACACACTAACGGACCAGGTCCTAGTTGTGTTCCTCTTTTATAATAGTTGCCATATGGTCACTTTCTTCTGCTATGTTCAAGATGTGGACTTGACTTGTACTTTTATCAGAGAACCCTAATGGAGGAGGTCCCTGTTGTGTTCCTCTTTATATTGATTTCGTACAGTACGTGTTGTGTTCCTCCATGTGGTCGTTCATCCATTTGCTAATTTTCAGACTTCAACCAGGTCACATGAGATATATATCTTGTGGGCCAGGTTCTCTATCTGGATCTTCACTACAAGTTTTTTCAATCATCAAAACATAGGACGCATAAGGCTAAGACATTAAAAAACCATCAATTTTCCCCTTTTTGATGATGATAAACTTAGGCATGGACGGTATTTTTTTAGAGCAAAAAAAAATGAGATGCCAGAACTACATGAAGTTCCCCCTCAATATCAGATCTCCCTCTTTATGATTTTCCCTTAAGCTCAGAGTTGATAGTTCCCCCTTAATCTCAGACTTGATATTCTCTTACCTATACACACAAGCATATTACCCCTCATCTATCATGCATATTACCCTCACTCTCACCTTCACACTCCTTGTCCCCCTTTTGGAATCATTAAAAAGAATAGGTATTAAGAAGAGCACAAGCAGGTAATAAGCATAAAGAAGTCTAACACAGATAGCTAATGCCACATATGTGCTCACAACATGAATTAAAAGAGAAGCTAGAGGAACATAGTATTATACAAGCAATAAAGGGGAAGCTATTTCATTAATTTTTACATTGGACTTGAGAAAATCAGGAGCAGTAATGGTTAAGTTCAACATGCCATCACAAAAACAAATAGGCAAACAAAAGTAAAACAGCAGCCATAGGATGATGGAGAATAAATAGCTTGACACAAAGAGGATCCTAGGGAACACTAAAGGAAGAGGCTTGGAGGAACAGACAATAATGGTTTTGAGAACCAGGTCCATTCTAGCATTTGTAGCCAGTTGTTCTTTAAGTAATTATGCCCGAAGTCTCTCATTTTCCTTAATCAGTCGGGCAACCTCCTCATGAAAAAATCAGGTCCTTTAGCTGCTTGGCTAAGCTGAGTTTCCAGTATGGCATTTCGAGCCTCCAACCTTCTTATTTCCTCAGAGGCTACATTTTGAGCGTTTATCAGCTGAGAAATGGTCGAGATGCTTCCACCAAGTTTTTCTATACATTCCCATTCTTCTAGAGTTGTCTTAGAGAAAGTCAATTTGTGTGTGCCCACTTTGAGATTTCCAAAGGGGACCTTATAGAATCTGAACACCTGAGTAAGCAGAAAGCCATAAGGTAACCCCAAGATTTCCACCCTTAAAATTTTCCACCTTCTACATATGATCTATCATTATTGCCGGCAAATTGATTGGTACAAACTCATCAAGCGCTTCCATTAGGACCAAATCTTATTTTGTAGCAATAGAACGCCTCTCAGAGTGGGTGAGAGTACTTTATTGACCAGCTTAAAGAGAAGTTGGTACTCAGGAAGCAGTGCCTTCTTATGGACCTGTTACCCCTGTTGAATAGATTGCTCTTTCATGATAACTCTTCGAAAGTTTATTCCACAGACATCCTTAACTGAGGACACACCTTCACACGGAATTTAAGAATCTTTCCCAATGTTGTAGCATTGAGTACAATGTCTACTCTATTTACAAGCGCACATATGTGATCCCCCTCAACAGTAAAAAGAGATGCGTAGAAGGTTTGTATTGAATCTTCGTACACTAGAGACATGATCCCCTCAAACAAATGTTCCTATTGTTGAATTTCTACAATCTCCAGAATTTTCTCATGCCTGCCATTTCCGAAATTGCTGGATCAAATGTTCAGCCCCATAACACTTTTTGAGTTCTCAATAATCTGCTGCCATAAAACACCATCACAGGACATGGACGTTGTTGACCCAGGTTCTTTAACAGTTTCCATTTTTTGTTTGCTAGACCCCTCACCAGACTTTTCTTTCTATCTTGATGTCCCCACAGTATTGGCTTCAAACATGACTATCTCAGTTTGACTCCGTTTAGACTTGTTGTCGTACTTCACGGATGGCCCTTTCTGTTTCTCAATAGTTTCTTTAATTTTTCATAGATTGTTGTAATTAGGAACTAGGTTCCCTAGATACATCTTTGTCTGTCCAGTTTACTAACACACTCTTGATGAAATCCTTTGGATTCATTTTCCTCTTTTTCCTTGTCCTGACGCTCCTCTTACTTTTCTGCAATGAGGATTCAAAACTCTCTAGCTATAGTGACCTGGTGGTGGAAGATTTAGAGGAAGACTCTACGAGCTTGGAATGAACGGGAGGTGCATGAGTGGTTTGCATGGGAGAGAATCAAGTTCATCAGAAGGCTTTTCTGAGAGTTCTCATGAGCCAAGGACTTGAGGAGTGATGTGGTTCTTACATCTCCTAGGAATTGAATTTCTTCCCCTTGTACTCAAAAGAGTGATATGCTCCTTCATTTATCAGACTCTCAGCAGCTATAGCCATGATGTCATGAGATGCTTCCTTTTCTGATGACTCTTTGAGAGTCACTAAGTCCAACATAAAGGAGTTCAGATACTGGTCAGGATCATCCTCAAAGGCTTCTAACACTTGAGAAGTAAGACCTCATGTGTGGTATTTGATGAGATCGTAGGATTGACTATACATAGGATTTGCATAGTAATGGTAAATAGGATTTATCATAAATTGATAAACTATAGGAGTGGAGGAGGAACCATGAGTGGGTAAGATGTAGAATATGTGAAATAATGACATTCTGGAGATGATTTCAAGGATAATGAGGAAATGGGGACGGTGTTAATGGTGGGAGAATGAGACGATTGTTCAATCACCGTTAGATGAGAACTGAGTAGAGAGAGACAGGGAGAAGATCCTGTTAATACAAAGGAGACGAAGGTTCATGAGTTGCCGTGAGAGAGAAACAAAGTTTTATTGGAAGAGGGGCTAATGATGAGAGGAGAAAGAAATATGTTCTGAATAGTCCTAAAAATGACGGTAGATTTGTAGGAAAATTTTATCGCGCAGAGGGGACAAAAGTATTTGAAAGACAATACATGACATACAGACGTTGAAAAGTCGGATGATGTGGCATTTGAATTAATTTTGTTAAACTCATATTCTTCATGGAAAAATCCCACACATTGGGATCAAAAAACCACGACCTACTCTTTTAGGCTTTTAACTCTACCAACTTGTAATTACCTATTACAAGCCACTTTGCAAACACCCTATTGCAAAGACTTCAAAACTAACTTGTGATGCAACCACCAGAAGCCACTCTATAACTCTCCTTGTTACAAAGGATTTAACTTATGACTATCCCTAATCAAAACATAAACTCTGAAGTTTACAAATGTGGTATGTTCCTAAGACAACGCTTCTAAGAAAGCAAACTAGGAATTAAAATTACGAACAAATAACAAGATTACAACTCAACTATGGATGTACATAAAACTCATTTAGAAACTGATCCTTAATGGAGTTGTCTTCTTGTTCTTGACACACCAGTGACTTCAAAGCCAAATGAATGCTTTTGCTTCTTGATAGAATATTAGTGAATGCACAAGTGGTGGTGTGTCTTGCATCAAGTTGTTTTATCACAAAAGATATCACAAAAGATAGTGATGTCAACTCTAGGTGTACTTCTTCCCAGAGAAAAGTGACTGCTACACTATCTACACAGCTACTTCTGGGCAGTTGTGTTCCAGCTGGATAGTGGACTATATACTTCTGTCAGGACACACTAATAGAGCAGGTCCTAGTTGTGTTCCTCTTCTGTAATATTTGTCAAATGGTCACTTTCTTCTGCTATGTTCTAGCTGTGCACTTGACTTGTACTTTTGTCAGAGAACCCTAAGGGAGAAGGTCCCTGTTGTGTTCCTCTTTATATTAATTTCGTACAGTCCCTGTTGTGTTCCTCCCTGTGGTCGTTCATCCATTTACTAAGTTTTAAACTTCGACCGGTTTACATGAGATGTATATCCTATAGGCCAGGTTCTCTATCTGGTTCTTCACTACAGGTTTGTTAGATCATCATAACATAGGATGCATAAGGCTAAGACATTGAAAGACCATAAGGTTCATAGCATTTTTTGGCTGTCTAATTCGTTATGCGAGTTGGGTATTTCTTTTCCAGAGTTTGTTCTTCCTTATGTGTCATATTTGAGTTGTAGCTTATTGGCGCATTGATAGTGTCATGTGAGGTTTTAGTTAGTGTTTGAGGTGGCTTATTTCCTGAGCATTTAATACTAGGTGAGATGAGGTTGTTGAAACTGAAATTGGTGCGATTGTATTCATATAAGGTAAAATGGCGCTACTTAGTTTAGAATAGGGTATCGATTCTTGTCAAGTAGAGGAACTCCGTGAGTTATGATTTAACGGGTGGTTATGATCTTGCATGTTTAATTTATTGTTGCAATATTAAGAGAGCTGAGACAGGGCATATATGTGTTATGAGGTATGCTACGGGCATCTGATTCATAAATTTGCATCTATTGTAGTTGAAGGATGTTATTATGAACATATGAATTGTGCGGTACATTACGTGATCTCAGTATGGGTGTATAATCATATTTGGTGCAGTGGGTGGAGACTATTATGGTGTTCGTATGCTGGAATCAGACCTAGTAGAAAATTCTGGATTTTGGAATTTGGTTCTAAGACTTGTGGGACAAGGTGGCAAGAAGGATCTTCATTCTGAATTGAGGTTGTGGTGGCACGAGTAGGTGAAAGGTGTGATAAAAAGTAATTTGGGGGAACTCTAGAGCAGTTTTTGGCACGTTCTAGCACGAACTTATGTTTAAGTAGGGGGGAGAATGTAATGACCCGATCGACCATTTTGAGCTCTAGCATGTTGTTAGGTAGTTTTAGGCAATGAGTAGCTTCAATCAATGTATTACGACAAGTACGTGTAGTGGGGGTTGAATCTAGGGAAATTCGGAGTTGATACGGATGAAAAAATTATCAATTCAGAAGCTTTAAGTTGGAAGAGTTAACTAAGGTTTCACTTTTGAGTCAACCTCAGAATTATGATTTGAGGGTTCCAATAGGTTCGTATGATGGCTTCATACTTGGCATATGTTCGGGTTGAGTATCGGATGTCCCGGGAGCATTTCGACGCTTATTACGGCAAGGTTGCATTTTGAAAGTTTTAAAAGTCCTAAGTTTGACTTGATTTGGACTTTGGTGTTATCGACGTCCGATTGGGATTCTAAGCCTTGGAATAGGTTTGTATTATTCTTTATGACTTGCAGGTAAAGTTTGCCATCATTCCGGGACGTTTAACTATAATTCGGATGCGTTCGGTGAAGTTTATAAATTTGAAAGTTTAAAGAAAGTTTCGATCATTGATTCATAGTTTTGATATTGTATGGTGTAATTTGAAGCCTCTACTAGGTCCATGTCATGTATTAGGACTTGTTAGTGTGATTGCACGGGGTGTCGAGAGCCTCGGGTGTGCCTTGGGGTAGTTTCAGACCAAGTTTGGCTGAGTTGCTATTGCCAATTTGCTGGTGCTGATTTTGATCTTCGTGAAAGCAAAGGGTCTACCGTGTTCGCAAAGAAGGAATTAAGCTGAGGGCCTTTTGTTATACACGTTTGTGATAAAGCATTCGCATTCAGGTACGGTTGGGTAGTTACGCTCCGCATTCGCGAAGGCCTGGTCGCGTTCACGTAAGAGAAGCTAGCTTGGAAAGGGATAATGGTCTTCTTGTTCGCGAAGGGCGTTCGTGTTCCCGATGGACAGGTTGGTAATGCTTCGCGTTGGCAGGCTTTGCCTCACGTTCACGTAGAGCAACTGGAGAGCAGAAATTGGTTGTGCATACATACTGCATTCGCGAAGAAGGTCGGACTGGGCAGTGTTATGTTAAAATCGGGGTTTTGCTCATTTTCACCTCATTTCTTCCATGGGAGCTGCCAGCTTTGGGGAAATTTGGAGCAGCATTTTCATCATCAATCTTGAAGTAAGTGAAATCTCCACCTAGTGAGTTACCTACATAGTTTATTTGTGGATTTAAACATGAACATTTATGGAAATTGTGAAAATTTAGGAGAAAATCCCTAATTTGGTATTTTTTAATTTTGACCGCAAAATTTGACATGGAGCTGTGAAGAAATTATATATTTGAGTTCATGGTGTTATGAGTAGTGGTTATCTTTGAAAATTTTCGAAATCCAGGCATGTTAGCCTAAGGGTTGACTATGTTGACTTTTTGAACAGAGTTGGGAATTTTTATAAATTGTTAAATTATAAATATTGGAAAATATTTTGATTGATTTACACGTTGCGTGACTAGTTTCATATTTGTGGGAATCGGTTGAGGTGCTAGAGAGGCGTTGTAGTCGGTTATGGAACTTCGGAGCGAGATACATCTCATGTCAAACCTTGTGAGGGGGAAATTATCCGTAGGCATTATATGTCCTATGCATTATATGTTATGGGAGCTACGCATGTATGAGGTGCCGAATGTTGCGCCCTATTTTCTCATGAAAGCCGGCTTCGACATATGACAACTCTTTCAAAGGAGGAAATATTAAAAGAGAAGAGTCGCCACCTAACAATTTTTAAGGTGCGTTACGGCACCTATCATACAAATAACTCTGTTTGACTAGTCAACGTCACCAAAGATCGCGTAAGGGCTCAAATTATCTCAAAAAGAAGGTGTTAGGTACTCTTCGAGATCCACAATTATGGGTCCCGACCGAACTTAAAACTATGTGGATTAGGTAATTAGGCTAGGTGATCAAATAATTAAGAAAAATAACAATGGAAGAGTTTTATTATAACACACCGGAATTGGTGCAAATCGTAAGGACTACAATGATATAACTACATTGGTCTATATTAAACGGCTAAGTGTAGATAACAAGTACATTAAACAAAGAAACTTATTCATTTGTTCTTCTTCAAGTGTTGCCTTACTTTCGCGGCTTCAGATCTCCGCTGAGTAGCGTTCTCATGGAAGGTTTCTGTCAGCTTCTTCTTGCGATTTTGAATGTAGAAAGCATATGGTGCATTTTTCGTGATGAACCCGAATCTGTCCATGATGTCTAACGCCATGCTTACCCGACTAACCCACTTCTTTGGGTTCAGACTCATATACCAAGACAACATATCTCCTGTGAGGCTTCACATGAATATTTTCACGCGGATTTAATCATTTTTACCACTCCAACAAGTTTGTCACAATACGTCCTCAAATGTACTTTTGGATCACCAGTTCCATCGAACATTTTGAACGTGGGAGGGTGTAACCCTCCCACAGTTCCACATCTGGCTGAATGCACAAGTCTTCATAGTTTAAACCATTAATTAGTTTACCACCTTCGACACTCCGAACTCTACTAGTGAGCTACTTGAGTTCCTCCTCCGGGTTCTTAATGAGCAGGTCTTTCTCGGTCGATTCAGGTATGTGTAGGGTTTGTTTTGGAGTGTGAGGTAAATTTTCCACATATATTGAATTGCTTTGATGAACTCCGGGAATCTAGGTATAAGGGTGGTCATTGGTTTAGTTTTGGGGATTAGGAGTAGGTTGTGGTGCATTCTGGGGAGTATGATAAGTAGTGGCTTGTGTGTATTAAGTTGGATGATGGTAGTGTTGTTGAGGAGTTGGTACTGCTGGATGGTTAAGGTTCTGAGGAGGTGTAGGGTACTAGTGTGGTATAAGAGGATTTGGTGGTTGGTTTTGAATTTGTATGTTTTGTGGTGGTGTTTCGTTCTGGGTAGTCAGATTTTGTTGGTTAATATCAAGGACATTGAGAGTGAGAGAAAGGTTTACCAAATTACAGACATGCTCAAGTTCCCCTTGTATTTCCAAGATTTTTTGTTCCAGACGTAAGACCAGTTCATTCTATGCCGGAGTACTTCGGCCATCTAAAGTTTCGACATTTCTGCCAAAGTAGCGTTGTCTTTTTTTATCCCACTCAAATCAAACATTTCCCCTTTTCCTTTGTTTTTGCTTTTAGGATTGCTTGGTGGATGAGGGGGCAGAGGACCTCTGGATCTAGTGTGATATGCTCACAATTCCAGTATGCACAAACCAACCATGGGGAATGGGAATAATCAAAAGAAAGAAAAACCAAAAGGTAACCAAGTTAATAAGGGATATTGAAAGAATGATTGCAATATTAAACATGTTTCAGAAAGTCGTGCAATATTTCACATCCTAATTTTGGGACCTCGTTGTGCCCGAGGTAGGCCTAAGCGACATATACAATTGGAGAAAATCGATGCCAATAATTTCATCATTTAATTAACGCCAAGATGAGTCAAACCCTTACTAAATTGACAATAATAATAAATTTACTAATGTCATTTAGCCTTATTGCAATCGAAATCTAAAACTAAGCTAGAAAATAGTAAAGAACATCATTTCCTGATCTACTTGGTCCCTAAAGGACCTTCTTATGCTTGGCTCGTTTCACTCCATCAATCAGGTTCCCGAGATCGCGCATATCCAATTATAAGTAAGCCATTGCTGGATGCCCTCCTTCACTGTCATTCGGGTTTTGACAATCTGAGCTTATCTTTCCCTCAAGATCCATCAATCCTTGTTCCGAGTATTACAATCTCTTCGTTGACTTAATGGAAATTTCCCTCCATTCTTTTATTTCCTCCATGTCCACTTTGTAATTTTCCAGATGTCTGGTTTCAGACTCGAAAACCCATTTGCGTAGCCTTCTATACTTAACTGGTGCTTCAGTAGCATCATGTATGATCCTGTCTTTCAGACTGACTCCTAGCTTGATGTCTCTTGCTATATCGTCCACAAACCATGATGGATAGAAGTTCACATAACCGGCATGATACCTGTCTGGTTCAATGGTTTCTTTTTCCACAATGATCTTCTGGTTCCACATATGTTGTTCCTAGTACCTGAATGGAATAACGGCCCCTCTGAAATCTGCCTCGTACTAGACTATGTTGGAAACTCGAGGTATGACATATTTTCTTCCTGCTTGTCTCTTTACCCTTATAGGAGCATAAGCATAGATGTATCGCAACCCGATCAGTACCAGATAAGTAATCCCTCTTGATCCGATGATGAACTCACTATTAGGTAACTACTCAAACATCTAGTGTATCTGCTCGTCTGTCAGATTGTTGAAGAAATGCACCCAACTTACAGCATTCCAAGGTTGTGCAAACCTGTCTGGGATAAATGTCAGTTTCTTTGGGTGATGATAAGCTATGTAGTCATTCAACGGTCGTTGCATAAGCTCTTGACGATACTCTCCCCTCTAAAAGTGTTCCAACAACCAGACTTGCAATAACATATTGCAACGTTTAAAGTGTCTGAATCCCTACTTGCACCGATCTAGAGCGCGGTACATTTCAGCTAAGATCATGGGGATAATAGTATAGGTTTGTCCCTCAGTGCCTTCCATCAAAGTTCTGGCAACCATGGCTAAGCGAGTATGAATCCTTCCCTCTTTCATTGGAAATATTAACAACCCCAAGAAGCAGACGATGAACACATAAACCCGACGGTGCATCCAACCCAAGAAAGTAATGGCGAGTTCCTCATGATGAAGACGATACGACTTACTATGCCCATAATGCTCGTAAATAAATTCATAGGGGATGTATGATTTCTTCAAACAGAGTAGTTCATCATTTTTCTTAAAATATAGCATCTAATGAAAACCGCGAGGGGTGCAATTCTCTGGTACTAGTAATCCCCGACTATCCCATGGCAACTTAGCAAATGCTCCTATTTCTTCTAAGAGAGAGCTATTTCTATGTCACCAAATCTGAAGACAGCTCTTTTCTAGACCTAGAACATTGGTAGAGGCCTCAATCAATGCCCTATTTGGTCAGATGTTAAGCAAGGATGGCAAGTCACCAAGTACTCTTCTCATATGATTCTTGTCGCAAAGAGCAAGGTCTTTCCACCAGTCAAATAGCAAAGGTGGGATGTTTTGGATCATGTTGAACATAGGGACTTCGTGCTTCATTTTCTCTAAACAAAGGTTAGCCCTTACCTTCATATTTGACTATTTACGCAATAATAATCAACACGCTAGCACATTTTCTCCAAGTAATGCACATTACATGATAGTGTCAATTGGGATTGTGGAAATCACATCGGTCTTTGGACAAGGTTTATCTTAGCAGGCTATTACATTAATAACGTTCTAACTCATACTAGGTTTAGCATGATGCATGTACATTTCAAATTGGAGTAAAGTTAATAGAATGGTCTAGACTGGTACTCTCAAGTGGACATGTTGAGAGGGGACGACCTTGGACCGTCGATTGCACCGCTGATCGACTATTCTACCGCAAATAAGCCTTTCCGATTTAAAAGGGGTAGTTTTGGAAGAGCGCGGACACTCATCAAGCTCCGCTTTGTTGATAGAGTTCGTGAGTGGAAAATGATGTAGAGCATGCTTTATGAATAGATAATAACACGTTGCCAAGTATTTGCATGATAAAATATGTCAAAGCAGTAAATAAGATAACAAAAGTAATCATGGAAAGAATAGAAAAGAAAGATTAAAGGAAAAAGTCTATTTAGTTAATGGAATATATGCAGTAATATAATAAAGCAAGAAAGAAATAGGCATGATATAGCAGTATACAAGATGAAGATAGGGCATAGCAGATAAAGGTGAATAAGGGAATGGATGTGCATGCCATAGCAGGTTTAAACAAATAAAGGTGAGTAGGGGAAGGGATGCGCATGTCATAGCAGGTTTAAACAAATAAAGGTGTAGAAGGGAAGGGATGTGCATGTAACAAAGAAAGTAATCCACATAAGCCAAGTTCATTATGGTAAGATCTAAGTGTAAATCCTCAGCAGAGGCGCCATGTTGTCACACCCTATTTTCTTGCGAAAGTGGGCTTCGATGTTTGACAACTCTATTAAAGGATGAGGTATTAAAAGAGAAGAGTTACCACCTAACAATTTTTAAGGTTTGTAGGACACCTATCATGCAAATAACTCTTTTTGCCTAGTCAACTTCACCAAACATCGGGTAAGGGCTCAAATTACCTCAAAGAGAAGGTATTAGGCACTCTTCGAGGTCCACAAATATGGGTATTGGTCGAACTTAAAACTATGTGGATTAGGTAATTAGGCTAGGTATTCAAATAAATAAAAAAACATAACAATCGAAGAGTTTATTATAACACAGGAGAATTGGTACAAATCTTAAGGACTATAGTGGTACAACTACATTGATCTATATTAAACGACTAAGTGTAGATAACAAGTACATAAAGGAAATAGGAGACCCAAGTTTTTTAGCCTAAATGATCATTCTTTGCAACATAAAAAATACTTTGCAACTCTCTTAAGGTAGGGGTTTCTCATATTATTCAGCGGGCCTAGACTATTATCTCATGCTACCCAATTAGTACGTTGTAGTTGTTTACTTAAAGGCGCTCTAATTAAATTCTAAATCGTACCCTATGCGTACACTGCATGTCCCATGTCTATAGTCCAGGAGGCTTTGGACCTCTATTTGGGTGGTTTTAGACTTACCTAGGTTGCTCAAAATGATAAAACTATGGGATATTCAAAATAGATAGGACTTCACGTAAAGATAATTAAAAGCCCAAGTTAGCCTCCGCACATAAACAACAAATGTATGCGGGCAATTCAGGAAATACACAGGATTAAGATGTATTAGAACCATTAAATACTATAGGCATGATCTATATGGTTCCGGTATTAAACATGCAATACCGCATTTTCTATGATAAAGTAGGGGCAGATTAGATCATTATGAGTCCTATAAAGATGATCTCTGAGTGATTCTGATTTTTAGTATCATATATAAGCAACATTCAAGCGAATTGCAAATCCTATAGGCGTGATTTCAAGGCGATTCTGGATTCTAATAGTATATGGGTAGTGCAACAATTTCTGGATTGGCTCATAGGCAAATCGAACATTGCAGGTCTTGCAGACGTAATATCTATTTGTTTCTTGTAAAAGTTAATGAAACCAATCATAATTCCGAACTACTAATGGTGGTCCATCTTAAACAGACGATAGTATAATTAAAAAAAAACAAAGGGAACAGTTGGTTGGAATATTATAACCCTATAGCCATGGTATATAAATAAGCAGTACATTAAAAGTAATTGAAGTAATTGATAGATTGATTATTTGAAGTCCTATAGGCATGGCATCTAGGTGAGTAAAATATTACATTACAACGCCCTAAGATATGTTGTCTAAAGAAACATATTAGTGGAAACAGGCACGACAAATACTAGAAAGACCATATGTTTAAGTGATGTGTGTGTGTGACTCGTATAGGTAGGATTTCTACTCATGAAATCAAAACATGCAAAGCAAATAGTGAATAACTACATAGATCTTATAGACATGTTTTCTACCCACTTAAAATGGTGAAGAAAGGTTGAAAATCGCAAATGATGAAATATATACTTTCCGACCCTGGGATTCCGCACCTGCGGTCCTATTTCCGCTTTTGCGATCTAACCCACCGCATTCGCAATTTTCACTTAACGGTCCATTTTTGCATCTGCGATCACATTCCCGCACCTGCACTACCATAGGTGCGCTCCCTTAGATGCTTCTGCGGTTCCAGCTGATCCCCCATTGGCCGTATCTATAGCTCTATCTCCGCTTTTGTGAGTCTGCATCTGCGGTCCCCTAGCCGCAGGTGCGGTTATGACTAGAAACATTTCAGCTGCCAAACCCAAATCAAAATCCTTCCGTCAATCATCCGAAATAATCCCGAAGCCCTCGGGACCTCAACTAAAAGCACAAACAAGTCATATTTCATTCTCCAAACTTATACCAATCTTCAAAACACCTCAAACAACATTGAATCAACCAAAACACATAGAATTCAAGTCTAAGGTTCTAAAAATCTTTCGAATTTCGCTTCTGATAAAAAAAGGCTATCAAACCACGTTCGAATGAGCTGAAATTATACACACATCTCAAATGAGACGACAGACCTGCTACAACTCCAGGAATTCCATTCCGACCCCTATATCAAAATCTCACTTATCACACTCCTAAGTCATAAATTATCTTCCAAAGCTATCTGAACCATCAAAATTTATCCGATTGGCTTTTTTAACTTAAGCTTACTCAAAAGAGACTAAATGTCTCAAACCTTACCAAAATCTCTCAGAACCCGAGCCAACCAACCCAATAACACATAATAACGTTGAACAATACAATAAAAAGCTGAAATGAGGAAACGGAGCGGCAACACATGAAACGACTGGTCGGATCGTTACACAAATATTTTAAGTATGTTATTATAGATTAAACTATATGGATGTTGCAGTTTTAAGTCATTAACAAATCAACAACATGAAGCACATTAATAACTCCATTTAATTTTCACTCAAACAGATCTAGCATAAAATTATATGGAATACTATTAGATTCAAAGTATAAAGAGCAAAATTGAACCTTTATTACTGCACTTTCTTTTTCAACTGTATACAGAAAATATGAAGCTTCAAATGAAAGCAACAATGCATTAATGAGCTATCAAGCAGAATTTTGAACCGGCAAACTCGACGGCTACATCAACGGAAACTCGAACTCGAACTCGACTCTTTCTCACGTAAACTCTCGCAGAAAAAAAAAGAAGCTTGAGTTATGGTGTTTGGGGCTGTCTTTGTAGGGTTTCGAGGCTGATTTGAAGTTGCTTTTGGGGTGAAACGAACAGCATTTTTAGTGATTTACTGCTGCATTTTAAAGCTTTTTGGACTGGTTTTTCGCTGGAGTTTGGTGAGGGATTTGAGATCGTTTTCACGGCTATTGTGCTGCATTTTTCAGCTAGGTTCTGGAGGCTTTTTGGAGGTGGATTTTGCAACAATTTTTAGCTAATTTCAGTAGGTTTTTGGTTCATATTTTTGGGTCTTCTCGGGGCTGTTTTGATGGCGTTTTTTTAGCAGGAAACAGGGGTAGGTTTGGGGTGGTTTGAGATGAGTTTACAACTACGTTTTCAATGTTGTTCAGGGCTATTTTAGGGTGTTAATGATGGAGGAAGTTTCACTGCTGGTTTTGTCCAGCTTTCATAGTATTTTCATGATAGTTTTAGGTTGGAATTTTTGTGTGCAGGAAGAAGAGGGTTTGTGGATGCACTTTTATTTAGATACTAGTGATTGCTATTTCTCTCTTTTCTTTAGGTGCTCTCCTTTTTTATTGTGCCTCCCTTCCCGTACATTTTCTTGTGAGTGAGGGTTTGTATTTATGTTTTGTGTATGACTTGGGGAGAAAGAAAAATGCACGGGTGAGAGAGTTTTTTTCCTTGTGAGAGTGGCGCGAGCTCTATGTGTGATTGACGTGAGTGAGCATGTTTTTTTTTTTTAGCTCAACTGTCTATTGTATTGATATAAGAAGAATATGTACAATTTGTCCCTATGGTAGTAGTGTGGACTCCTACTACTCATTTACATTTCATTCTAACTATATAACTCATATAACCAACACTATCTAGAAAACAATGAACACAAAAACTAAGGATAGCAATTGAGTAATTGTAGCCCATCTTGCCACCTTTTACACTTCCTATTTCTAGCATGAATTAGTAAAGCTACTTCCTTGCAACACTGTCCCTCATCAAATTTTTTGTTGTCAAATCTGAGCAGATTCCTATTTCTCCATATCAATGCAACAGTGGTTATGAAGGCTGTTGCAGTGATTGCCTTTCTCCAGTTCTTACTCTTCACCTTACTACAAATCCATTTCAATTCAGCTTCCTAGCAGTCAATATTCTTGTATAACCCAACCAATCACAGATTCTCCTCCATACTCTACTTGTAATATCACATTCAAAGTACAGATGTTTAAATTCTTCATCATGCATTTTACAGAATACACACAAAGGTGGTATCTGTATACCTATATTCTGCAGTCTCTCTATAGTGGGAAGTCTGTTGTGAGCAGCCAACCAAACAGTGAACCTATGCCTTGGAAGAGCATTTTGTTAGATAATACGCTTAACGCTAGAGGGGGGTGAATAGCGTTATAATAAAAAATAGCGTAAACTTGCGGAATTTAAAATTTGCAGGAAATAAATAAGTGCGATAAATAAGAAAGAACACACCGAAGTATTCTGGTTCACCACAACCCATGGCTAGTCCAGTCCCCGAGAGACTCTCTCGAGATTTCCACTAAGTGTCAAGCTTCCGGGTGCTTAACAAACCTTTACAACTTGAGGACACAAGCCTCAACACCTTTGCTCGGAGATACAACACTCCAAGACTTCAACCAAAGGAAACACAAGTTCCTTCACAACTTGAGGACACAATCCTCAACTACCTTTGCTCGGAGATACAACACTCCAAGACTTCAACCAAGGAAACACAAGTTCCTTCTTACAACAAGAGAATAACAATTCTCTTCAAGTGTACAAAACACTAAGCACTCAAACAAGACACTCCTTAATGAGTAGATATGAGTAAAAGAATACGCTCAAGATCGCAACAACTTTCGACAAGAGTTTGGCTCTCAAAAACTTATGTAATGAATATAAAATGATAAGCAATAGAGCTTGCAAGCCTATAGCAATTATATGATCAGTTGTTGTGTGTTATTGTGTTCAAAACACTGAAATGAAGCTGTATTTATAGTTGAAAAACTTGGCATTACCGTTGCCTAATTGCCAATTAAGAACTGCTGATTTTACTCTGTGACAATTGATTGTCAAGAATCCACAATCGATTGTTTGCCAATCGTTCCAAAAATCAATCCCAGATTTTACGCTTAACAATCGATTATTCAAGATCAACAATCGATTATTGGCAACGTTCAAAAAATCATTTCTAGATTTTACGTAAAATAATCGATTATACAAAATCAATAATCGATTATTCAGCAACGTTCAAAAAATCCTTTCCAGATTTTAATTTCAACAATCGATTATACAAAATCAATAATCGATTACCTGACGGTATTTGAAAACTTTACGACAACGGTCAGCTTCACAATCGGTTGTGCAATGTTAACAATCGATTATTTATTAGTCTTGAAAAATCAATTTAGACACTGCCTCGTGACAATCGATTGTTATATACTCACAATCGATTATTTAATAACTTTGAAAAAGTCTGGAAGACACTGCCTCAACACAATCGATTGTCATATGTTCACGATCGATTATTTTGTGACTTTGAAAAATCTGATGGACACTGTCTCTTCACAATCGATTGTCATTAACTTCACAATCGATTATTTTGAGCGTTGAAAAACTTCGATGGACACTGCCTCATCACAATCGATTGTCATTAACTTCACAATCGATTATTTTGAGCGTTGAAAAACTTTGATGGACACTGCCTCATCACAATCGATTGTCATAAGGCTCACAATCGATTGTCATGCAGATTTGAAAAATCTGATGCTCACTGCCTTAACACAATCGATTGTCATTAGTTCACAATCGATTGTCATGCAGTCTTGGCTTAACATAATCGATTATCATAAGTACATAATCGATTATCTTAGTCCAGATTTTTTAGGCATGTTTAAAAATCATTTTGACTAAAGTAAATATGCATGATTTAAAATCATTTAGCATTAAATAAAATATGCATGATTTTGTAAAAATAATTTTACGAGAGAAGCCATGTCATGAGTCAAGTTGTCGGATCAAGACCACAGTTTAGAACGACTCATGTAAAACTATAAAACTTGGTCTTATGCTTGAATCTCGTTGTATATATCAATTGTGCGCTTGTACTTGAACTTCGTCATATATCAATTTGCGCATCGTTTGTCATTCATCAAAACCTACACATATGAACACACGTTTTAGTATAATGCTTTGAGAACGTGTTTCCAACACATTTGAACTGAGCATTATGCTCCTCCATGTAGCCTTTGGAAATTCTGGCAGCAAAGAAATATACATTTTGTGGATCTGATATCTCCCATTCTTGCATACACTCTGTAATCTGCTGATCAAACTTCCTTGCATCTGACTGTTCCCCATCACCAAATTCCTACAGACCAGTATCTTCTTAACCACCCAAGATGAATTGGATGGCACACCAACTGATTCTATGCATCTATTCTTTATGCAATAGGAATGAACCCACCTTACCCAAAGACAGTCTTTTTTATTAGCCAAATCCCATAGTAACTTTGTTAGCTGCTTTGTTCCATATATCTAACTTCATGATATTGAGGCCTCCAGCTGAAACAGGCCAACATACCTTATCCCAGGCTACAAGAGCTCTCCTGGATAAAGTTGCTTTACCTGTCCAGAGAAATGATCTACAGATTGCCTCTATTGCCTTCAATACCTTTTTAGGAATAATGAACACCTGTGCCCAATAAGTTTGCATTCCAAAGATCACTGCCTTTATAAGTTGGACTCTGCCTGCATAGGACAGCAGCTTTGCTGACCAGCATGTAACTCTTGCTGTGATCTTCTCAATGAGTGGCAAGTAATGCTGAATGGCTAACTTCTTAGAATCCAAAGGAACACCAAGATATCTGAAAGGAAGGTGGCCTTCAGTGAAACCCAAAGCAGCAATAATCTCTTCTTTTGTATCCTGTGGAACCCCAGCCAAGTATATTGCACTCTTACTTACATTGGCTTGAAGACCAGAAGCAGCTGAAAATATAAGAAAGGTGCTATGCAGTATCTGAATAGATACTATATCAGCCCTACAAAACATTAACAAATCATCTGCAAAACATACATGAGATATGTTAAACTTCCTGCACCTAGGGTGGAAATTGAAGTTTCCATTCTTATGCAATTGCTGAAGTAGTCTGTTTAAGTATTCCATAGCCAATACAAATAGATAAGGTGACATAGGGTCCCCTTGCCTTATACCTCTCTTAGCACTGAATGGTTTAGTAAGGCCACCATTCATTACCAGAGAGTATGAAGCATTTGAGACACATGCCATTATCCAGTCAGTGAATTTTGCAGGAAACCCCAAAGTAATAAGTACTTGCTTCAAAAAACTCCACTCAATGGTGTCATAAGCCTTTCTTAAATCCACTTTAAGGACACACCTAGGTGAAACTCCTTTCCTAGAGTATCCTTTGAAAATTTCATGACTGAGAAGAATATTGTCCATAATACTTCTTCCTTCAATGAATGCAGACTGGGCTGGACCAATCAGATCACCAGTTACTCCCTTCATCCTCCTAGTAATCACCTTGGAAATGATTTTGTACAGGGTAGTACAACATGCAATAGGTCTGTAATCCTTTACAGTGATAGGAGCTTTTACCTTTGGCACAAGAGCAACTACAGTAGTGTTGATCATATATGGCATTTGGCAAGTTTCAAAGAAGTCCTTAGTAGCAGAGAATATATCATCTTGTACTATCTTCCAGCTTTTTGTAAAGAACTCAATGGGAAAACCATCAACTCCAGGAGCCTTGTCTCTAGGCATATCATTTATAGCTTCACTTATTTCCTCCATGGTAACTGGTCTAATAAGCTCTCTTTGCTGATCAGTTGTGAGGCATCTACCACTTCTCATTATACTAATATCCACACATGGAAGCTCAGTAGCAGTCTCCCCCATTAGTGATTGAAAAACCTTTAGGAATTCCTGTTCAACTGCAAGAGGTTCAGTTAGCTTGATACTGTATCAGTATAGATGGATGAAATGGTGTTCTGGCCTGTCCTGATTCTCCACTGTGCATGAAAATATCCGGTATTAGCATCTCCACATTCAATCCATGTAGCCTTGGATTTTTGCCTCATTACTTGCTCCTCCACAGTGTTCCATTTGTCCAGCTCTTCTAGTAAACATCTTTCCTCATATATCAGCTTCTGAGAAAGAAATTTTTTTTTGCATTTGTAACTGTAGAATGTCAAGTTTCTCCCTTGTTTGGATAATCTGTTGTTTGTACTTGGCTAAATGATCATTTAACCCCTTTAATTCCTGCTTCACCATCTTCAGCTTGCTCCAGATCTGTTGCATATGTGATCCTTGATACTCCTTCTCCCAGACTTGTTTAACAATGTTATGAAATTTGTCATGTTCCATAACATTGTTATATAGTCTGAATGGCTTAGGGTACAGAGGCTTATAAACACCAAATTTAACTAAAATAGGAGAGTGATATGACACCAATGGATTCATATAATCTGCTTCCAAATGCCCAAACTGTTGTAACCATTGATAGTTGCCCATTGCCCAATCAATCTTGCTATATACTCTAGAATCAGCATCTTGTTTATTTGTCCAAGTAAAGTGCCAGCCAGTTGCCCTTAAGACAGTCAGTTGTAGCTCATCCATAGTCTCTTTTGAAATCATTTACTTCAGCTTCAGTCACTGGAGAACCAATCCTGTCCTCAGAACTTAAAACACAGTTAAAATCTCCACTTATAAGCCATGCATCTTGTTGTGGTATAGGAATTGACTTGAGGTCCCTCCATAGTTGTGCCCTAAGCACTGCAGTGTTTTGTGCATATATAATACTGAACTGAAATCTTATAAGACTTCTTGTATCCTCCACCAGACAATGAAGATACTGATCAGATAAAGTTCCTATTTGAATGTGGATATGAGACTTCCATAGTAGCCATATTCTCCCATTTATAGCCTTTTCATAGTTACACTTCCACTGCCAGCCCTTAGCAATTTTCCCAATTATATTCTTAGCTTTATGTTCTTTTACTCTGGTTTCAAGAATGCCTATTACATCCACTTTATTATCAGCAAGGAATTGTTTCAATTCCTTTTGCTTAGGAGACTGATTAAGTCCCCTAATGTTCCATGTGACTACAATCATGGATCAGTATTAGGCAGACTATAAGAGGGACCAGGATCAAATTGTTGCCCCCTCTTTTCCAGTTCATGCATGACTGTTTTGCCCCTATTACCTGTACTGTCCAACTGCTCATCATCTGTAATACCAACCATATGTACTGCAGTAATTTGGTTTTCTGACTCTTTTGGCTCACTTTTCCCTGCATTTTGAATGCAAACATCCTGAGCTGCCTGCACTTCATGTCCAGGTAATTCTTCAGAGCCATCTTGTTTATTCTGCACTTCATCATTGGACACAGTCTTCTTAACAATCCACTCCTTCTTATTGTGCTTCCCCTGATAAGTATTTCTGCTTTTCAGATTCTTTCTTTCCCCTTGCTCCTGTTTTTGTTTATCTGAGTTGTCAGTATAATGCCAACACTCAATTGTCTCATGCCCAAACTTGAGACAATTATTACAAAAAATTGGTTTCCAATCATATTCAACAGATTGAATCTTAGGTCCATATGGAGTATCAATTTCTAACTCATCTGGAAGATCATAAGCAGCATTAACTTCAACAAGTACTCTAGCAAATGAAATCTTGTCATAATGGGCAGTAAACTTATCAGTATACAGAGGCTTCCCAATAACACTTGCCAATTTACTCAAAATCTCAGCAGACCAATAACCAACAGGGAGACCTGGGAATCGAATCCAAATAGGAATAGTGCTCAGAACACTAGCTTGAAAACTGAAATCAATTTCCCAAGGTCTTAACACCATAGGTCTATTTCTAAAAGTATACGGGCCAGATTGCATGACTGCATCTCTATCTTCAGCACTGCTAAATCGAAAAATGCAATACCCTTCAGCATGAACCAAAATTTGAGGTTTAGCAACAAAATTCCATACATGCATAACAAATTTCTCCATATTCTGCTCACTAGGTCTGTCCCCAATCACAAAACCAATCAATGCATTTTGCCAATAATCCAATTGAGGTTTCAGATCTTCTTCACAGATTGTAACAATTTTTTTACCATCTCGCATGGTAGGAGGAACAAAGGATAGAGACTTACCCATTTGCACATCTCTATTACCTCTAACTATCTCTGCAACTGTTGGCTTTAGTTTTGCATGTTCAACATCTTCAACAGCAACTATCGCTGGTTTCTCTTGTGCCATTATTCCTGAAAATTGCAATCTCCTTGCTGTATTTTCAGTCATCAACCCATCTCCTTGCGATCGATTCAACTGGTTCTGCATGTGAAGGTTCCTTAGATTGATACTTCTGCGGAAGAAAATTCCCAAATGTGAGGGGTTCTAGAGTAGTTGTGATGCCATGTTCAGGTGTAAGAAGCTTTGGGGGAACAGCATTGACAGTCGGAGCAGTATTCCTTCGCTTTCTGGCCATTTCCGGCGACAATTCCGCCGTGCTAAATTGCGCCGGAGAAAACACAGTTTTATTGCTTCGCTAACTTGCGCCGAGAGCGTTCCCCAGGAGTGAGCATGTTAAGTTAGTTAGAAAGGAATCTTTGCCTAATGACATATTTGAATTGGTCTTTAATTTTTGTGATTTTAATTTCTTTTGGTTGATAGTAAATGAAAAATAAGAATACCACCCTTGCTAATCTAGAATAGCAAAATAACATACTAATCAATCAACATTTCCTTAATGTATTGGGAGAAAACTGAATTTAAATTAAAGATAATATGGCATGACACGTGAACTAGTGAAATAGTCAAATTGTCATAATTGAGTAAAAGGCTCGGGAGATGACAGATACAGGAAGAGAAACATAAACATGCACGAGAAGGAGTTTAGACACGAGTCTCGTACCAATTCAAGTCATTTAATGCCAACGGATCAAAAGGCATTGAAGACAAGGATCTGAAGGCAAAAAGTAGTCCAAATTCATTATTAAATACCTGATACGTTAGAGAATTGATATGTAATAGGAATAATTGTGTAACGGCTTATTTAATGTCATTTATTATTCATAATTGTATCATTAAAGCTGAGGTTTTATTCCTTTACCTAAGATCAACTATAAAAGGAAGATGTCTCATCATTTGTAAGGACATGAAATATCATTTACATCATATTGCAATACAAATTTCTTTATTGCTCATTCTTATTCTCAAAAAGCCTATTATTCGTTTTGGTCTCTTGATTATCAGTAACCCGACTTCTTTTCTTAAATTCTAGCTTTGACCAAATTATTATTTTTTGGTTAAACAAATTGGTTCCGTTATCGGGAATCTAGTAATCCATTCTTTCTAAAGTCACACTCTACCAATTATTAGCATCATGTCGAACAACAACGACAACAACAATCAGGAAAATCAGACCCATCAATTGGAGGGGGATGAGCACAATAATGTTATGCCTCAAGCTTCCCCACGTGGATCTAGAGAAGGAACTCCTAATGATATGTCGGAATATGTTGATGGAGGGAATGAAACAAGAGATGAAATTCTACAAACAATAATTGATTCACGAATTGACAAAGCTTTTGAAGCTTTAGTTAGTCGAGTGCCTACTGCACCAGCAACTTCTAATAATAACACACTGGAAAACCCCCGCTCAGGTCTAGTTAATTCTGGTAATGGAGCAATCTCAGTGATTCATAAGAAGGAGAACCAGGTAACTCAGATAATTTTCATCTTCAAAATTTAGTACTAACCTTGCAGAAATAGCTCAAAGAGCAAAATGAGCGTATCGAGCAAATCCCTGGACTTCCACCTGTGATAAAAGGAGTAAATGTGGATAAATACTCACAACAACCTTGGAAACCAAGTGCTACTACCTTACCAATTCCAAAAAAAATCAAAATACCTAACATCCCAAAATATGATGGTACAACAGACCCACGTAACTGTATTTACAACAGGAGTGAAAGGCAACGATTTGACCAAAAAAGAAATTGAGTCAGTGTTGGTCAAAAAGTTTGGGGAGACGCTCACCAAGGGAGCATTAACCTGGTATTCTCTTTTACCTGAAAATTCTATAAATTCTTTTGCTGAGCTTGTAGATTCTTTCATTAAAGCACATTCGGGAGCTCAAGAGGTTGAGAAAAGGATAGAGGATACCTTCAAAATTAAGCAAGGGAACGCTGAATTGCTCTGTGATTTCGTTGATAGATTCCAACGTAAAAGAATGACTCTACCCTGTGTACTAGATAATTGGGCAGCGATAGCTTTCGCAAGTAACTTGAACGACAAAAGTTCAGAAGCGACAAGAAGGCTTAATGAAAGCCTTCGTGAGTTTCCTGCAACAACTTGGAATGATGTTTATAACAGGTACAGTACCAAGCTTACAATTAAGGAGGATACCGTACCTCAACATCATCGTGAAGAAATGAGCGGATTCAGGAGATCAGAAGCCGAAAAAAGATCAGGTAAGAACAGGTACGATCCATATATGGGATCTGCAGGAAAGGATTCACGATCTAAACAAAACAACCAACACTATGACCAAAGGTCAAGAGACAGGGGAACCGGGTCTTTATCCAAATTCAGAGGCGATCGAAACAACCAAGAGCCACGAGATAATGATAGGAATTTAATGGCACGATTTGCTGGTCATAGTTTCAATGTAACTAATTCTGAGCTCCTAGATGTTCTAAGGAGTATGGGAGATAAGGTACGGTGGCCAAAAGAGATGCAGTCAAATCCAAACAGACGTAGCCCGGACCATTGGTGCGAGTTTCACAATGATCAGGGGCATAAAACGTTAGAATGCAGAGTCCTACAAAGTGAAGTGGACCATCTACTAAAGCAAGGATATCTCACAGAGTTGTTTAGTGAGAAGGAAAAACAAACTTACATGAAAAATAGGCAGGAGCCACCAAAACCACCATCACCTAAGAGAACAGTCAATGTCATTAGAGGATGGGAAGATATTTACAGAGTAACGTATACGGCTTTAAATAAGATTTCCAAAATGACGATAACACACGGGAAGCGAGTACGACAAACCTTAAAGCATGAAAGCATAAGCTTTGATGATGCAGATATAGAAAGAGTGATTACTCATCACAATGATGCGTTGGTAATATCCTTACTAATACATGACGCTGACGTAAAACGAGTTTTGATTTATCCAGAAAGTTCTACAAACAACATTCTACTAAGAGTGTTGCGAGAAATGCAAGCTGAAGATAATATAATACTCAAGGCACATACTCTGTCAGGCTTTGACAATTCAAGCGTGGTAACAAAAGGTGAAGTAATTCTAACAACTTTTGCTGCAGGTATTGTTAAAGAAACTAAATTTCAGGTAGTTGATATGGATATGGCCTACAACATAATCATGGGGAGACCATGGATCCATTATATGGATGATGTTTCATCAACTTTGCTTCAAGTTATTAAGTTTCCATCGCCTTGGGGAATATGTCAAATTCGAGGGGATCAACAAATAGCTAGGAGTATCAATGCCGTAAGAGATACGAGCACCGTATGTAAAGAAAAATAGCAATTATAGGAAACAGTTGGAGGTATCAGCAATCAAACTTCAACTGAACAAGAAAAAACGAATTTAGACTCAAGATCGAATGTAATTCAAGAACCCAAAGAATGAGAACACTAAAACAACAATAGAGGAACTCGGAGCTGTGGTGCTATTTGAGCAATGGCCTGAAAGAAAAATTTACATTGGAGCCAATCTAAATTCCGACATGCGAGGTATATTGATTGAGTTTTTAAAAGCTAACATAGAATGTTTTGCTTGGTCCCACGCTGATATGACAGGAATACCACCTGACGTGATGACTCACAAACTCAACGTGGACCCATCCTTTATTCCAATCAAGCAAAAGAAAAGAAAGCAAGGGTCTTTCAAAATTCAAATAATTCAAGATGAGGTCCAAAAATTATTTAAGATTGGGTCAATCCGCGAGGTAAAATATCCTCATTGGTTAGCCAACACGGTGGTCGTACCTAAGAAGAACGGTGAGTGGTGAGTTTGTGTATATTATACTGATCTAAACAAAGCTTGCCCTAAGGATTCTTTTCCTTTACCCCATATAGATCAATTGATTGATGCAACTGCATGTCATGAACTTTTAAGTTTTTTATATGCATATTCGGGGTACAACCAAATTAAAATGGACACCAGTGATGAGGAAAATACTTCTTTCATCATAGATCGAGGGACTTATTATTACAAAGTAATGCCCTTTGGTCCAAAAAATGCTAGAGCAACCTATCAAAGGTTAGTCACCAAAATATTTCAAGAACATTAAGAAAAAACTATGGAAGTATATATAGACGATATGCTCGTCAAAACCCAGCATTCTCATGATCATATCTCTCATTTAACTGTTACCTTCGAAATTTTGCGAATATTCAATATGAAACTCAACCCTGAAAAATGTGCATTTGGAGTTGCTTCAGGTAAATTTTTAGGTTTTCTTGTTTCCAACTGTGGCATTGAGGTAAATCCTTCTCATATTAAAGCGATTGAAGAAATACCTGATATCCTTACCAATAAAAAGGAGGTTCAAAGATTAACACGAAGAATCGCGGCCCTAGGAAGATTTATTTCCAAATCTTCAGAAAAGTGCTTGAAATTTTCTCTGCGCTCAAAAAGCAAGATCATTTTGAGTGGAATGAATATTGCCAACAAGACCTCAAAAAGTTGAAAACTTACTTGTCAAATCCTCCTCTATTGGCAAAACCAAAACAAGGTGAAAAGCTACTCATTTATTTGGCAGTTTCATAAGTAGCGGTAAGTGCTGTTTTAGTCCATGAGGACCAAGGTAAGCAATCTCATATTTATTATGTAAGTAAGACTTTGCTAGATGCTGAGACAAGGTATCCGCAACTAGAAAAGTTAGCATTAGCTCTAATCATGGCATCTAGAATATTAAGGCCTTATTTTCAGTGTCACCCTATTGTTGTAGTTACTGCTTTTCCATTGAGAAATATTTTGCATAAACATGAACTATTAGGAAGAATAGAAAATTGGACTATAGAATTAAGTGAATATAAAATAAATAATCAACCTAGAACTGCTATTAAGTCCCAAGTACTCGCCGATTTCATAGCTGATTTTAGTCAAGGAATGCATTTAGAAGCAGAAAAAGAGTTACAAGTTTTTAATGGTGCTAATCGGGGGACTTGGATGTTATTCACTGATGGTTCATCTAATATAAAGGGGGCAGGATTAGGAATTGTTCTTATACCACCTACAGGTGAAACAATTAGACAAGCTATAAAATGTCACCCTTTAACTAACAATAAAGCAGAGTATGAAGCTGTGATTGCAGGTTTACAGATGGCACTGGAACTTGGTATTGTGCAAATTATAATAAAAAATGATTCACAGATCAGAGTAAATCAAATGCTGGGGACTTACGTAGCCAGGGAAACTCGAATGCAAGAATATCTCGAAAAGGTACGAGAACTGATAAGACAATTCCAAACTTGGAAGGTAATGCAAATCCCAAGAGAAGAGAACGCGGAGCTAGATGCTTTAGCTAATCTTGCATCTGAAGCAGACATAGCGAAAGATGCAAATGCTTCAATCATGCACTTATTCCATACCGTTCTTGAACCTGACAAAAATGAGGTAAATTTTAATCACTTAACTTGAGATTGGAGAAACGAAATAGTAGCTTTTTGTAGCATGGAACCGTACCTGAGGATTAAATAAAGGCTCATGCACTTCGAAAGAAAGCTGCTCATTATTGCCCATATCAATGGAACATCGAAAAATATTAGGTGGACCATTAGCCAGGTGTCTCAGATCTTCTCAAACAGAATATGTGATGAGAGAAATACATGAGGGACATTGTGGAAATCATGCAGGATGCAGATCACTTGTAAAGACACTAATTAGAGCAGGATATTATTGGTGCAAAATGGAAGAGGAAGCAAATGATTTTGTAGCTAAGTGTGACAAATGTCAGAGGTGTGGTAATAATATGCATAGACCAGCTGAACTATTACACCCTGTTATAGCTTTGTGGACCTTCATGAAATGTGGAATGTATATCGTAGGTCCATTGCCACAAGCAAAAGGTCAAGTAAAGTTTCTACTCGTGCTTACTGATTATTTCACTAAATGGGTAGAAGCAGGGGCGTTTAAACATGTGCGAGAGAAAGAAGATAAGGACTTCATTTGGAGAAATATAATATGCCGCTTTGGGGTGCCAAAGGAGATCGTATGTGATAATGGCCCACAATTTATAGGAGAACAAATCACAGAATTCTTTCAAAGTTGGCAAATCAAGAGAATAACATCAACACCATATCATCCTATGGGTAATGGAAAATTGGAATCTACAAACAAGTTAATCATCAACAACTTAAAGAAAAGATTACAAGATTCAAAAGGTAATTGGCCTGAAGTCTTATCAGCGGTATTATCGGCATATCGAACAACGGCAAAAACAAGTACGGGAGAAACACCGTTTTCAATGGTTGATGGTGCAGAAGATTTAATACCGGTTGAAATAGGTGAACCAAGTACCTGCCGTGTTCAAGCAGCGGAGGACTCAAATAATGAAGAGTTACGGGTAAATCTTGATCTACTTGAAGGGAGAAGAGAAGTTGTGTTAATAAGGATGGCAGCTCAAAAGCGAGTAATTGAGCAATATTACAACAGGAAACCACGTCTCAGGTTCTTTAAAATTGGTGACTTCGTGCTCAAAAAGGTGTTCCAATCTACAAATATAGCTAATTTAGGAAAGCTAAGTACAACGTGGGAAAGACCTTATAGAGTTCATGAAATTGCGGAGAAAGGAGCATACAAGTTGGAGACAATGGATGGCAAGGTTTTACCCTCACATTAGAATGTTGTTCATTTGAAGAGATATTACTTCTAAGGAAGTATTCACGGTCAGGTATCACCATGTTAGAATTTTTTCTTTGAATTATTAAAATTTTACTAACGATTTTAGAATCTAGGAAAAATCCTAACTCGTGCCAAATGATGAGTCACGGCCTGCATGGAAAAATGGAATACTCTTAAATTCCCAGCCTAGGGTTACATTAATCTGATGGAAATACACATGAGTTAGGCAGTCTTCATCTATAATTGTACCTCCGAGTCCCATATATTTTTCTGTTTCGGGAAAAGGACCAAATTGGGAGAAAACAAATAAGTGCTCGAGGCTTCATATTTCACCTCTCGAACACTTGGGGGAATATATGATATACACACGAGTGTGTGCAGAAGAATAGATATGAGTGAACAAGATTTAAAAAGAAAAATCAAGCTACAAGAAGTCAGGCAAAAATCACGAAGTCAAAAAGCACTCATCATAGTGTTCTTTCCCATTAGAACAACGGATTCACCTCTCAAACCCTTCCTTGAAGATAGGGTCATGACTATGTACTAAAAACAGGTTATGAAAAGAAAACCTTATTTATTTTATAAATCTGTTACAAGAAAACAGTTACGAGAAAGTTATAGATGTACTTCAATACATGTAATACTCAAGAAACTTGTTAAAGTTCATGAATAAAAACTTGTCAAAGTTATTTCATACAAAACATGTGTGTTCCTATCTCTTTCGTCGTATTATAACACCATTATGAAGTTGAGACGTCTTCTTCATTAAGTGTTGATAAATAAAAGGGTCCTCTTTTATTTTCCTCATGATGATAATCCATGAGATGACTCATAAAGCATTTTCTAAAACGATAAATATGCTAACATATTCTGTAAGTCCTAAGAAAAAATCGGCAAGAATAGAATAAGTAGAAAACTATTCTATAAAGTCTTGAATATAATAAAGAAACAAGAATAGAATATAGAGAAGTACTAATTAAACTTCTTAACATAAAACTTAGTCACTAAAATGCAATTGTCTTTAAACAAGTCGCCCATTATGGAAACTGGGGACTTCACCAAAAAGTTCCCTTAAAATTACCAAGGGATTACATCACCAATCATTTAAAAACAATGGTAAAGTCTGAAACACTTTTAACTGGTCACCGAAGGGGTTGGAACATTAGAAGTTGTAGCCTCATTTTCAGAAGCAACAATAGGCTCGATAACAACTTCTAAAAGAGCAGCAATAGGGGCAGTTTCAGTTGAGCTTGAAGTATTAACATCACCGAGGGAAGCAGTAGCAACGGGAACTTACATTCCCATAGACTGTGTTATAGACACTTCATCCTCGGCCATTGGAATCACAACTTCAACTGTTTCAGCAACTGCTCAGAATTCAAAGGCTCATCTACCCCAGGAGTTTCAAATGCTGGAAAAGAAATATCAATTGGTTGGTCAGGAGAAGGAGTGTCAACGGGTTGGTTATTCTTCTCAATCGCGTCTAAAACTTTGTCTAACTCAGATTGCAAGTTGAAATTTTCTTGAGTAGCCTCCAACAAAGCATCACGACGAGACTTCAGGAAAGCCCAATTGTTCTCATAATTAAAATTCTCCGTAAGAGAATTGTACTCCCTCTCCAAGTTTTCATAATCCCTTTCCCACATAGCAAGGTCGTTTTTAATTATCTCTTGCTCAGCTAGGTGGGAATCAAGGGAAGTCTCAAGAGTGGCATGAGAACTCTCCAAAGCATGAACTTTATCTGAAAGAAACCTTTAAATCAGCCCGAGTTTGATTCAAGATCTGCACTAACTCCTTAGCATATTCTTCTTTTTTTCCATAAGTTCTTTGAGCTCTTTAATTTCTTCATTAGCCTTTGAAAATGAACCCTTCAAAAGCTCCTTATCCTTTTTTATTTGGCTTAAGAAAGCCTTGGCAATTCCTAGATCTGTGGATAAAGTGCGATTGTGCTGTTCCAAATGAGCTTTATTATCTTGTAACTCCTCTACGCTCCCTAAAGAACTTTCAAACTGCTCCTTCTAATTTTGAGCTTTAAGCTGGGCTCCCTCGGCTATTCTCTTGGCATTAGAAATGGCCTCTACAGACTCACGATTCTTTCTTTCCAAAATAGAGATCCTTCCCATTAGCTCGGTCCCAATCAGGTTAGCCTGTACTATAAGGCACAGAAATTAGAACTTAAAGCAAAAGGAGAGCAAATATTCAAGTTAAAGGAAGTTACCTTCAGGGTCGAATGAACTATGTCATTCATCAAAGTATAGCAGCTGTGGCTCTGTACTTCATCCTCTCCACATCTCCGATTAGAGGCTCGAGCCAAGCATCAGCTCCATCTATCTTCCTCAAAAGGCTATGAGTAGCAGGTACCTCAAGTGTAACCTTTCTCATAGCCATGCCTCTGCTATTGGGGCCAGTTTCTGAATGCACAACAGAGGAAGAAGGAGGATTAGTAGAAGAAGTGAAAATAGCAGGAGCCGCCACAGGAGTCAAAGCACGAGCAGAAGAAATAGGCACAGGAGCTAACATAGGTATGTAAGCAGGAGCACTCAAAGTAAATGAAGGAGCAAAAGAGGTCAACGCATGAGAAGAAACACTTACGATTGGTGAAGAGACAAAAGGAATAGGAGAAATAGGAACTTAGGAAGACAGAGGAATTTCGTTTAAAACATGTCTGAGTTCCCCACTTTCAAAACTACCAACAAAGAAACGGCGAATAGATTCATTAGTGTCTCTTGATGCGGCCTCTTCATCAGAATGGATCAGAACAGGCTCGGTAATGGAGGTACGAGTAGGAGAATCTTCAGCTTCATCTTCAATAATGACGCGTCTCCTAACTCTAGGTCTAGATACCAACGAGGTACCTCCTTCTTCCTCATTCTCAGTGTCTACTCCCATAGCTTTTCTCTTTACTATCAAGGCTTTAGCCTTGTCCAATTAAGGGGAGGCATTGACAGAAGTGCGCATAGCCAAAGCCACATCAGTTGCCATTCCTCTCACACCAAATCCTGATAAAAAGAAGGATATGAACTCAATATTAGGGGTTTACCATGTGTATATAAAAATATATATATGCAAAGAGATGCATAACGTGTGTTTTCACTCTCCCACCATGTAAAAAAGAAATAGACTTCCAAGTTCTATCTTTTTTAGGAGCAATTTTCAAAATTGAATCTACCAAACCACGGAAGTTGGGAATATGTTTCACATCTCCCATGGTAGCTACAAAAAACCAAAAAGGAATGAAATTAGAGAGAAAATCAAAATCTCAAAAAATAGGTATGGTAAAGTAAATAGCAACTTACATGCAAAGTTCCACTTCTCAGGGAAGGGAATGTTTGATTCACCCAGCAAATCCAATGTACGAACATCAATATAACGAAGATACCACCCACGGTCAGTGTCATCTTCAGGGTTTACCAAAACTTTCTTACTCCTCGCAGTTAAGGTAAAAACCCCATGACGCATTAAGTTGGGGTGGTATAAATGAATGAGGTGGGAAAGAGTAAAGTTGATTTTTGCTTTAGTAGATAGATACCTCAAACAAGCCACAGCCTCCATACTAAGGGGCCAACTTGAGCTAAGCAAATATTGAAGAAGCGACAGAAATCAAGGATAACTGGATCTATGGCAGATTTAAATCCCAAAGTAAAGGGATAAGTATAAACGAAGGAATACCCACTTCTATAGGAAGAATTCTTTGATTTATGGCATGAATTGATAAATCAATACTCTCTTTCCAATTACAATCTTTTCGAATGGTATGGATTGTAAGCTCAGTTATAAGAGAAGGGTAAGAATCAACCTTTTCTAATCTTGCAACTTGCTTCTGAAGAGACGTTCTGTCACTCCCAAAAGACAAATCGCTTGGAATAATCTCTTCAACTAAAGGTTCTTGCGAAGGGTCAGAAACCTCGTTACCTTTCAAAGACAGAGTTTTGGAGAATAACCTTTGATGCTTGAACTTGAAGAAGGAGAAGCAGAGCCAGTCAAACCTCCACGTATGGATCCCAAACTCCGATGCCTTCATCTTCTGCCTCTTCTATGCCTAATCGAAGTAGGGGCATTAGGAAATTGATCAAGAAGTGGAACTTTTCTAGGGTTAGGGTTTGGAGATGACATTGTTGGACGAGTTGAATTAAAGAGAAGTAAAAGAAAGTAAGGAAACACTTGATGAAAATTTATGAAGAAGATGACAAAAGAAGAGAGAATTAAAAAACTTATATGGAAGCAACCGTCAAATTAAGAAGTATAATGATGGAAAGCCTATATTAAAGGTAACTATCACTTCATAAAAAGAGGAGTTGAAGAAGCCTAGAAAAGAGGGCGCAGAATTGCAGATCCAATCAGAAAACGACACGTGTGTGAAGCATTAAATGAGAAAGATAGTTGAAGCGTCAATACTGTCATATGCATTAATTGTGGCAAAAAATCCTTTTTTTAATGAAAATCAACTTTCCAATTATTTATAAAAATAGAAAAAAATGATGAAAAATACAAAATAAGAAAAAGAAAAGGAAAACAATTTGAAAAGAAAAAACCAAAAGAAATACAAAAGAGGGCTGCCCAAATCACGCTCTTTTTGGTCAGATTTCCCCAGCCCAAGTCCAAAAATACACGAAATCGGACCCATATTGCCCAGGCCAAAGCCGCTCAACCCGGTTCAGTCCCAACTTAATCAAAACGACGTCGTTTCCGTTAGCTCTCAATCCTGGCCGTCGAGGTCTCCTGATCTAATGGATAGGAAGCCCTACCTTTACTATATAACTGTCCGAACTCTCCCCACCCACCCTTCCATCGTCTTCTCAAAACACCCCTCTCTCAAAACCGTAGAGACCGCCTCTCTCAAATCCCTCATCTTTTCCGGTGGCAGCGCCACCGTAGAATCCCACCAAATTCACACCATTCACCCTCCTAAACCTCCCCTTTCCATATATGTTAACAGTCTCCCTCGAATCAAATCATACCTGCTCGAATCTTGGTTTGAAAATCTGACCCAAAACCAAAATCGTCCAAATAAAACCAAAATTACACCCTACAACCTCCTCGACTTCCCCATCTCGGAACCCAAACCAAAATCCTTCAAATCTAAGCCAAAGTCCGTGAATTTCAGATCTAGGGTTCACTGTCAAGACCTCTTAAATTTTCAGTTGGTGCTCGAGTGATTTAAAATCATATTATGTGTTTGTTCTTACTAAGAACAAACACATAATATCATTTGAACATCAATTCCAAGTTCAGTCAAGTCCAATGCAAATCAATGAGTTTTTCTTTTCTCTTTGTTTCTTTCTTTCTACTTCGTGTGTGTTGGATTGTCTGTGTTCGTACTTTGGTTTAAAATTAGTCTCAATCCCATTTTGGATCCATGTATTGTTTTGGTTCCTCAATTAATTTCGTTCATAATTCGTTCTGTAGTAATTCACGATTAAGTTTTTTTCATTTCTTTTGTTATTACGAGTTCAAGTGATTAGTTAGTGTTTTGTTTGCAGTTTTGAAGTTAGTCTGTCTTCTGATAGGTTTTGGTTTGGATCGACTGATTAGCTTAAATCCGATTCATTTAAAATATAATTAGTATGTTATTTTTATATTGACGATATGATAGAAATGATTAGTTAGTTTGATTGTTGATAGTAATTGGTGATTTAAATTTCAGCAATTAGTTTGGATTTGAAATTTAACTTGAACTTGGTTTTACCTGTTTGAGTCGTTAAATGACTGGTTTAATCAAAGTTATTTGACCAAGGTTGAAAGAGGTTAGGCAGTCAGTAATTTCAGGGGGGTTTCAAGGGCTTTTTAGGGATAGAAAAGGGTAGAATCTTTAAGTTTTATAATTTTTAAAAGAAGAAAATGGTAACTTGGGAATTGTATAACTAAAAGAGCATCCTAGAAGCTCCTAAAATAGGACTTTAGTATAGATTTCAGTAAAACTTAAAAATCTGAGGGTTGCCCTCACTCTTGCCTATATAAAGGCATCAATTCCCTTTTGAGAGGGTCTTCAACTTTCAGCTCAAAAGTTCCATAAGAAATCCAATTTTCCTTTTCATTTAGCATTCAGATTAATTTCGGTATTCAAATACCTAAAAAATACAAAAAAAAATATATATACAAAAATAGGAAAACCATAAAACTTTCACTATTTCATTGAGGCTCAGTCCACTGTCAAGTCCTAGCCTTCAAAATTGTGTCTCATAGCTTGATTTTGGGTCTGTTTTTCAAGCCTTGGAAATTCCTCCCCAAAAACAATATTCTCCAGTATTTTTAGATCTAAAATAACTTTGGTTCAACTCTCTAGCCTATTTCGAAACCAAAAATGGCTTGAGCTCTTGTATTTCTGCTCAATATATGCAATCTAAAGGTATTTGGAGTCATTGGCATTGGTTCATTCGAGTCAGCTGGGTTGTTATTCACTGAATTGTCGGTTTACTAAGTTTGTTGAGTTGATTTGTTGATACTGCTTGGTTTTTTAAAGTACTGCTAGATTTCTGAAGATTGTTCCTGGGTTGCTGTTGATAGTTGTTATTGCTGCTGATCTTTTCATCTTCTTATTGCTCTCTAATTTCCAGGTATTTGCTTTTTCCCTGATGTATTGGTGCTGATTCGAAGTGGATATGCAATAAAAATGCTTGCTCTTTTGCTTCTCAAACTCTTTCTATTTGGATTAATGTATATTGATGCCTAAATAGTCTAGATACAATAGCTTGGTATAGTTTAATCTTGATTTCCATATGATTGTACCATTGGATTGTATCATTGGGTTGTAACAGGACTGCTATAAGACTGTTGAAATCTGGAATTATGATTTGAATGTGTGATTACTTGTGAGTTGGTGAGTTAGTGGTTAGTGTGTCGTAGCTTAATCCATTATGATCAATTATAAAACAGGTTTAGACTGTTGAATCGGTTTTTTTAATGTTGAATCTGACGTATCCAGTTTGTTGAAATCATGAGTTGTAAATACCGTTAGTTTACATATTATACTAGCTAATGATAGTGAGCAATGTCAAGTCCCAAATGCTAGTGGAGATATTAAACTCATGCATTAATAACTAATTAAAATTGTGTGATATTGTTTAAAAGACTAAGGAAAGTGTAAATGAGAGCATGAAATGGTCAGAATGAGTGAGCACGAAATGTCAGATCTGAGCCCATTTAGTTCTAGCATTTATTTGTGTTTGTTGCTAATTGTATTAACATCCTCATAAATTGCTCAAAAGTATTGAAATATGTTAAATGGATTAAGCTTGGAATGATTTTGGTCAATGTTGTAGATGCATTATTATGGTGCCTCCCCCAGTTCGAACTTGAGTGAGGGGCCTCATACACAAACAGACGGCCTAGGTTCTCTTTATGGTTGTATACGCTTGGGCCTGGACTAATATTTGTCGTGGGCCCAATTCAAATATTCCTCTAACTGACTTATTTAGTATTTGAAATTCGGGTTTCGAGTTAGGTAGTGGGTTTTAAACTAAAAAGTTCATTCTTATGTTTGGACTCGCACTTGGACTCGAGGCCCAGATTTTGAATATAATTAATTAGGAATTTTTTAAGACAAAAATTAAAAAATAGAAAATACAGTCACTTTAGGCTTATCCTTTAAAATGAAAATGAGACGAGCTTCGCCCAATAAAATACAAAATAGCGGGGCCCTCAATAATGGTTTAAAATATTTTAGAAATTAGGAAGGGTTATTTAGCGAATTTCACGGCCCTCCAAAAGATTACAACGTGTTAGACTCTATTAGGCGCGACTTTAATAAACTACATTCCTAAATATGGATGGACATTTTATGTGGCCCAAATCCAAATCCTAAAACGTTGAATAGAGTGTGCCTATGATTGCGGGTTCATTTGATGCGGCGCAATCCGAAAACACACTTTAAACAACGTTCACTTTCTCTTAAATACATACATATTAAATAAAAGCGGTTAAAGATAAAATTGGCACATAGGCATTTCATGTATTAAAATCAGATTTTAGCCTTTCATAAAAATTTAAAATCTGAGGGTGCCTAACACCTTTCCCTCGGGTCAACAGAATTCCTTATTCAGAATTTTTGGTTCGCAGACTCCAATTGGGAAGTCGAAGTTTTCCTCGGTTCGGTATTCAAGCTAAACTGGTGACTTGGGACACCAAAAACCAGCCTTATCCCAAGTGGCGACTCTGAATAAATAAATAATCCGATCCGAATAATGTCACTTTAAATGGAAAAACTACCTTATACATTTATCCTCCGGGGTAGGTGTGTAAAAAGGAGGTCTGATATTTATTACTCATAATTGTATCATTAAAGCTGAGGTTTCATTCCATTACCTAGGATCAACTATAAAAGGAAGAAGTCTCACCATTTGTAAGGACGCGAAATATCACTTACATCATATTGCAATACAAATTTCTTTACTGCTCATTCTTGTTCTCAAAAAAGCATATTATTCTTTTTGGTCTCTTGATTATCAGTTACCCGACTTCTTTTCTTAAATTCTAGTTTTGACCAAATTATTTTTTTTTTTGGTTAAACACTTAATAAGGCCTTTATCTCTAAAAGTTAAACTAACCTAGATTAATACCATATAGTGTTTTAAAAAATTTCTTCTTTATAAATGAAGATAAAGTTAATATATAAAGTGTGACTCTTTTTGGTGATTTTAATTTTTTTAAATAAACCTATTAAAAAATAAAGGCTTGAATAAATAGGTTAAACCTAAAAGAAATTTAAATATTACAAAGTAGTAAAAATTTTAAACATGATCAAAATTAGGCGCTCACAGTAATCTATAGTAATTTTCTACACATGACAAGCTGACCTTGAATCATTGATGGTAGGAAAGCAAACTTGGTTGATTGCTTCACATTAAATAGTTTTTTCTTAGCAAACAAATTAAACGTACTTTCTTAACATTTTATATTGCATTAACATGTTTGAGTGATGGACAATCGTGCGAAGTTTCCTCTAGTACTCTATAACTTATCCAAGTACTTGTTGAATAATTTTGTCCTTTGCAAATTAAAATAGTAGCATTCACGTAAAATTTAAAAAACGCTTCGTGCTCACTATAAATCTAAATGGTTAGGATACGTGTGCGGGTGTTCGAGACTAGTGTGGATCTAAAGGCCGAATATTTTGAAATATAAATTTTAAGATTCAAATATACAGATCCTATTATAAATACGGGTGCGGGGATCTGTCTAAATGAAAACATCACAATCGGAAAATGAAAATGGAGGTGAGAGATGTTGAGATTAGAGAAGCCTCTCGAACTTCCGAGAGAGAAAATGAAAATCTTATTCCACAAAATATCTTCTGTCTCTTTTACATACACTACAGAGTATATATTACATATCACACTTGGGTCGGGTCAGCCCAAGTGTGAGAAAAGAAAAATGGGCTCAGATTCTGTTTGGCCCAAAAGCAACTCAAACCTATATACACAATATACAAACAATATACAATAAATATACAACACAAAATCAATGTATATGTTTATGTTTAGGTTTGGAAGCGAGATAATCTTGTAGATCAACACCCCCCCTCAAGTTGGAGGAGGAGACCACCTTCAACTTGACCAGCAAAGGATGTAGGACAGTGCCAGGCAATGGCTTGGTAAGAAGGTCAGCTAGCTGACGAGAAGTAGAGACATGGGAGAGAGTAATGAGCCCACCAGTCAACTGATCTCTAACAAAGTGACAATCTACCTCAATATGCTTGGTCCGCTCATGAAAAACAGGATTCTTGGCAATATGTATAGCAGCTTGGTTGTCACAAAAAACAGAAAAGGGAAGAGAAACAGAAGCACCAATGTCAGTGAGTAAACGGGAAAGCCAAGACAATTCAGCTACCACCTTACTGAGTGCCCTATATTCTGCTTCAGCAGAAGATAAAGAAACGACAGGCTATCTTTTGGACTTCCAACTAATCAAGCTGCCTCCCAAAATAACACAAAAACCAGTAACTGACCTGCGAGTATCAGGACAGGCAGCCCAATCACTGTCAGAATAAGCATTTATAGAGAAATCAGAACTGTCAGAATAGAAGAGACCCAAATTCATAGTGCCCTTAAGATATCTGAGGACATGTAGGGCAGCAGTCATATGAGGGACTCTGGGACACTTCAAAAATTGACTCAAATGCTGAACAGCAAAGCAGATGCCAGGCCTGGTGTGAGTCAAAAATAAGAGCTTACCAACAATGCTCCTATATTGATCAGGGGAGGAGAAGAGGTCACCATAATCAACATGGAGTTTGACATTAAGATCCAAAGGACAAACAACAGGAGAAACATCCATACAGTCAAATTGATGCAGCAGGTCAGAAACATACTTATGCTGATTAAGGAGCATCCCACCAGGAACAACAGACATCTCTATGCCCAAAAAATAATGCAAAGACCCCAGGTCTTTTATCCTGAACTGATCATCCAGAAATAGTTTCAGGACAGAAAGCTCATCATTGTCATCCCCAGTAATAATAATATCATCCACATAGACTGCCACAACCACAATACAGCCAGGTTGTCCTTTGATGAACAGAGAATAATCATTCAAAGAATGTGTATAGCCTCTGGAGTAGAGAGCATGAGACAATTTAGCATACCATTGTCTGGATTCCTGTCTCAGCCCATAAAGAGACTTTTTCAACTTACAAACAAGAGGAGGAGAGGCAGAGGAAACAAAATTAGTAGAAGGAACAGAACTGTCAAACCTGGAGGGAGCTTCATATAGACCTCCTCATCCAAATCACCATGCAAGAAAGCATTGTTAACATCAAGTTGAAATAGATTCCAATGATTCTTAACAGCCACAACAATAAGACACTTAACAATGGACATTTTGACCACAGGAGAAAAAGTGTCAGTGAAATCAACTCCTTCAATTTGAGTATCCCCTCTAATAATAAGTCTAGCTTTATACCTTTCAACACTACCATCAGCCTTATATTTGATCTCATAAACCCATTTGCACCCTATGGGTTCTTACTAGAAGGAAGAGGAACAACATCCCAGGTATGGTTTGCATCCAAGGCAGCAAAATCCTTTCTCATGGCATCCTGCCATACTGGAACAGATGCAGCTTGAGAGTAATAAAGAGGTTCAGATTCCAGAGGAGAAGAAGAAGATCAAGAGAATGCAGGAAGGTGACATACATAATCCTTAAGATAAGAAGGAGGATTGTGCTGTCTTCCAGATTTTCTAGGAACATTAAGTGATGTGGAATGAGGCAAATCAGGAGGAGAAATGTCAGGGTTGAAAGGTGGAGTGGAAACTGGATTAGAAGAAGGAGAAGACAGAGGGAGAATGAGGAAAGGAACAGGCAGGTACAGACAAGTCTGTCTCAGAAAAGGAATGCTCAAGAGAAGGAACAAAAGTTAAGGAAGAGGGAGAAACAGAAGGAGTAGGGTTAACAGAAGAGACAGTTTTAAAAGGAAAATGAGTTTCATGAAATATAACATCCCTGGAGACAAAGTACTTTTTTTGGAAGTGAGATCATACAATTTATTACCCTTCTTAGCAAAAGGATACCTTAGGAATAAACAAGAAATGGCTCTAGGTTTCAACTTGTCCCTTTGTGGAATTGGGACAACAGCATAGGCAAGACAGCCAAATGACCTCAAATGAGAGTAAGTTGGTGCCTTTCCATGCAAAATTTCATAAGGAGATTTGTTATGAAGGAGTCTGGAGGGTATCCTGTTAAGTAGATAGATGGCAGTCAATAAGCAATCTCCCCAGAAAGAGATGGGTAAGCTAGATTGAAAAAGTAAAGCTCTACAGGTCTCAAGAAGAGTCTCATGCTTCCTTTCAACAACACCATTCTGTTGATGAATAATGCCTTGTTGGCTAAAGAAAGATGCACTATCAATGCTAGACCCCAATTTCAAAGCATTGTCACTTCTAACAGTTTGAACCACAACATTAAACTGGGTTTTAACCATACACAGAAAGGATTTAAGCAGACAGAAAGCATTGCTTTTAGACCCCAGTAAATTTGTCCAGGTTGCCCTAGAGAAATCATCAACTATTGTAAGAAAATACCTAGAACCAGAAGATGTGGGAGTGTGATAAGGGCCCCAAGTATCTACATGAATCAATTGGAAAGTCCTAGATGTACTTATTGTGCTATCAGGAAAGGGAAGTCTAGTATGTTTAGCCATAGGACAGATAGAACAAGGGAAAGGCTGCTTAGAAGCAAATGGAAAAGACAAGCCAGAAATGTGTTTCATGTTTGCAAATGAAGTATGAGCTAGTCTCAAATGCCAAATGTAATTCATGTCAGCTGTAACAGCATTATTACAGATGGAACTATTTACATTTGAAGGTAAAGCAACAACTTTATGGCTACAAGAATAGTCATGATTACAAGAGTCAGACATAGAGCATACAGAAGTAGATGAATAACAATTAAAGGAAGAAGGGGAAGCTAGAACCCAAAGCAAACTTGTATAAACCAGCCTCCTCTCTACCAAGATCCAGAGGCTTCTTCATAGAAGGGTCCTGTATCATTTGGGGGAAACAGGAAGTTGCAGTGAACAAAACTATGCAATGCAACTGTTTTACTAGTTTATGGACAGAAATCAAGTTGTGTTTAAAAGAAGGAACTAACAAGACATTATGAAGGGTGATGAATGGAGTTAATGCAAAAGATCTTGTGCATGTCACTTTCACTTTATGTCCATTAGGAAGAGTTACAAGATATGGCACAGTTAAGGGTGTGATGTTAAAGAGTAAATTTCTATCATATGTCATATGGTTAGATGCCCCTGAGTCGATTATCCAGGTGGCAGAATCAATGTGAGTAAGCATGCAAAATTTGGAATCAGAAACAGGGCTCTCAGTTAGCATAGCACTAGCAAAATTAGCAGCATACATGGGAGGAGGAGTCTGAGCAGTGGATTCCCCTAACTGAGTTTGTTGTAGCAAGCTCATCAATTGGTCATACTGTTGTCTGCTCAACCCTGGTATCACAGAACTCCGGTCATCCATGTTTGTAACAGGGTGATGGCTAGCAGGAGGATTCCCATGAGGAACAGACACATTTCCTTCAGAAGAAGGCACATCCACACTAGTGGAGATATGAGCAGCAGCAGGTCTCATTCCCTTGTTAAATTTGATATTTTAAGGATACCCATGAATCTTATAACATTTATCAATTAAGTGCCCAGATTTCTTGCAGTATCTACTGAATAAGGATCCTCTGGTTGGGTCAAAATTAACCCTTTGTCTAAAAGGAGAAGAACTAGGCACTGTGTCCTGATTGATCCCAACTGGATGTTTATTTGTGTTGGCATTGAAAGACATAGAGACTGGACTAAACTGAGAAATGGAGTGGACTTGCCTTTGTTTCTCATCATTGAGGATTATATTATAGACACTGTCAAGGGTAGGAGTAGGCTGCATCATCAGTAAGTTACTCCTTACCCCCATGTATGCTTCATTAAGGCCCATGAGAAACTGAAACACCTTATTCTCATCATCTTCCTGTATGATGCCATTTTTGGCAGCACAAACACATCTTTGCCCATGATTTGTACACATTGTTCCTAATTCATCCCACAGTCATTTAAGTTTGTTAAAATATGAGGCTACATCTAGGGATCCTTGATAAGTGTGAAAGAGTTCTCTTTTTAGTTCAAAACTTTTGGTTCTGTTGGCAGTACCATATCTGGTCTCAAGGTGTGACCATATACTATGTGCAGTATCAGAATACTGCACACTTTCAGCAATTTGAGGGGACAGGGAGGCAGTTAACCAGGAAATTACCATATTATTACATCAGTCCCACAATTTTTGTTCAGCCACATTGGTGGCTGGTCGGGGACACGTACTATCAACAAAGCAAATTTTATTTTTAGCAGACAGTTCTACAATCATTTTCCTCCTCCAACCCCCACAACCACTACCTGAGAAGGGAGTGGACACAAGAGAAACTCCAGGAACATAAGAGGAGTAAACAAAAAGAGGACTGGTAGGGTCAACAGGAGTTGTATTAGCACTCATGTTAGAAGCCATGAATAACAATAAAATCAAAAGATAGTCTCGGTAATCAGTTTGAAAAACTAAAGTTGTATCAAAAACCTCATGCAGATCATATAGCACCTCAAATAGGAACATATATACCCTCCCTCTTCGCGAACGGAGAAGAACGGCCTTCGATTAACAGAAAAATCCTAGTTCCGAGTAGCAGAAACCCTAAAATCTGAAGTCTCGCCGGAATCGAGTCGAGGACGTCGGAAAACCAACCCAAAACATCCAAGCAGTGAAGATGTAACCAGTTAATGGTGATAAAAGTTTCAGATTAACACTCGATTCATATCGAGATCATCACTGACCAAATATCTCGCACATACCCGAAAACTTTCCAACGCGATTTCGACTGGGATAACAAGATATAGCAGAGAATCATCGGATGATCGTATGCTCTGATACCATGAAAACATTGCAATCGAAAAATGAAAATGGAGGTGAGAGATGTTGAGATGGGAGAAGTCTCTCGAACTTCCGAGAGAGAAAATGAAAATCTTATTCCACAAAATATCTTCTATCTCTTTTACATACACTATACAGAGTATATACTACATATCACACTTGGGTCGGGTCATCCCAAGTGTGAGAAAAGAAAAATGGGCTCAGATTCTGTTTGTACCAAAAGCAACTCAAACCTATATACACAATATATAAACAATATACAATAAATATACAACTCAAAATCAATGTATATGTTTATGTTTAGGTTTGGAAGCTAGATAATCTTGTAGCTCAACACTAAATAATTCAAAAAATCTTTAAATTATAAAAAAAATTATAGAATACTTACATATAGCTTGTAAAGAATAAATTTCTTTTCTACTCTCAACTTGTAGATAAGTAAATAATTCATTTCCTAGATTAGATATGCTATTTTCTTCAAATTCCTCCTATTTTGTGTTCTGATTTCGAAAACCAAATTGTATCTCGTCTCTAATATTTCCTCTAATCGTAATCAAAGTATTCAAAATTATTTGATCAAATTCGATATGAATTTCATATCCACACTCATACTAGCATCGTGTCGATACTAATGAGGCACGTAAACTGTCGTATCAGAGTAATTTAGCTCAAAAGTGCATCAGATAAATTAGTATGGAAGGAGTAATAAACTTTTCTGTTATGTCAAATTATTTTTTGCAATTCCGAGTTTCAAATAAATTGTGGCAACTCTTAAGTGGAATTTCGAGTTTTATCTTAAAACAATAATTGATATAGCTATTGCAGTTGTTTTTGATATAGCTATTGCAGTTGTTATTGGTTTCATTTGTATCATTATTTTGCATTGTTCTTTTCTGTGATCCTTAGTTGACAAAGTGTATTAATCACTACAATGAAGTAAAAAAACAATCACTTTCGCTATTAATAGCCTATTTAGCCAAGCTTCTTCAAAGGACAAAAGTGATTTTTTCCCTCAAAAGTACCTTTTTCTCAACTTGAGGTGTTTGGGCCAAAATTTTTCGTAGAAAAAATATGCTTTTTGAAAAAGCAGAAGCAGTTTCTGAGAAACAGAAAAAAATAGCTCTCCCCAGAAGTAGAAGCAACTTTGACCTTTCTTCTTACAAAAATATCAACAACAACAACCAAGTGTAATCCCACAATTGGGGTCTGAGTAAGGTAGTATTATATAGAGATCTTACCCCTAATCTGGAGGAGTAGAGAGATTACCTCTGATAGACCCTCCCAGAAGAGCGGTAATAACAGAGGAATCAAAAAAGACAACATCAACAACGTACTAACCAAAAAATAGAGAGAAAAGCTATAATAATAAGCATTAACAATGGCATAGTACTACAGACACAATGGAGTAATATGCATACAACAAGAGCCACCAGTATCCGAAGACACTACATGATCGAAAGCCTCTTACGACCTAACCTGCAGCCCTATAGAAGTAATATGAACACAATTAAAGTCACTAACAGCCTAAGACAAAACACAGGCTAGCCTCATGCCTCCTAACCTACAACATTAATGCTCGCCTTCTACAACTTCCTATTAAGCGCCATGTCCTCGAAAATCTGAAGCCACATCAGGTCCTACCTGATCACATCTTTCCAATATTTCTTTGGTCGCCCTATGCCTTTTCTCACACCCATCAAAGCAGTCATCCAAACCTTCTAAATAGGGTATTCATGCTTCTCCTCCGCACGTTCCTGACCATCTAATCCTAGCTTCCCGCATCTTGTCATGGGAGCCACGCCCACATTCACTCGGGTATCTTCATTCTTAATCTTATCTAGTCTAGTGCACCCGCACATCCATCTCAACATCCTCATTTTTGCAATTTTTGTCTTCTGGATATGAGAATTCTTAACTGGCAAACACTCTACACCACACATTGTGGCCAGTCTAACCACCGCTCTATAGAACTTACCTTTAAGTTTCCGGGGCACCTTCCTATCACACAAGACACCAGACGCTAGCTTTCATTTCATCCACCTCACCCCTATACGGTGCGTAACCTCCTCATCAATCTCCACATCCTCTTGAATAACCGACCCCAAGTACTTGGAACTCCCTTTCTTTGGAATGACTTGAGAGTCAAGTCTCACGTCCATGTCTGCTTCTCCCGAAATGCTGCTGACATTGAACTCCACGTATTTTGTCTTAGTCCTGCTCAACTTGAAACCTTTAGACTCAAGGGTCTGTATCTAAACCTCCAACCTCTCATTAATACCGCCTCGCATCTCATCGATCAAAACAATATCATCGACGAATAACATATATCAAGGCACCTCCCCTTGGATATGGTGTGTCAGTGCATCCATTACATGGAAAATAAGAATGGCTAAGTGCCGATCCTTGGTATAAACCCATAACAACCAAAAAATATTCTGCGTCGCCCCCACTGTCCTAACCCGAGTCTTAGCTCTATCATACATGTCCTTAATCACCCTAATATAAATAACCATAACACCTTTCACCTTCAGGCATCTCCAAAGAACTTCCGTAGGGAGCTTGTTATATGTTTCCTCTAGGTCAATAACACCATGTGCAAATCCTTTTTCCTATCCTTATACAGTTCAACCAACCTTCTTATAAGATGAATAGCTTTCGTAGTAGAACGACCAGACATGAACCCAAACTGGTTATAGGATATCAACACCAACCTCCTCACCCTCGCTTCCACTACCCTCTCCCAAACGTTCATGGTATGACTAAGTAACTTGAGGCCTCTATAGTTGTTACAATTCTGGATACCTTACCAAAATAATCCTTAACAAAATATAGTATATATCAATATAACCTTACTTATTTTAAACCTAATACTTAGGATATTAATGTATAAGTATTTTTTCTTATTTTTAGGTTGGCTTTCTAATATAGTAACTTCAGGGGTGAATGCTTTTATATTTATTAAATAATTTTATAATATATATAAATAATCTTAACATAATTAAAGTACTTTTTAATGTAATTTTAAAATTTCACTTAAATAAAACGAAAAGATTTCATTATTGTCTTTAATAACAAAATTTTGAGATTGTTATTTACTCATAATTTTAACAATTAAGTAAGTCTATTCATATCCTTATTCTACATAAACATACTTCTTGAAAAGTTTGGCCAAACACAATTATTGCTCAAAACTGCTTTTTAGATTGATTAGCAAAATACAAATTTATTCTCTCCAAAAGTACTTTTTCAAAAAATACTTCTAAAAAAATACTTTAAAATAAACTAATTTTTTCTATTTGACCAAACGGGCTACAACGATATATGGTCAATTATATATAATTAAACCATATCCAGAGTCCGCCGGTGGTGCAAAGAAGTAGTTGAGCAGATGTCACACACTCGACCTCTATCAGAGGAGAAAGAGAGAGAATTGTTTTCTCTCCTTGCCGATTGACAATGAACTATAATGTTGGCTACTCTGGACAAGGTTTACAAACTGCACAAGCTCCATTACAGCATATGGATATGGATAAGTTTGGATAATTTTGTAGTCAGTTTCTAAGGAAGAGTATAGTTAAGCGATAATTTAATTTGGATGAAAACTTAGGCCTCAGTTTCTTTCAGTTTTAAGCATTATATTTTATCCGTTCGTGAAGTATTTGAATACGTAAATTTTATTCTTCAACAAATTTAAGAAACTGATATTCAAATGAACACAAAAAGTTAAATAGTTAGGACTATTATTCTGCCATCCTTTATAGGACGGGAACAGTAATTTCAAAGCAAAAAAAAAAGAAGGAAAAAACGTTATAAAATAAAGATTGTAAAGTAAAGACAAGTATAGAGAGATTGATATACTATTCGATTTCAAACTGATGTACATAATGAACTGAAATTACTTCTATTTATAGAAGAAAGGAAGCTGTTGTGTACGATGCTACTGCAAGCTGTTGTGTAAGCTGCTACTGCAAGGTGTTGTGTAAGCTGCTGTGCAAGCTACTACAATACCATATATGGATAATCTTTTACTGATAGTAATGTTTATCCATAATGGAGTACTGAATGGATAAGTTCATTATACCCAGTACAGATAATCTTCTACTAGGGGTAATGATTATTCACAAAGGAGTACTGAAAGGATAAGCTTATTATACCCGGTATGGATAATCTTCTACCGGGGGTAATGTTTATCCATAACCGGATACTGAAAGGATAAACTTATATACCCGGTATGGATAATCTTCTACTGGGGGTAATGTTTATCTATAACCGGGTACCGAAGTGATAAGCTTCTCCAGGAAGCTTATTTCCAATAGAGTACTAAATAGATAAATATATTTACGGCGGAGTCTCATATGGATAAGCTTTTTCAGGAAGCTTATTTACAATGGAGTACTAAATGAACATCCATAATATAATATATTTATAACACTCCCCCTTGGATGTTCATTAAAAGATAATGTGCCTCATTAAAATCTTACTCGGAATAATCACGCGGGAAAAAAAAATCCTAGTGAAGTAAAAAGAATACACATATTTAGTAATACGCATTGCTTGGCTTTATTAAAAATCTTATAAGGAAACCCTATGGGAAAAAACCTTAATAAGGGGAAAAGAGTGCATCACGTATTTTACTCCCCCTAATGAAAACCTTGTTTCAAATAATTGAGTCTCTGTATTCCAATCTTGTATACTATCTTCTCAAAAGTTGAAGTTGGCAAAGATTTAGTGAATAAATCTGCTGGATTATCACTTGAATGGATTTGTTGCACATCAATATCACCATTTTTCTGAAGGTCGTGTGTGTAGAATAATTTTGGTGAAATGTGCTTCGTTCTATCTCCTTTTATAAATCCTCCCTTCAATTGAGCTATGAATGCGGCATTGTCTTCGTATAAAATTGTGGGTAATTTCTCACATTCCAAACCATATTTTTCTCGAATAAAATGAATTACTGATCTCAACCATACTCATTCCCCGCTTGCTTCATGAATAGCTATTATCTCAGCGTGATTTGAAGAAGTAGCAACAATAGATTGATTTGTGGAGCGCCATGATATGACAGTACCTCCATATGTAAATACGTATTCGGTTTGGGATCGAGCTTTATGGGGATCAGATAAATAACCTACATCTGCATAACCAACAAGATCTGCACTATCTTTGTTAGCATAAAACAAACCCATATCAGGAGTTCCCTTTAAATATCACAATATTTGTTTAATCCCGTTTCAATGTCTCCGAGTAGGAGAAGAACTATATCTTGCTAGTAAATTAACAGAAAATGCTATGTCTGGACTTGTAGCATTAGCAAAATACATTAGTGCACCAATTGCACTAAGATATGGTACTTCGGGACCAAGGAGTTCCTCTTCCTTTTCTGGAGGTCGGAACAAATCCTTATTCACTTCAAGGGATCGAACAACCATTGGTGTACTCAATGGGTGCACTTTGTCCATGTAAAAGCGTTTTAAGACCCTTTCTTTATAGGCAGATTGATGGATAAAGATCTCGTCTACTAAATTTTCAATTTGCAGACCAAGACAAAGTTTTGTCTTTCCAAGATCTTTCATCTCAAATTCTTTCTTAAGATATTCAATTGCCTTTTGAAGCTCTTCTAGAGTTCCAACAAGATTTATGTCATCAACATAAACAGCAAGTATAACAAATTCTGATGACATTTTCTTTATAAAAATACATAGACAAATAACATCATTTAAATAACCTTCTTTTAGCAAATATTTACTAAGGCGATTATACCACATGTGCCGGATTGCTTTAAACCTTACAAAGATCTTTATAATTTGATTGAATACATTTCTTGAGATTTTGCTTCAGGGATTTTTATATAAACTTCATTATCAAGTGAATCGTACAGATAAGCTGTAACTATATCTATTAGATGTATTTCAAGCTTTTCATGTAGTACTAAACTGATGAGATATCGAAATGTTATGGCATCCATAACCGGTGAATATGTTTCACCAAAATCGACTCCAGGTCGTTGTGATAATCCTTGTGCAACAAGGCGAGCTTTGTATCTTTCAACTTCATTTTTGTCATTCTTTTTTCGTACAAAACCCATTTATGACCAACTGGTTTTATACCAGCAGGTGTTTGGACTACTGGTCCAAAGACATCTCTTTTAGCAAGTGACTTTAATTCTGATTGAATTGCCTCTTGCCATTTTGGCAAATCAGATCCTTGTCGACATTCTTCGTCAGATCGTGGTTCGAGATCCTCACTATCTTGCATAATATTAAGTGCAACATTATATGCAAAAATATTATCCACCACTATTTCATATCGATTTAAATTAATCCCATCACCGGTCGAACTTATTAAAAGTTTTTCACTCGCATGAACTTCGGGTTCATTAATTTCTTCAGGAATCATAGAACTAATCAGATCTTGGGTCTCTTCAGGAGATCCCTTCATAGTATCGTTTTGATCATTTATCGATTTTCTTTTTCGAGGATTTCGATCCTTATAACCCAAAGGCCTACCACACTTTAGGCATGTTTTAGGTTCACCAGCTCTCATGCTAGTAGATGGTCCTACTGGACATTAATTCGAATAGGCACATTCTCTGCTGGGATATGTGACTTAGTTATTCTTTTCAAATCAGTAAATGCGTTCGGCATTTGATTCTGCCATATTCTGTAAATGGATGATCTTCTGGACCTCCTGATTACATATAGGGGTACGTGGATCAAAGTGAGATAAATGATGAAACTTTCCACACAATTTCTCTTTTGATTTCCTTTTTCTCTCCCCCTAAATGTGGGAAATTTGTTTTATCAAATCGACATTCTGCAAATCGAGCAGTAAATAAATCTCCTGTCATTGGTTCAAGATAACGAATAATAAAGGGTGATTCAAACCCAACATATATTCCTATCATGAGTAAGCTGCTACTGGAAGTTGCTGTATAAGTTGCTACTGCAAGATGCTGTGTAAGCTACTACTACAAGATGTTGTGTAAGCTGCTACAGTACCAGATATGGATAATCTTTTACTAATAGTAATGTTTACCCTTAACGGAGTACTGAATGGATAAGTTCATTATACCCAGTATAGATAATCTTCTACTAGGGGTAATGATTATCCATAATGGAGTACTGAAAGGATAAACTTATTATACCCGCTATGAATAATCTTCTACCGAGGGTAACATTTATCCATAATCGGATACTGAAAGGATAAGCTTATTATACCCGGTATGGATAATCTTCTACCGGGGATAATGTTTATCCATAACCGGGTACCGAAATGATAAGCTTCTCCAGAAAACTTATTTCCAATAGAGTACTAAATAGATAAACATATTTACGGCAGAATCTTATATGGATAAGCTTTCAGAAAGCTTATTTACAATGGAGTACTAAATGAACATCCATAATATAATATATTTATAAAAAAAACAATTATTATTAGTATAGTAGATATACGAAAAAAAAGAAAGATAAATTAAAACAAGAACGAGACGGGTGCACGGTTAGTCCAAATAGAAGGACCCGCACCGGTCTATATCTTCATTCAGAACCGCAATTCGACGAACCGGGTATATATAAACCCTAGCATCCCACAAAGCCCTAGCATCCGTTCAAACCAATTGAGAAAGAGGGTTGAATTATGACACAAAAGGCAGGTCTATTCAAAGGGCAACAGAAGAAGAAATCAGTACCTAGTCGTCATGGAAAAGCCCCTCAAATTCGCAAAGGTATATATATGTTTCTTTTGTGCGTTGTCCCATTGATTGTGTTATAGCGTCTGTTAATTTGGGGCTTACAACTATTTTCAATTGCAGGGAAAAGAGCTGTGAAGCCGTCAAAGAATACAAAGCAGATGGATGTCGATCGGGTGAGTACTCTCATCAATGCTTGTGATTTTTAGGTTTATAATTTATGGTATTTTGAGTTATTTATGTGCTTAATTAACAAAAATTGCCAGCATGTTTTGCACCACTACCACCATCACCAACAACAGCTGGTGCATGTTTTGCACCAGCTGGGATAAATTATCTCAACGTTTACTTCATGTCACTTTTTGTTTTTACTTTAATTAAGTTCTGGATAGTGGGAAAAACAGTAGCAGTGGAGGTTGAAGCTTATTTTCTTTGCCAAGTGTTATGCATATATATGGTTCGCGTCAGGAAATGTAATATGTTACTGCTGGGTGTAAAGTTGCTACAATAGTAGGGGTGGGTTTGTGGAAAGGTAGCTAGTTAAAATCCTTTTTTTTTTTGTAAAGGGCTTCCTTGGGTTTCATAGTCCACTTAGTTTGGTGTCTTAATTCTGTATTCCCAGAGGAAACATGGGACCAGTGCAAACAAAACTAAAAAGAGTGTTTGAGGAGGGTGTTAAATTAGTTATTAGCGTGCTCCTGATAAATGAATAAATAAGAAGTGATTAGGGTGCTATAGTAGGGCAACACATCTGGTTTGTTTTCTGCTTAAAAGAACTGAAAGACGTCAGACTGGTCAGGCTTAGCTATCTGTGATAGATTTGCAAAAGCATCAATTCTGCTCAAACATTAGGTTGTTTTTATTTATGCAACCTTCAAGTACTTAAATGTAGATGCCACAAGTGGTTAAGCTTAGGGTTACGAAGAATGATAGTAGGCTGATTTCATATATTCTGGACACAAGGATGGAGTGGAGCAGAAAGAACCAAAATGGTAGGCGGCTCAATATGTAGTTGCACTTTCTTTGTTTTTCTCTTTTCTCTTGGTGTTGGGTACGTCCATCTATGTTTTGTTTAGAGACCATTGCTCAGGTTAATGTCTTTAAACTTATTAATTTCTTCAAACTATTGACTGCTGGCGTGATTTCTGTGGTTGAAGAAAAAGTTATTCAGCTGTACCTTCAACATTAAAAATTTAGTGTCAAATCATTTGCTCAACTAATATACAGGTTTAAATGGTAATGTATAGTGGTATCTCTGTACGTGACAAGCTGTGACTCTGTTGGTAAAGGGGTATTGACTGCTTTAACAATTCAATTGCTGGTTCTTAGCAAATGATTAAGTCTGTGTCTGTGTGCTTTTTTGCAGAACTATCTATTCATTGTCACTTAGAAGCAGCCATTAACTAAATTATAATGATATTGTTAAAATTAGATTGCTTTGTCATATTGTGTTTCCATTAACCTTTTAGGATGTTGGACTGATTGACCTCATAAAGGGTATTCAACATTCCAGCTTCTCTGGTCTTTTTAAGTTTTAGTACTAGTTCAACTCCCTTTATTAGCTTTATCCAATTTATATGATATGCTTTCCATTTTGGGATTTCGAGTCTTTTACATGAATTCATAGATAACATTATTTTACTGTATCTCACATCTCCATAAACGTCATACTCAGGTAAACAATTCTACTTGGATATTCGGGGGTTGGTGGAAATGTACAGGGATAGGAAGGGATTTGCACATGGTGTTTATTGACCTAGAGAAAACTTATGATAAGGTACCTAAGGAAGTTCTTTGGAGATGCCTAGAGGTGAAACGTGTTTCAGTGGTTTATATTAGGGTGATTAAAGATATCTAAGACTCGGGTTAGGACAGTGAGGGGTGACTCGAAGTATTTTCCAGTTGTTATGGGGCTACACCAAGGATCTACGATCAACCCGTTCTTATTTGCCCTGACGATGGATACACTGACACACTATATCTAAGGGGAGGTGCCACGGTGTATGTTATTCGCTGATGATATAGTACTAATTGATGAGACGCGGGGTGGTGTTAACGAGAGGTTGGAGGTTTGGAGACGGACCCTGGAGTCTAAAGGTTTCAAACTGAGCAGGACTAAGACTGAATACGTGGAGTTCAAGTTCAACACTGTGTAGGAGGTGGGTGGATGAAATAGAGGCTAGCGTCGGGTGTCCTGTGTGACAGGAAGGTGCCTCCGAAACTTGAGGAAAGTTCTATAGAATAATGGTTAGGCCGGCCATGTTGTATGGTGCAGAGTGCTGGCAAGTGAAAAATTCTCATATCCAGAAGGTAAAAGTTGTAGAGATGAGGATGCTGAGACGGCACACTAAGCTAGATAAGATTAGGAATGACGATTTCGGGTGAAGGTCAGCGTGGCTCCCATGGAAGACAAGATGCGGGAAGCTAGGCTTAGATGGTTCGAGCACGTGAAGAGGAGAAGCTTGGATGCACCGGTGGAAAGGTGTGAGCGGCTAGCCTTGACGTGTATGATGAGAGGTAGAAGACGACCTAAGAAATATCGGGGAGAGGTAATCGGGCAGGACATAGTGCGGATGCGGATTTTCGAAGGCATGATTCTTTATAGGAAGTTGTGGAGATCGAGCACTAGGGTTGTGGGTTAGGAGATAAGAGAGTAGTGTGATAGTGTCTTGTTTTAGGCTGCTAGGGGCTTCAGTTGTGTTCTTAATACTTCTTTAAGGTCGAAAGTTAGGCTATAGTATGTTTAGCGGCCCTGTATGTACATATTATTCCTTTGTGTATGTAGTATTGTGCCTTTGTTGATGCTTAGTGTTAATACTTTGTTCTCTATTTTCTGGTTATTGCCTTGCTGGTGTTATCTGTTAGGATTACTTTGCTGCTAATGATACATTGTCTCTTTCCTTCTTGTCCCGAGGGTCTATCGAAAACAGCCTCTCTATTCCTTCGGAGTAGGGTAAGGTCTGCGTACACACTACCCTCCTCAGACCCCACATGTGGGATCTCACTGGGTGGTTGTTGTAATTCTACTTGGACAATCATATGAGGTTTCCTCTAATAAACTTATCCAAGTGCTTATTGAATACTTTTGTCAACATATAAGTAAAATTTAAGAAACCCTATGCTCATCTACATATGATAAGTTAGTTATATAAGAAGTAACAAGTTTTGCTGTTGCGTTACGGTATTTGTTGCAATGTCGAGTTTCAAAATAATTTTGGCAATTCTTAAGTGGAATTCCTAGATTTATCTCAAAAGCAAGAATTGATATAGCTATCACGCTTGTTATTGATTGCATTTGTCTCATTATTTTGCATTGTTCTTTTCTGTGACCAGGAGTTGACAAAGTTTATAAATCACTGCAATGAAGTAAAGGCAGCTACTTTTGCTACTAAGGATGGTGGTCAATTAAATATAATCAAACCACAGCCTGAATCCTCCAGTGGTGCAAAGTAGTAGTCAAAGATGAGTGATGACTTCCTAAAGAGGAATCAGTGGTATAAACAAAATTTTGTTGTCGTCTGTTTGCAAAGGTCTTCTTTTTCACTTTTGTAAGATCTAGTTTGAAACGAGTACAATAACCTGTCATGTTATCCTATTCTGGGTCTTGTTCCAAAGGAAAATTGCCATATATTTCCCGGCTCAGTCATTACTGAAGTTCGTTGTTTGAACTTTGATGTCTGATATTTTCTAGGCGTAATGGCCTCATGGCCACTTAAACTTGTACGAGATTTCAAAGCCGATACATAACTTACATACTTCCCATTTGAAACACGCAAATTTGTATATTTGATAACTAATAACATATTTGACCGCTAACCATGCACATGTGACAGTGACAGAGGTGATATAGACAAAGTGTGTGCAAATCACCTAAACTAAGTATGTCTAAGTATGTCACTACAATAATTTTGATTAAAGAAAATCTAAAATCAAAAAAAAGAAAAAAGAAAATAAGCCCCCGTTCCAAAATTATTAACCCCTATTCCTTTCACTCCTTTTTATTTCTTTTCCCTGTTCATCATCGGCTCCCCCTCCCCTCCCCTCCCTCTTTCTTTCTCCTCCACTCCAATTTTTCCCCGCTTCTTCATTTGTTTGTTCTAAACCCAGGCAATAGTGGTGAAAACAAATAGCAATAAATTTATCAAAATTTTTCTATCATATTAATTCCCTCTCTCGCTCAGGTGGTTCGGGCATGTGCGGAGGAGAAGCCCTGATGCATCGGTGAGGAATTGTGAGTGACTGGCGGTGGTCGGCGCGAGTCGAGGCAGAGGCAGGCCCAAGAGGTATTGGGGAGAGGTGATTAGGCAGGACATGACTAGATTGCGGATTTCCGAGGACATGACCCTTGATAGGAAAGTCTGGAGGTGTATTATCAAGGTTGTGGGATAGGGGCTTCGTCAATTTCTTCGTACTTATTCTCCGGGGCTGGTTGGGGTTTGGTAAGGCTCTCCATAGTGGATTTGTGTGTTGAATTGTGCCCTTATGGTACTTACTGTTCGATACTATTGCATGTTACCTTATTTATGCTTTCATGTTTAGATAATTATGTTTAGTTAATTATTTCTGTGATTTTTGCTGGAGACACTAATGGCCTTTTGTTTTTATTTTTTCTTTTGTTTTTCCTTTCCTTCCTGAGCAGAGGGTCAATTGGAAACAGTCTCTCTGCCCTTTCGGGTAGGGGTAAAGTCTGTGTACATATTACCCTCCCCAGACTGTTGTCTCGTTTTAGTATCCATCTCAAACTGGAAGACAGATAGAGAAAAGAAAAAGACCATAGAAAAATTAACGAATTTTGGGTGAAAATTTCTAATTACGCAATCCGACTTCTTCTCTCTTTTGGATTTCACCATTCGTGTTCTTCTTTGACATAGCTTCGTCGGCTCTTTTTTGCCTCGACGGAATTTTAGAAGGTGGCTAATCGATTCTTTGACTTGTAATTAGGGCATGGATTTTATGAATTTTGTTAGAAGTGAAAAATGGTGGATTTTATGGAAGTTCATGGTCTGAATTTGGTTGGTCTATTGATTAAAGGAGGGGGGAGGATCAGTTGGGGTTTGTTTTCGCTCTATTGACGTGTAACAATTCCATAGGTCATTTTCTGACTGGATAGACATGTCTGTGTATGTGTAATACACATACATAGGCTCAGGGGTCGGGTGTGTTTATTAGTAAAGGAAATTATGAGTTTAAGTGTTCAACTGAGAAAATTCAAAGTTCGTATATCGACTTTCAAACGTCTTACAAATTCAAATGGTCAGGAAATCGTTACGCCTATTTTCTGTTTGTACTGAACTATCTATGCTATTCTTAAATAGTGCACTTGTTCTCTTGGTAAGCTTTCCCATCTTATACTTCTCCAATTTATTCGCATCTGAAGTATAACTGCATATGAGCATTCAGTGGAACCGATGAACTATTTTTTGCAATTAAGGGTATACAAAGAAAACCGACAAACCGCATCAACCCGATAATCCGAGTCAAATCGAGAAAAAAAAACTCGATTACGGTTTGGTTTGACTTTGTTTGGTTTTGAAAAAAAAATCTGACCATAATTGGTTTGGTTTGATTTTAACTAAATAAAGTCAAACCGAAACCAAACCAACCCGACATTAAATATATAGAAATTTTAGCTATATTTAATATATAAATATACTTATTGTAATGTAATTTATAAATTTTATCTTTCAAGGTATTATTTCAAGGTCGGACTTAGAACTTTTGAATCCTCGAATAAGTTTTATAGCAATTTATATTAGTAAATTAAATAATGCTAACAATCAATACTAATGCTAACAAAAGACATTCAATTCAATATTACGAACGAGGTTTATTTTGCAATAATTTAGATAAAAATGCATAACCTATTTTTATTTTGCTTTAGCTTTTAGTCATGTAATTAATACTCCCTTACTAATCTAATTATTTTAGCATGACTTAGTGTTTTTAAATTATGTTTATTTTTATTATGATTTTATAATTAATAAAATTTATATTACATAATTTTCTTGTCTTTATTTTTGAATATTTTAGGATAATGTCATGACACATCTCATATTTTGTATTATTTTCTTGGAAAATACTTTATATAGTTGTATCTTACTAGGATTAAATAAATATTTTGAGCATACCTTATATGTTTTGTTCTACGAAGATTTTACTGGAAAAAAATCTGAAAAAACCCGAATAACCCGAAAATCCGAGAAAAACCGATATTGAAAAACCCGAGTTTTCTTGGTTTGGTTTGGTCTTTAGACTTAATAATCCGACACAGTTGGTTTGGTTTGGTAATTGTAAAATTCGAACCAACCCGGCCTATGTACACCCCTATTTGCAATCATGTCTGGTACTGTTAGGTTTGTTGAGTCAGTTGTTTTGTTCGCACACAAAGTTATGTAGGGATTTTTTTTATCAGCATAGTGTGATGACCCGCCATGTCATCATCCCACATAGGCGTCATTTGGCATTTATCAATGCCATGTGGAAGCTTACATAAGAAGTAGGCTGGTATTTGTAAGAAGATTCTAGAGTAGTGTGGATATTTTCTTAGGAAGAACCTAGATCCTTAAGGATTTGCTAGGAAAGTCCTTGGAATCTTCTAGGCTTGTAGAGAATTCTAGAGAAAGCCCTCATTTTATAAATATCAAGGACTTATGTAATAATTAATATTTACACACTAGCCCCTAGGAGACAGTATATAAAGGGGGCCATTCATTTGTAATTAATCAAGAAAACATTTCAAGTTCTCTCTAATACAATGCTTCCTTTAGCAATTCTCTTGTGTTCTTTCTTCCATTCTCTTAGCGATCTTGAGTGTAGTAGGGCTGACTTGGCATAGCAAGAACGTAAGTAAGTTGTGCAAGATCCTGAGCAAGTTTTCAAGTATCGTACGTGTACTTAGTTAAGAACTAAGGACGTGACAACGTGGTATCAGAGCAAGGTTTCAACTAAGGGAATGGCGAACGATGGAGAAATTAACGCTGCCAACACCCAAACCAACGTCATCCAGGATGCTGCTGGCAAGAGCGGCCGTAGCAAAAAGAGGAATGCCACCAACAAGAGCCAAGAGGTGATACCTGAGTTTGTGTCAAACGAAGGGCTTACATCCTAAGAACCATCTGCCATTGAGACGAGCGAGGATGAAGTGGAGGTCCTTCCAGAGGACGTGTAGCTCGGTAAAGAGTGGGTGATGAAGATGAAGGCAGGGATGGACGCCGTGGAGATCTTTAGCCAACGCTTGGGGAAGGTGGAAGGAACCCTTAACGTTCTTGAGAGGCACACTCTTGAAGAGACTGAAAGTTTCCGAAATGACTCGGAGGGACGTACACAGACAGAGATGGAACTAAGTCAAACCATCACTGCCTTACAGTGCAGACTTATGGAGGCTTTGAGTACTATCGATGCTATGAAGGCAAAGATAGAGTCACTCGAGGAGCATGTCAATGCTGGCGTGACTGAGGCAGCGAGCAATGTTGTGGTGACGAGGGAGGCCAAGATCGAGGCTACCATACCCCCAGTGTTCAAAGGTGTTCGTGATGCACAAGAAGTGGAAAACTTCTTTTGGCACTTGGAGAACTCCTTCAAGCACGGCAAAGCGAGGGACGACGAGGCCAAGATCAACACTGCGGTATTGTACCTCTCAGAGACTTCCATACTATGGTGGAGAAGGAAGATGGCCGACGTGGATAAAGTTCTATGTACTATTAGCACGTGGGATCAGTTCAAAGCAGAGTTCAAGCTACAATTCTTTCCAAACAATGTCTTGTACGAGGCAAGGCGCAAACTTAGTGAATTGAAGCAAACATGGAGCATACTTAACTACGTCAAGGAGTTCACTACCCTTATGCTTCAAATCCCCAACCTGACCAATGATGACTTGTTGTTCCACTTCATGGACGGATTGCAAAATTGGGCTAAGTAGGAGTTGCAACGCCGACAAGTCACTGATATAGACCAAGCCATAGTGGAGGCCGAATCATTGATGGATTTCAGGCATGACAAGCACGACAAAGGCAATGACAATGAGTCAAAGGATAACAATGTTAAAGGTGGGGGAGACCGTGGCAAAGGCAAGGAGATACAACAGCAATACTCCAAGACTCAAGATTCCAAAAAGTTGAGTGGTCGTCAGGGCTACGCCGAGAACAAGGCACAGGCGGAGAAGAAGGGATGCTACATATAAGGAGGGCTGCACATCTTTAGGAATTTTCCCGACCTCAAGAGCCTCAGTGCCATGGTCCATGAACGAAAAGAGCAGCCCCAAGGAGAGAGTTGGGGAACCGCACAATTGGGTATGATCGGATTATGTGATGGTGTCACAAAGCAAGCTATACAACCTACCGAGAATGGCAACCAGTACATGGATCTCACCACCAACAACAAGCCCACTCGTGCAATTGTAGATACTGGAACAACTGATAATTTCGTGATTGAGGCTGCCGCAAAGAGACTAGAATTGAATATTGATCCAACCAACTCTCGTGTCAAGACCGTGAATCCGAGGTACAAAATGCTCGTGGGGTAGCTAATGGAGTTGGTGTCAAATTGGGAACTTGGTAAGTTATGACAAACTTTACCATAACTGCTATGGATATCTTTGACATCATACTGGGGCAAGAGTTCTTCAGACATTGTCATACTTTGATCGACCCCTACCTCCAATGTCTCTTGGTTATGGAGCAAGAAGTAGCTTGCATGGTACCTACAATGACTATGCCACACGGACATATCCAAGCACAACTCTCAGCTATGCAGGTTGTCAAGGGGATCAAGAAGGGAGAGCCGACGTTCGTGGGACCCATTGCAAGTCTAGAAGAAGACAAGAATTTCAAGGGACAGTACCGCCTTGAATAGAGAAGTTGCTTGAGGAAAACAAAGATGTCCTGCCTGAGGAGTTGCCTAAGCACTTGCCGCCTATGAGAGAGGTGGATAAAGAGATTGAGTTGGAGCCAGAGGCTAAGCCAGACGCATTTGCCCCATATCGTTTGGCACCCCCGAGCTAGAAGAGCCGAGGAAACAATTGAAGGAGCTGCTAGATGGTGGTCACATTCGCCCCTCAAAGGCACCTTTTGGTGCACCAGTATTGTTCCAGAAGAAGAAGGATGGATCGTTCTGCTTGTGCATAGACTACCAAGCACTTAATAAGGTCACTGTGAAGAATAAGTATTCGATCCCGCTTATTGCTAACTTGTTCGATAGACTTGGGCAAGCCAAGTACTTTACCAAGGTAGATCTTCGAAACGGCTACTACCAGGTTCGCATTGCTGAAGGAGATGAGCCTAAGACAACATGTGTGACGAGATATGGAGCCTTTGAGTGGTTGGTGATGCCCTTCGGCTTAACCAATGCACCGACCATATTTTGCACCCTTATAGACAAGATTTTTCATCCCTACCTTTATCAGTTCGTGGTAGTCTACGTAGACGACATAGTCATCTATAGAAACACCTTGAAGGAGCACATGGAGCACGTAAGGAAGGTTTTTCAAGTCATGCGGGAGAACGTGCTATACATAAAGAGGGAGAAATGTGAGTTCGCACAATCAAAGGTGCACTTCTTGGGCCATGTCATTAGCGATGGAGAGCTACGCATGGACGAGGCTGACGTACGTGCTTTCCAGGAGTGGGAAGCCTCTACAAAGGTAGCGAAGTTAAGATCCTTCCTTGGCCTTGTTAACTACTACCGTGGGTTCGTCTATGGCTACTCACCAAAGGTCGCACCATTGACCGAGTTGCTAAAGAAGAACAATACATGAGTTTGGACGGAGCATTGTCAAAAGGCCTTTGAAGGCCTTAAGGCAGCTATAACAAAGGAGCTAGTCTTGGCATTACCTGACTTTGCCAAGACATTTGAGGTGTGCACAGATGCCTCAGACTTTGCCATTGGGGGTGTCCTTATGCAGGATAAGCATCCCATAGCATGTGAGAGCCACAAGTTAAATGAGACGGAGCAGTGTTACACGGTACAAGAGAAGGAAATGACTGCAATTGTGCATTTCCTTCGTACATGTAGACATTATCTGCTCGGGTCGAGGTTCGTGGTCAAGACCGACAATGTGGCTACTAGCTACTTTCAGACGTAGAAGAAGCTCACACCAAAACAGGTTAGGTGGCATGACTTCTTGGACGAGTTTGATTATGTGCTAGAGTACAAGCCTGGCAAAGGTAGTGTTGTAGCTGATGCCTTGAGCCGGAAATCCAAGCTTGCTGCCATCAGTTCAGCAACTTGGGATATTCGTGAGGCTATGAAAGAAGGCATGTAACATGATCCAGCAGCCAAACAACTTATTGAGTTAGCCAACCAGGGTAAGACGAGACGTTTTTGGGTAGAAGACGGCGTATTACTTACCACAGGGCGGCGGGTCTACGTGCCTAAGTTTGGAGACATTAGACGATGGATCATAAGGGAGAGTCATGACACAATGTGGGCTGGTCATTCATGTCAACGTCGCACTAGGGCCTTGGTTGAGTCAGTCTACTATTGGCCACGTATGCGAGACGACATAGAGTGCTATGTGCAGACTTGTCTTGTCTGTCAACAGGACAAGGTTGAACAACAACAACCCGGAGGACTTTTGGAGCCACTACCCATTGTAGAGCATCCACGGGAGAGCGTGACTATGGACTTTATCACTTGCCTACCGAAGTCCAACGGTTATGGTACTATTATGGTGGTCGTGGATAGATTTTCCAAATATGCTATCTTCATGCCCGCCTCACTAGGTTGCACTACCAAGGAAGCCGCCAAGCTATTCTTTAAGAACGTGGTGAAGTATTGGGGCTTACCAAGGCATATTATCAGTGATCGAGACCCCCATTTTACTGGAAACTTTTGGAGAGAGTTGTTCGTCATACTTGGCACGGAGCTGCACTTTTCCACTAGTTTCCACCCACAGAAAGATGGACAAACAGAACGGGTCAATGCCTTACTAGAATTCTACCTGAGGCATTATGTAAGCGCACATCAAAAGGATTGGTCAAGGCTCCTAGACATCGCCCAATTCTCTTATAACTTGCAGCGGAGTGAGTCTACGGGGCGGACACCATTTGAGCTAGCTACAGGACAACAACCACAAACTCCACATTCATTACCAGACGCATTCGAGGGAAAGAGTTTGGGGTCTTATCATATAGCTAAAGGATGGGAGGAACAACTCGACACTGCTAAGTCTTACTTGTATAAAGCAGTTAAGAAGATGAAGAAGTTTGCGGACCGGAAGTAGCGTCCCACAGACTATAGAGTTGGGGACATGGTCATGGTGAAGTTTAACCCAAGTTCAAGGCACTACGGGCCATGCATCAAAATCTGATTCGCAAGTACGAGGGGCCATTTAAGATCATCGCCAAGGTAGGCAAGATCTCATACAAGCTAGACATGCCATCATATCTTAAGATCTACCATGTATTCCATGCTACCATGCTTAAGCCATATCATGAAGATAAGGATGATCCGAGTAGGGGCCAATCAAGTCGGGCACCAATGACTATCACCGCATTGCATGATCGGGAGATTAAGGCTACCATAGATTACCAGGCCAGGCGAAAACAAGGAAAAAAAGCCACCGCTATGTTCCTCATCCATTGGAAAGGGCAATCACTAGAAGAGGCCACGGGGGAACGATATGAAGACTTGTGGCAATTCAAAGATAAGATCCGAGAGTTTATGCAACAGCATTGCACCGCGGTCGTCGCAATATTGGGTGGGGGAGAGTGTGATGACCCGCCATGTCATCATGCCACATAGGCGCCATTTGGTATTTATTAATGCCATGTGGAAGCTTACTTAAGAAGAAGGCTAGTATTTGTAAGAAGATTCTAGAGAGGTGTGGATGTTTTCTTAGGAAGAACCTAGATCCAGAAAGATTTGCTAGGAAAGCTCTTGGAATCTTCTAGGCTTGTACAGAATTCTAGAGAAAGCGCTCATCTTATAAATATCAAGAACTTGTGTAATAATTAATATTTACACACTAGCCCCTAGGAGACTAGTATATAAAGGGGGCCATTCATTTGTAATTAATCAAGCAAACATTTTAAGTTCTCTCTAATACAAAGCTTACTTTAGCAATTCTCTTGTGTTCTTTCTTCTATTCTCTTTGCGATCTTGAGTGTAGTAGGACTGACTTGGCATAACAAGAACGTGAGCAAGTTGTGCAAGATCGTGAGCAAGTTGTTAAGTGCCACACGCGTACTTAGTTAAGAACTAAGGACGTGACCATAGGGATTATAATTGGTGGGACATAATATTATTCGAAATTATCTCGGTTACTAATGGCCCCACAAAATAAAGAATGGATTTCAGAGTTAGGATTGTTCTAATGGTTGGTATTCCTTTCCGCATTACTTAAACATAGGGTCCTATTTTGTTTAAAGGTTCTCTTTTCTACCTTTTGGATCTAATTAATCATGGGTTCAAAAGATTTAGAGAATAAAAAGGAAGTACAGATTTGAAGATTTTTCGTTCAATCATTGGTCATGCAGGGCCTGCTCTAACATACATCAGAACTTCACGAATCGAATCACCATTAGAAAAGCGAGTAAAGAATCCTTGCTAAGTTATTTTCCATAAATGACCTACCACTTATCCAGCCATCAAAAGGGTCAAAAATGCTTTTTTTCAGTAAAGGACAATGTTTTGGAATATTATTGAGAAAGTAGAAAAGACCTATGGTAATACCAAGAAGAATAGATATTTATAATCATATTCGAATTTGCGACATGATCAGCTATCGAATACTGAAAGGCAATTAGACTTACGTACCTTCTTTTTTTCTTTAACGAAAACCGCTGACTAATTAGTACAATAAATTAAAAAAATTGCAACATGATGTGATTGTGCAACAAGATCAATATTGCTTTTTGGTAGGACCAAAAAAAAAGAAAAAAAAAGTTATTTACAGTTGTTAACTGTGGTCTTTTTTGTTTCTTTCCTTTAACTTTTATTCCTTTTTTTTTTTACAATTTTCACCAAAATGTTTAAGGCTAGTAGCCACAATCTGGAACGTGCCAGCCTGTGAGATCTCTTGGTGAGATTTGTTTTCTTTCAATTTTAGCAGTTTAAATGTTCTCTTTTCCTTGCTTCTTATATTTTTAATGTTTAATAAATAGAGCAGGAAGTCCTTTCCCTGTCAGTTGCATTAATAAAATACCACATATGCACTTGTATATTAATGGCCTTCCACCTACCATTCTACTTCTCCTTTTGGCTGATTAGTGATCTGGGGCAGAGTTTTTTTCAGGTTTCTTAACCTGATTCTCTATGTCTCTTACTCGGGTAACGGTCATATTTACTTATTTGGACCCTGATTGAATATCAGCTATCGCATATTTGCACTCACACTAAAAACATCAAGAAATCCAGACGAAAATTGAAGAAAAAGATGAAAATGAGTCGGTTAGATAGAAGCTTCTAGAGAGAGTTTCAGAGAAAGAGAAAGAGCTTCAAAATGAAAATATCCGACACCCCCTAATACAAAAGGGGTCGGTGTATATATTACATAAATGGGCCAAATCGGGCCAGAACTAAAACCAAACAGAAAATGGGCTCAAACATATATTCTAGCCCAACTACAAGATATACATGATATACAAGCAATATACATTAAATATACATCAGAAAATCAATGTATGTGTATAGGATTTGAAACAAAATAATCTTGTAGCTCAACAACCCCCCTCAAGTTGGAGGGCAAACCACCTTCAACTTGACCAGCAAGGGATGCAAAATGGTGCCAGGGAGTGGTTTGGTGAGAAGGTCAGCCAACTGACGGGAAGTGGAGACATGAGAGAGAGTAATAAGCCCAGCAGCAAACAAATCACGCACAAAATGACAATCCACTTCAATATGCTTGGTCCGCTCATGAAAAACAGGATTTTTGGCAATATGGATAGCAGCCTGATTGTCACACAAAACAGAAAAAGGGAGAGAAGCAGAAACACCAACGTCAGTGAGCAAACGGGAAAGCCAAGACAGTTCAACAACTACCTTACTGAGAGCCCTATACTCAGCTTCAGCAGAGGATAAAGAGACTACAGGTTGTTTCTTAGACTTCCAACTAATCAAGCAGCCACCCAAAATAACACAAAAATCAGTCACAGACCTGCGAGTATCTGGACAGGCAACCCAATCACTGTCAGAATAAGCATGGACAGAGAAATCAGAACTGTCAGAATAGAAGAGACCCAAATGCATAGACCCTTTAAGATATCTGAGAACATGTAAAGCAGCAGTCATATGAGGGACTCTGGGACACTTCAAATATTGACTCAGATGCTGAACAACAAAGCAGATGCCAGGCCTGGTGTGAGTCAAAAATAAGAGCTTACCAACAATGCTCCTATATTGATCAGGGGAGGAGAGAATGTCTCCAGAATCAGCATGGAGTTTTACATTAAGATCCAAAGGGCAAACAACAGGAGAAACATTCATACAGTCAAACTGATGCAATAGGTCAGAAATATACTTATGCTGATTAAGGAGCATCCCACCAGGAACTACAGACATCTCAATGCCCAGAAAATAATGCAAAGACCCAAGGTCTTTGATCCTGAACTGATCATCCAGAAACAGCTTCAGGGCAGAAAGCTCATTATTGTCATCCCCAGTGATGATAATGTCATCCACATAGACTGCTACAATAACCAGACAACCAGGATGGCCTTTGATAAACAGAGAATAATCATTCAGAGAATGAGTATAGCCTCTGGAATAAAGGACAAAAGACAGCTTAGCATACCATTGTCTGGATGCCTGCCTCAACCCATAAAGAGATTTTTTCAACTTACAGACAAGAGGAGGAGATGCAGAGGAAACAGAATCAGAAGAAGAAACAGAAACAGATAAACCTGGAGGAAGCTTCATATAAACCTCCTCATCCAAATCACCATTCAAGAAAGCATTGTTAACATCAAGTTGGAAAAATTTCCTATGCTTCTTAACAGCCACTGCAATAAGACACTTCATAGTGGACATTTTAACCACAGGAGAAAAAGTGTCAGTGAAATCAACCCCTTCAATTTGAGTATCCCCTCTAATAACAAGTCTGGCTTTGTGCCTTTCAGCACTACCATCAGCCTTATATTTGATCTTATAAACCCATTTGCAGCCAATGGGTTTCTTACCAGAAGGAAGGGGAACAACATCCCAGGTACAGTTGGCATCCAAAGCATCAAACTCCTTTCTCATGGCACCTGCCATACTGGAACTGATGCAGTTTGAGAGTAATAAAGAGGTTCAGTCTCCAGATGAGAAAAGAAGACCCAGAGAAAGCAGGAAGATGGCAAACATAATCCTTAAGGTAAGAAGGAGGATTGTGCTGTCTTCCAGATTTCCTGGGAACAACAGCTGATGTGGAAGAAGGTAAAGCAGGAGGTGAAATGTCAGGGTTGAAAGGAGGACTGGAAATTGGATATGAAGAAGGAGAATCTGAAACAGAAGGTGAAGGTGGAGAGGAAGAGATATGAATAGAGAAATCTGGCTCAGAAAGGGAATGCTCAAGAGGAGGAACAAAATGAAAAGAAGAAGGAGAAACAGGAGGAGCAGAGGTGACAGAAGAAACAGATTTGAAAGGAAAAGAAGTTTCATGAAAGATAACATCCCTGGACACAAGCACTTTTGGGAACTGAGATCATACAGTCTATAACCCTTTTTAGCAAAAGGATACCCTAGGAAAACATATGAAATGGCCCTAGGTTTCAACTTGTCCCTTTGAGGAATTGGGACACTAGCATAGGCAAGGCAGCCAAAAGTCTTTAAATGGGAGTAAGTGGGTGTCTTACCATGCAAGATTTCATAGGGGGATTTACCATGAAGAAGCCTGGAGGGTATTGTGTTAATAAGATAGGTAGCAGTTAATAGGCAATCTCCCCAGAAAGAGATAGGTAAACCAGATTGGAAAAGTAAAGCTCTACATGTTTCAAGAAGAGTTCTATGTTTTCTCTCAACAACACCATTCTGTTGAAGAGTATGTGGGCAAGTGGTTTGGTGTATAATGCCATGTTGGCTAAAAAAGGATGCACCAGCAATACTAGATCCCAATTCTAAAGCATTGTCACTCCTAATAGTTTGAACATTAGCATTAAACTGGGTTTTAACCATACAGAGAAAAGATTTAAGCATGCAGAAAGCATTGCTTTTAGACCCCAACAAATGTGTCCAGGTTGCTCTAGAAAAGTCATCAACTATTGTGAGAAAATATCTAGAGCCAGAAGAGGTGGGAGTGTGATAAAGGCCCCAAGTATCTACATGAATCAATTGAAAGGTCTAGATGTACTAGTTGTGCTTTCAGGAAAGGGAAGTCTAGTTTGCCTAGCCATAGGACAGGTAGAACACTGAAAAGGCTGTTTAGAAGCAAATGGAAAAGATAAAGCATAAATGTGTTTCATATTTGCAAAAGGGATATGACCCAACCTCAAATGCCAAATGTAATTCATGTCAGTGGCAACAATATTATTACACATGGAACTGTTTACATTCAAAGGTAAACTAACAGCTTGATGACTAGAACAGTCTGGTTTACAAGAATTAGAAGAAGAAGAACATACAGAAACAGAAGAACAACAATTAGAAGAAGAGGAAGGTGGCACCCAAGCAAGCTTGTACAGACCAGCCTCCCCTTTACCAAGATCCAGAGGCATCCTCAAAGAAGGGGCCTGTAACATATGGAGGAAACAGGAAGTTGCAGTGAACAATACTATGCAATGCAACTGTTTTACTAACTTGTGGACAGAAATCAAGTTGTGTTTGCAAGAAGGAACAAGTAAGACATCATGAAGAGTGATGAATGGATTTAATGCAAAAGATCATGTGCATGTCACTTTCACTTTATATCCATTAGGAAGAGTGACAAGATATGGTACAATTAAAGGTGTGAGATTGAAGAGTAAATCTTTATTAAAGGTCATATGGTTAGATGCCCCTGAGTCTATTATCCAGGTGGCAGAATTAATGTGAGTAACATGCAAAATTTGGAATCAGAAACAGGGCTCTCAGTTAGCATAATACCAGCAAAATTGGCAGCATACATGGGAGGATGAGACTGGGTAGTGGAGTACCCTAACTGAGTTTGTTGCAGCAGGGTCATCAATTATTCATAATGTTGTCTGCTCAACCCAGGTATCACATAACTCTGGCCATCAATGTGTGGAACAGGTTGATGACTTTCAGGAGGATTTCCATGAGGAATAGACATATTTCTTTCAGAAGAAGGGAAATCCACACCAGCAGTTATATGAGCAGCAGCAGGTCTCCTTCCCTTGTTAAATGTTGTACTTTGTGGATACCCATGAATCTTGTAACACTTATCAAATAAGTGCCCAGATTTCTTACAGTATCTACAGAACAAAGAAGCTCTAGCTTGGTCAAAGTTAACTCTTTGTCTGAAATGAGAAGAATTAGGCAATGTGGCCTTATTGAATCCAGCTGAATTTTTGTTTGTGTGGACATTGAAAGACATAGAGTCTGGATTAAAATGAGAGAGGGACTGGACTTGTCTCTGCTTCTCATAATTGAGGACCATATTGTAGACATTGTCAAGGGTAGGAGGAGGCTGCATCATCAGTAGGTTACTCCTTACCCCCATGTATGCTTCATTAAGGCCCATAAGGAACTGAAATACCTTATTCTCATCATCTTCCTGTATGATGCCATTTCTGGCAGGACAAATGCATCTTTGTCCATGGTTTGCACACATTGTTCCTAATTCACCCCACAGTCCTTTAAGTTTGTTAAAATATGAGGCTACATCTAGAGATCCTTGAGAAGTATGAGAAAGTTCTCTTTTTAGTTCAAAAATTTTGGTTCTGTTAGCAGTACCATATCTAGCTGCGAGCTGTGCCCATATGCTCTGTGCAGTATCAGAATACTGCACACTCTCAGCTATCTAAGGGGATAAGGAAGCAGTCAACCAGGATATAACCATATTATTACATCTGTCCCATAACTTTTTTTCAGAGTCTGGGACATGTACCATCAACAAAGCCAATTTTATTTTTAGCAGACAACGCTACAATCATTTTCCTTCTCCAACCCCCATAACCACTACCCGAGAAGGGAGTGGACACAAGAGAAACACTAGGAACATCAGAGGAGTAAATAAATAAGGGACTGGTAGGATCAACAGGAGTTGTATTAGTACTCATGTTAGCAGTCGTGAAGAACAATGAGTTCAAAGTCAAAATATAATCTCTGTAAGTATTTTGAAAAACTAAAGTTGTATCAAAAACTTCATGCAAATCATATAGCACCTAAAATAGGAACAGATTTACCCTCCTTCTTCGCGACCGGAGAAGATCGGCCTTCGATTAACAGAAAAATGCCAGTTCCGAATAGCAGAAACCCTAAAATGTGAAGCCTCGCCGAAATTGACTCAAGAACGTCGGAAAACCAACCCAAAACGTCCGAGTAGCGAAGATGCAACCAGTTATCGTGATAAAAGTCTCAGATCAACACCCGATTTAAATTGGAATCATCACTGACCAAATATCTCAGAAACACCCAAAAATTTCCAACGAGATTTCGACTGAGATAACAAAATAAAGGAAAGTATAGTCGGATCATCGTCCTGCTCTGATACCATGAAAACATCAAGAAATCCAGACGAAAACTGAAGAAGAAGATGAAGATGAGTCGGTTAGGTTGAAGCTTCTAGAGAGAGTTTCAGAGAAAGAGAAAGAGCTTCAAAATGAAAATATCCGACTGACCCCCTAATACAAAAAGGGTCGGTGTATATATTACATAAATGGGCCAAATCGGGCCAGAACTAAAACCAAATAGAAAATGGGCTCAAACATATATTCTAGCCCAACTACAAGATATACATGATATACAAGTAATATACATTAAATATACATCAGAAAATCAATGTATGTGTATAGGATTTGAAGCTAAATAATCTTGTAGCTCAACACACACTGTATGTCTTTATTTTTCTCCAGTTCTTGTATTTATATTCTCATGCTAACATATCAATCGGTTCACCATACTTCATTAAAACATTAATGGCGTTAGAATTGGGATAAATTCAAAAATAGCGAGATTTATAAGTGGTCATTCAAAAATAGTCACAATTTTAAAAGTAATCAAAATTTAGCCATTTTTCATGCAAAAATAAATTTGAACGAGAACACTCTTCAAAATCCGAAAAATACTCTAGCATAATATATTGGAGTTTCAGTATGATATATCGGTCTAGCATAATATGCTGGAAGTTTATAAACAGGTGCACCAAACTCCAGTATATTATGCTGGAGTCTCTGTTGCAGGAATATAGTGGATATTTCTCAACGACTTAGCAAACGCTGCCTATTTTTGAATGATCAATCCGAAAACTGGCTAGACCGTACTATTTTAACATTAGAATTGGGACACTTGCATCTCTACCCAATTTTGGGATCACCATTAAACTTATACACACTTTGCACAAAAGTTTACAAGTCTACCTACTTTAGGATCTATTTCATTGGGTCTGAAGTTGAAGGGGAAAAAGGAAATTGGTCTGCAGTGCTATGCACTCAAGGTTAATTAAGTCTAAAGTGCAAAATTACAATAAGATACACTTTAGGACAAATAAGTCTAAAGTTCAACAAATATTTTCATGAATTTAAGGCCAAAATAGGCCGGGGAAAAATTGCACTTAAGATGCACTGAAGCGCAACAAATGTTTTCATGCACTTAATGCCAAATAGGCCTGAAGTGCAACCTATGTTTTCATGCACGTAAGGCAAAAATAGGTATGAATTGCAAATTACTCAGAAACATAAACTTATTCTTCGAATTTCAACTAGCCACCACCCTATTCAACACTTAAATCTAATCCAATTGAGCTCAAATTTGAAACATAACCTTCAAATATCATAAAGAATAAAGCAGCAGCACAAAAAGGAGCGTCACAACAACTCATTGCTATAGAATATCATAAACCACCTTAAAACCTGCTTACAAACACCATAAATATTTATCGCCACCTTTGTTTTTATAGCAGGAAGAAGAAGAGGAAGAAAATGCTTGAAGTCATTTATACTTTGTTTACTATTTAATTATTTTTCTAAAAAGTAGGTACAAGTTAAATGAGGCCGCGCGTAAAATACTTAAGTTAGAATTAAAGACTATAACTAACACAACCTTGTCCCACAACAAATCTCACCATTCAATTAAGGCAACCATCATAATATTTCTATATGTCAACATATTAACTCCTAGATTCAATGTTTATGCTAGTTACATATTTTTTAGTAAAGTTATATCATTTACATGTAAAGGATAAAGACAGTAGTCAAGTTAAAATCTCAGAAAAGATAACTGTATACGGTCAAAATCATATATGCCCAATTTCGTAGACTCAAGAAATTGCTTCGAGAATAAGCTCAAAACGGACCTGGCTCGAGCCCGACGGCAGAGTATAGAACTTAAGGATCGAAGCGTTTAATAAAAGCCAAGGTCCAGTATGACCAACGTCAAGTAAAGCATAATAACAGAATGGCGAGATATTAGCAACCAACCGAAGGTCTCAACGAAAATCTCGGAATAGATCATACCAAGTGGTTATCGGCGCCAATCATGAGATTTATTTCTGTAATTAGAAGTGTAATTTAAATAGGTCTCCCCTACTATGTAAAGGGGGCCTATTCATTTGAAAGGAAAATATTTTTCACTGATAAATAATACACACGTTGCTCTCTGTTTGTTTATTATACTCTATTGTATTGTCCTTGCTACTTGATCTCAAGACTGTTCTGAATCGAGGTCGATATACTGCCACAATATTGGTTTGATTTGTTTTATCGTCTAATTCAACTATTTAATTCTTTGTTTATCAATTGGTATTGGATTAAATCACATATCCTAAATCACAATATAAATTTAATTGTTACTCGGATTCTAGGGTAAACATTTTTGTACCCACCGTGGGGCTAAGGATAATAGTGATTGTTTCAGTGTTGTTTCTGATAACACACGTTATTTTCACACTTGTTCTTGTCAAGAATTTTTGTTCTCAAGTTAAAACATTTCAAACTCACAAAACACAACCGTAAATGGCGATGACGGTCTTGAATTTCACGGGAAAAAAGATAACATAGTTGATCCAGGAGCCGGAGTGCCACCGGCTATTCTCAGGGGAGTGCCGATATTCGATCCAGTCGATATCAGTTCACACATTGCTTTGAATGCGTATTTAAATGTGGACCCCGAAGGGTGTGTGTGCAAGGAATGTCGATCTGGTGGCTAAAAACACAGGGCGTAGAATATGGGGGAGTTAGTCTCGAGGTAATATTCGATATGCTACAGGCTCAACAAACCGTTATTGCTCAGCTTCAGAATCAACATAGAACTCCGAGTGAGTCGAGCTGGAAATCACTCACTGTATCGAGCTAGTGCCGTGAAGGTCGAATGGTAACGGGTCAGGGACTGATCCTACAATTATGAAATTGCTAGAAGATCTCACCAAAAGAATAGAGTCGGGAGAAAATAAAATCGAAGATAATTAATGACAAAAAAGTTGAAACATACAACTCCCGAGTTGATCAGATATGGGGAACACTCCCGATCTTAAAGGGTTTGGATTCAAAAAAGTTTATGCAGAAGCCTTTTCCTCATAGTGCGGATCCTAAGCCCATTCACAAGAATTTATGTATGTCGGATATACCTAAATACAATGGAACCATCGATCCTACTGAACATATCACTTTGTGCACATCTGAGATAAAGGGAAATAACTTAGAAGACGATAAGATCGAGTCCGTTTTGTTAAAAACATTTGGGGAAACTCTATCGAAGGGAGCAATGATTTGGTATCACAACTTTGCACCGAATTTCATCGACTCATTTTCAATGTTAGCATATTCTTTTATGAAGGCACACAATGAGAATAAAAATAAGTTATCCACAAAAATGGTAATTTTGGGAATGATTATTAGATTTTATGATATAAAAATAGGTAATAAATTGGTTTAAAAATCATCAAGAATGCCAAAACCCTTTGTTATGCTTATATATGCATATATACGCTATTTTGGAAGTATCTTGGGTAAAACATTACATAGGGAAAATTGGGTATCAACAGCTGTCTCTCTTTACTCGAGGAGGTTAAAAGAGTTGTCGGGTAAAGACAAGATGGCCAATTTTGTCCGAAAGCAGCGATTGAAAAGAATTTTTGCCGAGCTTTATTTTCGAGCTGCCTACATATCCCTGGTTTTACAGGAATCAGGCCATAAGTAGTTCAAGAACCATTGAAGGAATGTGCCGATGGAGATTCGAAAAGAACGAACGTGATGCTTAGATTCGAAAGGGTGTTTGGAGTCGGATATGCTTGCGGGAAAGTGGAGCGGGATCGCTCCTGCTGAGAAGGTCGTTGGATAGCCGGTGTACTTGCAAGTAAGCAATGTGGCGTATGTTGTGCATAATTTAAAAATAATGCAAGTTCTCGTTGGACCATGAATCCTTGTCTTTGAACGATTAGGATGACGTCCTCAAACTACGATATCCTAGGCCATGAAGAGCATAAATAAAAATTCGCAGGCCATGAAATGATGTTCTCGGGCTATGAAGATGGTGCCTCCGAACTATGACGCCTTTGAATAAGTTGGCGATCTTCCAGCCCATGAGAAGGTCGCAATCTTTCAGCCGATGAATACAAAGGATGGTGATTATTCAGCCAAAGTGAGAATTTAAATACAGGTGGAGATATTGCAGCCGAGCAGGATGGGGACAACGCTTAGTCTCGAAAGGAAGATAAGTAGCCTTATGCAGGATGGAGGTAGAGCTTAACCTCGGAAGGCAGATAAGTAGCCTTATGCAAAATGCAGATGGAGACAATGCTCAGTCTCGAAAGTCAGATAAGTAGCCTTATGCAAGATGCAGATGGAGACAATGCTTAGTCTTGAAAGACATATAAGTAGCCTAATGAAAGATGGAGGTAGAGCTTTACCTCAGAAGGAAGATAAGTAGCCTTATGCAAGATGCAGATGGAGACAATGCTTAGTCACAAAAGGCAGATAAGTAGCCTTATGCAGTATGGAGGTAGAGCTTAACCTCAGAAGGCAGATAATTAGCCTTATGCAAGATAGAGGTAGAGCTTAACCTCGGAAGGCAGATAAGTAGCCTTATGCAAGATGCGGATGGAGACAATGCTTACTCTCAAAAGGCATATAAGTAGCCTTATGCAGGATGGAGGTAGAGCTTAACCTCAGAAGTGAGATAAGTAGCCTTATGCAAAATGCAGATGGAGACAATGCGTAGTCTTGAAAGACAGATAAGTAGCCTTTTGCAGATGGAGGTAGAGCTTAACCTTCGAAGGCGCGTGGGAGCACTAGATGGTGAGTGTAGGTCGTCCATGGTTAGATTAGCCATGGATTCCGGTGATTTGAGGTCGAAGAGGGGTAGGCGGCCATTAGGGTTTTAGGTTGGTGAGAGCGTTTGAGAGAGACGAGTGATTAGAGGCGGCGGTCTTTGAGAGAATGGGGAGGGTTTGGGGGGTCGTTTAGAATTAAAAATGGTAAAGGGGGTCCTGGGCCGTTGATCAAAATAATCAATGACTCAGATTAAAGGGGACAGATGCTGGTTCGGGTGATTGGGTGTTGGGTCGGGTAGATTAAGAAATTAGGTTAGTGAATTGGGTTCAGTTTGGGGGCTGAGATTCCGCTCAATTTCGGTTAAAATTGAAAATGCAAAAGGGCTAACTATTAAATTGTCACTTTTCCCTTGTTTAATTTATAAAAAATAGCAAAATAATTTTTGAAAATAAATCAAATGTGCTAAAATAGTTATAATACATAATTATCAAATTAAAAATACTGGAGTCAATTTTATAAATATAATTATAATTAAATCTTAAAAGAGGCTAATATTGCAATTATGTGCAATTTAGTTTTGAAATATTAAATAAATTTGTCAAAATATTCAAAAATCATGTTAGCCATATTTTGGTGTAAATATGAGAATAAAATAAGTTATCCACCAAAATAATAATTTTGGAAATAATAATTGGATTTTATGATATAAAAATAGGCAATAAATTGGTTTAAGAATCATTAAGAACTCCAAAACCTTTTGGTGTGCTTATATATATGCACATATACACTATTTTGAAAGTATTTTGGATAAAAATTACATAGGAAAAAAATGGGTATCAACACTCCACCAGCTCGCCCTTCTGTTAGGCCTGCAAAGTCAAAATGATAATCGCCAAGTTAAATAAATACGTAACGAATTCCCAAAAAGTTACATTACCTTCTCGATGAGCTCAGTCTGTTCTTGATGAGCCCTCATCACTTCAACTCGTAAGTCCCTAATCTCCTTCTCTTTTTTAACGTAGAGGAGTTTGTGGCCATCTTTCTCCTTCATGAGCTTTTTGAGTTCGACCTCACATTGGGTCAACATGGCTTGGTATTTGGAAAACGCTTCTCGATGGAGTGTCATGGCCTTTACACAAAGGAAAAAATTTGGACTTGGAAATGAGAATAAAACACAAGCATAATTATCTAGGCAGAAACTTACTTGTTTAAGAAGCCGCTTGGCCTCGTCAAAAATGAACGAAGCATCCAGGTAGGGACCATCTTTGACCCCCTTGCGAAACATCCCTAGCAAATATCATTCCCTTCATGGGCCGTCCCTATGTCGGGAGTCTTCATAGCCCGAGCATCTCGGAACTTTCCTTCGGAGATGTCGGGCCAGACGATGATTCATCTATATTAATTATCCCAAGTGAGTCACTTTGGACATTCTCTTCTCTTTGAGGGGCCTCGAAATTAGACCTTTTAGGTATATCGCTAGTTGTTCTTCACGGCGGGGTGCGCTTTTATCGCCAGATGGCTCGGGGACTCTGCTCGGACTTTCCTCCGAGATTTATCTGGTTCGATATTGAACCGCATAAACCGCTACCGATCAACGACCTTTGAAGCTTCAGTGTTTCCCCTCTTACGAGCTACCAGCAAGCAGTCGACGCCCTCTCCTTCTTCCTCCTCCTCCCAAAGTTGTTGAACCACGTCAGTAGATAGGGCTGCAGGGTCAACCCTCAAATTTTGAACCCTACTTTTCCTGGGTTTTGTGGTATTTGGAGAGGAGGCCCTTTTCCTCTTGTTCTCTTTGGTTGGCCTCGGGAGCTCCTCTTTACCAGGTGGAGGAGGCCTCATAACAACATTGTCTCCAAGGCCTGCATGAGGATAAACTAAGTATTTTACAGAGAATCATCAACATGATTAAAAAAAGGAACTCACCGCGGTTTTTAGCTTCCCACCGACCTTTGGTCAAATCACACCAACAATGCTCAGCATGTGAAGAAGTAGAGGCCAATTTTCGAACCCAACCTTCAAGGCCCGGAATCACACCAGGAAACCAAGGGGAAGTTGCACCATGAAAAAGAAATTAGATCGAAGAAGAAAAAGAAAGAAAAATAGTGAACATCATTGATAGAGTTGTATTTACATTTCATGTTCCATTCCTCTGAAATGGCAGTCTTTCGGCAGGGATTAGGTCGAAGGTCTTGATTCAAACGAACCGGGCCATCCATCCTCGATCCTTGTCTTCATTAATGCTCGAAAATAATCCCTTCGTGGACCGATGCTGGAGCTTTATCAACCCACCTCGATAAAGGCGAGGGACTGTATAACCTGATCAGATGGTCGAGGGTAAAAGACATCCCCTTGACCTTGCTCGAAAAACATCTGAGCAAAATGACAATGCGACAGAAAGAGGGGTAGATCTGGTCAAAGGTCACCCGATATTAGCGATAGAAATCGAGTATGATCGGATCTACGAGACCCACTATGAAAGGATAAGCATACATACTTAAGTACCCTTTCATATGGGTAGTGATGTCCTCATCAGGAAAATGAATCACCACCTTTTTGTTTTCCCAATTGCAGTCCTCTTTCACCCGTTCGAGACCTTCTTTAGATATCGAGCAGATCTATCGGTACATAGGCTCACACCGGCCTGGAAAGGCCTTTCGACTTTAAAATCGGAAAACAGCTCGCATGGACCAGGAACACACTCCTCGATGTGAGGCTCCACCTGCCGGGTGCAATGGGGATGACTTTTCTTTCTGAGGGACAATTTAAATATTTTAGCCATCACTGTTGTGGAATTCAAGAAAGGAGAAGAAGTTGATGTTATGACAAACAAAAATTGAAGACGATGATGGACATAAAGAAAATTGAGAAGCTTGTAGAGATTTGGGAAAAGGTTTTGGAAGTAAAGATTGAGAAATTGATCTGTTTATAGTGTCAACTTCAACGGTTTGAGGAAACTAGTGGCCGACCATCAACCACTGTTAATTAATTGCTTTGGGAACTATGCTGATGCGAACGTTCAGTCACTTCTCTCGCTAACATCATAGAATTGACATCATGATCGAGGTGTCGTAGAATCGATGATCAAATCGTTTCTTATCATTTCACTCTAAGATATGGGACTATCTGTATACGGTCGAAATCAGGTATGCTTAATTTCGTAGGCTCGAGGAGTTTCTTCGAGAATAAGCTCAAACAGACCTGGCTCAAGCCCGAGGGCGGAGTATAGAACTTAAGGATCGAAGTTCTCGATGAAAACCAAGGCCGAGTATGACCAACCTCGAGTAAAGCATAATAACGAAACGACGAGATATTAGCAACTAACCGAAGGTCTCGGCGAGAATCTCGGAATAGATCATACCAAGACATCAGTGCCAATCACGGAATTTATTTCCATAATGAGAAGTGTACCTTTAATAGGACTCCCCTATTATATAAAGGAGAGTCCATTCATTTGTAAGGGACACATTTTTCACTGATAAATAATATACACGTTGCTCTTTGTTTACTCATTATTCTCTATTGTTCTTTATTGTCCTTGCTGCTTGATCTTGAGACTGCTCCGAATCGAGGTCGATATACTGCCACAACACTGGGTTGATTTGTTTTGTCGTCTAATTCATCTATTTTATCAATTGATATTGGATTAAATTACATTTATTTGAAATTATAATATAAATTTAGTTATTACTGGGATTCTAGAGTAAACAACAACTGAGAAATTTTCAAAATAAAATAATGATAAGGCGGGGACAGCTTTGACCGTGGGATGGTATATCCTTATTCCCTCCTATCTGCTACTAAAAAAGTTTAGTAAATAGTATTCCCAGCGCAATGTTCAATCCTGTAGTTTAGCTTCGGCGTAGCATCATCCATCCACCTTGACAATCTTCTTTTTGAATCATAACCGTCAATTTCATACTATCAAGTGATGTAGTGCAGTGGATGAGGCTGCTTCTCTCTTAACCAAAGTTTTCGAGTTTAAGCCTTGGGTATGAAAAAATCCTTGGTAGGGAGCGTTAACCCCCCAATGAAACCTTACCCGACACGAATTCGAATATAGTCAGACTCCAATGCGGGTACCAGATACCGGATAATTATATCCAACCAAAAAAAACCCTCAATTCCACCACCCCAATTATCTATTTTATTTTTATAAACGTGAATATTTATATTAATACTAGCATTATACAAAGTTATTACATGTAAAAGTTTGACCGCTTATTTATTTCCTTGAGTTTCAATTTATGAAATAACGTTTGACTGAGCATGATGTTTATAAAGATTGCCAAAATTTATGATCTTCAATAGGTTAGTATTTGAATGTTATGAGGCTTTTGAAATTTATAATTTTAAATATATTATAATATTTATGTAGTCATAAAAATTTATCATCAATGCTAAAATGAAAAATTTAAGTTAGATTGCATTCAAAGTTATAAACTTGTCATTTCTTTTGATACAGCTAAAATAAAGTATTGTCATTTGAAAGACGAAATGGTATTTTTTTTTCTCAAACCCAAATTACTACTCTGTTTTTGACATGATAGAAGCATTCTTCTCAGGAAAATGAGTCATTTTTTGTGTTTATTGTTAGAAAATATTTTTGGAGGGAAAAATAACTTTTTGACTTATTGATGGAAGTCACTTTTGTACAATAATCTTAACTTGCAACTCCATATGCAACTAACGCTAATGCATTAATTAATCTTTAATGCTAAAAAGTTTCAAGAAAAAGCTTTCTGATTTGTTATATATTATTAATTTTTAATATTAAATTAATTTCAGAAATTATTCTGATATTTATTTATTCCTCAAACCAAACACATTAACATGAAAATACTCCAAAAACTTTTTAAAGAAAAAAGGATATTAGCTTTCAGTCTTAAAAAATAGTACTACTATATCTTAGCAGCCTTTACTTTATCTTTCCCTTCCTCTCTTGTTCGCCATGTGAGCTCTTAGCTCGAAACTGCTGCAATATTTTCAACCAAAATTAAACACGTGCGAGAAACAGCCGCAGCCAGGGAATGTGTAATCACGCGCCGTAAGATGCACGTTTGGAATGTTTCACCCTAATTCGGTCTTTAACAAGTGTCTGAGACGCTGAGGTATGTAAAAAGCCAAGTTGGCGATAGCAATATTTCGATAACAACCAATAGCAACTTCAGCCCCCAAAATCCAACATAGCAACAAAATCTAACGTTCCTCCTCACCATAACATCATCACCACAAACTTTCTTCCCTCCTCCTCATCCTCCTTCACGCGCTGCCGTACTCCGCCGCCGTTCATGGGTGCAGTAGGACCTGTAAGCCCAGCTCCTACATACTTTTTTCCTGCAAAATATCCATTTTCTTTGGTGGTTAAAAGTGAAACTAAATCTTTTTCTGTTTTCGTTTTTATTGTTAGGTAGTTGAAGAAGAAAATGGAGAAAAGGAGACTAAAATACGAGGAGAAGAAGAAGAGAGAGATGTTGAGAAAGGTGAAATGGGTAGTCAACAAAGGGGATTTCAGACGCAGCCTCCACCTCCGTACCAACAACCACCCCCACCAGCAACAGGCATTGATAATTTTAACATGTCGAGAATGCAAAGATTGAGTGCTACAAATCCGCTTAGGCTTGTAATGAATGCAGGAACTAGAGTTGCTTCTCCTTCTCCTCCTCCTCCTTATCATCACGCTCCGCCACCTGCAGCTCATCATCAGCACCGTTCTTTTCCGATTCCTTTTCAGCACCGCCCTTCTCCGCCGGCTCAGGCTCCGCCTCCGTCTCAGCACCGCCCTTCTCCGGTGCCTTCTCAGACTCGCTCCACCCCTACCACTACCCCTCAAGTATGTCGTCTCTAAGCTACAACCGGAGTTACCTTTTTCCTTCTTTATTTTTCTTTTTTGGAGAAAAGGTCCAAATTACTTTTCTGCTATACAAAAAGGTCTTAATTTTATCGTCCATTATACCTTGAGGCCCTTGATACCGTTGACATTAGCAAATCATCTCGATTGCCCTTGACTTTGACGGAGCTCTAAGTGCCTGTCAAAATACTTGGGGAAAAAGGTCGAAACTTAATCCATATGTTTGACCATGGTTAAAATTATCTTCCATTATACGAGGATTAGGGTCCATGTTGGAGCTCCATGACGCTCAAGTATAAATACAAGACATATGTTAGTGGCATACCAAAGTATAACGGACCATAAAATTAAGATATTTTAAATAGCAGAGTATTTCTTTTTAACCCTTTATCCTGTTTTTCATTTCAATATAATTGATAAAATCTGAACATTTTTTTTTGGGTCCGACCAGCAACCTTCAGTAATAACACTGAATTCAAGATCCTACACGAACAAGTTTTCACTTTTTATCTTCCTCCTACACATGGTTGCGGCAATTGGACTAGTTGGTTTTCTTCTATTCAAAGGGGTACAAGGCCTACTAGAAGCAGGGGAAGCACAAAGAAAGGAAAAAAGGCTACTAAAGTATTTTTTGCCACAAGTAGAAGCAGCTGCTCTACTTAGCATAACACTAGCATTTATATGGCAAAAGGCAATGAGAGTGTGGCCTACATTCATGATTCATTTCATACTCTGGGGTTCCTTTATTCTCACATTATCAGCTGGAATCCTATTGATTTGCTTCCAAAAACCTGCAACTGATGGTGTTGGAGTTGTGTTTATTATGTTTGCAATTGGCAATGGATTATACTCATGTTGGGTGACACCAAGAATCAAGTTTTGTACAAAGATTTTAATCAAAGCCCTTGAACCTGTACCAAAATTCGGTGATTTAAACCGGCCAACTTACATAACACTTTTTGTTGGATTCTTGTGGATGTCAATGTGGATTTTGGCTGTGATTGGAGCTATAAATTTCTACTTTCCACCATTGATTATTATTTTATTGGTTCTGAGCATGGCTTGGATTACTGAGGTAATGAGGAATGTGGTGAATTTGACAGTGAGTAGAGTGATTGCTCTGTATTATCTAAGAGGGATGCAATCTAGCACTCAGTTTTGTTTTCAGAGGGCATTGTCTGTGAATCTTGGGAGTGCAAGCCTTGGTTCTTTATTTGTACCTGCAATTGAAGCGCTGAGGATTGTGGCTCGTGGGCTGAATTTGCTAGAGGGTGAAGATGAGTTCATGTTTTGTTGTGCTCATTGTGGATTGAAAATCATGGATTCTATCTTTAAGCGTGGCAATGGCTGGGCCTACGTTCAGGTACTTTTCATTCAAATTATACAATAATATTTAATTTTTTTTGTTGTTATTAGTAAAATAAAATAAATTATTATTAAAATGAAGGTTTGTTTCCTAATAAATTTGACAGTAATAGGAGGTTTTTAGGACTTAATGGTGATACTATTATCTTTATATAACGTTAAGGAAAAAAATTTGTGTTTCTATTTAATGAATTTATCATGATATTATATCCAATTTATAAAGAACAATAAAGTAGCTTCATTGACTAATTTAATTGCCTGGATTTATTAGCCTTTTGACTTTTGAGTGCAATTTTCAGATTTTTACTATATTTATCTACTCTGCTTGGGTTGACTGGTATTTAGAAAGTAGTAACTACCCTAAAATGTAGAACTTTTTTGTCTGCTCTAGGGATTTCAAAATGATAATTTGCTAGGAGTTTCTAGGATTTACATTGGCATTGGATGTTGACGTTATTTTATGGATTAATCTTCCTTAAAACATCGATGTCCATTTGGTTAAGTGCATCTCCAACAACGCCTCTATTTTTCGCATTATTTTCCACTTTAAAATGGTGCAACATCAAATCTACTCCAATAATTACATTTTTTTTACATTGGATTTTCTCTCTCTTCTATATATTATATTATTATCTTCTACTCCAACCACTTTATTTATCTCTCTTATCTTCTATTTACTTTACACCAACTGAATAACATATTATTAAATCAAATATAGAGTAATGAGTAGAATTGTACCAAATTTGGTGCAACACTATTTATACTCTATAATAATGCAACAAATGAAGTATTATTGGAGCCATTTTACTCTATTTCTTGCACCAAATATAAATTTGGTGCAAAAAATAGAATGTCGTTGGAGATGGCCTAAGTAATATGTGGACAGTTTTTCCATCATACTCAGAGTAACAATAAATTGTTTTGGGTCATTCTCAGTTTATAACGTAATACGGTATGTGACTGAATTGAGATGTCAGCAGTTTCCTTAAGATACTTTTTTCAAATATTCAGAAAAAAACATATAAAACTCACTCCAACTTGCACCGTTTTGCAACCATATTTAGTTGTGGACTCTTTAATACATCGAATTCGTGCTTATTCGGAAGTTTGTCACTAAGGATTGTCCATCACACAATAATTCAAATAAAGAAAATAAGTTGTTTAATTAAATTGAAGTTGACTAAGCACGCTGATGAATTATCAATTTATCGCAACCTTCTTCCTTTATTCAATCTTGGATCGGCAAATTTGCATATGCAATTGTTGTTTAATCAAGATAAGAGGGGTTGCTCTGATGGTAAGCAACCCCCATTTTCAACCGAGAGGTTGTGAATTCGAGTCTCCCCAAGAGCAATGTGGGAAGCTCTTGGAGGGAAGTATGTCGATGGTCTATTTGGAAACAGCCTTTCTACCAAGGGTAGGGGTAAGGTATGCGTACACACTACCCTCCCCAAACCCCACTAAGTGGGATTATACTGGGTTATTGTTGTTGTTGTTATTGTTGTTGTTGTTGTTTAATTAAATGTTAAGTTGATTGGAAATTTGAAAATATTTTTCACAGATTGCTACATATGGAAAAAGTTTTGTGAAGGCATCACAAGACACATGGGAGTTGTTTGAAAAGAGGGAAATGGAGACAATAGTAGATTCGGACATGACCAGTGCCATTTGCTTTCTGACCGGAGTTTGTAGCGGTTCCATTTGTGTCATTGTTGTTTCTGCTTGGACTGCCACCGTCTACCCTAATTTCATCGCCACCTTGTCCCTCCTCTCTGCCTACATCGGTTACCTTCTGGTCAGTTCTTTTTCTCTTATAGTAACAAAGAAAAACTTAATTTTCCCTCTTAATTGTTTGTTTTATACTTGTGCTTAAATATTAAATTAATTGACATATATTTGGTGGTTTGGTGTCAGACAAGGATTGCCATGGCTTTACCGCACGCTTGTGTAAGTAGTTACTACGTATGTTATGCTGAGAATCCCGATAACAGATGTTTTGACAAGTCGATAATTCAAGATCGACTAAACTTAATGAAGTCTGATCGCGACGTGATTGTGCCAACGCCTAGATCAGTTCCTGCTCGATTTGCACGGTAGCTCAATTATCATACCATGCAGATGTACATAATCTCTTTTTCAAGATTAACCATTGTTAGATCAATTTATAAGTACCATAGGAATGATGATGTGAAATAACCATCAGGATTGGATTCTTATGAAAAAAGAAAGGGGAGTGCCCACTCAGATTTCCCAACAAGGCGGCCACGAGTAGGTGTCTTATGGTCCTGTCTTTTGTATTTATTTAATAATTGATAAGTATATACTATTGTGGTTGGTCCCACCACTATTATATTGTCAACATCTTAGTTAGGTAAACCTTATGTTATTTAATTAGATTTCATTGTTTACGTAATCATGTAAATTTAGAACTAATTATTTTCGTTTTTCAAATTTTAATCATTTCTCTTTTCTTTTTTTCTGTTGCTTGGTTGGTGGAACCATATAGAGGATATATAATCAATGGAAAATCACCTTCGGTTGTTCTAGTTGCATATTATTTATTTATTGATTTATTTGCATGACCAGATATGTGACAAATTCATATGATTCTCTGTTATCAACTATAATACCAAAGTAGGCAATACAAGTTTCAAATTTACTAGGAGTAGTTTTTGTTGTTGAGTAAAAAAAGTGCACACTTTTTTAGGATCAACTACCTCAATGCGATTTCAATAAAAGTAGTTCATAATGTTTGTTTAGTATCCCGAACTAAACTTGGCATGTGAAGAAAAGCTGGTTGAAAAGATACAGCACCAAAATAGATATAATATGCAATGGTGGTATTAGCTTATATATCTTTGTTTGATTTGCTGCTGAACAAAAATAAGTTCGTTAATCTAGAAAACAGGAAATAATTTTTTGTGGGAATAAAATTAAAATTGCTTTAATCAAAATAGAACAGCCTTTTTTTTTTGGATTGCACCCGTAAGCTGTCCATTATACATACCAGATTTCAAGACATGACACCACAACAACAACAACAACTACCCAGTATACTCCCATCAGGTGGGGTCTGGGGAGGGTAATATGTAGACAAGCCTTACCCCTACCCAAAAGGGCAGAGAGGCTGTTTCCAATCGACCCCTGGCTCATAGGATAAAAGGAAAAACAGCAGTAAAACAAAAACAAGGACAAAAACAAAAACAATAGAGCATTAGTAACTCCAGCAGAAATAGCGTAGATAGCGTAAATAATTATCTAAACATACAAAACATAAATACAATCGCATGCAATAATATCATACAATAACTACCATAACTAACAACCATAGGGGGACATAAGCTAAAACACAAATCATCTATGGGTAACCCTGCTGACCCACACCTAACCCCGGATGAGGAGTACGAAAAACTCTAGGAGCCCCTATACTACAACCCTGATTCTAGGCCTCTAGACTTTCCTATCAAGGGTCATGTCCTCGGAAACCTGCATTCTAGTCATGTCCTGCCTAATCACCTCTCCCCAATACTTCTTAGCCCTCCCTCTGCCTCTACGACCGCCAACAATCTCCAGCCGCTCGCAGCTCCTCACCGGGGCATCGGGACTTCTCCTCCGCACATGCCCGAACCACCTCAGCCTCGCTTCTCGCATCTTCTCATCCACAGGGGCCACCCCCACCTTCTCTCGAATAACTTCATTCTTAATCTTATCTAGCCTGGTGAGACCGCACATCCACCTATGCATCCTCATCTTCGCAACCTTCATTCTCTGAACATGAGAGTTCTTCACGGGCCAGCACTCCGCCCCATACAACATCGCAGGTCTAACCACGACTCTATAGAATTTCCCCTTGAGTTTGTGTGGAACTTTCTTGTCACACAGGACTCCTGATGCAAGCCTCCACTTTGACCACCCCGCTCCTATACGATGAGTGACGTCCCTGTTAATCTCTCCGTCCCCCTGAATCACAGACCTAAGATATCGGACACTGTCCCTCTTGGCGATGGCCTGAGAACCAATCATCACGTCCCTGCCTACTTCGCTCGGCTCGACGCTAAACTTGCACTCCAGGTACTCTGTCTTAGATCTGCTTATTTTGAAACCTTTAGACTCGAGAGTCTGTCTCCATACCTCTAACCTTTCAATAACAGCGACCCTCGTCTCATCTATCAATACTATGTCATCAGCAAATAGCATACACCAAGGCACATCCCCTTCAATATGTCGTGTTAGAGCATCTATCACTAAGGCAAACAAGAGGGGGCTCAGCGGCGATCCTTGATGGAGCCCCATAACCACTGGAAAATGGTCTGATTCGCCACCCACCGTCCTAACCCTAGTATTAGCTCCATTGTACATGTCCTTGATTACTCTGATGTAGGCTTCCGGCACGCTCTTCGCCTCCAAGCACCTCCATAGCACCTCCCTTGGGACCTTGTCATACGCCTTCTCCAAGTCGATAAGCACCATGTGTAGGTCCTTCTTCTTATCCCTGAATTGCTCCGCCAGCCGCCTGACAAGGTGGATAGCCTCTGTAGTGGAGCGGCCCGGCATGAAACCGAACTGGTTCCCAGATATAGATGTCACCTCCCTCGCCCGCGCCTCAATCACCCTCTCCCAAACCTTCATCGTGTGACTTATTAATTTGATACCCCTATAGTTGTTGCAGCACTGGATGTCCCCTTTGTTCTTGTACAAGGGCACCACTGTACTCCACCTCCACTCATCTGGCATCCTTCTGGTCCTGAAGATCGCATTGAACAACCTGGAGAGCCACTCCCCTCCTGACTTACCCATGCACTTCCATAACTCTACCGGGATCTCGTCAGGCCCGGTCGCTCGACCCCTACTCATCCTACGCAAAGCCCCCATGACCTCCTCCACCCTAATGCGCCTGTAGTACCCAAGGTCTCTATATTGCTCTGAATGCCCCAGCTCCCCTAGCTCTATGTTACTATCCCCCTCTTCGTTAAGTAAGTCCCGAAAGTACGCCTGCCACCTCTATTTGATTTGAGATTCCCCCATCAGAACTCTACCATCCTCGCCCTTGATACACCTAACTTGGTCTAGATCACGTGCCTTTCTTTCCCTTGCTTTAGCTAACCAGAATAACTTCTTATCCCCGCCTCTCTCCCCTAGTTCCTCGTACATGCGACCGAACGCCGCGTTTTTAGCTTCCGTGACTGCCATCTTTGCTTCTTTCCTCGCCACCTTGTAGATCACCTTGTTCGCTCTCCGTTCTTCCTCGCTTGTGCTGCCTGCCAACCTAGCGAACGCCGCCTTCTTCACCTCCACTTTTCCTTTGACTACATCGTTCCACCACCAATCACCCTGATGTCTGCCTGAATATCCCTTGGCTACCCCGAGCACGTCCCGTGGTACCCCCCTAACCAAGTTCACCGTCACTGTCCACATAGCGTCCGCTTCCCCAGAACTTCTCCAAGCTCCGCCCTCAACTAACCTCCTTTCCAACTCCTGTGCTTTCTCCTTAGTCAAAGCACCCCATCTAATCCGCGGTTGTCCCCGAGCGGCCCTCCTCTTCCTCTTCACCCAGAGACCGACATCCATCACTAGGAGTCTATGAAGAGTTGAAAGAGACTCTCCTGGAATAACCTTGCAGTCCTTGCACATACCCCTATCGCTCCTTCTGATGAGGATGTAATCAATCTGAGTCCTCGCCACCGAACTCTTGAAGGTGACCAAATGCTCCTCCCTCTTCTGAAATGTCGAGTTCGCAATCAGAAGCTCGGAAGCTCTGGCGAAATCAAGCAGCGAAGTGCCTCCTCCGTTCCTAACCCATAAGCCGAAGCCACCGTGCACCTCATCATAGCCACCAGCATCAGCCCCAATATGACCATTAAAGTCCCCTCCAATAACGAACTTCTCAGATTGGGGAATACTACTCACCAGATCATCCAAGTCCTCCCAAAAGCGCCTCTTAACCTCCCCGTCTAAGCCCGCTTGCGGCGCGTAAGCGCTAATGACGCTGAGGACGCAACCCCCAATAACCAGCTTAATAGACATTAACCTATCATTCACTCGCCTAACCTCGACCACGGACTCCCTTAGGTCCCTATCTTCCAAGATGCCCACTCCGTTCTTACCTCTCACGACCCTAGAATACCACAGCTTAAACCCATCTACATTCCTCGCCTTCGACCCTTTCCACCTAGTCTCCTGGACACACACCATGTTAACCCTCTTCCTCTGAAGAACCTTCGCCAACTCTATGGACTTACCCGTCAGAGTGCCTATGTTCCATGACCCAATCCTTAATCTATGGGCGTCCGCTGCCCTCTTCCCACCCTTACCTCCCGCCCTACCCGCATGGCCACCCCCTGCTCCCCTACTCACTCTCGCCCCCACCCCCACCCCCTGAGGACATGACCTTACGCGTGCCGAGAAGTGCATTGTTGGAACTGGGTTGGAACTTAAGACCATAAGCTCTAGATTTGGAGGTTTCCGCTATAGCCGAACACTCATCCCCCGTTGCGGCCACTATCCCTCCAACCGACTTTGGGGAACAGTGGCGCACACACGCACTATAACGAAATACGCAGAAAGGTACAAACTAGATAGCAACAGAATAGACCTCACTCGAAATGCTAGCTAAAGTATGTAAAAAGGTGCACAAAGTAAACAAGAGAGCGGGAGGTACCAACTCCCGGTGGAAAAACCTGAAAGTATGCTTTGATGCGCCCAAGTTTTCCTGAAGCTTCGTGTAGTTCTATTGCGTCCTGCCGCGAGTCTGGACGGGAGTCACCGGGAGTACTGTGGCTTGCCGGAAATCTTCGCCGGTAAAATAGTCACCTGTCCAAGAAAACAGAACACACCCACACACACCCACAAAAAAGCAGAGTAGAGAATAGAAAGAAAAGAGCAGGAGTTGCCGGAAATAATCAAGAATAATGATTCAAATGTTCAAATATTAAAAAACAGCCAAAGCAATAAATCAGTTTCAGGGAACAAAAAATTTCAGCTAAAATAGTAGATTTCGATACATTGTGTGTCTAAAGGAGGAAAAAGCTAACGAGATTCAAGTAAATCTATGTTTAACTTAGAATTCGAGTAATAATTAAATTTGTCTTGTAATTTTAAGAATATATAATTTAATTTAATGTTAATTGATAAATAAGGAATTAAATAGATAAATTAACGAATAAAATAGATCAAACCAGTGTAAGCTAAATCTCGACCCCGATCTGTGATAATCTCGAGGTATGATAATGAGAATAGTAAATGATAAAACAACTATGATGAATAGTAAGTGAAATAACAAGAGAATAGTGTGCGTATATTTTCTTATCAGTGAACAATGGGTGCTACAAATGAATAGAATCCCCTTTATACAATAGGGGAGTCCTAGATAAGGTAAGGATATCGGCTTCGACCATCGAAAGAAACTTCAACCGTGAACTCGACGTCCTGGTTTTCCTATGTGGTATTATTTTTTCATCGAAGAATCAAATTGGATAGCTCCGATTTTCATCGTATACAATTTGTGTGTACATATTATAGTGAACGAAGGTAAAGTCATTTTTAGAGATATTAATCACCACTTAAAGAAAATTCAGATAAGTATAACCGTAAGTACTAATATTCATAGAAAAATAATAAAGTCGAACTTCAAAATTTTATGTTCTTGCAATCTCAATCTTAAGTATATGCTGGACTGCAGTGTCATATACAACAATAAACCGTTGTCTCAAACTCAATTGGACAGAAGTGAGAAAAAGAGAGAAGAATTGTTGTTAAAGAAGACAAAGCTTTGTTAACCAAAAAGTTGGGTATAGTGTTTTCGTGACTCACCGAGCAAGCTTTTCCTATTTTATTTGTTGATATGGTTATATATTAAAGTACTTTGTTTAGGCTTTAAACGGATAAGGTCACACTACTCACTACTGTTGCTTGTAGGGCCTAAACTTTATCCTCATCCTCACACTTTTTGCCGTGTTTATAATAATTAGTTTTTCTGAACATTGCACGTGTATGTCGTGCGTTGCATATTTATGCCGTGTTATGTTGTATATGATTTTGTAAAATAAGATCAATATTATAAAAAACTTAAGTAAATGAGTACATATAAAAGTATAAATTAAAATTTATATGATTGATTAACGCGTGATGATTTATATATATATATATATATAAAAGAAGGAAAACAAAAGCTGACTTGGCACATCTCTTAGACTAGGATTGCTATTTATCTTTTTTCTCATTTTTTGATATTTTCCACTTATTTCCCATTTTTCTTTTGTTAAGTACAAATCTTTCGGTTAAAATATATCTCTCAGCCGTTTTGTTTTTATAAAATAAATTTGTCCAAATGCATTTAATGCATTAGTTCTTTTCTCTTTGTCAAATAATTAATACCGGGATAACAACGTTTATTACTTTTATTTCATAAGCTCAAAGGTTTGTAACTGCACATTAAATATCTGTGTAAATAACCAATTGTAACTGAAATGAAACCTAAATGGCTATAAAGGGATGCTATCATGAGGAAAAGTAATTTTTGTTGATGAGCCCGTTAATAGTTTTGAGAAAATGAGTAAGCCGAGGGAATTAAGGCGTTTGTATCTATTTGATTGAAATTTTACAGAGAAAGTTCCTAACGAATGGACTATGAATTCCATGTACGTATTTTGTTATCAGGTATGCTGCCTAGGTTTTCTTACATTCCAACACTTAATATTATTTCTTATATTTCCTTTCTGCATGTGCTTTTTATCTTTTATAAGAGGTGGACATTACACTTTGAATAGTTGCTAGAGTACACTAACTTAACCAGCAGACAATTCTTCTTCATTTGTAACTTTTTCACTTTTCTAGCGTATGGGAGAGGGAAAGTGAAGGCAAAATCAATCAACCATATTTGCTTCACTAATACAGAACCATGGCTGGAGAAACTGCAAACAAGAACCCGTAAGTGACTTCATTTCTCATGGATGAAATGTTTCTTTGTTTATATATTTAGTTTACATGTATTTGATAGAGATATGACTTCATCAAATTCCTTTATTGCCTTCATTCGTACTTAACAAGTGATCTTTTAATTTTTATTTTTCGTTATATAGAAATCCCTTATAAATTGTATTTTTCCCTTTACTTTTTTCCTTACTAAATTATATCTTTACTTCTTCTATTCAAATCGTAAGTGGTCAGGAAACTATTTTCTCATGGCTTGATCAAATTCTTCTATCGTCTATGTTTGTATTTTAATAAGTATATCTTTTGCATTTCTCATAGTATAGGAACATGGACTTCGAGAGGGAGAGAGAAATAGACCACCTATTTTTTCCGCGAAATATATTTCAGCAGGACCGATGGTGGAAGGAATGTTGAAGATAGGAAATAAAATTGGGGTAAGTTGTTTTGAGATGAGTGTAGAAATTTATACATGGATCAAACAATATTAACTGAAGAAGAGAAAGTATGATCTGCTGAAGGAAATGCAGAATTAACAAGAGAAGAGACAAGGAAAAAACTGAAGAGGTAGAAGAAGAGAAGGAGAGAAAAATTCACTCAATCAGAAATGAGAAAAATGTATCTTATTTCTTATTTTCTAAATGTATTACAACTGAGTATTTATAACAACAAGATTTACTACTAACGTCTAGTTGTAATGCTTAGATTTATAGTATCTGAACTTTCCCGCTAATACTAACAACTTGAACTAACCTAACTAACTTAACTAACTTTTCTTTTGGAAGTCTCTAGCTATTTTGTATTTTAACCATAATTTCACTACATCTCGCTTCTTCTATTATGTTCAATACTCCCCCTCAAGCTAGGTGGTGTAAAAATATTGAGTAATCCTAGCTTGGTCCTTAGATACATGTGTTGAGCTTTGTTTAACCCTTTGGTAAATATGTCAGTTGGTTGTTCAGTATTCTTCACTAGGCCTTGTTGTACCTTTTCTCTTATAAAATAGTAATCTATTTCAATGTGTTTTATTCTTTCGTGGAAGAAGGGATTAGCTGCAATTTGGATTGTAGCTTTGTTGTCACTGTATATAGTTACATGAAGTTGAACTTTGAATCCAATTTCTTTGAGCATTCCTAGTATCCATGTCAGTTCTGCTATTGCTGAGTCCATGTTTCTTTATTCATATTCAGCAGAGCTCCTTGAAATTGTAGTTTGTTTCTTTGATTTCCATGATACAATTGAATCTCTAATATTTACCGAGAAACCAGTAACAGATCTCCTTGTTTGTGGACAGAGTGCCCAGTCAGCATCACAGAATGTTGTGATATTATCTTGTGATTTGCTTGGTAAGAGAACTCCTAGGCCAGGCTCATTTTTTACACATTTGACTATTCTGTGTGCAGCTTTGATATGGGATCTTTTTGGTTGTTGTAAGAATTGGCTTAGATTCTGCACGCTATAAGAAATATCTGGCTTTGTGACTGTGAGATATAATAGCTTACCAATGAGTCTTTGGTATGAACCTATATCATATATGACTTCATCCTTAGTACTTGAGATAGTTGATAGATGTTCATCATATTCCTTGGATGTGAGCTTTAAGTTGCAGTCCATAGGAGTTCCAATTGGTTTTGTAGCTGAAAGACCAAGCTCAGACATTAATTCTAATGCATACTTTATTTGATGCATTAGTATTCCCTTTTCTGACCTTGCAAATTCGATCCCTAGAAAATACTTTAGTTCACCCATGTCCTTAATTTTTAAGGCATTTTTAGTGAAGTTTTGGTATCTTGTGTGAGTTATAAGTTGTCACATGTTATTAGCATATCATCAACATAAATGAGTACCACAGAGTACCTGTGTCTGTTTTGTTAATGAACAGGGAATGATCATATTTGCTCTAGAAAAACTAAAACCTTGGCAAAACTTCTGTTAATTTGGCATTCCATTGTCTTGGTGCCCGCTTTAGACCATACAGTGATTTTATGAGCCTACACGCTTATTCTCCCCCTGGCTCTGGAATCCATGTGGTAATGTCATATATATCTCATCTGTGAGATCTCCCTGTATGTGCCAACTTCTTGCAGCTGCTATAGATAGAACTGATCTCACTGTGACCATTTTGATTACCGGAGAAAAAAGTTTCTTGGTAGTCTATTCCTTCTTGTCGACTTTGGCCTTTTGCTACTAGTCTTGCTTTAAGTCTTTCTACTTCACCTGTTACCTTGTACTTGACTTTGTATATCCACTTACATCCAATTGGTTTTTTTCCTTCTGGTAAATTTACTACCTCCCATGTATTGTTTTCTTGCCGAGCTTCTATCCATGCTGGATCTTGAGCAGCTTCAGTATATGATTGTGGCTCTGTAACTAATGATAATGCAGCAAGAAAGGCAGTATATTTAGGTGTGATATTATCATAAAACACATAATTAGAGATTAGATAGTTAGCTTTATCATGTAAGCTCAGTGATATGAAATCATTTTTCCAAATTGGTGGTTTGGAAGTTCTTGTAGACTTCCTGGTAGGCTCCATTCTTTGTTTGTGTTTTGGAGCAGACTGAGCTTGGAATTGTTGAGCTATTGATTCCTTGTGATTTCTGATATAGATGGTGTGGTTGCATTGATCTGTGTCTGTAGTGTAGACTGTGTATCTGTACTATTCTCAGATATAGGTGTTGTTGTAGAGATCTGTAATTGTTGATTTTTGCTTGATCCTTGATGGCTGCTAGATGAGATCTGTTGCTCCAATAAGAGTTGTTCATCTATTTGATATTCTTCTACTATAGTGTTATTAAATATATGAGTTTAAGCAGTATTCCATTTAAAAAGAAATCTCTAAAACTAATATATCTGTTGACATAAAAACACTTGTTAGTGATATCATATAATATGTAACCTTTTTGCACCTCTGAGTATCCCATTAGAACACTTGTTCTAGTTCTAGATTGAAGTTTGTCAGTTTCAGATATATTCTTTGCATAACAAAGACATCCCATAACTCTCAAGTGATTAATAGAAGGTTTTCTGTTATACATTTTTTTCATAAGGTGTCATTTTTATCACAAAAGATGGTAGCCTATTAATGAGATATACTGCAGCTTGTATACAGTGTCCCCAAAATTTCAGAGGAATATTTGCTTCAAATCTAATTGCTCTTGTTATTTCTAGAATATGTCTATATTTTCTTTCTGCTATTCCATTTTGTTGAGGTGTATAGGCACATGATCTATGATGTATTATCCCTAGTTGCTTGAATATATTATTACATGTTTCATTAAGGAATTTAGTATCATTATCAGTTCTAACTACTTTGACTAAAGTGTTGAATTGAGTTTGAACATATTTTAGGAAAAAAGGAATAACAATACAGGCATCAGATTTAAGTTTTAGTAAGTATACCCAAGTCATTCTAGTATGATAATCTACTATAGTTAGAAAGTATTTATTTCGATCAAAGGCGGGTCCCCATACATCCATGTGAACAAGATCAAACTTAGCATTGCTTCTATTCTGACTAGTAGGAAAAAGAAATCTACATTGTTTAGCACATGGACATATACTGCACTTATCTATAGTTTCTGTTATGTCCTTGCTGTAAACATGCAAAATTTTATTCAAAGTAGTGCTAGCTATATGACCAAATCTCATATGCTATAGTTTTATCTCTTCTATACTAATAGCAGTAACTTCATGTGCATTTAGTCCTGTCTCTCTAAGTTTTCCAGTTGATTTATTTAATAGCAGGTATAGCCTATCATCCTTTTTACCAATCTCCTTCACCTTGCCATTGTAAAAGTCTTGAAAAACACAAAAGTTAGGATAAAAGGCAGCTACACAGTTTAATTGTTTTATGGCATGTGATACTGACATGAGATTGTATTTGAATTGAGGTAGTAAAAAGACATTGTTTAAAATGCTATTATCAAAAATTTTGCTTGAGCCAATGTGTGTTACTTAGATACTTCACCATTTGGTAAATGGACATTTTTTCCATTAGTATCTTTTTAGTAAAGAAGCTTTATCTAACATGTTTATATCCGACACCATGTGGTTTGTTGCACATGTATCAGTGATCCAATTTTTTATAATTTTGGATACTAACATGGCTTTACTGCTGCAAATACCTGATTCTGTACCTGCTACATTGGCTGAGGAGCCAATGTTTGAGTTTGTGCTTTGTTGACGACTTTGATTTAGCATCTGAACAATTTGATCATATTGAGATTGAGTAAACGCACACACTCCAGTTTGAGTTATTTACCCTGACATTTGTGTCATTTTTGAAGGTGTATCTGTGTAATGCGTCCTGCTTGTTTTGTTGCTTCCTTGCTTATCCATATGTGTCATTGGTTCACCTGCATCCTAAGAGAGCATATTGTAGGCTGCAGTATTACCAGCTCCCCCTCTCCTTTTGACCTAGCATCTTGAGGATATCCTTTAAGCTTATAGCAGTTTTCTTTAGTATGATTCGTCATTTTACAGTGATCACAGTACAGATTACCATTCTTCCTGAACTTCTGAGATTGATATCCAGTCTTAGAATACATAGCCACAGACTCAAGATTAGGCATAGTACCTAACAGACCAATTGAATTTGAAGATGCACCCACAACTTTTTATGCTTCATCACTTATTATCATAGCATATACTTGATTTATTGAGGGCAGAGGAGTCATCAAGAGAATTTGACTTCTAGCCTGTAAGTAATTATCATTTAAACCCATTAAGAACTGATACAATTTCAGTGGTTGGAGATATTAAACAAATTCTCTTTATTTGTCGCATTTGGACCCAGGCACTGGTACTAAGGCTTCCAATTCTACCCATAGTTCTTTAAGCTTGGTGAAATAAGTTGCTACTGAAGCAGTCCCTTGTGTTTAGCTTCACAATTTCTTGATGTAAACCGAATGATCTAGATCCATCCACTTTATTAAACCTTTCTTTGAGATCTTCCCACACATCTTGAGCACTATCCTCCTAAATGATTACTAGACACAGTATTCATAATCCAAGATTGAACTATGGTATTACACCTTTCCCATTGATACCACAGTTCTTCTCTAAAGCTTTCTTTCTTTCAACAACCATCGACAAAGCCTAATTTGTTTCTTCATAGTAGAGCAATCCTCATGTATTTACTCCATAGTGAGTAATTTTCAGAACAAGTTAATTGTAGAGAAATGAGGGAAATGCCACTTACATCTGATGAGTGCAGACATAGGGGTGATTGTGATCCATAGTAGGCAAGATTCCTGGTGCATTTTGTGTTATACTTGCATCGACTTGATTGACAGGAACTCTATTTTCATTTCCCAGATTCTCTGCACCATTGATAGCCATTTTTCAAGAGTTATTTTCCAGATATTCAACTTGATATCACTTCTACTTCTTTTCTGCAGATTTTGTAGTCAGCTTGTGTATTCTAATAGTTTCAGAGTTTTGCGATTGTGATTTGATTGCGAGGGCTCTAATACCATGTAGAAATTTATACATGGATCAAACTATTTTAACTGAAGAAGAGAAAGTATGATCTGCTGAAGGAAATGCAGAATTAACAAGAGAAGAAACAAGGAAGAAACTGAATATGTAGAAGAAGAGAAGGAGAGAAAAATTCACTCAATCAGAATTGAGAAAAATGTATCTTATTTCTTATTTTCTAAATGTATTACAAGTGAGTATTTATAACAACAAGATTTACTACTAACGTCTAGTTGTAATGCTTAGATCTGCAGTATCTGAACTTTCCCGCTAATACTAACAACTTGAACTAACTTAACTAACTTTTCTTTTGGAAGTCTCTAGCTATGTTGTATTTTAACTATAATTTTACTGCATCTCGCTCTTCTATTATCTTCAATAATGAGAAAAAATATAGGGCATAAAGATGGATGCACTATTTTTTAACAGCAAAACCTGTATTCATTAACTTTTAATTCGATGTATTTATTCATGATATATGTAAATAGATTTGTTTATACGTTGTTAGGGACGTGAATTGTTTACACTTTATTAGGAAGGTACTGAGTATTGACTTACTGATCCGCAAAGTGGGATCTATTTTTTTTCCCTCATTTTCCTTATTGAACAATCCTTAAGTTGGCACTACATTCACATGACCTGTGAAACTTATTATGGTAGTGAGTTTAGCGCTTCTATGGCCATCTCTCTTTTGGACTACTTATTTAATTATGATCAATTTATGTTAAGGGAAAAAAAGAAGTTGCTTCCTCTCTTAATTAACAATACGATTTATTTAGTAAATATTAATAATATTTTTACAAATATTATGATATAAATTATTTATTTAATTTAAATTTTTTTTATGACTGCGCGAAGCGCGGATAAATTTGCTAGTTCAAGATAATTAAATATCATTTGAACTTATAAAATGAATAATTGAAGTATAATTAGATACGTGTAGTACATATACCAACTCTAAATACGAGGCATGGTAAAAAAAATTGAATCGTCTTTATACAATCACCAAAATAACTTTGCACTTGAATTTATTGATGCAGTCTGAAATCACTATAGCATAAGCAATCATCACAAATCTATTGATAATCTTCATAAATTTACATGCAATTTCACTATCTCTTATGCAACATTAATCAATAAAAAGGCAAAATTGTTAAATAAGAATTCTCGGAGAGCATATTAAAATTTAATGTCATTCAGCATTTGAAAATTATACGTTATTTGTAACTTGCACCTTTACCAGAGGTGTTTCTAAAATATAAACTTACTTTTTTTTTAAAAAAAAGGATAAAATATTCTGACAAAAATCTTCATCAGAATACTGTTAAAGCTAGTTAATGATTAAAGCTAGCTAAGTTGGTGTGAATGAGAAATGGAGGGAAGAAGACAATAGAAGGAAAATGAAGTTTCAAAGCAAAGTTCCTTTGAAAAGGAGCTTTGTACCACATCGGTGGTAGAAAGGGAAAGTTATGTGCTTATATTAGAAAGCACTTCTTCTAGCTCTTAAAGGGTTAAGAAGAGGGACTCCCCTCGCGCCGTCGTCGTCGCTCGGCTCGGCTTCGGATTTGGATTTGGATTTGGTCAAATGATCTGATTGATTGATAATCTTTTTGGACCAAATTTATTTAAAATTCAATCTTCATTTTCTGAAATTATTTTAATTCCCGCGGGAAAAAAAAAAAAAAAAAATAATATTAATTCGTTAAAAAACTTCCCAACGTTCTTATTTTTCAGGAAAAGGCATGGCCTGAACAGTTTCTGCATTGTTTTTCTTTAAACCAAAAAACATATCGAGTCATAGTGTGATTTCGTTCCCGAATTTGAGTTCGTCGAAGTCGTAGGCGTTTGAGGTCTACGACAGGTATATCCGTTATATCCTGGGAGGAAATAATCCACAACCTCGGGTACAGTGAGGGGGTTAAATTCCTTAAGGACACACAGTGAATTCTGTGGTCTCGGATTTCTTCATTTCTGTTTGTGTCTCTTCTTATTACTGGTTTCAGTTTCTCGTTGCTTTGAACACGGACAGACGATAACAAGCTTAAGGAATTTAATTTATTATTTCCGTGTTCATCTGTTGTTAACAAACTTGTATGTTGTTTGGAGACTAAATCTTCGAATTTTTTTTTTACTCCGGTTGAGATTAAAGTTTTCAGAACTTTCTACTCATTTGGGTACTTGATTTGAAGATATAAAAACTTCTTCAAGTATACTACATACAGTATATTACATTCTATTTGAAGTTTGTTTTAATTCTGTTTGTGTAAATTTGATTCGGTTTGAAGAAATAAAAACTTCACCGATTATTAAAGTGTTCTGTTATTTCCTATGACAGAAATGGGAGACCAAACTCCAAATTTGAATGCTACTGCTACTGTTACTGCCACACCAGCCCCCGTGGTTGGTTCTACGAGCAATGCTGCGTCCTCCAGTCGTACTGCACCAGCACCGGCTCCGGCAGAGAAGCCCGGAAAATTCACCGGGATTGATTTCAAACGATGGCAACAAAAGATGTTCTTCTATCTAACTACTTTAAGCCTTCAAAAGTTTATTAAGGAGGATATTCCGGTTCCGCCGGAATCAACACCTGAAAATGAACGATTTGTTGTAATTGAGGCGTGGAAGCACTCAGATTTTTTGTGCAAGAATTACATTCTTAGCGGACTGGAGGATGATCTTTACAACGTCTATAGTAATGTGGGAACATCAAAAGAACTATGGGATGCGTTGGAAAAGAAATATAAAACAGAAGATGCTGGCTTAAAGAAGTTTATCGCTGCCAAGTTTTTGGACTACAAAATGGTAGATGGCAAGTCTGTTGTCACTCAAGTTCAAGAGTTGCAGGTTATCATCCATGATCTCCTCGCTGAAGGTATAAATTTAATTAATGCCTTTGTCAAAAGTATTCAGTGCCCCGTCACTTACATGTTGTTTGTTGTAGGTTTGGTGATTAGTGGGGCGTTTCAAGTTGCGGCAGTGATAGAGAAGTTGCCTCCTTCATGGAAGGACTTCAAAAATTACTTGAAACATAAGCGAAAGGAGATGACATAGGAAGATCTCATCGTCCGATTGAGAATCGAGGAAGATAACAAGGCAGCGGAGAAAAAGGCAAATGGGAGATCAACCATAGGGGGAGCACATATAGTTGAAACTGCCCCAACTAATATGAAAAAGAGGAAAAAGGCATCGGGACCAAGGAACTATCCCAACAAGAAGAAATTCAAGGGAAACTGCCATAATTGTGGAAAAATCGGACACAAAGCTGCAGACTGTCGTGCTCCGAAAAAGGAAAAGAAGAAGGGTCAGGCTAATATGGTTGAAACAAACGAGGAGGTTGATGACTTGTGCGCTATGTTGTCCGAGTGCAACCTAGTGGGAAGTCCGAAAGAGTGGTGGATTGACTCTGGCGCCACTCGCCACATTTGTGCTGTTAGAGAAGCCTTTGCTTCATATGCTCCCGCCGGGCCCGACGAAACAATATATATGGGAAATTCTGCAACGGCCAAGATTGAAGGTTATGGAAAAATACTGCTGAAGATGACCTCTGGCAAGGTGGTGACTCTCAACAACGTCTGTCATGTTCCTGAAATTAGGAAAAATCTTGTATCTACCGGACTTCTAGTGAAGAACGGTTTTAAATGTGTTTATGTTTCTGACAAGGTTGTAATAAGTAAGAACGAAATGTACATAGGAAAAGGCTACCTCACAGAGGGCCTTTTCAAACTGAATGTAATGGTTGTTGCTAATAATAATAAAGTTTCTGCTTCGTCTTACTTGCTTGAGTCAAATGATTTATGGCATTCACGTTTAGGACATGTCAATTATAGAACCTTGCGAAAAATGATTAGTTTGGAAGTATTGCCTAAGTTTGAATGCAATCAATCAAAATGTCAAATCTGTGTTGAATCTAAGTATGCTAAACATCCTTATAAGTCAGTTGAAAGGAATTCAAGTCCTTTAGACTTAATCCATACAGATATTTGTGACATGAAGTCAATTCCATCTCGCGGTGGAAAGAAGTATTTCATAACTTTTATTGACGATAGTACGCGGTATTGCTACGTTTATTTACTTAATAGTAAAGATGAAGCAATTGAAGCGTTCAGGCAATACAAAACTGAAGTTGAGACTCAACTTAACAAAAAGATTAAAATGATAAGGAGTGATAGGGGCGGTGAATATGAATCTCCTTTTGAACAAATATGTTTGGAATATGGCATTATTCATCAAACAACTGCTCCTTACTCGCCACAATCAAACGGAATTGCGGAAAGAAAAAATAGAACACTGAAAGAAATGATGAATGCCCTGTTAATAAGTTCTGGTTTACCCCAGAACTTGTGGGGGGAAGCCATTCTAACAGCTAGCCGAATACTCAATCGAGTGCCCCATAGCAAAACAAAATCAATTCCATACGAAAAGTGGAAAGGAAGGAAGCCCAATTTGGAATACTTCAAAGTGTGGGGGTGTTTGGCCAAGGTGCAAGTTCCTAAACCCAAAAGGGTAAAAATAGGACCTAAAACCGTTGATTGTGTTTTCATAGGATATGCCACAAATAGTAAGGCATATAGATTTCTGGTTCACAAATCAGAAAATCCCGACATTCAGGTGAATACGGTAATTGAATCAGATAATGCTGACTTCTTTGAAACCATATATCCGTATAAAAAGGAATGTGCGTCGTCTAGCAAAGAATCTAAACGACCTCGGGAAGAAATAAAGGAAAACATTCCTGATGAGGAAAATCCAAGACGTAGCAAACGTCAAAGGACGACTACTTCCTTTGGACCAGAATTTTTAACATTTTTGTTGGAAAATGAGCCTCGAACGTTCAACGAAGCTACGTCTTCATCGGAAGCTCAATTTTGGAAAGAGGCAATCAATAGTGAGATAGAATCCATATTGAACAACCATACTTGGGAATTGGTTGATCTTCCTCCAGGGAATAAACCTTTAGGTTCCAAATGGATTTTCAAGCGGAAAATGAAAGCTGATGGCACTATTGAAAAATATAAGGCAAGACTAGTTGTTAAAGGGTTTAGACAACGAGAAGGTCTTGATTACTTTGATACATACTCGCCGGTAACGAGGATTACATCTATTCGGGTGTTAGTAGCATTAGCCGCCGTGTACGGTCTTGAAATCCATCAAATGGATGTGAAAACAGCCTTCTTAATGGAGAGTTGGAGGAAGAAATTTACATGGAACAACCCGAAGGGTTTGTAGTTCCAGGGAAAGAGAAGAAGGTATGTAGACTTGTTAAGTCTCTTTATGGACTAAAACAAGCACCAAAACAGTGGCATGCAAAATTTGACCATACGATGCTGTCAAATGGATTCAAGATAAATGAATGTGATAAATGTGTCTACATTAAGAACACTCCGAACCACGTCGTCATTGTTTGTTTATACGTGGATGATATGTTAATAATGAGTAACAACATTGCTAACATAAATGCTACTAAGCGCATGCTTGCTAGTAAGTTTGATATGAAAGACTTAGGAGTTGCCGATTTAATTCTGGGAATTAAAATCCATAAGACTCCTCAAGGTCTAGCATTGTCTCAATCTCATTATATTGAAAAAGTACTTGAAAAGTTCAAGTATTTGGACTTTAAAGTTGCAAAGACGCCAATTGATATGAACCTTGCTCTTGCAAAGAATAAAGGTGAAAGTGATTCTCAATTGGATTATGCCAGAGTGTTGGGAAGTTTGATGTATATTATGAACTGTACGCGACCTGATATTGCGTGTGCTATAAGTAAACTAAGTCGCTACACGAGTAATCCCGACCAAAATCATTGGCTGGCAATGAAACGAGTTTTGGGATATTTGAAACATACTCAAAACTTTGCTTTGCATTATAACAGGTATCCTGCAGTTATTGAAGGATACAGTGATGCAAATTGGATCACCGGTTCAACTGAAACTAAATCCACAAGTGGATACGTTTTTACTATAGGTGGAGGAGCAGTGTCTTGGAAGTCATCCAAACAGACATGCATCGCCCGCTCTACAATGGAATCTGAGTTCATAGCTCTAGACAAAGCCGGTGAAGAAGCTGAATGGCTCCGGAATTTCTTAGAAGATATTCCATTTTGGCCCAAACCGTTGGCTCCTATATGCATACATTGCGATAGCCAAGCGGCAATAGGAAGAGCCGGGAGCGTTATGTACAACGGAAAGTCTCGTCACATACGACGAAGACATAATACCGTTAGACAACTACTCTCTAGTGGAATTATTACAATTGACTATGTTAAGTCAAGAGATAATGTGTCGGATCCACTAACTAAAGGCCTAACTAGAGAAGTGGTTGAAAGATCATCGAGGGGAATGGGACTATGGCCGAGGACAAGTCATCGTGGCGGTAACTCTACCTAGAATACATGAGATCCCAAGATCTAGGTTCAAAGAGATCAAACAAAGTCATTGATGACGGTTCAACATTGTCACAATAACTTTTTGGTCCATTCTCGTGATGAGACAATGTTCAGTACCAGGATAAAGCATTAAGGCTTTTTAATGGTTTCTAAGTTTGATACGGGGTATATCAAATAGTGTATCTACGGGATGACACATTTAGGAATCACCTATGTAAGTGTGAAGTGTAAGCCGCTTCAAGGAGAACTCTGTAAGGCCAGCTCTCTACGCACTTATGAACCAGGAAGTGTTCATGGCTGAAACGAACAAAACAATGAGAACCAAAAACGGTTAAAGGGTTAATTGTGTGACATGTCGTTGTCTAGGTATACACCAAAGCTCGACGGTTCAAAGATATCAAATCTACCGATTGACCGAGTATATCCGACATATGCTCACTACGGAAAGTTCAAAGAGAAATCTACTTATCCAGATGCAATTAATCCTTGCTTACGAATCACACAGTTTTTTGTCATGCATGTTTTTCATCATATAGCCATTCCCCATTCATGTGGGGGATTGTTAAAGCTAGTTAATGATTAAAGCTAGCTAAGTTGGTGTGAATGAGAAATGGAGGGAAGAAGACAATAGAAGGAAAAATGAAGTTTCAAAGCAAAGTTCCTTTGAAAAGGAGCTTTGTACCACATCGGTGGTAGAAAGGGAAAGTTATATGCTTATATTAGAAAGCACTTCTTCTAGCTCTTAAAGGGTTAAGAAGAGGGACTCCCCTCGCGCCGTCGTCGTCGCTCGGCTCGGCTTCGGCTTTGGCTTTGGCTTTGGATTTGGATTTGGTCAAATGATCTGATTGATTGATAATCTTTTTGGACCAAATTTATTTAAAATTCAATCTTCATTTTCTGAAATTATTTTAATTCCCGCGGGAAAAAAAAAAAAAAAAATAATATTAATTCGTTAAAAAACTTCCCAACGTTCTTATTTTTCAGGAAAAGGCATGGCCTTTCCCGAACAGGCACCAAGCCTTTCCGAACAGTCTCAATTCAAGGCTATATAAACTGAGGCAATGCCTCATTTTCATCTACTGGAAGCATTAAAAAAAAAAATTCTGCATTGTTTTTCTTTAAACCAAAAAACATATCGAGTCATAGTGTGATTTCGTTCCCGAATTTGAGTTCGTCGAAGTCGTAGGCGTTTGAGGTACCGCCACTCCTACGACAGGTATATCCGTTATATCCTGGGAGGAAATAATCCACAACCTCGGGTACAGTGAGGGGGTTAAATTCCTTAAGGACACACAGTGAATTCTGTGGTCTCGGATTTCTTCATTTCTGTTTGTGTCTCTTCTTATTACTGGTTTCAGTTTCTCGTTGCTTTGAACACGGACAGACGATAACAAATACTCCGTCTCCCTACTAAACTCACTCATATTAGCAAGCTTGGACACTTCAAAATTTAGAACATTCTAATTTTGTGGGAAAAAAAATCAATTATGAGCCATTATCTAATGTCAGACGCATTAAGTAGCGTCAAACACACAAAGAATATTTAACTTATCAAAGTGTCAAGCACCATCTATTTACCAATGTCTACCAAAAGAAAGTGCAAAATTTCGTAAAATAAAAAAAATTCCTAGTACAAATTATTATAGATTGATATAATTAGTGAGTATGTGAAATATATACTATCTTATGACCGTTACCTTTATCAATAGTGTCACTATAACATAAACTTGATTATTTCTCAGAACTTCATCAAGTATTTTTCCTTGAACGAAACTACCCGAATTAACAGTATTGGATACTTCAAAGTTGATAATACCCTAATTTTATGGAAAATAAGTCAAGAATCCTATTTAATAAATCAAAAGTACTAAACATTGTCGCACACACTAAAAATATTTAACTTATCAAAGTGTTGGAAAGTATTCAGTCATTTTTTTAAAGATGCATGATCTTCCCTTTAAAGCTATGACAAAAAATATGAAAATACCTACGTAGCAAATAAGCTAATACTCTCTCTCAGTATATATATATATATATATATATATATATATATATATATATATATATATATATATATATATATATATATATATATATAGACCCGGCATTAGGGATATACTTTTAAAAAAATTGAATGATACTAAAGAGAAAAGAAAGAATATTTTAAAAAGAAAAAAGGTAATAGTATAGAATATAATTGTGTGTATCTTTTTATTATTGGTAGAATATTCTCTCATTATTGTACAGTCCTAGTTGGTAGGATTTGATTTCCTTCATTATTGTACAGTCCTATAGTTGGTAGGATTTGATACCCCTGTACTCTATATATACTTTTGTGAGCAATACGAGAAAATTAATTCTCCCAAAACTCTCTACATGGTATCATACGCCAGTGGCTTATCGCCAAAGAAACCCTAAAACTACCCTACCCGCGCCGCCGCCGCTGCTTTTATCGGCAGCCCGTCGCTGCCGCCGCCAACGCTGCACTAATCGGTAGCCCTCTCTCTCTCTCAATGTCGATCAGCGCCTCCTCTCCTTTGCCTCGCGCTTCATGGCCGCTACGACGTCAAACGAGCTTCTCCAGCCGATTGCCATCAATGCATTGGCTCAGATCCCACTCAAATTGGATTCCACTAATTACCTGGCGTGGAAATTCTAATTTCGAACCCTTCTTACGGGTTACGACCTCCTCGGCTTCTTGGACGGATCGAAGCCGTGCCCACCAGCCACTATCGTCGACAAGGAGGTGACTTCCACCAATCCAGCATATCCCTACTGGATTCGCCAGGACAATCTTATTCTCAGTGCCATCATCTTGTCGATCACACCGACGATCATCTCCTTTATTGTCGATGCGGAAACCTCTAAAGAGGCCTGGGACATTTTCCCGCGCACATAAGACATTGCTTCTCGCGGTCGCATCATGGCTCTCAAACAGCAGCTCCATAATCCGGTAAAAGGTTCTAAATCTGTTACTGATTTTATGCACGGTATTCGCGTGATTGTGGATGAATTATCTCTCCTGGGTGTTACTGTTGATTCTGAGGATCTTGTCATTAAGGTTCTAAATGGTCTTGATGATCCGTATATGGAACTCTCTCATGCCATCCAAGCCCGCGAATCTCCCATCTCTTTTGCTGAATTACATGACAAGCTGTTAAGCATGGAGGCTCAGATTACTGCTCGTGTGCCGGCCACCTCCGCCGCATCTGATTTGGCTCCGTCGGCTGCCTTCGTCGCCGGACAGCAGTTAGGCCGTAGCCGCTTCGGTAGCCGAGGGCGCGGCCGTAGCAGCCGCGGTTCAGCCTCTGGTCGCGGCGGTTACTCCAGCAATGGCCAATCTCGCGGGTACAATGGGAAGTGCCAGCTCTGTAGTGAATTTGGCTGCTCTGCGCGCCGTTGTCCGTCCTATCCCATCTCCGGCGCCAATCAGCCCCCTTACGGTGGACCACTGCCGCGGCCAGCTTATGCTTTGCCGCCTTATCCGGCTGCTCACACAGCCCATCACTCTCCAATGATTCCCTCTACATCCGATTGGATCCTGGACTCTGGTGCCTCCCATCACATAACCTCTGATCTTGCCAACATGTCTCTTCACAATCCTTACACTGGTTTCGACAATGTGGTTATCGGTAACGGTGAAGGTTTGACAATCACACATAATGGACAACTTCACAGTTATTCCTCTCTTTTATTACCTGGGGCCCTCTGTGTTCCACATATGCGTATAAATTTGATCTCTATTGCACAGTTATGTCGTCACAATAATGTTAATGTTGTTCTTTATGATACTGATTTCCAGGTGAAGGATCGTCGCACGTGGGCAACACTCGTTCGCGGCCCACTTAGGGGCAACACCTACTACTGGCCGGCGGCTTCCAGTCCCCCGTCCGCCCTCACGGCTCAAAAGCTCTCTGCGTCATTGTGGCATTCTCGGTTTGGTCACCCGTCAGCTAAAATCCTGCGTCATTTAGTGTCTTCTAGGAGTATAGCGTCCAATAATATGTCTGATCTTGCTTGTGTCTCTTGCAAACTTCATAAGCGTCATAAGTTACCTTTTTCTGAGTCAAGTTTATCTTCTACTGCTCCGCTGGAGCTTATTTTCTCCGATGTATGGACCTCTTCAATTATTTCTAATGAAGGATTTAAATATTATGTCATCTTTGTTGATCATTTTTCTAAGTATATTGGTTTTTTCCTTTACGCCGTAAATCTGATGTCTTACAAACCTTCCCCATCTTTAAATCCATTGTCGAAAAATATTTCTCTGCTAAAAACATTACTCTGTATACTGACAATGGGGCCGAATTCCTCGCTTTACACTCTTTTCTTGCCTCCAATGGCATCTCCCATCTCACTTCACCTCCTCATACACCTCAGCACAATGGCTATGCTGAACGCCGTCACCGTCATATTGTAGATACTAGTTTCACTCTCCTTCATCATGCCTCTGTACCTCTCACTTACTGGCCTTATGCCTTTGCTACAGCAGTCTATCTCATTAATCGTCTTCCCAAGACAAATCTCTCGATGCTCTCCTCCTTTGAGTATCTCTTCCATAAGCGCCCCAACCTTGCCAAACTACGTGTCTTCGGCTGTCAATGCTTCCCCTGGCTTCGGCCCTACACCTCACACAAAATGGAACCCAGATCTCGTGCCTGTGTCCTCTTCGGCTACTCTACTACTCAAAGCGCCTATCTATGCTTTGATCCCTCAACGTCTAAACTCTTTGTCTCGCGTCATGTCACCTTCCATGAAGATGTTTTCCCGTTCTCCAAATTGTCTAACCCCGCGTCTCCTCCTGTACCCATTCCGGTCTCCCTAGAAGTCCTTCCGCTGCCGCCACCAGTACCTGCCACCGCTCCCACTAGCGATCCTTCACCAGACGCACTTGCGGCGCCACCAGCGCCCCTTCCGACACCGCCAGCGGCCCCTGCTACCGCTACACCCATTATGCCGCCACCTACATCCTCTCAGGGTGGTCATCATATGCAAACTCGCAGCAAAAATAACATCTTTACGCCCAACAAGAAGTTTGGTATGTCTGCTGTCACCTCTTCAGCTGTTACTGATCCTCAAACTTTGTCTAGTGCTATGTCTGATGAGCGCTGGCGCGCTGCTATGTCATTGGAGTTTGATGCTCTGCTACGGAATGGCACTTGGGATCTTGTTCCACTTGATTCTTCACAGAATGTTGTGGGCTGTAGGTGGGTTTATCGTATCAATCGAAAGCCTGACGGTACTGTGGATAAGTTCAAAGCTCGACTTGTTGCGAAAGGCTTTCATCAGCGACCAGGTGTCGACTTCCAGGAGACTTTTAGTCCGGTTATTAAGCCAGCAGCTGTGCGTTTTGTTCTCAGTTTAGCTGTATCCAGGGGCTGGCCACTTCGTCAAAAGGATGTGAACAATGCCTTTCTTCACGGGAGGCTTACAGAGGATGTCTATATGCCACAACCACCGGGTTTTGTTGACAAAGCCTATCCATCCTATGTCTGTAAGTTACAGAAAGCTATTTATGGTCTCAAACAGGCACCCCGGGCATGGTATAGTGAGCTCCGCCAATGCCTTTTGGTCATGGGTTTCGTCAGTACTACCTCTGACACTTCGCTCTTCGTCTTTCAGCATTCTGGTATTACAACCTATTTTTTGGTATATGTTGATGATCTCATATTGATTGGTAATGACTCTGCCTTCTTAAACCGTGTGATTGACTCCCTTGGGACTAAATTTTCTCTTAAAGACATGGGTGATCTAAGCTACTTTCTTGGTGTTGAGGTTCTGCGCAGCTCCAAGGGGTGTTTTCTTTCTCAGCATAAGTATGTTGTTGATCTTTTGACTCGTCATAATATGCTGGATTCCAATCCTGTTCAGACTCCAACAGCGGCGTCCACCCGCCTTCATCTGGCCGACGGCTCGGCTCCTGCCGATGCATCCGCCTATCGACAGGCCCTTGGGGGCCTCCGGTATCACTCCTTCTCTCGTCTTGATATCTCATTTGTTGTGAATAAACTCTCACAGTTCATGCATGCTCCTACTGTCACTCATTGAGGTGCCGTTAAGCGCCTCTTCCGGTATCTGAATGGGACGCGTGACTTTGGAGTCTGGCTGCGTCCTTCATCTATTATATCTCTGCATTGTTTCTCTGATGATGATTGGGGTGGAAACTCTGATGACCGCTCCTCAACTGGTGCCTATGTTGTCTTTCTGGGGCCTAATCCTATTTCATGGAGCTCCAAAAAGCAGCGTTCCGTTGCACGGTCTTCTACTGAGGCATAATATCGTGCCATTGCTTCTGCTGCCGCTGAAGTTCGTTGGCTTCATTCCCTGCTGCGCGAGCTTCATGTCCCTCTTCCGGCTGCTCCTGTCATTTACACCGACAACATTGGCGCCACTTACCTCTGTGCCAACCCTGTGTTTCATTCGCGCATGAAACACATCTCCATTGATAATCACTTTGTTCGTCAATTGGTTCAGAATGGGTCTCTTCGTGTTGCTCACGTATCCTCTGCTGATCAGCTTGCTGATGCTCTCACAAAGCACTTATCTCGTCCTCGGCTTCTTCTGCTGATGTCCAAGATTGGCGTGTCCTCCGGCCCTCCATCTTGATGGGGCGTATTAGAATATAATTGTGTGTATCTTTTTATTATTGGTAGAATATTCTCTCATTATTGTATAGTTGGTAGGATTTGATTTCCTTCATTATTGTACAGTCCTATAGTTGGTAGGATTTGATACCCCTGTACTCTATATATACTTTTGTGAGCAATACGAGAAAATTAATTCTCCCAAAACTCTTTAGGATTTGATACCCGTGTACTCTATATATACTTTTATGAGCAATACGAGAAAATTAATTCTCCCAAAACTCTCTACAAATAGTAGTAGTCTGAGAAATATTAACTTAGTGCAACACTATATATATATATATATACTGTGTGTGTTATAGCTGTCCTACTATAAATAGACCATACATTAGGGATATACAAAAAAAAAAAAAAATTGAATGATACTAAAGAGAAAAGAAAGAATATTTTAAAAAGAAGAAAAGTAATAGTAGTAGTCTGAGAAATGTTAACTTAGTGCAACACAAAATTTTTATGCATACAAAGAAAAGAATGAAGAAAACAGACACGTAAAAAATAGGAGAACGAATAAAGTATTTTGCCACTCATTTAATTTGTTAACCTGAAGACTTGCTAAAATTTCCATAAAATATCTTTATGTACCAAGAGAAGGGTTAAATAAACAAAATTAATCTTGACTGCAATGTATTGTAGCTTTATACAAGCAAGACTAATATTTTTCATGATACACGTAATGCTATTAATATACAATGAACGATTAACATTCGTCTTTCCTAAATTATAGATTCCTAGGGTTCAAAAATCCACATAACCAAATATTAGTTTAAACCTATATACATAGATAAGTTTACCCAAATAGTTACTTTTTTTTAAAAATCTACTGAAATAATATAAAAAAATTTAAATGCGATAGATGATGCTGGAGAAACCTGCCAAATTCTTGGTGCATTTTCAATAAATTCGAACGGAAGTACTTGTTCATTGAATAATAGATAATATAATAGGACTAATACAAAATAATTAGATTATTTTTTCCCATGCTAATTGACTTTCCTTATAATCAGACAATGGGGGAGGGACTTAATTAGGAATTTAGATGTATCATACCTTCTAATTTATTATTGCAAAATTTGAGGAATCTGGTCATTGCTACTGTTTTCGTGCTGTTGTATGAAGCAAAGGTCCAGAATATGCTTTTGTGGACAACTACTATAATTAACCTTAGCCATGATTACAAAAGCCATACATTCAAGTCACTGGAGTGCCATTAACCTCTAAGTTCAACGCTAAACCCACAATCAACATGCAATATTTCTTTGTCCTTCTACATTTTCTCAATTAAATAAAGAGTATCTTTATTAGCAAATTTCTAATGCACCAGTCAACTTATTGGGCGACGATTCAATTGTTTATCTAGTGAAATCAGAAACTGTTTGAACACATCACTAACATCCAGGGGCAGATTTACCTGTGTCATGTGACACCATTTGGCCGGAGATTTTTGTTAAATATGTATATATAATTAAAAGACAAAAATCAAATACAGTTGATTTAATTCAAGTGACACCACTTGAAACAAGCATCTGCTTGGCTAAATTGATCCAATGCTCTATGTATGCAGCATATAGGTGTGGGTTCGAAGCTGGATTGCTTCATGTGTTATTTAATATTTTTGAAGCTGACCTCTTTGAAGCAAATATGAATTTTAGCCACCCAGCAATCAATTTGCCTAACTTTGTTGACACTAAATTACTAGGCTTATAAGTTGTATGTATAATTTTTTCTAATAAAATTGATTAAGAACATCAAACGAACTTTTAGTAATTATTAGGTACTTTATACAGTAATTTTTCTGATAAAGTTTGAATACTTTTCTAAAAATAAAATTCATCGAAAAGAATTGTAATATATTTGGGTTGTGTTTCATTAATATGATTCGAATTGTGCTTTTTTTTTTTGATATAATGTTGTTAAAAGAAGATAGATTGGAATGGTTGTGACTATTGATAAAAGAGTGCAAACCGTTGCTATCTGGGGGTGCTGAATATTTTATTTTATATATGTAAGGTAGTTTAGTTATTAGGTACTTTATACGGAAAAATTATATTTTGTAATTTTTCTAATGAAGTTTGAATATTTTTCTAAAAACAAAATTCATCAAAAAGAATTGTAATATATTTGGGTTGTGTTTTATTAATATGATTTTAATTGTGCGTTTTTTTTATATAATGTTGTTAATAGTATTTTATTTACTTGTACACTTTTAAAAATGTAACACCGCTTACGAAAAATCCTGCATACGCCACTGCTAACATCTTTTAACAATATTTAGAATAGGGCTTCCCACTTTTATAGTAACTAGCTTCTGAATACGTGCGTTGCACGTGTATCCTATGTCAGCTGATACAAACTTTTAAAATAATATAAATAATACTAAAAAAAATACAAGCTCAAACTTAATTATCGAATAAAAATAATTAGCTAAGTTTAGTTAGATATAGATATGATCGATGTGTACAAACAAACACAAACTAGCATAAACTTAATTATGTAGCAGTTTGACTCTTTGACTTATCCATAACTCGCATATAAAAAATATTTATAATAAACGTTGTATCGGTAGATACAAATAACAGATTTTGAATATAATTTTGCGTCTATGTTTAAGTCGTCAACATACAAGATCAAAGGGATGTGGAACATGTAATCTAATTTTTAAAGTGTAATATGGAAAATAAATTTATTTCTTGTGGAAAAATTACAGATATTCTTTACACTAAAATAAATCAAGAAACATTATGGAACTTATTAACTACACCAGTTAGGAGCTATGATGAAGCTAACAATTAATTAGTTTTTTATCCTAGCTAATTCGATCCTAAAAACATAGTCGGCCTTTTAACTTTCTAATATAATCATACTATATTATATGTGGGAAGACCAAAAGTAAAAGTTGAATTACTATATTACCCAGTTAAAATTAAGTGACAGTTATACCCTTATCTTAAACAATATTTTTTACAATAATTTTAGATCAAACAGTAAATTCATGTTACAATAAATGATACATTTTTAACCTACCAAAGTACTCATGTAATGTTAATACACGAAAAACAACCAGCAATAAATTAAGAATTTGAGGAGTTACAATTAATATTATAATATTAACCAAATTCTCTTAAATGCAAATTGTATCTCATGGTCTTTCTTTGTACAAAAACGTACTATATATATATATATCTCTTCAACTGCTATTTGTAATCTTTTATATTTAACTGATATAAATTTTAATATCACCTCGGTTAACTAAATTGGAGAGCAAATGAAAGGTCAATTATCCCATTACTTATGTTGATATAATAAATAACACATTCATGAATTAACATTTTTTACATACGCTATGTTGTATGCTCAATTTATCTCTCTCCTTTCACTTATTGTCTTTTTCTGATTACTTATAAATTATATGTAATTCATTATTAGTATCTTGAATTAGAAGATTTAGTTATATTCTTTTTCTTTTTTCTCTCCTCTTCTCTTTCTTCACTGCTGCATCTCTCATCAATTTTCCTTTCTTCATCTTTCTCTCTCACTGTTTTTCTCTCTCAGTAATGTAAGCCTAAAAATTATCTTCTGTCAATTAACCTATTGAAGTAACCTCCGGGTCTTAGGAATTGAAGATTCAAACACTAATCTATCATAAAGCTTTGAATTTGAATTTGGGTTTTCAAAAATCATTATTTGTTTGGATTAAGTGTTGTTACAAACAATTGAGAATATTATTTGGAGTTTATATTTCAATTTTGAGAGTGCTTGGTAAAGATTAGACTTAGTTCGGACTAAATTAAGATTGTAACTCGAAAAAAAGCCTTTGTAAGTTAGTGCACTACGGACTATATAAGACGTTACGGACTTACTATTTTGAATCGTTTTAATATGATAATCTAAAAGAAAACATTATTAAGAGGGCGTATGAATAAACTTATAAGGTAATATGTGCACTTTGACCACCATAAGTCTCTACGAACGAAACCTTTGAGATGTAAGTTCATCTGATTTGAGACTAAAATAAAATAAAATCATTGAAGTCTTTTTGGCCATTTGAGATGTAAAAACCTTTGAGACTTTTGGATTTTAGCCTTCAATTATTGATTATTATTCCAACAAGTGACAGTGACAACTTGAAATAAATATACGTTATCACCTTACCCAAATTTGCTGGCAAAAAGGACATCATAAAGTAAATAGCATGGTACGTTGACATAGACAAAAGAAGACGTGCAAAATTGAAAATTATACTACATCAGTTTTCCTCTTCTCAACTGAAGAAAATTAGAAATCATTGTTCTTCATTTAGTCGTGTCCCTGTGGAAGTCTCCATCTCTTAATCAACAAACTCCCAATATTTTCATATCTATAACTTTTGTCATTTCGAAAAAGCACAATCAATTATTTTGTTAATCCATAGTATTTAATGATTTAAACCGAAAAACAGCAATTTTCGGTGATCAGTTGTCTCGCGAAACTAGATTACATGATTACTAGTATTACACTGTTACTTATGAATATAGTCCAAATCCAAATAACTTGGATAATCCAAACATAATATGCCCTCCACTTCATTATGAGAATAGCAACTAGTAGATACACTAATTTATTGGCAAATCAATTTCTCCAAACGCATTGACAAATGAGCTTCAGAATTAATGTGTCTTTTCAACATCAAAGAAAAATGGTTAAATACTCTGTCACCTTTGCCTTGAATGGACTTTCATGTCCAAAAGAAATTTCCTAATTAGATGAAGTGCATACTTTAAGAGAAGCTTCTATAGTGGATTATAGCACGGAGTATCATCTTACAAATAGTTCCTCATCAGAAAATATAGATGGCTACAGTATATTTTACTATTCAGTTGATCAGGATCATTAATAATGCAAGGATGCAACAAATGGAAATTCGAATGTACTACTATTTAATCTAGTTACTAAAAATAAGGTAAAACGATAGCAACGTATGTCATCAAAGATTGAAACTTTTGGAATTTCAATATTTCCTCGGAAAATAAATATGAAGGGTGAAAATTATATCATAGAAACCAAAATCTTCAATTGTACGATGTTCCAACCTTCCAAGGTGTAGTTGTTTCATATCGGAAACATACAATAGTAACTTGTATTTTTCGTAAGCAAATTGACACGGGACAATTTGTTAATCCCGAACTTCACATTCACAATCACGCTGCTTTTGCTTCTGCTGCTCCCTCCTTTGCTCCGATCTTCGCCTCACCAGAGCAACAGCCACCACCATGATGATGGTGATGATGCTGGTGGTGCTTCTTCCCCTTCAATTCCTTCCTCATATCATAAGCATCTTCCCCATCTGCATAGTACTTGGCTTCCATATCATGAATCTTGTATCCCAATGTTTCTGTATACAGCTTAAATGCAGCCCTGTTACTCTTCCTCACATGCAGAGATACATACTCTGCTCCAAACACCTTTACCAAGAGCAAAACCAGACCTAATTGTTAGTGTCATCCCAACTGAGGAACATGGTTGTATGAGGTCAAAAAGATTTGCATGCTAAATAGGATTATTCTGTTTCATTTTTAACTTTCAGCTCATTATAGAATCAACAAGTAATAAAAGTGACAGAATGAACACAGGGGCAGAGTAGGTTCCAAAAACTATAACTCAACAAGTTAGAAATCCAATACTATGTACCTAATCAAATTAATACTATGGTCACATGCTACCGAAAACTTGTGCTTCCCAACAGGGGTGGGGGTCCAGGGGACTCCTCAGTGCAGAGGAGCTATCTAATGGCACAATGTAACAACAGTTTCTTTAATTAACGTGATTTTCAGTCCCCATGTCTTAACAGATTGATATTTAACCACCTTCTCAAACTGTATTTAGGAAGAAATAACTCTTCATTCTAGCCGTGACATGGTACATGTGCTTCCAATGTCTTTTCTATCCCTTGGGTCTAGTTTTGTAGTACTGGTCCCTACTTGGAATTAGATCATCTTCACTCTCTTTTAGGTTCTCTATTTTTATTTTTTTGGGGGGAAATTACATCAGTTTAACTTCAGAGGTGTCCTCTCAAGAAATAATAAATTGGCTGATTCCCTTTACCATGAACCCAGGATGAGTATCCATTTTTACCAATCTTACGTCCTACTCCTTCATGGCATCGCTGGGAACGGGAACTGAGGAAGTTATAGTTGGCAGGGATTTATTATAAAACATAAGAGAGAAATTCACCTCAAATTGCTATCTCTGCCCCTCATTTCCTGGGTCCAGTACATCTAAGTTCTCAAAGCATAACATCATCATAAGTCTCTGATGTAAATTACATCTTTTTTTTTTTATAAGGAAATTACATCTGACCGGTGTTAGTGAAAGGTTAGAGATATGGAGACAGACCCTTGAGTCTAAGGGTTTCAAAATTAGCAGATCTAAGACAGAATATCTGGAGTGCAAGTTTGGCGACGAGCCGAGTGGGGTAGGCGGGGAAGTGATGCTTGGTTCTCAGGCCATCGCCAAGAGGGACAGTGTGAGATATCTTGGGTCTGTGATCCAAGGGGACGGAGAGATTGACGGGGACGTCACCCATCAGATAGGAGCGGGGTGGTCAAAGTGGAGGCTCGCTTCAGGGGTCCTGTGTGACAAGAAAATTCCACACAAACTAAAGGGGAAATTCTACAGAGCCGTGGTTAGACCTGGAATGTTGTATGGGGCGGAGTGCTGGCCTGTGAAGAACTCGCATGTTCAGAGAATGAAGGTTGCGGAGATGAGGATGCTTAGGTGGATGTGTGGGCACACCAGGCTGGATAAGATCAAGAATGAAGTTATTCGACAGAAGGTAGGGGTGGCCCGGTGGACGAGAAGATGCGGGAAGCGAGGCTGAGGTGGTTCGGGCATGTTCGGAGGAGGGGCCCCGATGCCCCAGTGAGGAGCTGCGAGCGGTTGGTGATTGTTGGTGGTCGGCGAGGGAGAGGGAGGCCTAAGAAGCATTGGGGAGAGGTGATTAGGCAGGACATGGCCAGGATGCAGGTTACCGAGGACATGACACTTGATAGGGGAGTCTGGAGGTCTAGAATCAGGATTGTAGGTTAGGGGCTCATAGGTGATTAGTGTTTTAGTATGGTAGTTACTGCTTGATATTATTGCATGCGACTGTATTTATGTTATTTATGTTGCTTATGTTTTCATAATTATTTACGTTACTTTTGTGGGAGTACCTATGCTTTATTATTTGGTTTTGTCTTGCTTGTGTTTCTAATTTTATCTCTGTTTCTTAATGCAGCTTTTCAATTTTTACTCTATTCGCCGAGGGTCGATTGGAAGCAGCCTCTCTGCCCTTCGGGCAGGGGTAAGGCTCGTCTACATATTACCCTCCCCAGACCCCACCTGGTGGGAGTATACTGAGTAGTTGTTGTTGTTGTTGTTTACTGTTCTCTTCAGGTTCTGTGTCCAGGCTGGGTTCAGCGCTCAGAGGAACACCAAGATGCCATGATCTATACAACCAGACCATCTACGAAATAAATGAAAAAGGGTGATACTTCTTCCATACCTTCACCCATGAATCATCTTAATCCCATATACCAATCCAGGTTGACAGTTTCTGCAAGAAGCCCAGCCAATTTTTTTTTTTTTTTTTGAATGAATAAGCCATGCCGACTTTGATATGGTATTAGGTAACCTTAATCTTACCTTATCAAAGAAGAAGAAGATGGTAATAGGTTAACAATGACAATTGCAGCATTAGTTCTCGCAACATTCACATAGATCACCATGACACATTCCCCTGATGTGGGAGCTATGTGAACCTGAAAGGGTGAAGAGAATCACTTTTAACTGAGCAGAGCAAAGATGTCTGCCTTTCCAAAAAAATTCGGGGCAGCTTGTTGCTGGCCTCTTAAGTCAGTTAGCTTAGTTATATCTATATCTTCTTCTTAACGATGTTCTCAATTGACAAGAAACTACGAAGAAGAGATTTAGCTGTATGATGCGTTCCATCTATGTTGCTCGGACTCTCCGAAAATGTGGCTAGCTACGTGTAGGATCCTCCAAAAGTAGTGCATTTTTGAAGGATCCGACACGGGTGCGGCTACATTTTGGAGAGTCCGCGCAACATAGCATTCTATTTCAACTGGGGATTGATCAATGGGTAAGTGAATGAGAAGCGCAGCACAACACCATACAATAGCATCAATCTTTACGGAAACCACTCTATCGAGCAAGTGGTGCAACAAAAGATGTCATATTAAAACTTTTTACAGCTATACTTTACCAGAACACACCCAAAAATTATGATTTTATAAAACAATACTGTCCCCACTACTGGTAGAGCGCCAGCATTAAACACCTAAAGCTCATTGACTGAAGATGAAGGGAACAAAAATGTCTGGAATAATCCACATAATTTCAGTGATATGTGCCTCGTTAAAATGCTCTTTCCACATATTTCACTCAATTGAAGCTTTTGTATTCAAGTGGACTTATCGCCAACAATGCATTACTGTTAGTCTACACACTTTTTATTCTTTTTTTATTGTCCATAATCAAAGGCCATAGGAAATGCAGTAATGCACCAAAGACCATAGGAAGCATTGTTGGAAATTTCTTGTTGGTTTAATAGACTCATTTATCTCACAATAATTTTCTTTGGTTGATTATGCTAATTCAAACTGCATTTTTGCCTAATGTACTTAAAAAAGGACAAACCAAGCTCAAGAGTAAACTAGTCAAGCATGCTCTTGAGCTTAAAACTTTTATTTAATCCATAGTTGAACAACACATAAAGCGTTGAATTTGAATATCTATAACTCAGTCTTGACCCAGCTCGTGCACAACCAAGGGCAGAAGGGGTTACCCGAACCCCCTTCGCTGAAAAGTTACATCGTATATATAAGGCAAAATCTATTTTTACCTCTATATAATAAGTTTTGGATCCCCATGACACAACCCAAGAGTGTAGCTTAGCGGTCAAGGGGGTTCAGAACCTTTGTAAGGTCATAGGTTCAATTCCCACTAGTTACAATTCTTTTTAACTCTTTTTCATTTTGAACCCCTTAGCGGAGATCCTGCCTTCGCCACTGCGCACAACCCAATCAAAGCACACACAGAAAAATAAAAAAGGTCCAAACATGTCACCCATAAGCAAAATCTTCATTCACCATCAAACGTAATCAGCTAATTCCAACTTACAAATTAACAACTGGGCCATATATCCATCTTCACATAACTAACTGTCTAATTTCCAAAACTAATTTACTTATTAAAACGTTCTCTCACTAATCTAATACCAGATACAAATCACTTATTTATTATTTTGGAAAATGAATCTATCTCCAAATTTAATCACTAGTAGAAACAAAATACCTTTAACGAAATGTAATATATCTCCAGAACTAAAGCAGTTGTCATCAGTTTTTGTAATAATAACAACAATTTACCTGTTCCATGGCATTCTGAGCAGCGGTCATGAGCTTAGTAGCTATACCAAGTTTACGGTGAGTTCTGAGTACAGCTAAGGAGGTGATGTGTCCGTGGCGCTCTGTGGTTTCCTCTTCCATTTTAGCTAATACATATCCCACTATCTTACCATTGTAATCTTCAGCAACGTACAGAAGCTGCGGCCACGAAAGTATGTGGTAAAAATAGTACTTCATCTGGTAATTCTCCGGTAGGCATAGCAGATTGCATGCTTGCATTGCAAGCAAATCATCTATCGTCGCCTTTCGTATGCACACCATTCGAGATAATCTCAATCTCAACGGACTGTTAGGGTTCCGGTTAATCTTCGAAAAGCGAAATGAAACGTGCTCGTGGGAATTGTTACGGAATCATAAATTTGGGCTCTCTTTGGGCTCCTTAGCGGAAGGTGGGAGGTTTGCACTTTGCACACATATAGGATGATATGAGGCCACTATTTATATTTTGTCCATGTTTAAGGGAGTTTAGTAAAAATAAAACCATATATTATTCTTCGTTTAATTGTTCACAAGTTTTGAAATGCGGCATAAAACCACTGCATCAATCAACTTAGCTCAACATAAAATCAACCACTTAGAGAGTGGCATCAATCAACTTAGCTCCGCATAAAACCAAATGTGGTAGCATTAATTTCTTATTTTTTCCCAATTTGTAGCACACGTAATATAAACAGTAGCGTCGAAAAGGGCTGTTCGCGCACATCATCATTAAAATAGCACGGTCTAGACAATTTTCGAATTGATCAATCAAAAATAGCCGGCGTTTGTCAAGTCATTGAAAAATAGCCACTATTTTACTGCAACAGAAACCGATCCAACATAATATACTGGAGTTTGGTGCACCTGTAAAAATTGCAATGAGGCGATACGGGTTTAGACCTATGCGGGGCGGGGCAGGTTTATAGTTATGCGGGGCGGGCGAGGCGGGGCAGATTAAAATAATTCTTTTTAAAATTCATCACGGGGTAAGGCGGGTTGCGGGTTTGTGGATAAAGCTGTTGCTGTTAGTGGATTAAGCTACTGCAGGTTGCGGGTTTATGATGAAATACAAAGTGTGATACTAGTGGTTCATCTTAATGCTTTGAATTTGAGGATCGGCTTGCGCATGACTAATATAATTTTTTTTCCGGATCGATAAAGTTTGATATACCATGCAAATTTTGGATTAAAATAACATAAATTACAACCGGAAGAATCAATTACTAAATTTCAACTTCTTCCCTTTTTATGGTCGAGAAGATAAACATTGCATGAATACTTAGAAGTTTACATTAGAGTTTGTAGTAGGATGCATGAGCTGCATTAGCTGATGATATCTAATACTACCTAATAAATCCCCTAGTATGGGAGCTGTCTACATACACAACATTGTGATTACCTAATACAACATTACTATTAGGAGATATTGTACTAGCTAGGGAACTATTAGTACATAACACAGTAGTTAATTTAAGTAATCTTTTTTGAAGCATTCCAGCCTAATCTTGTTGATAAAAGGGGTCGACAAAAGGTGGAGGAGAAGCAAAAAGCACACAACTATCTTCTACTTGTACTGCTCCATATTTAGCTAGACTGTCAGCAACAAAGTTTTGTTCTCTGTAGATTGTTTGAACTTTTGGATTATCCAGCTGCTAGAGTAGTAACCTGCAATCATTGATTAAATAAGTATATTGCATAATAGGTTGAATTAGCATACCAAGTATTGCAGTTGCATCCGTTTCGATGATTAGTAGTGTGAGTTTGTATTTGATAGCAATTTGTAGCCCTTTTAAAAATGCCAGCAATTCTGCTAAACCCTAAAATCCATTTACAATGCTGATTGCGAAATAACCCTCCAGAGCCACTATTATGAGAGGTAGCTGATGAAGAACCATCTATATTTAACTTAAATAATTGGTCAATTGGTGGATGCCATTTTATATACAAAGAAATTGCTTCACTCTGTATTTTTGTAGAATTCGTGAGGTAAAAGTATTCAGCAGCTTGTTTATAGAGTAAGGAAATGTTGGATTTCATATGTTGTCTCTCAAAATAATTTTTATTACGTATAGTCCATAACTCCCACAAAGCAAACAGTAATAGGGTAGAATGAGGAATGCATCGAAAGTAGGAAATTCTTTGCTCATGCATAAACTTATGCCACCAAGAACTTTTGTCCATATTTGTTGGATTGAGAAAGTTAAGTGGTTGAATATTTAGTGTTGTCCAAAGTGCCTTTGCATTATGACATTCCAAAAAAAAATGATTTATAGTTTCAAGCATCAAAAAATATTGAGTTCATAAAGGTGAATTAATAACTCCTAACCTATTTAGATAGTCAGTTATAGGAAGTCTATCTTGACATAATAACCATATGAAAAAAAGTGATTTTAGGAGATATGTTAAGCTTCCAAATCCATATATAACTAAATTGATTATAAGTAATTGGGTCATTTAATTCAGTGATGAGAGCATGGTACATAGACTTCACAGAGAACTTCCCATTCTTAGTAAGCGACAAATAAAGTTTGTCATATCCTATGGGTAACAGTGGTAGGTAAGGATTAGTGATTTCTTGTTGTAAAGAAGGAGATAGTACAAATGGTAGTCTATGAACGTGCCATTTGTGATTTACATAGTAGTCAAAAACTAGCTTACTTTACTCACCTTTGGGGAGTGGTCCTGATATATAATTTCCGAATATAGAATCTTGAGTTAGCCTAGGTTCCTTCCAGAAATGAACATGCTTACCATTGATTATGTTCCATCTATAATCTAACCGACACTTAGACCAACCCCTAAGAATATTAGACCAAGTTCGTGAGGGTGTTGTTTTATTAAGTGAGAATGCCTTAGATGATTATGTAGTAAAACCCGGGCCCACAACTTATGGGGATTTTAGAATAGCCTCCAAGCAAGGCTAGCATGTAAAGCCTGATTCTTAGTACTAAGATTTCGAATCCCCAATCCCCCTTTTCTAATGGTTGTGTAACCAAAGACCATTTAATAAGATGTAATTTTTCTTTTGAGGTGTAGTGCCCTAAAGAAAATTTCGTTGGTATTTATTAAGGGAAGAAATAATATAAGAAGAGAGCGTGACATATTGCATTACATGGTTGGAAAGGTTATTTAAGGTGGAACGAATAAGAGTAGTCCTCCCAGCCTTGCTTGAAAAGTTAGTTTTCCAACCTGTCAACTTAGCTTTAAAATTATCTGTCAAAAATTGATAATCTCTTTTATTTGGTTTGGCATTAAAAATTGGGAATCCTAAATATTTACCAAAATTTTTCCCTTCAGTCATATGGAAGATATGTGCAGTAAAGTCAATTTTGAAAAGTAAAATAATATCATCTGCAAAAAAAAGGTGGGATATTTGGGGTCCTTTATTACTCCGAGAATTAGGATGCCAAATATTGTAGTCCACTTCTACGTTTATTTTTCTTGATAGCATTTCCAAGCATAAAATAAAAATATAAGGGGAGAGAGGGTCCCCTTACCTTATTTCCCATTTAGGTATAAAATATTCAGAAGGTGTACCATAATAATAGTTGTGGTAGTGATTGTGATACAATACATGATTAGCTTAATAAAAGGAGATAGAAATTTAAAACTGTGTAATGTTTTATAACTAAAGAACCATTCCAACTTATCAAATGGCTTCTCTAGATCCAATTTAAGAAGCATATTTAAATTTTTAACCTTCATTTTGCTAAAGTTGTGGATTACTTCTTGCACAATATAACATTATCAGCAGCTCGTCGATTTTTCTGAAAACTAGATTGAGTTGGATGAATAAGATATTCCAAAATTAATTTTAATCTATGGACAATAATCTTTGTTATAATCTTAGAAATTATATTGCAAAGGCTAATAGGCCGAAATTGTGCAGTAGTAGAAGCATTCTTATTCTTAGGGATTAGACAAATGAAAGTTGAATTTATACTAGGATCAATCTGATCTAAAAAAGCTTTATGACACAAATATTTCACTGAGCTTCCTACGATATGCCAATATTTTTTATAAAATAACGGATGAAGACCATCTGGTCCAGATGCCTTAAGGGGTTGGAAGGAGTGAACAGTAGCAAGGGTTTCATGATCCTGTACCAGAGCTAGCAAGCAAGATTGCTCTTTATCAGTTAATACATTATAAGTATGTACGAAGGTGTTCCTACTAGATTTGAATTTTCCAGTAGTAAACAATTGATGGTGATATTGAGTAATATTATCACAAATTCTATATGGATCAGTGATCCAATTTCCACCTAAATCTTGGAGAGCATTGATGCGATTGTGCCTTCTACGATTTAAGGTTATTAGTTGAAATTTTTTTGCATTTGTACCCCCATTATTCAACCAGTTAATGCAAGATTTTAATTTCCAAAACTCCTCTCAAGTCGTAGTATTTCATTATATTCTAAATTTAACCTTGTCTCTAAATTTTGTAAAATATTATTAGTTGGATAGTGAGTGGATGCTTGAAGTCCACCTAGCCTAGACAATATCTTTTTTTTACGCTTAAAAATATTCCCAAAAGTAGTTTTATTCCAAAGTTGTATATCTTCCGCAAATTGATCTATAGCTGGAAGTAAGTGAACTTATCTAGCCAGACTTGTTCAAATATTTTAGTAAAGGTAGGGTGTATAGTCCATGTAGTTTTCAGCTTGAAAATTCTTTTCCTGGGGAGGGAACAATGTTGAAGTTCAACTTTAATAGGACAATAATCAGAGTGGGTGCGTGGAAGGTGTGTGATCAAAGCATCAGAATAATTATTTATCAAAGCACAATTTGCTAATACTCGATATATACATTCTAGAATAATTACCCTATTATGTCTACCATTTTTTCCAAGTGTAACGACTGCCATTAAATCCTAAGTCTATCAAATTAGAGTAATTAAAATAGTCTAATAACTTATTTTCTCTAGAATTATTAATAGGGAGGCCACCAAATTTATCTACTGCATGTACTATATCATTAAAATTCCCTCCAATTAACCAAGGGCCTGTATAGTTGTCAAATATATGGGTAAGATTATTCCATAAAGTGAGCTTAGCTACTAGATCATTACTTGCATAAATAGCACTAAATAAGAAATTAAAGGGTAATGGACAAACCTGGATGTTGCAATGGATTTCTTGGGTGGATGTAGCTACCCATTCGACAGTTAAAAGAGTAGAATTCCATATGATCACAATCCCACCTGAGTGCCCTATAGCATGAACTTCAATCATACATGTATGCACAAAATCATTCTTTAAAATTTGATGTTACTGACAATGGGTTTCTAACAGGACCACCAGTGCAGGTCTGTTATAATCCAATAACGACCTAAAGTTCCTTCTGAATTCCACTGATTGAGCACCTTTACAATTCCAAATTATTAAATTCATATGACTTATATTAGAATTATTAGGACTAGTACTAGACTCTCCTGGACGGAGCCTCAAGGTGAGGAGGAGTAACATGGCATATTTTTCCACCGCTGGGTTTGTTGTTGGCCTTAAACGGAATTAGGTTGCTAGTAGATTTTGCGGGATACGTATGAATATCTTTCTTTCGAATTCTTCCTTTTGCACAAAGACTTTGATTCCATCCATGCATGCATGAATTGGTCGTGTCTCTCTATTGTATACGATGACTGCGTCTAACTCTTCCTGAAATTTCACTTCCTGTTCTTCTTGTTCTTGTGGACTGTGATTCTGTGGAGATGGAGGAGGTGGTGGTGGAATTGGTGAGTGAGGAGTGCCTGGCATCAACAGAGAAGTGTGAGGTTGTGACTCCCAATAGGGCTGGATCCAAGGAGTGTTCGGAGCGGGTGGAGGATAAAAAGGCATGTGTATGAGAGTTGGATGAAGATGAGTGTGATCCCAAATTAAAGTAGGTAGTGGCAGAGGTTGGAATGATGCAAGGTGGGGTGCTTGCATCATGGATGGTAACGAGCATTACATTTTTGTTCCCAACTACATTCCTTCTGCAACTATTTGGGCTAATTCCAACGGATGATTGATGAGGATCGTCACTTCCTACTGATTAACTTGCATGGTGAACGTTAAAGCATGATTGTGCAAACCTCACTCTAGCCAAAATGCTAGGTATGTTGGTGCATGTGGTGTGTATGTTGGGTAGACGATCGAATTGGGCCCTATTATAAGGTGTTGTAGTGGGTGGGAGTGGGAGGTGGGATTGTGATGTAGATGGTGAGTAGTCTGCCTTGGGGTTGTTCGTTGTCTTCTCAGATGATTGAGAAAATAAAAATTAAATATTCTCTACAATAAGAGAATAAGTATTGAAATTGGAGGAGGGATTATGGTGGATAGTTGGTATAATAAGAGGCAACGAAGCACTGCCAATGGTTGGAGGAGTCGGTTGAATAGATTGATATGAGGGTTGTGTATTTGACTGGGAAATGGAAGTGGTGGAGTCATTATGACCTAGTTGCATGGCAATAGTAGATTGAAATGATGGAGAGCTTTCGATATTTGAAGGAGGAGGTGCAATATCTTTTGCGAGGTTGATGGAATATTTGTCTTGTATAGTTGCAGAAGGTGGTGTTTGGGATTGGGGCATGCTTTGCATGTGGGAAAAGGTTTCGTGTCCATTTGCATGGTTAGGACTACAGTTAAGTTTTTGAGGAATAGTATGTTATGAGATATATTCTGAGTGGACCAAGTATTTAGATACTTGAGTGGTTTTTGAATGTTGACCATTAGTAGATAATAGATTAAGCAAAGGAATATCATTAGTCGGTGCATCATTGAGTGAATTAAATTTATTAGTAGTTAAAACAGGGTCATGGTTGGGATTTAACTTAGAATCAGTTATAGAAATATTTGCACAATTATTTAAAGTTAACTTAGTAAAGTAAATGGTATTAGAACTAATTAATGCTTGCTTACCTGGCGAAGTTCCCACCCTTGACTTCAGTGACGGTATTACTGGCAATGGATTTATTGAGTAAGTAGTTCGCTTGAGTGTAGATTTTTTGAAAACTGAACAACCTTCCATGCATCACCAATAGAATTAGATTTATCATCATTCATAACGTTTTCCTGCTGGGAGTTGGCCATTGGAGAGTCAATCCTTTCAATATAGATATATGTCTGTTGATTGTGGCTCATGCAACCACAATTAATGCAAAGCAAATGTAATCTCTCATAAATGATAATTTATTTGTGATTGCCAATTTAGAGATGAGTTTTTAAAGGCTGATTTAGCAAAACTTCTACACATAAACGAGCATACTGTCCTCTAGTAGTAGAAGAAGTACAAGTGTCCATTGATAAGAATTTACCAATTTTCGGGCCTAACTTTTTTAGAATTTGGTAATCGTAAAATTCTATAGGTAATTCAGGTAATCGTAACCAAACAGTGGATGTTGTTAATTTTGTCTCAGAAGCCTTAAACTTGGGTTCCCATTGACGAACGGATAGAAAATGATTTAGAATAAACCAAGGGCCGCCCTGTGAAGCATGAACTTTATTTCTCTTTTTGGAACTTCAGTAGGAAAAAAATCTAACCCTAGGTCTATGAGAGTAATATTTTCAGTTAGTTTCCATAATGCATAAACCTTTTGTCGAAGTAGTTGATGCTCAACTTTATGACCATAAACCTTAATAATCACGGCATGTTGCCATGGGTGATATAGCCTTTGTTTTTCCTCCACAAATAATGGTATAAAATTTGAAGGATCAGTTGGTGCATCAAGTTCATCTATATACTCCAAACTCTCAGTGCTTAGTGGTGGAGATATAGGTTGTATCAAGGAAGAATTATTTGTGTTTAAAGTTTGGAGATATGATTTGGCCAAGGGAGGAGAAACATTTACTAGATCCTGGCAGTCAATGTTCATACTAGTATCCATGTTAGGATTATAAGTGGGGATAGTAGTTGGAGGTGAAGTCGGAAGAGGGCTTAAGTTTTCCGGTGGTTTTGGTGGGAATTAATGTGGAAGAGTAATACTGTTGGGAGGTGTTCATTAGGAGCATTTCACTTTTTCTGGAAGATGCAAATAACCTTTTAACTCCTCCCTTATTCACTCAGTTATTCATTCCTTTATTCATTTGTAAAATTTAAAGTAACTGCTACTTGAATTTTCTTAAATTCATACCATTAATACCAGATTTCTTTTCTTTTTTAATTAGGAAATGGTCGGGGTACTTTTCATTTTACTTTTACTGGGTCTTCAATTTTTTCTAATTTAATATCAAGAGTTTGGAGTTTAGATAGTTTGAATTTTTCTTTTTTTCAAAGATAGCTTGAAAATGAATGAACAATATTCAAGAACACACAGTAATTGATATTAGATACTACTATATACCAACAAAAAGCAAATAAATTTAAACTAAGTTTCTATTTACATTTAAACATATGAATATGCGAATAAAAAAGTAGAAAAAAGAGAAAAAAATATTATGCGGAGTGGAGTGAGGAGTGATGCGATGGAGGCGGGGCGGTTTGAAAATACTGAAAAATACAATGCAGGGCGGGGCAGGTTGAATTTTTTGCGGGTTGAGCCAAACCCGACCAGCAACCGCCCCATTTCCATCCTTAACCTATATATGAACTTCCATCATATTATGCTCGACCGGTATACCTTGCTGGCTCCAATATAATATGTTGGACACTGCAGCACCAGTGCTCTAAACTCCAGTATATTATGCTGGAGTATTTTTCTAGATTTTGAATAGTATTTTCGTTCAGATTTATCTTTACATGAAAAATGACTAAATTTCGATTACTTGTGAAACTGTGGCTATTTCTGAATGACCACTTGTAAATCTTATTATTATTGACATTCTCCCTCAGAAATTTGGCCAACGGGCCTTTTTATTTAGTCACTTTTTCAACATTCGATCAATTAATTTTTTGTTGAAGGAATATATGGGACCTGGTGTTAGTTTAAAGGTTTTGTAACTTTATGTGGAGTAAACATGGTTGAAAAATTGTTCTTTTAAAAATGTAAACTGTATCGCGTGAACATTGTTTTTCAATAGTGGAAGAATAAAAAATAGATCTGAACAGATAGACCAATTTGAAACCAAAATAAATAAATAAAGGAAGTTGTCTAATTTAAGTGATATTTCAAAACTATCAATGTCATGACTTACTACCAAATTATTCAAATAGTTGAAATTAAAACTCAAACAGCTAAAAATACGCATACACGATTCTAGGTAAAAGGAAAAGTCTATGTAACGAGACATGCGGTGATTCTCAATTATTATACGCTGTGAACAGGCACGCCGGCGCTCGCGCACGCCCGAACAGAAAGGGTGTCAGAGGCCAAAAATAGCAGTATAATGTTCTAGTGGCTTGAAACAACACTATTACAAAGAAATGCTACAGAACAACAACGAATACCCGGAATCTCAGGTAGTGTAATCCTTTTCATTTCCTGAATTTCCAAACTCTGATATACTTATCATTATGAGTAGTAACAACTTTCTCCATCCCAACAGCTAAACATGTGATTTGTGGTCGGGAAGCTCTTGGCATAAGATCAATTCGATCATCTTCAGAGAGCCTTTTCAGTTTCCTGCTCTCAATTTGGACAGTTCCAAATCTCTCTGTTGAACGATGCAACACAGTGCTACTATCATCCATTATGCATCTCGAAATTACTTCACCAGTTAGCTGGTCGACAATTCTTAACACGCCGTCGATTCCACCAACCACCAATGTTGAAGTGTCGTTTCTAAGGTGATGCATAGAATAAACAACATTAGGAGACACTCGTGTTTCCCATAGAGTTCTGTTTGTCTTCCTGTATCAAGCATTTTCAGGATTGAACTTAACAAAAACTAGAAATATCATGTAAACTACACAGGAAAACAAATTTCTTGAATCAGAGCAGATAGCAGCAAGCTGTTGCTAAGCAAATCCAATCATCATCTAAATCTATGATGAAAAGAGTCCACATTCACATTTGAAGACGAGAAAGACAGAAGACGTATCATATTACCCCTTCACAAGCTTTTCTTTTCAAGTTTATGCATCAAGAAAGAAATTTCAACTAGGAAACAACCATCTCTTACAATGAAAGGTGTTTTGGTGCATCACTACAATCTCAGTCAAGAATGAATCTACACCACCCACTGAATCAAATTTTGACGCTGATATTTGGTTCACATTTTTTTAGTTATCTTCAGAAGGTCCAAAGTTCTCTCTACTTCAGCCTCGACTTTAGTGCCTATTGCCTAATCAAAACTGGACTTCTCTCTCTGTACTTTCGGTGAATCCAATTTATGAGTCAATATGAGTACCCTTGAAACAATTCTGTGTCCCAGCACCCTCCCATTCTAAAAGATACTTTTCATTTCAAAGAGAACATTACTGCCCCTACAAGACCTATCCTACATACTCTTTTTTGCATTCAGAACAAAATTATAAGAAACATGCAACCTTAGCTTCTTTTGTAAAGAATCCTTCAGTAAGTGGTCTTACATCATTAGGTAATCAAGCCCATTTGCTTTCTCTCTCATCATGCTGATTGCTCAAGTTCTGTCTTTTGAAATGTATGCATTTAATTGATGGAACCTTTTAACAATTTGGTCCTCGGTCCTCCATTTTCAACAATAATTTTTCAAGAGAGCATTATCATTTAAAATTGGCCTCAGAACCACATCCCAGTATTAATTTTATTCCATTTGATCTTAGACAGCAGTCAGTCAAAGAGAAATTGTAAGTTATTTTTGCCTTCTTTTTCCCTTTCTTTCATTCTAGTCTCTCCACTTATTTTTACTTTTTTCCATTTCCTTGTTTAGCTATTTAGCAATTACCCCCAATATCCATGACAATGCTATATTTGAAACCTCTGAGATCTTGTAAAAGGGAAACTCGGTGCACAAAATATCCCGTATTTACACAGGGTTTGGGGAAGGGTCGCACCCCAAGGAGTGTGATGTTGACAGCCTACCCTAATGCAGTAGCTGCTTCCACGGCTCACAGATTTTGTACTGGAGCTAAAATGGCATTTACAATAACTCAATCCCACAGAAACTAGAGTAAATATTTAGAAACTGAAGGATGCAATCTGGGGAGACTTATTCAAAGAGATTGAGCAACTTTTGTCATGCTCGTCAAACATAAGCAGACTCAAAAGTTTTACGAATACAAGACATCCCTAATTAACCCTTAACAACTGCAGCAGCATATAAAAGGATTGACAAAGCTACTGTCAAAGGATCGAAAAATGACTCTAGCACAGAAAGCATGGAACAAGATCAGAAAGGCTGGGTTGCGTTAAAAAAAACACATGTAAGAATGTTGATTCAAGTCTTAGTCATTTCAGCAAACCTGAAGTCCCAACAAGAGACATTTCCAGCAGTTGATCCGGCAAACACCATATAGGAGCTAGGGTTGAAACACAGAGTCTTGATCCCTGTCAGTAGAGATTCAGAAACGACGAAAGAAAACAAATAAGAAATCAGATTACAAAGAGAAAAGCAATATTCCCAAAAAAAGACCAAACATAACCTAATTGAGCTAGAGTCAGAACGTAAAGTTGGCAAGAGATAACAAAGCAGAGAAAGAAAACAAATAAGAATTCAGATCAGAAGAGAATCAAGATTCTAAAAGAAATAACAAGATAATCTGCAAAAAGCGTGTAAAGCATTTGCTGACTAATAATCAAAGATTGACACTAGAAAGCCCTCGCAAGTGTGCTGATTAGAAGCCAGTTTGAAAAGCCTGAACCGGAACAATTTTTGTATATAAGTCAAAAATAAAGCAATATACTTGGTAAATACGGTGGTTAACATTTTTCTCCTCAAAATTAAAGCTTTTACATTACTCATCTCAAAAAAGAAAAAAGGAAAAGACTTAAAAAAAGGAAAACTGAAAAAGAGAACAAACTGCGCATGCGTTCATGGGTATTAAGGCAAGAGAAATCAATGGCAAGGGGTGTAGAGGCATCGTTCTATAAGTTATCAGTGTATTGTGGATCTGACAAAATATATTTCACAAACCTGCAGAAAAGGTTGATCCAAGCAGAACAACTCGCTGATCAGAAGAAAGATCCGATAGTGATAGGGTGCCAAGAGAGGAACCACTAACAAGCAATTGGTCATCAGTAAAAGCTAAGCAAGTAACAGGCCCCTCATGCATCCTGCAAGAAATAGAAGTAAACTAGTTACATATTCGTCTTGAATGTAATTTTCGGATTAAAGGAAGGTGAAGAAAAGGCATCAATTCTGAATTTCTGTTAGGGAGAGAGGAAGAAATCACCATTTGTTGGCACTTGGCATCATACTCTTAGTGCTTCAGGTCTATTTAGAGGTTACAAGGAGTTGCATTTAGAATATGTCTTCCCTCCATTCTGCAAAATATTGTCATTCTTCATCCCACTCCCCCCACCCCCCTCCCCCAACCCCATCTTCTTTCTCCTCCTTTAATCCAGACTCTTTTTTTAATTAAGTAAATAAATTTTCATAAATTTGGGCCAAACAAAAGCGTCCATATACAAGAAGTTTAGTCTAGGCTCCTTGAAGCTGATTTAACTATAATTAGCTGATATTGATATGATCCTTGAGCTGAATTGATTGCTTATGCTAGTTTCCGATTTTGTTGATAAAAAAAACACTACACATTACAGAGAAGGTACATCAGCTTGACAGCTTCCTATCTCATTCTCCTTCCTGATTATTCATTTAATAGGTTCTGAGAGCGGAAAAAGAGGGGCAATCCTGCCAAAGGGATTTCCTTAGGATATAAAAGTACCAGACAGAAGCATAAATTATATGTTCGCTATAAAGCGATTATAGCATAGATTAGCATCCCAAAACAGAATGGTCTATGTGCACATGTGCAAAGAGGGGCAATGAATGATCCAGGGGAAAATCGTTTTAACCTTTTTATATAGTGCACAAAGCATTTAAAGTAGGTATGAAACAGAATCATACTTTATTATTTGGGAACACTTTCTGCTGTATAGGTCAAATACACGAACCTTTCCATCCTCACATCCAATCACAGCTTCTGGATCTACATAACTGGAAAGGAGGAATGAAACTACTATCAGAAAACGACAAGAAAAACATTCCATTAGCTCTAAGGACAACATAAGCTGCAGAGATTTGCAAACATGGAGCTACAACAGTAACGGAAACAAAGAGATTCAAGTAATTCAAAACTTTAAACTTGCATACTGGTCCTCTCACAAGCCTTTATCTCAATATCAAAGGGGTCTGAGTGAGTCTCACTTTAGCACCATTTCATCAAAATGAAGTCCCAATAAAATCTCAAACTGCTTTCTTCAGTTAAAAAATATTTGATTCTTCTCCATGTGGACGACATAGAAATCTTAGCCAAACTAGAACAATTAAAATACGGTAAGTCAATTAACTTATCCAAAAAGATGATATAAGTAAATCATTAAATGACATTATAATGACACTGGAATCGCCTCTTCCCACATTGCTGATGGAACTTTGAGGGAAAGAAAGATGAAAAACAAAAGAGGTTACACACCGCATACAGAGGCCCTTTGTAAATAAGTTCTCACGTGAAGAAAAAACTTTTCTTGTCTCCATCCGATTCCAGATGCATATACGGGTGCCAACCAAACCAACAACCTGTAGAAAAACATTTCCAATATCAAATACAAAATGTCTATGTCAAACTTGATTAATGAGGCCAAAAAAGATATACTCCATCTTGCAATTGGTGTCAAATGAGCAAATGTAGAAATGAGCCTAATGTGCACTTGTTAAGTCCTTGTCTTTTGCAACAGAAACTACAACCAGGACAAGCCTGTATCACTCCTAGAAAATAAATGAGCTCTTTCTTATGAAATTTATGGCTTTGGGGCCAATTAAGGTAAAGCTTCATGAAAATGTGCAGTGCCTGTGGTTGCACAGAGTATTTTGATTGAGACCAATGCTGGAGGATTCCAAGACAAATGCACACAACTTTAGCTTGTAAAAAATATTTCCTCACGTCCTCGGTATTGCAGAGTAAAATGATTCTGTGATAGTGTTAATTGACCTCAAAGGATTAACTCGCACTTCTTACTATTATATCTCACGCTGCTGTCTAATGAGGAAATCTTGTTTGACTCCTTTGCACTCTTTCTCCTCTTATTGTAACTGTGTTTAAAAGCGAAAAGCGCAAAAGAAAAAGTAACAAGATCCATAGGGCTTGAAGTGAAACGCATGATTCACTGAGGTGAAGAAGTGCACAATTACGAAAAATTAAATAAGATATATAAATTTAGTTTTATAATATAACTAATCTTACCATCCAATATACAATAAAAATGCATAATACCTTGAACTAACCTTGCCCTCGTCAAAATCAAAATCAATTAAAGGGGCTTTATCGACAAGGAAATATTCATCCAAACATTTGCAGCTTTCTGCCGACCAGAGACGCATGACCTGGATTATGAGGAATGTAGAAAGTAAACTTAAAACCATGTCCTATTTTGATGTGAACAAGGCATGCAGAGACGTGTGGCCCAATGGCAAAAGACAAGTCATGAAATACCATATTTTTCTGGGAGAAATATACAAGTAATGAATAACATGATACACGATAGCAATTATATTGGCAGTACTTAAGAGAAACAATGACACTTGTCAAAAATATCCAATTGATAACGACTAAAGAGAGAGAACAGCCTACTCATTTCTTAGAAATTAAACAAGAAAACATGATCAGGGATGTTCTACTGTTACACTTCATCCAAATATATTCCACAACAACCAACAATCATCTTCGCATCTTAGGCCTAATAATGTCCCTCCACCTAGCACCCATGGAGCTCCACGGCTGCTCAGCCTATGCATTGCACACTGACTTTATAGTAAAGCCTTCTTGCCACGACGATTGATAGACAACAGAAGAGCAAAGACAAGCTATGGGACACTGCCAACCAAACATAACCAATACGGGAACCTATCAAGTGCAGATAAAACAAGCATTTTGTATGATACAGGTTTCTTTTACCAGAATTTCAAATTAATTACAACTTCAAAATTTAAGTATCTTAGAAAGAAAAAAGAGAAATCATGGAGGACATTTAAGTGCAGCATAAGGTCCACAAAAGGAGGAGGATTAAGGATTTGATGAAACGAAAAGAGGCAGTTCCAATGAAATCATAAGGATTCACATGTATTATTACAATAAATCTCATGTAATAACTATGAGTGCAGAACTTTCCATGATTAAGGACTTTAATCAATCTAACCAGAAGCATGACATATTCACCATGCTTCCACATCAACAACTATTGATCACTAAGCAAGGTTCACAAGCTATCTCCAAGAGCTTACTGGGAAGAAATGGATAGTATACATGATTTTCCTAGTAGACAATGTAGTAGTATGACTTTGCGCTTTCCAGCCAAAGGAAAGAAGCCAGCATGAAATTTTTATTAACTCCTATAATTCTTAACAGAAAAAAGCGACCCTACCTTGTCACCCACACCGGTAAGGACTTTTCCCATCTTCATTCTGCACTGATTAACCCTAATAGGAATTAAAGTTAGAGCAAATATCAAATTTCACAATATGTAGGCTTAATGCGACAACAACAACCCAATATAATCCCACTTAGTGGGGTCTGGGGAGGGTAGTATGTACGCAGACCTTACCCCTACCCTGGGGTAGAGAGGCTGTTTCCAAATAGACCCCCGGCATCCTTCCCTCCAAGAACTTCCCACCTTGCTCTTGGGGAGACTCGAACTCACAACCTCTCGGTTAGAAGTGGGGGTTGCTTACCATCAGAGCAACCCCTCTTGTCTAATATGTAGGCTTAATGCATAATTAGAAAAAGGTATTATTATGGTGAAAAATCTTTGTTAACATAAGGAGGAAATTGAAGTTCATTTGGTATTACTGGGAACTGTGAAAGAAAATGATTTGTCCCCAAGAGAGAGAGAGAGAGAGAGAGAGAGAGAGAGAGAACTAGCTCAACAGACTGTTCTTAGATTTTCCTCATCTTTCCATATCCTTCAATACTTTTTACCTTGTACATTAGGAGCTAATTTTATTTTGTATATCCAGGGATTTGAATATGAATATCATATTAATACCGGAAGAGGAGAGGCTAGTGCACTAGGAGGGTTGAACTGCTTATATTTATAAAACTCTATAAGACCTTTTCCTCCATTTGGGGATTCTGCTTATATCTAGGAAGTCAATGTAATATGGCAATGGGAGTCAGGGCAGTGGACTCGATCACAACGGAGAGGATTTAATGAGTGTGATGAGATTTTCAGTGATAGAAATTGAATTCTAAGTCGCTTATGCCATATGATACTGAATCATGTGAATAATAAACTGACGATTCTACAATAACAAAAGCAACGACCCTAGAAAGTGTACATTTTTAATGCAAGATTCATGTTAAGGAATATTATAAGCCCTATATGTACAGCTGCAGAAGCTGCTTATATTTTGCGAGCTCTTTTTTGTTTTGTTTAATTAAGAAGCTATTTTTCGAACTTAATAACAGTCTTCTTTTGTTTCTATGTAATGTCTCAGTGCCAGTGTGTGTATGAGAAAGAGAACTATGTTTTCCTAAAAAAGCACAAAATCCATGGAATATTAAAAATAGTTTGATCATAGTTCCAACTTACAATCATGAATAATGGATATTGTAATGCTTACCCAACTGAATGACCTTTCCATTGAATAATACTAGCTGGAGCTCTTTGTAAAGCTAATGCGTGTCGTTCCATAGCTAGTTGCTCTGCTTGTTCACTCAATGATCTCTGAGAGAAAGAAGCGTCCTGGAGGCCATTAGGATCATTATACCGTTGCTTGAGGTATTCTGTTTGATTTAATTTTAATTTATTTATGGCTTTTCTCCTTCACAGGATAAAGCAAGGGCAATACAAAGAAGACAGTCAGTAATTGGCTACATAGCTAAAGAAATTATATTCAATTGGCTGTTAATAGGTCAAAGGTGTGGAAATTTGAGGTGGTACCAAGAAGTGGAAACGGCGGAGCAGCGAATGAGCTGGAATAAGTCGAGAAAGGAGAAGATGATGCACAGGACGTCATGGCTGAGGGCTTCTGCTGTTGTTTTCTTCTTTTTCTTTTTTGCGGTTGGCGCGTCCGCCGTGAACAGCTGCCGGAGACTTGACGTCGTTGCACTTGGGTCCATTTTTCCCAGAGAAGAGTTGAGAAATTTTACCTCCTGCAAGGTGTTTTTTTTTTTTTTTTTTTTTTTGTCGTCAAAAGAACTTGGTAACATTACAAGGAGCTACGTGTGGACTATTACAAAATGAGTTATTTAAATCTTGTCGCAGGGGTTGGTCATTTGGCAAGACAGGTTAATTTAGAGCAGATCCGTTGTATTGCAGGGTCTAGTATTTATTCTAACAAAAAGTGCGGTGGTTGAGGGAAAATAGTTGTGTTGCCTTAAGCTTGAGTAATCGAGCCATATTGAGCCACATAATGTGCTTCATAGTTTTACTTCCTATGTGTGTGAATGATGGACGTATTATTTAGATGTTAGGAGTAAGAACCTGCATTTCATTAATTGTAAACCAAAGTTATTTTAAAATATTACTACCGTCTACTCATACTGTCACACCGGCAAGGACTTTAATTTTCATACATATTTTTTATATTTTATAGCAAAATAAGTATTTATATATATACTATAATTAGAAATGAAATATGTTATTTAAGCTTTTTCTTTCTCTTTATTTCAATTAACACATGATTCTCTCTTACAATTTTTTTTTCTCTCTCTCTTTTCTCTCTCTTCAAATCATATGTACACCAATCACAGACAAATCATGAAAGAAAGCCTAAAAATCTCAAAACATGAAGGTGAAGCTATAATCTTAAAAAAGGAGCAAAGATATCTTGAGAGACGGAGAGATTAAAAAGAAAGAGGGATTCTTAACGCGATAAGTAAGAAAGAAAAGAGGAAGAAGCGGTTGAATTGTAAGCGTTGTAAATTGTAATTGAAGAGGTAGTGAAGCGATACAAGGAGTCTGTCACGACCCATTTCCATAATAGATCGTGATGACGCCCAACACCATTGTCAGGGAAGCTAACGTGGAAATCTAATTAAGTTCTCATTTTACTTTTACCAAAAATAAGTGCAACAATTCCTTATGTTAAAGTCGAAAAAATCAGATATGATCAATAATGTGCCAAAATACTTATACAACCCCAAAATAATAGTCTACTAATGTGTTGCCAAGATTAGGTGTTACAAATGCGTGGCAGCTAGTAGAATATACAAAAGAATAATATTATCCTACTGTCTGAAATAGAGTAGGCATCTAAAAGTAAAGAGAAAGACTCCATCGGGCTGTTGAACGGCATAGGAAGGGAGCAGTTAACCGTGGAATTCCGGTCGGTCAAGGGTACGCACCAGCCTGGTAACCAGATGTACCTGCCTTAGATCATGTATAATTAAGTACAGAAGCGTAGTATGAATACATAAACAATATGTACCAAGTAAGTATCATGTCTAATCTTGAAGAAGTAGAGACGAAAGGTCGACATGACACTTACTAGGGTCAATAATATAATAAGTGGTGTATTAAGCATGGATAGCACAATAATTAACAATTTATAGCATAAAGCAACAAGTCCTTTACTACATGTTATCACAGTTAGCCATTTACATTTCGAGCACATAATAAAGTTCCATTCACAACAAATTCCAACCAATAAGCATGCGCAAATACTGCCGAGGTCGTCCGGCCTGATCCAACATAAAAATAAAGTGGGCACTACCGGAGAGTCAAACGGCGCGAACCATAGATGCATCTATTACCTCGCTTGAGAGTCATACATACGATGCAGTCAAAAGTATTTAAACGCAACAACAGGTAGACAGAATAGTCATCAGGAGAGCAAGTACTCACAAATTATCAACTTCTCTTTAAAAGGCGCAAGCAAGTAATGTTCCAATTATTAGATTCGTTTACAATACTAGACATGATTTAGGCAAATCTCAAATTAATCATACAGTTCACAAGATATCACATAGAACATGCTCTAGGGTCCTTAACAACCCGGACTTAAGCATAATAGTAGCTGTGCACAGACTCTCGTCACCAATTGTGTACGTATCCCCCCGCATTTAGTGGCACTTTATTCAATTACTACGTCTAGGGGGACAATTCCCTCTTACAAGGTTAGATAGGAGACTCACCTCGCTCCAAAGTGCACTTCAATACCAAGACTGAGACCAAGCCCTTAATTTAGAGTCGAACGATCCAAAACTAGATAAATGAGGTAGAAACTAATCAATATAAGTTCACAAGATTGTATTCTAGATATTTAAGAAATTTTCCAACCCTTACCGCAAATTTCCTAAAATCCAACTCCCCGAACACGTGCCCGGATTCTGAAATTTTTTTAAGGAAGTTGCTCTCTATAATCTAAGGATCAATAATATATGGTTTCTAATTCATTCCATAACAAAATTCATGGTTAAATCTAACTTTTGTTGAAACTCTAGGTTTTGCTCTAACCCCATGATTTTGCCTTAATTCTAGTGTTTAATCTACCTAAAATACAAGTATTAAACTAGGAATATGTGGGATAAGCTTACCTCAAATTGCTAGGTCGAAATGTTCACTCAAAAGCTCCAACAATCGCCAATGGAGGAGTGAAAAGTGTCAAAAATGACTTAGAACTCGTATTAAATGAAGCTCACTACTTCAGTGATTTCCCCTTCTGCGGTCCCGCATCTGCGAGAGGAGACTGCATATGCGGAATTGGCTAAGACGCCGGGACCGCTTCTGTAGTCTAGAAGCTGCATATGCGTAACCACTTCTACGGCTATGGAGCCGCTTTTGCGGTTTCGCCTGGCCAGCTCTGGGCCGCATATGCGAGGCTATGACCGCTTTTGTAGTCTCGCACATGCGTCAAACAACCGCATGTGTGGTTATGATAGAAGCAGATGCTTCATCACTTCTTAATGTTTCCAACTTTACTCGAGCCTCATTCGTTTGATGCTCGGGGATCCTAGGTCCTGCCCGAATATACCGACAAGTCTAAAATCATGAAACAGACCTACTCAAACCTTTGGAACGCCAAAAACAACGCTAAATCTAAGAATCCTCCCTCAAAACCAAATGGATCAAACTTATGAACTTCAAGTTCTTAATTTTTATCTAACGAGCCGAAACACACTTAAACTACTCGGATTGACACCAAATTTAGCGGGAAAGTCTTAAATGTTATATTGGACCTGTACCGGGTTGCGGAACCAACATACGGGACTGATACCCATGTGATCAATCATTACTTAGTTTCTTTTAATCCTTAATATTTCAGATTAACAATTTCTAACAAAAATTCATTACACGGGCTAGGGACCTGGGAATTCGATTCCGGATATACGCTTAGGTCCCATACCCTCCGGGACCGTCATAACACAAATTAGGTCCATTTGCTCAAAATATTCACCAAAGTCAAACCTAGCCTTTTAAGAAAATCCTAAGGAATCAAATGAGCATATTTCAACCCGAACTCTTCCAAATCCCGAACCAACCATCCCCGCATGTCGTAAGTTAGTTAAAGCAAGTGCGAGAAGTTTTATTTTAGGGAAAGGAGTTTTAAAACGAAAAATGACGAGATGTGCCGTTACATATCCACCTTTTAAACAAACTTTCGTCCTCAAATGGACATAGAAAAGTACTTGAGCTGCTGAATAAATGTGGATATTTGCTTAGCATGTCTTTCTCGGATTCCCAGGTTGCCTCATCTACTGGTTGGACCCTCCACTAGACATTCACTATTGAAATCCTCTTGGATCTCAATTGGCGGTCCTGTCTATCAACAATGGCAACTGGCTTCTCCTCGTAACCCAAACTCTCATCAAGCTGAATAGTATTGAAGTTCAACACGTGGGACAAATCAGTATGATACCTCTAGAGCATGGATACATGAAAAACCATATGAACTCCCGATATGCTGGGGGGTAAAGCAAGCTCGTAAGAAACCTCCGCAACTCATCTCAACACCTCAAAGGGACCAATAAACCTTGGGCTCAACTAGCCCTTCTTCGCGAACCTCATAATACCCTTCATTGGCAAGACTTTCAAGAGAACCTTCTCGCCAACCATGAATGATACATCACGCGCCTTTTGAACCGCATAACTCTTCTGTCTGGACTGAGCTGTGCGAAGCCTCTCCTGAATTAACTTTACCTTGTCCAAGGCATCTTGCACTAGATGTGTACCATATAACTTAGCCTCACCTAGCTCAAACCACTCGATGGGAGAACAAAACCGCCGACCGTATAAAGCCTCAAATAGGGCCATCTCCATATTGTGTTGTTGTAAGAAAACTCTTGGAAAGTCAAGAACTGATCCCACCATCCTCCAAAGTCAATCACACATGCTCTGAGCATGCTCTCCAAGATTTGAACTGTCCGCTCTGATTTCCGGTCAATCTGGGGATGAAATATTGTGCTAAGCTCCACGGGGGTCCCCAAATCACCTTGAACCGCTCTCTAGAAGTGGGAAGTGAACTGAGGGCCTCTATCTGATATAATGGAAATAGGCATACCGTGCAACTGGTCTATCTCCTGAATGTAAATCTGAGCCAACCTATCTGAAGTATACGTAGTCACAATCGGTATAAAGTGTGCCAACTTGGTCAACCTATCCACAATGACCCCATACTGCATCAAACTTTCGCAAGGTCCAGGGCAACCCAACTATGAAATCCATAGTAATGCGCTCCCACTTCCACTCTGGTATAGGCATCTGCTGAAGTAAGCCCGCCCTGTAATGCTTATACTTGACTTGCTGGCAATTCAAACACCTAGCCACATACTCCACTATGTCTTTCTTCATTCTCCGCCACAAGAAATGCTACCTCAAATCATGGTACATCTTCGTAGCACCCGGATGAATAGAATACCGTGAACTATGAGCCTCCTCTAGTATCCTCTCCCTCAGACCATCAACATTAGGAACACATAAGCGGCATTGGAGTTGTAGAACACCATCATTGCCAATAGAAACCTCATTGGCACTACCATGCAGAACCATCTCTCTAAGAACCGCCAGGTGTGGATCATCGAACTGTCGGGCCTTGATCTACCCTAATAAAAAAGATTGAGCAACCACAAATGCAAGAACTCGGTAGGGCTCTGAAATGTCCAACCTCACAAGTCTGTTAACTAATGGCTGAATGTCCAGAGCTAGTGGCCTCTTCTCCTCCGAAATGAATGCCAAGCTACCTATGCTCTATACCTTCCTGTTTAAGGCATCCACGACCACATTTGCCTTGCTTGAATAATAAAGAATGGTAATATCATAATCCTTCAGTAACTCCAGCCGTCTGCGCTGCCTCAAATTAAGATCCCTCTGCTTAAACAAATGCTGTAGGTTGGGATGATATGTATAAACCTCGCATAACACCCCATACAGATAATAACTCCACATCTTAAGAGCATGAACAATCGCGGCAAGCTCTAAATCGTGCACATGATAATTATTCTCCTGAATCTTTAGCTGACGCGAATCATATGTAATAACTCGCCCCTCCTGCATCAATACACATCCCAAGCCAACGCGTGAAGTGTCACACTATACCGTATACATCCCTAAACTGTAAGGCAATAAAAGAACTGGCACCGTAGTCGAAGTTGTCTTGAGTTTCTGAAAGCTCTCCTCACAATCATCTGACCAACGAAAAAGGAGCACCATTCTAGGTCAATCTAGTCAAAGGTGACACAATAGATGAAAAGCCCTACACGAATCGTCTATAATAACTTGCTAACCCCGGGAAACTCCTGATCTTGATCACTGAAGGCCACTCTAAACTGCCTCAATCTTCTTGAGATCCACCTTAATACCCTCTTCTGGCACAATATGCCCCAAAAATGCCACTAACTCTAGCCAAAACTCACACTTGGAGAACTTAGCATATAGCTTCTTCTCTCGCAGGGTCTAAAGCTCTACTCTCTAATGTTGCTCGTGTTCACCCAGGCTACTGGAGTATATCAAGTTGTCATCAATGATAACGATGAAAAAGGAATCAATATAGGGCCTGAACACCCTGTTAATCAAGTCCATAAATGATGTTAGAGCATTAATCAAACCAAATGACATCACCAGAAACTCATAATGGCCATACCTCATCCGGAATGCGGTCTTTGGAACATCCGAGTCCCAAATCCTCAACTGATGGTACCCCGACCTCAAGTCAATCTTAGAGAACACCCTGCAAATGGTCGAATAGATCATCAATGCGTGACAATAGGTACTTATTCTTGATGGTCGCCTTGTTCAACTGGCGGTAGTTAATACACATTCGCATAGTCCCATCCTTCTTCTTCATAAATAATACTAGTGCACTCCAAGATGATATAGTGGGCCTAACAAACTCCTTCGATAACAACTCCTCAAGTTGCTCCTTCAACTCATTCAACTCCTTAGGATCCATACAATACGGTGGAATAGATATAGTCTTCCTGGATCCAAATCAATACATAAATCAATATCATGATCTGACGGCATGCCAGGAAGATCAGAAGGAAACACATTGGCAAACTCTCGAACTACTGGAACTGAATCAATTATTGGAGTCTCCGTGGTAGTATCCCGAACATAAGCCAAATACGCCAAACACCCCTTCTCAACCATTTGTTGAGCATTCAGGAAAGATATGACCCGACTAGATGTATCAACTGTGGAACCATTCCACTCCAACCCTGGCAACCCTGGCATCGCTAAGGTAATTGTCTTGGCATGGCAATCTAGGACGTCGTGATACAGAGATAACTAATCCATGCTCGGGATAACCTCAACATCGATCATATCAAGCAATATGATATCCTCTCTAATCTCAAAAACATAGAATATAACCACGCATGACCAATAGATCTGATGCACAACCACATAATCGCCCACTAGAATAGACACATGAACAAAAATGCCTGTGGGTTTAGGAGTAATAACCATAAAACAAGCAAACAAAGATGACACATACGAATAGGTAGACCCTAGATCAAACAATACCAAATAACTATTTCCACAAATGGAAATAATACTTGTGATGACGACATCTGAGGCCAATGCATATGGCATATCTGGAAGAGCATAGAATCGGACTGGAGCACTTGTTGGCTAGCCTCCACCTAACTAAGAAGTAGCTGGTTGACCTCTCCCATGCTGACCTCTACCTCTAGAGCGGCCCCTACCAGTCTGACCTCCTCATCTAGGTGGCTAGGTGGCTAGGCAGCCGGTGCTGAAATCATACGCTACTGACCCTGCTGTATTGCCTTACCCCGAAGTCGAGGACATGTCCTTTTCATATGGCCTAGTTCTCCACACTCGTAGCAACTCTGGGCACCATAGCCGGCTATCCGGAAGACTGACCCCGATGGCCTGAATACCTATCGGAGAAACTAGAAATGGCCGGAGGACAGTATGAACTCTCTAGCGTAGCTCTGAAATAGGAACCAAAAGAACCCTAGGGACTTGAATTCCCACTGGAGGAACCCTGATAGTTGACGGGAGATAAGAACTCTTTGGTATGACGCTGAAAGAGGGGCGCACTGGATCACCCTGAGCAGGTGGTGGTGCTTGATGTGGGGGCCTGCTGGGCTGACCCCTCCTAAACTGGCCTCTACCCCTAGTCGGGGTGCCTCTGAACTTTTCGGAGAATCTGACCCTCTTTTCCTGCTGCGCCTTCTCTCTACCTCTCAGACGGTAGCCCTCAATTTCTCTGAGCAATCTCCACCACTAGTTGATAAGAAGTCCCTATCTCCACCTCTCTGGCCATGTTGGCCCTAATGCCTGAATGCAACCCTGAAACAAACCTTCGAACTCTCTCCATGTCAGTAGGAAGTATCATCAATGCATGGTAGGACAATTCAGAAAACCTTGCCTCATAATTGGTCACGAACATCTGACCCTGTTCAAGCTCCTCAAACTGATACATTAGCTTTTCTCTCTCAGAGGGTGGGATATGCCTGTCCAAAAATAACTGCATGAGATGGCTCCAAGTGATAGGAGGAGAACCTGCTGGTCTGTCCAGAACATAAGACAGCCACCAGCTACGGGCCTTATCCTCTAGCTGAAAAGCAATCATGTCAACCCCATGCGACTCGAGTATCCTCATGTTGTGCAGTTTGTCCCTACACCTATCAATGAAGTCCCGAGCATCCTCATGACGCTCACCCCCTAAGATAGGAGGGTGAAGTCTAGTCCATCTATCCAACAACTTGTGTGTGTCACCATCCGCAACTGGTCTGGGCTCGGGTATTACTGCAGCAACTGGCTGAGCCCCCTCCGCGGGTAGTGAACCCAGAGTCTGATACACTGCAGCTGCATGACTATAAGCCTGAGAAGTAAGGGTATGTGCTCCCCCTCCTACCTGTGATGAAGCTAGATCTGCTGGAAATAAACCAGCCTGGGTCATGGTATCCATGAATCGTAGCATATGACCCATGACCTCCTGGAATCCCGGAGTTGTCATAAAATCCGCCGGGGTAGGCTCAGCTGCGAGCACCTCGCCCTGCTCCTTGATGATAGGATCCCCTACAGGATCTATTCGTGGTACTACTCGGATAACTCTGGGACATCCTCGTCCCTAACTCGGGCTGGTACCCTCCCCTAACCACTTCCTCAGCCTCGGCCTCTCACAATAGGGGGAGCAGCCCCACTCGAGTCTGGAACATCAATTGTGCATGTCCTCAAAATCTGTGAAAGAATAGAAGAGGAAAATTTAGTACACCATACACGATAGAAATGAATAAAGAGTATTTTTCCTAACACCCTATAGCCTCTCCAAGATAAATATAGGCGTCTTCGTACTGATCTGCAAGACTCTAATAGGTTTGCTCTTGACTTGTAAGGTCTACGTGAACTTAGTGCTCTGATACCATGTTGTCACGACCCATTTTTGTAATAGATCGTAATGGCGCCCAACACTATTGTCAAGCAAGCCAATGCGGGAATCTAATTAAGTTCTCATTTTACTTTTACCAAAAATAAGTGCAGCAATTCCTTATATTAAAGTCGAAAAAACCAGATATGATTAATAATGTGCCAAAATACTAATAAAATTCAAAAATAATAGCCTACTAATGTCTGTTCCAAGACATGGTGTCACAAGTGCGCGGGCAGCTATTAGAATATACAAAAGAATAACACTATCCTACTATCTGAAATAGAGTAAACATCTAAAAGTAAATAGAAAAACTCCATTGGGCTGCTGAATGACATAGGAATTGAGCAACTCACCAGGAAATCTCGATCAGTCAAGGGTAGGCACCAGCCTGGTAACCAGATGTACCTGCCTCAGATCCTATACAATTAAGTACAGAAGTGTAGTATGAGCGCATAAACAATATGTACTCAGTAAGTGTCATGTCTAATCTCAAGGAACTAGAGACGAGAGGTCAACATGACACTTACTAGGGTCAAACAACATAATAAGTGATCTAGTAAGCATAAATAGCACAATAATTAACAGTTTATAGCATGAAGCAACAAGTCCTTTACTAGATATTATCACAGTTAGCCAGTTACATTTCGGGCACATAACAAAGTTCCATTCACAGCAAATGCCAATCAATAAGCATGCGCAAATAGTACCGAGGTCGTACAACATGATCCAACATAAAAATAAAGTGTGTACTGTCAGAGGATCGAACGACGCGAACCATAGATGCATCTATTACTCCGCTCGCAAAAACATACATGCAACGCGGTCAAAAGTATTTAAACACAACAACAGGTACACAAATAGTCATCAGGAGAGCAAGTACTCACAAATTATTAACTTCTCTTTAAAAGGGGCAAGCACGTAATGTTCGAATTATTAGATATGTTTACCATACTTGACATGATTTAGGCAAACATCAATTTAATCATAGAGCTCACAAGACATCACACAGAACATAATTTAAGGTCCTAAACTACCCAGACTTAAGCATAATAGTAGCTACGCACGGACGCTCGTCACCAAGTGCGTACGTAGCCCCCCGCATTTAGTGGCAATTTATTCAATTACTATGCCTAGGGGACAATTCTCTCTTATAAGGTTAGATAGGAGACTTACTCGCTTCAAAGTGCACTTCCAATACCAAGAACGAGCTCAACCCCTCAATTCATATTCAAACGATCCAAAACTAGATAAATGAGGTAGGAACTAATCAATATAAGTTCGCAATATTTTATTCTAGCTATTTAAGCACTTTTCCAACCCTTACTGCAAGTTTCCTAAAATTTGACCTCGGGCCCACGTGCCCAGATTCCAAAGTTTTTTTAAGGAAGTTGTTCTCTCTAATCTAAGGATCAATAATACTGTTATCGGATAATAAGTGAAATAGCACAACAACAACTGGTGAAGAATAATACATGATACTTTGCATATGGAGACAGTACGCTTAATCCATATTCCGTTGCGGCATGCAACCCAATCCTCATCATCTTACACCGTTGCACGCAACCCGATCCTCAATATTTATTACTGTTGCGGTGTGCAACCCGATCCTCAATGTTTAACATGTTTGTGGCGTACAACCCAATCCTCAATGTTTGACGCCAAAAATTCACCCAACTACAATCGCAACTCAAGTACGAGGGAAGTGACAACAAAACAAGGAGTCCCGACAAGGGAATATTACGAACAACTCAAATATCCCGGCAAGGGAGAATAAAATAATAACAGTCTACTCATCCCTGCAGGGTAATCATTTTGAGAGATTCTCTTTTAACTCATTTCCTTCTCAACTGACACTTTATATGGAATTTACCAATTAAACAAGACAGTTGTGTCACATCTTAATAGCAATTACGACTCACGGTCATGCTGGACACCGGTGTATAGATACTTGTCACAATGCCTATACACCGTACACGATCATTTAGCAATTAGCAATTAAAACACACTAATCATATTCCCTCAAGCCAAATTTAGATCAAACACTTACCTCGGTCTGAAAATAGCAATAAAATATCTAACGCCGCCTTTCCTCTAGAGTCCAACTCCGAAACAATGATATCTAGGCACAATTTAGTTCAATATGATCAATAATGTCTCAAAGACATAATTCCATAGCTTAGCAATGAATTTCCTGTCATTCTTCCAAAAATACCAAATCTGACCCCGGGCCCACATAATCCCAACTCGAGGTTCAGAACCAAAACCCGATCACCCATAACCCTACGAGTTCAAATATGTAATTTGTTTTAATATTCGACCCCAAATTGAGGTTGAATCACTTAAAATCGCAAAAGCCCTTGTTCTACCCAAAACCCCCAATTTCTACCTCGAATTCATGATTTAGGGCTAGGAAATTAGTAATTAGATGAAGAAATTAGGAGAAAACGAAGTTAAGATCACTTACCCAAAGAGCTATGGAGAAAGAGAAGCTTTAAAATAGCCTATGGGATGTTGGAGTGAAGAGCTCGTTTGAAAAATGGCAAAAATCCCGAGCTACTGATTGTGTTTTTAACTTAAAAATCACTAGGCGTTTTTTGCTATGCAATCACGACATAATGTCTCATTCGCGAAGGAGATGGGCGGGTAGGCATTGCGTTCACGAGGAGACGCTGCGAACGCGTAGAAGGAAAACGTCCAGGCCCACGCCTTTGTCCTATGAATCCGCATTTGGACTCATGAGAACGTGAAGAGGAGCAAGCCCAAAACTACGGGATCGTGATTGGAAGATGCGAACGCGGAAGGGAGGGAAGATTGGGCTATGCGAACGCGAGCCTAGGGCCGCGTTCACGAAGAGCAAAATTGGTCTGCAACACTTTAAAAAAAATATGATGCCTTTCTAAGACCAAAAACACTCTGAGCCACCCCCGAAATCACTCCCGAGCCCTAGGGGCTCCCAACCAAACACACAAACTGACTCAATAACTTCCTATGAACTTAGTCGAGCGATCAAATCGCTAAAATAACATCGAAATCATTGAATTAAGCCTTAAAATCATCATTTTTATTTCAAACTTCAAATTCTAACTTTAGATATTTCGGTCCGAAACACATCAAATGATGTCCGATTTCGACCAAACTTCACAAAAAGCATTCAACGCATATTTAAGACCTATACTGGAACTAAAATACGGGCCTGATACCAATATTTTCTAACTTATTTTCATTTTGAATTTCATATCAGTTTTAGAAAAATAATTTCTTTCAAAAAATTCTTTAATCGGGCTTGGGACCTCTGATTTTGATTCTGGAAATACGTCCAAGTCCCATATTTTTCTGCGGAACCTCCGGGACCATCACATCACGGGCTCGAGTATGTTTTCCTAAAATGTTGACCGAAGTCAACTTTAATAATATTAATATTAAAATCCTTCAAATTTTTCATAGAATTCACATATTTTAACATAAAAAACTTTACCGTCTTCACGCTTGGACTACGCACGCAAATTGAGGCAACTAAACGCGAGGTTTTCAAGGCCTCAAAAGCATGAAAAAAAGAAGAATTACGGTGATGACCCATTTGGGTCGTCACATCCTCCACCTCTAAAATAATAGTTCGTCCTCGAACGGATAAAAGAAAGAAGTACCTGAGTCGGGGAATAGATGAAGATAACGGCTCTGCATATCAGACTCGGACTCCCAGGTCGATGCCTCAGAATTTTGACCTCTCCACTGAACACGCACTGAAGGAAAGCTCTTCGACCTCAACTGTCGAACCTGCCGGTCTAGAATAGCCACCTCATATGACAGATCCTTGTCCAATTAGACAATGCTGAAATCTAATACGTGGGCTGGATTGCCATGATACCTCCGAAGCATGGATACGTGAAAAACTAGAAGCACGGCTGACAAGCTAGGCGGCAAGGCAAGTCTATAAGCCACCTCTCCCACGTGATCAAGAATCTCAAATGAGCCAGTAAACCTAGGGCTAAGCTTGCCCTTCTTCCCGAATCTCATCACGCCCTTCATAAGCGGTACACGGAGCAATACTCGCTGACCAGCTATGAAAGCAACATCTTTGACCTTGCGATCTGTATAACTCTTCTGCCTAGACTGAGTTGTCTGAAGTCTGTCCTGAGTGATCTTGACCTTATCCAAGGCCTCCTGAACTAGATCTATACCCAATAACCGAGCCTCTCCCGGCTCAAACCATCCAACTGGGGACTAACACCGCCCAATATACAATTCCTCATACGAAGCCATCTGAACACTGGACTGGTAGATTTTGTTGTAGGCAAACTTTTCTAACAGCAAAAACTAGTCCCACTAGCCTCCAAACTCAATAACGCAGGCTCGGAGCATATCCTCAAGGATCTAAATAGTCCTCTCGGACTGACCGTCCATCTGGGGATGAAATTCTATACTAAACTGGACCTTGGTGCCCAACTCTTGCTGAACCGCTCTCATAAAATGCGAGGTAAGCTGCGGATCCCTGTCCGAAATGATAGATATAGGCACCCTATGAAGGCGAACAATCTCCCTGATATAAATCCCAGCTAACCTCTTGGACGAATAGGTGGTGTCAATCGGAACAAAATGCGCTGACTTGGTCAGCCTATCAACAATGACCGATATAGTATCAAACTTCTTCCGAGTTATCGGAAGGCCAGAAACGAAATCCATGGTAATCCTCTCCCACTTCAACTCGGGAAGCTCAATCTTCTGAAATAAACCACCGGGCATCTGATGCTCATACTGAACCTACTGACAGTTTAAACAACGAGCCACATATGCAACAATGTCTTTTTTCATTCTGCGCCACCAATAGTGCTGCCTCAAATCCTGATACATCTTTGCGGCGCTCGGATGAATAGAATACTGAGAACTATGTGCCTCTACTAAGATCTACTCCCAAATACCATCAACTTTGGGAACACAAACTTGCCCCTGCAATCTCAATACACCATAATCTCCCAAGGTCATTTTCTTGGCACCTCCACACTACACCATGTCTCTCAGGACACACAAATGAGGATCATCAAACTGCCGCTCACAGATACGCTTCATCAACGAAGAACGAGCGATCGTTCAAGCTAACACCCTGCTAGGCTCAAAAATATCCAATCTCACAAATATATTGGCCAAGGCCTGAACATCCAAGGCAAGCAGCCTCTGGCTGACTGGAATATAACCAAGACTACCCATGTTGGCGGAATTCCTACTCAATGAATCGGCCACCACATTGGCCTTTCTCTGGTGGTATAAGTGTCGAAGCCCCCCTTTTCAACTACTGGAAAGAAGCGAAATCGAGTTTATGACATTATGGGCAAAACAACTCTATTTCCCATTTGGGAATTGGGTTATGGTATTGGAAGAGTCGCCACCTAATGATTATAGTGCATTAGGACACTTTAAGATGAAGGGAGTATTTTGAGAGAAAAAACCAGAGTTAAGGGCCTTAGATTATCTCGAGGGGAAGGTGTTAGGCACCCCTCAGGATCCACAAATGTGGTTTCCGGTCGTGCTAATTGTGACTTTAATAGAGGATGAAGCAAGTAGACAAATAAGGTGCACATGTATAACATTCACATAACTTGAAACTTTAAAGAAAAGGAAGGACATAAGTTTGAAATAAGAGAGAACTAGTTTGAAAAGCATTACAAGAAGAAAGCATTTAAATAAAGCAAATAAAGGAGAAGGAAGGGTCCAAGGTTTAACTGTAATATGAATCATTCGATGCAATATTCCGCACATATTCCCAAAGAGGGGTCGCTTTATGATATTATCGCATCGTCATCATCTCCATATTCTACCCTTCCCACCCCGTTAAGGTATTTAAACGCGTTGGTATCGTTTACTTATTGCATGCTAATGCCCGTCCCAACATGTTAGTCCTAGGGTATTAGAACTTCTAATCCTAAGAAGGGGGAAGAGAGAGATATGATATACATATGGAGTTTTTCAAAGGTAAAAAAACACTAGAGCGACAGTCAAAAATAAGTAGCATATAAGAGGTTTACAAATAAACAGTTAAAGGCACAAATAAACCCCGTAACATACAACAAATAGCTTAGCATGACTTAAATTACTAATTTGGTCTTTTATAGGAGGTTAGAAGAGCGGGCAGATTAGTTTAAAACATTAGAGTTGGATAGAAAATCTGCTTCAAGCTCCCCGGGCCTGTCTTAGGAGTTGACAAGATTTAGAAAATCACTTGATTTAAAAGAAAACGAAGCTTCAGACAAAGGTCTGTTTAAATATTTAATGTTGCAGACAAGTTTAGAAAAAGCCTTATAAGTTAGCTGCACTGATTTGATTAATAAGGGAGACGTGAGAAAAAAAGTTTAAAAGATCTTGGAGCATTTAAACTCAAGCAGACAAACAATTGAAAGCACAAATTTAGTATTTAAAGCAGTTTACAGGTTCAGAGCATTACGAAACGGGGAAGACCCGGGCCCATTTTAGAGTAAACAGATTTAGGATAAGTTGAACCAAAATGTTTGAAACATTAGGCGAGTCTGGACTTATAACATACTTATTAACCCTTTAGTTACTGCTTTTAGTCGACCTACTGTTTTGCCTATAGTTCTTATAGGCATGCTTTCTAGGCGAGATTAAGAATGCGAAACTATAAGCATGATTTCTATATGAAGTTGATGTAATAACAAAAAGCCTATAGACATGGTATCTACATGATATCGATGCAATAGTGAAACGTACGAACATGGTAAATGTATGAGATGGATGCTATAAAGTAAAACCTATGGACATGTTTTCTGTATGGAATTGATGCAAGAAAGTAAATACTTATAGGCATGCTTTCTATATGATGTTGTTGCAATAATGAGAAGCCTATTGACATGGTATCTATATTGATATTGAAGTAATGCAAATCTATATGCATGATTTCTATAGTGTTACAAAGTTCCAAGGGCTTTCAAGGAAATCCAGGCATTGCTTACACTCTAATTGGAATAGTGCAAGTGTGGAATTACCAACCCTAAGGCATCCAAGTTCGGAGGAGACTCCAGGGTCCCTAAGCATGGCTTACCAAAGGGGGTAGGAACTTAATGGACTAAGAATAAGTGCAAAAGTGAGGATTAGAAGGAAACCGATGTATGAAGTGGTCATACCCAGCCTATTGAGTGACACTGGCACACCCCAGACTTCTTACAAGGGTTAACAAACAAGAGCAGACTTGACAACACCAACAAGCCTTTGTCAAGGCTCAAAGACATAAGATAGGGGATGGGGGTGGGATTGCTTTGAGTAGAGGCTATTTACAGCCTTAGTTCTAGACTAGAAGTGGCAATTGTTAGAATATACGCTTAACGCTAGAGAGGGGGGGTGAATATCGCTATAATAAAAAACAGCGTAAACTTGCGGAATTTAAAAATTGCAGGAATGAAATAAGTGCGATAAGTAAATAATAAGGAACGAATGCACCGATGTTATCCTGGTTCACCACAACCCGTGGCTAGTCCAGTCCCCGAGAGACTCTCTCGAGATTTCCACTAACTTCGTTAAGCTTACGGGTGCTTAATAAACCGTTACAAACTGAGAACTTGAGTCACACAAGCCTCAACAACCTTTGCTCGAAGATACAACACTTCAAGACTTCAACCAAAGGAATCACAACGTTCCTTCTTACAATACAAGGGATTAACAATTCCCTTCAAGTGTATAAAAACACTTTGCACTCAAAACAAGACTCTCCTTAAGAGTAGATATGAGTAAAATAAATACGCTCAAGAACGCAACAACTTTCGTCAAGAATTTGGCTCTCAAAAACTTATGTAATGAATAGAAAATGATGAATAAGAGAGTATGCAAGCTTTAGCAATAATATGATCAGTTGTTGTCATTAGAAGACTGATTTGAAGATGTATTTATAGTGTCAAAAACATGCATAACCGTTGCCTAATTGCCAATTAAGAATTGCTGATTTTGTGCTACGACAATCGATTGTCTAATTGGCACAATCGATTGTTTTCCAATCATTCCAAAAATCATTCCCAGATTTTACGCAGCATAATCGATTATCTAAGACGTATAATCGATTACTGGCAACGTTCAAAAAATCATTTTCCAGATTTTACTTAAAACAATCGATTATCAGAGATATACAATCGATTACTTGGCAACGTTCAAAATTTCTTTTTCAGATTTTACTTCAAAAAATCGATTATTAAAATCCTATAATCGATTATCTGACGGAGTTTGAAAATATTTTGGCAACGGTCATTTACATAATCGATTATGCTATATGGACAATCGATTATTTTTCAGTCTTGAAAAATCTAATAGACACTGCCTCAACACAATCGATTATTTTGTATCTTTGAAAATCTGATAGACACTGCCTCAACACAATCGATTGTCATAAGGTTCATAGTCGATTGTCATGCAGATTTCAAACATCTGATGGACACTGCCTCAACACAATCGATTGTCATAAGGTTCACAATCGATTGTCATGCAGATTTCAAAAATCGGATGGACACTGCCTCAACACAATCGATTGTCATAAGGTACACAATCGATTGTCTTGCAGCTGCCTTAACATAATCGATTATCATAAGTACATAATCGATTATCTTTGTCCAGATTTTAGAGGCATGTTTAAAAATTATTTTGTTAAAATAAATATGCATGATTAAAATCATTTTGCTCTAAATTAAATATGCATGATTTGATAAAAAATGTTTTTACGAGAGAAGCCAAATCTTGAGTTAAATTGTCGGATCAAGATCACAATTAAAGAGCGACTCATGTATAACTTTGTTTAATCTTGATCTTTGTTTGTCTTGTGCTTGAAATTCGTTACGTGACATTTGCGCGCTTGTGCTTGGACCTCGTCATATGTCAATTGCGCATCGTTTATCATTTATCAAAACCTACAAATATGAACACACGTTAGTTTAGTGCCTTGAGAACGTGTTTCAACAGCAATGAAGTGCCACCCTTATCCAGAACAAACTCACATACAAACAAGGACCAAAGGGAGAGGGGAATCATATAAAAGCACTTAACAGACAAGATTAGATTGAATGGATTCAGGGGAAAGAAAGAATAATAATGAACAATACACAAGCAAAGGAAAAGGGACTTAACATGCTGGACATAAATAAAATACTGAATGTAAGAAACCAAAGGGTAAGGGAATATGGATTAACATGCTGCAGTTTAAAACAAAAGTATAAGCAGACAAAGAGCAGGGTTAAGGATTAACCTGCTGAACTTAAGCACAAATAGACAAGGGAACAAGGGGAAGGGAATTTACATAAAGCTTAACTGAGATACACAAAACAGGTGAGGGAACTAGGGAAAAGGAAATAAAACATGATAGAGCTTAAACTGAAACAGCATAACAGCCTAGGGAAAGGGAGAGGGAATTAAACATGCTAGACTCAAATGAAATATTGAAATAAACAAACAGACAAGGGGAAAAGGGGAAGAGGTTAAACATGCAAGAGCTCAAGTTGAAATAACATAACAGACAAAGAAAGGGGGAAACAAACAGATAATTGAAGGTCAATAATTGAAATTAGGAGCCTACCAGCGCAACTTGAGTAATAAAGCAAAGAGAAAACCTATAATTAGCCTTGGCTTTCAGCCGGCTAATCCTTAGCTAAAGAGGGAAAGTAACCGAGAAGAGGAGAGAAAAGCAGAGAGATTTTTAGTGAGTAAGAGTAGAGAGAACTCGTGTATGAGTGTCTGCTAGTGAGAAAAGAGAAGGCCTATTTATAGTTTTGAAAAGATGCAGCACTAAGGCAAGGAAATATTCAGCAATATCAATCAGTATCCATTAAGGAGAAGGGAACCCATTCAATTAAGGAGCCAGATGGAAATTAATAAACCTAGGTCTAAATTTGGAAAGACAATCGAGTATTAATCGCAAAATATAGGGTAAATACATATAGAGATTTTGAAAATCACACGGGTAAAGCATATAAGGCAAGTAATCACCCAGGAAATCAAGGAGTCAAGATGCTACTTGCATTTGAACTTAGTCAGAAAACATGGAGCAATTAGAGAATCAAACAGCTGTACCAAAATCAATTAGGGTTTCAGAGAAAGGGGAAAATAGTACTATAAAAGATGCATAGGTTTTGAACATACAAAAGACTGGAAACAGTAGAGTAAACCTATGGTAATCACGAGAGAACAACTAGAGGCGGCCAGGGTTACACATAGAAAGAAAATGGAAAATCCCCTTAGAGCTTGGGGTTTCCACTACAAGTTAGAACATAAGGAGCACCATAGACGAAGATGAACAAGAGAAGAGCATCGTAATAAAGTATAAACATATGAACTGAAAAAACCAAGAAATACAAAGTAAAGAAAGACACTTTAGAGCCGTAGTAGAAAATGTTCAAAATCATGGAGAAGAACACGCAGTAGCAAAAAATAAACTACAAAGTTAAAGAAATCAGATAAGTCATAGAAAACCCTAGGTTTAAAAGATGAACAATTTCGAAAACACAAATAGGTGAAGAAAGGATGAGAGATACTTAACTTTTAAATAATAACTAGAGCTCAGAGAAGATAATACGATAAATACAGAGAAAAAAATGATAAGGAACCTCAAGCATTAGGGTTTTCATAGAAAGGTGTCGAAATGGCGAGAAAAAGCCTGGAAAGGACTCGTCGGAGTCGGCAAAAGGCTCAGGCTTCAAGGCTTGCCGGAGAAAGTGCCGGACATGGTTGTGAAAACCCATTGAAAGACCTCTGGTCCAGTCACCTTTGTAATAATATCCCGATCTTCGAACCCAAAGGCCAGGAGAGGTGATGAGTGGACGAACATGGAAGTTTCAGGTCTTAGACGGCCATTAACGTCAGTGCAGTGAGCAGGAGGCGACTAGGGTTTTCAGAGAACTTAGAGAGCATTTGGGAGTGAAGGCGGCTGGTTTGTAAAAGTGATTGTAGGGTTAAGGGTTTGGGACTTTAATTTAGTAAGTTAAAATGTGGGTCGTTGATATGTGAGATCAACGACCAGGATTAAAAGAAGAAGTGGGTGGGTTAAGTTTAGTAGGTTTGGGTCGGGTGTTTTAAATTGGTTTAGGTCAATTGGGGGGGTGAATTTGGGTTTTAAAATGTGGCCAAAATTGAAAGGTTAAAGGGCTATAATTTAAATGCCTAAATTTCCCCTAATTTAATTTTGTAAAATAGCAAATAATTTTAAAAAAATCCAATAAATATACTGAGATAATAAAAATACGTTTAGGAATTAATTTAAATATTAGGAACAATTTTATACTTAAAATAATTATTAAATTGAGAAATAGGCTAAATTGCAATGTAATGCATTTTTAGTTTAAAAATACCTAATGGCTTAGTAAAAAATCTATAAAAATTACATAAATTATATTTTTATGTATATGAGAGAATAAAATAAATTATTTATCAAAATAAAAATATTTGATACTAAATTTTGGATTTTCTAGTACAAAATAAGTTGTAAATAGGTTTTAAAATACTTAAAAAATATATAGAAAAAATACTAAAATTTTTGTGGATTCTTATATATGCATTCAAAAGCTATTTTGAAAATATTTTGGGTACAAAAATACATGGAAAAAATTGGGTATCAACAACTGCCCTCTTTACCCGAGGAGGATGAAAGAGTTGTCGGGTAAAGATGGCCAATTTTGACCGAAAATGACGGTTAAAAGAGTGTTTTGACTGCGCTTAGCTTACGAGCTGCCTACATATCCCTGGTTTTACAGGAATCAGGTCGTATGTAGTTCAGGAGCCATTGGTGGAATATGCCAATGAAAATTTTGGAAGAGGCGGACACAACGGGGTTTGAAGTTTTGTCAAGGGTTTGGACATCGGATGGCTGTGAAAAAATTGGGGCGGAGTCACTCCTACTGAGACAGCTGAGACATACAGCGTTCTTGTAAATGAACGATGTGCGTATATATGCGTAATTTAAATGTGATGCAAGTTCCCTTTGGACCATGAATTTTGTCTTCAGACGATTAAGGTGGCGTCCTCAGACTATGATGTCCTGGACTATGAAAAGCATAAAAGTAATGATTCGCAGGCCATCAAATGGTGTTCTCGAGCTATGCGGATGGTGCCTCTGAACTATGACATCTTTTAATAAGTTGGAGATATCTCAGCCCATGAAAATGTGGCAATCTTTTAGCCGAATGGATGCAAGTGTGGCGATGTATCAGCCAAGCGAGAATTTAAAATGCAACGCGGCGATATTTCAGCCAAATGAGACAGGGTGGCGATTTTTCAGCCAAATGCAAAAAGTAAAAGAGGTAGATCTTAACCTTGAAAGGCAGAGAAGAGCCCTATGCAATGCAGGATGGAGATAAAGCTTAGTCTCGGAAGGTAGAACATAGCCTTATACGGGATGGAAGCAGAGCTTAACCTTGAAAGGTAGAGAGTATCCTTATGCAGGATGCAATATGTACTCGAAAGGCAGAGAATAGCCTTATGAAGGATGGAGGTAAAGCTTAACCTCGGAAGGCAGAGAATAGCCTTATACAGGATGCAAGATGGAGACAAAGCTTAGTCTCGAAAGGCAGAGAATAGCCTTATGCAGGATGGATGTAGAGCTTAACCTTGGAAGGCAGAGAATAGCCTTATGCAGGATGGAGGTAGAGCTTAGCCTCGGAAGGCAGAGAGTAGCCTTATGTAGGATGGAGGTAGAGCTTAACCTCGGAAGGCAGATAATATCCTTATGCAGGAAGGAGGCAGAGCTTAGCCTCGGAAGGCAGAGAGTAGCCTTATGTAGGATGGAGGGAGAGCTTAGCCTCGGAAGGCAGAGAGTAGCCTTATGCAATGCAAAAATGCAGGATAGAGGCAGAGCTTAGCCTCGAAGAACGTAGAAATATAAAGGAGAGGATGGTGGTGATTTCTTAGCTGGTAGATGATTATGCTATTGATGACTGTTGGGGAAGCGTTGAATGTAGATAGTAAGCCTTTGTAGGTAGGTAGTGGCTTCGGGAACTTCGGTTATGTAAAGCTACTGCGTCGCCTATTCGCACTCTGGATTCCTGCATCCAGAGAAAAATCGTGAGTTCTATAAGGGGGAGGTTAGTTCGCATCCCTCGACCCGTGGCGATTTGCACCATTTGGGGTAGCGTTGCTGAACGATAGCGATCCAAATGATTTTACGCAAAATGTTGACAAATATGATGCAAATATATGTATATAAGTAAAGCAAAAGATAGTTTTTGTTTTATGATGAACCACAACTGCATCGTGGTTCAAGGCACGACAACCTCGCTGGCTCCAGAATTTTGAGGGTCCTCCTCATTATTCTGCCCTAGTATACTGGGCTGGTGTTGTTGACGGTGGTGGTGAATGACTGAAAGCGGATTGACCTTAGAATTTTGAGGGTCCTCCTAAAAATTCTGCCCCAGTTTAATGGGTTGATGCTGATACAAAAATTGGCAAACTGACTTCGGAATTTTGAAGGTCCTCCTCAAAATTCTGCCCCAGTTCCAAACGCGGGGGAAAATGGAATCTTATTAATGATGTGATCGAACCCATAGGGCTGCCTACGTATCCCCTCTTAAACAAGAATCAGGTCAGACGTAGTTCAAATTACATAAAAAAGAAAGCATAATGACTAAATGTAGTATGTCTTCACCGCATCTGAGTTGATTGGCTTTGGCCAAAATTCTCTGTCCATTTCTGCAAGAATAAGGGATCCTCCAGTTAGAATCCGGTGAACCATGTACGGACTTTGCCAGTTGGGAGAGAACTTCCCATTGGCCTCATCTTTATGTGGAAATATCTTCTTCAACACTAGCTGCCCCTGGTGTAAACTTCCTTGGTCGAACTCTCTTGTTGAAGGCTCTTGACATTTTGTTCTGAAATAACTGACGGTGACAAACATCGTTCATTCTCTTTCCATATATAAGGGCTAGCTGCTCGTATCGAGCCTTGACCCATTCTGCGACATCTAGCTCAGCTTCTTGTACGATTCTCAAGGACGGAATTTCTACCTCGATGGGAATTACCGCCTCTGTAATGTAAACCAGCATGTGGGGATTTGCCCCAGTTTATGTGCAAATTGTAGTACGATAACCCAATAAAGTGAATGACAACTTCTCATGCCACTGCTTATGCCTTTCGATCATTTTCCTTAGTATTTTCTTGATGTTCTTGTTAGCTGCTTCCACGGCTCCATTCATCTGAGGTCTATAAGTTGTAGAGTTTCTGTGTCAGATCTTGAAAGTCTCATACATCGCTTTCATCAAGTCGCTATTGAGATTGGAACCGTTATAAGAGATTATCAACTCTGGAACACCGAACCGACAAACAACCCGATCTTTGACAAAGTCTTCCACGACTTTCTTGGTTACTACTTTATATGATGCTGCTTCGACCCATTTAGTGAAGTAATCAATTGCCACTAAGGTGAACCTCTGTCCGTTTGAGGCGGCAGGCTCCCCAAGCGGTGAACGGCCAGGGTGAGCTTGTTGTAGTGAGCTCATTTGGAGGTACCTTTATCATGTCTGCATGTATCTGACAGCGGTGACACTTTCGGACATACTGAATGCAGTCTGTTTCCATGGTCATCCAGAAGTATCCTGCCCTGAGTATCTTTTGATTGGTTTCTGATGCCAGGACTGCTCCAATACCAACTCCTTCAAAATTTGCGGCCACGTCGAAAAACATCCTCCAGCCATCATAGGATTCTGCAATATCTTCTCCTATGAAAGCTACTTCTTCATCGGGAAAATACGTCTTCAATGGTTCATACTTTCCTTCTACAGGATTTTCTGCGAGGTGATCTTCCAGATCCTGTCCTTTAACTGTCTTCTGGGTGACATAGACGATGTCGAATTCACTCAACAAAATTGCCATTTGGCGAGCTTGCCAGTGGGCGTGGGCATCTGAAAAATATACTTTAGTGGATCCATTCTTGATATAAGGTAGGTAGTGTAAGTACAGAAATAACGCCTCAACTTCTGAGCTATCCAAGTCAAAGCACAACAGGTGCGTTCTAACAAAGAATACCGAGCCTCGTACGAGGTAAATATCTTGCTGAGGTAGTAAATATCTTGCTCCTTTATCCCCATCTCATCGTGTTGTCCCAAGGCACAACCAAATGCTCCATCCAAAACTGCGAGATGGAGCAATAAGGGCCTCCCAGGCTCAGGCGGAACCAGGACTGGAGGCATAGACAAGTATTCTTAGATCCTGTCAAAAGCCCTTTTGACATTCATTGGTCCATTTGGTAGCGGCATCCTTTTTCAGCATCTTGAAGATAGGTTCACATATGACGGTAGACTGAGCTATGAACCGACTAATATAGTTAAGTCTCCCCAAGAAACTCATTACCTCTTTCTTGCTCTTCGGTGGTGGAAACTCCTGAATAGATTTGACCTTTGATGGGTCCAGCTCTATTCCTCGGCGACTCACAATGAAACCCAATAACTTTCCCACAGGTACCCCAAATGCGCACTTGGCGGGATTCAATTTTAAGTTATACCTTCGTAGTCTGTTGAAAAACTTTCGGAGGCCCTCCAGCTGATCTGCAGCCTTCTTGGACTTAATGATGATGCCGTCCACATATACCTCAATCTCCTTATGTATCATGTCATGGAAGAGGGTAGTCATGGCCCTCACAGGGCGTGATAAACGCTGTTTTCTCTGTATATTCCTTATCCATCCATATCTGATGGTACCCTACAAAGCAATCGACAAATGACTGCAACTCATGCTTGGCGTAGTTGTCGATCAAAATGTGTATGTTTGACAAAGGGGAAATCGTCTTTGGGACTGGCTAGGTTGAGATCCTGGTAGTTGACACAGACTCTAACTTTCCCGTCCTTCTTTGGTACCAGCACAATGTTAGCTAACCAAGTTGGATATTCTACCACTTGAAGGACTCTGGCTTTGACCTTCTTGGTGACCTCTTCTTTGATTTTTAAACTCATATCTGGCTTGAATTTTCTGAGTTTCTGCTTTACCGGCGGACATGCAGGATCTGTTGGCAACTTGTGAGTGACAATGGACTTGCTGAGGCCAGCCATATCGTCGTAAGACCATGCAAATATATCCTCATATTCCCTCAAGAATTCTATGTATTCCTCTTTATCTCTGTGATAAGTGCACACTGATGCGCGTTTCTTTGACATTCTCTTTATCTCCAAAATTGACGTCTTCGGTTTCATCCAAGTTAGACTTAGGTTTATTCTCAAAAAATTTGGCCTCTTTGACAACCTCTTCTAGTATATCATCCTCCTCTAAGTCTATGTCCGTTTGTTGTATAGCCTCGTTGCAATTTACATGTTTTTGTTCATCATCAAGATACGTAATAGTAATGTTGTGTGAAAATAAAGTAAATAACAAAGAAAAAGTAATGAATAGTGAGATATTTGATAAAACTGAAAATTCTTTTAATTAAATTCATAAATGTTCAAAACATTGGAGCTCTTTTGGAAAGTAAAGACAAATGCGGAAAATAAAGAAAACAAATAAAACAAAGATGCATGATACTTGTTCAGCGTTGCTACCTCGAAGGTTTCCAGGCGATGGTGGCCCTGATTGACCAGTTGGTAAGGTGCTCCCTTTGGTTCACAGTCTGAATGGAAGGGCCTTCCTCCCCTTCCTCTTCAAAAATCACACAACAGTCCATGTCCCCCAGAAACAGGTTTTTCATTGCTGCAAGAGCCTTGTCTTCTTCTGACCCGTAGAGAGTGTCGACTGGATGAAATGTCTGCTCCAAATGAGGTATGGGGCACTCCAGTGGGTAATATGGGCTGCGCCATGGTAGTGACCGGTTTCTGAATTCTTGCCAAGTGTACTCGTACCCCAGTCCAAAGGTAGTACCGTGTTTCTTCAACTGGATAGGTTTGGTGATTCCTTGAAGATTCTTACCAAGCCCTTTCCCTGGTTCATACCCACTCCAATTCAGAATGCTCTCGACCTTGTTGCTCCACCATTTGTCCTTGTCCACTGCGTTGACCCGCTCGATATGATGATATGTATCTCCTCTTATTATTCTTCTGCCTCCGATCATTGGAATGGTTGGCGACTATATATGGAGTTGCTACCGTCGCCATGGATGATTACTTCTTGATGGTTCCATTCGAACTTCACAGCATGATGTAAGATTGATGCCACAACCCCAGCGGCATGGATCCAAAGTTGTCACAGCAGTAAGTTGTAAGATGTTGGTACGTCGATGACTTGGAAATCAATATCAAACCAAGTAGGTCCCCTTTGCAAACACAGGCTAATCTCCCTGAGAGTGGACCTCTGAGAACCGTCAAACGCCTTAACGTTAATAGCCCCGTCCTTTATCTCGTGCAATCCTTTGCCCAACGTTTTGAGGGTGATCAATGGACAAATGTTGAGACTAGAACCTCCATCGACTAGGATCCTGGTACTGAATGATCTTCACATTGCACGGTGATGTGTAGTGCTTTGTTATGCCTGAGCCCTTCAGGCAGCAATTCATCCTCGTGGAAAGTAATTTTGTGACTTTCCAATACCTTCCCTATCATGTTTGCCATCTCTCCTCCTTTTATGTTGCTCGGGACATAAGCCTCGCTCAATATCTTCATCAAGGCATTCTTATGCGCCTCGTAACTCTGCAGCAATGCTATGATGGAAATCTGCGCCGGAGTCTTGTTTAGCTTGTTCAAGAACTGAATAATCCTTAGCATGTATCTTTATCCAAAGATTATCAGGTCCAGTTTCAATGGGACGTCCAGAGGCCTGCTTGCTAGAATCAGCTAGGTGCTCTGGTGTGTATGCGCTGCCTGTTCTAGTCATACCTTGCGCGGCAACTGCTTCAACGGTGCGCGCTTTTCCTTTCCTTCTCGCCTCGGCTGTGTAGTCCCAAGGTATTACATTTGATTGAAATGGGGTTATGTCTGACATGGTGACCGAAATGGGAACCCTTGGAGGCAACACAGCAACTTCAATTGGTGCGGGCATCCTTGGAGTCCCGAACTACACCTCAATTGGTTTTGGCACCTTTGCAGGAGGTGTCTCAAACTCAAATGGTACATATATATTTACCACGTTGTCCTCAGATGGCTGAATTTGCACAATAATAGGATTAAGAGTGACCACCGATTTCTTGGGTTCATCTCTCTCAGATATCAAACCAATAGACCCTTCGGGGTCCCAGTCGTCTTCAACCTCAATCATGTGGATGCCTCCACCTTTATGGTCTGACAGAGGGTTGTTACGAACATTAGGAGCAGGATCCTTAGCTATGATGACCTTGTTGTCAATTATAGTCTGGATTTTGTCCTTCAACGAGCGGCACTCATCAATGGTATGGCCCGTCATCCCCGAATGGTATGCGCAGGTTTTATTCAAGTTGATCCATTGGGAGGGGTTTTCTGGGGTTACGGCTGGGATGGGTGTAACATATCCAGTGGCTTTAAGCTTCTCATACAGTTGGTCAATGGGTTCAGCAATAAAGTGTACTATCTGGGCGGTTTGCAGTCAAAGTTTGGTCTTGGTCATAGGAAGCTTTGGCGAGTAGGCGGTGATGGATAGTGAGGAGGTTGGGAGTTGTAAGCTTGGTATACGGGTGCGAGTTGGGAATATCCTGGCGAGGTGGGCTGATATGTTGGTGATGGAGATGTTTGATAGACGAGATGTGGATTTTGATAGGTAGGTGAAGGTGCTTGGTAATTTAGAGAGGGTTGGTATGTGAGTGGGGTCGGAGGGTAGGGATTGATATTTCATGGGAGAGTGATTTCTTTGCGCAACCATTACGGAGTTTACATCCTTTTTCTTCGACGTACCACCAGATTGCAAGGATTTGTTAGTGGTCTGCAGTGCTTCAAGGTTAGTAACCATACAATTTTTGATCCCCTCTTCAATTATTTCTCCCAGTTTGATGATATTAGCGAACTTCTGCCCCTCTATCAACATCAATCTCTCGTAATACTGTGAATCCTGAGCGCGGACGAAAAATATGTTCATTTGTTTCTTCTAAGCCAGCTTGACTTTGGCAGCTTCTAACCTCCAATGAGTAGCATATTCGCGAAACGTTTTAGTAGGATTCTTCTTCAAATTTGAATGTAGAACACGTCTGGCGCATTCTCAGTGTTGAACCTGAAACGGTCCATGAAATCGGACGCCATGTTTACCCAACTCGTCCACTTCTTCGCATCTTGGCTGATGTACCAAATAAAGCATCACCTTTCAAACTCTTCATGCATAGATTCATGGGGATCTTTTCATCTTTACCAACTCCCACTAATTTGTCACAATACATTCTGAGGTGAACCCTGGGATCACCCGTACCATCAAACATCTCGAACTTAGGAGGTTTGTACCCCTCCGGGAGTTCGACATCAGGTTGAACACACAAATCTTCCGCAGTGTTCATGCATTGCATTGCATCTCATGCATTTATTTATCGTTGCTTTATCTGTATATCTCTGAGGCTTGTACTGTGTAGAACTGCTAGATAGCTTAATTTTGTGTTATCTCGTGATTTCTTATCTTCGGATTTTTATACATGCTTATTACTCGTTGAGTTGGTAGACTCACCCCATACTCCTTGCTCCTTGTGTGCAGATCCAGGTGCTCCAGAGATATAGTGTTGTTGTTGTCTCTTATCCGGTTGCTAGAGTATTGAGGTAGCTGCCAGCGTCCGCAGGACCGATTACTCTGATCTTACCAGTTATTTCTTGTTATTCAGACACATGTATCTTTCTTTTCAGACTTGTATTCGGTATTGTTAGAGGCTCTGTACTCGTGACCCCAAGTCTTGGGAATTCTTGTTTAGTCGTGGTTTCCTATTCGTACAGTTACATTTTTCAGTTTTTTGGAATTTATTATTAAAGTTGCCATATTTTTCTTTAATTGCTTCGTGTTTGGGATGAATCATTGTATCTGAGAAGGTGTTGGTCGGGTTTGCCCGGCCTTACAGCCGAGCGCCATCACGACCGGTTTTGGTTGTGACAACTTTTGAGTAAGTTAAAATAAAATTAAAATTTACTTAACATATTAAAGATTTATTAAGTTTAAAAATTAAACAAATTCAAGCGACAAAATAAGATCTTACATAAAGTATATAAATTATTTATAAGGTAATAAAAATATAAATATTTAGTAAAAAATATGTTAATAACATGAATAACAATGTCATATTAACATTGATAAATCGGGAAACGAATATTTTATACGTAAATATTACTACAACATTCAGATATAATGGGTTCAAACAATTAAGAAATATTTTTTTTGATTAATATTTGAATTGAGTGTAGTTAGTTTAAGTTTGAAGCATAACATAATTTTTGAAAATTCAGTCAAATTTACAAAATAGAATAATAAAACTTATTTGAATTTGAGAAGGTTTTTAAATTTTTATCTATATTATATTAGAATGAGTGTGGTATAAATATATATTAAATTTAAACAAGCTAATAAAAATTCACATGACAATATAATAATATTAGGTATTGAATAATATAATATCAATAATAAAAAATAAATAGAGATATTCTTATAGATTTTTTATCATATAAAAAAACAGTAATACTTATTTAAATTTGAGATGATAAAGTTTTTTATATTATGGTAAGAAAAATCATAATATGAATAGGTCCACGTAACTTAAGTCTAATAGATAAAATCAAAAAATAAAAATAATGAATAATAGAAATAAATTAGAGAAAGTGTGAGATTTATATATCATAAGTTTAGAAAATAAAAAAATTTAAATATACAACTTTAAAATTATAAAGGGAATGGCTAATTAAATTGAAATTAGATAGTTCTTAATATTAAATATACAATACTTAAAAAATTAGCATATATTACATTATTTAAAATTTAATATTAGAAAATTGAATTTGAAATTAAAAAGTTGTTAAAACTATTATTAGAATGTTCAAAGTATGGATACGATCATGAAATTAAAGTCTTATTTATGAAAAGATAACTAAAATACAAAATAAATTTCTAATATAGGTAATTATACTACTGAAATTTAAAAATTAAATTTGTAATAAATCTAAAAAGAAAGAAATTTTACATAATAAATAAGTTGATAGTAAAAATATTACTACAACATTTAGATATAATGTGTTCAAACAACTAAGGCCATCTCCAACCTTGTCACTATTTTTTTGTCCCCAAAATGGAGAAATTCCCATTTTGGGGACAACTTACTCCAACCATTCCCCCATTTTTTCCCCCAATTTTTTTTATATTATTCTCTCTTCAATAATTTATTATTATCTTTCATTTTAATTTCATTTTTTAGTTTTCATTAAACAAATTCTATCTTTTATTTTTAGTAATTTACAATTCCCATAATTAAAATAATTTCATAAAATTTTAAATAATATAATTTGTAAGAAATTATTATAGATTAATTAATAATTCAAATAAAAGTGAAATCATTGCGATACAAGATTAATTAAATACATATTATATTACGATAATTTTACATAAATAATAAATGCACGAAAATTAGTTTATCAAAATTATACATCAAAGTTAAGATATAATGGTTTGTAGAATAGAAATTAGTTTATCAGCCTTCGAGTTGTATAGTGGATAGATAGGTTTTTGAGAGGTGTTCTATAGTCCAAAAGAACACGCGATGTACAGTTACATTGGTTGAAATACAATTTTTTTATTTTGACCGAAAAAAGATATCATAAACATAATTCGTATATATAAAGAGTTAAATAAAAGATTAAATAATTAAAATAATAGTAAAATATGAGTGAATATTAATGGAGGAGATGAATAGTGTACCCCATATTTGAGTGAACACTATTCATCCCAATTTGAGCAAAATGCCCCCATTTTTTCGCATTATGGGAGATGGGGACAAGGTTGGAGCTGCCATAAGTTCAATGATTATATTTGAACTGAATGCAGTTAGTATAGGTTTGAAAACATATCGTAATCTTTGAAACTGCGTTCCAATTTAGAAATAAAATGATAATAATTATTTGAATTTAAGATGAGATTTTTTTAAATAATTTTTTTACTTTGGAAAATATTATGGAAAGAAATAACATGACAGTAAACATATTACTACATACATACATATGCACACACATATACATACATACATACACACACATATATATACATACATACATATACACACACACATACATACATACATACATATATATGTATATATATGTATATATGTGTGTGTGTATGTATGTATGTAATGTGTGTGTACGTTCTATCAAGTAAGAAATTATTTTTATAATATTAAATAAAATTTTAAGAATATAAAATAACTTTCTAATATAGATAATTTTATTATTGAAAATTAAAAATTAAATTTATATGTTAAATCAGAAAAAATTTAACTGCATCAAAATAAAAATTAATTATAGCAGAACTCAATACATTTGGAACATAATCATCGAATAATATTTTAGCCTACATCAACTTTATATTTTAAAATAAAATATGATATTATTTTGGTTATAGGTAAAAACTTAATGTAAAAACTTAACATTTATAGTATGGAAGAAAATATATAAAAATAGAGAGGATACTTATACGTTAAATTAATTTAAAAATAAATATATCAAATGTTAAATTGTATTTAATAATATTATGATAAATATAATTGATTAAAAAATTTCGAATGAGGGGATACAAGCATAAAAATATACCAAAATTCAAGAATAAAATATTTCTATTTTGTTAAAGATTATTTAAAAATTAATATGCAATATATTAATTTAATTACTAAGCTAATAAAATATTATATGATAGTATAATAATATTAAATATTAAATAATAAATAATGCAATAACTATAAGAAAATAAATTTGCGTACAAATAATGTGATGAATAAGACATATATATTTAACTTATAGATAAAAACAAAGTAATTATTTAGCTCAACCAAGACAGATATCACGACATTATATGTTTAGTATTCTTTAATATGTATAGTGAAACAAAATGCAAGACTAAAATCAAGGGTTTAGATTGCTACAAATATTTTTAAAACAAAATAGGTTATGCACTACGAGATTTGAACAATAATTTCATATCCTACTTCATAATTAATATCTAATGTTATATAAATTTTTATATGAGATGTTTATATTTTAAGGTTATTTACACTTGATTCAAACAACATAAATCACAATTTAACATAATTTATATTCGCGCATCGCGGGGTACTAATACTAGTTACCATATTAAAAAGTGTATTGATGGTTTTAATGATGTATCTATTTTTGCATTATCTTCAATAAAATTTATTTATTTTATGTTCTAAATAAAATTATGACTTCTATTTAATAATTAAATTTTATATGGGATAAATTATTTCATTCTAATCTCTGTTGTATGGAATTCTATTATTTTTTAATAAATATGTTTCTTTTCAGTTACGTGATATATTATACCAATTTTCTTGTCTTGATTCAAATTATTATACTTTCATTTATAAATTTTTTCTCCAAAAGTTTTGTTCTTTTTGTGATTTCCTTGATTATTGTTATCGTATTATTCATTACTTAGTATTGCTATATTGCCACATGAATTTTTATTAGCTTACAACTTTCTTAGTGTCTTTACACCATTACTCGCCTTTTAGAATAATACAATATAATTTTATATTATTTCTGAAATTTTAATTAATTTTGGTATTTTGCTTTGTAGCTCCAATTATAAGTATTATTTATTACTTAGTACTAGTATTAGAACCAGCGTGATGCGCGAATAATATTAAAAAATATTAATCATATTATTTTAATAAAATTATCAATTGTTATTTTGTATCTTTAATGCAATGCAAATAAAAATAAAATAATAAAATTAAAGAAAAATAATTATATAGCTTTAATTAACTTTTCTATTTAATATTTTAATTTATTATATTATCGGCTATTTCATATTATTACATAGATATAAAAGCTTTTATTAATGGGTTACTATCCTTGTCCATTACTCTATTTTATATATCGATATACATTTTTATTTCTTCTATTTTTTTTATTTTTTTGTTTCTTATATTGTTAACAGTTTTTCGAATATTTAATATATAAATGATAATTTTGTATTTCCTACTTTATTTATTTTTAAAATTTCTGTGCCCTATTTTGAATATTTTTATACTAAGATGTGTTGATTAGTTTTCCTCGTTTACTTTTTTATCTAATGTTTTAATTTTTTAAATTTTGTATTACGTCTATTAACGATATTTTTTTTCTATTTATTTAATTATACAAATCTTTCGATATACATTTTTATTTCTTCAAATTTTTTTATTTTTTGTTTCTTATATTGTTAACAGTTTTTCGAATATTTAATATATTTTTCAATCAAGAAAATTAGTAAAAAATCTGAATAATTATATTCTTGGCATACCATACAAATAAAATCTTCTATTATTTGCAAAAGCAAAAAAAAGTACATAAAAGGTTTGAAAATAAGCAAATGAGAATTAAGTCATAAAAAAGATGAAGTACAATTCAATTCGACATCATTTCTAGACATATATACCATTTCAAGTAATGTGACGATCCGACCTGTATTCTTATGTAATTCCGTAATGTTTTCCCCGCTTAATGCTTCTATATGTTTTATTTTATATGTTTGGTGAATTTGAAGTAATTCAGATAGAGTTTGGTTGGAAATGAGATAATTAATCTATTTAAGGAAGGGTTGGATTGGAAAAGTCAACCGGACGTTGACTTGTGAGTTAGAGGGCTCGGAATGGATTTCTGATGATTCGGTTAGTTTAGGGGGATAATTTAAGGCTTTGGAAGTAATTTTGGAGGCTCGGTGTAGAATTAGGCTTGAATTGGCTAAGTTAGCAATTTGGCGATATCCGGTTGATAGGCGAGATTTTGATCCGAGGGTCGAAATAGAATTCTGACAGTTGCAGTAGATTTTTTAGGTGATTATATGTGTATGCAAAATTTCAGTTGATTCGGAGGTGTTTAGATTGAGTTTTTGATCAAATGCAAGATTCAGAAGTTTTACTTTAACTTAGGCTTGAATCCGTGGTAATTTGATGATTCTTGTGTTGTTGTATGTGTTTTTATGATTGGAACATGTTTGTGTGATATTTTAGGATGGGCTGCACTTTTGGTTGAGGTCCCGGCGGCTTCAGGGTGTTTTCGGGTGGTCAATTGGACCAATCTTGTCCTTTGGGAGTTGCAGAAAAACTGCTAGCGTGTTGTAGAGATATTGCCCTATGCGATCGCATAAGGTGTATTGCGATCGCATAGGAGGTTTTGTAAGGGGTTCAAATTTTTTCTATGTGATTGCGTAAGAGGCTGTGCGATCGCATAGGTTTGGAATGTTGGTTTGTGCGTTTGCATAAGGGTGAGTGCGATCGCGTAGTGTATTTAGGCCTGGGGTCCCTGGCAATGAATTGTTCTATGCGATTGCATGGATTTAAGTGCGATCGCATAAGAGAAAATCTGGAGGTTAAAAATTTGTGCTATTCGATCGCAATAGCAAGGCTGCGATCGCATATAGTAAAAACTGGGCAGGAGGAAGGGTTTTAATAACATTTCAGCGCGAACCAAGTCTATTTTCCACCATTGTTAACCAACCTTTGGAGCTTTTGAAGAATTTAGAGGGTTTTGACTAGGAATCGATTGGAGGGAAGTCCTATGGCCTAGAAACGACATCTAATTGTGATTTCAACACTTAAATTCATGAAATTTGAGTAAAAAGTGAAGAACTAGGGCTTGTGTTTTCTTAATGATAAATTGGATTATAAGGGAGAATACGGACTCCGATTTTGATGAATTTTACATGTATAGGATCGCGGCGAGATAAGGAACATTTTGGTGCAAAAATTTATGACTTTTGATAAGTGGGCTCGGGGCTCAGGTTTTGCAAATTTCGTGGTTTTTGATATTTTTCGAGTCTTTTTTATTGGGTTATATTTCCTTAGCCTATTGTAACGTATTCATTGTGGTTTTGGCCAGATTCGATGTGCGAGGAGGTCGATTCGAGAGGCAAGGGCATTGCTAGCTAGTTTTCGGCCGGCTAGAGGTGAGTAATTGATGTAACTGCTGCTCTGAGGGTTTGAAACCCCATAATTTCACATTGTAATGTTATATTGAGGCGTGACACGCACTCCATGATGAGTGCAGGGTCTTATACTGTTGGGGATTGAGACTTAGTCCATACTGAGTGATTATTTCTACTATATTGGCGATTGAAATGCATACTTTGTTATTGTGAATGGGGCTCATTGACGTGTTTGGGGCCTTGTGCCAGCCTGTAGAATCCTTAGGGGATCTTTATGTGTTCTCCTCACTTGTGTGTATAACATAAATTTTCAGTCATGTTTTCAAATAAAAAAATAATATAATAATTGTGTTTTATACATGAACCTTAAATAAAAAGGATATGAGGGCTGAGATTCTTATAGTATGTCACACCCGATTGGCTGTGGACTTGTTTGTCTGAGATGGATCAGGGACCCTGTAGTGAGGATAGTTTCTTGATATTGATCGGGCTACATGTCCTAGCGATTATATATTGATATCAAGAGCCTGTTTTATGCCAATACCCGACCGATATTGCGCTTGGGCTGTATGAGCCCCTCTAGAGTCTGTACACACCTCCATTGAGCGCCGTCAATGTTAAATAAGTGGAGCGGGCTGCACACCGCATCGGGTACTGGAGTGTACCGTTATATGTGTTGCATTCTATCATGCATTATTTCCTAACTGTATTATCTGTTGTATAGTGTTTCCACTATTTTCGATATGAACTGCTAGATATAGAGTACTTTATGCATTTCCTTTGTTTTCTTACCTTCAGACTTTAGTTATGTCTATTACCACTAAGTTGGAAGTACTCACTTTACTCCCAACACCTTGTGTGCAGATCCAGGGCAGTCTCAGGCCGAGTGATTCCAACTGACCTAGAGTTCTTTTCGGGAGTATTTGAGGTAGCTGCAGGGCGTTCCTCTATCTCTATCCTTTATTTCCGCATTATCAGTGTTAGACAAACTTTGTAGTAGTATATTATTCTACCATTAGAGGCTCATGGTCGTGACACCGAGTCCTAGTTAGGTTGTGTTAGTATTTTGTTAAATTTTTCGCATTATTATCAGTATTTTAGATTTTTGTTTTAAATGATATTTGTCTTCATCTGTTAATTATCGGGATTATTGATATGAATGGTCGGACTTACCTAGTAGTGTGCTGGGCACATCACGACCGGGTTGGGGTCGTGACAATTTGATATCAGAGCCTAGGTTACTTGGTCTCACAAGTCATGAGCCGGTTTAGTAGAGTCTCGCGGATCAGTACGGAGACACCCGTACTTATCCTCGGGAGGCTGCAGAATCTTTAGGTAACTTCATATTCTTGGAATTCTTATCGTGCGACTTTGTTGATCCAAGAAGTAAATTATGTTATTCTATTCATTCGCAGATGGCGAGAACCCGTGCTACCGATCGTGGAAGATGACCACCTCTACCATCTACTGAAGCCACCAAGGGACGTGGATGCAGTCGTGGTCGAGGCAGAGCCGAAGGGGCAGCACCTGTTGACCCACCAGCTGCCCTGGCTCAGGAGCATGCTCCAGCTATAGAGACTCCACCCGCACCTGTTCAGGCACCAGTTGTGCCTATTGTGATTCCAGGTCTTCAGGAGGCTATAGCTCAAATTTTATCAGTTTGCACTGGCCTGGCTCAGACCGTCTCAGCCACTACTGCAGCAGATACTTCGCAGGCCAGGGGAGGCAATCAGACCCCCACTGCTCGCACGCCTGAGCAAGTAGTACAGGGTTTGCAGACACTAGAGGCACCACCAGTTCAGCAGGTTGCCCCAGTTCAACCGGTTGCCCCGGTTCAGGATGATGTGATCCCAGCTATTCCAGACGATGAGCAGCGTCATCTTGAGAGGTTCATCAAGATTTCACCTCTTACTTTCAGTGGTGTTCCGGGCAAGGTGTCGACATATGCTTCGGGCTGCAGGGATCTTGGAGTCGAGCGGGGTATCATTTACTACTTTTCAGTTTTCTGGAGCATCTTTCACTTAGTGGGAGGCTTATGAATGTCGTAGGCCGAGAGGTGCATCGCCTATCTTTCTGTAGAAGTGGGTACCGTAGTCTCAAAGGGAGGAGCTGCATAGACAGTTTGAGTACCTTCATCAGGGAGTTATGATCGTGAGATTTTTGGAGTTGGCTCGATATGCTCCATGGATGGTCCCGACTGATCGAAAGAGGATTCGGAGATTTGTGGATCGACTCACCTGTCCCATCAGCATTTTGATGACCCGATATAGGGTTCTAGGCCATACTTTGAGGATACTGTGGATATTTCTCATGTTATTGAGACGGCTTACCGTCAGGAGAGAGAGGAGAGGGAGGACAAGAGGCCTCGAGGATCAGGCAGCTTCAGTGGTGCTCCACCTAGGGGCCAGTTTTAGCAGAGCAGAGGTCATTCTTTCAGTCCCCATCAGTCGGCTCGTCCCGAGTATCATGGGTTGTTTTCAGGCTGTGGTCATCAGGGGTTACAGCAGGGCCAATCTTCACTTAGAGCCCTCCCAGCTCATAACTCTTCACATGCCCCTTCAGCTCAGGGTTCTTCTGCGCAGGGCGCATCGGCTGGTAATTCTGGTTTGAGGGGTTCCCATCAGTCCCCTTCTCCAGCATCTGGTATTTGCTTCGAGTGTGGTGAGTATGGCCATATGAGGAGGTAGTGTCCTCAACGTCATGGTAGCCAGTCTTAGTAGAGGGATCAGCCCTCGTCTTCTGCCCCGATTTGTTCAGCACCAGCCCAGTCAGAGAGGGGCGGAGGCCAGACAACCAGGGGTCGCCCTAGGGGAGGAGAGCGATAAGGTGGCGGCGACAAGGCTAGATTTTATGCTCTCCCGGGCAGGACAGATGCTCTTGCATCCGATGCTGTTATCATATGTATTATTTCAGTCTGCCCGGGATGCCTCTATCTTATTTGATTTCGGTTCTACCTATTCCTATGTGTCTTCATATTTTTCTCATCATTTGGGTATGACCCGAGGGTGTCTTGCTTTACCTGTGCACATATCTACCCCGGTGGGTGATACTATTGTTGTAGACCATGTATATCGATCCTGTCTTGTTACTATTGTGGGTCTGGAGACCGAAGTTGATTTATTGATCTTGATCATGGTAGACTTTGATGTTATTCTGGGCATGGACTGGTTATCTCCATGTCATGCTATTCTAAACTGTCATGCAAAGACAGTCACCTTGGCTATGCCGAGTGCACCGAGGATCGAGTGGCATGGTATGACTGATTATGTCCCTAGGAGGGTTATGCCTTTCTTGAAAGCCCATCGCATGTTTTCGGAAAGGTTGTTTATTATATTTTGTCTTTGTGCGTGATGTCGGAGTTGAGGCTCCCAGTATAGATTCTGTCTCCATTGTGAGGGACTTCCATGATGTATTTCCTGCAGACCTCCTGGGTATTCCCCCGGACAGGGACATTGATTTTGGTATTGACCTTGTGCCGGGCACCAAGCCCATTTCTATTCCACATTATCATATGGCACCAGTGAAGTTGAAAGAATTTTAAGATCAGCTTCAGAAGCTCCTAGAAAAGGGGTTTATTCGGCCAAGTGTGTCACCGTGGGGTGCACCCGTGTTATTTGTGAAGAAGAAAGATGGCACAATGAGAATGTGCATTGGTTACAGGCAGTTGAACAAAGTAACATTGAAGAACAAGTATCCCCTACCTCGTATCGATGATTTATTCGACCAGCTTCAGGGAGCGAGGGTGTTTTCTAAGATAGTTCTTCGTTCGGGTTATCACCAGTTTAAGATCAAGGAGTCAGATATTCTATAGACTGCCTTCAGGACTAGATATGGTAATTATGAGTTTCTGGTTATGTCTTTCGGACTGACCAATGCCCCAGCAGCATTCATGCACCTGATAAACAGTGTATTTCGGCCATATATGGATTTGTTTGTTATTGTATTCATTTATGATATCTTGGTATACTCGCGTAGTCAGGAGGAGCATGCAGAGCATTTTCGAGTGGTATTGCAGAGATTGAGGGAGGAGAAGTTGTATGCCAAGTTCTCCAAGTGTGAGTTATGGCTTAGTTCCGTGGCCTTCTTGGGACACGTGGTGTCCGGTGATGGTATTCAGGTTGATCCAAAGAAGAGTGAGGCGATTCAGAGTTGGCCTAGACCGTCCTCGGTCATAGAGATTCGTAGTTTCCTCGGTTTGGCGGGTTTTGTCGTTGTTTTATTCAGGGTTTCTCACCTATTGCCTCATCCTTGACCAAGTTGACGCATAAGGGTGCTCCGTTTGTATGGTCGGATGAGTGCGAGGAGAGCTTTCAGAAGCTCAAGACATCTTTGACCACAGCTCCAGAATTGGTGTTGCCATCAGCTTCAGGTTCTTACACCGTTTATTATAACACTTCGAGAGTCGGGATTGGATGTGTATTGATGTAGGAGGGTATAGTGCTTATGCTTCTCGGCAGTTGAAGCCCCATGAGAAGAACTACCTTGTTCATGACTTAGAGTTGGCTGCTATAGTGTCACACCCAAAAATCCGAGGAGCTCGACCGGCGCTCAACCAAGTAAACCCGACTGAGCAAGCCTGCTATGTTTCATTCTACCCAAACTAGTTCATAAATAAAGAGAGGATATTATCCCATTTGATAAAACGCTAAGAAATCTGCCATTAGCATCTTTAGTTTCATTCCCACTTATTACTTCACTTAGTTTTAAAAAAAATATTACAAGTTTAATGAAAACATGATTATCAAGTACCAACATTTCTAGTCCGGACTCCTAACATCAACTACCACAATAGTCTACGGAGCCTCTAAATACAAGATTAGATAAATAGAGAAATGCCGGAAACAAGGCTCCGGCTATAACTCAAAATGTAATGAGAAAATGACAAAAGATATACAAAATAACCTCGAGGTGGAGTGGGGCTCACCAATACAGCTGACAGAAAGTAGAGGAGGTGCTACTGCTGGTGAACTGAAGTATCTGCTATAGAATCACCTACAATCATAACAAGAATGTAGCGCTCCCAGCAAAAGTGACGTTAGTGCCATCGAATAGCAGAGAATCCACAAACAGTAAATCAAGATCAACAATATTGTAACACCCAATTTTAAACATGTTAGTCCTCTAGTTTCTGAAAATAATATATATATTTTTTTGTTGGGATAGCTCTAGCACCGATAAATGTTTTACCACCGTCCTTGTTAGCACGGAGTCCGATCACGACCCGATCGGCTAGGTCGTCGCTTTAGAGACATGTACCACAGTCACAAATTTCCAGTTTTTGAATTCCCAGGTCATAAATTTCAAGATATTTTTTGATTTCCAGCACAATACCACCATTGGTGCGGCATGGAGTCCGATCACTACCCGATTCGCTAAGTTGCCTATCCACATATGTCGTGTGGGTTGGCGTTACCAAATTACAACGTTACCAAGATTATCCCAGTTAAGGGGAATAAGCACGATCCACCCTTACACAGGCACGTGTAGTTTCAGGAGTGAGTTTTATGACCCACCCTTCCTCGGTGTTGCCTACGATACTCCCAAAAATATTTATGATTCAATTTAGTATTGCACACAGTTGTAGTATAAATACAAATATACGAATACAGCATAATTGCAACCATACTTACCTCAATATCCTTCACAATTTATAGATTTCAATTAGCAATTTCAGTCAGCAACAACAACAGTATTTCCTTGGCTCATTGGGCCATTCACAAGATTCTTTATTCTTGGCACGGTGGCCATATTCGGTTTATCACATTTTCATCCCTTTACTTCCAAAGATCACCAACCAATATCAATGTACAAAATATTCTGGAAATTATGTATTTTTTAATTCAATAGAGATAGAATCATCAAGCATAAGGGACTCTTCTCAAATAGGAATATACCAATCAACAATTATATTACACATTGATCGTATCCATAAGGCAAAGCATTATATAGAACAACCACAAATGGGCATAGTTCGGGTACAAGACCTTTAGGCCATTCTACTTTTGGAAGTTAGTTCATAAGATTTCAGACTTATTTCACAATTGTCTCACACTTCCTTATTCGATTCATTTCCATATGTCATTACATATTCTCAACAAGTAGACCAAGTAGACACAATCAATCAAGTCATTTAGTACACACAAGAGCAACTAGGTGCATTAAACAGAGAAATTCTTCTCATCTGATTAGTTTGCCAAACTTATTTTAAGACGCTACTCAGGACTATATAATTTTGGTAGGTAAACCACACTTAAACTTACAAACAATATGGAATTCACTTCCGAGATAGAAAATTTAGCCTACATACGTCGATTGAGCTTTTCTTAAGTCCTACTATATGACGAGACTCTTAGCAACGTCAATCTCTTTTGGGAACATGGCAAATCAAACCATAAATTAGAGAGGTGATCATATTTCTAGTTCATTTGAGCATATTTTTGTACACTAAGTGGGTGTTATGCTTTTAAAACCATTTTGTGAAATCTCTTACCGTCCTTCATCTCATCCTTAGCTCAAGACCTAACAAAATACTGTTAAGAACTCATGCACGAAAGGTTTCCACTTCTACCCTCATCAATTACTCTTCTAATGGTCTATCATAGTTGTATTTAGAAGTTAAGAGCTCGGGTGATGAAATCTTACCTCTTGGGATGAAGATTTAGGGCCTTCACTTGATTATCTTCAAGGATTTATCAAGATTTTATGGAGAAATTTGATGGGGAGAACTTTCCCTCTCCAAAAACCCTCTCTCTCACTCTAGAAATATCAGAAAATGAGCCCTATATGAAGGGTAGGGTGTAATATATCGTTATTGGGTCGGGTTATAACAAAAACCCAATTTTTCTGTACAATCGCACCTCATGGGATGGCGCATGGTGCGCCGTGAGAATGGAAAATGTTTCCAGAACGAAATTGGAGGTGCTCTGATAATTTGCACTGTCACACCGCATGGTGCGGCACGGTAGTGGAAAATTCTTCGCTGCATTTGGTAATTTGATCATAACTTTGTGTAGGAGTGTCCGAATGACAAACGGTTTGAAGCATTGGAAACTAGACTTGAAGACCTTTAATATGATAGGTTGTTCATCACATAAGACCTTATATATTTAAATATGCCCGTTCAAAGTATGGACTATTGAAAGCTCATTTGGAATTTTAGCCTATTGTGAACCATTCCAATATTTCTTAGATCTAGGCGTTTCCTTGGACCCCAAATTATTTATCATAAGACTTATACACATATCCACAAAATACAATTGATGCACACCATGTTAATAGCACATAAAATATTATAATAAGCCTACATGGCACCATGAAATCCTAGGTTACTTAGCAAAATTTTTCGGGGCCTTACATTCTCCCCCCCTTAGGATCATTCGTCCTCGAATGAGGATTTATAAAATCAGTAGGTTTTGAAAAGAACAAAAACATGATATGCAAGCTCCCAAATTTTCACTAACTCCCCTGTTCATAGAAAATTTTGCCAGAGTTTTCTTTGTAATTTGGACATATCAACCTGTTAGAGAGCCCTCGAAACATATTTCCCAGCACCATTACACAACTCCTATTATCCCTACAACGGGTATGCACTTCTTCTTTGACTCGTCTAACTTACATTACCCAATGGATCTAATACAATGAAGAACAACAGATTCAAGATTTGGCTGGAGTTATTCAAGAATCCATTAATGCGCTGAGTAGAGTATTTTATGAGGTTATATGCTAAGGGATACGAAAGTTACAACCAACAACGCTGACATGGTTAATCACTGTAACGACATCAATTATTACACAAATGAGGCATAGTGGTAAGTAGTACATTGGAAATACGAATCATTAAGAAGGAATATTCAAATACATGACCCAATCGTTTTCCTAGGGTGAAGGAAAAATCCATTTATCAAAAATAAGAATACTCTGGCACCTTGAATGCAATTGGGGTTTCAAAATACATGAAGTTGAATTACACTCTTAGCAATTACCTGACACACTGAATCTAGGCACCAAGCCCATGAGGATTGAAAGAAGTTGTACACTTATGAGATCATTATATTCTCAAACAGCTTAACTCGCCATGACAGTTGATCCTATATGAGAGAACTAAAGTTACGACAACTTAGTCTTTCAAATCAATATGCTCATGATATGTGCAAAAATTTGAAAGCATCTAATCTGACCCTTTCACAAGTAAATCCACATAGCTAGGACAACCAATTGTTGGGACAAAATCATGTATTGGTTAGAGGCATTTTGGTTAACATGATGCTCCGGGGAGAAAGACAAATGACACTCTTATCCACCAAAGGAGGTGGAATACCAAAGGTAGCAAAACTCCCCTCTCATGACAATGATATAGTTAATTATTTTAGAGGCAGAGTGAGAAGAAAGCCACGTACCACTTCCAGTCCGATCCGTTTAAGACTTTGGAAAAGGTATATACTTTGGTATGAAATTATGGCAATTTATTCTCAAACTTTGAAGAAAATCATTACTTTTGAAATCCAAGAGACAAGCCCTCGTAGTCCTAGATAATCGTCAACAATGGAAAGAAAGTACTTAAAACCATTACGAGTTGGAATGAAACAAGGCCTGAAAGTGCCCACATGGATAAGTTCGAATGAATGAGACGTCTTAATGCATTTATTGAGGAGAAGTAACCTGGGTTATCTAGTCACATGGATAAGCAGCAGGTAAATGGTTATTAGAAGAACATCTACAAAGAATACTAGTAATATTTATTTATCCCAACTAAAGGAATATGTCCCCTTCCTTAATGCTACAAGATTTTCTCTTTGATGCCATGAAAAGTAAATGAATTTTACAATGAGAGTTATCATATGAAATAGATCGTAGTGTAGAAAAACAAATGAGCACCATTTGAAACCAACAAGCTTAAACTAAGCCGAAGATATTAGAAGTTCATAGTAAAGGGAAATTTACCTACTTCCAGTGTCCTTTTTTGAAAAGGGTACTTGTAGAGTATAAACATGAGGGGAATTTAGTAGAGCCGTATAGTTGAATGAGTGGTCAAGACATTGAGATAATATCGCACTGAAGTTTACGGGTAAATAACACACCATGCTAGACAAATGAAACGAGAGTGAAAGAGCCTTATAGAGGTAACCTTTACATTGTATCCACTAGGATGGAGTGGTAATATAAAGCGACTACGAGAAGCTACATTTTTTTGAAAGAAGATCTCTGTATGAAGTCACGTGATGTATAGCTCTAAAATTTTAAAATCCAATTATGTTTAGTAACGCTACTTATTAATGAAGCTCTACAACATACTTCTACACAATCAACTATTGCAAACCACATTGAGAGAGGCTATAAGACTTAACGGAGAGAAAGGCTTTGACATATGAATGTGTTACTAGGTGTATTTCTCCTTTGTCAACCCAAAACCTAAAGGCGAGTTAGACTGATAATAGATCATTGGACTAGAACCAATGTAGATAATCCACAATCGTAAAGAGACCATTCAATATCAGTAATTGAGGCATGCTATCAATCCTTGATGAGCTTGAAGTGATATGATAACCCGATGGGGTAGTATAGAATAATCATTGAGGTTTTGCAGATTCTCATAATGAGTTCTTCATGGATTTTAACTTGAGAACCACCCAAATTCTAATGAAATACAGAAGAGTATGAGAAACAGGCACTGTGATATAATAACCCCCAAATGTGCTTAGTCTTGACGGAGAGCCTAGTAAGGGTCCTTACGAGAAAGGAAGTGTTACAATGATCCATAGAAGGATATGTTCTCTCATGGTTATCAAACAAGTGTGGGGAAACTAGCACAAAGAATTCACTAACTAAAGAACATAATGAACGCATGTTATGTAGGTGTAAGGAGAATGCACACATTTGTTATGAGTTGGAGATGCTTCTGATATATTAACTCCCAAGTGAAATATACGACCATGCCACGAGCAACCACAATACTAGGACAAAGTGAGCTACTTACTGCGGGATGTCCCAAGTGGACACGAAAGTTATGGCAGCACATGATCTTCCTATGACGTGGATGTGAGGATCTCAATTTTTTCCAGAGAGACTTTATGCACACGGTGACCATTTCGATTGACATGCACTCATGTAGGGAGTTAAGGTACGCTCTTATGTTACTAGGCAATGTGAAGATTTCATGATGATGTTCGCATGAGAGTAGATTGACTAGTCATACCATATAAGACATATACACAACTGAATAAAAGAGTGGCTCGAGAAAGCTCACAACGCTGGGTTGCTTTGCATGGAACTTGACACCACATAAGTAAACTTTACGATGGTGCATGTATAGGCACAAGCGAGTAGATTTGTCCATTTAAATAACAAGATTCTGTAAGAAATTCATCAGATATAGTTCCTTAGTGAGATATTAGGAAAAGCAAGTGGGAAATATCAATCCTAGAGCTACAACTCAATTCAAGTGCATAATTATAGAACTTAATTACACAAGAATGTAAATAAGAGAATTCATAGATATAGTTCCTTGGTGAGAATTTAGGAAAAGCAAGTGGGAAATATCAATCCTAGAGTTACAACTCAATTCAAGTGCACAACTATAGAACTTAATCCACAAGAATGTAAATAAGAGAATTCATAATAGAGTGGATTCACGAATAGTGCGTCTCGTTCAAAGAGTTGATACGGGCAATGTTCTGTTATTAGACACCTTGTTAAGACCATGTTCATGAGGACTCTTCAATATGGACGTACATTTACAATGAGTAGAAATTTTATTTGACTCCTTTAATGACGTTAAGTTGATAGGCCAATAGCTTAATCAATACCTCTCGACTCCACATCCCTCACATACGTAGGTAACATACTGATATACTACATGATCTGATGGTGCAGAGACATCAATAGGGACAAGGACACTTCCCACTTAGCGGTATGTTTTACCAATCTATCCACAACTCAATACATTCTCCTAACAAGTCCTTGGGCAATCCACTCAGACTCAATGGTGGGATCAATCCCTCCTTACATGCTTCGAATTTGCAGATTATGGTACCAAGGTTACCAATCTTTAGAATAAGACTTAGAGAGGGAATCAGCTCCCTATCTTGAGCTCTATCGCGCGAATGGAGTATCAAAGAAGGGTGAAATTCCTAAATGTCCGAATAGCCTCAAACTTATAGATGTGGTCGATAACACACCGATAAGAAGGACTCTACTAGGCACGGCTCAGATACATCCTAGGACACTTTAAAACCTTAGGCCCTGATACCAAGTTATTCAAGCCCCAAAATCTGAGGAGCGCGACCGGCGCTTAACCGAGCAAACCCAACTGAGCAAGCCTGCGATGTTTCATTCTACCCAAACTAGTTCATAAATAAAGAGGGGATATTATCCCACTTAATAAAACGATAGGAAATCTGCCATTAGCATCTTTAATTTCATTCCCACTAATTACTTCACTTAGTTTAAAAAAAATATTACAAGTTTAATGAAAACATGATTATCAAGTACCAACACTTCTACCCCGGACTGCTAACATCAACTATCACCCACAATAGTCTACGGAGCCTCTAAATACAAGATTAGAGCAATAAAGAAATGCCAGCAACAAGGCTCTGGATATACCTCAAAATGTAGTGAAAAAATGACTAATGATATACAAAATAACCCTGAGGTGGAGTGGGGATCACCAATACAGCTGACGGAAAGTAGAGGAGGTGCTACTGTCGGTGGACTGAAGTATCTGCTATAGAATCACCAACAATCATAACATAAATGTAGCGCCCCCAGCAAAAGGGACGTTAGTACCGTCGAAAGCACTAGTACGTAACGCTAAAAGTCCTATTTCAGAATAGAATAACCGTACAAGTAGAGAATTCACAAACAGTAAGTCAAGATCAACAATATTGTAACACCCAATTTTGAAATATATTAGTCCTCTAGTTTCTGAAAATAATATATATATATATATATATATATATATATTTGGGAGATCTCTAGCACCGATATAAGTTTTACCACCGTCTTTGTTAGCACGGAGTCCGATCACGACCCGATCGACTAGGTCGTCCCTTTAGAGACATGTACCAGAATCACAAATTTCGAGTTTTTGAATTCCCAAGTCTTAAATTTCTAGATTTTTTTGATTTCCAGCACAATACCACCATGTGTGCAGCACGGAGTCTGATCACGGCCCGATCGGCTAATCTTCCTCCCCACATATGCTGTGGGTTGGCATTACGAAATTACAATGTTACCAAGATTATCCCAGTTAAGGGGAATAAGCACGATCCACCCCTACATCGGCACATGTAGTTTCAGGAGTGAGTTTTATGACCCACCTTTCCTCGTTGTTGCTAAAGATACTCCTAAAAACATTTTTTGATTCAATTTAGTATTGCACACAGTTGTAGTATAAATACAAGTATACGAATATAACATAAATGCAACCATACATACCTCAATATCCTTCACAATTTATAGATTCTTATTAGCATTTCTAGTCACCAACAACAACAGTATTTCCTTGGCTCATTAGGCCATTCACAAGATTCTTTATTCCTAGCACGGTGGTCGTATTTGGTTTATCACATTTTCATCCCTTTACTTCCAAAGATCACCAACCAATATGAATGTACAAAATATTCCGGAAATTATGTATTTTTTAATTCAATAGAGATAGAATCATCAAGCATAAGGGACTCTTCTCAAATTGGAATATACCAATCAATAATTATATTACACAGTGATTGTATCTATAAGGCAAAGTAGTATGTAAAACAGACACGTATGGGCATAGTTCGGGTACAAGACCTTTAGGCCATTCTACTTTTGGAAGTTAGTTCATAAGATTTGAGACTTATTTCATAATTGTCTAACACTTCCTTATTCGATTCATTTCCATATGTCATTACATATCATCAACAAGTAGACCAAGTAGACACAATCAATCAAGTCATTTAGTACACACAAGAGCAACTAGGAGCATTAAATAGAGAATTTCTTCTCACCCGATTAGCATGCCAAACTTATTTTAAGATGCGACTCAGGACTATATAATTTTGGTAGGTAAACCACACTTATACTTACAAACAATATGGAATTCACTTCCGAGAGAGAAAGTTTAGCCTACATACCTCGATTGAGCTTTCTTAAAGTCCTACTATACTCTGAGACTCTTATCAACGTCAATCTCTTTTAGGAACATGACAAATCAAACCATAAATTAGAGAGGTGATCATATTTCTAGTTCATTTGAGCATATTTTCGTATACTAAATGGGTGTTTTGCCATTAAAACCATTTTGTGAAAAATCCTACCATCCTTCATCTCATCTTTAGATCAAAACCTAACAAAATACTCTTAAGAACTCATGCATGAAAGGTTTCCACTTCTACCCTCATAAATTACTCTTCTAATGGTCTATCATAATTTTATATAGAAGTTAAGAGCTAGGGTGATAAAATCTTACCTCTTGGAATGAAGATCTAGGGCCTTTACTTGATTATCTTCAAGGATTTATCAAGATTTTATAGAGAAATTTGATGGGGAGAACTTTCCCTCTCTAAAAACCCTCTCTCTCACTCTAGAAATATGAGAAAATGAGCCTAAAATGAAGGGCAGGGTGTAATATATCGTTATTGGGTCGGGTCATAACAAAAAACCCAATATTTTTGTACGGTCGCGCCGCATGGGACAGCGCATGGTGCGCCATGATAATGAAAAATGTTTTTTGAACGAAATTGGAGGTGCTCTGATAAATTGCACTGTCACGCAGCATGGGACGCTGCATGCTGCAGCACGGTAGTGGAAACTTCTTCACTGCATTTGGTAATTTGATCATAACTTTGTGTAGGAGTGTCCGAATGATGAACGATTTGATGTGTTGGAAAATAGACTCGAAGGCCTTTAATATGATAGGTTTTTCATCACATAAGACCTTATATATATATATGTATATATATATATATATATATATATATATATATATATATGCTCGTTAAAATTATAGATATTAGAAGCTCATTGGGAATTTTAGCCTATAATGAACCTTTCCAATATTTCTTAGATCTTGGACTTTCCTTGGACCCAAAATTACTTACCATAAGATTTATACACATATCCACTAAATACAATTGATGCACACCATGCTAATAGCACATAAAATATTATAATAAGCCTACGTGGCACCACGAAATCCTAGGTTACTTAGCGAAATTTTCAGGGGCCTTACATATAGTTCATGCCTTGAAGATTTGGAGGCACTATGTATATAAAGTATCTTGGGGATGTTCACCGATCATTGCAGTCTTCAGCACTTGTTCAAGTAGAAAGATCTTAACTTGAGGCACCATTTTGTATCATCCGAGAAAGGCCAATGTAGTGGCTGATGCTTTGAGCCGAAACTCAGTTAGTATGGAGAGTTTGTCATATATTCCAGTTGGGGAGAGACCCTTTGCAGTTGATGTTCAGGCTTTGGACAATCGGTTGGTGCGGTTAGATATTTCAGAGCCTAGCCGAGTGTTGGCAAGCGTGGTTTCTCGGTCTTTCTTATATGATTGCATCAGAGAGCGCCAATATGATGATCCACATTTGCTTGTCAATAAGTATAGAGTACAGCACGGAGATACTAGAGATGTGACTATAGGTGACGATGGTGTGTTGAGGATGTAGGGCCGAATTTGTGTGCCCAATGTAGATGGTCTTAGAGATTTGATACTTGAAGAGGCCTACAGCTTGCGGTTTTCCATCCATCCGGGTGCCGCGAAGATGTACCAGGACTTAAGACAACATTACTGGTGCAAGATAATAAAGAAGGACATCGTGGGATTTGTGGCTCGGTGTCTAAATTGTCAGCGGGTAAAATATGAGCATCAGAGACCGGGCGGTTTGCTTCAACGAATGGTTATTCCTGAGTGGAAACGGGAGAGAGTTACTATGGTTTTTATGAGTGGTCTTCCTCGGACTTTGAAGAAGTTCGATTTGATTTGGGTCATTGTGGATCGGTTGACCAGGTCCGCGTATTTCATTCCAGTGTGTACCATATATTCTTCGGACCGGCTGGTAAGGATCTTTATTCATGAGATGTCCTATTGCATGGTGTTCTAGTTTCTATTATATTGGATAGAGGTGCTCAATTCACTTCTCAGATTTAGAGGACTTTTCAGCACAAGTTGGGTACTCAGGTGGAGCTGAGTTCAGCATTTCATCCTCAGACGGACGGACCGTCCGAGTGTACTATTCAGATATTGGAAGATATGTTACGTGCCTGTGTGATTGATTTTGGAGGTTATTGGGATGCGTTTCTACCTCTTGCAGAGTTTGGCTACAACAACAGCTATCAGTCTAACATCCGAATGGCACCGTATGAGGCCTTACATGGGAGACGGTGTAGATCTCTGGTTGGTTGGTTTAAGCCTGGCGAGGCTAGGTTGTTGGGGATGAATTTGATCTAGGATTCCTTAGAGAAGGTGAAGGTGATTCAGGAGAGACTTCGTACAACTCAGTCGTGTCAGAAGAGTTATGCGGACCGAAAGGTTTGGGATGTATCTTACTCGGTGGGTGAGAAGGTCTTGCTGAAGGTTTCACCCATGAGGGGTGTGATGAGGTTCGGAATGAAAGGGAAACTGAGTCCGCAGTTCATCAGACCTTTTGAGGTGTTTACGAGGATTGGGGAGGGTGCCTATATGCTTGATTTTCCATCCAGATTATCGGGCGTTCATCCGATGTTTCATGTGTCTATGCTCCGGAAGTTAATTGGGGACCTATCTCATGTCTTGGACATCAGCACATTTTAGTTGGATGAGGATTTGACTTATGATGTGGAGCAGTGGCTATTTTGGGTCGACAGGTTCGAAAATTGAGATCAAAGGATATAGCTTCAGAGAAGGTACAGTAGAGAAGTCGGCCCATGGAGAAGGCCACTTGGTAGACCAAGCAGGAGATGCAGAGAAGATACCCGCACCTATTTAAGTCTTCAGGTATGTTTCTTGACCCGCTCGAGGATGAGCGTTTGTTTCTGTTGGGGAGGATATGACGACCCGACCCGTTGTCTCATGTAATTTTGTCCCTTTTCCCCGCTTAATTCTTCTACATGTTTCATTTTATGCGTTTGGTAAATTTGAAGTAATTCCGATAAAGTTTGGTTGGAAATGAGACAATTAGTCTCTTTATGGAAGGGTTGGTTTGGAAAAGTCAACCGGACATTGACTTGTGAGTTAGAGGGTTCGAAATAGATTTCTGATGATTTAGTTACTTTCGGTGGATGATTTAAGGCTTAGGAGAGCAATCAGAAGTAATTTTGGAGGCTCGGTGTAGAATTAGGCTTGAATTGGCTAAGTTAGCAATTTGGCGATATCCGGTTGACAAATGAGATTTTGATCCGAGGGTTGGAATGGAATTCCAAAAGTTTTAGTAGCATCTTTAGGGGATTTTTGATGTGTGTGTAAAATTTCAATTGATTCGAAGGTGTTTAGGTCAGGTTTTTGATCAAATACAAGTTTCGGAAGTTTTAGTTTAACTTAGGCTTGAATTCGTGGTATTTTGATGATTCTTGTGTTGTTGGATGTGTTTTTATGATTGGAACATATTTTTGTGATATTTCAGGATGGGTTGACACTTTTGATTGAGGTCCCGGGGGCCTCGGGGTGTTTTCGCGTGGTCAATCGGACGAATCTTGGCCTTTGGGAGTTGTAGAAAAATTGCTGGTTTGTTGCAGTGATATTGCCCTATGTGATCGCATAGGGTGTATTTCGATCACATAGGAGGTTTTGGAAGGGGTTCAAACTTGCTCTATGCGATTGTGTAAGAGGCTGTGCGATCGCATAGGTTTGGAATGTCTGTGCGTTCGCATAAGGGTGAGTGCGATCGCGTAGTGTATTTAGGCCTGAGGTCCTTGGCAGTGAATTGTTCTATGCGATCCCATACGTTTAAGTGCGATCACATAAGAGGAAATTTAAAGGTTGGAAATTTGTGCTATGCGATCGCAATAGCAAGGCTGCGATCGCATAGAGTAAAAACTGGGCAGACAGAAGGGTTTTAATAACATTTCATCCGCGAACCAAGTCTATTTTCCACCATTATTAAGCAACCTTGGGAGCTTCTGACGAGGAATTTAGAGGTTTTTGACTGGGAATCGATTGGAGGTAAGATCAATGGCCTAGAAACATCATCTAATTGTGATTTCAACACCTAAATTCATGGAATTTGAGTAAAAATGGAAGAACTAGGGTTTGTGTTTTCTTAATGAGAAATTGGATTTGAGGGAGCATATGAACTCCGATTTTGATGAATTTTACATGATAGGCTCGCGGCGAGATAAGGAACATTTTGGTGTAAAAATTTCTGACTTTTAAGAAGTGGTCCTGGGGCTCAGGTTTTGCAAATTTCATAGTTTTTGATATTTTTCGAGTCTTTTCGATTGGGTTATATTCCCTTAGCCTATTGTAACGTATTCATTGTGATTTTGGCCAGATTCGACGCGTGAGGAGGTCGATTTGAGAGGAAAAGGAATTGCTAGCTAGTTTTCGGCCGTCTAGAACTGAGTAATTGATGTAACTACTGCTCTGAGGGTTTGAAACCCCAGGCTTTCACATCATAATGCTATATTGAGGCGTGATACGCATTCCACAATGAGTGCAACTTGTATACTGTCGGGGATTGAGAATCAGTCCATCTCGAGTGATTATTTCTACTATATTGGTATTTGAAACACATAATTTGTTATTGTGAATTGAGCTTATTGCCGTGTTTGGGGCCTTGTGCCGACCTGTAGAATCCTTAGAGGATCTTTATGTGTTTTCCTCACTTGTGTGCATAACATAAATTCTCAGTCATGTCTTCAAATAAAAAAATAATAATATAATAACTATGTTTTATACATGAACCTTAAATTAAAAGGATATGAGGGCTGAGATCCCTATAGTATGTCATGCATGATTGGCAGTGGACTTGTTTGACTGAGATGTGTCGAGGACCCTGTAGTGAGAATGGTTTCTTGATATGGATCGGGCTACACGCCCTAGCGATTATATATATTGATATTGAGGCCGAGAGCTTGTTTTATACCAATACCTGGTTGATATTGTGCTTGGGCTGTAGGAGCCCCTCCGGAGTCTGTACACACCCCCAGTGAGTGTCGACGACGTTAAATAAGTGGAGCGGGCTGCACGCCACAGCGGGTACTAGAATGTACCGTTATATGTCTTGCATTCTGTCATGCATTATTTCCTAACTATATTATTTGTTGTATACTGTTTCCACTGTTTTGGATATGAACTGCTAGATATAGAATACTTTGTGCATTTCCTGCATTTTCTTACCTTCAGACTTTAGTTATGTATATTACCACCTGAGTTGGAAGTGCTCACTTTACTCCTTGCACCTTGTGTGAGGATCCAGGACAGTCTTAGGCTCAGTGATTCCAGCTGATCCAGAGTTCTTTCTGGGAGTATTTGAGGTAGCTTTAGGGCGTTTGCAACCGATGATTGTCCCCTCTATCTTTATCCTTTATTTTCACATTATTAGTGTTAGATAGACTTTATAGTAGGATATTATTTTTCATTAGAGGCTCATGGTCATAACAGAGGGTCCTAGTTAGATTGTGTTAGTATTTTGTTTGATTTTTTTCATTATTATCAGTGTTTCAGATTTTTGTTTTAAATGATATTTATCTTCATCTGTTTAATTAACGGGGTTATTGATATACATGGTCGGACTTACCTAGTAGTGTGCTGGGCGCCATCACGACTGGGTTGGGGTCGTGACAATTTCAATGCATACACTAATGAGAAAATAACTCCGGAGATAATCGATACCATCTTATTACAAAGAAGCTATTCTCGGTCCTTGGTGCTCTATTTTAAAGAACAATGCATCAAATGAATCCAAACAATTGAGATAATTACCATACAAAGAACGAGTTCTCTAAATTTTAACAGTTGTAGCTATTACTTTTTTTGTAGATATTATAAAGAGTATTTTCTATGTTCTTTAACCAAATAGGAAGCCTGTTGAATCCAAAATAGTCAAACTAAATGATAGATGCTATAATAAAATATTTGACTGAAAATTTAAATACAATAATTATATGTAATTACATATACCGCATACACATTATCCAATTATGAACAACGCAGAATGCCTTTATTGTATATCAACTTGATGAACCATATAATATTCAAATTCACCAGAAAATCATACTAATTACTTATAAGAATAATATCATATCATGGTTATAGTGTTTTTTCAAAGTTTCATAAATAGTATTATAATGCTTCTTTCAATCAAACTTGATTTTTGAATCTCAATTCAAAAAAAGATTATCTTTCAATTCAAGATTTAAGGTTTCAATTCAAAAACTTTTATCCTTCAATTTAAAATTTCTTTATCTCAATTTAAATATGTTTTAATCTAAATTTAATATTATTGTTATAATATTTATTAACTTTTACTTTAACTTTTTCTTATCACACCACTTGACGTGGTTGATTACCTTGTTATTCTTAATTAATTATCTGAGTGATTATTTAACTCTATTTTCTTTATGAATAATAGTCTAAAAGATATGCAAGAGATATGGTGGTTTAGGAGTCTTTTTCCTTAAAATTTTTTTTTTCAAAACATTTGCGAGATTCATTTCAATAAATTCAAACCACTACATATAAAGTTTGCATTAACAAACATTTGGAATTCAATAATTTAATTACATCACAAGTTTCGATTCATGATTTCTTTCTGAAGTATTTCTTTTACTCGAGGCACTTACAGATATGCGTCATTTTCCTATTATTTTTCCTTTGTACGAAATATTAATCAATCTTTTATCGTTTATAATTGATTCAACATTTTAAAAAGACTATAATTTGATTATTTTTCAATATTTAAATAAATTGTGGACAAAGTATTTGAGCATGTTCAATGAAAAAAGAACGTCCTAATTGCTCTTTGAAATCTAAATCCATGCCTCCATGTTACCTCAAATATGAATTATCGTTAATGCTTTCATATTTATTAATCAAAATGATATTTATTTATGCAGTTTTTGTAATTCATATCTCCTTAACTAAATGAAAAGACTTTTTTGGGTACAAAGAAGATAATATTGTTACTAGAAAAGTTTATTAGAAAATTTGACTTTAAAAAATTAGGGATTAACTATGAAATCTTTTATTAGCAAATAGAATATTTTAATAATCTGTCGCCGATTTGTTGCCAAATTCTACTTAACGGTGGATTTTTTCCGTTTAGCTATATAAATTGTCTGTAACAATTTTTTAATATTCTTTTTTAGTTGACCGATCTTGAATACGTAGTACATAGAGAATCATTTTCATAAAAGGTTATGAAAGAAGGGAATACATGATAGATCCTTGAGCTTTCAAAAAGTAGCGACCCGGCAGATCGTTTTGAGACCTAGCACGTCGTTCAGCGGTCTGAGGCCATGAGCAGCTTTGTTTCAGGTATATTGACTTGTGTGTATGGTCGGAATTGAAATTCAGGAAGATCGGAGTTGAATTTAAATGAAAATTTCCATTTCAGAAACCCTAAGTTGAAAGAATAAACTAGGATTGGATTTTTTAGTCAACGACCTCGAAATAGAGATCTGAAGGTTCCAGCAGGTTTGTATGATGATTTCAAACTTGGGCATATGCCCGGTGCGGGTTTTGGATAACCCGAGATTTTTTTGGCGCCTATTGTAAAAGTTAGCATTTTGGAAGGAATTCCCCAAGTTTGGCTGGAAGTGCATTTAAGAGTTATCGATGTCCATTTGGGATTCCGAGACTGGAGTAGCTCCGTAGAGTGATTCTGGAATTTGAAGCGTGATCGGAAGTGGATTCGCAGGTTTGTAGGTCATTTTGAAGCCGTTTGGCTAAAAGCTAGAAATTTGAATGCTTTTGAGAAGTTTGACCGGAAGTGGACTTTTTGATATCGGTGTCGGAATCCGATTCCGAAAGTTTAAGTAGGTCCAAACCGATGATATTTGCCTATGTACCTCACACCCGATGATAATCAGACCCACGTAGTTAGGTAAGTTTTGACACAACAAAAAAACATGACTTTTTGAAAACATTTGGCTTATTTTGAAATGACTTACTTTTCTCTTCTTTTTTTTTTTCATTCAGAATTTTGGCAAAGTTCTGGGGTTATTAAATACCTAGATTTTTCAGAAATCGGGTAAGTTCTATCTCTCTGAAACAAACATATGCACAAGTAGCACTAAAATGCATTAGGATGATCTTTTATATTGGGTACACTTGTCCTAGACGAACACAACCCATGTATTGATTCTCCAAAGTCAAATTCACGTGATGTAAATAAACGTTCCTACTAGGGATACAACATGAGGATTTATTATTCTAGGTTTAAATACTGGGGTATGTTGTTCTAGACTTGCCTTACTCGAGCGGACAACCCGCGCTGGAGAGGGGGTGTAACGACCCGACCGGTCATTTTGAGCATTTGCATTTTGCTCTCTAGTTCTGGGGCATGACTATCAACTTATGATGTATTATGGCTTATGTAAATAATCAGTTTTGGTTTTCAGGTTAATCGGAACAGATATGGAAGAATGATTCTCAGCTTGAAGCTTTAAATTCGAAAGGTTTGACCAAGTCTTGACTTTTTAGTATTCAATCTTGTATTTGAATATTTATGATTGGGTTATCTGTTGGGTGATTTTGGAATTAGGAGCATGTTCAGAATATATTTTGGAGGTCCTTGGAAGATTTAGGCTTGAATAAGTAAAATTAAAAAATTTGACATTTTCTGGTCGGCATTAAAAATTTTGATATTGGGGTCAGAATGGAATTCTGGAAATTTGAGTAGGTCCATTGTGTGACTTTTGATGTGTGTGAAAAATTTCAGGTCATTCGGATGAGGTTTTAGGTTTTTGGATCAGTTGCGAAATTCCGAAGTTTGAAAATCCTTAGGCTTGACTCCGAGGATGATTTGGTATTTTGATGTTGTTTTGAGTGTTCCCAGGGTTGGTATGAGATTGCATGATGTTATGTGACATGTTATTATTTTTGGTTGAGGTACCGAGGGCCTCGGGGTGATTTCGGATAGTTTTTCAGAAATGTTGAACTTGAGAAATTGCAGCTAATATTGTTGCTTCTGTCATATCCGCACCTCCAGATTGGGGACCGCAGGTGCGAGCTCTGCAGGAGCGTAAAAGAGGCGCATATGTGTGGAGGACCCCAGGTGTGGCTTGGTAACTTCATCTGCGATAACGCATAAGCAGTGAGGCGACCGCAGATGCGAGGCCTGGTGAGGTAAGTGAAATCCGCAGAAGCATATAAACTCCTGGGGCAAAAAGTATATAAACTCCTCTTCGCAAATTTTAGCCATTCTTCCATTATTTTTGATCGATTTTGTAGCTCCGAGCCGTGATTTCAAGGGTGAATAAAGTGTTTTCAGTGAGGTAAGCTACTTGGACATTTTATCTTGTGTGTATAGAAATTATTCCCTTGCTTAATCATGATATTATTGGGAAATTTGAGAAGAAATTGGAGATTAGGGCTTGAAATTGGAGAGTATAAATTGGAGATTTGAGGGGCCGTTCTAGGCCCGATTTTGATAATTTTGGTATATATTGACTCGGGAGTGAAAGGATCTTCTAGTTTTGTTATTTTTGCAAGATTTTGAGACGTGGGCTCGGAGGCCGGGTTTGAGCAAATTTGGGATTTTGAGTTAAATTTGACAAGTTTCGCATGGGCTTTGTCCCTTTGGCATGTATTGATGATATGATTCTGATTTTGAATAGATTCGGGTGATTTAAGAACGAGTTGAGAGGCAAAGGAATTGATGAGTAGATTCTCGTCCGATCTGAGGTAAGTAATGATTGTAAATCTTGTTCTGAGGGTATGAAACCCCAGATTTCACCTCGTTTCACTATATTGTGGTAGTGCACATGCTAGATGATGAGTGTGTGGGTGTGCATCGTTGGGAATTGTGACTTGCTCTGCCTCGTAGCGACTTTTAAGTTGCGTATTTGATTGAAAACTATTGGATACACTTGTGTTTTGGAAAAACATATGTGTATATGGTGAAATCAGAGGGCCCAATTTCTCGTCATCGAGGCACCTCAAAGGACCATCTCAAAGTCTCGAGATTACAAGGCTATGATCGAGTTTCCTCCCTCGAGGATTGTCGACGCCCGATCTTGGGACAACGTTGATCGCGGCCACGGTAGAAATGGGTAGTTCCCAAGGTACATGGCTAGGACTGATAGAGCTTAGTGAACAACCCTAACCTTTAATCAGGGTGTAATCTAGCTGTCCCTTCTCCGCTTCTTTATCATTAATGTATTTTGTAGTATGTTGGGATTTCCCTCCTATTAAAGGGGATCCTTGTCATTTTGTAAACCTTTGTTTCTTTAGTTGCTCCATATGAAATATATAGGAATATTTTATTTCCTCTCTAACATATTCTCTTGATATTAATGCTTCCATTTATTTTCTTCATCATTGTTCTTCATTTATTTCTTATCATTGGCCATAAAGAACCTTCATTGATTTATTCATAACTGTTAGTCATACTTCGATTGCCTACTATATCCATGATTTCTTCCATAATTTCTTTATTAACAAGAAATGGGGCGTTTGGCAGCAATTCTACTATTTCTCAATTGATCGATGCTCAGAATAATGCAAATAAGAAGATAAGGAGGTTTAACGCACAAAATGTCATTCTTGAAAGGAAGCTTAGTCAGGCCTAGGAGGTTCTTTGTTCCAATAGTGCACAAGGCACAAAGGCTGCTTGCTTGATCAAAGAAAATGCAGATCTCGAGAAACATGTCGAGGACCTAAAAGAGCGGATGCTTAAGACAAGTTTCTGTGAATTCTCGAATGGGAATTATTCTCAGAACCCTTGCCTCCTCATCCTTACCTCCCTGTTCTAGTGCCCCATAAAGCAGTTCCTTTTCAGTGTCTAGTTGAATGATATCTGTCCTATATTAGTTTTTCTTTTGTTGTTTCTATGGCTGGTACTTCTAAGTTATTTTTTTTTTGTAAATGGTTGTGTAACAATTGTACTATTATTTATGTTCTCTTCTCTTTCAAATTAATGAGCATCTCATCTTTTGCTATGCATGTTATACTCTTGGACTCCATTTCTAGCCATAAAGTGCGCACACATGTGGCATGAGTTAACTTTGCAAGATAATCTTTTTATTATGCCACAATGGGAATGAAAATTGATTGAGTGGGGGAACATGATTGAGATGGGGAACAAGTTCTCAGGTTTGCAGGGGGAATGAAAAGTCTTCTTACAGAAAATATTGTATGGAGATCTGGTTCGTGGGGGGACTTCAATTATAAGTTTGTCATCATCAAAAAGGAAAAAATTGAGAAGTTATGTGCCTTTTTGAATTTTGATGACATAACAAACTTTATGATAAAAACCAGATCAGCAAATTGTTACACATCCTCAAAATGCTCAACAACAACAAGTCTCAAGTGCATAAGTTCCAACAATTTGAGTCAAAGAAACGGTAAAGGAACAGATGGACATCAGTTCCCTTGCTGACATTACAAGTCAACTCTTCACAATTGTAATGTCGCTGTACTATTTCTCCGCACACATGCAACAGTGCAAAATAGTGCAGCAATCACTTTATGTAGTATGCCTTGTACCAGATAATTACTTACATCATCAAGTGACTGCACTTGTATATCATCAACATGAAGCAAGGGACAAAACACACACGTGAACTATTCAAAACCATCAAGATCTCTCTCAAGTGTGCTGCCATTTTCGAGCGACTTCAAGATTTTACAAACAAAGCTATAATAGAAGAAAGGACCAGTTTTCAACACTGTGTTATCATATATCCTTAGTTTTATTGTACCTTTGTTATAGTGAATTGTTTGAAATTCCTACTTAGTTTTGTTAGAAGCATTTTGTAGGAAATCGTTTGTAAAATAATAAATCTTGTGTTTTTGTTTTAGCTAGAGTTCGTCAAAGTGCGAGATTTGCAATAGAGTTATTAAAAAGAGACTTCTAATAAAGTTATTACGAGTAGGTGAATGATTAAGAGGTTAGTTCCAAGATTGCAAGAGTTTGTTATCTAAAGTTTGCTCAGTTAGTAAAGTTGAAATCCTACTAGTTTAGGTCGTGATTTTTAATCCCTTGAGCTATAGTGGCGTATCCAGGATTTTAAGAACATGGGTGCACCATTATCTTTAAGATAAAATATTGATTCAGATATACAAAATTTATGGTGATAACAAGTTGCCGAGGAAACTATATTAACATTATATTCACAAAAAATATCATTCACTTTACAATTGTCCTCGATGAGTTTTCATATTTTGAAAACGGTCGATAATAGCATCATTACTTACAGTATTGAATATCTTAGGCTCTATATAGCAAACTAAACAATCATTTAAAAAATCATCATCCATCATATTATGTAAATTATTTTTGATGTACTTCATTGATGAGAATGCTCTTTCCACGCTTGCGGTAGCAACAGGTACAAGCAAAGTCAACTTCACAAGTAAATAAATAAGTGGCCACATAAGATTCAATTTTTCCTCTGTCATCACTCTAGCAACAACAACAACAACTACCCAGTATAGTCCCACAAAGTGGGGTCTGGGGAGGGTAATATGTACACGAGCCTTACCCCTACCCGAAAGGGTAGAGAGGCTGTTTCCAATCGACCCTCGGCTCAGTGAAGGAAAGGAAAAACAAAAACAAAAACAAAAATAAAAACAAAAACAAAAGACCATTAGTAACTCCAGCAGCAATAACGTAAATAATTATCTAAACATAAGAGACATAAATAAAATAGCATGCAATAATATCATACAGTAACTACTATAAATAACTACCATAAGGGAGACACAAGCCAAAACACAAATCATATATGGATAGCCCTGCCAAGCCTCACCCAACCCCGGGTGAGGAGTATGAAAAACTCTAGGAGCCCCTATCCTACAACCCTGATACTAGACCTCCAGACTTTCCTATCAAGGGTCATGTCCTCAGAAACCCGCATTGTAGCCATGTCATGCCTAATCACCTCTCCCCAATACTTCTTTGGTCGCCCTCTGCCTCGCCGAACGTCGACAATCGCCAGCCGCTCACAATTCCTCACCGGGGCATCAAGACTTCTCCTCCGCACATGCCCGAACCACCTCAGCCTCGCTTCTCGCATCTTCTCATCCACCGGGGCCACCCCCACCTTCTCTCGAATAACTTCATGCTTAATTCCCTTCAATTTGAGAAATCTGCTATCACACTTTTGAGCATAGACAATGAAACTATCAAGTTCGAAATCGGGTTCTCGAAGCTTGTTATCACCAAACTCACTTGCATAATATCCTGCCAACTTCACTATCCTGTCCTTATCAAAATTAGCAAATGAATTAACCAGATTCAAATAACATACCAAGTATTAAGTCAGTAGTCACAATATCAAAACGATCATTAAGCTCTTGAAATTCCATGTCATTAACCATAGTAAACACTTAGGCACGAAAGTGCTGTAAATATGAAACTTCGGACCTCTTACGCTTTGACTTTCCTAGAGTATAGAAATTTAAAAGAAATTAATTTTTGAATTTGATATGGAAATTTGAAATCAAAATGGATTAAAATGTGTTGGTATCGGGCCCATATTTTGGTTCCGGTGCCCGGTACAGATCTTATATGTGGTGTAAGCACTTTTTGTGGAGTTTTGTTGAATTCGGACGTCGTTTGACGTGTTTCAGACTTAAAGTTCTAAATTTGAAAGTTTATGAAATTTGGAAGAAATCATTGATTTTAAACCTTAATTCAGTGTTTTTGATGTTATTTTGGCGATTTGATCGCACGCTTAAATTCGTATGAGGTTGTTGAGTTAGTTTGTGTGTTTGGTTAGGAGCCCCGAGGCCTCACGATTGTTTAGGAGGAGTGCCGGAGTGGTTTTTGAACTTAAGAAATTGCAGAAACTGTTGTCAGCTGGTGTCTTGTCATTTGTTCTATGCGATCGCATACGTAGGTTTGCGATCGCTTAGTGTTAATTTTCAGGAGGGCCGGTTTGTTGTATGCGATCACAATTACCCTCCCGCGATCCATAGTGTTCGCTTTTGCAGTGTTCCATATGCTGCTTCTATGCGATCGCAATGATCACTCCGCGATCGCATTGCATAGAAACCCAACCTCTACTTTCTCCTTTATGCAAACGCATTCTTCACTTCCGTGATCACAAATCTAATCAAACCTAACCCTATGCGATGGTAATCCCTCTTCTGCGATCGCATATGGAATTTTTGCCCAGTTATTTTAAATGCCTAAAACAGAACAATGACGGAAATCTCAAAAAAACACACAAGCTCTTCTTCTCCATAGCTCCTAGGCAACTTTTAGAGCAATTCTTCACCAAATCTTCTTGGGTAAGTATTATCTAACTCGTTTTCTTCATTTTCTACCACCATCTATTGAAATCCTAGGCCTAAAGCATGTAATATAGGGTAGAGTTAGGGCTTTTCAATTTTTTTCGATTTAGACCTCGTTTTGGGGTCGAATTGGAAAAAAAATTATATATTCCAGCTCATGGGTGAATGGGGGACATGAATTTGGTCCGAACCTCATGTTTTGAACAAGTGGGCCCGAGGTCGATTTTTGAAATTTTGGAAAGAAAGCTTAGAAAACTATATTTAGACATTGGGTTTGATTTGTTTAGCCTATATTAATGTTGTAAAGTCGTTATTTCATAGATTTAACTAAGTTGGAGCTGAACTCGAGAGGGAAGGCGGTCGTTGTGGATTGATGTAGCTATGAAAGTTGAGGCAAGTATTCGGTCTAACCTTAGCTTGAGGGAATAGGAGTTGAGTCTTGTTTGCTACTTGCTAATTATCGAGTACGGTGTATAGGCGTGGTGACGAGTATCTATACATTGATGTATAGCATGACCTTGATTCCTTAAAATCTGATTATTTTGTTGTGAATTCCATGTTTAATTGACGATTTCTATCTATTGTAAGGAACATGTGAAAAACATTATGATCAGTCGATTTTCAGGGAGTATTAGTTCGGTTATGATACGAATTGAAAAGGCATATGAGATTATGTAATTCTTTGGAGCACTGGCTCAAGTGATAAAGTGAGATATGAAGTAAGGAATGAAAGAAAGCTAATGAGTTATTGGTTATTCCCTTGGTGGGATGTTTTGCTGTTTGGTAGACTTTTCTCCCTTGTCGGGATATTAAATTTTTTTTGTTGTTCCCTTACAGGGATTCCTATTTTGCTTGTCTATTCCCTCGCCCCATTATTTCTAATTGTTGTTTGGGTGAGGACGAGTGATAAAGCACGAATGATGATGCCGTGCACGATTGTGATATGAACATTCCGTTCCATGATATGATTACTAATGCACGAAGGAACATTCCGTGCCATGATATGAGTGTTTATGCACGAAAGGTCATTCTGTGCCATCCTTTTGTGAGGTAAAGTACGAAGGGTGATGTCGTGTACTTTGTATGTTTGTTTGGTGAGAACGAGAGTAAAAGCACGAAGGATGGTGCAGTGCAATTTGTTCATCCTTCTTATTATTGTGGATATTGTAGTTGTACAGTTTCGTTCATTATTATTTGATTTTAGATTTGAACTGTTATAGCCCCCATAGCATGCTCCCGTCCCTTTTGACTGGTTAATTTTTATATTTCTTTCTATTGCAAATATATATTGAACTGCAAAGGTTTGTTTGGTAGTTCGGTCTAGCTCGTCACTACTTCGCCGAGGTTAGACTAGGCACTTACCAGCACCTGGGATCGGTTGTGTTGATGCTATACTCTGTGCATCTTTTTGGATAGATCACAGTGCCGGAGCAGAAGATTTTGGACAACAGTAGCGAATTTGGGAGCTGACTTCAATCTAGAGACATCGAGGTAGCCTTGCTGACGTCTGCAGGCCCGGGGTCTCTTTTATCTTTACTTTAGTTTGTTATCCTTTGTACTGGAACAAACAAAATTATGCTTTTATTCAGACTTTGTATTTAGCATTCTCTAGATGTTCGTGAGTAATTGTGACTCCAGTTCTTGAGTAGAGTTGTATTGAAATTCCACATTGTTTTCAGTTATTTATATTTAAGACTTCCGCTTTTCTATTAAATGTTTTGCTGTTTATAATAATGTTGATGTTTGCTAAAAGAGATAATAAATAATTGGCTTGACTAGCTCCTATTAGTAGGCGCCATCACGACTCCCGATAGTGAAAAATCCGGGTCGTGACATACGCATTCTTACATATCTTTACAGAGCTTAAATTGGTTCATATTGTGAAATCAAGACTTAATCAAGAGAGGAGTTTCTACTAAACAATTGGACTAATAATTGAGTGAATTCGAGAGAATCACTTGAACATTAGAAGTTAAATGGTTAGAGCTAAATTCCAAGCAATTATCTTGCATTTATCCTATGAAAGCCTATTTTCTTCCACTGATATCTTTCCTTGCTTATTCCTTGCTTCGATTGTCATTAGTCAGTAGTTTTAGATTCTTAGTTAATTTTAGTATTAATCACATAAAACTTAACTGTTGATCATCTTGGATAGCAATCAAGCTAGAAACTACAAGAATACTATTTAACTCCAATTCTTGTGAATATGATATTATACTATACTATATTTAATTAGCGATCATAATTTTAAGTGATGTTTTGCGCTCATCAAACTTTTGTGTGGTTGTTTGATGTCTTATATAGAAAAAGATGTATTTAGTAATGTTTCTAATCAGACTATTATGGATTCATTTTTAAAAATGAAAACTCGTCGAGGAGAGTTGCGATAACTAATGTACTTGATTTTTGTTTTACTAAAATATTGTTATAATGGTTTATCCGTTTGTTCATTTCTTTAAATGGGACACCTCTTATAAAAAATTCTGCGAATGCTATTATAATATAACGGAGAAATTAATTTCAAAGAAAACTTGACCGTCATAATAAAGTGATGTTATAAAGGATGATTGTTATACAGAAATTTAACCGTACCAAAAAATAAATACTAGAGATTATTTCGAGAAAAGAAAAATAGAAGAAGGAATTCCACATTATGTTTAAACCTGAACCCATAAATGCATGAAACGAATAAAGGATCTTAAGGGAATATATATTGACTAGAAAACTAGTTAAGTGTGTTTATCGGGGAGGTTAGTTCCAGCAAGAAAATGCATGACAAGTGAAAGGGATCTAGCTGCTTCATAACTTGGTACTTGATGTCCTGTCCCTCGTACTGTTGCAAATGTCATATCTCCTTTATATACTTGTGTATATCCACCAACCTACATTTAAAATAAGATTAATTAAAAGTAATGGCCGTATTTTTTTCTAACTCCAACGAAATATTGTCCAAACAGGAATATATAATATATATATACATATATATTCATACTCCTATATTATAAAATAGAAACAGATTTAGAGGCTAATAATATGATTACCTCTGCACTGAGGTACCAGGGGTGCCACGCAGTTTTGATAGGAAGCTTCATTATCTTAATAGAATTCTTGGTTGAAGTAACAGGCACTCTGCCATCAGTGTCACCGCTGTGCATATTTTTTTTCAACATTAAAAAAGTTCTAATTAACCAAACACATAAAATAAGAAGGTAAAAAAAAATAAGAAAAAATAAAAAGCCAAACTAAAGAAAATGGTTACTGGAGGATAATTAAGGTGGTCACCTGAATATCCAAACTCGAAGTCCATTTGCCATAAACTCTCTGAGAAGAGGAATAACGGTTGATGAGCTGTCTGTCCAATTTGATAGGACATCACTGCATTTTTTAAAGATAGTTTCAGTTTAATTAATACCTTAATAATATCATAAATTTAATTGGAATCAATAACTTTAAATAAGAACATTTTGATCAGTTGTAAATTTAAATTTCTTTTAACAAACAAGAATATGCACAAGTAGCCACTAACTAAGCAAATCTCTTTCAAAGTGAGGATGGAAACCATAAAGTCAAGTTCACATCTGGGTTATCAATATTAGAATTTATGTACCGTCCTATAGTTGATAGGATTAGGATTTACAGTTCTATAGTTGATAGGATTTGATACCTCTCTATACTCTATATATATACTTTTGTGAGCAATAGACAATTGGAATTTTCCCAAAACTCTCTACATGGTATCATACGCCAGTGGCTTACCGTCAAAGAAATCCTAATTCTTCCCTACCCGCGCCGCCACCGCCGCTGCACTAATCGGCAGCCCTCTCCGGCGTCCCTCTCCGGCGTCTTGCCGCCCCTCTCCGGCAAAGAAGATCAGCCGCTGACCTTCACGGTCCTCTCCGGCATCTTGCTGCGCCGCCGCTGCACTAACCGGCAGCCCTCTCTCTCAGCGCCTTTTCTCCGGCGTCTTACTGCGCCGCCGCTGCACTAACCGGCAGCCCTCTCTCTCAGCGCCTTCTCTCCGGCATCTTGCCGCGCCGCAGCTGCACTAATCGGCAGCTCTCTCTCTCGGCGTCGATCAACGCCTCCTATCCTTTGCCTCGCGCTTCATGGCCGCTACAACATCAAACGATCTTCTCCAGCCGATTGCCATAAATGCATCAGCTGAGATCCCACTAAAATTGGATTCCACTAATTACCTGGCGTGGAAATTCTTCTTACGGGTTACGACCTCCACGGCTTCTTCTGCTGGTGTCCAAGATTGGCGTGTCCTCCGGCCCTCCATCTTGAGGGGGCATATTAGGATTTATGTACAGTTCTATAGTTGATAGGATTAGGATTTACAGTCCTATAGTTGATAGGATTAGGATTTATGTACAGTCCTATAGTTGATAGGATTAGGATTTACAGTTCTATAGTTGATAGGATTTGATACCTCTCTATACTCTATATATATACTTTTGTGAGCAATAGACAATTGGAATTCTCCCAAAACTCTCTACAATCAAGTCAACAACCGATACAAACAAGAATATTTTTATGGCATCCACACCAATTTAAGGTGTTTCGACTATTCTACTGGGTACCTTGCCACGGGTACTAGGGGCAATTTTAAAGTAATTGAAGTACGAATGTGGAGAAATAAACTCATACTTGCGTAATAGACTTTCAATGCGCTCTATTCGTCTTATTATGCTTCTAATTTGTATTATTTTTTTTTGGCTAAAAAGAAATATTTTCTAGAACTAAAGGAGTATATATGTAGATTAACATGGCTAAAATTCTTTGAAAATACCTGCATGGCTGCCAATTTGAATATTTAATGTTGGTGACATTGGCATGGAGAGCATTCTGAACATCAGGCCTATTCATGTAGGCAATTGTGTAATAGTCACTACATGGATCGATCACTAACTGCATTGCATTGTAAATAATAATATCAATAATAAGTAAGTACATTATGACTATCTTCATTTTGAAGGTAAAATATAACTTACTATAACAAGTCAAATTTACACTTTCAGTGGATTAATATAACACTAAATCCATTATTTAATTCCCTTTCATGCCTAATAAATTGCCTAGTTAAATTTAAGTGAACAAAAGCTTTCTCTAAAATTATAATATGTTTATAACTTACAGAAGGCTTCTTGGGCTTGGCAGTGAGATTAGTATTATGGCAGAGTGGAGCATATATGTTGTAGATATCAATAGGGTCAGTATTATATTCAGCTTTACTTCCTGCCCATTTGCACTCATCTGATTCTGAACTCTCTGTGAACTTGCATTGTTTCTGGATTTGAGCTTCAAGTTCATCAGAAATCAGGGCATGACTTGCAAAATATTCATACATTCCTCTCGTATCCATCTCGTCATTAATCACTGCATTACCAATCTGCCGAGGAGAATAAGTACTAATTAATTAGAATGAAGTTAAACCAAATGACGTAGTTAGAAACTTTCTACTTAGGAGTTATTTAATGAGACAATACGTAATTGAAAGTTGTGGAACTCGACAAAATATATCATGTTGACAACATAACATTTTGTGAATAAATGATACTAATTAACTTCATACTGTCAATATCTAAGCATTTATATTGGGACTATTCATACTTCACTACTATTACTTAACAACCATAATACTTATACAATTTTTTTACATACTACACAAATATTAAGTGTAGCTAAGCAGTTTACAGTTCTATGATCTGTAATTATTTTAACTTAAAGTTCTTTGACATGCAGTTTATGATCAAATATATGTTTAGGAAGTAACCATTCTGTCTGACTGTCCAAGCTAACTGTTATTCATAATAAACTTTTTTTTAATAGACTAAGCAACAGAAAAGAGTTGTTATGTCATTGTCTTTGTGAGCTTTAGCAAGCAAACTTCATAGTTTTTTTAAAATTTGTTTTGCTTAATTCCATTTACTCGTTGAATATGGTAGTTTGGCCTGCTATTCTTCTTTTCCCACTTCAAACTAAATGACCTAATTCGACTCCCTTGCTTAGATTAACCAACTTAATTTCAAAATAATTCTTACCAAAAGTTCTTTACTTATGAGAAATAATAGGAGCAGAGCTCCAAATAAAAATAAAAATTATATTATCACTATGATCAGATATTTTAGAAGATTGATGGTCAGACTATATTTAACAATCAAAACTAGCGTACTCCTAACTTCAGACAAAAGCAGTGAATTTATACCTTGAATTTCATATCAATCCATGTGTTATGTAAAAGGCCAGTCCGATATACTAAGCTTTCGCTATGCGCGGGTTCTTGAATCCCATATATATATATATATATATATATATATATATATATATATATATATATATATATATTTATACAAAATGGCTATTGAATAAACTAATATTGTGGAGCCTGTTACATGTGATGCTACATTGGTCATTGCTGTCAAAGAACAAAAATATGGCCATGTGATTGATGCTACCTTGTTCATGTGCTCTAACTCCTAACAAGAGTTGTCCTCATCTCTGAAACTTCTATACTCTTGTATTTTTTTCCAAATTTCAATTATTACTCTATGTTCAGAAAGTTTTTTATTTTTAGTAAGATCCATATCTAGCTAATTTTATATATTTCAGCACAAAGACAAAAAAAAAATGAAACGTATACGAAGGTTATATAATTATATGGAATTAAATTTGAGAAGAATTAAGAGACTGACAAAGATTCCTTTAAGATTAATGATAGTCTTGTTTGCCTTGCTGTTGTGATATAGAATGGTATGTGCCAATTGAGGTACATAATGACCAGCATAACTCTCTCCGGATATGTAAAAATCTCTATCTTTGTATTCAGGAAATCTTTCCAGCCAATTTAACATCAGATGATGTGTTAGAGTAGGAAAAACCTACTCCTGCTGGAGACTCCAAGAATAACACATTGGCAGCTAATAATATTCCCCCAAAAAATTACTAATTAGAGAGATAATAATAATAATAATAATAATAATAATAATAATAATAATAATAATAATAATAATAATAATTAACCCTGCTGGGTGAAAAAGAAAACAATTTTGAAATTTACCATGGTTCCATGCAAATTTATTTTTGTGAAGTGTTTTGCCATCACTGTTTACTCTAAATGGTCCGAGTTCTTGAAAGGCTCCATATTCAAGAGAAGAACATCCTGGACCTGTCAAAAAGGATAACGTTTAATCAAACAAGAAAACAATAAATCCATATTGTCTGAAATTAAAGATAATAACATAAAGATTTTTACGCAATTAAAGTATTGTAACATCTGATAATAATAGGTTAGTACCATTTGTATTATATTACAAACTAATGCTTGTCATAGAGTATTGTCATCTGATAATGCTTGATAGGTAAGTAATAACTTCATATTTGAGTTTTAGATTGTGAGTTTAAGCTTTATATAGCAATTGTGGATAACATTAGTTTCTACCATAAATCGTAATTAATAACCTGGTAAAAATAATACTTATACCGTGCTATACACGTTAATTACACTAGTAGCGTAAAAATATTAACACTGTTTATTACTAGTATGTACTTAGTAAAAACTTAGATTATTTACCTCCATTAAGCCAAAGAAGAAGAGGCAAAGAGTCCTTAGAACGTTGGGCTTCAACAAAGTAATAATAAAAAGCTCTTCCAGCAGATTGATGACATTGATCAACTGTAACATATCCACCATACTGCTCGAATCTTACTGGAGGTTGGCCAGGAAGTTTCTGAATCTTGTGATTCTCTTTTTGAGAAACCATAGTTTTTTTTAGTATGAAGATATTTGAGATCTTGATCATCAAAATCATGGTGAGTAAAATGGCTTTTGTCAATGTTGGAATTGTGCCTAAACTTAGCCTTGTAAAATTGGCCAAGGGCTTCACTTTGTGTCTTCACTCCAAAGGTTTGAGTTACACTACTACTGCTTGAAAGAAAGATAGTCAATAAAAGAAGACAAGTAGTGGACTTGAATGTCTCCATTACTCTACTTGTTTTCTTCAGTGTAGAAAAGAGAGGAGCCTTTATATTACAATAGGTTATAGTTGGTAGGAGAAATCACTTCTTCCAACTATAGGACTGTACAATAATAAAGGAAATCAAATCTTACCAACTATAGGACTGTACAATATATTCTAATACTTTATTGGGTTTTATATATAATTGAGTAAAAGGATGGGACTTTTTGTTTTATGTACGGAAATCTCAACAATCAGGAATGGATTACTTAATCCAATAATTAAAGATAGAATGTTTATCCTAAAAGAATTTTGAATAGGGTTAGACCGGATATAAAAATGGGAAAGGACGATAAATTAAAGTGAGAGTTTTTTTATGTATACAATAAGATAAATCTATGTTATAAATTTTAATTGATAACCTAGTAAAAACCATATAATATTTAATCTGCTATAACATGTCACTTACATTGTATTGGAACTGTCACACTATATAACTTAAAGCCTGTTTATTAATCCTTGAATTTCAAGCTGTAAATTATTAATTACACAAGGATCTGATTATCAATCCATTTTCCCATTTTTCATTTATTTAGCAAAATATTACTTGTCGTGTAAACTTGATAATATTTTCTGTCTTTGGGGTGCAAATTACTCCTTATAACATTTACTTGCATAATTTAATAAAGAAAAATATATTATTTGGGGAGATGGGGTCAGCAAAGGAAATAAGTGTCGTGTTGTGTGTGTAAAAGGTATGGGTGGTGTAGAGGCGGAAAAGTAGGAATATTTAAAAAGAATTCCTTTTCAAATTTTGGTTGAGTTTGTTTTGACAGGGAGAGAACTGGATTATATACTTAGAAAGGGAAATGTAAAAAAATAAGGATAACAAACACAAATGAATGGAGACACCATAAATGGAGAGCTGCAATCAAAAACAAAAATTGATCAGCCATTGGCTGGATAGTTTTTGTCTTCCTCTGCAGTCTGCTCTATAAAAACATCAATAATTGGCTTTGGTGCAAGAGAAACCAAAAATGGCTTCATTATTTTGGTACAATATTGTTTACGTAATTTGTTATGAAATAATATAAAAGACAAGAACAATAACTCAAGAACAAGAGCAAATAGAAAGAGAATAGGGAGAGAGAGAAGTATTCTTATTAATACTTGGGGTGTTTTACAATGGTAGAGAGCACCTCTATTTATAGGGAGGAGAATGACTTAGCTTCAAGCTAAAACTCTTAGACATTCACTCTAAATAGACTTCTATTTTATAACACTCCCCCTTGAATGTCTATTCAATAATGTGCCTCATAAAACCTTAAAACCAAAACCCATTGGGAAAAATTAAAGAAAGGAAAAAGAGTACACATGTTTGAATATGCGCCTATTGGTTGCCTCGTTAAAAACCTTGCAAGGAAAACCCAGTGGGACAAAACCTTGTAAGGGAAAAAGAGTGCAACGCGCATTAACTCCCCCTAATGAGTACATCAATTTATATCCTTGAGCATTTGCATTCCAATCTTGTGCATCATCTTCAAAACGATCTTTGATAGAGATTTGATAAATAAATCAACCATATTGACTTGAATAAATATTCCGCACCTTGAAATCATCATTCTTGATAGATATGAACATCTTCATATAATGTCGTGGAATGACTCTTCAATATCTCCATAGATGCATTCTCAATGCCATCATGCTTATAGTTATAGCAAGATACATATGGACACAAATTGTACTTGGGATGTGGTACTTCAAGACCAAGAATTGCATATGCTTCAAGCAACTTAAATCATTCAAGTTAAGTCATATAAGCCATATAATAGACTTTAGATGCATATCAAGTTTTCCATGTCATGCTAGACAAATAAGATATCGAAAACTGACTATACATACCTTTGACTTTATACTTTCAAGCATTTGAACTATAGGTTCAAAACTACATGTCTTTCATATGGAATCAATTCTTCTTGAATTGTATCTCTTCCATTTAGTTACTTTCTTTGGGTCAGCAAATGCGTATAGCATGCTTTGCAATATGTTGCAATTGAATTATCCCTTTTATGAACTTCAGGTTCATATCATGATATTCGGGGATATACATATACAAATGATAATTCATCCCATGTAACCTTTTCTCAAGTGTTTATCATGTCTCCCCCTCATGTTAGAAAAGCTAACTTGTTTCCTCAACTTTGGGAAATCATCTTTGTGCATTATCATGTCAATATACACAGCACATTAATAATAAGATGAAATTATTTGGTTCCTGACCCTGAACCACTTGTGAGGGGAGAATATACTCTCGTATACAACTTATATCAAACTGATATATATATATATAACTTTGTTCTCGTAAGAAACAGTTTAGCTATTAAGTGGAAGCACTCAATAATTATCTTGCTAAACCAACTTTGATATAAACCAACTTATCAAGATGAACTATCTTGAGTAGAAAATCTGGAAATTATGCTCGAAGTTAGATTACTGAGCAATTTACCTCGCAAGCACCGGCCAGGCTGCGGGTCAATAACAATTGCGCATGTAACCATATCATAGATGCATCATATGTGGTATACATGGCAGGTGAATGGGCCCATATTCACCTTTGATATTTCCAGAATTTATGGGCTTCAACCCGAACTCTTTAGTTGGTTAGTTCATTAATGAGAACAAGTGATACAAGAGAATTCTGAAAGAACTTTCTAGTTCTTTGATATTTACCTGTGTGAATTTGCACATCATACTTAAAATGAGATGGCTAACACGAATGCCAACTGAATAAGTTATCAATATTGGTAAATTTCAAATTTACACCATGACATGTGCACTTATCAATAAACTTCAGGTTTATTATGACATGGGTTTTTATACCAATAGATATCCACTTTATTGTGGCATTCTTTCGTTTGTGTAGTACAAACTGGAGAACAAAGCAGGTAGCTTTTCATATGCAAATTACCCCGCTACAAGTTGTAGCAATAGGAGATATCAAAGCCTTCCTTTATTTATAGTCTCAATATAATCAATCGCTTTCGCGTGTACTTTGGAAACTGAATAAGTTTCTTTGAGACTTACTACAGCACAATACTCAATTGTGTTTCTCCAACATAGTAATAATTGGCTCTTCTAGAGCTCTCAATTAATTTTGTACTACCACAGATTCATCAACATCCATGTGGTGAATATCTTTCTTAAAGAGAAAGTTATACCATTATGGTCATGTCAAACATATATGCAAGATATGTTTCTTGCATTATCGTTGTCCTTTAATAGTCATATTTCCAAAATACTTTGGCGTACAATAGGTACATGACCAACGATCATTCATGCCATATATCATCTCAAACCTCCTTCTAGGGGTGAGTGTGGTATATTTAATACCAATTTCATGTTCATATTCTTCCAATAATGAATATGTATTCGTGAATCAGATGTTGTCACATTCACTTCGGGGATATGTGATTTTGTTATCCTTTTCAAATCTATAAATGCGTCAGGCATTTGATTTGCTATTCTTTGCAAATGGATAATCTTTTGTGCCTCTTTCACAAATAGAGGTATGTGGATCAAGATGAGATAATGATGCATTTTTCCACAAAATTTCCCGTTTGGTTTCACCAACTTCTCCCCCTAATTTTGGGAAAAGTGTCTCATCAAATTGACAGTCTGCAAATCGTGCAGTGAACAAATCTCCTGTCAATGTTTCGAGGTAGCGAATAATGGAGGGCGATTCAACCTCAACATATATTCCTAACCTTCTTTGCAGACCCATTTTGGTGCGGGATGGCGGTGCTACAGGCACATATACTGCGCATCCAAAGATTCTTAAATGGGATATATTGGGTCCATGACCCAAACCAATTGCGACGGGGAATATTTGTGTCAATTCGTCAGTCAGAGACGAACTAGCATTGCTGTATGCAAAATGGCGTGACCCCAAACCGAAGTGGGCAGCCTACGAACTAGCATTGCTGCATGCAAAATGGCGTGAACCCAAACCAAAGTGGGCAGCCGACGAACTAGCATTGCTGCATGCAAAATGGTGTGTCCCCAAACCGAAGTGGGCAGCCGACGAACTAGTATTGCTGCATGCAAAATGGCGTGAACCCAAACAAAAGTGGGCAGCCGACAAACTAGCATTGCTGCATGCAAAATGGCGTGAACCCAAACCAAAATGGGCAGCCTCGTTTTCATGAAGAATTCAAGATTATTCTCATCTATTGTCTCAATATGATATCCATTTTGAATGATATCTTTAAAACTCAACAAGTTCCTTTTTGACTTGGAGGAGAATATTGCATTCTCTAAGATAAACGTCATGCCTTTGGGCAGAGTTACAGTTGCTCTTCCGGAGCCTTCAATCAATTTACTTCCCATGGTTTGACATATAAAAGAAAATATACGAACATGAGAATAAACAACTTCAATTCGTTTGTGTCACATAATATTTTCAAAATCTGCAGCTAACAGTTGACTAACAAAATCAAATATGTTATCCATAATTGATTACTTTGCAGTTTGAAAATTTTCAGCGTTTTTCATAAGACAATCGATTATTAAACACACACAATCGATTGTTTGAACATAGACAATCGATTGTTAAACACACACAATCGATTATTTGTTATTTTTGAAAAACTTCAGATCACACTGTTTAAGACAATCGATTGTAAGATATAGACAATCGATTGTTGGCTTATTTTGAAAAATTCCAGAGCACTGTCTTAAGACAATCGATTGTTAACTATAGACAATCGATTGTTGACTATTTTGAAAAATTCGAGCACTGTTTCAAGACAATCGATTGTTAGACAAAGACAATCGATTGTGGATGATTTTTGAAAATTTCCAGACCTCACTGTTTCAAGACAATCGATTGTTAGTCAACGACAATCGATTGTGGATGATTTTTGAAAATTTCCAGACCACTGTTTCAAGACAATCGATTGTTAGTCAACGACAATCGATTGTGGATGATTTTTGAAAATTTCGACCTCTGTTTCAAGACAATCGATTGTTAGTCAACGACAATCGATTGTTGATCAATTGTTTTTCAACTTTAATGCGAAAATAGTTGATAATCGACTAGTTTTTCAAGCTAGTCGATTACCCCCACTGGAAAATAAAAGTTTTATTGATATTTGAGCATATTGAAGATATTCTAAAGAACTACTGCTAACATTGCATCATGAACTAACTAATACGAGCTAATACTGATGGCTATTAGTTTATTCATTCACTAATACAAACAAGTAAAATCAAATAGCTCCATCTTCTTTCATCACGGACCCATCGCCGATTAGGTGGTCTATTTTCCCCTCGGGTTGCTTAAAGAAGTCTGCCACATTCAAGTTGTCGTCAGAGACAAAATTCGTTATAGGGCGTTTACTCTTTCGAGATGCTTGGTAAAGGTCAACCATACGTCAATCCTTTGACCAGTGCCCGTTTCCACCGCAACGATAATATATAGTTTATAAACTATTTGCTTTTGGATTCTTATCGTATCATGCTTGTGGCAGAGTGACCAACTTCATGTTGTCATCTCTTTTCTTTAAGCCTTTCCACAAGATGGGTGAATCCTTGATGTTGAGATATTCAATCTTCAAACTTTCATCAAAGTGATGGCGCAAGAAAATCAAGGCCTTCATACAGTTTCAAACCTTCATTAAGGTAATGGCGCAAGAAAATCAAGGCCTTAGCATAGTTTCAAACCTTCATCAAGGTGATGGTGCAAGAAAATCAAGGCCTTAGCATAGTTTTGGGTGGATGCACTATTTCTGTCTTTAATGGCGTCTCCAAGACCCATAGCATCTAAGTGGATTTCATCATCCAACACCCATGTCATATAGTTCTTGCCCGAAATTTCGAGGGCAACGAACTTTCTTTTCATATTGTCAAACATATGACACAATTACATCAAGAGCGTGTTCATACTTACGGGCTCTATTACAATTATCACATTCACTTCAGGGAATGGATCGAAATCATGTGCTTTACACAATTTCATGTCAAATATTACTTTCATAAAGTGAAAGATTATTTTGAGAATCCTTATTGTTCTCATTACCACAATAATGACGATTATAATTTCGTCTATTGCCACGTCCATGGTAATAATTTTGTCTTCTTTCAGACTTACCACATATTGCTACCACATTCTCTAAAGGGAATGGAGCAAATCCAATTGGACGGAATTCTTTGCCACGTCCACATTCATTGATACCTTCATGGTAATATTTTAGTCTTCTTTCAGACTTATCATATACTGCTTCCACATTCTCTAAAGGGAATGGAGCAAATTCAATGGGACGGATTTTCAATTCTTTGTCCACAATCATACATGAATTTAATCATGGCAGGACATAGAGATTTTACCACTTCGTGTGGTTATAATTTCTCACAAACTCCATTAGAGTTATAATCAAACTTTGTATATAAAATTTATAGAATTCCAAGAATTTGAAAAAGGAAAAGTAAATTACTTATCTTTAAGGTATACCAAATATATTTTCAATATTTTCTTCCTTTCTTCCTTTTCTTTCTTTCTTTCCTTTTTCCACGTTTTTCTTTCTTTTCTCTTTTTGCCGTTTTTCTTTTCGTTCCCTTTCTGTTCTTTTCTTTGTTTTCTTTCTTTCTTTTTGTTTCTGCTTCCTTCTCTTTTTTTTTCTTTTTCTTTCTTCATTAAAGCAAAAGAAGAAAAACCCCACACAAACAAAAGTTAAGACAATCGAAAATTAAATTAGGAAGAGGGAAATACCTTAGATTTCTCGAGAATGGTTCTTGAGACGGTAGAGTCTCGTGCTGATAACGTGTTATGAAATAATATAAAAGACAAGAACAATAACTCAAGAACAAGAGCAAATAGAGAGAGAATAGGGAGAGAGAGAAGTATTCTTATTAATACTTGGGGTGTTTTACAATGGTAGAGAGCACCTCTATTTATAGGGAGGAGAATGACTTAGCTTCAAGCTAAAACTCTTAGACATTCACTCTAAATAGACTTCTATTTTATAACATAATTTATCTTTTTTGTCAATTTATATGAATTTTCTTCTTTCTTTCATTATCGAAAAAATGAGTTGGATTGACCACTTTTTGGGGCCGCTACTAGAGTCCAATTATATTTTAAATTGTAATGGTAATGTGGCCACTCATCCGATTAAATTGACATATTCCACCCAGCTAAAACACGAAACAGAATTCCAAGACTGGATTTCAATTTTAACAAGTGGAACCCTAGTAAATTATAGGGAAAATTATAGAAAAATACGGATCACCTATATATATATATATATTGCAGCAGAATAATTCAGTTTACAATTTTATAAATTTGTAGCCATTAAAAATAGGCCAACGTTTAAAAAATAAGCATTTTTTCTTTCCTTTTTTATTCTGCAAATCTTCAAGCACAAAAAATCAGTGATTTTTTATTCTTCTTCCCCAAACTTATATATATTGCTATTTCAGCTACAAAAAATTCAAATTCAGATATAATGCAACTTGAAAACCTTAAGTTTTCTTCTTTTTCAAGTTCAAAAAAATAAACATTGAAAAAATTATTGCACGTTTATTTTGCAAATAAATCAATAAGAAAAATTGATTTATACATAGATTGAACATATATACTTCTTTGTCTTAGATTTAACTACAAATGTGCATTGCACGTACAATAATGTATAATTTTGTATAAACTTATATATACAATCTCTAATAATCTATATTGAAAATATAAGACAAAGAAGAAGAAAAGTAGAAAATGACAAATATCCATGGATGCCTACTACATACGTACAATGTATATACACACTTATACATTAAAAATATATCTAACTTACACAACATTGTACGCATATATACATATTTATACATATTTATACAATATTATATAAGTTTATATAACCACTGCCTATACAAGTTTACACCAGAAAACACCTTCTGCCTATCACCACATTATAATTTTCGGTGGCTGTTGGTGTTGAATTTTTCCGGCGAGATTTTGGCATCGATTCGCCAGTGGCAAAGGATGAAACAAAAACTAAGAGAAATAAGAAAATATGAGACAAGGTCACTGGAGATGCTCTTTTAGGCTAGATCTAATAGTTTTGGATTGATATGCCAGATTTTATTGTGGTTCCTTAAACCCTCTTTTGTCAAATAACTCAAAAATCGAAATCTAATTGACATAGAATGCGAGGATTATCACGAGTGTGTAAAAACAAATTTGTAATTTTTAGAAAGAAGGAAGAGAGAGGCGAGTGAAGTGAGATTGAATATGCTGGGAAAGAAGAAAGAAAAAAAAAAGAAAAAAACCCTAAAAGTATGTCTTTAACAATGGGCTAAAGATTAAAAGGTTTCTTTTAAGGTATATACAACATATGCCAAATCGATAAATACTTCAAACCTAGCCATTTTTTTTTGGGTTGCTGTGCCAAATGATTAAAAACGTAATTCTTTCTAAATTATGTTGTATTCGAAACACTGGTGAATTTTAAACTAGGGAATGACTTTTGAACCTTTACTATTGCAAAATTTAAGAACTATTCTTGTTTTTAGAACTTTTACTAGTGCAAAATTTAGGAATAATTCCTACTTTTTGAATATATATATGTACTTCAGCAATTTTGGACCTTTATTAGTATAAGATTCAAACTCCATGAACAATTCCTTATTTTTTGAACCTTTATTAGTGCCAAATTGAGGAATAATTTATGGTTTTGAATTCACATTATACGTTAGCAGCTTTTAACCTTTACAAAAGTCATAAAATTACTGATTTTTGAACCTTTACCACTGCAAAATCTAGAAAAAAAAAAGTCAGGAAACATTTATGATATTTGAACTCACATTAGAATTCAGCAATTTTTAACTTTAAAAATAAAAATGATTGGTTTTTAAACTTTTACTAGTGTAAAATCCAGGAAGAATCCGTGGTATTGATTTCACATTATACTTTTGCGCTCGTCAATGACTACTATGACTTGAGGCAGTAATTTTCAATTGTTGAAGTACAATGTGAATTCAAAACCATGAATCCTTCTTGAATTTTACACAAGTAAAAGTTTAAAAACCAGTCATTTTTTCTGATTTTTATATTTAAAGTTAAAAATTACTGAATTATATGCGAATTCTAATATGAATCGTTTCTAACTTTTTCTCTATTTATAGTTTAGCGAGCATGGATTGTTTCCACATGGATTGAACTTAAATAATGCTCAAGTAATTTCTAGTTTAACGCTATTTATGATAATTTACATTTTGGTTGAGATAATTAATAACTAAAATTAACAACGAAACTAAAATAATTAACAATTGATCACAGAACGCAAACGTTGAGCAACACCGAAATATCAACAGAAGAAATAAGAGTCATAACAGGATAGATGCAAGACAGCTATTTGGGATCTAACTCTAGTTCAATTCACTCTAACGTTCTAATGATCCTCACGAATTCACTCGATGATTAGTTCAAAAATGTAGTCAAGACTCCTCTGTCAATTAGTTCTTAACTCTACGAAGTGAACTAATATAAGCACTATGGACATATGCACACATGCTTTAATGGATTAGTCTTCAGGCAAAACGTCTTTCGAATATTCTCGCTAACTTGATTTAATCAACAATTCGACAAGCTCTTTCGATTAGTTAAAAGAATCACTAAATTAAACTAAATAAAATAATGCAAAAATAATAATCAAAATACTCCTCTTTCGATTCAATAAACTAGTGAATAAAGTTGCAACTAATTGAAAGCTCTATTAAAGAATTCAAGCAAAGATATAGAGTTGAAATCCACAAATATCAATCAAAACACTATATCCATCAAATCCTAAGGTAAACTACTCCATATTCATTGAGAAATTCATCAGAAATAAATTTGAGTAATAAGAAAATGTGAATTCAATCAAAACTCGAGTGTTGAGTTGAGAGAATGATGAATCCTTGTACTTTAAGTCTCTAATGCTCTTCAAATCTTCCGTAGGTCAAAAGTCCCCTAAAAATGTAAGTTCAGTGCATTTATGCCAAGTAAGAACGAACGCAGACGGAAGTATCCCTCTTTGAGCCAAAGTGGAAAAACCTACAAATTTTTTATGCTTCACGCGCCGCACCACGCATGGTACTATACATCACATTAGTGTAATTTACTCGGTTGCAACTCTCTGAACTCCGCTTGTCTGATAGACTTTTGTACTAATGCATTGCTTTATTATATTGTTTTTGTTAGACCCGAAAACTCGAAGTCTCTGAACTTCTCAATCTTTTGACGACTTTTTGTACTAATGTGAGGCTTAATGTCATGCCTTATGCAATGCTCTAGTACATGTTGCTCCAGCGCATGCGTTGTTTTTCAACTTTTGCAATGCCGGTCCACGAGCCCCAAATGCGATCCCGATTTAAAATTTTGGTTTTTGCTCAGACTTCAAAGCTCCAAATTATTCGATTCAGCTCCAATTTATTTTTTTAACTCGGGATTATTTTTTCCAAGGTATAAAGCACATAATAAGCACAAGTCACCATCATTTAAGCTTGAACACACATAAAATACAGTAATTAGAGTGTATACTACGGCTAAAATATACCTACAATCAATACATCACACTTAGATCATTGCTCCTCCTTGAGCAATCAAACTACACTTTACATAGAGTGAAATTTTTTATCAGTTGTTCCGGGAGTTGATCGTTATTTTAAATAGGGGTAATTTTGTCCAGATTTATATTATTGAATTAATAAGTGACTACATTACTAATACAATTTAAAATATAGCTAAAATATAAAGATGACCTAAAAAGTAGCTATTTGCCCCTATCATCCTTCATATTTAAGCCTTTTCTTTAATTTAACTTCCTCTCTTTGCTTAGTATTTCCATTTTGTTCCACTTTCACTTACTCTTTGCGTAAATTAGATTTAAATGAGTTAAGTCAAAACTCAAAAGCCAGAAAGTAAGTTGGAACACAAAAAATGCCGATCCCAAAGTAAACGAAAATGTACGTGCTCTGATTGTAACGAAAATAATCCAGCAGCATGCTAATTATTTGTAACCATATGCAGCGCCTTCTATTTTTGCAAATAGTTTCAATTTGTTAAATGCCAGGATTTAATTATAGCACTTTTTAAACTTTTAACCTGTGCCAGAAATTATTTATAATTAGTAGCTGAAAAGCGTATAAAGTTTATATAATTTTTGTAGCATAATATATATACACACATAAAAATATATATATTTTTTGACTATTATTTTAGAGTGGCTATACAATATTATTTTCCCTTAGTTCAATTCTACGAGAAAGAATCCAATAGAATCCCAATAATTTCTAACCATTTCGCTCTTGTGTCTTGTGTAAAAATTTCTGTGGGTACTGTGATAGCCCAAAAGGTTATCACTTATTTTTAAACTATATTTTATATTTTCGAGGCCTTGAAAACCTCATTTAAAGTTATCTCGATTTGCGTACGCAGTCTTGACGCATAGTCGGAAAGCTTAAATATGAAAATCTATAAAAAAAATGGTAAATCTTGGCTATAAAATGAGTTAATTTAACTTCGGCCAACATTTTAGATAAATGGATCCGGACCCATGATTTAACGGTCCCGGAAGGTCCGTAGGAAAATATGGGACTTGAGTCTATGCCAGGAATCGAATTCCAAGGTCCCTATCCCGAGAAATTAATTTTTAAAAAAATTATTTACTGAAATTGCTTAAGGAAATTTGAAATAAAATCTGATTAGAACATGATGGCATCGGGCCCGTATTTTGGTTCCGGCATCCGGTATAGGTCTTATATATGATTTAAGAGGTTTTTCTGAAATTTGATGAAAACAAATATCATTTGACGTGATTCGTACTTAAATTGCTAAAGTTCATGTTTTATGAAGTTTGAGAAAAATCCTTTGATTTTGAGGTTTAATTCGTTGTTATTGAGGTTATTTTGGTGATTTGATCACTCGGATAAGTACGTATGATATTGTTTAGTTAGTACATATATTTCGTTAGGAGCCCAAAGTGCTCGGATATGTTTCAAGATGTGTTTCGAGAAGTTTTAAACTTAAGAAAAACTACAGAAAACAACAAATATGGTATTCTGATACCTTCTTCTTCGCGTTCGCGAGAGAACCCATGCGAACGCGATGCATTAATTTTATTGTAGAAGGATAAGAAAAATCCTTCTATGCGAACGTGTAGCCCTGGTCGCGAGAAAAGGTAGTGGGGGTCAACCCTTCGCGAACGCGAGCTTGGCCACGCGAAGGCCAAAGTGGGCCTGGGCAGGGGTGGGGAAATTTCCCTATGCGAACGCGTTCCCTTGAATGCGAATGCGAGGCTCAAGCAGTTCCTACTTTGCGAACGCGAAGGCCTATGTAGACTGAGCCATTGCAAACGTGAAGGGTATGTCGCGAATGTGATGCACACTTTTGTCCAGTTATTTTAAAGAAAAACAAAACACTTACGGGATTTCATAAAAAATTCATAATTTCTTCTTCTCTAAAGCTCTTAGGCGATTTTTGAAGCTTGTCTTCACCATAACCTCTTGGGTAAGTAATCTTAAACTTGTTTTCTTCAATTTTTATCAACACCCATTAAATTTGTTGCCTCAAACATGAGATTAAGGGTATAAAATTAAGGATTTGGGTATAATTAGGACTTTTTTGATTATTTGTGATTTAGACATTATTTTGGGGTAGGATTTGAAAATAGGATTTGAAAATAAATTATATATCTGGGCTCGTGGGTGTATGGGTGATCAGATTTTGGTTCGAACCTCGTATTTTGACCAAGCAGGCCCGGGGTCAAGTTTTAGATTTTTAGGAAGAATGATTAAAAATCTATAATTAAGCATTGAAATTGGAATGTTTAGTATTTATTGATGTTATTAAATCGATTATGCATAGATACAATTGTGTTGGAGCCCAATTCGAAAGGAAATGCGGTATTTGAGGCTTGAGTTGGCCATGAAAGTTTGAGGTAAGTGTCCGGTCTAACCTTAGCTTGAGGGATTAGGAGTTGAGTCTTATTTGCTATTTGCTTCTTGTTGAGTACGACGTATAGGAATGTTGACGAGTATCTATACGTTGGAGTCGAGTATGACCGTGAGTCTTAAATTGATACTTGTTGTATTCTTATAATGATACTATGAATTATTTAGTGGGTGAATTCTTGATAATGAGTAAAGACTTAGTTTATTTTCATGGAAGTTACTTATGATTGAGAAACGGTGATAACTGAGATGGGTAGGAGCTGAGATAAGATTGGTTATAGCTGATTCTCCCTTGCTGTGACGTGTATACTTGTACTGTTGAATTCCCTTGTCAGGATAGTATAAACTATTGTTGATCCCCTGTCGGGACTGTTATTATGATCACGGTTGACTGTATATTGGAACGTGTTGCACTCCATAATATTATTATATATGTATGTATGGATCGGGTTGCACGCTGCAACAAATATTATATTGAATTGGGTTGCCCGATGCAACGGATATTTTATTAGATCGGGTTGCACGCGGCAACAGATATTAAATTGGATCGGTTGCACGCCGCAATATATAGTATATATATATATATATATATATATATATATATATATATATATATATATATATATATATATATATATATATATATATATATATATATATATATATATATATATATATATATATATATATATATATATACATACATATATATATATATATGTATATATATATATGTGTGTGTGTGTGTGTGTGTGTATGTGTGTGTGGATCAGGCTGCACACCACAACAATATTAAATGATAAGGGATTGAGTGGCACGCCGCAACAACATTATTATTGTATTGTTGTAGATATTGAATTGTTCTTTCATATTTTATTTAGTTTCTGTTGGATTTGATATGTTTCCCTGAAGCATGTATCCCCTCCCATTTAAACTGCTTATTCCTGTTTACTTTTCGCCAGATATTATAAAACTGCACCAGTTTATCTGGAGTCTGGTCTTAGCCTCGTCACTATCTCGCCGGCGTTAGGCCAGGCACTTAACAACAGATGTGGTCGGTTGTGCTGATACTGCACTTTGTGCAGATACTGGAGAAGCACTTGGTCAACAGCAGTAGGGGAGCTAGCCTTCAGTCCACGGAGACCTCGAGGTAGCCCTGCAGCCGTTCGCATGCCCAGTGTCTCTTCTATCAGTTTTTATGTTCTGTTTACATTTGTACTCGAGACAGACTATGTTATTTCTTTCAAACACTTATATGTAATATTCATAGATAGTTCGTGAATGTTGTGACACCAGTTTCTGAGTAGAGGCATATGTTGGTTTTCGTATTATTTTGAATTTATATTTATCTAAGTCTTCCACGTAATTTCATCTTCCACTTTTATTCAAATGGTTATCATTTGTTAATTTAATTTGTAAAAAGATTAAAACAAAAGAGTTGAAGATTTCTACGTTCGTGGCTTGCCTAATTTCTACGAGTAGGCGTCATCACAACTCCCGAGGATGGAAAATCATGTTGTGATAGGTACACACTTGTTTACCCTAAAAATGAATAACAATTTAGTTTATATGTGATTTAAAGGATATGCGAATTAATTTAACAAAAATTATCAACACCGTTATATTAAGCAAACGGAAGATGTAATAAAATAACCAAACCAATGGATAAGAGTGAAATCAAGCTCTATTGATGGATCAATGAAGAAACAGCCTTCGATCCCAAGCCCACACTAGTGAAGATTGATAAAACAAAAATAACTTTGAATAACAGAGACAATAAAAATACATTTTCTTGATGTGCGTGTTACAATATGTTTCATGAATAATATGTTTTCCTGTTTATGTAGTAGGAAAATTTTACCCTAAGTACAATTCTAATAGCCTGTTTAGCCAAGCTAAAAGAATCATCTTATTTTGAAAAGTGCTTTTCGAAAAAGTGTTTTTGAAGAAAAAACAGTCTGTGTTTGGCTAATCAATTTAAAAAGAACTTTTAAACAATAATTTGCATTTGGACAAGCTTTTCGAAAAGTAGTTTTAAGTGTAAATTTACAAATAAGGAAATGAAAAGATTTCTTGAATAGTTAATATTATATAAGCAGATAAATAATTACAAATATTAATTATTAAAGATAATAATTATGTTTTTTATTTTATTTAATTCAAATATAAAAATAAAATTGAAAAGTACTTTATTCTTTGAAGATAATTTAAATATAGCAAAAAATTATTCAATAATTATGAAATTTCAACCCAGAATTCATTTTATATTATCTAATAGTTTAAACTAAGTAAGGCTATTTTGGTATATACAATATTTTGCAACAGATATTTTTGGTATAAAGAAAAGCCAAAACTACTTCTGCTTCTGGGGAGAAGCTACTTTTTTATGTTTCTTCAAAACTGCTTCTGCTTATAGCCAAAAGCAATTTTTTCCTTGAAAAAAACTTGGCCAAATACCTCAAATTGAGGAAAATAAATACTTTTTTGGAAGAAAAAAAACACCTTTGGCTTGGTAAGAAGCTTGGAAAAACAGGCTATAAGAAAGGTAAAAATCTTCTGTTTTGCTAATCATTGATTTTCTACCAATACCGGCCGAGATTCACGCTGGGAGAACCGATTGGGTATGGGTATCAGGTCTCTTCGTTAATCTTGTGCAACCATTTTACAATGTTCTACGATGTCTCGAGGCCTGAACCCGGACCCGGAGGACGCGGTTCTGTTGCCTTCGAGGGAATGAGTCTTCCTCGAACCCCGATATGAGAGACTTCTCGCCTAAATTCTGATTCCTTACGATCATGTTCCTGATCTGTTTGTCTTACTGGGAAACCAAGATGTTCAAAGGGATTGGTTTTACCCGTATACAATAGTCCCCTCGTTTCTTAGAGAGGAGGTTTACTGAAACAATGAGAAATTGCATATTTTTTTTAATTCCTTCTTTAATACGCTGTAACAGAAATGAAAAGAAGGCAAAACATCCTGTCAGTCACGTCATTCTGACTTCGAACACGTGTCAGCCATTGCCAGACCATCTCTAAATGCGAAACATCACGAAATCTCTATAATAGCTTCCATTCTTTGTTTATTTTTCACCGTTTGACAAAGCTTCTACCTTCGAGTCTTCAGAGCTATTACTAACTTTCTTCGTACTTTCATGTTTTCACCTCTGTTCTTCAATCTTTCTCAGTAATTTCCAGGTTTTTGCCATGTCTTTACCCAAATCAGTACACTTTACTCTTCATTTTTCAAAACCTTTTCTTAGACCAACTTTTTCATACAACAATGGCTAAAACATCCAAATATGTCTCAACAAGTCGCTTCTTCTTCTTCCCAACCGACTGTTGAAATCGAGGCGGTCATTCTCGATATAGTCATCCTCAAGACGTCTGCTCCTGGCACATCTACCAACAAACTAGCTTTCGAACCTACCATAAAAATATTTATCCCCGAGGGTTGCTCGGTCGTAGATACCTTTAAGTTTGAAAAGCCCTCATTGATACAGGGTCGGGGTAAAGGAGCCTCAAGGTATATATACTTCATTACCAAAGACATCCTTTTCGTGGTCCGAGAGAACTGCAACTGGGAAGGTAAGGCTGTAGTAGTCCCCGAGCCTAAGGATTCTATTACTACTCATGTGGAGGGGTATCTAAGTATTTACACATCCCTTCAGTTTGGGCCCAGTGGAACTGATTGTCTTAGATGTTTACAAGAGGTACGAATTATTCCTCAGTCATATCCATCTGTTACTATAGAGGATCCGATCGTTCTTAGTTATTATGTGGACAAGACCGAATCTCGTCAGTTCACCATTGATCACCTGCTCCACCTATACAGTCCCTGAATCTTTCGAAGGGGACAAATAAAGCTTACACGTTGGGCTAGCAAACCCTAATTTTCGAGTATCTATGAAGATTGGGACTAGGGCTGGCAGGGATAAGTATAAACAAAAGAAAATCCAATTCTGAAAGAAGAAATTCTCTGGTTTGGATTAGGGGTCATCATATGATGATCACTTCTCCAGTTACAATCTTTTCGAATAGTAGGAATCAAAGGTTCAGTTATTAGAGAAGGAAAGGTGTCAACTTTCTCTAAATTAATAACCTGTTCTTGAAGAGATTTTCTATCACTCCCAAAAGATAAGTCATTGGGTACTATTTCTTCAACTAAGGGTTCTTAAAGAGGCTAAGAAAGTTCTTTACCTTTAGAAGAAGGTTTCTTAGAGATAGAAACTTCTAGAAATAGTTCCAGAACTAGAAGAAGGAGTGATACAACTAGAGGAACCACCATGAACAGATCCTAGGCTATGAAGTCTGCCACCTCTACCCCTTCTATGCCTTACAGGGGCGTTAGGGAAGCTATCAAGAATTTGGGACTCTCTTATGGTTAGGATTCGGAGATGACATTGCAGAGAAAGGATGCACTAAAGGAGAATGGAACAAAAGTAAAGATTAAAGTATCTGTTAAGGGTTTATGAAGAACAAGACAAAGGAAAAAAGGTTAAATATAGTGATGGAAAACCTATAATAAAGGCAACTATTACTTCGTGAATAGAGGGGATGAAGAAGTCTTGAAAAAAGGCTAAAGAATTACAGAGCCAATCAAAAGGTGACATGTGTGCAGAGCATTAAATAGAAAAGACAACTGAAGCATCAGTACTGTCATAGCATTAATTACGGCAAAAATTTCTTTTTTGTGAAAATCCACTTCCCAAATATTTAAGTGATAAATAAATGGAATGTGTGTGTGTGGGGTGGGGATGGTGGGACTATATGTATTGGAAAAAACTAAGTTTATATATTGAAGATGACATGTCATGATACGTGGACTGGTCAAAAGGTCAAAACACAATAAATAGCCAAGAGGCACGGGCGATAACAGATATGGGGAAAAGAAAGAAACAAGGTGTGGACTGTTACTCAAATGGCACGAGTCTCGTGCCTATTCGAGTCACTTATAGACCAAAGATAGGAAGAAGTTGAAGATACAAATCTGATGACGTAAAAGAGTCTAAATACAACATTAAATATCAAATACGTTAGATAATTTAATATTAAATATGAATGATTGTGTAACGTTTCTTTTAATGTCATTTATTGCTCATAATTTCCGCATTAAGACAAAGGCATTACACCTTCTCCTAGAATCAACTATAAAAGGAGAAGGACTCAACATTTGTGAAGTCATGAAATACTATTGAGATTATACTGAAATACAAACTTACTTATTGCTTTATTATTATTCTCAAGAGTCTTCTATTATTTTTGTCTCATGATTATCAATAACCCGAATCTCTCTTTATTTCTAGCTTTGGCCAAAGACTCATATTTTTGGTTAAATAAGTGGATAAACTTGAGCCCAAAGTTAATCAACTAGTTCTCCGCCCTTAGTATGGATCTCGGCCGTAAGAGGTCGGTAATCATCACTGTCCCGTAGGATGCTCGGTTTTTTTCTGCTCCCGTGGGAGTGGCAAGCTCCCTCCGATGCCAAGTGACCGAGGAAGACCAAGGGAATATGAATGAAGTGGGTGTGTCGTTCCTTTTCAGTGTGGCACAAAAAGATATGAATAAGGTTATCATTCCCCAAACCTGAAGTGGTGTGGCAGGCAACCGGTGCCTTACCCTTGCCGAGCGTAACACTCTATAACTCTGAACTCTGGAGTGGTAACCCTCAACTTTGGCCGATGTGGCCATATTTTGAATTATCTAAAATAACGTCTAGAACCAACAAAACCAAACTAAACATCTACATAGTGATGGTAAAGACATAGTAGTAGTATTACAATGTACCCGACTCGTCTACAAGCCTCTAGGGACAACTAAACTGTATCATGGTCGGGACATGGCCTCGATCTACCCATCGAACCTATATATATATATATATATGTATATATATATGGCTTGATCTACTAGGAAGGTCTATCCAGCTGTCTATCAGGACCTACAGTCAAGAAATCTAGCATCCCGAGAAAAAGAGACGTTAGTACGAAATAATGTACCGAGTATGTATGTATACTGAATAATTGAAATCTGAAACTGAACTGATAATATAACAACTTAAAGTAACTACGAGTCAAAGATATTGGGAAGCTATGCTTACATGCTGATAGTGAGTCAACTCTCTCAATATAGTATGTAAATTAAATGACCAACCCTATAAGGCTCGGTATGTGTTGCTGCTCTGCCATAGTTGGATCGCTCATAGGTGTTCGGCCAGACTAGGCTCTGTATCTCGGCCATTCTAGGCTTGCTCATTGGTACTCGGCCACAATAGGCTCGGTATATAACTCATTATCTGATCAGAGGTTTTCCAATAGTGGCTTGCTCATCGATTATAGCTCCATGGTAGTGAAAATACTGTGTGTATATGTACACACACCCCCTTGGATGATAGACAAACTAAACTGAATACGAAGTCCCGATAAGGGAGAATGCTGTAACTTATGAAACTGGGAAAATATACACAAATTCAGGATTATGAACTTTTCTTTATGTCTCGTTATCAAACACATGTAGTTACTGGATCATACCAAAATGAAAAAAAATTTTAGGGTTAGAATAGCTTATCACAATCTTTCCAATAACTCCATTAAACTTGTCTCGTTTCACCTTAATCTCCAACAACATTAACAATATTGTCACCAAGTGATGGAAAGTACAACTATCACACAATGTCCGGCAAGCTTATTTTATAATATAATGGGCAGCATCTCCTCTATAATATTTACAACAAACCAATAACAACATATATACATTATTTTCCAACCATATATACACAATCAAATACAACAAAATAACCCAACACACCTAAATCTCTTCATACACAAAACGACCACCGTAGTAGTGTCAAACGACCCGAAAATGTTACGACAAATGACCATCCCTCCACCCTAAATTTATATGGTGTTTCTTCACACCCTTAATCCTTCAAAACTCCACTAAAAAGTATTAAAATACGCAGACCAACAACTACACAAAACAGTCCGCCACAAGTGGATAAGTCGAACTCACGGCTTCCGATCACCGCCCCGTGAGTTCTAACAAGTATAGAATTACTCACCATGAATTTATAGAAGAAAAAATGGATTAATTGTAGCAGTAAAATTATCTTATTTTTTGGATAACTCAGCTCCTATCTTGAATCTTCAAACTCTAGGTTCTTACCCCCAATTAGAACTTGAAAGGGAGAGAAATATCACTTAGGGTTTGTGGGAACCTTTTGGGAGGATTTTTGCATGGCTTATGTCTGGTTATTATTCCTATTTTTAATCTAATATATGAATAAAATAGGCCTCTAAAAGTCCTCTTTGGACTACCCGAAATGGCCCATTTGTGGGCTCTCAGAGTCTCGCAAAAACGCCCATATCTCTATACTTCGATGTCATATTGACAAATGGTTTAAAGAGTTAGAAATTAGACTCGTATATATTCAATTTTATGGGTGGAACACCCTATAAATCAATCGCAGTTACATTTGACCTAAATTTTCAGTAAAACTTATGAACGTAACTTGTGATGACTTTCATCGACTTTTATTCCACAACTCGCTTGACTTCAAAACATAATACACGACTATCATAAGACTGGAATGATTCATAACATAACCTCCTTATCATATTAATAACCCTAGTCTCATCCCAAAAGTACATGTTATAACATTCCCAATTTGTCGACTTTCAACAAAATATTATTTTTTCAATATCTTAGCTTCTGAACCTTCCAACCCTCTTTGTACTTGTTGATCATCATCTTAAATATTTTTAACCTCTGAGGTAACATGATTAACTTACTTTATGTAATTTAAAATATTTTCTCATTTCTTATCTTACATCAATTTACTTACGACATACTCTTACGTACGAAAACATGGGGTGTAACATCATTCCCCCCTTTGGAACATTCATCGTCGAATATTGACTGATGTGCTTATCAGTCTCATAACTTATACCTTTTACAAATATCTTAATAATGTCCTTTCCCTCTAGGCCAGTGTTTTAAGAAAAAATCCAAAGGCAGGGGCATTCCCCTTTGGGCCTTTTTTTCTCACACCACGACATGTGATCTGAATTCTTCTAATCTCGTAACTGTGGCTACCTTCTCTCATGTAGCATGCATAACTTTGTTCTTGTATGATATCCTATGCAACACTTCTCTCCTACTTCCTCTGGCTTTTAGCCATTTTCTAGGCCTCACTTTGTGAATATATAAAGAACTATAGCAAGTTGTCCCTCTAGGCATCTACAGTTGTACTGAAGCCCTTCACTTGGTACTTTGTCGAACTTACGACTCTTGCTATATCTTGTGTCATAGCCTTAGATACCTATCCTTATGGTTTTACTGTATCTAGGTAGGTCATACTATACCGTAACACTTACTTCAATTTATTATTACCGAGGTCTGCTACCAAAATCCAAGACACTCTCTCGTTGCTTATCCTATATGTATAAATCTAAGTCCGTTAATGCTTCCTCATTACTGTTCATCTTAAGAATGACAACAAAATCTCACCTCATACTTTGGAACTTTTATCTTTCTATTGTTGATTAACCTTAATATTGATCTATAATCTACCACTAAGAACTTGAAACCTCTAACGTAATACATTGTCACTAGGGCTCACGTATCATAGGGGAACATCTGAAGTTATTTTCCATATCAACCTAGGGATGATATGATACTTAAATAACCATATTTCATCGCGTCCGTACATGATTCTTCTTATGGGGTATTCTAAGCTCATGCAATTCATGAAATCCATTCTCTTTGAATAATTACTCAATCTAAAGCCTAAATGTCATCCTCTTAACATTTATCATAATTACACCCTTATTCTACTACCAAGGCAACATTCCCTCTTTTCTAAATGCTCCTAGTCATAAACCCCTTTGAGTTCATTCAAGGTTTACTGAGTTTGATTTTCTTATAACTTACGGAAACCATCAGCTCTATTGTTTTGATGTGTTTAATCCCGGGGGCTTACCCATTCTCGTCACCTTCTTACTTACCTTTTCTTATCCTTACCCCCGTTTACCTAAAAATTTGTTTCTCTACCATACTTTGGCTTGCGACCTACACATGTCCGTCCATACTACTCGTGATCTTCCTTTAACTTGATAGCACCACATATTAGCTTGTTATTCTGGAACCTCAAGCGAGACATTACGTCGTCTCTAACTCTTCTTTACTCTATTAACTAGACCTCTTAGTACCTAGAAACCATAGGCTAGAAGATATGCCACTTACAACACCACTATCATTTTTTGATATAGAAGTATGATGCTTCCAGTCCTCTATCTGATATCTGGATTATTCCTAACGTTTTTTACTTGGGCATCTCGTACCTTCTTCACATGTACCTTACATACTTTTAAATCTTTCGTAGTATATTATATCTCTTTTATAACCTCCCTTCCACATAGATGAAATTCACATCCACACTTTAAAGCTCTACTATAACACTTACACATCATGGGCATACACAATCCGACGAAGGCTTCATACTGATTTCTAATGAGGTTGGTACTATTATAACCAAATTTATGGTAGAGACATCATAAAATATGTTTGTTGTACTATCTCTTTTGTAACTCTAATATTTAGAGTGATTCTACAATATTCTGAATCATAATTTCTATACCCATCGGGGTCTAATAATCAGACTCCTAATTCACTTAGCTGATGTAACTCTTTCGTTTCTTCTTCTATATCAGCCTTTAAGTATGCTTACTTTATCTTCTGATCTACGACTCAAGGTGTTAGCTAGTACTTTAGCCCCCCCGTAGACGCTGTAGAACATCCATGATATAACCTTCTAGCAATTCAATCTTTTGTCTGTGATGTGGACTCAAATCTTTCTTTTAACTTATACTAGAGTCTCCTATATCTGTATCATTGTCAACATATATGTTGCATGGATAACACTCTGAAATATTAAGCATGTTCATAACATAACTAACTCTGGTTCATAGATTGAATAATTCTTTTCGTACCTTCTCAGCTTTCATTAAAAGTAAGCAATTACTTTTATTGATCGTTCTGCCACTAAGTTCATGAATACTTGGCTTATCTTAGTGCCCACATATATTGGAATTTTGTACAACTAATATGATCTCGAATATTACTTTGGATTTTACTTCACCTTCCTTAGTTACAAAGGTACCACTTTCTTATAGAATGCATACGATGTTGTAGTGAGACTATTGTTTCAAGACTATTATTTATTTAGGTCATTGCGCTTAGTTTGGGGCCTTCTTCCTTAGTTCCTCAGCTAGTCTTTCATTGTAGGAGTTAGGGAATATTCTCTAAATCTTGTAAAGCTGTGAGCTTATCACGTCATATACGTGACAGAATTTTTTATGTTCTTACTCACCTATAAATATCCTTAGTTACATACCTCTGTGCCCTTATTCTCATAGGGTTATTTCTCCCTTGTTTCTTTTCTTTTATTTCTGCAACAATTTTACGGCAACTATAACTACCTCAACTTCGATCTGAATAATTTTCAAGGATTACTATGTCGTATCTGCGAGATTGAGTTCCTAATGTTGGGGTTCACTAGGTTTATCTTGCAGTATCTACTGATTTATCTGAGACTTCTTGACTAGACATAACTAAGCTCTTACTAAATCAACTACTAACTACTCGTCACTCCATGCAAATATTTATATTCTGTGTAACCTCTCTTGGGTTATGTCTTTTGCCTTAACTTACCTTTTGCACTGGCTCCTAATGTATCAAATGTTCATTCACACTTATTTATTAATAACATCTGGTGTGGGAACCCTTACTGCCTATCCCCAACATTCTTCTTACATAATATTCTTGATTCATAGCATATCTATAGGGTTTGAATAAATTCAATCTCATTCATTTGAACTTTTTACCGCATTCTTTCTTTACTATTTTGTAGTTACTTGAACTACGTACCCCCGACTTACTAACGTATCATGTTGTCTTCCTCCCTTTAGAAGAGTACTAGCATTTAATGGTATAAAGATTTACATATGTATGATTTATCTCTTCGTCTTTAGCATTTTTTCGCATCTTCACTGACTCTTACTCGCCTTGCGGTAACCTTTCTCTACCAGAGATAACTTAATTTCTTACGCACGATGGTGATGCCTAGTGTGACTGGCACGCTTAGTCCCTTACGCTTAACTCTGCTCAAAGTTTTTTTTTTCTTTGGCGGAGCGTCTTCCTGAATGGACTTTAAAGGTTATTCTTCCGTTTTCCATTTTATTATTGCTGGAATGCAATCTTTGAAATTCTCATGTTGGTGGCTTTTACCAAATCCTTTGGTCCATAAATCATGTTCAATTCATCTAGTTCACTAGCCCATACTGGTTTTTATTACTCCGGGGGTCTAATATTTCCTTCTAGTAATCATATTGGAGTCACCAACTCATATCTCTAAATAAGGATATGATTTATGGCTTATACTCTTTTATAGTCTCAAGGCTGGTCTCATCTTGTCTTTTCCTTCACTTGACTATACACTCTATCATAGTATCACATTTTGATTTACCGTTTTCACCCTTTTATCACATCTTACTCGTAGTGCTTCATTTATTCTTTTCTTAATTTCTTGCTAATATTTTTGTCTATTACTTTATTCTGAAAACTTCAACAAAATATTTTTTCACTTTTAGTTCCCTTGGCTCAATCCGCTATTTTGGGTCACTCTAACCCAAGCTGAATCGTGATATCCTATTATTCTTTTAGCTCCCATAGGGCATGACTAAGATGGTGTGGCCAATTGTACATGCCTCTGTTACTGTTGAAGGTAACTCAAAATGCTTATATTTCTCCACTTGAATTGGAAATACTGATAATCTTAATTAACTAGGTACCTACTACCCTCCTTCAGCTTGCTTCAATTACATGTTAAAATTTAAACTTTTACCTTATGATACTCCCATAGCCTGCTATTCATGGGGTGTATTTGATATTCCCATCTTCGGGTCTTAAGTTAGAAAGTTGCACATCTGGTAGGCACGATTTGATACGGCCTCAAATAGGGCCACGTCGTCAAGAACTCTCGCTCTATTAGTGCCCTTAATTGTTGCAATATCATCCCTCTGACTAGCTATTTTTTTTTAATTAAAAGTATATATCATATCATTAGCAAACATAAGCCTTGGCTCGATTTCTGATGACTCATCTCTATAGCACGATTTGGATTTGAAAGAAGGGTAACAGACTCCTAAATGCCTTATAGCTTCCTATTTATATAATATGGTGCACAATAAATCTATAAACAAGGCTCTACTAGACACGGCTTGTAGAGTCCCTAGGATAAAACTACTCTGATACAAGGTTTGTCATTCCCCAAACCTGAAGAGGCATGGCCGGCACCCGGTGCAATACTCGGCCCGAGCGTACTATTATATAACTCTAAGTCTCGAGGGGTAACCCTCAACTTAGGTCGATGAGGCCATATTCTGAATCATATGAAATAATGTCTTAAACTTACAATGCCAAACTAAACATCTATATAAGGATGGTAATGAACTCCAAGGTCTATACATGGTAACTCCGGGGAAGTGGAGCTTACCAACCAAGTTGATGGTTGGCTCTGTCTACTAGTGAGGTCTATCTAGCTGTCTATCAGGACCTCCAAGCATGAAATGCAGCATCCTTAAAAAGGACATCAATGTGAGCACGTGATTTTTGCCCTATATATGAATAATTCCCAAAAATTCAAACAAAAAAGATTTTTCCTTATTTTTAAAATTTTTGGTGAATTTTGTGTTAATTTCTTGCATTTTATTTGTGCATGTTAATTCATATAAAACAAATACAAAAATATGCATTTTGCATTTAGAATTTAATTTCGTATTTTTAGAATTAATGAGGGGTTAATTTGTTTTATCATTTTTATCATGAAAAACTACAAAAATAGTCCACTTTTGCATTTTTATCATTTTAATTATGAATGAATTTGTTTTTAAATAATTTTAGAATTAATTAGTTTTGCTTTGAAATGTTCTAGGATTTCATGTTAATTTTTGATCTTTATGAAAAACAGAAATGATAAAAATTTATAAAATAGAAGGAAATAAAAAGCAAAAAAAAGGAAATAAAAGGAAACTAATTAAAGTGAGAGAAAAGAAAGAAGGCTATGTTAAATGGCCAAATTTGGGCCATTGTTGCTCAATTTCAGACGGCCCAAGTCACAAGACCACCCAGCCCAAACAGCCCACCCGGTTCACCCAACAATTAATCAAAACTGTATTATTTTGAGTTTGGTGACGCCAAAGAGATCCTAGCCATCCATTGTCCGCATCCAACGGCCATGACTACTTCCCATTTATAATTAATATGTCCTAAAAGAAATTTTCAGTCGCCATCTCCATACATACCAGACCTAGTTTTCTCCGTCTCTAAGCTCTAATCCGCCATGGCCACCGGCAAGAAGGCTCCAACCACCACCGAAATCCAGCTGTGAAACCCTCAGTCATTCTAAGACCCTAATCCATCACTACTTCTCTCCAAATCCAAGCCAAATCAGACATTGTCGAATCAAAATTGAAGGAAGAGAGGCTTCAAGTTTTCAAACTCCTATGAACGACATGGTTTGAAACGTACATTGATCGTGTGTTTTCTTCGAGAACAAACGGTTAATGTTTGTTTTCGACTCAAGTAAAAACCATAGGGTTCATCAAAGCTTTGTCCGGGCCATTGTGAAGGTATCATTCTCGTCTCTTCTCCGCCATCTTCCCCGTCGATTTAATTATCCAGCTTTTGTTTTGATTCATTTCCTCCGTCGCCCATGTTGCTTTTGTTTCTCTTCTCGTCATTTCCTTTGTATCTATGTTAATTCGGATAGACAGTAGTTCTTGGTTTAATTCTGTTAAAAGGTTTTTATTAAAAGAAGAAAATATAATGTTGTGTTCATAATCATGATTAATTTACTGGTTTTTCTTGGGCCATCGTGTGTGTGCTAATTCATTTGGTCGAAATTGGGGGATTTTGGTTTGTTGGGTATAGGTTTTGGGCCTTCGACTCATTTTAGCATGGCTCAATAACAGGCCTCGAGCCCTGTTTGTTATGGCCAGAATGACCCTTGGTCGAACTGGTCTTTGGGAGGGTAAATAACATTAGTTAAAAGGGGTAATTGGGGTAATTCACTTAAGGAATCTTTTTCTATCAGAAAGAAAAGCTTCTAGTAGGGGTCTTAAGGGAATATAAGATTTTGGGTGTTTAAACTTGGGTAGAAAGTCAGGAATTGGGGGTTACCTAAGCTAAAACGAAATTTGAAAAAGGGGTAAGTTGAAAAATGAAAACCTAAGGCTGCCCTACTTGCCTTGCCTAGAAAGGCATGCTTTCTTGCTTTGAAAGGCAGCCAGCAACATTCTAAAAAAAATTTGAAAAGAATTAGAAAAAAAGAGAAGCAGAAGTTAGTATTACTGTTATTCAGGTCTAAACTTTGGAAGTTTATTTTCATTTTTGAATCAACTTGAAATTTTCCTTTTTGTCCAAGCTTTGAAATGGTTTGAAAGAAAGATGATGATCTTGGATTATGGTGCTCTGATTGTTTGAAGTTGGTAATAAGTGTTTAGATTACATTCTCTGGGTTTTAAGCTGTTAAGTCTACTGTTTCATTGGGTTTTTGAGTCAATCTCCTGGTTTCATTCACTAAATATGGGTTGTGTGGTTGATGTTGATTTCTACTGATGGCTTGTTTGATATTACATCTGCCTGGATGGTTATAATCATGCTGTGGGATTTCTTCCTTATTTGAAATTACTTCTGCTGCTGCTTACTGTTATGTCCCGACTCACTTTTGTTAGTTTTGTTGTTGTAACCAGGTACATATTTCGAATCTCGCAATGTGAAATCAAATTTGAAGATGGAATGAAGCAAATTTTTTCCTTAATCCTATTTGTTTCCCTTGTTAAAATGGTCTTGCTCTCGTGTTTATTTCATTTAAATTAGTCATATGGTGATTTTTCCTCTAGAATAATTAGGAAGCAGCCTGTATTTGATTATGGACTCTTGAGAATACAATTAGCTTAGAATCTGTTGCTTTGGCTTAGCATCAATGGTGCAAGATTAGTCTGAAAACTTTCCACATTGTAGTTTCTTCTCTTGGTTCATTCGATTTTAGCTCAAAGATTTTTTTGCAATTTCCAAATCAATTTGTCAGTGCATCAGTTTTTTTTAAAGTTAAATGTGGTTGCTCAGATTTGATTTCCTTGTATCACCTGCGCTCCTTTTGACTGCTCGTTCATCTTGGGCCTGTTTCTATCCCAATTATTGAGTATCTGTAATCAGCCACAAGGAATCGATCCCAAGGCTGAGGCCATAAGGCATGGCGGCTGAAGTTAGCCATGGTTTGGGCCAGTCACTTGGGCCTTGCCCAGAATTCCTCTTAATTGGTTATTTATTAAGAGTTTTAGGTTTTGGGTTAGGTAGCGGGTTTTTAACTAAAAGGTTCGTCCTTTTGTTTGGACCCGGGCCTGAACTCGAAACCCGAACTTTAATAATAATTAATTAGGATTTTTTTTCTCCTAGAGACAAAAGCCAAAAAAAGAAAAGAAAATATAGCTACTTTTAGGTCTATCCTTTTAAATAAATGAGACGAGCCTCGCCCAATAAAAATACAAATTTCGGGGCCCTCAATAAAGTTTTTAAAAATATTTAGATAATTGGAAGGGCTGTTTAGCAAATTTCACGGTCCTCCCAAAAGATTACAACGCGTTAGACCATATTAGGCGCGATTTTAATAATTTTACCTTCCTAAATACGGGTGGGCATTTATGAGGCCCAAATCAAAATCTTAAAACGTTGAATAGAGTGTGTCTAGGATTGCGGGTTCATTTGATGTGGCGCAATCCGAAAATACATTTTAAACGACGTCCACTTTCTTACAGAAATAAATATTAAATAAAAGCGGTAAAAATAAAAATTGGGGCATAAGTTCTTCATGTAATAAAATCAGTTAAAAGCTAAATGCAACAGTTAAGCGACCGTGATAGAACCACGGAACTCGGGAATGCCTAACACCTTCTCCCGGGTTAACAGAATTTCTTATCCGGATTTCTGGTTCGCAGACTGTAACAGAGTCATATTTTTCCTTGGTTGGGATTCAACCGGTGACTTGGGAAACCATTAATCTCCTAAGTGGCGACTCTGAATAAATAATAAATAAATGACATTTCGATTGTCCTTTATTTGGAAAAACTCCTTGACGCTCCCTTTGCGGGGGTGTATAGCGAAAAAGGAGGTGTGACAGCTCTTGTGACTCTGCTGGAGACGAGAACCCAGAATATTTTGTTCAGGGTTCAGAATTCGACCTTAGAATAATTGTTGTGTTTAGTTTTATCTGATTTAGTTACATGATATGTGCTTAATGTTCTAATTGATTGCTTTTACCGCTTTGATATTACGTGAACTGTATATAAACTATGCCGAACCAAATATCCTCTCTGAGTCTTCTAATTTGTGAAGAAGGGTGTACGGTGTAAGACTTCTTTTATGTCTAGTTTCAAAATCCCAATTTAGAACGAGGTTCAGATAAGTCGTAAAGCCGGCAAAGCTTTTGTATTCCCGGATTGCCACCTCCCCCACGGCTCGAGTTGTCCGCTCGGGTAAGCCAGGTCTAGAACAAACACCCAGGTTTTTAACCTAGAATAACTTAACCTCATGACGGATCCCTAGTAGAAAAGCTTATCTGCATCATGTGCATTTTGACTTAGGCGACTCAACACAGGGGTGGGTCCGTCTAGGGCTAGCAACCTGAAATGAAAGACCATCCCGGTGCATCCTACTTGGTTTTCTGTGCATTTATTTGCTCGATCCTGCATGTTGACCGGCTTTCTGAATCTCGGAATTGTTAGAAAATGGGAAAAAGAAGAAAAGGGGAAAATAATGAGTCGGAAAGTTAATCCTGTTTTCGAAAATGAAAAAACAAAGAAGAAGAAAAATAGTTAGGTTAATCTGCCCGAACTACGCATGGTTTGATTCTCACTGGACGTGAGATAAGTAGGCAACCCTAATCGGGTCCAACCTTCCCTTTTGAAAAAATAGCCCAAAAATGTCGAATTTTGAATTTTTTCCGCAAATAAGTCAAATAAGGCAGCTTTATGAAAAATAGCCAAATGTTCCCAAATGGTCCGCCAGGAGCTAAACTTGCGTAAGCGGTCGTATTAGGTCAAATGTGGTTTTTGGTTGACTACACAGCCTTTGGATCTTCGTTTCTGAAGTACTGAAAGGCCGTGTTTGCAAATAAAGTCTTTTATTTTCCAATTTAAAAACACGCAAAATAGCATATAAACAGTTTTATCTCTTTTGAGTCAAATAAAAGTTTTTCTTTTGCCTAATCACCTTAATAAATGTGCAGGATAAGCACAAGTCAAATTGAATTGTTCTCAGTTTTTAGCGAGGTCCCTCTACAGCTCCACATGTGGTGGAATGATCTGGGAGATGATAGTAAAAAGACAGTGGAAAGAATTTTGGGAGGTCTCATCGATCTGTTAGATATCAAGCCAAAGATGGATGTCATTGAGGCTTTAATACCATTTTAGCATCCAACTAGTAATTTATTCCGCGTTACAGACTTTGAGCTTAAACCCACACTAGAGGAAGTTGCGGGTTATGCAGGTTTGGACGAGAAATTGATGGGTCAGTATTTGCTTTCACCTAGACCGGTGTCTCCGCATGGGTTTTGGAATTTGCTACACATTAATTGGAAGGTGCAAGATGACGATCTGTGCTGTTGTACTCTCCAATTCTTATACCAACGATATGGTACCCCTCGGGGTTTTGAAGAACCAAATCTCGGACTAACTCATAATAGGGACAGAAACAAGTAGGAGTCAAGACGTCTTTTACCTTTCCTGATGGCCTTCCTGGGAATTGCGGTTTGTCCACGCAAAGATAATAAAATAGAGATAGGCCTTGTAGGGATGGCTGACGTTGCAATCAAAAGGCCTAACAACACTGTGGTCCCTTTGGTGTTATTCGAAATATACCGAGCTTTAACTGTGTGTCGAGAAGGTGGTGATTTTCTCTAGGGTTGTAATGTATTGCTCCAGCTATGGATACAGGAACATCTCTGTCATCGAGTGGGATATATGAATCATGGGCTAACTGGAAGAAACTGCATTAGTGGTTTTGAGAAGTTGGTAGCGGGCATTGAATTCCATGAAGGTGTCGACTCATGGTTCGCAATATTGAGGTCATTGACAGCTAATCAAGTTGAATGGGCATTTGGGTGGTTTCCTGATACCGAGGTAATACACATGGCGGACAAAGAATGTCATATTCTTTTGATGGGGATTCGCAGTATGCAGCCCTATGCTCCTCATCAAGTATTGCGCCAGCTAGGAAGGTTTCAGACAATCCCCACTGACGTGGATCTGAGCAAGCATGCCATTAAGTTAAGTGCAGGAGCCTCATTTCCCGAAAAAGAAGTTCGAAAGCTATGGAATGAGTGTAGATTTCTTGAATCAAAACCATGGTTCGGGAACGAACTAAGGGAGAAATAGATCCGAAGTACAATGCTTGGTTTGGAAAAAGGTTCCAAATTCAGAGACCTGCCAAAAGAGCCCACGTTCAACAATTTATGAATGACTCACAAGAATAGTGGGGCTGGTTGGCAAAAAAAGAGAGAAAACTATCGGGCTGAAAATTGGCAAATTGAAGCAACAAATCACAAGCATGACCTTCGAGAACAGTTTGCAAGCGGCGGTGTACCAAAGTGAAAAGAATAGACTGACTCAAGAAAATGAGATGCTTAAGGCTCAAATACAGGAAATGAAGGTAGCTGCTAGTAATAAACAAAGAAGTAGGTCGGATGTGAGATGCATAAAGGGTTTGGAAAATGAGGTCAACGAGTGTCAGGACGAGTTGGAAAGATCTAAGAATATCATGGAAAAATTCAAGGCACAATGGGCTACCAAGATAGAAGAGCGTCGCCAGTATTTGAACCAACTGAAACGGGATCACGAGAAGATTGTGGCCAATTTGAAAATAAAAGTGGTCGCCCTCGAGGGAAAAATGGTCAAGCAGGCCAAAGACTTTGAAGTGGAAAGCGGGCATTGTTATGACTTATTGGCCTAAATGGAGGTTGAAGTGCATCAAGCACCTGCAAGATTCTCAGGCCTTAGAAACATGCAGTAACCAGATAAGATGTCTTCTCATAGAAAAGAAGCGAGCCAAAGACAGGATCAGAGCCATTGCTCATGCCATTGTGAGAAGATGCCGGGTGTGTGAAGATATGACTATTACTACCTTTGTCCCAGCTGTAGTGGTCTTTGATAAAAGAACTTTGCTTGAATTAGAGCAGATGGAACACGATTTGGAACCCAGGTCCGCGTCGAGGCCGAATGATGCCCCGCGTACACCCAGATTTGAGTCATTAGAGTATGGGTAGGTTGTGTCTGTATCTTTTTTTATTTTGAGTCTATTTATGTCAAAGGGAGTCTGTAGTTTGAAGTTGGGACTTGGTCTTAGTTTGTGTCTGTCATTTCCTTTCGCAAAATGTTTAGTTTGTAATAGCTTGTGTTAGCAATGAAAATTTGAAAATTACCAAAAATTGTTTTCATTTTCACATTGCTTTTCATGAACTACGCTTGGTCAGATTCGTGCGGGGTCACGATACGTAGGCAATCTACATAGGATTCGACCATAGTCTCAAACAAAGGAAAAGGAAAAGAAATGGAGGTAAAAGAAAAGAAAGGAAGAAAAGAGTGGAAAAACAGAGACGAAAATAAAAGAAAAAGAAAGAAAAGAAGAGCGGAAAAACAAAGGTAGGAGTAAGAGTGGAAAAAGAACAAGAGCGGAAAAATAAAGGCGAGAATAAGAAATGGGAAGAAAGAGCGGAATGGAATGAGAAATGAAACAAAAGAATGCTGGGATGATACATGCGGTCGAGCAAATGCATAATAGAAATGATTAATTGTATAGGTGCATCCATACCAACGTGCGGTTATCAAAGCTGTTAAAACTAATCATTAACAAGTGGTTGTTTAAATGTGTGAGTCCATGCAGGTGGTTAGTTGATTGGCAATTCTGGAACCTCACAATTACAACACCTGGTCGAAGGACAAAGAAATGACTGGACAGGATTCGGATACTAGTATTGTAGACCCCACGAAAGAGGTCGAGGTGATTGATGTGGGGGCTATGAAAGAAGAAATGAAGAAGTTGAAAACCCAAATGGAGGCCATGCACAGGGCTTGGTCTTAGGGTCACCCAGCACCCTTATACCCCGCCAACCCATCTTATATCCCGCACCTAGCGCAGGCTCAGTAGTCTTCTACTCCCGAAACATCTCCACCCTTCCAGTATAACACCCAAGGGTATGCCACTACTTCATATGCTCCACCGGCTCCACCGCCCAAACAAAATCCCCCTCCGCCTGTGGCTCTAATATTGTGGCTCCTCCTCTAGCTCCATTAAAGGTCCTCTAGTGAACCACTATTCGAAGCCCATGATACCCAATATTACCCGCCTGAGCCCACCTTTAAGGCTCCTGAACCGTATTCATATTCCCCTCACTTTGAGATCCCATAAGAAGTCCAAAAATCAGTTAAAAATGTAGAGCATGAGGAAGTGATCAGAAAATTCAAAAGCCTAGAGCAATCCTTCAGGAACATGCACGGACTGGGCAGTTAGGTCACTGTTGCCTATAATGATTTATGCCCTTTTCGGATGTCCAGCTGCCCGCAGGATTCAAGATGCCTAAATTTGACCTGTACGAGGGACAAGGTGACCCACTGGCTCACCTATGAGGATTGTGCAGTACGATGAGAGGTGCTGAGGGAAAAGATGAATTACTAATAGCCTACTTCGATCAGAGCCTGAGTGGGTCTGCATTGGAATGGTACACCAGACAAAACATTAGCCAATGGTACACTTGGGATGATCCGGCATAAGCATTCATTGGCCACTTTCAATATAACCTCGAGATAGTCCCTGATCATCTATCATTGCAGAAATTTGAGAAGAAACCGGGAGAAAGTTTTAAAGAATTTGGTTTCCAATGGAGAGAGCAAGCAGTGAGAGTGGATTCCCCAATGAGGGAAAACGAGATGGTAGACTATTTTCTGCAAACGTTGGAGCCGGCATACTTCGGTCATTTAGTGACTTCTGTGGGTAAATCATTCAATGAGGTAGTGAAGATGGGCGCCATGATTGAAGAGGAATTAAAGTCCAACAAAATCTTGAGTTATTCAGCACTTAAAGCAACTACGCAAGCTATACAAAGTGGTACTAGTTGTGTGTTAGGAAAGAAGAAGAAGGAAGAATGGCCACAGCGGAAGCTAGCACCTGGTCCAGGCCCAGCAATCCTCCACCCTACTATAGCCAACCCAGACCTCACCACCCAAACTACCCATATACCCCATACGGCCTACCACAACACTACTATCCACTTCTAGAACCACACTTCTCTATCCATCATGCCCAGACATATACACACCCTCCAACGCATCCGCAATGGCGTGCGCCAGCTCCCCAAAACACAAATACACCTCCACAAAACAACCATCCACACCTCAGGGGTAACAGATCAGGACCCAGCTTCTGCCTGAACCAAAATTTTTGGAATGAGAGGGCCCCAAACAAAAGAATTTTACCCCATTGGGAGAATCTTACACTTCTTTATTCCATAGACTGGAGCAATTGGGAATGTTTATCCCAATCGATCCCAAAGTACCAAACCCACCTCCCAGAAATCTGGACCAGTCCGTCAGCTATGAGTGTTGCTCGAGAATGCCTGGACATGAGACTGAAAAATGTTGGTAGTTGAAGAATGTAGTATAGGAGCTCATTGACAGCCACCGTATTGAAGTGCAGGCGCCGGAGGCACCTAACATCAATCAGAAACCACTGCCAGCACATCACGAGACCAATATGATTGAGTTGGTACACGAGGATGGGGAGGTGAAAAAACCCTCACAAATCGTGATGATGATTCGTGTTGCTTAGACCAGTTCAAAAGAGAAGCCGACTGAGGGACAGACAGGGGTAAAATTGAAAGGTACAAGTGACAAGCCAGTAGTAGTAATGGGGAAAGAATTATCTATTGTTTCAAAGAAACCGAAACCAGTTAAGTTGGTGTTGCCAGGGGCGTCACCCGTGCCCGTGGTTGTTGTGAAGGGTGCTTACATAGAGCCAATGATCATCAAGCCAATAGTCCAGCTACCCATGGTTGACAACAAAGCTGTGCCATGGAAATAATATAAGGTGATAATAACATACAAAGGAAAAGAGATTGAGGAGGAGAGCTGTGAGGCGCAAGGGTTGACTCGATCAGGGCGTTTCTTTGCTCCCGAGGAATTGAGAAAGTCTTGGGCTACTAAAGACAGTCCAACGTTGGTAAAAAAGGTTGTTATGGAGGAGGAAGTGGAGGAGTTTTTATGAAAGATGAAGGTACATGACTATTCTATTGCCGAGCAGCCGAGGAAAACACCGGCCCAAATTTCATTATTGTTATTGATGATCCACTCTGATGAACATCGCCGAGCCTTCATGAAAATATTAAATGAAGCCCATGTGCCTGATAAGATTTCAGTGAACCACTTGGAGACCATTGCTAATAGGATCTTCGAGGTTAACAGGATAACGTATTCGGAAGATGAGTTGCCTGTGGAAGGAACAGAGCATAATAATGGGTCTAGTGCCAACATTTTCCCGATATCGACACTGAACAAGTTAAAGACCGATGCTGACAAAATTTGTAGAAACACTATGTGTGTGTCTGAGGTTTTGATGGGGGCGGGACAGACACGGTGGGGGATTATCCTCTACTTGGCCATTGGCCCAGCTGAATTTACTATGGAATTCCAAGTGCTGGACGCTGTAGTATCATACAATCTATTTTTGGGACGGCCATGGATCCATGTGGCAAAAGCAGTGCCTTCCTCACTGCATCAAATGGTCAAATTTGAATGGGACAGGCAAGAGTTGGTGCTACATGGAGAGGACCCCACAAGAACTGCAGGTGGTGATGTTGTGCCCTATGTAGAAACTGATGACGATAAGGGGCTGTGGGTCTATCAAGTTTTTAACACGATCAATGTGAACAAGGTACCAGAGGGCAGAATCATCCCGCGTCCCCGAGTAGCAGCTGCAACCATCATGGTGGTTTCAGAAATGATGGGTAATAGGCTTGTCCCAAGAAAAGGTCTGGGTGCCAAGCTTCGGGGCATTGTTCAACCCGTATCCTTGGCCAAGAATCTAGATACTTTCGAGTTGGGGTTCAAGCCAACAATGGCAGATAACAGAAGGGCCCGCAAGTTGAAAAAGAAAGATTGGGTTCTCCATAAACCAATTCCACGTCTGTGTAAATCATTTGTTAGGCCAAGGGCCAAAAAACAGTTAGCAGCACAGGCGACGGGTTCATTGATTGGAGCAAAGGGTAATTTGGATGAAGTGTTTGAGAGGGTATTTGCAGAGGTAAACATGGTTCAGGCCGGCGAAGGTTCCATTAATGCAGACATTCAGTACGTTGGGCCACATGCTAGGATCAATAATTAGGAAGCCACTCCTCTGCCAGTTCGGAGGGAGGCGCGACAGTGGGACTTTTTTTTTTTTTGGTTTCACCTGAATTATTCTAGGGTTTGTAATCCTTGTGACTATGTTCCGTCCATTTGGATGAGATAAGCCCTTTTATCTTTATGTTTTAATGAAATGCAATTTCTTTTCCTTCTTCTTTCCTAATTTTGTTTCCATTATTATTTTCTTTTATGTACAGTTCTTTTTATGCTGATATCAATGATATGACATGCATGAGGACTTCTCCGCCTGGTATTATAAGCCAACCTAACTCAGAAATAATAATACAAGAAATTGAATGTGATGATGAAGCGGAATATGATGATGATGAAGCCTATGAGGAAATTAGTAAGGAATTAAAACACTTTGAGGAAAAACCCAAACCGAGCTTAAATGAAACAGAAGCAGTTAACTTAGGGGACCAAGATAATGTCCATGAAACTAAAATAAGTGTTCATCTGGAGCCGCATCTCAAGGAAGAAATAATCGCGGCAACATTGGCATATAAAGACGTTTTTGCTTGGTCCTATGATGATATGTCAGGGCTGAGTATTTGGTGGCTCACAAGCTGCCTACCGATCCATCACTCCCACCTGTTAAGCAAAAACTGAGAAAGTTCAAAACAGACATAAGTGTGAAGATTAAAGAAGAAATCACTAAGTAGTTTGATGCAAAGGTCATTCGGGTTACACGGTATCCCACCTGGTTAGCTAATGTTGTGCCAGTACCAAAGAAAGATGGCAAAACCAAGGTGTGCGTTGACTATCGAGACCTTAACAAGGCGAGTCCAAAAGACAACTTTCCATTGCCAAATATCCACATATTGATTGACAATTGTGCCAAACAAGATATTGGTTCTTTTGTGGATTGTTATGCGGGTTATCATCAGATCTTAATGGACGACGAATACTCAGAGAAGACAGCATTCATCACGCCGTGGGGAACGTACTGTTATCGGGTCATGCCATTTAGTTTGAAAAATACTGGGGACACTCATATGAGGGCTATGACAACAATCATCCATGACATGATATAAAGAGAGATTGAGGTGTACGTAGATGATGTGATTGGGAAATCAAGGAAGCAGTCTGACCATGTGAGAGATTTGAGGAAATTATTTCAAAGGCTACGCAGGTACAATCTGAAGCTCAATCCTACAAAGTGTGCTTTCGGGGTGCCATCTGGAAAGTTTTTGGGGTTTCTAGTCAGTCACTGGGGTATTGAATTGGATCCATCAAAGATTAAGACTATTCAGGAATTGCCGCCTCCGAGAAACAAAACTGATGTGATGAGTTTGTTGGGAAGATTGAATTACATTAGCAGGTTCATTGCTCAGCTCACAACTACTTGTGGACCCATTTTCAAATTGCTCAAGAAAGATGTTGCGGTTAAATGGATGGATGAATGTCAGAAAGCTTTTGATAAGATAAAGGAATATTTGTCGAATCTGCTCGTGTTGGTTCCGCCAGAACTAGGGAGGCCTTTGATTCTATATCTGACGGTCTTGGATAATTCATTCGGCTGTGTACTGGGGCAGCACGATGTCACAAGTAGAAAGGAGCAGGCGATTTACTATCTCATCAAGAAGTTCACATCTTACGAGGTTAAGTACACTCACCTTGAGAGGACGTGTTGCGCCCTAACTTGGGTTGCACAGAAGTTGAAGCATTATTTGTCATCCTACACTACTTACCTCATATCTCAGTTAGATCCACTGAAGTATATTTTCTAGAAGCCTATGCCCACAGGAAGGCTCGTAAAGTGGCAGATCTTGCTTACAGAGTTTGACGTTATCTATGTGACGCGGACTGCAATACAAGATTTAGCTGATCATTTAGCTGAGAATCCAGTTGATGATGATTATGAGCCATTGAAAACTTATTTTCCTGATGAAGAGGTAATGCATATTGATGAGTTGGAGCAGGTAAAGAAACCAGGATGGAAACTGTACTTTGACGGAGCGGCAAATATGAAAGGCGTGGGAATAGGAGACGTACTTATTTCTGAAATAGGCCAGCACTATCCTGTTACAGTCCAGCTTTGTTTCTATTGTACGAACAACATGGCGGAATATGAAGAATGCATTTTGGGGTTGAGATTAGCTGTGGATGTGGGTGTCCCGGAAGTCTTGTTCATGGGTGACTCGGACCTACTGGTACACCAAATTCAAGGAGACTGGGAAACACGAGATTTGAAATTGATACCATGCCGACAGTGCTTGCATGAGCTTTGCCAACAGTTTCAGTCAATAGAGTTCAGGCACATCCCAAGGATTCATAATGAGGTTGCCGACGCTTTGGCTACTTTGGCACCCATGTTGCATCATCCAGACAAGGCTTACGTCGACCCATTGCAGATTCAGGTCTATGATCAAAATGCTTATTGTAATGTGATAGAAGAGGAACTTGACAGTGAGTCGTGGTTTCATGACATCATGGAATACATCAGGATGGGAGTATATCCAGCACAGACCACCGGAGATCAGAAAAGAACTATTCGTCGATTGGAAAGCAGGTTTTTCCTGAGTGGAGGAGAATTGTATAAACAAACACCATATCTCGGATTATTAAGGTGCATGGATGCGAGGCAAGCCATGGTTTTTCATGACTGAGGTACATTCTAGAGTTTATGGACCGCACATGAGCGGATATCTTTTGGCGAAAAAGATTTTACGGGCAGGGTATTATTGGCTTACAATGGAGCGGGATTGGATCAGCTTTGCACGCAAATGTCGTCAGTGCCAAGTGCATAGAGATTTGATTCATTCTCCACTGTCAGAATTGCATACGATGCCAGCGCCATGGCTTTTTGTTGCTTTGGGCATGGACGTTATTGGGCCGATTGATCTAGCGGTATCAAATGGGCACATGTTTATCTTAGTAGTAATAGATTATTTTACCAAGTGGGTGGAAGCAAAGACGTTCAAGTCTGTGACTAAGAAAGCTGTGGTGGATTTTGTGCATGCGAACATTATTTGTCGGTTTGGTATACCAAAGGTGATTATCACAGACAATGGGGCTAATCTCAACAGTCATTTGACGAAGAAAACATGTGAGCAGTTCAAGATTACTCATCGTTAGTCTACTCTGTACCACCCTAACGCAAATGGAGCGGTTGAAGCGGCTAACAAGAACATAAAGAAATTATTGCGGAAAATGGTTGAAGGGTCTAGACAGTGGCATGAGAAGTTGCCTTTTGCATTGTTGGGATATCGCACCACCGTTCGTACTTCGCTGGGGGTGACTCCTTATTCATTGGTTTACGACACTCAGGCAGTAATACCCGTAGAAGTGGAGATATCGTCGCTTCGAATCATTGCGGAGGCTGAGATCGATGATGATGAATGGCAAAGACTCGTCTGGTACAATTGAGTTTGATCGATGAGAAAAGGTTGGCATCAGTGTGCCATGGTCAACTGTACCAACGAAGAATGGCAAGAGCGTATAATAAGAAAGTGCGTCCGAGGAAATTCGAAGTCGGGCAGTTAGTACTGAGGCAAATTTTGCTTCATTGGGCTGAAGCAAAAGGTAAATTTGCCCCAAACTGGCAAGGGCCATTTGTAGTAACCAGAGTGTTGCCTAATGGTGCATTGTATTTGACAGGCCTATAAGGAAAATATGTAGAAATGGCCATCAATTCCGATGTTGTCAAGAGATATTACGCATGATTTCTTTATTCTGAATGTACTTGCTTGTATTTGGCATATTTTAAAGATTGAAATGAAGAAGACATTTTATTCTGCAATTCAAACACTTTATCCTTTGTTACCCCTTTGAGCCTTAATTATTTTCGTTCGTACCCCTCTTTCGGAATCAGCGGCACAATCAAGAAATGCAGGTGCCGAGCATAAAGTGAAGAAAAGGGAAGTGAAAGAAAAAAAAGAGGAAAAGAAAGAAAGAAAAGTAAAGAAAAGGAAAGTGAAAAAAAAAGAAAAAGAAAGAGAAAAAAATGAAAAAAAAAAGAAAGGAAAGACAAGAGAAAAGAAAAGGAAAAAAAAGAAATGAAAAGAAAGAAATGAAAAGAAAAGAAAACAAAAGAAGAGAAAAATCACAACAAAGGTAGTTACGGTAAAGTGAACTACGTTTGACTTGATCCCGAAAGGGTACATAGGGAGCCTTACTCCGAGGTTCACTCATACTAAAAGAAAATTCCAAAAGTCCCCAAGCAAGAAACTGGAGCAGAAGTTATGGTTCGTTGTGAGAAATTGGATTCCGAAAGTTGTAGTGTCAACCCATTTTGAAATTGTTTTGAGCCTTCTATTCCATTCTTTATAACCCATCCAAAAGCCTACATTATGATCAAAAGAAAAACCTTCTGATCAATTTTTTAGAAATGCCAAGTCAAGAAGGAAAGGATAATTCATCACAGGGGCAACACTCTTGTGCAAACAAGAAGCATGGAAAAACAAAATGAGAGAGTCTTATTGGTGAAAAACCTCACGGGAACTGTAAGGTGACGGGAGGTGAGAAAAAATAAAAATGAGAGAGTCTTAGCGGTGAAAACCCTCACGGGCACCCTATGGCGAAAATGAGTTGAGAAATGGCAAACAGAAAAAGGTCTGTTGGTAAAAAATTGTTCGCGGCACCGTAGGATAAATGAGGTTAAGGTTTGGTAAAGTAATAAAGTGATGGAAGTTCTGGGAAATGAAGTATGACAACTGAAGAGCTGGTTAGTTGGACCGGTTGGGCCGATTAGTCCGAAATGCATGTCGTGATCACTGGTGCCAGCTATTCCGGTCAGATATGTTTCTTTTCTTTCCTTTTCAACAAACATCTGGTTTTGGATTCTTTTTATCCTTATCTCATAAAATTATTGCATTTCATTTTCCTTTTGGGGTTTGGTGTCTAAATGTTCCAATGACAATTTTGTTCAATAAAAGGGGAAAGGATTTCAAAGCCCACCACCCGCTTCCGAAAATGGTAAAGCGTAATGCAGCCAGAGCATGTCAGCAACAATGTGATGTAAAGTGAAATAAAGGAAGTCGCCGGAAGTTTCGTCGGCATAATATTTGGGAAATGCTGTGGGAAATGTGAAGGTTTAGGCAAAAAGAGTCAGAAAGGTGAAACAACAGTGGGAGTACAAAAGCATTCAGGTTGTCAGAAATTGGGGAATGTAAAAATCGGTCAGAAAGTCAGGCAGTTCAGAGGAAGTCAGGCAACACAAAGCAAAGCAATGGAAGGATGATGCAGCGAAGAATGCCATCAACTAACCACCATTTTTAAACTAATAAGTTTTCGGTGATTAAAATAGGGGCAGAAAACTGTTTGTCAGGAGGAATTCTTCGTGAAGGAAAAGCAGGCAGTAATCAAGTTTAATCGCGAGTGTGACATGGGTAAAATGCAAGAAAATGAGGAGTGGCATGAAGATATGTTGAAGTCAGGAGCCCGGCTTAAAAAACAGAGGAGTACATTTCAGTATTTAAATGTTAAGCGTTATACTTCAGTTTTATCCCAATTCAAGTTTTAGTTTATCCTTTTTAGTATATGGTAACAAGCCCCAGTTTTCCCAAATTGGGGCAGAAAATTTTCTTTGTCTTGTCTATTTTTGTGAAGTCAGGAGCCCACCTGAAGAATAGAGGAATACATTTCAAGTTTTAGTAATCAGGAGTTTGACCGAAGAACAAAGACATATATTTCAAGTTCAACAATCAGGAGCCCGCCTGAAGAATAAAGGTGATACAATTCAAGTTGATAGTTTTAAATCAATTCCTTCGTTTATTTTGGCAGTCAGGTGCCCGCCTGGAGAATAGAGGTCTGCATTTCTAATTTCGGAAGTTAGGAGTCCGCCTGGAGAATAGAGACATGCACTTAGAATTTTGGAAGTCAGGAGTCCGCCTGGAGAACAGATACATATGCTTCAAATTAGCAGTCAGGAGTCCGCCCGCAGAACAGAGACATACAATTCAAGTTTGGAGTCAGGAGCCCGCCTGAAAAATAGAGGTGACATAATTCAAATTTTAGTTTTCGATCAATTTTCTTGTTTATTTTGATGTCAGAAGTCTGCCTGGAAACAGAGACATACATTGCAAATTTTAGAAGTCAGGAGCCCGCCTGGATAACAGGGGAATACATTCAAGTTCAAATTCAGCAATCAGGAGTTCGCCTGGAGAACAGAGACGTACAAATTGAAGTTCACTAGTCAGGAGCCCGCCTGGATAACAGAGAAATACAGTCAAGTTCAAATTCAGCAATCAGGAGTCCGCCTGGAGAACAGATATATACAAATTCAAGTTCAGTAGTTAGGAGCCCGCCTGGATAACAGAGAAATATAGTCAAGTTCAACTTTATTCAAGTTCAGCAATGTGGAGAGAAGGAACAACACCCCAGTGCACGATTTGAAGTAATAACAATGAGTTTCACAAAAGAAAACACAAGACAACAAGGCAACAAGAGAGAACACATGGGAACACAGACAACAAGGAAATGCAAGAGCAAGTTTGAAGATTTTAGATAGGACTTTTTGTAATTCATAGTTCATAGCTTAGGCTAGCTTCTTTTATTTATGACATGGTGTAATAAGGATGTTCAGCGAGCAGTAGCAGCAGCAGCAAGCGCAGTGAAACCACGGACCGTGGTAGTCCCAGCTACCAGACACTCCTGAACTACACTGACTTGATTCCTGTTTAGCCCAGAATATGTAGGCAACCTCTGAAGCAGGGTGCGGTGAAAACTTTTCAAAATGCTTCACAACGAAATTTTCAAATGGGCAAAAATCGCTCGTATTTACTCACATATCTTTGTCCGAAAATATTTCATGTTTTCGAGCAAAGAGGGGCAGCTGTGAGCACGTGATTTTTGCCCTATATATGAATAATTCCCAAAAATTCAAACAAAAAAGATTTTTCCTTATTTTTACGATTTTTGGTGAATTTTATGTAGATTGCTTGCATTTTATTTGTGCATATTAATTCACATAAAAAAATACAAAAGTATGCATTTTGCATTTAGAATTTAATTTCGTATTTTTAGGATTAATTAGGGGTTAATTTGTTTTATCATTTTTATCATGAAAAATCAAAAAAATAGTTCACTTTTGCATTTTTATCATTTTAATTGTGAATGAATTAGTTTTTAAATAATTTTAGAATTAATTTATTTTTCTTTTAAATGTATGAGGATTTCATGTTAATTTTGCATCTTTATAAAAAATAGAAATGATAAAAATTTATAAAATAGAAGGAAAAAAAAAAAGAAAAACAAACAAAAAGGAAATAAAAGGAAACTAATTAAAGAGAGAGAAAATAAAGAAGGCTATGTTAAATGGCAAAATTGGGCCATTGATGCTCAATTTGAGACGGCCCAAGTCACAAGACCACCCACCCCAAACAGCCCACCAGATTCGCCCAATAATTAATCAAAACAGTATTATTTTGAGTTTGGTGACGCCAAAGAGATCCTAGCCATCTCTGCATCCAACGGCCATGACTACTTCCCCTTTATATTAATATGTCCTAAAAGACATTTCAGTTGCCATCTCCATACATACCAGACCTTGATTTCTCAGTCTCTAAGCTCTAATCCGCCATGGCCGCCGGCAAGAAGGCTCCAACCACCACCGAAATCCAGCTGTGAAACCCTCACTCACTCTAAAACCCTAATCCATCACTACTTCTCTCCAAATCCTAGCCAAATCAGATATTGTCGAATCAAAATTGAAGGAAGAGAGGCTTCAATTTTTCAAACTCCTATGAACGACATGGTTTGAAACGTACATTGATCGTGTGTTTTCTTCGAGAAAAAACAGTTAATGTTTGTTTTTGACTCAAGTCAAAACCGTAGGGTTTGTCAAAGCTATGTCCGGGCCATTGTGAAGGTATCATTCTCGTCTCTTCTCTGTCGTCTTCCTCGTCGATTTAATTATCCAGGTTTTGCTTTGTTCTGTTTCCTCCGTCGCCCTTGTTGTTTTTGTTTCTCTTCTCGTCATTTCCTTTATATCTATGTCAATTCGTATAGACAATACTTCTTGGTTTAGTTCTGTTAAAAGGTTTTTATTAAAAGAAGAAAATATAATGTCGTGTTCATAATCATGATTAGTTTACTGGGTTTTCTTGGGCCATCGTGTGTGTGTTAATTCGTTTGGGTCGGAATTGGGGGATTTTGGTTTGTTGGGTATAGGTTTTGGGCCTTTGACTCATTTCAGCCTGGCTCAGCAACAGGCCTCGAGCCCTGTTTGTTTTGGCCAGAATGACCCTTGGTCGAACTGGTCTTAGGGAGGGTAAATAACATTAGTTAAAAGGGGTAATTGGGGTAATTCACTTAAGGAATCTTCGTATAACAGAAAAAGAAGCTTCTAGTAGGGGTCTTAAGGAAATATTAGATTTTTGGTGTTTAAACTTGGGTAGAAAGTCAGGAATTGGGGGTTACCTAAGCTAAAACGAAAATTCAAAAAAGGGTAAGCTGAAAAATGAAAACCTTAGGCTGCCCTACTTGCCTTGCCTATAAAGACATGCTTTCTTGCTTTGAAAGGCAGCCAACAACATTCTAAGCAAAATCTATAAAGCATTGGTAAAGAAAAAGAGAAGTAGAAGTCAGTATTACTGTTATTCTATGGAATTTGAGGTCTAAACTTTAAAAGTTTTTTTTTTAATTTCTGAATCAATTTGAAATTTTCCATTCTGTCCAAGATTTAAAATGGTTTGAAAGAAAGATGATGATCTTGTATTATGGTGCTCTGATTTTTTGAAGTTGATAATAAGTGTTTAGATTACATTCTCTGGGTTTTAAGCTGTTAAGTCTACTGTTTCATTGGGTTTTTGAGTCAATCTCCTGGTTTCATTCACTAAATATGGGTTGTGTGGTTGATGTTGATTTCTACTGATGGCTTGTTTGATATTACATCTGCCTGGATGGTTATAATCATGCTGTGGGATTTTCGCAATGTGAAATCAAATTTGAAGATGGCAAGAAGCAAATTTTTGCCTAAATCCTATTCATTTCCCTTGTTAAAATGGTCTTGCTCTCGTGTTTATTTCATTTAAATTAGTGATATGGTGATATGTCCTCCAGAATAGTTAGGAAGCAGCATGTATTTGATTATGGACTCTTGAGAATACAATTTGCTTAGAATCTGTTGCTTTGGTTTAGCATCAATGGTGCAAAATAACTGTATAACCCTTTGTTAGAGATGTGGAAATATCTGAAGAATTCTTATATTATGTCTATTGAGAGTGAATGAGTTGAACACTGTTAAATAATTGGCTTATGCTTTGATAGTTGAGTTTTGTTGAAGCATGAAGATTACTAAGAATTTCGACCTGTCACATCTTTGTTTCTTTCTACAAAATGCTTTGCAAAGTATTACGAGCATGCTAATATGATTAGTCTGAAAACTTTCCACATGGTAGTTTCTTCTCTAGGTTCATTCGATTTTAGCTCAAAGATTTTTTTTGCCATTTCCAAATCAGTTTGTCAGTGCATCATTTTTTTAGGTAAAATGTGGTTGCTCAGATTCGATTTCCTTGTATCACCTGCGCTCCTTTTGATTGTTCTCTCGTCTTGGGCATGTTTCTAGCCCAATTATTGAGTATCTGTAATCAGCCACAAGGAATCGATCCCAAGGCTGAGGCCATAAGGCCTGGCGTCTGAAGTTATCCATGGTTTGGGCCAGTCACTTGGGCCTTTCCCAGAATTCCTCTCAATTGGTTATTTATTAAGAGTTTTGGGTTTTGAGATAGGTAGCGGGTTTTAAACTAAAAGGTTCGTCCTTTTTTTTGGACCTGGGCATGAACTCGAAGCTCGGGCATTAATAATAATTAATTAGAATTTTCTTTTTCTCCTAGAGTCAAAAATCAAAAAAAAGAAAATATAGCTACTTTTAGGTCCTTTTAAATAAATGAGCCTCGCCTCCCCCAATAAAAATACAATTTGCGGGGCCCTCAATAAAGGTTTTAAAAATATTTAGATAATAGGAAGGGTTTTTTAGCGAATTTCACGGCCCTCCCAAAAGATTATAACGCATTAGACCCTATTAGGCACGATTTTAATAATTTTACCTTCCTAAATACGGGTGAAAATTTATGCGGCCCAAATCCAAATCCTAAAACGTTGAATAGAGTGTGTCTATGATTGCGGGTTCATTTGATGCGGTGCAATCCAAAAATATATTTTAAACAACGTTCCCTTTCTTAATGAAATAAATATTAAATAAACGCGGTAAAAAGTAAAAATTGGCAAATAGGTTCTTCATGTAATAAAATCAAAGCTAAATGCAACAGTTAAGCGACCGTTCTAGAACCACGGAACTCGGGAATGCCTAACACCTTCTCCCGGGTTAACAAAATTCCTTATCCGGATTTGGTTCGCAGACTGTAACAGAGTCATATTTTTCCTCGGTTAGGGATTCAACTGGTGACTTGGGACACCATTAATCTCCCAAGTGGTGACTCTAAATAAATAATAAATAAATCCCGTTCTGATTGTCCTTTATTTGGAAAAACTCCTTTACGCTCTATTTGCGGGGGTGTATAGCGAAAAAGGAGGTGTGACAGTCAATACAAAATAATGTACCGAGTATGTATGAAATTAATAATTGAAATCTGAAACTAAACTGATAATATAATAACTGAAAGTAACTAGGAACGAAAGATAATCTGAAGATATGCTTACCTGCTGATACTAACTCAACTTTCTCAATATAGTATGAAAAACAGATGTCCGGACCTATAAGGCTCGGTATGTGTAAATGCTATGCAATAATAGGCTCACTCATAGGCGCTCAGCCATACTAGGCTCTGTATATTCTGGGATCGCTCATCAGCGCTCGACCATCGTAGGCTCGGTATATAACTCACAATCTGATAAGAGGTTTTCCAATAGGGGTCTGTGCATCCATTATAGCTCGGATGGTAATGAAAATACTGTAATATAGTATATATATATATATATATATACATATATATACATACATATGCACACACACACACATATATACATACATACATACATACATACATACATACATACATACATACATACATACATACATACACACGCACACACACATATATATTCTCTTCTTTCTTGGCTGACATAAGATAATACTAAACTACACATGAATCCTTATAAGGGAGAACGACGTAACTTATGAGACTGGGAAAATGTACATAAATTTAGTAATATGAACTTCTCTTTATGTCTAGTTATCAAACACATATAGTTACTGGATCATGCCAAAAAGAAAGAAAGGTTTAGTCTTAACATATCTTATCCTAATCTTTTCAATAACCTTTTTAAACTCGTCTCGTTTCAACTTAATCTACAAGAATGATAACAATATTGTCATCAAGTTATGGAAGGTACAACTATCACACAATGAACGATAATCTTATTTTATAATAAAACGGCAGCATCTCCCCTATAATCTTTACTTCCTCCCAATTCGACATAGCACCACAAACAACAACAACAAACCAATAAAAACATATATACATTATTATCAAGTCATATATACACCATCAAATACTACAAAACAACCTAACACACCACAATCCCTTCATATACTAAACGACCACCGTAGTAGTGTCAAACGACCCAGAAATGATACAACATATGACCAGACCGCCACCCAAATTTTATATGTTGTTGCTCCACACCCTTCATCCTCCAAAAATCTACAAAACAGTAGTAAAACACGCAGCCAATAGCAACATAAAACAGCCTACTACTAGTGAATAACTCGAACTCACGGCTTTCGATCACCGTTCCGTGAGTTCTTACAAATATAGAACGACTTACCTTATATTTATAGAAGAAAAAATGGATGAATTATAGCAGTAAACTTACCTTATTTTTTGTATAACTCAGCTCCTATCTTGGTTCTTCAAACTCTAGGGTTTTACCCCCAATTAGAACTTGAAAGGGAGAGAAAATCACTTATGGTTTGTGCAAACTTTTTGGGAGGATTTTTGTGGAGCTTATGTATGGTTATTATGCCCTATTTTCAGTCTTATATATAAATAAAATAGGCCTTTAAAAATACTCTTTGGACGACCCGAAATGGCCCCTTTTTGGGCTTTCATTTAAGCAAGTAGGTGACACACCTACTTGTCACCTAACAGCCTGTGCAGTCTCACAAAAATGCGTGTATTCTCTACTCTGATATCTTATTGACCAACGATTTAATGAGTAAGAAATTAGACTTATATATATTCAATTTGATGGGTGGAACACCCCATAACTCGAAGTATATTGGGAGAAAATTGCACTTACATTTAACCCAAATTTTCGATAAAACTTATGAACATAACTTGTGATGACTTTCATCTACTTTTGTTCCACAACTTGCTTGACTTCATAACATAACAAACGGCTATAATACGGCTACAATAATTCAAAACATAACCTTCTTATCATGTTAAGAACCCTAGTATCACCCGAAAAGTATATGTTATAACATTCCCAACTTGTTGACTTTCTACGAAACATTATTTTCTTCAATTCCTTAGCTTCTGAAACTTCCAACCCTCTTTGTACTTGTTGTTCATGATCTTCAATAGTTGTAACCTATGAGGTAACATGATTAACTTAGTTTATCTACATTAAAAGATTATCTCATTTCTAAACTTACATCAATTGACTTACGACATACTCTCATGTATGAAAACATGGTGTATAACACAGGTAAGGCATCATTATGACCCTTCAAACTTTTGCTTATGTTTATATAATTCTCGTGTTTTTAACCTTTTATAGGCATCTGTACTTCACAACTAGATCTTTCTTTAGTATCGGGTTGAGGTTAACCAGCTCGAGGTTGAGGTTAAAGAGCTTGCCTAGAAAAAGGTATATGTACAAGTTTCTCAGTGAGCAGTCTGAAGGCGCCATCAAGGATCTTCAGGATGACCTGGACATGGCTCAGAAGGTGGCTTTGACCCTTAGGGGGGAACATGCAAATTCGATTTAAAAGGTAAGGATTTTTTAAAGTTAGTAATGAGGACTTAGCCATATAGACTAATGACTAAATCTTGCGGGTTCATCAAAAGATCGACCGGATCGTCCAACTCCGAGCTGAAATAAATGAGGTTCAAGTCATGGCCGATGGAAGGAGGAGCAAAATGGACATGTTAGCCTTGGAGAAGGAAACTACTAGGCACAGCTGACATCGATAGAGGTTCAACTTTGGGTGGCAAAATAGAAAACCGATACACGTTCCTAACTGAATGATGAACTCCGAGCGCAATTGAGCTCGGCTCTAGTAAAGCGGGATGCCCTCGATAGTGAATGTGAAGCTACAAAGGCTCAGTTGCGCACAACCTCCGCCAATGCTGAAGAGATGGTGGCCAAGAATAAGTCTGATATCGAAGCAGCCGAGCCCATCTGAAGACTATTGTTGTGTACGTGAGGCAGTTATCCTAAAGGGAGACCCTCGAAGAGATCCATGCCCGAGGTATCGACATACCTGCTGATATCGAGGAGGTAAAATTATTGAAACTGAGGTCAAAGCCAAGAAGTTAGTTGAACCCGAAGTTGAAGAGGGTTCCGAGGGCTCTAAAAAATTCGAAGGCCCTGACGATTCTGTTGAATCGGGTTCCGGCGAAGATCAGGTGTAGATGCCTTAGGATTATTTTTATTTTTATTTTTTGCATCCTATACATATACTTTGTTGAGGGCGTTTTTGTCGGGCTTTGTAAAGACATTCTGGAATGTATAAAATTTTTCTTTTTTCAGCAAATTCAAGTATATTATCTTAGCATCTTTTTACAATTGAAAATATTTCTAATGCCTTAGCATTGAATCAAACATAGTAATAAGTCTCTTTTCGGAGCTTGATGCAATTTTTGCTCAAAACCCGTGGAAACCCTGAGTGACATAAAATTTTCCCAAGATGCCAACTTAAATGTTTTTAGACTATGCCTTTGCAGAGGGAAACCTTTGAACAAGCTTAGAATTTTGGTGAAGGCCTTATGTTTTGATTACGAGCTTCAGACGTCGGTGATCCATTTTTAAGGTGGTCGTAGCCTTTTAGGTTTAGGCTTTGTGCCTTCGGGTTTCGATAACCTGAGTCACCCATATTTATTTCAGATGACAGTCCCCAAGTGGGGGTATCCCTTTAGGCTCGGATAAGGGCGTCCCTTGGGCTCGATAATCTTTATGTAGGAAAAACTCTTGGGACAGATAATTTTTAGAATAAAAAACACGTATTAGCAAGGCAGAAACTTTCTTTCATTTTTGTATGTAATATACAATATCGTAAGCACATAACAGCTTGTATTATGTCCGATGTGGCTTATGTGGGAACGTTCCATTTTGATGTTTGGCCCGTACAATAAATTCTAACCATCGGGCCTAAATTGTTCAAGCAAAAAGATTCCTTCCTTGATTACAGTTGTGATCCGGGGGTTATGGCCCCTAGTATTCGAGGTCAATCTTGAGAAAGCTGGGATATTGTTGACGCGACTATTGACTCTAGTTTTAAACGAGTATTCAATTCTGAGTTAGCATGATCTATTATTACCTCGTTAAAAACATGTCAAAAACTCATTTGGGAAAAATCGGTTTAAAGGAAAAAGTGTGTAACGCGTGCTTTCAGACCTAACAACCATATGCTTCTTTGCTTGTTGCCTGCAAGTGTTAGTCCGATAAAATAAAAAGTAAAAAAAAGAATGAGATCGTACCTTAGTAGTAGTACCATTTTAAGTGCGTCATATTCCACTTATTCGGTAGTTGTGCATCTTATCCTACTTCGAATTTACATGAACCTTTACCGCTAATCCTCATGACTCGATATGGTCTTTCCTAATTCAGTCCCAGCTTTCCTTCGTTTGGGTTCTTGGTGTTCGGTGTTACTTTTCTCAACATCAAGTGTCTGATATTGAAGTGTCGAAGGTTGACTATTAGGTTATAACGTATCTCTATCCGCTATTTCTGGGCGAGCTCGTACCTCTCGTCCAATAGTTTTAGGCTCGTACTTATGGCTTCACTATTTGATTCTTCTATCATATATCGGAACTGGAGGCTCGATTCTCCCACCTCTATTGGTGTTAGCGCTTTGGCACCATAGTCCAACAAAAATATAGTGGCCCCGGTACCATATTTGGAAGTTATATGGTATGCCCACAAGACTTCGGGCAAAATTTCCTTCAATTCTCGTTTGGAATCGGTTAACCTTTTCATAAGATTTTGAAGTATGGTCTTGTTCGTAGATTCCACATGTCCATTCCCACTAGGGTGATAGAGTGTTGAGAAGATTTTTTTTGGTCTTATAGTCCTCAAAATCGTTTTTTACCTTGTTGCCAATGACCTCTTTTTCCCGGACCTCCTAGAACGCCTGAGCTTCGACCCATTTAAAAAAATAGTCAGTCACAAATCATATGAATTGAGCCTTACCATGTGCCCATGGTAGGGGACCAACAATGTCAATTCCCCATTTCATGAATGATCAAGGTGACAAGACCAAATGCAATAGCTCTCTGGGCTGATGGATCATTGGTGCATGTCTCTGGTAGCTGTCGCATCTTCGTACATGATGTTCCAAATGTCAATACCAATACCACACAAAGGGGGGGGGGGGGTGATTTGTGTGGTACCCAATATTAGATCTAGAAGAACTAGTTCTTCTAGGTATTCTAACTACTACTGTTGCAGAATTAAAAGTGCAGAAAATAAAGAACACAGAAATTTTACGTAGAAAATACCTGGTTCAAAAGGTAAAAAAAACTACGACCTACTACTTAGTAGGATTTTCCCAAACATCCACTAAAATCAATGAGCCAAAACATCATTTACAAAACTCTTGTAAACCTAAGGATTAACTCTAATCCCGGTGTGGAACACAGCCTCAAATGTTGTGACACCTTCAAGTTAACTCTAACTTGAATACTCAATGTACCTAATACAATTGCTTCTATGAAAGCTGGAAAGGTACAGTTTTAAACCACAAACTACAATTGAACTAGAATAAGAATCAACACAATGGAACTGGTTCTTCTATCTTGTTCAAGTAGCTTCAGGAGTGCACACTTAAATCTCATATAAATTGCTTGCGAAATTGCCTTGCTCTTTTGCTCTCAATTTAGTTTAACTTCTGCATATGTGCAATCCTGTAAAAGAGAACAATCACAGTTATTTAATGAGTTAGTAATCAGAGTTTGATTGAGACTCAATTTATTATCCCTTATCGAACTTAAGTCCTAGAGCAATACAAACTCCAATCCTTGTCCTTAATCGGATTAAGTTCTCTTCTCATAAGGAGACTTCATCTCCTTATCCTTTATGCAACCTTTTCGATCAGTTCAGAATATATTGTTGCTTGATCCTTGAGACTTATCTTGTTCATGTGCATATCACATGTATAACCGTTGTGTCTCATATGATGGACATGGTCCATGACTGAGTTCATTTGTCAATCTTCAAAACTTCATCTTAACTTGGGCCAACAAATTCCCCCTTTTTTATGATGACAAACTCTATACTTTTACTAATCAGAGAACTTGTGGAACTCAGCAGAATTATCAATACTGTAACTTAGCAATTTTAACTTATCATGAAGGACCAGGTGTAATCAGGTTATAAATATCACTTTATTTCAGAATATAAAGTAAAGCACAATATCACTTCCTATTTTGGGATCATCGAATAGTTGCATATAATGTGAATCCCAGATATTAATCATTACTTATGACCACCGAGGCAACTCCAAGTGAAAGCATGGTTCAGTTAATCAATAATCAACTTGAAAAAAATTTACTATTAAGATCAGAATCTTCATAAAGCAAGAGAAAAGGCAAATTTTCATTGATTAGGAAATGTTTCTACAAACCAGACCACAAAAAGAAAGAAAAAGCATCCAACCATGAGCAACAAAAACAAAGAAAAGTCCCAAATTTGGGTCACTGGGGGGGGGGGGAGTGGTTTCTAGACTGGTTCAAAGATAGGAATTGGAAGACCTAAGGCTTGGAGGAACTAGAGGGTTGGGATTGGAGACGATTAAGCATAGTTTGAAGTATCCCGTCACTTTTTTCCTTTTCTTTTGCTAGCTCAGATTTCATGCTATTTCTCTCATTTTCCAGTTCAGCAACACAAGCCTGGAGCCTAGCAATTTTAGCATCTTTTGTTCTACATTCTTGAACCAAGGCCCTAACCTTGCTGTTCATAGGAGTCTTCAGAGAAGAACCAGGTTCAACTGGGGCTACACTGAGGAGATAGTCACGAGCCTGCAAAGTTTTGACACCAAAATACTCCCTGCTGGAAGCCATCTCCAATTTCTTCAAGGGAACATTCAGCCTATCAAGAACAGTCGTTAGTATAAACCCATATGGAGTAGCATGAGCCTTGAAACCATTGATGAATCTGTCCAACAGCTCGCATTGAAAGCAGACCAGATAATCTACTTTTCTCTCACAAGGCATTCCAGAAGAACCAAGTCCATGTAGTTGGCAGTATGCCTTCTTTCATATCTTGGCAACAAACATTTGTTCAAAAATTCAAATAGCACCTTCTGCTCAGGCTTCATATCACACTTCTGCACAAACCTTGCCTTTGGCACATCTTCAGCAGATCCTGTATCACAAAAGTTTCTGGTGATTAGGGAGCAATAAGAAGATCATATAGACAAGGCCACCTCTGCCTAGTATAGTCATCATAATCCTCACTGGTATGTCCAGAATATTGCCCAATTTAGATGCATCAAACGGCACCTTTACTCCCCTAACAACGGTGGGACTACCCCATTTTTTACAGTAGCATTGGTCATGAACTCATCAGCTCATTCTTTGACAGTCTTCCATCCATTTCAAGAACCATGTCCTTCCACCCTTGTGCATCTACGACATCGACCAACCTTATCATGCTTGGTTCCTCCAGGTCTTTTAAAAACCTGCCTTTCAAAATGTTCCTTCTGCCAAAGATGGCAAATCTATCCTGTTCTTTCTCAGACTCCTCCTTTTCTTCTTCTCCACTCCATTCTGCTTTAGTAATTTTTACTTGTTTCCCCTTCCCAGCTGACCTGGTTCTTTTGGCTAACAAGGGTTCAGTAGATACAGGTTCTGAAGACTTCTTTGAAGAAGTCTTGGATCTTTTTGGTTTGGAAGTGGGAACCTCCACAGTTGTACGTCTTTCTTGATGGATCGGTTTCCTCTCCTCCTCCTCCTCCTCCTCCTCCTCTTCTGCAGCTTCAGAACTTTTCACAACCTTTTCTTTTCTCTTCTCGTTCTTCTTTTTCTTACTTTCTTTTAAAGATTTTTGCAACTCAGCCTCACTCTGTTCGACCCTTTTCCTAGTAGATCTTCCCTTAGGTAATGAAGGACCAGAAGTCTTATGAGATGACACCTTATTTTCTTGCTGGTTTTGGAAGCAGTTGGGGTCTTTGGGAAGAAGTCGTGCGCTTATTTGGATCATAGCTGGCCCCAACCTTCTTTAGGATGAAAGCTAGGGTTTCCTCAACAAATGAACCAGGTTCATCTCGCTTTTCACTCAAATGTACAAGACCTTCAGCAGCCTCTCCAAACTCACTTCCCCCTGACTTTTTGCCACTCTCCTCAATCCCTGCACATATTGCAAGAGCTTTGTCTTTATTTTTCATTACCCTTTTACAAGACTCAACCCCTTTTACATCCTTCACAGAACCAACCAACAAAAACTTATTATCTATCTTTTCTACCACATCAGAGAATACAAGACAAGTATTTACCTCACTAGGTGTTTCTTGATTTTTGTTAGTGTCAGAAGACCCATGTTTTTCTCCTTCGCTCGGAGAGATGAATGCTTCATACTTAGAGCTTGAGTCAGATTCATTAATAGGGCTCTCTTTCTTCTGGATAACCCTCATTTTTCCATTCAAAGCTTTTCTCAGAGAACCAAAAGCTACTATTTTCCTGGCCAACATTTTCTGTCGGCAAAACCTAGGTTTTGGGGTTTCAATAGGAGGTGTGGATGAGGACGTATCAGGAGACACTGGTGGGGGAGTTCCTGGATTATCTTGAGGGTTTGTCATGGTGAAGTATTTCTGGAGAATTTTCGAAATTTTGGAGAGGAAAAGGATGATCATAATTTTGGGAGAGATCAATGACGGTTGTGGACTGAAAAGGAAGATGTGGAGTGTATATAAAGAATTTCGGTCTCTTAGTGATTAATAGGTGACACTAGTTTTTAGGCAAAAATCTTGTCTTCCTTAGAGTTCTAGGAGAATGAAACTGGTTCAATGCTCAAGAGATATAATTTCTGGGTGTTTTGGTGAAAATAAGACTTCTGCTCATGATTGGAAAATTAATCTTTCAAATTGTGCAAAGTATAGAAACATACCCGAACTTTCTCATGAGCATATATTAATGAACCGGGTTCTTCAAGTAGAACTTCTCTTGTTTATACCTCAAATGTCAGAATAGAAAAAAACTTTGTAAGGGATCAGTGAGTCACTATAAACACATATCATAAGAGTATACTGATTAAAGTATGAGAGTGAGTAAGAATTAGTCTAGATATTTACACAAAGTAGAACTTCTAACCAATTGTTTTTAATTTTTCCCTTTTTTTCATTTTGCATTCTGAACTGGACCTTTTAGGTGATCTTAATCATCCCTAATTCTAACATGTTCCTCTCAAAGTTTTCCTTACTAAGTGCTTTAGTGAAGATGTGAGCTATTTATTTATCAATAGCACAAAATTCTATCGAAATCAATCCTTTCTCATAGTTATCTCTTAAGAAGTGGTGTCTAACATCTATGTGCTTGGTCCTTTTTATGATGAACATGGTTCTTTGTCATACTTATAGCACTAGTGTTATCATAGAATATTGGTATACATCCCACTTTAATTCCAAAATCGACCAGTTGTCATTTGATTCATAGCAATTGAGCACAACAAGCAGCAGCAACATATTCAGCTTCAACAATAGATAAGGCTACTGAATTTTGCTTTTTGGTAGCCCATGACATAAGACATGAACCAAGAAAGTGTGTCATCCCTGAGATGCTCTTCCTATCCACTAAGAAACATGCATAATCAGCATCAGCATATCCTACTAGATTGAAATTACTACTTTTGGAATACCAAAGACACAAATCAGTGATGCCTTTTAGATATCTCAATATCCTCTTCAGCAGTCAAGTGAGACTCTTTTGCATTTGCCTGAAAACGAGCACAAATTCCTACACTGAAAATAATATCAGGTCTGCTGGCAGTAAGATACAAGAGTGAACCAATCATACCCCTGTCAACGCCCCCCTTTTAGTCAAAAGTAGAGAAACTAGGTTTACGACATTATAGACAAAATAACTCTTTTCCATTTTGAGGAAGCGCGTTTGAAGAGTTCGAAGAGTTGACACCTAATAATTATATGCATTAGGACACATAAAGAAGAAGAAAAGATCTATTGAAAAAAAATCAGAGTTTGGGTAAGGGCTTGAGATTATCTCGAGGGGAAGATGTTAGGCACCCCTCAAAGTTCACTAGTGTGGTTCCCGACCATACTTAGTTGTGACTTTAAAAGGAATGGAAATAAACAAGTAATAATTTGCACATAGAAAACATAAACAAGTTAAAAATTTTGTAAGAAAGAAGACACAAGTGATTTTGAAAAAAGGATGCTTAGTTGAAGAAAACGTTAATTTAAGAAAATACCAATGAATAAAAAGAGACAAAGGGTCCTAGGGTTAAACGTAATATGGATCACTTCGGTGCAATGCCCAGCAATCATTCTCACACAAGATATTAGCGCACCGGTCATCATATCCATATTCTACCCTTTTCACCTTGTTAAGGTATTAAAGCACGGAACAACATCATTACTTATTGCATGCTATAACCCATCCCAATCCTATAAGTCCCGGAGGTATTTTGGACTACTAATCCTAAAAGGGGAGGGAATTAGGGCTTTTCAGAGTTTAAAGGGATAAAAGTCTAAGGCGACAAACAAGAACACATAATCAATTAGAGGAAAAGCAAACAGCAACTAAGGCTCAAATAGGCCTCATCACTTAAAGGCAAATATATGTAGTGTGACTTTAAATACTGATTATGGTCTGAATTAAATCCTAAAACATGACAGAATATTTATAAAAGTAATTTAAATCTTTTAATGACCAGTATATAACTAAGAACACATTACTCATCAAAAGTTTGTAAAGCCGAGTGGTATGAACGTGCTGATAGGAAAAAAGTTTTTAAGTAAATTACATGATTGAATGGCCAAAAATACTTACAAAATTCATCTCAATTTTTTCGTTTTTGAACTAAGGTGCTTGTAGAGAAATTTCAGATTAAAATATAGCACAATAGTGCTAAAGTGGTTATAGGAAAGAAATGAGTTGAAAGCTAGAAATATGCTCCAATTCTTGCGAATAGTTTAAAATAGACTCAAGTACTTGCAAAATAGTTTCATCACTAGAATAGAGCCACAAATGGACTAAAATAATACTTGTAAATCTAGGCAGTAAACTTCACAAAATTAAAAATATGCTTTGAACGGTCTACGTTGCTACTTAGTAAATCTAGGCCATAGTGAGCTTGTTGCAATAAGCTTGTATATTCGCATGTATCTGACAACGGTGGCACCTCCGAACATATTGAATGCAGTCTGTTTCCATAGTCATCCAAAAATACCTTGTTCGAAGTATCTTCTTTGCCTAGACGAAACCATTCATGTGCGGTCCGCAGGTTCCTGTGTGCACTTCCTCTAATAATCTAGTTGCTTCTTTTGCATCGACACAACTTAATAATCCCATATCGGAAGTCCTCTTATACAGGATTCCTCCGCTGTGAAAAACGTTGTTGGATAACCTCGGGAGTGTGCGTTTTTTAGCAGTATTGGCATGTTATGGGTATTCTCATATTGTCAAGTATTCTCTGATATCATGGAACTAAGGCTTCCCGTCGGCTTCTTCCTCGACATGAGTACAATAGGCTGGTTGGTCATGAATCTTGACCTGGATAGGATAAATAAAGTTTGTGTCTGGATGTTGGATCATGGATGATAAAGTGGTTAGGGCGTCACCGAACACATTTTGTATTCTAGGAACGTGCTGGAATTCCGTCTTTCTGAATCTCTTTCTCAAGTCATGTACATGGTGTAGATAGGGGAGTATCTTGGAATTCTTGGTTGCCCATTCTTCTCGAACCTGATGTATGAGTAAGTCCGAGAATCCGATCACTAATAATTTCTAAATGTTCATGTCAATTTGCCAATTCAAGCCCTAAGATGCAGGCTTCGCACTCGACCATGTTGTTGGTGTATGGGAATCTAAGCTTGGCGAACCGGGTAATGTTGACCGGTTTCTGATACCAGGACTGCTCCTATATCGACTTATTTGAAATTTGCTTCTCTGTCGAAGAACATTCTCCAACCATCATAGGATTCTGTAATGTCTTCCCCTATGAAAGCTACCTCTTCATCAAGAAAATACGTCTTTAGAGGTTCGTGTTCTCCTCCTACATGATTCTTGACGTGGTGATCTCCCAAAGCTTGTCCTCTGACTGCCTTCTGGGTGATATAAACACTGTCAAACTCACTTAACAGTATTTTCCATTTGGCAAGCTCGCCGGTAAGCATCACCTTCTGAAAGATATATTTCAATTGGTCCATCCTGGATATGAGATAAGTAATTTAGGCATAGAAATAATGCCTCAATTTCTGAGCTACCCAGGTTAGAGCACAACATGTGCGTTCTAATAAGGAGTATCGAGCCTCACATGGGGTAAACTTCTTGCTAAGGTAGTAGATGGCTTGCTCCTTTCTTCCCGTTTCATCATGTTGTCCCAAAACACACCAAAATGCTCCATTTAATACTGTAACATAAAGCAATAAAGGTCTCCCTGGCTCGTGTGGAACCAAAATTGGTGGTGTTGACAAATATTCCTTGATTCTGTCGAAAGCCTTATGACAGACGTCAGCCCATTTAGTGGTAGCATCCTTCTTTAGCATCTTGAAGATAGGTTCACAATAACAGTGGAATGGGCTATGAACCAGCTGATATAGTTGAGTTTTTCCAGAAAACTCATTACATCTGTCTCGCTATTTAGCGGTAGCAACTCTTGCATGGCTTTGACCTTTGACGGATCCAATTCTATTCCCCAGCAACTCACAATGAAAACCAATAACTTTCCGGCGGGGTCTCCAAATGCGCACTTGGCCGGATTCAGCTTCAAGTTGTATCTCCTCTATTTCTTGAAGAACTTCCTCGAATCTTCCATGTGATTTGCAGCTTTCTTGGATGTGATGATGACGTCATCCACATACACCTCGATCTCTTTATGTATCATGTCATGAAAGATAGTGGTCATATCCCTCATGAAGGTAGCACCAGCATTCTTCAAACCGAACTGCATCATTCTGTAACAGTACATCCCCCATGGTGTGATGAACGTCGTTTCCTCTGCATCTTCTTCATTCATATTTGACGGTATCCAGCAAAACAATCGATGAATGACTGTAGTTCATGTTTGGTGGAGTTGTCGATCAATATGTGTATATTTGGCAAAGGGAAGTCGTCATTAGGACTGGCCTGGTTGAGATCCCGGTAGTCGACACAGACTCGAAATTTCCCATCCTTCTTTGGTACTGGCACGCTGTTGGCTAACCATGTCGGATACTCTACCACTCTTAGAACACTGGCTTTGACTTTCCTGGTAACTTCTTCTTTGATTTTCAAACTCATGTCTGGCTTGAAATTTTCTGAGCTTCTGTTTTACTGGCGGACACGTCGGATCTATTGGCAATTTTGTGAGCCACAATGGATGTGTTAAACCGGTCATATCATCATATGACCAAGCGAAGATATCAAAATATGACCAAGCGAAGACATCCTCATACTCTTTTAAGAACTCTGTGTACTCTTTCTTTTATGGTGGTGACAAATGTAGTGTTTCCTTGACATCCTCTGTGTCTCCCTAATTAACAACCTCAGTTTCTTCCAATTTGGACTTAAGCCTGTTCTCAAAATTCTCGACCTCCCTGACAACCTCTTCTGGTATTTCATCCTCTTCTGAATCTATGTCCGTTTGTTGCATTGCCTCGTTGCAAGTTACAGTCGTTGGTTCATTATCAAGATATGTAATAGTAATGCTGTGTAAAATAAGGTAAATGATAGAGAAAAGTAATAAGAGCGAGATATTAAGATAAACTTGGAAAATGCATTTGATTAAATTCATAACTGTTTGAAACATCGCATCTCTTTTCAAAAGTAAAGACAATGCGGAAAAGTAAAATGTGATACATAATGCATCGTTTAGCCTTGCTACCCCGAAGCTCTCCGGGCAATGGTGGTCTTGACTGACCAATTGGTGAGGCGTCCCGCTGTTCACAGGTTGAATGCAAGGGCCTTCCTCCCCTTCCTCTTCGGCGATAACACAGCAGTCCATATCATCCTCCGAAAACAGGTTCTTCATTGCGGCCAGCGCCTCATCTTCCTCTGATCCATATATAATGTCAGTTGGCTGATAGGTTTGCTCTAGCTGGGGTATACGATGTTCCAATGGATAGTATGGACAGCGCCATGGTGGTGACCAATGGTTGAACTCCTCCCAAGTATACTCGTAACCTAGGCCAAAAATGGTACCATGCTTCCTTAACTTGATCGGCTTGGTGATGCCCTGGAGATTTTTGCCAAGTCTCTTTTCGGGCTCGTACCTACTCCAATTCAGAATGCTCTCGATCTTGTTATTCCACCATTTGTCCTTATCTATGGCATTGACCCGCTCAATATGGTGGTATGTTTCCCCACCAATTCTCCTTCTACCTACAATCATCGGGATGGTTTGGCGGTTGTATATAGGATTGCTACTGTCTCCATGAATGATTACTTCGTGATGGTTCCATTCAAATTTTACGGCTTGATACAAAGTTGATGCCACATCCCCAGCGGCGTGGATCCAGGGTCATCCCAGCAACAAGTTGTAGGATGCCGGCACGTCTATGACTTGGAAGTCAATATCGAACCAAGTAGGTCACATGTGCAGGCATAGGCTTATTTCTACGATGGTGGATCTTTGAGATCTATCAAAAGCTTTAACACTAATAGCTCCGTCTTTGATCTCGTGTAATCCTTTTCCCAATGTCCTAAGAGTTATTAACGGACAGATGTTAAGGTTGGATCCCCATCGACTAAGATCCTGGTGATAAAATAATCATTGTGCAATGCCTTGTTGGGACTAAGCCCTTCCGGTGTTAACCCGTCCTCGTGAAAGGTGATCTTGTTGCTTTCCAGCACCTGCCCTACCATATTTGCCATTTTGCCTCATGTTATATTGCTGGGAACATAAGCTTCACTCAGTATGTTCACTAAGGCATTTTTATGCGGCTCAAAGCTTTGCAGAAGAGCCAGAATAGAAATTTGTGCTGGCATTTTGTTCAGTTGCTCAACGACTGAGTACTCTTTGTCCTGTATCTTCCTCCAAAGGTCATCGAGTCCAATTTCAATAGCCCGCCCAGAGGCTTGCTTGCTGGACTCAGCTAAATGTTCTGGGGTGTACTTCATGTCTGTCCTGGTCATGCCCTGCGCGACGATTGCTTCTCTAGTGTATGTTTTTCCTTTTCTTCTAACCTCAACGGTGTAATCCTAAGGTGTGACGTTAGACTTGAACGGGGTCACAGTTGTCATAGAGACCAAAATTGGCATCCTAGGAGGTAACACAATAACTTCAAATGGTGCATGTGATTTTAAAATCCTGAACCCAACCTCAATCGATTTTGGCGCCTTTGCAGGAGGTGCTTCAAACTCGAGTGGTACAGACAAATTTACAACATCACCCTCAGAGGGCTGAATCTGAACAACAATGGGATTGGGGGTAACTACAGGCTTCTTAGGATCATCTCCTTCAACTATCAAATGAATTGATCCATTGGGGTCCCAATCATCTTCAATCTCGATCATATGGATGCCCCCACCTTTGTGGTCAGACAGAGGGTTGTTGCGAACATTAGGAGTGCTCCTTTGCTATAATGTGTTATGATCAATCAGATTCTAAATCTTATCTTTCAACGAGCGACACTCGTTGATGGTATGGCCTTTCATCCCGGAATGGTAAGCGTATGTCTTATTTGGGTTGATCCATTGAGAGGGATTTTCTGGAGTTATGGCTGGGATAAGGGTAATGTAACCGGCTGCTTTGAGATTTTCATATAATTGGTCAATTGGTTTGGCTATGGCGGTATATTGTCTGGGAGGCTTACGGTCAAATTTTGATCTGGTCAAGGAAAGTTTTGGTGGGTATGCGGTGACGGGTAGTGAGAAGGTTAGGAGTTATATGCTTGATATGCGGGTGCAGGTTGGGAATATCTGGGTCAGGTAGGTTGATATGTGGGTGGTGGAGCAAATTGGTAGGCAGACGATGGTATCTGGTATGAGGGTGAGGGTGCTTGGTAATTTATGGTAGATTAATATGTGAGTAGAGCTTAGGGATAGGTTTGGTACTTCATGAGGGAATTGTTCCTTTGCGCAACAATTACGGAATTTACGTCCTTTTTCTTTGACGAGCCACCAGACTGTAAAGCCGTGTTGGTAGCTTGCAATGTCTCGAGGTTAGTGACCATACCATTTTTTATGCCTTCTTTGATCCATTCTCCCAACTTGATGATATCAGAGAACTTTTGACCCTCTATTAGCATCAGCCTTTCGTAGTTCTGCGGATCCTGAGCACGGATGAAGAACCTGTTGATCTGTTCTTCCTCCAAGGCCGCTCTGACCTTAGCAACTTCTGACCTCCAACGAGTAGAATACTTGAGAAAGGTCTCTGTGGGCTTCTTTTTAGATTCTGGATATAGAACACATCTTGTGTGTTATCAGTGTTGAACCTAAATCGGTCCGTAAAGTCAGATGCCATGTTCACCCAATTTGTCCATTGCTTTGCATCATGGCTGATGTATCATGATAAAGCATCGCCCTTCAGACTCCACATGAACAACATCATGCGGATTTTCTCGTCCCTTCCGACTCCTACCAACTTATCACAATACATTCTCAAGTGGACCCTGGGATCACCTGTACTGTTGAACATCTCAAACTTGGGAAGTTTGTACCCTCCCGAGAGCTCAATATCTGGGTGAACATAGAGATCCTTGTAATTCAACCCTTCAACACCTTTGTTACCTTCGAAACCTTGGACCCAACTAGTGTATTTCTTGATCTCAGTAGCCAAATTCTGAATGAGGGAGCCCTTTTCATCTGATTCAGGTGCACTTGTGATTGATTGAGTGTAGTGGGGTATAGTGTCCACAAAGAAAGGAGTGTTATGGTCTTTTGTGATGTTTTGTGGTTCGGGAATGAGCAGTGAAGTGTTATTGTACGTGTTGCAGGCTTGAGCATGAGTGGGTTGCATCAGAGGTTGTGGAGTGTTTTGTGGAGGTGCAGGGTTCTGGGTGTTAACATCAGGAGCAGCGAGAGTGATTGACAGACACGCCAGGTTCCGAACTTGGTCCAATTCCTCATGAAATCTTAGCAAAGTTTGCTCCAGATGAGAAGCAACCTCCTTGGTTATTGCGACATTCTGAGAAGTTTCCTCAAGTTCTTTTCTAGCGCTTGCCTTCTGCCTTTATTCCTGTTTCTGGTAGGAATGGGAGGAGGAGGTGGTGGAAGACCCTTGGATCTTATTGAGTATGCTGGTGGTGCCAGAATTCACGAACTAACACTTGGGGAGGGGAATAAAAAATAAAAGGAAAACAAAAAGGTAATAAGTTAGTGCGGATTCTGAAAGATATTACTGCAGTATTTAAACATGTTATGCAATAGTATAAGTCGTTTTCTAATTTGGGTGTATCGTTGTGCCCGAGGTAGGCCTAGCGACAAATTAAATTTGGAGAACTTATAATGCTAATTGCCTCATTTTATTGATAAAAACGAGACGAGTCTTAAAGCTTCTGAATGATAAAAAAATGTCACTAATGGCAGTGGCCTTATTACATTAAGAAAGCAAGAAATAAAAAACCTAACTACTTGGTCCCAGAAAGACCTTCCCCAGATTCGATACTCTTGCCTCCCTCGTACACCTGCATCAACTCGCGCATTCCTAACAGCAGATAAGCTTGAGCCAGATGTCCGCCTGCACTTCCCTTGGCATTCTGACAGTCTTCAATTCTTTTCAAGAACATTCCTTCCAACTCCACTAGACCTCGCTCTATATACCCCAGCCGGTTGTTGGCGTTGACAGCCATATCATTCCATTCGTTGATCAGCTTCTCGTGGCTTCCTGTATTTCCCGATGTTCATTCCCACATTCTCGCATCCTCTTGCGAAGCCGATTGTATTTGACCCGTACTTCAATTTTCTCATCAATAATCCTATGATCATGGGCAAATCCTGGACGACCCAAACCAATATGATCATTTTCCAACCAACCCGTGTAGTGCGGCACACACCCGGCATGATACCTGTCTGGTTCAATAGTCTCTTTCCCTAAGACGAGCTCGCAGTGCCACATATGCTGAGCGTGACACCTGTGTGGCTATCATCATCTTGAAAGTCAGCCCTGAAATGACTCATCTTCTCTATCCTGGGTATGATTTGTTTTCTTCCAGCTTGCCTCATGGCCCGGAGAGGGACATAAAGATGAGTTCCCCTAAGACCAATGAGTATGAGGAATGGTGCGTCTCGAGAACGGACAATGAACTCCCCTGTTGGAAACCACTCTAACATCCACTGAACTTGCTCTTCCTTTAGACTTTCAAACAACTCTACCCATCCATTGGCGTCCTCTGGCAAAGCGAACATGTTGGGCATGAAGTTCATTCGCTTTGGATGATGAAAAGCGATATGGTCATCTCAATCCCTGCAGATGATTTCCTGTATGTAGTCTCCTTTCTGAAGGTGTTCTATGAGCCATAGTTGAAGTAGCATATTACAACCCTCGAAATGTGGAGCCTCTTACTGACACTTACCCAAGGCTCGGTAGTTTTCAGCGATGATCATGGGCACTATGCTGAAAGACTGCCCCTCGATACCTTCCATTAAGGTCTTGGTTGCCATGGCTAGTCTGGTGTGGATCCTAGCCTTCTTCACGGGCAAAAGTATCATACCCAAGAAGCAAAACATAAACACAAAGACCCACCTATGTATGTGCCCCAAAGAGGTGAGGGCGAACTCATCAGTGTAAGTGTGATAAGACTTGCTGTGGCCATATCTCTCGTATAAGAAGTCAAATGGTATGTAGAAGTCCTTCAGACAAGATAGATCGTGATTTTTCTTGAGTCCCATTACCTTAAGAAAGCCCCTACCTTTGCAGTTTTTCGGCATTAGCAGACTCGGAGTCTACCAAAGGATACCAGCTAGACCCCCCATCTCTTCTAGTCAAGAGGTCATTTCCAAATCTCCAAAGCGGAACATCGATTGATCACTATCCCAAAACAAAGTGGCAGCCTCTATGATCTTGTTGTTAGGCTGAATTTCCAAAAGTGAGGGCAAATTCCCTAAGTACTTGCGGACGAGGGTTTGATCGCTGCATGAAGATCTTCCCACCAACTTAGCTACATTGGGTGTGTGAATGTTGGAGACCATACCGAATCTGGGGACCTCGTGCCTCATTTTCTGCAAAACAAAGTATTAGGCCCTTAACCCCACCAGACTCAACTATTTAAATCAATAATTAGCAAAAGGCATTTATTTCTCCAAATAAATGCACATAACGTGGAGGTGTCTGTTTGGGTTTCAAGGAAACCCGATGAACTTTGGTTTAGTCTATCTTAAGGAGTCATTATGTGGACAACATAAAATACTCTTCTAGGATTGACCATGAGGCATGAATAATTTAATGAAGTAAGGTTTATACTTTTGAAGTGCTAGACAAGGTACCCTTGAGCGGATAACTCTTGAAAGGCACGGAACCGTCGACTACACCGTTGATCGACTGGTTTTACCATAAATATGCCTTTGCCACATTTATGGGGTCATACTATTGGAACGGCGCAACTACTCATTATAAGCGTTGTTATGAGATTTGTTTTGGCATGAGTGAGATTTATTTTGGCACGAGTGGAATATGATGTTTGAGGAATGCAATTACAATAATAAAGCAAATTGCACGTATTTTCACGTTCATAAATATTACAATGAAGACTTGAAATTGCAATAGAATCGAAATAATAAGGCAATAAAAGAAGATATTAAAGAAAAATATGAAGAGCCAAGTTAACATTTTTGATGAAATAAAGACTGAAAGTAAATGCAATTAAGGAAGCAATAAAGTCACAAAGCACGTAATGGTAAAAGCCTAAAAAAATAATCCAGCAGAGTCGTCATGCTGTAGATGCCCCACTTCTCTCAAAAGCAGAGAAACCGGGTTTATGATATTACGGACAAAACAACTTTTTTTCCTTTTGAGGAAGCGGGTTTGAAGAGTTCGAAGAGTCGACACCTAATGATTATAGTGCATTAGAACACTTAAAGAAGAAGAAAAGATTTTTTGAAAAAAAAACAAAGTTCAGGTAAGGGCTTGAGATTATCTCGATGGAAAGGTGTTAGTCACCCCTCAATATCCACTAGTGTGGTTCCTGGTCGTGCTTAATTGTGACTTTAAAAGTGATGGGAATAAACAAGTAAAAATTTGCACATAGAAAACGTAAACAAGTTGAAAATTTTGTAAGAAAGAAGACACAATGATTTTGAAAAGAGAAAGCTTAGTTGAAGAAAACATTAATTTAAGAAAATATCAATGAATAAAAAGAGACAAAGGGTCCTAGGGTTAAACGTAATATGGATCACTTCGGTGCAATACCCAGTAATTATTTTCACACGAGATATTAGCGCACCGGTCATCATATCCATAATCTACCCTTCCCACCTCGTTAAGGTATTAAAGCGCGGAACAACATCGTTACTTATTGCATGCTATTATCCATCCAATCCTATAAGTACCGGAGGTATTTAGGACTACTAATCCTAAAAGGGGAGGGAATTAGGGCTTTTTAGAGTTTAAAAGTATATAAGTATAAAAGTATAAAGCGACAAACAAGAACACATAAGTAATTACGAGGAAAAGCAAACAGCAACTAGGGCTCAAATAGGCCTCTTCACTTAAAGGCAAACACATGTAGTGTGACTTCAAACACTGATTATGGTTTGAATTAAATCCTAAAACATGGCAGATATAAAAGTAATTTAAATCTTTTAATGACCAGTATATAACTAAGAGCACATTACTCATCAAAAGTTTGTAAAGCCGAGTGGCATGAACGTGCTGATAGGAAATTTTTTTTAAGTAAATGATATGATTGAATGGCCAAAAATACTTGCAAAATTCATCTCAATTTTTTCGTTGGTGTATTTGAACCAAGGCGCTTGTAAAGAAATTTCAGATAAAATATAGCAAAATAGTGCTAAAGTGGCTATAGGAAAGAAATGATTTGAAAGCTAGAAATATGCTCCAATTCTTGCGAATAGTTTAAAATAGACTCAAGTACTTGCAAAATAGTTTCATCACTAGAATACAGCCACAAATGGACTAAAATAATACTTGTAAATCTAGGTAGTAAACTTCAGGAAATTAAAAAGATGCTTTAGACGGTCTATTATGACAAGAGGGGTTGCTGTTATGGTAAGCAACCCCCACTTCCAACCTAGAGGTTGTGAGTTCGAGTCTCCCCAAGAGCAAGGTGGGAAGTTCTTGAAGGGAAGAATGCCGAGGGTCTATTTGGAAACAGCCTCTCTATCCTAAGGTAGGGGTAAGGTCTGCGTACACACTACCCTCTCCAGACCCCACTAAGTAGGATTATACTGGATTGTTGTTGTTGCTGCTTTAAACGGTCTAAGTTGCTACTTTGGAATATTAAAACTTAAATAGTTTTCTTAACATATAGATAGTACATAGGAAATCTGATTTTTTCTATTAATTAGCCCATATAGACATGTATCTAACGATTTTAAAAGATAACAAGTAAATTATTTAAGCATGCCAAAACATAATGACAAATAATGAACCGAACAAATAGCAATTAGCACCTAACCCCTCTTACTACAAAGTGTTCATACGTATGTAACTGTCATATTATCCTTTCTCTTTTTTTATGTAAGACAAATTAATTAGTATTAAAGGCATGACTTCTATGTGTTAATGCATTCCTTGTAGAAATCATTAGACATACACATGGTCAGATAATCTCATACAAGGATATGGCATGTCAATTCAAATTCACATGGTAAGACCTAAGATGTGACTACTAATGTATAGAGAATCAAGGACCCATATGAACACACAGAGATTGACATACCTGGTTATTAACTTAGCATGCTTTAAATGGAATGTCGCACGAGCATGTCCAAGAATACGCAAGGCTTCCAACAGAATGCTGTAGTACAGAAAACAGTTGTTGAAGAGCGGCATAATACCAGAACACTAAAAACCAATATGCATAAATGACTAACGCCACGGACAACAATAAACTAAGTGCAAACAGTGGCTATGGCATGCAGAAACGATATAGAAAAGGCCAGAAAATCAGATTCCAAGACAACTGATATTCAACCAACAGCAGTAAGCGAGTGACGAACAACTTTACAATTAACTCAGCAATGCCAAAGTTTAAGCCTTGATTCTCAAAGGACATAGAGAAAGTGACAACACAGAAAGCCGAAAGAGAATAGTAATCAAAAGAAAGTGTTATAGAGATAGTGAATATCATCGGTGGAAGCAGTCGCCAATTCCCCTTTCTAAAGCTCAAAGAACTATAGGTATTTATATTTGTAAAAAATAGTAATCTAGTTTTAAAATTTGGGGCTGTAAATTAGCAAAGCATGGATTTGACAGGATCAATTAGCAACGGTCGAAAGCAAAAAGGAATGACTGATTCAATCAAATAAATTTAAAAGCATATAAAGGAGTACATATAAAATTCGGTCATCACAAAATTAGGGCAAAATTCATGTTAAGAAAGGAAAGTTTACGCAAAGAATAATATAAGATTGAAATCCAAATTGATAGACAAGAGCGTCAAATCAGTGAAGAAACAAAGAAAGAGAATAGAGAAATTTAAAAAATATATATATTAACCAATTTAGATACCTTGAACCTGCACGAATTTTTCGATAAAATTCTTACTCAAATCTTTTGCAAAAAGTGGAAAAAGGAAGGAAATGATTTCTGATATGAGTAATTAGGGAAGAAATTATGCTATGACATTTTAAAAGAAATAGGTAGAAGAAGTAGGGAAAGGAAAGAAACTAAAAACAAGGAAAGAAAGTGAAAGACTAAATAAGGGAAATGTTTCAAAGAAGGGATAGAGGGGAGCAGGGTGATTTGCCGAGGATGAGTTGACGGGAAGGGGTTCTTGGTTGAATTTGGAATTGGAGTAGTTTAGATAAAAGGTTTGAAAAATATTGGTGGCTAAATAGTTATGGGGCTATTTCAGCCAACTTTGGTGGGCTACGATATTAGAATTGTTAAGGGGAAATTGTTTGAGTTAGTTTGGACTTAAAAAAGGGGATTTTTACATATACATCCCATATAGCAAACCTTATAACTATCCATGTTTAAGGTTTGTGTTTATTACATTTAAGTATACCACCTTTCAATTTATGTACCAAAATTATATTTAAGGTTAATGATCAACTCATTAATTATTTGCTTGATTTGTGGAACAAAATCTTTTCAAACTATTAATTAGAGGCTTGATTTGTGGAACAAAATCTTTTCATATTTATTTTTTTTACAGGTTCTCAAGCCATTTTTCCTCCTCAGTTTGAGTAGAAATAATCCAACCTCTTCGTTTTTAAATTTGACTACTTAAATTTTCAGCTCCTCTTTAAGCCCTCTCCTGAGAAATTGATACTTAGAGTACTACACTTCTATTATTTTCACCATGTAGCTCTTCTCTTTTAATTCATCATTTAACGTTATGGTGTCAACTAACTGTTGTTAATGATATGTATCTAATCTAATTATTCCAAATTGTTAGGGGCTTTATTTGTGGAACAAAATATTTCCATATTTTCTTTCCCCACTTTTTTCTCTTTCTTCCAACAGATTTTTGACCTTATTAATTACCTTATTAATTATCAAGCTTGCTAATTCTTATTAGGCGATATCAAAATTTCTCCTTCTTTTCTTCGTTTGCTTTGTGGCAGGTTGGAAGTGAGAGGGAGGAGAACTGGCTCTAATTTGTGTAAAAACATTAGAACTTTTTAATTTTTTATACTTTTGAATTAAAAGAAGTGATTTTCTGTTGTTTTTTTGTGTGTTAAATTAATGAATTTAAACGAAGCTATATGGACATTGAAAATTCATATAATTATTCCAAATTGTTAGGATTTGAGGTTTAATTGTTATTATTATTAGTATTTATAGTGTGTAGGTAGAACTTATCCCTCAACTACAAAGATACATTTCAATTGAATATTATTTTCATGAATTAAGTGGATTAATAGTTGAGGAGCTTTAACAGTAAATGTTTTGGATATTTACTACCAATCTTCTGTATAGAATTTAACTCTATTGATAATGATAACATTTTTAAAGGTAACTACAATTACCTACAATACAAAGTTCATATAACTACAAATATTGTAATTAATTGCTTAGATTTCATGGAAATTAACTACAATATTTTTTCTTTATCTACAACATTTTGTCTTTACCTATTATTCGATAACACATTTCGAAATCACTTACAGTACATTATAACTACAATAAGCAAACAGCTTACATTACTCAAGTATATTAGTAAACTTCTTTATTATCGTCAAAACGTATTACAGTTACACATCAAATTCCGATAATCTGGAATAACTAAAATATGTTGTGAAGCTCTCACCTACAATTCAAGATCAAAAAGAAAATAATAAGGTGTCAATAAGTTAACTATGTTAGCAACAATCAGTTAACTACAAATCAGCTACAAACAAACGGCATATAAACGTTAACTACTATTAACTACAATTATCTATATTTTTAAAACTCTCTGGAAATACTTCATAACTACATTTAACTACGTTTAACTTCAATTATCTACATTTTAAAACTCTCTGGAAATACTTCATAACTACATTTAACTACAATTATCTACATTTTTAAAACTCTCCGGAAATACTTCATAACTACATTTAACTACATTTAACTACATTTAACTACAATTATCTACATTTTTAAAACTCTCTGGAAATACTTCATAAAACATTAACTACATTTAACTACAATTGCCTACATTTTTAAAACTCTCTGGAAACAACTTCAACATCTACTACTTTTTTGTTTTTTTTTTCTGCACCAAACAAGAATATATTAAACTACGATCTATGTTGAAAAAAAATGTTGACAACAAAATTTTCTATTCATCTACAAAATTTCTAGAAATAAACTACAAAATCAGTTTAGTATTGTATAAAGCTGTATTGTTTTTAAGGGTATCTACAAAATTACTAATACTACAATTAAACAACAATCTATGTTGAAAAAAAATATTGACTACAAAATTTTCTCTTGACCTACAAAATTTCTTCAAAAAAAATGCAAATAAACTACAAATCAGTTTAAGTATTGTATAAAGTTATATTATTTTTAAGAGTATCTATAAAATATTATATTTTTATATTATAATTAAACAATAATTTATATTAAAAAAATATTGACTACAAAAGATTTCTTATGTGATATAGAAATGTAAAAATACCCCCAAAAGATAGGGTTTCCAGATCGATAATAGAGCTACTAATGTGCATAAACAAAAACAAGAAAAGATGAAGAAACAAGAAAAGATGAAGAAACAGAAAGAAGAGAAGAAGGATTTCTGTGCACAAGGATTGAGGCGTAACTGTTTTGGACGAAAAATATACCAAGATAATACAAAAAATGCAATAATATCTTGCGGTTGAGAATAGCCTAAGAATTATGAGGATACATCAATGTGGGATTAATTAGAAGTTATTAAGATATGTGTTATTTTAGGCTACACTTTATTAAGAATTTATTTTCTACCTTAATTATCTGTGTTATTTTTGGATGGGAAATCAGCAAATATTCCGTTTGGAATATATTATGTAACAAAAACATGGGATATGAGGGTAATAACCAAACAAGGCACAATAATGGTAATAAGGTTTGCTATATTAGATGTTTAGGTAAAAATCCCTAAAAAAAATTGATTAATTGGGCTTGAGCTACTATTTAAATGTCATAGTAATAAAGCAACTAGGAGTGATACTGAATAAAAAATTACATAAATAAGAGGCAAGAAGTACAAAAAAAAAAAACAAATATTATTTTATATAAATATTTGAACAAGCTACAAAATAAACTGTAAATGCTTATATTTTTAAAGTAGCTAATAATAATAATAATAGCAAGAACACCAATGATGGTATTAATAATATTTATACTAAAAACCCAATAATAACAATTGTAACTTAAAAAAACAATTGTAGTACTTGTAATGATACGTAAAGAATGCTACAAAAAAAATTATTATGACTCTTAGATGAAATAGTAGCTCATTAGGATAATATGGAGTAAGGATGGACAAAATTGGGTGTCAATAATCCCCATACAATTTTTGATCAACTGATGAATCAGGTTTATCAACATCTATTTTAGTGATAGTTGCAATAGGTGTATCTATTTCTTTAGAGTCCTCCATTTTAAACTTTTTGATTAGCTCTTTTGTATACTTCTGTTGATGGATCATGGTTCCATTTGGACTTTCTTTGATATGCAAGCCTAAGGAAAAGTTAAGTTCACCTATCATGCTCATTTCAACCTCACTCCCTATTTGTTTTGCAAAGTTCTTACCCAACCTATTAGTAGTGGCCCCAAATATTATGTCATCAACATATATTTGCACAACAAGGAGGTCTTTACCTTTTTCCTTTAAGAACAAAGTACTATCAATTTTACCTCTTTTGTAACCATGCTCCAGTAGGAATTTTGATAGTCGTTCATACCAAGCTCTTGGGGCCTGCTTGGCCCATCTAGAGCTTTGTCTAGCTTGTACATATGCTCGGGCCATTCCTTGCTTTCAAATGCTAGAGGTTGTTTTACAAACACTTCTTCCTTTAGGTAGCCATTAAGGAAGGCACTTTTAACATCCATCTAGTGGAGAGTGAATTCCGTGTGTGCTAGAAAGGCTAGGAGGAGTGTGATTTCCTCTAGTCTTGCAACTGGAGCAAAGGTATCATCATAGTCAATGTCTTCCTCTTGGTTGTAGCCTTGAACCACCAGCCTTGCCTTGTTGCTTGTCACTGTACCATCTTCATCAAGTTTATTCGTGAAGACCTATTTTGTGCCAATAATTGATCTGTCCTTGGATCTTGGAACTAGATGTCATATTGATGTTTTTCGAATAGGTTGAGTTCATCCTGTATAGCATTGACCCAATCTGCATCCTGCAAAGCCTCAGTAATATGTTTAGGTTCAATAAAAGAGAGAAACGCATCAAATGCACACAGATTTTTTAGTTGTGATCTAGTTTTAACTCCAGATGTTGGATCAATAATGATATTCTTAATGGGATGAGAACTTTGATACTTGTGGGATTTCACCACCAACTGGTTCCTACTAGATGATTCTCCTTTATATTGTTGCTGAGGAACAAGTTCATGAATAGGTTCTTGTATAGAGTTTGTTTCAATTTCTCCCTAATTAGTTCCCCTTGTCAGGTTGCCCTGAGTGGAAGAACATGTTCCATCGCATGTCCCTTCTTTTGATGTGACTTTGACTTGTGCTGTAGATTCAGTTAATTCTTTTACCAGTCCTTTGGCTTCACTTCATATTCCTGTCTCTCAGAAAAAATGTTAGTTTTATCAAATACAACTTGTACAATTTCTTCTACACAAATAGTTTTTTTACTGAATACTTTATATGCTTTTCTATGCGAAGAATATCCCAAGAATACTCCATCATCACTTCTGGGATCAAACTTACCTAGGGAGTCTTTTTCATTATTGTGCACATAGCACTTGCAACCAAATGCCTAAGATGGGATATGATTGGTTTTCTCCCTTTAAGTAACTCATAGGGAGTTTTCTCAATAAGAGGTCTAGTCATGAATCTATTGATTATGTAGTATGTAGTCTTTACAGTCTCTGCAAGAAGTTGTGAGGTAATTTACTAGAAAGAAGCATGGTCCTTGCCATATCCTCAAGGACCATGTTCTTTCTTTCAACTGCTCCATTTTATTGTGGAGTCCTAGGGGAAGAGAAGTTATGATCTATACTATTTTCATCGCAATATTCAGCAAATTTTGCATTTTTAAATTCAGTTCCATGACCGTACCTAATGGATGCAAGTTTATTTCCTAATTGTTTCTGAGTTCTTCTAACAAAAGTAGTAAATATTTCATCTTTAAATGTCAGAAATAGTATTCAGGTAAATCTAGAATAATCATCAACAAGTACCATCACATATATCTTTCCACCTCTGCTCGTGGTTATCATTGGACCACAAAGATCCATATGAACCAGTTCCAACGTCTTGGATGTACTTACCATTTTCTTGGATTTGAAGGATGACCTTACCTACTTCCCCCTTGCACATGCCTCACAAACTTTGTCTTCCTTGAACTTGATATTAGGTAACCCTATCACCAAGTACTTGGAGACTAATTTGGTTAGCTAATTTAGACTGGCATGGCCAAGTCTTTTGTACTACAGAAGGGGATCATTAACTAACACACTTAAGTAAGTGAGTTCATTTTCTGAAAGAGTTGACAAATCTATAATATAAATATTATTAACTCTTTTCCCTACAAAATAATCTTGTCAGTGGTAAGGTTAATCACAATCATATGGTAGAGGTGAAAGCTACAAGGTTACCTCTGTCACACAGTTGTGACACACTTATTAGGCTATATTTCAATCCATCTATCAAGTAGGTATTTTCAATGGAATGAGAGTCTGTCTTACCTACCTTTCCAACCCCAATGATCTCACCTTTCTTTCCATTAACAATGGAGGCATTACCTCCTTTTAAGTCCTCAAGTGAAAGGAACTAATGCTTGTTCCAAGTCATATGTTTTGAGCAACCACTATCCATATACTATATTTGGCTCCTCCCTTTCACTTGGACCTGCAAAGAGAAATTAGGGATTAGTCTTAGGAATCCAAACTAGTTTGGGTCCTTTTCCATGGGCAAAAGGAAGAATGAGATTCTTTATTGCCCAACCAGGCAGCTTGTGTTTCTCTTGAACAAAAGCTTTGTTCTTTTGACTGGCCTTTTCTTTTGCATTGCATTCATTTTTATAATGGCCAGTCTTGCCACAATGTGTGTAGATTTTATTTTCAGTAAGTGTGAGGTACTTTTTTTTTGGATCCCATTTTGGCGCTTGGGTCCCACAACCAAGTCCTCTTTTGTTGCTATTATGGTGCTATTGCAACCAAGAAAGTGCACCAGAAGCCTTGTTCCACTTGCAAGTTTTGTCTAGTTCATGTTTCACTTTTCCTAGATCTTCTTTTAGGACTTTGATCAATTCATATTTCTTATATAGATCATCTTTCAAATTTTCTAAATTTTCTTCTAGAGTGAGATATGAGTGATCAACCTTCATTTTTCCTCTACCTAATTTCAGTTTTAAATTCTCAGATCTAAGTTTTAGGACACTATTATCGAGTTTAAGAACCTGATTCTTCAACTCAGTATTTTTGTTATCACTCTCATCAGCCCTAGACTCTAGACTCTTGCATTTTGCTTTCAATATCACACAGTCCCTAGACAGAACTTCCTTCTCATTGTTAACTATATTTGACTCATCAATAAAGTCTAATAATAGCTCAGCCAACCTTTCTTTAGACAAAAAATTATTTTTGTCTTTGAGATGCAGAATACTTACCTCTTGCTCATCATCTGATTCTCAAATGGCCATAAGATCTTTCTCTTCTTCAGTATTATCTTCTGAGTTTTCATCAAAGGTTTCACCCCAAGCAGCAACCATAACCTTGGTTGAACCTTTGTTTCTTTTTTGTTGAACATGTTCCTTCTTCCTGTTTCTTCATTCAGCCCTTTCTTTCTTCCACTCAATTTCCCATTGAGGGCAATTCTTGATCATGTGATATGTCTTACCACACTTATAGCAACCGTCAATTGTATGTTTCTCAGGAGATCTCGACTTATTGAAGTTTGTACCTTTTGATGAACCCTTTCCTCTCATAATGTACTTTTTGAAATCTCTAATGATCATGGCCATTTCATCATCTTATAGATCTGAACCTTCTGCAATTTGAGAGCTAGGCTTCACTCCTTCTTAGGTGTATCCATCTTCCTAGTTTTCCTTCTTAATTCATAAGTAGTAAGATTTCCATTCAGTTCATCCAGTCTGAGAGTAGCCATATTCTTGGATTCTTGAATAGCAATCATTTTTCTTTCCCAAGCAACTGGGAGAACTCTTATCAAGATTTTCTCAACCTTGTTTTCTTCAAGAATAATCCTTCCAAGAGACTTAAGCTCATTTGTCAATGTAGTGAACCTAGTATACATCTCTTGGATAGTTTCTCCATGTTTCATAGTAAAATTCTTATATTGAGAATACAACAGTGTTCCTATGGATGTTTTCACTTGAGGTGTTCCTTCATAAGCCACGTGCAAAGTGTCCCATATCTCCTTGGCACTAGTACCGCTCTGGATCCTACTGTACTCATTTGAACCCAGTCCACATGTAAGTCATTTCCTGGCCTTAGCAATTTTCTCCCACTTTTTCAGGTCTTCAGCAGTGCAGTCAGCCCTTGTCTTTGGCACATCCACTCCTTCCTCATTTTTCATTGTTGTTGCCAAAGGACCATCAATGACTATGTCCTAGAGCTCATTGTCTTCTCCTATGATGTGATCCTTCATCATGTTCTTCTACCAAGAGTAATACTGTTTATTGAACAGTGGAGGCCTGGCAGTGGATTGCCCTTCCTAGTTCCAAGGTAGTGCACTCATGTTGATCTTTTCCTAAGGTGTTATCCTTTTCAAGGATAACCTGCTCTGATACCAATTGATGTTCCAAACGTCAATATCATACAAGAGGGGGTGATTTTTGTGGTACCCAATTTTTGATCTAGAAGAACCTAGTTCTTCTAGGTGTTCTAACTACTACTTTTGCGGAATTAAAAGTACTGAAAATAAAGAACACAGAGATTTTTATGTGGAAAACACCTGGCTCAAAAGGTGAAAGAACCAGGACCTACTACTCAGTAGGATTTTCTCAAACGTCCACTAAAACCAATGAGCCAAAACAGCATTTACAAAACTCTTGTAAACCTAAGGATTAACTCCAATCCCAGTGTGGCACACATCCTTAACTGTTGCGACACCTTCAAATTAACTCTAACTTGAATACTCAAAGTTCCTAATACAATTGCTTCTATGAAAGCTGGAAAGGTGCAATTTTAAACCACCTACTATAATTGAATTAGAATAACAATAAATACAATGGAACTTGTTGTTTTATCTTGTTCAAGTAGCTTCAGGAGTGCACACTTAAATCTCACATAAATTGCTTGAAAAAATTCCTTGCTTATTTGCTCTCAATTTAGTTTAACTTCTGCGTATGTGCAATCATGTATAAGAGAACAATCACAGTAACTTAATGAGTTAGTAATCAGAGTTTGATTGAGACTAAATTATTTATCCTTTATCGAACTTGAGTCATAGAGCAATAAAAACTCCAATCCTTATCCTTGATCTGGATTAAGTTCTCTTCTCATAAGGAGACTTCATCTCCTCATCCTCTGTGCAACCTGTTCGATCAGTTTAGAAGATATTGATGCTTGATCCTTGAGACTTATCTTCTTCACGTGCATCTCACATGTATAACCACTGTGTTTTAAATGTTGGACCTGGTCTATGACTTAGTTGATTTGTCAATCTTCAAAATTTCATCTGAACTTGGGCCAACAGTACAAAGTCTGTTGCATCTTTCTCCATGTCGATCAAGTAGTAACCATCCCCGATTATCTTCAAAACCAAAGACTTTGCCCCCGAATGGTTTCCGTAGGTGCTTTGATAGACTTCTCTTAAGAGGTATTCTGTGTCACCCGGTCCAAAATATAAGGCAAGTAGGCCACCGAACATTCTTCTGTATAAAGTATCTTTTGACAAGCTAAACATGGTTGCCTTCATGCGTAGAGCTTTCGGTTCTTTATGTTCCGAGGGCAACTTCCTAGTTTTAGGTAGCCAATATACTTATTTTTCCAGTCCCAAGTCAAACTTGATGAGTTTATTTCAGCATCGCCTTCTTCCACCACTGACTTCATGAGTTTAACGATCATCTCAAATTTGAATTCATTGTCATCAGTCGACGACCCTAAGTTATCCAGAGCATCGGCTGTGCTATTTCGATCTCAGGGTACGTTCTGTAAGGTCCTTTCCTTGAATTGATGTACTGTTACTTGTAATTTTTCCAAGTAATTTGACATGCGTTCTTCTTACTTCGAACATCCCATTGACTTGACACAAATAGGGAGTAACACTTAGCCTTGACCACTTCGTCCCCCCACACTTTTAGCTAGTTCGAGACCATCAATCACGGGCTCATACTTGGCCTTATTATTAGTTAATTTTGCAGTTCTAATGGATTGCCTAACTACGGTACCAGTAGGCGGCTTTAGCATGATGTCGAGTCAGGACACCTTTGCGTTCAAGGCACCATCCGTAAAGATGGTCCAGATTCCCCAAGAAGTCCACAAGGTTAGCAACAATTCTTTTGCGACTTAAGGTATTAAGTCTGGCGTGAAGTCGGCCATGAAGTCTATGAAAATGTGAGATTTGATGGCATTCAGGGGTTGGTATTTGAGATCATACATGATAATTTTTACAACCCATTTGGCCAATCAGCCTGAGAGCTCGGGTTGGTGCATCATGTTTCTTAGTGGGTATAAAGTTACGACGCATATGGGATGGCATTGAAAGTATCGATTCAACTTTCTGGAGGGATTATCAAAGCAAGAAGCAATTTTTCTAGGTGAGGGTGCCTTGTTTCAACCTCACGTAGAGTTTTACTAACATAATAGATGGAAAATTGCATACCTTCTTCTTTCCAAAAAAAGACTCTGTCTATCTCTATCTCAGATACTGCTAAGTACAAGTATAGTTGTTCGTATGCCTTCAGAGTATAGAGCAAGGGTGGGATCAAAAGATAACGTTTGAGTTCTTCCAAAGCTTGTTGGCATCCTGGGTCCATGAAAAGTTATTATTTTCATTCAAAAACGCGAATAACTGATAGTTCTTATCGGAGGATCTCGATATGCATCGACCCAGAGCGACAATGCGTTTGGTTAGCCTTTAAATGGCCTTGACACTATCCACCATAGTAATATCTTCTTTAGCTTTGATCTTGTCGCGGTTGATCTCGATCCCTTGATTGGACACCATGAATCGAAGGAACTTCTTGGACCCGACTCCGAATGCATATTTTTTTGGTTTCAACTTCATATTGTATTTCTTCAGTACATCGAAGGTTTCCTGCTAATGTTTCAAATGGTCCTCTGCTGACATGTTGTCAATGTAAAATTCCATTGATTTTCCTATTTGTTCTTCGAACATCCGGTTTACTAGGAGTTGATAAGTGGCAACGGTATTTTTTATCCCAAACGGCATAACATTATAATATTATCTGGCGAACTTAGTGATAAAGGAAGTTTTTCCTTGATCGCCAGGGTATATCCAGATTTGGTTTTACCCCGAATAGGGGTCGAGAAAGCTAAGTATCTCATGCCTGGCCGTTGCATCGATCATGCAATTGATCATAGGCAAAGGAAAATAATCCTAGGGGCATGCCCTGTTCAAGTCTTTGTAATATACACACATTCTTAATTTATTCCCCTTTTTATGCACTACTACTATGTTAGCCAACCAGTTTAGGTACTTAACTTGCCATAATCACATCATCTCTTGCTTTTTGCTTCTCCGATTTGGTTGAGGCTGGTGTCGATTATTGCTATTTAGTTTCTTCCTTCCTAATCGGCTTCAGGTGCCTCGATGTCAAGAGTGTAGATATCGGGAGCACCTCATTGACTGCGAATTTGTCATTTACAGCCAGCTATTTCCCATAAACTATCTTGGTTCCTCTCGATGTGGGGAACTTTAATGCTTGGTGTAGTGTCGAGGGTACTACTCTCATGTTGTTAATTTGTGGCCTTTCAAATAGAGCGTTATACTTCATATCTCCTTCAATCACATAGAAATTTTCTTCCTGAAAGGTCCTGGTCATGTTCACCAGTAGGGATATCTCCTCTTTAGCAATTTTACATGTCATGTTGAATCCATTTAAAACCCATAATCCATGCACTATTTGGTCTAGTACACCCAGCTATTCCACGACCCTTGATCTGATGATATTGCCCGAGATACCTAGATCAATTAATACATGCTTAACTTAACATTAAATTATGAGTACGGATATTACCAATGCATCATTAAGTTGTTGCATGATACCTTCAGCATCCTCATCATTGAAAGGTACAGCCCTTTTCGGTATCCAATCTCGAGTTCGTTTCTTCCATGTAATGGACACCTTAGTGCATCGTAGAATCGGCCTCTAGGGTACGTCGACTCCACCAATGATCATGTTTATGACGTCTTGAGGTTCCTCTTGCTCGACCTACTCTTTGGAGTCCCTATTCGTGAAGTTATTTTTTGCTCGATCACTTTGAAATTCCCGGAGGTGTCAGTTACTGAATAATCGGTCCACTTCTTCCCTTAATTGGCAGTAGTCTTCGGTCCTTTTGGCCGTGAGTTCCATGATACTTACACCTCGGGCTAAGTTCCCTTTGGGAAGGATCATATTGCAATGGACTAGGCCATTTGGTATCTTTAATATGTCTAATGGAATATAAGATGATGGCAACATCGACACGAAAATTCTATTCTGATTATCTCGATGCCTCCCTAGCCATGAGTGGCTTGTCAAAACTGTATTTAGTTATGCGCCCACGATTATTGCGGTCTCGATCGCTCCTATTTTCGCTCCTCGCAGGGTTTTGTCCGGAATGATTAATCCTTTGATCTTTGGTATATGGTTGATACCGATACTTTTTGGTCTTGGTTCATGATCAATGGCGATTTTTTTATCTCTCACTAGTTCTTATAGGATGCAGGAATCCGGAAGGGCCCCGAGCTGATCATCTTCGACTCTGATTTTTTATTGGTGCATGTTATGGACGTCGGTGCAAGTAACCGCTGGGATCATATTTTGTTTCAATTGTTGCGAAGCTAGTGAGCTTTGAGGGTTAAGCTTGGGTAAATGCCTGAATGGCTGAATCATCCGTGGCCGGAGGTAGATCCATTCATTCCATTTCAAACCTCAATAGGAATTCCCTAACCATATTGTTATCCCTTTACTTTAATTTGAAAAGGTTAGACTTTCTGGTCTCGAACTTGATGGCTCCAACGTGCGCCTTTACAAAGGAATCTGCAAGCATAGCAAACAAATCAATTGAATTAGGGAGTAAATTTTGATATAATATCATAGCTCATCTTGACAAGTGTTTACCTCGAAAATGCTAATTACAATTAGATTTGATTTTTTGGTTCTAAAAATATGTGATTTATTTTTGTGCTAGTTGCTAGGCAGTAGATTCTAAGTGTGAGACGAGAAAATAAGATAAGATCTTGAAAATAGTATGTTATGCAAACCGAGTGGCCGAAAGTCGGGGTCTCAAGCTAGCCTATGCTGGGCCTCGAGGTCGAGCATACGAGCTTGACTAGGGGTGATCGATGAAAGACTAACAATCCTAAAAGCTTCAATGAGGGTTTTTTATGATCAATGATGAGTACTAAATGACGAATAATCAATTAAACACAACAAATGTAAGCAATAAATTAAAGGAAAGACAATAGAGAGTGTTTAAGTTAGAGAACAGAGAATGTTCTTGTTCTTGTATTGAATATCATGTGTGCAAAAAACAACAAGGGTCCTCTTTATATAGGAAACAGAATCCCAACATAGTACATATGCATTTATTAAAAAGATATGCGGTCAGTACATCCATTTAATGACACGATACAAGCTTGTACTATTCTTATAGACTTGGTCCGCTCTAACCACTCGCCTTGGGAATCTTCCACTCATTTATCATAGCTACTGATTTGTACTACCCCGAGGTTGAGCTGTACCTCGAGCCTTCTGGTTCATCAAACCTCAAGTTGTGTCTCGAGCCTTCTGGCAATGCGTTATGGAATGCCGTATATAGATATGCCCGTGTTTTCTAGAGTGAAATGATAAATAACAGTCTTGAATTCTTGCTTCTTTGATATTCCCATTATGACATTAGCCTATTAGAGCATTAAATGCCATGACTCAAAGGTTGCATAGAGATTGATGTCAACACAACTATCGAGAAGCCCACGAACAGTCAGCTGATCGACCTTTCCGCTCCTCAAACATCACCCAAATGGCTTCTATAAATACTTTAATTTGTTTTTCCATTCATAATTTTACCACATCAAGTTTGTCGGGCTAAGTTTACCATCTTCTGCATTCATCTCATTTCTATGCTTGCCTCTTCATCCTCTTTCTTAGAAACCTTTTATATCACCATGAATGGAACTTCTAGAACGGTACCTCAGAAAGATTCCACCGCTTCTTCATCACGCACGTACAGGGGCAAACCAAAAGTACCCCCAAATATCGAGCAATGTATCCCTGGCGAGTTTGATACGATCTCCGATTTTCCATCAAAAATCCCCCTTCTACATCGGGCTGATGCAAGCCCGTGTCTCGGTATATCAGCATAATGACCGACATGAAAAAGGTAAAGGAAGATTGCCGATGGGGGGAGATAGTGCAAGTAGAGATCCCCAAACCTGCGGAAAGCGTACTAGACCAAAAAGATGGCCTCCTTAGCGTATATACATACACATTCACTCTAGGTGATGTAGATCCTTCTTCCCTCATGATAAATCCAGTTATTCTTGATTTTTGTTGCGAGTACCGAGTGACACCCGATCAAACTATCCTTGTTTTGAAGAATGTTTTTAAAAGATCTGATATTTCTCCAATCGGGTCAAGGGAATGACCTTCACCCTCAATCACTTGGTCTGATTATACAGCCCCCATCTCGTTCGAGGTTTGATCAAGCTTCATCATATATCCGTGAAAACGTTTTTTCGAGCATCAATAAGGATAAGGATCGGTGGTGGATGAGCCGGTTTTTCAGAGTGAGGACATCGGACATCATCCCGGCTGATACGATGCATTACTGGAGGAATGCAATATGTAGCTTAAGTGTCCCTATTTCATATTCGTTTTATTGACCCTTCTTTCCACTTATGAAATGATCTTCTTTTGACTATGCAGCCATCGTTTGGTACCCTACCACGGTTTATAACCTTTGAGGATGGATCAAACAACTTGAATCTGCATTTTCTTACAGTGGGCAAGCTTGGCGAGATTTGGCCAAGATGCGGTGGCAGGCTAAGAACCATAGTAAGCACTTCTTACTAATGTGGCCAAGTTTCTTATGAGTATTTTTTGTGCCAGTAAGTTTGAAACGTCATGCTTGTGTAGGCCACCGGGAAGGTGTATCGATGAGGCTGGTTCCTCCTAGTAAATAAGGGACCTCGAAACCCAGCAATGGTAAGAAAAGGAAGAAGGGGGCATAGGCCGAGTCTCCCAAACCAAAAAAACCCAAAGTTCTTAGGCCTCTAAATAATGCCATGGTGTCGACTTCGGCTACTGTGGCAAGTCCTCATACTGAAGATGAAGGTGATGATGATGATGATCGCCCATTGGAAAAAAGGGCAAGATGAGTTGGGGATGCTCCACAGGCTTTTGAGCACGAGGTCGTCGAGCCGAGGATGGTCGATAGGGACCTAAAACGTGCTAAGGAGACCCTTGAGGAGATTTTGGGTACAGTCCTCAAGCTTCAAGTTAGACATGGCATAGTCTGTATAGCTGAAACCTTGGATGGCGATTCCAAAGGGCCTGAACACGAAGTGTCTCAGGGTCGAGAAGAGATCCTTATAGAAATTGATGCCTTGGGTGGCTTTAACTAGGCTCTTCGTTTTTACTGGGGCAGATTAGGGATGCCCAGGATACGGGTACCGCTGGTGTGGGGGCTTCTCATAGAGAGGAAGATATGCTCGAGAACTACTATCGTGCCCCCTTTTCCCCCTTTTTGACGGGGAAGTCCTGATTTCGACATTCACGGGGTGAAATGACTTATTCCCTTTTGGGAATTGGGTATTTGAAGATTCACCACCTAATGGATTACGGTGCGTTAAGGCACCTAGAGTAATTAACACTTAGGTTGGTATGCATTATCAAAGATTAGGGTAAGGGCTCGAAGTAACCTCGATGAGAAGGTGTTAGGCCCACCTCTTGGTCCATCACTGTGGGTCCTGGCTGAACTTATAATCACAAAACAATCCATTACAAGTAAACAATTGAATCAAATAGGTTGCAAATAAAGCACATTGGATGACTCAAGTAATAAGATAAAGATTTGGACAAGTTGTAAAACAAAGATTTAAATTAAAAAGGGAATTTTAGTAAAGGAGGGGTCCTAGGTTAGTTATCCTATAGGATCACCCCACACAATATCCGGTAAACACTCATCGATGAGGGGCTACATGTGACATTAACACGCAGTCATCATATCCCATATCTACCCTTCATATCCCCTTAGTGGTCATGAAAAGCGAGTGTTTGGTCAGTAGCGATTTCTATTGCGTGCTACTACCCATCTCTTCTTAGAACCACATATAGTCATCATATCCCATATCTACCCTTCATATCCCCTTAGAGACAGTTTCAGAGATGCAGTTTTGAAAACGCCCTAAAGGCTTGCCTATACACAAAGTACTAATTAGCACATTTGTAAAGAAACAGAGTATGTCTTTGAAACAGATTTCTGTAATACTTATAGGAAAGATACCTAACGATAGGTTGAGACAGTTTAAGGAACTTGTTTTAGGAAATACAAACCACTTAGTTAAACCAGCTAGGAGTGATCTAAGTGTGCACTAAGTTTAATTATTTAGACTAGCTTAGATTACCAAGTAGTAATTCGAGTATGATTTCCTATTTGCATGATATCTACGTTTAATAATGATTTTAACAATCTGCAGACATGGGAACATACATAACACGTGTTGTAACAGAATTTGAATTAAGTCATATATGCATGATATCAATCAATTAATATGATTTTAAGACATTGAAGGCATGATTATTTGTAACCTATAGGCACGGGTTCTAAAAATGTAAAGCCGTATTAGCATGTTTTCTACTTAATAAAGCAATCAGATTAAGTGTAAAGTCCTATGAATATAATATCTACCCATATTATCCCCACAAACATGCATCTACCCATCCCTTTCACTAAATACCCCAATATTTGTTTACAAGTTATTACAGACCAATGAATGAATTATATAAGTAAATAAGAAAATAAGAAGATATTCTATAGGGAGCCTTTAATTAGTTTAAGATTTCCCAAAGCCTCCAATGGCCTCAAATGACTCAATTCCATAGACAAAATAAGAGTCTAGGTGCATCAAAGTTCCTTAAGGATCCCGGACAGTGCTTACACCTAGACTTAGTAACCAAAGATTGAACAAGGGCAGTATGGAATGGCTAGCCTTAGTATGCCAAAGTTCAGAGGGCTGTCAAGAGGATCCCAAGGCATTACACATACTAGAGGGGGTGGAACTCATTGACTAAGAGTAGAGTGAAAGCTAATGGACACAAGTTGAAAGGTTTTAGTGAAAACTGTATTAAAACAAAAGTTTGTTTGAAAGTAATTTAGTAAAGCAACAGAGACTGTTTGAAAAAAAAAAGATTGAAGCGATGAACATAAGTCCAAACACCTTAGGACAGGTTTATACATAGTCAATTCACAAAACCAAGTAAATTCAGTAGACACACACAGGGTCAAAAAGTTTGGGATACATAGAACACTTAAGTGCAAACACATAACCTTTGTTAGACATGCTCAGAAACAGCTGACCCTGGCATAGTCACAAACCAAACATGAAGAATACAACCACATAGAGGGGTGATATGGATTTGGGGATTCATGGAGCATATGATGGTAAGTACATAACAAGTAAAAGATAACTGGAAAGACATGCTCAGAAACACATATAAGGGTAAATATACTGATCTCAAGAAAGGGGAATACATAATAACATGCTAATAATGTAACCATCAACTACAAGTTCCAAACAAAACCACAAATGGAAGCAAACTAGAAACAAAATGAACTGAAGCAATAAGAAAACCATATTGTTGTTGGAGCTTTGAATTGAAACCAGAATATACAAGTAAAGAGGATAGTAAGCAGGCTGAAAAAATAAGAGAACACAATGGTTAGTCTTGGCTTGCAACCGGCTAACTTAAAGCAGTAGCAAGTAGTGCAAAAGAGAGGTAGAAAGGTTGTGTGTGAGAGATAGTTTTTTGAAAAAAGAGTTCATGTCATGTGCTAATGAAGTACTAAGGTATTTATAGTTTGAAAGCAGGTAGTAGAATAGGTAAGAATCAAATCCCATTAGTAATTAAGGAACTCAGGATTATTCAATCAGGAAATCAAGGTAAGTGCTCCCTTAAGTTAAGGGAATGAATTCAAACGGTAAGAACCAGTAGCAGTTAAGGCAAGAAATCAGCATATGACTAATAGGGAAAGAATCAAATTTAGTAAGTATAGGGTAAATAATTAGGGCTAAGTTCAGAAAACTCCAATTTAAAAAAATGGTTTAGTAAGAATCAAGTATCATAGCAAATCAATGATTTAAGCAGGCAAAGTAGAAATTTAGGGTTTTAAAGAAAATCTTTCAATCAAACCATAAAATAAAGAAATCATAATTTATTAAGAGGAAGTTATGATTCTATACTCAACATATAAATAGAGTAAGAACAAATAGACATAGCAAACATAGGAGGTCAACAATATCAACAAAAAGCGACAAGTTTTAAACAATCAAGATGAATAAAATCACGTGGAAGTGGTATAAGTTAGGCTAAGAACTCAGTAAAAATATTCGAAGCAAGGTAATCACAGAACTTAAAAAGAATCGAGTGGCCATGCTAACACACAAAACCAGACAGGCAAAGAAGATCTAGAAAAGTTAGGAATTTTAACATAGGCGAGTTGAAAAAATAGTAAAAACATAGAATTAGTCAAGATATGCAAATGATAGAAGTTTGAACATAAAAATCGATTTAAACAAAGTCTAGAAGAAATTCCGAAAAACCCTAACTTTTAAAAGAAAGTAAAAGTAACTTGAAATTAATGATTTTTGCAAGAGAATTTCTAGAACAGTGTAAAACATAAAAGGAATAGACTTGAATCGTTTAAAAAAATAGCACAGGGCTAGAAGGCGTAAACAAAAATTAGGGTTTCAGAAGAAACCTAAATAGAAACGGAAGAAACTGTTTAGAACTTTAAGGATCGTAACAAATATAATGTGATTTTTCTTAAATTCACACCAGAGCAATCATGAATAGCCAAAATAGCAAACCCTAGATATAATTCGATGTAGTCCAGGGCCCTTGAAGATCTCAGAGAAGATGTGCGAGGCAATGGAGGAGCCATTGGAGGCTTGGGGTTGAAGGGTGGTCACCGGAGAAGACCAGAGAAGGAGACAGTGGTTAAAGAGGAGCTAGGGTTAGGCTTAAAGAAGAGAGGAAAGGATCTTAGGGCGACAGATGTGGAGAAATTATTAGGGTTAGGGGGTCGTTTGGAATTAAAAAGGAAAGAACAAATGAGGGTCGTTGATCTTTTAGATCGACGACCAGAATCTGATGGTTTTGGGTCGGGTAAGAAGTGTTTGGGGCATGGGTCAGGTTATGTAATAGAAAATTAGGATGGGGTTGGGTTCAATTTAGGCAATAATTGAAAGCCAAATCTTGCTATAATTTAAGTACCCAATTTTTCCTATTTAGTTTATAAAAAGTAATAAACAATTTCTGGAAAGTAATTTTATGTACCAAAATAATTTAATATATATATTAGTCAATTTAAAAATGTAGGGACCAATTTAACGCCTATGAAATGTAATTATTCATAAAAATGACTAATATTGTAATTATATGTAATTTAGCTTGAAAAATAACAAACACAATTATAAAAATGTATAAAAAATATATGAACCATATGTTGGTGTAAGTATAGAAACTAAATGAAGAAATTATCATAAAAATAACTTTGTAAATAATTATTGGGTATTTTATGAATAAAATGGGAGGAAATATATCAATTTAAATTCCTAAAATTATGGAAAAACTGTAAAAACCTTGTGCATGCTTATATATGAATACATATGTAATTTCAAAGGTATTTATGCATATAAAAAAATATAAGAAAAAATTGAGTATCAACAACTACTTTTATCAGTATCAATGTGGACACAGACCTTGACGCCCTCGTCGCTCTTGAGGAGGTGAGAAGCTTCAACAGCAGGTAATATTCTCAACATACCATTTGTGCTTCAAGTTTTTTCCCTTCTCTTCTCAACTTTTCTGCTTTTGTTGTATGTCAAGAAGTTGTATGAACATGTCTTCTCTAAGCTCCAAGCTAAGCTTTTATATCGTGAAAAGGAATTTGAAAAGCGCACCTCGGAGCTAAATAAGTTGGAGGCTTCCTCCGCCCGAAAGTAAGACGAGTTTGATGAGCTTCGGGCAAGCCTGGAGGGGGTGCACCATGAAAGGACTAGCTTTATCTAGCAGATAACACGGCATTCATGTGCTCATCCTTTTATTCTTATGACTTGATGTTTATGATCTTGTTCCGCCTTTGCATATTTGGCGAAAGGATGCCTTGGTGGGGAAACTTTGGGAAGATGTTGAAGCCAAAGACATGGAGATCCTTAAGTTGAAGAGGCGGAATAATATCATGACTTCGGAGAGATCTTTTACTGGGATAGTTGGCCTCAACCCAGGATCTTCTTAGAACTACTCAGAAGGAGGTCACTACATTATCTGCAGCCAAGGTCGGGGCTGATGATGATGCGTCCTCATACAAGAGAGATGCCTCTACAGCAAAAGCTTGAGCCAGGGAGATATCCGAGAAGGCCGGGCTGATGTTGTCTCAGGCCATTACTTATGCTCGTCTCGAAGCTCAGAGTAAGTCCTTCGATGAAGCAAATGCCGAAGTTATAGATATAACTATTGAGATCAAAAAAGCCAAGACTTTGGAGGAAAGATCAGCACCTTTATCTACTTCGGGCGAGGACTCTGGAAGTGATCTAGATGGTAGCGAGGGTGAGGAATAGTCTCACGTCGTCCTTTATGCTTCTTATTTTCCTCATTTTGTGCATGGGCCCCTCAGCGATGTTTTGTAAAGATACAATTTGTAAAAATATTTTTGGGAGTACAAAAAGACACTTTTGTTTCAAGTCATTTATTTTTTAGTGCTTATGCAAAGCTAGTCTTTTGAATTATTTTGTTCGTCTATTTAGAGCACATACATTATATAATAAGGACCCTCAAGATTGGAGACCATACCGAGGCTAGGTCGATCCCCCTTTTAGAGCCTATTTTGTAGTATCAAAGGTCCTCAAGTTTGCGCACCATCTTGAGGCTATTGACGTCCACAACTCTTTAGAGCTTATATTCATTTTGACAGAGATCCTCAAGCTCGGCACCATCTCGAGGCTTAGATTGATATGGGAATCTTGACCCCTCGAATGTCGTATGACAGCGTCATTACTATTACATGTCCACGAAGTGATCAAGGTGGTCCCACCGGTACATTTCCTAAAAAGTGATAATGGTCTAGTCAGAATTAATTGGCCTTTAGCGTAGGCGAGCAGTTGCCACTTGCTCTATATATGAGCTTAATTTCCTCTTATTTGAGGACTTTTCTATTTTTATAGATATTTTACTCCTTGCATCAGTGTTTCCATCGTTTTAGTTAAAAGCATTCATTTAAGTTTTCACCTATTCTTCTTGTTTCACTGAAGCTATGGTTGCTATGCCCAAATTTTTCCACTAAAAAGAGGAGAGTTTCCCTCTGCTTCCCGCTCGATCGGTGGTACACTATCAGCATTCGGTGAGCTAACCTCGAGATGCTTTGTCTCGATGAGGGACTTTTCATTAGAGAGACCGCCCAATGTTTAGGGCCATCGGGAACATGCATCATGGTTTATCTCGTCAATAGGAGAGGAACACTGCAAGATGATTATGAGAGACTGCGGATGGGGAGAAAAGGTTGTACTGCAAGCACCTTCCATGGAAGAGAGCATCATGATCCATGTAGAGGGGTTTTTGAACTTATACACGTACCCCTTTACGTTGGGCCCTATTGAAAGGGTCATGCCCAAGTTTTGCAGAAGATATCGAGTTACCCTAGCACAGGTTCACCTGTCATTTTGCAGGATAGTGTTGATGATAAGGTATTTTGCAGATAAAGCCAAGCTCGAGTTTACCCTCGGCCATCTCATCAGATTGTACCGACCCTTGCATTACCAAGGTTTGATTACTCTACGACATCGATCCACCCGGCTCTTTATTGCCAATAATGAAGAAGTCGGTGACGAAGGTGGATGAGTTGATTTTTCCAAGTGCGGACTAACGATATTATCCTTGTAGGGTACCTGCTATTTCCCGAGAAATGGAACTTGACACATAAGTGGTACACTTGTGTTTTTGACATTTTATTCATGGTGGAGGCAGACTCCATAAAGATGTTTTCATTTCTTTCTCTACATCGATCCCGTGGTTTCCATATGAGGTCCCCAATCTGGCGGATTGTACTTGGAATCTGGCATCTTGCTCAACTTTCGATGAGCGTAAGTGGCAAGATCTGTCCAAAGGTAGATGGGAGGCCAAACACCACAGTAATGTTGTGTGGACTATTTTCTTTGAAAGGTACTTTCTTTTATGCATATTAACTCTATCACCGCAGGCATTGGACAATTTTCTGAGATAAGACCGTGCCCCCTGAAAGATGAGGGAGGATCATCGACTTTGGGGCCGAGGAATGATAATAAATAGAAGGAATCTTCGAATGATGAAGATGCTTATAGTGAGGCAAGACCTTTTTGGAGGCCCAAATGAGATGTATCGGTTGAGCTTGTAGCATCGGAGTCTTCTAGCCTTAGAAGAATGACTCAACCCTTGCTGCCATCTTCTTTTCCCATCGAAGTTACTTCGAGGGATACATGTGTTCTACCTTCGCCCCATCTCCTGCCAAAGTTGCCTTGAGGGATATAGGTTTTCTGGTGCTGTTTTCACCTCCTGTTGAAGGTACTTCGAGGGGTGTTCGAGACCATGGGCCACCTAAATCAAGAGGGGTCTCGAAAAATCATGTCCTCACCGAGACCGGTTCCACTGGGGTAGGCGAGACCGAGCCAGTAGATGCACGCTCAACCTTTGAGGAAGCTCAGCGACTTTGTTCTATGGTGAGCTTTGGTTGACTTTGTTGGTCTTTTGATTTTACATTTTTGTTTTCTCATTGAGCTTTAGACCTTTGACAAGCTCAAGTCTGAGCTACTCCGCTGTGAAGCTAGGTTGAGGAAAGCCTTGGATGGGGAAAAATCCCTCATGCTCCTTTATAATAAAAGGGGAAAAGAATTAAGGCACCTTCAGTACGAGGCGAATCAAAGTCTGAACTACGCAAGCCACCTCGAGAAATAGGCAACCTTTGCTCCTAGGGAATGCATGCATCTTCTTCTATCCTTAGATATTAATATTTTGATACTTCAATTGCACAGAAAGACTCAGATAGATGCCCATATTGCGGCCAAGAAGAATGCTTCGGCAAAGGTTTTTTCCCTCGAGGTACAACTCCAAAACGTCCATGAAAATATCTCATTCCAGAAGAGAAGGATTTCAAGTCTAGAGTCCAACCTTTAGGAGAACAAGGTCAAAGTTGTGGATGCTCGGGCTGAAGCGGAAGAGATTCGGGCTAAGGCTGACAAGAAAGTGGTCGTCTATTTAAAAGACTCTGCTGATGCTTGAGCTAAGTTGAGAGGGGCTTCCGATCGGGAGAGCAGAAGCAATGAATATGCCCAATACAAATTTCGGAAGGAAACCCTCGAAGAGATCCACGCTAGCGGATTTGATCTCTCGGAAGAGATAGAGCAGGCCAAGGTGGATGAACACGATACCAAGTTCCTTGTTTCTGATTATGAAGATGCTGAGGAAAGGGCCGACTGAGCCGTACTCCCCGAGGGGAAGTAGAATAGGCTTTTGATTTTGTGTGTATTCTTTGTCTTATATTTCGATGTTTGTCAATGATTAGCCAGATGAATTGTCCCTGAGGCTTGTTAGGCTGGCCCATAGGCTTTTACTATTTAGGTCGGTGTGACCTATAATCGGCCCTGAGGCTCTTTTATGCTGGCGATGACGGCTCTTACGCATCGGATCATACGACCCTTAATTTAATATGGAGACATTAGCTCTTACGCATTGGGTCGGTACGATCCTTCATTTACGTTGGCGACAGTGGCTCGTACACGTTGGGTCGGTACGACCTCTAATATAGGCTTTATTTTCCCTTGTTAAAGGCTTTTTGAAAGTATTTGTATTTTCCCGACGGTTCGAGAAGAACCTCGATTATAAGTCATTATGTAGCAACAAATGAGCACCTAAGGAGGTTTCAATCGATGGCTGAATTATTTTGAAGCCATTTGTTTAGAGCTGTTATGATAGAAGCTATTTTCATATGCCGAGGGTAGCTTGATTAACTAGTTCTTTTTGACGATTTTCGAAGTAATTTGTGACGACCCAAAGGGTCATCACTTATTTTATTAGTCATTTCGATCTTCATAGGCCTTGCAAACCTCATTTAGTTGCCTCGATTTGCGCACACAATCTGCGTGCTAAGCCGATAATATATATGTTGAAATATGTGAATTATATGAAACTTTTGAAGAATCTCTATATTAATATTGATAAAGTTGACTTTGGTCAATATTTTTGGTAAACAGACCCGAACCCGTGATTTGGAGGTCTCGAAAGATCTCTAAAAAAATATGGGACTTGGGCATATGCCCGGAATCGAATTCCGAGGTCCCAGGCCCGAGGAAAGAATTTTTTCCATGATATTATTTTCTGAAAATGTTTAAGGAAAATGAAAATAAAATTTGATCAAAAAATAATGGTATCGGGATCGTATTTTGGTTCTGACGCCCGGTACAAATAATATATTTGGTTATGCGCTTCCTGTAAAGTTTGGTTGAAAACGGACGTCGTTTGATGTATTTCGGCATTAAATTGAAAAACAATTTGGAAGTTTATGAGATTTGAAAGATTTTTTGGATTTAACGCTTAAATCATTGATTTTGATGTTATTTTGATGATTTGATCCCTCGAGCAAGTTCGTATGACGTTTTTGAGTCAGTGTACATGTTTGGTTTGGAGCTCTGAGGGCTCGGGTGTGTTTTAGATGTGGTTCAGGGTGTTTTGAACTTAGAAAATCTGGCAGATTTGCTGTAATTTTGGCACATACCTTTTCTTCTTCGCGAACGCGGCCATGCCTCGCGTTCGTGATGCCCATCCTGCCCTTCCTTATTCGGTTTCGCGGACGCCCTTCGCGTTTGCGATGCCCAGTGACCCCCCCTCCTCTTCGCGGACGTAGATTTGCTTCGCGTTCGCGTATAAGCTGCCCAGGACCCCTTCCCTTTTCCCTACGCATTCGTGTATAAGCTGGCCAGGACCCCTTCCCTTTTCCCTACGCGTTCGCGTACGCCATTTTGTGATATCCCCAGTTTTCCTCTACGCATTCGCGTGAGCACATCGCGAACGCGATGCCCAAAAAAGTCCATCCCTTTGCGGACGCGGCCTTATGTCACGAACACGATGAACAAAGTTCCCGCCAGTGAATTTAATGCTGAAAATAGAACAGAAACGGGATAAAAATCTCATTCCTTAAACTCTCTCTTCTCCACGTCTTCTTTGGGCGATTTTGGGGCGATTCTTTATCAAATTTCTTGGGTAAGTGATTCCTAACTTGTTTTCCATCATTTTTCTTCAACATCAATCAAATTCTTAGGCCTAAACATGTGAAAATAGGTAGAAAATAGAGAATTAGGTATAGTTAGGATTTTCAAATAATTTGTGATTTAGAACTCGTTTTAGGGTCAAACTTAAGAACAAATTATATATTTGAACTCGTGGATGAATGGGTTGTCGGAAATCGGTTCGAACCTCGTGGTTTAACCACGTGGGCCAGGGGTCGATTTTCACTATTCCGGGCAGAATGTTGTAAAATATATATATTTAGCCATTTGGATTATTTTGTTGAGTAGTATTGATGATATTAAATCAATAATGTATAGATACAATTGAATTGGAGCCAAATTCGAAAGGAAAGGTATTGCTTAAGGATTGAGTTTGTCGTAAACCTTCGAGGTAAGTGTTTGATCTATCCTAACTTGAGGGAATATGAGTTGAGTTTATTTTCTAATTGCTATGTGCAGAGTCCGACTTATAGGCATGGTGACAAGTATCTATACGTTGGGAGTCGAGCATGACCGTGAGTCCTAAATTGATTAAACTTTTAATAATCGTATGTGACTATATGAAAGAAAAGATTATTGGTTTCATACCGTTAATATTTATATTGTTGATATAAAAGACTATTGGTTTCATACCGGTAATACTTATATTGTTGATTTAAAGGATTATTGGTTTCATACCGGTAAAATTTATATTATATATATATATATATATATATATATATATATATATATATATATATATATATATATATATATATATATATATATATATATATATATATATATATATATATATATATATATATATATATATATATATATATATATATATATATATATATATATATTGTTGATTAATTATTATTGCTTTTTTGCCGCTAACAAATTGCATTGATTACGGTTATTGTCACTAGTTGTCGGTGACATATTGTGAACTGAGTTGATAATGAAATACGAGGAAGAGTGATTATGCACGATGGGTCTTTCCGTGCTATGTTTTGAGTGATTATGCACGATGGGTCTTTCCGTGCCTTGATATGAGAGTGTGCGAGTAAAAGCACGATGGGTGATGCCATACAATTTAATTGATTATTTGGTGAGAATGAGAGTAAAAGCACGATGGTTAGTGTCGTGCAGATTTTGATTTACCCGTTCTCCTTAATTGAAGTTCATTATTCTACACCTGTTATTATATTTTGTTGCTATCTCAGCGCATGTTTTCCCTTCCCAAATATTAAATGTTGTTTCCTGTGGTTTTGTTGTATATATGTTTTGAACAGTACAGGTTTATGTAAGTGTCTTGTCCTAGCCTTATCACTACTTCGCCGGGATATGCCGGACACTTACCAGCACATGTGGCCGGTTGTGTTGATTCTACACTCTGGGCTCTTTCTGCTCAAATACAGGTTTTGGACAGTATCAGCAGCGGTAGTGCGGGTGTTAGCTTTTGATCATCGAGACACCGAGGTAGCTTGCAGGAGTCCGCAAGACCCGGCGTCTCTTTATCTTTATTTTTAGTCTATATCTCATATATTCGAGACAAACAGTATTATACTTCTTTCCGACGATTATGTGTATTATTCTTAGAAGTTCGTGAGTATTGTGACACCAGTTCTTGGGTAATGTTGTATGTTGGGATTTCGGGATTGCATCCATTAAAAATTTTCTAAGTCTTTCGCTAAATTTGTTTATTCCGCTGAAATTTTGATCTGGTTGATAATAGATTTAGATAAGTATTTTTAAAAATGGAAATATAAATAAGGGTTGGCTTGCCTAGCTCCTATTAGTAGGCGCCATCACAACCCCCGATGGTGGGAAATTCGGGTCGTGACATAATTGAAGGCCTGTGATTGTATAGCGACGGTCGGGCATCCCCAGGTCACGTTAATTTTGATGGTACAACCTTGTTACCATAGTCATTGTATTTAGTTGTAGCCTTTTGGTCCCCAAGTGAAGTAGCTTCGGCATCTATATCAAGGGTACGCCTTTTTAGGGTTCTTACAAGTTTGAATATATAGCCTTAACTTTAAGATCGTTATTATGCCATTTGTAAGGTCTTATAAATTTGAACATGTATTACTTGAGGTCTTACAGATAGGTTTCTTGGTACATGTATACTTCTTGCCTTGCTTGAGGTCTTATATATAGGTTACTTGGTTCAAGTATAATTCATGCCTTGGTTGAGGTCTTATAGATAGGTTACTTGGTACAAGCACGGTTCATGCCTTGCTTGAGGTCTTACAGTTTTGATGTTGCCTTTTGGAGGTCTTATGAGCTCAAGGTTGCCCGCAGAGGGCCATATGGCCTCGAGTTTTTGACAATTCGATGGGTTACAGTCGGCGATAGCCCCCGAGACATCGAGCACTTTTTGGGCTCTGGAGCCGTTCTTTGTAAACTTTGGTGTTTCCTTGTTAAAGTCTTATGAGTTTGAACTTTTTCTACCCGGAGGTCTACCGCTTCTATTTTTTTATATCAGTCTCGAGTGTTCGGGGAATTTAAGGCCCTTGAGTCATTTCTTGTAAAGATAGAAGACTTCTTTAAAGTGCAATGCATTTTTGGTAGTAAAAGATACTCCTTTGATTAATTGGTACAAGTATACATGTTTTCGCCGTTAAAGGTTAAATTATTCTATGCGGACATGGTTCATTCAACCGTTTGGCCCGATACATTATTTTCCTATCGAGACCCTTTGTGGCTTCTTGAATTCGTTGAAAAGGTGATCTCCTTGGGGATGCCCCTTAGTATTCGAGGTTGATCGAAGAGAAGCCTTGAATACTTTTTGAGTTCTCCTTAGGTGGCATATAGATGTCGCCTCATTAAAAACCTTACCGGTAAAACCCTTCTTGGGATAAAATCTGATCGAAGGAAAATAGTGCAACGCATGATTTAAAAGCTAAGGTCTTCAAGGTGGAAGGCACTTCGATTCTTCTAACTGGGTGCCTGCACACAGGTTAGTGTAAGAAGTAAATAAAAAGGGAGGTGGTCATTCCTTAGTTGTGATGGTGTTTCGATCCTTGATATGCTTCTACTGCTTGCCTCGAGGATGTGGTACGGTCCATAGTTTGTTCACTCAGGTGCAGCCGAGGATGTCAATGTTGAAGGTGTCGATGTTGGTACCACATCGTGCACTACGAACATCTCTCCCGTGCATGTTGCTCCCCGTATACCATTTTTATTCTGTCCTTTGTTGGAAACTTCATCATTTGATTAAGGGTTGATGGTACTGCTCTCATGCAGTATATCTATGACCTTTCGAGCAAGGCATTGTATCTCATGTCTCCTTCGATGACATGAAACTTGACATTTGGGTTGTTCTGGCCACGTTGACTAGGAGGGTGATTTCCCTTTATGTTATCTCGCTCGCCATGTAGAATCCGTTAAGGACTCAAAAGGCGAGCACGAACTGGTCGAGCAGTCCGAGCTACTCTAACACCCTCGGCATGATAATGTTAGCCGAGCTACCTGGATCCACAAGTACACGATTAATTTGAAATGTATTCACAAGAAAAAGAAATCACCAATGCATCGTTGTGAGGCTGAGAAAGGGTCTCGATGTCCTTGTTGCTGAATGTGAGAGCGTCCTCGAGTATGTAACCTCAAATTCGCTTTCCCTGGTGATGGATATTTTTCTTCTTTTGATAGTGGGTTCTTATGGGATGTCGACTCCCCAACAGTGGATGACATGTTGTGGTTCTTCTGTTTCATTTTTATATTTGCCTCTCCTTCCCAAATTCATTTTCGGATCGGTCGCTGAGGAACTCTTGGAGGTACCCTTTGCTAAGTAGTCGGGCTACTTCTTCTCGAGAATGTCTGAAATCTTCAATCCTATGAGTGTGTGTGCCATGCAATTCGCACGTCAGGTTAGGGTTCCATTGTGACGGGTCTGATAGTATGGGTTTCGGCCACCTGGTTTCTCTGATTTTACGGATGGTAGATATGATGTCTGAAACATCAATGTTAAAGTTGTAGTCAGATAAATAGGGTGCCTCAGTTGGCCCTGTGTATCTGTTCTATCCGGCTCTTTTCAAGAGTCCCCAGGGATTTTGACCTCAGTTTGCCCTTCAGTCATTTCGGGTATGTTTTTCCTTGGGGCGTTTCTTCTATCTTCAGTGTACGGTTGGTACCTTTCCTTGTTTAGTTTTGGTTCCTTTGCCATGATCCTACTAGGATATACTGACCCCGAGGAGGATCCCAGTTGGTCGTCCTCGACCTTAATCTTTGATTGATATCGGTTGTGGACATCCTTCCAAGTCACGGCGAGATATTCGACCAAGTTCTGCGTTAGCTACTTCGAAGCTACCGAGCTTCACTCATTCAAGCCTTGGGTGAAGACCTGCACTGCCCAATCATCGGAGACTGGTGGTAACTCTATTCGCCTCATTTGAAAGCGAGATAAAAAATCTCGCAACATCTTATTTTCTCTCTATTTAAGTTTGAAGACGTCCGACTTCCTTGTAGCGACATTAATGGCACCGGCATGTCCCTTTATATAAGAATCCGCCAACATGGCAAATGAGTCTATCGAATTTAGAGATAGGTTGTGACACCACATCATGGCCCCTTTTGAAAGTGTTTCCCCGAATTTGTTCAATAGGACAAATTCAATTTTGTCATCCTACAGGTCATTTCCCTTTACGGCACAAGTTAGGCAGTGACATGCTCGTTAGGATCCGAGGTTCCGTTGCACTACGGAAGATCGGGCATTCAAGATTTCTTCAGGATGGACTTCGAAGCCGCACTTGATGGGAATGGCTTTTGTATGAATTTCTTTGAATCAACACCCTTCGAGATCGAGGATGCGCCCAGGTTATTATCGACCCTTGAATTGTAGGTCTCCACCTTTTTATCATTAGCTTCTACCTTTATTTGTCCGATTCAATCCTTTGTGTGAGGTCCTCGAGCATCTTCACAATAGCAAGACCGGCTACTAACCCGTTATTGCTCGATCTTTCTGATACCTATTTGGCTCGAGGAGCCGTTTTCGATGCTGCTGTGCTTGGAGTTTTTTGGTGGCTTTGCAGTTGAGCAATCGCCAGCTGTTGTTCCTGCAGCATCTCAAAAATAACGTGAAGGCCAACCTCTTATTCCTCCTGAGCTGTGTTTTGAACTTCTTGTTGGTTTCCTTGTCGTATACTCCTGTTAGAGTGGGAGCTTATATTGACGTGTTGGGAATTGCGTGAGGCCACATCCGCTGGGATTGGCTCTAGTGCATCCTCAGGTTTACGCAGTGGTACATCGACACCTGGAACAACTACACTATTCTCTCCATAATCTTCAAGACTGTTGTTTTCATGTGCATTCACTGAGTTGACATTTTGACCTAAAATCAAAGATTTTTGGGCAATAAAAAGTATAAATAATAACTGGTGTTTTCAGTAAACCAGCCCGAAAATAATCACTATTATATTTAGCCCCACGATATGTGCCAAACTGTTTACCTTGAAGATGGTAATTACAATTAGATTTGATTTTGTGGTTCTAAAAATACGTGATTTATTTTTATGCTTGTTGCTACGCAGTAGATGCTAAGTGTGATACTAGAAAATAAGATAAGAGCTTGAAAATAGTATGTCTGCAAATTGAGTGGCCGAGAGTCGGGGTCTCAAGATAGCCTATGTTAGGTCTCGAGGTAGAGCTTACAAGCTTGACTGGGAGTAATCGATGAAAGACTAACAATCCTAAGAAATGATGAGTAGTAAATGACGAACAACCAATGAAACACAACAACTGTAGGCACTAAATTAAAGGAAAGATAGTAGAGACTGTTTAAGCTAGAGAGTAGAGAATGTTCTTGTTCTTGTATTGAATATTATGTGTGAAAGAAACAACAAGGGTCCCCTTTATATAGGAGGGGGAATTCCAACATAGTACATATGCATTTATTACAAAGATGTGCAGCCGATACATCCATTAAATGCCACGGTACTACTTGTACTATTCTTATGGACTTGGTCAGCACTAACGACTCCCCTTGGGAATCTCCCACTCATTCATCATAGCCACTGATTTGTACTACCCTGAGGTAGAGCTATGCCTCGAGACTTCAAGTTCATCAAACCTTGAGTTGTGCCTCTAACCTTCTGGCTACGAACTATGGAATGCCATGCTGACCCCAAAATCGGACTCTCCAATTTTAGTTGTATACAACAAGGTTTCCCTATATTTGTTCAGTAGGACAGACTCGATTTTGCCATATTCTAAGTTGTTCCCTTGATAGCACATGTGTAGGAGGTCACATGTTTATTTGGATTCTTTGTTCCATTATACTTCAAAATTTCGGGCATACAGAACTTCCTCGAGATTGGCTTCGTCACTACGCTCGGAGGGAAAAGTTTTTGGACAAATATTTTGGAATCTAGGCCCTTCAATATCGGAGGTGCTCCTGGGATCTGGTCAACCCTGGAGTAATAAGTCTCAATTTTTTTTATCGTAAGTTTCAATATTCTTTTCCCCTGATTCTACTTGCTTTGCCAGTTCCTCAAGCATCATTATTGTTTCGGAGTTAGTCCCGAGTCCAACTTCACCCGACCTCTCTGTGGTTTGTTCACTTCTTTGGGTGTTCTTTCGGGATGGCTCGGGATTAACCCTATTGGGGTGGGACTTTGGTTTTGTTATTGGTCTATCGCCATATGTTGAACTTGCAACATTTCGAAGATCGCCCCCAAATTGATCCTATCGCCTTCACTATTGTGCGTACCCCAGGCTACCTACCTGGCTCTTCCACGAATGGTGTTCTCTGGGTCGATAGGTAATTCGCATCAATGGATACGTGGGAGTTAGCATCGATTGGGTCTGCGAACGCGACCCCTTTAGGGTCAATAATGGGAACCTCGTTGCTGGCACTAAATTGTTGTTCTCGCCATGTGTCCAAACTCGGCAACAACATTCAAGTAAGAAGAATTAGAGTTTGACATTCTTAAATTTTACCTGAAATTAAAATTTCAAAGAACAAGCGTAAAACAGAGAGTGTTATGGGAATTTGTGTCACATCCCGAACCTAGGGCACGACCGGCGCCCAGTGCCTCACCTATCCTTGCATACCAACTTGTGACTAAGGGAATCTGAACATTTGGTGTCATACTTTGACCATGGGCCATATTGCAAGACAACTGCGGATGCTGACAAAATATCAATATAAAGCTGGGCCTATAAGTCCGTCATAATTGTTGCAGCTAACAAACCAACCAACTATGCATACAAGGCCTACAAGCCCAATACACTACACTAAATGACAGGATATGTCTACAAGACTCTACTGATGGATGTGATCGGAACAGCTCCCCGACTTACTCATAACATATATACATATATACATACATATATATATATACACTAGATGTACATAAAGCTCTAGATCCGGCAACTTCGTAAGGCATGGAGCTTACCGGTCAAGCTGAACTCGGGAAACACTTAATGAGAATGTCTATCCGCCTGTCTGTCTGAACCTGCACGCATGAAATGCAGTGGTCCCAGAATAGGAACGTCAGTATAAAATAATGTATCGAGTATGTAAGGCAATATACGAAAAGCTGAAACTGAACTGATAATATAACAACTAAAAGCAACTGGGAGTCAAAGATAATCTGAAGATATGCTTATCTGCTGATACTAACTCTATTCTATCAATATGGTAAATAAAATAGTTGTCCGACTTATAAGGCTCGGTAGATATATATAACTGCTCTATCGTAGTAGGCTCGCTCATAGGCGCTCCATCATACTAGGATCTAGGGGTGGGCGTTCCGGCTGTTCGGATTGCATGTGAAATTTCGGTTTGGATTTTCAGTTTTCGCATTGACAAAATGAAAATCCAAATTCAATCAAATAAGTTCGGATTGGATCGGATTTTTTAATTTCGGTTTCGGATTAATCAGTTTGGATATTTTGGATTTTCAGTTTTGAGCTTATAACTTCAGATGTTTCTTCTTTTTACAAAAATGAATATCCAAATGAAGCACTCATGTTAAACTGCTTGAAAAGTTCTTTATTTTCACAACAATCATCCAAATGAATATTAAAGTAGTGAAACTATAATATAAAAAAATAAATAAAAAATACAATAGAGATGTTAATACGACAAATAAAAAGTACAAAGAGTAAAACCATGCCAAAATAGAAAGTATTCTCAAAATAACTTAGTAACTAATATTGAATATATATGATGGGTATTGAACTTATCACTATTGACATATGAATAATGGCGTAAGTATAAAGTATAAGAATTTCAGATTTTTGGATATAAAATAATTCGAAGTAGCAAATCCAAAATCCAAAAATTTTAAAAATTAAACCCAAAATCCAATCTGTAATCGGAAAATCCAAACCAAAAATCCAAGAAATTCGAATTTAGGTTTGGATTTCGGGTTTGCCCAAAGTATGTCCACCCTTCCTAGACTCTGTATCTCGATCAGCTGGGCTCGCTCATAGGCGTTCGGCCACAGTAGACTCGGTATATAACTTACCATCTGATCAGAGGTTTCCCAATAGGGGGTCTGCCATGGATTATAGCTCGATGGTAATGAAGATACTGTATATATATATATATATATATATATTTCTCTTGACTGGAAGAAGGAAATACTCAATGTAATATGAAGTTCCGATTAGGAGAATATTGTAACTTTACAACTAGAAAAATATAAGTAATTTCCGGGATATGAATTTTTCTTTATGTCTCATTATCAAATTCGTGTAATTACAAGATCATGCCAAAATGAAGGAACGGCTTAGCCTTAACATACTTGGAGTAAAGAAAATCCGTATGATATTTTTGGGAAAAATTGTACCGTACTCTCTTTAAGTTGACCATCGATCAAGTAACTTCTTATCTTATTAGAGTATTAAAAGAGTTCTGGTCATTGCCACCTCTCAATTTATTCTTGTTATCTTTCACTCATCATTTTGGAGACATGCAGACATATATGGTTATATGTATAAAGGTTTTTATTGCTTGTCAAAGTGCTCTTAATAGAATACTAGGCACAGACTTTGTTTACGGTAGTTTATTTCAAGGATGGATTTCCATTTCATAATATTCTACACAAAATAATGTGCTACTTCGTTAGTATTTGAAGATTGAGGAAAAAATCAACTTAACTCCATAAGCCACTCATATAAAAGAGAAGATCAAGTCATACTCCCAGAAAGTTGACGAAAAAAATGTGTGTATAAAGTCCACATTCAATATTTTATTCCACTATTTTCTTTGAATATCTCCTCTAATGGTGAAGAGTGATTTGATTAAATTGGGGGATGCTTCAGCATGGGGATGGGGTTTAAGTTTAATCTTATCCAATAATGTATTAATTAATTAATTAGGTAAGACCCCTCTATCCGATAATTAACTAATTATCCTTGTAATTAAGAATTATCTGCAACTACTTAAAATACTACTTATTTTTGAAATCCTTATACATCATACTATCATAGTCATATGGTACCTTGTATGGTACTAGTACATAACTATCGGGTATTAACGCTCGGTCCGAATTTTATTCCAACATGCCAAACTTGAACGAGAATTTTGTTTTTGACTTGCATTCCCTCACACCTTCACGAATTTACGCATCACTTGTGAAATAACATAATTTAAATAATCTCCAAATAATCTTTGTCTTGGAATGATGTCCATTATCTTACGACAAATGCGACGTACAATTCTATAAGGTGAAATATCGTAGTAATTTAATACTGCGAAGCGCAACATCATCATATATAATATTTCAAGGCGTAATATTGCAGGGCGTAGCATCATTCCCCACTTTGAAATATTCGTCCTCGAATGTTAACTGATGCTCATATCATTTTCATAACTTATAGCTCTTATGAATACCTTAATACCCTCCTTATCATTTAGGCAGTTGTTCTGTGAATAAGTCCAAAGTCCAGGGCATTCCCCCCTTAGGCCTCTTTTGCATGCCATGACTTGTGATCGAATCTCTTCCAATCTCGTAACTGTTGCTACCTCCTATCATGCAGCATGACCTTGTCAGTGTGCCGATGCGACTTTTCTCTCCTTTTTCCTCCAGCTTTTGGCCAATCTCTAGGTCTTACTTTGTAACCATATACATGGTTTAATAGGATGCCTCTCTGGGCATCTACATGTGTACTGAAGTTATTCGCAATGTACTTTGTAGAATTTGTGAATATGGCTATATCTTATTTCATAGACTTGGTTATCCATTCGTACGACTTTACTGCATTTATATAGGTCATTTTATCTTCTATGTTTATTGTATTTTTGACAGAAAGGCAGGAATGCCAAGGACTCCCCCCCCCCCCCCCTCCTCTTCCCTAAACGGGAGGACTGTCCATCCCCTTCCTACTTTGATATATCGTTACTCAGGTTTGCAACCAACTCCAGGTTGCTCTCGTTGCTTCTCTTTAAGAATGATGGTCTAATCTCATCTCATACTATTGAACTTTTATTCACCCATTATTGATTTGCCTTAATATTGATCTGCAATATATCATTGATAACTTGAAACTTCTTACGTAATACCTTTCCACTAGGGCTTACGTTGCATCAAGAAATATTTGAAGTACTTTCCATAATCGTATTTTATAGTATTTCAATGTGATTCACCTAATGAGGGTATTTTAATCTCGTACCGTTCACGGAATCTTTTCTCCTTCTCCTTTTTTTTCTTCGAAGCGTTATTCAATCAACGGCCAAAACGTCATCTTTTATTTGTCACCATTACACCCACATTTTATTATCATGTTAGGAGTCCATTTCTTCTAAACGATACTAGTCATAGACCCCTTTGAGCTCATTCAGGCTGTACTGAGCTTTATATTATTTAGAGAACCCATCGCCTCTTTCTCATTTTCGTGGGCTTAATCCCCAAGGCTAATCTATTCTAGTCACCTTCTCACTCGCCCTTTCTTATCTTTACTTCTGTCTTCCGACAACCTTGTTGCTCTACCATACTTTAGCTTGTGGCCCATATATATCTCATTTATACTACTCGCAGCCTTTCTTCAACTTCCTTGCACCATAGATTTCCTTATGTTATCTGGAATATCAAGCAAAACATCACATCGTCTCTAACTCTTCTTTATTCTCTTTAATAAACATCTTGGTACCTAGAAACCATAGGCTGGAGATATTCCACTAACGGCACTGCTATTATTCTTGGATACTGAATCCCAGCGTTTATCGTCTTTTACCTGAAGTATAGACCGCTCTCATCCTCCTATATTTGAGTATTCTGTACGTTGTTCATCTTTACCTTACTTACTTTAAAATATGACCTCACATTCTTCTATCTCTCTTTCATAATCTCCCTCCCATATAGGTATACATCATATCCACCATTTAAAGCTCTATTATAACACTTGCACCTCTGGTGCCTATACAATCTGGTGGAAGATCCATACTGAATTCTTATGAGGCTAGTATTTTCCTGACTAGCTTTATTGTAAAGTCGTTATAAAATATGGTTGTTGTGTTATCTCATTTGCACCTCTAATGACTAATAGTTAGAATGATTCTGTAATGTTCTCAATCATGATTTCTATATTTTCTGGATCCAATAATCAGACTACTAATTTACTTCATTGATGCAACTCTTTAGTTTCCTCTTCCTTCTAATCAACCTTTATATAGGCTTAAGCCATCTTCCGTTCTGCGGCTCATGGTATTACTTTAATCCTTCATGGATGCCATGGAATATTTAGGATACAATCTTCTAACAATTCAATCCTTTGTCTATGACATGGAAAATTATTTCTTTTAACTTATATAGGAGTTTTCTACGACTGTATATGCTACATGTATAAAACTGTGAACGCTTAATGTGTGTTCATAACGTAGCCAACTCTAGATCATTGATTGAATAATTTATTTCATTTCATCTTAGCTTTCTTTCAACGTAGGCTATTACTTTTCCTGGTCTTTCTGCCACCTTGTTGCGTCCATACTTAGCTTATCTTAGTGCCCACAAATGCCAGCGTTTTCATGCAAATCATATGATCTCGAATATTACTTTTTAATTTTACTTCCTGTTCATTAGCCATGGTAGGTACCACTTTACTTTGGAGTGCTTTCAACGTTGTTGTGAGACTATTGTTACATGACCACTTCCTCTTTAGGTTATTGTGCTTAGGTTGAAACCTTCTTCCTTATTTTCTCAGATAGTCTTTCATTGTTGTGCTTAGGGAGAATCCATGACTCTTGTAAATTTGTGAGCTTATTACGGACCTCTTAATGTCCTTCCTTGCCTATAATTGTCCGTAGTTACTTACCTTCATGCCCTTGTGCTTGTAGGGTTTCTTCTGGACTGATATTTTGACTGACTTCCCAGTGACACTCTCTTTTATTCATGTAGCACTCATACGGTACCTTTAACTATCCCAACATATATTTGAACATATCTCAAGTAGTACAGTGACATTACTGCGACTATGTTAGGTTTTACTATGTTTATCTTGCACGATCTGCTGATTCGTCTACAACCTCATGTCTAGCGATAACTAGGTTCTTCCTGAATCAACTTCCAACTACTCGTTGGCCCATTAACATATCAATATTCCACGTAATCTTTCTTGGGTATTTCCTTTGTCTAACATAACTCTCGCATTGGCTCTTTATTTATCAATAACATTCCGGGAAAGAACCCTTACTTCCTTTTCTTGACGTCGTGCTTGCATAATATTCTAGAATCGTAGCATATATGTGGCATTTGAATAAGTGAAATCTCATCCCTTTCTCATTTTTATCGCATTCTTCCTTTATCATTCCATAGTTACTAGATCCATTTAATTCTGACTTAATGCCACACCATTCTATATTCCCCTCTTTAGGGGAGTACTAAGAGTTAGAGCTACAATGACCTGCCTATAGATATTCTTCCTCTTCATTTGGCGTCCTTTCACATCACCAATGACCCTTACTCACCTTGCAGTTTCCTTATGTACCGAGGATAACAAAATTCCTCACTCGTAATTGTAACACTTAGTGTAACTGGCACATATATTCCCATAAACTTAACTTTGCTCATATCACTTGTTTTAGGGAAGCGTATGCTTGAATGACCATTCTGAGTTCATCATAGATCTTATTTTATTATCCATTCTATTATTGTCGGAATGTTATCTGAAATTCTCGTGATGCTGACTATTTTCAAATCATTCGGTTCCTAATTCATGTTTAGTTTATCTTGTTCACCAGTCCACACTGATTTATATTACTCTGGGTCTAACTTTTCATTCTATTAATCACGTTAGAGTCACGAACTTATTTCTCAAATGAGGATGTGACTGTATGGCATATGCTCTTTCATTATCTTAAGGCCTATCAACCCTCGTCTTATTCTTCATTTGACTATAGATTCTATAACACTCTAGCGTTGCCATTCATGTATCACATCTCACTCATAATGCTTCATTATCCCTCTTCGTACTTCCCTGCTAATATTTCTATCTATCACCTTATTCTAAAAACAATAACAAGACATTCTTTCGCTTTTACCTCCCCTTGCTTCATCTAATGGCTCTTCAGGATGCTTAACATTCTCTTTCTACTAAATACGGGAGCCACACTAAGGCAGTATCTGTCCCTTCAAGATTTTCAGTTCCTATCTTTGTAGTACTCATATCTAGTTGTACTATTTTAGAGTGCACCATCTGGATGTCTCCCAAGGAGATGTATTAGCAATTGCAATATCCTTTGGCAATGTCAACTAACGCAAACAATTAATCCACCATTTTGGGTAACTCAGGCCCCAGCTGGATTGTGATACTATATCCTTCTCTTAAACAATATTTGTTAGCTCTTATAGAGCATAACTTAGATCGGTGGGGCCAATTATAAATACCTATGTGACTATTGAATGTATCTCAAAATACTTATTATCTCTCTTCCGGAATGGTAAATAAGGATCATCTTCATTAGCTGAATCTCTCATTGTCTTTCACCATAAAGGTGGATAGGTATTCTTACCTTAAGGCTAATTTTCCAGAAGCTTGCCGGGTTATTTTGATTCAACTCTTTCACAACCGCGTTCAATCCCTTACCAACCATATTTTTAAAAACAGGCATCGTTGTATTATAAATACGATCGAGCTTAGGAAATTATGTTCTTACAACTGAGATCTACCACACGATCTAGAGTAAGAATAAAGAGTGACAGTCCTAAATGCCCTCTTGCCTCCCGCTTATAAGTGTGGTGCATGACACACCCATAAAAAGGACTCTACAAGACACGACTTGTAGGTCCCCTAGGATAGAACTACTCTGATATCACTTTTGTCATACCCCGAACCTAGGGGCGATCGGCGCCCGGTACCTCACCTATCCTTGCATACCAACTTTCAAGTAAGGGACTCTGAACATGTGGTGTCATACTTTGGCCATGGGCCACATTGCAAGACAAATGCAAATACTGATAAAATATTATTAAAAAGTTGGGCCGGTAAGGCGGTCAAAGTTATTGCAGCTGACAAACCAACCAAATATATATACAAGGCCTACAAGCCCAGCATACTGCTCTAACTGACAGGATATATCTACAAGCCTCTACTGATGGATGTGTGGTCGGAATAGCTCTCCTCCCTACTCATAACATATTACATATGTACACAAGATGTGCCTAAAGCTCTAGACCCATAAACTCCGAAACTTATGGAGAAGATCAAGCTGAACTCAGATACCACTTAATGAGAATGTCTACCTGCCTGTCTGTCTGAACATGCACGCGTGAAATGCAGCGCCCCCAGAAAATGGATGTCAGTACGAAATAATGTACCAAGTATGTAAGGAAATATACTAAAATCTACAATTGAACTGATAATATATTAACTGAAAGCAACTGCGAGTCAAAGTTAATCTAAAGATATACTTATCTGCTGATACTGACTCTATTTTCTCAATATAGTAAGTAAAATAGTTGTCCAGCCTTCTACATACACACACACACACACACACACATATAAAATATATATATATATATATATATATATATATATATATATATATATATATATATATATATATATATATATATATATATATATATATATATATATATATATATATATATAAACACACACTTTCAGCTCTCTTGACTGGACGAAGGAAATACTGAGTGGAATATGAAGCCCCGATAAGGAAAATATTATAACTTACAAAACTAGAAAAATATACGTAATTTTTGGGATATGAATTTATTTATATGTCTCATTATCAAACTCGTCTAATTACGAGATTATGCCAATATAAAAAAAGGTCTCAAAATAGAAAAATTGTGTATGATATTCTTCGTCCATCAAGTAACTTCTTATCTTATTTGAGTATCAAAAGAGCTCTGGTCATTGCCACCTCTCAATTTATTCTTGTTAGCTTTCACTCATCATTTTCGAGACATACAGACATATATGGTTATATGTATAAAATTGTTTATTACTTGTCAAAGTGCTCTTAGGAGAATACTAGGCACAGACTTTGTTTACGGAAGTTTATTTCAAGGATGGATTTCCATATCATAATATTCTACACAAAATAATGTGCTACTTCGTTAGTATTTGGAGATTGCAGGCAAAATCAACTTAACTCCATGAGTCACTCTTATAAAATAAAAGATCAAGTTAAACTCCCAGAAAGTTGACGAACAAAATGTGTGTATATAGACCAAATTCAATATTTCATCCCATTATTTTCTTTGAATTCCTTTCTCTAATGGTGACACCTACGCAACAAATTTAAGAGACTAAATTGATTTGGGGGTGCTGCCGCGTGGGGAGGGGTTTTAAGTTAATCTTATCCAGCAATGTATTAATTAATTAATTAGGTAATATTTCGTTATCCGGTAATTAATCAATTACCCATATAGTTAAGAATTTCTCAAATTACTTAAAATACTATTTATTCTTAAACACTTTAGAAACCATACTATCATGATCATATGGTACTTTTTGTGGTACTAACCCATAAATATCGGGTACTAACAATCGGCCCGAATTTTATTACAACATGCCAAACTTGGACGAGAAGTTTTTTTTTGGACTTGCTTCCCTCACACCTTCACAAATTTACGCATCACTTGTGAAATAGCATAATTCTTATAATCTTCAAATAATCTTTTCCTTGGACTGATGTCTGTTACCTTACGACAAATTCAACATACAATACTACAGGATGCAATATCGTAGTAATTTAATACTGCAAAGCGTAACATCATCGTAGTATAATATTGTAAGCCGTAATATTAGTCCTTGAATGTTGACTGATGCTATTATCATTTTCATAAAGTATAGCTCTTGTGAATACCTTAATACTCTTTTTTCCATTTAGATAGTTGTTCCTTGAGTAAGTCCAAAGACCAAGGCATCCCCCCCCCCCCCCCCCTTTAGTCGTATTTCTTACGCCATGACTTGTGATCGAATTCCTTCCAATCTCGTAACTGTTGCTACCTCATATCATGCAGTCGCTACGATACTGACCTTGTCAGTATGCCTATACGACTGTTCTCTCCTTTTTCCCCCAGCTTTAAGCCAATCTTTAGGCCTTACTTTTTAAACATATACAAGGCTTAATAGGATGCCTCTCTGGGCATCTGTAGGTGTACTGAAGTTCTTCGCTCGGTACTTTGTAAAATTTACGAATATGGCTATATCTTATTTCATAGACCTGGTTATCCATTCATATGACTTTAGTGCAGTTACGTAAGTCATATTACACCATAATTCTTACTTTGATTTATCGTTACTGAGGTCTGCAACAAACTCCAGGTTGCTCTTGTTACTTATCTTTAAGACTGATGGTCTAATATCATCTCGTAATGTTGAAATTTTATCCATCCGCTATTGATTTTCCTTAATATTGATTTACAATATATCAGTGATAACTTGAAACTTATTACTTAATACCTTTCCACTAAGGCTTACGTTGCATCGAGAAATATTTAAAGTGATATCATTTTTCTTCAAATCATTATTCATTCATAGTCCTAAACGTCATCTTTTATCTGTTACCATTACACCCTCATTTTATTACCAAGTCACCATTTTATTTCTTCTAAATGCTACTAGTCATAGAACCCTTTGAGCTCATTCAGGCTATAGTGAGCTTTATATAATATAGAGAACCCATCACCTCTTTCTCATTTTCGCGAGCTTAATCCCGAGGGCTTATCCATTCTTGTAACCTTCTCACTCGCCCTTTCTTATCTTTACTCCTATATTCCTACAACCTAGTCGCTCTACCATAATTAAGCTTGCGACCCATACATATCCATTTATACTACTTGCAGCCTTCCTTCAACTTCCTTGCACCATAGATTTCCTTATTTTATCTAGAACATCAAGCAAAACATCACATCATCTCTATCTTCTTTATTCTCTTAAATAGACTTCTTGGTACCTAGAAACAATAGGCTGAAGATATGCCACTGACGACACTACTATCATTTCTGGATACTGAATCCTAGCGTTTCTAGTCTTTTACCTGAAGTATAGACCACTCTCATCCTCCTATACTTGAGTATTTCGTATGTTGTTCACTTTTATCTTACTTACTTTAAAATATCACCTCACATTCTTGTATCTCTCTTTCATAATCTCCCTCCCACATAGGTATAAATCACATCCACCATTTGAAGCTCTATTATAACACTTTCACATCTGGTGCCTATACAATCTGCTGGGAGCTACATACTAAATTCTTATGAAGCTGGTATTTTTCTAACTGGCTTTATCGTAGAGCCATTATAGAATATAATTGTTGTGCTATCTCTTTCTATCTTTAGCCGCTTTATGTCAACTTCAAACGCGGGAGTTTTGAAGTTCAGACATTTGATGTTATGAATTTGGAGTTTGGCTTGCCAAAGTAACTTTAGACAATTTGGAAGCAAACAAACTTCGATATTTTTGCATGAACTTCAGGCATACACATGCATCTTATTTCTCGGTATCCTTCTTCAGAGGCGGACCTACAGCCCTCCGTGAGGGGTCACGTGATCCCGTTAACTTCGGCAAAAACTCTATGTATACATAGCTATATATATGTTGATGACGCCTTAAATATTTTTTTGTGCCCCGTCATTAATAAAATTGCGCCTGGAGCAATGGTCCGCCTTCTAAGCATAAGGCCTGCTTCTTGTTACTTGACGTGGGTTCGAATCCTTCTTGCTACAATATATTTTTTGAGTTTGTTTTACTATTTTCTAAGTAAATAAACAAGTGTATATTTACATACAGAGCCTATTTACATACAGCTAGAATCACAATGTATGGTTATTTTAAATAATACTCAGCTATGTTCCAGCTGGAACAAATCACAATTCAATTATATTTTACACTTTAATAATTAAATAATATTAGTCAAAAGTCCTCATTCCTATTTACATTCACGCCCAATTTCCAGTCACTGCCCCAGTTCCCCAATTTCAATTTACGCCTATGCTTCGGTGCTTCCCTAGATCTTCTTCTTCACTTCTTCGTTATTCCTCAATCAAAAATCAAAGATCTCTTACAGGCTCCATCAGTCTGCCTCCATCACTTCTCACTTCAAAATAGAGAACCATTCTTCCTCAATCTCTGGTTAGTGCTTTTCTTACTTCAAAACTTATTTTTCATTTGCAACTTAAAGCTTCTCTTACTTTGAAACTCTGATTTTCTTTTAAATTGAAGAATTTTTTAGTATGTTTGATTCAGCTTGTTCTATTAGAAGCTGTCTTCAGTACGTTCTTGTTTTTTCGTTTCCAAAAAATAGTTTGCTAAGTTTTAGTATTTGATGTTCGAGATATTTGGAAAAGTGTAAGAGCATATGTAATTTTGAGGTTATGGACTCCTATTATACTAGTTTTGTGCCTTACTTTGAGCCATTTTGGTCATTTTTGAAATCAAATGTTTTTTCTTCTATTGCTAATTTCTATTTTCTGTTTTTTAAAAAAAAATAGTATTAGATTCAATAAGTTGAAGTATTTGTTTTATTCTTGATAAATGGGTGTGATTGCTCTATTGATATTGTGTTTGTTTGTATTCTTGATAGACTCTCAAATTTATTGGACTCATTTTTAATAGGAAGTTCTTGTTCTTATGAATTGATATGGACGTATTTTTTACGAAGTTTAACTCTTCTCAACCGAGTTTTACTATTAGAAACAATTCCTCCCATCTTATTGATGAGTTCGATGAGAAATTACTCGATCCCGATCCTGGAGAGAGAGTGCCCATTGATAAATATAGTCCTAGAATACGTGATGAAGTAAGCAGACACTATATTCAAAATGCACCTTGCCAATCGGTTGATCATAAGTTTCCTAAAACTTTATTCGGTAATAAAATGCGTCAATTTAGTCCGGGTTGGTTTAAAGGTCTGTATTCTAGATGGTTAGAGTATAGTGTGAAGAAAGATGTCGCATTTTGTTTATGTTGTTATTTATTCAAAAATGATTATGTTCATGAAAGTACGGGTGACTCTTTCACAAAAATGGGCTTTAAGGCTTGGAATAAAGCTTCGGAAAGACTTCCTTTACATGTTGGTGGTCAAGTAAATAACCTCCACCACAAGTATTTCAACAAGATGTTAGACTTATCAAATCAATCTCAATCAATTCAAGTTGCTTTTGATAAGTAATCTGAGAAACAAAGAAATGAGCACCGAATTCATTTAAATGCATCAATCGATGTTGTAAGGTTCCTATTGAACTTTGGTTTGTCTTTTCGAGGTCATGATGAAAGTGATTCTTCAAAAAACAAAGGCCTTTTCATAAGGCTTATGGAATGGCTTGCAAAGAGGCTCCATCAAGTAGATAGAGTCATATTGAAACATGCACAAAAAAATGATATGATGACTTCACCAAAAATTCAAAAGGACATTGTGAGTGCTTGTGCACAAGAAACCGTGAAAGCTATAATCAATGATTTAGATGGGAATTATTTCGGTATATTATTTGGTGAGTCCAAGGATAGTTCACACCATGAACAAATGGCCCTTGCTTTACGGTATATTGACAAAAAAGGCCAAGTGAACGAGCCATTTATTGGTCTTGTTCGTGTTGGTGATACCTCTGCAAAGTCATTGAAGGAAGCAATACATTTTTTGCTTATGAAACATTCATTAAGTCCATCCAAAATACGTGGACAAGGCTATGATGGAGCTAGTAATATGCAAGAAAAAATGAATGGTCTTGAAGCTTTAATTTTTCAAGAAACTCCTTCGGCACATTGCATTCACTGTTTTGCTCATCAATTACAGTTGACACTTGTAGCGGTTGCTAAAAATAAAAGGAGGTGAAAACTTTCTTTGCTATAGTTGCTAATGTGTTGAATGTGATTGGAGCATCCTTTAAATGGAGAGATAAACTTCGGGGCCATCAACCAGAATTATTGGAGCGGTTGGTAGAAAGTTGTGGAGTTCAAAGTAGGAAAGGATTAAATCAAGAACGAGGGCTTCAAAAACCAGGTGACACTAGTTGGGGATCACATTGTAAAACATTAGATAACTTTCTTGTTTTATTTGAGTCTATTGTTCATGTACTTGGGGTGATTGAATATGAAGGTTCTGAGGCTAATGATAGATTGAAAGCTGAAGCTTTTTTGAGTAAAATCAATTCATTTGAATTTGTGTTCATGCTTCACTTGATGTTGAAGGTACTGTTGATGTCGAACGAGCTGAGTAAAGCTTTACAGAAGAAAAATCAAGATATTGTTAATGCCATAATATTTCTTGACATTACAAAGGAAAGGTTGCAAAAAATGAGAGAGGAAGGATGGAAATCATTAATGGATGAAGTTTCTTTGTTTTGTGCTAAACATGATTTTTTGGTGCCTAATATGGAAGAATTCTATATTCCTAGAAAGTCGAAGCATAGGCATTCTAGTGTTACTTATTCACATCACTTATGTGTTGAGCTTTTTTATACAGTGATTGATTTGCAACTTCAGGAGCTTAAGAGTCGTTTGATGTTGTCAGTGGTAACTTGCTTCTTGGTATGACTAGCTTGTATCCGGCTAATTCGTTTGCTAATTTTGATAAGGAAAGAATAATGACATTTGCCAAGTATTGTCCAGATGAGTTTGGTGAATTGAAGCTTCGAGATCTTAGTCACCAACTTGACACTTTCATATGGCACATGAAACATGGTGACCCTAGATTCTCGGATTTGAAAGGAATTGGTGATTTGGCAAAAGCGTTAGTTGAAGAAAATCTTGTGGAAACATATTCACTTGTTTATTTACTTGTGAAGTTGACTCTAATTTTACCTGTCGCGACTGCAACGGTAGAAAGCGCATTCTCATCCATGAAGTACATCAAGGATGAATTGCGTAGTACTATTGGTGATACATTTTTAAATGATTGTTTAGTTTGTTATTTTAAAAAAGAAGTATTTGTAAATGTAAGCAATGATGTTATTATTGACCGTTTTCAGAATATGAGAACGCGTCGAGTTCAAGTATAAGTGGATGATGTACTTTTGTTATATTAGGATCAATTAAAGATATTCTATAATATCGAAGTTTGTATTTTTATTTAAGTTGTGCCTTCTTTAGTTCCCTTTTTGAGACAACAATAGATTACTGTTGTATGTTATGAATTGAGATCACTAAGCATGTTTTACATTTTAAGGTTTATTCCAGTTTAATTTATGTGTGCGCAAGGATGTGCAAGATTTTTTTTTTGGAATACTTATTTTAAAATATGTGTTAGTTGGTCAATTTGAGAGTACGATAAAGTTGAAGTTTGTGTTCGCAGGTCAATTGGGTAATTTACTCTAACAATAATGGTGCCCCCGTCATTCTAAAATCCTTGTCCGCCTCTGTCCTTCTTCCTCTAGACAAACTGAGGGTAGTCTATATAGCATGTCCTCATCCCTAATATTTTGAAGTTTTTACAGCAAACACTTGATTTCAATTCGCTTCTATATGTTGGAATTCAAGAGTCACTTGATTTAAACTCATTTTTGATATTCAAAATTTGAAATCACTGATTCAAGCTATCAACAATGGTGATTTTAATGTTGGAAATCTTTATCTGGCTACGGATGCAAAGTTTTAAAAAGGGCGGTTGTGCCTTAACTGGCATTCTGCAAATAGGCTGTCTGTGCAAATAATTCCCTAAAATTCCACAAAATCTTGAAGGCCTATGATTGGACACCCAGCCCAGGATAAACAAAAAAATAAGGGATTTTTTCCTATCTATACCATATACCAAACCTTATTACTAAAAATGTTTATAATTTGGTATTTACCCGTCTAGTTCATAGTTTGACTACAAAATCTGTACCAAAACCAAAAATAGGTAGATTATACCCTAAAAAGGCGCCAAATTTGTAGGAATCAGATTTAATGGTGATTCTATCACCATTAATTTCGAAATTTAAAACGGAAGCAAATCCATTGCAGCGTAATTCTCTCCTTCTCCATATATTTTCCACCATTGATAGCCATTAAAAAGCTTGAAAGCTTTGAATTCAAATTTGAATTTTCAAAAATCATTATTTGTTTGGATTGGGTGTTGTTGTAAATAATTCAAAATATGTTTAGGAGTTTATATCTCAATTTTGAGGGGTTTTGGTGAAGATTAGACTTGGTTTTGACTGAATTCCAGATTGAAACTCGTCGAAGAAGAAGAAGAAGACATATTTTTCAAAAATTGTAGTTGAATTGTACAAGAAGACATATTTTTCAAAAATTGTGGTTGAATTGTAGTGAAATTGTAGAATTATAGAAAATTTGTAGATAAAATATATATAAATTGTAGCTAATTTATAGATAAATTGTAGATTGGGAAGACTAAAACTTCTACAAGTCTTCTACAATTATGTCGAAAATGCCAATTATGCTATAATTGAAATGGTAATTGGGATATTAAAATTCAATGTATTCAGTTTGTAGATATCTTGTAGATAAATTTCTACAAATAAAATACAAATCAGTTTAAGTATTGTATAAATTTGTATTGTTTTTAAGAGTATCTACAAAATTACTACATTTATACTACAATTAAACTACAATTTTGTGTCAAAAAAATGTTGATAACAAAATTTGCTCTTCATCTACAAAATTTCTGTATACAAACTACAAGAACTATAGTACGTGCATTTAATAAAATTGATAGTAAGAAATGTTTAATCTTGTGTTTAGAGAAGTGAACACATTTCTTTTCTTGATTTTCCATAAGAAGAACTTAGCTGGCTAAATTCTGGTGTAGTGGTAAATGTGATTGAAAAATTACTTTTCTTAATACAAAGAGAAATTAGCTGTCTCCATCATCTCTAGTAAAACCTGTCATTGATGCTCACGTTGTCTTGAAGAAATTAATATTGGAGAACACCTAACTCTTGGATTTTTTTTTAGGCAACCCAGCAAATTGAAGAAGAATTGTTAGTTGGATGAGGAGTTGCATTTTCCCGTATTTTGGAAGTTGTACTTTATGAGGGTGCCGAAGATAAAATTAAATTGCCATGCAATTAACTGAATGTAAATGTGGGGGTGTAGGGGTGGGAGGAGAGGTAGGCAGATAAATTAAAGTTGGAGAATATATGCTCCTAAAATCATGCCTAGAATAAATGAAGTAATAATTATACCCTTAATTTTAAATTATGGTATATAAATTGAAATTTGGTATGCTTAAATGTAATAAACACAAACCTTAAACATGGGAGGTAATAAGGTTTGGTATATGATATACATAGGTAAAAATCTCAAAAAACAATCGGCTTATACACTATAGTTAAAGGCCCAAATTCAAATAGTTCAAATCCAGTCAGTTGGAAACTAGTCAAACAACATTTTGGGGGCATTTGCATCCATACCCATTTTCTTCGCCACATTTTAACTTGTGCTCGCTTTGTAAAAATAATTGCAAGCGTACCTGCTTTTTCACATAACTTCAGCACACGGGGCTAAAGTAGCAAAGGCAGTCACACAAAACTTCAGCATTTTAGTAGCCAGACCTGAAGTTCAGCTCTAGAGCTGAAGTTTTTATTTTATTGCTGGCGAACTTCAGCTCTAGAGCTGAAGTTTTTGTCTTTGTAACCAGAAAACTTTAACTCTATAGCTGAAGTTTGCCGGCTATAAATTAAAAATTTGAGCTCTAAAGCTGAAGTTTTCTTTTGTAACACTTTCACTAGTTTATTCCTAATAATATTTCTAATTAATAAAATGCATTTCCCAAAATAAATTTCTTAACTTCTCTTCATTCCATATTCGTTGTTAATTTTTTTCTTTACAAAGAATTTTTAATTATAATTTTTTGAAAATTTTTTTATGGTATTTTAATCATTTTAATAAAAGAATAGCTTATCAGACATTTTTTAATCAAACAGAGCACTTCTATCCAAACATGTAAATGCTTAATCTAAAAATCAGTTTCGATACTTCTGAAATATCAACAAGCTTATCAACACTTTAAACTTATCAACTATCTACAAACAGTTAATCCATACGGGCTCTATATCTTTTATAAAATTACCATACTGTAAGAATATTATTTAACTATCACATAAATAAAACAACAACAACAACAACAACTACCCAGTATAGTCCCACCAGGTGGGGTCTGGGGAGGGTAATATGTAGACGAGCCTTACCCCTACCCGAAAGGACAGAAAGGCTGTTTCCAATCGACCCTCGACTCAGTATCACATAAATAAAAGCAAATAATATATAGATCACCTAAAACGCCTATAATTGAATTCTTATCTAGGTTATGTTTTGGAGTACATAATGGAGGAAGGAAATTTAGCTTGGACTACCTAAGACGTGATATTCTTGAATTCGTATTCTTCAAGGAATAGTTACACTGTTGAATAAGGCTTTATTATATATTGTCACAATGTTTCTTTCTCTCTGTTAGAAAAACTCCTCCTATGCAGAGAACTTCTATGGAAGATTTCTAAGAAAGTGATAGCAGGGCGACCCAATAACATTTGTAGCCTAAACTTTGGAGGCCTTATACTTAAATAAATTTTATAACATTATATGTATTTTTAAAGTCTATTTTTAAATGCAAAGTTGTTAATATCTTTTATAATTGATTTTTTTCTAATAATTGTTTTTTAGTTGATACTAGTCCATTTACTCTTTCTTGAGATATTTTTTTATCTTAGGTTAGATTTATCAATTTTAATTTTAAAAAATTTATATCCATTGAGAAACCTAAAATTACACATATATTTACCTACAGTTCGTAAAATAGGACAAAGCAACACTAAATTCCATCAATTTGATAAATGTCTTAGATTTCTGGTTAGCTTAAAGTTTTCATTTACTTTATATGCATAAAATAATCAAAATAAATGGAGGGCAAATCATAACAGATTGTAATAAATCCAAAGACCAAAGGAATAAAATATAAGAGACAACAATTATATGTTAAAGGGAGGAGGGATGTTAAAGGGAGGAGGGTGAAGATCTTTTATTAATGATATTGGTTTGGCCTGCCTCTCCATAGAGAGGTTCAAAGTCTTACAATGATGTCTTAACCCTTCTTTTAGAAGTGGATATGAAGAAGAAGAAGAAGAAGAAGAAGCACCCCCCACCCCCTTAAGGTTCTTTCTCTTAGTATTTATAGCTAGGAGATCAGCCAGTTGGGACCACATAGAGGGGACACCCTCGTGAGAGGGCCAGGCCGTGGCCTTAGTTGTCGAATTGGATAACTACCTGATAATCTTGTGAGTAAATGACCATACCACTTATTAGTCATAAATAGGCTTTAATAAATGCATTGATCTCATTCATTATCATGAGGTCAAGTTTTGACCCATACAAATAGTCCCTACGCTTATTGAGGTCGGGCTCAGGTCGAGCTCGATGAGCGGATTCCGCCAATAACCGTAGCCGTTTATGCGTCGGGGAGGATCGTAGTCCTTTATTCTTCGGAGACGGCCGTAGCCGTTTTTACTTTTAGAGATGGTCGTAGCCTTTTCAATCATTCTGAGATGGCCGTAGCCATTGTTAATTTAGAGGTGGCCGTACCCTTTTATCTTTTGGAGATGGCCGTGACCATTTTAACTCTGGAGAGGGCCGTAGCCATTTTTACGCATGCCCGGAGAGGTTACAATCACGCTTGCCGAGCATAAGGGGGACATCATGTGCATGGTGACGCATAGGGCATGCCCATGGTATCTTGGGGTCGTCATGACCATTTCATGGAGGACGAGCCGATGGACGGCTAAATGACCGTCCAATGGTATCTGTCATAATGGTGCCCGTTACTGTAGGCCTGAACCGTTTTTACGGTTGGTCAAGTAGTTAATGGTGACCTTTGGGGATTCGTGAAGGTCATTTATGCTTCGTCTATAAATAAGGGGTTGTATCGTTCAGTTCTTTCTTTTCCGATATTTGTCTAAGTGGAATTCTGAGAGAGATAACCATTCTTGTTTTCAGATTATCTGGTCTTTCACTCCTCGTTAATTCCTTCTCCGTCATTTTCGTTGTATATTCGTATTCTCTTGTTTTTCCGGTGAATTTTGCATTTCTCTCTCGTTATACTGACAATGGCGAGCAGTTCTCGTTCTGATATAGCTCCGGTGGCGGTTACGGCGGCTGAGGGCCCATCTACGATTGTGAGAACCACCGATTCGCTGAATGTTGACCGGCTTCTGTCGGCGACTGACATTCTATCTCTACTTGGTGGCCCGGCAACAGATTTCTCTGACCCTTAGGGAGAGGACCAAGTGTATGAAGCTCCACTGATGGGGGAAGTTGGCATTGCTTAGTCGAAGGAGCAGTGTAATATTCCCCGCTTCGCTGACATCGTCTTGGCTAGGAGCGGCGACAGGGTACACGTCGACCACCGAGGGTACTGCGTCTTTTATGCCTACCCTTTTAAGCTGGGATTTAGGCTTCCTCTCCCCATGCTGGTGGTGAAGATCTTTTATTAATGATATTGGGTTTGGCCTGCTTCTCCATAGAGAAGTTCAGAGCCTTACAATGTTGTCTTACCCCTTCTTTTAGAAGTGGATATGAAGAAAGAAGAAGCAGCCCCCACCCCCCTTTTAGGTTCTTTCTCTTCGTATTTATAGCTAGGAGATCTGCCAGCTAACGCCAAGGGGTTGAGACAACATAGAGGGGACGCCCTCGTGAGGACGGCCAGGCCGTGTCCTTTGTTGTCAAATTGGATAATTACCCGATAATCTTGTTAGTAAATGGTCATACTATTTATTAGTCATAAATAGGCTTTAATAAATGCGTTGATCTCATTCATTATCATGAGATCAAGTTTTGAATTGTGTCTCCCTTATGGTAGTTATTTATAGTAGTTACTGTATGATATTATTGCATGCTATTTCATTTATGGTTCCTATGTTTAGATAATTATTTACGCTATTTCTGCTGGACTTACTAATGCTCTTTTATTTTTGTTTTTGTTTTTCCCTTTCCTTCACTGAGCCGGGGGTCGATTGGAAACAACCTCTCTGCCCTTTCAGGTAGGGGTAAGGCTCGTCTACATATTACCCTCCCCAGATCCCAGTTTGTGGGACTGTACTGGGTATTTATTGTTATTGTTTTCTCTTTATCTAAGTTCCATTTTAATTTGTTTTCGTATTTTATAAATATTTCTTTGTTGAGAAATAAAAAAAAACCTCGAGTAAGGATGTAGAGTATAACGAAACGAACTAAAGCAAAATATAAATATGTAAATTGGAGTAAAGAAATGAAGTGTTTAGCACCCATTCTTAAATCATTTCTCCAATAATTTATATAATTTGTCTTAGGTTTTATAAAATTCCTTCATATAATGAATAGCAATACTTATCTATTAGCTCACCAGATATTATTTTTAATATATATAGATAGCGTAGACAAGAAGAAAACTACTTCCTTGAGGTGTGTGTCATTAATGACAACCAACAAAGTACAACATGTACACGGATAATACCATTTGACCCCCATTTTCGTCTTCTTTCCAGTGTGGTTGTACCGCTGATTTTGCAAATATCTCTCTGTTTTAGTTCACTCGATTTTTCACCAGTACCACAAAAGAATTTTATTAAAGTAATTTACTTTAATAAAAAAAACATATTTACGCCTTGACTTTTGCAATAAATTGTTTAGACTAGACCACGGCAAAATTAAGCTCGCGTAACGCTTATACTGTTACTAGATCAATCCTCTAGGTTAAGAACTTCAGATTGTAAGAGCGAATAATAAAACTATTGTCACTAAGGGTGTGTTTGGTATTATAAGGGTGGCAACCGGGCCGGGTTGACCCGGGACCGGCCGGGACCGGACCGGTCAAACCCGGGACCGGACCGGACCGGTAGGTTGGGGCTGGGCTGGGCTGGGTTCAAACGGGTAGGGGGTTAGACCCTTTAGGTTTTTTGGCTACGGAACCGGCCCGGCCCAGACCGGTTGGAGTAAATAGTACCGTGAACCGGTAGGCCCGGACCGGACCGGCCCGGTTCAACGGTAATTTGTTTTTTTTTTGAATTTTTGCGGCCCATATACCATAATATACCATGAATATACCATATATATACCATGAATATACCATATATATATACCATACATATACTATAAATATACCATAAATTTGAGCTTCTGTGATCAGAAATCGAGACATTGCTGTTATCCATGCGTGTATTGTTGCAATTTCCCAAACGCATGCTAAATTGCATTGGGAATTCGGGACACCATGTAAATTTTAATGCACGCTCTCTGGACATCTCATGGCCCAAAGGGAAACTTTTACAATATTATAATAAAGAATGGACAAATTTCCAAAGTCAGAAGCATGCGGTTTCATCCTTCTCTTCAATAGTCCCTACTATTTTTTTCCAACAGCTTTTAATACAAGAGTCACGCGTCCCTCCAGGCTCATTCATCTACGACTTCTTGAAGGCTGAAGCTAGCTGTTGCAGGCATTTGATTGAATACCGTGATTGCGTAATGCTCATTTTTTTCCATCTTTCTTGTGTTCATTCAATTATTACAAAGTATTACTATAATTTAATATTTATACTATACATAATTCTAAAAAAAGTAAAAAATACTAAACCCGGCCCGGCCCGGCCCGCTTCAACCCCGTATGGTTCAATTCTAACCCGGAACAACACAGCCCGTTAACGACCCGCTACTATTGAGCCCGGCCCGGCCCGGACCGGAAACCGGACGGGTCGAAAAAAATTGACCCGGACCCGGCCCGGCCCGCCCTTTTGACACCTTTATTTGGTAATGAAGGAAAATATTATTCGGAAAATATTGTTTAATTTTTTTATAAGTTGTTGGCTTTAATGTTTTGGAAAACATTTTCCTTATCAATTCATTTTTCTTCAATTGGAGGGAAATGTTTTCCTTATCAAGAGAAGGGAAAGTATTTTTCAACCCTATTTCTCAACCTCCCCACCTTCACCAACCCACTCCACCCCTATCCAAAAAAAGATTTTTTTAAATTTCAGTTTTCCCGTTACCACCCACCCTACTACCCTCCACCCCCCTCCCCTCAAAAAAATATATTTTTTTTACCTTAATCTTTTTTTATTACAATTTAAATTTTCTATTTTTTTATTTTTTCGCACCACCCACCCCAACCTCGCCCCCCACCTGCACCACCCCCACCCCCACCCCCCTTCAAAAAATTTTATATTTACTTTTTTTGTAGTTTAAATTTCTATTTTTTTCGTTTTACTGCTCCCCAGCCCCACCGCCCTCACCCCCCGAAAAAAAATTAAATATACTTTTCCGTTTTAATTTTATTATTTATCAGTTTAAAGGTTAAAATTTTACAAGTTTCAAAATTATAAATTCAGAGATTTATATATTTGGAAGTTTACGGGTTTAGAAATTATAAAGTTTACGGGTTCAAAATTTCACGGTTTTGAATTTTTAGCGGTTCGAAAGTTTATGAAATTTGTGTGTCCAGAAGATTGTTGGTTTGAAAGTTTATGGCTTCATATTTATTATATCTAAATTATTTATGAATATTCTTATGGAGTCATTTTCCTTAATTTGCGTACCAAAAATTAAAAAATAAATAAAATTATTATTTGTTTTCTAAAAAAATATTTTTCACAAAAAATATTTTCGGTTATACCAAACACACCGTAAAGCTATTGACTGATAAAGAAAACAAGAATGTTATTTGCATAATTTGAAATGAGTATAGACTTTTGTTATTTAAAGCGTGACTATTGTGCTCTTATATTTTGCATTTTCCTACTCGTTTTACTTGAACACTAGTAAACAGAGCCCACAATGGCCGCGGAAATTTGCTATTCTGCTGTTTTATTGTTTCCATGAAAGCAAAAACAACTTGTCAACTTGTGCCCACGTTTTGCAGAACCCCACTCACCTATATAATGAACCAAAATATTAACCAAATACCAAACAATCAAAAAGCCAACCAACCCTACTCACCCCACTCCCCCTTTTCTTTCACAAACAAAAAACCCTCTATTTTATTGTTCTTCTTTGACATGGTACTCTTGGTTGAAAAGATTAGCCATTTTCTGAAACATTCCAACAGGCTGGAGAATCAACATCACAATTCAGAAGCCCTGTTGGCTTCTACTTTGCAAGTTTTTCGATCTGATGTATCAAAAATCTTGCAAATTCCAGAGCCAAGAGAATTTCATTTCTTGTCCCTGGCTTGGATTCAGAAGTGGCTTGATGCAATTCCAATGATTCATAGAGCTTTTACAAAGCTTGTAGTTGAAATAGACCACCCAATAAACAGATGGGGAAAATCACAAGTCGAGGAGTACTTGGATTATACCTTGAATTTGCTAGAGCTGCTCAATTCTGTGACTTCTGGTGTTTCCCATTTGAATCATGCTAAGCTTTGCATCTCTCATGGATTGAGCCAAATGGAAAAAGGTTCTTATTCATCGGCTTTAGAACATTTGAAAGAGATTCAGCCTCATGATCTTGGCAAGGAATTGAAAGTTGAATGCAAGATAACAGAGAATGAAGAGAGTTCTTGCTCAGGAAAAGATTTGATTATTCATCAATCATTGTGGATTTTGAGGAGCATTTCTTTATGGGTTTTCGGGGTTATGTTATCTGGAATATGCAGTGATGTTAAACCCTACATGGAATTGAGGATATCCGCTGGTTTGTTCGATGATTCTTTGATCAAAGGCTGGGATTATGTATTAACCAAAGAAATTGCAGAAAATTGTGGTGTTTCAAAAGAGGTGAAAGAGATTAATGAAGTGATAACTAGTTTGAAATCAGCAGTGCCAAATGGTGAAGTTGATGAAATTGCCAAAGAACACAGAAGAAGATTGGAGGATTTAGGAGAATTGCTGCAGACTATTGGGAAGAAAACAAATGATCTCTTCACAGACGTTCTAGGTGAAAGGAGTAAATTTCTGGATAGCCTTCAGCACACCAGAAAGTAGAAATATCAAGTAGATTCTTCTGTAAATTTGTGCATGCATAAAATGGTTGTGAATAGATTATTAATGTAATATATGTAAACTATATAGTTTCTCGTGAAAAAATATTGAAGTCAATTAATGCTTTACAAATGCTTGGCTTTCTATGTCTTCTATTTCTTTAATTATCTACCCGGTGGAGTATGAAGGGGAGCCTTGATGTAATTGGTAAAGTTACTATCATGTGACTAGGATGTCACGGGTCTTACAAAAATGCAGTTACTTCATTTCCAAGTCTCAAACCTAAGACCTCTCTTCATGTGTGAAGAGAGTCCCCACTCATTCCACTACACTCCTTAGTGGTAAATATTGTTACTTGTTTGGTGGGTGAAGTTCTGTGTGTATCCCCATTAGGGTCTAGAATCCCTTGATGGGAAACACAAAGGATGCAAGATGAAAGGGAGTAATACATTTCATCTCTGATGAAGAGCTAAACAGTAAAGAAATGGTAATATTTAGAGAAAATGTACGCAAGAAAAGACTGAGAAATGTATGACCAAGAACATCCATTCCATTAACTCAAAAAACAAATAGCATGAGAGGGAGATGTGAATGGGTCTAGGCACCAAAAATCAGTAAAATTGGAGAACTGAACTCTTCTATTCTCCAGCTTAAACACCCTATCAAAAGGGATTGTCCAAAATCAAAAATTAACCATCATATTTATCTTGCTCAAGCCATCTAAGGGATCATTAAGTACTTGGCAATATCACAGGTTTAGATGAACCTGTTTTTAACATTAAAACTGGTTCAATATCATTTGACCTGACATGTGCCTACTATCAAAGGAGGGGACGAGTCACGAAAAACATTAGTCACTTTGAGCCGATTTGATTCTCTGAATTGCTTGAAGGAGATTCCTGCTCAGGTTTCTTTCGCTTTCGACCAATTGTTGGAAGCCTAAGGTACACAGAAAACAAAGGACCATCGGAATGAATTGCACAGCAAGAAAGATCAAACTACCAAGAATGCTATTAATAGGACGACTCAAAATTTTAGTTACCATGCTTTTAACTTGGACCTTTTTAGGTGTGAAAACACATGTGATGTATTTAGCCACCAAACATGTATGTAAGAAGCAAGAAAATTAACTCCAAAAAGAAAAAGATATAATACCCCAATTGCAAGGTTGTGTTGGAATCTTCATCATCTACTCCATCTTCACATGCTGTGTCCGAGTCCAGACTCTCCTCACCCTCTTTTATAATTGGATACTTCTTTTCCAATGGATGGTATTCAAGATAAGGTGGAGGTAAACAAGCACTTAGAGGAAATAACCCTCGAAGCTCTTCTACCTGCAGCTAGCGAGAATCCAAAAGCAATTGTGTCAGAACATAACCACCTGAAACCTAAGGGGGATTTTATACTGTAAAGCAATAGAAACAAAAACGAAGGCTTGTCTTGCCTGTCTGCGTAAGGTTTCACTCTCCGACACAGCCCTCTCCTCCTGGATAGGCATCATCCAAAAAGAAAGATGAGCAGAACAAGAGAAAAGCTCATCCTGTATTTCTAATCTTTTCTTCCTGGAATAAAAAATATAAATATTTCAACTGTATGATGTGGTTTACCTGCCTCCTTGAATTCTCTAGTTGCTGTATCAACAATTCTTCCTAGAATATAGAATATTATTGCTCAGATTTCAAGATTCAACAAAATAGATATATTCTGGAAAAAGCTGACTACATCTTGGGGCACTAATAACTGAATAATAAAAGCAAACTTCACACCTTTCTGTCCTTTATGGCTAATAGTCCTTCATTTAGTTGATGTTCAAGCAGCCGTAGTTCACTCAAACCCAAACCATTAAGGTCCTTGCCTAACAACCGCCTGAAATAACAATCACATATATAAATTTGAACCATGTTCAAGTACTAAATATCTTTAAACAATGATTTGCATAATTAATAGAACCATACATCTGTTTTATTTTGAGCTTTGAGAGTTCGTCTTTAAGACTGTCCACCTCTTTCTCTTCCTGCTTCTGCATGTGCGTCTGCAGCTGCGCCTGTGGCTGTGGCTGCTTGTTGTCCTTGTCCAAGAAAAAAGCAAAAGAGAACAAATTCAGAAACCCCTACTGATAGGACCATATCAATAGATAAGGGATTGTTTAAACACGATTAAGTATTCACAGTATCACCACACCCAACCCTCCACCATGGTACATACAAAGACAAGCATCTAATTGTGCATGTCAGTGTGTCCAGAAAACTTCTAAGAGAAAAAACAATCGTTTTTATCTAAAAATGTATTCAACACAGATCAGAAATCAAGATATAACTTATAACCTGGATAAAATGAGTTACCACGTCCACATGTGCCTGTCGGGTAATGCAAGAACTCCAGAAATTTTGATGTCGTAAAATCATTTAGCTTCATCTCCCAGATATTAATTAAAATAAAGCTTTTTGAAGAAATGGTACCATTTCATGAAGAGAGGAAGGCTGTGGTGAGCCTGTTTGGCAAACACTTCCAATCACTTGTAATTCATTTGTCAAGTTGGATACAGAACATTCAAGTGACAACAAATTTACTTCTTTCTGTCAGAGCAAAGACCACTCAGTTTCAAACTAATTCAATACACATGTCACTAAAGACAAGTATCCGCATTTTATGAAGAGAAGACTTCACCCAAATGGAAAAAAAATATAGGAATCTAATTACCATCAGATATCAAAGTGAAATTGTTAACAATGAAAAGTTTTCCTGAACGAAGATGGATATTCTGAATCTCGAACACTACAGATCCTTGACCTACTTCAAGTTGCGCTTTTTTGCATCTTGCCCTTCAACAACAACAACAACAACAACTACCCAGTATACTCCCACCAGGTGGGGTCTGGGGAAGGTAATATGTAGACAGCCTTACCCCTACCCAAAAGGGCAGAGAGGCTGCTTCCAAGCGACCCTCGGCGCATAGGACAGAATGAAGAGCTGGAAGTATGTGTAATTTCCCGAGACATCTTATAAAGATGAAAACCAGAAAACTGAAGTTCATATTTTTTGAGTTCCGTAAGGTAAACATACAGGACGACCTGATTCCAGTCTCCAGCTCAAGTATTTGCATTGAAAAAAAAATGTCATTCTTTCTAATAGTGATTCATAACTCATTTAACTTTAGATCAGTATAGTGTAACTTTTATTGATGCATTCCAGCCAGAATTAACTGCTGATCTGACCAATAAACAGGTGCCATGTATATTTGACGAGTCGAACTCCAGATTTTTTATCTTATTGATAGTGTTCAGACACCAGAAAGAAGCCCAAAACAAAGTCTGTGGACATCTTTTCAATTGCAAACAAGAAGTCTAAGCAGATACAGAAATCTCCATAAATTACACTGAGAGACAACTAAACAACAAAATATGGGCCATGCAAGGGTCCACCAATTGACCAAAGAGGAGTCCACATAGTATCAACAATGGCGAGCAAAAGTTTAGAGTGCACTGCCAACATTTCTTTCTTTGAGCACGGGAAGAAGGGGGCAGAAACCTCCCCGGATAGTTAATACCGAAATGAAGACAAATAAGAGATTATTACACCAAAAATCCTACTAAGGACACTCGTGATCCACTTAACACAAAAAGTATGAACATTATTGGAGAAAATACAGAAACTAATGCAGCCTTAGAATATGAACAACAAATCTGAAAACCCATGCACTCCGAGAAATGTTTCTTCTTCATACTATCAAAAGAGATAGTATGAAGTAGGGGTCTATCGGAAACAACCTCTCTACCTTCACAAAGTAGGAGTAAGGTCTGCATACACACTACCCTCCCAGACCCATTTTGTGGGATTATACTTGTTTTTTATTGTTGTTGTTTGGTACTATCAATAGAAAAAACAGATAAAACTCCAAAATATGTTTTTTTGAACACTCCTACTAGAAGTTGCGAAAAACCCAGCCACCTTTCACCATTCCTCTAGAAGAGAACTCTCTGGTACAGCACAATTTGTCAAAAAGCATGATTACACCAAGAACTTATAAACAAATAATAGCGAAAACACTCTTATTGGCAAGAATTTTTATTAATTTGCTTCTAAGAAAAGCTACAGCTTTTTCATATCCAATGAAAAGTAAGAGAAATTAGAATATTGCATCAAAGGACAGTGGAATATACATATTTGTATAGCAATCCATAATCATAACTAAACAGGTGAAGATCTTCTACCTCTGACTTGCTTTCTATGGCAGAAATCTCTATTGAGGCTACACATCTGTTGTATCTCGAAAGTGTCTGTTTCATGCTGCATTTTGACAAAAATTAGTGTACCAAATTATGGATAAGCTATCGCAATTAATCAAAGTCACATCTTCTGTAATGCGAGAAAGCCACATTCAAGGGAGGACGCAAATAATTCACTTTTCTTTGCAATGCGAGCAACAAAAAACAACAACAACAATAACATACCCAGAGTACTCCCACAAGTGGGGAGCAACACAAAAGAGTGAGAATTTTCCAAATCAATATCCCCTAATTTACGAGGGCTAGGATGTTGACAACCAAATAAACATTTTGCATCGAGGTTACTGCACCAGACCATTGTGGTATGGTACATGAAAGTAAGTCAAGAAACTTCCAGTTCAATATAACTTGTTCAAATTGCCTCTAAAAGTCAAACAGAAAGTGGTAAAGGTAATCGATAAGAGGAGAGAGTTATAACAGCTTTCTTCATAGGATGCACGGATGGTCCTGTTTACACATAATATTAAGAAATTAATCAACTACCTTCTAATTCAGAAGAAAACAGAGTATGCAAGATTGCATAAGCCTACCTACATGATAATCTTATCTTACCCTGAGCAGCATTGCACGCAAGACGATCAATCAAAAAATCAGGAATAGGAAAAAGGAAGAAGAAATTTATCAAGTGATTGTCAATGAAAAGGTATTACTAGCATTATTATAAGATACAATTCTAATTTATTGCAGAGAATAGGAAATTTTGCAAGAAATACACAATGCTGAAAAATGTGCACCAACCAATAATCAAATTCTTTCTATGTGAATTTAAAATACTACTACAACAATTTCTAGGAAGTATCAACATAACCTAAAACACTAGGCATGGGAAATTCATGAAACTCAGTGTCTGGCTATATTTTTGGTCAATGTTAGCATACACAAAGATAAAGAAACCCCACCAAGTGACTCGATAACTGCCCAACAAGACTTAGACAAATGGGGAAAAACAGTATCTTTCTATTACTACATTATTCAACACAATAAAAGTAAAACAAATCTAAAGTGAAGTCAGCATAATCAAAATTAATTACTACGATAAACAGCCACACATGCAAACCATTAAAAGAAAAAAAAACACAACCCAAAATTAAAATCAAATCTGATTACACACATGCAACTAAATTAAAGCCCAGAAAAGATTTTGAGATAGTTGGACTTCAAAGAAGAGATGATACCTAGTACTGGAAAACTCGAAAAGCTTGCTAGTACTGGAGAAAATAATAACAGCAACTTCCGCATCACAAAGAACAGAAAGCTCATTGGCTTTCTTCAACAAGCCAGCCCTCCTCTTTGAGAATGTCACTTGCCTGTTATTTACATTCTCTATCAATTTTATGTCTATCTTCCCTCTCCCCATCTTTCTGTAATACCCCCCCACCCCCGCAAATTAAAAACCCGAAACAAAACTCTTCAATCTTTCCTGATGTTCTTTTTTTGGGGGGTGGGGAATTTTTATGTGATTATAGATAGATAGAGACAAGAGGAAGGAAATTAAGAAGAGGGTTTTCTGCTAAAAAAGGGAAAAGGGGAAAACAAGGGAGGAAAGAGAGTTGCTAAAAAGAGAAAGAAGAAGGGAAGATAGGGAGACGTGAGAGAAGTCCCCCAAATGGCAAGAGACTCGCAAACGCTGCATGGCCAATTCTATGCTTTGCATGACTCTCTCTCTTTCTCTCTCTTCTCCATTTGCTTGCCACATTTAGTGTGCATTTTCTTTTATTGGCTCTTCCCTGTGGGCCCTACTTTCCATTTTTTCCATAATTTATTGGGGGTCTTTTTATATACAACAAGCAAGTACATATTTTTTTTTTTTTGAAAAAGGTACTAACACTCCGTTCTAATTGATGTGAATCTGTTTGACTGAACATGATATTTAAAGAAAATGATGACTATTGAAATTTAAAAAGGGATCCAGAATATTTGTGTGATTATAAAAGTTTCTCATTAAGGGTAGAATTATAAGTTTAAGCTAAATTGTTTTCAAATTTAGAAATGAGTCTTTTTTTTTAACAGACCAAAAAATAAATAGATTCACATAAATTAAAATGGAGGGAGTAATATTTATTCAGTTACAAGTAGGGATATCCAAAGGAAACTAAGAAATCGGACCAACCTGATAATCCGAAAAAAAACGACTATGATTTAGTTTGGTATTGAAAAAAATCCGACATAATTGGTGTAATTTGGTTTTAACTAAAGAAAGTCAAACAGAAACCAAACTAACCCGATATTAAATATATAAAAATTTTAGATATATTTAATATATAAATATATTTATTGTGATATAGTTTATCAATATTTCTTAAACTTTTTCATAAGGTATTATTTCAAAGTTGGATTTAGAACTTTTGAATGTTCCAATAAGTTTTATAACCATTAGTATTAGTAACTTAAATAATATTAACAAAAGCCTAAAATTAAATCAAATCAATACTAATGCTAACAAAAGATATTAAATTCAATATTATGAACGGCAATACATTGAATATCTATTTTTGTTTTTCTAGAATTTAGATTAAAATGCATAACATATTCTTTTCTTTAGCGTTTAGCCATGTAATTAATACTCCCTTTATAGTCTACTTATTTTAGCATGACTTAGTACTTTTAGATTATATTTATTTTTATTATGGTTTTTTAATTAGCAGTATTTATATTACATGATTTTATTATCTTTATTGATGATATTTTAGGATAATGTCATGATACATAAAAAATACCTTATGTTTTACTAAGATTAAAGATATTTTTAGCACAAGTTATATGTTTTGTGCCACGAAGAATTTACTGAAAAAGAAACCAAAAAAACCCAAATAACTCGAAAACCTGAGAGAAATCGAGATTGAAAAACTCGAGTTTTATTGGTTTGGTCTTTATATTTAATAATCCGACACAATTGGTTTGATAAGGTAATTCCAAATTCCGAACCAACCTGACCTATATACACCCCTAATTAAATGTATGCGCAATTTTGGCTTTATTATTACTACTATTTCGAGAGTTGAGGGTCAGAGGCATAGCTAAGAATTAAAGCTTATGGGTTCGATGTACTAATCCTTTTGAGTTACTGGGTTCTAAACTAATAACTTTTACATATTCAATAAACTTTTTAAAATAAATACAAGTGTAGACACTGAAATTTTAACAGATCAAGATAAATTCTAAATTTGAGACAACTCTTGAAACATTAGAAGTCTATTAGGGTTACTTGGTGGACTCTCCACCCAAACTCAAATCCATACCTATAAATAAGGCTATATATGTCCTTCAAAGACAATCTAAGAGATTTCACAAACTCTCAGAAGATGGACAAAGAGATCAAATATGAGATATTGAAATTCCATAAAAATTCATGGAATATTCACAAAGAGATCAAAGACATCAAATATTGTCTTTTTCAAAGCCACCGAAGTGATCAACATATGTTCTTCCTTTACATAGAGATCAAATATATCCTAAGAAAGTTCGCATCATTCTACGTTCGAGAAATACACTGGTTAAGCCCTCGAATCATGGAGAATGATCTAAAGAGAAGAATCAAGAAGCAAATAGAATTGTACCCGCATCATTTTATCAATAAAATTATGTTTATTCATATTATATTGTGGATGTAATTTATTTTTGGTACAAATTATATATGATACAAAAATAAATCGCAACCACAATATAAATATAAAAAAACATAATTTTATTGATAAAATGATGTGGGTACAATTCTGTTTGTTCCCTTGATTCTTCTCTTTAGATCGTTCTCCGTGATTTAAGGGCTTAACCAGCATATTTCTCGAACGTAGGATAATGTGAACCTACTTAGGATGTATTTGATCTCCATAAAACGGAAGAACATCTGTTGATCACTTCGGTGGCTTTGAGAAAGACAATATTTGATGTCTTTGATCTCTTTGTGAATATTCCATGAATTTTTATGGAATTTCAAGATCTCCTTTGTGCATATTCCTAGAGTTTGTGGAATTGTTGAGATTGTCTTTGAAGAACATATATAGCCTTATTCACAACAAAAATTTAGATAATTAGTGGCAACATTAGCAGCAACCCTTATAAGTTGCTACTATAATTATATTATTAGCACTGACTTTAAAAGTTGCCACAAATTATAAATATTTAGCAACGACTATTTATAGGTCACCTCTGAAATTTTTACTCGCGGGAATATTAAAATTTTGGTTCCATAGTTTTTGTGGCGACTTTTAAGTAGTCGCTGTTTAATATTTATTGCAGCGAGTTGGTCGCTCTTATTGCCTTTTAAAATAATAACAAATTAAAAGATATTAACAATGTAAAATGGGTCCTCTCCAAATTAAACACTGTCGGAAGGGCTATCGTTGTTATTCACCTGATCTTCGTAGGTACCTTATGTCAGCTGATGTCACATTTTTTTAGTCTAAACCTTTCTTTACCTCTTCTGACCATTCTGACCATCTTGATATATCTGAGGTTTTACCTATACCGACCTTTAGAGAGTCTACTATAGCTCCTCCGTCACCTTCCGCTACAGAAGTCTTACCCATTCCAACCGTTAGAGAGTCTAGTGTGGCTCCTCCTAGACTCCCTTCCAAAGAAACTCCACTCTTGACATATCATCGTCGTCCTCGCCCAGCATCCAGCCCGGTTGATTCACGTCCTGCACCTGACCCTGCTCCTATTGCGGACTTGTCTCTTCCGATTGCACTTCGGAAAGGTATACGGACCACCCTTAATCCTAATCACCATTATATCAGTTTAAGTTATCATCGTTTGTCATCACCCTATTATGTTTTTCTATTTTCTTTGTCCTCTGTTTCCATCCCTAAGTCTACAGGTGAAGCATTGTCTCATCCAGGCTGGCGACAGACAATGACTGACGAGATGCGTGCTTTACATACGAGTGGTACTTGGGAGCTCGTCCCTCTTCCTTAAGCTAAATCTACTGTTGAAGGCTGGCGACAGACAATGACTGACGAGATGTGTGCTTTGCATACGAGTGGTACTTGGGAGCTCGTCCCTCTTCCTTCAGCTAAATCTACTGTTGGTTGTCATTGGGTGTATGCAGTCAAGGTTGGTCAAGATGGTAAGGTTGATCGTCTTAAGGCTCGTCTTGTTGCCTAGGGATATACTCAGATATTTGGGCTTGATTACAGTGATACCTTCTCTCCCGTGGCTAAGATAGAATCAGTCCGCCTTTTTCTATCCATGACTGCTCTTTCCCATTGGCCCCTGTATCAGCTGGACATTAAAAGTGCATTTTTTACACGGTGACCTTGAGGATGAAGTTTATATGGAGCAACCACCTAGATTTGTTGCTCAGGGGGAGTCTCGTGGTCTTGTATGTCGCTTGCGCCGGTCACTCTATGGTCTAAAGCAGTCTCCTCGAGCCTGATTTGGTAAGTTTAGCATTGTTATCCAGGACTTTGGCATGACTCGGAGTGAAGCTGATCACTCTGTATTCTATCGGCATTCTGATTCGAGTCTCTATATTTATCTGGTGGTCTATGTTGACGACATTGTTATTATTGACAATGACCAGGATGGTATTACTAAATTGAAGCAACATCTCTTTCAACACTTTCAGACTAAGGATCTGGGCACACTAAAGTATTTTCTGGGTATTGAGGTCGCTCAGTCTAGCTCAGGTATTGTGATCTCACAACGGAAGTATGCCTTAGATATTCTTGAGGAGACAGGAATGACAGGTTGTAGACCTGTTGACACTCCGATGTATCCAAATTCTAAACTTCTTCCAGGACAGGGGGAGCCTCTTAACGATCCTGCAAGATATATGCGGTTAGTTGGTAAATTGAATTATCTTACAGTGACAAGACCTGGCATTTCTTTTCCTGTGAGTGTTGTGTGCCAGTTTATGGGTTCTCCGTGTGACAGTCATTCGGATGCAGTTGTTGGCATTCTTCGGTATATAAAATCAACTTCAGGTAAAAGTTTATTGTTTGAGGATCGAGGCCATGAGCAGATCGTTGGATACTCTGATGCTGATTGAGCAGGATCGCCTTCTGACAGATGTTCTACTTTTGGATATTGTGTCTTAGTAGGAGGAAATTTGGTATCTTGGAAAAGCAAAAAACAGAATGTGGTTGCTCGGTCTAGTGCAGAAGCATAATATTGAGCAATGGCTATGGCGACATGTGAGGTAGCTTGGATCAAACAGTTGCTCAAAGAACTGAAATTTGGTGATGTTAGTCAGATGAGACATGTGTGTGATAATCAAACTGCTCTTCATATTGCGTCAAATCCAGTGTTCCATGAGAGAACTAAGCACATTGAGATTGACTATCACTTTGTCAGAGAAAAAATACTCTCGGGGATATTACTACAAAGTTTGTAAAGTCAAATGATCAGCTTGCAGACATTTTCACCAAGTCCCTCACTGATCCTCGTATTAACTACATATGTAACAAGCTCGGTACACATGATTTATATGCACCAACTTGAGGGGGAGTGTTAGAATATGTAAATATTAGTAAAATAACCCTTATCCAATATGTATTAGGAGTATGATAGGTTATGTGTATATATATGGCTCATTGTATCATGTTTAACACAATATATCATATTTTTCCGTGCTTTTTCACACTTCCAAGTGGCGACTTTGAGTAATTAATAACCAAATCTCATTCCGATTGTCCTTTAATTGAAAAAACTCCTTTACACCCTTTGCGGGGATATACAGTAAAAAAGGAGGTGTGACAGCTCTGCATATTTTTTGGGTGGAGGTATATCCTGTTTAGTTAATGGTACTGGAAGGATGAATCCTACTTTGGTTTGCCTCTCAAAGTGAATGAAGAGTTTGCGTTAAACCCCAAGGAACTGGTGTGACTGAAAATTACTGGTTTCAAAGTGAATGAAAATTACGGGTTTCATTTAACACTAGAACTGGACTAATTTACAAGTATAAAAGGTTCAAAAGGAAACTGATAACTTTTGCACTTGCTCTAAGTACATGTTGCTCCATCATTTTCCAAAACTTGTATAATGAAAGTTATTTCACATTTCTCTCAAGTGATTGTGTGGCTTAATCGAGTTTGTACGTTGAAAAAGTATAAATACTGCATGTAGACTTCCAAAATTATTTAGCAGATTATGGTCTTGCTAAAGTGAGTAATTTATGAGTCTCCTTTGAAATTTAATCAATAACCATGTGTCTGAAATTAGGTATTGGGACAACATTTCTAGCAGTTTCTTGAGTCGAGTGTCTATCGAAAACAAACTCTTTATCTATATAAGGTATAGGTAAAGTCTACGTACACACACTACCTTCCCAGACCCCATTTATGGGATTGCACTGGGTTTGTTGTTGTTGTTGGACAACATCTTTAGAAATTAGTATCTTCATCTTTGTGTCTCTTTACTGGTATATTTTTTGTTTTGTTTTAGTAGTAATTGACTATTAGCTGTGACTATTGAGAGGATTAACAACTATGATTTTTACCTGAAGATTGCGAGCCAGCAATGATTTATATCAACAAAACTAAGGAATTAAAAACCCTTCGAATATAGGAAGCAGCTCCAGTAGAAGTGGGATATTTGCTATACTCATGTCTGAATAAACTTTTCAAAGATTCTCGGATTACTAGTCCAAATATTTTATTGAGTTGCATTAACTCTTTCTTTTGCACTTGAAATTTTTTGTTGACTGAGAATTTTATGCAAAGACAAGTTTTGTTATGTGATTGACCAACAGCAGGTGGTAGTAAATATTGAGGCAAAGCTAATGACACTACCTCAAAGCCTCCATAGCACTATCCATATATTGACTAAATGATGCTGCTGACAATACCTCAAAGCCTCCAAAATAGCCAATGTCTCCGCTTAGGTATTTGTTGTATCATGAATCTCCTTTCCAAAAGCATGTACATTCACTTGGTCAGAATAGCATGTAGTTGATACAACAATTACATGCTATTTTGCCAAAAACAGTTGCAGGCGATCCTTAGTGAGTGCAAATCTCTTATGTTGATGTTGCTGCTGGTTTTGAAAGCTAAACTCTCTTTAATTGGTCCATGAGTTGATGTTGCTGCTGATTTGAAAATGGTTATTTGATTCAACTTCTCCCAATTAAAGTTGGCTCCTTTTGGTTGATGTCTTTGGTTGTTTTTGTCGACTTGTATTTTGTCACTGTTATAACTATCAGTTCTCTAATTCTTTACTTTTAATATTCTGTTTGTCTACCAGGGACAAGGCACTTAAACGGTAGTATCGTTCAAGGATGGTATTGGCAAGGAGCAATTACAATGTTGTCGGGCAAGGAGCAGTTACAAGGAACTTAATATTTGTCATTTTTTGGATATGTATATGCGCACAGTTATAATGCACAATGAATTGTCGGGTAGTATATATGTAATTAACTTTTTAGTAATAATAATATTTATAATATTCGGCTTCGAAAATTCTTTTGGTGTTTGTCAAGCATTATAGGTTGTTTTAATATTGATAGTTAAGTAATATGAATATCTCTATATGAAATTTTAGAAAATTAGGTTCCTATGGCATGGAAATATATATAATTTTGGTCATTATAATTGTTTAGAAAATGACATTTATAATGACGACATAATCTTGCCACCGAACATAAATATTTTTTGTGCCAGGTTTAGTCGCTATGAATGGATATTTATAGTGGTGACATAATCTTGCCACTGAACATAAATAGTTTTTGTGGCACATTTTGTCGCTACTAAAGGATATTTATAGTGACGACATAATCTTGCCACTGAACCTAAATATTTTTTTGGGGCCACTTTAGTTGTTACTGAATAACATTTATAGTGGCGATCCATCTAATATTTGTTCTTATGGAATAACTTTTTGTAGTGTTTTATCCAATCTGTTGTGGCAACTTTCTCGCCACTAATATGATATTCTAGTGGCGACCACAACACGTCGCCACAAATACCTTCAGTGACTGCTTCCCCAGTGGCAATACAAAAGTCGCTGCTAAAATTTATTAGCAACGACGTCTATAGGTTATGTGGCGATTTTAGGCGCCGCCATAAGTGTGATTTCTTGTAGTGATTTATAGGCATGAATTAGGATTTGGGTGGAGTAATCACCAAGTAACACTAATAGACTTTTAATGTTTCAAGAGTTGTCTTGGATTTAGGATTTATCTTGATCTATTAAAATTCAAGTGTCTACAATAAGGTTTAAACCAAAGCTACTGGGTTCGGCTATGCTATTTGTTGGCTCCGCACCTGGTCAAGATATATTTAATTTTTAATTATTATTATTATGACCTATAATATTTTTATGTAATAATATTTGAATACGTATGAGTTCGCACCAAAATTAAGTAATTTAACTATCTTACTTAAAAATTAAAATTAACTACATAAATAGTACGGACGAAGTAATCAGAAATAACAAGGGATAGGGATATATAGGGTTAACATTTTGCGTGAGAAAGAATCAGGTAAATATAATAGTCGTTAACTATATTAGAATTATTCTCGCCTCTTTTTTCCTTTTTTTCTTCTTTTTTCTTTACTGGTGTTAGAATCCTACTAATATGGAAGTGTTTTCATTCGCTTTTAAGTTATTTCCATATGATCTTCTTTCTTTTATTTTTTCTTCCTATATCGAGCTTTCTTGTGGTGTTAGAATTCTATTATTATTTTTTATTTCCTTTTTTAGAAGTTCTTTAAAAAGTAAGTGATATTTTTCGTCTTTTATTTATTCTTTCTATAAATAGAATAAGGAGTGAGATTGCATCACTATGATTTGAAACACTAATTAAATTATTACTTTACTATCTTGTTGATTTTTATAGTTTTGGTAAATATTTCATATTGCGAGCTTTTAAATAACAACAATTCAGTAAAATCTTACCAGTAGAGTTTAGGAAGAATAGAGTATACGCTGACCTTACCCCTACTTCGGAGGGATAAAGAAATTATTTCCGAGAGACCCTCAGCAAATACTGCAAGCTTTTAAGAGAAACAGTATTCCCTTTCCAGATAAATCCGATTTCAATTTAAACATTGTTAGTTGAAGGGTGTATTTTCTGAATATAGTGGAATTTTTATATAATTTGACTTGACTAATATTTACGGTGTTAGAATTCACCTTTCTCGTTCGTATTCTTTCGATATCTGTTAGAAACGTTTTACATAAATTGCTATATTTTCTTTTCTTCCTTTTTAATTAGTCTATTTTGTTATAAATACACTTCTATTTAAGGTGAATGTCTTTAATTAGAGAGATTCTAGAGTTCTATTCTTGGTAGATAAATCATCCTCCTCCCTATAAATAGAGGTGCCCTCTACCATTGTAAATCACTCCTAACATTCTCTAAGTATCAATAAGAAGAACTCTCTCTACTCTTCTCTCTATTTGCTCTTGTTCTTGAGTTATTGTTCTTGTTCTTATATTATTTCATAACACGTTATCAGCACGAGACTCTACCGTATCAAGAACCATTCTCGAAAAATCTAAGGTATTTCCCTCTTCCTAATTTAATTTTCGATTATGTCTGACATTACGAAAAGAAAGTTCGTTGCCCTTGAAATTTCGGGCAAGAACTATATGACATGGGTGTTGGATGCTGAAATCCACTTAGATGCTATGGGTCTCGGAGACACCATCAAAGATAGAGAAAAAGCATCCACCCAAGAATGTGCGAAGGCCTTGATTTTCTTGCGCCATCACCTTGATGAAAGTTTGAAGATTGAATATCTCACCGTCAAGGATCCACTCATCTTGTGGAACGGCTTAAAGGAGAGATATGACAACCTGAAGTTGGTCACTCTGCCACAAGCACGATATGATTGGGCTCATCTAAGGCTCCAGGACTTTAAGTCCGTTTCTGAATATAATTCTATAATGTTCAAAATTACTTCTAAATTGAAGCTATGTGGGGATAATATCTCCGATTATGATATGCTTGAGAAAACGTTTACAACGTTTCATGCCTCCAATATGGTACTGCAACAACAGTACAGAGAGAAAGGCTTTACAAAGTACTCTGAACTGATTTCTCTTCTACTAGTGGCTGAGCGAAATAATGACCTGCTCATGAGAAATCATGAAAATCGACCCACTGGGTCTACACCACTGCCTGAAGCAGATAAGGTTCACTCTCATTATGCCAAACATGAAAAGGACCATGGTCATGGTCGTAAACGGGGTCATAGCCAGGGACGTAGACAAGGAAGAAATTTTAATGAAGTCCGTCAACCCCCAAGGAGAGATAACCGCCGAAAGCAGAAACGGGGTCATGAAGATCCTAAGGCAAATGGTTCAGAAACTATATGTTATCGTTGCGGTGGGAAAGGGCACTGGTCAAAGACTTGCCGTATACCAAGACACTTGGTTGACCTTTATCAAGCATCTCGAAAGAGAAAAGGCCCTGAAACAAATTTTGTCTATGACGACAACTCGGACATCACCCACCTGGATATGGCAGACTTCTTTGAGCAACCCGAGGGGAAAATAGACCACCTAATCGGCGATGGGTCCGTGATGAAAGAAGATGGAGTTATTTGATTTTGTTCTACTTATTTGTATTAGTTAGTGAATAAACTAATATCATTAGTATTAGCTCGTATTAGTTAGTCCATGATGCAATGTTAGCAGTAGTTCTTTAGAATATCTTCAATATGCTCAAATATCAATAAAATTTTTATTTTCCAGTAGGGGTAATCGACTAGCCTGAAAAACTAGTCGATTATCTACTATTTTCGCATTAAAGCTGAAAAATAATTGATCAACAATCGATTGTCTTTGTCTAACAATCGATTGTCGTTAAGACAGTGTATTCTGGAATTTTTCAAAAATCATCCACAATCGATTGTCTTTGTCTAACAATCGATTGTCGTTAAGACAGTGTATTCTGGAATTTTTCAAAAATCATCCACAATCGATTGTCTTTGTCTAACAATCGATTGTCGTTAAGACAGTGTGCTCTGGAATTTTTCAAAATAGCCAACAATCGATTGTCTATACTTAACAATCGATTGTCTTAAAACAGTGTGCTCTGGAATTTTTCAAAATAGCCAACAATCGATTGTCTATACTTAACAATCGATTGTCTTAAAACAGTGTGCTCTGGAATTTTTCAAAATAGCCAACAATCGATTGTCTATACTTAACAATCGATTGTCTTAAAACAGTGTGCTCTGGAATTTTTCAAAATAGCCAACAATCGATTGTCTATGCATAACAATCGATTGTCTTAAGACAGTGTGATCTGAAGTTTTTCAAAAATAGCAAATAATCGATTGTATGTGTTTAACAATCGATTGTCAATGTTTAACAATCGATTGTTTGTGTTTAACAATCGATTGTTTGAAGAAAATGTTTAAACTGAAATTTTCAAACTGCAAAGTAATCAATTATGGATAACATATCTGATTTTGTTAGTCAACTGTTAGCAGCAGATTTTGAAAATATTATGTGACACAAACGAATTGAACTTGTTTATTCTTATATTCGTATATCTCTTTTGTATGTCAAACTATGGGATAGCAAATATGGATATCTCACAAAGCGAACTTGGATCAATGTCCAACTGTAAAAGTATTTGCCTAGTTGATTCATGTACTACACATACAATACTCAAAGAAAGGAAATATTTCTCTCAACTAAATATGTGTAAGGCAAACGTTACTACAATCTCTGGAAGTAGTAAATTGATTGAAGGCTCCGGAAGAGCAATTGTAACTCTGCCCAAAGGCACGACGTTAATCATAGAGAATGCAATGTTCTCCTCCAAGTCTAAGAGAAACTTGTTGAGTTTTAAAGATGTACGCCGGAATGGCTATCATATTGAGACAATGGATGAAGATAATCTTGAATATCTCGTCATCACAAAGAATGTCTCCGGCCAAAAGAGGGTTACTGAGAAATTCCCGTCTTTATCTTGTGGCCTGTATTGGACAAGAATTAGTGCAATTGAGGCACATTCAACAGTAAACCAAAGGGTTACTAATTCCAATACCTTTGTACTTTGGCATGATCGATTGGGACACCCAGGATCGATCATGATGAGACGGATTATAGAAAGCTCACATGGGCATCCGTTAAAGAATTTCAAAATTCTTTCGAATAATGAATATCCTTGCACTTCGTGTTATCAAGGCAAGTTGATTATCAGGCCATCACCAACAAAGGTTGGGACTGAGTCACCCACGTTTCTGGAACGTATACAAGGGGACATTTGTGGACCTATTCACCCACCTAGTGGGGCGTTTAGGTATTTCATGGTCTTGATAGACGCATCCTGTAGATGGTCTCATGTGTGCCTGTTGTCATCACGCAACCTTGCGTTTGCGAAATTAATGGCACAAATAATTCGACTACGAGCACAATTTCCAGATAATCCAATCAAGTCCATTAGACTGGATAATGCTGCTGAGTTTACATCCCAAGCATTTAATGATTATTGCTTATCAATCGGGATAAAAGTTGAACATTCTGTAGCTCATGTTCACACTCAAAACGGTCTTGCAGAATCGTTAATTAAACGCCTGCAGTTGATTGCAAGGCCATTGCTTATGAGAACGAGGCTGCCCACTTCGGTATGGGGTCACACCATCTTACATGCAGCAATGCTAATTCGTCTCAGACCGACGAATTACCACAAGTATTCCCCGTTGCAATTGGTTTTGGGTCATGAACCCAATATATCCCATTTAAGAATTTTTGGATGCGCAGTATATGTGCCTATAGCACCGCCATCCCGCACCAAAATGGGTCCGCAAAGAAGGTTAGGAATATATGTTGGGTTTGAATCGCCCTCCATCATTCGCTACCTCGAAATATTGACAGGCGACTTGTTTACTGCACGATTTGCAGACTGTCGATTTGATGAGACACTTTTCCCAAAATTAGGGGGAGAAGTTGGTGAAACCAAACGGGAAATTTTGTGGAAAAATGCATCATTATCTCATCTTGATCCACATACCTCTATTTGTGAAAGAGAGGTACAAAAGATTATCCATTTGCAAAGAATAGCAAATCAAATGCCTGACGCATTTACGGATTTGAAGAGGATAACGAAATCCCACATTCCCGCGGAAAATGTTCCAATCCGTATTGATGTCCCTGTTGGACAATCATCTAGTGTCATATCCAATGAGTCAAATGCACGCCTGAAGTGTGGCAGACCATTAGGTTCCAAAGATCGAAATCCTAGAAAGAGGAAAAAGAACGATCAAAATGACACCACGAAAGAATCTCATGATTTAACAAATTCTGAGATTCATGAAGAATCCATTGAGCCCGAGACTCTGGAAAATACGGAACTATCCCTAAATCCAATTAATATTGAGGCAAATATTAATCGAGTGGATATTGTGGTGGATAATGCCTTTGCTTATAATGTAGCATCTAGCATTATGCAAGAATGTGAGGATCTCGAACCTCAATCTGTTGAAGAATGTCGAAAAAGACAGGATTGGCCAAAGTGGCAAGAAGCAATTCAATCAGAATTGAATTCGCTGGCAAAACGTGAAGTTTTTGGCCCTATAGTTGAAACACCTAATGGTGTTAAGCCTGTCGGCTATAAATGGGTCTTTGTACGCAAAAGAAATGAGAAAAACGAGGTACAAAGATATAAGGCACGCCTTGTTGCACAAGGTTTTTCTCAAAGGCCTGGTGTCGATTATGAAGAGACATATTCGCCTGTAATGGATGCGATAACCTTTCGTTATCTCATAAGTTTTGCTGTCCATGAAAAGCTTGACATGCACTTAATGGATGTGGTTACTGCCTATCTTTATGGCTCACTTGATAATGAGATATACATGAAAATTCCCGATGGACTCAAGATGCCAAACGCGCATAATTCAAAATCTTGGGAAATGTTCTCAATGAAATTGCAAAGGTCCTTGTATGGTCTAAAGCAATCTGGATGAATGTGGTATAATCGTCTTAGTGAGTACTTGTTAAAAGAAGGCTATATAAATGACGCCATTTGCCCGTGTGTTTTTATAAAGAAAACAACATCGGTATTTGTTGTACTTGCCGTATATGTCGATGACATAAACCTTATTGGAACCCCTATAGAACTCCAAAAGGCAATTGATTATCTAAAGGATGAATTCGAGATGAAAGATCTCGGAAAGACTAAACTATGTCTTGGTTTGCAAATTGAATATTTGGCAAACGGAATTTTTGTTCATCAATCTACCTATACAGAAAAGGTACTGAAACGGTTTTACATGGATGAAGCACATCCTTTAAGTACACCGATGGTTGTTCGATCACTTAATGTGAACAAAGATCCATTCCGACCACAAGAAAGGAATGAAGAGCTACTTGGTCCTGAAGTACCATATCTTAGCGCAATTGGCGCACTAATGTATCTTGCAAATACTACAAGACCTGACATATCCTTTTCAGTTAATGTCTTAGCAAGATTTAGCTCGGCTCCTACGAGGAGACATTGGAATGGGATCAAACACATATTGCGGTACCTAAAGGGAACTACCGATATGGGCTTATTTTATGGCAAGAATTGCAGCTCGGATCTTGTTGGTTATGCTGATGCTGGATATTTGTCCGACCCACACAAGGCTCGATCTCAAACGGGTTATGTGTTTACCTGTGGAGAAACCGCCATATCTTGGCGATCGGCTAAGCAATCAATTGTGGCTACTTCATCTAATCATGCCGAGATAATTACTATTCATGAAGCAAGTCGAGAGTGTGTGTGGTTAAGGTCGATAATACATCATATCCAAGACAAATGTGGTTTGAAGTGTGATAAACTACCCACAACTTTGTATGAAGACAATGCAGCATGTATAGCTCAATTGAAGGGAGGATTCATAAAAGGAGATAGAACGAAGCATATTTCACCAAAGTTATTCTTCACACATGATCTTCAAAAGAATGGTGATATCAATGTTCAACAGATTCGTTCAAGCGACAATATGGCTGATTTGTTCACAAAATCTCTACCAAAGTCAACCTTCAAGAAGCTAGTTCACAAGATCGGGATGCGAAGACTTAAGGACATAAATTGATGTTCTTATCAGGGGGAGTTAAGGCGCGTTGCACTCTTTTTCCCTTACAAGGTTTTGTCCCACCGGGTTTTCCTTGCAAGGTTTTTAACGAGGCAACCAATAGGCGCATATTCAAACATGTGTACTCTTTTTCCTTACTTTAATTTTTCCCATTGGGTTTTGTTTTAAGGTTTTAACGAGGCACATCATTGAATAGACATTCAAGGGGGAGTGTTATAAATACACTTCTATTTAAGGTGAATGTCTTTAATTAGAGAGATTCTAGAGTTCTATTCTTGGTAGATAAATCATCCTCCTCCCTATAAATAGAGGTGCCCTCTACCATTGTAAATCACTCCTAACATTCTCTAAGTATCAATAAGAAGAACTCTCTCTACTCTTCTCTCTATTTGCTCTTGTTCTTGAGTTATTGTTCTTGTTCTTATATTATTTCATAACATATTTCTCTATTTAGAAAATATTTAATTTATTTTTTTCTTATTTATGAAATATGCAGAGTTTTTGTATGCGGTAAAATTAGTTAGTGCCAGGTTTACGAATGAAGAGGTTGCACGTGGAGCTAAAGAGATGTAGGATGCGAGTCAGCAAATAGCTGATACGGTTGCAAGCATGAGGCCGATGCTGGATGAAGAGAGAGTAGTCGATGACAAAGATTCAAAGAATTGACATCGGGTATCATTCAATGGGCAACTGTTACAGAGAATATATGCATTTATAGCCAACCATTATGCATCCATCAATATTGGTTTTATTCTCGTTCAAGGGGAGCTTAATTTGGAGATCTTGTATCCCTAAATAGAGATATAAATAGAAGAATTAGAATCTATTGTAAATACAAAACATTCTTTACACAAAAGTTTAAGTCAGCTCTGATAATAATGTTATTCATTGTCTTTATTCTTGAAAATTGTTCTCACTTCTGCTACTAGAGAGGCTAAGTTCATAGTCAGGCTTGATTTTCTTTAAATTTATTTGATAATATTATTTTGTTTCTTGTTATTTTATATTTCTAGATCAAAATTCACGTATCTATAAACCACGCTACAAATTTAACTGCATCGTTTTACGAGTAAGAAATTTGGCGTGCACCATGGGGAATAGTGTAACGATCCGGCCGGCCGTTTTGAGCCCTAGCGCGTCATTCAGCAGTCTGAGGCCATGAGTAGCTTCATTTCAGGTTTTATGACTTGTACGCATAGTCTGAATTGAATTTCAGAAAGTTCGGAGTTGTTCTGGGAAGAGAATTCTAATTTCAGAAGCTTAAAGTTTAAATAATGAACTAGGATTGAATTTTTGAGTAAACGACCTCGAAATCAAGATTTGAAGGTACCAACAGATTCGTATGATGATTTCGGACTTGGGCGTATGTCCGGTTTGGGTTTTGGATAACCCGGGAGCGTTTTGGCGCCTATTGTGGAAGTTAGCATTTTTGTAAGGAATTTCTTTAGTTTGGTTCGAAGTGCATCTTAGCGATATCGATGTCCGTTGGGAATTCCGAAGCTGGGAGTAGCTCCGTATGATGATTTTGAAGTTGGGAGCGCGATCGGAAGTGAATTCGGAGGTCTGTAAGTCATTTTGAAGCCATTTGGCTAAAGATAGAAATTTGAAGGTTTTTGAGAAGTTTGACCGGAAGTGGACTTTTTTATATCAGGGTCGGAATCCAATTTCGGAAGTTGATTTAGGTCTGTAATGTCAAATATTACTTGTGTGCAAAATTTGAGGCCAATCAGACATGATTTGATAGGTTTAAACATAAAAAATAGAAGTTGAAAAGTTCAAAGTTCATAAAGCTTGAATCGGGGTGTAATTCATGGTTTTAGCATTGTTTGATATAATTTGAGGCCTCGAGAAAGTCCATAATGTATTTTGGGATTGCTTAGTAGGATTTTTTGAGGTCTCGGGGGCCTCGGGTGGATTCCGGGTGGTTAACGGATCGAAAATAGATTTTTGAAAAAGCTGAGTTGCTGGTTGATGGTATTTCCGCTTCTGCGGAAACGGGACAGCACAAGCTGCCCCGCAGAAGCGATGAAGGGAAATTTGGAAGCGGTTTTGGTCTGAGGCGGTCAAGATTCCGCAGAAGCGTGACCGCATCTGCGGAAGGTGGAATGCAAAAGCAAAAATTGGAAGGTCCGGTGGAAGCCGCAGAAACGGCTGTGGATTCGCAAAAGCGGGACCGCGGAAGCAGAATTTCTTTCGCAGAAGCAGAAGTAGCTAGGAGCAGAGAGGTTTTAATAGTCGGATATTTGGCCATTTCCTCTCACATTTTCTTGGTTTGGGCGATTCTTGGAGGGGTTTCAAGAGAGAATTTTCTCCATCAAAGTTAAGGTAAGTTATTCTCAGCTATTTTGAGTTAAATACATCAATTATGTATATATTTTAGAATGAAAATGGGTAGAAAATTTAGGGTTAGAGGAAGACCTAGAAAATTTGTTTTATTGAATTTTGGCCACGATTTTGGATGTGAAATTAAGAGAAAATTATATAATTGAGTTGCTAATGTCATGGGCAAAGTTTATCTTCGCTGAATTTCGGATTACGGGCGCGTGGGCTCGAGGGAATTTTTGTCAACTTTCCAATCGAGGTTTGAAATTGTTATAAATTGAATTACAATGAGTACCTTAGCATATATTAAAATATTTGTATAACCATTGGCTAGTTTTGGAGCATTGTATGTCGGTTCAAGCCTTCAGGAGGATGTACAATGCCGGTTATGAGTTTTCGGAGCGTGATGAGTCTTCTTTCAAATATTGTTAGGGGGAATTTACCCTATAAGTGAGTAAAATTGGTTATGTGCTCCTATTTGCGGGGGCTACGTACGCACGAGGTGACGAGAGTCCGTACGTAGCTACTATTATGCTATTGTCCAGGTAGTCTTGGACCCACAAGAATGTTATACTTGTATTAATTGTGAAGCCATTGATGGCTTGAATTACTTGAATCACATTAAATTTATTAATGGATTTCCAAAAAGACTTAAGCTTCGTTTTCTCAAATTATTAAAGAGAATTGGCCTTTCTTAAATAATTGCTCCATGTAGACTTCTTGATTGCCCGTCTGTCTGTGTGTATTAATTTTGGAACGGGCCGAATGCCTCGACAGATTAATAGATGCATCTATAGACATGCCATATACCCTCGGCAAGTGCACATTTATTGCGCTTGGATCAGGTCGTCGCCTCGGTGTGATTTGCACATGCTTGTGTTGCTTTGTGGAACGTATTTAAGTTGTTACTGCCTCATTCTGGCCCTAGATCATTTTGCTAATAATGAAAAGAAATTTTGGAAATTTCCTATGAAAGAATTATATGTTTACTTGTTTCCTCTATCTGGACTAAAATTTTGTTTATAAAATAAATCCACTGTTTAATATATATATATATATATATATATATATATATATATATATATATATATATATATATTAAGGATGAGTTATTATTGGACCATTATAGAGCGACAAAGTTGACCATCTCATCTCTACCCCTTCGAGATTAGGCGAAATACTCATTGGGTACACGTTATTTTCGTACTTATACTACACTTGCTGTGCATTTTGGTTGCACAGGTATTTGTAACTCCAATGGCCTACTGGGCATCGCAGCACAGATTATTCTGGGACTAGGCGAGCTGCATCATTCGAGACGACCGCAGCTAGAGCAGTCCTTTCTAGTGTGTTGTATTTACTTCTTGTCCACTATATTCCGGACGGATGTTTTATTTTATTCTATTATCAGTAGATGCTCATGTACTTGTGACACCGGGTTCTGGGATGGTTTGAAGCATAGTATTAACTGTTTAAATTTAAATTTGATTTGAGACTTTATTCTTTAAAATATCTATATATGAAAGAAAAATCCTAGATTTCAAAAGGGTTAAAATCGAGATTTTGATTAAGTAATTTGGTTGGCTTGCCTGACAACAATGTCCGGCGCCACCACGACCCTTTGTGGATTTTTGATCGTGACAATCTGGTATCAGAGCATTAGGTTCCCGTCGGTCTCACGAGTCATGAGCAAGTCTAGTAGAGTCTCGCGGATCGGTACAGAGACGTTTGTACTTATCCTCGCGAGGCTACAGGGCTGATAGGAGTACTTCCCTTTTTGATTCCCTTATCGTGCGGTTCGATTCCTCGAGGCTTATGCCTTTGATTCATTCCTACTCAATCTTATCCAACGCGAGGGCTTGTTAGAAATTGAGAATTTGAAGAATTGAAATGGCACTACAAATGAGGTGTGGGATGATTCTCCCGGTATAGTTGATTGGACTATTATAGTCACCTTATGGAAGAATATTCTATTGTTTCAGCTCAGTTACAGAGCTTCTAAGAGTCTTAAGGCTAGGCACATGTTTCCATGATGCTTATGAGTGATTATTCCACAGTGTTGTTGTGATGGTAGGATGTTTGCCCATGTGTCGAGGCGGTGGATGAAATGAAGGGAGGTTTACTCATCTTGTAATCAAGGGATTCAGTATTTTATTCTCGGCAGAGGAAAGGCAGTCAGACTAAGGATGGTCAGATGTGGCCTGGTGGAAGTAATGAGACCTGGTATTTTCAAGTTTGGTGGAATTTATTCTATGATGGGGTGTTGTGGCCCTAATGGAACGTACTAAGTTGTCGATGTTATAATCTACTACAATTCGCCTTTATGGCAAGATGTTGCAAAATAGTATTGGAGATTCAACTGTCAGTTATCGCATGGTGCAGTGGTTTAGGATCGAATCAGAATTTCCAATGTTGACGGCTCGAGAAAGATGACCTTTGGAATGTTTTAAATTTAGCAACAATGGTGGGTTCAAGTGCCACGAAGATAGATTTTATTTAAGGCAAAAATTGAGCAGCAAAGTATGAGAAAGGACATGTGGGAAGTGTCAGGTGGTGTTTAAACCTTCTAGGAGGCCTAATATGAGGAGTAAGGTCGAGTGGTTAATTAAAGAGATGAGTTCCGCCAAAGTGGGAGAGTTGCAGCTGTTGCATATGGGCTTAGTAGTAGGATGACTACGCTCCTTAAGGAGAGTTTGGATTGAATTGGGGATTTTAATGATTGGTGATTGAAGTCTGCGGGTATGATTTGAAGTCTGGGCTATTATGCGGCAGAAGATTGATATGGCAGAAAGGAGATGGTTGAAATGGAGGAGGGTGCAGCATAACCCTGAATTGGAAGGATATTGCCTCATATTTAATTGATGTTCGTGAGGGGCGAATGGACTTGTGCAACTGGAAGGTGAGCTCGAACTCAATACGGGCTATAGGTGTCATAGTAAATATACCCCGTGCAGCGACGAGGGAAGATGTCGGGAGGTGATTCCCCTAGGTGGGTAATTTCCTATGAGCAGGTTAGCGGTCGTGTGGTTGGCGAAGCTTCTACAAGGAGTTCTATCCATGGTGTAGCGAAGAGATCGGCCGTGCGAATGTGGTTGATGATTCAGAGTTCAAACTAAAAAGGTTGGGCGAACTCATGAATTGTGAAATGATGGCTTCAAGCTAAGTGGGAGAGTCCCACCGCTTATGATTGGGATGTATGATTAATTACTTGCGTGATTTCTGGTTATTAGCATATTCATGGGTTATTTCACCTATGAGAAAAGACCATAAGTGGTAACTTGAGCAAATGAATTGTTGGAGGCATGCTGTGGTTGGCCTTATTGGCTCATGTTCGGACTTGGAAAAAGGTTCAGGATTTATGCCTTATATAGATACATGTTTAAGAGGAAGTGATCTCGCCGGGTGCTTCACCGAGAGAGTATTCATGTGTTATATGATTTGTGGAGTGAATTATTCGGGACCAAGTCAGAGCGGGTGGCTCTCAATAATGGTCCCAGTGAATTAAGAAGTTAAAGTGTGGTTCCCAATGTTTTCGAGTCCATGAGTACAATTAAGAATCAAGATTTGTAGCAACTTATGAAAAGGTGCCCAAAATGTTCTCTGATATGTTGACTTGTGGTGTAGAATTTAAATCATGTGAAACAGTTCGTGGGAATTGAGAACGCTTGGTCTCGTGATTCAAGGTCACTCGGGGTGAGTGTAGATGAATTATGTTTTGTGTGGAATGGTATTTCTAAGGCAAGCAAGGATAAATTGGAAGAAGGTAGAATGATTACCCATAGTTGAATTAGGCATATTGGGGCTAATGATCAGTTCATTCTGGGTGATCAAGTTATGTGTATGATTTGTGGCGGTACGTGTGAGGCTTGTGTCGTAATTGATGTTATTCAGAAGCGTTCTTCTGTTATGGCTTGTTAAGTGGAAGAGGATTCCGGAAGGGTTATGGTGGCTTGGACCACTACTTAGAGATTTGCATATCCTACGGTTATGGGAACTTACCTGTGTGTTGCTATGATTCTCCTACAGTGAGCTAAGGGAAAATTTCATATATGATGAAGTGTTAAAATATTAATGATTTCGGAGTTACGATGAAAATCGTGTCCTACCTTATGTTGGCACATTGGGTGCAGTTAGTAGCATGGAAATACGAAGTGAGGATCAAGGTTACAGTTCGTTATTGACAAGGATTTCACTGGCTCAGATGAAGGGGTGAATGATTCAAGTAAATTGGTATTGTCTTCAGCGACACCTGAGATCGATGTGTTGTGTAAGAGGATTTGCATCCTGGTTAAGGATTCTTGATCGCTTGTCAGCGTTAGTGCGTCCAATGGTTTAGATGTGCGGATCCGTTATTGATTTCGGAAGATTGTGGGAGCGTGACCCATAGGGAGATTGTATAAATGTGACATGTAGTCACTTGATTGACTAAAGATTTAGCCAGGTATAATGATTGTGGTAATATCATTAGTTTGTGAATTTATGCGTGGAGGGAACTTTGTATATTGGGTTATGAACTGAGGAGGTTGCTCTGATTATGATGGTTGTTCTTACGTGTTACGAGGCAAAAGAGAATTACTATGGACCTTTGAAGGTTATTAGCCAAGTTGGTGCAATCAGAAATCGGCTTGAGATCAGTGGTTTGATTTATATGTGAATAAGGCTTTGTAGCAGGGCAGTTGTGTTCGTTTCAGCGAGCGTTCCTTATGGAGGACAGTCGGGGTGTTATTTTGTCACCAACTATTCCAGGTAATGATGTACTACGCCGTATAGGTTATGAGATGACTAGGTAAATTTATTTTATGTGTTGAGGTTTCGCGTGGCGATGATGTTATGTCAGCATAATGGCTCTTGAGGTTCAAATCTTGTATCGCACCTCAGTTAGGCTTGAGTTTTGTAGCCTATGTGTTTCCTCAGGGATAGTATTATACACTTAGTGTGTTTATGATCAATATTTGATATTTTTTTGTAATGAGAAGATTAGCTAGAAGTGCAATCTCCTTATGTGAGATCTATGTGCGGATCAGGTGGAAGCCATGGGTATGTTTTTTTTAGGATCGCGTTGTGAGCCGCAACAATGTGATATCAAGTGTGGTTTTCTATAGATATTTTTGTGTGTTTCTCTTCTTATCCTCTAAGGAAAGTCTGTATTAGTGCGGGGGTTAGGTAATTTCTTCCATTGTTCGATTCCTGTTTGTGTTGTGTTCGGATTGGTGGCCTATTGGCATATTGTGGCATCATATGAGACTTTCGGATCACATTTAGAGTGGCTTATTGCCTGAGCAGTTCGTACCGGGTGAGACGAGATTATGAGATTTAGGATTAGTGCAATATGATTTTATGAAGTATATTAAGGAGCAAAGATCATTATTTGGTTAAGCTGGTAGTATTTCTTGTCAGAAGTATAGACTTAATGACTGGTTAACTCGGCAAGTTGAATATGAATTTCGGCACATCTCATCCGTCGAGGCGGTATTGTAAGAGTTAGAGTAAGACTTGCGTGTGTCATGAGGTGCAATGGGAGCATCTAATTCGTTGAATTTTGGCTAAGTTGATAGGAAAATATTATTGTGGTCCTCTGGATTAAGTGTTGTAAAGTAAGAATCCAGCAAAGTTATGCAGTGATGTTTGAGTACAGCGTGTCGTGATCGATATGGTGATCTTATGTTGGAAACATGCCTGGCATAGAATTCTGGATGATGGAAATTGGGATCTAAGGCTTATTTTCTTGAATAAAAGGGAATATCTTCAAAATTTATCGAGCTAATGTGCTCAGCTAAGTTGTGGTAGCACGGGAAGGTACATGAGGTGCTAAACATTAATTTAAGACTATTTCGGTATAGTTCTCAGCACGTTCGAGGACGAACGTATGTTTAATTGTGAGAGAATGTAACGACCCGATCGGTCATTTTGAGCCCTAGCGTGCCGTTCAGAAGTATGAGGCCTTGAGCAGCTTCATTTCAAGTGTTATGATTTGTACGCGTGATCGGAATTGAATTTCAGGAAGTTCAGAGTTGTTTTGGAAGGAGAATTCTCATTTCAGAAGCTTAAAAGAATGAACTAGGATTGAATTTTTGAATAAACAACCTCGGAATTAGGTTTTGAAGGTTCCAATAGGTTCGTACGATGATTTCGGACTTGGGCGTATGTCCGGTTCGGGTTTTTGATAACATGGGAGTGTTTTGGCACCTATTGTGGAAGTTAGAATTTTCGAAAGGAATTTATTAGTTTGGATCGAAGTTTATCTCAGCGATATCAATGTCCGTTTGGGATTCCAAAGCTGGGAGTAGCTCTGTATGGTGATTCTGAAGTTGGGAGCGCGATCTAAAGTGAATTCGTAGGTCCGTAGATCATTTTGAAGCCATTTGGCTAAACATAGAAATTTGAAGGTTTTTGAGAAGTTTGACCGGAAGCGGACTTTTTGATATCGGGGTCGGAATCCGATTCCAGAAGTTGAAATAGGTTCCTAATGTCAAATATGACTTGTGCGCAAAATTTGAAGTCAATCGGACATGATTTGATAGGTTTAAACATCAGAAGTAGAAGTTGGAAAGTTCAATATTCATAAAGCTTGAATCAGGGTGTAATTCATGATTTTAGCGGTGTTTGATATTATTTGAGGCCTCGATCAAGTCCGTAATGTGTTTTGGGGTTGGTAGGTTTGGTTGAGGTCCCAGGGGCCTCAGGTGGATTCCGGGTGGTTAACGGATCGAAAATGAATTTTTGGAAAACTTGAGTTGCTGGTTGCTAGTATTTCCGCTTCTGCGGAAATGGGACCGGAGAAGCGGACCTGCAGAAGTGATGAAGGGAACCGCATGAGTGGTTTTGGTCTGATGCTAGAGGGCCGATGCGGTCTAGATTCTGCAAAAGTGGGACCGCATCTGCGGAAGGTGGAATGCAGAAGCGAAAATTGAGAGGTCTGGTGGGAGCCACATAAGCGGTTGTGGATCCGCAAAAGTGGGACCGCAGAAGCAGAGTTTCTTCCGTAGAAGTGAAAGTAGATGGGAGCATAGAGGTTTTAAAAGTCGGATTTTTGGCAATTTCCTCTTACATTTTCTTGGTTTGGGCGATTCTTGGAGGGGTTTCAAGAGAGGATTTTCTCCATCAAAGTTAAGGTAAGTTATTCTCACCTATTTTGAGTTAAATACAACAATTATGTATAGATTTTAGCATGAAAATGGGTAGAAAATTTAGGGTTAGAGGAAGACCTAGAAAATTTATGTTATTGGATTCTGACCACGATTTTGGATGTCGAATTAAGAGAAAATTATATATTTGAGTTTCTAAGGTCATGGGCAAAGTTTATCTTCGAAACATTTTGGATTCCGGGGGGGTGGGCCAGAGGGCATTTTTGTCAACTTTCCAATCGAGGTTAGGAATAATTATAAATTGGATTATAAAGAGTAACTTAGCATATATTAATGTATTTGTATAACCATTGGCTAGTTTTGGAGCATTGTGCATCGGTTCAAGCATTCGGGAGGATGTAGAATGCCGGTTATGAGTCTTCGAAATGAGGTGAATCTCCTTTCTAATCTTGTGAGGGGGAATTTACCCCATAAGTGAGTTAATTTGGTTATATGCTCCTATTTGTGGGGCCTACGTACGTACGAGCTGACGAGAGTCCACGCGTAGCTATTATTATGCTATTTTCCAGGTAGTCTAGGACCCAAAAGCATGTTATGCTTGGATTAATTGTGAACCCATTGATGGCTTGAATTGCTTGAATCACATTAAATTAATAAATAGATTTCCAGAAAGACTTAAGCTTCATTTTCTCAAATCATTAAAGAGAATTGTCCTTTCTTGAATAATTGCTCCATGTTGACTTCTTGATTGCCCGTCTGTCTGTGTGTATCTATTTTGGAATGGACCGAACGCCTCGGCGGATTAATAGATGCATCTATAGGCACGTCGTCAACCCTCGGAAGGTGCACTTTTGTTTATGTTGGATAGGGCCGTCGCCTCGGTAAGATTTGTGCATGCTTGTGTTGTTGCCTGGAACTTATTTAAGTTTTTACTGCCTCATCCTGGCCCGAGATTATTTTGCTAATAATAAAAAGAAATTTTGAAAATTTCCTATGAAAGAATTATGTGTTTACTTGTTTCCTCTATCTGGATTAAAATTATGCTTTTAATATATATATTAAGGATGAATCATTATCGGACCATTAGAGAGTGTCAAAGCTGACCATCTCGTCTCTACCCCTTCGTGATTAGGCGGGATACTCATTGGGTACATGTTATTTTTCTACTCACACTACACTTGCTGTGCAATTTGGTTGCACAGGTATTTGTTGCTCCAATGGCTTACTGGGCGTAGTAGCACGAATAATTCTGGACTAGGCGAGCTGCATCATTTGAGACGGCTGCAGCTAGAGCATTCCTTTCCAGTGTACTGTATTTACTTCTTGTCTGCTGTATTCCGGATCGTATTTTATTCTCTTATAGGTAGATGTTCATGCACTTGTGGTACCAGGTTCTGGGATGGTTTGAAGTATTGTATTAACTGTTTAACATTTAAATTTGATTTGATATTTTGATCTTTAAAATTTCTCAATATGGAAGAAAAATCTTAGATTTCAAAAGTGTTAAAATAGTGATTTTGATTAAGTAATTTGGTTGGCTTGCATGACAGCAGTGTCCGCCGCCACCACAATCCTTAGTGAATTTTGGGTCGTGACACATAGACAATTATGTAATTGCATTGATCCGTTTATACGTTACTAACAAATTTTGATTAATTTCTTAGCAAAAGAAAAATTATACATGGCAGCTAACGATATCAACAATGATTACAATGTTGGAGCACACAATGAACATGAAGATGTGTTTCAGCATGATGGTTCAACCAGCAAAACCCGCAATGAAGGAGATGAAGCAACTCTAGTTTGTGAAGGTTAGAATCCTCGACATATGAGGAGTCCAACTCCTGATAATTGATATTGGGACTAAAGTATATATATTTATATGCATATTGTCTCGCATTTTACTCATTTATTGGTGATTTCAGATGCGTAATATAATTATTTATGCTAATTAGTTGTATTTTTATCTGTAGGAATCACCCGGAGGTAATTTGGTACGAAGGTACGTGAATTGAAGAGAAAAAGGAAAGAAACGAGAAAAAGTCACAACGTAGCGCCACAGGTAGCATGTGGTACCTGTGGCACACAAATCAAAATCTCCAAAGTTCCCCCACTAGGGCTAGTGCCCCATGCTACCCTGGGTGCTGGTGACTTGAATTTATCCTATTTCATCGGGGACTTGGTTATTTCAACCCCAAGACGCCCCCAAACTCGTATAAAAGCAAACCTAAACCTATTTTGGAAAGGTAGACATTACTTTGAGAGATAAACACAAATACGAAATACTCAGGAGTACGGAATTCATCAGTTCTTACATTCTTCATCTAAGATTCATAAAATTACTTATAAAAATAATATTTTGATTATTGGTATTAATATGAGTTGCTAAAAACCTCATTATTTTGGGGCTATGTGTCATTCTTGATTATTGTAAATTGACGGTAGATTGTTTTGCTTGACTTTATTACATTAAGTTATTTACTCGATATCACACTTAATTATTCTATTGCATAGCTAATAATAAAGCACTATCTATGAATTTATATTTGAATTCGAAAGCGTGTACTATAATTATCATATAGAATTGAATATAGTAAGTTCTTGAATCCATAACATTGGAGAATATATTCGTGATTAGGATAGACATATTTTGGTTGCCTTACTTGATTATTTTTGAAAGAAATATACATGCGTTCTTTTCAAGTTTGATTCTATAGACATATAGTCTCAGGTTGGTTTGAATAGGTGAACGAAGCATCAAAAGAACTTCGCGAGCATAATAAACCATGCTAATAAATAAATTAGAGACGTCAATCCTATAACCCTGGAATATCCCCATCTCATTGAATTCTTCCTAAGTGTTTGTTTGCTCCACATGTATTGCTTTCTTATTAGTTCGTAGTAATATAGTTATAAAAATCACAATCATCTTCTTCGTACTCACTTGAGCATTAAATATTTAAATAGCTTAGATTGGAAAATAGTTGACCATAAATCCTCATGGGAACGATACTTAATTATCAATTTATTACTTATTCACCGCGTATACTTGTGTTTGCGTTTGGATCCAACAAATTTTTGGCGTCGTTGCCAGGGATTTAGAAATTAGTTATTTTCCAGAAATAAGCTCTCATTTGTTTTTGTTAAAGTGCTAATCTATTTGACCGTTTCTAACTCTACATATGTTCACCTTGAATTATACGAAGAAGCAACAGTTTGAACAACTTTCCTCTTCTTGATCAAGAACTCGAAAGACTCTTCTATAGGTTAAGAGAGAGGCGGAAAAAAGTGCAAGAATTGCAGAGTTGGGTATTATAGTCCAACAATAGCCAATCGAGATAGAAGAAAATGAAGAAAGACCTATGATTGAGGCTGCAAGGAAGAGCCGTCAATATGGGCTTGGCCCGGTCGGCCAGCCCAGCCCAGCCCGTGATTTAGTAGGGCTGGGCTAGAATATTTGGAGCCCGTTTAAAAATGAGGCTTCTAAGCCCGGCCCAAGTAAGCCCGTGGCCCGTGAGTCTTGACTGGGGCTGGACCGGGCCGGCCTGTAGGCCTAATAAAATATTTATCTAAAATACATAAAAAATAAAAAATATATTGATGTTAGAGATGGAAAGTCAGAATTGGATTTTTACTAAGAGGAACCAAAATGTGGTCTTGAGAAGTTTTAAGAGATGGATGTTGTCATGTATAGGAAGGATCATTCTAGAAAATATCCCGATATTTTAATGATGGTGCGTGATGTACTTAGTATTCTTATTACCATTGTAGTATCGGAATCAATAGTTAGCATTGGTGGCGTCTTCTTACATAGTATAGAAGTTGCATTTATTATGAAAATATCCAAACACTTGTGAATTCTCGAAATTAACTGCACAGGTTTTTCCAAACTCAAACTGGTAATATTTTTTAATGTGAGTTTAAATATTATTAATTTTGAAAATTCTATCTTTAATATTTAGTTAATTAATATTGCATATGAATTGTAGATGAAAGTGAAGATGTCAAGACAACCTTGCCACAAGAGGATTCAAACGTGTTTGATGAAGATGATGTGTTGGATATCTCATAAGCATCATGAACGTTCATTTGAATAGTTTGTTCTAAATTTTGAATTTTAGTGAATGAAATATAGTCTTATCTTTTACTTTTTTTTTAGTATTTATTGTGATATATTGGAATAATATAAAAAGTTATTAAGTTTTGCGAATTTTTTCCAACAAGTATTCTTTTATCTTTTAAATAATTATCTTTTTTTAGGTTAGAACATAAAGAAAAAAATATGAAATTATAGTTTTAAAAATGATGGGCTGGCCCATAGGGGCCCGCAGTCCATATAGGGTTGGGGTGGGCTGACCATTATAAGACCCGTCAAAATGGTAGGCTAGGCTAGCCTAGCCCGTCAATTGCTAAAGCCCATGTGGGTCGGGCTGGGCTAGCCCGGCCCGACCCATATTGACAGCTCTACTGCAAGGTCTAGTCTAGCGAACATGACTCAGGCTATCATGAAGCCTGATATAACTAGGCACTTTGAGCTGAAGCAATATATGGTAGAATTGATTCAATCCATAGGGCTATTTGTGGGGTTGTCAAGTGAAAATCCCCAAAGGCTTATACATATTTTCTTGAAGCTTACGGATACATACAACTATCCAAACGTCTCTAAGGACTATGTCAAACTGACTTTGTTTCCTTTTTTACTAATGGGGGAAGAAAATGAATGGTTAAACAAGGAGCCTGCAAACTTGATCCACAATTGGGATGATCTGGCATGAAAATTCTTGATCAAGTTTTTCTCAATGTTACCGATGAGCCAGATTCTTGGGTTTCAACAACGAGATGGTGAGACTCTTCGCCAAGCTTGGGTAAGATACAAGAAACTCCTCAGAGACTGCCCACATCATTGTCAGACAGATGAGGTACTAGGACATATATTAGTTGATGGATTGGACGATACTTTCAAATTGAATCTTGATTTATCTTGTGGAGAAAGTTCCATGCAAAAGCCATACAGTGACATTCAGACTCCTCTTAACAATTTCACTGCAAATGGTCATAATTGGCAAGCTGAAAGTGACTCAAGAACGATGATAAAATAGAAAGCATCAAGTACACTCGAGCTGGATTAGATGTCAATTGCGCGAGCAAATATTGCTAAACTAAACAACCAAACGGCTAAGATAGAAACGGGCCAAGGGCATCAGATGCAGCAGGTTCAGAGGATGGCCATATGTTGTAAAATTTGTGAAGATGGCCATACGAGTGACCAATATCCAGCGAATCCTAAAATTATTTATTATGTGGACCAGCAAGATAGAGGTCCAATGAACCAGAATAATTAAAAGAACTATCAAAAAGAAAGAAAGAACAAGTCACTCCTAAAGGTGAACTGATCCCCAAAACTGTGGGTGAAGCTGTGAACGAAATTGAAGGTAGTGAAAAGACTCCAATTGCAAGGACACCGCCTCATTTCCCACAAATATTGAAGAATAAAAGTGATGACACAATGTTCAACAAATTTATTGATATTGTGAGCGAATTCAACTGAATCTTTCATTGGTTGATATGCTATGTGAAATCCCAAATTATGCTAAGCACATAAAATATATTTCGGCTAACAAAAGGAGGTTGACTAAGTTTGAGATGGTGGCACTTACTAAAGAGTGCACCTCGAGAATTCAAAGAAAATTTCCGTAAAAGTTGAAGGATTCGAGGAGCTTCACATACCTGATCGAATTGGTGAGGTAGATGTGGGCGAGCACTCTCTGATTTGGGGGCAACCATAAATTTGATGCCTCTCTTAGCTTTCATTCAATTGGGTTTGGGAGTTCCAAGGGAAACTGTAACGACCCGACTGGTCATTTTACTATTTAGAACCATGTTCCCTTAAATAAAACTCCCCACGCTTATCTTAGCTATATTATGACTTGCGGGGGCGATTAGTTCGAAAGCTAGAAGAGTTTTGAGTGAAAATAAACCCAATTATTTACTTGAGGTTTTCTTAAAAGATATAATTTAACTTTAGTCAACTTTCTTGGGAAACGGACCCATATTCACGATTTGACGGTCCCAAAAGGTCCGTGGGAAAATATGGGACCTGGGCGTGTGCCCGGAATAAAATTCCAAGGTCACTAGCCCCAGTATGGAATTTTTATGTAAAATTGTTAAATTGAAGTTTTAAAGAATTAAAGAATCTAAGTATTCATTAAAACCTAGTTATCGAGTTCGGATTCCAGTTTCGAAACTTGGTACAAGTCCAAAGTATCAGTTAAGACCCACTCGTAAAATTTGGTGTCAATCCGAGTAGTTTAAGGGCATTTTGACCCATTGGAATGAAATTAAGAACTTGAAGTTCATTAAGTTGATTCAATTGATTTTGGGGTTCGATTCCTTGAATTAGCATTGTTTTGAGTGTTTCTAGGGTTCGAGTAGGTCTTCCTCGTGATTTCAAACTTATCGGTATGTTCAGGCGGGGGTCGGGAGCCCCAAGCATCAAATGGTTGTGGTTGGAGCGAAGTTGAAACATGGAAGAAAACAAAACATGCTGCTTCTGTCATAACCGCTTTTTTGATTCTTAGCCCGCCAAGCAGGAACGCAGAAGCGGTCTCATGAGTGCAAAAGCAGAAAGGGGGTAGGCAGAGGAAACCGCAGAAGCGGCCTTGGGGACCGCGGAAGCGGCCCCGCTTTTGCGACCGGCTGACCGAAGAAGTGGTCTATCCCTATTTTTCCTAAACTGCACAAGCGGCTACTTTTCCGCAGAAGCGGAAATCCGCCCGCATAAGCGGAAATCACTGGGCAGAACGGGTGCATTAAATACGAACTCAAACTCAATATCTCTCATTTTCACTCTACATTTGGGCGAATTGGAAGCTTCCAAGGGAAGGTTTCTACATAAATTGGCAAGGTATGTAATTTCTCTACATTTTTAGCTTAAGTACTTGTGTAGTGGGTAGATTAAACACTAAAAATGTGGTAAAATCAAAGGGTTAGAGCTAGACCTAGGGTTTAAATAAAATTAAGATTTAACCACGTAAATGACTATGTAATGAACTAGAAATCATATATTTGTGATCCTTAGGTGATAAAGAACAACTTTCTTCGAAAAATCTCAGGATCCGGGCAGGTGGGACAGGGGCCGAAATTTAGGAAACTTGCGGGAAAGGTTGAGAAATCACTTAAATAGTTTGGATTCAACCTTGTTAGCCCTTGTTGATTAGTTCCTACATTGTTTGATTAGTTTGCGCGCTTTCGGCTTCTCTTTGATGTTTTGGGTTTGCTCTTGATATTCGAGGTACGCTTCGGAGCGAGGTGAGGCTCCTTCCTAACCTCGTGAGAGGGAATTGTCCTATTAGGACTAATAAATGATAAATTACTATTAAATGCAGGGGCTATGTACGTACTAGGTGACGAGAGTCTGTGCGTAGCTACTATAATATTAAATGTTTGGGTAGTTTAGGACCCACATCATGCCTAAATTGAAATTTCCATTATTTGAATTATCTAAACTATATTTTATGACATGCTAGAGACTAGAGGAGAATGAAATATGAACATGGAATTATTGTTGAACTTGGGAGGATTATTTCCTTGTACATAAATGATGCCTTTGTCTGCATTCTTGATGTTATCTTGATATTTGTGGATCGAGCCAATCGCCTCGGTGAAATAGATGCATTTATGGTACGGGCCGTTCGACCCTCAACGGTGCATAATTTATATTCTGTTGGAGCGGGCCGTCGACCTCGGCATGGTTGCACATGATATATATACATTCTTGAGTCTAGACATTTCATGATTTATTGCTAAGTATACAAAAAAAGGAAAAATGATAAAAGAAGTTTGATTATGACTTCCATTGTAACTGTGGTTTAACTTAAGTATCTATGCTTTAAATTGTCATCATTATGATATTATGTTGACCAAGTAGGTATCAAGTCGACCTCTCGTCTCTACCTATTCGAGATTAGGCAGGATACTCACTGAGTACATATTGTTTGTATACTCATACTATGCTTATGTACCTAAATGTACAGGGTTTGAGACGGATTCATATGGATATAGATCGGGTGCGCCCCAGTGAGTAGCTGTAGAGACTTCCACGGTGAGCTGCTTTCCTTCCTACATCGCTCGGTAGCCGGATGGAGTATTCGTTTGTATTTGTTTTCTGTCTTTCCCTTATTTCAGACAGTATGGTAGAGATGTGTATATTCTACTTGCCCGTACATTGTGACACCAGGTCTTGGCACACACACGCATTAGTATACTTGCTTTGGGGTTGTATATTTTATTTCCCACGATATTATCTCTTTTTGTTCTAAACCGTAGTTGAATGAATATTTCACTTAAATTATAGTATGATTCATAATGAATTGTTAGTAATATTCCGCACTTGGCTTTCCCGGCAAGGTTGTTGGGCGCCATCATGACCTGTTATGGAAATGGGTCGTGACAACATGGTATCAGAGCAATAGGTTCACGTTGGTCTCATAGTGTTACAAGCAAACCTAATAGAGTCTTGTAGATCGGTACGGAGACATTTGTATTTATCTTCGAGAGGCTATAGGGTATTAGGAAAAATTACCCTTTAATCAATTCCTATCGTGCAGTGGTTAGTGTACTAAATTTTCATTTCTATTCTCTTACAGATGGTGAGGACATGTACAACTGACACTCCGAACCCGGGAGGAGCTGCTTCCCCGTTGCTAAAGGCCAAGATCGAGGTCGCGGGAGGGAATCGGCCTGTGGTAGGGGACGAGGGCGCTTTAGAGCCATTCCAGTCGTACCACCAGCAGACCCCGTGGGGGATCCCATTAATGAGGAACTGGGTGAGATACCTGCAGCTGAGCCTACCCCGGCAGATTTCATAAAACTACTGGGATTTAAGGAGGTCATGGGCCGCATGCTTCGGTTTATGGATACTAAGACTCATGATTGTTTATTTCCAGCAGATCCAGCTACCTCACATGCAGAAGGGGGAGCACATACCCCTACTGCTCAGGCTCCAGGCCATGCAACTGCTGTATATCAAACTCCGGGTGCACTACCCGCAGATGGGGTTCAGCCAGTTGCACCCCAGGCCATGCCAGCTGTGGATAATAATCTACAAAAGCTACTAGATAGATGGACTAGACTTCTCCCTACAGTCTTCGAGGGTGAAAGTCATGAGGACGCCAAGACTTTATTGATAAGTGAAGGGACAAACTGCGTAACATGAGGATATTGGAGTCATATGGAGTAGACTTCACAACTTTTCAGTTGGAGGGCAGGGCCCGCGGATGGTGGCAGTCCTATGCTCTTAGCAGGCCAGCAGGTTCTCCTCCCCTCACATGGAGTCAGTTCACTCACTATTCCTTGATCGGTAATTTCCACCCGCTGAGAGGGAAGGGCTACATCATTAGTTTGAGCAGTTGCAGCAGGTCAGATGTCAGTGGCCGCCCATGCACATATGATACTTCCCACAGAGGCAGAGAGGGTAGGTCGATTTGTTGCGGGATTACATCCCACTATTCGAAAAAGTATGGCTCGAGAAGTGGAGATGGGCATAGGTTATCAACTTAAACTTGAGATCGCTCGTAGGATTGAGGTACTGTTAGAGGGGTTTTGAGTAGATGTAGTAGGAGAAGAGGGCCAGATACTTCGGAGAGTTTAGAGGAGCCCCAGCTAGTAGCAGAGGTCACTCCGGGAGGGGTAAGCTGAGTACGCCCCCAGTTCCAGCACCGCCACCTGCTCGGGGTGCTCCAGCAAGCTCTTATTTTAGCGCCATACTAGAGAGATCTTATCGCCCATCGGTCATTCAGGGTTCTTCAAGTGGGTATTCAGGTCCTCCAAATTCTTCCGGTTCATATCTCAGCGCTATGACGGAGAGTTCATACCGCCCGCCGGCTATTGAGGCTTCTTCTAGTGGATCTTCTAGTTTTTAGAGTCAGCCATTTGGGCAGAAGACAACCACACCACGTTGTTTTGAGTGCGGATAACCAAGTCACATGAAGAGGTACTGGCCCAGGCTTCGGGGCAAGGCTATACAGCAAGGACAGTAGCCCATTGTTTCAGTACTAGTGACCCAACCACCTATAGGTGGAGGACTGATCGGTAGAGGTCATCCTTGAGGTGGAGGCCTGACAGGGAGAGGTCAGCAGATGCTTCTCAGTCGGGTAGATGCCAGGCATCTGGCGCTCCAGCCATATCTTATGCTCTCCCGGACAGGCCAGGTGCATTAGGCTCAGATGCCATTATCACATGTATTATTTTAGTTAGTGATAGGGATGCTTCGGTATTATTTTATCCAAGATATACTTATTCATATGTATCATCTTTATTTGCTCGTTTTCTGGTTATCTCTTCTGAGTCTTTGGGTGTTCCTTTTCATGTGTCCACTCCTATGGGTGATTCTGTGGTTGTGGATCGGATCTACCGGTCTTGTATGGTTACTTTATGTGGTTTCAATGCTAGGAAAAATATTTTGTTGCTTGATATGATCGATTTTAAGGTCATCCTGGGTATGGAGTGGTTGTCTCCCTATCACTCCCTCCTGGACAGTCATGCTAAGATTATTTTGCTAGCGATGCCGGGATTGCCGAGATTAGAGTGGAAAGGTTCCACATCTGATATGCCTAGCAGAGTTGTTTCTTTCTTGAAGGCTCAGTGCATGGTTGATAAAGGGTGTTTGGCTTATTTAGATTATGTTCGAGACACCACCGCGGAGTCTCCGATGATTGATTCCGTGCCAGTGGTCCGAGAGTTCGACGATGTTTTCCCTTCTGATCTTCCAAGCATGACTCCAGACCGAGATATTGATTTTTGTATTGATTCAGCTCCAGGCACTCAGCCTATATCTATCCCACCGTATTGTATGGCTTCTAAGTAGTTGAAGGAGTTAAAGCAACAATTGGAGGAGTGATTAGCAAAGGGGTTTTCCAGGCCTATTGTATCGCCTTGGGGTGCACCAGTGCTATTTGTGAAGAAGAAATGTGGGACTATGCGGATTTTCATTGATTAGCGCCATTTGAACAAAGTCAACATCAAGAAAAAGTATCTGTTGCCGCATATTGATGATTTGTTTGACCAGCTGCAGGGCGCTAGGGTGTTCTCTAAGATTGACATGAGGTCAGGGTATCATCAGCTGAAGATTCGAGATTCAGATGTTCCGAAGACTGCATTCTGGACTAGATATGGCCACTATGAGTTTTTGGTAATGTCCTTTGGGTTGACGAATGCTCCAGCAACATCTACGGATTGATGAACAGGGTGTTCATGCCTTTTAATGACTCTTTTTTATCTTCTTCATTACTAACATCTTGATATACTCATGTATCCTTGGGGAGCACGAGCAACATTTGAGAGTAGTGCTTCAGACCTTGCGAGAGTAGAGGCTATGTGCCAAGTTCTCCAAGTGTGAGTTCTAGCTAGAGTCAGTGGCATTCTTGGGGCATATTATGTTAGGAAAGGGTATTAAAGTGGATCCCAAGAAGATTGAGGTAGTTCAGAGTTGGCCACGTCCTACTTCGGTGACCGAGATCAGGAGTTTCTTGCGGTAGTAGGTTACTACCGGCACTTTGTGCAGGGATTTTCATCTATTGCTTCACCCTTGACCAGATTGCCCCAGAAGGGTGTCAATTTTGTTGGTGCAAGGAGAGCTTTCAGAAGGTCAAGACGGCTTTCACTACAACATCGGTTCTTGTATTTCCTTCCGATTGAGGGAGGTATACCATATATTGCGATGCTTCTCGAGTTGGCTTGGGATGTGTATTGATGCAGGAGGGATGAGTTATTGCATATGCTTCACGTCAGCTGAAAATTCATGAGAAGAACTACCCAGTGCACGATCTAGAGTTGGCGGTGATTGTGCATGCTCTAAAGATATGAAGGCATTATTTGTATTGGGTGTCGTGTGAGGTTTACATTGATCATAACAGTTTGCAGCACCTGTTGAAGTAGAGGGACCTTAATTTGAGGCTGCGCAGATGGCTTGAGTTACTGATGGACTATGACATTACCATTCTTTATCATCCAAGTAACGTGAATGTGGTTGCGGATGCCTTGAACCGCAAGATAGAGAGTTTGGGTAGCTTGGCATTCATTCTTGCTGTGATGAGACCATTAGCTTTGGACATTAAGTCCTTAGCTAACATACTTGTGATATTGGACATTTCGGAGCCCGGCCGAGTTCTAGCATGTGTGGTTACTCAGTCTTTAATGTTAGGGCAGATTACAGCCCGACAGTTCGATGATCCATATTTGGAAGTCCTCAGAGAGACGGTACTTCAGGGAGGTGCAAGAAGATTTCTATTGGCGAGGGTGGTGTGTTACGACTTCAGGTCCGTGTATGTGTTCCTAATGTTGATAGCTTGAGGGAGAGGATTCTAGATGAAGCCCACAGTTCGAGGTACTCCATTCATTCGGGTGCCACGAAGATGTATCGTGACTTTATGCAGCATTACTGGTGGCAAAGGATGAAGAAGGACATCGTTGAGTATGTAGCTAGATGTTTGAATTTCCAGCAGGTCAAGTATGAGCACCACAGGCCAGGTGGCCTACTTCAGCAGATGCCCATTCGGGAATGGAAATGGGAGCATATCACTATGGACTTCGTGGTTGGGTTGCCGCAGACTTTGCGGAAGGTTGATTTAGTATGGGTTATTATGGATAGGTTGACTAAGTCTGCCCATTTCATTCCAGTGGTGACTACTTATACTGCAGGGAGCAACACTCAGGTTTATATTCGGGATATAGTCCGGTTGCATGGTGTACCGGTCTCCATCATAACATACAGGGGCCATCAGTTCACATATCACTTTTGGAGATCCATTCAGAGTGGGTTGGGGACCCTTATGGAGCTCAGCATAGCATTTCATCTGCAGACCGACGGGCAATCGGAGCGGGCGGTTCAGATTTTGGAGGATATGCTTAGGGCATGTGTTATTGACTTTGGAGGTCATTAGGATCAGTTCCTGCCCTTAGCAGAGTTTTCATACAACAACAACTATCAGTCCAGCATAGCGATGGCCGCGTACAAAGCTTTATATGGTCGGCATGGTCGTTCTCTTATTGGGTGGTACGAGCCTGGCGAGGCTAAGTTACATGGTACGGATCTAGTATATGATGCGGTGTATAAAGTGAAGTTGATTTAGGAGAGGCTTCACACAGTTCAGTCCAGACAGAAGAGTTACGCAGATTAGAAGGCACGTGATGTATCATTCATGAGTGGCGAGAAGGTTCTCTTGAAAGTCTCGTCGATGAAGGGTGTAATAAGGTTCGGGAAGAAGGGCAAGTTGAGCCCAAGGTTTATTGGTCCTTTTGAGGTGTTGAAGCGAGTTGGGGAGGTTGCTTACGAGCTTGTCGGGAGTTCATCCAGTTTTCCATGTATCGATACTCTAGAAGTATCATGCCGACCTATCACATGTATTGGACTTCAACACCATTTAGCTAGATGAGAGTTTAGGCATTGAGGAAGAGCCAGTTGCCTTTGTTGACAAAAATGATCACCAGTTGAGATCCAAGAGGATTTCTGCGGTAAATGTCCAATTGAGGGGCCAACCGGTTGAGGAGGAGACAAAGGAGTCCGAGGAGGACATGCATAGCCGATATCCCCACTTATTCTACAGTCCAGGTACTTATTTTCTATGTCCGTTCGAGGACGAGTGTTTGTTTAAGAGGTGGAGAATGTAACGACCCGACAATTAGAACCCAATTCCCTTAAATAAAACTCCCCACGCTTTCCTTAGCTAGATGACGACTTGCGAGGGCGATTAGTTCGGAAGTTAGAAGAGTTTTGAGTGAAAATAAACCTAATTATTTCCTTAAGGTTTTCTTAATAGGCTAAATTTGACATCGGTCAACTATCCTGGGAAACAGACCCGTATTCATGATTTAACAATCCTGGAAGTACCGCGGGAAAATATGGGAGCTGGGCGCATGCCCGAAATCGAATTCTAAGATCCCTAGCTCGAGTACGGAATATTTATGTAAAATGGTTAAAAATTGAAGTTTTAAAGATTTAAAGAATCTAAGTATTCATTAAAAACCTAGGTATCGGGTTCAGATTCTTGTTCCGAAACTTGGTATAAGTATGAAATATCAATTAAGACCCACCCATAAAATTTAGTTTCAATCCGAGTAGTTTAAGGGCGTTTTGACCCGTTGGAATGAAATTAAGAACTTGAAGTTCATTAAATTTATTCAATTGGTTTTGGAATTCTATTCCTTGAATTAGCATTGTTTTGAGTGTTTTGAGGGTCCGAGTAGGTCCGCATCATTATTTCAGACTTGTCGGTATGTTCGTGCGGGGCTCGAGAGCCTCGAGCGTCAAATGGTCGAGGTTCGAACAAAGTTGAAACTTCGAAGAAAAGCAAACCTGCTGCTTCTATCATAACCGCTTCTGCGGTTCTTGGCCCGCAGAAGCGGGACCGCAGAAGCGGTCTCACGAGTGCAAAAGCAGAGAGGGGTCAGGTAGAGAAAATCGCAGATGCAACCTTGGGGACCGCAAAAGCGGCCCTGCTTTTGCGACCGGCTGACCGCAGAAGTAGTCTAGCCTAATTTTTTCGAAATTGCAAAAGTGACTACTTTTCTGCAGAAGTGGAAATCCACCCACAGAAGCGAAAATCGCTAGAAAGAATGGGTACATTAAATACGAACTCAAACTCATTTTCTCTCATTTTCACTCTACATTTGGGCGAATTGGTAGTTTCCAAGGGAGGGTTTCTACATAAATTGGCAAGGTAAGTGATTCCTCTACATTTTTAGCTTAAGTACTTGTGTAGTGGGTAGATTAAACACTAAAAACGTGGTAAAATCAAAGGGTTAGAGCTAGACCTAGTGTTTAAATAAAATTAAGATTTAACCTCGTAAATGACTAAGTAATGAACTAGAAATCATATATTTGTGATCCTTAGGTGATAGAGAAAAACTTTCTTCGTAAAATCTCGAATTCGAGCGAGTGGGCTCGGGGTCAGAATTTAGGAAACTTACGGGAAAGGTTGGGAAATCACTTAAATTATTAGGATTCAACCTTTTCAGCCCTTGTTGATTAGTTCCTACATTGTTTGATTAGTTTGCACGCTTTCGGCTTCGCTTTGAAGTTATAGACTTGCCTTTGATATTCGGAGGTGCACTTCGGAGTAATGTGAGTCTCCTTCCTAACCTCGTGAGAGGGAATTGTTCCTTTAGGACTAATAAATGATAAATTACTATTAAATGTGGGGGCTACGTACGTACTAGGTGACGAGAGGCCATGCGTAGCTATTATAAAAATAAATGTTTGGGTAGTTTAGGACCCACATCATGCCTAAATTGAGAGTTTCATTGTTTGAATTTAGGACCCACATCATGCCTAAATTGAGATTTCCATTATTTGAATTATCTAATGATCTTTTATGACATGCTAGAGACTAGAAGAGAAGGAAAAATAAACTTGTGATTATTGTTGAACTTGGGAGGATTATTTCCTTGTACATAAATGATGCCTTTGTGTGCATTCTTGATGTTATCTTGATATTGGTGGATCGGGCAGATCGCCTCTGTAAAATAGATGCATCTATGGTACGGGCCGTTCGACCCTCGACAATGCACAATATATATATATATATATATATATATATATATATATATATATATATATATATATATATATATATATATATATATATATATATATATATATATATATATATATATATATATATATATATATATATATATATATATATATATATATATATATATATGCTTGAGCCTATACTTTCCATGATTTATTGCTAAGTATGCAAAAGAAGGAAAAATGATAAAAGAAGTATGATTATGACTACCATTGCATCTGTGGTTTAACTTAAATATCTATGCTTTAAATTGTACATCATTATTATGATATTATCTTGACCTAGTGGGTATCAAGTCGACCTCTCGTCTCTACCTCTTCGAGATTAGGTGGATACTCACTGGGTACATATTGTTTATGTACTCATGCTACGCTTATACACTTAAATGTACAGGGTCCGAGGCGGATTCATCTGGATATAGATCGGGCGCGAGGCCAGTGAGTGGCTATAGAGACTTCCACGGTGAGCTGCTTTCCTTCCTATATCGCTCGGCAGCCGGATAGAGTCTCCTTTTGTATTTTTTTTGCTGTCTTTCCCTTATTTTAGATAGTAGGGTAGAGATGTGTATATTCTACTAGATGCCCGTATATTTTGACCCCATGTCTTGGTACACACACGCATTAGTAGACTTGGCCTGAGCTTGTATATTTTATTTCCCACGATATTATCTATTTTCGTTGTAAACCGTAGTTGAATGGATATTTCACTTAAATTAGAGTATGAGTTTATATGAATTGTTAGTAATATTTCGCACTTGGCTTGCTCGGCAAGGTTGTTGGGCGCCATCATGACCTTTTATGGAAATGGATCGTGATACAAACCACAATCATATTGCAACTTGTTGATAGATCTATTGTCCATCCCGAGGGGGTAATAGAAGATGTGCTTCTACAAATTGGGTAATTTATTATGCCAGCAGATTTCATTATACTGGATTATGATGCCGATGAACCCGCCTCCATCATCTTGGAAGACCTCTCTTAGCCATTATTGATGGTGTGATCAAAGTTGGTGAAGGAAAAATAATTCTCCGAGTTGATAATGTGGAAGTAATCTTTAATGTGTACAAGGTAATTAAACTACCAAGTCACTATGAGGATCTAACTATGATATCTGTAATTGAAAAAGAAGAAGAAGAAGAACAAAAATATATTGTGGGTTCATATCTCGATGACACTCTATAGAAAGCACTTATGTTGTTTGACACCTGTGAGCACGTAATTTTTTGCCCTAAAAATACTCCTATAAAATTCACAAAAATATTTTTTTAAATTGTTTGAATTTTTCATAGAATTTTTGAAAATTTCTTGTTAATTATCGTTTGCATAATTAATAACTAAAAAGTATAAGAAACACAAATTTCCCAAAATCTTAATTTCATAGCATTTTAGATTTTAAATTACATTTTAGAATTTAATTACATTATTAATTATATTATTAAAATATCTAAAAATTAAAAATTGTATTCTTACGTTAGTTAATTAATTAGGTTATTAGTCAATCAGTAAGTAAAATATATTAAATAGTTTATCCGCACAAATTGGGATTAATTAAAATTTGAGTTCAAAGTGGCTAATTTTGCAAAAAGTCTAAGAAAGAAGGAAAAGGAAGAAATTGGCTGAATTTTATTTAATGGAGTTGGGCCAAAAGATGCAACCAAAGTGCTTAAACCCATCTTCCCTATCCCACTACTCAAATTTGGTCCATTTTCATCCTCCAAAAACGACACCACCAATATTCCAAATAACGTCATTCCGTCACACTCCTTATAAAAGACCTAATCTTCCTATTTCTTCACTAAAGATAACTCTCTTCCCCCTCTTTCTTACAAAATCCAAGTCGCCCCTCTATTCCCCCACCTCTCATAACAGGCCCTCTCCAAAAACCTAGAACCCTAGAGGCCCACCTACAAACCACCCCAAAGTTATATCACATAATCCCCAAAACTTTCTAAATCCTTACCCCTTATTAATTTCCCAAGAAAACCACCCAAACCCCACAAATTTCATATCTTAAAAACGACCAGAAATCATAGGTTCTTTCTTTAGATTTTTCAAGATATCCAAGACTTGACTCGCCCAATATTTTCATTGTTTGATTCGAAGGATGTTAATTTTGCCTCGTTTCAAAAACATTAGAGTTGGCCGTTTACTAACTTTTCTCTCGACCAATACCTATTTGGCCTCAGTGGTAATTTCATGACCTTTTTCTATTCATTTAAAATTATTGTGCCTCTATTTTAAACTCCAATTGATCCTTGTTTTTTGGCGTTTCTTCTATATTTTAAGTTCAGTTTAATTAGACATTTGACTAATTATTTTATTTGATTATACATTTTGCACGTTTAGAATGATGGTTTAACATCATGATAGTTAATTGTAGGTTAATTAATCAAGAATGGGTAGTCATACCTTTGAATTAGGATTTATTTTTTAATTGTTGATATTTTTGCATTTGGTTATTCGATTGGGATTTTTCTCGATCCGTTTTCTTAGTGGTACATATGTAATTAGCTGAAGTAAAAGGGGTCAAAGGAATTTTGAAAATCAGAGAATCACACGTGTTTGTTTAGGAAGTTTCTAGAAGGGACTATAATACAAAAATACAAGAAAAATTAGGTCAACATTAGTGTAAAGACCCGATCGGTCGTTTGAGCCTTAGCGTGTCGTTCAGCAGTCTGAGTCCATGAGCAACTTCATTTCAGGTATTGTGAATTGTTCGCATGGTCGGAATTCAAATTCAGAAAGATCGAAATTTAATTTAATTGCACATTCTCATTCCAGAAGTTTAAAGTTGAAAGAATGAACTAGGATTAGAATTTTGAGTAAACAACCTCGGAATCGGGATCTGAAGGTTCCAGTAGGTTCATATAATGATATCGGACTTGGGCGTATGCCTGGCAAGGGTTTTGGATAACCAGGAGCATTTTGGCGCCTATTGTGGAAGTTAGTATTTTGGAAGAAATTCCTTATGTTTTGCTTAAAGTGTGTTTCAGTTTTATTGATGTGAGTTTGGGATTCCGATACTGGGAGTAGATCCGTATGGTAATTCTGGAGTTGGGAGCGCGATCGAAAGTGAATTCGGAGGTCCGTAGGTCATTTTGAAGCCATTTGGCTAAAGATAGAAATTTAAAGGTTTTTTTGAAGTTTGACCGGATGTGGACTTTTTGGTATTGGGGTTGGAATCCAATCCTGGAAGTTGGAATAGGTCCGTAATGTTTAATATCACTTGAGTGCAAAATTTGAGGTCAATCGCATGTGATTTGATGGGTTTGGCATCGAATGTAGAAGTTTAAAATTTCAAAGTTCATAAAGCTTGAATTGGAGTGTGATCATGATTTCGATGTTGTTTGATGTGATTTGAGGCCTCGAGCAAGTCGGTAACGTGTTTTGGGACTGGTTGGTATGATTGGTTGGGCTCCCGGGGGCCTCGGATGGATTCCGGGTGGTTAATGGATCGAAAGTTGGATTTTTGGAAAAGCTTGGGAGATGGTATCTGGTATTTCTGCTTCTATGGAAATGGGACCATAGAAGTGGCATCGTAAAGGCAAAATTTGGACCGCAGAAGTGATTTTGGCAAATAGGGAAGGGGACCACATATGCGGTCGGGTAGCCGCATAAGCGGAACCGCACCTACGGTTGGCGAGTTGTAGAAGTGGAAGAGGGGATGGAGTCCGGGACCGCAGAAGTGGCATTTTTTACTGCAAAAGCAGAACCTCATAGGTGGAAATAATTCCGCAAAAGCGAAAAGAGCTGGGGCAGAGGGGTTGTTGTAAAAGTCGAATTTTGGCTCATTTCTCTCACATTTTCTTGGCTTGGGGGCGATTTTGGAGAGCTTCAAGAAGATATTTTTTTGTCATCAATGATAAGGTATGTTACCCCACCTATTATGAGTTAAATACATCAATTTTGTGTGGATTTGGGCATGAAAATTAGTATAACAATTGAGGTTTTGGTGGAAAACCTAGAAAATTATATTCTTGGATTTTGACCACAATTTTGAGTAGGAAATTAAGAGAAAATTATATATTTGAGTTCCTAAGATCACGTGCAAAGTTTAATTTCGAAAAATTTCAGATTATGGGCACATGGGCCCGAGGGCATTTTTGTCAACTTTTCGTTCGGAGTTAAGAATTTATAGATATTGAGTTGTAGAATCTAATTAGGCATATATTAATGGGTTTGAATGACCATTGGCTAGTTTTGGAGCATTTTCGCGGTGGTTCGATCTTTCGGAAGGATGTAGAGGGGCGGTTATGGATGTTCGGGCGAGGTGAGTCTCCTTTCTAATCTTGTAAGGGGAAATTACCCCATAGGTAAGTTTAATTAATTATGTGAACCTATTTGTGGGGGCTACGTACGCACGAGGTGACGAGAGTCCATGCGTAGCTACTAATATGCTATTGTTCGGGTAGTCTAGGACCCAAAAGCATGTCATACTTGAATAAAATTGTGAACCCAATTGACGGCTTGAATTGCCTAAATCACATTAAATTAGTAAACGAATTTCAAAGGGATTTAAAGTCATTTCTTAAAAATATTTAGTTAAAGGAGAATTGGTTTTATTTGAATAAATATTTCAGATAGTCTCTTATTTGACTGATTGAGCATGTATTCTTATCTGTACCTGCGTCGCATGCATGATTCGCGAGCAGGGTATGTGTTTATTTTTTGAACGAGCTTATTTCCTCGGTGAAATAGATGCATCTATGGTACATGCCGCTCGACGCTCGGCAGTGCACACTTTACATTTCTGTTGGAGCGGGCCGTCTACTTCGGCATGATTTGCGCATGTTTGTACTGTTGTCTTGAACTCATTTGAGTTGTTTTATGTCACATTATGGCTCGAGATCATTTTGTTTATAATAACGAGAAATCTAGGGAAATTTTTCATGAAAGAATTATATGAGTACTTGTTTTCCCATATCTAGATTAGAATCAAGTTTATAAAACAATTCTATTGTTTGAATATATTTATTAATGATAAATAGTCGTTGGACTGCTAGTGAGTGTCAGAGTTGACCATCTTGTCACTACCCCTTCGGGATTAGGCGGGACACTCATTGGGTACACGTTGTTTTTGTACTCATACTACGCTTGCTGTACATTTTGTTGCACAGGTTTATTGTGTGGCTCATGGCTTAGCAGCATGATGGGCGCAAAGACTAGGTGAGCTGTATTTCTTTGAGGCGATTCCGCAGCTAGTATAGTCTCTTTCAGAATTTTATTTACCTTCTGTCCAATTGTATTATGGATAGTTGTTGTACCTATTTGGTTTCCTTTAGAAAATTGCTCATGTACTTGTGACACCGGGTTCTATGATGGTTTAAGTGTTGTATTATTCCTTAACTTTTAAATTTGATTTGAAACTTTATTCTTTAAAAAATTTCTAAATAATGAAGAAATATCCTGTATTTTCAAAAGTGATAAAACGAGATTTATTTCAGCATTTGAGTTGGCTGGCCTGACAGCAGGGTCCGGCGCCACCATGACCCGTAGTAGATTTTGGGTCGTGACTACATGGTATCAGAGCACTAGGTTCCCGTCGATTTTATGAGTCATGAGCAAGTCTAGTAGAGTCTCGCGGATTGGTACAGAGACGTCTGTACTTTTCCTCGGGATGCTACAGGGATGTTAGGAGTACTTCCCTTCTTGATTTCTTTATCGTGCGGTCTGATTTATTTGAGGCTTATGCCTTTGATTCCTTCCTACTCAGTCTTACGCGACGCGAGCGCTTGCTAGAAATCAAAAATTTGAAGAATTGCAATGGCACTACAGATGTGGTGCGGGATGTTTCTCCCGGTATAGTTGATTGGACTGTTATAGTCGTTTGGAAGGATATCATATTTTTTTGGCTCAGTAGCGGTACTTTGAGGGCCTTGAGGCTAGGCACATTTTGCCATGATGCTTAGAAGCTATTATACCACAGTGTGGTTGTGATGGTAGGATATTTGCCCACATGTCGGGGCAGTGGATGAATTGAAGGGAAGTTTACTTGGCATGTAATCAAGGGATTCAATATTTTATTCCCGGCAAGAGGAAAGGCAGTCGGACTAAGGATGGTTAGATTTGGGTTGGTGGAAGTAATGAGACCGATATTTACAAGCATGGTTGAGCTTTCTATTATGATGGGGTGTTGTGTCCCGAATGAAACATACGAAGTTTGCCGATATTATGATCCACTACAATTCGCCTTACAGCAGGATATTGTGAAATAGTATTGGAGATACAACTGTCAGATATCGCATGGTGCGGTAGTTTAAGATCGAATAGGAATTGCTAATGTTTATGGATCGATAAGGATTTCTTTTGGAAAGGTTCTAAAGTTAGCAGGAATGGTGGATTCAAGTGTCGCCAAGATAGATTTTGTTTAAAGCAACAAGTGAGCTACAGAGCATGAGGAAAGACATGTGGGAAGTGTCAGACGTCGTTTAAATTTCTAAAAAGCCAATTATGAGAAGCAAGGTCGAGTGACCGATTAAGGAAATGAGTTCCGCCAAAGTGGAAGAGTGGCAGGTGATGCATACGAGCTTGGTAGTAGGAAGACTACGCGCCTTAAGAAGAGTTCCGATCGAATTGTGGATTTTAAGGATTTGTGATTGAAGCCTGCAGATATGATGTGAAGAATGGGCTATTGGTGTCATAGCAAATGTACCCTGTGCAGCGATGTTGGAATATGTCAGGAGGTGATTTCTCTAGGTGGGTTATTCCCCATTAGCAGGTTAGCGGTCGTGTGGTTGGTAAAGCTTCTGCAAAGAATTATATGATCGTACAACAAAGAGATCGGTTATGCAAATGTGGATGATGATTCAGAATATGAAAGATGGGGATTTACAGAAAGATTCCAAGAAATTTTGATAATTTATGGTGCGAGGTTACGTTCCTAAGAGGTAAAGAGGTTAGGCAAACTCAGGAATTATGAATTGATGGCTTCAAGCTGAGTGGGAGAGTCCCACCACTTATGATTGGGCTCTATGATTAGCTACTTGCGTGATTTCTTGTTATTAGCATATTGATGGGTTATTTCAGCTATGAGAAAAGACCATAAGTGGTAATTCGAGCAAATGAATTTTTTGTGGCATGCAATGGTTGGACTTATTGGCTCATGTTCGGAATTTGAAAAATATTCAGGATTTATGCTTCGTATAGATGCAGGTTTCATAGGAAGTGATTTCATCGAGTGCTTCACGGAGAGAGTGTTTGTGTGTTATAAGTTCTATGGAGTGAGTTATATTTGGGACCAAGACGGAGCGGGTGACTCTCAATAATGATCCTAGTGAATTCAGGAGAATAAGTGTGGGGCTCGATAATCTTGAGCCTATGGGTAAAGTTAAGAATCTAGCTTTATAGCAGCTTATGAGAAGGTGCCCAGAATGTTCTATGATATTTTTACTTACGGGTAGCATTGAGAAATACGAAATGGTTCATGGGATTCGAGACAACATAGTCTCGTGTTTCAAGGTCACTCAGGATAAGTGCAGATGGAGTATGTTATGTGTTGAATAAAGAAGTATTATTTCTAATGCAATCAAGGATTTAGTGGAAGGAAGTGGATTGATTAGATCATGGTTAACTTGGCATATTGGTTGTGGTGATCAGTTCATCCAGCGTGATCAAGTCATGCATGTGAAGTGTTGCGGTCCGTGTGATGCTTGTCGGCCGCAGTGATTGATGATATTCAGAAGCATTTTTCTGTAATAGCATGTTATGAGTAGGCGGATCCCGGAACGGTTATGGTGGCTTGGACCACTACTTAGAGATTGGCATATTCAATGGTTATGAGTATTCGCCTGTATGTTGCTATAGTTCTCCCGAAGTGGGTTAAATGAAAAATTTTATACGATGAAGTGTTAGTCTATCAATGTTTCCAGAGTTGTGATGGAAATCATATCTATTGTATATCGACACGTGAGGTGCAATGAGTGGTATGGAATTTGAAGTAAGTACTAAGGGTGCAGTTTGGTAATGGTTATGATGTCATGAGCTCGGATGAGCAGGAAGGGAGTTTTCATGTTTTGAGTAAATTGGTATTGTCTGTAGTGTCACCTGAGATCGGTGTTTTGTGAGAAAGGCTTTGCATCTTGGTTAAGGATTCTGGATCTCTTTTCAACATTAGTGCGTCCGATGGTTTGGATGAGCGGACCTATTATTTATTGAGAAGATTTTGGGGGCGTGTCCATAGGAAGATTGTATAAGTGTGACGTATAGTCACTTGATTGGCTAGGGATTTAAATCAAGTATGAGGATTGTGGTAATATCATTAGTTTGAGAATTTATGCTTGGAGGGCACTTTGTTTACTGGGATATGAATGGAGGAGGTTTCTTCGGTTATAATGGTCGAGGAAGAATGAGTTATTATGAACCTTCAAAGGTTATTAGCCAAGTTGGTGCAAACAGAAATCGGCTTGAGATCAGTAGATTGATTTATTTGTGGACAAGTCTTTATATCCGGCCAATTGTGTTCATTTCAGCAAGCGTTCCCTATGGAGGAACAGTCGGGGTGTTATTTTGTCATCAGCTATTTCAGATAATGTTGTATTGCACCGTATGGGTTGTGAAACGGCTTGGTAAATTTCTTATGTGTTGAGGTTCCGCGTAGCGGTGATGTTATATGAGCAGGATGACTCTTGAGATTCGGATCATGCATTGCACGTCAGTTGTGCTTTAGGTTTGTAGCCTATAGCGCTATATGGTTCCTCAGGGATGGTATTATACACCTTTGTTGTCTACAACCAATATTCGATATTTTGATGTGATGAGCTATTTAGCTCAATGAGAATCTCCATATGCGAGCCAGTAGGTTGATCGGGTGGCACACCGCCATGGATATGCTACTTGGATAGGGTGGCACGCCGCCATGGTTATGCTATTTGGATCGGGTTGCACGCCACAACAGTATGATGTTCAGTACAATTTCCCCTTATTTCTTTTATGTGTTCGGTTTCCCATTTTTTTGAGGAAAACTCGTTTAAGTTGTTAGCCCGCGTCGCACGTATGATTCACGGGCGGGGTAATTAGATTTCCATTTCAGAGTTCGTATTCATCTTGTATCATATCCTAACCGGTAGCCTATTGGCACATGGTGGCATTATACGGGACTTTTGATTGTGTCCGAGGTGGCTTATTGCCTGAGTAGTTCGTAATGGGTGAGATAAGATTATGAAATTTAGGATAAGTGCAATCTGAGCACATGAAGTATATTAAAGAGCAGAGATCCTTATTTGGTTCAGAATATGGTAATGGGTCAGAGGTATAGACCCAATGATTTGTTGATTTAGCAGTTGGTTATGAATTTCGACACATCTCTTCCATCGTGTCAGTGTTGTAAAAGTTAGAACAAGACCTATGTAGGTCATGAGGTGCAGTGGGAGCATCTGATTCATTTAATTTTGGCCAAATTGATCATAAAAATATTATCATGGTCCTGTGGATTTTGTGTTGCAAAGTAAGAATCCAGCAAAGTTATGCAGTCATGTTTGAGGACGGCGTGTGGTGAATGATTTGGTGAACTCTTGATGAAAATAGGCCTGGCACAGAATTCCAGATGCTGGAATTGAGCTCTAAGGCCTATTTGCTTGAATAAAAGGGAATATTTTCAATATATATTGAGCTAATGTGCTTAGCTAAGTTGTGGTAGCACGAAAGGGGGCATAAGATGCCAAACGGTGATTTCATACTACTTCGGTATAGTTCTTAGCACGTTCAGGACGAACATATGTTTAAGTGGGAGAGAATATAACGATCCAACCGGTCATTTTGAGCCTTAGTGCATCGTTCAACAGTCTGAGGCCATGAGCAGCTCAATTTCAGGTATTGTGACTTGTTCGCATGGTCAGAATTGGAATTCAAAATGATTAGAATATAATTTAAGTAAAAATTCTCATTTGAGAAGCCTAAAGTTGAAAGAATGAACTAGGATTAGATTTTGATTAAACGACCTCGGAATCAGGATCTAAAGGTTTCCAGCAGGTTCGTATAATGATATCGTACTTGGGCGTATGCCCGGCTCGGGTTTTGGATAACCTGGGAGCGTTTTGGTGCCTGTGGAAGTTAGTATTTAGGAAGAAATTCCTTAAGTTTGACATAAAGTGTGTTTCAGTGTTATTGATGTCAGTTTGGGATTCCGATACTGGGAGTAGATCCGTATGGGGATTCTGGAGTTGGGAGCGCGATCAGAAATGAATTCGGAGGTCCGTAGGTCATTTTGAAGCCATTTGGCTAAAGATAGAAATTTGAAGGTTTTTGAGAAGTTTGACTGGAAAATGACTTTTTGGTATTGGGGTTGGAATCCAATCTTGGAAGTTGGAATAGGTCCGTAATGTTTAATATGACTTGCGTGCAAAATTTGAGGTCAATCGGATGTGATTTGATGGGTTTCGACATCGAATGTAAAAGTTTAAAATTTCAAAGTTCATAAAGCTAGAATTGGAGTGTGATTCATGATTTCGATGTTGTTTGATGTGATTTGGGGCCTCGAGCAAGTCTGTAACGTATTTTGGGATTGGTTGGGATCCCGGGGGCCTCGGGTGGATTCCGGGTGGTTAACAGATTGAAAGTTAGATTATTGGAAAAGCTTGGGAGCTGGTATCTGGTATTTCTGCTTCTGCGAAAATAGGACCACAGAAGCGGCCCCGCAAAGGCGAAATTTGGACCGCAGAAGCGGTTTTGGCCAATAAGGAAGTGGACTGCAGATGCGGTCGGGGAGCCGCATAGGTGGAACCGTACCTGCGGTTGGCGAGTCGCAGAAGCGGAATAGGGGCTTGAGCCCAGGACCACAGAAGCGGCATTTTTGACCGCAATAGTGGAACCGCATAGGCGGAAACAATTCCGCAGAAGCGGAAAGAGCTGGGGCAGAGGGGTTATTTTAAAAATCGGATTTTGGCTCATTTCTCTCACATTTTCTTAGATTGGGGCGATTTTGGAGAGCTTCAAGAAGAGATTTTTGTCATCAATGATGAGGTATGTTATCCCCACCTAGTATGGATTAACTACATCAATTTTGTGTGGATTTGAGCGTGAAAATTAGTATAAAAATTGAGGTTTTGGTGGAAACCTAGAAAATTATATTCTTGGATTTTGAGCACGATTTTGAGTAGCAAATTAAGAGAAAATTATATATTTGAGTTCCTAAGGTCATGAGAAAAGTTTATTTTCCAAAAATTTTGGATTCCGGGCACGTGGACCCGTGGGCATTTTTGACAAATTTTCGTTCGAGATTAAGAATTTATACAAATTGAGTTGTAGAGTTTAATTAAGCATATATTAATGAGTTTTAATGACCATTGTCTAGTTTGGGAGCATTTTCGCGTTAGTTCGAGCTTTCGGAAGGATGCAGAGGGACGGTTATGGATCTTCAGGCGAGGTAAGTCTCCTTTATAATCCTGTGAGGGGAAATTACTCCATAGGTAAGTTAAATTGATTATGTGCACCTATTTGTGGGAGCTACGTACGCACGAGGTGACGAGAGTCCGTGCGTAGCAGCTAATATGCTATTGCCCGGATAGTCTAGGACCCAAAAGCATGTCATACTTGAATAAATTGTGAACCCAATTGATGACTTGAATTGCCTAAATCACATTAAATTAGTAGATGAAATTCAAAGGGATTTGACTTCATTTCTTAAAAAAATTTGTTAAAGGAGAATTGGTTTTATTTGAATAAATATTCCCCGATAGGCTCTTTTTTTATTGATTGACCATGTATTAATATGTGTACCTGCGTCGCATGCATGATGCGACCATGGTATGTGTTTATTTTTTGAACGGGCCAATCGCCTCGGTGAAATGGATGCACTATGGACGGGCCGCTCAACCCTCGGCAGTGCACACTTTACATTTCTGTTGGAGCGGAGCATTGACCTCGGCATGATTTGCGCATGTTTGTACCGTTGTCTTGAACTCATTTGCGTTGTTTTATGCCACATTATGGCTTGAGATCATTTTATTAATAATAACAAGAAATTTAGAAAAAATTTTCATGAAAGAATTATATGACTACTTGTTTTGCCATATCTAGATTAGAATCAAGTTTATAAAACAAATCTATTGTTTGAATATATTTATTAAAGATAAATAGTCATTGGACTGCTAGTGAGTGTCAGAGTTGACCATCTCGTCTCTACCCCTTCGGGATTAGGCGAGACACTCATTGGTACACGTTATTTTTGTACTCATACTACATTTGCTGTGCATTTTGTTGCATAGGTTTATTGTGTGGATCGTGGCTTAGCGGCATGACGGGCGCAGAGACTAGGTGAACTGTATTTCTTCGAGGTGATTCCGCAGCTAGTATAGTCTGTTTCAGAATTTTATTTACCTTCTGTCCAATTGTACTCCGGACAGTTGTTGTACCTATTTGGTTTCCTTTAGAAAATTGTTCATGTACTTGTGACACCGGGTTCTGAGATGGTTTAAAGTGTTGTATTATTGCTTAACTTTTAAATTTGATTTGAAACTATATTCGTTAAAAAATTTCTAATAATGAAAGAAAAATCATGTATTATAAAAAATGATAAAACGAGATTTACTTTAGCATTTGAGTTGGCTGACCTGACAGCGGTGTCCGGCGCCACCATGATCCTTAGTGAATTTTGGATCGTAACAAGTAGGATGAAAGGGGTAAACATAGAAGTTAAAAGGGCTGAAAAAATATAGAGGAATATCTAAATGGACAGCTGTTCAATACAGTTTAAAAGATGCTATTTTCCTAAAATTTTGGGACTGGCTTCTGAGAATTATTCCCTATTTTTTGCATTGGACAAATTTGATTTTCTCTATAATAATAAGACCTCTCTTATCCTTGCATTCAGACAGACACGATTTTTCAGCATTCTTCAGAGAATCACTCACATTTCGCATATACTTTTCACTCCATATTTGGCACAGAGAATTCCCTGATCTCACACTTCAGTTAGAATCTTCTCTTCTCTTCCCTCATACAAAAAAAAAAAAAAACTGTTGTTCTTCTTCTGAAAATCTGGTTTTCTAAGAGACTATTTAAGGACAAAATTGTTGCTGCTTTTTCTGCTTGGATATTGCTATCTTTTGGATTTGCTGAATTCCATTCCCTGTTTTGCCTTTATGTGGCGTTTTCTAAGCTGCTTTCTACACAACCAGGTACTGAATCATGAATTCAAGCCTTTAATTTGTCAAAAATGTTGAGTTGTTGTCAATTTGTAATGAAATCTGAATTATTGTTGCAATATGTAATCGGTTTTCTTCATGACTATGTTTGTTTGCCAAATCTATTCATCTCTGTTCCTCTGTTATCCTACTGAAATTAAGATTGGATATTTCTTACAAACTGAATTAGTTGGTACTAATAATCACTTGTCCTACCAAAGCATGCTAATAATCAATATTTATACCTCTCATGATGTTATTAGTCTTGTAATTATTGAGCTCATAAGAATTTATACTAAATTTGTTGTTACTGATGTACTTAGGGGTGTTCATCGGGCGGATTGGGCGGCTTTTACTCTTAACGGTTTGGCTTAACGGTTATCGGCTTTTAAATGTATTAATCCGTTAGCCATCCGATAAGATATCGAACGGATTGGTATCGGGTTAGCTCTTATAGGGCGGTTATTGGGCGGCTTATCGGCCTAACATACATGTTTACTAGAATTTGATAGATCTCTTCAGGCAGTTATAGATCAAACACCTATTTCGATATAACTTCATATGAGCTAGCTTGTTAATGTCTTTTCAGGGCATTCATTTTATCCCTGAGGTAGTATAGCTTTGCCTTCCTCACTTTTTTCTTGTCCATCACCTTCATCTCCTTTATGTTGGGCGAGTACCTGCAAATCATCTAGATCTCGAGATTAAAAATGCTTAGAAGTAGAAATAAACTTTTGTTAATCATTTTTAAGGGTTTTAGTTTTTTTTATATTTAATATATATTAATAAAAATAAATTTTATATATATATATATATATATATATATATATATATATATATATATATATATTCTTAACGGGTTAACGGATTAGCCGTCAAGAAAATTGAATAATCCATCCCCAAACCGATAAGCCGTTAATAAAAAAAATTCAATCCGTTCCCCGTCCGTTAAGCCGTTAAGCCGTTACCAGTAAGCCGTTAAGCTTCGGTTTGGATTGGTTTTCGGTTTCGGATCGGTTTTGAACACCCCTAGATGTACTAAACATGAGAGAGTGGAGGTTTTCGGAGTATGAGGAATTGCAAAGTGGTATTTGGAATTTATATGCTGAATGCAGTTTTAATTTCTGAAATGGAAGTTTAGTACAAAGAAATGAATATTGTTGTAAGCAAAATTTGAGTTGCGATTTCAGTTTTGTGATGTAAAATTATACTCATAGCTACCCCTCTTTGCTCGAAAACACGGAGAGTTATCGTGCAAAGATAAAGTGAGCGGTACGAGTAATTTTTGCCCGTTTGAAAACTCTGTGGAAAGCATTTTTTGAAAGATTTGACCGCACCTTGCTTCCGAGGTTGCCTACATATCCTTGGCTATAAACAAATCATGTCAGTATAGTTTGGGAAGTTTTGGTAGCTGGAACTACCATGAAGCTGTGATTTTACTATTGCTGCTACTGCTTACTGAACCGTTATTACACCATGTCAAAATAAAAGAAGCTAGACTAGACTATAATTTATAAATTACAAGAATCCTATCTGTATCTTCAAACTTGATCTTGCAGCTCCAGTTGCCTTGCTGAATGGTATCTTCCTGGTGCAGTTCCCTTGTTGTCGACTTGAATTGTAATCTGAGATGTTTTTCCTTTTTCAAGGTGGACGCCTGACCACTGAACTTGAACTGTGTTCCAGTGCTCTTCAGATGGGCTCCTGACTGCTGAACTTAAATTGTATTCCCGTGCTCTCCAGGTGGGCGCCCGATTGCTGAACATGAATTATATTTCCGTGCTCTCCAAGTGGGCGCCTTGTGAGCACGTGATTTTTGCCTCGCTTAAATTACTCCTATTGATTTTTTAAAATTAGGATTTTCCTCTTATTATTTGCTTTTAAGGATTTAATTGCGTACTTTTGTGTGGATCTTCATTTTTGTGTGTATGTTTCTAATTTTAAATAATTCATAAAAAATATAAAAATATTGCATGTGCATTTAGGATTTAATTTTGCATAATACAAAAATACAAAAATCATAAAGAAAGTTTTAATTTATTTTGTTTGGTCTTAATTTTAATTTTTAGGTTTATTAATTTTCTTTAAATTGGTATTAGTTTAATTGTAACTTAAGTAGGTAATTGAATTAATTTTGAGGTTTAGTTTTAGCTTAGTTTTAAAAGTAATATATATATATATATATTATAAAACAAAAGGAAGAAAGACTGGCTTTATTAATCTTGGGCCATTTTTTTTGAAAATTAGTAGCCCAAATAGAGAATTGGCCCATGCAAATCCAGAACCAGCCAAATACCCGGTCTACTCCCTTAATGACCCAACTACCCCGTTACACCTTCTCCTAATCACGACCGTTGGATCTCATCAATCCAAAGGTCCGGAACTAACTAGGTTTTGAGTACATAAATGTCGGAAGGCCCCTTACCCCAAAACCATCGTCTCCCAAACCCCTAACATAGAAACTGTAGTGCTGCTGCCCTCCGCTGTAAATCGTTGGCCGAAAATGGCCTCCGCCAGCGGCAGATCTCCAATGACCACCAAGTTAAAACAACTTAACCCCCTTCCCTTCCTCTTTCCAAAACCATGCCCCGTTTCCCTCGAATTCCCGCCAAGCTCTTAAAATCTTGAATAAAAAATCCCCGCCAAAACCCTAACTCATCCAATTGTCACCAAATTAACACCCTATAGCCTCCTTACCCCCCTCTTTACGAATCCACAACCCATATGCTTCGAATTACCCCTGAAAATCTCGAATTTTAGATCGAAGTTTAGCTTAGAATCCCAGTTTCATAAATTGGGGGTTTTCTGGTGGTTTGACCATTATAGGGTTTAGCCGTGTGTTTTCTCATGAAAACACACGATTAAACACTAGTTTGGTCAAGCAATTTCAAGTTGAGTGGCCCACGCCAAGTCTCTATTCAGGTAATCCCCTTCTCTTTACTTTTTTTTTATTTTCCTATCTTTTCTTAGTATTTGCATGTTAATTTGCTTAGATTTCTTTTTGTTAAGTTTTAGTTTCTTTCCTCGAATTCAGTTTTGATTCATATTTTTAATTTTTAATTTTTCGATTCTTGTTTTAGTATTATTATTTGATTGTTAGTTTGTTCTCTTAAAACTCATGTTTGATTGATAATTACCCATAGTTTGTTAAGTCGGACTGTTAGTAATTACTTTAGGATTAAAAGTAAGTTTACTCCAATTTTTGAATTTTGGGTGTTGTTTGTTTGTTGCTGAATATTTCCAGGCCTTATTGATTAACCATGGTTAGTTGACCAAGTTTAAAAGGGCCAGGGTTAGTTTGATATAGGTTGGTAATTTAAGAATAAAGTCAGGGGTAATATAGGTATTCTAATTAGGGAATCTTGTAGTAATTGAAAATAGAAGACCATACAAGCTTCTAGGTTGGGGTTTTCAGTAAAGAAATAGGAGTTAAGAAGTATAACTTGGGCAATAAGTCAGTCTTTTATGGACTTATAAGCTAAAAAAAACTAAAATTAATAAGGGACTAAGGGTGTAAAGGAAGAATCTGAAAGTTTCCTTAGACTTTGCCTATAAAAGGCAGCCTACCTTTGCCTTGCATCACAAGTTTTAGGGATCCAAAAATTTGAAATTTAAAAATTCAAAAGTTTTGAAAAGTAGAGATAGATCTGAAATCCAAAATTCAAAAGTTAGAAAGCCATAGAATCTGAAAATTCAAAATTCAAATAAAAAAAAACAAAAAAAATCTTGAACTTTGAAAGTTGAGAGCTAATACTGAAAATCAACAGAAATTCTGCAGAATCGGAGAGTTTTTGAGCATTTAGAGTTCAGATCCTAGATTTTCAAGCACTAATAGGTCTGAAATTTCAGTAGTAAAGGTTTCAGAGGTTCTGGTGGTCATTTCAAATTCAAACTGATTCATTCAAGCTTGTTTTGGGGTGTTTACTGTTGCTTTTCATTTGAAACTGTTTCCTGGCTGTTTTGATATGACTTCCTGGGCTAAAACTTGATCTCAAGTTGTTGATTGATTGCTGTTTGTTTGTTGCTGCCTAGCTGACTTCAACTTCACTTCATATTGTGCAAGTTTTCACGTACTTTTTCGATCTCAAATAATACATGAGATTTGAGTTAAATTTGTGATCAAATTGGAAGAGGTAACAAAGTGCAAGCTGTTTTTGTCTTCCTGTACTTTACCTTAGTCTAAATACATTTCACATTTGTATTCATTTGAATCTTATATCATTTTTATAAATTGGACTATTTGGACTGCTTTTAACTAAACTACTAGACTTTTATAATTACTTAAATGTCCTGTTAATGATAGATGATCAAAAGTATTTAGTGTTGGTTGCGTTATCATGAAATTTAAGCTTAGAAGGTGATATTAGTTTAATAGAGTTAGTTGCATTCTTAGAACCTATTATCATGATTCAAATATGGAAACACCATATATATATTCATCACGTAGAATGTGAAGCATCTCCTGTAGTTTCAATGGGATCAGATATTTTAATTTGTTCATCATGTATTTGCAGAAAAGTGATATCCGAAGAGTTAGATTTAAAACAGTTACATTGTACTCCATTTAGTATGAGGTTCACGAATTGCTTTCAATTTCTGTTAAATTTCTGGATTTAAGTTATTAGTTTATTAAAGTACAAGTGAATTAACTATGTATATGAACTTGAGGATCAACACACCTTTGGTTTTAGTAGGATTGAAATCGTGCATTTGGTTACAAAATTATAAAGTCTAGTAGCGGTTTTAAAACTAATGTAATTTCAGATCAAAAAAATAAAAGAAAAGATCAGCATTGGATTTGGGGCTCATTTATGAGCCCAAACATGACAGTCGTTGGTTTAAGTAAGAATTGGGCTCCGTTTCGTAGTAACAAGCACCAAAAAATTACCAGCCTTTGAATTAAGGCCCTTCGTTGAATTGTGAACTGTTCAGGACCTCTCCAAATTGGGCTAGTATTGAGACCCAATGCTGGGTAGCTTTTCATAAGCTGACTGCGTTTATCATTCTTGTTGGGCAAACTTTGAAGCCCAATGTGCTAAGACTTTATTGGAGCCTTTGTTTTAAATTTGTAGTGCAAGTTTGGGGCCTTTCAAGTTAAGTGCCAATTTTGAATTTAGGGGCCTTGAATAATGAAGATCTTCTTGTTTAAGTTTGGACTTGATCTTGAGGCCCAAATTCCTTGAATAATTTTAATAGTATTTAATTCATAGTTCTAATTAATTAAGTTCATTAGAGACAATCCTTAATAGATAATATTAGTTCATCTTTAGAATGTTCTATTTTAAAATAAAATTGAGGTGCGCCGCGCCAAAAAAAATTCACAAACAACGTGGCCCTCTGTAATTTTACCCTTAAAATCTTTAGAAATCGGGACGTGCCATTGACTGAATTTTCATGGCCTCCGTAAAGTTAACTACGCGTTTGTTGCTTTAGGTGCGTTATTTAATAATTATACCTCCCTAAACTTGGGTGTGCATATCATGTTACCCAAATCCAAATCCCAAAACATTGAATAAAATGTGTTTCGGATTGCGGGTGCATTTCATGTGACGCAATCAAAAGCCATGTTTTAGACAACGTTCAATTTCCTAAAAAACTAATTAAAAGCGGTAAATAATTTAAAATTTCATTGTAGGATAAATATGAATTAAATTTAGATATTAGGCCAATTATGATAGTTTAAGCGACCGTGCTAGAACCACGGGATACGGGGGTGCCTAACACTTTCCCTCGGGTCAACAAAATTTCTTATTTAGAATTTCTGGTTCACAGACTTCAAAAGGAAAGTCGAATTTTCCTCGATTTGGGAATTTAAAATAAACCGATGACTCGGGACACCAGAAACAAACATATCCCAAGTGGAAACTCTGAAATAAATAATCTCATTTCGAATAATGTTACTTAAATTGGAAAAATTACCTTATACGCTATCCTCCGGGTAGGTGTGTTTAAAGGAGGTGCGACAGCTTACAATAATTGTTCTATTTGGCTTTATTTGATTTTCCTACATGTTTCATGCTAAATGTGCTAAATGCTTTACCGCTTTAATATTTGGTGAATTGTATATATAAACTTGTACGAAACCCTTCCGCTCTCTATGTCTTCTACATCATGGAGAAGGGTGCACTTCGTGTGACTTCTCTTATGTGTAGAGTGTTATCCAATTTAAAACGAGGTTCGGAAAAGTTGCTAAGGTGGCAGAGCTTATGTATTCCCAGTACACTGTCCCCCCCGACTCGAGTTTTCCGCTCGGGTAAGCCAGGTTTAGAACAAAAAACTCAGGTTTAAAACCTAGTATAACAAAGCCTCATGCCAGATCCCTAGTAGGAACGTTTGTTTGCATAATGTGCATTTGACTTAGGGGACTCAACACAAGCATTGGGTCTGTCTAGGACAGGTGACCTGAAATGAAAAGACCATCCTGATGCATCTTATGCGATAATTGTGCATTTATTTGCTCGGCTTTACATGTTGACCTTCTTGTGAATAATAGAAAAAAGTTGAAAAGAAAGTATCAGTGTTAGGAATAAGTGAGGGTAACCACCATTTATGGAAAATCAATGTCCAAACAACACTGAAATTCTGGCGGATTTTAAAAAAAAGAAAGATTTTTGTTTTCAAAAATAGTTTTGTCAAATCTGACCGAACTATGCGGGTCTGATTCTCACCGGATGTGAGATACATAGGCAAACCTCATCGGTTCCGACCCCAATTTTCAAAATTCCAAAAATATTTTCCTTTAGTTCCTTCTTTAAAAACTCTTTTCTTAGAAAATTCAAAAAACAAAAAAATCGTTACCTTCTTTCTAATGTCTTTCATAAGAAAAATAAAAATAAAAATCCAAAATACGGGTTTCCCTCCTTTTGAAGTATTTTTCCAAAAAAAAAAAAATCATTAGAAATAAAAATAAAAGAATACTCTTTAGAAGACTTTCTTTTGCAAATGTCCATAAAAACTTTGAAAAATTAAAGTCCAAAAATAATTTTGTTTTTCTTTAGATGTGCTTTTGTAAATAAATAAAAACTCAAAAATCCAAAATGCTTTATTAAAAGTCTCTCTTTCGAAAATTAAGAGGCAACATCCGAAAGCCAAAAGTATTTTTCTTTCTTCTTAAGAAAAAGAGAAAACGAATAAAAATTCTAAAAAATTCATTTTCTTTTTACTTCTATCATTCTCAAAGTTCAAATCAAAAGTGGATGAGTTTTTTAAGAAGTCTTTCATTCAAAAAAGCAAAATCAAAATAAAAATCAAAAAATATTTCCTTTCTTCTTTTAAAGAATTTCTTTCAAAAATTTCAGAAAAAATGAGTCAGTAAGTTTACTCCATTTTTTTTATCTTCTCGAACTACGCAAGATCTGATTCACGGGCGGTCATGATACGTAGGCAATCCCCATTGGATTCGATCATAGCCATAAATAAATTGAGTGAAAAATAAACTAAAAATGGAAGAAAAAATTGAGTGGAAAAGAAAGTAAAAGCGAAAAAGAGAGCTACAAAAATATAGAGTGACAAACAAAAAGAGAAAAAGAGAGTGCAAAACAATAAAAGAGCGGCAAAAACAAGTTGAAAAATCAAGAGTCATTAAAGAGAGGCATAAATGAAGAAAAGAGGTACTGAGTAAAAATGGCTAGTTAAGATCGGGATGAAACATGCAGCCGTTCAAACACATGGTAGAAGCGTTTAACTTTTAAGTGGATCGCATCCAAACGTGTGATTTCCAATATGTTAAATGTTTCAAAACTAACAAGGTTGTTGGATGTGCAAGCTAGCCAGGTTTTGGTGGTTGGTTTTGTTGGTAGTCTAGCCTCCCCTCCTTCACAAAATCCAAAGGCACAGATGTCCTCCGCAAGCAATCTACCAATTTTCAACTATGAGGATAGCCCAACATCGGCTATTCTGCAGCTGGAATCAGCAGCTGCTGAAGTTAATAAGATGTTGCATCTCCGCATAATGAAAATGTGGGATTCCTGGTCTAATGCTAAGGAACTGCCAAGTGCAATCCTTGGGTTCCTTGAGTTTACCCCCAGGTTAGGCGAGGTTACCAACACCCCTGTGCCAAACTCGCTCATTCCATGCGAGCACCCTCAATGCCCTCTAATGATCCCGAATGCCTTATGTGGTTCGCCCTCAGGCACCAGCTTCAAGGGCACCACCTCCAATGTTCACGTTTCAGGCTCCCCAACTTCAGTCAAAAATAGCATGTGACCCCATACTCTTTCACTCAACCTCCACAATATGATCTCTCAGTACAGCAAGGAAAGGTTGTTAAAAATTTCTAGAAAGAGGAAATTGCTCGGAAAATGAAGAGCATGGAACAAAGCTTGAAAAACATGCAAGGTCTGAGTGTCCAGAAGAATGTCTCATACTCTGACCTCTGTATGTTTTGCCATGTCCACTTGCCAACCTGACCTCAAGATGACAAAATTTGAAAAGTACAACGAGCACGGAGACCCTGTCGCTCATCCTAAATGATAATGCAACCAGTTGAGGGGTGCTGGTGGAATAAATGAGCTGTTAATGGGCTATTTTGGGGAAAGCCTCATCGAAATCGCTTCCTGAGTGGTATACGGATCAAGAAATTACTCACTGGCATGTGTGGGGCGATATGGCTTGAGAGTTTGTCTGCCAGTTCCTGTATAATGTGGAGATCGCTCCTGACAGAAACACTTGGTCCAACTTGAAAAGGAATATCACGGAAAGCTTCCATGAATAGATGAAGTTGAAATGGTCACAGACTTTCTGTAGGCCCAAGAGGCTGACTACTTCTAGAACCTGATGTCTACCGTGGGAAAGTCATTTGCTCATGCTATCAGAATTGGGGAAATAGTTGAAAACGGTTTAAAAACATGCCGAATCTTGAGTCATGCTGCCTTTGAGACCACATCATAGGCTGCTTAGATTGGTTTGGAGGGTATAATGAACATAAATGGGTTTGAAGAGGGAGCAACGATGGTGTCAAGCTCGAGGTGGCCCGGAGGTCATTCAGCCAATCATATGTTCCTCCTATTGTTCCACCACACTATTATCCCCTTCAAGATGATGCTTATGTCGTGGCACCACCTCCCTATGCAGTGATGAACGTGCAACTTTGCACGCGGCCACAACATTATACACAAAGTCGAGTTCCACCTCCCAGAAATGCCCATCCTTACCAAGCGCCATATAATCCCCAATCAAATATTTCCTAGTACAATCCTCGCCTAAGAGAGCCTTTTTAAAGGAATCAGTTCACCCCTATTTGTGAATCATACTCGGGCTTGTTCTAAAATCTAGTGAGGCAAGGTCTGCTACAACAAGTGGCCCAAATCTGGCCGAACCCTGAGTCCCCACCACACTGAGCTTACGTTGGATGTGAATACCATTCTAGAGCAGTGAGACATAGTACAGAGGACTTTTGGACCCTCAAAAGGGCAGTTGATGATTTAATTGAAGCTGAAAGAATTGTTCTTTGGGATGACGAAGCTCCGGATGTGATGAACAATCTGTTGCCTACCCACAACATCAAGACAATAGTCGAAATGATTTGTGAAGATGAGGAATTTGATCCGGCACCGAAGGCTAGTGTAGCCATTGCCGAGATAGAAGAAAAGACAAAAAACGGTTGCCAAGCCTGAAAGTTCCCAGTCAAACGGGAGTCTCGGTAGCCAGCCTTGCTATCCTTTCTGTGTGTGGATTATCTCAGAGTGAGATCCGGATGTTTTACCTTATTGTCTTACTTCTGGTGTGAACCCTTCTACCCTCAAAAATTAAAAATGAAAGAAAAAAAATCAAAAATACATTGAAATTAATATTTCATTGTCCAGGAATGTCTCTTTTCTTAATCTTGTCATTTTTCTTATTCTCTTTTTAGTTCTGTTAAATGCATATTTCAATAACATGATATGCTTGCGGGCTTCATGCCCAGATCTGAAGCTCTCAAACCTCAAAATAATAAATCAAAGGTTAGATAACAATGAAGATAAAGTTTAAGGAAATGAAGCGAAGAGTTGGAACATTTGAAGGAAAAATTGTTCTAGATTGGAAGGGTCCATACATTACAACCAGAGTGCTGACAAAAGAATACGTTGTGCTTGAGTCAAGTCAAAGGAAATGTCCCCGAAACAACAATCAACGCAAATGCAGTCAAAAGGTACTATGTTAGATCCTCAATATAGTGTTAATATTCTCATGTTGGGATGGCGAAGTTTTTCATGTCGCTACCCAAACACTATCAACCCTTTGCAAACCCATTTGAGCCACTAACTATTCATTGATTACTTTCTTTGGAACCTGAAAGTGTTATTGAAAAATGAAATGAAGAAAATAAAGAAGAGAAAGAAATTCAAATGAAAAAGAAAAATCCAAAAAGAGAGGAAAAAGGAAAATAGAAAGAAAAAGAAAAAGAAAGAGAAAACAAAACTGAAAAAAAAAGAAATAAAACAAAATGGAAAAATAAAAGAAAAAAAAAAACAGAAAAAACAAAATAAAACCAAAAACAAAAGTTCCCTGAACTACGTTCGACTTTATTCCGAAAGGATGCATAGACAGCCTCTCTCCGGGGTTCAGTCACACCAAAATAAAAATACAAGGTCCCGCCCGAAAGTGAATCTGGGGCAAAAGTTATAATGGTTTGGCGACAGTTTGCAAGAAAGGTTCCAAAGTTGTATTTCCATCCAATCTCTATTTACCCCAAATCCTGTTCAAGTCCTTCCGATCAATCGGTGGGAATGATTCAAGGATTGGAGAATGCAACTACTTGGATCCGATGCAATCCAAAATAAGAGGAATAAAATGAGAGTCTTATTGGTGAAAACCCACACGGGCACCGTAAGACGATGGTAAGTAGAGAAAATAAAAATGAGAGAGTCTTGTTAGTGAAAACCCACGCGGGCACTATAAGATGATGGTGAGAAGAGAAAATCAGAGAGGTCAGCTAGTGAAAACCTGTAAAGGTCCCTACTGATCGAAAAGAAGATCCTCACAGCCATCGACAACGACAAAATTCGGGCAAGGTTTCTCGAATTTTAAAGAAGAAGTTGTGATGAATTTCTGAGATTCGGATGGTTTAAACAGGTGAGGCATCAGTCCAAAAGGCATGTCATATTCATTGAAGTGCGTATGTGCTCCAGATAAGTCCTTCTTTCCACTCCCCAAAAGGGATACCTCTAGTTTAAATTGATTACCTGTCCATTATATATTTTTTTGTGAATTCATTTCGGTCTAACTCTATCCAGAATTGAGACAAAGAAAGGATGGCAAGACTGATTTACAGGGCTTTTGTTTGAAACGAGACAATGTGCAAGAAATCACCCAGCCTCAGCAGGTGCATCAAGTCGACCTCGTCTGGCCATGGTGGCAGATGCTCCTAAATTGACAACTCTTGGAAGGAGAAAATCAAATTGCAGTGCCTATGAAGGCAATTTAAAGTTGAAAAGGTCATGTCCCACGTGGCTAAACGTCTCGGCAAGGATTTGATAAGCCAAAGGATCCCAAATGATCTGAAGCTTTGGTAGGAAGAACGAAGCAGAAATGAAAGGCCAACATAGGCGAAATAAAGTTGGAAAAGGTAAGTCCTACGCGACTAGCCATTGCAGCAAGTTCGAGGAGACAAAAGTTCCCCGATGAACTGAAAAAAAGAGAAAAAAGAAAAGGAAAGTCCTACGAAGGTATAATAAAGTTGAAAAGGTTGAGTTCCACCAACCAACCATCGTGGAAAATTCTGGACAAAAACCAGAGGTTCTCCAGGGCCTGAAATAAAATTTGTCCCCATGAAACGAGCAGTTGTCATTGAGATCTTCATCAAAGAAGTCGGGCCGGGATCAAAACAATCAAGGCCTCAAAACCAACTACCATTTCAAACTAACAATTCTTCTTCGTTTGAAAAATCAAAACAGGTGTAACCAAAAAGGAAAAGAAATGCGTATGCGCTGAAACAACTTTGTAGCAGGGAACCGACCAAAAAGGGAAGTTTCCCCCAAATTCTTTCATGCATTATTATAAATAAAAAAGAAGAAGAAGTGAAAAAGAAAAATTCCCAAAAAATCATGGTAGCATAGGGCCCCATTACGTAGGTATTCCAGCGTAACTTGTGGACCCTTCGACATAACCCGAGGACCTCTTCCTTGTGCTCCCTAGCATAAACCAAAGGCCCTTTTCTTTTTTCTGGCATAACCCAAGGACATTTTTCTTTAATCCCGGCATAACCCGTGTACCTCCCTAGAATAACCCAAGCGCCTTTTTCTTTTATCCCGGCATAGCCCATGGACCTCCCTGGCATAATCCAAGGACCTTTTTCTTTTTCCCGGCATAAACCATGGACCTCCCTGGAATAAGCCAAGGACCTTTTTCTTTTATCGCGACACAACCCGTCGACATCCCTGGCATAACATAAGGACCTTTTTCTTTTATCCCGGTATAACTCGTGGACCTCCCTAGCATAACCCAAAAACCTTTTTCTTTGTCCCGGCATAACCCGTGGACCTCCCTGAATAACCCAAGGACCTTTTTCTTTATCCCAGAATAACCCCTGGACCTCCCTGGCATAACCTAAGGACCTTTTTCTTTTATCCCGGCATAACCAGTGGACCTCCCTGGCATAACCCAAGGACCTTTTTCTTTAATCCCGGCATAACCCATGGACCTCCCTGCATAACCCAATTACCTTTTTGTTTTATCCTGGAATAACCCGTGGACCTCCCTGGCATAACCCAAGGACTTTTTCTTTTTATCCCGACATAACCTGTGGTTCTTCCTGGCATAACTCAAGAGGCATTTCACTTTAATCCCTGCATAACCCGTGAACCTCCCCGGCATAACTCGAGTACCTTTTTTCTTTCCTGGCATAGCCTGGTCATTTTCTAACATAACCTGGTAACCCCCTAATTTAAGGCTTCATTCCCAAGGATACACAATCCTGATTGTAATGCTTAGTTCAGACTTTGTCACAAATAACTCACGAAATTTTCCTAGTGAAAATTGGGGCAAAAAATTTCGTTCGTTTGTTTGTTTTGGTGTTTGAGAAGGTTTGACCTTGAGACATGGGATTTGAGATGACCAGAAGAATGAGTCTCAATCTGAAATAAAGAAAAGAAGAAAAGAACAAAAAAGAAGTAAACTTCAAGTGCTGTGTTGGAGAAGGATACAGACTACTCAAGATATGATTGAAGTCACAAGCTTCGTGTGTTCCGTTTTGATCTAATGCTGAAGAAAGAACCAGCACCTACAGCTCACGAGCATCAAGATTCAGATCGGATTTCACATCAAAACAAGCTAAGACTCAATATCAAGCTTCAAAAGATATATAGATAAGAATCTTGTAACTCATAGATGATATGCATTGCTAGCTTAGCTTTTAATTTCCTTTTGGTGTAATAAGGTGTTCAACAAGCAATAGCAGCAGCAACGCCAGTGAAATCACAGCTCCTGGTAGTCCCAGCTACCAAAACATCTGGAACTACGCTGACCTGATTCCTTTATAGCCAAAGATATGTAGGAAACCTCAGAAGCAGGGTTCGTCAGATGGTTGTTAAAAATGCTTCTCATGGAGTGCCAAGAAGGCAAAAATCTCTCAGGATTACTCATTTATCTTTGCACGGAAACCCTTCGTGTCTCCGAGCAAAGAGGAGCTGCTGTGAGCACATGATTTTTGCTTCGCTTACATTACTCCTACAAATTTCTTAAAATTAGAATTTTTCTCTTATTATTTGATTATTAGGGTTTAATTGTGTAATTTTTGTGGATCTTCATTTTGTGTGTGTGTTTATAATTTTAAATAATTCATAAAAAATATTAAAAATATTACATGGGCATTTAGGATTTAATTTTGCATAATGCAAAAATACAAAAAAATCACAAAAAAAGTTTTGATTTGTTTTGTTTGGTCTTAATTTTAATTTTTAGGTTTATTAATTTTCTTTAAATTGGTATTAGTTTAATTGTAGCTTAATTAGGTAGTTGAATTAATGCTGAAGTTTAATTTTAGTTTAGTTTTAAAAGTAAAATAAATAAATAAAAAAAATAAAAAAGGAATAAAGGCTGGATTTATTAATCTTGGGGCATTTGTTTTTAGAGAATTAGTAACCCAAATAGAGAATCGGCCCAAGCCAACCCATAACCAGCCAAATACCCGGTCCACTCCCTTAATTACCAACCCCATTTCATCTTTTCCTAATCACGACCATTGGATCTCATCAATCTAACGGTCCGGAATTAACAAATTTTAGGGTATATATATGTAGGCAGATCCCCATACTCTCAAACCATCATCTCCCACACCCCTAACATAGATAATGCCGCCGCCCTCCGCTGTAAAACGCCGGCTAGAAATCGTCTCCGCGGTCGGAAGGTCTCCAAAGACCACCAAATTAACACCACTTGACCACCTTCCCCTCCTCTTTCCAAATTCATGCCCCGTTTCCCTAAAATCCCCGTCAAGCTCTTCAAATCTTGAATAAAAAATCCCAGCCAAAACCCAAACTCTTCCAATCGTAACCCAATTACACCTTATAGCAGCTTTACCCCCTCTTTACGAATCCAAAGCCCATAACCTTCGAATCATCCCTGAAGTTCTCAAATTTTAGATCAAAGTTTAGCTTAGAACCCTAATTTCATAAATTGCGGGTTTTCTGGTGGTTTGACCATTATAGGATTAGCGGTATGTTAGGATTTAGCTGTGTGTTTTCTCATGAAAACACATGATTAAACACTAGTTTGGTCAAGCAACTTCAAGTTGATTCGCCCAGGCCAAGTCTCTATTATGGTAATCCCCTTTTCTTTCAATTTTTATTTTGTTCCTATCTTTTCTTAATATTTGCTAATTTTGTTAGATTTCTTTTGTTAAGTTTTAGTTTCTTTCCTCTGATTCAGTTTTGATTCATATTTTTGATTTTTAATTTTTCGATTCCTGTTTTAGTATTGTTATTTGATTGTTAGTTTGTTCTCTTAAAACTCATGTTTGATTGATAATTACCCATAGTTTGTTAAGTCATAGTGTTAGTAATTAGTTTAGGATTAAAAGTAAGTTTACTACAATTTTAGAATTTTGGGTGTTGATTGTTTGTTGCTGAACATTTTCAGGCCTTATTGATTAACCATGGTCAATTGACCAAGTTTAAAAGGGCCAGGGTTAGTTTGATATAGGTTGGTAATATTAGAATAAAGTCAGGGGGAATATAGGTATTCTAATTAGGGAATCTTAAAGTAACTGAAAATAGAAGCCCCTATAAGCTTCTAGGTTGGGGTCTTAAGTAAAGAAACAGAAGTTAAGAAGTATAACTTGGGCAATAAATGAATCCCTTAAGGACTTATAAGCTAAAAAAGCTGAAATTAAAAGGGATTAAGGATATAAAGGAATAATATGAAAGTTGCCTTAGACTTTGCCTATGAAAGGCAGCCTACCTCTGTCTTGCATCACAAGTTCTAGGGATCAAAAAATTTGAAATTCAAAAATTCAAAAGTTTTGAGAAGTAGAGATAGATCTGAAATCCAAAATTCAAAATTTAAAAAGCCATAGAATCTGAAAATTCGAAATTCAAATCCAAAATAACCAAAAAATCTTAAAAATTTGAAAGTTGAGAGCTAATACTAAAAATCAACAGAAATTCTGCAGACTCTGAGAGTTTTTGAGCATATAGAGTTCAGATCCTAGATTTCCAAGCATTGATAGGTCTGAAATTTCAGTAGTATAGGTTTCACAGGTTCTGGTGGTTATTTCAAGTTCAAAATAGTTCATTCAAGCTTGTTTTGGGGTGTTTACTGTTGCTGATCATTTGAAACTATTTCCTGACTGTTTTGATACCACTTTCTGGGCTAAAACTTGATCTCAAGTTTTTGATTGACTATTTTTTGTTTGTTGCTGCCTAGCTGACTTCAACTTTACTTAATTTTGTGCTAATTTCCAGGTACTTTTCGTCTCAAATGATACATGAGATTTAGGTTAAATGTGTGATCAAATTGGAAGAAGTAGCGAAGTGTAAGCTATTTTTGTGTTCCTGTACTTTACCTTAGTATAAATGTATTTCACATTTGGATTCAATTGAACATTATATCATTTGTATAAATTGGACTGTTTGGACTGCTTTTAACTAAACTACTAGACTTTTATAATTACATAAATGTCCTATTAATGATACAAGATGTGATGACCCGGCCCGTTGTCACGTGAGTTACCGTTCCGTTTTCCCTGGTTTATGCTTCTATATGCTTTATTATATGTGTTTGAAGAGTTTGAAGTGATTCGAACAGAGTTTGGATGGAATTGAGACAAATAGTCTCTTCAAGAGAAAGCTAGTTTGGTAAAGTCAGCCGGATATTGACTTATGAGTTATAAGGATCGGAATAGATTCCTGATGGGTCGGCTAATTTCGGGTGGTGATTTATGTCTTGGGTGTGAAAACGGAACAGAATTTGGATGTCCGACGTAGAATTAGGCTTGAATTGGCTAAGTTTCAATTTTGGTGAATTCCGGTTGATAGGTGAGATTTTGATCCGGGGATCAGAAAGGAATTCTGAGAGTTGCAATAGCTTCGTTCGTTAATTTTGGATATGTCCGTGATTTATCAGGTCAATCGAACGTTGTTTGCTCCGGTTGTTGATCGAATGTGGGTTTCAGAAGTAATAGTTAAACTTAGGCTTGAATCAGCCATGATTTGATGATTTTTGTGTTAGAGGTTGTGTTTTTATTATTGGAACATGTTCGTATGATGTTTTGGAGTAGGTTGGTGGTTTTGGTTTGGGCCCCGGGGGCCTCGGGTTATTTTTGGAAGGTTGAGCGAAGGTTTTTAGGAGTTATGTTATGAAGAAGCATATGGCTTCTGGTATTTCCACTTTTGCGGAAGGGGAGCCGCTTATGCGGTGACCGCAAAAAGAGGCGGGTGAGCCGCGTAAGCAGAGCTTGAGGAAGGGCTTGGACCGCGGAAGCTGATAGAAGACCGCGTAGGCGGTTGCCGCTGAAGCGATACTTTGACCGCACAAGCGGACTATGGGATTTTAAGTGGATTGTGTAGGCGGTCGTGTGGCCGAAAAAGCTAAGACCGCAGAAGTGGTGTGTTGACCGCGTAAGCAGAAATCGGGCTGGATTAAATGAACAGTGATTTTCATAAGTTTCAAAAAGAGAAGAACATTTAGACCTCGGACTAAGGCAAATTTGGAAGCGATTTTGAGGAGGATTTTGGGGAAAACATCAGCTATGGATTCTTGGACCTAGAATGCATCATTATAGTGTTAAAATATGGATTAAATACTAAGAATACAAGGTATTTGAGGTTAAAAATGGTGGTTAGGGCTTGAAGCCCAAGTAAGCTTAAAGTGTTGATTTTAGGGGTCAAATGGACTCTGATTCTTGTAAAGTAGATATGTATGGACTCGTGGCGAGACGAGGGTTCCGGTGATGTAAATTTTGTAATTTTTGAGAAGTGGGCCCGGTTCTTGGGTTTTTCCAACTTCGTGTTTTTGGGTGATTTTCGAGTTCTTTCTATTGGGTATGAACCATTAGCCTATCATAACATATTCCTTGTGGTTTTGAGATTCTGCACGCGAGGAGGTTAATTTGCGAGGAAAGCGCAAGGCGAGCTAGGATTTCGCCCGGTTTGAGGTGAGTAATGGTTATGTATGATATACTGAGGGTTTGAAACCCCATATTTGCACTATGCGGTGCTATGTTGAGATGAGACACGCGTCTCGTGATAAGAGTGGTGATGTATCTGCTGGGGACTCTGACTTGGTCCACCCCGATTGGTGACTTACTGTACTTCTTGACTGAGACTGAGCTTGTGCTGGTATATTTTGGGCTAGTTTCCATGTTTGGGGCCTTGTGCCAATCTGCAGAACTCATAGGGAGCATGTTGAGCTAATTGACCTCACTTTTCCTATTGTACACATACCATATGTCCTGACTTTGACTGTAAATAATGAAATAAACATGATTTCGTAACTAGCACCCAAAATGAGCAATACCCATGGTTGAATACCCCGTCTTAGCTGAGTGGGCCCAAGACACCAAGTCTATGTTGACTGAGAGGGGTCAAGGACCACGTAGTGAGGCTATTTGATATATATATATATATATATATATATATATATATATATATATATATATATATATATATATATATATATATATATATATATATATATCGGGTGGGAATACACGCCGCAACAGTATATACATATATATTTATTGGATCGGACTGCACTCTGCAGTAATATATTATATGGATCGTACTGCACGATGCAGTATTTTAGCGCTTGGGCTGAAGGAGCCCTTCCAAAGTCTGTACACACCCCTAGTGAGTGCAGGCGGCTATATTTATTGGATCGGGCTACGCGCTGCGGCATTTTATATATTATATTGGATCGGGTTGCGTGTCGCAACAGTATATATATCTAGTATTGGATTGGGCTACGCGCCGCAACAGTATTAGTAACTGGGCGGACGAAAAGGAAAGTATTTATCAGATTCTTCTCCTTGTTTGGTACTTTTTTACTGTTGGAAATAGAAATGTATAGTGTTGTTATCGGATTTATTACATTCATTTATTATTTATTGCTATTACTCACTGAGTTGGAAGTACTCACTCTACTCTCTGCACCTTGTGTGCAGATACAGGGATCCCAGAGGCTAAGCTGTGCTTATTTGTTGTTGCCTAGATCGGTTCCGGAGTTATTAAGGTAGCTGCTGGCGTCCGCAGAACTGGATGTCTCCTCTTATCTATCTTTTGCTTCAATGTCTAGACTTTTCTATGTTTAGGATACTGTTCAGTGTACTTAGAGACTCAGACTTGTGACGCCGGATCTTTTGGGCTGTTATAACTGCTGATTATATTTTCTGCAATATTTCTATTGTTATTAAACTGAGATTTTATCATACAAATGGTAACTAAGTTAATGTTTTGGCTGGGAATGTTTACGACCACCATTGCCACCCATTAGATGTTGGGGATGCGACCGTGGTCGTGGTCGAGGCAGAGCAGCAGGGGGCGTACCAGAGATCCCCATTCAGGATCAGCCTCTAGCTGTAAAGGTTCCAGTAGCACCTGCTCAGGCACCAGCAGTGCCTATTGTGATTCTAGGTCTTCAGGAGGTCCTGGCTCAAATCTTATCGGTTTGTACCGGCCTGGCTCAGGCAGTCTCAGCTACTATCGCAGCTACATCCTAGAGCGAAGGTGGTCATTAGAACTCCGCAGCTCGCACTCTAAAGCAGGGTGCACAGGGTTTACATACCCCAGAGGCACCACCAATTCAGCTAGTTTCCCCTGTTTAGCTCGTTGTTTCAGTTCAGGGTGATGGGACCGAAGGTGTTCATCAGAACCCCGCAGCTCGCACTCCAATGCAGGGTGCATAGGGTTTGCAGACCCCAGAGGCACCACCAGTTCAGCAAGTTCCCCCTGTTTAGCCTGTTGTTCCAGTTCAGGGTGATGGGGTACTAGTGATGCTAGATGATGAGCAGCGCCATCTGGAGAGGTTTAGCAGGCTTTTACCTCCAACTTTTAGCGGTGTTTTGGGCGAGGATGCCCATGGGTTTCTCGACAAGTGTCGACGCATGCTCAGGATAATAGGGATCTTGGAGACTAGTGGGGTATTTTTTACCACTTTTTAGTTCTCAGGAGTAGCCTTCACCTGGTGGGAGGCATATGAGCGGCGTAGGATGGCAGGTGCAACACCGTTATCTTGGTAAGAGTTATCCACTATCTTTTTGGAGAAGTGGGTACCTTGGTCGAAGAGGGAGGAGTTACGTAGGCAGTTTGAGTTGCTTCGCCAGGGGAATATTTCTGTGACGCAGTATGAGGTGAGATTTGCAGAGTTAGCTTGTTATGCTTCGTGGATCGTTCAGAAGATTTGTGGACGGGCTTATTTATGCCATTCGTATTTTGATGACTCGATAGAGGGTCCTGAGTCATACCTTTGAGGAGGCGGTGGACATAGCCCGCGATATTGAGATGGCTCGCCGTCAGGAGAGAGAGGAGAGGGAGGCCAAGAGGCCTCGAAGATCAGGTAGCTCCAGTGGTGCTTGTCTAGGAGCCAGTTTCAGTAGAGGAGGGACATTCTTTCAGGGCTCCACATTCAGCGCGGTCAGAGTACCGTGGTTCATCTTCTGGCCGGGGTTATCAGGGCTCTCAGCAGGGTCATCCATCTCTTAGCGCACTCCTAGCGCAGAGTTCATCTCATGCCCCATCTGTTCAAGGTTCATCTCGGTCGAGTTCATCAGCCAGTTACTCTAGTGCGAGGGTTCCATTTAGTCCCAGCCCCAGCGCCAGGGAGTTGTTATGAGTGTGGCGAGTTTGGGCAAATACGGAGGGAGTGTCCCCGTCATTCTTCCAGTTCATCTCAGCAGAGGGGTCAACCCTCAACTTCTGGCCCATTGTCTTCAGCACCCGCCCAGTCAGCTAGGGGTGAGGGTTAGGCAGTTAGGGGTCGCCCTGGAGGGGGAGGCCGATCCGGTGGTGGTCAGGCCCGTTGCTACGCTCTTCAGGGTAGTTTAGATGTTGTTGCTTCGGATGTTGTTATTACAGGTATTATTTTAGTCTTCCAAAGGCATGCCTCAGTTTTATTTGATCTCAGATCCACATATTCTTATGTATCTTCTTACTTTGCTCATCATTTGGGGACTACCTGAGGGTGTCTAGCGTTACCTATGCATGTATCTACCCCGGTGGGTGATACTATTATTGTGGACCACGTGTATCGGTCTTGTCTTGTTACTATTTGGGGTCGGAGACCCGAGCGACTTGCTGCTATTAAGCATGGTAGATTTTGATGTTATTCTGGGCATGGATTGGCTATTACCGTGCCATGCTATATTAGACTGTCACGCCAAGACAGTCACGATGGCTATGCCGGGTATCCCGAGGATCGTGTGGTGTGGTACGACTGATTATGCACCAAGCAGGGTAATCTCCTTCTAAAAGGCCCAGCGGATGGTTGGGAAGGGATGTTTATCATATCTAGCATTTAAGAGGGATGTTGGAGCTGAAGCTCCTAGCCTTGATTCAGTTCCCGTGGTGAGGGAATTCCCTGATGTGTTTCTAGCAGACCTGCCGGGCATGCTGCCGGATAGGGATATTGACTTCAATATTTATTTGGTGCCGGGCACTCAGCCCATATCTATTACTCCCTATCATATGGCACCAGCAGAGTTAAAAGACTTGAAGGAGCAGCTGTAGGAACTTCTAGATAAGAAGTTCATTCATTCGATTGTGTCGCCGTGGAGTGCACCGGTGTTATTTGGACAAAAGAAGGATGGCACAATGAGAATGTGCATTGATTACAGACAGTTGAACAAAGTGACGGTGAAGAACAAGTATCCACTACCTCGTATTCAAGATTTGTTTGACCAGCTTCTGGGGGCAAACGTATTCTCGAAGATTGATCTCTGTTCAGGCTATCACCAACTGAAGATTAGAGATTATGATATTATGAAGACACCTTTCCGGACGAGATATGGGCGTTATGAGTTTCTTGTTATGTCATTTGGTCTGACTAATGCCCCAGCCGCATTCATGCACCTGAGGAACAATGTATTCCGATCGTGTCTGGATTCTTTTGTGATCATGTTTATTGATGATATATTGGTGTACTCGCGTAGCCAGGAGGAGCGCACACAACACTTGAGGGTGGTATTGTAGAGGTTGAGAGAGGAGAAGCTCTATGCTTCTCCAAGTGTGAGTTCTGGCTCAGTTTCGTTGCTTTTCTGGGACATGTGGTGTCTAATGATGGTATCCAGGTTGACCAAAAGAAGATCGAGGAGGTGCAAAGTTGACCCAGACCATCCTCAACTACTGAGATTCAGAGTTTCCTCGGGTTGGCAGGTTATTACTGCAGGTTTGTTCAGGGTTTTTCATCTATTGCTTCGCCTTTGACGAAGTTGACGCAGAAGACTACACCATTTGTGTGGTCAGATGAGTGCAAGGAGAGCTTTCAAAAGCTCAAGTCAGTGTTGACTACAGCTCCTATGCTAGTATTGCGATCAGCTTCAGGCTCTTATTCGGTATATTGTGATGCTTTGAGAGTTAGGATTGTATGTGTTTTGATACAGCATGGTAGAGTTATTGCGTATGCTTCGCGTCAGATTATGCCCCATGAGAAGAACTACCCTCTTTATGATTTGGAGTTGGGTGCAATAGTTCATGCTTTGAAGATTTGGAGGCACCATCAATATGGCGTGTCCTCTGAGGTGTTCACGGATCATCGCAGTCTTCAGCACTTGTTTAAGCAAAAAGACCTCAATTTGAGACAGCAGAGGTGGCTTGAGTTACTCAAGGATTATGATATTACCATATTGTATCATCTAGGGAAGCCCAATGTAGTGGACGATGCCTTGAGCCGGAAGGCAGTGAATATGGGTAGCTTGGCGTACATTCTAGTTGGGGAGAGGCCCCTTGCAGTTGATGTTTGTTAGATAATATGCCTTAACGCTAGAGGGGGGGTGAATAGCGTTATAATAAAAATTAGCGTTAACTTGCGGAATTTAAAAATTGCAGGAAGTGAATAAGTGCGATAAATAATAAAGTACGTACCGATGTATTCTGGTTCACCACAACACGTGGCTAGTCCAGTCCCCGAGAGACTCTCTCGAGATTTTTCACTAACTTGTCAAGCTTACGGGTGCTCAACAAACCTTTACAACTTGAGGACACAAGCCTCAACACCTTTGCTCGGAGATACAACACTCCAAGACTTCAACCAAGGAAACACAAGTTCCTTACAACAAGAGAATCACAATTCTCTTACAAGTGTACAAAACACTAAACACTCAAACAAAACACTCCTTAATGAGTAGATATGAGTAAAAGAAGTAAGCTCCAGATCACAACAACTATGGACAAGACTTTGGCTCTCAAAAGCTTTATGAAATGAATATAAAATGATAAACAATAGTATGCAAGCTTATAGCAATAGAATGATCAGTTGTAGTGTGTTGTTGTGTTTAAAACACTGAAATGAAGCTGTATTTATAGTTGAAAAACTTGGCATTACCGTTGCCTAATTGCCAATTAAGAGTTGCTGATTTTACTCTGTGACAATCGATTGTCAGGAAGCCACAATCGATTGTTTGCCAATCGTACCAAAAATCAATCCCAGATTTTACGCTTAACAATCGATTGTCCAAGATCAACAATCGATTATTGGCAACGTTCAAAAAATCATTTCCAGATTTTACGTAACACAATCGATTATACCAAATCAATAATCGATTATTCAGCAAACGTTCAAAAAATCATTTCCAGATTTTAATTTCAACAATCGATTGTACACAATCAACAATCAATTATTCAGCAACGTTCAAAAAATCTTTTCCAGATTTTAATATCAACAATCGATTGTACAAAATCAACAATCGATTACCTGACGGTATTTGAAAATTTTACGACAACGGTCAGCTTCATAATCGATTGTGCAATGTTAACAATCGATTATTTATCAGACTTTGAAAATCATTTTAGACACTGCCTCGTGACAATCGATTGTTATATACTCACAATCGATTATTTAATAACTTTGAAAAAGTCTGGAAGACACTGCCTCAACACAATCGATTGTCATATGTTCACAATCGATTATTTTGTGTCTTTTAAAAATCTGATGGACACTGTCTCTTCACAATCGATTGTCATTAGCTTCACAATCGATTATTCTGAGTTTTGAAAAACTTTGATGGACACTGCCTCATCACAATCGATTGTCATAAGGTTCACAATCGATTGTCATGCAGGTTTTGAAAAACCTGATGCTCACTGCCTTAACACAATCGATTATCATTAGTTCACAATCGATTGTCATGCAGTCTTGGCTTAACATAATCGATTATCATAAGTACATAATCAATTATCTTTGTCCAGTTTTTAGAGGCATGTTTAAAAATCATTTTGACTAATGAAAATATGCATGATCTAATATCATTTAGCATTAAATTAAATATGCATGATTTTGTAAAAATAATTTTACGAGAGAAGCCATGTCATGAGTCAAGTTGTCGGATCAAGATCACAATTAAGAACGACTCATTTAAACTATAAAACTTTGTCTTGTGCTTGAATCTCGTTATCCACAAATTGTGCGCTTGTACTTGAACTTCGTCATATATCAATTTGCGCTTGTTTGTCATTCATCAAAACCTACACATAAGAACACACGTTTTAGTATAAAGCCTTGAGAACGTGTTTCCAACAATTTTCCCCTTTTTGATAATGGCAAACTTTAAGCGAGATATGCAACTTATCAATTTATAATGACGATTCAAGACAAGTAAAGATATGCAATAAGTATGCGATTTGTTCCCCATCAATATATGAATTCCCCCTCAATTTAAGCTTATAAATATTGAGAGTGCATACCCGTTATCTTCCCCCTTTTGCCATTAGCAAAAATAATATAAGAAGATGCCAAAGATGTAAATAAAACTTGTTTATTTATTGGAAAGGAGATTACAGTAACAGGGAAGACAATGCAACATATAAAAACAAACTTAAAAACAACAAACAAAGAAATTATTCATTTCCATCATCTCCCGCCTCATCATCCGGCGCTGCTTCATATGGAACAAGACCCGCATAAGGATAATTAACATGGTCAAAATATCCATGGATCTCATGAGTTAATTGACCAAGAGAAGAGGTCAATGAAGCAATTTGGTCGAAAATTGATTGGAGGGTAGGCTCTTGAGCTGGACGAGCTCGACGGGTTGGAGGAGGAGCAGGCGCTGTATGATCACCGTCATGATGAAAGGAGGATTCTGAAATTTCCCACTTCTTGGTACTCTTTTTGAGAGGACCGTTGGAAGTGATGAATCCGGAGGCTTCAAGAAAGTTCATGATGAGGAGAGCATAAGGAAGAGGCCTATCATCTCCGGTAGCGTCACGCATGTGAATCTTGACGAGCCGACACCAATTGATGTTAGCTCCGGTTATTATGGCATGCATGAGCTTGGTGTCCTCTTGGGAAATGGTAGTATGGTTATGCTTACGAGGCTTGAGGACTCGGGTGATGAAATAGAAAATCAACCAATAATTGGGATCCATTCGCGTAATTGTAGGACGACCGGAAGAAAGATTTGGATCATAAGAAGTAGTACCGGTTTGATGTAGGAGGGCTGTTTCATCAAAAAGGACTCCGGCCTCTCCGGTGTACCGAAAAATGTCTTCACCATTACGAGGAAGATGGGCAATGGTATGGAGGTTTTCATCGGAGATAAGAATTTGAACACCGTTTATATTTGTCACAAGATCACCGTCATCATCCTCATGAAGGTTGGAGTAAAATGCTTGAATTAAAGTAGTATTGATGTAAGGATGGGTAAGAAGTAAGAAGTCTAGAAGTTGACAATTTTTGAGTATATTTGCAGCAGGGCCATAAGATTCAAGATACTTGTTGGTTGAAAAACGGGGAGGAAGAATGTCGCGCTTTTCAAATTTTGATAAAAATCGAGTAAACTCGATGTCAGAATTAAAATAAAGAACGGAACCATCTTGGTAAGGATAGTTTGGAGCAGCAGAGGAGGATGCACCATGCCTAGCAGAACGGGAACGTTTAGAGTGACGGCCCGACATTTTAACTAAGTATTGCTGGAATTTGCAAGAGTCTTGAAAGAGTTTTGATAGTTTGAGAGCTAAAATTGATGCTTGAGTGAATAAAAATGAACATATATGGAGCCTATTTATAGAGGGAAGAAAGGCATTTCATTAATGGAAGAAATCTGCAAAAAATTGAAAGCTGAAACAGTCAGAAACGGTAAAAATAAATCTTACTGACCGTTAGACAATCGATTGTTGGGATGAGATAATCGATTGTCATTAAGATTTGACTGAATCTCGGAACTGACACAAATCGATTGCAGAACCAAACGGTAACAATTTTGAATTTCTGACATGAAATAATCGATTGTCAAAATATGGTAATCGATTGTTTTGTTCCAGTGAGCACAGTGATTTTCTGACTCGGAAAATAATCGATTATATATATGGAACAATCGATTGTTGTAGAAAAGCAGTACTGAATGGCTGAGACGGTAATCGATTAAACAGCTAAAAAATCGATTGTTAAACAAAACTTCATAATAAGCATAAACTATAAATGATCGATTAGTGATACTTGCTAATCGATTTTCTGCACAGTAAAATAATCGATTATTTGCTGTAACAATCGATTGTTTTATGCCATTTCTTTATAGTTCCCCCTACCTTTTGGGCGATACCTGCAAAATAGAATTAGACGTCTCCGACGCTCAAGTCAGTAATTTTTAAAGAAATAGTAACTTAAACTAGTGTGGCCGAGTGAGAGCGTGATCTCTTAAGAAGTGTGTCCTAGGGTGTTCTTAAGAGTGTTTCGGGTACTTACCTTTTCTCCGACGTCACCAATTACCTGTTCGAGAGGGTGATCTTTAATTGTCCTCCATTCGTTAGGCATTGTTGTTTCTTTCTCCAATTGTGGCGCTTCCTCCGTTGGTTGTTTCAAAAATTCGTCTTGATTTTCTTTAGGCGTTTCCTCTTGTATTTTGTCTTTCAAGCTGTCTAAAATACCTGCAAGATCAAAATCGGTATCCTTTCTCGCCAAGCGAGCATTATTTTCGGCAAATACAACATGAGGGGATTCCTCCACAGTTTCGGTTCTTTTATTAAAAACCCTATATGCTTTGCTACGTGAGGAATAACCAATGAAAATTCCCTCATCGGACTTAGCATCAAACTTTCCCAATTGATCTTTGCCATTGTTATGAATAAAATATTTACAACCGAATACTCTAAAATGGGAGATATTTGGTTTCCTTCCCTTGTAGAGTTCATAAGGGGTCTTCATGAGCATTGGCCTTATGACTACTCTATTTAAGATGTAGCATGCGGTACTCACGGCATCCGCCCAAAAATGTTTGGGAATCTTGGCCTCTTCGAGCATGGTTCTAGCCATCTCTTCGAGACACCTATTTTTCCTTTCCACCACCCCATTTTGTTGTGGTGTACGTGGAGCGGAAAAGGTATGCTCGATACCGAGTTCGTCACAAAAGTCCGCAAAGAGATTGTGATCAAACTCTCCCCCATGATCACTTCTAATTGAAATGACGGTTGTTTCCTTCTCGTTTTGAACACGCTCAAGAAAATATTTAAAATTCTGAAAAGCATCACTTTTATTGGCAAGAAATAAAGTCCAAGTAAATCTAGAATAATCATCAACAATCACAAAAGCATAACGATTTCTTCCAAGACTTTCAATGCGAGATGGTCCAAATAAATCCATGTGAAGCAATTGCAATGGTCTAGAAGTTGAAACAATATTTTTGGATTTGAAAGATGCTTTTGTTTGCTTCCCTTTTTGACATGAATCACAAATAGAGTCATCTTCAAATTTTAAATTGGGAAGGCCAATAACTAAGTTTTGAGAAATCAATTTGTTCAAAAGATGCATGTTGATATGTGCTACTCTACGATGCCATAACCAAGTATCATCCTCTTTACTCATAAGACAATCAACATATTCGGGTGAGGAATTTGCAAGATCAACCATATAAATATTATCCACTCTAAAACCACGAAGGATAATTTTAAAATCACTACGTCTAAACACTAAGCATTCATCCGAATCAAATAGGGAAAGATTTCCCTTGTCACATAATTGACTTATGCTCAAGAGATTATGCTTTAAACCTTTCACAAGTAATATATGCTTAATAGAGGAATTTTCATCCTTACCGACCGGTCCGATGGCAATAATCTTTCCTTTATTGTTATCCCTAAAAATCACACTTCCTCCTTCTTTGTGTTCTAGTTGAAGGAATTTGGATTCGTCTCCCGTCATATGTTTGGAGCATCCACTATCAAGGTACCATAGTACACTTGATCCCTTCAAACACACCTACAAAACAAATTAATGCGTTTTAGGTACCCATGCCATTTTGGGTCCTTGAGGGTTAGGCATATTATAATGATGCGATTGAGTGACATGTCTATGTCGTGTAAAGCATGCAGGGGCAATATGACCAATGCGTCTACAATAATGGCAAGTCACGTTGGGGTTATGCATCCTTCTAGGTTCATAGTAACTTGATGGACGAAAATGAATTACTCTATTTTCATTATGACTATTGCACATTTCCTGAGAACCATTTCTCCTACTATTAGTTCTAAAATGAGCAGCGTTTCTAGAGTAATGGTCATGTCTAAATGTTCTAAGAGGTTCAAAACTCCTTCTAGTGTTTGGCCTAGAATATGCATCATTTCTAGGGTAGTCATTTCTAGGTGGTAAGTCATTTCTAGGTCTTCTAAAATGTTCCACACTTGGTCTAGCATGCATATTTGTTCTAGGATTGCTATTTCTAGGATAAGCATTTGTTTTATTAATCCTAGGTTGAGCCTTAGGTGGTTGGGGTTTGGCTTCAACCTTTTCTTTAGGCTCATTCTTAAAACCTATGCCATGCTTGGTTGACTTCAAATTAACAAGGACCTCATTCAAGTTTTTGTGAGAAGAATTAAACTTATCTAAGGTACCTTTAAGTCTATCTACCTCATTTTCGAGATGCATGCAAGAAGAGCAATTTTTAATAGAACTTTCGGGCTTGTCGGCGCTTCTTTTTCCGAAAAACTTGTTTTCCTCTTTCAGCTTCTCATTTTCTAAAACCAGTTTTTCTAAATCCTTTTCTTTTAAAGAAAGCTGTTTTTGAAAATCTTTTTCTTTTAAAGAAGCATTTTCTTTTATGCTCTTGACAGTTTTTGAAGCTTTAATAAATTCATTATATAGCTCATCAAAAGCAGTTCGCATTTCTTCAAGAGTAAAGAAGTTTTTAGAAGAGATTTGACATACCTCATCTTGCTTGTCTTCTTGCGCCATAAGACAAAGGTTTGCGGCTTCGTCTTCTTCTTCTTCGCTTGACTCATCTCCGGAGTCTCCTCCCCAAGAAATGTATGCACGTTGCTTCTTAAAAGGTTTCTTCTCCTTTTTGATGTTTGGGCAATTTGATTTGATGTGCCCGGTTTCACCGCATTCATAGCACTTTATTTGCTCGCCTTGCTTTTTGCCCTTTCGTTCATACTCCTTTCGCATGAACTTTTGAAATCTCTTGATAACGAGTCCAAACTCGTTGTCTCCGTCCTCATCAACTTGAGGTTGAGTTGTGCTTGCCTTAAGCGCTATTCTTTGCCTCCTTTGATCATCAACAAGAGGGTTAAGTATTGTAGATTCATAAGTCTTAAGGTTACCTCTTAGTGCGTCGATTGTGACATTTGAGACGCCTATGGATTCTTGAATTGCGTCGGCCTTTGATCGCCATGCCGGAGTGAGACTTCTAAGAATTTTTTGAACCAGTTCTCTGTTCCATGAATGTCTTCTTGAGGGCATGTAGGTCATTTACAATTATTGAAAATCGTTCAAACATTTCATCTACCTTTTCACCTTCCTTCATGTGAAATAATTCATAAGCATGGGTTAGGAAATCAATTTTAGCTTCCCTTACCTGGTCCGTACCTTCGTACGTAATTTCCAGCTTGTCCCACATTTCCTTTGCCGTTGTGCAACACGATATTTTCCTGTAATCGTCAGCATTTACAGCACAATATAATAAATTAATTGCTTTAGCATTATTTTGAACCTTTCGGATATCATCCGCGTCATATTCTTCTTCGGACTTGGGAACCCATTCGTTTTCAACCTTTTTGGTTGGAATTTGATTTCCCTTCGTTATCACCTTCCAGAGATGAAAGTTGTTTGCTTGAACGAAAATTTTCATCCTCTCCTTCCAGTACGTGTAGTTTGTACCGTTGAATAGAGGTGGCCGTGTGGAGCATTGTCCTTCATCAATTCCTGCAAAAGAGTCACGAGTAGAAGCCATGGATGGTTCTCTCAAACTGTTAAGTCTTCAGAGAGTTGGGCTCTGATACCAATTGTTAGATAATACGCTTAACGTTAGAGGGGGGGTGAATAGCGTTATAATAAAAATTAGCGTTAACTTGCGGAATTTAAAAATTACAGGAAGTGAATAAGTGCGATAAATAATAAAGTACGCACCGATGTATTCTGGTTCACCACAACACGTGGCTAGTCCAGTCCCCGAGAGACTCTCTCGAGATTTTTCACTAACTTGTCAAGCTTACGGGTGCTCAACAAACCTTTACAACTTTAGGACACAAGCCTCAACACCTTTGCTCGGAGATACAACACTCCAAGACTTCAACCAAGGAAACACAAGTTCCTTACAACAAGAGAATCACAATTCTCTTTCAAGTGTACAAAACACTAAACACTCAAACAAAACACTCCTTAATGAGTAGATATGAGTAAAAGAAGTAAGCTCAAGATCACAACAACTATGCACAAGACTTTGGCTCTCAAAAGTTTTATGAAATGAATATAAAATTATAAACAATAGTATGCAAGCTTATAGCAATAGAATGATCAGTTGTAGTGTGTTGTTGTGTTTAAAACACTGAAATGAAGCTGTACTTATAGTTGAAAAACTTGGCATTACCGCTGCCTAATTGCCAATTAAGAGTTGCTGATTTTACTCTGTGACAATCGATTGTTAGGAAGCCACAATCGATTGTTTGCCAATCGTACCAAAAATCAATCCTAGATTTTACGCTTAACAATCGATTGTCCAAGATCAACAATCGATTATTGGCAACGTTCAAAAAATCATTTCCAGATTTTACGTAAAACAATCGATTATTCCGAATCAATGATCGATTATTCAGCAACGTTCAAAAAATCATTTCCAGATTTTAATTTCAACAATCGAATGTACACAATCAACAATCGATTCTTCAGCAACGTTCAAAAAATCTTTTCCAGATTTTAATATCAACAATCGATTGTACAAAATCAACAATCGATTACCTGACGGTATTTGAAAATTTTACGACAACGGTCAGCTTCATAATCAATTGTGCAATGTTAACAATCGATTATTTATCAGACTTTGAAAATCATTTTAGACACTGCCTCGTGACAATCGATTGTTATATACTCACAATCGATTATTTAATAACTTTGAAAAAGTATAGAAGACACTGCCTCAACACAATCGATTGTCATATGTTCACAATCGATTACTTTGTGTCTTTTAAAAATCTGATGGACACTGTCTCTTCACAATCGATTGTCATTAGCTTCACAATCGATTATTCTGATTTTTGAAAAACTTTGATGGACACTGCCTCATCACAATCGATTTTTATAAGGTTCACAATCGATTGTCATGCAGGTTTTGAAAAACGGGATGCTCACTGCCTTAACACAATCGATTATCATTAGTTCACAATCGATTGTCATGCAGTCTTGGCTTAACATAATCGATTATCATAAGTACATAATCGATTATCTTAGTCCAGTTTTTAGAGGCATGTTTAAAAATCATTTTGACTAATGAAAATATGCATGATTTAAAATCATTTAGCATTAAATTAAATATGCATGATTTTGTAAAAATAATTTTACGAGAGAAGCCATGTCATGAGTCAAGTTGTCGGATCAAGATCACAATTAAGAACGACTCATTTAAACTATAAAACTTTGTCTTGTGCTTGAATCTCGTTATCCACAAATTGTGCGCTTGTACTTGAACTTCGTCATATATCAATTTGCGCTTGTTTGTCATTCATCAAAACCTACACATAAGAACACATGTTTTAGTATAAAGCCTTGAGAACGTGTTTCCAACAATGTTCACGCTTTAGCTAATCGGATGGTGACATAAGATATTTCAGAGCCTAGCTGGGTGTTGATTTACATGGTTTCCTGGTCTTCTTTGTTGGATCGCATCGGTGAGCGCCAGTATGATGATCTGCATTTGCTTGTCTTGAAGGATAGGGTCCAGTATGATGATGCTAGAGATGTGACTATTGGTAGTGATGGTGTGTTGCAGATGGAGGGACAGATTTGCGTGCCCTATGTGGATGGGCTCTGAGAGCTGATATTAGAGGAGGCCCACAGCTCGCGGTATTCTATTCATCCGGGTGCCGCAAAGATGTACCAGGACTTGAGGCATCATTATTGGTGGCGGAGAATGAAAAAGGACATTGTGAGTTATGTGGCTAGGTGTCTCAATTGTCAGCAGGCCAAGTATGAGCATCAGAGACTCGGTAGTGTACTTCAGTAGATGGATATTCCGGAGTGAAAATGGAAGAGGATTACTGTGGACTTTGTGAGTGGTCTCCCTCGTACATCGAGGAACATTGATTCTATTTGTGTGATTATTGATAGGCTGACCAAGTCTGTGCCCTTCATTCCGGTGTGTACCACCTATTATTCGGAGTGGTTAGCAGAGATTTTCATCCGAGAGATCGTGCGGTGGTCCTAGTTTCTATTGTCTCAGACAGGGGTACTCAGTTTTCTTCCTAGTTCTAGAGGACTTTTCATCAGGAGTTGGGCACTGATATACAGATGAGCACGACTTTTCATCCTTAGATGGACGGGCAGTCTGAGCGTACTATCTAGATATTGGAGGACATGTTGCGTGCCTATGTTATTGATTTTGAAGGTTCTTGGGATACGTTCTTTCCACTTGCGGAGTTTTCTTATAACAACATCTATCAGTCCAACATTCAGATGGTGCCGTATAAGGCTTTATATGGCAGACGGTGTAGATTTACAGTTAGCTGGTTTGAGCCCGGCGAGGCTAGACTATTGGGGAAAGAGTTAGTTCAGGATGCCTTGGAGAAAGTGAAAATTATCTAGGGGAGACTTCGTACGGCTTAGTCGCGTCGGAAGAGTTATGCGGATCGGAAGGTTCGGGACGTATCTTATATGGTGGGCGAGAAGGTTTTGTTTAGGGTTTCGCCTATGAAAGGCGTGATGAGGCTTGAAAAGAAAGGGAAGTTGAGTCCGTGTTTAATTGGACCTTTTGAGATACTCAGGAGGATTAGGGAGGTGGCCTATATGCTTGCCTTGCCACCGAGCTTGTCGGGGTTCACCCAGTGATTCATGTTTTTATGCTCAAAAACTATGTTGGGGACCTGTCTCATGTGTTAGACTTCAGCACGATCCAGTTGGATGAGGACTTGACCTATGATGTGGAGCCACTAGCTATTTTGGGTCGTCAGGTTCGAAAGTTGAGATCTAAGGACATAGCTACGGTGAAGGTGCAGTGGAGAGGTCGGCCCATGGAGGAGGCCACTTGGGAGACCGAGAAGGAGATGCAGAGCAGATATCCACATTTGTTTGAGGCTCCAGGTATGTTTCTTGACCCGCTCGAGGACGAGCGTTTATTTTAGTTGGGGAGGATGTGACGACCCGGCTTGTTGTCACGTGAGTTACCGCCCCGTTTTCCCCGGTTTATGCTTCTATATGCTTCATTATATGTGTTGGTAGAGTTTGAAGTGATTTGGACAGAGTTTGGATGGAATTGAGATAAATACTCTCTTTAAGAGAAGGCTAGTTTGGAAAATTCAACCAGATGTTTACTTATGAGTTATAGGGCTCGGAATGGATTTATGACGGTTCGGTTAGTTTTGGGTGGTGATTTATGTCTTGGGTGTGAAAACGGAACAGAATTTGGAGGTCCGCTGTAGAATTAGGCTTGAATTGGCTAAGTTTGAATTTTGGTGAATTCCGGTTGATAGGTGTGATTTTGATCCGGGCGTCGGAATGGAATTTTGAGAGTTGTAGTAGCTTTGTTAGGTGATTTTGGATATTTTCGCAAATATTTAGGTCAATCGGACATTGTTTGGTCGGGTTTTTGATCGAATGTGGGTTTCAGAAGTAATAGTTAAACTTAGGCTTGGATCCGTCATGATTTAATGATTTTTGTGTTAATGGTTGTGTTTTTATGATTAGAACATGTTTGTATGATGTTTTGGAGTAGGTTGGTAGTTTTGGTTGGGGCCCCGGGGGCTTCAGGGTATTTCCGGAAGGTTGGTCGGAGGTCTTTGGGAGTTATTGCAAGAAGCAGTAGATGGCTTCTGGTATTTTCGCTTTTGCGTAAGGGGAGCCGCTTAAGCGGTAATCACAGAAGTGGCGGGTGAGCTGCGTAAGCGCAGCTTGAGGAAGGGCTTGGACCGTGGAAGCGGATAGAAGACCGCATAGGCAGTTTCCGATGAAGCAATAGTTTGACCACAGAAGTGGTCTATAGGATTTTAAGTGGGACTGTGTAGGCGGTCTTGTGGCCGCAAAAGCGAAGACCACAGGAGCGGTCAGTTTACCGCGTAAGCGGAAATCGGGCTGGATTAAATGAACTGTGATTTTCATAAGTTTCAAAAAGAGAAGAACATTTGGACCTCGGGCTAAGGCAAATTTGGGAGCGATTTGGAGGAGGATTTTGGGGAAAACATGAGGTATGGATTCTTGGATCTAGAATGTGTCGTTATAGTTTTAAAACATGGATTAAACACTAAGAATTCAAGATTTTTGAGGTTAAAAATAGTGGTTAGGGCTTGAAACCCAAGTAAGCTTAAAGTGTTGATTTGAGGGGGCAAATGGACTCCGATTATTGTAAAATAGATATGTACGGATTTGTGGCGAGATGAGAGTTCCGGTGATGTGAATTTTGTAATTTTTTGAGAAGTGGGCCCGGGGCTCGGGTTTTACCAACTTCGCATTTTTGGGTAATTTTTTATTTCTTTCTGTTGGGTTATGACCCATTAGCCTATTATAACATATTCCTTGTGGTTTTGATCAGATTCTGCATCCGAGGAGGTCGATTTGCGAGTAAAGCGCAAGGCGAGCTAGGATTTCGGCCGGTTTGAGGTGAGTAATGGTTATGTATGATGTACTGAGGGTTTGAAACCCCGTATTTGCACTATGCGGTGCTATACACATCTCGTGATGAGTGTGGCGTTGTATCTGCTGGGGACTCGGACTTGGTCCATCCTGATTGGTGACTTACTGTACTTCTTGACAGAGACTGAGCCTGTGCTCGTATATTTTGGGCTAGTTTCCATGTTTGGGGCCTTGTGCCAATCTGTAGAACTCTTAGGGAGCATGTTGAGCTGATTGACCTCACTTTACCTATTGGACACATACCATCTGTCCTGACTGTTAATCATGAAATAAACAGGATTTCGTAACTGCCACCCTAAATAAGCAATACCTAGGGTTGAATACCCTGTATTAGCTGAGTGGGCCCGAGAGGCCAAGTCTATTTTGACTGAGAGGGGTCAAGGACCCCGTAGAGAGGCTATTCGATATATTTATATATATACCGGGTTGGGCTGCACGCCGCAGCAGTATATACATATACATGTAATAGATCGAACTGCATGCCGCAATATTATATTTTATAGATAGGACTGCACGCCGCAGTAGTATATTATATGGATCGGACTGCACGCGATAGTATTTTAGCGCTTGGGCTGAAGGAGACCCTCAGGAGTCTGTACATACCCCCAGTGAGCGCAGCCGGCTTTATTTATTAGATCGGGCTACGCACCACATTATTTTATATATTATATTGGATCGGGTTGCGCGCCACAACATTATATATATCTAGTGTTGGATCGAGCTGCGTGCCGCAACAGTATTAGTAACTGGTCAGACGGAAAGGAAAGTATTTATCAGATTCTTCTCCCAGTTTGGTACTTATTTACTGTTCTTGCAGTTGGAAATAGAACTGTATAGTGTTTTTACCGGATTTCATACATTCAGTTATTATTTATTGCTATTACTCACTGAGTTGGAAGTACTCACTCTACTCCCTACACCTTGTGTGCAGATACAGGGATCCTGGAGGCTTAGCTGTGCTTATTTGCTATTGCCTAGATCGGTTTCGGAGTTATTAAGGTAGCTGCTGGCATTCGCAGAACCTGATGTCTCCTCTTATCTATCTTTTGCTTCCATGTCCAAACTTTTCTATCTTTAGGATACTATTCAGTGTACTTAGAGGCTCATACTTGTGATGCCGGATCTTTTGGGCCGTTATAGCTGTTGATTATGTTTTCCGCAATATTTCTACTGTTATCAAACTGAGATTTTATCTTAAAAATGGTAATTAAGTTAATGTTTTGTTTTGGAATGTTTAAATTATCGGACTTTCCTTACAAAGTGTTTGGCACCATCACAAACGGGATTTGGGTCGTGACACAAGATCAAATGTATTTAGTGTTGGTTGTGTTATCATGAAATTTAAGCTTAGAAGGAGATATTAGTTTAGTAGAGTTAGTTTCAGTCTTAGAACCTATTATCATGATTCAAATATGGAAACAACATATATATTCATCACGTAGAAAGTGAAGCATCTCCTGTAACTTCAAAGGGATTAGCTATTTTAGTTTTTTCATCATATATTTGCTGAAAAGTGAAATCCAAAGAGTTAGATCTAAAATAGTATCCACGTTCTACTCCATGTAGTATGAGGTTCACAAATTGCTTTCAATTTTTGTTAAACTTCAGGATTTAACGTGTTAGTTCATTAATGTACAAGTGAATTGAATATGTATACGAACTTAAGGATTAGCAGACCTTTGGTTTTAGTAGGATTGAAATCGTGCATTTGGTTACAAAAATATTAAGTCTAGTAGTGGTTTTAAAAATAATGTATTTTCAGATCAAAAAATAAAAATAAAAATCAGCATTGGATTTGGGGCTCATATATGAGCCCAAACATGACAGCCGTTGGTTTAAGTAAGAATTGAGCCCCTTTGCATAGTAACAAGCCTCTAAAAATTACCAGCCTTTGAATTAAGGCCCTTTGTTGAATTGTGGACTGTTTAGGGCTCTCCAAATTGGGCTAGTATTGAGGCCTAATTCTGGGCAGCTTCTCATAAGCTGACTGAGTTTATCATTCTTGTTGGGCCAATTTTCAAGCCCAATTTGCTGAAGACTTAATTGGAGCCTTTGTTTTAAATTTGTAGTGCAAGTTTGGGTCCTTTCAAGTTAAGTAGCAAATTTGAATTAAGGGGTATTCAATAATGAAGATCCTGTTGTTTGAGTTTGGACATGATTTTGAGGCCCGAATTCCTTGAATGCATTGAATAGTAGTTAATTCATAGTTCTAATTAATTAAGTTTATTAGAGACAATCTTTAATAGATAATATTAGTTCATCTTTAGGATGTCCTATTTTAATAAAATTGAGGTGCGCCGTGCCAAACAAAATTCACAAATTGCGTGGCCCTCTTTAATTTAACTCTTAAAATCTTTAAAAATCGGGACGTGCCATTTTGCAAATTTTCATGGCCTCCCATAAAGTCAAAAATGCGTTAGTTGCTTTAGGCGCATTATTTAATAATTTTACCTACCTAAACTGAGGTGTGAATTTCATGTGACCCAAATCTAAATCCCAAAATATTGAATAAAATGTGCTTCAGATTGCGGGTGAATTTCATGTGACGCGATCCAAAGACATGTTTTATACTACGATCAATTTCCTAAAAAACTTATTAAAAGCGGTAAATAATTTGAAAATTCCTATGTAGGATAAACATGTATTAAAATCAGATATTACGCTAATTATGATAGTTTAAGCGACCGTGCTAGAACCACAGGATACGGGGGTGCTTAACACTATCCCTCGGGTCAATAGAATTGCTTATTCAAAATTTCTGGTTCGTAGACTTCAAAAGGAAAGTCGAATTTTCCTCAATTTGGGATTTCAAAATAAACAGGTGACTTCGGACACAAGAAACAAACCTATCCCAAGTGGCGACTGTGAATTAAATAATCCCATTTCAAATAATGTCACTTAAATTGGAAAAACACCCTTATACGCTATCCTCTGGGTAGGTGTGTAAAAAGGAGGTGTGACACACCCGACTGCTGAACTTGAATTGTATTTTCGTGCTCTCTAGGTGGGCTCTTGATTGCTGAACTGGAATTATATTCTCGTGCTCTCCATGTGGGTGCCTGCTGCTGAACTTGAATTGTAATCTCCTGCTCTCCGGGTGGGCGCCTAACTGCTAGACTTGAATTGTATTCCCGTGATCTCTAGGTGGGCACCTGATTACCCAAACTTTAGCTGTATTCTCGTGCTCTCCAGGTGGGCGCCTCACTGCTGAACTTGAATTGTATTCCCATGCCCTCCAGGTGGGCGCCTGACTACTGAACTTGAATATATTTCCGTGCTCTCCAGGTGGGCATCTTATTCCTGAACTTGAATTGTATTCTCGTGCTCTCTAGGTATGCGCCTGACTGCTGAACTTGAACTGTGTTCCCAATATCTTCAGGTGGTCACTTGACTGCTGAACTTGAACTATATTCCCGTGCTCTTCAGGTGGACGTCTGATTGCTGAATTTGAATTGTATTTTCGTGCTCTCTAGGTGGGCGCCTGATTGCTAAACCTGAATTGTATTCCCGTACTCTCCAGGTGGGCGCCTGATTGCTGCACATGAACTATATTCCCGTGCTCTTCAGGAGGGTAGTGAAAATAAAATTCAAACCTGTTTAGTGCTTGCTTTTCCCCTACGGAGGGTTTCTCCGAAACAATAAAAAAATTTCTGCCCATTTTCAATCAAAGAAAAATCTTGTCAGTTTAAAATGTGGTTGTTAGTTTGTGGCATTCTTATTGAAAGTTTCCTCCGCACTGTCGTGCTTTGTTTTGACTGACTTCCCCTGAAATAGCCAAGAACCTGCTTGATTTCTCGACTGACTTTCAAACCCCCATGACCTTGGATGACCCGAGTGTTCAATACCCTAACCGTTGTGTTACATCTCTGACCCATCTGTTTGAACCTCTGCATTTCCCACAAAATTACCAAACCATTTCACCGATGGAACTTCTACTGACCTTTTATCCCACTTCACATCATACTATCTTTAGCAATGCCTTGACCGCCCTATGCCTTGTGCAACTTTGGATATTGGTAGTAAGATTTGAAATTCCTTGTTATTTGCTTAAATAGAACTGTCATTGGGAACAACTTAGAGAAATAAACCCAAAAGAAATGAAATGCAATAACTTTCAGAGTTAAGGATAAGAAATATTCAAAACTGGAAGACTATCTGAAGGGGAGAAAGAAAAGAGACTTATCAGCGTGGAGCAGTTTGAACATATGATCAGGACATGCATTTTAGATTAATTGGCCCAATCTGTCCAACCAATCAACTTTCAGTTGTCGTACTTTGCTCCCGAGATCTTCAAAACCTAATTTCTTTGCCAAAACCTTGACCTTGTTTTACCTACAGTGCCGTGAATGGTTTTCACCGACAAACCGCTATCATTTGTTCATCTCTCAACTCACTTTCGCCTCAAGGTTCCCGTGAAGGTTTTCACCAATAAAACTCTCCCATTTTTTATTTCTCTCAGTGCACGTCCCCTTACGGTGCCCGTGAGGGTTTTCACCAATAAGACTCTCTCATTTTTTATTTCTCTCAGCTCCCACCGCCTTACGGTTCTCGTGAGGGTTCTCACCAATAAGACTCACTTATTTTTCATTTTCCTGCTTGGACCAGAGTGTTGCCCCTGATATGAATCACTTCTACTTGCTCGACTTGGAATCTCTCGAAGACTGATCAGAGGTTTTTTTTGGACCGTAATGTGGGCTTTTGGATAGGGTATCAAAGGCTCAAAACAATTCAAAAAGGTTCAAAATTACAACTTTCAGAATAAGATTTCTTACAACAACCACAACTTCTGCCTTAGTTTCTTTGGTTGAGGACCTTTGAATTTTATTTTGATGGGACCGAACCGTGAGGTTGCCTTCGTATCCCTAAAAGGAATCAGGTCGAACGTAGTTCACGTCATTAAAGCTGCTTTGTTGTTGTGATTTTCTATTATCTATTTCTTTTGTTTTTTCTTTTTTTCTTTCCTTTTCTTTTTTGTTGTTTTGTGGTTTTTTTTCTTTTTTTTTCTTTTTCTCTATTCCTTTTCTTCTTTTTTTATTTTCTCTTTTTCATTCTTTTCTTTTCTCTGTTTTTACTTTACTTATCTTTCAAGCTTGTGTTTCTGATCTCAGCTTAAAATCTTGTCAGTTTGAAATATGGTGGTTAGTTTGTGGAATTCTTGCTGAAAGTGGCCTCCCACCGTCGTGCTTTGTATTGACTGACTTCCCCTGAACTGGCCTAGAACCGCTTGACTTCCCGACTGACTTTCAAATCCCCATGACCTTGGATGACCTGAGTGTTCTATACCGAAACCGTTGTGTTACATTTCTAACCCATCTGTTTGAACCTCTGCATGTCCCACGAAATTACCAAACCATTTCATCGATGAAACTTCTACTGACATTTATCCCACTTCGCATCATACTATCCTTAGCAATGCCTTGACCATCTTGTGTCTTGTGAAACTTTGGAAGTTGGTAGTAATCTTTGATATTCCTTCTTATTTGCTTAAGTAGAACTGACATTGGCAACATCTTAGAGAAATAAACCCAAAATAAATGAAATGCAATGACTTTCAGAGTAAAGGATAAGAAAAATCCATAACTGGAAAACTATCTGAAGGGGAAAAAGAAATGAGACTTATATGAGTGGAGCAGCTGGAACCAATTATTATGACATGCATTTTGGATTAATCAGCCCAATCTGTCCAACCAATAAAGTTTCTGTTGTCGTACTTTGCCCCGGGATCTTCAAAACCCAATTTCTTTACAAAACATTGACTTGGTTTGACCTACGGTGCCCTAAGGGATTTTCACCGACAAACCTCTCTCATTTGCTTATCTCTCAACTCACTTTCACCTCAAGGTGGCTATGAATATTTTCACCAGTAAGACTCTCTCATTTTTGATTTCTCTCAGCTCACGTCGCTTTGCGGTGCCCTTGAGGGTTTTTACAATGCAACTCTCTCGTTTTTTATTTCTCTTAGCTCCCATTACCTTACGGTATCTGTGAGGGTTTCCACCAATAAGACTCTATTATTTTTCATTCTCCTGCTTAGGCCAGAGTGTTGCCCCTGATATGAATCACTTCTGCTTGCTCAACTTGGCATCTCTCGAATACTGATTAAAAGGTCTTTTTTTGACAGTAATGCGCGCTTTTGGATATCTTTAGAAAGAAAAGGTATCAAAGGCTCAAAATAATTCAAATGGGTTCAAAATTATAACTTTCAGAATCAGATTTCTTACCACAACCACAACTTCTGCCCCAGTTTCTTTGCTTGGGGACCTTTGGATTTTATTTTGATGGGACCGAACCATGAGGCTGCCTATGTAACTTCAAAAGGAATCAGGCCGAATGTAGTTCATGTCATAGAAATTGCTTTGTTGTTTTGATTTTCTCTTATCTATTTATTTTCTCTCTCTCTTTTTCTTTCCTTTTCTTTTTTGTTGTTTTGTTGGTTTTTTTATTTTTCTCTTTTCCTTTTATATTTTTTTTATTTTCTCTTTCTCATTCTTTTCTTTTCTCTCTTTTTACTTTACATATATTTCACGCTTGTGTTTCTACTCTCAGTTTAAAATCTTGTCAGTTAAAAATATGGTGGTTAGTTTGTGGTATTCTTGCTAAAAGTTGCCTCCCCGTTGTCATGCTTTGTTTTGACTGACTTCCCCAGAATTGGCCAAGAATCGCCTGACTTCCCGACTGACTCTGAAACTGATATGACCTTAGTTAACCCGAGTATTCTATACCCAAACCGTTGTGTTAAATGTTTGACTCTGCATTTGCAATGAAATTACCAAACCATTTCACTGATGGAACTTCTACCTTTTATCCCACTTAACATCATACTATAATTAGCAATGACTTGACTGCGCTATGCCTTGTGCAACTTTGAAAGTTGGTAACAAGCTTTGAAATTCCTTCTTATTTGCTTAAACATAACTGACATTAGGAACATCTTAGAGAAATAAACTGAAAAGAAATGAAATGCAATGATTTTCAGAGTTAAGGATAAAACAAATCTAAAACTGGATGACTATCTGAAGGGGGAAATGAAACGAGACTTATCTGAGTGGAGCAGCTGAAACCAATGATCATGACATGCATTTCAGATTAATTGGCCCAATATTTCCAACCAATCTACTTACAGTTGTCGTACTTTGCCCTGAGATCTTCAAAACCGAATTTCTTTGCCAAAACCTTGACCTTGTTTGACCTAGGATACCCTGAAGGGTTTTTACCGACAGACCTCTCTCATTTATTCATCTCTCAACTCACTTTCGCTCAAGGTTCCCGTGAAGGTTTTCACCAATAAGACTCTCTCATTTTTTATATCCCTCAACTTACATCGCCTTATGGTGCCCGTGAGGGTTTTCATTAATAAGACTCTCTCATTTTTTTTATTTCCCTCAGCTCCCGTTGCCTTACATTGCCCGTGAGGGTTTTCACCAATAAGACTCTCTTATTTTTCATTTTCCTTCCTGGACCAGAGTGTTACCCCTGATATGAATCACTTCTACTTGCTCGACTTGACATCTCTCGAAGACTAATCAGAAGGTCTTCTTTGGACCGTAATGTGGGCTTTTAGATATAATTAGAAAGAAAGGGTATCAAAGGCTCAAAACAATTCAAATGAGTTCAAAATTACAACGTTTGGAATCAGATTTCTTACCACAACCACAACTTCTGCCCCGGTTTCTTTGCTTGGGGACCTTTGGATTTTATTTTGAAATGGGAGAGAACCGTGAGGCTGCCTATATATCCTCAAAAGGAATCAGGTCGAACGTAGTTCATATCATAGAAATTGCTTTGTTGTTGTGATTTTCTCTTATCTATTTCTTTTCTTTCTCTTCTTTTCTTTCCTTTTATTTTTTGTTGTTTTGTTGGTTTTTATCTTTTTTATCTTTTTTCTTTTCCTTTTTTTTTCTTTTTTTCTTTTCCTTTTCTTCTTTTTTTTATTTTCTCTTTTTCATTATTTTCTTTTCTCTCTTTTTACTTTACTTATCTTTCACGCTTGTGTTTCTGATCTTTGCTACTAATTTCGAAAAAGGGATATGAAAGGAAATAAATAAGGCTCATAGGGAGTAACAAAGGATAAATTGTTTAAGTAGAAGAACAAAATGCCTTCGGTATTCCAATCTTCAAATATGCCAAGTACAAAAAGTACAATTAAACAAAAAATTATACATAGTATTTGTTGACCGCATCGGAATTGATGGCCATCTCTATACACTTTCCTTCTATATCTGTTAATAACAAAACACCATTTGGCAATACTCTAGTTACAATGAACGGCCCCTGACAATTTGGGGCGAACTTGCCTTTGGCCTCAGCCTGATGTAGAAAGATACGTCTCAATACCGGCTAACTCACTTCAAACTTCCGCGGACGCACCTTTTTATTATATGCTATTGCCATTCTCTGTTGATACAGTTGGCCATGACACATGATGCCAATCGTTTCTCATCAATCAAACTCAATTATTCCAGGCGGGTTTTGACCCATTCATCATCGTTAATTTTGTCTTCTGCAACAATTAGAAGGGATGGGATTTCCACTTCCGCGGGTATCACTGCCTCAGTTCCATACACCAGCAAATAAGGAGTAGTCCCTACTTAAGTACGAACAGTAGTGCGATAACCAAACAATGTAAAAGGCAGTTTTTATGCCACTATATAGAACCCTCAACCATTTTCTGATGTATCTTCTTTATATTCTTGTTGGCCGCCTCGACTGCTTCATTTGCCTTGGGGCGGTAAGGGGTGGAATTGCGGTATGTATTCTTTAATTGTTGACATACCTCTTTCATCATATTACTATAGAGATTAGCCCTATTGTCTATAATTATCACCTTTGGTATTCCAAACTAAAAAATGATATTTGAGTGCACAAAATCGACCACCACTTTCTTGGTTACAGACTTGAACGTTTTAGCTTCTACCCACTTGGTGAAATAGTCGATGGCCACCAAAATTAACCTGTGCCCATTTGATGTTGCTGGCTCGGTTGGCCCAATGACATCCATGCCTCACGCGATAAAAGGCCACGGTGTAGACATTGTGTGCAATTTCGATGGTGGAGAATGAATCAAATCTCCATGCACTTCGCACTGATGACACTTGCGCACGAAACTGATACAATGTCACTCCATAGCCAGCCAATAATAACCTACTCAGAGAATCTTCTTTGCCAGCACGTACCCACTCATATGCGGTCCACAGACTCGCGAATGTACCTCGGTCATGATAGCTGTGGCCTGTCTAGCATCTATGCATCTCAAAAATCCATGATCCAGAGTCCTTTTTTACAACCCCCCCCCCCCAGCTAAAGAAAAATCCGCTTGCCAACCGCCGAATTGTTCTATTTTGATCACCTGTGGCTTGTACCGGATACACCCCCATCCTGATATATTCCTTTATAACATGAAAACAAGGCTCACCATCAAGTTCTTCTTCTACCACATTACAGTAAGCATGCTGATCATGGAGCTAAATATGCAATGGGTCAACATAAGCCTTATCCGGATGATGAAACATTGACACCAAGGAAGCCAAAACATCAACAACCTCATTATGGATCCTTGGAATATGCATGAACTCTACCGATCGAAACCGTTGACAAAGATCATGCAAACATTGCTGGTATGGTATGATTTTCAAATCTCGTGTTTCCCATTCCCCTTGAATCTGGGTGTACCAAAAGGTCCGAGTTCCCCAAGACCAAGACTTCTTAGACTCCCATGTCTGCAGCTAACCTCAAAAGAAAAATGTATGCCTCGTACTCAGCCATGTTTTTAGTACAGTAGAAATGAAGCTGAGTCGTAACAGGGTAGTGATATCCTGTTTCAGAAAGCAGTACACCTCCTATCCCAATGCCGTTCATGTTAGCAGCTCCATCAAAGAAAAGTATCCAACCTGGCTCCTCCACTTGTTAACACTCATCAATGTGCATTACCTCTTCATCAGGGAAGTAAGTCTTCAAAGGCACATATTCTTCATCCACCGGGTTCTCAGCCAAATGGTTGACCAATGCTTGGGCATTCTTCGCAATCCGGGTCACATAGACGATGTCAAATTCTGTGAGCAAAATCTGACACTTTATGAGCCTCCATGTGGGCATAGGCTTTTGAAAGATATACTTTAATGGATCCAAACAAGAGATGAGGTAAGTAGTGTAAGACGACAAATAATGCTTCAGCTTCTTTGCCACCCAAGTTAGGGCGCAACATATCCTCTCAAGGTGGGTGAACATAACCTCAAAAAGACGTGAAATTCTTGCTGAAATAATAGATGGCTTGCTCCTTTCGGCCGATGATGTCATGCTGACCCAATATGCAACCAAACGAATTGTCCAAAACCGTCAAATACAGAATCAAAGGTCTCCCTGTTTCTGGTGGCACCAACACAGGTGGGTTTGACAAGTACCCATTTATCTTATCAAATGCTTCTTGACGCTTATTTGTCTACTTGACTGTAGCATCTTCTTCAACAGTTTGAAGATAGGCTCACAGGTTGTTGTAAGTTGAGCAATAAACCTGCAAATGTGGTTCAACCCCCTATTAGACTCATCACCACAGTCTTGTTCCTCGGAGGTGGAAATTCTTGGATAGATTTAATCTTTGACGGGTCCAGATCAATCCTCAACGGCTGACAATGAACCCCAACAATTTTTCATATGGCACACTGAATGCGCACTTGCATGATTGAGCTTAATATTGTACCTGCGAAGCCTTTGGAAGAACTTTCTCAAATCTCAGACATGGTCACGCCGCTTTCTAAACTTTATGATCACATAAGCCACATAAACCTCGATCTCCTTCTATATCATATCGTGGAATATGGTCGTTATTGCCCTCATGGAAGTTGAACCAGCATTTTTCAAATCGAAAGGCATGACCCTGTAGCAGTATGTTCCCCACGGCGTGATGCATGCCGTCTTTTCTGCATTCTTCTTGTCCATTAATATCTGATGATAGCCAAGATCCAATCTCATGTTTGGCATAATTTTCAATCAAGATATGGATATTTGGCAGCGGGCAGTTATACTTTGGGCTTGCCTTGTTGAGATAACGATAATCAACACACATCATGGTCTTACCATCCTTCTTTGGCACCAGCACAATATTGGCTAACAAAATGGGATACCGCGTGACTCGAATGACCTTTGCCTCAAACTCCTTTGTGAACTCTTCTTTAATCTTTACACTTATGTCTGTTTTAAACTTCCGTAACTTCTATTTGATGGGAGGAAATACCGGGTCAACGAGCAATTTGTGAACCACCAAATCAGTGCTTATACCCGGCATGTCGTCATATGACCATGCAAAAATATCTTTGTACTCAAACAACGTTGTGATTATCTCTTACCTCATTTGTGGTTTAAGATGGACACTTATCTTAGTTTCTCTGATATTATCGGTGTCCCGTAAATTGATTGCTTCTGTATCACTCAGGTTAGGATTGGTTTTACTTCAAAATGTCTTAATTCTTTACTAATCTCTTCAAAGGCCTCATCCTCATCATATTCTGAATAATTATCACATTATATTTCTTGAATTATTACTTTAGAACTAGATTGGATTTTAAGACTGGGCCGAAAATTTGTCATGCATGTCATGTCATTAAAAGCATCATAAAAAGAACTGTACAAGAAAGAAAAAGAAAAGAAAAAATAAAACTATAAAAAAAATGAAAAAGGAAAATTGCATTTCATTAAAATTGAAAGATAACAATGCTTATACATCCAAACGGGTGGAACATAGAATCTGAATTACAACCCTGGAATAATCCAGATAAATTGAAAAAAATCAAAGCAAACTACCAAAACCCCTTCTTGGTGGTGAGAGGGGTAGCTTCCCAATTGTTAATATTTGCACTGGACCCAACAAATTGCATATCCTCTTTGCTAGAACCCTCTCCAACTTCCACCATGTTCACATCATCGAATAACATTTCAAACCTTTCAAGCAACTCCTTATCAGGACCAACCCCAGAACTGGAACTAATGTTATTATGCTTCAACTTTCTGTCTCTTTTCACGACTGCAACTGAACCCCAAACCAAATGTATCCAAGTTTGGGGAGAGACACCAGTTGTACGATACCTTGCAGAGATGCACCCAAACACTTTCCCGGTACAAAACAATTTTTCAATATTTCAACCGGCTACCATGACTGATGCACCGACTACTTTCCGAATTGGAACGTACTTCCCTTCTGGAATTTTCTCTAACGACATAGTGTCAAAATTCTGGTAGACCATGGCCCCTTGTCATCCTCCACCTCTATGAATGGTACAATGGCATCACTATGGGCACACAAATTATCCTCTTCGTGCACAACGATTTCCTGCCTATCCCATTCAAACTTTACCATATGATGCAGAGTAGACGAAACTGCTTTAACGTCTTGAATCCAGGGTCGACCCAGCAGCAGATTGTAAGAAACAACAACATCTAGCACCTGGAATTCTATGGTAAATTCAACTGGTCCAATTGTCAGCTCGAGCACTATGTTACCGACTGAATTTTTTTCTCCACCGTCGACTCCCTGAACGCAGATAATGTTCTTGTGAATTCATTCATCATCCCCATTCAACTTGTTTAGAGTGTAGACAGAGCAAATGTTCGAACTGGAACCATTGTCAACCAGTACCCGAGTAACCACCGAATATTTGCATTTCACCGTAAGATAAAGGGCTATATTGTGCTCAGTACCTTCCACGGGCAATTCACCATCAGAAAAAAGTGACTCTGTTTACCTCAAAAATCTTGTTGGCTATCTTTTCCAAGTGGTTTACTGAGATTTTGTCAGGAATGTGGGCCTTGTTCAGGATTTTCATCAAGGCTCGACGGTCCTCATCTGAATGGATTAACAATGACGATAGTGAAATCTGAGCAGTCGACTTCCTCAACTGCTCTACAATAGAATAGTCTTGCACTTTCATCTTTTTCAAACACTCTTCTGCCTCTTCTTCGGGTACAACTTTCTTCACTAGTACTGGGTTATCTTTGGAGGTTTTGGTTTTTCTTATCTCCTCAGGGGCATAACATCTCCCTGACCGAGTCAATCCATGGGTTTAATAGACTTTCTCTTTAACTTCTTTTACCTTGTAAGTCACTGTCACCCGTTCATAATTCCATGGGACAACCTTGTTGTTGACTATTGGTAGCTGGATTACAGTTTTGATAATGACAAGATCTGTGGGAACACGTTCCACAATCATGATAGTCTTATTCGCCACCCCTGGACCGAATCATCATGACGGTATGCGAAGGCTTCTTAGGCTCTCCTACCATATGTACTATCTAGATCATATTTGTCTTATGATGGGACAACAATGGGTTATGGTTGATAGTAGGCGCCTACGGATCTTGGACTTCAATCTGATTAGTATCAATAAGCTCTTGAATAGTTGTTTTCAATTGCCAACATTTCTCCATATCATAACCAGGGGCACCAGAACAATATTCACAACTTACCGAATGATCAATATTTCTTGAGGGAGGATTTGGCTGTTTTGGCTCGATTGGCCTCAGCATACCCAATTGTCTTAGTATGTGGAACAAACTAGTGTAGCACTCTCCCAATGTAGTGAAGATTTTATTCTTCTGTGACCTCTCGTTCTTGAATGCTTGATTGGGTGGAAACCTGATCCAGGAGCATTTCGGTAGGCTCTTGGGGGTGGATAGGCATTTTGTAGAGCTGGGTATGTATTTTGTGGGGTTGGAGCATGCCATTGTGCGTGGGTAGGAGGTTCAGTGTACGTTTGGGCATGGTGGATAGAAAAATGGGGTTCCGGTGGTTTTTGGGAAGTTGTGCTCTGGTAGTGTTGGTAAATGGGAAAGCTCGGGGATAAATCGGTGGCAGGATGATCTTGAGGCTGAGCCAATAGCGGGATGAAGGCAGGGTTCGCGGGGTAAGCTGGCGGTGGTTGCCCTTTTGCCCATGCCTGATTTATTTCGTCCATCTGCTGTTTCAACTTATACATCTCTTCTTTCATCAAATTAACATCCAACCCTTCCACCTCTCTTGAAGGATCAATGACACTCGCATTACGTTTCTTCTTGTCCATGATCAGTTTGTTTTTGGAACGGGTGGGTGATTTTCCAGAATACCACACAACCTAACTATTTTCCTATTACTTGACGACAATAAAAAACTTGTAACAATCATGTTTTAACAGATAGGCAACCACACATTTGTGGAGTGAATGCACCTAAGTAGTTAACCGTTTATATTACGCATTTGACCGGTTGCTTGCGTCATCCCGACTTTTCCTTATTTCCATTTGCAACTTCCCTTTTTCTCTCGTTTTTTTATTTGTGCCTTTCTTTTCTAGACTTCTCTATGTTTTTATTCTCTCATTTCCCTCTCTATTTTGCGATTGTTTCCTTCTCACAGTTTCTTATTTTCTTTCTCTTTTCTTTTATGTTCTCTCTTATTTTTCGTCTCTTTTTTTATCACTCTTTTTTCTTTTTTTTTTCATGGTAGAATCCTATAGAGATTGCCTACATATCATGACCCCGCATGAATCAGACCGAGCGTAGTTCTGGGAAATAAAAAATAATAAAACATTTTTGGGATTTTCAAATTTTCGTAAAAAGCAAATGTTTTGATTACAACGACTCAAAAACTAGCATACTTAAAAAGAAACTAACATACTCTGATGAAAAGACGAAAATACAAACTCAAAATATAAACTAACATTCTCTAATAGAAAGAAAATACAAATTCAAAAACAAACTGAAAGACTCCAATAGAAAAAACTACAGACTCAAGTAAAAATCACGAATACATTAATGCCTCAAATGCTCATGGGGCCTGTGGGACATCATTCGGTCTCGCCACGGGCCGACGCGCTAAATCCCCTTGGAGATGGTAGATACTGTTAGAAACACGTTCTCAATGCAATATACTAAACGTGTACTCTTTTGTAGGTTTTGATGAATGACAAACGAAGCAAAAATTGATATATGACGAAATTCAAGTACAAGCGCACAATGGTTGCGAATAAGATTGAAGTTCAAGATATAGCTTTTAATAGTTATTGAGTTGTTCTAAATTGTAATATCGATCCTATAACTTGACTCATAGTATGGCCTCTCTCATAAAACTATTTTCCAAAATCATGCATATTTAATTCTGTGTCAAAAAGATTTAAATCATGCATATTTACATTAGACAGAATGTTTTCTAAACATGCCTCAAAAATCTGGGCTAAAATAATCGATTATGTACTTATGATAATCGATTGTTTCTGAGCCAAGACTGCATGACAATCGATTATGAATTAATGGTAATCGATTGTGAGTAAGACAGTGAACATCAGGTTTTTCCAAATCTGCATGATAATCGATTGTGAACAAATGACAATCGATTGTTGTTGAGGTAAAGTTTTTCAATACTCAAAATAATCGATTATGAACTAATGGTGATTGTGTTGAGTTGATGTCTTCTAGTGATTTTAAATTTAATTAAGTAATCGATTATGTCTTTAGATAATCGATTATCACTGAGACAGTAAGTTTTATGATTTTCAGAAAATAACAAGTAATCGATTGTTGCAAAGGACAATCGATTGTTGAAGCTGTCCGTTGTCAAATGATTTTCAAATACCATAAGGTAATCGATTATTGATTCTAGATAATCGATGTTCTGCTTAAAATCTGGAAATGATTTTTAGAACGTTGCTGAAGTAATCGATTATTGATTTTATATAATCGATGTTTTGCTTAAAATCTGGAAATGATTTTTAGAACGTTGCTGAAGTAATCGATTATAGATTTTATGTAATCGGTGTTTTGCTTAAAATCCGGAAATGATTTTTAGAACATTGCTAAAGTAATCGATTATGAACTTAGTGTAATCGATTATCTGATTTTGAATATTGCTAGTAATCGATTATAGATTATGTATAATCGATTGTGAAGCGTAAAATCTGGGATTGAATTTTGATCTGACTGGCAGACAATCGATTGTTGGGGTTTGACAATCGATTGTCAGTGAGTAAAATCAGCAACTCTTAATTGGCAATTAGACAACGGTTGAACCAACTTTTTCAACTATAAATACAGCTTCATTTCAGTGTTTTAAAAACAATAACATACACAAACTGATCATTACATTACTATAAGCTTTCATTCAATTGTTCTTCATTTTCTACTCATTTCATAAAGCTTTTGAGAGCCATATTATTGCTTAAAGTTGTTGTGATCTTGAACATATTCTTTTACTCATATCTACTCAATAAGGAGTACTTTAGTTAAGTGAGTGTCCAAGTATTTGATATACTTGTAAGAGAATTGCGATTCTCTTGTTTCAAGGAACTTGCGTTTCCTTGGGTGAAGTCTTTGAGATTGCGATCTCCGAGCAACTGTTTGAGGCTTGTGTCCTCAAGTGTGTAACGGTTTGTTGAGCACCCTTAAGCTTAACAAGATAGTGAAAAATCTCGAGAGAGTCTCTCGGGGACTGGACTAACCACGTTGGTGGCCAACCAGTATACTTCTTTGTGTAAGTTTATTTTTCTGCATTTATTTTACTTCCTGCAAAGTTTAAAGTCCGCAAGAAAACGCTAAATTCTATTAATACGCTATTCACCCCCCCTCTAGCGTAAAGCGTAGTTTCTAACAATTGGTATCAGAGCCCAACTCTCTGAAAACTTAACCGTTTGAGAGAACCATCCATGGCTTCTACTCTTGACTCTTTTGCAGGAATTGAAGAAGGACAATGCTCTACACGACCTCCTCTATTCAACGGCACAAACTACTCATACTGGAAGGAGAGGATGCAAATCTTTGTGCAATCAAATAGCTTTCATTTGTGGAAAGTATTCACCAATGGAAACCAAATCCCAACCAAGAAGGTGGAAGACGAATGGGTTCCAAAGACCGAAGAGGAATATACCGCGGAGGATATTCGTAAGGTTCAAAATAATGCCAAAGCTATAAATTTATTATATTGTGCTGTTAATGCTAACGACTACAGGAAGATATCATGTTGCAAAACAACAAAAGAAATGTGGGATATGCTTGAAGTGACATACGAAGGAACCGACCAGGTACGAGAAGCTAAAATTGATTTCTTAACTCACTCTTATGAACTATTCCACATGAAGGAAGGAGAGAAAGTAGACGAAATGTTTGAGCGATTCTCAATGATCGTGAATGATCTACACGCCCTCAAAAAGACGTTTACGGATAGAGAACTTGTCCGGAAGATCCTCAGAAGTCTCACTCCGGCATGGCGATCAAAGGCCGATGCAATCCAAGAATCCATTGGCATCACAAATGTCACAATTGACGCATTAAGAGGTAATCTCAAAACCTATGAATCAACTATACTTAACCCGTTTGTTGATGATCAAAGAAGGCAAAGGATTGCTCTAAAGGCTAGCCAACCACAAATTGATGAGGAAGGTGACAACGAGTTTGGACTCGTTATCAAAAGGTTTCAAAAATTCATGTGCAAAGAGTATGAACGCAAGAACAAAAAGCAAGGCGATCAACTAAAATGCTATGAATGCGGAGAAACCGGGCACATAAAATCAAATTGCCCTAACATCAAAAAGGAGAAGAAACCCTTCAAAAATCAACGTGCATACATCTCTTGGGGAGGAGATTCCGGAGATGAAGCAAGCGAAGAAGAAGACGATGAAGCAGCAAATTTATGTCTCATGGCTCAAGAAGACGGCAAAGACGAGGTAAGTCAAATCTCTTCTAAAAATTTCTTTACTCTTGATGAAATGAGAAATGCTTTTGATGAACTATATGCTGAATTTATCAAAGCTTCAAAAACTGTCAAAAGTGTTAAAGAAAGCGCTTCTCTAAAAGAAAAAGATTTTCAAACACAGCTTTCATTAAAAGAAAAAGAATTAGAAAAACTGGTTTTCGAAAATGAGAAGCTAAAAGAGGAAAACAAGTTTTATGGAAAAAGAAGTGCTGATAAACCTGAAGGTTCTACTAGAAAATGTTCTTCTTGTGTGCTTCTTAAGAATGAAGTAGCTAGACTTAAAGGCACATTAGATAAGTTTAATTCTTCGCATAAAAACTTGAATGATGTGCTTGTTAATCTAAAATCAACTAAACATGGAATAGGATTCAAAAATGAAGAAAAGGTTGGTGCTAAACCACAACAACCTAGAGCTCAACCTAGGACTAATAACCAAAATGCTTATCCTAGAAGTAGAAATCCTAGAAATAACTTGCATGTTAGACCAAATAGTGAAAATGCTAGAAGACCTAGAAATGATGCATATTTTAGGCCAAACCTTGAACAATTTAGAAGACCAAGAAATGACCCTCCACCTAGAAATAGATATTCTAGAAATGATGCATATTTTAGACAAACTTGTGAATCTCCTAGAGCTCATAATAGGAGAAACAATGGTGTTCAAAGTAGAGTAAGCAACCTTCATTCATCTAGTTACTATGTACCTAGAAAAATGCATAATCCCAACGTGACTTGTCATTATTGTAGACGTATTGGTCATATTGCTCCCGCTTGCTTTACTCGTCATAGACATATAAATCAATTGCGTCATTATAACATGCCTAACCCTCAAGGACCCAAGATGGCATGGGTACCTAAAGAACATTAATTTGTTTTGTAGGTGTGATTGAAGGGATCAAGTGTACTATGGTACCTTGATAGTGGATGCTCCAAACACATGACGGGAGATGAATCCAAATTCCTTCAACTAGAGCACAAAGAAGGAGGAAGTGTCACATTTGGTGATAACAATAAAGGAAAAATCATCGGCATTGGTTCGGTCGGTAAGGACGAAAACTCCTCTATTAAACATATACTACTTGTGAAAGGTTTGAAGCATAATCTCTTGAGCATAAGCCAATTATGTGACAAGGGAAATCTTGCTCTATTTAATTCGGATGAATATCTTGTATTTAGACGTAGTGATTTCAAGATCATACTTCGTGGTTTTAGAATTGATAATATCTATATGGTTGATCTTGCAAACTCCTCACCCGAATATGTTGATTGTTTAGTAAGCAAAGAGGATAACTCTTGGCTATGGCATCGTAGAGTAGCACACATGAACATGCATCTTTTGAACAAGCTTCTTTCTCAAAACTTAGTAGTTGGTCTTCCCAGTTTAAAGTTTGAAAATGATTCTATTTGCGATTCTTGTCAAAAAGGGAAGCAAACCAAAGCATCTTTTAAATCCAAGAATATTGTTTCAACGTCTAGACCTTTGCAATTATTTCACATGGATTTATTTGGTCCCTCTCGTATTGAAAGTCTTGGTAAAAATAAATATGTTTTTGTAATTGTTGATGACTTTTCTAGATTTACTTGGACTCTATTTCTTGCAAATAAAAGTGATGCTTTTCAAAATTTCAAGTATTTCCTTAAGCGTGTTCAAAACGAAAAGGAATCGACCGTCACTTCGATTAGAAGTGATCATGGGGGAGAGTTTGATCACAATCTCTTTGCGGATTTTTGTGACGAACTCGGAATCGAACACACCTTTTCCGCTCCACGGACACCACAACAAAATGGGGTGGTGGAAAGGAAAAATAGGTGTCTCGAAGAGATGGCTAGAACCATGCTCGACGAAGCTAAGATTCACAAATACTTTTGGGCGGACGCCGTGAGTACCGCTTGCTATGTTTTAAATAGAGTAGCAATTCGGCCGATACTCATGAAAACCCCATATGAACTTTATAAGGGTAGAAAACCCAACATTTCTCATTTACGTGTTTTTGGTTGTAAATGTTTTGTTCATAATAATGGCAAGGACCAATTGGGTAAGTTTGATGCTAAATCGGATGAAGGTATTTTCATTGGTTATTCCTCACGTAGCAAAGCATATAGGATCTTTAACAAAAGAACCCAAATTGTGGAGGAATCCCCTCATGTTGTGTTTTCCGAAGATAATACTCGCTTGGCGAGAAAGGAATCCGGTTTTGATCTTGCAGGTATCTTGGATAGCTTGAAAGATAAAATCCAAGAAGAACCTTCAAAGGAAAACAAAAATGAAATTGGGGAACAACCAACGGAAGAAGCGCCACAATTAGAAAAAGGAATAAATACGCCTAACGAGTGGAGAACGATCAAGGATCATCCTCTCGAACAGGTAATTGGCGATGTTGGAGAAAAGGTAAGTACCCGAAACTCCCTCAAATACACTTTAGAACTTACTGCTTTTGTTTCTCAAATTGAACCTAAAACCATCTCCGAAGCAATTGGGGATGAATTTTGGACCTTGGCAATGCAAGAGGAGCTTAACCAATTCGAACGCAATAACGTTTGGGATTTGGTGCCAAGACCCGAAGGTCATTCTATAATTGGTACGAAATGGGTTTTTCGCAATAAACTAGATGAAAATGGTATAATCACTAGAAACAAAGCTAGGCTTGTGGCAAAAGGCTATAGTCAAGAAGAAGGTATTGATTATGAGGAAACCTATGCTCCCGTAGCTAGATTAGAAGCTATTCGTCTATTACTTGCTTTCGCCTCTTCAATGAATTTTATTCTATATCAAATGGATGTGAAAAGTGCTTTTCTAAATGGTTTTATTGAAGAAGAAGTTCATGTCAAACAACCCCCCGGCTTTGAAGATTTTAAATATCCCGATCATGTTTTCAAACTCAAAAAGGCTCTATATGGTTTAAAACAAGCTCCTCGAGCTTGGTATGAAAGGTTGAGTAAATTTCTTTTGGAAAATGATTTCATTAGGGGAAAAGTTGACACAACCCTCTTTGTCAAGCATAAAAACAATGATATTTTATTAGTTCAAATATATGTAGACGATATTATATTTGGTGCTACTAACAATGTTTTATGCAAGGAATTTTCCGATCTAATCACTAGCGAATTTGAAATGTCTATGATGGGCGAGTTAACATTCTTTTTGGGGTTACAAGTGAAACAAATGAAAGAAGGTACATTCATATGCCAAGCCAAATATTGCAAAGAACTACTAAAACGCTTTGAGATGAACAATGCAAAAGAAATGGCTACTCCCATGAGCACATCCGATCATCTAGACAAAGATGAAAAAGGTAAGGAAGTCGACACCAAAAAGTATCGAGGTATGATTGGCTCTCTTCTTTATCTTACCGCTAGTCGTCCGGACATCATGTTTAGCGTGTGTTTATGTGCTCGCTATCAGCCATGTCCGAAGGAGTCTCACCTTACTGCGGTGAAACGGATATTAAGGTATCTCATTGGTACTACAAATGTGGGTCTATGGTACCCCAAAGGCTCTTCATGCCAACTTATTGGATATTCCGATTCCGATTTTGCTGGATGCAAATTGGACCGCAAGAGCACAAGTGGCACTTGCCATTTGCTCGGTAGCTCTCTTGTCTCTTGGTTTAGTAAGAAACAAGTAAGTGTTGCGTTGTCTACCACCGAGGCTGAATATGTAGCCGCGGGGAGTTGCTGTGCTCAAATCCTATGGATGAAACAACAACTCTTGGACTATGGCCTAAGTCTTGATCACATTCCTCTTAGATGTGATAACACTAGCGCCATATGCTTGACGAAGAACCCCGTTCTTCATTCGCGAACAAAACACATCGAAATTAGACATCATTTTATTAGAGATCATGTACTCAAAGGCGATGTCGAAATTGAATTTGTTGAAACCAAAAGCCAATTGGCAGACATCTTTACCAAGCCTTTAGAGAAAGAGTCCTTCTTCCGAATTCGCAGTGAACTCGGGATCCTTGACTCCACTTTGATCTAAGTCATGCATTGCATTTTCTTTCCTACATGATTTCTAACTTGAGCGTCGGAGGCGTCTAACTTCTTTTTGCAGGTATCACCCTAGAGCTAAGAGCAATTCTTAAGCAAACCGTGAATCTGCAGCAATGTCCCTATAAAAATCGATTATCCCGTATCAATAATCGACTACCCTCTAATTTTTTTCCAATAAATAAACCTTGTTTATTTCATCTTTTTGCATCTTTCCTTACTATTTTTTTGCTAATGGCAAAAGGGGGAAGAAAACGGGATATCGGGTATGCACCACCTCTTAATTCATTGATTGCTTATAAGCTAAAATTGAGGGGGAACTCTAAAATTGAGGGGGAACAAGAACAAAATTGCATAATTGTTACTTGTCTTGAATTGTCAATATCTTTTGCCTAAATTGCATATCCCGCTTAATGTTTGCCATTATCAAAAAGGGGGAAATTGTTAGAAACACGTTCTCAATGCAATATACTAAACGTGTACTCTTTTTTAGGTTTTGATGAATGACAAACGAAGCAAAAATTGATATATGACGGAACTCAAGTACAAGCGCACAATGGTTGCGAATAAGATTGAAGTTCAAGATATAGCTTTTAATTGTTATTGAGTTGTTCTAAATTGTAATCTCGATCCTATAACTTGACTCATAGTATGGCCTCTCTCATAAAACTATTTTCCAAAATCATGCATATTTAATTCTGTGTCAAAAAGATTTTAAATCATGCATATTTACATTAGACAAAATGTTTTCTAAACATGCCTCAAAAATCTGGGCTAAAATAATCGATTATGTACTTATGATAATCGATTGTTTCTGAGCCAAGACTGCATGACAATCGATTATGAATTAATGGTAATCGATTGTGAGTAAGACAGTGAACATAAGGTTTTTCCAAATCTGCATGATAATCGATTGTGAACAAATGACAATCGATTGTTGTTGAGGTAAAGTTTTTCAATACTCAAAATAATCGATTATGAACTAATGGTGATCGATTGTGTTGAGTTGATGTCTTCCAGTGATTTTAAATTTAATTAAGTAATCGATTATGTCTTTAGATAATCGATTATCACTGAGACAGTAAGTTTTATGATTTTCAGAAAATAACAAGTAATCGATTGTTGCAAAGGACAATCGATTGTTGAAGCTGTCCGTTGTCAAATGATTTTCAAATACCATAAGGTAATCGATTATTGATTCTAGATAATCGATGTTCTGCTTAAAATCTGGAAATGATTTTTAGAACGTTGCTGAAGTAATCGATTATTGATTTTATATAATCGATGTTTTGCTTAAAATCTGGAAATGATTTTTAGAACGTTGCTGAAGTAATCGATTATAGATTTTATATAATCGATGTTTTGCTTAAAATTCGGAAATGATTTTTAGAACGTTGCTAAAGTAATAGATTATGAACTTAGTGTAATCGATTATCTGATTTTGAATATTGCTAGTAATCGATTATAGATTATGTATAATCGATTGTGAAGCGTAAAATCTGGGATTGAATTTTGATCTGACTGGCAGACAATCGATTGTTGGGGTTTGACAATCGATTATCAGTGAGTAAAATCAGCAACTCTTAATTGGCAATTAGACAACGGTTGAACCAACTTTTTCAACTATAAATACAGCTTCATTTCAGTGTTTTAAAAACAACAACATACACAAACTGATCATTACATTGCTATAAGCTTTCATTCAATTGTTCTTCATTTTCTACTCATTTCATAAAGCTTTTGAGAGCCATATTATTGCTTAAAGTTGTTGTGATCTTGAACATATTCTTTTACTTATATCTACTCAATAAGGAGTACTTTAGTTAAGTGAGTGTCCAAGTATTTGATATACTTGTAAGAGAATTGTGATTCTCTTGTTTCAAGGAACTTGCGTTTCCTTGGGTGAAGTCTTTGAGATTGCGATCTCCGAGCAACTGTTTGAGGCTTGTGTCCTCAAGTGTGTAACGGTTTGTTGAGCACCCTTAAGCTTAACAAGATAGTGAAAAATCTCGAGAGAGTCTCTCGGGGACTGGACTAACCACGTTGGTGGCCAACCAGTATACATCTTTGTGTAAGTTTATTTTTCTGCATTTATTTTACTTCCTGCAAAGTTTAAATTCCGCAAGAAAACGCTAAATTCTATTAATACGCTATTCACCCCCCCTCTAGCGTAAAGCGTAGTTTCTAATAGATACTTCCATTATCCGGCAAACAAAGGTCATCACAGTGGCAAATAACATAGATCAACTCATATTCTCACAACTACTGCACTTCATCACGATGTAGTCGGCGTTACTTCTTACTCTCTCTCTTATGACACCCTTTTCTTGCAACAAACATCCAATCTACTGGGCCCCGGCTTCCAAAGTTTGTTCGGCTACTTGATTCTGCTCTTGAAGTTGTTGCAAATCTCTTTCTAACTATTCCATTACTGTATAACAGTGTTCTCTTCAGACTTAAGTATTTCGCCTGCTTGATCATTTTGTTCTCAATGGTGATAACCCTCTTCTTCAACCCCGAAACCTCATTGTCATACATTTCTTTCAACTGTTTAACCAGGCGCTCTCGTTCCTCCATTTTTTATCCAATTTCTTTCAAGCCCTGGCTAGTTCACCCTCTGCTTTGTTCAGATCAAAACTATATTCACCCACTTTCTGCTTAAGGTTTTCTATAAGTTTTTCATCTTTGGAACCTCTGGCGGGATTTTTTGCCTCTATTTTCATTTTCTGAATCTGGGCTCAAAGAACCTCATTTTCTTTGGCTAGATTTTTATTTTCACCCTCATCCGCCGTGGCTTACAAACCATTCTTGAATTGAAGGTCTTTGACTTGCTTTTCTAGCCTGCATATGGTGACCCTGTACTCATTCTCCTTGGCCAACCAAGCCCACTGTTCTTGTGACACCTCGAGAAATTCCTGAAGATGGGGTCTTTTTGCCGGCTTCCCAAACTCAATTTCACTTATATACCAAGAAAGGTACCCTGGTGAAACTTCACCTTTGGATCGGTCACGTACAAAGTATTTGCCATCAAGTATTGACACCTACTCAATATCTAGCGGACTGCTGCTTTATGAAGATGGCCATCAGGACCAATCTCGACTACTTGAGCACTAAGATCTTTATCCTTTGGAACTATTTGTCATCTTCCCAGCTGTCTCAAAACCCGATATGAGGCATAAATATGGATACTCCTGAAACCTATCAACAGGAAGTGAGGCCCATTAGCTGGTATGCATATGATCTCATCCACAGGCAGCCACCCAAACGTCCACTCTATTTGGTTTGCAAAGATGCAGCGGAGCTGTGATACCTATTCTGTGACCCCCTTCTAGCAAGCTGATCCCATCATTCCTCGTATAAAATTCCTCTATGCAGGTTTTCTTTATCGACCCGTAACTCATGAATTGAGGACGATGTCATAGATGTTCAATAATTCACATCTGGACTGTGCATGGATCGGGCTGCATGCCGCAGTGGAGTGATATTAATTAATCACCTCGAACAGGCAAAATCTCAAGCCCGCGACGCCTTTGCCCCTCAAATCAGCCTCCACGCGTGTCGAAACTAACCAAAAATTAGAGCGAATACATCACAATATGCAAAGGGAACGATACCCAATCGAAAACAATCGAGAAATAGCAAAAATCTAGAAACTAGCAAAGCTCGAGCCCCTGGCCCGCTTATCAAAAAATTTCTAAACTCACATTTCCGGATTCCTCGTCTTGCCACGAGTCCATACATACCAATAACTTCCAAATCTGAGCTCAAATGACCTATCAAATCCTAATTTGGAATATCAAAACTCAAGCCCTACTTCATAAATTTTAGGTTCAATTTCCATGAATTTCTAGACCAATTTTACAATATAATCATGTTTTTAACTCAAAAATTTTACCTCCAATAAAATCCAGTCGAAACCCTTTTCAATGGCTCCCAAAAGGCTCCCAAGATGTTCAACAATGGAGGAAAAATGCACAACCCTCGCGGATGAAATTTAATATAAAACCCTTCTGCCAAAAGAGATATTCCCTTATGTGGTTTCGCGTCTACTTATGCGGGATAGCTCCAGCAGCCAAAAATCCTCTTATGCGGTTCTCACATAAAACCACCAAATTTCTCTTTTGCGACTCGAACTCCGCTTCTGCGGTTCACCCAAGACCACTTTTGCGGTTATTCACTCGCTCCTGCGGACGCGCTGATGTGAAAAGGGTCCGCTTATGTAGAGCTCCTCAACCCCACACGAAATCGCTTCTGCGCTCTTCTACCCTCTTCTGCGGAACCGCTTCTCCAGTCCATTTCTGCAGAAGCGGAAATACCTGATGACATCAATATCAGACCTGAAGCAAACTTCAAAAACTCTCGTCTAGACACTCGAATTCAACTCGAGGCCCCCGGAACCTCAACCTAAAACACCAACACAACCTAAAACCTCATTCAAACTTGTTCCAACCCTCAAAACACATCAAACAGCACTAAAACCATCAATTCATATCAGATTCAAGCCTAAGTATCTTAAAAACATTCCAAATGAGCATTCAATCAAAAGATGTGTTTCCTTATAATTAATTCTATATGAGGACTTAATTTTTCCCAATATAGATAGTCCTCCACTTGCCATTTATTCATCAACAGAATATTTGGGAAGTGGATCTCATTATAGCGAGAATATTTTCCGCCATTAATTCTTATTTGGAACTGACGCTTCATATGTCTTCCATTTAATGTTCAAGATATGTGGCTTACCCCGATTCGTTCTGCAACATTTTAGAGCTTTTTAGGGCTTTTTTACGGCTTCCTCAGTTACGAAACGACATATTCTATCATGACGTTTTCATCATTGCACATTTTCCTTTGACGGTTGCTTCTAAGAATAAATATAACTTTCCATATTTTTCTATCTCATAAAAGGTTTAGAATATTTAGTTCTTGTTTTGTTCTTCCTCGTACTACTATATCTTCTTCAAACCCTAACTCTCGGAGAGTCCCCATTGTTGACAACCTTCCTCTTGCTCATGTTGGAAGCAGGAAAGAAGGAAGACCTCATAGTTTATGATCTTCATCATTACGAGGCCCTTCTCTTCCTTCAATGAGTTCTACTCCACCTTCAACAACCTGAGGTTCCCTTTCCTAGAGGTCTTCGTCTAGAAATAAAGAGCCCAATGAACCTCTTTGTGAACCTTTGGCAGATGAAATTGTTCTCGTACCTCTTCAAAGAATATTTGAAGAGGTACGAACCCAAGGAATATTTGCTGAACTGTCTTTTTAAACTGATGGAGAGTCCATCAGAAACCAAGTTTCTTCTATGTATTCTTTAGAACGTGCTGATATTTACCCATCTCAAATCACTGAAGGTTTGATTTCTGTGGTTCGTAGAGATTGTCATTGGAGTCATGATTTCCCCATTATAATTTCCAATTCAAACCAAAGAATTACTTTTTAGTTGACTAGGTTTTCTTTCGTATATACATACCCTTTTACACTGAATTTGAAGCCCTGTTGACCTTGTTATCATCAAATTCTGTGGCTTTTTCGACGTTTGTTTAGGATAAATTGGCCCCATCACGTGGAGGATTGTTGTTTGTTTGAGGCATTTGGCCAACATGGCTGGTTTGCCTTTTACTTTCTTCCATTTGATCCACCTTTATTCTCCCAAACTTTTCCGTCATGAAATTTTTACTTTAGTAGCGAGAAGCAAGAGAGTTCTGGTTAGCCCAGAGGACGATAAAGATCGTGGCTGGTATGCCAGGTTTCTTGTTGCCCACACTGTTGATTTAGTGGGTCAAGATAATGTTCCATTTCATGAGAAATTGAATTTTGCACGTAAGTTTTCTTTTTATAGCTTTCTGCCCGTGTCTGTTGAAGCTCGTACCTCTTCAAATATTCCTTGCCAACTGCCATCCTTTGACTAGTCTACATATCATGAATGTTACCTTATAATTTATTCTGTATATAAACTTATTTTTTCACAATACACCCACATTATCGTATTATGCGTTAGTCCTTTTTTTTCTTCTTTGCCTTGTAATTGAACTAGTAAACTACAGAAGTCCAGATTTAAACCAAAACAAACACATATTTGGACTTGATTTGAATGAATCAAAATGGGCATGATTGGGCTACACCAATAGGCCCAGTCGCTGGTTAACTCACTTGCAATATTGTGCAATGGGCTCAAATTGTTGTGAACCATCTGTTAAGTGATTCAAATATTTTGAGTTACCATATGACTGTCTAATTAAAAGACTTTGAATAAGCTGACCGATTTAAGTCACATGCTTCCTAATTGTTTCAACCTACAACCAAGATTTAATTATATTTAGTAGGAAATGATAAGCCTTGTGCCAAGACCATTTGTCAAGAGTAATATAAGCATAATAATCGTTAAATTAGTTCGATCAATCAACGCTATTCCACTGTCAATCCCAATATTTTGGACTTTTACTACTATGATCTCAAAGACTCAATCAAGCCTTAGGAAAATAATTAGACCACAAATATCGTAGTTTGCTTCAGACACGCTTTTAATCTATTATCGTGATTATGTATACTTTCGCGTAATATAATTATAATTTTTTAAATAAATCATATTTCGTGTTCGTATGACTGGTAAAAAAATCTTGATTATTAATAAAGCATGATTAATTATGTATACGTACGCGTGACATGATTTTAACTCCCCAAATAAAGCGGATTCACACACATGTAATCCGTTTCGAAGATAAATCCATAACACCATAATTAAAAGCGGTAAAAGTTAAACATACATAGGTTCTAAAAATAAGTAATTAAACAATTTAATTAAGCCAGGTATGATTAAAAGCGATCATGCTAAAAGCACAGGATCTGGAAAAGCCTACACCTTCTTCCGGGTTAATAAAATTCCTTACTCGGTCTTCCGGTTTTTACGGTCTTTAAAACAAAGTCAAATTTCCTCAATTTGAGATTTAAAATAAACCAGTGACTTGGTACACCATAATATATATTCCAAGTAGCGATTCTAAACTAAATAAATAATCTTATTCCGCATAATGTCACTCTAATTAGAAAAACTCCATATCCCTCGAGAAAAAGGTGTGACAACAACATTGACTTGGATGGCGAGGTGAAGGATATGGTTCATCATCTGGATGCATGTGATTTACATCAAAGGACTAATCGATTTCGAGCCTTTAGATAGACAAACTAGGCCACCTACTAAGTCGTCTATTAAAACCACTCCTGTAAATCCTTTGAAATTTTGAACTCATAAAATCACTTCTATAGACTAGAGTATCTTTTTGTAGGGATAGAAATTGGTGCGGGGCAGGGAAAACACTAAACTGGGCAGGGCAAGAGGAATAAATAAATGGGGCAAGGCAAAGGAAAATTACATTTTTGAGGAATCTTAATGGGGTAGCGTAGGTTATAGGTCAGCCTTAGTCTCAATTGTCATGACCCAAAATTAATTATATGTTGTGATGGCGCCTAACGCCACCATCATGGTAAGCCAATAATGATTGATCAACTTAATTACTCATTTTTATCATTCTGAAATCATAATTCTAATTTGTTAAATAGTATACAAGCTAGTAGTCGTAGAAAAATCGTGACTTTATCTTCGAATTCTTGTATAAAAATATAAATTTCAAGGTGAAATAGTAATAATTACATGAACTACATTAATGAACAACCAGTAGGAACCCCCAAAACCCAGAGTCACAAGTACATGCGCATCTATTAAGGAGTACAGTAATAATACATCATCCATCTGGAATACAAGTTAGACAGGAGAATATAAATAACTCTAATGGAGACTCTGTATACAACAGATCGTAACATGGAATGCAGCTCATCGTAAATTCCCCGCAATGGCCGTGCCTCTGCGCCCAGTGGACCACCATATATATATATATATATATATATATATATATATATATACACACACACACACACGCGCGCACACACATACCTTCCCAATAAGTGCAGTAACTGTAGCATAAGTATGTATATTAACGCGTACCTAGTAAATATCTAGCCTAACCCCAGAGAAGTAGTGATGAGGGGTCGACATCGACACTTGCTAGTGGTCCAATAAGATAGATACAGTAAGAAGTAAACAAATATGGGGTATAGCAGATAAACGGTATGAACAAATATAAATACGAGGTACAATCCTCCTCTGAACGGTAAACTCAAGCTCTCTCTAAGCAGTTACCTCCTAAACCAGAGTATACATAAAATGGACCTCACAAGATAGGTCATCACAACTCAAATCAAGAAATATACATGGATGTAGTGGTTTCTTGTCAGATATTACGTACGATGCTGTCGAGGAGAGTGGTTCAATCCACAAGACTGCTTTATAGAAATGTCGCGGCGAACGGCCCGATTCCAGCATACTATGTACACTATCGATGATCGAACGGTGCAAACCATTGATGCACCTATTATACTGCTGAGGTGAATGGCCCACTCCCATAAGAGTGTGGTACATAATCCTGCCAAGGTGAACGGTCCAATCCCACTAGAATAAGAATCTTTAATGGGTCCTTAACCTCACTTACGAATAAACATGTGAATTCCGAATTTCTAAGGATTTTTTTTAATGAAAGTGCATAGCGCAGGAGAAATTAGTCAGAGGAGCACAATTAATCTGCGGCAAATCATGTAGCTCGTAGATCTCTACAATAGCAAGTTTATCACTATACACAAGCCTAGTCTCAAGTCATTACGTAAAATAAAGAAATTTAATGGTTAAGGAACAACCCAAATAGTACAGTTATAGCATGGCGTGGACCTAAGTCTACCGGGACACATCATGAATCTAGCTACGTACAGACTCTCGTCACCTCATTCGTATGTAGCTCCTGCGACAAGTAGTGTATATCAAACACATCATCTAGGGGTAGTTTCCCCCTCACAGGTTTAGACAAGAGACTTATCTCGCTCCGAAGTTCTATAACCAACTCCAAAGCCTCTCTAACACCTTAAATCAATACCCGTCGATCCGAAACTAGTCAAACAATATGAAAACCAATAAAAATATACTCTAATACCCATTATTAATCAATTTATAATAATTTTCAGTTCCCTTCTAAAAGTCAATAAAGTCAACCCTCAGGCACAGATAAATTTTATCCATAACATTATGAACTCAAAAATATAATTTATTTTCAATTTCATGTCCAATTTCGTGGTCGAATTACATAATTACCAAATTCTAGGAATTCCACCAAAAGCCTAAAATTTCTACAAATCTTCATAATTAAATCCATGTATAATTCATATGTTTAACTCACAATGTGAAGAAATCACTTACCTAGTGATGTAACGGAGAAGTTCCTTCAAGATCTCCCGAAGCTCGACTCTCATGGATGGTTTGAGGTAAATGAGCCAAAATTTGTTTTGCAAACTTATACGCTGACCAGGCGACCTTCTTCGCGATCGCGAAGGCCAAAAATTCCACTGCCCCAAAACCTTCTTTGTGTTTGTGATTCCCTTATCGCGCTCGCGTATGCAAAGGCCTTCTGCCCTATTCCCTCTATTTCGTCATCACATTTCCAGTTGGGCCTCTGCATTCGCGAAGCACTGCCAGGCCTACCTATGAATTCAGAGGCTCTTATTCCTGTGGGGAAATCAACACCCCCCTATAATTTCCTTCTTCGCGATTGCGGGACAATCTTCGCGATCGCGAAACACACCAGCACAATTGAAATCCTTCTTTAAAGTATTCATACTTCCAAACTTTGGCGAACACATCTGAATCATGTCAAAACATTCCGGAATGACACCAAAATTTGCGTACAAGTCACAATTCATGATGCAAACTTATTTCAAGGCTCGGAACCCCAAACGGACATCAATAGCACCAAAGTTCACTTCAACCTAATATAACAAATTTTAAAACCTTCAAAATGCAAACTTTATACAATAAGCGTCGAATGCTCCCGGGAGACTCGATACTCAAACGAAACATACGCCCCAGTACAAAATCATTATATGAACTTATTGGAACCTTCAAATCCCGATGACGAGGTTGTTAGTCAAACCTTAGTAAATTCTTCCAACTTAAAGCTTCCGAAATTAGATTTTTTCATCCGAATCAACTATGAACTTCCCAAAATTAAATTCCAACTACACGTACAAGTCATGAAACATGAAGTGAAGTTACTCCAGGCCTCAAACCTCCGAACGACACAGTAAAGCTCAAAACAATCGGTCGGGTCATTACATTTCCCCACTTAAACATATGTTTGTCCTCAAACGTGTCGAGAACTGCTCCGGAGTTTTCAAAAATCACTATTTAACACCTTGTGCACCTACCCGTGCTACCACAACCCAGTTGAGCACATGAGCTCGAGACATGCTCAAGACCCTCCCTATTACCTTAGGTAACGAGCTTTAGAACCAAATTCTAAAATCCTGAATTTTCCACGAAACCTAGTTCAATCATATGAAAACCACATCAATCATCAGACATTGTACCCAATATGACCATGTTCCTCCATTGAAATCATACCATACACCACATAAGTCACTTGACCATAATAACATCCTTCGACCATAATAGCTACAATTTCACGAACCCGGTGCCTGCAATACACCTCATAACACATTTAAGCCCTATTCTAACTCCTGCAATACTACCACGACGGAAAAGATGTGTAGAAACACATAACCACTTATTGAATAAACAAATCTTGTAGTCTCTCCTCCTAACAAGAACCATTACCTTATTCTGAACTTAATAATGATATTTGCTCTTTAATGTATCCTTCATAACTTCGATCGCACTGATCCCATATCCAGTAAACTGGTCTCACCCAGAACAAGATGCTCCGTTAATGAGCCACCTCAAACACTGACCAAAATATCATATGACACCATCGACATGACAATAAGCTACAACTTGAATAAGGCACATAAGGAAGAATCTCACTATTACGGCGTGCTACCTGATCCACACATGATACCATTGCGGCGTGTAACCCAATCTAATCAACATACCGTGGCAGCATGCTACCCGATCCACACATAATAATAAATAAGGAAATACGCATTAATCCATTATGCTTATGCCTATGAAATATAGAATATCAACACAAGCACGCCAAGTGCAAAAGTACAACCTTGGGGATACAGATAGCACCATATGCTACAAAACCCAAGCACAACTAAGGTGCGATAAAATACCTGCACCTCAAGAGCTATCCAACTCATATAACACCATAAGCTACACAGGTCCACAACGCATGTGCGAATAATAAAGTTGTCTCACAACCTACATGGCACAATAGAGTATTACATGGAATAGCTGACAACGGGAATAAGATCCAACGTTAGAAGACTCCTCCATAAGCAACGCTATGCTGAATGAACATATCCGACCTGATGTAGAGCGCACATTCGAATTAGACCCACCAAAGGATCTCCAAATGATTCTAATCATACCATACTAGTCTAACAACCTTCCAAGGATCCATGATGGCCCTATTCCTGACACACACGAAAAGTCTTCCAATCTGACCAAGCTTCTACAGTCTACAACCAAATGACTAGAGCGCCTTTCAGGCATAAACCCTCACATTAGTGATAGTACCAAAATCTTCATAATTGGTTTCAATTCTTAACAATCAAGTGACTAACATGGCATACTTATTCAAATTTCCCCGTGGGATATGCTCCTACGACCTTTTGTACCAGGTAGCAAAGTCTGCACCTCCACACCACTAACCGTAATAATTCTATAAAGCCAACCAAGAGTTCGCAATTAAATACACAAAGCCTCTTACACAGGAAATAGTTCTAAGGTGACGTTAAAGAAAGTTCTAGTTTAATTAGAACATCTAAATTCGTCCCTACTCATCTGAGCTCGTCATGTTCTTGTCAACATTGAACTGCAACCTTCATCCTCAGCTTCCAATTCCCATATCGCTCACTATACCCATCGTGCAGCTACACGAGAGTACAAGAATTCATCATAACCTCTAAACTACTAGTAGAATAAACACGCCATTGGCTAGAAACATTTTGCTTAACTCATTTTAGAATAACCATTGCAATACGCAACTGAATTCCCAAGCGCAGAAAATGCAAACCACAAGTCATGATCTAACCCGTCGTAACTCTTCTGGAATCCATTTGCACAACAAGGCCATTTGAATGAAATACCTCCCAAATCAATCAAGTTATGGAGGCTGTCAAGCCTCTACGTACAACCACAAACCACATGTATAACTTCACACGCCGAATGAACTAATCATTGCTACAATCATGCTAATTCAACCATTACTAATCAGACCAACTTCTTCCAATCTACTCTTGATTTGACTTAGAAATGACAATAGCTTCATTCGAAAACATAACGAACTCAATCCGAAATCGTCCCAAGTGACCCGATTCACGAGACCACATCACCTCAAGATGTATAAACCATCTCATACCCTCCTCAAGCGCACAATAGGATCTCCATCCACGAATCCAAATCTATTTCTCTCTTTCCTCTAATATTGAATCATAGACTCGATGATAACGTAGAAAACTCCAATACCTTTCATAATCCACTATATAAACTCGGTCTTTAATCACATAACAGACCCAAAATCCTTAGGTACTGCACTTTAATTCTTGGACCCAGTAGGACCGTTGTTGAGGGTCACCCACTCTGACCTTGCCCCAAATATAACCAAATTCCAATGCTCTGCTAGCACATGAACACCCTTTCAAAGAAGAAATCGGTTGAATTGTTTTTATTGTACATCACATCCACAAGAAGCATACACTATGAGTCTTCCCAAAACCTGCACATGAATAGACATGGTGAAATACAACACCCATTTATTATGTTCTTTGCTCGAATTATACTGATGTTTTTCTTTCCTTTTCTATATTTTATCCTCCAATGCACCGATAATTGGAAACCGCACAAGTAGATAACCACGCGATCCAATCGTGGACGGTGGGCTCCCCCACATAGCTTTAAGCTACCATCACATAATGTACAACCCGCAAAGATTTATCCTTCTCAATTACCATGATATCGCACTGTCAACCGGCCAAATTTACTGAATATCTTATTAAACTTTCCATGAACATTCCAAATTATCAGCCATAATCCCACATTCGACCATCTGTCAGGTAGTAAGTAGAACTCCTCGTAGAAACTTCATAAAAATCACTCAACCACTAACTTGCTCATACAAGATAACCTACATGTGGAATTCCATACCGACATCTTCCAACGATGCTGAATTGGGTACATCTACCACGTATTCAGTAAACCCTCTTGAGCACATGCTCGCCCACTACCTCTAAACGTATGTTCATCCTCCATTGGCATCAACTGAAACTCCAATAATATGTTCCAAACTCGAAGACACTTGCATAATAAACAATAATCAAAGTCATTTTTGCCATATTCAGTCTGCTTCAATGCAGTAGCCTCTATCCCAATTAAAATCCGTTGATCTAGTCATTTCCCACCACGATTACCAAATCGCTCTAATATGCTTCTCAAGGCATGTTGCTATCCTACCATAGAATACATATGCTACTCTGCAACTCCTATCTTAATTAAACCATCTCCTTTAAGAAACTTCTCGACCTTTTCTTTTCATACTTGACCTGCTATTAATTCAACCACTGTGAGACACCTCCCACCAGATCCTTCTTCATCCTTCGATACCCAAATGGTGCCTCAAAGCTAGATCCATCCCTGTAGAACCAGAACTAATAAACTGCTACCAACTTTAAGCCTCCTCGGAGATCATTTTTCTCGAGCCATCGACATTAGAAACACTTATTTGATTTTGAAATTGCCATACACCGCCATCTCTAACAACTAATTCTCAAGCACCACTTCATAACACTCTGCCCTGAAGGCAAATTAAGAATACCATAACACCATCTAACATTAATTCCTCAAACAAGGACGATGACACCACATGACAAATGAGAATTCCACCATGCTTGAAAATATCAAGTCTGGTTACTCCATCAACCAAAGCCCGAACATCTATAATCTGATTACCTTTCCTTCGTTGGAATTAAATGTCGAACCTCTAAATCATGCATTGAGAAGTCCTTTTATCAAGTCATTTACTACCTCGACACATAAACAAGAACCCTATTGTAACACCAACATTATGCGATAACAGTGCATGAATATCATAGCAATCTATGTATAGCCTCAAAACTATAGAAAATGCATATACTGAGCTGAAATGATAAAACATCTATAACGATCCGGCCGTTCGTTTTAATAACTAATGCACCGATACCCCATTAATTCTTCCCCCATGTTTATTTGTACTTTTTGGATTTTTTGGGATGTTCGGTTTTGAATTTCAGAGTGTTTCGGGACACTTAGTCCCTAAATAAGAGCTTACGTGTTAGAAAGTTGACTGTAGTAGGACCAGTGTGAAGACAACCTCAGAATGAAAATCTGATCATTTTGTTAGCTCCGTTGGGTGATTTTGGTCTTAGGGACGTGATTGGATTGTGTATTGGAGTTTGGTAGCTAATTTAGGCTTGGAATGCCGAAAGTTGAATTTCAGAGGTTTTTGGTACGATAGTGAGAGTTTGATCTAAATGTCGGAATGGAATTCCAAAAGTTGATGTAGCTTAGTAGTGTTGAATGTGATGTGTTTACAAAATTTTTAGTTTTTCGTACGAGTTTTGATAGACTTTTTTATCGAAAGCATAATTTAAGAGTTCTTGGAGTTCGTAGGCTTGAATCCTATGTTAAATTGGTGATTTGATGTTGTTGCGAGCTTTCCGAAGTTATGAACAAGTTTGCATGATGTCATGGGATTTGTTTTTACATTTAGTTTGAAGTCTTGGGGGCTGGGGTGAGTTCTGGGTAGGTTCCGGGATGTTTTAAGCCTATAATCATAGTTGTTGCAGGTCCAGAGAAGTTGCAGACCTCTGAACCCACTAATGCGGTCCTCACAAGTTTTTGTGCTGCCACAGTGGGGGCTTTGCGGAAGGACAAAATCTAGTGCGGTCCATGATGATGAAAATTTCACTAGTCTAACTTCGGAAGCTTATATCTTTTGATCTACAAGGAATTTTGAGATGATTCAAAAACTAAAGTTGTAGCCATTTGTGTTTAGTTTCCAGAAAAGTGAAGAAATCACAATTTGGATATTGGTATAGAAAGGTATAGCCAAAGTACAAAAGCATGTCACTGCAGTCAAATCTACCACGGACAATACTGGTTTTTTGCTTTCAGATGTGCTCCACCGCGGTCATCGGTGGTTTAGGTTTGTCAGCAGCAGTGGAAATCTGGGAGGTGCACTATAAATACGAGGTTTAGGGTTTTATTTCATATTTTGACCTAGAGAGCTCGGATTTTGGCAATATTTCGAAGGTTTTTTAAGAAATTCATCGGAGTAACTGATTCTAACTCAGATTTGGCTAGAGGACATGAATCTATCATTGAATTCATCATTTAATTCGTGATGTGGGATGGAATTTGGGAAGAAAATTGTGAAATCATTAAAAAATATAAAATGATGCTTTGAAGGACCCAATGGTATCATAATTGGATAACTTTTGTATGGTTAGACTCATGAGAGTATGATGATTCTAAGAATATAAATTTTACTCGTTTCCGAGAGGTGGTCTTGAGGGGAATTTTGGTTATTTTACCTAATTTTGCATATTAGCTTAGAATTATTGTAGAATCAGTTATTTGAAATGTTATTTATCTTATGAAATTGCATTTAATAGATTTGGGCCATTTGGAGTCGAATACTCATGGCAAGAACGTGGTCTCGAGTTGATTTTGAGCCGGTTTGAGGTATGTCTTGCCCAACCTTGTGTGGGGGACTTTCCGCTTAGGATTTGGTATTGTGATGATTGAATTTCCTTGTACGTGAGGTGACGAGTGCATACTTGTGCTAATTGTTGAAATTGTTTTATGAAGTAACTTTAATTATGTTTCCCTTTCTACTTATTCTACTTAACTTTTAAACCTGCTGTTAGTTTAGAGAAGCATGTCTAATTGACTTAGTTGCTTTATTTGCTTTAACTGTCTTATTTGTATTACGTGAAGCATGCTAGGTTAGAATTGTCTGTGTTACCTTGATTTGAAGTTGAGTTTATTTGAGTATTCCTTGTACCATTGTTGTGTGTTTTACTTTGGGACTACGGGGCGGCATCCCGGGGGATCCCATGTGCGCATTTACGATTTGATCTGAAGTGCGGGATACCAAGTGATCCCTAAAAGATATTAAGGATACTGAGAAATCCTGGGGATACCAAGAGATACCCTATCATACATTGAGGATACCAAGATATCCTCGGGATACCAAGATATCCCTAGCATATATTGAGGATACCGAGAGATCCTCGGGATACAAAGAGATCCCTATCATACATTTAGGATACTAAAAGATCCTCAGGATACCAAGAGATCTCTATCATACATAGAGGATACCAAGAGATCCTCGGGATAACAAGAGATCCCTGGCATATAGTGAGGGTACTAAGAGATCCTCGGGATACTGAGAGATCCCCCAGTTATCATCCTTGTTATGAGTGGTATTTCCTTGTGTTTGACTTTGTCTTTGTTTCAGTTATTGTACTCCTTATTATCCTTTATTAAATTCTTGCTGTAGATTCTCAATTTTACTTCTTATCTTATTCTGTCATCTCTTTATTTATTTAATCATAGTAGGGCCCTGACCTTTCTCGTCACCTACCCGATTGAGGTTAGGCTTGACACTTATTGAGTATCATTGTAGTGTATTCATACCCCTTACTGCGCTTGTTTTCATGTGTAGATCTAGATACCTCTACTCAGACCTACCATCCTTGAGGTGAGGCGATCACTCGGAGACTTCAAGGTTTATCTTCCGCGTCTGCAGACCGATGTGTCTCTCTCTCTCTCTCTTCTAGCTTGTAGTTATAGCTTTTCTATCTTTTTTGTTGATGGAGACATTCCGGAGTTAGAGCATTTTACTATATTTCGTTGCTTGTGATTCATGGGTTTCCGGGTTTTGGGAGCATGTATTGGTTTTGAGAAGTTATATGTTGTGTATGCCGAGCGACACCTTTAAAACACTATCTCCTTTCCCTACTTCTGTTTTAAGTTGTTTTCATTTCGCACTTTTGTTTATTTTCCGCGATTTAGGCTTATCTAGTCGTAGAGACTAGGATCCTTCATGATGGTTCACGGAGGGCAAACCGGGGTCGTGACAACATCCTTCCGCAAGGCGACGATAATAGCCTTCCCGAATACGCAAGGAAAAACATCATGCACCACGTCTGCAGTACCACTACAACTCCTCGAGGCCCAAGTGATAACAAGCTCTCCATATTGCATAAGACTGAGTAGAAAGGAAATATAGGCATAAGCCTCAATGGAATCGAATCTCAAGAAGAGGAATCAAGAAGGGAAGTGCTTCCAACGACCCTATAGCCTCTCGAAGATAAGTACAGACGTCTCCATAACAATCCGCAAGACTTTTCTAGACTTTCTTATGACTCGTAAAACTCAAGTTATCCTAACAATCTGATAGCAAGCTGCCATGACCCAAAATCCACTATAGGTCGTGATGGCACCCAACGCCGCCATAAGGCAAGCCAACGGTGATTGATTAACTAAATTACTCATTTTTATCATTTTGAAATCATAATTCCCATTTATTAAATAGTATAAAAGCCGGTAGTCATAGAAAACTCATGATTTTATTTTCAAATTCCTGTATAAAATATGAAAAACAAGTAGGAATCCCCCAAATCAGTGTCACAAGTAAGTTAGCACAACTAAAGACTACAGTAATAATGCAACATATGTCTAGAATATAAGTTAGACATGAGAATATAAATAACTCTGATGGAGACTCTGTATGTTGCGGATTGTAACGTGGAATGCAACTCACCATAATGTCCCAGCAATGGCCGTGTTTCGGCGCCTAGTGGACCACCAGAAACATATATATACTTGTATAATAACATTAGCAAGTGTAGCATGAGTACGTAAATCAACGCGTACCTAGTATGTATCTAGACTAACCCAGAGAAGTAGTTACGAGGGGTCGACATCGACACTTACTAGTGGTCCAATAAGACAAATACAGTAAGAAGTAAACAATTATGGGGCGGAGAAGATAAATGGTATGAACAAATATGAATACGAGGTACAATCCTCCTCTAAACGGTTAACTCAAACTCTAACTAAGCAGTTACCTACTCAATCGAGTATATATAAAATGGACCTCACTAGATAGGTCATCACAACTCAAATTAGGAAAAATTTATGGATATGCTAGTTTCTTGTCAGATATTGTGCACAATGTTGTCGAGGCGAACGGCCCGATCCACAAGAGTATTTTATAGAAATGTCGCGATGAACGGACCGATCCCATCATATTATGTGCACTGCCGAAGGTTGGGCGGCACGAACTATAGATGCATATATTATACTATCGAGGTGAATGGCCCATTCCCACAAGAGTGTGGTAGTTGAGGCAAACTCCCTGATCCTAATAAAATAAGAAGCTTTAATGGGTCCTTGACCCCACTCATGAATAAACGTGTGGGTTATGAATTTATAAGGAAAGCGTTTCAAATAAGATGCATGGCGCAGGAGAAATTCGTAAGAGTAGCACAATTAATCTACGGCTAATCATGTAGCTCGTCAAATCTCTACAATAGCAAGTCTATCGCTCTACGCAAGACCAATATCAAGTCGTAACATAAAATAAAGGAATTTAATAGGCAAGGAACAACTCAAATAGTATAGTCATAACATGGCGTGAAGCTAAGTCTACCAGGACATATCATGAATCTAGATACGTACATACTCTCGTCACCTCGTGCATACGTAGCCCGCACAATAAGTAGCACATATCAAACACATCACCCAGGGGTAGTCCTTCCCCCACAAGGTTAGACATGAGACTTACCTCGCACTGAAGTTCCATTACCGGCTCCATAGCCTCTCTAACACCTCAAACTGATGCCCATCGATCCAAAACTAGTCAAATAATGTGAAAACCATTGAAAATATACGCTGATACCCATAATTAATCAATTTGTAATAATTCTCAACTCTGCTTGAAAAGACAATAAAGTAAACCCTTGGGGCACGTGCCCGGATTTAAAAGTTTTTGAAGATAAACATTGCCAATAATATTACAAACTCAAATATATAATTTATTCGTAATTCCATATCCAATTTCGTGGTCAAATTTCAAAATTACCAAATTTTAGGTATTTCCACCAAAATCTCAAATTTCTACAAATTTTCATGTTTAAATCCATGTATAATTCATATATTTAATTTAAATCACAATATGAGGAAACCACTTACCTAAATAAGTTCCTTCAAATTTCCCCAAGCTCGGCTCTCATGGAAGGTTTGAGCTAAAATAATCCAAACCCGTTTTGCAAACTTATGCACTACCCATTGACCTTCTTTGCGATCATGATAAATGCCTCAGGATCACGAATGTCAAAAATGCCACTTCCCCAAAACATTCTTCTCGTTTGCAATTTTCTTGTCATTTTGACATAGGCCAAAGGCCTTCTGCCCCCTTTTCTCCATTTGCTCATCGCGTTCGCAGTTGGGCATCTGCATTCGTGAAGCACTGCAAGGCCCACCTACGCGTTTGCAGGCCCCTCTTCACGTTCGCGTAGGGAAATAAGATGCCCTCTCCAATTTCCTCATTCGCAATGACGGGACAGTCTTCTCAATTGCGGAACACACCAGCACCAAAAAATCAGTCAAACTTGATCCAAAACCACCTTGAAACACGCCCGGGGCTTCTGGGACCCTCCCCAGTCACACCAACCTATCTCAAAAACATGACACGAACATACTCGAGGCCGCAATCACACCAAACAACATCAAAAATTACGAATTGGTGATTGAAATCCTTCTTTAACTTTCAAACTTCAATGTACGCATCTGAATCATGTCAAAACATTCCGGAATGACGCAAAACTTTGTGTACAAGTTAGAAATTATGATACAAACCTATTCTAAGGCTTGATATCCCAAACGAACGTTGATAACACCAAAGTCTACCTCGACCAAACATATGTAATTCTAAAACCTTCAAAATGTCAACTTTCCAACATAACATCGAATTGCTCCTTGACGACTCGATACTCAACAGGAACATACGCCCAAGTCCGAAATTATCATACGAACCTATTAGAATCTTCACATCCTGATTCTGAGGTCGTTTACTCAAAAGTCAACCTTAGTCAATTCTTCCAACTTAAAGCATCTGAAATTAGAATTTTCCATCCGAATCAACTTTGAACTTCCCGAAATTCAATTCCAACCACACGTACAAGTCATAAAACATGATGTGAAGCTAATCAAGGCCTCAAACTGCCAAACGACACAGTAGAGTTCAAAACGACCGATCGGATCATTACACCAATAGTGATCCATTAGGTAGCCTGAGGCCCATTTCGTTCCTTACGTACTTTATTGTCCATGTCTTCTTTTCTTTCTTAATGAATATGTACACTACTATTCTCTCTACATGACTATTGTCTGTGTAACTGCCTTCTCTTTTTCTTTTGGAAGATTTATTAGCTTTTTTTGTGATATTGGTTCATTCATTGATTGATTCCAAGTTGTTGATTGATTCGAGTGGTTGCCAAATCATAGATCGACTTAAAATGTGCGTGTCATTATGAAGGTAGCCTCAGTAAATGTGCTTCGTACTACTTACTCTATGAGCCCATGAATTTTTTTTTACTTTTAGATTTTTTTTTTGAAATAAGTCTTTGGCCATAAAATTTTCAATTGAACTTTTCGAAAAATTAAAAAACTCTTAAAAAAGTTATTTTTGAAAATTTTCACTTAGATCAACCACATATATTTAAACACAGCCCTAAATTATATTTATGTCCAAATACAACTCTAATTTTTAAATACCATTTTCACTTGAAAGAATTTACTTTTTTGGAAATTTTTACAATTCTTATGTCCAAACGGCCATTAAATCCATGTTAAGAGTAATTTGCAGTGACTAGGTATAAACGTACTAGTATCTATAAACGTGTATTACACGTTAATAATGACAAGTTATAATTTAAATAATTATTTATATAAAGGAACAATAAAATTTAATTAATGATTTTTTTTATGTATAATAATACAACCATCATCTATGTGCCAAATAATGCTATTACATTAGTATAATATATGAATTTAAAATAAAAAAAATCATCAAAACTTATACACATGATCAATTTTGTCATGTTAGTTAGATAATTATATATTATTGATTAAAAATATTTAATATAATGGTATCTTGACGAACACTTCTTTGTGGACAATATTTTTGTGTGTATATTTCCTCCTAATGCTTTGGTTGTTCTGCCTTAACCAAAATTCTTGTTGTCGATCTTGATATCCCTCTTGAAAGTGCAGCATACAGTTATTCCAAAGAAAATATATTGCGGTAATTATAGTACAATATTTAGGATATTTGTGCTTGTGCTTTATTTGTTATATTTGCAAAACATAAACATACCAAAAATTATTTATACACAAATTTAAAACAATATTCTTCAGGGGTAAGAGTATACTTAGAAGCACATTGACCATTAGGGCTGTGCATATATCGGTATAACCAATAAATCGAACCGATAAAATGCTATTGGATTATCGGTATCGAATTATTGGATGAATAGTTCGATAATGATTGAATGTTATTTAATTAACGAGTTATCGGTTCGGGTCTTGGTTTGCCAATTTCATTAACGATTTAACCGATAGCCCAATAAGCTGTATCAAAATTATAATTTTATCCACTAGGTATATAAAACCAACTTATGGCATCATTCTTTCAGTTCTCTCTATAGTCACTCTTCTTCTTCTTCTAACCTTAATCCTTTGATTAAGTTTTAAAATTTTTTGAATTTCTCATTTTAGTTTTCTAATTAAGATTTTAGTTTTAAACTTTAGAGAATTAATTGGTCAGATTTTTAGTTTTTCTATTTATTTCTTTTGTTGCACTAATTCTTTAGTAGTTACAAGATTAGGATTTTATTATTTTCCTATGAATTATGCCCGCCTGCAGTGAAATAGTTAGTAAGATTAGATTGTTGAATGCCCTATCCCGTACTCCTATTAACTTATAACTTTGAAAATTAAGATTATTTATTGATATTTTCAAATGCAAAGAAAATTTTATTTTCTAAGTTGAAATTTAATCTCTCTTATCTTTAGAAAAAAAATTCAATTCCTTTCTCTTAATAGTATGGACACGATTTGTATAACGAATTTTTGGATAGTTTTTATTCTTATCGGGTAAAACGATAATCGAACCGATAAGGATTGATAACCGACTAATCGATACCAAATAACCGATATCTTATCGGTTCCGTTATTGGTTCAGTATATTTATAAAGCGATAACCGATAATATTTACAACCGAACTGAAGCGAGCAATGCCCACCCCTATTGACCAGTATCATAATTTTTACATGTATGACGTTATTGTCAAAACATCTATATACCATATGTGTGCTATTACATAAGTTATTCGACGTATCTATGTTTTTCAGTAGCATGATGGACATCGTTTTTTTCAAAATTAACCTATATACAATCAATGGCGGATCCAGGATTTTGAGTTCGTGGGTGGTTAACTTTTTTAATTGGAGCAAAATAAAGTTAGTGCTTGATAAATGGAGGAAAAAGTCTAGCTAGGGGTGTGAGTGAGATTCGATCTCTTGACCATATACTCATTTAGAGCCCTTCAACATCCATCATAACCAAAGCACCCACCAAGCCTTTTGTTATCTGGGTGCTTGCTATTTTGTTATATCCGTTTTCTTAAGTTTTTTATATAATTATACATGTTCGGGGTCGAGGTTAATGGGTGTTCGAGCAACCAATTTTTTTATGTAGATCCGCCCCTGTATACAATGTGGTATTGATAACCAAGTTTTCAGGAAAAATCATATCTTCTTTTACTGGATGCTCTTATTCGTTTTGACACGATGCAAGAAGATACTGAATACTGGATCTGTTCTTACTTTATATTTCTTATTAGTTGAATCTTTTTCAATTGAGGCCAGAAGTATAACTTTGGCAAGCTAACTTTACAGTATCTGCTTTTATCAATTTTGGAATTACTGGTAGTACTTGACAGAATCATCTTCCAAACTATTAATTTTTTTCCAAATAGTTCATCAATAAGAACTTCGGGCAATTATTTTGATCATTTGACACTTTTCCATAAGGGATTCGTCACATATTATAAATATTTATTTTCTTATAAATTTAGTACTATTGCTCTATTTTGATATATTTGTGATAGTTTATTTAAGTTGTTTGAAGAGGTATATCAAACCTAAAGTGGGTGGCCTCACAATAAAAACGTTGTTGGTACACCACTTAATATTATTGCTAACAGTGTCATGCCTTTTGGTATTATATTTGCAAGTATTGTGTAAGATAGAAATATTATTTCGATTTCGCCGGAGACATCTACAAAGAATAATCCCATTATACCAGAGTCCACTCTTTCTAATATAATGTTGAAAACTTGTTCTTGATTAGGATTTAGCTCTGATTATGCTTCCTCATACACTTGTATATCATTTTGATTCTTAATAATATATTAACCTTTTTACTTTGTGTTCTAGCACTACAAGAAATAAGTTAAATTGTGGAGGCTTATTTATGGGGGTTAAAAGAACCTCTACTATAAAATCATTTTATGGCATTTCTTTTAACCCCCACTATATAATTCTTTTGGTTGTTGTTTTTATTGTCGAGGTTTTTTATAACACTCGCAAATGGCAATATAGTGGAGGATTGTAAAACATCGCAATTCATTATAACTTGTGGCGGTTAATAATCCTTACAATTTCGGCTACAACCAAAAACTTAAATAATAAAGAAATATATAAGAGGGTTTTAGGATAAAAAGAAGTAATGAACGCTGAATACATGCACTACAATTTTAGTCAACATAAGTAGAGCAAAGTTGAATTGAGATAATATTGATGACCCGATAGGTCACCTTATAATTTAAAATCAAATTTTGTTTTCCGAGATATTTAAAATCTTATTTTATTTCTTCTTGATTTACGTGCATAATCTGAACGTATTTTATGAAAGCTATTATGCCAAAGTTGATAAAAATAATAATTTATTCCTTTAAAAATTGATTTAGTTGACTTTGGTTAACGTTATAGGTAAACAGATCTAAACTCTATATTTTGACTATCTCCTGGGTCCGTATCAAAATATGGAACCTGGGTGTATGCCGTAATCGGATTCAGAGGTTCCTAGCCCGAATTATGAATTTTTGTTAAAAATTGTAAGTTTGAAAATTTAATAGTTTCTAAAAAGATAGTTAATGCTTGATCTTATTGGTATCAGGTTCATATTTTGGTTCCACAGCACGATACAGGTTCAATATAATATATAAGTCGTGTCAGTGAAATTTGGTTATAAATGGAGTTATTTTTACGTGATGCGATCACCCGGTTATGAAATTAGGAATTTTGAAGTTTTCTTGGGAAATTCATGTGATTTGGTTCTAAATTCGTAGTTTTATGTGTTATTTTAGCGACTTTATCGTGCGAAAAAGTTCGTGTGATGTCGTAAGAATTCTGTGCATATTTGGTTTAGAGCCCCGAGGGCTCGGTGTGTTACAAATAGGCTACGGACAAGTTTGCACTTGGAAAGATTTGCTAGTATAACAGATCTTGTTGTAGGCTTCCGATCTCGCATTTGTAAGATCAAGCATCGCAATTGCGAACTCTACAGGTTCCGCATTTGCAAGCTTCTCATTGCAAATTCAAAGATTAGATAGGCCAAACATTCTTCTCAATTGCGAGGGATTTTTTGCATTTTCGAAGTAAAGTTGGGAGGGGCATTGATTGCAAATGCGATCTTTTAGTCGCATTTGCGGAGATTCAGGTTCACAATTACAAACTTATCTTCGCCATTGCGAAAGTAACAGAGGTATGAAGGAACTCGCATTTGCGATGACCCTTCGCATTTGCGAAGCCTAGGTCGCAAATGCGATATCTACAGCTGTGTAAAAGGGACTTAGACGGGATTTGTCATCCATCCTTTAAATTTTCAAAACCTAAAACACAAAAGGCAATTTGCCAAATATTCTTTCCCAAATCATAGGTAAGTGATTCTAACTAGTTTCTTTCAATCGTTCAGTTGGTTTTACAAGATTTTAACCAAGAATCTAAGATTTTTATGGTGGAATTGGAAATTTTTGGGTTGAAGCTAGGGATTTTAAAATTTGGGGATTTAGACCTCAAATTGAGGTCGGTTATTAAAACCAACTGTATATCGGGCTCAAGGGTGAATGGGTAATCGGTATATAGTCCGAATTTTGGGTTTGGACCAAGCGGGTTGGGATGTTGACTCTTTAAAAAATGGCCGAAATTGAATATCTTACAATCTTAGGTAGTTCCCAAGGCTTAAATTGAATTGTTTGATTGGCAATTTGCTAGATTCTATTGGTCGAATGAAAAATCGGTGGTTGAGCTTTGAGTTGGCCATTGGAGCGAGGTAAGTGTTGTGTCTAATCTTGGCTCGAGGAATTAGGTATTTGTTGCCTATTTTCTACTTGTTTGGTTGTTGAGTACAATGTATAGGTAAGGTGACGAGTACCTATGCATTGTTTTCAAGTCATAGCATGTGAGTGAGTCTTATTATTGTAATCGTGGTATAATTTAATCATATTTCATGGTTAGACTAGCTATTTTTTATGTTGGGCAACTCTTATCATGTTTTATGGAATTTGATATTGGTTGAGTATTGAATCAAAGTTGAGGTTGACATTGCGTAACTAAATGTTGAAGTGAGACTTGTTATTGATAACTCTATTTCCTGGTTGTTGTTATTCTTGTTTTGGTGAAGCGGAGTGTAAAGCACGAAGGGTGATGTCGTGCCATTTTTATATTCATATTCATGTGAGAAAGAGTGTAAACCAAGAAGGTGATGCCATTCTATTTGATATTCATTACCATGTGAGAAAGAATGTAAAGCACAAAGGGTGATGTCATACCATTTAGATTCATTATCATTATTTCTTTCATTTATTATGGCGAGGATGAGAGTAAAAGCACAAAGGGCGATGTCGTACATTTGTTTTTGCCATGTTTAGTATTTTCGTTGGTGTAAAGCATGTTGTTTGTTGTGTTTCTTTACTATTACCATTTTTATGATCTTGTACTCCCCTCAACATATTTTTCCCCTCCCGTTATTATATGTTTAGCTTCTATTAGTTGTTATTGCTCGTATACTGTTTAAGTGCACAGGTTTATGCATGCGTCTTGCCCTAGCCTCGTCACTACTTTGCCGAGGTTAGGCTCGACACTTACTAATACATGGGGTCGGTTGTACTGATATTGCTCTCTACACTTTCTGTGCAGATTTTTGTACTAGGCAGTGTTATCCCGAGCTAAGATGCCGACTTCAATCCCACAGGAGACCCAATGTCACAACCCGTAATTTCCGCCCTGGGGAGTCATGATGGTGCCTAATCGTGGAAGCTAGGCAAGTCGAGAACAATTCAAAAATCTTTCTCATTTTACATATGTTAATATAATTAAATTACTGATGGATAAGAAATTAAATAAAAATAGAAAACAAACTTTTAGCGGAAGTCTTAGATAATAGGAAAAATCCAAAATGCATAATATCCAATACACGTCTCAACTCATCACTTGGTATCACAACGTGAACGGACCATCTAAAAATGCTAAATACAAGAGTCTGAAACAATATAATAAAACTCTATCTTGGTACAAGGAAAACATGGTAAAAAAGAGATAGAAGAGATATCGGGCATGCGGATGCCTGCTGGACTACCTCGGGATCTCCTGTACTGAAGAACAGCTCCCTGGATACTACTACGCACATAAGCTACTCCGACACCTGGATCTGTGCAAAAGAGCACAGAGTGTAGCATCAGCACGACCGACCTCATGGGCTTGTAAGTGTCTGGCCTAACACCGGCGAGATAGTGACGAGGCTAGGACCATACTCCAGATAAACCTGTGCAGATATATACATATAGAAATACAATATAGAAACAACAGAAATGAACAGTTAAAGCTGGGGAAAGGAACATGCTTCAAGGGCAACAGATAGAAATAAAATATCAAGGATAACAGAGTAAACATCTACAATTTAGCTTCTAACACAGAATAAAGAAATAAGAAAACTTTCATATTCAACTCATCTTGTTGCAGGCGTGCAACCCGATCCCAGTTCTCATATCTCGTGGTAGGCGTACCACCTGCTCCCATTTCATAATATCATATGGTAGGTAATATCTTTGAATTATACATGTTTTATACCCCTTCTTACTTGAGCTTTGTGCATAAACTGCTTCAATTTAGTCAAAAATATCTTACAAAGTGCGTTTGATTGGAGGTTTGAGCGACGAGATGATGTATATCACAAATCGGCTCAAAAAAGGATTGAAACCTGCTAAGCGCCAACAGATACTTAAAGTGGGAAGAAGGTCACCTGTGTGGATCGCACTATTTTGATGTGCGGTCGCACATATTAGTCTGCAAGAAGTCAAGTCAGAAGTGACCTGCGCGGACCGCACTGTTTTGGTGTGCGACCGCGTAGGATAGTTCAGAGAGTGACCAAAACAGAGGAGAACCCACGCACACTGCATCCATTTCCATGCAGTCTGCACTGACAAGAGACTAATGTTCAGAAATTCAAGGCAACAGGCCTACGCAGCCGCACACCAAATCAGTGCGGTCCGCGTGGGAAAAGTTCAGAGAACTAGCAAATTGGAAAAGTCTCTGGTACAGCCACATGGCATTTCCACGTGGTCTGCATCACTATAGTTGTTCGGCATCGTGACATTTCCACGGGGTCCGCGTATCATGACCTATGCGACCGCGTGCCATTTCCATGCGGTTCGCTTCCTCAAGCCAATAAGCCAGAACTGAACACCACAAACCCTATGCGACTGCATGACATTTTTGTGCGGTCCGCAACAGACCCTCAGGGGTATTTTTTTCCGATTTTTCTCTGTATTATGAATAGAACACTTTACCTTTTAGGTCAAGTTTTATCATATTCTGAAGCAGTTGAGCTCGTGACTCTCGTGTTTAGCCTATTTTAGGCAATTTTCTTGTGTAATTAGAGTGGATTCAAGTAGATTAGTTTTATAATTAATGATTATGTCAATCTCTTCTATTATTTCTTCTTTTTCTGCTTGTTCAATGACTAGCTAACCCCATTAGCTAGGGTTGTGGCTCAACCCTAGTATGGGTAATTAATGGGTGTTCTTGATTAATACTTGAATGATATTGGGTGTTTGATATTTTGGTTGTTTGTATGATTTTATTTAGATTTGGTGGTTGCAAACACTAAGTCAAGCTTAGTGGGTCTTGACTCTTCTCGAGAAAGAGAGTCTATGACCTCACATTCAACCCAACAATGATTTGGTATGGACCCATGAGAACGTAGTCCAAAGTAACGGGTTAAACCTCGAGAGAGTAATCACCCTACTTGAACCTTAAGTTTCTTGGGCAAATTAGCCTACCCAATTGGTCTCGAGAGAGTCAATTGGGGAAAATCACTCTCTCTACCGAGATGTGTGAGAATGACTGCTAAAGTGCAACGGTTATCCATATTCGCCATAATCATCATCCTTGTGTTGGAATTTAATACGCGTTAATTAGCCTCCTAGGTTAGTGTCATGACCCTAGTGCCTTTCTCTTATTGCGTAAATATAGCATTACATCTTAGCATAACTCTAGTTTACAATAGTAGTGATAAATTTAGTTGAAAACAAATAGAAAAACCCAAAAATGATAAGAAGACCAATTAGAAGTCAAAACGCATCTCTAGGCTAGCAAATACTTCAACTCCAAATTAAAGCTCCCTGTGGAATTATCGACCCCGATACACTATTGGGTTATTAGTAATCGCGCCAAACACAAAGAAGGGGTAGAAATGCTAATGCTAATGCTAATGCTAATGACAACATACCCGACCCTCCTCCACCTCCACCAAGAGTTGCTCCACGAGTTCTATCCAATCAAGGGTATGCTAGTGCAATATTTCCTCCCTGAATCCGGGCGGGGAACTTCGAAATCACTAATGTCATGCTCACTTTGCTCGAACAACGAGGGTATTTCACAGGTGCTTCGGACTAAAATGCCTACAAGCATTTGAAAGGGTTTGTGGATACATGTTGGGGGAGCAGGCATATGAATGTTACGCAAGATGCACTGAGGCTTAGGCTTTCCCCCTTTTCACTTCGGGGGAAGGCATTACATTTATTGGAGAGGTTTCCAAATCATTCCATCACTACTTGGGATGAATTGGCGGATAAATTCATTGCGAAATTCTTCTCGCCTAGTTGTATGGCGGCTCTTAGAGATGAGATCTTAGCTTTCAAGCAAGAGCCTACGGAGCCATTACATGAGATATGGGAGAGACTTCAGACAATAGTGAAGGAGTGCCCCAACAATGATATGAATGATGTGATGATCCAACAAAAGTTGTATCGGGGTATAAACACAACAAACCAATGCATTGTTAACCAATTGGCCGGCGGTAATTTTATGAAGCTTCCATACAACGAATCTTGTGATGTTCTTGATGAAATGGCCCATATATCTTCGGCATGGAAATTCCAGGCTAATGTCCTCAAGGTGACCCCAACGTTATACACTTTCATAAAGAGTTGCATGATCATGTTCAAGCCATCGCCGAACTTATAACAACAATGAACCAACTAGCCATGATGAAACTTTAACAAGTTCAAAATCCGCCCAAGTCAATGCCATGGAGGGAGTGAGTATGATGAAAAGAAGGCAAAGAGGGCTAAAACAACCTCCGGAAAATTTTGACAACTTTGATGATGGGAATGGTAGTTATTCGAATGATTGTTATGATGACCAAAGTGAAGAGGTCCAATATTTCAATAACTACCAAAGTAATAGAGGAAATCAAGGGAATCAACAATGGCGTTCCCAAGGCAATTGGCAAACTAAAAAAATAGTGGAAATTGGAACAATAATTGGGTAATCAAGGAAACCAAGGTAACAATTAGGGTAATCAAGGCAATCAAGGCAATTGGGGCGGAAACAATAATAATTGGAACAAAAACAATGGTGGGTGGAACAATAATCAAGGAGGCAATCAAGGAAATCGGGGGCAAGGCTTTCGAAGGCCCCGATGTTCCAACAATCGAACAACCCACCCCCATTCCAATCTCAAGGGTCGAGTTCTTCTGATCAAGATATGGGTAGAATTGAGAACATGTTTGAACAAATGATAAAGAAGAATCACGACTCGGATGCCCAATTAACCTCCCACGACACTTCGATCCAGAACTTAGAGGTGCAACTTGGACAAAATTCACAATCTCTCAACACTCGCCTGAAGGGTGCACTACCAAGTGATACAGTGGTGAACCCTAAGAGTGGGCACAATAACCATGTCATGGCGGTGAAAACACGTAGCGCGAGAGGGGGTGATGTGGAAGAATGTCAAGTTAGGGTCGATGATGATGAGTTGCGGGAAGATGATGTCCCATTAGTGTTTGAAGATATTGTTGAACAAATTGTGAGGAATGAAGTGAGAATAGATATTGATGAGGGGAGGAGAAGACCCAAAAGGTCATGAACCAGTCTAGGGAACACGTCATTGTTATGCCGGAACCTACGGTGCCAAAAGCCAAGGCACCTCTACCTAGGCCTCCTACGCCATATCCTCAAAGATTGGCCAAGCAAAAGGGAGATAATAAGTTTAAAAAGTTTATTTAGATGATGAAGAGTTTGACCATCAATGTGCCTTTTTTGGAGGCACTTGAACAAATGCCCAGATATGCAAAGTTCATGAAGGACTTGGCTACCAAGAAGAGATCTATGGAGTGCGAAACTATCAAGATGACGCATCAAGTGAGTTCCATTGTGCACTCCATGGCTCCAAAGCTAGAGGATCCCGGTGCATTCATAATATCGTGCACCATTGGAAGCGCAAAATTTGATAAGGCCTTATGTAACTTGGGGGCAAGTATCAATCTCATGCATTTTTCGGTGTTCAAAACATTGGGGATCAGGCAACCTCGCCCGAGTTCCACGAGGCTTCAACTGGCGGACCGATCTATGAAGCGGCCCTTGGGAATTATTTATGATCTCCTCGTTCGTGTTGACAAGTTCATATTGCGGGCGGACTTTGTGATCTTGGAAAGCGAGGTGGATTTTGAGGAGCCTATTATTTCCTTGGTTGATGTAGAGGCGCGAGAATTGACTTTCCACGTTGGTGATGAAAAAGTGGTCTTCCATGTATGCAAAATCTATGGGCCAACCAAATAGCACCGAAGTGTGTTCGTTTATTGACATTTTCACGGCGGTGATAGTAGATGACACAAATGCAATGGCAAATATTGAGGACCCACTCGAGGCCGTGATCTTAAACACGGTGGTTGATGATATTCTGGAAAGGGTGGAGTGTGTGAATTCACTTCATGGCATGGGATCATATTCCTATGAGCAGAGGAAGCTATCTCCTGATTTTGAAAATCGCAAAACTCCACCCACCAAACCATCCATTGAGGAGCCACCGGTGTTGTAGTTGAAACCACTTCCTCCTCACCTTACGAATGATCTTCTTGGTCCTAATTTCAGTTTGCCGGTTATTCTTTCTTCTTGCTTGACAAACGTGCAGATAGACACCACTTTGGAGGTTCTTCAAAAGCGTAAGCAAGCGATTGGATGGACCTTGGCTGATATTCGGGGTATTAGCCCCACGTTTGCATGCACAAGATAATATTGGATGAGGATGTGTGACCGTCTCTTGAACATCAAAGGAGACCCAATGAGTCCATGCAATAGGTGGTTAAAAAGGAAATCATCAAGTGGCTTGACGGCGGTGTGGTATGTCCAATTAATGATAGTTCATGGACCTCTCCAGTTTAGTATGTGCCAAAGAAGGGAAGAATGACGGTAGTGACGAATGATAATAATGAGCTGATTCTGACTCGTACTATGACGGGTTGGATGGTATGCATGAACTGCCAAAAACTGAACAAGGTTACAAGAAAATACCATTTTCCCTTGCCATTATTGGATCAGATGCTTGACCGTCTGGCGGGTCGGGCATTCAATTGTTTTCTAAATGGGAAATCCGGCTATAACCATATTCACATTGCCCCAGAAGAGCAGGAGAAAACAACCTTCACATGTCTATATGGCATATTCGCATTCTCACGTATGCCATTTGGACTATGTAATGCTCCAGCGATCTTTCAGAGATGTATGATGGCAATCTTCACCGATATGGTGGAGGACATATTGGAGGTCTTCATGGATGATTTTAGTATGGTCGGGGATTCATTTGGTGAATGTTTGCTAAATCTTGATCGTATGTTGGCCCGTTCTGAAGACACAAATTTGGTCTCAATTGGGAGAAATGCCACTTTATGGTGGAAGAAGGAATTGTGTTGGATCATAAAATTTTGAAAAGGGGGATCGAGGTCGACAAAGCAAAAATCGAGGTGATCTCTAGACTTCCTCCCTATATCTCTATCAAAGGGATGAGGAGTTTTCTAGGACACGCGGGTTTCTACCGGAGATTCATCAAGGACTTTTCTAAGGTAGTGAACCCTTTGTCTAAGTTGATGGAGAAGGATGAAAAATATGTGTTTGATGACAAGTGTATGGAGGCCTTCGAGTTTCTAAAACAAAAGTTGACGACTACCCCTATCATAACCGCACCCAATTGGAGCTTACCCTTTGAGCTCATGTGTGACGCTAGTGATGTTGTGGTGGGGGTGGTCTTGGGCCAGAAAATCAACAAATTATTCCATTTGGTGTATTATGCTAGCAAGATGATGAATGAGGCACAAAGAAATTACACAGTCACCGAGAAGGAATTGCTTGCCATTGTATTTACCATGGAGAAGTTTAGCCCGTACCTTATGGGGGCCAAAGTGATTATCCATACCGATCACACCGCCCTTAGGTACTTGATGACTAAAAAGGACTCAAAAGAAAGATTGATGAGATCGGTGATTCTTCTACAAAAATTTGATTTGGAGATCGTTGATAGAAAAGGAAGTGATAACCAAGTGGAGGACCACTGTCTAGATTGGAGGAGGAAGGGAGGCATTCGGATGGCCTTGAGATAAATGATTCGTTTCCAGATGAACAACTCCTCTTAGTTTCTATGCTTGACATGTCGTGGTTTTCCGACATTACTAATTATTTTGTCACCAGCGTGCTCCCCTGTGAGATCTCTTCTAACCAATGTAAGAAGCTTAAACGGGATGCGTCGGACTTCTATTGGGATGAACCATACCTTTTCAAAATTTGCACCGATGGTGTGATTCACCGGTGTGTTCTTAAAGAAGACCAATTGAGAATTGTGGAAGATTGTCACTCTTTGCCATATGGTGGTCATCATGGCGGGGCGAGAACGGCATCTAAAGTGTTTAGTTGTGGGTTCTATTGGCCTTCATTGTTCAAGGATGCCGGTGATTATGTGAAAAGATGTGATGTGTGTCAACGTGCCGGCGGGATTTCAAACAAAGATGAAATGCCCAACACGATTCTTGAGGTTGATATTTTTTATGTTTGGGGGATCGAATTTATGGGACCATCCGTGAGTTATTGTGGCAACACTTAAATTTTGGTAGTTGTGAATTACGTCTCAAAATGGGTCGCGGCCACCGCCTTACCCAACAATGAAGGTCGTAGTGTGGTGGCTTTCTTGAAGAAGAGCATTTTCACTAGGTTTGGCACACCCCATGCCATAATTAGTGAGAGTGGCTCTCATTTTTGCAACAAGGCTATCGATTCTTTGCTCAACAAGTATGGGGTAAACCACAAAGTGACCACTCCCTATCATCCTCAAGCAAGTGGCCAAGTTGAAGATTCAAACCGGGAAATCAAGAGTATTCTATCCAAGAATGTAAATGCAAATAGGACCGATTGGTCCAAGAAATTGGATGATGCTCTTTGGGCCTACCGTACAACATTCAAGACTCTGATCGGCATGTCGCCATATCAGTTGGTTTTTGGAAAATCATGTCATCTTCTGGTGGAATTGGAGCACAAGGCAATGTGCGCTTTGAAAAAGTTGAATCTAGACTGGGATGTTGCGGCCAATCTCTGGGTTGAACAATTGAATGAGCTTTATGAGTTCCGGTTTCATGCATACTCCAGCTCATCCTTGTACAAGGATAAGATGAAGTATCTCCATGACAAGTATGACCGGGGGAAAGAATTCAAATTTGGTAATATGGTTCTTCTTCAATTCCCGGTTAAGGTTGTTTTTGTGGAAGTTTAAGTCCAAGTGGAGCAGTCCTTTTGAAGTGGTTGGTGTTACTCCTTTCGATGCCATTGATCTCAAAAACAAAAATGTTGAGGCATTCCGGGTCAATGGTCATCGAGTCAAACATTATTTGGGCAAGTTTGATGATAGCCACGTGGTGGCGCTGATTCATTTGAGGTGACTATGATGGTAACATGCGTCGTTCCACGACATTAAATCAAGCGCTTCTTGGGAGGCAACCCATGTCTTTTGTTTTTCCTTATTTTCTATGTTGAATATGATTTTTGAGCTGATAGTTTGTGAAGTGTTGCGGGGATATTGTTGAACCTAAGCAAGGAAAAATGTGAAAAATGAACAGTCTCTAACCAGTGCCCACGCGGGCGCACCCCAAAATAATGCGGTCCGCGTGGACTTGACAAGTTGTTGGTGTGAACTCAAAAGACCCTACGCGGCCGCAGGCCAAATTAGTGCGGTCCGCATAGGAAGAATCAGAAATGACCACTCTCTAATACATTTCTCACGCGGCCGCGTTCCAAATCAGTGCGTTCCGCGTGAGAATTGTTAGATAATACGCTTAACGCTAGAGGGGGGGTGAATAGCGTTATAATAAAATTTAGCGTAAACTTGCGGAATTTGAAATTTGCAGGAAATAAATAAGTGCGTTAAGTAAACAAAAAAGGAAAGAACGCACCGATGTATTCTGGTTCACCACAACAAGTGGCTAGTCCAGTCCCCGAGAGACTCTCTCGAGATTTTCCACTAACTTGTTAAGCTTACGGGTGCTCAACAAACCTTTACAACTTAAGGACACAAGCCTTAACACCTTTGCTCGGAGATACAACACTCCAAGACTTCACTGTTAAGCTTACAGGTGCCTAACCAACCTTTACAACTTAAGGATACAAGCCTTAATACCTTTGCTCGGAGATACAACACTCCAAGACTTCACTGTTAAGCTTACGGGTGCCTAACCAACCTTTACAATCTGAGGACACAAGCCTCAACAATCTTGCTCGGAGATACAACACTCCAAGACTTCGACCAAGGAAACACAAGTTCCTTACAACAAGAGAACAATTCTCTTCAAGTGTACAAAACACTAAACACTCAAACAATACACTCCTATATGAGTAGATATGAGTAAAAGAAGTAAGCTCAAGATCACAACAACTATGGACAAGACTTTGGCTCTTAAAAGCTTTATGAAATGAATATAAAATGATAAACAATAGTATGCAAGCTTATAGCAATAGAATGATCAGTTGTTGTGTGTTGTTGTGTTTAAAACACTGAAATGAAGCTGTATTTATAGTTGAAAAACTTGGCATTACCGTTGTCTAATTGTCAATTAAGAGTTGCTTATTTTACTGAGTGACAATCGATTGTCAAGAAGCCACAATCGATTGTTTGCCAATCGTTTCCAGAAATCAATCCCAGATTTTACGCTTAACAATCGATTGTCCAAGATCAACAATCGATTATTGGTAACGTTCAAAAAATTATTTCCAGATTTTACGTAAAACAATCGATTATACCAAATCAATAATCGATTATTCAGCAACGTTCAAAAAATCCTTTCCAGATTTTAATTTCAACAATCGATTGTACAAAATCAACAATCGATTATTCAGCAACGTTCAAAAAATCTTTTCCAGATTTTAATATCAACAATCGATTGTACAAAGTCTACAATCGATTACCTGACGGTATTTGAAAACTTAACGACAACGGTCAGCTTCACAATCGATTGTGCAATGTTAACAATCGATTATTTATCAGATTTTGAAAATCATTTTAGACACTGCCTCTTGCCAATCGATTGTTTTATACTCACAATCGATTGTTTAATAATTTTGAAAAAGTCTGGAAGACACTGCCTCAACACAATCGATTTTCATAAGTTCACAATCGATTATTTTGTGACTTTGAAAAATCATAAGGACACTGTCTCTTCACAATCGATTGTCATTAACTTCACAATCGATTATTCAGAGTTTTGAAAAACTTTGATGTACACTGCCTCATCACAATCGATTGTCATAAGGTTCACAATCGATTGTCATGCAGATTTGAAAAAACCTGATGCTCACTGCCTTAACACAATCGATTGTTATTTAGTTCACAATCGATTGTCATGCAGTCTTGGCTTAACATAATCGATTATCATAAGTTCATAATCGATTATCTTAGTCCAGATTTTAGAGGCATGTTTAAAAATCATTTTGACTAAAGTAAATATGCATGATTTAAAATCATTTAGCATTAAATTAAATATGCATGATTTTGTAAAAATAGTTTTACGAGAGAAGCCATGTCATGAGTCAAGTTGTCGGATCAAGATCACAATTAAGAGCGACTCATTTAAACTACAAAACTTTGTCTTGTGCTTGAATCTCGTTATCCACCAATTGTGCGCTTGTACTTGAACTTCGTCATATATCAATTTGCGCTTGTTTGTCATTCATCAAAACCTACACATAAGAACACACGTTTTAATATAAAGCCTTGAGAACGTGTTTCCAACAATTTCCCCCTTTTTGATAATGGCAAACTTTAAGCGGGATATGCAACTTAAACAATTTATAATGACGATTAAAGACAAGTAAAGATATGCAATAAGTATGCGATTAGTTCCCCCTCAATATATGAATTCCCCCTCAATTTAAGCTTATAAATATTGAGAGTGCATACCCGTTATCTTCCCCCTTTTGCCATTAGCAAAAATAATATAAGAAGATGCCAAAAATGTAAATAAAACTTGTTTATTTATTGGAAAGAGAAAAAAAATAATTACGTAAGGAGGGGACAGTAAAACATATCACAATAGAACCAAAAAAAACAAGGAAATCATTCATCATCATTTCCCGCCTCATCATCCGGCACTGCTTCGAAGGAAACAAGACCCGCATATGGATAATGAACATGGTCAAAATATCCATGGATCTCATGAGTCAATTGACCAACAGAAGTGGTCAAGGAAGCAATTTGGTCGGAAATGGATTGCAGAGTGGGCTCTTGAGGCGGACGGGTTCGACGGGTTAGAGGAGGAGCAGAGGCTGCATGATCACCGTCATGATGAAAGGAGGATTTTGAAATTTCCCACTTCTTGGTACTCTTTTTGAGAGGACCGTTGGAAGTGATGAATCCGGAGGCTTCAAGAAAATTCATGATGAGGGGAGCATAAGAAAGAGGCCTATCATCTCCGATAGCGTCACGCATGTGAATCTTGACGAACCGACACCAAATTATGTTAGCTCCGGTTATTATGGCATGCATGAGCTTGGTGTCCTCTTGGGAAATGGTGGTATGGTTATGCTTACGAGGCTTGAGGACTCGGGTGATGAAATAGAAAATCAACCGATAATTGGGATCCATTCTCGTAATTGTAGGACGACGGGAAGAAAGATTTGGATCATAAGAAGTAAGTCCGGTTTGATGTAGGAGGACTGTTTCATCAAAAAGGGCTCCGGCCTCGCCGATGTACCGAAAAATGTCTTCGCCACTATGAGGAAGACGGGCAATGGTATGAAGGTTTTCATCGGAAAGAAGAATTTGAACACCATTTATATTCGTCACAAGCTCACCATCATCATCCTCATGAAAGTTGGAGTAGAATGCTTGAATCAATGTAGCATTGATATAAGGATGGGTAAGAAGTAAGAAGTCAAGAAGTTGACAATTTTTGAGCATATTTGTAGCAGGGCCATAAGATTCAAGATACTTGATGGTTGAAAAGCGGGGAGGAAGAATGTCGCGCTTTTCAAATTTTGTTAAAAATCGAATAAGCTCGATGTCAGAATTAAAATATAGAACGGAACAATCTTGATAAGGATAGTTTGTAGCAGCAGAGGAGGATGCACCATCCCTAGCAGAACGGGAACGTTTGGAATGACGGCCGACATTTTCACTGAGTATTGCTGGAATTTGCAAGAGACTTGAAAGAATTTTGATAGTTTAAGAGCTAAAGTTGATGCTTGAGTGAATAAAAATGAACATATATGGAGCCTATTTATAGAGGGGAAAAAGGCATTTCATTAATGGAAGAATTCTGCTGAAAATTGAAAGCTAAAACGGTCAGAAACGGTAAAGAATAAATTGCACTGACCGTTTGACAATCGATTGTTGTAATGAGATAATCGATTGTCATTAAGATTTGACTGAATCTCGGAACTGACACAAATCGATTGCAGAACCAAACGGTAAAAAAAATTTTGAATTGCTGACATGAAATAATCGATTGTCAAAATATGGTAATCGATTGTTATGTTACAGTGAGCACAGAAATTTTCTGATTTTGAGAGTAATCGATTATATTTTGAAACAATCGATTGTTTTGGAAAAGCATTGCTGAATGGCTGAGACGGAAATCGATTTTGCAGTTAAAGAATCAATTATTTAACAAAACTGCACAATAAACATAAACCATAAACAATCGATTAGTGATACTGCTAATCGATTTTCTGCACAGTAAGATAATCGATTATTTGCTTGGAACAATCGATTGTTCTGTGCCAAAACTTAATAATTCCCCCTACCTTAAGGGTGATACCTGCAAAATAGAATTAAACGTCTCCGACGCTCAAGTCAGTAATTAAAATATAAATGCAACCTAATATGTATGCATTTAGATCAATATTTACCTGCATTCAATACTTCATTTGGACATGATTTATATTTAGCACAACATTAAACGCTAAATATTTTATCAAGTCTACTAGCAATGAGGTAAAGTGAGGAACGATCATACCTGTGTAGTTCTTTGTGTTGCTCGTCTTACCTTTCACATTTTTGTCAAGATGGTCATCTAAATTCATTGAAGTGACCATTGGTTTGGTGTTGCTCTTTTCGAATTGATTTGGCAACTCCTTCCGACATTTAGATGGACAAATGAAAGTTCCCTCTTTCACTTGCTTAATTTGCAGCTCCAAGAAGAAATTATGCATGTCTATCAATGATATCTCAAATGCGATTTACAGATTCCTTGCATAACACTTATTAGTTGCTCCAAAGTAATACAAATATTTTCTAAGATATCATTTTCCACAAGATTTGGAATGCAAGATATTAGTGGCATGAGAGTTTAAAGAAAATAACATTGCCAATATAGAGAGTTGTTTTGAAATTCTGTCATCAAAAAGATAGTAAACTTCATGCAATCTATTTCCCCTTAATCAGAAATTTATCAAGACATAACAACAAGACATAGATATACCAATTGTTATCAAACAATGATAAACCCATTTGTTGGATGACATAACAAGTGTACCAAAGGTTATTTTATTAACAGTGATACAAATTGTTATTTTTAGTAAAGCATATTACAAACGAGTGTTGACTGTTAACAGATCAACCATACATCGAATTTTGAAGAACATACCAACCATTATCCAGACCAAAGGATGTGTTCATCAAGAGACGATTTTTAACAGAAGGATTTTTGTCAATTGTTAGAAACATGAGACATCTCAATTATTTTTCAAAGCTGAGGATAGCATTCATCAAAAACGTGAGTGAAAACTTTTTGAAGAATATGCTAATAGATAATACACACCACACAGTATACTAACGGTTATTTAAACCACAGATAGCAATTATCAAATCATGAATTAAATGATTTTATCAAGCTAACTGTTAATACATATCAACAGTTTTGATCTTTTAAAAACAGATAACTAACAAGTAAACTAATTGACACCAATTGTCATTTAGCAACACGTTTTCAACATATGAATCAGCAAAGCTAATTGATATTGATTGTTGACAAGGATATCTCAATTGTTAACGCACATCAACTATTACGACTTAGCTTATCAAAGATTCAACAATAAGGGAACCAAATTAACAACAAATAAGTTAGTATTGGTTGCTAGCACATATCAACAATTTGGTTTTTGTCAAAGAGGATAACTAACCGAAATTTGCTCTTGATGCAATGAGGTGTCGTGCTCGGTGCATCTACTACAATACTGTAGCCTTTCAAGCACACCTGCAAAACAGGTTAATGATCTTTTGGTACCCATGCCATTTTGGGTCCTTGGGGATTAGGCATATCATAATGATGCGATTGAGTGATATGTCTATGTCGTGTAAAACATGCAGGAGCAATATGACCAATACGTCTACAATAATGACAAGTCACGTTGGGGTTATGCATCCTTCTAGGTTCATAGTAACTTGACGGATGAAAATGGTTTACTCTATTTTCAGCATTATGACTATTGCGCGCTTTATGAACATCATTTCTCCTACTATGAGCAACATTTCTAGAATAGTTATTTCTACGTTGGAAATCATTTCTAGGTGCTCTAAAGGGTTCAAAAATCCTTCTAGTATTTGGCCTATAATATGCATCATTTCTAGGGTAGTTATTTCTAGGTGGTAAGTCATTGCTAGGTCTTCTAAAATGTTCAACATTTAGTCTAGCATGCATATTGGTTCTAGGATTGCTATTTCTAGGATAAGCATTTTTATTATTAGTCCTAGGTTGAGCCTTAGGTTGTTGGGGTTTAGCTTCAACCTTTTCTTTAGGCTCATTCGTAAACCCTATGCCATGCTTGGTTGACTTCAAATTATCAAGAACATCATTCAAATTTTTGTGCGAAGAATTAAACTTATCCAATGTGCCTTTAAGCCTTTCTACTTCATTTTTGAGATGCAAGCAAGAAGTACACTTTCTAATAGAGCTTTCGGGCTTATCGGCGCTTCTTTTTCCGAAAAACTTGTTTCCCTCTTTCAACTTCTCATTTTCTAAAACCAGTTTTTCAAAATCTTTTTCTTTTAGAGAGAGTTATTTTTGAAAATCTTTTTCTTGCACCGACAGAGTTTTCTGCAAATCTTTAATAGTCTTGGAAGCATCAACAAACTCACTATGTAATTTATTATAAGCATTTTGCATTTCTTCAAGCGAGTGAGAGTTGGACGTACTTACCTCTTCTTCTTCGTTTGCCATGAGACATTGGCCAGTTGATTCATCATATGAGCTGTCCGCTTTTCGAGGCATGCTTTCATACATTTCCTCCAGCTTATCCCACATCTCTTTGGCGGTTTTGTAGTGGGAAATTTTCTGATAGTCTTCCTAATTCAAGGCGCTATACAAAATATTTATTGCATTAGTGTTGTATTCACTTACCTTGGCTTTCCGAACTTTTGTTTTCATTTGATCACCATGCTTGATGATTTGCCATAGATAAAAGTTGTTGGCTGTGATGAAAATTCTCATCCGATCATTCCAATATAAGTAATTATTTCCATCAAATATTGGGGGAAACATGTTAAAATCACCTTCACCTATTCCTGCAAAAGAGTCACGAGTAGAAGCCATGGATGGTTCTCTCAAACTGTTAAGTCTTCAGAGAGTTGGGCTTTGATACCAATTGTTAGATAATACGCTTAACCCTAGGGGGGGGGGGGTGAATAGCGTTATAATAAAATTTAGCATAAACTTGCGGAATTTGAAATTTGCAGGAAATAAATAAGTGCGTTAAGTAAACAAAAAAGGAAAGAACGCACCGATGTATTCTGGTTCACAACAACAAGTGGCTAGTCCAGTCCCCGAGAGACTCTCTCGAGATTTTCCACAAACTTGTTAAGCTTACGGGTGCTCAACAAACCTTCACAACTTAAGGACACAAGCCTTAACACCTTTGCTCGGAGATACAACACTCCAAGACTTCACTGTTAAGCTTACGGGTGCCTAACCAACCTTTACAACTTAAGGACACAAGCCTTAATACCTTTGCTCGGAGATACAACACTCCAAGACTTCACTGTTAAGCTTACGGGTGCCTAACCAACCTTTACAATCTGAGGACACAAGCCTCAACAATCTTGCTCGGAGATACAACACTCCAAGACTTCGACCAAGGAAACACAAGTTCCTTACAACAAGAGAATCACAATTCTCTTCAAGTGTACAAAACACTAAACACTCAAACAATACACTCCTTTATGAGTAGATATGAGTAAAAGAAGTAAGCTCAAGATCACAACAACTATGGACAAGACTTTGGCTCTCAAAACCTTTATGAAATGAATATAAAATGATAAACAATAGTATGCAAGCTTATAGCAATAGAATGATCAGTTGTTGTGTGTTGTTGTGTTTAAAACACTGAAATGAAGCTGTATTTATAGTTGAAAAACTTGGCATTACCGTTGTCTAATTGTCAATTAAGAGTTGCTTATTTTACTGAGTGACAATCGATTGTCAAGAAGCCACAATCGATTGTTTGCCAATCGTTCCAGAAATCAATCCCAGATTTTACGCTTAACAATCGATTGTCCAAGATCAACAATCGATTATTGGTAACGTTCAAAAAATCATTTCCAAATTTTACGTAAAACAATCGATTATACCAAATCAATAATCGATTATTCAGCAACGTTCAAAAAATCCTTTCCAGATTTTAATTTCAACAATCGATTGTACAAAATCAACAATCGATTATTCAGCAACATTCAAAAAATCTTTTCCAGATTTTAATATCAACAATCGATTGTACAAAATCGACAATCGATTACCTGACGGTATTTGAAAACTTTACGACAACGGCCAGCTTCACAATCGATTGTGCAATGTTAACAATCGATTATTTATCAGATTTTGAAAATCATTCTAGACACTGCCTCTTGCCAATCGATTGTTTTATACTCACAATCGATTATTTAATAATTTTGAAAAAGTCTGGAAGACACTGCCTCAACACAATCGATTGTCATAAGTTCACAATCGATTATTTTGTGACTTTGAAAAATCGGAAGGACACTGTCTCTTCACAATCGATTGTCATTAACTTCACAATCGATTATTCAGAGTTTTGAAAAACTTTGATGTACACTGCCTCATCACAATCGATTGTCATAAGGTTCACAATCGATTGTCATGTAGATTTGAAAAAACCTGATGCTCACTGCCTTAACACAATCGATTGTCATTTAGTTCACAATCGATTGTCATGCAGTCTTGGCTTAACATAATCGATTATCATAAGTTCATAATCGATTATCTTAGTCCAGATTTTAGAGGCATGTTTAAAAATCATTTTGACTAAAGTAAGTATGCATGATTTAAAATCATTTAGCATTAAATTAAATATGCATGATTTTGTAAAAATAGTTTTACGAGAGAAGCCATGTCATGAGTCAAGTTGTCGGATCAAGATCACAATTAAGAGCGACTCATTTAAACTATAAAACTTTATCTTGTGCTTGAATCTCGTTATCCACCACTTGTGCGCTTGTACTTGAACTTCGTCATATACCAATTTGCGCTTGTTTGTCATTCATCAAAACCTACACATAAGAACACACGTTTTAGTATAAAGCCTTGAGAACGTGTTTCCAACAAGAATGGCCGAGTTCATCATGTCTCTGAAGTTTCCCATACGGCCGCATGTCAAAACAGTGCAGTCCGCGTGGGCTGAAACCTTGCGCAGTCCACATGCCATTTTTGTGCGACCGTGTTGGTAGGTGAGAACTAGGCCCCACGGTTTTCTATTAATAGACACCTGAGGCCTCCTTTTACTCTTTTCGCAAAATTTCACTTAAAAGCTCTCAACTACTGTTCATTCATCAAAGTGTGCATTTATCATCAATTTCATCAATTAACTGGTAGCACTTCATCATCTAATTCAATTTTTAATTTAATTTTTTGTTATTTTCATTAAATCTCATTAGAGTAACTTCTTATTTTCTTTCTTTTTCTTCTTAGTCAACTGACTAAATGAGAATTAGGGTAAGTATGTTGAACAATGGGCTTATAAACAACCGCTAATAACTAAGTAGGGACACTTAGGCTCGTTAATATTGAAATTTTGAACTAAACATGGACTTGTAGCCTACCAGTTAGCTTGCCCTACGCGGCCGCACAACTTTTTTGTGCGGTCCACATTAGGTTTTACAGGAAAAGTGAGAACCTTCTCAACACGGACCGCGTCCACTTTTGTGCGGTCCCCGTGATCCTAGTGCGGCCGCAGTCCAAATCAGTTCGGACCGCGGACCGCATCAACTTTTGTGCCATTTCCACACGGTCCGCATCACTGTAGCTGTGCGGCCACATGACATTTCCATGGGGTCCGCGTATCATGATCTATGCGGCCGTGTGCCATTTCCATGCGGTCCGCATCCTCAAGCCCATAAGCCAGAACTGAAGTCCACAATCCCTATGCGGCCGCATGACATTTTTGTACGGTCCGCAACAGACCCTCAGGGTTATTTTTGTCAAATTTTTCTGTGTAGTATAAATAGAACATTTTACTTTTTTAGGTCAAGTTGTATCATATTCTGTAGCAGCTCAGCTCGTGACTCTCGTGTTTAGCCTATTTTAGGCAATTTTCTTGTTTAATTAAAGTGGATTCAAGTAGATTAATTTTATGATTAATGATTATGTCAATCTCTTCTATTATTTCTTCTTTTTCTGCTTGTTCCATGTTAAGCTAAAACCATTAGCTAGGGTTGTGGCTCAACCCTAGTGTGGATAATTAATAGATGTTCATAATTAATACTTGGATGATATTGAATGTTTGGTATTTGGGTTGTTTGTATGATTTTTTTTAGATTTGGTGGTTGCAAACACTAAGTCAAGCTTGGTGGATCTTGACTCTTCTTGAGAAAGAGAGTCTATGACCTCACATTCAACCCAACAAGGATTTGAGATGGACCCATGAGAATGGTAGTCTCGAGTAACGAGTTAAACCTCGAGAGAGTAATCACCCTAATTGAACCTTAAGTTGCTTGGGCAAATTAGCCTACCCAATTGGTCTCGAGAGAGTCAATTGGGAAAAATCACTCTCTCTACCGAGAGGTGTGAGAGTGAGTGCTAAAGTGCAACGGTTATCCATATTCCCCTTAATTATCATCCTTGTGTTCGAATTTAATACCCGTTAGTTAGGCACCTAGGTGAGTGTCATGACCCTAGAGCCTTCTCTTATTGCGTAATTCTAGCATTACATCTTAGCATAACTTTAGCATACAATAGTAGTGATAACTTTAGTTGAAAAAAAATAGAAAAACCCAAAAATGATAAGAAGACCAATTAGAAGTCAAAATGCATCTCTAGGCTAGCAAATATTTCAACTCCAAATTGAAGCTCTTTGTGGAATTATCGACCCCGATACACTATTGGGTTATTAGTAGTCGCACCCACTCATTCTTAGGTTTGAGTCCGCGCCGATCAGTAGGCGTACCGCCCTCTCCCATTTCATCAATCTTATGGTAGGCATACCACCAGCTCCCATTTTATCAATAACTTATGATAGGCGTACCACCCGCTCCCATTTTGATCCAATACAATATCACAAAGAAAATCCCGGCAAGCGAACAAAACAATATAATGATTTCCCGGCAAGGGAACAAGAATATCAAATCAAATGTCCCGGCAAGAGAGATTCAGCTATAACCAATCTTATTCAACCTCTACTTATCACAATTTATACTAAAAATCAGTCATAACTAAAGTTCACGGAATAAACTAAATCCTTACAGTATCGAGAATCAGTAATCAAGGCTATCATAGGAGCATTTGAGAATGCAAGAATTAGCAATTTAGGATCCATGGTCATGCTTGACACCAATGTATAGATACTCGTCACCATGCCTATTTGTTGTACTCAACACAAAATAAGTAACAAATATGCCTCAACTCCTAATCCCTCAAACTAAGGTTAGACCGAACACTTACCTAAAACTTCCACTGCCAAATCAATCCACAATCACCGCTTTCACTCTCGAATTCGGCTCAAAATCAATCAAATCTATACAATAATGGCTTCCAAGCATCAATAAATGCTAAACAAACCGAATCCAATGACAAATTATAGCTTTCCAAAAATTCTTCCAAAAATCCCGAAAATTAACCTCGGGCTTGCTCGGACAGAACACGAGGTTCGGACCAAACTCATATCACCCATTCACCCACGAGCCCTAATATATAATTTGTTTTCAAATTCTACGCCAAAACAAGGTCTAAATCAAGAAAATATCAAAAAGCCCAACTCTACCCATTTCTCTAATTTATACCCTTAATTACATGTTTTAGGCTTAGAATTTCAATAGATGATGCTGGAAAAGAAGAAAATAAGTTAAACAATGCTTAACCAAGAAAATTTGGTGAAGAAATGCTTCAAGAGTCGCCTAGAAGCTTTGGAGATGAAAAGGTTTATGAAAAATTTGATAACATCCGTAATAGTTCTATTTTGGGTTTTAAAAATAACTGGGAAAATTAACCATACGTGTCCGCGATGGGACCTTCGCATTCGTGATAGGTCGGGCTGATTGGCCTTCGCGTTCATCTAAAGTGTCCCGATTTCGCAGAGAGTAGTTCTCCAGGAGCCTCGCGTTCGCGTGATAATAGATGCATTCATAGGACAAATGGTGACCCCTTCCTCTGTACCTTAAGCGTTTGCTAGTAGAGGGCTGCATTCGCGAAGGGCTTCCCCCCCTCCGCTTCGTGTTCGTGTCCCATATAGCGTGTTTGCGATGATGAAACTGAGCTTCTAGGAAAATTTCCTTACGTGTTCGCGAGAGTGAGTACGCGAACGCGAAGAACAAAATCCTTGGGCACTACAGTAGAAAATCTGCAACAATCCGAAGGCCAAACACCATTCTGAAACACTCCCGACCCTCGGGGCTCCTAACCAATCACACGTAATAACTAAAAAATATAATACAGACTTATCAATGCAGTCAAATATCCAAAATAACGTCAAAAACATTGAATCAAACCTCAAAATCAATAGTTTTTCCTCAAACTTCATAAAGTTTCAAACTTAGAATATTAAGTGTGAAACACGTCAAACGACGTCCGATGTCAACCAATTTTTACAAATACATCTTCAACCATATATAAGACCAGTACTGGGCACCGGAACCAAAATACGGGCCCGATACCAAAATATTCTAGTCAATTTTCATTATCAATTTCAGAAAAACAATTTCATTTAAAAATTGATTTCTCGGGCTCAGGACCTCGGACTTCGATTTCGGGCAAACGCCTGAGTCCCATATTTTCCTTCGGACCCTCCGGCACCGTCAAATTACGGGCCGGGGTCCGTTTGCCCAAAATATTGACCTATGTTAAACATATTCATTTTAATATCAAAACTTATTATTGTTTCACAGAATTTCATATATTGGCTTTGCAGCTACCCATTCAGACTGTTAACACAAACTGAGGCAACCCTAAATTAGGATTTTAAGGCCTCTGAGACACATAATTCAATTAGAAATTGGTAATGACCTCTTTGGGTCGTCACATTCTCCACCTCTAAAACAATCGTTCGTCCTCGAACAGATAGAAGAAGGAAGTACCTGAGTCGGAGAAAAGATGGGGATAACAACTCCGCATATCGGACTCGGACTCCCAGGTCGATTCCTCAAGAGGTTGACCTCTCCACTGAACACGCAAAGAAGGAAAACTCTTCGACCTCAACTGACAAACCTGCCGGTCTAGAATAGCTATTGGCTCCTCCTCATAAGATAAGCCCTTGTCCAACTGGACAATGCTGAAATCTAACACATGGGATGGATCACCGTGATATTTTTATAGCATGAACACAAGAAAAACTAGATGTACGGCTGATAAGCTACGCGGCAATGCAAGTCCATAATCCACCTCTCCCACTCGATCAAGAATCACGAACGGGCTAATGAACCTAGGGCTAAACTTTCCCTTTTTCCCAAATCTCATCACACCCCTCATAGGTGACACTCGGAGCAATACCCGCTAACCAACCATGAAAGCCACATCTCGAACCTTACGATCTGCATAGCTCTTCTTCCTGGACTGAGCTGCACGAATCCTATCCTGAATGATCCTGACCTTGTCCAAGGTCTCCTGAACCAAAACCGTGCCCAACAACCGAGCCTCTCCGGCATCAAACAATCCAACAGAAGATCGATACCGCCTACTATATAAAGCCTCATAAGGAGCCATCTGGATACTCGACCGGTAGCTGTTGTTGTAGGCAAACTATACTAAAGGAAAGAACTGATCCCATGAACCTCCAAAGTCAACAAAACAAGCTCAGAGCACATCTTCCTATATCTGAATAGTCTGCTCGGACTGCCCGTCCGTCTGAGGATGAAATGTTGTACTCAACTCAACCTGGGTGCCTAGCTCTTGCTAAACTGCTCTCCATAAATGCGAGACAAACTGTGTACCTCGGCCCAAAATGATGGATACCGTCACACCATGAAGGCAAATAATCTCCCGGATATAGATCTCAGCTAACCTCTCAGATGAATGGGAGACTGCCACATGAATGAAATGGACTGACTTGGTCAGCCTATCAACAATGACCAAACTACGTCGAACTTCTTCTGGGTTAGTGGAAGTCTCGTAACGAAGTCCATAGTGGTTCGATCCAACTTCCACTCGGGAATCTAAATCCTTTAAAACAATCCACTAGGCCTCTGATGCTAATACTTAACCTGTAGACACTTCAAACACCGCGCCATATATGCCACAATATCCTTCTTCATTCTACGCCACCAATATTGCTGCTGCAAATCATGATACATCTTCGCGACACCCAGATAAATAGAGTACCATAAACTAAGGGCCTCTTATAGAATCAACACTCGAAGACCATCCACATTGGGAAAACAAAATCACACTCACCCCTGCAATCTCAAGACTTTATCAGCATCTACGGTAACGTGCTTGGCACCTCCTCGCTGCACCATGTCTCAAAGGATGCACAAACAGGATCATCAAATTGCCTATCACGGATACGCTCCAATAATGAAGAACAGGCGACTGTGCAAGCTTACACATGACTAGGCTCACAAATACCCAACCTTACAAATCGATTGGCCAAGGCCTGAACATCCAAAGCAAGCAGCCTTTGACTGATGCAAGCAAGGCTGCCTATACTGGATGACTTCCTACTCAAAGCATCGCCCACTACATTGGCCTTCCCCGGGGGATATAAGATAATAATATCATAATCTTTCAACAACTCCAACCACCTCCTATGCCTCACATTCAACTCCTTTTTCTTGAACAAATACTGAAGACTCTTGTGATTAGTGAACACCTCACATGCCACACCATACAGATAACGCCTCCAAATCTTCAATGCGAGAACAATGGATGCCAACTCTACATCATGCATTGGATAGTTCTTCTTCGTGAATCTTCAACTTCCTTGAAGCATAGGCAATGGCCTTTTCATCCTACATCAACACTACACCAAGCCCAATACGGGGAGCATCACAATAGACTGTATAAGTCCCTGAACTTGTGGGAAAAACTAATACCGCTGTTGTAGTCAGAGCTGTATTGAGCCTCTGAAAGCTCGCCTTACACTCGTCTAACGATCTTAATTGGGTACCTTTGTGGGTCTATCTATTTATCGGGGTTGCGATAGATAAGAACCCCTCCATGAACCGCCGAGAGTGGCCTGCCAATCCCAAGAAACTCCGAATCTCTATAGCTGATGTTGGTCTAGGCCAGTTCTTGACTGCCTCAATCTTATTTGGGTCAACTTGAATGCCCTCCATCGATACAACATGACCCAGGAATGTAACTGAACTCAACCAAAACTCACACTTCAGAAATTTTGCATATAGTTGACTATCCATCAGAGTCTGAAGAACCACTCTGAGATGTTGGTCGTGCTCCTCCTGAATGTGGGAGTATATCAGAATATCATCAATGAAGACTATCCCGAACGAGTCCAAATAAGGCCTGGACACTCAGTTCATCAAATCCACAAAAAATTTTGGGGCATTTATATGCTCGAACTGAGTGGAAAGCTGTCTTAAGGACATCAGATGCCTTAATCCTCAACTGATGGTGGCCAGATCTCAAGTCTATCTTTGAAAATGCCATGGCACCCTGAAGCTTATCTAAAAAATCATCAATCCTCGATAGTGGATGCTTATTCTTGATTATAACCTTGTTCAATTGCCGGTAATCAATGTGCATTCTCATTGAGCCATCCTTTTTCATTACAAACAACACCAGCGCACCCCAAGGCGAAACGTTGTGCCAAATGAAACCCTTCTCAAGAAAAGCTTACAACTGCTCCCTCAACTCTTTCAAGCCTGGCGGGGCCATGCAATATGGTGGGATAGAAATGGGTTGCGTGCCCCGAGCCAGATTGATGCAGAAATCAATATCCTTGTCGAGTGGCATCCCCGGCAGGTCAGAAGGGAAGACCTCGGAAAATTCACGAACCACAGGTACCGAATCAATAGAAGAGACCTCCGCATTAAAATCGCGAACATAAGCCAAATAAGCAAACACCCCTTCTTGACCATACGCCGAACCTTCACATACGAAATAACACTGCGTGTAGAATGACCTGGGTCCCTCTCCACTATAAGCGGGAGAATTACGGTAAAGCTAAGGTCGTAGTCTTGGCATTGAAATCCAATGTAGAATGATACGGTGATAACCAATCAATCCCCAAAATAACATCAAAGTCGAACAATATCTAAAAGCAACAAATCAACATGGATCTCAAGACCCTCAATCACCACAACACAAGAATGATGGAATCAGTCAACCACGATAGAATCACTCACCAGTGTAGACACATAAACAGGAATAATCGATGAGTCACTAGGCATGACGAGGTACGGTGCAATAAGATGACACATACGAACAAGTAGACCCTAGATCAAATAGCACTGAAGCATGTCTATCATAAACCAAAATAGTACCTGTAATAAATGCATCTGAAGACTTAGCCTCGGGCCTGGATGGAAGCGTATAACATTGGGCTGGGCCCCACCACCCTAAGCTACCTCTCTGGGATGGCCGGTTGCTGGTTGGCCTCCACCTCTGGCGGCCTGAGCTCCACTTCTAGGACTTCTACCTCCACCTCTAACACCTCTGGCCTTGCCTCTAGCAGGCTGTGGAACATCTGGTGCCTGCACCATTGGACGATAACTCTACCGCAGAGAACTGCTCAAAGCTCAGGGGCAATAACTAGAAATGTGCCTCGTGTCGCCAACAATAAAACAAGCCCTCGGTGGACGGCCTGGAAACTCTGAAGCGCTGGGGCACTGATAGGTTCTGGTGGTGCACTGTAAGGCTGCTGATCGGAATAATGTGTCTGAGAACCACGACCACCTAAAGTACCATGGGAAACCTGGAGACCTGACTAAAAGACCCTAGGAGGATGGCCTCTACCATATGAATCGTTATCTCTAGATGCGTTACCACTGAATCTGCTTGAATGACAAGGCCTCTTATCCGACCCGTGACCACCTCCCCGTGGAAGAACCATCTCAACTTTGCAGGCCACATTAGCCGCCTCCTGAAATATGATCTCACTCACGGCCTCCTTGGCCATCTGAAGACGAATCAACTGAATCTTACCATCAATAAACCTCATCACCCTATCTCTCAGTGGGAAGTATGACAAGAGCATGGCAAGCTAGATCGATGAACCTGGTCTCATACTGAGTGACCATCATGGAACCCTACTGAACGCGCTCAAACTTCCTTCGAAAGGCCTCTCTCGGCATCATAGGGAGACATTTCTCCAGAAACAACACTGAAAACAGCTCCCATGTCAAAGATGGTGATCCGGCTGGCCTGGCTAAGCAATAATCCCTCATCTAAGTCTAGGCGGATCCACATAGGAGAAATGCAGCAAAATCAACTCCGTTGGCCTCAAGAATTCTTATGTTCCTGAGAACCTCGTGGTAGCTATAAAGGAAAAATCGAGGATCCTTGGTGGAAGCACCGCTGAATGTAGTAGTGAAGAGCTTGGTGAACCTATCCAACCTCCACAAAGCATGTGCAGATAAGCCCGCTCCATCGTTAGTCTGAATAACTAGACCCGGCTAAACTACCATAGCTAGCTGAATCACTGGAACCTGAACCTGGGGAGCTACCTGCTTCGGCGTACTGTTGCAGGAGTCTGAGCCCCTACTACAGCCTAAGAAGTGGCTGGTGCTACCTGAAGCAAACCCGCTCGGGTGACACTTTCCATGAGGCCTACCAATCTGACCAGAGAGTCCTGAAGAATTGGGGTGGCAATGAACCCCTCTGGAACCTCAGCTGGTCCCACCAAAGCTAGTGGGGCTGGAACCTCCTCAAAATCAATCTGAGGCTCCGCCACTGGTGCTGCTGCTCAGGGTAGAGCTCTGCCCATAACTCAGCCTCTAGCGCAGCCTCCGCCTCGCCCTCTAGACATAGTGGGAGCTGCTACTCGGGGCTCAGGATGCTGAACGGTAGATGAGAAAGTGCATGTCCTCACCATCTACGAAAGAACATAGTAGAAATTTAATTAGCATTTGAGGAACAAATCCGCACGACAAGAAAAGAAAAATGTGACATTTTCCGAACTCTGTAGCCTCTGGGGATAAATACAGACATCTCCATACCAATCCCTATGACTCTACTAAGCTTGTCCATGAGTTGTGAGACCAATGTAACCTAGAGGTGTGATACCAACTTGTCACGACCCGGAATTTCTATCCGCGAGAGTCGTGATGGTGCCTACTCGTGGAAGCTAGTCAAGCCGAGAAAATTTGAAATTCAATAATATCTATCATTTTATACATGTTTATATATTTAAATTGCTGATTGATGAGCAATTAAATAACAGCGGAAAATAAACTTTTGGTGGAAGTCATAGATAATAGCAAAAATCCAAAATACATAATATCCAATACATGTCTCTACCCATTACCTAGTGGCACAGCGTGCACGGACCATCTAAGAATGCTAAATATAAGAGTCTGAAACAATATAATAAAACTCTATCTTGGTACAAGGGAAACATGGCAGAAAAGAGATAGAAGAGATGTCGGGCCTGCGGATGCCTGCAGGACTACCTCAAGATCTCGTAGACTGAAGGATGGCTCCATGGCTACTGCTGCGCACCGTAAACTACTCCGACACCTGGATCTGTGGAAAAGAGCACAAAGTGTAGCATCAGTACAACTGATCCCATGTGCTGGTAAGTGTCTGGCCTAACCCCGGTGAGGTAGTGACGAGGCTAGGACCAGACTCTAGATAAACCTATGCAGATATATATAAATATACAAATACAACGGAAAAACAACAGAAATGAACAGTTAAAGATGGGGAAGGGAACATGCTTCAGGGGTAACAGATAGAAATAAAATATTAGGGGTAATAGAGTAAACATCTATAGTTTAGCTTCTAACACAGAATAAAGAAATAAGACAACTTTCATATTGAGCTTATCTTGTTGCAGGCGTGCAACCTGATCCCAGTTCTCATATCTCTTGGTAGGCGTACTACCCACTTCTATTTCATAATATCATGTGGTAGGCGTACCACCCGCTCCCATATACTAAATCTTGTGGTAGGCATACCACCAGCTCCCATTTGATAATATCTTGTGGTAGATGTACCACTCACTCAAATTTCATCAATAACTTATAATAGGCATGCCACCCGCTCCCATTTCGATCCAGCACAATATCACAAAGAAAATCCAAGCAAGGGAACAAAACAATATAATGAATTCCAAGCAAGGGAATAAGAATATCAAATGAAATGTCCCGGCAAGGGATATTCAGCTATAACCAATCTTATTCAACCACTACTAATCACAATTCACACTTAAACTCAATCATAGCTAAAGTTCACGAAATAAACTAAATCTTTACTCAGTATCGAGAATCAGTAATCAAGGCTACCATATGAGTATTTGAGAATAAAACAATTAGCAATTTAGGACTGATGAGTGGTGATTTTACCACTCATTCTTGCTTTTTTTCCTTAGCTTTATGTCGTTTTAATTATACAATGAGGTGGTTTATGGTTGTTATTATTAGACGTAAAGGTAAATGATGCTACGAGGTGGTTTGAATTGAAGTGAAATGGAATTGAGCAGAAAGAAGGTGGAACCATGGAAAACCTATAGTGATTTCCGCTTCTGCGGATAATTGGTCACAACAGCGACTTCCGCTTTTGCGGAATGATGACCGCTTTTGCGCATAAAGAGGAACAGGCAAGAACCGCTTTTGCGGTAGAAATTCGGCTTCTGGGGTACCGCAGAAGTGCTTTGAAGTCCGCTCATGCGATTGCTAGCAAATAGTGAAGCTTCTGCTTCTGCGTTTGGAATTCGGCCTTTGTGGAACCACATCTATTGTTCTGCATATGCGGAGATCGTGCATCAGGCCTGGGGTAGAATAGGCATTTCACATTTTCTCACCCCAAATCATTTTTATACTCTTCCAAGCAGATCTTTCGGACATCTTTGGATTATTTTCAGTCCTTAGAGACTAGAGAGAATAAGTTTTGAAGCTAGGATTTGCACAAACACACTTGGGTCTTGAAGATTAAAGCTTGTGGTTAAGATTTTCTTACCCATTTATGTTTATTTCTTCATTTCCTTGCTTTGAATTGAATATTTAAGAGTGTAGTATGTATTTCCAACACTTGAATCCTGTTTATGGGAATATTTATATTAAAGTGTGAATTAAATACCTTGTTGTGCTTATGTATTGAATGATTTTTATATATTTATGAAGTGAGTTATTGTTACTTTAATTATTCTTGTTCTTTAATGTTTTTTTTTTCAGTTAAAGCTTGGTATTCATATATAGCAAAAAAAGATGTACAAGTGTTCCTACTAATAGCCGATTGGACAGTCAGCTATTGATGCTATTTACATTTCAATTTCTACGTAACTACCAAAAGAAGCTCAAACTCATATGTATTTGAGTTCTAAAATTAACGACACAAAAATATTTATGGAAAGTAGTTGAGTTGTCGTAGGCCAATCTGCCAGCTTCTTCAATGTCTCCCACGAATGTGAAGGAGTAATGCGATCTCTCTAGTGGTCCTATCTTCATTATAAACCGAGTTCTTAAATCGTAGTTGGTTCCTAGCCTGCCATATTAAAGCTACAACATGTACAAAGGCCGAAGCAGTGATGGCATTCCTCCATGCACTACTACGAGCTTTACTGCATATCCATTGCATTTCACTGTCCCAGTCAAGGATTTGTCTCGAATAGCCCAACCAGCAACTAATTTTGGACCAGAGACTCTGAGTAGCAGAACATTCAAAATAGAGATGCTGGAAAGTTTCCACCTGTTGTTTGCAAAACACACACAGTGAAGGGATTTGAATACCATAGTTTGCTAGTCTATCCACAGTAAGTAACCTTCTTTGGGCAGCCAGCCAAGCAATGAATTTGTGTCGGGCAGGACATTTTGAACCAGAAGTAAATTTCTCCAGTCGACTCTATCAAACCTAGGGAGCATGCTGATATACAGTTTCTGGATTTGAAGTTTGTCAAGGCAGCACACAGTCTTGAATCTGTCATCAAGGGTGCCTTGGAGCTGGTGGTTGGCCATAAGATCATCTCTACACTGTATGATCTTCCTGATGACCCATGCTGCTTGCCTGGGTACATTGACTGTGTCAATATCAGTTTTTTTGATGTAGTAGCAGTGAACCCAGCGGACCCATAAGCAATCCTTCTTCCTAGCAAGGTCCCAAAGTAATTTGTAATTGCTGCTTTGTTCCAGATGGTTATATTCAGTATATTTAGGCCTCCAGCAGTTAAGGGTCTGCATACTCGATCCCAAGCCACTAGGGCTCTCTTGGATACACTAGCAGCTCCTGTCCAGAGGAAAGTCCTACATATTGTGTCAATGGCTTTTAATACTTTCTTCGGCAAGAGGAAGACTTGGGACCAATAGGCTTGTATGCCAAAGATGACAGCCTTAATTAACTGACATCTTCCAGCATAGGAGAGTAGCTTTGCATACCAGCAGGTGATCCTGGCTGTGATTCTCTCAATGAGAGGCAGGTACTGATGTATAGAGAGTTTCTTAGAATCCAGGAAAATGCCCAGGTATCTAAAGGGAAGTTTGCCTTCACTGAAGCCCAAGAGTTCTCTCAATTCTGTTTTAACCTCTTGTGGTAACCCTGAAAGGTAGATGGCACTCTTGCTTGCATTTGCTTCCAGACCAAAAGCCTTAGAAAACTTAAGGAAAGTTTGGTGTAGGATCTGGATGGAGATGGTGTATGCACGACAGAACATAAGTAGATCATCCGCAAAACAAATATGTGTACAGTTTAGCTGCCTGCACTTTGGATGAAAATTGAAATTTCCATTTCTGTGGAGTTGTCCCATGCTTCTGTTCAAATACTCCATAGCTAGAACAAATAGGTATGGTGACATTGGATCACCTTGTCTTATCCCTCTCTTGGCATTGAATGGTTTAGTGAGTCCTCCATTCATTACTAAGGAAAAGGATACAGTGGTGGTACAGGCCATAATCCAGTCAATGAATTTGGCTGGGAATCCATAAGCTATCAGAATCTCCTGCAAGAAGGGCCATTCCAGTGTGTCATAAGCTTTCCTCAAGTCAACTTTCAGTACACATCGAGGAGAGACACCCTTTCTAGAGTAACCTTTGAAAATCTCATGACTGAGGAGAATATTATCAGCAATGCTCCTTCCTTCAATGAATGCAGACTAGGCTAGGCCAACTAGTTCAGTGATAACACCTTCTAATCTTCTGGTAATGATCTTTGATATAAGCTTGTACAAGGTGGTGCAGCAGGCAATGGGTCTATAGTCCTTGACTGTTGCAGAAGAGCTGACCTTGGGTACCAATGCAATGGCTGTAGTATTGATCATATGTAACATAGAGCTGGAAGTGAAAAAATACCTTGTAGCAGCTAAGACATCATGCTTGATTATCTCCTAGTTCTTGGTAAAGAACTCCACAGGATAACCATCTACTACAGGAGCTTTGTTCTTTGGCATGTCGAAGTGCATCAGAAACCTCCTCCATAGTGATATCCCTAATTAACATCCTCTGTTGAGCTAGGGACAAGCATTTACCTGTTTTGATGGTAGTAATATCCACACATGGCAATTCCTGGGCACATACTCCCATCAGCCCTTTGAAAACTGTAAGGAACTCATGCTCCACATCTATTGGATCAGTGAATTTTACTCCTATGTCAGTGTATACTAAGTTGATAGTATTCTAGCATTGTCTGATCTTCCATCGAGCATGGAAATATCTAGTATTTGCATCTCCACAGTCAATCCAAGTGGCCTTTGACTTTTGCCTCATCACTTGTTCTTCCACACTGCTCCATTTTTCTAATTCTGCCAATGCTGACCTTTCCTCAAGGAGTAAGTCCTGTGAAAGTGGTGTATTCTGCAGCTGAGTCAGAATAATATCAAGAGATTCTCTGGCCTGGATAAGTTTCTGGCTGTAGGAGGCCATATGATTGTTAACATCCTTTAACTGCTGCTTCAAGAGCTTCAGTTTAGACCAAACCTGTTGCATAACATTGCCCCTGCACTCCCGGTTCCATACATGCTTGACTATGTCCTCAAACTGTGGAAGGTCCATGACGCCAATGTAAAGCCTCAAGGGCTTAAGGTGCAAATGCTTCTAGCCACCCAACTTGATAAGAATTGGTGTATGGTCTGAGACAGAAGGGTTTAAAAATTTAGCTGCAATATGCCCATATTGTTGTACCCACTGGAAATTTCCCAGTGGCCAGTCTATCTTGCTGTAAACTCTAGTTGATGTGTGCTGCTTATTTGTCCAAGTGTAGTCCCATCCTATCTTCCTAAGGGAAGTAAGGTTCAAGTCATAAATGAGCTGCTTGAATCCTCTAACCTCAGCCTCAGTAACAGTGGAGCCAATCCTGTCTTCAGCAGATAAGACAGTGTTGAAGTCTCCACTAATTAACCAAGTGTGTTGGTTAGGAATAGAAATCCCTTTAAGGTCACTCCATAATTTTTCTCTTTGGCAGGCAGTGTTGTGGGCATACACAATAGTCAAGTGAGTTTTGATATGGCTAGAGGGATTCTCTATGTAGCACTGCACAAACTGATCAGAAGCATAGGATATAGTAGCCTGGATGTGTGGTTTCTAGAGCAGCCAGATCCTACCATTAACTGCCTCTGAGTAGCTGCAAAACACCTTCCATCCCTGTGCAACCTTCCTTTGGATTTTCAGGGCTTTATGTTGCTTTACTCTAGTTTCAAGACAACCCAATACATCTACTTTATTTGCATTCAGAAAGGTTTTGAGTTCTTTCTATTTGTGGGCTAGGTTCAGCCCTCTTATATTCCATGTGACAATGATCATAAACACAAGGCCCCAGGATCAATCTGCTGGCCTTTCCTACCAGCATCTAAAACCTTATTTACAGCCTTTCCTTTCTTGCAGTTGTCAGCCAATGCTGCATTAAGGATAGTGTTTCTGGCATCCAGTGTATTGCCTATTTGATCTCCAGATGTTAACTGTACTTGCGCTTGCTGAGGAGTGGCCATCCCTACATCAGCTGTCTGTTCTGCCATAAGTTGTGTAGGTGCTTCAGCATTAACCTCATCAGCAGTGTGGTCTACAGTGTCTTGAGCCTTTTCTTTCTTGCCATTGTCAGCCAATGCTGCACTAATGGTTGTGCTTCTGGCATCCAGATTGCCCAGTTGATCTCCAGATGTCGACTGTATTGGTACATTCTGAGGAGTAGCCAGCACTACATCAGCTACCTAATCTGCCATAAGTTCAGCATTCACCTCAACAGCTGTTTGGACAGTGCCTTGAGGTACTTCAGCAGCAGGGGCCTTCTTAACAGTCCATCTCTGCCTTGTGGTTTTTACATGCTTCCTCTGCCTCCTAGGGCCCTCCAGTGGTTCCAAGTTTGTAACACCATCCTTCTTGACATCATACCAGCAGTCTAGGGATTCATGTCAAAACATTAGACAATGGTTACAGAACTTGGGCTTCCAGTCATATTCAATAGTTTGGATCTTTGGACCATAGGGGGTGTCAATGTCAATCTGGTCAGGTAGTGGCTTAGATGCATCAACTTCTACTAGTACACGAGCAAAGGAGATCCTCTCAAAGTGGGCTGTGACTTTGTCAGTGTACAATGGATTTCCTACAGCACTTGCAAGCTTGCTTAGCACCTCTGCTGACCAGTAACCTACTGGCAAACCAGGGAAGCGAATCCATATAGGAATGGTACTCAGAACATCACTCTGAAAGGAAAAATCCACCTCCCAAGGCTTCAACACCATGGGCTTGTTTCTGTAGGTATATGGTCCAGATTGCAGCACCAGATCCATATCCTTTTTGTTCAAGAACCGATAAATGCAGTACCCTTCAGAATGGGCGAGGATTTGATTGTTTCGAGACAAAATTCCATATAATCATTACATAGCTCTCCATAGCCTTTTCAGTAGGGTTATCACCAATAATGTATCCAATCAGAGAGTTTTCCAGTACTCCTCCTGCGGTTTAAGGTCCTCCTCACTGATAGTAACAACATTTCGGCCCTCTCTGCTGACTGGGGGGACAAATGACAGTGATTTCCCCATTTGAGCATTCCGATTTCCTCTCACAACATCAGCAGCAGTCGGAGGTGAGACTACAGACTCCCCAATATCTGAAAATTGCAGTCGCCTCACAAGGTCATCATCTTGGCTATCCATATGCTGCTTCCCAGTACCAGCTTCCTTTGCATGTTGTGGATCTGTCGGTTGTGGTTGCAATGAGGGTGGAAGAAAGTCACCCAGAGTTATATGTTCGAGCTCTTTGGTTACCCTAGGATCTGGAGTAACGACACCCGAGTTTGTGACTGGTTGTCGACGGCGACAGCGAACCATTTCCTGCGGCTAAAGCACCTTGCTAACGGGCCCCAGAAATCTTACTGTTTTATTGGTAATGTGCGCCGACAGCAGTAACGTGCGCCGACAGCTTATTTTCAATTGGGTCAATAAACTCTCTTCGCCATATTAGTGTTTCCAAAGGGATTAGCTAACTCTAGAACTCGCCTATTAACTCTGAATTATTTTTGGAAAAACATTTTTGGTGGTGGGAAAGATTAATTAACAAGAACTTGAGGCGTAAACCCTCATTTTATAGATTCTACCTAGGGATAGGATTTAACTACTTGTAGCCTTCCGGGTGTGCTTAATCTTATAATTGTAATTAGGGATAATTCAATTAGGAAGTCTTGTTAGTTTTCGGAAGAAGCTAATTAAGAATTATTATTCGTGTCTAATTAACATAAACTCGATCATATTTGTAAAATCGTGAAATACATTGGATCGTTACTTGTGTGTAATTCCCGATGCATTCAAACTTGTAGCCATTGATCATTTTACTTGCTTTTTAGGTTAGACTAAAATTTCTGCCTTTTATATATAAACCTTTTCCAACAAAAATTCTTAGTGTTTGTCATTGCACAACTAGCTATGATTTTCATACATTCCTAATCGCCTACACATTGTTCTCTATAGGATTCGACCTTGACTCATAGTTGGGTGAATTATATTGCATGCGACCGTGTCTATTGCTTTTTAGCGGTAGATTTGGACGTCATCAAAATTGGCGCCGTTGCCGGGGAATAATTTGGCAGAATTTAGGTTGTTTGAGAAGTAAGTGAATGTGCTTTGGTCCAAACTTGTGAATATTTGTGTAAATATTTTTCTTACCTTGGGTCTATTTTTATTGCTCGTTTCTTTTTTATTTTCTTATTTTTGGAAAATGGCATCATATACTGATAATGGGTTGGATGGTAGTTGTTCATACTTTGATGACTGGTGTCCTTATTGTGGAGGACCATACTCGTGGAAAAATTGTTTAAATTCTCCCAGTGGTGGATTGTGCGCACAATCTCATCCACATGGTTGGAGTATTTGTGATAAGTGTAGTTGCCAAAATGGTCATTGGGATTATTGTGCATGTTTTTCCTTCCCTTCCCCAAGCCCCCACTATGATGAGTTTGCTTTTTGTGACGAGAACTATAGGTCTATGGAAATGGAAGAAAGTGAGCATGACCAAAGTGGAGAGTTCAAGCTCATGTTGGAGTGTCTACTTGAAGAAGGAAACAAGGAGCAAAATGCCTTGGAACATCTTTTGGAGACTAGTATCCAAAATAATTTAGCACTTCAATGATTGCACTCACAAATGGATGAAATGATCGAAGCCTCAAGGGTTCAAAGAGACTTGGAAGTGAATGAAAACCAAAATTCTTCCTTGGAGACTGAAAGTGAAAACCCTTTCTTGGCACTTGATCAAAACCACGAAGCACTCCAAAATGCTCAAAATGAGAAAATAATGCTCATGTTGGAGACCATTCTTGAAAATGAGGAGAAGAAAAACTTTGCACTCGAGGACTTGAAACAAAAATTGTCTTAAAATGATGAACATATCCGCACTTTGGAAGATCAAGTGCAAACTTTGGTTGAGGATCACTATGCCCAACAACTTGAGTGTGTGGAAGAAAGCCAAGAAGAGTCCAAGTCCGAGGAAGAAAGTGAGTTTTTCTTTGAGGAATCAAGAACTGAACATCCGCCAACTGACTCCTTGAGCGTTAGTGATGCCAAGAAAAATATGGGATTTGAGTCAGCCGATGTAAATGCAAATGTAGTTGATGTTGAGTTTAATCCGGGGGATAAAAAAGGATGTCAAGATAGAAAAATTTCAAAGTGAAGGCTTGAAGTCACATTTCAAGCATTTATCAGCGTTGGAATTGTGTGGTGACACAGAAGTTGAACCACATGAATCAATGAAGGACTGCTAGGAGGAAAAACTCATGCCATACATTTTACAGTTTGAGGAAACAAGAAAGCAAAAAAACATTCCTCACTTGAGAGCCAAGAAGTGCAAAATGAAGAATTTACGCATTGGCTCGATCATTAACTTACCACCCCCCGTCGCTCATGGTAACAAGCTTGACTCCAAGCTAGGTGCACAATTCATATCATCCAAGTTGCAAGAAAAGTGGTAAATTTGTCTTTGTTCATGCCAAGACGTTAAATGAGGCGCTTGTTGGGATGCAACCCATCGTTTTTTAAAAATTTCATCATTTTTGAAATTTTATTTTTTAGAATAGCTTCAAATATTATTTTTGATCTGCCAAGTTTTAGATTTTTGGTGTTGATTTGAACAGGTCAGAGTGGTCTGGAGGGTCAAAACCAGTAGCTGCAGTAAACTGTGCAAAAACTCTCTGTTAAAACCACTTCTATGATCTTTGGACTGCATTTGTGGTCACGCAGAAGGAGAAATAAAAATGCAAAAGCGACAATAACCGCAAAAGCAGTCCTCAAACCACTAACGCGGCATCGCAGAAGCGGGAAAACTTTCACAGATACGAAAATAGACTAGGTTTTAAAGTGTTAAAAGAACTTTGAATGTTCAGTTGTTCAAAAACAAAACATCAGTGTTGTCTCCTGCCCTAACTCCCCAAAACGAAAATTCTCCAAAAATTCACAAAGCTTGATCTTAATTCTTTCCATTGAACAATGTTCAGGTATTATCTTCCTTATCCTCTTCTCAATGCTCATCTCTCCCTTCACATTCTCTCACTGCTCAATTCCAACAGAATATTTTGTTTTTCTTGTTGAAGTTTTCTTTTCGTTTCTTCTTGTTTTGTTTTGAATTCTTGTTGTTTGCTTTAGGAAGTGAGAAATTGGCTGAGTGTAGTCGTGTGTGTGCTGATTATATTGGACAAATATAGTGTGAAGTCTTGAGTACCCCATTTTTGTGAAGAATGATTCACTCTAACTTGAGTGACAATCTTGTGCGAAGCGCACAAATTTGGTCCCCACTGAATCATGTTCTTGTGTCTTGCATTAATTTTGTATTTTGTTGCCAAAATTTAGTTGAAAATGAAAAAGGAATAAATAATAGCTGGGCAGTGAATATCAGTAAAGAAGAATGCAGAACCGCGGAAAAGGACCTTTCTCCGTGACGCAAAACCTCTTTTGCGGTAGAAAGTCTGCAGAAGAGGAAACTGAAAAATCCAAAAATCTACAGAACCGCAGATATGACCTCAGAACCGCAAATGCGGAACCTCTTCTGCGGCTCAAGTTCTGTAGAAGCGAAAACTGCCCAGAAATCCCAAAAACAGTATGGTTGCAAAAATAGCTTCCCTGACCCGTTCAACCCAATTTTTTGGCTCAATTACAGTGTTTTAAATTTCATAACATGATTCTATTGTCGGACTAATCTTCTGCTGATTCTTTGTAGGTGTTTCAATTTAAAAATTGACCTAAACCCAAGCAGATCACACCATGAAATAAGAAGATATTGATGAGCTTTATGGTGAGTCGTGCTTCATGTCTGCTTCATGTGAGCGCCGATATTTGGACGACCTTGTCCATAGAAAGATCATTCTTGAAAAGGGAATCCTTGAAGATAAGTTGGCCGAAAATCTTCCTGACTTCCATGCTCGGCTCTATTCATCCAGATGGTCTTGTTTCATCGCCACTCCTTGCGAAGCCAATGAGATGTGGGTTTGCGATTTTTATGCCAATCTTAAGCTTACAAACTATGACGATCCACAAATCATAATCATAGGACAAATGGTGAGGTTTGGGATTGAGCACATCAATGACACCCTTGGAATTCCAAACTATCTCATGGAGCCGGCGCAAGAGAAAAATAACTGTGAAAATGGAGAGTGGCTCGTATCAAAACTTTTACCTCCGTACTTGAGGGAGAAATGGGGAAACAAAAGAAAGGGGCTGAAATCAACTAACTTCACCGCCGAGGCCAAAAGGTAGCTGCATATCATCAGCAATAGAGTATGTCCGTGTTGAAAAGTCTCTGATGTCTCCTTCTCCTAGGCATTGATCATAGCATTCATTCTGGATGGTATTTAGGTGAATATGGGGTACTTCATTCTTCAGGATATGAGGCAGTACTTGAAAGAGTACTCGAGAGAGAAGGATGCGGGGTTGATGTTTCCCTCACTGATTATAAATCTATGCACCAGAGCAGAGGTTGCCATCCGCCCCACTGATTGTTGGCTGCCAGCTGACAAACCTCTCCATCCCTTGAGAGTGACAAGAGAGGGAACTATCGTCAAGAGCAAAAAGAGGAAAGTCACTTCCACAGCCACATGTTTAGGGTCAGCCCCTCAAGGGCCATTCGGGATACTTAACTCAGAGCTTCAATCAATTAAGGAGTTAGTATTGCAGTTTCCGACTGTTCCCTCATCCTCCCAGCCTGACCCTTCTTACTTCTCCAGGGAAGATATGCAGAGTTACTTGGATGATAACCTGAAGAAAATGACAGCATTAGTGACCAAATTGGAGGGAGCCTACGGCACTTTGGCCAAGGCCCATGCTGACCTTCAGCCGGACTTTTAGAAGGAGAAGAAGAAGATCAAGAAAAAGAACAAATTCATGGTCAGTATGTGGAGAAGCATCAAAGCCATCTTCAAGTAGGGAAGACCATATGCAAAGATTCCTGTGGCGGTCGAAGATGATAGTGAGGAATATTAATTCCTTTCACAGTCTGCTAGTGATGGTGGCAATGATGATGATGATGATCATGAGGATATAGAGGATGATGCAGCTACGAGTGCAGCTGAGCATTGATCAGCCGTCCTCCCACAGTCTGCTAGTCTGATGCAGAACTCAGGGAGACCCTCAAACTTTTTATGCTTTATATTCGATATTATGCAGTGAGGACACTCCAATGTTTTAGTTGGGGGTGGCATTGTCTATTGTATTCATATTTTGAGATTATGTGCCCTTTCCGGGCTTGTGAATATGTTGTTTTGTACATTGTGTGCCCTTTCTAGGCTAGTATATGTAGTAGATGCCCTTGCCGGGCTTGGTTTGATTAGTCGTGCTTGTGTTTGTATTTTGCTTTTAATATTTATTTTTCTTCTTATTAACTTATATTTTTTCCTTTGTAGTAGTATAAACCTCTTTTATTTTAGTATACTTTATAATATTTTTCATTTCTTTTATTTTCATTTCTTTAAATAAAACTTCCTTGGGTTTTCTTCATGCTACTGTTCTTTCCCAAGGAATACTTTTGAACTGAACCGGGTGACTTTTCCCGATGATGGATAGATTGAAAAATTTCTTAAGGGAATTAGTCTTGTTTTGCTCGGATGAGGCTTTTGGATTATTTGGTACTAATAATATTAGTCTCTTGTATGCAAATTGTAAATTAAGGATACCCCTCCAAAAATTTGACTTTGTACTTAAAACAAGTAAGTGCTTGGTGCAAAATAATTCTTGTGATAAATTTTTGGCTCTTTTAGTGACTCTTCACCTACTAGATCAAATATTTGTCTAAATACTATTATTGAAAACAACATTGATCCATCTTGATTAGTTCATGTTCCATGTGTGTTAGTGTTGTTCAAATAAATCTTGTGTTTACTTCTACCATCTAGAACTTGCCGGATTGGTTTTTCAATGCTAATGATAGTATGTTTGGTCTGAGGAATGATCTTAGGTATTCTTTGTTGTATTTACAAAACCTCATTAGTCTTTCAAGGCTACCTTTGCATCAATAATATCACTAGTACCCAATTTGAGCCTTTAAACCATTTCTTTGGCCAACTCATTACAAACCTTTCCCCTTTTGAAAAATAATTCACCCTCTTCAACCCGTCCCTCTTTGAACATTGAGAATGAGGCTAAAAGCCTAAGTTGGGGGTGGTGTCGAAGTGGAGATTGGTAAGGTTGTATGGTGAGTTTAGGACCCATACCTCAAAAGTGTTTGTTTAATGTATTCAAGATCCAAAAGAAAAAAAAAAGAGATGAAAAATTCCAAATAAAAAAAAAAAGAAAAAAAATGGTGTGTATGTATATAAAAGTATGGAGTCTTGAATAAAAATTAAAAGAGGCAGGTGAGGTGGTTTTATATTAGGAACTAAATGAAAGTGAGGCTACGGGGTTTTGAAAATGAGCAAAGTGCAAAAGAATGGAAAATTGTGAGTAGTGTTCAAAGAGGGTGAATTCTCTTGTACGCAAATATTTATCCAACCCTTCCCTTAACCTACATTACAAGCTAAAAAGTCCTTATGAAACCTCCAACCGAGCATTCTTGAATAGGTGATGAATTAAAATAAGGGCAAGCTTACAGTATGAAATGTTATAACAGTTGAAGTTCTTTGTGAGAGTGAGTGTTTTTGAAAAATTTGTCCCTTATGTGGTATTGTAAATATAGTGATTTTGGTACTTTCTTTCTTGTGAGGGCGCATGAATTAGGAAAGATTGGTGAAATTGAGTAAAGTAAGCATTTTTAGTGAACTAATGCTTTTGAGTCACTTCTTGATGCTTATGTTGATCACTTGATTATTTTTGAACTCCCTTGCACATTCTTGAAGTTGTTTTTCTTTATGAGGGAGTTATTCGGGAAAGATGTGCATACTCGAGCCTAATTGTTAGTACCAACCAAATCCATTATTACGGTGTTTAAATTGGAGAATGTGTTATGTAAGTAACGGCAATACCACTTTTATTTTCAATGGTGAATCCTCATTGAAGTTTTGGTTTTGATTTGCTTGAGGACAAGCAAAAGCTTAAAGTTGGGGGTGTTGATGAGTGGTGATTTTACCACTAATTCTAGCCTCTTTTCCTTAGCTTTTATGTCCTTTTAATTATACAATGAGGTTGTTTATGGTGGTTACTGTTCGATTTTCAGGTAAATGATGCAACGAAGCTGTTTGAATTGAAGTGAAGTGGAATTGAGCAAATAGAAGGTGAAACCACGGAAAACCTCCATTGATTTCTGCTTCTGTGGATAATTGGTCGCAGGAGCGACTTTCGCTTTTGCGAAATGATGACTGCTTGTGTCGATAGAGAGGAACAGGAGAGAACCACTTTTGCGGTTGAAATTCCGCTTCTGCGGAACCGCAAAAGCGCTTTGAAGTCCGCTTATGCGATCGCTAGCAAATAGTAAAGCTTCCACTTCTGCGTTTGGAATTCCACCTTTGCGGAACCGCATCTGCAAATGCGGAGATCGTGCATCAGGAATGGGGCAGAATAGGCATTTCACATTTTCTCACCCCCAAATCATTTTTATACTCCTCCAAGTAGATCTTTTGGAAATCTTTGGCTTATTTTCAGTCCTTAGAGACTAGAGTGAAAAAGTTGTGAAGCTAGAGTTTGCACAGACACACTTGGGTCTTGAAGATTAAAGCTTGTGGTTAAGATTTTCTTACCAATTTATGTTTATTTCTTTATTTCCTTTGTTTGTATTGAATATTTAAGTGTATAGTATTTATTTCCATCACTTGAATCTTGTTTCTAGGAATATTCATATTTAAAATGCGGATTAAATACCTTGTTGTGCTTATGTATTGAATGATTTTTATATATTTATGAAGTGAGTTATTGTTACTTTAATTACTCTTGTTATTTATCGTTTCCAAATGGATTAGCTAACCCTAGGACTCGCCCATTAACTCCGAAATAATTTTGGAAAAAATAGTTTGGGCGTTGGAAAATATTAATTAACAAGAACTTGAGTCATTAACCCTCATTTTATGGATTCTACCTAGGGATATGATTGAACTACTTGTATTCTTCCAGGTATGCTTAATCTTCTAATTTTGATTAGGGATAATTCAATTAGAAAGTCTTGTTAGTCTTCGGAAGAATCTAATTAAGAATTATTATCTGTGTCTTATTAACATAAACTCGCTCATATTTGTAAAATCGTTAAATACATTGGATCATTTTATGAGTGTAATTCCTGATGCATAATACTTGTAGCCATTGATCATTTTACTTGCTTTCTAGGTTAGTTTACATTTCCGCATTTTAGATATAAAAACCTTTTCCAACAAAATTTTTTAGTGCTTGGCATTGCGCAACTAGGGATAATTTTCTTACATTCCTAATTGCCTACACATTATTCTCTGTGGGATTAGACCCCGACTCATAGTTGGGTAAATTATATTGCATGCGACCGTGTCTATTACTTTTTAGCGGTGGATTTGGACGTCATCAAAATTGGCGCCGTTTCTAGGGAATAATTTGGCATAATTTAGGTTGTTTAAGAAGTAAGCGAAAGTGCTTTGATCCAAACTTGTGAATATTTGTGTAATTTTTTTTTGCCTTGGGTCTTAGGTCATGCTTGACACTAACGTATAGATACTCGTCACCATGGTTATATGTCGTACTCGACACAAAACAAGTAGCAAATATGACCCAACTCCTAATCCCTCAAGCTAAGGTTTGACCGGACACTTACCTTAAACTTTTACGGCCAAACGAATCCACAATCACTACTTTCCCTCTCGAATTCGGCTCCAAATAAATCAAATCTATACAATAATGGCCTCCAGGCATCAATAAATGCTAAACAAATCGAATCCAATGCCAAATTATAGCTTTTCAAACATTCTTCCCAAAATCTCAAAAATCAACCCCGGGCTCGCTCAATCAAAATACGAGGTTCGGACCAAACTCATATCACCCATTCACCCATGAGCCCGAATATATAATTTATTTTTAAATTCGACCCCAAAATGAGTTCTAAATAAAGAAAAAATTAAAAATCCATAACTCTACCCATTTATCTAATTTTTACCCTTAATTGCATGTTTTAGGCTTAGGATTTCAATAGATGATGATGGAAATTGAAGGAAACAAGTTAAACATTGCTTATCCAAGAAATTTTGGTGAAGAAATGCTTCAATAGTGGCCTAGAAGCTTTGGTGAAGAAAGGGTTTATGAAAATTTTGATAGCTCCCGTAATGGATCCGTTTTGGGTTTTAAAATTTACTGGGCAAATTAACCTTACGCATCCGCGATGGAACCTTCGCGTTCGCAATAGGTCGGGCTGATTGGCCTTCGCGTTCGCGTACAGTTGCTCGCGTTCTCGGAGAGTAGTTCTCCAGGACTCGCGTTCGCGTGATAATAGACGCGTTCGTGTAGGACAAAGGGTGACCCCTTTCTCTCCACCCTACGCTATCGCTAGTAGAGGGATGCGTTCCCAAAGGGCTTCCCCCCTCCGCTTCACTTTCGCATCCCATATACCGCGTTCGCGATGAAGAAACTGAGCTCCTGGGAAAATTGCCTTACGCGTTCGCGAGAGTGCCCACGCGAACATGAAGAACAAAATCCTTGGGCACTACAACAGAAAAGATGCAACAGTCCTAAGGCTAAAAACGATTCCGAAACATTCTCGAGCCCTCGAGGCTCCTAACCAAACATACGTACAAACTCAACAACACTATACAAACTTATCTGTGTGATCAAATCGCCAAAATAGCATAAAAAATATTGAATCAAACCTCAAAATCAATAGTTTTTCCTCAAACTTCAGTAAGTTTCAAATTTAGGACTTTAACTTCGAAACACGTCAAACGACGTTCGATTTCAACCAAACTTTACAGAGACATCTTACCACACATAAGACCTGTATCGAACGCCGAAATCAAAATGCGGACCCGATACCAATATGTTCTAATTTTAATGTCAATTTTTCTTAACAATTTCAGAAAAATAATTTCCTTCAAAAATTTATTTCTCGGGCTCGGAACCTCGGAATTCGATTCTGGTCATACGCTCGAGTCCCATATTTTCCTATAGTCCCTCCGGGACCGTCAAATAACCAGTCCAGGTCCGTTTGCCCAAAATATTGATCAAAGTCAAACTTATTCATTTTAATATTCAAAACTTAGCATTTTTTATAGAATTTCATATTTAAGCTTTTCAGCTACGCGTCTGGATTGCACGCAAATTGAGGCAACCATAAATGAGGTTTAAGGCCTCGAAGATACATAATTCAGTTAAAAATAGGTGATGACCCCTTTGGGTCGTTACACCCAAGGTAGAACTGCCGGCGTTCGCAGACACTGCAGTCCCCGTCCAGTTATTTTAGTCTACTATTTCTTTTATTCAAAAACAGTTGTATTTTCCTTCAGCCAATATTTGTAGTAACTCTTAGAAGTTCGTGAATTGTGACAACAGATTATGAGTAGTTATGTATAAATATTTGGGTTATTATAAATTTCCGCACTTCTTAAATCTGTAATGATATAATTTATGTCATTTACTGAATCGATTAAGAGTTAGCGTATTTAATTTCTAATTATTGACTTGCCTAGTAGCTGAAAGGTTAGGCGCCATCACAGTCATAACGATGAAAAATCTAGGTCGTGAGACAAAACAAGATTGCAATGCCAAAACACAAAATAAAATGTTATATAGCAGTGTCTGTTAGGCCATTAAAATTTAAAACAAAGTAGAGCTGACAAAATTTTTCTCAATAACAATAACATTGTAGGTAAATTATAATATGGGTACTAAAATAAATTTTATTCTCTTAAATTAATTGGAAACAATATATTTTTACCGCGGTAAAAAGTATTTTATTGTTGGTAAAGTATTTACTTATCTACCAATTTGTTTTAGAAATATATTTAATTCTTTCAAGATTTTAAATGAAAACAAGCGTGGCAATGCTTCCCTCATTTTTATTCCCTTTTCCCCCATATGTTCCTCTTTTGTTTTTCTCTTTCATTCACTTTCCCCAATTTCAGTCAACTCTAGCTATTCTAAATGCTCAATATACGTGGTCAGAAAAACCAAAAGAAATCTGCTTTCTTTTTCTTTCATGGTGGTTGCTTGATTAAGCTTGAAATCATCAACTGGTATGGTTGTCGATTGGTGTTTTGAGTCGGGAAATTTGAATGTGGGTATCTTAATTACGGCTTGAAATGGTAAGTTACTTCCTCTCTAATTTTGTTTGTTTCTAGTTTATGATTTTGATTCTATTAAAATTTTGGTTAACTCTCTTAAAATAGGAGGTTCTACCTCGGCCTCGGTCAACATTCCGTCAAAGCAAAAATTAGGGCTCAATAGCATGAGAAGTCATCACTGAATTCTCAAGAACATGAGTTTTTCATGTTGTGTTGGAGTATAAAACTTGAAATTGGATGTAAAACTAAACAGAGGAGCATTTGAAATTGTTTTACTGCAATCAGCTGCTTTAGAAGCTCTGCTAAATTGATAATTATCTCTAAGAATTGTAGTTGGAGTAGGATAGAAGTTCCATCAAATTGTTAAGTTGTAGTTCCAGAAATACTAAGTATGTCAACAGTAATTGGATGAACTTGTACATCTGTCTATTTTGCATTCTTCTTTACATTTTTCTTTAACTAAAAGAATGTTGATGATTGTTGAGGCTTTGATGTTATTGGTCAAGACTACCATCTTTTTTAGTGATTTATTTATGCAAGTGTATATTGAAATGTCATTTCCTAGTTTTGAAAATCACCTTCTCCGAATATTTCATTATACTCAGGTATAAAGTATTTCATAACTTGGAAGTTAGAGAGGAATATGGTCAAAGCTACAAAGTTATGGTTTGAAAATTTCAATATCCTGCTCTACTAACTAATTAACTATTGAATTCCAGGAGTAGTGTTGAAGAAGTGGCACTTACTATCAGAATCAACAAAGAATAAAAAATAGTCTCTTCTTTTCCATCTCAGGAAGGCGCAATTTTCTTGGAGATGATGTATTGAGTGATTATTGCTAGCTGTATTTTAAAGATCTTTTTTAGGTTATTTAATTCTGGACTAAGGGTTGAAATGGTTAAAGATGGTACATGTTTATTGTACTTTACCAATTAAACTTACTTACACGTAACTATGCCTTCTTGTTAGTTAAGTTATTTATACTTAAATTTTTTTCATACCAAGATGGTTGATGTCAGGATCCAAAATTTACTAAAGGTTGTGGTGGCGCCGGACACCACTGTCAGGTAAGACAACTGAAATACTTAATCAAGTTCTTATTTTTATAATTTTGAAAACATATCTTTTATACGATTTAAAACAACACATCAGTATATTCTTCAGAATTGATAATAAAATATTTAGTAACTCTACAATTTCTGAATTTAAACCCAAATACATCCCAAAACCCGGTGTCACAAGTACATGAGCAATTTCTAAGAGAAATCAAGTAAGTACAATAACTGTCTGGAATACAATTGGACAGAAAGTAAATAGAATCCTGAAAAAGACTATACTAGCTGCGGAATTGCCTCGGGAAAATACATCTCACCTAATCTCTGTGTCAACCATACTGCTATGCCCTAGCCACACAATAGAACTGTGCAATAAAAATGCACAGCAAGTGTAGTATGAGTACGAAACAACGTGTACTTAGCAAGTATCCCGTCTAATTTCGAAGAAGTAGAGAGGAGAGATCGACTTTAACACTTGTTAGTGGTCAAGTAATAATAATATACTAAAATGTGAGAAAATCATGAATTTATAGAGCAGGTTCTAACTCACAAAGCTGTAAAACAGGTAAACACCTTGAATAATTAACAAAGGATTTTCAAAATATACTTTTCATATTAGTGGTAGTTGCCAAGAAGGCAATATCAACTTTAATAAGTTTCAACTAAACAATGCAAACATGCGCATATCATGTCGAGGTCGACAGCCCGCTCCAACAGAAATTTAAATTGTGCACTGCCGAGGGTTGAACGGCGCGAACCATAGATGCATCTATTTAATCTGCCGAGGCATTCGGCCCATCCCAAAATTTAAACACATACCCTGCTCACGAATCATACATGCGACGCAGGTACACACCAAAACTCATGCGCAAATAGCTAATTAGGAATTTATCCGGGAACATTTATCCCAAATAAAAGCAAATTCTCCTTTAAGAATTTAATAAAAATAAAGTTTAATCCTTTTAGAAATTCATTTACTAATTCAATGTGGCTTAAGCAATTCAAGTTGTCAGTAGGTTCACGATTAATCCAAGTATAGCATGCTTTTGGGTTCTAGACTATTCGGATAATAGCATAATTGTAGCTACGCACGGACTCTCGTCACCTCGTGTGTATGTAGCCCACACAATTAGGAGCACATAACCAATTAACTCACCTATGGGGACAATTCCCTCTTACAAGGTTAGAAAGGAGACTCACCTAACTCCAAAATTCCATAAACGACATTCAAGCCTTCCCGACGACCTGAATCGTTGCAAAATGCTATGAAACTTGCCAAATAATGACAAACTAATGAGAATATACTCAAATACTTATTAACAATTCAAATTATGCAAATTCCCAACTCAACTTAGTGAAATGACCAAAATGCCCTCAGGCCCACGTGCTCGGATTCCAAAATTTCTCAAAGATATACTCTACCTATAGCTTCCCTAGCTCAAATATATATATATATATATATATATATATATATATATATATATATATATATATATATATATATATATATATATTACTCCTAATTCCATGCTCAAATTCATGGTGGAATCCAATTTATCAAGTTTCTAGGTTTTCTTCCAAAATCTCAATTTTTCCACAATTTGCATGTCTAATTCAATGATATAATTTTGTATTTAACATGGAAAGGAGTAGGAGTAACTTATCTTAATATAGATGACGAAATCCCTTCTTGAAGCTCTCTAAAAATCGTCCATGCTTTAAAGAAATGAAGAAAAATAAGCTAAATTCGCTAAAATACCATTCTGCCAACGTATTTACTCATCGCTATCGCAGAAAATGCTTCGCCACTGCAGAGAACACTTTTTCCAGCCCAAAATTTACTCTTCACGATGGCGAAAAGAGCTTCGCGATCGTGGAGAACAATTCCCCAGCCTTCCGGATAGACTCTAGTAGAATAGTCATTACTCTTTGAAAACAACTCCAAATTGTTAGAATATACGCTTAACGCTAGAGGGGGGGTGAATAGCGTTATAATATAAAACAGCGTAAACTTGCGGAATTTAAAAATTGCAGGAATGAAATAAGTGCGATAAGTAAATAATAAAGAACGAACGCACCGATGTATCCTGGTTCACCACAACCCGTGGCTAGTCTAGTCCCCGAGAGACTCTCTCGAGATTTCCACTATCTTTGTCAAGCTTACGGGTGCTTAACAAACCGTTACAGTTGCTCAAGGATACCACACCTTAAGACTTCACTTGCTTGAGGATACCTCACCCCAAGACTTCAACCACTAAGACTTTGGGTACTTAGCAAACCCGACAAATGAGAGGATATGTTCTTCTCAAACAACTCTCTTTTACAACAAATACTCTCTCAATAGAGTGGATAAAGAGATACACAATAAGCTCTATGAACGACACAAAGTTGTCTATCAAATGGCTCAACAAAAGCTCTAAAATGATGCATGAAAATGATCAATATGTATAACAATGTATGGAGGAGTTGTGTTTTTAAAATTAGCTCAAAACACCTCTTTTTATAGGTGAAAAAGTGGTGCTGACCGTTGCTTAATTGACAAATAAAATCCCTGTCTGTGCTCAAACAATCGATTGTTTGGAGTAGATAATCGATTGTTTGACCAACGTTCAAAAGACAGATTCCTGATTTTAGGCTAAACAATGGATTGTATGGACTAAATAATCGATTGTATTCAACGTTCAAAAATCAATTTAGGATTTTATGGGAACGGTCAAAATATAATCGATTGTATGAAAATGACAATCGATTGTTTATGAATATAATCGATTGTATGAGAAAAACAATCGATTGTTTAGATGTTTAAAAACTTCGGTTGCACACTGTCTCAAAATAATCGATTGTTAAAAGTAGACAATCGATTGTTTGCTATTTTGAAAAACTTCAGATCATACTGTCTTAATACAATCGATTGTAGGATTCAAATAATCGATTGTTGAGGTCCAGATTTAAAAGACATGTTTAAAACCTTCAACATCTTTTTGTTTTAACAAAAAGATGCATGTTTATGATAAATATGATTTAATAAAATATTTTATGCATGTTTATGATGACCTAATGTTGAGCCAAAGGATAAGATAACTTAAACGTTGTCCTTACACTGGTTCTACCTACGTCTTGGGTCTTCGGTCTTGAACTCTTTGGCTCGTTCATGCAATTCCGTCATCAGTATGCTTCTCGCCATTTGATTGATTGTCATATTATATCGTTGTTTGACACTTGACTTTATTATTTGTCATTCATCAAAACCTATACCTGAAAATCATGCTCATACAACCAAAGCGCACATATCATAGATATACATGATTTCCAACAATTTCCCCCTTTTTGATAATGACAAACAACGGAAGATATGCATATTGAATTCCCCCTAAATAGATGTTATATCTCAACATACAATTTATGCAACCAATTCAATTCAAAGACATTCCCCCTTAATTGAATATTCCCCCTCAATTAAAGCATGCATATCGCCCATATTCTTTCCCCTTTTGGCATTAGCAAAAAGTGTATACCAAAAGTTATTTAAACCATTGACGATACCAATCGTTATAGACAAGATCATATAAAAAGTTAGTAAATGGCATACTAATAATAACGATCATTTTTCTCAACTATGCAAATTATTATTTAAACTAAAAATATTCATCAAAACATGAATCAATCGTTTATTATAAAACCAATTGATACTAATTGTTATTCAAAAATAAAACTTGTTAAAGCATGTATCAACCAAAACTGATATAGATTATTTGCACATATCAACTCATTGCGTTTTTATTCAAAATACGATAACTAACCGACGTTCCCCCTTAATGCATTAAGGTTTCGTGCTTGGTGCATCCACTACAATATTGTAGTCTTCAAGCACACCTGCAAAAAGAACCTAAAAATAGGTTTTTGGTACCCAACTTCTTTTGGGTCCTTGAGGGTTAGGATAACAATAGTCATAATCAACACATAAATCTCTATGTTTAGCAAAACAAACGGGTGCAATGTATCCTACCCGATTACAATAGTGACATATAACATTAGGATTGTGCATATGTCTAGGTTGAGCCAAATGCGTTCTAGGTGATCTAAAGTTGTTCCCCCTAGAGGCGTTGAATTTCCTAGAGTCATGTCTAGGTGGTCTAAAACAATTAATCTTAGACTCATTAGTGAGGTTCCAAGAATTCTTTCTAGATGGTCCGACCTCATTACTTTCATCCTTTTTAATATCTTCAATTTTAGGACTATCAACACTACGTGTTTCTAGTGCTTTCCTAAGTTCTGTGTTCTCTAGTTTTAAAGAACTACAAGAAGAACAATTGGAACATTTATCAATAGAAGAGGCTTCATTCAATTCCTTGATTTTATTTTTAAAATCAACAATGTCATTTATCAAAAATTTATTTTCTTTTTCTAAAACTTCAATTTTATTTTTAAGAACATCATTTTCATGAGTCAATTTTTCAAAATCTATTTCTTTCATAGAAGAGGATTTTTCAAACTCTTTTTCTTGTAAAGAAAGTGTTTTCTAAAAATCTGTTTCTTGCAAAAGAAAGTGTTTTCTGCAAAGAAAGTGTTTTCTTCAATTCTATGATAGTTTTGGAAGCATTAACAAATTCACCATACAATTCATCATAGGCATTTTGTAACTCTTCAAACGAGTGAGAGTTAGATGTACTTACCTCTTCTCCTTCGTTAGCCATGAGATACAATGCGGCCGTTTCATCGCTTGAGCTGTCCGAATCCCGTGATAAGCGCCTATGGTGTTTCTTCTTTTTCTTGTCTTTTTTCATAGACTTACAAAACTTTTTAATTTTATCATTGGAAATATTATCATCATCCCTTTCCGAATCACTTACCTCTTCTCCTTTAGAGGATGAGGCTTTGAAGGCGAAATTCGAATTGCTTCTAAGATAATGATTAAGAATTGTGCTATCATAAGTTTCGAGGTTACCTCTTAGTCCATCAATTGTGATATCTGTGAATTCCATCGACTCTTGGATGGCATTGGCTTTGGAGCGCCATTCGGGAGTGAGACTCTGTAGGACTTTTCGAACAAGATCTTTGTTTGTGTAGACTTTCCCGAGAGCATGGAGATCGGTGACGATTCTTAAAAATCGTTCAAACATAACACCAATGGGTTCCTTCTCCATTTTATAGATTTCATATTTATGTGTTAGAAAATCAATTTTGGCTTCTCGGACTTGAGGCGTACCTTCATAAATGATCTCGAGCTTATCCCACATCTCCTTGGCGGTTGTGCAGCAAGAGATTTTTCGATAATCATCTGGATTCACCACACAATATAATACATGGATGGCCCTTGCATTATTTTCAACTTTCTTGATATCCTCGGCATCATATTCATCTTCCTTCTTTGGAACCGTGGTCTCTCCAACTTTCTTTGTTGGCATTGGTTCACCGTTTTTGATGATTTGCCACAAACGAAAACTGTTTGGTTTGAGGAAGATGCTCATCCGCTCTTTCCAATATGTATAGTTTGTTCCGTCAAATAGTGGAGGGCAAGTGGTGGACTGTCCTTCATCCATCGTTCCTGCGTTCAATATTCTCAACAGAAAAATATATATTTCTCTCAACCGGTTAAGGCTTTCAGAGAGTTAGGCTCTGATACCAGTTGTTAGAATATACGCTTAACGCTAGGGGGGGGGGGGTGAATAGCGTTATAATAAAAAACAGCGTAAACTTGCGGAATTTAAAAATTGCAGGAATGAAATAAGTGCGATAAGTAAATATAAGAACGAACGCACCGATGTATCCTGGTTCACCACAACCCGTGGCTAGTCCAGTCCCGAGAGACTCTCTCGAGATTTCCACTATCTTTGTCAAGCTTACGGGTGCTTAACAAACCGTTACAGTTGCTCAAGGATACCACACCTTAAGACTTCACTTGCTCGAGGATACCTCACCCCAAGACTTCAACCACTAAGACTTTGGGTACTTAGCAAACCCGACAAATGAGAGGATATGTTCTTCTCAAACAACTCTCTTTTACAACAAATACTCTCTCAATAGAGTGGATAAAGAGATATACAATAAGCTCTATGAACAACACAAAGTTGTCTATCAAATGGCTCAACAAAAGCTCTAAAATGATGCTTGAAAATGATCAATATGTATAACAATGTATGGAGGAGTTGTGTTTTTAAAATTAGCTCAAAACACCTCTTTTTATAGGTGAAAAAGTGGTGCTGACCGTTGCTTAATTGACAAATAAAATCCCTGATTCTGTGCTCAAACAATCGATTGTTTGGAGTAGATAATCGATTGTTTGACCAACGTTCAAAAGACAGATTCCTGATTTTAGGCTAAACAATCGATTGTATGGACTAAATAATCGATTGTATTCAACGTTCAAAAATCAATTTAGGATTTTGTGGGAACGGTCAAAATATAATCGATTGTATAAAAATGACAATCGATTGTTTATGAATATAATCGATTGTATGAGAAAAACAATCGATTGTTTAGATGTTTAAAAACTTCGGTTGCAAACTGTCTCAAAATAATCGATTGTTAAAAGTAGACAATCAATTGTTTGCTATTTTGAAAAACTTCAGATCACACTGTGTTAATACAATCGATTGTAGGATTCAAATAATCGATTGTTGAGGTCCAGATTTAAAAGACATGTTTAAAACCTTCAACATCTTTTTGTTATAACAAAAAGATGCATGTTTATGATAAATATGATTTAATAAAATATTTTATGCATGTTTATGATGACCTAATGTTGAGCCAAAGGATAAGATAACTTAAACGTTGTCCTTACATTGGTTCTACCAAACGACCTACGTCTTGGTTCTCCGGTCTTGAACTCTTTGGCTCGTTCATGCAATTCCGTCATCAGTATGCTTCTCGCCATTTGATTGATTGTCATATTATATCGTTGTTTGACACTTGACTTCATTGTTTGTCATCATCAAAACCTATACCTGAAAATCATGCTCATACAACCAAAGCGCACATATCATAGATATACATGATTTCCAACACAAATGACAAATGGTTAAATGTTCTGAAAACTAGACTCAAAGATATACAACTTTCATGTGTTAGTCATTTTCCAAATACATATAGATTTCTAGATATAATCTGCCAAAGTCAGCCAATGTATAACACAACATTCTTCTTCACCTTCTCGGACACCCTGTTGTGTAACAGCTATATCTCTGTGTACACAAATCCGAATCATGAATGGTTTACTTTCCTAGAAACTAGACACAAAGGGCTATAACTTACTTTTCTATATTGTCACGACCCATTTTAACGACAGGTCGTGATGGCGCCCAACCACCTTGCCGGGCAAGACAATTGCGGAAAACATTTCAAAGCTTATCAACAGCAACATTTATAAGAGGGGATTGAGTGTCCCAAAGTGGGGTGGGGGGTTTTGAGAACCCGAAACAAAATCAAGTGGAGATATAATATCACAACCCAAAACTAGTATACTAAAGTGTGTGCCAGAAACTGGTTTCACAGCTACGGGCAACTAGTAGAGAATATAAAAAAAATGAATAATACACTATTCTATTGTATGAATCAGGATAGACAGAAAAGCAAAAGTACATGAATGACTTCTTCGGCTGCAGATCATCAATGAAAGCAGGCAGCTCACCGTAGAAGTGCAAGGTATCTCACTGTGCGTGCCCGAATAATGACCTGATCCACCCGCCTCAAATCCTGTACATTTAAGTACAGAAGTGTAGCATGAGTACATAAACATCATGTACTCAGTAAGTATCCCGCCTAACCTCGAAGGAGTAGAGACGAGAGGTCGACTTGATACTTACTAAGGTCAAATAATATATGAGATTAATTATAAGCATGGAAGTTACTAGTACTTCAAGTTCAAGGCAAGAGAGATAAGTCATGTCTTTTAAAGTATCATGATTTTTATAATTTCATGCTCAATGTCTAATAACAAGTAGAGTGAGTACAAGTTTCCACATAACATTCATATGCACATTATACCGAGGCGACGGTCCGAACCAACATAATGAAATGTGCAGTTGCCGAGGGTCGACGGAGCGACTATAGATGCATCTATTCATACCGAGGCGATCGGCTCGATCCACAAATAACAAGCAAGCATCCAAAATGCGTACAAAGGCAATACTCGTTAAATTATGTCATACAAGCGTTCAACAAGTGTACAAGTTCACTTTTATTTTACTTCTAGCCTTTAATATATATTAGGCAATCACAATAGCATGATGAAGTGTGAATATTCATAGATATAGCATGATGTGGGCCCTAAACTACCCGGACAATCAATATAATGATATCTACGCACGGACTCTCCTCACCTTGTGCGTACATAGCCGCCGCATTTAGAAATAATTATACATTTTATTAATCCTAGGGGGACATTTCCCCCTCACAAAATTAGAAAGGAGACTCACCTCGCTCCGTAGCGTTCCTTCAATAACAAGAGTGGTCACCAACCAAAATTCGAAGGCGAATGAGCCCCAACTAGTTAAATAAAGTAAGAGCTAGTCAATACGTGCTCAAAGTGGAATCCCAATTAATTAAATGATTTCCCAACCCTTCCCGCAAGTTTTCTATATTTCGACCCAGGGCCCAATTGCCCGGATTCCAAGATTGGTCGAAGGAAAATATTCTCCACAACCTTAGGATTACAAATATATAAATTTAGTTCGTTACATGGCTAATTAGGTGGTTAAATCATTATTTTATCCAAACCCTAGGTCTAGCTCTAACCCTTGATTTTATTTGATTTTTTAGTGTTAAATCTATTTAATGTTTATGTTGAAACCCTCTATTTGGAAGCTCAGGAATCGTCCAAGTGTGGAGGAAATGGGAGATAAATGCACTTGAGCCCATATTAAATGAGCTCACTTCCCCTTGTGATTTGCGCTTCTGCGGTTTGGGGACCACTTCTGCGGTCCCGCATCTGCGAACAATTAGTTGCATCTGCGGTTTTGGGCAAGGAGAGGTCGACCGCTTCTGCGGAGGGGGGCCGCATAAGTGGAACCTACTTCTGCGGTTCCTTGGCCGCTTTTGTGGTTTTCCTTTGGGCCGGCCTGGCCGCTTCTGCAATAAAAGGACTGCTTTTGCGGTCCAAGAGCCGCAGAATCGGTTTTGACAGAAGCAGCAGATGTTGTTCCCTTTAACATTCTAACTTCACTTGAACCTCCATCATTTGACACTAAGGGATCCCGAGCCCCGCCCAAAAATACCGAGAAGTCTGAAATCACTAGGCGGACCTAGTCGCAACCTCGAAACTCCCAAAACAACACTAAATCAAGGAATCGGACCCCCAAACCATTTGTTCAAACTTAATGAACTTCAAGTTCTTAACTTCCCATCAACCGGTCAAAACGCTCTTAGACTACTCAGATTGACACCAAATTTTACGGGTGGGTCATATATGATATTTCAAACTTGTACCATGTTTCGGAACCGGAGTCCGAACCCGATACCTAGGTTTTTAACGATTACTTGGAGTCTATAATTCCTTAAAACTTTGATTTAACAATTTTTACATAAAAATTCCATACTCGGGCTAGGGACCTCAGAATACGATTCCGAGCATACGTCCAGGTTTTATTTTTTTCCCATGGAACTCCCGGGTTTGTCAAATAACAAATCCAGGTGTGTTTCCCAAGAAAGTTGACCGAAGTTAAACTTGGATTTTAAAGAAAACCTTAAGGGAATATTTGGTTTTATTTTCAATCAAAACTCTTCTAACTTCCGAACCGATCACCCCCCAAGTCATAATTTAGCTAAGGAAGGCGTGGAAGGTTTTATTTAAGGGAACGGGGTTCCAAATAGCAAAATGACCAGGCGGATCGTTACATATATCATCTCAAAATTCCTTATAGATTGTGATATTTGAGCCTCCGAAGTCAAGTCAGTGCAGCAGAATATTTACTCTACGCGATCACGAAAGGCTTTCTGCGATTGCGATCGCGATTCACTGGCCCATTTGTCACATTTCACACATCGTGATCACGATGAATTCCCCGTGATCGCATAGAACACTGCTGTAGCAAAAAACCAGCAGTTATAAATGGCTTAGAAATGGTCCGAAACCACGCTGAAATGCACCCGAGCGCCTCGGGAACCTGTCTGAATGTGCCAACAAGTCTGGAAACATACCACGGACTTAGTCGAGGCTTCAAATAACATCAAACAATGTCAAAATCACGAATCACGCCAAAATTCATCTTTATGAATATTAAAATTTCTAACTTTCACCTCCCATGCCCAAACATATCAAATCTCATTCGATTGACCCCAAATTTTGCAGGCAACTCATATTCAACATTACGGATCTACTCCAACTTCCGGAATCGCATTTTGACCCTGATATAAAAAATTTCACTTCCGGTCAAACTTCTCAAAAACCTTCAATTTTCTATCTTTAGCCAAATAGTTCCAAAATAACCTACGGGCCTCTGAATTCACTTCCGATCGTGCTTCCATCTCCAGAATCACCATGCGGAGATACTCCCAGTCAAGGAATCCCAAACGGACATCGGTAACACTAAAATGCACTTCAAGACAAACTTATGAAATTTCTTCTAAAATGCCAACTTCCACAATATGCGCCAAAATGCTCCTGGGTCATCCAAAACCCAATCCAGGCATACGCCCAAGTACGAAATCATCATACGAACATCCCAGAACCTTCAAATACCGATACCGAGGTCGTTTACAAAAAATTTCAATCCTGGTTGATTCCTTCAACTTTAAGCTTCTGAAATAAGAATTCTATTTCCAAATAAACTCCGAGTTCCTGAAATTCAATTCCAACCACGCGTACAAGTCATAATACTTGAAATGAAGCTGTTCATGGCCCCAGACTGCTGAGCGACGCACCAGAGCTCAAAATGATTGGTCAGGTCGTTACATTCTCTTCCACTTAAATATGTGTTCGTCCTCGAACGTGCTGAGAACTATACTGAAGTAGTCTGAAATCACCGTTTAACACCTCATGCATCTTCCTGTGCTACCACGACTCAGTTGAGCAGCTTAGCTTGATCAATTATGAAGATAATCCTTTTTATTCAAGCAAATAATCCTTAAAGCCCAATTCCAAGATCCGGAATTCTATGCCCGACCTGTTCCAATATAAGATTACCATATCAATCACTACACGTTATATCCAAACATGGCTGCATAGCTTTGCCGAATTCACCCCTAGCATCACTTTACTCACCGGACCACAATAACTATTTCTTATCAACTTAGTCAAAATTATATGAATCCGATGCTCCCTCTACACCCCATGTCCTACATAGGTCTTGCTCTAACTCTTACAATACCGCCACGACGGAATAGATGTGTAGAAATTTATAACCAACTGCCGAGTCAACCAATCATTGAGTTTATACCCTGACAAGAACCATCACCTCATTCTTAACCAAATAATGGTCTTAGCTCCTTAATATACTTCATATAATCAGATTGCACCGATCCTAAATCCGACGATCTCGTCTCATCCAGTACGAACCGCTCCGGCCATAAGCCATCCCAGATAGGATCAAAAGTCCCATATGATGCCACAATGTGCTAGTACGCTACCAATTAGAATGTGATACAAAAGGAAAATGAACTCTGAAAAAGGAAATTAAATTACCCTGCTCGCGAATCATACATGCGACGCGGGTGCACAACTATATGAGCTTCCTTCAGAAAATAGGAAACAGAACACCATAAACAAATATGGGGAACTGTACTGAACATCACACTTTTGTGTTACGCAACCTTATCCAAGCAATCATAACCATAGAGGCGTACCACCTGATCCACACACCATAAGTATGGCAGCACACTCGATCCAAATAACATACCCATTGTGGCGTGCCACCCGATCCTCACATGGAACTCACATAAGGTGATGTACATCGAGCTAAATTGCTCGTTACAACAAAATACTGAATATCAGTTATAAACATGCTAAGTGTATAATACATTCCTTGGGGAGACATATAATGCTATAATCCACAAACTCAAGCACAATTAAGGTGCATTATACAATCTGAGTCTCAAGATCCATCCTGCTCATATAACACCACCCTTACGTGACACCTCAACGCATAAGAAATTCACCAAGCCATCTCACAGCTCACACGACGCGATATGTCATTACATGAAATAGCTGACGACGAAATAACACCCCACATCTGATAACTCCTCCATTAGGAGCGCATATGCTGAAATGAGCACCTTCGGGCTGATATAATGCCCATATTCACATTTAAATTCAACTATAGACCTCCTGCTGATTCTATCTCACACAACTAGGATAATAACCTTTTAAAGGTTCACAATAAGTCTCCTTTCTCTCACAATACACAAGATCACCCATCATAATCGGAACATACCTCCACAGTTCATAACCCAATAAATCGAGTGCCCTCCAGACATAAATTCTCAAATTAATGATATCACCACAATCCTCATACTTGCTTTAAATATTTAATCAATCAAGTGACTACATGTCACACTTATACAATTTTCATGTGGGACACGCTCCCACAACCTTCCGAAATACATAATAGGTCCATACATCCAAAACACCGGCCGCTCTAACACTGAAAAATGATCAAGAACCCCTAACTAGGATGCAAAGACTTCTTCATAAAACACCAATTTCATGTGACACTGAAGAAACCACCAACTTACTTTAAACATCGAAACTCCTTTCCTGCTCGTTTGAGCTCGCGACATCCCTGTGACCAACGAACTGCAACCTTGATCCTCACTTCAAATTTATATCACTTACTGCACCGAATATGCCAATTCAATTACGGCTAATCAATAAACCTTCTTCCAATGTATCCTGGATTGTCTTAGAAATAATACTAGCACCTTTCAACACATAACATACTCCATATGCACTCATCCCGAGTGACCTAGAATCGTGAGACCATGTTGTGCCAAAGTTCATAAACCATTTCATTCTTCCCAAATGCTACACTGCAAGTCAAAAAATCATAGAACATCAGTGCCCCTTCTCATAAGCTGCTACAAAGCATGATTCTTAATTGTACCTATAAGTTCGACCTCATTAGGCATTATACTTTTTACCCATTTGAATACATTAGGACCGCTGCTGAGAGCCACTCACTCCGACTTGGCCCCGAATATAATCAACTCCATCAATATTCTAGCACATGAACACCCTCTCGATTAATCACTTGGCAGAATCACATCCCTTGGAACCCGCATCCATACAAATCACAAATCCCAAATCCTTTCCAATATTTGAACATGAGCCAACAAGGCAAACCATAGCACACATTTCCAATTCCTTGATCAAATTACCGCTTATGGTATTTTTCCGTAACTGAAACAACCCATCGATATGAAAATAAATCGAAACCCCGCAAGTAGTTAACCATGCAACCCAATCTTAAGCGGCGGGACTCTCCCACTTAGCTTGAAGCCACTATTACACAAATATGGAACTCACCAGAATCCTTTATCTCTTGTTGACATAACCTCACGCAATCATCTGCCGCAATTCTCGAAATCTTACTGTAAATCCCCATTTTCATATTCTGAATTATCATCCATATTCACACGACCGATCTCTTTGTTTTGTAACCAATATAATTCCTTGCTGAAGCTTCGCCAACCACGTGTCGTTAACCTGCTCACAGGGGACAACCCACCTATAGAAATCACTTCTCGACATTTTCAAATAGTGCCGCACGGGGTACAATCACTATGACTTCAATAACCCATCGTAGGTCCGAGCTCCCTCTCTAGCGGCACCAGTCCATTTACCCCTCATGGACATCAATTAAATGTGAGGCAACACCCTTCTAATCCAGAGTTATGTTGCATCCTTCTTCATTTCAACCAGCTCCTTTCCGTCATACCAAATCTCCTGCCATATAACAGCCTATACTTCAAATTAAACCCGCTGGCTTCAATTTCCAGTCACTAAAAACCCATATCATTCCAAACTCTCCTTAGGCGGGTAGTCATCTTACTACCAAGCCCATATGCAACTTTGCCACTCTCCCACTCCGGGTAAGCTAGATTCTTTGATCAACCAATCGACCTACGCTTCTCATATTTGGCCTTCTAGAAGTTTTAAACACCGCCTGACACTTCCCCCGCATCCTTCCTTATACTTTACTGCTCAATTGTTTCCTTTAATAAAATCTATCTTCATAGCACTTGAACCCACAAGTCGCTACTAACTTTAAACCCTTCTAAAGATGTCTTTCTCGAGCCGTCAATGCTAGGAACATTGATTCCACCCTGAACCACCACTTCCCACAATATCTGACAATCGCTTCTTCTTACTGACCCGCAAATCCTACTTCAAAGGCAAATTTGAAGAAAACGAGCACAGCGGCCACTTAACACATTCAATCGAGGATGATGATATCACGCTGACTGTGAAGACTCCACAACACTTGAAAATACCAAGTATCATCCTCTCATAATCTCAAACCTGAACATTTTCACCCTGATTGCCTTTCCCCGACCGGGAATAAAGTACCGAATCTCTAGATCATGCACGGAGTAAACCTCCCTTCAAGTCACTCACTGCCCCGACACGTAGGAAAACATCCTACCATCACAACAGAACTGTAGAATAGTCGCTCATAAGCATCATGAAACTTGTGCCTAGCCTCGGGGCTCTTAGAAGTTCTATTACTGAGCTGAAACAATAGAATATCCTTCTATATGGCGACTATAATAGTCCAATCAACTATACCGGGAGAATCATCTCGCACCACATTTGTAGTGCCATTTCAATTATTCAATTCTCGATTTCTAACAAGCTCTCGCCTTGAGTAAGATTGAGTAGAAAGGAATCAAAGGCACAAGCCTCAAAGGAATCAGACTGCACAATGAGGAATTCAAGAAGGGAAGTACTCCTAATAGCCATATAACCTCCCGAAGATAAGTACATCGTCTCCATATCAATCAGCGAGACTCTACTAGACTTGCTCATGAATCGTGAGACCAATGGGAACATACTGCTCTAATACCATGTTGTCAGGACCCAAAATCCACTAAGAGTCGTGGTGGCGCCGGACACCGCTGTCAGGCAAGCCAACTGAATATTTTATCAAATTCTTGTTTTAATAATTTTGAAAACACATCTTTATACGATTTAAAACAACACATAAGTATATTCTTCAGAATTAATAATAAAATATTTACCAACTCTAAAATTTTTGAATTTAAACCCAAATACATCCCAGAACCTTGTGTCACAAGTACATGAGCAAATTCTATGAGAAACCAAATAAGCACAATAACTATCCGGAATACAATTGGATAGAAAGTAAATAGAATCCTGAAAGAGACTATACTAGCCGCAGAATCGCCTCGGGGAAATACATCTTACCTAGTCTCTTTTTAAACCATACTGCTATGCCTCTAAGCCACTAGCCACACAATAAACCTGTGCAACAAAAATGCATTGCAAGTGTAGTATGAGTACGAAAAAAATGTGTACTCAGCAAGTATCCCGTCTAATCCCAAATAATTAGAGACGAGAGGTCGACTTTAACACTTGCTAGTGCTCAAATAATAATATACTAAAATTTGAGGAAATCATGAATTTATGTAGCAGGTTCTAACTCACGAAGCAGTAAAACATGTAAACACTTTGAACAATTAACAAAGGATTTTCAAGATTTACTTTTCATTATCTTTATTAGTGGGTAGCGGCCAAGAAGGCAATATTAACTTTAATAAGTTTAAATTAAGCAATGCAAACATGCGCATATCCTACCGAGATCGACGGCCCGCTCCAACAGAAATGTAAATTGTGCACTGCCGAGGGTCGAACGGCACGAACCATAGATGCATCTATTTAATCTGCCGAGGTGTGCGGCCCGCTCCAAAATTTAAACACATACCCTACTCGCGAATCATACATGCGACGGAGGTACACATCAAAACTCATGCGCAAATAGCTAATTAGGAATTTATCCGAGAACATTTATCCCAAATAAAAGCCAATTCTCCTTTAATAATTTAATAAAAATAAAGTTTAATCCTTTTAGAAATTCATTTACTAATTTAATGTGATCTAAGCAATTCAAGTTGTCAGTAAGTTTACGATTAATCCAAGTATAGCATGCTTTTGGGTTCTAGACTACCCGGACAATAGCATAATAGTAGATACGCATGGACTCTCATCACCTCGTGCATACGTAGCCCCCACAGTTAGGAGAACATAACAAATTAATTCACTTATGGGGACAACTCCCTCTTACAAGGTTAGAAAGGAAACTCACCATACTCTGAAATTCCATAAACTGCCTCCAAGCCTTCCAGACGACTCGAAACGTTGCAAAACGCTCCAAAACTAGCCAAATAACAGCTAACTAATGAGAATATACTCAAATACTTGTAAAAAATTCAAATTATATAAATTCCCAACTTTGCTTAGTGAAATGACCAAAATGCCCTCATGCCCACATGCCAGGATTCCAAAATTTTCTTGAAAATATACTCTACCAAAAGCTTCACTAGCTCAAATATATAATTTACTCCTAATTCCACGCTCAAATTCGTGGTAGAATCTAATTTATTAAGTTTCTAGATTTTCTTCCAAAAATCCCAATTTTTATATCTAATTCCATGATATAATATTGTATTTAACATGACAATGAGTAGGAGCAACTTACCTTAACATAGATGATGAAATCCTTTCTTGAAGCTCTCCAAAAATCATCCACGCTTTGAAGAAATGAAGAAAAATGAGCTAAACCTGCTAAAATACCATTTTGCCCATGTATTTACTCTTTGCGATCGCGGAGAACAATTTTTCCGTTCCAAAATTTAATCTTCGGGATCGCAGAGAATAATTTCCCGGCCTTTCGGACAGTTTCTAGTAGAATTGTCATAACTCTTTGAACACAACTCCAAATGATAAATAATTAAATGTTCTGAAAACTAGACTCAAAGATATACAACATTTATGTGCTGGTAATTTCCCAATTCCTTATATATTTCTAGATATAATCTGCCAAATTCAGCCCATGTGTAACACAACTTTCTTCTTCATCTTCCCGGACACACTGTAGTGTAACAGCCATATCTCTTTGTACAAAAATCCAAATTATGAATGGTTTTCGTTTCTCAAAACGCGACACAAAGGACTACAATTTACTTTTCTACATCATCTCAAAATTCCCTATTGATTGTAAGATATGAGCCTACGAAGTCAAGTCAGTGCAGAAAAATATATACATTACGTGATCGTGAAAGGCTTTCCGCAATCGCCATTCACTGGACCGTTTCTCACATTTTACACACCGTGATTGTGACCAATTCCCCACGATCGCATAGAACACTGCAGTAGCCAAAAACCAGCAGTTATAAATGTCCTAGAAATGGTCCAAAACCACCCCAAAACTCACCCGACCCCCTCGGGACCCCATCCGAACGTGGCAACAAGTCTGGAAACATATCACGGACTTAGTCGAGGATTCAAATCACATCAAACGACATCAAAATCAAGAATCGCGTCAAAATTCATCTTTATGAACTTTGAAATTTCTAACATTCACATCCCATGCCGAAACCTATCAAATCTCATTCGATTGACCCCAAAGTTTGCAGGAAAGTCATATTCGACATTACAGACCTACTACAACTTTTGGAATCGCATTCTGACCCTAATATTAAGAAGTCCACTTCCGGTTAAACTTCTTTAAAACCTTCAACTTTCTATCTTTAACCAAATAGCTCCAAAATAACCTACGGACCTCTAAATTCACTTCCCATCGCGCTTCCATCTTCAGAATCACCATGCGGAGATACTCCCTATCTGGGAATTCCAAACAGACATCGGTAACACTGAAATGCACTTCAAGCAAAACCTATGAAATGAATATGTTCATGGCCCCAAACAAGTCATAATACCTGAAATGAAGCTGTTCATGGCCCCAGACTGCTGAGCAACACGCTAGAGATCAAAATGACCGGTCGAGTCATTATAGCTCAGACATGGATAGAGCCAGGACGAGGACACATGTGTCTTTCTATACATAAGAAATAATATTGGATCATATATGAGTGAGTTTCAGCTACAGCTGCTGCAGCGAATCTTAGACCGGGGTGGTCATCAGACCACCACAGCTCGCACACCAGAACAGGTCGTTCAGGGACTTCAGATACCAGAAGCAGCCCCAGCTCAGGCAGTTGCACCGATTGTTTCAGTTGCGCTAGTTGCACCAGTTGCGCCAGCCCTAGAGCATGTTGTTTCGGTGATTCCTGACGACAAGCAGCGTCGGTTAGAGAGGTTTGGTAGATTTCACCCTCCTACATTTAGCGGTACTGAGGGCAAGGACGCCCAGGGATTTTTGGATAAATGTCAGAAGATGCTTCGCACAACAGGGATCCTAGAGTCCAGTGGGGTATCTTTCATTACTTTTTAGTTCTCCGAAGAAGCATTCACATGGTGGGAGGAGTTTGAGCGGCGTAGGCTCGTAGTATCAGCACCCCTTACCTGGCAGCAGTTTTCCACTCTCTTTTTAGAGAAGTATGTGCCGCAGTCACATAGAGAGCAGCTGCGTCGCCAATTTGAGTGGCTAGTTTAGGGGGAGATGTCAGTGACACGGTAGGAGTTGAGGTTTACTCAGTTTGCCAGACATGCTATTTGTATGACCCCGACAGATCGGGAGAGGATCAAGAGGTTCATTGATGGCCTCAATTACTCTCCTCATATCTTGATGACTAGAGAGAGTGGTAGCAGTGTCCTTCGAGGAGATAGTGGACATGGCTCGCCAGATTGAGTCGGATCGTTGCCGAGAGCGAGAGGAGAGGGAGGCCAAGAGGCCTCGAGGTTCGAGCAGTTATAGTGGTGCTCCGTCTAGGGGCCAGTTTCACCAGGGCAGAGGTCGTCCTTTTAGGCCTCCCTAGTCAGGCTGCCCAGAGCATAGCAGAACTTCTAGCGGTTGCGACCGTCAGGGTCACCAGCAGGACCAGTCTTCACTCAGCGCCCTCCCATTCAGAGTTCTGCACCCGTTTGGTCATCCCAGGGTTCATCTGCAGCGAGGGGTTCCCTTAAGTCCCCTTCTCCAACTCCGGGTAGTTGTTATGAGTGTGGCAAGTTGAGCGACATGAGGAGGCAGTGTCCTCGACTTCGTGGTAGCAGATATCAGTAGAGGGATCAGCCCTCCTGTTCTTCTCTATCTTCTTCAGCACCATCCCAGTCTAGTAGGGGTGGGGGACAATCACCTAGAGGTAGTCCCAGGGGTGTAGAGCAGTCGAGTGGTGGTCAATCTCATTTCTATGCACTCCCACATATGAGAGATGTTGTTGCTTCAGATGCAGTGATCCCATATATTATCTCAGTATGCCACAGGGATGCTTCTGTTTTGTTTAATCCGGGTCTAAGTATTCCTATGTATCTTCTTACTTTGCTCATCATTTGGGGACTAACCAAGGGTGTCTAGCGTTGCCTGTGCATGTATCTACCCCGATGGGTGATACAATTATTGTGGACCACGTGTATCGGTCATGCCTTGTTACTATTGAGGGTCTTGATACCCGAGCTGACTTGTTGCTTTTGAGCATGGTTTATTTTGGTAATGGATTGGTTATCACCGTGCCATGCTATTCTAGACTGTCACGCCAAGACAGTCATGTTGTCTATGCCGGGTATTCCAAGGGTTGTGTGGAGTGGTTCGACTGATTATGTACCCAGCAGGGTAATCTATTTCGTAAAGGCCCAGAGGATGGTTGGGAAAGGATGTTTATCCTATCTAGCATTTGTGAGGGATGTTGGAGCTGAGACTCCTAGTCTTGATTCGGTTCCTGTGGTAAGGGAGTTTCCTGATGTATTTCCAGCAGACCTGCCGGGCATGCTGCCGGACAGGGATATTGACTTCGGTATTGATTTGGTGTCGGGCAATCAGCCCATTTCTATTCCCCCTATCGTATGGCATCAGCAAAACTAAAGGAGTTGAAGGATCAGCTGCAGGAACTCCTACATAAGGGGTTCATTCGTTCGAGTGTGTCGTCGTGGGGCGCACCAGTGTTATTTGTTTAGAACAAGGATGGCACAATGAGAATATGCATTGATTACAACAAGTTGAATAAAGTGACAGTGAAGAACAAGTATCCATTGCCTCGTATTGAGTATTTGTTTGACCAGCTTCAGGTGGCAAGGGTATTCTCGAAGATTGATCTCCGTTCAGGCTATCATCAGCTGAAGATAAGAGATTCTAACATCATGAAGACAGCTTTCAGGATGAGATATGGGCATTATGAGTTTCTAGTTATGTCATTTGGGCTGACTAATTCCCCAGCAGCATTCATGCACTTGATGAATAGTGTATTCCGGCCGTATTTGGATTCTTTTGTGATCGTGTTTATTGATGATATTCTTGTTTACTCGCGTATCTAGGAGGAGCACGCAACATTTGAGGGTGGTATTGCAGAGGTTGAGAGAGGAGAAGTTGTATGCAAAGTTCTCCAAGTGTTAGTGCTGGCTCAGTTCCGTGGCTTTTCTAGGACACGTGGTGTCCAGTGATGGTATTCAGGTTGACCTAAAGAAGATCGAGGCGGTGCAGAGTTGGCCCAGACCATCCTCAGCTTCTGAGATTCAGAGTTTCCTTGGTTTGGCGGATTATTGCCGCAAGTTCGTTCAGGGTTTATCATCTATTGCTTCTCCTTTGACGAAGTTGACGCAGAAAAATGCACCATTTGTGTGGTCTGAGGAGTGCAAGGAGGGCTTTCAAAAAGCTCAAGTCATTGTTGACTATGACTCCAGTGTTAGTATTGCCAGCAGCTTCAGGTTCTTACGCCTCATATTGCGATGCTTCGAGGATGGTATTGGTTGTGTTTTGATGCAGGAGGGTAGAGTGATTGCATATGCTTCTCGGAAATTGAATCCCCATGAGAAAAATTACCCTGCTCATGATTTGGAGTTGGCTGCCATAGTTCATGCATTGAAGATTTTGAGGCACTATCTATATGGAGTATCTTGTGAGGTGTATACGGATCATCGTAGCCTTCAGCACTTGTTCAAGCAGAAAGATCTGAATTTGAGAAAGCGGAGATTGCTTGAGTTACTCAAGGAATGTGATATTACTATATTGTACCATCCAGGGAAAGCCAATGTAGTGGCCGATGCGTTGAGTCGGAAGGTGATGAGTATGGGTAGCTTGGCATATATTCCTGTTGGGGAGAGATCCCTTGCAATTGAAGTTCAGGTTTTGGCTAATCGTATGGTGGGATTGGACATTTTAGAGCCCAGTCGGGTGTTGGATTGTGTGGTTTCCCGATCTTCTTTAAATGATCGCATCAGGGAGCGCCAGTATGATGACCCGCATTTGCGTGTCCTGAAGGACATGGTCCAGCATGATGATGCCAGAGATGTGTTACGGATGCAGGGCCGGATTTGCGTGCCCAATGTGGATGAGCTCCGAGAGTTGGTTCTAGAGGAGGCCCACAGCTTGCAGTATTCTATTCATCCGGGTGCCGCAAAGATGTACCTGGACTTGAGGCAGCATTATTGGTGGAGGAGAATGAAAAAGGACATTGTGAGTTATGTGGCTAGGTGTCTCAATTGTCAGCAGGTCAAATATCAACATCAAAGACCCGGTGGTGTACTTCAGCAGATGGATATCCCCGAGTTGAAGTGGGAGAAGATTACAATGGACTTTGTGAGTGGTCTCCCTCGTACCACGAGGAATATTTTTTCTATTTAGGTAATTGTGGATATAATGACCAAGTCTGTGCATTTCATTCCGGTGTGTACCACCTACTTTTCAGAGCGGTTGGCAGAGATTTTCATCCGTGAGAATGTGCTGTTGCCTAGGGTTCCAAGTTCTATAGTCTCAGACAGGGGTACTCAGTTTTCTTCTCAGATATGGAAGACCTTTCATTGGGAGTTGGGCACTCAGATTCAGATGAGCATAGCTTTTCATCCTCAGACAGACAGACAGTCCGAGGGTACTATTCAAATGTTGGAGGACATGTTGCGTGCTTGTGTTATTGATTTCAGAGGTTCTTGGGCTGAGTTCTTGCGTCTTGCAGAGTTTTCTTATAATAATAGTTATCAGTCAAGCATTCAAATGGCGCCGTATGAGGCTTTATATGGGAGACAGTGTAGATCTCCCGTTGGTTGGTTTGAGCCCGGCGAGGCTAGACTATTGGGGACAGAGCTAGTTCAGGATGCCTTAGAGAGAGTGAAAGTTATCCAGGAGAGACTTCGTACAGCTCAGTCGCGTCAGAAGAGTTATCCGGACCGGAAGGTTCGGGATGTATTTTATATGGTGGGCAAGAAGTAACTATTAAAGGTCTTGCCTATGAAAGGCGTGATGAGGTTTGGAAACAAAGGAAGCTGAGTTCGCGGTTTATTGGACCTTTTGAGATACTCAGGATGATTGGGGAGGTAGCATATATGCTTGCTTTGCCACCCAGTTTGTCGGGGGTTCACCCGGTGTTTCATGTTTCTATGCTCAGGAAGTATGTTGGAGACCCGTCTCATGTATTAGACTTCAGCACGATCCAATTGGATGAGGACTTGACCTATCATGTGGAGCCAGTGGCTATTTTGGGTCGACAGATTCGAAAGTTGAAATCAAAAGACACAGCATCAGTGAAGGTGAAATGGAGAGGTCGGCCCACGGAGGAGGCCACTTGGGAGACCGAGAAGAAGATGCGGAGCACATATCCTCATTTGTTTAAGGCTCCAGTTATGTTTCTTGACCCACTCGAGGACGAGCGTTTCTTTTTAGTTGGGGAGAATGTGATGAACCGACCCGTTGTCTATTGTATTTCAGCCCCGTTATCCCCGTAATATGTTTCCCCGTGTGTTAATATATGTGTTTGGTGAGTTTGAGGTATGCTGGATTGAAATTGGTTAGAAATGAGACCAATAATCTCTTTAAGGAAAGCTTAAGTTGGAAAAGTCAACCGGATGTTGACTTATCAGTTAGAGGGTTCGGAATGGACTTCCTGTGATTCGACTAGTTTCGGATGGTGATTTGTGACTTGGGAGAGAAGATGGAATTTAATTTGGAGGTACAGTGTAGAATTAGGCTAGAATTGGCTAAGTTGAATTTCGACGAATTCCGGCTGATAGGTGAGATTTTGATCCGGGAGTCGGAATGGAATTTTGAGAGTTGCAGTAGCTTCATTAGGTGATTTTGGATATGTCTTATGTTCAGGTCATTCGGACGTCGTTTGGTAGGGTTTTGATCGAATGTTAGTTTCAGAAGTTATGGTTGAAACTTAGGCTTGAATCTGCTATGATTTGATGATTTTTGTCTTTAAGGAAGCGTTTTTATGTTGGAACAAGTTTGTATGATGTTTTGGATTAGGTTGGTGGGTTTGGTTGGGGTCCCGAGGGCCCCGGGGTGTTTTCGAAGGGTTAGACGAGGAATTTTGGAAGTTAGGCATGAATTATGGTTGCTGCTTATGGTATTTTCACGGAAGCGGGCTAGGGACCGGTTAAGCGGTGTCCGCAGAAGCGGACTAGAAGCCGCAGAAGTGGCCAGTGGTGAGTGGTCAGGACCGCGGAAGCGGAAAGGAGACCGCTGAAGCGGGTCCGCAGTAACGGAAGAACGACCGCAGAAGCGGTCTTGGGATTTAAATGAAGGACCACATAAGCGGACGTATTGGTCGCGAAAGCGGAGATGAGTTCGCAGATTCGGAAAACAGCCTAGGTTTAATGCAACAGTAGATTTTCAAACTTAATTATGAGAGGAACATTAAGACTTCAAGCTAAGGCGATTGTGGGTGATTTTAGGAGAGGTTTTGAGGGGATTCATCAAGTAAGAACTCTTAAACCTATAGTATGTCTATATAGTGTAAAATCATGGATTAAACTCAAAGAATTCAAGGTTTTTAATGTCAACAATGGTGGTTAGGGTTTGAAACCCAAGAGAACTTTAAGTGTCGATTTTAGGGGTCAAATGGACTCTTATTCTTGTAAATTTGATATGTATGGACTCGTGGCGAGACGAGGATTCTGAAAAGTGAATTTCAAAATTTTTCGAGGAGTGGGCCCGGGGATCGGGTTTTGCCAACTTCATGTTTTTTGGTGTATTTCGAGTTATTTCGATTGGGTTGTGTCCCATTAGCCTCTTTTGACATATTCCAATTGGTTTTGATCAGATTTGGCATCCGCGGAGGTTGATTGGCGAGGGAAAGGCATTGAGAGCTAGTGTGCGACCTGCTTGAGGTGAGTAATGGGTGTAGATGATGACCCGAGGGTTTGAAACCCGGTATACCACATTGTGACGCTATGTTGAGGCGAGACACGTACTCTACTGTGAGTACGGGGTAGATTATGATCGGGGACTATGGCTTAGTCCCACCGTGTGTCATTGTACTATGTTGTTGGCTATAAAATGAGTCGGTAAACCTCCTACGTGGATGGTTATGAACACATTTGGGTTGCGTTTCGGTTATTTTGGATCCCGTGAGGATCGTTATCACTGTTTCTATGCATTATAGCATGTTTTCATGACATCAGTCTTGCATTAGAACACTGTTTAACATGATTTGGTTAATATTGAGGTTTGACACCAAATTCTATGATTTCTAATAAACTGAACTAAAAATGGTAAGATAAATGTGCTTGTGAGGCTTGCATGCATGTAGCTGGACTGATAGTGGATCGGGTTGTACGCCGTAGCGTATGTTACTATGATATTGCGCTTGGGCTGTTGGAGCCCCTCCGGAGTCTGAACCCCCACAGTGAGCGTACCCAAATGGATCGGACTGCACGTTCCGCGGTGGTCATGCGTTGCATTGCATCTCATGCATTCATTCACTGTTGCTTTATGTGTACATCTCTGAGGTTTGAATTCCGAGGTCCCAGGCCCGAGGAAAGAATTTTTCTATGAAATTGTTTTATGAAAATGTTTAAGGAAAATGAAAATAAAATTTGATCAAAAAGTGATGGTATCGGGCTCGTATTTTGGTTCCGACGCCCATTAGAGATCACATATGTTGGTTAAGCGCTTCCTGTAAAGTTTGGTTGAAAACGGACGTCGTTGGACGTGTTTCGGCCTTAAATTAGAAAATTTGAAAGTTTATGAAATTTGAAAGATTTCTTGGATTTAAGGCTCAAATTAATGATTTTGATGTTATTTTAGCGATTTGCTCGCTCGAGCAAGATCGTATGATGTGTTTGAGTTAGTGTGAATATTTTGTTCGAAGCCCTGAGGGCTCGGGAGTGTTTTTTCGGTGGTTCGGGATGTTTTGCGATGCACAGCCTGCCCCCTTCTTCGCGTTCGCGGACGCCCTTCGCGTTCGCGATGCCCAGATTCTCCCCTTCAATGCATTAGCGAGACAACCTCGCGTTCGCGTATAAGCCAAACCAGACCCCCAGCTCTTTCTTCTACACGTTCGCGTAGGCCATCTGTGAAGCCCCCTGTTTTCCTTCTACGCGTTCGCGTAGCCCACACGCGAACGCGATGCCCATTTCCTTTCTACTCTTCGTGAATGGGGAACTATGCTGCGAATGTGAAGAGAATTTTTTGCCCAGTGTTTTTAAGTTCTGAAAAAAGAGAACAGAATGGGACTTTATCCCAATTCCCAAAACTCTCTCTTCTCCAACACCATTTTTGGGCAATTCTTGGGCGATTCTTCATCAAAATTCTTGGGTAAGTGATCCTTGACTTGTTTTCTTCATTGTCCATCAATATGATATGAATTCTTAGACCTAAACATGTGAAAATAGGTAGAAAAATTAGAGAAAATGGGTATGGATAGGGTTTTCAAATAATTTGTGATTCATGCCTCGTTTTGGGGTCGAACTTAAGAACAAATTATATATTTGAACTCGTAGATGAATGATTTGTGAAAAATTTGGTCAAACCTCGTGTATTGACCACGTGGGCCCGGATTCGATTTTCACTATTCTGGGAAGAATTTTGTAAAATATATATTTAGCCATTTGGATTATTTTGTTGAGTAGTATGGATGATATTAAATCAATTGTGTATAGATAAAATTGAATTGGAGCCAAATTCAAAAGGAAAGGGCATTGTATAAGGATTGAGTTTGCCGTAAACCTTCGAGGTAAGTGTTTGATTATCCTAGCTTGAGGGAACGGAGTTAGTCTATTTGCTAGTTGCTATGTGCAGAGTCCGACATATAGGCATGGTGACGAGTATCTATACGTTGGGGGTATAGTATGACCGAGAGTCTTTACTCGTAAATATTTGATATTGTTGTAATTCGTCCACACCTAATTGTTGATTTATAGAAATGTGATGAGGGTGACAAGGGACTTATAAATTGTGAATTTATGGAGCGTTGGCTCGATCGATGACATGATAATTGAGTAAGAAGTGAATAAAAGATAAAGAATAAATTGTTGAGTCTTGGCACCGAGTTATTGTTTTCTCTTGCCAATAATATATATTGCGAGCTATTATATATATTTATTGAAATGGGATTATGTGGCACGTTGACCACTTGTATATTGAAATGGGATCGTGTGGCACACCGACCACTTATATATTGATATGGGATCGTGTGGCACGCCGTCCACTATATACATGATAAATTGGGATCGTGTGGTATGCCAACCACTTACAATTGATGAATTGGGATCGTGTGATACGCCAACCACTTATAATTGATAAATTGGGTCAACAACTTATACATATATTGAAATGATATCAATTGGTATGTCTACTACAAATTTTATTATGATGAACACGGGTTGCACGCCTGCTCAAGATGAGTTGAAATCTGAAAGTGGATTAAATTCATTTGTTTTATTTTAGTCATTATATTTTGTTGCTACTCCAGAGCAGGTTTTCCCTCCCCAAATATTAAATGTTGTTTCATATGATTTTGTTGTATATATATTTTGAACTGTACAGGTTTCTAGAGCGGGTTAGCTTCCAGCCGCAGCAGCCACATCTCAGGCTGGAGGAGGGACCCCTACTCCTGCTACACGTACTCCAGAACCAGTAGTTCCCCAGGTTTATGCCCCAGCAGTTCAGCCAGCTGTGGCAGTTCAGCAAGCTGTGGCACTCCAGCCAGGTATAGTAATTCAGACTGGTGAAGGTGCAGCTATACCCGCAGATGCTTTATGGAGATTGGACAGATTCACTAGGCTCTTCACTCTCACATATAGTGGCACTCCTTCTGAGGATGCTTAGAATTTCATATTTAGCTGTCATGAGGTTCTCCGGACTATGGGTATTTTGGAGACCAATTGGGTCGATTTCTCCACTTTACGCCTAGCAGGATCCGCCAAGACCTAGTGGAGGGATTTCTGTTTAGCTAGGCCAGCAGGGTCGCCATCATTGACCTGGAACTAGTTTTCAGAGTTATTTCTGGGGATGTTTCAACCGGTCACTTAGCGGGATTCTCTCCGCAGGAAGTTCGAGCATCTCCATTAGAGTACTGTGATAGTCACCCAGTATGAGACTCGGTTCATTGATCTCGCTCGCCATGCTACTGTGATACTCCCCACTGAAAGCGAGAGGGTGCGAAGGTTTGTTGATGGCCTGAATCAGCTGATTCGTGTTCAAATGGTCGTGAGTGCCGATAGTGAGACTTCATTTCAGGAGGCGGCGGATGGTGCCCATCGGATAAAGATGGTACTTGCTCAGGGAGGTGGTCATGGGTCGGATAAGAGGCCCCGTAGTGCAGGCAGATTTAGTGGTACCTCGTCTGGAGGTAGAGATTCTCATGGTAGAGGCCATCATCTTAGGCCTTTTCAGTCAGCTCTTCAGGCTTCTCACTGTCCTTCAGGTGGTCGTGATTTCCAGTCGCAGTATTTTGACCAGCAGCTCTTAAGTTCACCCTCTGCACCTATCAGTGCACTGCTACTTAGCTATTCTCAACAGTCGAGGGCTTGTTACACCTACAGTGTTACGAGGCACATTGACAAGTATTGCCCTCGAGCTTTCAGTAGCTCCCAGCAGCAGGGTTCTTGTGCATTGATTCCAGCATCGGATGTTCCACATCCTTCCCAGCCAGCTAGAGGAGGTACCATAGGTACTAGAGGTGGAGGTAGAAGTCATAGAGGTGGAGCTTAGACTGAAAGAGGTAGAGGTCAGTCAGCAACTGATCGTTCCATAGATATTGCACAGGGTAGTGGGGCCCAGCCCTGATGCTATGCACTTCAGGCTAGACCAGAGGCTGAGTCCTCAGATGCAGTTATTACAGGTACTATTCTGGTTTGTGATAGAGAGGTTTTAGTGATATTTGACCCTGGGTCTACGTATTCATACGTGTCTTCTTATTTTGCACCGTACCTGGTTCAACCTAGTGATCCGTTGGGCGTTCCTATTTATGTGTCAACACCAGTGGTTGATTCTATTTTAGTCGATCGAGTTCATCGATCTTGTGTTGTGGTGATTGGGGATCTTGTGACCCGTGTTGATTTATTGATTCTAAATATGGTCGACTTCAATATCATATTGGGAATGCCAAGACTGTGACATTAGCTCCGCGAAATTTGCCTCGCATAGAATGGAAGGGAATTTCTGGTCATATTAACCGCAATGTTAGTTCATATGTTAAGGCTCAGTGTATGATTGAAAAAGGGTGTTTGGCTTATCTAGCCTATGTTCGCGATTCCAGCGTCGAGGCTCCTTCTATTGATTCGGTGCCCGTGGTTTGCGAGTTTCTTGAGGTATTCCCTTCGTACCTTCCTGGTATGCCACCCGACAGTGATATTGATTTTTGCATTGACATAGCTCCGGGCACTCAGCCCATTTCATTTCCTCCATATTTTATGGCCCCGCCGAAATTAAAAGAATTGAAGGAACAATTGCAGGATTTACTTGAAAACAATTTCATCAGACCTAGTGTTTCCCCGTGGGGTGCGAAGATATTATTTGTTAAGAAGAAAGATGGTTCGATGCGAATGTGCATTGATTACCAAAAGATGAACAATGTTACAATCAAAAACAAGTATCCACTACCGCGGATTGATGTTTTATTTGACCAACTTCATGGTAAAGTATTTTCAAGGATAGACTTGAGATTTGGCTACCATCAGTTGAAGATTAGGGCATCGGATGTTCCTAAGACAGCTTTCCGCACTCGATACGGGCATTATGAATTGCTGGTCATGTCTTTTGGGTTGACAAATGCCCCAGGATCTTTTATGGAATTGATGAGCAGAGTGTTCAGGCCTTATTTAGATATGTACGTGATCATCTTGATTGATGAAATATTGATATACTCCTACAGTCAGAAGGAGCATGCGCAACATCTCAGAGTGTCTCTTCAGACTTTGAAGAATAGTCAGCTATATACAAAATTTTGAAAGTGTTAATTTTTGCTAAGATCACTTGCATTCATGTGCCATGTTGTGACGGCAGAAGGTATTCAGGTTAATCCAAGAAAGATTGAGGCAGTCAAGAATTGGTCTACACCAGCATCAGCCACAAAGATCCGGAGTTTCCTGGGATTAGCAGGTTATTATCGCGATTTATGGAGGGGTTTTCATCTACTGCAACCCCAATGACCAGATTAACTCAGAAGGGTATCCAGTTCGAATGGTCAGATGAATGTGAGGCGATCTTTCAGAAGCTCAAAACAGCCTTGACCACAGCACCAGTGTTGGTTTTGCCCACAGGTTCGGGACCTTATACTGTTTATGGTGATGCTTCCCGTATTGGTCTTGGTGCAGTATTGATGCAGGATGGCAAGCTTATTGCCTATGCTTCGAGGCAGTTGAAGATTCATGAAAAGAACTATCCAGTTCATGACTTGGAGTTGGCGGCGGTTGTTTACTCATTGAATATTTGGAGGCATTATTTGTATGGCGTGGCATGTGAAGTATTCACTGATCATAAGAGCTTTCAGTACTTGTATAAACAGAAGGAGTTTAATTTAAGGCAGAGAAAATGGTTGGAATTGTTGAAAGATTATGACATCACCATTTTATATCACCCGGGAAAGGCAAATGTGGTGTCCGATGCTTTGAACAGGAAGTCAGCCAGTATGGGCAGTCTTGCTTATATTTTGGTCAGTCAGAGGCCGTTTGCAATGGATGTCCAGGCCTTAGCAAATCGCTTTGTGAGATTGGATATTTCTGAGCCTAGTCGAGTGCTAGCTTGCACGGTCGCTCGGTCTTCATTATTTGAGCGTATCCACGATCGACAGTTTGATGGTTGCCATTTATGTGTCCTTAAAGACACGGTTCAGTGAGGAGGTGTCAAGCAGGTCACCATAGATACTGATGGAGTTCTAAGATTGCAAGGGCGAATTTGTGTACCAGATGTTGATGGGATTTGTGAATTGATTCGAGAAGCAGCTCACAGTTCCAGGTATTCTATTCATCCAGGCGCAGCAAAGATGTATCAGGATTTACAGCAACATTATTGGTGGCGCAGAATGAAAAAGGATATTGTGGCATATGTAGCGCTGTGTTTGAATTGTCAATAGATTAAATATGAGCACCAGAGGCCTGGAGGTTTATTTCAGAAAATTGAGCTTCCCGAGTGGAAGTGGGAGCGGATCACTATGGACTTCGTTACTGGCCTTCCGATGACTCGGAAGAAGTTTGATGCGGTTTGGGTTATTGTTGATAGGGTGACCAAGTCAGCACATTTTGTGCTGGTTGCCACCACCTACTCGTCCGATAAGTTAGTGGGGATATATATCAGGGATATTGTTCGCCTTCATGTGGTGCCTATATCTATCATATCGGATCGAGGCCCGCAGTTTACTTTACATTTCTGGAAGGCATTTCAGAAAGAGTTGGGTACCCAGGTTTAGCTGAGTACGACATTTCATCCCCAGACAGATGGTCAGTCCGAGAGGAATATTCAAATATTCGAGCCTGTGTTATTGATTTTGGTGGTTCGTGGGATCAGTTCCAACCTTTGGTGGAGTTTGCTTATAATAACAGCTATCAATCGAGCATTCAGATGACTCCTTATGAAGCCTTGTATGGTAGACGGTGTCGCTCTCCGGTTGGATGGTTTGAATCAGGAGAGGCTCGGTTGTTGGGTACGGATATAGTTTAGGAGGCCTTAGATAAGTTCAAGGTTATTCAGGATACTCTTCGTACAGTTCAGTCCAAGTAAAAGAGTTATGTATCGCAAGGTTAAAGATTTAGCTTTCATGATTTGTGAGTGGGTATTGCTCCGCGTATCGCCTATGAAGGGCATAATAAGATTTGGTAAGAAGGGCAAGCTTAGCCCTAGGTTTATTGGCCTATTCGATATCCTCGATCGTGTGGAGAAGGTGGCTTATAAACTTGCTTTTCCACCTAATTTGTCAGCTGTGCATCTAGTGTTTCATGTACCCATGCTCCGGAAATATCACGGCGATCCATCGCACGTGTTAGATTTCAGCACTGTCCAATTCGACAAGGATCTGTCTTATGAAGAGGAACTGGTAGATATATTAGACCAGCAGGTTCGACAGTTGAGGTCGAAGAGTTTTCCTTCTATGCGTGTTCAGCGGAGACGTAAGCCTCCTGAGGCATCGACCTGGGAATCTGAGTCTGACATGCGGAGCCGTTATCCTCATCTATTCCCTGACTCAGGTACTTCTTTTTTTATCTGTTCGAGGACGAACGCTTGTTTTAGAGGTGGAGAATGTAACGAACCAAAGGGTCATCACTTGATTTATTAGTCATTTCAAGCTTCAGAGGCCTTGAAAACCTCACTATTAGTCGCCTCGATTTGCGTGCACAGACCGGACGAGGAGCCGGAAAATTTTTATGTTGATATATATGAATTATGTTGAAAATTTGAAGAATTCGATATTAATGTTGATAAAGTTGACTTTGGTCAACATTTTTCGTAAACGAACCTGGAGCCATGATTTGACAGTCTCGGAAAGGTCCATAAAAAATATAGGACTTGGGCGTATGCCCGGAATCGAATTCCGAGGTCCAAGCCCGAGGAAAGAATTTTTCCGTCAAATTTTTTCGTGAAAATGTTTAAGGAAAATAAAAATGTAATTTGATCAAAAAGTGACGGTATCGGGCTCGTATTTTGGTTCTAATGACCCGTACATGTCATATATGTTGGTTAAGCACTTCATGTAAAGTTTGGTTGAAAACAGACGTTGTTGGATGTGTTTCGGCCTTAAATTAGAAAATTTGAAAGTTTATGAATTTGAAAGATTTCTTGGATTTAAGGCTCAAATCATTGATTTTGTTGTTATTTTAGCGATTTGATCGCTCGAGCAAGATCGTATGATATTTTTTGAGTTAGTCTGCATATTTGGTTTGAAGACCCGAGGGTTAGGGAGTGTTTTGGAGGTGGTTCGGGGTGTTTTGGACATAGGAAATCTGGAAGATTTGGTGCAATTTTTGTACCGGCTTTTTCTTCTTCGCGAATACGGCCATGCCTCGCGTTCGTTATGCCCAGCCTGCCCCCCCCCCCACTCATCTTCGCATTCGCGATGCCCAGGTGCCCCCCTTCAACGCGCTCAAGAGACAGCCCCGCGTTCGCGTATAAGCCAAACCATACCCCTAGCCCTTTCTTCTACGCATTCTTGTAAGGCCCACACGTTCGCGTATGCTATCTGTGAAGGCCCCTGTTTTCATTCTACGCGTTCGCATAGCCCACACGCGAACGCGATGCCCATTACCTGTCTACTCTTTGCGAACGCGGCACTGTGCTACGAACGCGAAGAGCATTTTTTTCCCAGTGATTTTTAAGTTCTGAAAAAACAGAACAGAATGGGATTTTATCCCAATTCCCAAAACTCTCTCTTCTCCAACACCATTTTGGGCGATTCTTGGGCAATGTTTGACCAAACTTTTTGGGTAACTGATCCTTGACTTGTTTTCTTGATCTTTCATCAATATTATTTGAAATCTTAGGCCTAAACATGTGAAAATGGGTAGAAAAATTAGAGAAAATGGGTATAGATATGGTTTTCAAATAATTTGTGATTCATACCTCGTTTTGGGATCGAACTTAAGAACAAATTATATATTTGAACTCGTGGATGAATCGGTTGTCGGAGTAGTATTGATGATATTAAATCAACGTGTATAGATACAATTAAATTTGGGCCAAATTCGAACGGAAATGACATTGCTTAAGGATTGAGTTTGCCGTAAACCTTCGAAGTAAGTGCTGGATTTATCCTATCTTGAGGGAATAGGAGTTAGCCTATTTGCTAGTTGCTATGTGCAGAGTCCGACGAATACGCATGGTGACGAGTATCTAACCTTGGGGGTTAAGTATGACCGTGAGTTTTTACTCGTGAATATTTGATATTTTTGTAATTCTTCCACACCTAATTATTGATTTCTAGAAAATGTGATGAGGGCGAGAAGGAAATTATAAATTGTGAATTTCTGGAGCGTTGGCTCGATCGATGACATGATAATTGAGTAAGAAGTAAATAAAAGATAAAGAATAAATTGTTGAGCATTGGCACCGAGTTATTGTTTTCTCTTGCAAATAATATATATTGCGAGCTATTATATATATTTATTGAAATGGGGTCGTGTGGCACGCCGACCACTTATATGTCGAAATGGGATCGTCTGGCACGCCGACCACTTATATATTGATATGGGATCGTCTGGCACGCCGTCTACTATAAACTTGATAAATTGGGATCGTGTGGTACACCAACCACTTACAATTGATGAATTGGGATCGTGTAGTAAGCCAACCACTTATAATTGTTAAATTGGGCCAATCTCTTATACATATATTGAAATGATATCAAATGGCATGTCTACTACAAATTTTATTATGATAAACACGGGTTGAACACCTGCTCAAGATGAGTTGAAATCCAAAAGTGGATTAAATTCCTTTGTTCTATTTCTATCTTTATATTTTGTTGCTACTCCAGAGTCCCTCCCCAAATATTAAATGTTGTTTCATATGATTTTGTTGTATATATATTTTGAACTATACATGTTTATGTGAGTGTCTGGTCCTAGCCTTTTCACTACCTCGCCAGGATAGGCCGACCACTTACCAGCACATGGGGTCGGTTGTGCTGAGTCTACACTCTGTGCTCCTTTTGCACAGATACAGGTTTTGGACAGCAGCAACAACAGTAGTGCGGGTTCTAGCCTCCGATCATCGAGACATCGAGGTAGCCTTGCAGGCGTCTACAAGACCCGGCGTCTCCTCTATCTTTACTTTTCAGACTGTTATCTCATGTATTCGAGACAAACGGTATTATAATTCTTAAAGACGGTTATATGTATTATTCATAGAAATTCGTGAGTATTGTGACATCAGTTCTTGGGTAGTGTTTTATGTTGGAATTTCAGTATCGCATCTAGTAAAATTTACTAAGTCTTCCGCTAAATTTAATTATTCCGCTTAAATTTTATTATTGCTGATAATAGCTTTAAATAAGTATTTTTTAAAATGGAATATAAGTAAGAGTTGGATTGCCTAGCTCCTTTTAGTAGGCGCCATCACGAATCCCGATGGTGGAAAATTTGGGTCGTAACGTAAACGGGACATGGTGGGTCAAAATCTTAGTGGGTCAAAGTTCGCCCTGCCTGTCCCAGTTGCCATTCCTATCTTCTTATTTTCTTTATCTCGTTCCAAATTTATTATTTCTTGCCAAATTTATTATGAAAATATAGAGTGATAGTAGTGGTTATGAACAATGTTCTAAGAAGCGGGGGCGTAAGGCGAGGCGTTTTACCTCTGATGGAGCGAGAAGTAAGCCTTGAGACATGGGGCGTAAGTCCCATGGATCTTAAAATTGTACTAATTTCAAGAATTTTTAGATAGTATAAAATAAAAAAAATAATTATACAAATCATATTGAAATCACAAAATTATGATAAATAATCTATTTAAATATTTATAATATAATTGAACTATGAATAATACGAAAAATATGACATATATCATAACATGCAAATTAGTTGCAATGCCAACTCAAACATCAAAATAATGTATTCGATACGAAATCTTATACACCCTCAGTTTCCATTTATGTGAACCCATTTGATTGGGCGCGAAATTTAAGAAAGAGAGAAAGACTTTGGAACTTATGGTGTAAAATGAGGCACATATATTTTGTGTGGCTATAAATTATTGTATAAAGGTAAATTGTTTCCAAATATGGAAAGGGTTATTTTTTTGGCACGGACCAAAAAGGAAATAGGTTCACATAAATTGAAACTGAGGAAGTATGTATCACTTAAGGTGTAATGAACCTTGAAAGAATTTCGATATTATAATTTGATACTTTTCTTATAATACTCCTTTTATTTAATATAATTTCTAATTAAAAGAGAATTTAAATAAAAACATAATTCACAATATAAATAAGATTCTCTAGAATCGTTTATTTTTAAGTTTCAATAAGTTAATAAAGTGATACTAATTTTGCCATACAATGTCATAATAACTAATTATTTGTAAATAGTTACTAGCTATTACCGAGCTATTAAGTTAATAAGTATTGTATCTCGTAAACGTAGAAAAAATAATATCTTAAAAGTAATTAATAAAAATATTATGGACTATTATGTAGTAAAGACACAATAAAATTTAATAAATAAATACCTATTAAATAAAAGATTTATTCAAAATTAACTATTATAGCACTGTTAGTGGATAATTATGTAATAATTTTTATTTTAATTATGACATAAAATACTCTCAACTCAATAATTTTATGATTAAGAAAAAAGTAATTTTGAATAGTCAAAGATTTATTAAGAAAAGAATTTATAAGGTTAGTTACGTTACATACAATGTATAAAATTTTCTATTATGCGAGCCCAGTACGCAGAGAATTAGGTGTGTCTGGGGCATAAGCTCCGATTGCTGATGCATATTCTCACGGAACTAAGCCCCACACATAAGCCCAGGGACATTTTACGAGTGCTCTTCCACGAGGTGAGCTCCGGGCAAGTTCCAATTCTGCCTTTTAAAACGCTAAAATATTATGGTATAGCCAGTTTTCACACTTGTCAATTAAAAATAGCCAGCGTTTACAAGTTAATGAAAAATAGCCATTATTTTGCTGCAACAGAGACCGGTCCCGTATAATATACGGGAGTTCTGGTGCATTTGTGTAAGAACTCCAGCATATTATGCTGGACTGGTATACATTACTAACTCCTGTAAAATTTGCGGGAGACTGGAGCACTAGTGCTCCAAACGCCAGTATATTATGCTGGTCATTTATACTTGCTGGAACTCCCGTAAAATATGCGGGAGTTCCAGCATAATTATGCTTGAACTCCCGTAAAATTTGCGGGAGTTCCGGCATAGTTATCCTGGAACTCCCGTAAAATTTGCAGGAGTTCAAGCATACTTATGCTGGAACTCCCGTAAAATTTGCGAGTATATTTTTCGGATTTTTAACAGTTTTTTCGCTCAGATTTATCTTTACATAGAAATGGCTAAATTTCGATGACTTTTGAAACTTGACTATTTTTCAACGACCAGTGATAAATTTGACTTTTTTTTCAAAATTTCTCACTTTTAAGACAGAGGTTATGAAGAGTCAAATTGATTCATATGTACAACTTCTTCTTTTTCTAAGAAAAAGTAGTAATTGAGCTAAAAATTATCATTGAAGTGCAACTAAACGTACAAGATTATAAGATATGGTATAACCAAACAAGAAAAATTACTTTTCACAATTAAGGTAATTTAACAAATTGAAGGCACAGTTTTTAGGGAATTGGAACTGAGAAACTTATTTATTCTTGGAATTAATGAATTAAAAGTTATAACCATTAAGTCGTTTACTTCTTCTCAAAGAAATGAAGGAAATAGAGTTTGAATTTTGAAACCAATTTCCTTATCGTTTTTGGCAAAGTGGTACGCCATTCTATATCAGAATTGGAGTTATTAAATCTTGTAATCTGACTTGTCTTTCTTGTTTTGTCTGAGGGGTTTGTCACAAATACTTACATTGGGATTTTGAGAAGTCGAATAAGCAACTTCTGCTATTAAGTGTTCAAGAAAAATGAAAAGTTAAATGAATCGAAATATTGATTTTATTTTTAAAAAATATGATGAAAACATTATTTTTTTCAGGGAATTTGGTCAGTTTTTGATTTTTTTTTTTCAAGTTGAAATAATCTAGTTTAAGACAGTGTCTTGGTGAAATTTGTCCCGCTTTGGGACACCATTTGCGATAATAAGTGACAGGGGCACTCATTTCCGCAACATAGCATTTGAGAAGTTGTTGGCAAAATACGACGTGCGCCACAAGGTGGCTACTCCTTACGACCCACAAACCAGTGGACAGGTGGAGGTCTCCAACAGAAAGATAAAGAGTGTTTTGACTAACACTGTAAACGCCACAAGAACAGATTGGGCAAGAAAGTTAGATGATGCACTCTGGACATATAGAACAACATTCAAGACACCAATTGGTATGTCTCCATACAAGGTGGTGTTTGGGAAGGCCTGTCACCTGCCGGTAGAACTTAAGCATAGAGCGTGGTGGGCACTAAAACAGCTGAATCTAGACATGAAAGTTGCAGGCCCATCCAGAGTCACAGAATTGCACGAGCTCGAGGAGTTCCGACATCTTGCTTTTGAGAGCACAAGACTGTATAAGGAAAGAATTAAGAGGCTGCATGATCAGCACATTGTGGAGCGAACTTATAAATCCGGGGACAGGGTACTGCTATACAACTCAAGATTGAGATTGTTTCCGGGTAAGTTAAAATCACGATGGTCTGGATCATTTCGGGTAGTCGAAGTCCTACCGTCTGGAGCTGTTGAAGTTGCTACTGAGGATGACTCTCGCACATTTAAAGTCAATGGTCAGCGGTTGCAATTATACGTGGGAATGAGCGTATCTAAGGAAGGAACTGCACTGCACTTGAACGTGCCGCAGAGGTCGAGCGAACCGTAAATGCGCTCATCTGAGTCGTGCCGCAACGTTAAATCAGGCGATGCATGGGAGGCAACCTATGAAATTGTTGTAAATTTACTCCTTTAGAATATGAAAAAAAAGGCGATCAGAATCTGAAAAGGGCCCAGACCGCGGTCCTACCGCGACCGCGGTCAAACCGCGATACAGACCCCTCGCTGATACATACTCTCGTGGTTGTACCGCGACCGCAGTCTAACCGAGGTACATAGGGTCCTCTGAACTTGGTCTACCGCGGCCCTACTGCGACCACGGTAGAACCGCGGTGACCGCGTTTTCGGCCTAGGTAATTTTTTTTTCTTCTGCCCGTTTTAATTCACTTTTTTTTCTAATATACTGCCCACCAACCCTTTTAACCCCTAAAACTCACGCTCAGACCCATTCCCCCACGAATGTTCCTCTTATTTCCCAATTTTCTCTCCATTTTTCTATCTTCTCCTCATATTTTCTTCCCCAAATCACTCCCCCTCTAAGCCAACTACCCCCCAACTTCATCAAACCCTTTACCTTCTTCAATCTTAGTAAGTTTCTCTTTCTTTTTAATTATTTTAACTATTAATCTAGTGTAATGTAGTTTAGTTTTCTGTAATTTAACCCTACATAGCAATAGTTTAAATTCTTGTTATATTTGTTGATTGTTGTTGTTGTATATGATTGTAGTTGTTTCTAGTGGGTTATTTGGTGATTATTTGGTTAGTTCTCCATTGTAGTTTCGGTGTAGGGCTTGTTAGAATATTTTGGAGGCCTAGAATTTTGCTTGTAGGGTGTGATTAGTGCAAGGCCTTATGTTGGCCGAATTTGTAGAGTTGTTGTGGTATTGTGGGGTGTGATATTTGGCGATGGATGTATGGGGGCTCTATTTGGTTGAAACATGGCGAAGGAGCAAGTGTGGGATGCTAATAACCGTGAGTCTTTACTCGTGAATATTTGATATTGTTGTAATTCTTCCACACCTAATTATTGATTTCTAGAAAATGTGATGAGGGTGAGAAGGAAATTATAAATTGTGAATTCATGGAGCGTTGGCTCGGTCGATGAAATGATAATTGAGTAAGAAGTGAATAAAAGATAAAGAATAAATTGTTGAGCATTGGCACCGAGTTATTGTTTTCTCTTGCCAATAATATATATTTCGAGCTATTATATATATTTATTTAAATGGGATCGTATGGCACGCCGACCACTTATATATTAAAATGGGATCGTGTGGCACGTCGAACACTTATATATTGATATGGGATCGTTTGGCACGCCGTCTACTATATACATGATAAATTGGGATCGTATGGTATGCCAACCACTTACAATTGATGAATTGGGATCGTGTGGTACGCCAATCACTAATAATTGTTAAATTGGGTCAACCCCTTATACATATATTGAAATGATATCAATTGGTATGTCTACTACAAATTTTATTATGATAAACACGGGTTGGACGCCTGCTCAAGATGAGTTGAAATCCGAAAGTGGATTAAATTCCTTTGTTCTATTTCTGACATTATATTTTGTTGCTACTCCAGAGCAGGTTTTCCCTCCCAAAATATTAAATGTTGTTTCATAAAATTTTGTTGTATATATATTTTGAAATATACATGTTTATGTGAGTGTCTGGTCCTAGACTTGTCACTACCTCGCCAGGATAGGCCGGCCACTTACCAGTACATGGGGTTGGTTGTGCTGATTCTACACTCTGCGCTCTTTTTCATAGATACACGTTTTGGACAGCAGCAACAGCAGTAGTGCGGGTTCTAGCCTCCTCTATCTTTACTTTTCAGACTGTTATCTCATGTATTCGAGACAAACGGTATTATAATTCTTTCAGACGGTTATGTGTATTATTCTTAGAAGTTCGTGAGTATTTTGATGCCATTTCTTGAGTAGTGTTTTATGTTGGAAATTCAGTATCGCAACTAGTAAAATTTACTAAGTCTTCCGCTAAATTTAATTATTCCGCTTAAATTTTATTATTGTTGATCATAGCTTTAAATAAGTATTATTTAAAATGGAAATATAAGTAAGAGTTGGCTTGCCTAGCTCCTTTTAGTATGCGCCATCACGACTCCCAATGGTGAAAAATTCGGGTCATGACATAAACGGGACATGGTGGGTCAAAATCTTAGTAGGTCAAAGGTCGCCCTGCATGTCCCAATTGCCATCCCTATCTTCTTATTTTCTTTATCTCTTGCCAAATTTATTATGAAAATATAGAGTGATAGTAGTGGTTATGAACAATGCTTTAAGAAGCAAGGGCGTAAGGTGACGCGTTTTACCTCTAATGGAGCTAGACGTAAGCCTTGAGACATGGGGCGTAAGTCCCACGGATCTTTAAATTGTACTAATTTCAAGAATTTTTAGATAGTATAAAATAAAAAATAATTATACAAATCATATTGAAATCACAAAATTATGATAAATAATCTATTTAAAATATATATAATATAATTCAACTATGAATAATACGAAAAATATGACATATATCATAATATGCAAATTAGTTGCAATGTCGTTCCAACTCAAACATCAAAAGTAATGTATTCGATATGAAATCTTATACACCCTCCGTTTTAATTTATGTGAACCCATTTGGCTAGGTGCGAAGTTTAAGAAAGAGAGAACACTTTTGAACTTATGGTGTAAAATGAGGCACATATATTTTGTGTGGCTATAAATCATTGCATAAAGGTAAATTATTTCCAAATAAGGAAAGGGGTCATTTTTTTGGCACGGACCAAAAATAAAATAGGTTCACATAAATTGAAACTGACGGTGTATGTACCCCTTAAGTAGTAATGAATCTTGAAAGAATTTCGATATTACAATTTGATATTTTACTTAAAATACTCCTTTTATTTAATATGCTTTCTAATTAAAAAAGAATTTATATAAAAAAAAATAATTCACAATTTAAATATGATTTTCTAGCATCGTTTATTTTTAAGTTTCAACAAGTTAATAAAGTGACACATATTTTACCATACAATGTCATAATAACTAATTATTCGTAAATAGTTACTAGCTATTACTGAGCTATTAAGTTAATAAGTATTGCATCTCGTAAAAGTAGAAAAAATAATATCTTCAAAATAATTATTAAAAATATTATGGACTATTATATAGTAAAGACACAATAAAATTTAATAAATAAATACCTTTTCAATAAAAGATTTATCTAAAATTAACTATTATAGCAGTGTTAGTGGATAATTGTGTAATAATTTTTATTTTAATTATGACATCAAATACTCTCAACTCAATAATTTTATGATTAAGAAAAAAATAATTTTGAATAGTCAAAGATTTATTAAGAAAATTTAAGAATTTATAAGGTTAGTTATGTGACATACTACGTACAAACTTCTATTAGGCGAGCCCAGTACGCAAAGCATTGGGCGTGTCTGGGCATAAGCTCCGATTGCCGATGCATAATTCTCACAGAACTAAGCCCCACACATAAGCCCAGGGACATTTTACGAGTGCTCTGCCCCGGGGTGAGCTCCGGGCAAGTCCAATTCTGCCTTTTAAAACGCTAAAATATCATGGTATAGCCAGTTTTCACACTGGTCAATTAAAAATAGCCAGCGTTTACCAAATCAATAAAAAATAGCCACTATTTTGCTGCAACAGGGACCAGTCCCGTGTAATATACGGGAGTTCTGGTGCATTTGTGTAAGAACTCCAGCATATTATGTTGGACTGGTATACATTACTAATTCCTGTAAAATTTGCGGGAGACTGGAGCACTAGTGCTCCAAAAGCTAGTATATTATACTAGACATTTATACTTCCTGGAACTCCCGTAAAATATGCGGGAGTTCCAGCATAATTATGCTTGAACTCCCGTAAAGTTTGCGGGAGTTTCGGCATAGTTATCCTGGAACTCCCGTAAAATTTGCGGGAGTTCAAGCCTACTTATGCTGGAACTCCCATAAAATTTGCGGGCATATTTTTCAGATTTTGAACAATGTTTTCGCTCAAATTTATCTTTACATAAAAATAACTAAATGTCGATATCTTTTCAAAGTTGACTATTTTACAACGACCAGCGGTAAATTTGGCTTTTTAAAATTTCTCACTTTTAAAACAGAGGTTATGAAGAGTCAAATTGATTCATATGTACAACTTTTTGTTTTAAAAGGAAAAGTAGTAATTGAGCTAAAAATTATCATTGAAGTGGCAACTAAACGTACAAGATTATAAGATATGGTATAACCAAACAAGAAAAATTACTTTTCACAATTAAGGTAATTTAACAAATTGACGGCAAAGTTTTTAGGGAATTGGAACTGAGAAACTTATTTATTCTTGGAATTAATGAATTAAAAGTTATAAGCATTAAGTCATTTACTTCTTCTCAAAGAAATGAAGGAAATAGAGTTTGAATTTTGAAACCAATTTCCTTATCGTTTTTGGCAAAGTGGTACGCCATTCTATATCAGAATTGGAGTTATTAAATCTTGTAATCTGACTTGTCTTTCTTGTTTTGTCTGAGGGGTTTGTCACAAATACTTACATTGGGATTTTGAGAAGTCGAATAAGTAACTTCTGCTATTAAGTGTTCAAGAAAAATGAAAAGTTAAATGAATCGAAATATTGATTTTATTTTTAAAAAATATGATGAAAACATTAATTTTTTCAGCGAATTTGGTCAGTTTTTAATATTTTTTTTCAAGTTGTCATAATCTAATTTAAGACAGTGTCTTGGTGAAATTTTTTTCTTCCACTCATAAAACTTCAAAAAAATTTCAAATAAAATGTAAGTTCAAACACAACTTCAACTTTTAAAATTTATTTTTCGACATAACTTCAAAAAATTAATTTTTAAGTTTAAATCATATTTATGTTCAAACGCTGTCTTAGTTTGATTTGATCTGGATGCCTTGGTTTATTGGAAATCAAGTCTAGGATACAAGATTAGAGTTTTACGACTTACAAGTACAACTAGCACAGAGAATTAAATCAAAATGACGTAAATTGATATGTATATTAGTTTTTGATTTGTTGAGCACTTAATTAGAATGATTGATAATATTCAATTAATTTATTATTGGCAACATTTCGATCCATACTATAGATAGTATTTTTGACTGTTGTGATTATGCAATTTATAATTTAAAATATAAGTGTAATTATACAATTGCTACTTTATGTGGTGATTTTGCTGGAAATAACAGTTAAAATCTTAAGAAAATGAAAGACAATAAACTAATCGTTGGCTTTGGTGATTTTAGAGTCTCAATTTACAAAAATCTTATATAAGTACTTACATATCGTATTTAATGGACTGAAATTATACTAAACTAGTTAATTTGCCCGCGTTTCGCACGATCGTGAAAAATATATTTAAATTTATTCTTACCGCCTTTTATATGAAAAAAATTAAAATGCTTATAAACAACATACATTTGGGTTAATCATAATGTGAATTATTTAAAGCAGATACTATTATATATATGGGTTCCTTCTCAATTGTATACTGTTACTGTATCCAATATTCGTCGTTTTAAGTTTCAAACAAAGTTGAATGCTAATTTGAAAAATAAAGAAGAAGATAATTTGTTTTGACTTTTTAAAATTTCATATTCCTGCAATTTATATAATATCATAAAATAGCAACAAAAAAAAATTACTATACATATTCATAGAAAACTACAATTATGATGAATTTAAAAGTTGTAGATAATTTATGAGAAATGTTACCATTGAAACTTAATATTTGCACTTTTTATGACACGATATCAATTCGAGAATATTAAACATAAAAGTCAATATAAGTTTTAGTTTCAAAACCTTCTTTTAGTAATTTTTTATTCGCTGGGAAAGAGAAGTATGTATTTGTCGAATGAGAATATAAAGAGGAGGTTAAACTCTGGTTATTGTATAACTCAGTACTACTTTTTTTATTTTTGTATCTTTATCTTTTGTATTTATTGATTCTCGAAAAATTAATGGACATTGCCCTTGTGACACCAAAGTAATAAAAATGAAAACCTGCTTCAAAAAATTATGAAAAATTATGAAAAATTGGAAATAGAATGTTCAATTGCATAGAGATGCCGCACAATAGTTGGGGAAGATTGGAGAAGAGAATGTAATGTTGGGTTGAAATGATTTTTTGGTTTGAAACGTTTGTCGTGAAATTTGAAAGACACGCCTTTTCTAATTTCAGTTGTAACTGATTTTTTAAGTTTTCAGTAATTGAGTTTATTGTGTTTAAATTCCTAAAAATTTGAGATAATAGATAAATACATTTTCTGATCAATTAAAGATACCATATCACTTCTTAAGGTCCCTCCTTTATAGATATATATAGATATAGATTCTACATTTCTTCTCCAACTAGGGAATTCTAGAATATTGACTATATTTGTTGGTATTGTGCTAAAATAATTTAAAATGCATAAATACCGGAAATTGGTAATGTACATTTTTTTTGGCATATAGCAAAATTTTACTTGTGAGTTATGATAATAATATTGCATTAGAAGCCATCATGCGGAGCTCATGGGACTTTTAAAATTTTGTTGCTTAAATCCAGATTTAGTGTAATGTTTTCCTTTGCAGCTTAATTGTTATTGATAATAGGTGAATTTAGCTATATTCAGGTCCTAAATAACCACCTTCTTGCATTGTTTTGATAATGAAAGTAATAGCAAAATGCTCTTATAAGTGCTTTTCACGGTTTTCAGGTTACATATGAGAAGGGAAGGCGAGCAGTAATTTTGGAGTCAGGAAATAAAGAAAAATGAGGCTAACTGTGAAAATTCCCAAGTGAACCGCGTCAGAAATAAGTCAGAACTTCAGAGACACAGGTTCAACGCGGTTCCACTGCGACCGCAGCAGAATTGATGTGGGAGACAGATGCAGATAAATCAAGTAACAGAGGGGTCGTTTGGCCGCGGTTCTACCGCGACTGCTGTAGAACCGCGGTGGGCGTACTGATGGTCAAGGGCAATTGGACGTGAAATTTTAGTCCTAAAACCTATATTACTCACTAGGTTTTGCCCATTGAAGGCATGTATTGATTTCTTTGAGTTCTTGGAAGGAAAAACAAGTGTGAGAGAATAGCTTAAACCTATTTCTTCTCCCCTTATGATTTTTATCGCTAGATTATGTTGAATATTAATTTAGTTTGTTTACCCATAGTTATGAGTAGCTAATTCTCCTGTCTAAGGTTTTGAAGGAACCTATTGGGGGCTGAACTTATAGCTTATGTTAATGCAAATTTGTCGGTTTTAATCTTTATTTATTTAACTATGTTCTTGTTGTAGTTAATTGAGAGGATCGTCTATTAGATATGCCTATTTAGTGTGCATAACTTGAAAAAGAGCATATATTTAGGTACTTGTTGAATAACACCACTCCTAAGGTACTAAGAGGAATATATAACTGGGGGTTTAAAGGCGGGATTGGGAATAATAAAACCTTGGTGTAATATTAAATGAATTGTGCTAATTAAAGCTAGCTAGTGTATTTCGGGAGAGTGCAATAGTATATACTGTAATTGCTCGGGAGAGTTACGGTAAATTGAGTGTTTATTATTGATAAAATGTATTGGTAAATTTGTATGAAGCATAAACAGAAGGGATTCCATCAATATGGGAAGTCATTACCTTAGCGTTGCTCTCATTCTTGTCTACAACCTTAGTTAGTTAGCTATAGCTTGCTTCTTTTCTACAATCTTAGTTCATAGTAAAACCTCCACTTGTGATTCAAAAGTCCTGGTTGTGAAGAATTTAGTGGGTCTAAATGTGGTAGTTGATAGTTTGAATCTCTGTGGATTAAACCCTGGGCATAATACTCGGATTTTATTTGTAACGTCCGCAAAGTCCTTCTTAGAGGGCATACTTGGGCGTGATCAAATTTTGGCGCTATTATCGGGAAAGTTAACGAAATTATCAAATTCCAGTGCTAGAGTTATAAAAATTCTTGGTGTAGCTAGTTTCTTTACACCTAATTTTTTATTGAAGCTTTTGACGGTTCACTTGGTTGCACATGTGTATGCCTAGAAACTCTACAAGGAATGGAGAACTACATGAAGGACTCTCAGACCCTGAAAAAATATTCCGGGCATTGAACCGTGCCAACAGAAGTATTCAACCATCTCAACAGACAGACAAACCCGAAACTGAAATGGAAGACGTAATCGACCCCAACGGAAACGGCAGACATGAGCAAATCAATTTGAATGATAGAGAAGCGGAACCTCTTGTGTCGGAGGGTGCACTTTATGACTGGGCACAACCGACATCTGACGATTTGGAAACTACCATTGTTGTAACAGCGATACAAGCTGAATCGTTCCAGATCACAAACAATATGCTACACTTGTTGCAAAATAAGAGACTCTTTTCTGTCCATATGCAAAACTCAGAGACAACCCAATGTGACTCCGGAAGCAATTAGGCTGCTATTATTTCCTTTCTCAGTGACAGGAGTTGCACAGATTTGGCTAAACTTACTCCCCATAAACTCTATTGAAACTTGGATGAGTTAGTCAAGCAGTTTTTACAACAAGTTCCACCCACCCAACAAAACAGCGCAACAGATTGATGTGATCGTGAGCTTCAAACAAACACCTATGGAAACTTTTCACGAGACATGGGGAAGGTTCAAAGGAATGTTGGTGATGTGTCCCCATCATGGTATTCCATAGCAGATGTTGGGACAGCGGTTTGCATGGGACTTTCTGACAGTATGAAGAATATTGTGTATGCCTCAGCTGCTGGGGCATTTTTGAGTAAGACATGGAGAGAAGGGCAAAATCTGTTAGATAAAATGGCTCAGAATTCAGGGTGGACAACCAGAAACGCACTATCACTCTGGTGGTGCATTCAGTGCCTCTTGATCCTTCCAACACTATGGCTGAGAATGTGGCAACTCTTTTGACACAAATGAGCATCCTCACTAAGAAGGTAGAGGAGTCAGGACAAAAACAGCAGATACACATAGTTGATACTACCAATGGGGGCTTGTGCACATCTTGCATCAGTCAGCCAATTGGTAATCCATGGAATGTAGAGCATGACCTTCATCATCAACAACCTGAAGATATGAGTTATGTGGCTAACTACGGGGGTCAGAGGCAAGAAAACCAGAACTGGGGCTAGCAGACTCAACAGAAGTACATGCCGCCGCCGCCACAATACAATGCCGGAAATATGGGAGGTGTGAGACCCCCCAATAAAAATGGCACCTTATCCTAGACCGCAAGGGTACCACCCACCTCCGCAGCAGCATGGTGGGAGACAAGAAGATAGGTTCGCTAGGCTAGAAGCGATGATGCAGCAAGTGATTAGGTCCAATCAAAGATAAATGAGAGGGTAGATGAACATGATGCAGATATTAAAAATATTAAAGTGTAGGTGGGCCAGATTGCTATGTCTTTGAACAACCGTCCTCAAGGGCATTGCCTGCAGATACCCAAACCAACCCCAAAGATCAGGGACCGAAGCAGCTGATAGCGGTAAGTCTCCGCAATGGTAGAGATCTTGATGCTGAAAAGGAAAGAGCTCGTGAGAATGTGCAGGATGAGACACTCATTCAGGTACCTATTGAGCAAGATGAATCAACAAGGTTGACAGATGTGACAGTCCAGCCTGTTCCTGAAAATCAGATTATGCAGCAAGAGAGCGAGAAAATCGCTGAAACAGTAGAAGAGCCAGTTGAGGAGATGATAGTTGAGAAATAAAAATCCCAAGTCATTGGGAAGAAAAGACCTCCTTCACCATTCCCACAGAGATTGTCCAACCACCATAAAGAAGAACAATACAAAAATTTCTTTGACATGCTCAAGTAGATTCAGGTAAATATTCCATTGATCGAAACTTTAAAGGAAATGCCTGGGTACGCGAAGATGATGAAAGATTTGATGTCTCAGAAGTTTACTTCCAAGACTTGGCCACATTGACTCTCATGCAGACCTGTAGTGCAGTGGTAACTAGACCTGTTGATGAAAAGCTCTCTGATTCTGGGAGCTTTACTATTCCGTGCACTATTGGGAACTATGCCTTTGCAAAGGCACTCTATGACTTAGAGGCCAGCATTCATCTTATGCCCCTGGTTATTGACAAGAGGTTGGGCATCAGGAGATCTAGATCCACCTCTATGTTGTTGCAGCTGGCTGACAGGATAGTTAAGCGTCCATTTGGGATCCTCGATGATGTTCTTATTCATGTGGGGAAATTCGTGTTCCCTGCAGATTTTGTGATCTTGGTTTGCAAGGTGAATGAAGAGATTTCTATCATTTTAGGAAGAGCGTTCTTAGCCACAGGGAGAGCCTTGATTTATTGTGAGACTGGGGAGCTTAAGATGAGGCTCAATGATGAGGAGATCATATTTAATGTGCAGAAATGTATGAGGCAACCAAGAGAGTTGGCCAATTGTTCTCTAATTGATGCCGTAGATGTGATCGTACAGTTTGATGATGATGTACTGACGATGGAGGATCCCTTAACTGTATGTCTGACAAATCTGGAGGAGGCGAATGGTGAAGAGTTGGCGGAATGGGTGTTGGCTTTGGAAGGTAAAGGGTTTTGGGATAGAAAGCTTGAGTTTGAACCCCTACACTTGGAGATGAGAGAGAGTCCTCCAGCTAAGCCGTCCATTGAAGAACCACTGAAGCTGGAGCTAAAGCCCTTGCCAGCTCGCCTCAGGTATGAATTTCTGGGACCGAACTGCACTTTACCTGTTATTATCTCATCTGGTTTGTTAGATGTGCAGGTGCAACAACTTTTCAGGTACTAAAGGAATGCAAAACTTCCATCGGATGGACCATGGTAGATATCAATGGGATCAGCCCCGCCTATTGTATGCACATGATTCTGTTGGAAGAGGGACAAAGACCTTCCAGGTAACATCAGAGGAGGCTGAACCCAAATATGAAGAAAGTGGTGAAGAAGGAAGTAATAAAGTGGTTGGATGTGAGAATCATCTTTCCAATTTCTGACAGCAGCTGGGTCAACCCAGTTCAATGTGTGCCTAAGAAGGGTGGCATGACAGTGGTGAAGAATGATAAAAATGAATTGATCTCGACAAGAACCATCACCGGTTGGAGAATATGCATGGATTATAGGAAGTTGAATCTTGCCACCCGGAAAGACCACTTCCCACTTCCCTTCATTGATTAGATGCTGGACAGATTGGCAGGGAGGTCACACTTTTGCTTTCTTGACGGGTACTCAGGGTACAACCAAATATCTATTGCCCCTGAGGATCGAGAGAAGACCTCATTCACATGACCTTATGGCATTTATGCCTTCAGGAGGATGCAATTTGGACTTTGCAATGCACCCGCCACATTCCAACGGTGCATGATGGCCATTTTCGCTGATGGTTGAAGACATAATGGAGGTGTTCATGGATGATTTCTCAGTGGTGGGGAATTCGTTTGATGAGTGCCTTGAGAATCTGACACGTGTGTTGAAATGGTGCATCGAGACTAATCTGGTGCTGAACTGGGAGAAGTGCCATTTCATGGTGCAAGAAGGCATAGTCTTGGGGCACCGCGTGTCAAGCAAGGGGATAGAAGTAGATCGAGCCAAAGTTGATGTCATAGCAAAGCTGCCTCTGCCAACCTCGGTCAAAGCAATCAGAAGCTTTCTTGGACATGCCAGTTTCTACCGATGGTTCATTAAAGACTTCTCCAAAATCGCCAACCCTATCTGTAAGTTGTTAGAAAAATATAACCCGTTTGTATTTTCTGATGCATGCAGGGTAGCATTTGAGGAGCTGAAGCAAAGGTTTGTCACGGCACCAATCAGTGTTACCCCCAATTTGGAGCAACCTTTCGAGCTAATGTGTGATGTTAGTGACTATGCAGTGGGGGCGGTGCTGGGACAGCGGCAGGACAAATTGATGCATCCAATCTACTATGCAAGTAGAATGCTGAGTGGAGCCCACAGAATTATACAGTGACTGAGAAGGAGATGTTAGCTGTGGTATTTACATTCGACAAGTTCCGGTCCTACCCGATAGGATCGAAGGTAATTGTATACACTGACCATGCAGCTCTTAGATACTTGATAGAAAAGAAAGACTCTAAGCCACGCCTGATTCGTTGGGTGTTGTTGTTGAAAGAGTTTGATCTTGAGATACGTTACCGAAAGGGCACTGAGAACCAAGTCGTTGATAATCTATCACGACTTAAGGTAGCTGAAAACACAATTGAGGTTGAGGACATTCTAGAAACCTTTCCAGATGACCAACTACTCGTAACTAACCATCTGGAAGCACCATGGTATGTGGATTTTTCCAATTACCTAGCCTGTGGTATTGTCCCTCACGACTTGTCTTCGGTCCATAGAAAGCGTTTCTTTTGTGAAAGCCATTTGTATTTTGCGATGAGCCCTATCTTTTTAGAATATGCTTGGATAGAATGATCCGGAGATGCGTCTCCGAGATGGAACAATATTCTATTTTGCAGGGATGTCATGCATCGGCTTATGGGGGACACTTTGGAAGAGTAAGGACTGCAGCAAAGGTGCTTGAGGCCGGGTTTTTCTGGCCGACAAGGTTCAAAGATGCTCACACATGGGTAAAGGGTTGCAATGAATGTCAACTCACCGGAAACATCTCTCAGCACCACGAGATGCCCATGAACCCGATTCAGGTGGTTGAAGTGTTCGATGTTTGGGGGATAGATTTCATGGGTCCCTTCGTCAGCTCTTACGGCAATAAGTACATTCTTGTTGCTGTTGATTATGTGTCCAAGTGGGTGGAACTGTAGCATTACCCACTAACGATGCAAATGTGGTGGTGGGGTTTCTGAAGAAAAACATATTCACCCGCTTTGGGACACCACAGGCGATAATAAAAACGGGGGCACTCATTTCTGCAACAAAGAATTTGAGAAGTTGTTGGAAAAATACGATGTGAGCCACAAGGTGGCTACTCCTTAACACCCACAAACCAACAGAGAGATAAAGAGTGTGTTGACAAACACTGTAAATGCCAACAACAAATTGGGGAAGAAAGTTGATAATGCACTCTGGGCATATAGAACAGCATTCAAGACACCAATTGCTATGTCTCCATGCAAGTTGTTGCTTGGGAAGGCTTGTCACCTGCCGGTAGAACTTGAGCACAGAGCGTGGTGGGCGCTGAAACAACTAAATCTAGACATGGAAGTTGCATGCTCATCGAGAGTCACAGAATTGCACGAGCTCGAGGAGTTCCGACATCTTGCTTTTGAGAGCACAAGACCGTATAAGGAAAGAATGAAGAGGCTGCATGATCAGCACATTGTGGAGCGAACTTTTAAATCTGGGGACAGGGTACTGCTATACAACTCAAAATTGAGATTGTTCCCGGGTAAGCTAAAATCACGATGCTCTGGACCATTTCGGGTAGTGGAAGTCCTACCATCTGGAGCTGTTGAAGGTTCTACTGAGGATGACTCTCGCACTTTAGAGTCAATGGTCAGCGGTTGAAATTATACGTGGGAATAAGCGAATCTATGGAAGGAACTGCACTGCACTTGAACGAGCCGCAGAGGTCGAGCAAGTCGTAAATGGGCTCATCCGAGTCGTGCCGCAACGTTAAATCAGGCGCTGCAAGGGAGGCAGCCCATGAGGTTTTTGTAAATGTATTCCTTTAGAATACGAAAAAAGGTGATCAAAATCTGCAAAGGGCCCAGACCGCGGTGCTACCGCTACCGCGGTCAAACCGCGGTAGAGACCCCTCTCAGATACATAATCTCGTGGTTGTACCGCGACCGCGGTATAACCGCGGTACATAGGGTCCTCTGAACTTAGTCTATCGCAGTCCTACCGCGACTGCGGTAGAACCGCAGTTTTCGGCCCAGGTAAGTTTTTTTTTATTTTTTTCTGCTCGTTTTAATTCACTTTTTTTCCTAAAATTTTCCCCACCAACCCCTTTAACCCCCAAAACTCACGCCCAGACCCATTCCCCCACGAATTTTCCTCTTCTTTCCCAATTTTCTCTCCATTTTTCTATCTTCTTCTCATATTTTCTTCCCCAAATCACTGCCCCTCTAAGCCAACTACCCCCCAACTTCATCAAACCCTTTCCCTTCTTCAATCTAAGTAAGTTTCTCTATCTTATTCTTTATTTTAACTACTAATCTAGTGTAATGTAGTTTAGTTTTGTGTAATTTAACCCTACATAGCAATAGTTTAAATTCTTGTTATATTTGTTGATTGTTGTTGTTGTATATGATTATAGTTGTTTCTAGTGGGTTATTTGGTGATTATTTGGTTAGTCCTCCATTATAATTTTGGTGTAGGGCTTGTTAGAATATTCTGGAGGTCTAGAATTTTGCTTATAGGGTGTGATTAGTGCAAGTCCTTCTGTTGGCCGAATTTGTAGAGTTGTTGTGGTGTTGTGGGGTGTGATATTTGTGGGGTGTGTTATTTGGTGATGTATGGGGGATCTATTTGGTTGAAACATGGTGAAGGAGCAAGTGTGGGATGCTAATAAGGGGGTGTTGTTTTGCAGCCATCGGGTGGAGAAATATGAGTAACTACCCGTTTGGCTATGTTTGGGATGAATTTAATGGTTTGTCTGCACTCTCTGCGCGGAATATGGCTCCCAAGAGACAGAGTAAACAGGCTGGCCCATCTCCCCAGCCGACTTATGATGAGTCATGGTTCGTCTCGGAACTGGCCTAGGACGATTTCAATGCTAAGGCGCGCAAAACTTCATTCCCAAAATTCCAATTGACTGAGCAGCCCTGCGAGCGGAAAGGGAGGATATGTATGAGGAGATTCGGAGGAGGCAGATGGAATTCATGTTAGATGATCCCTGCCCGGTCAACAAGATGATTGTAAGGGAGTTCTACGCAAACTTCCCTGCTAACCTAGCTCGGGATGTCATTGTGCGAGGTAAGATCATTCCAGCACATATTCCCTATATCCGCCTCGCCTTGCAGCTGCCCGAGTTCACAAGCGATGTTGATTATTACCACGATCGAACGGATGTCACGTAGGAGGTTATGATTGAGGCCATTTGTGTTGGGGGCGGCCCACTTGGATAAAAGACCAGATCACCTTGCATTCCAACTCATGCACACACTTAGCTAAGTATTGGTTGATGGTCATTTGCAGCAGGTTCATGTCGTCTAGCAACACGACGGACGTGAACTTTGACAGGGCCCTACTGACTTGGTGTTTCGTCACCAAGAGAGATTTTGACGCAACTAAGATTATTAGTGATGAGATGATTTTAAGGGGACCATTTCTGCAAAGGGGTTTTACTTCCCCTCCTTAGTGACTCAGCTGTGCTTAAGAAAGAATGTTCCCACCAATCCTACTGACAGGACAGTAGAACTTGAAGCACCTTTCAGTGCTTCCCGCATCAGAGTGGGCAGGGGCCCACAGACAATTGACATAGATGATGATGATGATGCCCTGACCCCCTTCGCACCATCCAGATGGTCAATTGACAGTGCCAGCCCATCTCGCCGCCCCATATTGGGGTCGGTTTCTCTAGGTCCCAAACTACCAGGACAATGTTATGTTCCATGGAAGAAGAGGTTGCGGATCTTCGCACCTTAGTTGATGGCCTCCACACACGGCTTGATGCCATGTTGCAGAGGCAGGACGGGTCTGAGGGATGATTCATGTCGTGGCTACGTGCGTTGGGGAGAGCTTGCTATGTGGACCCCAGCACTGTCTCCGACTCTGACTGAGTCTTAGGGAAGTCTTCTAACCCTTCTGTGATTTATTTATTGATTTCACATGGGGACATGCCATAATTTTAACTGTGGGGCGGGAGACTTACTCTTACTCAGTGTGTGTGTTTTTATGCATATATAGGTTTGGTGATTGTTGTAGCATGAAGATGTTGTTGTAGTAAATGTTGTTGTTGTATATAATAGATGGATGATATTTTAGGAGTAACAGACTTGGCCCAACAACGGACACTTGTCGACGGGTCTCTTGAGGGTCCAAGTCTGATACATATAAAAAAACAAAAACACAAAAACAAAGTTAGAGGACTCTTCTTGAGGACGGACCACTTGGACAGTACTCTTGAGGGAAGTAGTCCATGTAGATTTTTCATTTATTTTATTTTTATTTGTAGGTAGTGTATTAAATCCCACTTGGTTTTTCTTTTGACCACGGTTCTTTTCCAAGGGTTATTTCTTGAATCGGGTTAGGTAGATTTTTCTCTTGTAGTGTTAGGACTAAGATGGGTAAAAGGCTAGAATGCGACCCCTGATTCTCACACCTGCAACAACTAAAATGAACTTGAGAGTGTAAGGTCCTAGCTCAGTGTGGACTTGTAAATCTATGCCTTAATTTTGCGCATCTTGTTTTGATCGAATGCTTGTTTGTTTGTGTTGATAAACTAATTCTAAATGAGATACATGCCAAGTGTGTGTGAGATCTTTACTTGCATTTTGTGCTTGCATGCGATACCTAGAACTTTCCCTGTGTGTTTGCAAAACAAAATAGAAGTTGTTAGGTCTTAGAGATGATTGAGGCATTTCCTTGTGTAAGACTGTTTAATTGTTAATCCACCTGTATATATTGCCATTAGTTAACCCCTTTCAGCCTGAAGCCTGTTCTTTGATAACCTTATAATAAACTATATCCCAGTGTTTGAATAAATGATTTGTTTGAACCTATACCTCCTAGAAGCACTTGAATTACGAAAGAAGATGCAAAAGTCAAAGTGTGGGGTGATATGGAGTTAGCAAAATAAAGGGGAATCATGAATGAATAATAATTAGTGCACGGGTTTTGTAGAAAACAAAAAAAGAGAAAAAAGAAACTCGTGGAACTTAAAGAAAATGGGGGTTACACGTGGAACAAAAATGTGGAGGAATGATTGGGCTGAACATGGAAACGGGAGCATGTATTAAAAGTGCTTAGGGAGGTCAGTCACTACATCTAAATGTATCGTACATGTCCCTTTGCCTACATTACAATCAAATAAAGACCTCTTAATCTTTGACTCAAACAACTCGATTAGTAGAGTACTACACTAGGGGCAAGCTTATGGTGTGTCTGTGCGGCATGTGAATGTTCCTTGCTGATAGTATGTGAATTCTTTCTATGTTTGGTTCCTTGTATTGAATTTTTATATGTGTGTGGAACTTCTCTCAAAATTTTGATGTGAGGGCATGTGACTAGGAAGGAAAAGTAAGTCTTCACCGCAGTTAGAGTAACTAGAGTGAGCTACAGTGTGTCATGGGAGGAGTCTGTATATGGGGTAGGATTGTTGCACTGCTTAGGTTGGTTTGTCAAAATGGGGAGTGTAACATATCTTTGGGCAATGCAGCAAACAGTTGGGCCTAGAAGTGTGGTTTAGTTTGCTCGAGGACGAGCAAAGGTTCAAGTGTAGGGTGTTGATAATAGGTGAATTTAACTATATTCAGGCCCTAAATAACCACCTTCTTGCATTGTTTTGGTAATGAAAGTGATAAAAAAATGCTATTATAAGTATTTTTCATGGTTTTCGGGTTACATATTAGTAGGGAAGGCAATAAGTACTTTTAGAGTCAGAAAATGAAGAAAAATGAGGCTAACTGTGAAAATCCCCAAGTGAACTGCGTCAGAAATAAGCCAAAACATCATAGACAGGGGTTCACAGCTGTTCCACCGCGACCGCGGCAGAATCGCAGTAGGAGACAGTTGCAGATAAATAAAGTATCAGAGGGGTCATTTGGCCGCGGTGGGCGTGCTGATGGTCAAGGGCAATTGTGTCTGAACGTGAAATTTTAGCCCTAAAACCTACATTAGTCACTAGGTTTCGCCCATTGGAGGCATGTATTGATTTCTTTGAGTTCTTGGAAGGAAAAAAAAGTGTGAGAGAATAGCTTAAACCTATTTCTTCTTCCCTTTTGATTTTTATTGCTGGATTATGTTGAATATTTATTTCGTTTGTTTACCCATAGTTATGAGTAGCTAATTCTCCTGTGTAAGGTTTTGATGGAACCTATTAGGGGTTGAACTTCTAGTTTATATTAATGCAAATTTTCCGATTTGAATCTTTATTTATTCAACTATGTTCTTGTTGTAGTTAATTGACAGGATCCTCAATTAGCTGTGCATCACTTGGAAAAGAGTGCATATTTAGGTAGTTGTTGAATAACACCACTCCTAAAGTAATAAGAGGAATCTATAACTGCGGGTTTAAAGGCGGGATTAGGAATAACGAAGCCTTGGTGCAATATTAAAGGAACTGTATTAATTAAAGCTAGCTAGTGTATCTCGGGAGAGTGCAATAGTATGTACTATAATTGCTCGGGAGAGAGTTGCAGTAAATTGAATGTTCATTATTGATAAAGTGTGTTGGTGAATTTGTATGAAGCATAAACAGAAGGGATTCCATGAATAGGGGAAGTCATTACCTTAGCGTTGCTCTCATTCTTGTCTACAACCTTAGTTAGTTAGCTATAGCTTACTTCTTTTCTACAATCTTAGTTTGTAGTAAAACCTCGTGATTCAAAAGTCTTGGGAAACTGGTTCTGAAGAATTTAGTGGGTCTAAAGGTGGTAGTTGATAGGTTGACTCTCTGTGGACTCGACCCTGGGGATAATACTCGGATTTTATTTGCAACGTCATTATAATCCTTTTTAGAGGGCATACTTGGGCGTTATCAGTTATAGGGGGTGATCTCTTATTGTTTGCTTAAGTAACTGCATATTTTCTAATTCTAAATTAGATTGATATACATGTCAATATTTTTCTTTGTTTTCTCCCCCAAAATTTGAATGATAGTTTTTAACATAAACGAACGTACACGCATAGTATCATAAACACAGAAAATAAAGGAATTCACTGATACCAAGTACAAGGTCATGAAAAAAATACTGAAGATGACCGATCTTACATGTGTGTAATATAATCTAATGAATTTATGAATGTTTATGGTTGGATTCATATTATTGGTTCAGAAAAAATTTAAAATGTTTAAATTAAAATGAGTCATGATATTCTTGTGGCAATTGGAACATAAGAATGTTGATTAAGAAGGGAGGTGAGATGCATCGAAAAAATCTCTTCTTATTTCATAGGAAAAAGATGTTATGAAATAATATAAAGACAAGAACAATAATGCAAGAATAAGAACAATATAGAGAGAGAATAGGGAGAGAGAGAAGTATTCTTATTAATACTTGGGGTGATTTACAATGGGGTAAGACCCCTCTATTTATAGGAAGAGGAATGACTTAGCTTCAAGCTAAAACTCTTAGACATTCACTCTAAATAGACTTCTATTTTATAACACTCCCCCTTGAATGTCTATTCAATAATGTGCCTCATAAAACCTTAAAACCAAAACCCATTGGGAAAAATTAAAGAAAGGAAAAAGAGTACACATGTTTGAATATGCGCCTATTGGTTGCCTCGTTAAAAACCTTGCAAGGAAAACCCAGTGGGAAAAAACCTTGTAAGGGAAAAAGAGTGCAACGCGCATTAACTCCCCCTAATAAGAACATCAATTTATATCCTTGAGCATTTGCATTCCAATCTTGTGCATCATCTTCAAAACGATCTTTGATAGACGTTTGACAAATCAACCATATTGACTTGAATAAATATTCCGCACCTTGAAATCATCATTCTTGATAGATATGAACATCTTCATATAATGTCGTGGAATGACTCTTCAATATCTCCATGGATGCATTCTCAATGCCATCATGCTTATAGTTATAGCAAGATACATATGTACACAAATTGTACTAAGGATGTGGTACTTCAGGACCAAGAATTGCATATGCTTCAAGCAACTTAAATCTTTCAAGTTAAGTCATATAAGCCATATAATAGACTTTAGATGCATATCAAGTTTTCCATGTCATGCTAGACAAACAAGATATCGAAAACTGATTATACATACCTTTGACTTTATACTTTCAAGCATTTGAACTATAGGTTCAAAACTACATGTCTTTCATATGGAATCAATTCTTCTTGAATTGTATCTCTTCCATTTAGTTACTTTCTTTGGGTCAGCAAATGCGTATAGCATGCTTTGCAATATGTTGCAATTGAATTATCCCTTTTATGAACTTCTGGTTCATATCATGATATTCGGGGATATACATATACAAATGATAATTCATCCCATGTAACCTTTTCTCAAGTGTTTATCATGTCTCCCCCTCATGTTAGTAAAGCTAACTTGTTTCCTCAACTTTGGGAAATCATCTTTGTGCATTATCATGTCAATATACACGGCACATTAATAATAAGATGAAATTATTTGGTTCCTGACCTTGAACCACTTGTGAGGGGAGAATATAATATACTCTCGCATACAACGTATATCAAACTGATATATATATATATATATAACTTTGTTCTCATAAGAAACAGTTTAGCTATTAAGTGGAAGCACTCAATAATTTTCTTGCTAAACCAACTTTGATATAAACCAACTTATCAAGATGAACTATCTTGAGTAGAGAATCTGGAAATTATGCTCGAAGTTAGATTACTGAGCAATTTACCTCGCAAGCACCGGCCAGGCTGCGGGTTAATAACAATTGCGCATGTAACCATATCATAGATGTATCATATGTGGTATACATGGCAGGTGAATGGGCCCATATTCACCTTTGATATTTCCAGAATTTATGGGCTTCAACCCGAACTCTTTAGTTGGTCAGTTCATTAATGAGAACAAGTGATACAAGAGAATTCGTAAAGAACTTTCTAGTTCTTTGATATTCACCTATGTGAATTTGCACATCATACTTAAAATGAGATGGCTAACACGAATGCCAACTGAATAAATTATCAATATTGGTAAACTTCAAATTTACACCATGACATGTGCACTTATCAATAAACTTCAGGTTTATTATGACATGGGTTTTATACCAATAGATATCCACTTTATTGTGGCATTCTATCGTTTGTGTAGTACGAATTGGAGAACAAAGCGGGTAGCTTTTCATATGCAAATTACCCCGCTACAAGTTGTAGTAATAGGAGATATCAAAGCCTTCCTTTATTTATAGTCTCAATATAATCAATCGCTTTCGCGTGTACTTTGGAAACTGAATAAGTTTCTTTGAGACTTACTACAGCACAATACTCAATTGTGTTTCTCCAACATAGTAATAATTGGCTCTTCTAGAGCTCTCAATTAATTTTGTACTACCACAGATTCATCAACATCCATGTGGTGAATATCTTTCTTAAAGAGAAAGTTATACCATTATGGTCATGTCAAACTTATATGCAAGATATGTTTCTTGCATTATCGTTGTCCTTTTATAGTCATATTTCTAAAATACTTTGGCGTACAATAGGTACGTGACCAACGATCATTCATGCCATATATCATCTCAAACCTCCTTCTAGGGGTGAGTGTGGTATCATCTCAAACCTCCTTCTAGGGGTGAGTGTGGTATATTTAATACCAATTTCATGTTCATATTCTTCCAATAATGAATATGTATTCGTGAATCAAATGTTGTCACATTCACTTCGAGGATATGTGATTTTGTTATCCTTTTCAAATCTATAAATGCGTCAGGCATTTGATTTGCTATTCTTTGCAAATGGATAATCTTTTGTGCCTCTTTCTCACAAATAGAGGTATGTGGATCAAGATGAGATAATGATGCATTTTTCCACAAAATTTCCCGTTTGGTTTCACCAACTTCTCCCCCTAATTTTGGGAAAAGTGTCTCATCAAATTGACAGTCTGCAAATCGTGCAGTAAACAAATCTCATGTCAATGTTTCGAGGTAGCGAATAATGGAGGGCGATTCAACCTCAACATATATTCCTAACCTTCTTTGCAGACCCATTTTGGTGCGGGATGGCGGTGCTAAAGGCACATATACTGCGCATCCAAAAATTCTTAAATGGGATATATTGGGTCCATGACCCAAAACCAATTGCAACGGGGAATATTTGTGTCATTTCGTCAGTCAGAGATGAACTAGCATTGCTGTATGTAAGGCGTGTCCCCAAACCGAAGTGGGCAGCCGACAAACTAAAATGCTGCATGCAAAATGGCATGAACCCAAACCAAAGTGGGCAGCCGACGAACTAGCATTGCTGCATGCAAAATGGCGTGAACCCAAACCGAAATGGGCAGCCTCGTTTTCATGAAGAATTCAAGATTATTCTCATCTATTGTCTCAATATGATATCCATTTTGAATGATATCTTTAAAACTCAACAAGTTCTTCTTAGACTTGGAGGAGAATATTGCATTCTCTAAGATAAACGCCATGCCTTTGGGCAGAGTTACAGTTGCTCTTCCGGAGCCTTCAATCAATTTAATTCCCATGGTTTGATATACAAATGAAATACACGAACATAAGAATAAACAAGTTCAATTCGTTTGTGTCACATAATATTTTCAAAATCTGCTGCTAACAGTTGACTAACAAAATCAGATATGTTATCCATAATTGATTACTTTGCAGTTTGAACATTTCAGTTTAAACATTTTCTTCGAACAATCGATTGTTAAACACAGACAATCGATTGTTGAACATTGACAATCGATTGTTAAACACACACAATCGATTATTTGCTATTTTGAAAAAACTTCAGATCACACTGTCTTAAGACAATCGATTGTTATGCATAGACAATCGATTGTTGGCTATTTTGAAAAATTCCAGAGCACACTGTTTCAAGACAATCGATTGTTATGCATAGACAATCGATTGTTGGCTATTTTGAAAAATTCCAGAACACACTGTTTCAAGACAATCGATTGTTAGACAAAGACAATCGATTGTGGATGATTTTTGAAAAATTCCAGATTACACTGTCTTAATGACAATCGATTGTTAGGCAAAGACAATCGATTGTGGATGATTTTTGAAAATTTCCAGATTACACTGTCTTAATGACAATCGATTGTTAGTCAACGACAATCGATTGTTGATCAATTGTTTTTCAACTTTAATGCGAAAATAGTTGATAATCGACTAGTTTTTCAGGCTAGTCGATTACCCCTACTGGAAAATAAAAATTTTATTGATATTTGAGCATATTGAAGATATTCTAAAGAACTACTGCTAACATTGCATCATGAACTAACTAATACGAGCTAATACTAATGACTATTAGTTTATTCACTAACTAATACAAATAAGTAGAACAAAATCAAATAACTCCATCTTCTTTCATCACGGATCCATCGCCGATTAGGTGGTCTATTTTCCCATCGGGTTGCTCAAAGAAGTCTGCCACATTCAGGTGGGTGATGTCCTCATTGTCGTCATAGACAAAATTTGTTTCAGGGCCTTTTCTCTTTCGAGATGCTTGATAAAGGTCAACCAAGTGTCTTGGTATACGGCAAGTCTTTGACCAGTGCCCTTTCCCACCGCAACGATAACATATCGTTTCTGAACCATTTTCCTTAGGATCTTCATGACCCCGTTTCTGCTTTCGGCGGTTATCTCTCTTTGGGGGGTGACGGACTTCTTTGGAATTTCTTCCTTGTCTACGTCCCTGGCTATGACCCCGTTTACGACCATGGCCATGGTCCTTTTCATGTTTGGCATAATGAGAGTGCACCTTATCTGCTTCAGGCAGTGGTGTAGACCCAGTGGGTCGATTTTCATGATTTCTCATGAGCAGGTCATTATTTCGCTCAGCCACTAGTAGAAGAGAAATCAGTTCAGAGTACTTTGTAAAGCCTTTCTCTCTGTACTGTTGTTGCAGTACTATATTGGAGGCATGAAACGTTGTAAACGTTTTCTCAAGCATATCATAATCGGAGATATTATCCCCGCATAGCTTCAATTTAGAAGTAATTCTGAACATAGCAGAATTATATTCAGAAACGGACTTAAAGTCCTGGAGCCTGAGATGAGCCCAATCATATCGTGCTTGTGGCAGAGTGACCAACTTCAGGTTGTCATATCTCTCCTTTAAGCCGTTCCACAAGACGAGTGGATCCTTGACGGTGAGATATTCAATCTTCAAACCTTCATCAAGGTGGTGGCGCAAGAAAATCAAGGCCTTCGCACATTCTTGGGTGGATGCTTTTTCTCTATCATTGATGGTGTCTCCGAGACCCATAGCATCTAAGTGGATTTCAGCATCCAACACCCATGTCATATAGTTCTTGCCCGAAATTTCAAGGGCAACGAACTTTCTTTTCGTAATGTCAGACATAATCGAAAATTAAATTAGGAAGAGGGAAATACCTTAGATTTCTCGAGAATGGTTCTTGAGACGGTAGAGTCTCGTGCTGATAACGTGTTATGAAATAATATAAAGACAAGAACAATAATGCAAGAATAAGAACAATATAGAGAGAGAATAGGGAGAGAGAGAAGTATTCTTATTAATACTTGGGGTGATTTACAATGGGGTAAGACCCCTCTATTTATAGGAAGAGGAATGACTTAGCTTCAAGCTAAAACTCTTAGACATTCACTCTAAATAGACTTCTATTTTATAACAGTTATTAGTTTTTTTATCAATGTTGTTTTACCTGCAATATACTATTTATTATAAATTTTTAGAAAATACAATCAAAATAAGTTAAAAAATTATATTTATCTAATCAAACTTCAGTTGTTCATTTCTGAGTTCCAATTTTAGCCAATCATGTTTAAAAAGCAATCGAAAATCAAACATACATTGGAAATATCGGCTATAAGAAATTATTAGATCAAATACACTTCATTACATGTTTTAAGCAAATAAAATCAAAGTAATAAACACTCAAATGTGTGTAATTAAATTTTGATTATTCATTTTTGTAGGTCCATATGTTGTCTAATTGCTTTTACTTTGATAAAAATGTTACAATACGACGAGCTACATTGATCATTCACAAGGCATCCATACATGTGCAAACACATCACAAACAAGTTATAAAAATCGAGTACTACATCATTCGGCAGGTAGGTATACACAGTGCGAGAAACTAGAATATATATACAACGCATCACAAGAATATATATATATATATATATATATATATATATATATATATATATATATATATATATATATATATATATTAATCAAGTACTAAATCATTCGGTATACGCGTGGGCGAAAAACTAGAATATATTAGTTGCCCTATAATACATCAAGGTAAATATTAGCTTTTTACCCATTTTTGATAAAAAAAATAATCTTGATCTTTGCTGAAGAGGTAATATTTAATATTGACATTATAAAGGAATCATGTTCTACGGTGTGACTTATTGTATATTCGATATATATCATCAAATTGCATATGATGTTGTGGTTGTATGATTGCTTCATATATCCAACAAGTTGCATACTGGCATTATTTTGACAATATATGTTGGTAACTACATATATATTCATCGAAACATCAACCACAAGCACTTGGGGTGTGATTTCAATTTGGAGTTTCAAAATTATTTAAAAATAAAAAACAGAAATAAAGAAATAAAAGTTGCCAAATTAAATTGAAGGAGAAATTTTTTTCTAATATAATAGTCTTTTTAAACACACACACATACATACATACATACATACATACATACACACACACACACACACACACACACACACACACACACACACATATATATATATATATATATATATATATATATATATATATAAAGAGAAGTAAATAATTATATGATGCCAAGTGGTATAATCATAAGACGCCATGTATATTATTTTAGGACAAATCTCCAACAAAGTTGGCGTTTTAAAATTATTTTTAAATAAAAATAAAATAAAAAAATAAAAAAATTATCAATTCAAATTTGGGAGTAGTTTCAAGTTGGAATTTTAAGACAAATAAACTGCCTTTCCAAGTAAAAAAATCTTTTGAATTTATAGTTTTAAACTAATTGGTTACTCTATTTGTATTAATAAATATAAATATCTTATTATTAGCTATAATGAAACAAAAAAAAATATTACCTATTCAAATCGGGGAGTAGTTTCAAAATAGAGCTTTAATTAATTTTAAAATAAAAAACAAATGAAAAAAATAAAATTAGCTATAATAAACACGGAATATTCATATAAACAAATACCTATTAAAATTGGGAAGTAGTTTCAAGTTGGAGTTTTAAAATTATTTTAAATTAAAAAAATGAAAATAAATAAATAAATAAACTTTCAATTCAAATTAAAAATACAAAAAGTCAAGTGGAATTGTTAACACAAAAATATTTTTCAAGTGGCATTTAATATGAGAAATAGTTTCAAATTAGAGTATTAAAATTATTTAAAATTAAAAAAGAAAACATTTGCTAAAGTAAAAGATGAAAATATTATTTAAAAAAAGCTACCTATTCAAGTTAGGGTGTAATTTTAGTTACTCCCTTTCTAACTAAAAAGAATTGATTTTTTAATTTTGAATTAATCGGTTACTCTATTTGAATTTATTAATAAAGATATCTTATAATTAGCCATAATAATAAATAAATAATTATCCATTCAAATTGGGGAGTAGTGCTAAGTTGGAATTTTATAAATATTTTAAAATAAAATAAAACAAAAAATGGCTATAATAAAAAACTTAAAAATATATAGTAAAAAATATCCATTCAAATTGGGAAATAGTTTCAAATTGAAGTTTTAAAATTATTTTTAAATAAAAAATGAAAGGAATGTAATATTACATTATTTATATTTTTAATAAAATACAAAATTTGAAAACTAATCAAATAAAGTAGAAAGGATGTACAAAAAAGGGGGACAGAGATAATGTAATGATATTTATATTTTGAATTAATTATAAAATTAAATATAAATAAATAATACTCAAAAAAGTATCAATAGTACTAAGTTCTTGCTAATTCAATAATAAAAATAAAAAGGAACAAACAATTTATTTGATTACTATATAATGTGTATCATTTAATTTTTACAGTATTATATTTCTACACACTATATTAAATAATAAAATATAATAATATGTGAATTTAACTATATTCAGGCCCTAAATAACCACCTTCTTGCATAGTTTTGATAATGAAAGTGATAACAAAATGCTCTTATTAGTGGTTTTCTTGATGTGCAAGCTATGTATAACTAGGGAAGGCTAGGGAGCACTTTTGGAGTAAAAAATGAAGGAAAGAGGCCAACTGTGAAAAATCCCAAGCGAACCACGCGGAAGAAGGCTGAAAAATCAGAGGATGGAGTCTGCCGCGGTTCCACCGCGATCGCGGCAGAACCGCGATGGGAGATAGCTGCAGACAAAGTTGGATTCAGAGGGGTCGTTTGGCCGCGGTTCTACCGCAACTGCAGTAGAACCGCAGTAGGCGTGCTGAAGGTCAAAGGTAGTTGTGTCAAAACGTGAATTTTAGCCCTAAAACCTATATTAGTTACTAGGTTTCGCCCATTAGAGGCATGTATTGATTTCTTAGAGTTCTTGGAAGGAGAAACAAGTGTGAGAAAATAACTTAAAGATATTTCTTCTTCCTTTTTAATTTTTATTGCTAAATTATGTTGAATATTAATTTAGTTTGTTTATCCATAATTATGAGTAGCTAATTTCCCTATCTAAGGTCTTGATGGAACCTATTGTGGGTTGGACTTCTCGTGTATATAAAATCATGTACTAAATCATTCGGCAGGTATACACGTGGGCGAAAAACTAGAATATATTAGCTGCCCTATAATACATCAAGGTAAATATTAGCTTTGTACCCATTTTTTAAAAAAAATTAATCTTGATCTTTGCTGAAGAGGTAATATTTAATATTGACATTATAAAGGAATCATGTTCTACGGTGTGACTAGTTGTATATTCGATATATATCATCAAATTGCATATAATGTTGTGGTTGTATGATTGCTTCTGCATATGTCCAACAAGTTGCATATTGGCATTATTTTGACAGTATATGTTGGTAACTACATATATATTCATCGAAACATCAACCGCAAGCACTTGGCAATTAGTTTTGACACATCAGAAATGAAAGTAAGTCGAGAACAAATCAAAATTGTAGAGCATAACTGATAAGAATGGACCTTGGGCCTAACTCAACCTCAAATCCCTCCGATATGGGACAACTCAACACCCCCCATCATGCCCAGATCTCTGGAGCGTGGACAATATAAATGGGGGCCCAACATCGGCAACAATAATTGGGATGAGCCTGACTCTGATACCATGATAAGAATGGACCTTGGGCCTAACTCAACCCCAAAAGCTAGCTTATGAGGTGAGGATTGCCCAAGCCATATAAGGAGACCAAGGACCTCAAATCCCTCCGATGTGGGACAACTCAACAATAACAATAATCCTCACATACATTCAACAACCAAACAATACCTAAATGCAGGTACGCAATAGCAGCATTGAAACCAAAGAGCATTGTGAGTATTGCATAACCAAATGAAGGTAACTGAAACTAGTATTTAAGTTCTCATCTGTTCCCACACAACTCTGTGAAGCAAAATTGTTTATTCTGATAATAGCTATAGGTTGTCTTTTATATAGATTGACAGCATAACCACCTAGCACAAGTTTGATGCACGCTCAAGACAACTGGGGTCACTTATCCTGACCTCTTTCTCGAGCCAGGAAATTCATCTCCCGTCACCTGTTTCCTACCCAGAAAACGGAAGGTGAGAAAAGTGAAGATTAACCACAGGGTTAATTATTCATTCGCCATCTGTCTAAGCTTTAGTGTGCAGAGTTACCAAATACATGTCCTGGAGGCAAGTACCTGCTGGAATAGTCCACGTGCACTCAAACTGGCCCAGAAACCATCGTTATAAAGAAAACATTGAATTAACGAATGGAGAAGAAAAAGAAAAGACAAATAAAATCCTTCCTTCCCTTCTCCCATTACCAAGAGAGTCTTTACTGAAGTATGAATCGAATAAAAAGAAGACACACAAGAAGCCTAGATAACAAGAGTACATGCTTCAGTAAGCATACTTGGTTTCTGCCAACTTGGAACACCCAGCGTTGAAGTATCAATGCTTCTCAGTTCTGTCTAAAGTGATTCCTGTAGTAAATCAGCAATCAAAGATCCGCAGATTTGTCGCTCAGCTCCACTCGTTCATCAATTTTTTTACAGATGTATATAAAATGAGCATCCGGATCTTCCATCACATAATCTGCCGGAAGTAGGCCCTTCTCGGTTAGGGGAATAGGTTCCAAGTATGACTTTACATTAGAACAGGAATCATCAGGCTTTTGAATTCCTGGTCTTGCTGCAAAATGGAAATAAGTAACAAGACTGGACTGAGATCATTAATTAAGACACTATTCACTTCCTAAAGGTTAAAATTCAAGAATTTTGGTAATGAAGCATTAAACTATATTAATTCATTCGACAGAAGAGCTTCAGATTTCACTAGGAGAACAGATAACTCAATTATGGTTTTTAAAATTTCAAAAGAAGAATTTTTCACAAATAATTTGATATTAAAACTGAACCTTCTTTTGCACATAGAATACGAAATCAATTTTTTCTCTTGTGATCATACAAAACACACAACTTCACACGCAATTCTCTTCAACTTTAATCTTCTCTACTTTATTGGCAAGTCCAAAAAGTAACAGTTGTGTCTATCCTTGATCAGAATCCCTACTTGTCTGTAAATGCTCTTCCAGTGCTCCAAAGCTTGGGTGAATGAGGCAGCTGAGGCCCCATTATTTAAGCAGAGCTAGCACAATATTGTATGGCAAAAGCTTTTTGTTTTTTTATAAAGGTTATGGCAAAAGAATCTTGAAAAAGATCAATAATCATTCTCTTTTTGCATGGAAGGATTGGGAGTATACAGTTGGAAGAATCCAGAATATTCATTCTCGATAAAAGGTTAATTATATAATGTGTTGGGTCATATATTGGGGGTGCACATAGTTGGATCCCTTAAGAGGCTGCAACTAATAGGCTTTTATTAGTTATCTCACAGCATAATTCTCAGTGATCCAGAGTGATGCACAAGATGTTCAGATGCATAAATAGAACAACTCTTTGAACTGTTGTCATCGCAGTAGATCCAATGTGACAGCAGTAGAAGTCCTGAAACCATGCTTTTTAGTCCTTTGATTTGTCTCTAGAGTCTATACATTTGATGGGTCTGACTCATCCTAAGGTATTTGGAGGCAAAAACTCAAGAGAACTCATTGGAGAGACTAACTAGAAGAGATCTAACCATTCCCAAAGATTTCTATCTAGTCAATGTAAAATCCAACCCTAATTTATGGTATATTTGGTTACTTCCAAGGCAATTCATTAGATTCATGTCTATTACTCAAGAATAGGCCTAAGTACTATGTGGACGGATATGTCAGGGTTAAAAATATGACATAGGTTCTAAAATCATTTTATAGAAATAAGTGGTGAATCAAAGTTAAGCAAAGCCAAGGACCTAAGGCAAGTGACGAATTTAACTACAGCTTAGTTTTCCATAAACATCATGATTTGAGATGAATGATGAGATTTCAAAGTATTATGATCGCCTTAAGAAGGACTTAGTTGAGTTGCATTGACTGGACAACCATGTAGTGTGTTTATATACACGTGTGTGTGTGCATATATAGCGAGAGATAGAATATATATATATGCTTGAAATTATTGAGTATCGATGATAAATTCGAATTGCATTTTAAGCTATAACGAATATATGTATCTTCCTTTGATTTGAAAACGTTTCTAATTGTTCATTGCCAGTTTAAAAGCATGTTTTGACTCGTGATGCATACATGTATGCATGAAACAAGTGACACTTTGTATAAGCAACAAGCATGATACGAACAATATGAGAAAGGCTTTGGCAGGACGCCAAGGGGATATAGAGATGGCCCCGACCATACATAGAAAAACATTACCTTATTGACACAGCTTTTTGGAGGGGAATTGTGACGCATACGATACCAGTATGAGAGTTTCTACCCTCACTAAATGGATGAGGTAGCCTATAGATAAAAGTATAGCCCCTTAGTCACAAGAGAAACTATAATACCGGTTTGAAATAGAGATAGAAAAGAATAGTTCCAGTTAACAGTTTTTGAGACATGGGCTTAACTTATCCTTTTGACTGAAATGTATTTCAGAAAGATATAATTGTAGTACTACGTGTCCTTATACTTAAATTTGACGGATTGCATGTTTTGGAACCAGGGACGGATCTACATGTATGATTTGGGTGCTTAAGCACCCATTAACCTTAACTTAGAGTAGGTATAATTCCATAGGGAACTTAACAAAACGGATGTAGAAGGCCGGAAAGCACCCAGGAAACAGGAACATTGATGGGTGTTTTGGTTAAGGAAGGGTGCTGGAAGTTTAATGCTGGTGAGCGGCGAGAGTTCGAAACTCAATGCTAGCGCAGTACTTTTTAAACCAGGCAAAGTGGCAAACTATTTCCTTTTCTATTCAGGGCTACTTTCTTTCTTCTTTTTTTTAAAAAAATATTTCCCTGAATTAGGTCTTCATTTTTAATTTCCTAAGCACTCTTTCTTAACCCAATACTAATTTTTTTTTTGTACTTTCTTTTTAGCTGACCTTTGTTTTGAGCCTTTTACTTTTAAACTTTGCCTAATTCTCTATAACAAAAAAAATCTTTTTAAGGAAAGATCCAAAAGTTCGACCCCCTATAAAGATGAATAGTTACTCCAGAAAGGTAAAACCCATCAATCCTTTTTTTTTATGTGGGGGTGGGGATGGGGTGTGGGGCGGGGGGGATTGCATTTTCATAACAGATTCACGGTGTCCTTAATATTAAAATATGAGTTTTCACGTTAACTTTTTTCGCCGTCGTGTCCAAATAGTTGTGTGCTTATATAATGTGTAGTAACTTTCCGTCAAAAAAACTTAAGCACCCACGATCCCAAAATCTTAGATCCGCCACTGTTTGGAACTTGTAGCTTGTCAATAAAAATAATAGATATGGTTATCACTTGTTGAGTCAGTGGATTCATTCCTTACTTCTCATGTTTCAAATTCAGTAGCAGCTGACTAGTAACTGTAGTAAGCCCCAAATATTTACTTTGTGGAAGCTGTAAGTCCATTCCTTCCCTTCAGTTGTTTAGAACAGTTTATTCCATTTCAGATATTCTAGAGGAACTCTATGCACTCCTTGACAAGATCGAGGATTGTAGTTATGTTCTGAGACTTGTAATAGCTTGGCGATGGTTTGTTATGTTTTAATTAAAGACTAACAATTGCATGTGCTTGATAGTTTATATAATCTGAATGAGTTAGACTGGTTGATGGATGTCCTGAGTTTAGTTAAGATGAGTTTGTTCGCTTGGAGGGAACTAAACCAAGTGCCTTTCACGGCCTCCAGTTTTGTTTGTGACATTTATCTACCCAATACAAGCCAGATTTGTGTCCTAAAGGTCCTTACTCCTTTCTGAACTATTACAACCCACTTAAATCAATCTTTTGCAGCTCAACACACTTTACTACAGATTCTACATGTTAATGTGCTTGAATTCCATCTAAAAGAGGGGATTCTATAAGGAAAAGAATTAATCTCCCTTTTTCTTTCTTGAATGACATCAGCTGAGAAGATTTATAGCTATGAAGAATGAGGGTGACCAGAAGAACTAACTGGAGATTCACACGCCCAAGGCAATATGCAAATATCAAACACCAGCGTTTGGATGTGAACTACTGGCCTACATGCAATTTTAACAACCTTAAAATTGTGCAAATTTTTTTTAGACTGTATAGTTCCAGCCTTGTTAACAGAGTAACTGAACATAATAGGGATTTTAAACTTCAAGCATTCCTCCCCTATCCATAAGTCTGTCCAGAACTTGATTCTCTGTCCACTTCCAACTTCTAGTATAGTTTATTGTTAAAATTCTTCCCATAAATTACTGATACTCTTCTTCCATATGTCCCCTCTTGCATTCAAATGCAAAGAGCGAGGTCTCCACCCTCCATTATTACCATAAATAGCATCGATCAACTTCTTGCAAACTGCATCACCTTTTAACATAAATTTCCACAGGCAGTTGAAGAGTAGACTCTTATTATGTTCAGTTACTCTTTTAACAAGCCTGGAACTATTGCTGATTTTTCCTCAGACTCAGGATGGCAGATTGTACCCACGAGAAAATTGAATGACTGGAAGGTAGAAGACTACTATCACTTCAGCAGTTATAATCAGTCTCAATCGACCATAGCAAGGGGGATTCACTGATCTGGACAGTTGGTGATAATAAAAAGTTTTCGGTTAGCAGCTGTTACACTATGTTGATCAGGACGTCAAATCCTAGAGCTGTCAATTGGCCATGGAGGGATGATTTGGAAGACAAAAGCTCCAACGAAGGTAGCATGCTTCGGTTGAATAGCAGCTTTGGAGGCATGTTTGACACAAGATAACTTGCAAAGAAGGCGCTTCAAGCTATGTAAAAGATGTTATCTATGTGAAGGAGATCAGGAAATATTGAATAACCTTTTTCCCCATTTTAGAATTTCTCGACAATGCTGGGAAGTATTCTTAAATATCTATGACACTGCCTGCTTGAAGAATGGCAATCCCAGAGCAGAGAGTACCTAAAAGGTTGAAGCAGATATGGAGAACTATTCCTTTGTGCATCTTATGGACCTTACGGCTGGAAAGGAACAAGGCTTGTTTTGAAGAACACAGGAACCACATCTCTAGAGTTAAGAATAAATGTAGTCATAATCTGTATTATTGGTGTAAGAGTAGCTTATTAGTGAATCTGTCTCAGTTTAAGAATTTTCTGGATTTGTTAAGAGGGCTGTATATATAATTACTGTTTCTGCTATGCTCTTTTGTACCTTTTTGTACCACCTTGGTACCTGATGAATAGAACTTACCTTATCAAAAAGAAACAGGAAAACAAAAGGTAATCTTTAAATCATGTCATAACGTCTGTATAGTAGTTTTTAGTCCAGATCACACCTTTTAGAGGTACCACGTGATCTTTTGATTTTTATTTTTGTAGTCAAAATGTAGCTGTTCACATTTTTTAGGGCTAGGACATGATTTTTTATTTTTTATTTTTATAGATAAGGGATATAAGACATGATTTTATCTTAAGGGCAGACCTAGAACTTTTCTTAGGGGATATGATTGCTATTACACGTCTTAATAACAATCTTGTGATATTTAGAACACATTATTTAAGTATGCTGCACTAAATAGTAAGTAGCTAGAAGAATATTGGACAAGTTATTTGAAAATTATCTAACCAAAAACTCAAGGGGGGTTGGGAATTAAAGATCTAGCAGCACACAATAAAAGCATGATGATGAAGTGGTTGTGGAGATACAATATGGAGGATGCTGGGTTCTGGAAAGTTGTCATCAAAGCGAAGCATGGAGAGCTGAATCACTGGTGTTCAAAAGTCTCAAGTGCTCCATATGGTGGTGGGATTATGGAAAGGCATCAGCAAATTATGGAGCACTCTTGGTCAGAACATCACTTTGAAGTTGGGAATGGTACATCTATCAGATTCTGGAAGGATAAATGACTTGGAAAATCAACCCTTCAAGTTGACTACCCTGACTTGTTCGCCGTAGCCCAAGATCTTAATGCTGTTATTGCTACATACAGGGAAGGGGTCAACTGGGACTCGAAGTTCAAAAGGGACATGCATGATTGGGAAATAAACGAGCTGCTGGACCTCTATGCAAGACTACAACAAAGCAATGTTAACCCCCAGGCTGTGGATACACTTAAATGGGGGAATCACGGTGAAGGCATCTACACAGTCAAGGTGGGATATCAACAGATGTGTTCTAGTAATCCCATGATAGACAACTGGCCCTGGAAACTTATTTGGAGAACCAAGCTGCCACCAAAGGTTATCTGGTAAACCTGGACAGCATTATATGAGGCATGCGTCACACAAGATAACCTGATGAAAAGGAACTTCCAGTTACCTAACAGATGCTAAATGTGTCAAAAGAAGCCAAAAGTACCTGCCACTTGCTCCTACACTGTGAGGTGGCTTCAGACATATCGTACATGTTTTTTTGCCTTTTGGTCTCAAATGGGTCACCCCTTACACAGTCAAGGATGCTTATAAGAGCTGGAGTTTATGGAGAGTTGATAAAGCCACCAGGGAAATCTGGTCAGTGGTCCCTGCTTGTATTTTCTAGTGCATTTGGATTAGGAGAAACAAGAGATGTTTTGATGGAAACTCAACTCCAATAGATTGTTTAAAGGCTCTGTGTATTTCCAATTTGTTTTGCTGGTCTACACTGTACCCTATCAACAATATTGATCATCTTTTGGGTTTCATTAGTTCTTTAGTTCTGGCTTAGCCAATTATGTATAGGAGCTGGAATATTTTTTGTAAGCTCAAATGCCAAATCATGTACCTCTCTGCATCTTCTTGATGCCATCTAGAAATCACTTACTTTATCAAAAAATTATACTAATAAAAAAATTGGTTTTTTTTATAAGGTCAGATTTTATTGATAATGTACCAAGGTGGTACAGAACAGCACAACACTCAATAACAACAACAACAACAACCTAGTATAGTCCCACAAAGTGGGGTTTGGGGAGGGTAATATGTAGACATGCCTTACCCCTACTCGAAAGGGCAAAGAGGCTGTTTCCACTCAACCCTCGGCTCAGTGAAAGAAAGGAAAAACAAAAACAAAAACAAAAATATAATACATTAAAAAAATTGTATTTTAAAAGCTATTCAAAAGCTACTTCATCAAAAAAAAAAAAAAGAGTTAAAATAAAAGGCAAATTTGTTCTTTTCAAGTAATTTAACCAAAAAGCATTCTTTACTCCCTTATTTCTTTTCTCAAATGTAGATTTTATTATTTTTAAATCTCACATATATTTACAATAACTTTTAATTTGCAGTATTAGACTTTCCAAACAACAACCCACCCCCACCCCCACCCTCCACCACAAACAAAAAGAAAGAAATTAAACTATTTAGCTTAAATTTAAGCTAAACTATTTGGATCTTTCCAAATCCCACCCCCACCTTATACATGCCTATGTTCAGGTTTAAAATTTTAAAACTAGCATGCATGTATATATTCACAAATAAAACTTTCCATTGACTTTAACATAGCCTAAAGATACAACAACAAGATGAATTTCAAAAATCTCTTGCAAAGGATGCCACAAGAAAAGCAAATAGGTTTTTTTTTTTTTTTTTTTTTAATGAAGCAAGTAAACCACTTAGTTTTATTTACTCAAGGATATTTCAATGATCAAATAGTAGCATAGTTTGGATGATTTGCAACGAAACTTACGTATGATGTATAACTCAATTTTCCAGTTAAATACTGGTCGACTCAAATGAGGCATCCTTGCTGTAGGATCACCATATGTTATCTGCAAAAGGCAAGTAAAAAAGAATTATTTGGTGTTTCAAAATATACCATAAAAGTTACAACTAGGAATCCATTTAGGCCTCTAGTTACCAACATATAAACACCTCCATGTTTGAGAAGCCTACACATGAAAAGACAGCAAAAGTAAGTTCTTACTCATCAAAAGAACTATAATCCTTAGGTATTTTGAGGCATCAGAGGAGGAAAGGAAGTGAACACAATGAACAACTACAAAGAAATACAATAAAACACAATAAACTTTCCAACCTGCTCACTTCTCCCAGCATTTGTCCAGCACACATTGGAGCATTGGCACCACACTGAAAAGTGTAGAATCAGTTACCACATCTAACAAATTTGAAGTGGTCTGAGAAAGAGTAAGATGGAACTAACCATTAATGAGTCAAGGGTTCCTGTTACAGTAACGACCAAATGATCGCACAAAAGATCAGAAAGCAGAAAAGAAAAGACAGTCAGCGACTAGAAAATAGTCAACAAATGGCACATGAAAAAGGGAGATATAATTACCCTTATCAATGACAGCGTCAAATGATTCATCAGGGAAGAAGCTCATATCTCTGACATCCATTTGTATGTCTGTTCAGTTTCATAAGGAAAACTTTATACACCCGAATTCTAAATTGGTTTCTAAATCAGAATTGAGAGGTTCTTCAGCTAAAGTACATTTCAACTGCGGAACGTGCTCATACTTCCTTCTCATCATGTCAATAGCCACTGTTGATATATCCACATTCACTATTTCTTCATAACCATCCTTAACCATGTCCTCCGACATCACTGAACAAAAAACGATCTTTTGATCTCAGTAAATCCATTAAATTCTTAATATTGAACAGCATATGCACAATACCAAAAAGCATGATTGTCATTGTTCAAACATGACTATTATAACATTTCACACTTTATAAAACAAGACAAGACGGGTTGCTCTGATGGTAAGCAACCCCCACTTCCAACCGAGAGGTTGTGAGTTCGAGTCTCCCCAAGAGCAAGGTGGGAAGTTCTTGGAGGAAAGGATGCGGGGGTCTATTTCGAAACACCCTCTCTACCCCATGGTAGGGGTAAGGTCTGCGTACATACTACCCTCCCCAGACTCCACTAAGTTGGGATTATACTGGGTTGTTGTTGTTGTTGTTGTCGTTGTCACACTTTATAAAACACTTAGGCATCCAATAGAGAGCTTTGGCTCGGAGCAAATTGAAATAAATTTTTTCGAGCATCACATATGCTAGGTATAAAACATAGCAACAACAACCCAGTATAATCCCACATAGTGGGGTCTGGGGAGGGTAGTATGTCTGGGGAGGGTAGTATGTATGCAGACCTTACCTCTACCCTGGGGTAGGTATAAAACATAGCAAAACAATAAAATAAAAAAATGAAATCTTTAAGCTCGAATAAGCAAGAAAAAGGCATGATCCTCCATTTTAATTAACGCTCCTTCCTATCCAAAATTAAAAACTAAAATTAACAACCCTCTTCAAGAATTTGTTGAAGCATCAGAAGACCAGACATAAAACAAAATTAACTCGGTAAAACACTCAACAAAAGATGCAAAATTCTAATTCTTAATTAAGCACGAGAATCTCAAAAGCAGGGGCCAAGTGATATAAATTTCTTCAAGAATTCCTACAAGCATCACATACCAGGTAGAGATCAAAGCAAACCATGGGATCAAGTGAAAGAAAATGCAAATCCTAAGCTCGCAGTTAACAAGGAAATATCGACATGGGGATCAAATTGAGATGGATTTCTTCAAAAACCACATAACAATGTAAGAAACAAAGCGAAGAATAAAAAATTACAACAAAATAATAAAAAAGCAAATGCAAAGCCTAAGCTCAAAATAGAGAATCCCAAAAAGAGAGCCAGTTGAGATAAAACTCTTCAAGAATCACATATCTGGCTAAGAAACAAAGCAACTTAATCAAAACATTCAAGCCAATTCTAAGCTCACATCAAGAAGGAAAAATCTTTACATCAGGGTCAAATTGAAATAATGATCAAAACAAAAAACCTGCAAAGCTTGAGCTAAAACCAGAGAACCCCAAAAAAGGGGGAACGAAATAGAGATAATTTTTCTTCAAGAATCACATACCCGGGTACAAATCAAAGCAATTCAAATAATAAAACATTAAAAAAATAATACAAATGCAAATAATCCACAAAAAAAAAATGCAAAGTTTAAGCTCAAATAACATTATTACCAGCATTGCCACAGCCAACCATGAGGATCCTAGAGGATGTAGGAACATAATTTCGAACAAAAGGGCGGAGAGCAGAGTAACGCTGGTACCAATCAAAGGAACCACATCCTGCTTCTTGTAAATACCGTGCATCCCAATAAAGAGCGTCCCCGTAATTGTATGTATTGCAAGCTGACACGTCCCTTAACATTGTTTGGCTGGTTTTCCGGGGAACAAAATAGATGGTTAACGGCTGCGACAGCCCAGGACGGTGGTTGTCGGCCCTTTGTAGGTTGGGGAAGGAGGAGCGGAGTGTCACAATGTGTGGAGCTGAGAGTGACCGAGTCTGAGGGACAACAAGTGAAGTTTACGCGTGGTGGTAGTTGACTTCGCCAACCTTCTACTAAACTGAATTTGTTGATTTCTCTTTTTAAAATTAACAAGTATAGTACCAATAAATTTTAAGAAATAAAGAGTTTAAAGAGAAATAGCTACTGCTTATTATAAAAATATATCTTCTAGGTGGTAGCTTCTACTCATAATTCATCACAATATAGTAATAAAATCTTGTTTATTATCATATAAATTAAGATAAGATAATGGATTCACGGTTCAACCACATTAGGAAAATGGCATAAAGGATGAAAATATGTATTATAATGATTTAAAATACTAGTAATGTTTATAATGTACGATGGCAAATTTATATATGCATAAAACTTTTATAGGAGACCGTCTTGTAAAACTTTCAACTCAAATTTGTATACGCCATGCAAAGAAAATCAAGCCGTGTACAAATTATAGTTGTATGTTTGTTCCGAAACCATTGTTTTATATGAAAAACATAAATATCTATGTTAATTTGACTAATAAAAAAAACTTAAGCTAATATTATATTTTAATTTATAAAGGTAGCTGTAGTGCAAGTAAAATTTTGCAAGAATTATATTTGTAAGTACTTCATTAAAATTTAGCCGTCATACAAATTTGATTTCAAATTAGGCGAAACAGAATATAAAGTAGTACTATACACGAGAATTATATATAATAAACTAAAGAGCGTAAAGTACTGTATTATTGCTGTATTTTCTGATTCAAGATAAATTTCTATCTTGTTAAACTTGGGTTAAAAGGAATAATTTAGTGTTATTCCATTATGTTTTACATTTAATGCTAGACTCTTAAGAAACAAGTATGACAAAATGATAGCTAATATTGCAAAATAATAATAAACTTTCATTAATTATAAATTTAAAAGTAGTTGTACAGACGACTTTTCCACTCAACTTTAAATTTAACAACATAAACTCAAAATGATTCACTTGGCCAAACTTCGTGATAAATGTCAGTTAAAATTGTACCTAACGGTTGCCCAAGTAAGTCTACCAAACGAGTAAAGCTTCCCATTCTAATAATTTAGTTTTGTCAATAGAAGCAATGAGATGATCTCGAGTAATTTGATAATTTCTAATTTATTCGTCTAATGAAGGCCTATTCTTTCTAAATTTTATATCTTTTTCCCTTCTTTTTGTCCTTTCAACTCTTAACATATTTTGTATAGATGTTGGGATTTTCCTGATAACTTCAGCCTTTAAGTTTGATTTATTGTACGAATAAATGTTGCGACAGCGAAACCTTCTACGTTGGCCCCTTTGTTGAATTTGGTAACTCGAACTTGCATTAATTTGAATTAGTTCTTGTTTAGCCATATCTGAAATAAGAGGAATAAAACAATAAGAATCTCTATAACAAATCGTAGTGATAATATAGGAAATGCATATTAGTTGGAAATAATAAATGATTAATACAAACGTTTAAAACAAAATTGTTAAATTTTATGAAGGAGAAACATTTGTACAGGATATAAAGCTTCCTTGGGTAACCATAGACCGCCAACAAAAAAATATAAATAACTTTGTGGTAATTTTTTAGATTGAATTAAAGGAGATGACAACAATTAGCCAGAAAAAAATGTGTAAATTGCAATATTAAAATGAAGTATTAAAACGCTATAACTTACATCAATTCTAGGCATATAATGAATAATATAAAAGCAGACACAACGTTATGGTAGATTACTAATATGAGTATTTACGTCCGCAATGTAATCTAATTAAGTTTACTAATAAGATGACATTACAATTGAATTTTTACATAATAAATTACCCCATTCACATAAAATATAGTATATTCATGTACAGAATTCTATCATATATATAAATTAAAAACACTAACCATAACTAATATTATTGGTTGGTGAGTTTGGATGTTTGAGTATTAAAAAATATAGTTGAATTTGCTAAATGAAAATCGACATTCTCTACTATAGTGACGGTAGATGAAATTTCTTAAGTTTGAAAAAGAACTCTAGATCTCAATTAAAATGTACATGTGAATATATTAAATCTAGTACAGTAAAGGATCTTTATAGTAACAGAAAATGAACCTGAAATAGAAGTAGATCGTTGCTGCAGCTTATTTCATTCACTTGGTTTTTTAACAATCACAAGAACAATCATAAGAAGGCTAAAGTTCGGTATAAGTAATGGCTATGTTAACTGCTGAGAAATTATAAAATGTGAAGTAGTATGGAGGAAAATGAGGATTGTTGATGGTAGTGGGATAACGTGTGTTCAAAATGGTAATTGAAACAACTGCTTATTAAAAATCTGAAAAAGAAAACTGTGAGTGTAGCAAAAAAGTTGACAGGAATCGAGAAAATAGGAAAATGCAAAGGCTAAGGCTACAGATGCATAAGATTTGACTATACTATACAAAAATAATCCAACTTATTATTTAAATGCCTTTATGTATAGTTGAAATGTAAGTGAAATATAATTGTGAAAATGAAGTGCTGCGTAGGTTTACACGTTCAGAAATTCTTATCATAAGGTTTATACATGGATATTAGAAAGATAGAGCGTTTCAGAAATAAAAATGAAGTACCAGGGAAATGTTCTGCTATCACTCAACATTATAGTGACTTAAGAGTTGATGAACTTTAAGTTAAAACAAACTGCAACAACTGAGGTTTACCTCATTTGTCCTCCCATTACTATATTCATTGATACTCTTCTTGCAGGGAACAATAGTAGGCCACTCTTTTGATCGAGCTTGAACATGAAGGGTGAGAGTCTGTTTAGACGGATTGAGTTTTCTGCCTGTTGATCTCACACGCAATAAGTAGTTTAATAATGTCATCTCATAATAATGGAAGTACAGGAACTACAAAATTGATGTGTACACAAATCAAACATCACAGAAAACCAAATTTGTCATTATGGTGAGTAGTCTGCTAGTTTTTGTTCTTACACAGTTTCCGTTCAATTATTCAAACCACATGAAGTGCTACATTATTATCTATAATGGTCTGAATATTACAACTGGCAGTAATAGCATAAAATAGTGAAGGGCATTCATCATAATTTATGAAGGCTTCAGAAAAGTAATTGTTAGACGCTCGGCATCCTTCCCTCCAAGAACTTCCCACCTTGTTCTTGGGGAGACTTGAACTCACATCCTCTCGGTTGGAAGTGGGGGTTGCTTACCATCAGAGCAACCCCTCTTGTCAATTTATTTAAAAAATGTTAAGATAAAATGTTACAAACCTTCACAAGAAGTGAGTATTTGGTGGTCGGTTTCTTGTAGAAGGCAGGTGCTGACAAACGTGAGGGGTAAGCAGCAGGATATGTTAGAATAATGATTCCGACTAAAATACAATAGCCTTCATATCGAACAATTTGGAACAACAACAACATGAGCGGAAGCGTACCTGAATCCATTTGTGGAAATCCTTAGTCCTCCTTTTGAAGATTGTCCAAAGTGTTTGGCTCCTTGTTCCTTACTTCAAGATTGTCTTGAAGTTATGCTTACACAAAAATATATCACAAGAACTTCTTCCAAACAACAAACAATATAATCACAATAACCAAATTGGAGTATGATTTTCCACAAGAATATGCAAGACAAGAAAAATGATTATCTTAATTCAATGGGAGGAAGAAGATAATGTCTTGCTATAATGTGGGAACCATAACCCCCACTTTATAACAAATGAGTTACAAAACTCAAGAGTCACAAGCATGTAACCATGGTTACATATATGTAACCTTAGTTAGCCCATCATTAACTAAGGTTACCCTTTTGGGTATCTACACTTTAGTCCTACACTTTATATGACAATACATTGGCCCCTTTAACATAATGTCCATAAGACCACAAAATTAGGCCAAACCAAAAGATAGCACATAACATATAATTTATCCATATATTGTTCATATGTATGTAGATAAAAGTCCATATATCATACAATCTCCCACTTGGACGAGATACACATACATATGTACAAACCTTAGCATTATATGTTACAATATAACCTTAGGAGCTCAAAATTGCTATCACAATAAAATTGTCATGAACAATCCGGTCCATCAATCATACCAACATAGGAACTAAGAGCTCTTCGTTACTCATTCGTAACTAGAACCAACATAGATCACGTATATCAATATAACCAACGACATGGATCAAGTGTAGGTATGTAGCATGGAAATAACATAAAGTGTGGTCAATAGAATGTCTATTTCCAACTGGTTCTCTTTATTGAGATCAATCATAAACTGTAAGAGTACAAAAACTTTAAAACTGAATATCTGCGCAGATATAACTGAATTACTGAATTTCTGAATATAATGGACAATACATAAATGTACAATACAAACTCCCACTAAAATACATAATCCTTATCTGATTTGACACCCATACAAGCAATATGCTCATGAAATACTTTTGGTGTCAATCCCTTAGTGAGCGGATCCGCAAGCATGGAGTTTGTACTAATGTACTCAATGCACAATTGTCCATTTTGTACTCTTTCTTTAACAACCCGAAATTTGACGTCCATATGTTTTGCTTTCGTCAAACTACTGATGGTATTAGCATAAAGGACTGGCGATCTGTTATCGCATAATAGCCTAAGTGGCTTTTTAATGCTATCAACAATGCGTAGTCCACCAACAAAATTCCGCAGCCATAATGCCTCATTGGATGCTTCATCACATGCCATAAATTCCGCTTCCATGGTGGAAGTGGCCGTAAGAGTTTGCTTAATGCTTCTCCAAGAGATAGCACCGCCAGCAAACATGTAAATATAGCCTGAAGTAAACTTCAAACTATCCTGACATCCAGCAAAATCGGAATCGGTGTACCCAATGATCTCAAGCTGGTCTGATTTCCGGTATGTAAGCATGTAATCCTTTGTTCTCTGTAAGTACCTCATGACCCGTTTGGCTGCCTTCCAATGGTCCATTCCCGGATTGCTAAGATATCTGCCTAACATCCCAACAATGTATGCTATATCAGGTCGTGTACATACCTGAGCATACATCAGACTACCTACAGCCGAAGCATAAGGCGTCTTCTGCATTTCCGAAATTTCATAATTATTATTTGGGCACTGTTTGAGACTAAACTTGTCTCTCTTAGCAACAGGGGTGTTGCCTGGTTTACAATCCTGCATGCCAAATCTTTTCAGAACCTTATCGATATAGCCCTTTTGTGACAGACTGAGAACACCTTTGGAGCGATCTCGTTGTATCTGAATTCCTAATACAAAAGAAGCTTCACCAAGATCTTTCATTTCAAATTTCTTTGAAAGAAATTTCTTAGTTTCATGCAATAATGCTATATCATTACAGGCAAGCAGTATGTCATCGACATATAAAACCAGAAAAATATACTTACTCCCACTGAACTTATGGTATAATACAGTCATCAGCAATATTCGGTTCAAAACCAAAAGATGTAATGACTGCATGAAACTTATAATACCATTGACGGGAAGCCTGCTTGAGCCCATAGATGGATTTCTTTAATTTGCAAACCTTTTTCTCCGATTCATCCGAAACAAAGTTTTTAGGTTGCACCTTATAAATTGTTTCCTCAATGTCACCATTGAGAAATTCTGTCTTAACATCCATCTGATGAAGCTCAAGATCAAAATGTGCTACTAATGCCATTATTTTCCTGAAAGAGTCTTTCGATGAAACTGGAGAGAAAGTCTCTTTATAATCAATGCCTTCCTTTTGAGTGTAGCCTTTTGCAACAAGACGAGCTTTATACTTGATAACATTGCCCCCTGAATCCCTTTTGGTTTTAAAAATCCATTTACAACCAATAGGTTTAATACCTTCGGGCAATGTAACAAGCTCCCAAACGTCATTATCACTCATAGACTTCATCTCATCATTCATGGCATCAATCCACTTTTGAGAGTTAGAACCCTTAATGACTTGACGGAAGTTGATTGGATCATCTTCCTCAAGTCCAATATCACTTTCTTGTTCTTGGAGAAATACAACATAATCATCCGGAATTGCGTTTCTCCTCTCTCTAGTGGATCTCCTTAATGGCATTTCAGTTTCTTGAGGTTGTTGAGTTTGATTTTCATTAGTAATTTCAGGATCCTGATTGGGGAGATTTTCGAGATTGTCTTGAACTGGAGTTGTGTGATCCGTGTCAGGAATGAGAACACCCTGACCAAGATCAACAACTTGAGGGAAAATCACATCATGTTCTTCCTCAAAGACAAAATCTCTAACAACTTTATCTCCCCACCCCCCAAACTCAATATCCTCAAAAAACCTAGCATTACCCGTCTCAAATATAGTTCTTGAAGTGGGATCATAAAACTTAAAACCCCTGGACCTTTCAGAGTATCCAACAAAATAGCTACTAACCGTCTTAGCATCCAGTTTCCTTTCATTCGGCCAATAAGGCCTTGCCTCAGCTGGACAACCCCAAATGTGTAAGTGCCTAATACTGGGTTTATGCCCAGTCCAAAGTTCATATGGGGTTTTGATTGTAGCTTTAGTTGGAACTCTATTAAGAGTATAAGCTGCGGTTTTTAACGCTTCTCCCCAGAGTGAGTCTGGCAAAGTAGTACGACAAATCATACTTCTTACCATATCCTTAAGGGTCCGATTTCGTCTCTCAGCTACACCATTCATCGTAGGACTTCCTGGCATAGTATACTGAGGGACGATCCCACACCCATCTAGGAATTTAGCAAATGGCCCTGGACGTTGTTCACCTGAACCATCATATCGACCATAGTATTCACCACCACGGTCAGATCTAACGGATTTAATTATTTTGCTTAGTTGATTTTCAACTTCAGCCTTAAATGATTTGAACACGTCTATGGATTGGGACTTTTCATGAATAAGATATAGCTACCCACAACGAGAGTAATCGTCTATGAATGTGATAAAGTATTGTTGACCATTCCTACAAGGAGTAGGAAATGGCCCACAAATATCCGTATGTATCAATTCTAAGACGTCCGAAGCTCTCTTAGCACCTAATCTCGTCTTGTTTGTTTGTTTTCCCTTGATACACTCAACACAAATATCCGAATTTTAGGAATCAAGAGAATCAAGAATTCCATCTGACACGAGTTTCTGAATTCTTTGAATGGATATGTGACCCAAACGTTTATGCCAGAGTGATATAGAATTCTTATTAGTTAATTTTCTTTCGGTACCACTTAAACTTGTATGCAAGGTTTCATTATTTGAGGTTATTGTATCAACCAAATATAGGCTATCAAATGTTGATAAAAGACCAGTACCGATAAGATTTGAATTCTGAAAGAGACTAACTTTATTGTTACCAAAAGAACATGAATAACCAGATATGTCCAATTTGGGAACAAAAATTAAATTCCGTCTAAAAGACAGTACAACAAAAGTCTCATCCAAATCTAAATAAAAACCGGTCTTAAACAACAGCCTAAACTTTCCAATAGCCTTAACAGGCACCTTCTTGCCGTCACCCACATAGATGTATCTTTCACCATCATTTGATTTTCGGCAGTTCAGGCAACCCTGCATAGATATACTTATGTGAGTAGTAGCAGCAGAATCTACCCACCAAGTATCCTTAGGTACCGAAATTAAATTAACTTCAAAACAAACAAGAGAAAGAAATGTACCTTTTTTTGCACGCCAAGCGTGGTACTTGGTACAATCCTTCTTCACATGATTAGTCCCCTTACAGAAAAAGCAACCTAATTCAGTAATTTCAACCTTAGGTTCCTTATGTTGCTTATTCTTGGGCCTTGCAACTGCAACTTCCTTACCTTTCCTCTTCTTAGGATCCTCAGAAGAGGATGCCAAATGAGCACTTTCAGTCTTATCTTGCTTTATCCTTTCCTCCTCTTGCACACAATGTGAAATGAGCTCGTTAAGAGTCCATTTCTCCTTTAGGCAGTTGTAACTGACCTTAAACTGATTAAAGTGTGCAGGAAGAGATATCAAAACTAAGTACACAAGCAGTTCCTCAGGTAATAGTAGCTTGAGTGACTTAAGTTTCGAAGCAAGATGAGACATTTCCAAAATGTACTCCCTAATGTTTCCCTTGCCCTTATACCTCATGGAAACAAGTTTACTCAAAAGAGTACTTGTTTCCGCCATTTCGTTTCGTTCAAAACGCATTTCAAGGTTTTCAAGGAAAACTTTGGCATTAGCTTCATCATTCATAGTGCCCTTGAATGATTCTGGAATTGCACGTTTCATGATCATTAGACTTATGCGATTCGAGCGTTCCCACTTCTCCATCTCCCTCCTTTCATCAGGAGAGGATGTATCCTCAAGAGAAGCAGGTTGCTTATTCCGAAGTGCAAGGTCAAGATCCATGCAACCGAGAACGATCATAATGTTCTCTTTCCATTCCTTATAGTTTGTGCCGTTAAGCACAGGGATGCTATTGATGTTGGCAGATATCGAAGCAGCAGAAGAATTAACTGAAAATAGAACAAAAGGATTACTTAATACATGCTTACAATAACTTGAACTTTAACTTTAGTTTTCAGATTCAAAATAGGCAAATCCCATTACAAGATACCTAGCACAACATTGATTTTAGTCTTTGGACAGAAAATCAACTTGTAAGTGGTACTCTTGGTGTAGTGATCAAATATTGACAATAAACTCCTGTCAAATATCAAGCCTTCCTTTGGGCCGACTTGATATTCACATGGAAAACCAAATAATTGTCACATATTTATCACCACAAGCATGTTCGAATTCCTGCCAAATAACAACCTTCCTTTGGGCCGGTGTTAAACGCATGGAAGACTAACATCCACAGTCATCTTATATTTCAATATCAATCAATCTACACAATAGAGGTTACTTTGGCAACATAATGCTTTAATTGACTAATTTAAAATATTAGATGCTAAAAACTTTAGTTTCTTAAGCCATATTATGAATCTAAACTTAATATGTTACATGTTTTGACATGCAACATCTGAATATTAATTGTTTTAAGACTTAGTTGGACAATTCCAAAATCTGAAGTTTGATGGACTAAAACAATTAATATAAAAACTGAATATTAATGTATAAAACATTAATAATTTAATAAAAACTAAATATTAATTGACATATTATAAATATTCAATTAAAATCTGAAACTTAAAAGACTTAAAATATTTTATTAATTATAAAAAATGTTTCTTATATTAAGTCCTCAATAAACAACCAAAACAAAACGTTTTCAGCACTTAACTGCCTGATAATCGATTATCAGGTCCTTGATAATCGATTATCAGGGCTTGCTGGTCCAGGATATCGATTATCTTAAACAGATAATCGATTATTATGGCATTCTAGAATTTCCAAATTTTGCTGAAAATTGTGATAATCGATTATTCAAAATTAATAATCGATTATTCAAAATTAATAATCGATTATTCCACTGTTCTGTTTCAAAATTTTTATGAACTTAATTTGTATAATCGATTATGCTCAATGCATAATCGATTATGCTACTATTCTGTCTCAAAATTTTTTTTCGACAAAATGGACATAATCGATTATCAAAAATTGATAATCGATTATTCCCTGTTTCTGTTTTTGCAAAAAATTTTGATCAACATATTCAACATAATCGATTATTTTTCCAGCATAATCGATTATGTTTTTGTTCTGTCCAACGACTAAACATGTTTTTCAACAAGAAACTTAAACATGGAATCATGTTTTCGTCAACCAAAATCATGCAAAATTCAATGTTTCAATTCAAGTAAAGATAACATGATATTAAAACATCAAAGTTCATCAGAAACATAACATTCATAAAAACATGCTATTTCATGGTACTAGAATTTCATAAACAAAATTCTAACTTAACTTGAACATGAACTTTATATAACATGAATCTTATGAACATCCAAATTATCCAAATATGAAGGTGGCTCTGATACCAATTATTAGAATAATGATTCTGACTAAAATACAATAGCCTTCATATCGAACAATTTGGAACAACAACAACATGAGCGGAAGCGTACCTGAATCCATTTGTGGAAATCCTTAGTCCTTCTTTTGAAGATTGTCCAAAGTGTTTGGCTCCTTGTTCCTTACTTCAAGATTGTCTTGAAGTTATGCGTACACAAGAATATATCACAAGAACTTCTTCCAAACAACAAACAATATAATCACAATAACCAAATTGGAGTATGATTTTCCACAAGAATATGCAAGACAAGAAAAATGATTATCTTAATTCAATGGGAGGAAGAAGATAATGTGTTGCTATAATGTGGGAACCATAACCCCCACTTTATAACAAATGAGTTACAAAACTCAAGAGTTAGAAGCATGTAACCATGGTTACATATATGTAACATTAGTTAGCCCATCATTAACTAAGGTTACCCTTTTGGGTATCTACACTTTAGTCCTACACTTTATATGACAATACATTGGCCCCCTTAACATAATGTCCATAAGACCACAAAATTAGGCCAAACCAAAAGATAGCACATAACATATAATTTATCCATATCTTGTTCATATGTATGTAGATATAAGTCCATATATCATACAATCTCCCACCTGGACGAGATACACATACATATGTACAAACCTTAGCATTATATGTTACAATATAACCTTAGGAGCTCAAAATTGCTATCATAATAAAATTTTCATGAACAATCCGGTCCATCAATCATGCCGACATAGGAACTAAGAGCTCTTCGTTACTCATTCGTAACTAGAACCAACATAGATCACGTATATCAATATAACCAACGACATGGATCAAGTGTAGGTATGTAGCATGGAAATAACATAAAGTGTGGTCAATAGAATGTCTATTTCCAACTGGTTCTCTTTATTGAGATCAATCATAAACTGTAAGAGTACAAAAACTTTAAAACTGAATATCTGCGCAGATATAACTGAATTACTGAATTTCTGAATATAATGGACAATACATAAATGTACAATACAAACTCCCACTAAAATACATAATCCTTATCTGATTTGACACCCGTACAAGCAATATGCTCATGAAATACTTTTGGTGTCAATCCCTTAGTGAGCGGATCCGCAAGCATGGAGTTTGTACTAATGTACTCAATGCACAATTGTCCATTTTGTACTCTTTCTTTAACAACCCGAAATTTGACGTCCATATGTTTTGCTTTCGTCAAACTACTGATGTTATTAGCATAAAGGACTGCCGATCTGTTATCGCATAATAGCCTAAGTGGCTTTTTAATGCTATCAACAATGCGTAGTCCACCAACAAAATTCCGCAGCCATAATGCCTCATTGGATGCTTCCTCACATGCCATAAATTCCGCTTCCATGGTGGAAGTGGCCGTAAGAGTTTGCTTAATGCTTCTCCAAGAGATAGCACCGCCAGCAAACATGTAAATATAGCCTGAAGTAGACTTCAAACTATCCCGACATCCAGCAAAATCGGAATCGGTGTACCCAATGATCTCAAGCTGGTCCGATTTCCGGTATGTAAGCATGTAATCCTTTGTTCTCTGTAAGTACCTCATGACCCGTTTGGCTGCCTTCCAATGGTCCATTCCCGGATTGCTAAGATATCTGCCTAACATCCCAACAATGTATGCTATATCAGGTCGTGTACATACCTGAGCATACATCAGACTACCTACAGCCGAAGCATAAGGCGTCTTCTGCATTTCCGAAATTTCATAATTATTATTTGGGCACTGTTTGAGACTAAACTTGTCTCCCTTAGCAATAGGGGTGTTGCCTGGTTTACAATCCTGCATGCCAAATCTTTTCAGAACCTTATCGATATAGCCCTTTTGTGACAGACCGAGAACACCTTTGGAGCGATCTCGTTGTATCTGAATTCCTAATACAAAAGAAGCTTCACAAAGATCTTTCATTTCAAATTTCTTTGAAAGAAATTTCTTAGTTTCATGCAATAATGCTATATCATTACAGGCAAGCAGTATGTCATCGACATATAAAACCAGAAAAATATACTTACTCCCACTGAACTTATGGTATAATACAGTCATCAGCAATATTCGGTTCAAAACCAAAAGATGTAATGACTGCATGAAACTTATAATACCATTGACGGAAAGCCTGCTTGAGCCCATAGATGGATTTCTTTAATTTGCAAACCTTTTTCTCCGATTCATCCGAAATAAAGTTTTCAGGTTGCACCTTATAAATTGTTTCCTCAATGTCACCATTGAGAAATTCTGTCTTAACATCCATCTGATGAAGCTCAAGATCAAAATGTGCTACTAATGCCATTATTTTCCTGAAAGAGTCTTTCGATGAAACTGGAGAGAAAGTCTCTTTATAATCAATGCCTTCCTTTTGAGTGTAGCCTTTTGCAACAAGACGAGCTTTATACTTGATAACATTGCCCCCTGAATCCCTTTTGGTTTTAAAAATCCATTTACAACCAATAGGTTTAATACCTTCGGGCAATGTAACAAGCTCCCAAACATCATTATCACTCATAGACTTCATCTCATCATTCATGGCATCAATCCACTTTTGAGAGTTAGAACCCTTAATGACTTGACGGAAGTTGATTGGATCATCTTCCTCAAGTCCAATATCACTTTCTTGTTCTTGGAGAAATACAACATAATCATCCGGAATTGCATTTCTCCTCTCTCTAGTGGATCTCCTTAATGGCATTTCAGTTTCTTGAGGTTGTTGAGTTTGATTTTCATTAGTAATTTCAGGATCCTGATTGGGGAGATTTTCGAGATTGTCTTGAACTGGAGTTGTGTGATCCGTGTCAGGAATGAGAACACCCTGACCAAGATCAACAACTTGAGGGAAAAACACATCATGTTCTTCCTCAAAGACAAAATCTCTAACAACTTTATCTCCCCACCCCCCAAACTCAATATCCTCAAGAAACCTAGCATTACCGGTCTCAAATATAGTTCTTGAAGTGGGATCATAAAACTTTAAACCCCTGGACCTTTCAGAGTATCCAACAAAATAGCTACTAACCGTCTTAGCATCCAGTTTCCTTCCATTCGGCCAATAAGGCCTTGCCTCAGCTGGACAACCCCAAATGTGTAAGTGCCTAATACTGGGTTTATGCCCAGTCCAAAGTTCATATGGGGTTTTGATTGTAGCTTTAGTTGGAACTCTATTAAGAATATAAGCTGCGGTTTTTAACGCTTCTCCCCAGAGTGAGTCTGGTAAAGTAGTACGACAAATCATACTTCTTACCATATCCTTAAGGGTCCGATTTCGTCTCTCAGCTACACCATTCATCGTAGGACTTGCTGGCACAGTATACTGAGGGACGATCCCACACCCATCTAGGAATTTAGCAAATGGCCCTGGATGTTGTTCACCTGAACCATCATATCGACCATAGTATTCACCACCACGGTCAGATCTAACGGATTTAATTATTTTGCTTAGTTGATTTTCAACTTCAGCCTTAAATGATTTGAACACGTCTATGGATTGGGACTTTTCATGAATAAGATATAGGTACCCATAACGAGAGTAATCGTCTATGAATGTGATAAGGTATTGTTGACCATTCCTACAAGGAGTAGGAAATGGCCCACAAATATCCGTATGTATCAATTCTAAGACGTCCGAAGCTCTCTTTACACCTAATCTCGTCTTGTTTGTTTGTTTTCTTTTGATACACTCAACACAAATATCCGAATTTGAGGAATCAATAGAATCAAGAATTCCATCTGACACGAGTTTCTGAATTCTTTGAATGGATATGTGACCCAAACGTTTATGCCAGAGTGATATAGAATTCTTATTAGTTAATTTTCTTTTGGTACCACTTAAACTTGTATGCAAGGTTTCATTATTTGAGGTTATTGTATCAACCAAATATAGGCTATCAAATGTTGATAAAAGACCAGTACCGATAAGATTTGAATTCTGAAAGAGACTAACTTTATTGTCACCAAAAGAACATGAATAACCAGATATGTCCAATTTGGGAACAAAAATTAAATTCCGTCTAAAAGACGGTACAGCAAAAGTCTCATCCAAATCTAAATAAAAACCGGTCTTAAACAACAGTTTAAGCTTTCCAATAGCCTTAACAGGCACCTTCTTGCCGTCACCCACATAGATGTATCTTTCACCATCATTTGGTTTTCGGCAGTTCAGGCAACCCTGCATAGATATACTTATGTGAGTAGTAGCAGCAGAATCTACCCACCAAGTATCCTTAGGTACCGAAATTAAATTAACTTCAGAACAAACAAGAGAAATAAATGTACCTTTTTTCGCACGCCAAGCGTGGTACTTGGTACAATCCTTCTTCACATGATTAGTCCCCTTACAGAAAAAGCAACCTAATTCAGTAATTTTAACCTTAGGTTCCTTATGTTGCTTATTCTTGGGCCTTGCAACCGCAACTTCCTTACCTTTCCTCTTCTTAGGATCCTTAGAAGAGGATGCCAACTGAGCACTTTCAGTCTTATCTTGCTTTATCCTTTCCTCCTCTTGCACACAATGTGAAATGAGCTCGTTAAGAGTCCATTTCTCCTTCAGGCAGTTGTAACTGACCTTAAACTGATTAAAGTGTGCAAGAAGAGATATCAAAACTAAGTACACAAGCAGTTCCTCAGGTAATACTAGCTTGAGTGACTTAAGTTTCGAAGCAAGATGAGACATTTCCAAAATGTACTCCCTAATGTTTCCCTTGCCCTTATACCTCATGGAAACAAGTTTACTCAAAAGAGTACTTGTTTCCGCCTTTTCGTTTCGTTCAAAACGCATTTCAAGGTTTTCAAGGAAAACTTTGGCATTAGCTTCATCATTCATAGTGCCCCTGAATGATTCTGGAATTGCACGTTTCATGATCATTAGACTTATGCGATTCGAGCGTTCCCACTTCTCCATCTCCCTCCTTTCATCAGAAGAGGATGTATCCTCAAGAGAAGCAGGTTGCTCATTCCGAAGTGCAAGGTCAAGATCCATGCAACCGAGAACGATCATAATGTTCTCTTTCCATTCCTTATAGTTTGTGCCGTTAAGTACAGGGATGCTATTGATGTTGGCAGATATCGAAGCAGCAGAAGAATTAACTGAAAATAGAACAAAAGGATTACTTAATACATGCTTACAATAACTTGAACTTTAACTTTAGTTTTCAGATTCAAAATAGGCAAATCCCATTACAAGATACCTAGCACAACATTGATTTTAGTCTTTGGACAGAAAATCAACTTGTAAGTGGTACTCTTGGTGTAGTGATCAAATATTGACAATAAACTCCTGTCAAATATCAAGCCTTCCTTTGGGCCGACTTGATATTCACATGGAAAACCAAATAATTGTCACATATTTATCACCACAAGCATGTTCGAATTCCTGCCAAATAACAACCTTCCTTTGGGCCGGTGTTAAACGCATGGAAGACTAACATCCACAGTCATCTTATATTTCAATATCAATCAATCTACACAATAGAAGTTACTTTGGCAACATAATGCTTTAATTGACTAATTTAAAATATTAGATGCTAAAAACTTTAGTTCCTTAAGCCATATTATGAATCTAAACTTAATATGTTACATGTTTTGACATGCAACATCTGAATATTAATTGTTTTAGACTTAGTTGGACAATTCCAAAATCTGAAATTTGATGGACTAAAACAATTAATATAAAAACTGAATATTAATGTATAAAACATTAATAATTTAATAAAAACTTAATATTAATTGACATGTTATAAATATTCAATTAAAATCTGAAACTTAAAAGACTTAAAATATTTTATTAATTATAAAAAACGTTTCTTATATTAAGTCCTCAATAAACAACCAAAACAAAACGTTTTCAGCACTTAACTGCCTGATAATCGATTATCAGGTCCTTGATAATCGATTATCAGGGCTTGCTGGTCCAGGATAATCGATTATCTTAAACAGATAATCGATTATTATGGCATTCTAGAATTTCCAAATTTTGCTGAAAATTGTGATAATCGATTATTCAAAATTAATAATCGATTTTTCAAAATTAATAATCGATTATTCCACTGTTCTGTTTCAAAATTTTTATGAACTTAATTTGCATAATCGATTATGCTCAATGCATAATCGATTATGCTACTATTCTGTCTCAAAAAATTTTTTCGACAAAATGGACATAATCGATTATCAAAAATTGATAATCGATCTGTTTCTGTTTTTGCAAAAATTTTGATCAACATATTCAACATAATCGATTATTTTTCCAGCATAATCGATTATGTTTTTGTTCTGTCCAACGACTAAACATGTTTTTCAACAAGAAACTTAAACATGGAATCATGTTTTCATCAACCAAAATCATGCAAAATTCAATAAAGATAACATGATATTAAAACATCAAAGTTCATCAGAAACATAACATTCATAAAAACATTCTATTTCATGGTACTAGAATTTCATAAACAAAATTCTAACTTAACTTGAACATGAACTTTATATAACATGAATCTTATGAACATCCAAATTATCCAAATATGAAGGTGGCTCTGATACCAATTGTTAGAATAATGATTCCGACTAAAATACAATAGCCTTCATATCGAACAATTTGGAACAACAACAACATGAGCGGAAGCGTACCTGAATCCATTTGTGGAAGTCCTTAGTCCTCCTTTTGAAGATTGTCCAAAGTGTTTGGCTCCTTGTTCCTTACTTCAAGATTGTCTTGAAGTTATGCTTACACAAGAATATATCACAAGAACTTCTTCCAAACAACAAACACTATAATCACAATAACCAAATTGGAGTATGATTTTCCACAAGAATATGCAAGACAAGATTATCTTAATTCAATGGGAGGAAGAAGATAATGTCTTGCTATAATGTGGGAACCATAACCCTCACTTTATAACAAATGAGTTACAAAACTCAAGAGTCACAAGCATGTAACCATGGTTACATATATGTAACTTTAGTTAGCCCATCATTAACTAAGGTTACCCTTTTGGGTATCTACACTTTAGTCCTACACTTTATATGACAATACATTGCCCCCCTTAACATAATGTCCATAAGACCACAAAATTAGGCCAAACCAAAAGATAGCACATAACATATAATTTATCCATATCTTGTTCATATGTATGTACATATAAGTCCATATATCATACAATCTCCTACCTGGACGAGATACACATACATATGTACAAACCTTAGCATTATATGTTACAATATAACCTTAGGAGCTCAAAATTGCTATCACAATAAAATTTTCATGAACAATCCGGTCCATCAATCATACCAACATAGGAACTAAGAGCTCTTCGTTACTCATTCGTAACTAGAACCAACATAGATCACGTATATCAATATAAGCAAACACAAATCTGGAACAATAGTAAAGAATATGGAATTACAAAAATTAAAAAGGGTTGGACCTGTCATCCAACCACTTCGATCATCTGTTTGCCATATAAATAAATTCGTTATCTTCATTAGCGCCCTACAATTTTTAAAAAATACAAATGAGGTATAGTTTTTATTCAAGTATTTTTCGCACATTGTTGTGGCAGTAGATATACCTGTTTTAGCTGATGTGTTTTCAATATCGAACAACAAATTTTCTGCATTGCCGACCTAGAACTTTTAAAAGAAAATGAGGTTCAGTTCGATAATGAATATGAAACACAGTTCTGTCCAACATGATTGTTGGATCTGACTGAATTTGGTTTTATTAACTGATGCAGGATATCATTTGGAACTACCAGTGTATTGTTTTTTCCCTGAAGGTTGTACACTGATGCACCAAAGAGTTTGGCAATACGTTATGCTGCTGCTTGTGTAATATAATATGAAATGTACTTCATATGTACCTCCTCATGTACAAATTTGGTCCATGATTTTCAAATTTTTTGTGCTTGTGGACAGTTATTGTGATAAAACATTAAATTTCTTAAATGATTAAGGTAACGGAACATTACTTAGCACTGTCATATACATAGAATGGGACATTTCTGCATTTTACTTGCGTTAGTATACTTCAGACTTGAGGGAGTAGCATTTTAATTATGAATTATTGGCAAATAATGTATTGTTGGCAGCAAAATACATGTGAAGATATCATAGTAATGGGGATTTATGACCAGAGATAGATAACACAGGGTAAAATGTACTTTTCACTCACTGAGCGTGCAACTCCTTGAAGAGAAATGTTAAATATGTGTAATTTGAATTCGATGGAAAAATTGGTCCGTCATAAATGATTAACGAACAGTTGAAAAGATATAATAAAATAAAGATTAATAGAAAAGACGGTATTCTTAGATTGGATGTATACGTAAGAGTGCACTGTTTAGTAAAATCTGAACTTTTATAACCTTGTATGCGTGTACGCGGTCATTCATCAGAGGGCTAATATCTTCATATCAAAAAGTGGAAATTATGAAGTACTGTTTAAATTATCAGATTTGTGAACCTAAAGTTTGGGAAGTAAGATATGTGTTAATGGAAACAACTTTTTGCTTAAATGCATGGTAAGACTGTACAATTGATGCAATATAGTATGACGAAATGTTTGCGAGGTAACACAAGTCTTTCAAGAGTATTCGACAGCACATAAGTGTGAAGAAACTGAAGTAGAGACTTAATATTCCACTAAGCAGATAATAAGGGATGTATTTGGGCATCTTTATATAATGGGAAAAGTTAAAAAAATCTTTCTAGCAATGTGAAATAATATGAATAGTAGAAACAGTTGAGAGTGCAACATGTTATCGATTGTCCGTGTTCAAAGCAACGAGAAACTGGAAACCAGTAAGAAGAAGAAACACAAAAAACAGAATGTATGTAACGTTAAAAAAAAAAAATATCACAGAAATGAAGAAATCCGAGACCACAGAATTCACTGTGTGTCCTTAAGGAATTTAACCCCCTCACTGTACCCGAGGTTGTGGATTATTTCCTCCCAGGATATAACGGATATACCTGTCGTAGGAGTGGCGGTACCTCAAACGCCTACGACTTCGACGAACTCAAATTCGGGAACGAAATCACACTATGACTCGATATGTTTCAGTTTGCAGAAAAGAATGCAGAATTTTTAATACACTCGAAAATGAGGCATTGCCTCAGTTTATATAGCCTCGAATTGTGACTGTTCGGAAAGGCTTGGTGCCTGTTCGGGAAAGGCCATGCCTTTTTCCTGAAAAATAAGAACGTTGGGAAGTTTACAGTTAACAAATTAATATTTTTCCCGCGGGAATTAAAAATAATTTCAGAAAATGAAGATTGAATTTTAAATAAATTTGGTCCAAAAAGATTATCAATCAATCAGATCATTTGACCAAATCCAAATCCAAATCCAAATCCAAAGCCGAAACCGAGCCGAGCGACGACGACGGCGCGAGGGGAGTCCCTCTTCTTAACCCTTTAAGAGCTAGAAGAAGTGCTTTCTAATATAAGCACATAACTTTCCCTTTCTACCACCAATGTGGTACAAAGCTCCTTTTCAAAGGAACTTTGCTTTGAAACTTCATTTTCCTTCTATTGTCTTCTTCCCTCCATTTCTCATTCACACCAACTTAGCTAGCTTTAATCATTAACTAGCTTTAACAATCCCCCACATGAATGGGAAATGGCTATATGATGAAAAACATGCATGACAAAAAACTGTGTGATTCGTAAGCAAGGATTAATTGCATCTGGATAAGTAGATTTCTCTTTGAACTTTCCGTAGTGAGCATATGTCGGATATATTCGGTCAATCGGTAGATTTGATATCTTTGAACCGTCGAGCTTTGGTGTATACCTAGACAACCACATGTCACACAATTAACCCTTTAACCGTTTTTGGTTCTCATTGTTTTGTTCGTTTCAGCCATGAACACTTCCTGGTTCATAAGTGCGTAGAGAGCTGGCCTTACAGAGTTCTCCTTGAAGCGGCTTACACTTCACACTTACATAGGTGATTCCTAAATGTGTCATCCCGTAGATACACTATTTGATATACCCCGTATCAAACTTAGAAACCATTAAAAAGCCTTAATGCTTTATCCTGGTACTGAACATTGTCTCATCACGAGAATGGACCAAAAGGTTATTGTGACAATGTTGAACCGTCATCAATGACTTTGTTTGATCTCTTTGAACCTAGATCTTGGGATCTCATGTCTTCTAGGTAGAGTTACCGCCACGATGACTTGTCCTCGGCCATAGTCCCATTCCCCTCGATGATCTTTCAACCACTTCTCTAGTTAGGCCTTTAGTTAGTGGATCCGACACATTATCTCTTGACTTAACATAGTCAATTGTGATAATTCCACTAGAGAGTAGTTGTCTAACGGTATTATGTCTTCGTCGTATGTGACGAGACTTTCCGTTGTACATAACGCTCCCGGCTCTTCCTATTGCCGCTTGGCTATCGCAATGTATGCATATAGGAGCCAACAGTTTGGGCCAAAATGGAATATCTTCTAAGAAATTCCGGAGCCATTCAGCTTCTTCACCGGCTTTGTCTAGAGCTATGAACTCAGATTCCATTGTAGAGCGGGCGATACATGTCTGTTTGGATGACTTCCAAGACACTGCTCCTCCACCTATAGTAAAAACGTATCCACTTGTGGATTTAGTTTCAGTTGAACCGGTGATCCAATTTGCATCACTGTATCCTTCAATAACTGCAGGATACCTGTTATAATGCAAAACAAAGTTTTGAGTATGTTTCAAATACCCCAAAACTCGTTTCATTGCCAGCCAATGATTTTGGTCGGGATTACTCGTGTAGCGACTTAGTTTACTTATAGCACACGCAATATCAGGTCGCGTACAGTTCATAATATACATCAAACTTCCCAACACTCTGGCATAATCCAATTGAGAATGACTTTCACCTTTATTCTTTGCAAGAGCAAGGTTCATATCAATTGGCGTCTTTGCAACTTTAAAGTCCAAATACTTGAACTTTTCAAGTACTTTTTCAATATAATGAGATTGAGACAATGCTAGACCTTGAGGAGTCTTATGGATTTTAATTCCCAGAATTAAATCGGCAACTCCTAAGTCTTTCATATCAAACTTACTAGCAAGCATGCGCTTAGTAGCATTTATGTTAGCAATGTTGTTACTCATTATTAACATATCATCCACGTATAAACAAACAATGACGACGTGGTTCGGAGTGTTCTTAATGTAGACACATTTATCACATTCATTTATCTTGAATCCATTTGACAGCATCGTATGGTCAAATTTTGCATGCCACTGTTTTGGTGCTTGTTTTAGTCCATAAAGAGACTTAACAAGTCTACATACCTTCTTCTCTTTCCCTGGAACTACAAACCCTTCGGGTTGTTCCATGTAAATTTCTTCCTCCAACTCTCCATTTAAGAAGGCTGTTTTCACATCCATTTGATGGATTTCAAGACCGTACACGGCGGCTAATGCTACTAACACCCGAATAGATGTAATCCTCGTTACCGGCGAGTATGTATCAAAGTAATCAAGACCTTCTCGTTGTCTAAACCCTTTAACAACTAGTCTTGCCTTATATTTTTCAATAGTGCCATCAGCTTTCATTTTCCATTTGAAAATCCATTTGGAACCTAAAGGTTTATTCCCTGGAGGAAGATCAACCAATTCCCAAGTATGGTTGTTCAATATGGATTCTATCTCACTATTGATTGCCTCTTTCCAAAATTGAGCTTCCGATGAAGACGTAGCTTCGTTGAACGTTCGAGGCTCATTTTCCAACAAAAATGTTAAAAATTCTGGTCCAAAGGAAGTAGTCGTCCTTTGACGTTTGCTACGTCTTGGATTTTCCTCATCAGGAATGTTTTCCTTTATTTCTTCCCGAGGTCGTTTAGATTCTTTGCTAGACGACGCACATTCCTTTTTATACGGATATATGGTTTCAAAGAAGTCAGCATTATCTGATTCAATTACCGTATTCACCTGAATGTCGGGATTTTCTGATTTGTGAACCAGAAATCTATATGCCTTACTATTTGTGGCATATCCTATGAAAACACAATCAACGGTTTTAGGTCCTATTTTTACCCTTTTGGGTTTAGGAACTTGCACCTTGGCCAAACACCCCCACACTTTGAAGTATTCCAAATTGGGCTTCCTTCCTTTCCACTTTTCGTATGGAATAGATTTTGTTTTGCTATGGGGCACTCGATTGAGTATTCGGCTAGCTGTTAGAATGGCTTCCCCCCACAAGTTCTGGGGTAAACCAGAACTTATTAACAGGGCATTCATCATTTCTTTCAGTGTTCTATTTTTTCTTTCCGCAATTCCGTTTGATTGTGGCGAGTAAGGAGCAGTTGTTTGATGAATAATGCCATATTCCAAACATATTTGTTCAAAAGGAGATTCATATTCACCGCCCCTATCACTCCTTATCATTTTAATCTTTTTGTTAAGTTGAGTCTCAACTTCAGTTTTGTATTGCCTGAACGCTTCAATTGCTTCATCTTTACTATTAAGTAAATAAACGTAGCAATACCGCGTACTATCGTCAATAAAAGTTATGAAATACTTCTTTCCACCGCGAGATGGAATTGACTTCATGTCACAAATATCTGTATGGATTAAGTCTAAAGGACTTGAATTCCTTTCAACTGACTTATAAGGATGTTTAGCATACTTAGATTCAACACAGATTTGACATTTTGATTGATTGCATTCAAACTTAGGCAATACTTCCAAACTAATCATTTTTCGCAAGGTTCTATAATTGACATGTCCTAAACGTGAATGCCATAAATCATTTGACTCAAGCAAGTAAGACGAAGCAGAAACTTTATTATTATTAGCAACAACCATTACATTCAGTTTGAAAAGGCCCTCTGTGAGGTAGCCTTTTCCTATGTACATTTCGTTCTTACTTATTACAACCTTGTCAGAAACATAAACACATTTAAAACCGTTCTTCACTAGAAGTCCGGTAGATACAAGATTTTTCCTAATTTCAGGAACATGACAGACGTTGTTGAGAGTCACCACCTTGCCAGAGGTCATCTTTAGCAGTATCTTTCCATAACCTTCAATCTTGGCCGTTGCAGAATTTCCCATATATATTGTTTTGTCGGGCCCGGCGGGAGCATATGAAGCAAAGGCTTCTCTAACAGCACAAATGTGGCGAGTGGCGCCAGAGTCAATCCACCACTCTTTCGGACTTCCCACTAGGTTGCACTCGGACAACATAGCGCACAAGTCATCAACCTCCTCGTTTGTTTCAACCATATTAGCCTGACCCTTCTTCTTTTCCTTTTTCGGAGCACGACAGTCTGCAGCTTTGTGTCCGATTTTTCCACAATTATGGCAGTTTCCCTTGAATTTCTTCTTGTTGGGATAGTTCCTTGGTCCCGATGCCTTTTTCCTCTTTTTCATATTAGTTGGGGCAGTTTCAACTATATGTGCTCCCCCTATGGTTGATCTCCCATTTGCCTTTTTCTCCGCTGCCTTGTTATCTTCCTCGATTCTCAACCGGACGATGAGATCTTCCAATGTCATCTCCTTTCGCTTATGTTTCAAGTAATTTTTGAAGTCCTTCCATGAAGGAGGCAACTTCTCTATCACTGCCGCAACTTGAAACGCCCCACTAATCACCAAACCTACAACAAACAACATGTAAGTGACGGGGCACTGAATACTTTTGACAAAGGCATTAATTAAATTTATACCTTCAGCGAGGAGATCATGGATGATAACCTGCAACTCTTGAACTTGAGTGACAACAGACTTGCCATCTACCATTTTGTAGTCCAAAAACTTGGCAGCGATAAACTTCTTTAAGCCAGCATCTTCTGTTTTATATTTCTTTTCCAACGCATCCCATAGTTCTTTTGATGTTCCCACATTACTATAGACGTTGTAAAGATCATCCTCCAGTCCGCTAAGAATGTAATTCTTGCACAAAAAATCTGAGTGCTTCCACGCCTCAATTACAACAAATCGTTCATTTTCAGGTGTTGATTCCGGCGGAACCGGAATATCCTCCTTAATAAACTTTTGAAGGCTTAAAGTAGTTAGATAGAAGAACATCTTTTGTTGCCATCGTTTGAAATCAATCCCGGTGAATTTTCCGGGCTTCTCTGCCGGAGCCGGTGCTGGTGCAGTACGACTGGAGGACGCAGCATTGCTCGTAGAACCAACCACGGGGGCTGGTGTGGCAGTAACAGTAGCAGTAGCATTCAAATTTGGAGTTTGGTCTCCCATTTTTGTCGTAGGAAATAACAGAACACTTTAATAATCGGTGAAGATTTTATTTCTTCAAACCGAATCAAATTTACACAAACAGAATTAAAACAAACTTCAAATAGAATGTAATAAACTGTATGTAGTATACTTGATGAAGTTTTTATATCTTCAAATCAAGTACCCAAATGAGTAGAAAGTTCTGAATACTTTAATCTCAACCGGAGTAGAAAATCCGAAGATTTAGTCTCCAAACAACATACAAGTTCGTTACATGCAAACAACAAAATTACAAGTTTCTTTTATTTTCTGGACAGTCACATATTTATGTTAGGAAAAACTGTATGTAGTTTTTTCTGTACTGTTGTATCGTTCTGTAACGTTTTAATCAACAGCAGATGAACACGGAAATAATAAATTAAATTCCTTAAGCTTGTTATCGATTGTCCGTGTTCAAAGCAACGAGAAACTGGAAACCAGTAAGAAGAAGAAACACAAAAAACAGAATGTATGTAACGTTAAAAAAAAAAAATATCACAGAAATGAAGAAATCCGAGACCACAGAATTCACTGTGTGTCCTTAAGGAATTTAACCCCCTCACTGTACCCGAGGTTGTGGATTATTTCCTCCCAGGATATAACGGATATACCTGTCGTAGGAGTGGCGGTACCTCAAACGCCTACGACTTCGACGAACTCAAATTCGGGAACGAAATCACACTATGACTCGATATGTTTCAGTTTGCAGAAAAGAATGCAGAATTTTTAATACACTCGAAAATGAGGCATTGCCTCAGTTTATATAGCCTCGAATTGTGACTGTTCGGAAAGGCTTGGTGCCTGTTCGGGAAAGGCCATGCCTTTTTCCTGAAAAATAAGAACGTTGGGAAGTTTACAGTTAACAAATTAATATTTTTCCCGCGAGAATTAAAAATAATTTCAGAAAATGAAGATTGAATTTTAAATAAATTTGGTCCAAAAAGATTATCAATCAATCAGATCATTTGACCAAATCCAAATCCAAAGCCGAAACCGAGCCGAGCGACGACGACGGCGCGAGGGGAGTCCCTCTTCTTAACCCTTTAAGAGCTAGAAGAAGTGCTTTCTAATATAAGCACATAACTTTCCCTTTCTACCACCAATGTGGTACAAAGCTCCTTTTCAAAGGAACTTTGCTTTGAAACTTCATTTTCCTTCTATTGTCTTCTTCCCTCCATTTCTCATTCACACCAACTTAGCTAGCTTTAATCATTAACTAGCTTTAACACAACATAGCTTTCAGAGATTTACATGATCAAGTATTTTGGTTATACTAATCGCTAACAGAAGTTAACTTACATTGGTGCTTCACGGTAATTTTTCCGGGAGAAACTATTGAATTAATTTTCTATACATAGAGCCAATACTTCTCAACCCCCAACAGAAGGAAGTGTAGTAACTCAAAAATTGTAGTTATGAAGATACCTTCATATCCTTTACTGTGTTGCTGAACCTAGTTTCTTCTCGCCCCTGCCAAAACTCAGTTAAAACTTATAGTCATCTCTCCTTATATTTATTGAAAAAGCAAATTGAAAATACCTCATGATTCCATCAAACTAAATTACAGAAAATTTCTTTATACACCACATTTCTAGCTTCATTCCTTATTTGGCCATCATCTCTATAGACTAAAATCTTCAATCCTTTTCTACTTGTCACGCGTGAAGGAGCAACATACAATTATAAGTTTGGAGTCTATTTGGGGGCTTTCCAGAGAATATTGAAACCTGAAGAACAGATGTAATCTAAAAAGGACGATGCTTCAAGACAACAAAATCAACCGATATAAAGTAACTTCTGCTGTTTAAATATGATTTCAACTGAAATCACCAAATGAAGTGAAATTGCAAACTTTAACAGGATGATAACGGTCCGGTGATTCAAATGTACTGTTCATAAGTATTACTACTAGTACTACTAATAATGTAAATGAACTAATAAAACAGTTCTAAATTTAAGAAAATGTAACATTCCCAAACAACTTATGCTGTTTTCTTCTTCTTAAATACTTTCTTCATTTTATTTCCTGATAATTGTGCATTCGGATCTTCTTCAACCATTATTGCCACATTACTTATACCTATCTTCACAGGTATATGTGCAATATGAAGTATTTTATTTTCTTCAGTGCAATCCTGCATATATTAAATAAAATGTAAAAAATGTTAATACTATGTTCATACTTTTCTATGTTAAAAATGAAGTGAAAACATCTTTTAAAGTTATTAAAAACAACGACAAATCTGAAAATTTATTATCAATGAAATCATTAAAGATATGTAAGTAGCTTTATTGGAAAAGGACAATTTAGTTATGTATTTACCTCGCATTTCTTCGCTCCCTCCAAAACTTGATTATTATTAAATTCAGGTTCCTATCAAAAAGTAATAAATAAATGAGATTGATATAATGATTTAAATTGTTAATGTAAAGGATAGTTGTAGTTTAACTAGGTATTGAAGTTTATAAACAAATCCGGCATACAGTTAAGTCATCCGGAGGTTGTTTAAGATTGTATTTGTTAATCAGTTGCTTCTCATCAGTAAGTTTAACAACACTATACACTTCATTTTGCAGATGAATGTTCTCTCTCTTGACAATAACCTTAAACATGAATTTTCTTTGGAGAATATTGTTCAGCTCCACTGGATAGGGATACTTATCAGAAGCGCAAGTACTTTATAATAAAATGTTGAGTTAGAATTTTCGAAATAACAAATAGTAATGTAATTAGTTGATATACCTCAAGAAACCCTTCCTTCAATTCTTTTGCGGATTTTCATATGAGAAACATGGTTTCACGGTCCCACAACAGTAGGGAAACAGATCCAGTAGTATCCAGTATCCTAACTTGAAGCTTGTACCTAAACGCACAGTTTATGTGAGATATAACTGTAAGTTTTTGATCGATTGAAGAAATATAGTTGTTGCGTTTACCTAGTAATTGCTGAGTAATCTTGATGTTTACATTTGTTATTTGAGCATTGATACATGTTTCTTACTTTATCCACCTTCTTTTGACACTTCTTGTAGCTTACATACGACCATCCTTTTCCAAGTTCTAAATTTTCTATACTTGCGACAATCCAACATGGACCTTCCTAAATCGATGCGACAATTGTTGAATATATTGATTACACAAATGTAATCAAAATACATAGAGAATAGGGTGTATGAGAATATGAAATAAATAATGTAAAAATAATATTGTAATTTTTCATCTTCGAAATGAACAAACACAAAGAAAAGTTAAATATAATGTAATAACTAACATATGGTAAAACCTTAATAACTTTTAAACTTTAAAATAAAACAGATAAGATGTGCATTTTGTTAATTAAAACATGAAACGCGAGTTAAATTAATACTACGGAATTTAGTTTACTCACTTGCATGGATTCCATTAACTGGCCAATTGTTTTAACTTGAACACTGCCCTTCTCCAACTCATCTGATACAGAGTAACTTTGTTGAGACATGGTTTGAGTAAGCCTCTCGGAGTTATTATACCGAACAGTAAGTAATCTATATGTTGGTGTTCAATATATAAGCATTAAAATGTAATATATGTAAATAAATATATGTATTTATTTTGGACCCTGTTTTAAAATCCTCTAATTGAGGGAAATTTGGATTAATCCACGGCTTTGATGCATTCCAAGTATCGCGCACAGAGTATGAATCTACAAAAGAATGGTCTTGTAAGATGTAATCAATAACTTTCCAAATTAATGTAAAATTGAGTAATTGTATTTTACCTTGAAATTTGTGAGCCTTTATAAGCTGCATAACAACGATAATAGGCTTGTTGTTAAAACTTATCAGATGAGGTACAATTTCATCAACAAACTCGCCCCAAAATGTTGCAGACAACTTCTTCCTCGTGTAAAATAGAAATAACAATATAATTTTAGCATATGTAATTCTTGAATAAATCATTAATTTGTAGATAAATGTTTATTCTTACTCGTCATCTTCAAGTTCAATACCCATAAACTTCCTATAATTTCCACCTTGGGTTTGCGTGCGGACCTCAATGAAATTGATAATTTCTCCGATGACATCTACAGAAAACAAAATTGTAAAAATTTATAGTAAAAAGTATATAAATAGAAATGTCGATTAAAAGTAATATTTACCAAATAATTAGTCTCGTTCACATCAATCTTATTTATCAATTCATCATATGGTCGCAAATCAAAGATAGTCATTGGGAAAGGTGAATCAGTTGTTTCAATCACTGTTGTTCGTTACGTAAACGTTAGCCTCAATAGATATTTCGTGCTGTTGAACTTCTCCTTATTATGACAAACGATAAAATTTGCCATATGATATAATCCAAGTTCAGTAATTTTTGTTTTGAAAAGATGCAAAACTGACTTGCCAATAGAAGCACTTATCCGAGTAGATTTGTGAAGTTTATCTCTCTTGTCCCAGTGTTTTGCTGTTGATTCTTAGTTGAAGCATTATCATAATTTCAAAGACAAATTTAGGTCGTAATACTGGGTCAAGTTCAGTCCCAAAGTCTTAATCAAGTAGTCTTCTTGAAGTGTACTTGGTTATTTTTAGACATGGTTATTGAGAAACATCACTGGCTTGCTTTGTGGAAAGCTTACTAAATTGAAAAATACATTATTGGTAAGTGGGAAGCTGATTGGATTGAGAAACATCACTAGCTTGCTGAGTGAACAGTTGACTGGATTGAATAACATTAGCGAAATGTTGAATTGCATGTTTACTGGACTGAGGGGTCTGAGTGTATTGCTGAGTTTTGAGTAGTCTTAATGGACTGTTGAGTTATTTATTGAGGTGTAAACCCATACTTAAGGATCATAAAAATCTCAGTTGCTTCACTGGGTTCTTGCACTGGCTGGGTAGCCCTTGCAGCTTCATGAAGTGAAATAAACTTATAGTGTCTTTAAGCAAGTAGAAATAATAAAACAACTACTGTTAGATGTATTTAACTTCATTGGAAAATTTCTTTGATTTAGATTTGGTTTGCCATAGTAATCACATTGCATTTGAAATCATTTCCTACAAATTGTTCACGTGCCTTAACTATTAATAGCCTTATCATTTTCTTTTGTTCTTTTGACTTTGGTCAACCCGTGATCTGTACTAAAGGTGGTGGATCCATGGCATGGTGTTGCTCCACCTTTCAAAACTTCTCACCTCTCACAAGTTGGAGCTTGTATTGATACACGAACTGGAAGACCTCTTTTGAATACCATCAATTAATCCCAGTCTTTGGATCAAGCTTCTTGTAATTGAAGGCTCCGATAGCATGAGGACATGGGATGTCAAACAAGTCTCATATCTTATATGTGCACTTATGCTGCTCAACAATAATAGTGTGCAAGTCTGAACCTTGTTGTTTACCATAAAAATAGAAACAACAATTCGATTTGTCAATGGAATTTTAAAAATACGTGTCTATTCCCGAACTAGTTGTTATAGCAGTTAATGATAAGAACGTGAAGTATAATGATAAAGTGCGAGCTAAGACGAGGTAGTAATCAAACCAAAGGGGCATGTTGCCCGAGTGCAGAGATGGTCGATGGGGCCTCGTGGTCAGCGTTGGTATCAATCTCGAAATATCGGCAACATTCGGGGATATGATAATAGTTAAACGTATAGTTAGATAGGGATCTTTCAGCCATATTAAGCTATAACATGAAGAACAAGTTAAGAGGCAATGCATACGGGAGAGAGAGAGAGAGAGAGATTATTGCACTTGTAGAAAAATGTAGCAACAACAGCCCCTTAAAAGGTGGGGCGAGACCCATTTATACATGAGGGGAGACTCAGCTACAAGTATGTCTGGATTAATTATAAAGTACGATGATGGAATGGCTTGACATGATGCTTCAGCATAGACTCTGGATAGGCCGGGCTTGTCTGATGTAGCCATATTCCTAGAGGGCTTCATCCCCTGTCCTGGCTTCATTCTTCATTTTCTCCCAGTCCTGAGGTCGAAAATACGGTCGCGACCTCCTGGCCTCGGGGTCCCGGGGCATGCTACAAAAATGTCTCGATAGCGAGAAATCAAGTCTTCTGATTTCTCCGCGTACAGATAGTCTCCGTGTTTCCCATAATGAAGTTATGGGAAATGATTCTGGCACTTGACTCCTCAATCTTCTTTCGATGACTCCATATCGATGATGCGACCCTTGGCTCGTGCTTTTCGACCTCATTCATTGCACTCCCAAAGTTTTACTTCCTAAGGTACAGGTACCGCCATCGGTTCAGTTTTTCATAGATGCATTAACTGCGCCCGTCGGTCAGTCTTCCAAAGTCTAGATGACCGTCTCGTAATCCCTTATAAATGGTGGGGGGCGGCCTTAGATTTTTTTTCCTATCTCAATGCTTCTGTTGACTTGCTTGCCTTTTCCTATCTATTATCTTCTTGCACCCGTGAACATTATATTAGGGGCTTATGATCTTAATGCCGTTTGGAGGAGTTCCCTTTGACTGCATCGTAGCTTTTTGCCGGGGTCTCCCTTTGTCTAACATAACCGTGTTGTCCCGCTATTGCTATAATTGTCGGTATGCTGGCCCTTGTTGTTGCTGCTGGCCCGAGGTAATGAAGGACGGGGAGACGGTTTACTTTTATGTAGATAGATGTTTGGATAGTGCACCTCTGCTCACTCTCCTACCCAAGGCTGGTGTGGCATTTCATCCTTAGGGTTTTTCCTTTCCCAAGGGGTAAAATGGCGCTACCGACCGTTGAGGCTGGGGCCCGTCAAATGTTCAACCTTTGGCTTCAGCGGGCCATGTCTCTTTTCTCTACCTCATTTGCGTCCGTGGGATCCCTCAGGGGATTGAGCTAGGAACCTATGAGAGGTGTAGGTCGAAGGAGTAACCCTCGAGGATACGTGCTCGAGGGTGCAAAGCCCGAGGATGCTTAATAAGAATATACTTTGCTAATTTCTGCTTCCCTTACTTCGATTTGTTTTTGTATCCTCCCATGCTCTTCGAGGCTTTTCGCATGACTTCCTTTATTTGTTGACCGCCGACATCTAACATAAGCACGAGTGCTCATTCTGATATTATGCTGATTGACATGGCTCTCCTCCGACCCGTCATTGTAATTCAGACCAATCTTGGATTGATTCCGATAGATCCGGGCTACCGAGGCCCTCCGAGTTCTTTGCAGATCATGCGTCGAATTCCGGGTCTTTCGGGAATGTTCTCCTGGATGAAGGTCATCTTCGGCTACCCTGGGTTCCCTATTGATCGTTATGTAGATAATTTTTTTTGAATTAATAGGATTGGCTTTACTGGGGAGTTTGATCGTATTAGGGCTCTTCATTGGACCTTCGTGGAGCTTTTGAGATCGTAGCTTCCTGGTTTATTCCTCTTTTCAAGAAGAGGGAATCATGACACTAGGTGCTTGCCTTGCGTCGAGCATCGACATTTAAAGTTCATCGAGGTCCGACTTCTTTGGTGCGGGGGTTCTTGACATAGAGTGCTGCCCCGAGCATAGAGATAATATGATCAACCCCTTGAGTCTTGACTTCTCGTTAGTGGATGCTTTCTGGATTGGGTATCGACCCGTTGATCTGTATCGAGGCTGTTGCTTCCTGAGGCTTTCCTCGGGCAGGCGAATCGTCACTGCTTCTTGCATATATATAGGGGCTTCAGCTCCCTGTCAAGACTTTACTACTTTTAGATAGTTGTCTTTATGCTTTGGCACGAGGTACTTCATCTCTTTAGGAACAAAAGGTGTTGGTGTGTACCCTTGCTTTGACCTGTTAGTTTCACCATAGTCATGAGAACCACTTCGAGGCCGATCCGGTAGGAGACGGGGGAGGGGTCTGCTCCTGGTGCTCAGGAACCGAGGGATTTCACTTTGGAGACGGTGTCATTGATAAGAGAGGAACACCTGGAGATAGCGAGGAGGTACTGCAACTGGAACGAAGGGGTAAAATTGCTGGTGCTTTCCCCAGATGATGGAATTGCGGACTCCACTAATGGCTTTTTGAGCGTGTATCTATACCTTTCGTATTGGCCCCCCTGATAGGGTTGTGCTTTATTATTGCTTGAAGTATCAGGTTACCCTCGCACAGATTCTTCCATCATTTTGGCAAACGACATTGATGATAAGATTCTTCGTGGAGAAGGCCGGTCTTGAATTCACGCTTGACCACTTTGTCAGGCTATATTGGCCATATCATCATCGAGGCTTGCTAACTTTGAGGTGTCATTCATCCACGCCCTTCATTTTTTATGAAGAGGAAAACGGAATTGAGAGTGGGCCAGTTGGTTTATCTGGGTCCGGATGATCGATATTATCCTTGTGGAGTTTTTGCCATTTCCTGAAGGGTGGAATTATGCACGTGAGTGAGGCGTTTGGCGCTTTTTCAAATTCTACATATAGCGAAAATAAGATGAGTAATAATGTTGTTTCCCTTGTTGCAGCAACTTAGTGGATGCCGTGTGAGGTCTATGACCTGCCCGGATGGGTCCGGAGGCTGGTGACCCATTCATCCTATGACGAGTGCAGATGGTGAGCTGTAATCTGTACTGGATGGGGAGCGCAATACCAATGTATGAACGTATGCTTCCTTTGCCTTGCCTTTCTATACCCGAGGTAACCCTTTCCCCTTCTATTTGTGTCGTTTAAAGATATTGGGCGATTCCTTGGGATGAGTCACTGTTCTTCCGAAGAGGGGAAGGAGTCATTGGCTTTCGGGCCGAGGGGCATTGGTGATAAGAGAGATCGGCACCCGCAGTGTGATAGAACCTTAAGTGGCACTGGTTGAGCTCACATTTTTTTAGGAAAGGGCATCACCTGAGTTTGCTGCTCCCGGAATGCCTGATTCCCAGCCGACGGTTACTTTGAGCGAATATGCTGTGCCCGGGGTTGGTTCTTTTGGGGCCTTAGGGGCAGGATCAACAAGAGTGTGTTACAACTTTGAGGAAGTCCGTCGGCTTCACTTTCTAGTGAGTTTTATGTGCAGTTTCCCTGTATCCTATGTCCTTCTCCCTCAATTAAATCTTCCTCGTGTAGGCTTGTGATAGGCTTAGGTCTAAGTTGTTCTGTCAAGGGGCCAAACTTCAGAAAATGCTGGGTATGGGCAAATCTCTTAGGCTCCTTAGCGTGGAGAAGGAAGTTGAGGTGTAGCATTGGCGATATGAGAAGTACCAGAGCTCAAAATATGAGAGCTATTTGATGGAGCAGGTAACTTTCTGTAGTGTGAGCTTCACTCCTTTCTAACCTTATGGCTAATTCCTTTTTGTCGTATCAGTTGCAAAAAAAGGTGGTGGCCTTGGAGTACCTCAAGGGCGACGTCAATCGCATCAGAGTTTCTTGCAAGGAGCTAAGGGCTCGGGTGCAAGCTCGAGCTTTAGTGAAGATGAGCATCTCGGCTAAGGTCCCTGCCTTCGAGGCCCAACTCACCTTGACTCATGACAACGCCAAAGTTCAAGCGGATATGATTGGGAAACTTGAATCTGATCTCTCGAAGGTCAGAGCTGAGATAATCGATAACCGGGAAGAATTGGCATTAAGACGAACCAAGGATGATTGTGAGATAGCGATTCATATGAAAGATTCCACTGATGACCAAGCTGCACTGAAGCGAGCCCTCGAATGGGAGAATAGGATCAAGGAATATGTTCGATGTAGATCCCGGAGAAAGGTACTCGAGGAGGTAGGTGCAAGGGGCTTTGTTCTCTCAAGAAGAATTGGCTCGAGCAAGGGCGAACGAGTGTGCCGCTCGATCACTTCTTGTTGATGTTGCGGAGGGAAACTTTGACAAGCTATAGCCCTTTATCACAAATTGGAGATTTTTCCGTTTTATCGCTTTGTCTCTGATATATGTAGGACATGCCTTAAGATGGAGATTGCGCCCTTTCCGCGTATGTAATATATAAAAAAGAATTTGAAGCTTTATTTCTTCTGTACCTCTTTTTCTCTCTTTTTTTGTTGCTTCTTTCGACCAGTTAGGCCAGTTTTGGTGTTTGGCGAGGTCCTCATAGGTCTGGAATGGACCGGACAGATCCGAGGGCTCTTAATTGCCATACTTGACGCGAGCAGGTGTTGGGGCCTCCGTACATGTCCTAGCCATTTAGGCTTGGTCTTCGAGTCGCATTGTGACTCGTGCTTCAATTAACCCTCAAGATCTTTCATGCCTACGTGGGCGAATGATGATGGATTTTTTGCTTTGGGTCGAAGTGACCTTATGGGCACTTGGTCCGGAGGTTTACTCAGCTAGAGACAGTGATATTTATCCCGCGCCTGTAGGCATATTGTAGCTTTTGGGTCTAGTCCCCGAGTTGCTTTGCGATTCGAGCTGTAATCGACCCATAAATTTCCATGATTCTCTAGTCGGCGATAGTGGAATTTATGTTGTGCCCTTAGGAATATTGTAGCTTTTGGGACCAGTCTTCGAGTCGCATTGCAATAGGTATAATCGACCCTTGAATTGCCTTGAGTTTCTTGTCGGTGATAGTGGCCCTTATGCCGTTTGGTCGTTGAGACCTTTTAGTATATGACCCGGAGGCTTGCATAGTTATCTATTTTGGATCCGGTCAATGAATCGGGCTACGATTCGAGCTCATTTTAATCCTCAAATTGTCAAGATTTTTTGGCTAGCGACAATGGATCTTAAGCTTTTTGGTCATAGAGACCTTTCAATATGAGGCTCATAGGCTTACTTAGCTGGCGACAATGGCTCTCATGCGGTTTTTTCCCGTGGGCTTTTTGTTGGCTTTGTTTCCACTTGTTAAGGTTATTTATAGTATTTTTGCCTGATCCATCGTCGGTTCCAAAGGAACCTCGATTTCAAGTCGTTGTCGGTGATGTTTCATACACCTTGTAAGGTTCAATGCTCGTAGGTTAATTAGATCGACGCTCTTGCGATTTGGAGCCAACATGGTCGGAGCTCGTTTTTGCCTGTTGAGGGAAGCATGTTTTAACCGATTCTTTCCAAAGAATACTTAGAGTAGTGGCCTGCAATTTTTTATCAATAGTCGGGCATCCCCCAGTCGCATTATTTTTGATGTATCAGCCGTTTTGACCGTAGTCATATGCGTTTGGTCGTAGCCATTTTTGATCCGTAGTTATAGTTTAGGAATTTACATCGAGGGTATGCCCTTTAGGGATTCTTACAAATGCAATGTATAGACTAATTTTCAGGATTTTAATGCATGTTGAGGTCTTATAATTTGTCATGCTTGTTGTGTCTTACAGTTTCTCATGCCTATTGAGGTCTTACAGTTTTAGAATAGATCTGGTTACACCGAGACTGCCTGCTAGGGGTTTTACAATTGTATGGCGATTAACAGCAGTCTCCGAGTCATCGAGTTTGTTTAACAGCAGGGGATTGATCAGCCCGGAGTTTCGACCTCGGGGTCATGTAAGTTGTCGAATCGCTAATTCTAATTCTCCAAGTATATCAAGACTCATTTGATAGAGAAGCATTTTCTGCGAGTATGTCAAAATCACCTTCCCGAAATACAAAATGGTGAAAAAGTATTCTTCGTTGCTTGGCGTAAATATATGCTGCTGTAAATACATATTGTCCCGTTGCTATGAGCTCGGACTGCATGGGTGTGGATCCTCTGGTTATCTGATCCGTTTACATGATTTTGTTTTGGAACTTAGCCTGCAATTTGTTGTCCCTTCCAAGGGGGTGGTGCCCTTTAGAGGAGGTCATTGCACGTCGCCCGATTGTAGAAGAAAGGATTGCGATCTTATCGGATCCCTTTCTTGGGGATTACGTTGCTTCATTAATAATCTTACTGGCGGGACCTTTAAGTTGGAAACCCAATCGAGGAAAGAGATCTCGGCAAATCCCGCAGAGGCCTCGAAGCTACGAGTGAAGTTCAAAATTTCTGTATGTCTTGGCTCACTGCCTGCATGTAGGTTAGTAAAAGTAAAGAAACAACAAAGGAGCGGAGCAGTCCTTCCTTGCTGTAGGGTGTATAAGTGACGTTTTCGAGGTCTGGTATATTCCTGCCATTTCGAGGCGCGAGCCCTAATGCAGCCTTCTGTCGCGTTCAACTAGGCTTGGGTAAGATGTAGTTGTGCTTACCCTTTGTTCCCTTCTAGGGCAGAGGCACAAATGCCGGCGATGGGTCATATGGTGAGGGATTTCCTCTCGTCGCATGTAGCTTTTTGTCAAATGCCTTAGTCCCACATTTGTTGGGGAGTTTCATTTCTTTGGCGAAGTGGTGTCGAAATTGCCTCCAGGTGGTGTGCCTGTATTCATTTGAATGAAGCTTCCATGTTCTGCGAGCTCACAGTTTCAATCCGAGCTTATGGGAGCTGTATAGAGGGAACGATCTCTTGACTGTTATAGCAGTCGGTATCTGGAATCCACCAAAGATTCAAAGTATGGGAGTGATTTGGTTCTTTTGTCTGAACTACCCTATTGGCTTTGGCTTGACGCCGTCGGTATAGTTGGTCGAACCACCTGTGTTGGAAACACGTTCTCAATGCAATATACTAAAACATGTGTTCTTTTGTATAGGTTTTGATGAATGACAAACGAGGCGAAAATTGATATATGACGAAGTTCAAGAAACAAGGGCACAATTGATATACAACGAGATTCAAGCTCAAGACAAAGTTTTATAGTTTAATTGAGTCATTCTTAATTGTGATCTTGATCCTACAACTTGACTCGTAACATGGCTTCTCTCATAAAACTATTTTCCAAAATCATGCATATTTAATTTAATGTCAAATGATTTTAAATCATGCATATTTACAGTAGTCAAAATAATTTTTAGACATGCCTTAAAAATCTGGACTAAGATAATCGATTATGTACTTATGATAATTGATTGTTTTAAGCCAAGACTGCATGACAATCGATTGTGAACTAATGACAATCGATTGTGAGTAAGACAGTGAGCATCAGGTTTTTCAAACCTGCATGACAATCGATTGTGAACTAATGACAATCGATTGTGACTGAGGCAGTGTCCATCAAAGTTTTTCAAAACTCAGAATAATCGATTATGAACTAATGGTAATCGATTATGTTGAGACAGTGTCTTCCAGTGATTTTCAAATTTATTAAATAATCGATTGTTACATTGGACAATCGATTGTCAAAGAGACAGTGTCTAAAATGTTTTTTCAAAAACTGATAAGTAATCGATTGTTGATTATAACACTATTCACCCCCCTCTAGCGTTAAGCGTATTTTCTAACAATTGGTATCAGAGCCATACTCTCTGAAGACTTAACAGTTTGAGAGAACCATCCATGGCTTCTACTGGTGACTCTTTTGCAGGAATTGATGAAGGACAGTGCTCCACATGACCACCTCTATTCAATGGTACAAATTACACGTACTGGAAGGAGAGGATGATGATCTTCGTTCAATCCAACAGTTTTCACCTTTGGAAGGTGTTTACAAAGGGAAATCAAATTCCAACCAAGCAGGTGGAAAATGAATGGGTTCCCAGGTCCGAGGATGAGTATGACGCGGATGACATCCGAAAGGTCCAAATTAATGCTAAAGCAATAAACTTATTATATTGTGCCGTTAATGCTGACGATTACAGGAAAATATCGTGTTGCACAACAGCAAAGGAGATGTGGGACAAGCTAGAAGTTACATACGAAGGAACGGATCAGGTAAAGGAAGCAAAAATTGATTTCCTAACCCATGCTTATGAATTATTTCACATGAAGGAAGGAGAAAAGGTGGACGAAATGTTTGAACGATTTTCAATAATCGTAAATGATCTACATGCCCTCAAAAAGACATTCACGGATAGAGAACTTGTACGGAAGATCCTTAGAAGTCTCACTCCGGTATGGCGATCAAAGGCCGACGCAATCCAAGAATCCATCAGCGTCTCAAATGTCACAATTGACGCATTAAGAGGTAATCTCAAGACCTATGAATCTACTATTCTTAACCCTCTTGTTGATGATCAAAGGAGGCAAAGAATAGCTCTAAAGGCGAGCACAAGTCAACCACAAATTGATGAGGAAGGAGACAACGAGTTTGGACTCGTTATCAAAAGATTTCAAAAGTTCATGCGCAAGGAGTATGAACGCAAAGGGAAAAAGCAAGGAGAAATAAAATGCTACGAATGCGGAGAAGCCGGGCACATCAAGTCAAATTGCCCAAACCTCAAAAAGGAAAAGAAACCTTTTAAAAAGCAACGCGCATATATTTCTTGGGGAGGTGACTCCGGAGATGAGTCAAGCGAAGGAGAAGAAGACGAAGCAGCAAATCTTTGCCTCATGGCACAAGAAGATAACAAAGACGAGGTATGTCAAATTTCGTCTCAAAACTTCTTTACTCTTGATGAAATGCGAACTGCTTTTGATGAATTATATACTGAATTTATTAAAGCTTCAAAAACAGTCAAAAGCGTAAAAGAAAATGCTTCTCTAAAAGAAAAAGATTTTCAAAAACATCTTTCTTTAAAAGAATAGGATTTAGAAAAACTGGTTTTAGAAAATGAGAAGCTGAAAGAGGAAAACAAGTTTTTTGGACAAAGAAGTTCCGATAAGCCCGAAAGCTCTACTAGAAATTGCACTTCTTGTTTGCATCTTAAGAATGAAGTAAGTAGGCTTAAAGGCACATTAGATAAGTTTAATTCTTCGCACAAAAACTTGAATGATGTTCTTGTTAACTTGAAATCAACCAAGCATGGAATAGGCTTTAAGAATGAAGAAAAGGTTGAAGCTAAACCCCAACAACCTAAAGCTCAACCTAGGATTAACAATAGAAATGCTTATCCTAGAAACAACAACTCTAGAGCCAATATGCACGCTAGACAAAATGCTGAACATTTTAGAAGACCTAGGAATGACTTACCACCTAGAAATAGTCACCCTAGAAATGATGCATACTTTAGGCCAAATTTTGAACCCCTTAAAAGACCTAGCAATGGCCCTCAACCGAGAAACAATCACTCTAGAAATGCTGCCCATCCTAGAGCTCATAGTAGGAGAAATAACTCTCATGAAATGCGAAATAGTCATAGTGTTCAAAATAGAGTAAGAAATTTTTCCGTCTAGTTACTATGAACCTAGAAGGATGCATAACCCAAATGTGACTTGTCATTATTCTAGACGTATTGGTCATATTGCTCCGGCATGCTTTACACGTCATAGACATATTACTCAATCGCATCATTATAATATGCCTAACCCCCAAGGACCCAAGATGGCATGGGTACCTAAAGAACATTAATTTGTTTTGTAGGTGTGCTTGAAGGGATCAAGTGTACTATGGTACCTTGATAGTGGATGCTCCAAGCATATGACGGGAGATGAATCCAAATTCTTTCAATTAGAGCACAAAGAAGGAGGAAGTGTTATCTTCGGTGATAACAATAAAGGAAAGATCATCGGCATCGGCTCGGTCGGTAAGGATGAAAAATCCTCTATTAAGCATATATTACTTGTTAAAGGATTAAAGCATAATCTCTTGAGCATAAGCCAATTGTGTGACAAGGGAAATCTTGCTTTATTTGATTCGGATGAATGCTTAGTGTTCAGATGTAGTGATTTCAAAATTATCCTCCGTGGTTTTAGAGTGGATAATATTTATATGGTTGATCTTGCTAAATCCTCACCCGATTATGTTGATTGTCTAATGAGTAAAGAGGATGATACTTGGCTATGGCATCCTAGAGTAGCACATATCAATATGCATCTTTTGAACAAATTGATTTCTCAAAACTTAGTTGTTGGTCTTCCCAATTTAAAATTTGAAAATGACTCTTTTTGTGACTCGTGTCAAAAGGGGAAGCAAACAAAAGCATCTTTCAAATCTAAAAACATTATTTCAACTTCTAGACCATTGCAATTGCTTCATATGGATTTATTTGGTCCTTCTCGCATTGAAAGTCTAGGAAGAAATAGATATGCTTTTGTGATTGTTGAGGATTACTCGAGATTTACTTGGACTTTATTTCTTGCCAATAAAAGTGATGCTTTTCAAAATTTTAAATATTTTTTTAAGCGTGTTCAAAATGAGAAAGAAACAACCGTCACTTTAATTAGAAGTGATCATGGGGGAGAGTTTGATCACAATCTCTTTGCGGACTTTTGTGACGAACTCGGAATCGAGCATACCTTTTCCGCTCCACGTACACCACAACAAAACGGGGTGGTGGAAAGGAAAAATAGGTGTCTCGAAGAGATGGCTAGAACCATGCTCGACGAAGCTAAGATACCCAAACATTTTTGGGCGGACGCCGTGAGTACCGCTTGTACTCATGAAAACCCCCTATGAACTTTATAAGGGTAGAAAACCAAATATTTCCCATTTTAGAGTTTTTGGTTGCAAATGTTTTGTTCATAACAATGGCAAAGACCAATTGGGTAATTTGATGCTAAGTCGGATGAAGGTATTTTCATTGGATATTCCTCACGTAGTAAAGCATATAGGGTCTTTAATAAAAGAACCCAAATTGTGGAGGAATCCCCTCATGTTGTATTTTCCGAAAATAATGCTTGCTTGGCGAGAAAGGATTCCGGTTTTGATCTTGCAGGTATCTTAGATAGCTTGAAAGACAAAATACAAGAGGAACCACCCAAGGAAAATAAAGATGAAACTGAGGAACAACCAACGGAAGAAGCGCCACAATTGGAAAAAGAAATGAATATGCCTAACGAGTGGAGGACAATCAAAGATCACCCTCTCGAATAGGTAATTGGCAACATTGGAGACAAGGTAAGTACCCGAAACTCTCTCAAAAATACCTTAGAATATACTGTTTTTGTTTCTCAAATTGAACCCAAAACCATCTCAGAAGCAATTGGGGATGAATTTTGGACCTTGGCAATGCAAGAGGAGCTTAACCAATTCGAACGCAATGACGTTTGGGATTTGGTGCCAAGACCCGAAGGTCATACCATAATTGGTACGAAATGGGTTTTTCGCAATAAACTAGATGAAAATGGTATAATCACTAGAAACAAAGCTAGGCTTGTAGCAAAAAGCTATAATCAAGAAGAGGGTATTGACTATGAGGAAACATATGCTCCCGTAGCTAGATTAGAAGCTATTCGCTTATTGCTTGCATTTGCCTCTTCTATGAATTTCAATTTATATCAAATGGATGTGAAAAGTGCTTTTCTAAATGGTTTTATTCAAGAAGAAGTTAACCCCCCGGTTTTGAAAACTTTAAATCTCCCGATCATGTTTTCAAACTCAAAAAGGCTCTTTATGGTTTAAAACAAGCTCCCCGAGCTTGGTATGAAAGATTAAGTAAGTTTCTTTTGGAAAATGATTTCATTAGGGGGAAAGTTGACACAACTCTCTTTGTTAAGCATAAAAACAATGATATTTTGTTAGTTCAAATATATGTAGATGATATTATATTTGGTGCTACTAACAATGTTTTATGCAAGGAATTTTCCGATTTAGTGACAAGCGAATTTGAGATGTCTATGATGGGTGAGTTAACATTCTTTTTGGGATTACAAGTAAAGCAAATGAAAGAAGGTACATTTATTTGTCAAGCCAAATATTGTAAAGAATTGCTGAAACGATTTGAGATGAACAATGCAAAATAAATGGCAACTCCCATGAGCACATCCGATCATCTAGACAAAGATGAGAAAGGTAAGGAAGTCGACACCAAAAAGTATCGAGGTATGATTGGCTCTCTTCTTTATCTTACTGCTAGTCGTCCGGACATCATGTTTAGCGTGTGCTTATGCGCTCGTTATCAATCGTGTCCGAAGGAGTCTCACCTTACTGCGGTAAAACGGATTTTAAGGTATCTTGTTGGTACTACAAATGTGGGTCTATGGTACCCCAAAGGCTCTTCATGCCAACTTGTTGGCTACTCCGATTCCGATTTTGCTGGATGCAAATTGGACCACAAGAGCACTAGTGGCACTTGCCATTTGCTCAGTAGCTCTCTCGTTTTTTGGTTTAGCAAGAAACAAGTAAGTGTTGCGTTGTCCACAACCGAAGCTGTATATGTAGCCGCAGGGAGTTGTTGCGCTCAAATCCTATGGATGAAACAACAACTCTTGGACTATGGCCTAAGTCTTGATCATATCCCTCTTAGATGTGATAATACTAGTGCCATATGCTTGACGAAGAACCCCGTTCTTCATTCGCGAACGAAACACATTGAAATTAGACATCATTTTATTAGAGATCACATTCTCAAAGGCGATGTCGAAATTGAATTTGTTGAAACCAAAAACCAATTGGCAGACATCTTTACAAAGCCTTTAGAGAAAGAGTCCTTCTTCCGAATTCGCAGTGAACTCGGGATCCTTGACTCCACGTTGATCTAAGTCATGCATTGCATTTTTTTTGTTACATGATTTCTAACTAAAGCGTCGGAGACGTCTAACGATTTTTGCAGGTATCGCCCCAAAGGAAAGGGGAATTATAAAGCTTGACGTACAACAATCGGTTTCCGTCGTCTAAAAATCGATTATTTCGTATCAATAATCGATTATGTTGCTATTATTCGGGTTGATGTTGCTGTAATTTCTTTTAATAGATAAACAAGGTTTATTTCATCTTTGGCATCTTATTATTATGTTATTTTTGCTAATGGCAAAAGGGGGAAGATAACGGGTATGATGCACTCTCAAATTATAAGCTTAAATTGAGGGGGAATTCTCAAATTGAGGGGGAACAAATTACATACTTGTTGCATGTATATACTTGTCTTGAATCGTCAATATAAATTGCTTGTCTTGCATATCCCGCTTAATGTTTGCTATTATCAAAAAGGGGGAAATTGTTGGAAACACGTTCTCAATGCAATATACTAAAACGTGTGTTCTTTTGTATAGGTTTTGATGAATGACAAACGAAGCGAAAATTGATATATGACGAAGTTCAAGAAACAAGCGCACAATTGATATACAACGAGATTCAAGCTCAAGACAATGTTTTATAGTTTAATTGAGTCATTCTTAATTGTGATCTTGATCCTACAACTTGACTCGTAACATGGCTTCTCTCATAAAACTATTTTCCAAAATCATGCATATTTAATTTAATGTCAAATGATTTTAAATCATGCATATTTACAGTAGTCAAAATAATTTTTAGACATGCCTTAAAAATCTGGACTAAGATAATCGATTATGTACTTATGATAATCGATTGTTTTAAGCCAAGACTGCATGACAATCGATTGTGAACTAATGACAATCGATTGTGAGTAAGACAGTGAGCATCAGGTTTTTCAAACCTGCATGACAATCGATTGTGAACTAATGACAATCGATTGTGACTGAGGCAGTGTCCATCAAAGTTTTTCAAAACTCAGAATAATCGATTATGAACTAATGGTAATCGATTATGTTGAGACAGTGTCTTCCAGTGATTTTCAAATTTATTAAATAATCGATTGTTACATTGGACAATCGATTGTCAAAGAGACAGTGTCTAAAATGTTTTTTCAAAAACTGATAAGTAATCGATTGTTGACTTTGTGCAATCGATTGTGAAGCTGACCGTTGTCGTAAAGTTTTCAAATACCGTCAGGTAATCGATTATTGATTCTGTATAATCGATTGTTTTGATTAAAATCCGGAAAAGATTTTTTGAACGTTATTGGATAATCGATTATTGATTTTGTATAATCGATTGTTTTGAATAAAATATTGATTAAAATCCGGAAAAGATTTTTTGAACGTTGCTGAGTAATCGATTGTTGATTCTGGACAATCGATTGTTTGTAAAATCTGGAAAGGATTTTTTGAACGTTGCCAGTAATCGATTATGGATTGTAAGTAATCGATTATCAAGCGTAAAATCTGGGATTGAATTTTGGTCTGACTGGCAGACAATCGATTGTTGGGGTTTGACAATCGATTGTCAGTGAGTAAAATCAGCAACTCTTAATTGGCAATTAGGCAACGGTAATGCCAAGTTTTTCAACTATAAATACAGCTTCATTTCAGTGTTTTAAATACAACAACATACTACAACTGATCATTACATTGCTATAAGCTTGCATACTTTTGTTTATCATTTTATATTCAATATCATAAAGCTTTTGAGAGCCATATTCTTGTCCAAAGTTGTTGTGATCTAGAGCTTATTTCTTTTTACTCATACCTACTCAAAAAGGAGTATATTGTTTGAGTTTTTTAGTGTTTGTACACTTGGAAGAGAATTGTGATTCTCTTGTTGTAAGGAGCTTGTGTTTCCTTGGTTGAAGTCTTAGAGTGTTGTAACTCCGAGCAAAGGTGTTGAGGCTTGCGTCCTCAAGTTGTAAAGGTTTGTTAAGCACCCGGAAGCTTGACAAGTTAGTGGAAAATCTCGAGAGAGTCTCTCGGGGACTGGACTAGCCACACGTTGTGGTAAACCAGGATATATCTGTGTGTAAGTTATTTTATCGCACTTATTTACTTCCTGCAAATTTTAATTTCCGCAAGTTTACGCTAAATTTTATTATAATGCTATTCACCCCCCTCTAGCGTTAAGCGTATTTTCTAACAACCTGCACTCACGAACACATGATTTATTTAAAATAGGTTAAATGAGATAGGGGGTTACCAACGCGTGAATATGAGGCCCAGGTGTAGTCTCGGCGCCCCTTTCCTTGGATGCAATGGTGTCCTTTGGGTGTATTCCCTAAACCGGTCTTTTCCCGGCGATGAGCACTTTATCTATTCATTTTATAGATCTTTGAAGTGTGCCACTGCCCTTTTAATGTCGTGGCAATATGCTCTGGCTTGTCGGGTTCATTTTTTTCTCGATGTCCTTCCTCCCTTGGAGCTGGATTTGAGCCTGAACACTCGATGATACATGGTGGAGACCTCTGTTGAATAGCACTACTGTCGTTCTTTTGAGCCGGTGACCCCGCGTCCTGCGATTCCAATGTCAAGCCATAGTTCTCTTGAAGGGGTCTTTGTCAAACAGGTCTTAGCGGCCTAGCATTCCTGGCTTCACTTATGGAAATCATGATGTTTGGTATAGCAATGCTGAAGTTGCACTCGGCTGGGCTGGGCTTCCCTACCAGCTGTGCCTTGTTTAATCTGGTTCCATTGGAGGATCCTAGACGGTGTTGTCCACGGTCCATCTCCCTATTGCTGTGAGGTAGGTTTCATCTCAAGTCGTTCCTTCCATTAGCCGCGCATTGATGATAGCTCCATCTACATTGTATCAGCTTCTTTGTTTGGAGTTTACTTGGATATACCGAACCCAAGGAGGTTCTAGGACGATTGTCCATGGCCCCGATCCGGGGCTGGTGCGAGGTGTGGGCATCCAACCAGACCTCATCTGGGTAAATGATCTGGCTTTGCTTGAACTTCCCTGGAGTTGTTGAGCATGCTTCGCTTAGGCTTCGGGTGGAGGACTGTGTTGGCAGATTATCTAAAACTAGGAGAATGGGGTGCGGCTTCCCGCGACATTTCATTTTTTCTTTGTTTAGCCTCAGGTGTATCAGGTCCCTGTACTGCTTTGATGGCAATAGCGTGCGCTTCCACAGAAGACCACACTGGTATGTAAACAAGTTTGTAAGGTCAGGTGCTAGGCAATGGTGCTGCGTCTCGGTTTCTCTCGAAAGAGTTTGTTCGAACTTCCTTAATGAGACGGGCTCGAACTCATCATCTCGGGTGTCGCTGCCTCTGAATGAGCATGTGCAAGCAGTGGTGCGCCCGTAGGGATCCAATGTCCTGTTTCACCTAGGGAGTTCTAGCATTCCGAGTTTCTACGAAGCGAGTTCCGGGACAGCTTCCTTGGGAGACGGTTGCTGTAAGAGTGTCCACGAACCCGATTCGATCCTTTAGAAGAGATTACCAAGAATCCTCACTGTGGCGGGGTCGTCTACCGACCTGTCGTTACTTGATCTCTCGGGATACTAGCTCATCATATGGAGATGTCTCCAGCGCTACTGCGCTGGGGATCCTTGGGCAAATTTGCAGCCGAGTGATAGCCAACTGTCGTGCTTGCAACATTTCAAAAATAACATGAAGACTAACTTCCTATTCTACCCGGACCGAGGTTTTTTGTGCTTCCTCAGGGCCGCCATGCCGTACGCTCCTAACGGTGTGAGAAGTTCCTCGATATATTGTGCGTCCTATGAATTTGTGTTCGCTAGGATTGGCCCGGGAACGTTACCAGCATTCCGCGGAGGTGCTCCAGCGCTTGGGATATCCACACCGTTTTCCCCGTGATTTTTGAGGTTATCGTTCCCAATTCTGTTTACCAGTCGGGCATTTTGGCCTAAATCAAACGATCTTGGACAATAAAAAGTGTGAAAGATAATGTGCTTTTGTGTGATGAAACTTGTAAGAAAATAATTACTATTATTTTTTGCCCTATGGTGGGCGCCAAAATGTTTACCGTGAAAATAGTACAATAATTAAATTTGTAAATGATTCTAAGAATATGTGATCTATTCCCGAGCTAGTTATTACAGCAGTTAATGCCAAGAACATGAAGTATAATGATAAATTGTGAGCTAAGACGAGGCAGTAATCAAACCAAAGGGGAATGCTGCCCGAGTGCAGAGATGGTCGATGGGACCTCGGGGTCGGTGTTGGAATCGATCTCGAACTATCAGGGACAATCGGGGATGGGATAACAGTTAAAGGTATAATTAGACAGGGCTCTTTCGGCCAACATTAAGCAATAGGATGAAGAACAAATTAAGAGGCAATGAACACGGGGCGGCCTCGGGCTAATACCAAGTGATAATAAGAATGAACGAAGATAAATAACTTTGAGCCAAGCTCAAGCTACCAATGGCAGTCGAGAATGGGATAAGAGGCACTGATATGATCGAGTAAGGCTCTATGTTACCAATATTGAGCAAAGTAGTAAAGAACAGATAAGAGAATGATAAGTGCTAAAACGACCTCGACCAGTGAGAACGAACCACTTATAAGAAAAGGGAGAGAGAGAGAGATATTATTTCACTCATGGAGAAATGGAGCAACATCATCCCCTTACAAGGTGGGGTGAATCCCCTTTATATAGGAGGGGAGACTTGGCTATAAGTATGTTGGGATTAATTATAAAGTACGGTAATGGGATGGCTTGACATGATGCTTCAGCATAGGCTCGGGATAGGCCGGGCCTATCAGACGTAGCCATGTGCCTAGAGGGCTTCCCCTTCTATCTTGGCTTCGTTCTTCATTTTCTCCAAGTCGGGCTTCGACGAGTCCTGAGGTCGAGAATTCGGTCGTGACCTCCTGCCTTCAGGGTCCCGGGACATGCTTTCGAAATGTCTCAACAGCGAGAAATCAAGTCTTCTGATTTTGCTGCGTACACTTGTGTTACTTCATAACCCCTATCTCCATTAAAGTATGAGGTACAATCTCGTTCTATCTCCCTTTTATCATCATACAACTCTATTGTATATGGACTGTAGTCTTCTTTTAGCTACTCACTACATTTTCATGGTCGTTAAACAAAGTCATTACCTTCAGATTACAAATTGTCACATTACAATAGTCATATTAAAAGTATAATTGTGTTAAAAAAAAGGTATAATGAAATAGTATTACAAAATAGTCTAAAGAAAATTAACTTCACTTTCACTCTGATAGCCTCAAGCAATGGAATGTTGCCTGGCTTTAAGAATTCATGAGTTAAATGACACTGTGAAGTCATTATCCACCATTGGGTGTCTTAATATACTCTACACCAGCTTGAGGGTAGATACTTCAACAAGTCTTTCACACAATCCTCAGATACTTCACCTAACTGCCTCAAGATATCCTTAAATCCTTCTTCATATGTGCTCTAGGCAGACCACCAAAGTATTTTTTTTACCATGTCAGTGTGCCAAAACTTATGCCTCGTCGAATATCTATGTTGAGCTTCCGGACATACTTTCCTACCAACATCCAAGAGTCCCTCCATGTCAAATAGTTCAAGATTAACGTAGTTTCTACTATAAGGAAAAAAACAAGTGAAAAAAGTGAAAGTATGTTCTGCATATCTGACATAAAGGTTACTCATTTACCTTCTTTAAAGTCTAAAGAACTCTTCAAGTTCTCCAACCAGTACCAAGTTCTACTATTTTTCTTATTTACCACAACCCAAGCTAATGAATAAAAATGTTTAGTAGAATCTTGAGCCACAACCACCAACAAAATACTTTGACATTTTTTATTTTTAAAAGGTACCATTAAGTTATATAAAAAGCCCTAAACCTTCGTTAAAGCCACTATTGAGGGTCTGAAAGCATACATACATCCTCAAGAATCTCCTTTTACCTTATTCCAAAGTCCTTGGATATCTGGATAACCACATCAGAATCATGATTGTTATCCCTCAATTCTTGGGCATATGCCACCAATTTGTTGTACTCATCTAAGTAGCTGCATTCTAGTTTCTCTAACACCATTATTTTTACCCTTTTTAACTTTGACTGACTCACAATTAGCTTAAATCTCTCCTCCAAGTCGCCCATCATTTCTTTCACCTTATACTTGGGAATATTTTGAACAATTCTCTCAAAATAATGAGCTAACGTAACTATAATGATTCGACCAATCATTTTGAGCTTTTAGATTTCTGTCAGTGGTTTAAGATCTTGAGTGACTTCATATTATGTATTAAGACTTGTGTGCATGGTCGGATGTGATTTTCAGATTATTGGGAATGAATTTGTATGAGTGATTCTCATTATAGAAGCTTAAGTTAAATATATTAACCGATGTTTGACTTTTGTAAAAAAATAACCCCAGAATGGTATTTTGATAACTTTGATAGATTTTTATCTTGATTTGAACTTGTACATATATCCGGAATCGAATTCAGAGTTCAATAGGTTGATTTTTGTTGTTTTACTGAAAGTTGGCCATTTAAAGGCTTATAAAGTTTACAAATTTGACCATAGGTTGACTTCAAAGCTATCATGTTGTATTTTTATTTCGGGAGTTGGAATAGCTCCTTTAATCATTCCGAACTTGTCTGCAAAGTTTGACATCATTTTGAGTTGATTTGATAGGAATCGGACGCGCAATTGTGTTTTTAGAAGTTCTTGAGATTCATGTTGATGTCATGTGGTTTGGAGGTCTGATTGGTAGTTTCGGATGTTATTTTGATAATTTGAATTTGCGATCTAGTTCGTATTATATTTTTATGCTTGTGTTTATATTTGGTGTTGAGACTCGATGGCTCAGAAGAGTTCTATACGCGTTTCGAAGTGTTTGGAAGAGTTTTAGTGTTGATGGTGTTGAGTAGGTATTGTAGGCCTCGCATTTGCGAGATATATGTCGTATTGAGATATGTTTACCGTCAAATAGTAACAACAATTAAATTTGTAAATAAGATTCTAGAAATATACGATCTATTCCTGAGCTAGGTTTTAGAGCAGTTAATGTAGAACGTAGAGTATAATGATATAATGCGAGCTAAGACGAGGTAGTAATCAAACCAAAAGGGCCTGTTGCGTGAGTGCAGAGATGGTCGATGGGACCTCAGGGTGGGCGTTGGTATGGATATCGAACTAACGGGGATAGCTGAGGATGGGATAACGGTTAAAGGTTTAATAAGATAGGGCTCTTTCGGCCAATGTTAAGCAATAGAATGAAGAACAAGTTAAGAGGAAATGAATACGGGGGTAGCCTCATGCCAATACTGAGTGATAAGAAGAATGACCGAATATAAATGACTTTGAGCCAAGCTCGAGCTACCGAGGGTAGTCGGGAATGGGATAATATGCAGAAATACGATCGAGCTAGGCTCTATGCTACCAATATTGAGCAAAGTAGTGAAGAACATATAAGAGATTGATTAATGCTAAAGCGACCTCGGGCAATTGAGAATGAACCACTTAGAAGAAGAGAGAGAGAGAGATTTATTATTGCACTTATGGAGAAATGAAGCAGCATCATGCCTTTACAAGATGGTATGGGTTCCTCTTATATAGGCGAGGGAAAACGGTATGGTACATAGTGCATTAAATGTAAAGATATGATGATGGAACGGCTAGAAAAGACACCAGAGCCTATTGATTCTAGCTACTTGCCTCGGGAGTCCCCTGTCTTCGTAACTTTTACTGGGCCACAGACAGACCCCATCACCTCGGAGCCATTGCAGGGCCGCAGATGATCCTCGAGATAGGGAGCCTGATCATGATCCCACAACCTCGAGGTGGTGTCACAACATTCCGAATATACCTTAATATCGGAGATGGATTCCCCCAATTTAACCACACACAGATACTCTCCGCGTTTCCTATAATGTAGTGATAAGAAACAATGTTGAATCGTCGTCTCTAGGCCATTATTTCCATGATGTCAACATCTAAGAGCATTTAATGTCATGTCCCAGGGAATCATGCAGGGCTGCCATCGAATATGGTAATCGAGAAACCCATAAACTGTCATAGGTTCGTCTCTTCTGCTTCTTCATAGGTTCCAATAAATGCTCCGGTTGCCAGATACTCCCCATCTTCACCCTTCCTTCAGGCTCGAAACCAGAATTTTTGCTATTTGATACCTTTACATATTTCCTTCCCTATATGGAAATGTTGTACTATTTTTCATGGCCAGGACTTTTAGGACGGTCCCTCGACGGAATGATACTGTATCATCGTCCCGATTGTCTGAGGGGGAAAATAAATTGGTTCCTACTTTAGATAAATGGACCCCTCCCAATATTAACATGTCGAATGATTTTAGTATCGAGACTCCCTGTATACGCCAGGTTGATTTGAGCACGTATATCGATATGTTAGCGTCATGACCAATGCTTACAAAGTGAAGGAGGACTGCCGATGAAGCACGGCAGTGAAGGTAGAAATTCCTGATCCTAGTGACAACATTACTGACTTCAAGGATGGCTTTCTTTACATATATACTTATCCATTCACCCTGGGTCCTAATAAATTTGTTGAATCTCCTCATTTGGAAATCGATCCGGTTATCCTTGACTTATGCGCTTAATATCGGGTGACCCTCGGTCAGATCCACTCGTGCTTTTGGAGGATCATGTTGATGCTCATGCACTTTACCGAAGAGGTTATAGGTGAGGTTTTTAGCCTCAGCCATTTGATCCGATTGTACCGACCTCTGCTGTATTGAGGCTTCATCTAGCTTCAAGAGCATTCCAAAAATCTTTCTTCACAAGTGTTGATGAGGATTTGGACCGCGGATAGATGAGCAGGTTCATTCAAGTGAGGAACTCGGATATCATCTTGTCCCGGAGGATGCCCTTTCCAGAGCGATAGAACAATTGACGTAAGTGAACTTTCCTTTAGCCACTTCTCAGTTATTCTTTTATTTGTCATGATAACCTTTTTGTGCTCTCTCCACTTACTGCTTGGCATCCCGAAGAGGTCCTAGATTTAGCGGTATGGATCAGGCATTTGGATAAAAGGTTCCCGTGTTGTCTCCAACCTTGGACCGTCATGTCTAAGGAGTGTTGGGTGGCTAAGAATCACAGTGAGGTTTCTTTTACATTCGTTCTCCACCTTTTGTGTTCCCTTCCGAGCTCTAAGCAATGACGTATCACGTTTATTGTTTTGGTGCAGGCCTTGGAGAGAATATGTATATGAGGCCACCCCGTGATGGTGAAATGGAGGTCTTGGGGCCTGTTATGAATAAGAAAAGGAAAGACAGGGCAGCAACTACTTGTCCTGATGAAACTCCTACCCAAACATTCAGGTTGAACCGTGCTGTTAAGGGGGTGGACGAGGATAGAACTCTATTGAGGAGGAGGACGAGGTCCAGTGTGAGAGATTTACAGGTGCCCCAGTCGGAGGTTGTTGAGTATGGGACGGCTGGGTCTGGCAGGGATAAGGAGCCGGGGTCCTCGAAGAGAACATTGATGTAACTTCGAATCTTGTATCTAGATTTGATGTGGCTTCTGCTAGCAGGGCTGTTGGTCCTTATTGATCGGGGTTTGGGACATTCCAAGGACATTTGCTACTATTCAGAGAAATCGGCGACCCAAACGTTCTTATTCAGAACTTTCCAGTCTTATCAGGGGTGCTGAGGGATGCCGAAGCTATGATCGGCGCCACGATTGGTACTTCTTTCACTCTTTTACTCTGTATCCACACAAGTTCTCTATTTACATATTCATTGTCTTGCTTTTTTAATTGTAGGTCAGATAAGCTCGCGGATTAGTCAGTTGGATGTGGAGGTCTCCGGGCTGAAGGACTAGAGCGAGACTATGACCGGGGAATCGGTGACATCCCGGGGCCTTCTCTCGGACACTTGTAAGGAGATTTCTACTTTGGTCATGGCTAAGTCTGAGGCCGAGCAAGATGCTTCCACTTATAAGGAGGATGCGGCTACAGGGCATGCAATGGTTCATGACATATCCCTGGCAGCTGGGTAGAAACTAGCACGAGCTGTCGAGCATGCCAAGGTGAAGGCAAAGAGGGAGGTCTTAGAAGAACCCGAGGCCAGAGGCTGTGAACTATCTGCGGATATGGAGGAGGCTCACATGATGGAGGGAAGACTTGCACTTTTGATTGTCCCTGACGGGGATGATGATGATAGTGACGACGATTTAGTCTCTGAGCCCTTTTTTGTATGCCTTCTTTTTTTGTCCCATGCGTTCTCCTTCCTCGAAACCAAATAGTGTAAAAGGTGTTTTTCCTTTTTGTTAATGCACCAAGGGAGATTTTATTCTGCTAGTCCTTGCTGCTTTCCCTCTCCCCCCCTTTTGTCTTCTTTTTTTTGCTTCCAAGCATCGATCATCGGCCCTTTGGACCTTTTTCATAGGACGGACCGGGGGCCCTGAGACTAGCCATGTCTCGATGTTGAGTTGGTGGATCCTCCAAATTTATACTTGCAATGTCGGGGCTCTCCCAAGGTCCCTTGATTTTATGAGTTATGTCAGAGCCTGAGATGATTCTGCCGGTGCACTCCCCAAGGAGAAAGTGACATTAACGCGGCCAGAATTTATTGGCATTCTTGGGCAATTGAGAAGTTGTTGCCTAGACCCTATATATTTATCTATCCACCCTTCAAGAAGGGTTTTGCAGTTATTTGATAAGCCTATCTCCTCTGTAGAGCCTAGCACTTTCTGCGAGTCCCTCCACTTATTTGCTTTAGGGAGTTTTCCCCTGGCTCCTCCTCTTCTTCTCCTTCTTCTATCGTGCCCATGGCCGTTGCTTCGACACCTGATCCTTGGATGAAGGGGATTCCTTCCTGTGTTCCACCTTTGGTAGGCGCCAGCAGCCCTCACCGGATGTTGGGGGAGCGAGGCCCAAAGTGTGCTGCCTCAAAGAGGGTTGCCACGCCAAGGAAGCTTCTCAATGTTCTGGGCCATTGGGAGCATGTGTCGAGGATTATTTAATTGGTGAAAGAGGAGAACCTCAGAGCGATCGGGAGAGAGTAAGGATGTGGGGAAGGTGTGATTCTACAAGTACATTCCCCCGAGGAGAGTGTTATGACCTATGTTAAGGACTTCTTGAGCGTGTATACCCATGTCCTAGCACTAGGTTCCCTTGATCGGGTCGTGCTCGATTTCTATAGAAGTATCAAGAACGTTGGCATAGATTCATCGCTTTCTCTGGAGGATAGTGCAGTCGATGATATACTTTTCTTATAAGGCTGGGATAGAGTTTACCCTCGGTCACTTCATAAGGTTGTACCGGCCATTACGTTACTAGGGCCTAGTTGCTCTTCAGCGTAGGTCAACTCGAGCTTCTACGATGTACATCGAGGAGGATGGGAACCACGGATGGATGATTCAGTTCGTTTGAATCAGAGAATTTTTACCGTCTCTTGAGAAATGGAACTCCGCAAGTAAGCGTTCTATTCGAACTGTCTTTCTCTTCATATGAGGTTGGCCCCATAACAATGTCTTCCTGTCCTTTGTTTACAACAACTCATTGGTTGCCCGGTGAGGTACCTAATTTAGCCGAATGGTCTCGTAGGCTAGCATCTTGTTGGTTCGCTCGATTCCTCTATAGCAGGTGTCGGGAGTTTATTCGAGGCGAGACTGCATTCCCTCAAGGAGGAGGTGAGATTACTTGCCCCGGGATCAAGGAGTGCTGGCAAAAGGAAAGGTGTTCTCTGGTGCGAGAAGGCTGGCAAAAAGGCTCCTTCTCTGTAGTTATTGAGGGAAAGTGATTCGGTCAGCTTACAAGGTTTCGTGATTGATGTATCATCAGACATTTCTTCAGCCCTCGGCAAGGCTCATCGTTTTGGTCTTATGGTAAGTTTTCACCCGTGGTAGGGATGTTCTGACCCCATGCTTCTTTCTCTTCCCTTTACTCATCGGGCTTTTCTTCTTCAGACTTTAGATAGGCTCAAAGTTGTGATGCTTCATTGCAAGGCCCCGTTGTGGTAGGCTCGAGAAAGGGAAAATCCCTTAACTTTCTCTGTGAGGAAAAACGGAAAATGAGCTCATTTCTATATGGCGTGGGGTGGACCGAAGCCACGCCTGGGAGGCCGTCTTGGAGAAATAGTATCCTGCATTCTGCGCTAGCCTGTATTCCCCTTTTTTGTCCTTCCATTTTTGACATGTTGCCTTTTTAGTTGAAGGACAAGGCGAATGAGCTGGAACAACTCTGGGGCAAAACCGGCAAAGCCAAACATGAAGTCACTGAGCTGCAAGCGCATGTTAGTCCCCATTCTAAGGCCAAATAGAGGGCTCATGCCACAACATCCATTATTGAGGCACAAATTCAGGCGGTTTGTTTGAATAATTATGCTCGGGCAAAAATGATCGCAACACTCTCATATGATCTATGAAGGCAAAAAATTGAGGTAGTGAACGTATGGGCCGAGGTCATAATGAATAATACCAGGGCATGGCAAAAAATGGCAGCTCATTCAAGGAGTTTTGCTACCGCTGAGGCTGAGCTGAAGAAGGCCCTCGATCTTGGAAACAGTAGGAAGGAGTGTGAGAGGTGCAGATCCGGAGGGATACCATTGAGGAGATTCATGCCAGAGTATTTGATCTTTCGGAGGTGATCAGACAAGCCAAATGAGAGGAGTTTGGTGTCAAGTTCCTGATATCCGATGATGAGGATGATGAGGAGGAGACTGCCGAGCCGTAGTTGCCAAAAAATGGGAAAGAATATTTCCTTCCTTCTTTGTTGTGTATATATAGTTTCATTATACGATCTAAGGAAAGATTGCGCCTCATCATAAATATGTAGTAATATGAGGGAAAACCAGCAACTTGTAGCTTCTGTATTTCTGCTTGTTGGAGTTTCCACTGGGTTGATTTGATTCTGGATTTGCCCTTAGGCTTGCATGCTTTAACTGTCTTTGGGTTCAGTCTTCGAGTCAGGGTCCGACTCGAGCTTAATATGCCCTCAAGTTTTGCGTTTGTACGAGCTGGCGATAATGGTTTTTATTTTCTGCGCTTGGGCGTTTTGTAATTTTTGGGTCCAGTCTTCGAGTTGCGTTGTGATCCGAGCTGTAATCGACCCTAGAATTTCCTTGAGTTTCTGGTCGGCGACAGTGGCACTTATGCCATTTGGTCATTGAGACCTTTTAGTATATGGTTAGAGGCTTGCATAGTTAACTATTTTGGATCCGGTCTCCAAATCGGGTTACGATTCGAGCTCATTTTAATCCTCAAGTTGTTTAGATTTTTTAGCTAGCGAACATGGCTCTTACATTTTTTTGGTCATAGAGACCTTTCAATATGAGGCCCGTAGTCTTGCTTAGCTTGAGACAATGTCTATTATGCTGTTTTCACCCGTTGGCTTTTTGTAGGCTTTGTTTCCGCTTGTTAAGGTCTTTTTAAAGTATTTTTGCCTGACCCATTGTCAGTTCCAAAGGAACCTCGATTTTAAGTCGTTGTCAGTGATGTTTCGAGCACCTGATAAGGTTCATAGCTCGTAAGTTGAGTATATCAACGCTCTTGCGATTTGGAGATGACATGGTCAGAGCTAGTTTTTGCTTGTTCAGGGAAGCCTATTTTAACCGGTTCTTTCCAAAATATATTCGGTGTAGTGGCCTGCGATTTTTTAGCAATAGTCGGATGTCTCCAAGTTATGTTATTTTGGCTATATCATCCATTTTGACCGTACCCATACGCATTTGGCCGTAGCCTTTTTTGATCCCTAGTTATAGCTTATATGTTTACATCGAGGGTAAGCCCTTTAGGGATTCTTACAAAATGTGATGTATAGCCTAAACTTCTGGATTTTCATGCCTGTTGAGGTCTTACAGTTTTTCATGCATGTTGAGGTCTTACAGTTTGTCATGACTATTGAGGTCTTGTAGTTTGTATAATAGATCTGGTTACGCCGAGGCTGCCCTCTAGGGGTCTTTCAGTTTCGGGTTTTCCAGTTGTATGGCAATTAACAGCAGCCTTTGAGTCATCGTGTTTGTTTAAGCCTGAATACAAGTTCTCGTGAGCTCGGAGTCGCCTTCTAGGGGCTTGATGAGCCCGGAGTTCCAACCTTTGTGTCATGCAAGTTGTCGAATCGCTAATGCTAAGTCTCTGAGTATATCAGGACTCATTTAATGGAGAAGCATTTGTCACGAGTATGTAGAAATCACCTTTCCCGAGATACAAATTGCCGAAAAGGTATTCTTTATTGCTTGGCATAAATATATGTTGTAAAATGCATATTGTCCCATCGCTGTGAGCTCGACCTGTATGGGTGCGGCTCCTCTAATTATCTGATCCATTTACATGATTCCATTTTGGAACTTGGCCTGCCATTTATTGGCCATCCGAAGGGATGGTGCCCTTAAGAGGAGGTCATCGCACGTCGTCCGACTGTAGAAGAAAGGACTCCAATCTTGTCGGATCCCTTTCTTGGGGGTATGATTCGCTAATAATCTTGCTGGCAGGACCTTTAGGTTGGAAACACGGTTGAGGAAAAAGAGTTCGGTGAGTCCCGTAGAGGTCTCGGATCTCCGAGTGGAGTTTAGAATTTCATAATGCCTTGGTTAACTACCTACATGTAGGTTAGTAAAAGAAAAGAAACAACAAAGGAGCGGAGTAGTCCTTCCCTACTGTGGGGTGTGTAGGTGACATTTTCGAGGTCTAGAATGTTTTTGCCATTTCGTGGCACGAGCCCTAATGCAGCCTTCCGTCGCATTCAACTACGCTTGGTCGAAGATGCGATTCTGCTTACCCTTTGATCCCTTCGAGGGCAGAGACGTTGATGCCGGTGATAGGTCATATGGTGAGGGATTTCCTCTCATTGTATAAAGCTTTTTGTCAAATGCCTTAGTCCCACCTTTGTCGGGGAGTTTCATCCCTTTGGTAGAGTGAGGTCTATATCGCCTCCAGGCGGTGTGCCCGTTGTCATTTGATTGAAGAATCCGTATTCCGCTAGCTCTGCATTTCAGTCCAGCTCAAGAGAGCTCTATCGAGGGAGCAACCTTCTTGATTTTTGTGGCGATCAACATCTGGAATCTACCAAAGATTCGAGGTGTAGGAGTGATTTGGTTCGTTAGTCCGAACTGCTCTATTGGTTTTGGCCTGATGCCATCGATATAGGTTGTCTAACCACCTGCACTCATGAACACATGCTTTATTTGAATTAGGTTAAATGAGGGAGGGGGTTACCAACGCATACTACAAGGCCGAGGCGAAGTCTCGGCGTCCCTTTCTTTGGATGAAAGGGTGTCCTTTGGGTGTATTCCCCGGACCAGTCTTTTCACGCCAATGAGCACTTTCTCTCTGCATTTTATGGATCATTGAAGGTTTCCACCGGCCTTTTACTATCGTGGCAACACGATGTGGCTTGTCAGCTTCATTTATCCTGATATCCTTTCCTTGGAGCTGGATTCAAGCCTAACCTCTCGATGATACTTGGTGGCAACCTTTATTGAATAACACGGTTGTCATTCTTTTGAGCCGCTGACCCCGCGTGCCCTGCGGTTCCTATGCCGGTCCATAGTTATATTGAAAGGATGTGGTCGAACATGTCTAAGTCACCTGGAGTTCTCAGCTTCGTTTATTGTGATCACGATGATTGGTATAGAAATGCTGAAATAGCACTCGGTTTGGCGGGGTTTCCCTACCAGCTGTGCCTTGTTGAATCTGGTTCTATTGGAGATTCCTCGAGGGTGCTGAACTTGGGCCATTTCCCTGTTGTTGCGAGTTCAGTTGCACCTCGAGTCGTTACTTTCATTCACGGCGTATGGATGATACCATCATCTATTTGGCATCAGCTTCTTTGTCAGGAGTCTGCTTGAATATACCGAACCCGAGAAGGTTCGACGCCCCCTTTTCCTAAAGAGAAAAATCGGGTTTGTAGCATTATGGGAAAAATAACTCTTATTCCTTACGTGAATCGGGTTATAGAATTTGAAGAGTCGCCGCCAAATGATTATTGTGCATTAGGACACTCTAAATAGAAGAAGTGATTTTGAAAGAAAACCAGAATTCGGGTAAGGGCTTGAGGTTATCTTGAAGTGATGGTGTTAGGCACCTCTCAAGATCTACTAGTGTGGTTCTCGGTCATGCTTACATATGCTTCACTATGTACTTTTAACAGAGCATTCTTATGTGCATAGGAACTTTGTAGCAGAGCTAGGATAACGATCTGTGCCGGTGTCTTGTTTAATTGATCAATGACTGAGTACTCCTTTACTTGTATCTTTATCTAGAGATCATCAGACCCCGCTTCTGCGATGATTTGCCGTCCAGAGGCTTGCTTACTCATCTCAGCTAAATGTTCTGGAGTATATACTCTACCGGTTCTTGTCATTCCCTGTGCTGCGATTTCTTATCCGGATTTGGTTTTCCCTTTTCTTCTTACCTCGACTATGTAATCCCATGGTATGGAATTTGGGTGGAACGGTGTTACGGCCATAATTGCTACCAGAATGGGCACACTTTCTTTGGGAGGTAATACAACAACCTCAAATGGTACATGTGCCTTTGGGGACCCAAACTCAACCTCAATTGGTGTTGGGTCTTTGCGGAGGATGCTGTTTCAAGATAAAATGGTATGGACATTTTCACCCGGCTTCTTCAGAAGGCTACATCTGGACCACAATCAGATTAAAGGTGATTGTTGGTTTCTTTGGCTCGTCACATTTTGCTATTAACCTGATTGATCCCTTGGGGGCCCAATCATCTTCTACCTCAATCATGTGAATGCCTCCACCCTTGTGGTCTTGTAAAGGGTTGTTACAGACGTTCGAAGCAGGCTCCTTTTCTGCAATAATATTGATATCAGTCAATGCCCGGATCTTATCTTTCAGAGAGAGGCACTCATCAATTGTAAGCCCTTCATGCTAGAATTGTATGCACATGTTTTGTTTGGGTTGACCGATTGGGAAGGATTTTCAGGAGTTATAGCAGGAATGGGGGTGACATAACCAGCAACTTTGAGCATTTGATATAGCTAGTCAATCAGTTCAGCAATGGTGGTTTATTTCTTGGGAGGTCTACGGTCAAAATTTGGTCGAGGTTTAGGAAAGTTTTGGTGAGTGGGAGGTGATTGATAGTGAGAGTGTTTAGTATTGTAGGCTTTGTAGACATGTGGGGTTGAGGGTATCTGGGTGAAGTAGGCTGATATGTGGGTGGTGGAGGTGATTGGTAAGTAGGAGGTGGATCTTGGTAAGAGGGCGAGGGTAGGTTGATATGTCAGTGGAGGCACTGGTATGTTTGGTATTTAATTGGAGAGTTTGTTCTCTGTGCAACCATCACGGCGCTCACGTCTCTTTTCTTGGAAGTGTCACCAGACCGTAGAGCCTTGTTGGTAGCCTGCAAAGCTTCAAAGTTAGTGACCATACCACTTTTGATACCTTGCTCGATCCTCTACCCTAGCTTGATGATGTCGGAAAATTTCTGGCCTTCACTCAGCATCAACCTCTCATAGTATTGTGGGTCATGATCTTGGATGAAAAACCTGTTCATTTGTTGTTCTTCTAAAACTGGTCTGACCTTAGCAACCTCTGATTTCCAATGAGTAGCATACTCATGGAATGTCTCTGTGGGTTTATTCTTCAAGTTCTGGATGTTGAACACATCTGGCACTTTTTCTGTATTGAACTTAAACCTGTCCATGAAATCGGACGCCATACTTACCCAATTCGACCACTTCTTTGGGTTGTGGCTGATGTACCAAGCCATAGAATCTCCGTTTAGACTCCTCATGAAGAGTTTCATGTGACTCTTTTCTTCTTTCCCAACTCCGACTAGTTTGTCGGAGTATGTTCTCAGATGAACTCTTGGATCCCCGGTACAGTCAAAACATCTCGAGCTTAGAAGGTTTGTACCCCTTGGCAGCTCGACATCGGGTTAAATGCAAAGGTCTTCATAATATAGCCCTTCAATACCCTTACTTCCCTCGACATCCTGAATTCTGCTAGTCAACTTGTTGAGTTCTTCTGCCATATTCCTGATAAGCGAGTCCGTATCATCAGACTCGGGTGTGTTTGAAATGGCTTGAGTAGGATGCGCATAGTTTCCACTTAAATGGGGGTATTTTTATGAGGGTAAGAATGGTCAATTATGGAGTTCACAGGTTCCGGGATAAGCAGTGGGGTATTGTTGGGTGTGTGGCAAGTGTTGCAGTAGTGGTGATGAGCGGAGTGGTTTTATGTTTTCGGAATGTTTTATGGAGGTATGGGGTTTTGGGCGTTTGGGAAACTGACATCCGGGGCGGTGAGGGAAAATGACAAGCTTGCCAAGTTCTGAACTTGACCCAGTTCTTCTTGAAATTTCAACAACTTCTATTAGATTTGGGCGGCACTTTTCTTGGAAACTTGAATACCTTAAGGAACCTCTGCCCTTTCGACTGAGTTCTCATTTCTGGTGTTGCTTAAATCTTCCATTTTCCTTTATTTCAGTTTCTGATAGGAGGATGAGGTGGAGGGAACTTGTATCTTGTGGAGTAAGATGATGATGCCAGAGTGCACGAACTAACCTTTTGTGAGGGGAATAAAAAAAGGTAAAAAAACGAAAAGGTAACAAGTTAATGAGGATTATGAGAAGAAAATGTTGCAATATTTAAACACAAGCGCAAGAATATAAATCGTGTCCAAATTTGGGAGCCTCATTGTGCTCGAGGTAGGCCTAGCAACAAATTAATTTGTAAAACTTATAATGCTAAATGCCTCATTTTATTAATAAAAAATAAGATGAATTCCAAAACTGCACTAGAATAGCAGAAAATAAAATGTCACTAATGGCCATTGGCCTTATTTCATTCTTAAAGCAAGAGAAAAGACTCCAATCTATTTGGTCCCAGAAGGACCTTCCCCAGACTTGACATCTTTGGCTCCATCGAACAGGTTCACCAGCTCAGGAAGTCCCAGAATCAAGTTTCTCTATCTAGGAGTCCACCTTCATTTCCCTTAGCATTCTGGCAGTCTTCGGTCCACTTGATGAACTTCCTTTCTAGCTATGCTAAACCCTGCTCAAAATACTCCAGTCGCTTGTTGACGCTGACAGCCATGTCTTTCCACCCTTCAATCGTCTTTTGGTGGGCTTCTTGTATTTTTCGGTGCTCACTTTTGCATTCTCAAATCCTATTGCACAGTTGGTTGTACTTAACCTTGACTTCAGCATTTTTGTCGATGATCGTGCGACCTCGAACAAACTCGGGTTGTCCTAACCTATTATGATCGCCTTCCAAACCAGCTTGGATAGCATGGAGTATAACCAGCATGGTAATTACCTGGTTCAATGGAATCCTTTCCCAGGACGATTTTGCAGTGCCGCAGATGCTGAGCTAGGCACTTGTATAATCTCTCGTCATCATGAAAGTCGGCCCTGAAGTGACTCATCTTGTTGACCTTTGGTATAACCTGCTTTCTTCCTGCCTGTCCCATGACTCTGAGAGGGACGTAAGGATAAGTTCCTATCAGACCAATAAATATAAGAAATGATGCATCCCGTCATTGGACAATGAACTCTTCAAAAAGGAACCATTCGAACATCCTTTGTACTTGATCCTTCTTCAGATTTTCGAACAACATTACCCACCCTTTGGCATCTTCTGGTTGAGCAAACATGGTATGTATATAGTTCATTCGCCTTGGCTGATGGAAGGCTATATGATCATCCCAAGCTTTGTGCATAATCTCTTGCTTATATTCGCCTTTTGGGGGGTGCTCCATGATGCAGAGTTGGAGTAGTAAGTTGCAACCCTCAAAGTTTTTGGCCCCTCGTTGATAGTTTTCTAGGGTTCAATATATTTCCACAATGATCATAGGTACTATACTGAAGGGTTGTCCACCAATTCCCTCCGTTAGGGTTTTAGTGACCATGGCTAGCCTAGTGTGGATCCTGGCTTTCTTCATAGGAAACACTGTCATCCCCAAGAAGCAGAACATAAAGACAAAGACCCTTCGGTGGATGTGCCCCATTGATGTGAGGGCGAATTCATCAGGATAAGTATGGTAGGACTTGCTATGACCGTACATCTCGTACAGATAATTAAAAAGAATGTAGTAATCCTTCAAACATCTAGGAAGAGCGGGTGCTAAAACTTTTACCCAATAGTGGTATGGAGGTCAGTTTCCACAGGGAGCTTAGAATGGAGTTGCTCATTTGTTTGGACTAGGAGTGCGTTTGTGCTCCTAATTGTACTTTTATCATATTTAGTTTTCTTGTTTATCAACTACACTTTAACAACGACAAATTAAGAATAAATTATACAACGATATAAATTCTAGGTTGTATTCAAGATAGAGAAAGGCACTAGGGTCGTGGCATTTATCTAGTTGGTCAACTAACGGGTAGATATTTCTAATGCAAGATTGACGATTATGGGGCTTATGATATAACCGTTGCACGATTGCACTCACACTCCCACCCCTTAGTAGAGAGAGTGATTTTTCCAAATTGACTCTTTCGATACCAATTTAATAGGCTAATTTTCCCAAGCAACTTAGGGTTGAAGTGGGGTAATTATTGTCTCGAGGTTTAACCCGTTAATTGAGACTACTATTCTCATGGGTCCATCCAAATTCCTTGTTGGGTCAATTTTGGGTTCATAGACTCTCTTTCTCAAGAAGAATCAGCACCCACTAAGATAGACTTAGTGTTTTCAACCACCAAATCCTAATAGAATCATAAAATTAACCCAAATACCAAACACCCAACATAATTCAAGTATTAAATAATCACACCCATTAATTACCCATGTTGATTCCCAAAATACTTTCAAAATGGCATGTGAATGCATATATAAGCATCCATAAAATGTTAGTATTTTTTTTTAAAATTTTTCAAGCATTTTAAAAACAATTTATAACTTATTGTGTACTATATAATCCAATATTTGACCTTAAATCTCGTTATTTAACAAATAATTTATTTTATTCTCTCATTTACATAAAAATATAATTTATGTAATTTTTTACTGGAATTTACAAAGTCATTAGGTATTTTAAAACTAAAGTTGCATTAAATTGTAAATATATTTTATTAATCCAATATTTGACCTAATATTTTTAGTTGCATCCTAAATATGTTTTGTTAACTCGGTAATTTTATTGGATTCTTACAAAATTGTTTACTACTTTTTATAAAATTAAATGGGGAAAACGGCTATTTAACTTGTAGCCCCTTTCTATTTCAAATTTAGCCCAAAATCAACCCCAATTCGCCTGACCCAAATTCAAATACAGCCGACCCAAACCTTCTGAACATAACCCACCCGTTCCCCCTCTCAAATCCTGGCCATTCATCTCGTAGATAATTGGCCCAAAATTGACTTACCTAATTAAATTCCCCAAAACTCCCTTAGCCCTAATAATTCACTCAAGTCCTCCGCCTTTCACTCCCAACTGCTCTCTAGGTTCTCTTAAAACCCTAGTCGCCTCACGCGCTCTTCGCCGGCGTTAATGGTCGTTCAAGGCTTGAAACTGCCATGCTAGTCCACTCATCACCTCTCCTGACCTTGGGTTCTAAGATCGGGACATTATCGCGAGTGTGACTAGACCAGAGGTCCTTCAATGGAGTTTCACGGATGTGTCAGGCCTTCCTCTGGCAAGTCTTTGAAGCCTAGGATCCTTGCCGAGCTCCGATGAGCCCGTTCAGGTTTTTCTCGCCGTTTTGAGGCTTTTGTATGAAAAACCTAATGATTCGAGGTTCCTTTTTCATTTTTTCTTTGTTTATCTTGCAATCTTCTTTAAGCTCTGGTTATTTTCTAAAAGTTTAAGTGTTTCTCATCTCTTTCTTCCCCTAGTCATGTTTTCAAAAACTGTTCGTCTCTTCCAAAACCTAGGTTTTCTATGACCTAACTGATTCTTTGATTTTGTTTTTTTATTTTTCTACTGTGTGTTCTTCTCCATGATTTTGACATTTTCTACTACGATTCTCAAGTGTCTTGCTTGATTGTATATTTCTAGGGTTTTCAGTCCATGTTCTTATATTTCTCTTTATGATGTTCTGTTGTTATTCACCCTCATCTGTGTTATTTCTTATATTCTGATATGCAGTGGAATCCCAAACCTAAAAGGGTTTCTTTCTATATTCCTATGTGTAACCCTAGCCGCCTAATTTCTTTGTTTTGTGTGTTTTGCTGCATGTTTACTTTACTATTTTCAGTCTCACGTTTGTTCAAAACTTATGCATCGTTTATAGTATTGTTTTTCCCCATTTACCTGAATACCTAAATTGATTTTTTTGTACAACTGTTTGATTCTCTAATTGCTTCCTGTTTCTTGACTAAGTTCAAACGAGTAGAATCTTGACTCCTTGATTTCCTGGGTGATTACTTGCCTTACATGTTCAACCGTGTGATTTTCAAAATTTCTTATATGTATTTACCCTATATCTGTGATTAATACTATATTTTCTTTCCAACTTTAAACCTAGGTTTATTTATTTTTCCATCTGGTTCCTTAATTGAAAGGATTCCCTTCTCCTTAATTGATATTGATTGATTGCTGAATATTTCCTTGCCTATTGCTGCATCTTTTCAAAACTATAAATAAGCTCTCTCTTTTTCTCACAGCACACACTCATACACGAGTTCTCTCTACTCTTACTCACTAAAATTCTTTGCTCTTCTTTATTATTTTCTCTCTATGCTCAAAGTTAGCCGGCTGGAAGCCAAGGCTAATTATAAGATTCTCTTTGCTTTGTTACACAAAGTGTGCAACTGGTAGGTCCTAATTTTGATTACTAACTTTGAACTACCTGTTTACTTTCACTCTGCTCTTTGCCTGTTATACATTCAGTTCAAATTCTGTGTGAATAATCCTTTTCCCTGTTCTTTTGCCTGTTATGTTTAAATTCAATGCTAATTGCCTTCCCTTTGTTCCTTTGTCTGTTTAAACTTTGGTATGTTTAATCTTGTTCCCGTGTCTGTTTTGTATATTTCAGTTAAGCTTTATGTTTAAACACTTCCCCTTCATCCCTCACCTACTGGTGTATTTAAATTTGAGTATGTTGATCCCCTGTCATTTTGGTTGTTTATATTGAGTAAGACATCGTGTTAATACCTATTCCCTTTCCCTTTGGTCGCTTACATTCAATGTTTTATTAAGACCAGCATGTTAAATACTTTCCTTGCTTGTGAGCTATTCATTATTATGCTTTAATCTAATCTTGTCTTCTGGTGCTTTTATATGATTCCCCTCTCTCTTTGCTCCTTGTTTGTATGTGAGTTGTTCTAGACAAGGGTGGCACCCTATTGCTATTTCCATTCTAGAACTAAGGATGTCAATAGCCTTTACTCAACTAAATCCCATCCCCCAGCCCCTATCTTATGTTTGAGCCTTAACAAAGGCCTGTTGGTGCCCTAATCACCATTCAGACCTTTGTCTGACTTGTTTACAAGTCTGCTCTTGTTTGTTAAACCTCATGAGAAGTCAGGGGTGTGCCAGTCTCTCTCAATAGGCTGGGTATGACCACTTCATACTATGGTCTTCCTCTAATCTATCCCATTTACATTTATTATTAGTTCTTTAAGTTCTACCCCCCTCTGGTAAGCCATGCTTAGGGACCTTGGAGTCAGCTCTCAACTTGGATGCCTCAGGGTTGGTAATTCCACACTTGCACTATTTCAATTAGAGTGGAAGCAATGTCTGGGTTCCATTGAAAGACCTTGGAACTTTGTAACACTCTAAAAAGAGAAAAGCCTCGGATCTTGGGTGCTCGGATTTGGTAAAAGGCATACATTGTACATTAAAGTTGATTTGCGCTTCTTTGAGTCCGTTTTAGTATTGATGTATTTACTTCTTTTAATGTTATTTTATTGTCCAGATTCTTGTAAATAATTTGTAATAAAAACTTGGGGATCTAGTGAAATGGGATATGGGAGGGGTTTACTTTCTTGCATAATCTCATATAGATGCCATGTTTATAGGGCTTTACTGTCTTGCATCAATGTGATATAATTACCATGTTTATAAGGATTTACTTTCTCACATGCATTAGAGATCATGCCTATAGGTTTGCATTTTTGGATATCATGTCTATAGCTTTCTCACTATTGCATCAATATCATATAGGAATCATGACTATAGGCTTATTCATCTTTGCATTAGTAGAAAACATGTCTTAGGACCCTTGCTTTATCTATGTATACTATTATCATGCCTATTTTATACTGCCGCATCAACACCATGTAGATACCATGTCTATAGGTACTTTGATATTGCATCGACTTCATATAGAAACCATGCTACTAGGTTTTTATCTTATAATCTCACCTAGAAAGCATGCCTATTGGAACTATATAAACGCTTGGCAAAATAGTAGGACGTCTAATTATATAAAAGCAGCAATTAAAGGGTAATAAACAAGTTATAAGTTCAAACCCGCTAATGCTTTCAACGCTTCAGTAACTCAACTTGTCCCCAAATTGGTTTACTTTCAAAACGAGCCCAGGTTTGCCCCTTTCGTAATCTGTAAACTATTTCTGTTTTTACCAACATGTGATTGTTTGCTTGTCTAAATTCAGTTCTTTCAAGATTTTAAGGTCTTTAAACTCCTCTTACCACCATTCCTTTATACTCAATTCATGCGGCCAACCTATAGGCCTTTTGGAACTTGTCTGCAACCTTAAATCTTTTTTAACAGACTCTTTGTCTGAAGGTAATGTTTTCTAAAAGTTATATTGGTTTTCTAAAAGTCCTATAAACTTCTAAAACGAGCCCGGGGAGCTCGAAACAAATTTTCTATCCAACTCTTATGCGTTAAACTAATCTGCCCGCTCCTCTAACCTCTTCTAAAGACCAAATCAGTAATTGAAGTCATACTAAGTTACTTTCTGTATGTCACAGGGTTTATTTTAGCCTTTAATTGCTTATTTTCATCCCTCTTATATGCTACTTGTTTTTTTCACTATGCTCTAGTATTTTTACCTTTGAATACTCCATATATATCCTATATCTCTTCCCCTTTCTTAGGATTAGAAGTCCTAATGCCCCAGGACTAACATGTTGAGACGGGTATTAGCATGTAGTAAGAAAACGATACCAACGCGTTTTACTACTTTAACGGGGTAGTAGGGTAGAATATGGAGATGATGACCGGTACGCTAATACCATAAGCGACCCCTCTTTGAGGAATGTGTGTGGGGTATTGTGCCGATGTGATCCATATTATAGTTAAACCTAGGACCCTTCTTCTCATCTGCTTTATTTAAACACTTTCTTCTATTAATGCTTTTCAAACTAATCCTTTCTTATTTCAAACTTATGTCTTTTTCTAACTTTTAAGTTATGTGAATACAGGTGCACTTTATTTGTCTACTTGCGTCATCTTCTGTTAAGTCACAATTAGCACGACTGGGAACCACAACTTTGGATCTTGAGGGGTGCCTAACACCGTTGCCTCGAGATAATCTCAAGCCCATACCCGAACTCTTGTTTTTTTTAGAATACTTCTCTCATCTTTAAAAGCGTCCTAATGCACTATAATCATTAGGTGGCGACTCTTCAAATTCCATAACCCAACTCCTAAACGGGAATGAGCGTTGTTTTGCCCATAATGTCGTGAAACCCAATTTCGCTTCTGAAAAAGGGGGGCGTCAACAACCCACACTAGGGTTGAGCCACAACCCTAGATAATGGGTTTAGCTAGACATGATAGAAACATAAATTGAAGAAATAGAAGATGAAACAAACATATTAATTAATTACTAATATTAATCTACAAGAATCCACGATGAAAGAATATAAAATTGCCCAAATTAGGCTAAACGTTAGTCTCACGAGTGCATAAGCTATCATATATCTAATACCTAACATAAAAATGGTATAATGTTCTATTTTTTGTGCATAGGAAAAGCTAGACAAAAATGCCCCTGCAGGGTTGTCGCGGACCGTGCAAGAAGGTAGCGCGACCACGCTGGCTGATTGGGCAAATTATCATCTCTATGAATCTCATCCACACAGACCGCACTGATTTGTAGCGCGACCTGGTGGGATTTTTCTCGAAATTGTTGGTCTCTAATTCTCCACACACGTGGACCGTGTCAAGATGAGCGCGAACCGCATGGTATGCCCTTGAAATACTCAGTCTATGAACTCATAGCGCAACCGCGTGTCAAAATAGTAAGGTCCGTGCTATGTATTCTTATTCCCCACTTCACTTGGTCTTTGACACTTGTCATGTTTCACTCCGTTTTGATCCGATCTTTGACATTTGTCATCTTGTCGCTCAAATCTACAATCAAGTGCAACTTGTAAGCATTTTGGGACTATTTTATGGCAAGTCACACGCAAAACATAGGCAAGTTTGGGCATAAAATGTGTTAAAATCATAGTTATCAGTTATCATTCCGAATCTGGGGATTTTGTGCCTCATTTCTGCAAAACAATTAGTGTTAGGCCCTTAACCCCGCCAGACTCGACTATTTAAATATCAATAATTGGCATAAGTAGCATTTTGTTCAACAAATAAATGCAAAGATGCGATAATGTCCATTTGGGTTCCAAGGAAACCCAGTGGACTTTGGACAAGGCTACCTTAAAGAGTCATTTTGCGGACGATATAACTGACACGGCTAGGTTTGACAAAGATGCATGATCAATTAAATAAAGTACGATTTCTATGGGGTATTAGACCGACACCCTTGAGCAGACAACTCAAGAGGGAAAGGCATGGAACCGTCGACTGCACCGTTGATCGACTAGTTTTATCACAAATACTCCTTTGCCAAATTTAGGTGGTAATAATATCGGAAGAGCGAAACCACTCATTATAAGCATTGCTATGGTATTTTGTTTTGCATAAGTGGTATATGATTTTGAATATGCAGTTACAAGAATTAAACAAGTTGTCATTGATTTGCACGTTCATAAAGTAATAATTATAATAATTGCTCATAATTACAACAGTATTAGATGAAAGCGGCAAAAAAAGAGTTAAAAGTGTGACGACCTGGCCGGTTATCTTTGGAACTTATGCCATGTTCCCCCATGAACTGCTTTCTGTAGGTTTATTTATGCTATTTTGGTTTGTCGGGACATTTGGTAATAGAATTCAGAGTGTTTTGGGACACTTAGTTCCTGAATGAGAACTTAAGTATTGGAAAATGATCCGTAATTAGAACAGTGTGAATACAACCTCAGAATGGAAATTTGATAGTTCTTTAGCTCCGTTAGGTGATTTCGGTATTGGGAGCATGTTAGGAATATATTTTGGATGTTTGTAGCTCATTTAGGCTAGAAATACCGAAAGTTGAAATTTTAAAGTTTTCGGTGCGATAGTGAATTATTGATCCGAGGGTCGGAGATCCTCAGATATTTGTATGATGGACTATGGGTGCGATTCCCGGTAGATCCTCAAATATTGGTATGATGGACTACGGGTTCAATTCCCGAGAGATCCTCCAGATATTTCGTAAAGTGGACTACGGGTTCAATTCACGGGAGATCCATATAGCACCCTAATATTGAGTGATACTGGGTTGTGTTATTTTCCTTACTTATCTTAATTATCATTGACTTGCAGCTTCTATCCTATTGTATCATTTCTTTTCCTGATTATTCACTACCTTACACTGTTCATTATTGTTGTTATGTTTATTTCTCAGTAAGGCCCTGACCTTCCTCGTCACTACTCAACCGAGGTTAGGCTTGGTTTCCTAATAAGTACCACTGTGGTGTACTCATGCCTCTTCTGCACAATTTTTCGTGTGTAGATGCAGGTACTTTTAGTCGATCGCACTATCAGTGATCCATGAGCTATACATGGAGACTTGACGTATGCCTCTACCGCGTCCGCAGATCCAGAGAGTCTCCCTCCCATTCTACCAATAGTTAGCTAGTTGTTATTCCTTTCTCTTTTATTAGACGAGTCTGGTATTTAGAGAATCGTACATTTTCTACAGCCCGTGTTGCCTGTGGGTTTCCGCGTCTTGAAGGTTGTTTCAGTATTTGTTCTGAAGTGTATATGTCAGGTGGAAAATCTATATATTTTCATATATTATTTAGTATTTTGTTATTGTTTTCGTAAAGGTTGTGAAATTCCACAATATGTTAGGCTTACTTTGTCGCGATGACTGTGTGCCTTCATGACATTTTCACAATTGGTGAAGTAGGGTCGTGATAAGTTGGTATCAGAGCTCTAGGTTCATAGGAGTCACGGGACAGAGGCCGATTTATTAGAGTCTCGCTGATCGGTACGGAGACGTCGATACTTATCAACGGGAGGCTATGTAACTGTTTAGGAAAAATCTTCACTTCATTTAATTCCTTGTCATGCTATATTTTTGACATCAACTCTAGACTTTTGTCTTCTATTCTCTCACAGATGGTGAGGACACACACGACTCAGGGCGATCATGCACCCCCACCCCCTCCTGCAGTCGCTAGAGGCAGGGGCCAGGGCAGGGGTCGTAGACGTACGCGTGGTGCAGCCAGGTCACCTGCGTGAGCTGCAGCTGAGGTACCGCTAGTGGATCCATTCAGGACTCAGGCACCTGACACGCCCACAACACCACTAGTCCAGCTGTTCAGGAGGCATTGTCACATTTATGAGCATGTATATTACGCTGTCACAGGCAGGGTTACTTTCCCTTCCTACAGCCATGTCCTAGGCCAGGGGAGGAGCCAGACTCCCGCAGCCCACACTCCGGAGTAGAGGGTGCATATACCATAGATTTCAGATATTATTCCCGTCCAGCCTGCAGTACCAATTCAGCCTGGGGATTGGGTACCTGCTTCCGAGGATGAGCCGTGTAGACTGGAGAGGTTCAAGAAGTATGAACCTCATGTTTTCAGCGGACTAGCTACAGATAATGCTTTGGGGTTTTGGAGGATTTTGACCGCATCTTTCGCACTATGGGTATTACTGCCTTGAGTGGGGTTTCTTTCGCAGCTTTCCAGCTTCGGGGAGCTGACTATGACTGGTGACGCACCTTTGAGTTAGACATTCCGGACGAGGCTTCCTTCCTTACTTGGACTTAGTTTTCAGATATGTTTCAGAGGGAGTTTGTTCCCCAGAGCCTCTGAGATGCAAGGCGTGCGGAGTTTGAGCATTTTCACTTGGGCCCTATGACTGTCTCTGCGTAAGCCATCCATTATAATAGGTTGGCTAGACATGTACCGGCTTTGGTGGCTACTGTTAGTGAGAGTGTTTGCCGATTTATTGAGGATCTTATTCCTCCCACCAGGTCTGGCATGGATCGAGAGTTGGAGATGGATATACCTTATCAGCAGGTAGTGAGCATAGCCAGGAGGATAATGGGCATGCATGGCAGAGAGCGAGAGGAGAGAGAGGCCAAAAGGTCTCGAGAGTCGGGTCATTTCTCTGGTACCCGCACATCAGCAGTAGGACATCATGGTAGGGGCTATACGGGTCACCCAGTTAACTCAGCTTTCCTTCATCCAGCGATACTCCAGCTCCTCCCAGATTTCAGGAGCCTTATTATGCACCTCCGACTTCTAGTGCGCCTTTTTCGCGGGGTACTTCTAAAGGTCCGTCTAGCAGGGGTGGACCTAGTCGGTCACAACCACCACGCCCTCCCAGAGCTTGATATGAGTACGGGGATACCCGCCACCTGGTTATAGAGTGCCCCAGACGTGGGAGGGTGTGCCTTCTCAGACTCCACAGCCTCAGCATGCTCCACAAGGTTAGCAAGCCATCGTTCCAGCTCCAGCTGCCACTCCACCTTCCCAGCCAGCCAGGGGCGGAAATTGGGGAGATAGAGGTTGCCCTCGAGGGACCCTCGAGGGAGGGGCCGGGCCAAATTTTATTCTATTCCTGATGGTGCCATGGTTTTCGCCTCCGATTCTGTTATAACATGTATTATATTAGTTAGTCACAGAGAGGCATCGGTTATAATCGATCCAGGCTGTACTTATTCTTACGTGTCATCTTATTTTGCTCCGCATTTGTGTACAGCCCGAGAGACCTTGAGCTCTCCTGTTTAAGTTTCTACTCCTGTGGGTGATTCTTTTGTTGTGGACCGCGTATATCAGTCATGTTTGGTTACTATTTGTGGTTTTGAGACCAGGGCAGATCTTTTGTTACTTGATATAGTTGATTTCGATATTATCTTGGGCATGGACTGGTTGACGCCCCATTATGATATTATTGATTTTCATGCTAAGACCGTGATGCTGGCTATGCCAGGTATTCCACGTATTGAATGGAGTGGTACTTTTGATCACACTCCTAGCAGAGCTATATATTTTCTTAAAGCTCATCGTATGGCTGAGAAGGGGTGCACCACGTATTTAGCTTATGTGAGAGATGTCAATTCTGATACCCCTTATGTTGGCTTTGTTCTAGTGGTATGAGATTTCCCCGATGTGTTCCAAGCTAATCTTATGGGCATGCTGACCGATCGGGATACTGATTTTGGAATTTATTTGTTGTCGGGCACTCAGCCCATATCCATTCCTCCTTAACGTGTGGCTTCTCCTGAGTTGAAGGAGGTGACGGATCAGTTACAAGAATTGCTTGATAAGGATTTTATTCTACCCAGTGTTTCACTGTGGGGTGATCCTGTCTTGTTCGTAAAGAAAAAAGATGGTTCTATGGGAATGTGTATCGATTATCGTTAGTTCAACAAGGTTACAATGAAGAACTGATATCCTTTGCCTCGTATCAATAATCTATTTGACCAGTTCAGGGCGCACATGTGTTTTCTAAGATTGATTTGCGCTCAGGTTATCACCAACTAAATATTCGGCAGCCGGATATCCTGAAGACTGCTTTTAGGACTCCGTATTATCGTTACGAGTTCCTTGTCATGTCATTTGTGCTGACCAACACCCCAGCAACTTGTACGCATTTGATGTACAGTGTATTCAGGCCTTATCTCGACTCATTTGTCATTATTTTCATAGATGATATGCTTGTATGTTTTTGGAGTCGGGAAGATCATGAGCAACACCTGAGGACACTGCTTCATACCCTGAGAAAAAAGATATTATATGCAAAGTTCTCAAAATGTGAGCTTAGGTTGAGTTCTGTGGCATTCCTAGGCCATGTGGTATCGAGTGAGAGCATTTGGGTAGATCTGAAAAAGGTGGAGGTCGTGCAGTGTTGGCCCACGCCTTCCTCAGCTACCGAGATTTGCAGTTTCCTTGGCCTGGCAGGGTATTACCATCGTTTTATGGAGGGCTTCTCATCGATTGCAGCCGTTATGACTAGATTGACTCAGAAGTGTGCTCCCTTCAGTGGAAAAACGAGTATGAGGCAAGCTTTCAGAAGCACAAGACGGCTTTGACGTCGGCCCCTATTCTGATATTGCCTACTGGTTCGGGTCTTATACAGTTTATTTTAATGCCTCACAAGCTGGACTTGGAGCGGTGTTGACGCAGGATGGTAGGGTGATTGCCTACGCGTCCAGACAGTTGATGGTACATGAAAAGAACTATCCTGTCCATGACCTTGAGTTAACTGCTATTGTTTGTGCCTTGAAGATCTGCCATCATTATTTGTACGGATTGCCTTGTGAGATTTATACGAATTATCGGATTTTACAACACTTGTTCAAGTAGAAGGATCTGAACTTGAGCAAGAGGAGATGGTTGGAGATGCTGAAGGATTATGATATTACTATTCTTTATCACCCGGGCAGGGCCAATGTGGCAGGCGATGCCTTGAGTCGCCGGGCGAAGACTTTGGGGAGTCGATATTGGCAGAGGCCCATTGCTCGCGGTACTCCATCCATCTGGGTGCCGCGGAGATGTATCAGGATCTAGACAGCATTACTGGTGAAGGCGGATGAAGAAAGACATAGCAGATTTGGTAGCTAGATGCCTCAATTGTCAGCTGGTAAAGGCCGAGCACTAGAGACTTGGAGGGTTACGCTAGTAGATGGAGTTTCTGGAGTGGAAATGCGAGAAGATCACTATGGATTTTTTGGCTGTCCCCTCTGACAGCAAAGAAATTTGATTCTATTTGGGTTATTATGGATCGGCTTATCAAGTCCTCTTATTTCATTCGGGTTTGTACTTCTTACTCAGCGGAGTGGTGAGCGGGGATTTATATCAGGGAGATTGTCCGGTTGCACGGAATTCCAGTTTCTATCATGTTAGAAAAGGGTTCAGTATTTACATCATGATTCTAGAGAGACGTCCAACACGCGACGGGTACCCGGGTGACTATGAGTACATCTTTTCTCCCTCAGACGGATGGGCAATCCGAGTGCACAATTCAAATTCTTGAGGATATGCTCCGTGTGTGCATGATTGAGTTTAGAGGGTCTTGGGATCAGTTCTTGCCATTAGCTTAGTTTGTGTACAACAAAACTTATCAGTCCAGTATTCAGATGGCGCCATATAAGGCCTTATATGGTAAGAGATGCAGATCCTTGTGGGGGTTGGTTCGAGTCGGGTGAGGCTATGCTATTGCGAACTGATTCGGTCCAGGATGCGGTCGAGAAGGTTAAAGTAATTAAGGATAGACTCCGTACGGCCCAGTCTAGACAGAAGAGTTATGCGGACTGGAAGGTTCGTGATATTTCCTTTATGGTCTGTGAGCGGGTTTTGCTTCGGGTCTCGCCTATGAAAGGCGTCATGAGGTTCGGAAAGAAAGGGAAGTTGAGTCCGAGGTTCATTGGTCCATTTGAGATTTTAAGTAAGTTAGGGAGGTTTCTTATGATCTTACCTTACCTCCTAGTTTGACCGGGGTTCATCCGGTATTTCATGTCTCGATGCTTCGAAGGTATCACGGTGACCTGTCTCACGTGTTGGAGTTCACTTCAGTCCAGTTGGATAATGACTTGTCCTATGTTGAGGAGCCAGTAGCAATATAAGAAAGGTAGGTCCGAAAGCTCAGGTCAAACGATATAGCTTCAGTAAAGGTTCAGTGGCGGGGTCAGTTGGTCAAGGAGGGGACTTGGGAGACCGAGCGGGATATGCGCAGGCGATACCCTCATCTTTTTACTACTTCAGGTATATTCTCTATGCTCGTTCGAGGATGAATGAATGTTTAAGTGTAGGAGGATGTGACGACCCGACTGGTCATCTTTGGAACTTATGCCTTGTTCCCCCATTAACTACTTTCCTTAGGTTCATTTCTGCTATTTTGGTTTGCCGGGACGTTCGGTAATAGAATTCGGAGTGTTTTGGGATACTTAGTCTCTGAATGAGAGCATAAGTGTTGAAAAATGATCCGTAATCAGAAAAGCATGAAGACAACCTCAGAATGGAAATTTGATGGTTTCGTTAGCCCCGTTAGGTGATTTTGGGTTAGCATGTTCGGAATGTATTTTGGATGTCTGTAGCTCATTTAGGCAAGAAATGCCGAAAGTTGGAATTTTGAAGTTTCCGGTCCGATAGTGAATTTTTTATCTGAGGATTAGAGTGGGATTCCAGAAGGTTTTGCAGCACCGTCATGTCATTTGGGACGTGCGTGCAAAACTTCAGGCCAATCTGACTTAGTTTAGTTAGGTTTTTGATCGATAGAGAGTTTGGTTGAGTTTTGGAGTTCTTAGGTGCAAATCGTTGATTAATTCTAGTTTTCGGTATTGTTTTTGGTGGTTTAAGGATTGGTAAAAGTCTGAAAGATGTTATGGGATATGTCCGTAGGTTTGGTTGAGGTTTCGGGGGCCTCGGGTATGTTTCAGATGCTCAACTGAGCAATTTCGGAACTTGGTGAGTTGCAGATTTTTCTGCTCTGTTGCAGACCTTTCCTTCTCTGCAATCGCATATGTTTTCCTTCGATTGCATTGAACCTTTTGTGCTGGGCCTCATTTTCCTTCAATGCCATCGCACTACCCTTTCTGCGATCGTATAGCTCTGCCTCCCCATTATCTACGTTCGCTACCCTCTCCATGCGTTCGCACTGAGTAACCTGGGCTAGTGTCTCAGGGTCCAATTAGTTATACGTGATCGCATAGCCTCTATGGCGATCACATAGGTCAAGTCCCTTCTCTTGCGCGATAGCAGTCCCATCCATGCATTCGCATAGGCCATTTTTCTGGGCCTTCACATTTTGTTCTTCCCGATCGCATCTTATTTCATGCGATCGCAATAACGAAATACCTGGGCAGATATTAATATTTCAAAAATGAGGTTTCTTCCATTTTTACAAAAACTCAAGCTAGAAAGCTCGGTGTTGGAAGATTTTTTAAGGGCTTTTCAAAGGCAACGATTGGGTAATGATTCCTTACTCCTCTATGACTAAAACTCACTAATCTAATCGTGAATTCAACCTTTAATTTCAGATTTTGAATGAAAATTGGGGTAAAGTTCTTATACCTAATTGTGAGGATTTGAAAGGGCATTTGACCTCCAATTTTGGGATATTTTTATATGGTTAGACTCGTGAGAGTATGAGGTTTCTGAAAATGTGAATATTACTCGATTTTGAGAATTGGCCGGAGGGGTGTTTTGGTCATTTTACCTATTTTCGCGCCTTAGCTTTAATTTTAATAGTGAAATTGGTTACTTGCGATGTTATTTACAGTACGTAATTGGTTTGAATAGATTTGGGCCACTCGGAATCGGATACTCGTGGCAAGGGCATCATTTCTTAGCGATTTTTGTACTGGTACGAGGTAAATGTCTTGTCTAACTTTGTGTGAAGGACCTCTTCCCTTAGGATATCTTGACTGTTGTTTAAAACGCCCTGTGCACGAAGTGACGAGCGTGTACTTGTGCTAATTGTTTAAAATTCACCTTACTTGACTTATTTAGACTATGTTTCTTCACGTATTTAACTGCTATTAATGCAAATTTCACTTGTTTTAGCTTATTGAAAGCATGTTAGTTATCTTACTTGTTTTATTTGGATAAATTGTAAAATTTGCTCTTCGTGAAGCATGCTAGACTTTATATTCTACCTATTGTCTTTACTTAGCATTTTTACATTATTCAAGTGTTGTGATGTGTTTATGATTGGTTCTACGGCTTCAATTCTCGAGATATCCTCAGATATTAGTATGATGGACTACGGGTTCAATTCCCGAGAGATCATCAGATATTGGTATGATGGACTACGTGTTCAATTCTTGGGATATCCTCAGATAATGGTATGATGGACTACAGGTTCAATTCCCGGAAGATCCTCAAATATTGGTATGATAGACTACGGGTTCGATTCCCGGGAGATCCTTCCTCAGATATTGGTATGATAGACTATGGGTTTGATTCCCGAGAGATCCTCAGATATTGGTATGATGGACTACAGGTTTGATTCCCAAGAGATCCTCAGATATTGGTATGATGGACTACGGGTTCAATTCCTGGGAGATTCTCCAGACATTTGGTAAAAGGGACTACGGGTTCGATTCCCGGGAGAACCATATAGCACCCTGATATTGAGTGACACTTGGTTGTGTTATTTTCCTTACTTAGCTTAATTGTCATTGACTTGCAGCTTCTATCCTATTGTATCGTTGTTTTTCCTGATTATTCATTGCCTTACACTGTTCATTATTGTTGTTATGTTCATTTCTCATTAGGGCCCTGACCTTCCTCGTCACTACTCAACCGAGGTTAGGCTTGGCACTCACTGAGTACCGCTGTGGTGTACTCATGCCTCTTCTGCGCGTGTTTTTCATGTGCAGATCTAGGTACTTCTGGTCGAGCACACTATCAGTGATCCAAGAGCTCTACGCGGAGACTTGAGGTATGCATCTGCCGCGTCCGCATATCCGGAGAGTCTCCCTCCCATTCTACCAATAGTTAGCTAGTTGTTATTCCTTTCTCTTGTATTAGACTACTCTGGTGTTTAGAGCATTGTACGTTTTCTATAGCCTGTGTTGCTTGTGGGTTTCCAGGTCTCGGATGTTGTTTCATTATTTGTGTTGAAGTGTATGTGCCAGGCGGCAAATGTATACATTTTCTTATGTTATTCAGTATTTAATTGTTGTTTTCATAAAGGTTGTGAAATTTCGCAATGTGTTATGCTTACCTAGTCGCGAAGACTAGGTGGCATCATGACAGGTTCACGATTGGTGAACTAGGGTCGTGACAAAAAGAACTAAAAGAAACGAAGAGCCAAGTCAATTTCGTAGTAGAGGAAGAGATAAAGACATTAAATAAATGCAATAAAAACGCAGTAAAATTACAAATAACATGAAATGGCAAAAGCCTAAAAGAATCCCTAGCAGAGTCGCCTTGCTTTCCAGCTCCATTTTTCCCGCGAAATCGGGTTTATGACATTTGGGAGGGCAGCTCGTTCCCTTTTAGGAATTGGGTTTGGATTGAAGAGTCGACACCTAACGATTAAGTGCATTAGGACACTATTTGAGTTGACGAACTAGAATTTGGGTAAGGGCTAGAAATTATCTCGAGTGGAAGGTGTTAGACACCACTCAAGATCCATTCGTGTGGTTCCCGGTCATGCTACAATTGTGGATTTAAATAACAAGTAAGCAAATAAAGTTTTCAAATAGAAGGGGATTTTTTCATATTATTGCAAGTAAACTGAATGTTTGAAGAAAATAAAGAAAGCGGAAATTATAAAGAAATAGTCTGAACGATTCTGAAAATAAATATAAACAAGTAAAGGGGAAGGAGTCCTAGGTTTATAAACAATATGGACCACATCAATGCAATACCGGATAATTGCTCATCAAAAGAGGGGTTACACGTGATACTAACACACCGGTCATCATATTCATGTCTAACCTTTCCCACCCCCTTAATGTATTAAAGCACAGAATAGTATCGTTTCTATTGTATGCCATTACCCGTCCCAATCCTATCAGTACCGGAGGCATTTGGGACTACTAATCCTAAAAAAGAGGGAGTTTGGGCTTTTTAGAGTTTAAAAGGGGAAAAGTCTAAGGCGACAAACAAAACACATAAAAAATAGTTAAGAGGAAACACATAGCAGTATAAAGGCTCAAACATGCGTCCTCACTTAAAGCAACACATTGTATAACATGACTTACATATAGTGGTTATGGTCTGAATTAAACTTAAACGTTGAGGGCTGATTTATAATATATTTTAACATAAGAATCTGAATTGGACCTGCCTGCTGGTTGTAATTAGATAATTAATTACCTAATGGCTTGCCTTGGTGAGAACTATATGCATGATATCTAACAATGCAAAAGGCATATTGATTTTTAAAGAAGGATTACTGATTTTATAAACAAAAGTTCTACAGATTTTAAACGACATTACTATTGATTTTGGACTTGTAGATGAAATAGACGAATCATATTCAAACGATTACTCATATTGGCATGATTTCTAAGCGCTGTTGGTTTTAAAGCATTTATAAAAGTGTAGGAGTCTTATAGGCATGGTATCTAGGATGCAACTTATTTTTATTTTGACATATAGACAGTGTGCCTAATGACAAATGTATATGCAGAAGTGTAAAAAATCTATAATCATGATTTCTATATGCGGAAATGCACAAACTTATAGGCATGATCATTCTATGCAGTAATGCAACCACTTATAGGCATGTTTATAATGCAGTAATGAAATAACTTATCGGCAGGATTTCAAAATGCAAAAGTGAAACAACTTCTAGGCAGGATTTCTAAATGCATAACTGAAGAAATTAAAGACAGGATTGCAGGAATAAACACCTAAGATCATGGTTTCTACCTATGTGCATACATGAATCACTCTCCCCTTTTCAATAAAACACCATAAGTTATTACAAATTATTACAACCCGAATGAATCAAGAAAAGTAAAAAATTACATCATAAATTAAAGATTCCAACAAGGAGAGCCTAATTCAGACCCCAAGACTAAAATATGAAATAAACCAACTTCCAAAGATTAGATTTTCAAAGCCTTTTTTTATTTGAACATTATATATCCATTAATACATAAAATATACAAGATTAAGTTCTAGTAGTAGCTTTGACTTGCTACTACTCATTTTCATCACAATCAAACTCTACTAAGTACCTACTTATCTTTCACTAATTACAACTTAACATAGTATCATTCTATTACAATCTATAGCTATGGAAAACTGTTAAGTTGCCGTAGACCATTCTCCCATCGACTACAATTCCTGCCTTGAGTATGAATATGTAAAACAATTTCTCTGCATATCTGATTCTCCTCATAATCTTTCCTTTCAAATATGATGTTGTTCCTCTCCCTCCAAATTAGTGCAACAGTACTAATGAACACACATGCTGTTATAGCATTGATCCCCACTCAGCTTTTTGCTTTACTACATATCCATTTCATTTCATTTCCCAATCTCCAACAGCCCTCTGATGTCCCTGCCATAAACAGAGTCTAGACCACAGATTTCTTGTGATTGAACATTCAAAAAATAAGTGGTTAAAAGATTCTAGACTTTGCTTACAAAAAGCACATGCTACAGGCACTTGAATGCCAATTTTCTGCAATCTGTCCATTGTTGGAAGCCTCTGTTGTGCAGCTAACCACACTGTGAATCTATGCCTAGGATGAACATTGGCAAGAAACATCAAACTCTTCCATTCAACTTTGCTGAAATTAGGAAACAATGTTAAATACAACTTCTTGACCTGCAAGTGATCCAGTTTGCACATTTCTTGCAGTCTGCTATGTAAACTCCTCTAAAGCAACTGATTCCCCATGATGGCATCCCTGTTGTCCAGTATTTTCCTCAAAACCCAAGAGGCCGACTTAGGAGTGTTCATTGTTTCAATATCTTTCTGCTTGATGTAATAGCTTTGCACCAATTTTATCCACATGCAGTCCTTCTTTCTGGTTAAATCCCAAAAATGTTTACTAATTGCTGCTTTGTTCCATACCCTTATGTCTAAGATATCGAGTCCACCCAAATATGACAACTTTGATCAGCTGACATCTCCTTGCATAAGATAGCAGTTTTGCAGACCAACATGTTATCTTTGCTGTTATCTTCTCAATCATAGGCAAGTAGTGACAGACAGCAAGCTTCTTGGAGTCTAAATATATCCCCAGATACTTAAATGGAAGCTTTCCTTCAGCAAAACCCAATGTTTCAAGAATTCCCTCTCTAATATTCTACTTTATGGCAACCATGTATATTGCACTCTTGTTAACATTAGTTTGAAATCCATATGATCCAGAGAATCTGTGAGAAGCCTCCACTAAAATCATAATTGATACAAAGTCAGCTCTACAGAATATTAATAAGTCATCAGCAAATCATACATGAGTACTGTTAAGCTTCCTGCATTTAGGATGAAAATTGAAGTCCCCATTCTTATGTAGCTGTCCCAGTTCCCTATTTAGATATTCCATAGCAATCACAAATAGGTAAGGTGACATAGGGTCACATTGTCTAATACCTCTCTTAGCTTTGAAAGGTTTTGTTAATCCACCATTCAGAATTAGAGAGTATGAGACTCTAGTGACACATGTCATTATCCATTGAACAAATTTAGCAGGGAAGCCCAGATCAATAAGAACCTGTATAAGAAAGCTCCATTTCTGAGTATCATAAGCCTTTCTCAGATCCACCTTCAAGACACATCTGGGAGACACTCATTTCCTAGAATAGCCTTTGAAGATTTCATGGCTGAGTAGAATGTTATCAACTATGCTTTTTCTTTCAATGAAAGCTGATTGAGCCTGCACAATCAATTCTCCAATCACACTTTTCATTCTTCTAGTAATGACTTTGGAGATGATCTTATATAAAGTAGTGCAGCAAGGTATGGGCCTGTAGTCTTTAACTGTTGCAGGAGCTTTAACTTTGGGAACACGTGCAATAGCTGTTGTATTGATCATTTGAGGTATTCTCTTTGTGGAGAAGAATTCTTTTGCAGCAGCAAGTATATCATTACTATTTCCCAGTTCCTAGTAAAGAATTCCACCTGGAATCCATCCACTCCTGGTGCTTTATCCTTTGGCATCTCCATTATTGTTTCTGTGATCTCCTCCAGTGTAATCTCCTGAATCAACTGTCTTTATTGTGATATATTTAAGCAAGTTCCTTCCTTAATAGTAGTTGTTTTAACACAAGGCAGCTCCCCAACACAGTCTCCCATCAATGATTGGAAGACACTCATATACTCCTGCTCCACTGACTTGGGGTCTGTTAACTTCATACATGTATCAGTATATATGGAAGTTATGCTGTTCTGGCTGGTTCTGATTTTCCACTGGGCATGGAAGTACTTTGTGTTAGCATCACCACATTAAATCCAACAAGCCTTGGATTTCGGTCTCATTATATGTTCCTCCACCATACTCCATTTTTCAATTTCTTCTAATGCTGCTTTTTCTTCATTAAACAGAGGTTGTGATAATGGAAATTGCTGCAACTGGTTTTGAATAATACCTAGTTTCTCCCTTGCATGTACAAGTTTTTGTCTATATGATGCCATATAGCATTTATCTTCTTTAGATGTTGTTTCATATTCTTTAATTTACTCTATATCTGCTGCATTGGTGCTCCTACATAATCTTTTCTCCAGGCATATTGTATAATTTTTTAGAACTGAGGAGTCTCCATAATATTTGTATACAATCTGAAAGGCTTAGGATGCAGCAATTTATGGCCACCACATTTGATAAAGATGGGGTAATGGTCAGATACTGATGGATTCATAAAATCAGCTTCTATATGCCCATACTGTTGAATCCACTGGTAATTACCCAATGCCCTGTCAATCTTACTATACACCCTTGTTGTAGAGTCCTGTTTGTTTGTACAAGTGCCAACCATTAGCTCTGAGAGGAGTAAGTTGTAAATCATCAATAAAATCTTTAAACCCTTTTACTTTAGCATCAGTTACAGTTGAGCCAATTCTATCTTCGGAACTTAAGACATTATTAAAATCACCACTCAGCAACCAAGTGTCCTGATTGGTTATATACATTTGCCTCAGATCTCTCCACAACTGTTCTCTTTGGTTACCATTATTCTGAGCATAAATGATACTTATGTGAGTATTGAATTGACTATGAGTCTTCAATAAAGCACTGAATGAACTGGTCAGTCACATGGGAAATTTGAACCTGGATATGAGTTTTCCAAAGAAGCCAAATTCTCCCATTAACAGCCTTTGAATAGTTGCAACAGACATTCCATCCTTTTGCAATCTTTTCTTGTATTTTCTTTGCTTTATGTTCCTGTACTCTAGTCTCTATACATCCCATTACATCTACTTTATTTATAGAAAGAAAGGTCTTCAACTCTTTCTGCTTATGGGCTAGGTTAATATTACAAGTGACAATAATCATATCAACTTGGGATTTAGATTCTCTTATTTGGGATGTATCAAAGTTCTCAAGAGCCTCAAGGGGACTTCGGTCATTGCTTACACCCCCAAATACATTTTAACATTAGATTATAGTGCAGTGTGGAAGGGCCGGCCCTCAAATGTCCAAGTTCAGAGATAACTCAAGATCCCGAAGCAAGGATCATAGGAGGGGGCAAAACATAGAGTCTATGAGTAAGTATAAGTGCGTAGCGGGGAATCAAGGAAGGCCATGGTAGACTAGTGGTCATGCCCAACAATTAGGAGTGCTCGCACACCCCCTGACTAACCTGTTAGCAAAAGGTTGGGAGTTAGGATCCATGGAGGATCAGGTTTAGACAAGAGCAGTAATTTGGACACTACCAGTTGAACCTTAATTCAAACACACAGAAGGAAGTGGGGGTATGGGGAATTCACAACAACCAGTAGATTCAAAGAGAGAGTAGCATATTCAATGCAGAACATGAACCGAAAAGTAGACAAGAGTGTAGCAACTGTAAAGTAAACACATAGGATGATGCTGAAAAGTTAAACTAGAACATACCAGTTTCAGGGAAAACGAACAAGTAAAACAGCAGTCTTGAAAAGCTATGTTGCAAGCAAATAGTTCCAAAATATCTCAAAAGAGCAGAATGTTGTGAGAGTATCAAAATTGTAAGTGAGTAATGTGTTCTTGAGTATTGAACTCAAAGAAGTATTAAATTGTAAGTGTGTACATAATGTAAGTTGAAGGTTTTGAACTGAAGGTTCAAGGTGGTCTAAGTGCAGAAAGATCGTGCTTTATAATGCAGAAAACAAGTAGGAAACTGTAAGAAAATAGTTTGCAATCAATATTATAATGTTTCTCTTTAGTTAAGGGATCTGATTTCAAATGGGTAGAAGACAATTAAGAAAATAAATTTAATTGAAAACTTTTCAAAGTAGCACAAGAAGTGTAAATACACAGGAATTATATAAGGCAAATGTTCATTGGTACACGGTTTGTGAAAACTAAGGAAAGGGAATCAATCAAATAACCAGGGAAATCAAAACGACAGGCTTTGTTCGAATGAACCAAGTCAGGAAAAGGCAAAGAGGGTTCAATTAAAGGAAAATCAATAGCAATCATTCAAACTTATTACAATGAATTCGAAATCAATCAGTATTTGTCAAAACAGTTTGAAGAAAGAATTTCTCATATATAAAGCACAAAAATATTAAACAAAAAGCCGTTGTCATGCTAATTAGAAAAAGACAGGCATGGAAAGGTTCAGAGTCATAAGCAAAGAGTTTCAAATTCAGTTCATAGTTCTCAGAAAGAGTCTGATAGTCCGGGGTTCCAAAGTAGAACCCTAATCCAAACATAAAATCAATCTTACCAAAGAAACCCCCAAATCCTAGGGTTTCAAATCAAACCAGATACAGTGATGAGAAGGAAACCACTGATAAGGCTCAGAGATCTCTTTCAGAGACTCATGAGAAACAACATATATGATAGCAAGTTTGAAACAACAAGGAAAGAAAACTGATTTAAGACAGGAAGAACATGTTTTAAGAAAAGCTCAGAACTTAGGATAGTTCCAAAGAAAGAGTGATACAACCTTAAGAAGCAATAGATAAAAAATGCTTAGCAAGAACACAAACAGAGTCCAGTAAAGCAAATAAAATCACATAACTCAACAGTAAGCACATACAGTAGGAGAGTAAGGAAAACATAGCAAAGATTAACATGTGAGCACAGGGGTAACATATATAGTAGAAAAAGAAAAGAAGAAGAACAACACATGCATAGTAAAATGACATCACACGAGCATGATATAGACAAACACCCATAAAGAAAAGAAGAACAAGAATCATAAAGGTGTTTTTGAAAAACTTTTTAGAAACCCTAAATCAAAGACAAACGATTGTTAAAAGAAACATTGGGGAAAACAATTCAACTGTCATGTAAAGCATAGATACAACACAGATCTAAGCAATCAAACAGAGAAAGAACCTCAAATGTCTTATGGTTTCAGAGGAACCTTAGAAATGAGAAAGGCTTGGAAGAAAGTCCGATCTTGAGTCAGATGAGTGAGAATCGGGCTCCTGAGGCTTGAATATACTGGATCAGGGGCCGGAGAATCCATAGACCAAAGATTTGAAACGATCTGAAGGACAACCATCGAAGTCAGACTTCAACACTTCGAACAACCATGGTCTTATGGTGGAGAGGGGTGAGCACAGGCCATCCAAGGCCTGAGAAGCCATGGATACCGGTGGAATAGTGGTTGAAAAGGGGTAGAAGGAGGCTGTCCGAAGAGTTTTGAAAGAGTTGTTTTAGGATTCAAAGGCGGCTGAGATGTGGAAATGTGGGATTAGGTTAGGTCGTTTGGGTTTAATTATGGAAGGGTAAATTATGGTCGTTGATATGTATGATCAACGACCTAGATCTAAACGGGTAGGTAGGAACGAGGTAGGGCCATTTGGATTGGGTTATGGGTTAGGTCAAATTAAAAAATGGCCCGGTCCAGTTCGGGTAAGGATTGGGTCAGATAAGGGTTAGAATTGAGATGCAAAGAGGCTATAATTGAAATAAGATGAGGCTAGTGTTAAATAGACAGATTTCGCTTTTATTTTATACAAAATATTAAAAATGACTTTAAAAGCAAATTATAAAGTACTGAACCAATTAGTAATATATAATATGTTAATGAAAAAGTTATTAGAACCAATTTTACAATTATAAAACTCTACTAATCTCAATAGGCTAGAATTGTAATTATATGCAATTTATTCTTTCAAATGCCAACTAAATTTTGTAAAAATATACAAAATTACCTTAACTATATTTTGGTATATATATGGAATAAAGTTAGTTATTCACCAAAGATGATAGTTTTGGAAATAATTACTAATTTTTGTACTGCTAAAAGGGACAATAAATTGATTTTAAAAAATCTTTAAAAATTAGGAAAAATACCAAAATACTTGTACATGATTATATATGCATATCCATGTTATTTGGAAGGTATTTTATATATAAAATATTCATAGGAAAAAATTGGGTATCAACACATATCTTTTCTCATTAACGTGAAAACCAAAACGGGCGATTTACATAAGTCATAATATATCATACGGGGCTATTCATGTCTTAAAACTGCCGAGCAAAGTGAAAATGCTCAAAACGACCAAATGGGTCATTACATCTTTATTTATTGGGATTGAATTCTCTTGCATTATTTGATGTTATTAAGTCAATTTTGGTTAGATTTGTGATGAGCGTAGGTGAATTGTAAAGGAAAAGACATTTTGAGTATTGATTGAGGGTTTTTGAGGTAAATACCTTCTCTAACGTTGTCTGGGGGAACTAACCGTAGGATTTCGTCTGTTTTCACCATTTAAACTATGTGAAAGACGCATACACGAGGTGATGAGTGTGTATACAGCTTATATTTGGAAATTTGACCGGTTACATTAGACTTTTTAGGTTCTTACGTACATTGAATAAAGTTTTCTTATCATGTTAAATCCTCTATTGCTAAATTTACCCTTATGTATCTTATTTGAAGCTGATTGGTTCATGTTCTACACTATTATTCCTAGTATACCCCTATAAGCCTTAATTGAAGTTATTGTTATCTCTTTTATAGTTGATTATCCTTAATTGAAGTTCTTATTATCCCTTCTGTTGATAATCATCCTTAATTGAATTTACTGTTATGCCTTCCGTAGTTAATTATTCTTAGTTGAAGTTATTGTCATCCCTTCCGTACTTGATTATCCTTAATTGAAGTTATTATCATCTCTTTCGTAGTTGATTATCCTTAATTGAAGTTATTTTTATCTCTTTCATTGTTGACTTATCCTTATCTGAGGTCGTTGTTATATGTTATCTATCCTAGTGTTGAGTTACTCTTATTTGATATCGTTGTTACACACTTTGTCGTGTTATTTTTGTTTGAAACCAATATTACTTGTTATGTCTTTCATTATGAGCTTGTTCTTCCATTCTTTGTGTTTAGTAATTCTTGTGTTGATTTACTTGGTATACTCAGATGTTATTATTGTTGTACTCAGTGTTGTTGAGCCGAGGGCGACGTATGATTGTTTTGTTGGAATTTGTGTGGAAGAAATGTTGTGGAAAGATGGTAGGCTAGGAACACATGTTTTAGTCACATTTTGCACTCTAATTATTGCACTTTGAGCTTAAATGATGGTGGTTTCACTTATTACATATTTTATGCTTTGTAAGCGATGATTCCAAGTTAAGATGATGTTTTAGATCTAAATTGAATAATTTGGAGTTTTGAAGTCTAAGTAAAAGTCCAGCCAATCAAACCGGGATTGTTTCCAAGGCTGGTGGACCGGCATTTTAGTCGCATTTTGCACCCTAATTACTGCACTTTGACCTTAAATGATGGTGGTTTCACTTATTACTTGTTTTATGCTTTATAAGAGGTGATTCCGAGTTAAGAAGATGTTTTAGTGCTTAAATTAATAATTTGGAGATTTGAAGTCTAAGTAAAGTCCAAAAAATTAAATCGGGATCGCGTCTAGAGCTGGCGGACCGGCGTTGCATACAAAAGTTAGAAGAAGCAAATGGGCTAGAGAAAAAGGTACTAGTGCATCGCATAAAGTGTGGCATTAAGCGTCCCATTAGTACAAAAGCGTATCAGAAGTTTTAGAAGTTCAGGGACATGGTGTTTTTGATATGATAGAAAATACACCAATGCGACGCATAACGCGTGTCATAGTGCATCGCATTACTATAAAAATTTGTTTGACAATCTAAGTTCAGAGAGTTTATAACAGAGAAAAATACACTAATGTATTGAGCCCTATGTATTATAGTGTTATGCATGAAGTGTAAACGTTTGAAGGTTTTTCCACTTTGACTCAAAGAGGGTAATTTCGCTCGGGTTCGTTCCTACTTTGTATAAATACATTAGAAATACATTTTGAAGGGAATTTTTACCTAGGGAGCTGTTGGAGGCATTGGAGGCTTCATGATATAGGATTTAATCATCTTTCCATAAATTCAATACAGGAGTTTGGATTGTATTGTTAGATTGATGTCTTACTCTTTAATTCTAAGATAACTTCCTCCATTATGGAGTAGTTTAGGGTTTGAAATGATTTTGTGACTTGATTGTTATCCATGGATTTGATTATTGTTTGATGCATTAATTTATTGGAAAGGTATTAACTTTAGTTGTGTTTTTATTTATTACCGTGTTTAATTGAAGGGGAGCATAGTATTGAATATTATTGTAATGCATGCCTTAATTTATTTTGATACTTTTTTGATGTAATTGAAAGAGCTTTGGAATTTACCTTTTGAATTAAGAATGATAAATATTCTAGAGAAGTTTCTCTTAGAACATTCTTACCAATAGATTCTTGCAAGTTTCACCGCACTTCATATTAGCTTATTTGAATGGTTTAGGCTTAATCAAGAGATGAACCAGAATCAGAATAATATTATAATAACATATTGAATTAGAGAGAATCAATAGAAAATTAATAGTGTCAATTGGGTAACAATCTTGCACATATCATGTCATAACTCTTATTTCTCACATTGATAAGAAACTACTTATGCTATCTCTAGCTCTTTGAAGTCAATTGTCAATTTCTTTACTTTGGTAATTAATCGGAGTTTGCAATCATTCTAGTAATGTTTTGATACCAAGAATTTATAGCCTTGATTAAATCCATTCCTTGTGGAGACGATAATCATACTATACTATCTTTGGCTAGCGAGCATCAATTTCGTGCTTCGTTTTGCGTTTGTTATGGAATATGGAAACACGTGGTGCGAGTTGTTATATTGTGTTGTTATGTTTTTGGCATACGTGATACTATTGAGAGGATTATCTGAGTGTTCGCACGTGAGTTGTCTGTGCTATTGATATTATTGATATTGTGCATGCGGTGTGACAAGACGGGCTATATATGTGGTTTTGTGCATGTGGAAAACAAGGTAGGAATATTATATGTGCATGCAGCGAGACAGGGCGAGCATTTACTTTATTGTTGCGCACATGGTGAGACACTTTACGATGTTATTACCTGTTGGCTCTTTGTCATTAATAATTGTTTTCTAGTTCTTAACACGACTATCATTACATTATTCTAACATCCTTAGCTTTATTTTATTCTCTGTTAGTTTTATATTCATAATTGTGCATGTTATTGAATCTAGTAGGTGTCTTGACTATCTGTCGTTACTTTTACCGAGATTAGTCGTGATATGTACTGGGTACCGTGATAGTGTACAGATTCTACACTTCTGCATATTTTTGTGCAGATCCAGGTACTTCAGAGTTTGTTGATCATTAGCTAGTTGATCAGGCATTGCTGCGGATACCACAGTTCTGATGTAATACATTTTCACTAGGGCTCACGTCTCATTGGGAAACATCTGAAGTGAGTTTTCTGATCCACATAGGGGTGATCAATGCAGACTCACACCAAATTATGAGTGGGCACGAATACTAATAACCCAATAGTGTATCGGAGTCGATAATTCCTCATGGAGCTTCAAGTTGGAGATGAGTAATTGTATGGCCTAGATATATGTTCTAGCTTCAAATTGATCTTCTATCATTTTTTGGTTTTTATGTTGTTATCAACTACAATTATCAACTGCTATTATGATCAAAAGTTATGGTAAGATAATTGATGCTAGATTTAAGCAATAAGAGTAGAGCTCTAGGGTCGTGACACTTACCTAGGTGGCTAATCAATGAGTATAGAATTCTAACACAAGGATGCTAATTATGGGAATATGGATAACCGTTGCACTTTTAGTACTCGCCCTCAGACCTAATTGGTAGAGAGAACGATATTGCCCAATTGACTCTCTCGTGACCAATTGGGTAGGCCAATTTGCCCAAGCAACACAAGGTTCAAGTGGGGTAACTACTCTCTCAAGAATTAACCCGTTACTTGGGACTACCATTCTCATGGGTCCATCCCAAATACTTGTTGGGTTGAATCTGAGGTCGTATACTCTCTTTCTCAAGAAGAGTCAAGACCCACTAAGTTGTGTTTGCAACTACCAAATCAAAGTGAGAGACAACCCAAATACCAAACACCCAACAACATCCAAGTATTAGGAAAAAACACCCATTGATTACCCACACTAGGGTTGAGTCACAACCCTAGCTGATGGGTTTAGCTAGACATGGAAGAAGTAGAAAAAGCAGAAATAATAGAAGAGATGAACATAATCATTAACTATAAGCTAAATCTACTTGAATCCACGTTAATTACAAGAGAAAGTTGCCTAAAATAGTCTAATATAAAATGTCACGAGCGCAGATACTGTTCAGAACATCCAACTTAACCTAAAAAAGTAATGTATTCTATTTATGCTACACAGGAAAAACCAAACAAAATGCCCCTAGGGTCTGGTGCAGTCCGCACAGAAATGGCGTGTGTCCGCTTAGGGCAATGTGTCTTCACTTCATTTGCTTCTTGATAAGGGGTGCGGACCGCATATAAATGCACCAAGGACACATTGGTTGAGACAAGAGGACCGCATGGAAATGCACTGCGGCTGCGTAGGTCGAGTCAAGTGGACCGCGTGGAAATGATGCGCGGCCGTACAGAAGGACTTGCTAAATAGTTGGTTCTCTGATTGTGCCCACGCGGACCTCCTTCTTTTGGTGCGTGGCCGCGTGGGTTTTGTGCCTTGAATATGTGGGCCTATGAATCTTCATCAATGCGGGCCGCGTAGAAGTGGATGCGGTCTGCGTGGGTTTTCCTCAAAGTTGTCAAGTCTCTGAACTTTTTTCGGGCGGCCGCACCACAAAATCAAGCGGTCTGCACAGGTGGCTTGGGTGATTGATAAGTATCTGAACCTTCCTACACCGCCACATACTAGAACAGTGCGGTCCGCATAGGTCTCTTAATTTTCATTTTATCTCATCTTATTAACACTTGGCAGATTTCACTCCTTCTTGAGCTGATTTGTGATTTTCAATATCTTGTCGCTAAAACCTGCAATCAAGTGCAACTTGTAAGTAATTCAGGACTAATCAAGGGTAATTTATGCACAAAGCTAAGGTAAGAAGGGGATTAAAACATGTATAATTCATAGTTATCAACTCCCCCAAACTTAAACCTTTGCTTGTCCTCAAGCAACTAAAATGAAACACACCCCTCAATAGAAAACAACCCAGTAATTCCTATTTACCCTAAAGTAACGTAATAAGTCTCAATTGGGACTAGCAATTGTCTCCAATGAAAAGGCATCATTAACATATTTAAAACTTTGCAAACTTTTTGGATCAAGTGGGACACAAGAGCCTCAAGAGTTGACACATTTCATCATGGAGCTTTTTCTCAAGTACTTTGGTCGTTGTGGAACCCAAACTCGCACATCCTCGGCACTCCCTAAGTGAATCTCACCTTGTTTTTGAATATATGCACACAAATCAAGGTGGAAGGCTATCTTACTCAACACTCACAAAGAAGAGACCCTAAGTCCCGGTCTAAGTACCATATGCTTGCCCTTTATGTAAGTATCCACTAATGTAGGTTATTCCTTAATTCAAGATCATGTAGGGCTTTTGAGGAGTCATTGTGAAGGCTTTTGGGTAAAGGTAGGGAATACATTTGTTTATATGGGTTCAATCTTCCCTTAAGCGCTTCTTTAGTTTCGTTTTGGCACACTTTCTTGACACAAGTAGGCAATTCACCTCTTCAAATGGGGGTAGAGAGACACATTGTCACTTTTTCTTTTGCAAATCAAGCCTTTTTCTCCTTTTTTCTACTTTTCAAGCTTTTTTTCACTTTTTTGTTGTACTTTGATTCCCTTTTTTATTCTTATTCTCTCTTTGACTTCCTTTTTGTCTTTTTGTCTTTTTCTCTTTTTCATTGCTGTCATTTTCTTTTCCGTTTGTGCCTTATACCACTTTGTTTCCTTTATTGTCTCTCCCTCCAAAGTTATGCAATTGCCAATATCCAAGGGAAGATTTTGGGTGCCAAGAGAAGGTCTAATTGAGAACGGGTATAGGTTTGTAACTTGGTTTATGAAAGAGCAAGGATTTAGGCTCAAAAGGGTGAACAAGGGATCATTTTATTGGTAGATCATTACATTAATCAAGATATCATTTTGGGATCAAGGAAAGCCTACAATCATTTCTCAAATCAAGTTCCACCCATAATTTCCCCTCAACAAACATTTGGGGCAGGTTCTGGACCATCGGCTTGGCACTTGGGCTCACAAATCGAGTTCTCACCACACATAACTCAAGGATTTCAAAAGAGGGAGTCAAGGGACAACAACGACCTTAGATACGAATAAAGCACACAATAGCCCCACACGACCATATGATGATTACTTGGTCAACACAAGAGTCTCAAAGCCACGACTTTCACCCTCCTAAGCACAACTTGATGTCTTTTACCATAAGATAGATGGCAAATGTGCTAGGCCCAAGTGAAACTTTGCCTGAGGTACAATAAACTTGAAAAACAAAAAAGACACAAAACAAAAAACTGACTCAACCCATAAGAAGTTGTCACGCTATCTATCATTGGGAAGAGTCTCCCAGTTCACACAACATTTTACCCTTGGAAAGAACCGTGGCATTAAGAAAACAAGGGCTTATTGGTATATCAACCAAAACCAAAAAGATCGAGCCTAACTTTGCGCTAAAACAAAATATTTTACGAAAATAACGAAAATAACAAGAAAGCTCAAATGAAAAATAACAAGAAAGCTCAAATGAAAAATAACAAGAAAGCTCAAATGAGCACCAAATGAATATATACATACAGGGAGTAGAATATATAACTAAGGGAGTTCAGAATCAAAAACTTTATCCAAAATTATATACGAACAATCTAAACAACGAATGTGGTGAAAGTAAACAGTAAGTAGTATATATACAGTCATCCAAATCAAAAAGTAGGGCCACACCCCCATGAATAAAAAATATCATTGTCCCAAATGCTATCAACTAAAGCATAAACATAGGGGTAAAGGATATAGAAGTGGCCTCTCAAGCCTCGTCAGCAGGTCTCTGCTGGTCAATTGCTCCTGTTTCCTCTGTACTGGCGGGGACCTCAGACCGGTCCCCAACCTGCTGTTGTTGTGCTACTAGGACATCATATGTATGCTCTTGGTGTGGCTCATCTTCTCCTCGTGCTGCAGGAGGCTCAATGTTTGCAATACCGGATGGTCCCTCCGGAGCTGGTGCTATCTGAATCACCACTCCCTCTGTGCTTGGGAGCTTCCTCTTCTTCCTAGGTCTGCTCTCCTCCACCTGTGGCTATGTTGCTGCTGTCTCAGCAGTAGGATCTCCAAATAGAAAATCCAGGGGCATTTGATTGGAACAGAGTCTGTCAACATCATTCCGCAGCTCTTTCACTGACTTCTTTTAGTCTCTATTTTTTCTGATCTTTATGTGCTACTTGGCCAATTTTTTTAGTGCCTTTCTATGCTCCTCGACTGCTTTCTCCAGTTGATCCTGCTTCTTCATCATAGATACCTAGTTTTCCAGGATTTTCTTCAAAGTCTCCTCGATCGATGTAGGGACCTCAACCGTCACTGGTGCCCTCTGAGCCTCAATAGCCGTGGTCAATGTTGACAACTTGGATGTCGCAGCCGACACCCAGTTGTTCAAACTAACAAGAAACTAAGACATCTAATGATCTGTGAATCTATGATTCTTGGACACCTGGATCAATGGCTCCGCAGAGGAAGAAGTGGGGGCTGAAGATGAGCATGGCTGCAATGCCTCAATGGTGGGCTCTAACGGCTGCTCAGTTGCAGCTGGCTCTTCATACTGGCCAACTGTAGTAGAGGTCGAGGCTTGACCCTTCTTTGTGCTCTTGGGGTTGTCCGGGCCCTTTTGATCATACCATGAGTAGGAACCCACCGGAGGCACCTTAATATCATAATTCTTCTTCTTCACTTTCATATCATTGAAGTACATGCTCAGTGTGTTGGGGAATGGGTAGTTTTGCTGAGTATCATGCACCACTTTGGAAAACACTCTTTGCATAATGTTACCCACATTTAATTGGAATCCCGCCATAATTGAGGCAAGGAGAACAGCACGCTCAATTGGCACATAGTTGTCATGAGTGGACGGGTCGAGTCTGTTGCACACAAATGATAACCACCCTTTTTCTTCAAAGTTAAGGATGTTTCTGAAAATTCTCGTAGATTCATTTATCCATTCAGGAACTGTACATGGAGTTTCAGTAATCCCGGCTGACCATGGGCGAACTTCTTATTTAAGTGCAAGTTTCTCCAGGTACTGAGACTCGTCCTCATCAGCATACCCCAAAAAGTCATTCAGAGTCTTCCCATCAAACAGTATCACCTTGTCCCTCGCCTTCGTAGCTGTAGAACCCTTAACCTACGGTGAATGTTGTTGTAGAATTCTTTCACCATGTGCTCGTTAGCCAAATCCACTCTCTCTGTAAAGAATCCCAACCATCTCTCGTATGGAATCGAGCCTGTACGTGAGTGTTGTGAGGGAGAAAATCATCCATAATGAATCTCCGTTCTACTATCAGCTTTCTTTTGGGCCACCATGTTCGATACATGTGGAAGGCGACCTCATTTACAAATATATCTTCCCACACTTCCTTTTTTCTAGTTCTCTCGAGCCCCCAATCTGCGGCTCACCACCTTCACCCTCCCCTGATGATGATATGTAGGGGGAGGTGGAATATTCTTCATCAGGTGCTTTTTCAGCCTCGTACTCATCAGACTAATCCGAAACTATACTATTTATTTGCCTCTTAGAAGTAGCCACATTTCTCTTCTCATGCTCAAAAGATGATAACACTGGCACTGGGACCTCTATGGACATCCGTGAGGGAACATACTTTGGAGTCAAACTCCAGGAGGGGGCATACTCACTGCTAGTAGAATGAGAGGCAGCCTTGTCTGTCTCCCGTATAATCTTTTTAGTCATCTTGATGTCCTCCTTTTCCTTAGCAGAGAGTTTGATTACTCTTCGAACTGTCTTCACTTTGGAGGCCCCACCCCTTGCTGGTTGTTTGTCCTTACCCCCACATTGTGTTTTCTTACCCTTTGGAGGCATTGTCTGCAAAAGAGACATATCTAACATTGTTAGTGAAAGCACAGAAGAAATACACTGTTGAAAGATCAAACAATTGACATTCACTCTGTTGCAAACAATGGCTAAGGAGGACCATATAAAAAGGTCACGCGGTCCGCACAGGCAAAGCAGCCTCAACATTCAGTACTCAGAACAGGTCACACGCACTGCATCATTAGGGCTCGCGGCCACACAGGATGATCGCGGACCGCACAACATTGGTCGCGGTCCGCACAGGTTAGCCTCAAAAATTCATATTCTCTGATTATCAGGCCACGCGGTCCGCCTGATTTTGGACCGCGGCGGAACAAAACATTTTCATAATTTCAACCTCTCTGATAAGCTAGCCATGAGGTCCACCTGACTTGGACCGCGGATGCACAAGGAACCAAGCGGTCTGCACAGAATTGGTCACGCGGGCGCGGTAGAGAGTATCTCATGAGTTAAGTAAACTCACGCGGACCGCACAAAATTGTTGTGCGGCCGCGTAGGACAGACGGACTGGGTAAGACATTCTTGCAATTAAGTTCCAATTTTATCATAAGGTACCTTAGTTTGTCCCTACTCAAGTGGTCAATACAGTCTTATGCCCAATATTTAACAATAAAAACAAGAAGAACTACCCTAATCAATTGACTAATAGAAATTAAGAAGTTAAGCTAGCAAAATGTAATGAAAATGATTAAGAAATTAACTAATAATCAACAAGAACCATGGAGAGTTACCAGGAAATAATGAGAAGGAGATGAAGTGCACAATTGAGTGGATGAACAGTAGAGAATTTGCTTTAGATGGAAAATTTGCTAAAAGGATTGAACGAGGCTTTTGGGGTCTATTTATAGACACCCGTGGGGCCCATTACTCACCTACCTGCGCGGCCACACAAATGTTGCATGCGGACGACACAGGGTTTCCTCCTTGCAATTAATGCACACTTCTCACGCAGTCCGCCTGGTTTTGTCCGCGGCCGCGTGGGTAATCTTTAGAGACTTGACATTTCTGGCCACTGTCATGCAGACCGCCTGGTTTTGTCCGCGGCTGCATGAAAATTTTATGAGAGAGTGGCCATTTTGCACCTGGTCCATCACGGACCACACAAAAGTTCCATGCGGATGCGTGGTATTCCCTTAAGCTTATTCCTTCACTCAATCAAGCCCATGCGGACCGCAATGTGTTTTGTGGTACGACCGCATGGGCACTGTACATAGACTGTGCATTTTCCTTTTTTTTTTTGCACTGAGTTTAATCCTATCCCTGCAACACTCCACAAACTATTAGCTCAAAAATCATACTCTACACAAGAAAATTAAAAGACATGGGTTGCCTCCCAAGAAACGCCTGATTTAACGTCACGGCACGACTCCTATTACCATCATGATCATTTGAAGTGAAGAAGCACCACCACATGGCTATCATCAAATTTTCCAAATTAGTGCTTGACCCTATGCCCATTTACCCGGAACACTTCACCATTCTTGTTCTTAAGGTCAATAGCACCAAAAAGAGTAACACCAACCACTTCAAAAGGTTAGTCCACTTGGATTTCAACATTCTCGGAAACAACCTTAACCGAGAATTGAATAGAAGAACCATATCAACAACCTTGAACTCTTTTCCCCAGGCATACTTGTCATGGAGATACTTCATTTTATCCTTGTGCAAAGATGAACTAGAATATGCATGAAACCGTAAGTCATCAAGCTCATTCAATTGTTCAACGCGGAGATTAGCTGCTACGTCCCACTTTTTCAAGGCCCACATTGCTCTATGTTCCAACTCAACCGGAATATGACATGCCTTACCAAAAACCAACTGATATGGCGACATACCAATCAGAGTCTTGAAAGAAGTACGATAACCCCACAAAGCATTATCTAATTTCTTTGACCAGTCGGTCCTATTTGCATTGACGGTTTTGGAAAGTATACTCTTGATTTCCCGGTTCAAAACCTCAACTTGGCAACTTGCTTGAGGATGATAAGGAGTGGTCACTTGTGGTTTACCCCCATACTTGGTGTTCAAAGAATCGAAAGCCTGGTTGCAAAAATGAGAGCCGCCATCACTAATTATGGCAATGGGTGTGCTAAATCTAGTAAAAATGCTCTTCTTCAAGAAAGCCACAACACTACGACCTTCATTGTTAGGCAAGGCAACGGCTTCAACCCATTTCGACACATAGTCAACCTCTACCAAAATGTAGGTGTTGCCACAAGAACTCACAAAAGGTCCCATGATGTCAATCCCCCAAACATCAAAAATGTCGACCTCAAGAATTGTGATAAGGGGCATCTCGTCTTTCTTTGAAATTCCTCCCGTGTGTTGACACTTATCAAACATTTTCACAAAGTCACCGGTATCCATGAAGAAGGAAGGCGAATAGAACCCACAACTCAACACTTTAGACGTCGTTCTTGCCCAGCCATGATGGCCACCATAGGGCGAAGAATGACAAGCTTCCACAATACATAGTGGTTCTTCTTCGGGAACACACCGGAGAATTACACCATCGGTGCAAATTTGGAAGAGATAAGGCTCGTCCCAATAGAAGTCCAAAGAATCCCGTTTGAGCTTCTTCTTTTGGTTAGAAGATAGCTCACACGGGACCACAGCGGTAACCAAATAATTTGTAATATCGACAAACCATGGCATGTCATGCATAGAAACTGAGAGAAGTTGCTCATCCGAAAAAAAAATCATTTATCTCAAGGCCATCCGAAGGCCTTCCTTCCTCTTCCAAACGACACAAGTGGTCCGCCACTTGGTTTTCACTACCCTTTCTATCCACTATCTCCAAGTCAAACTCTTGTAGAAGAAGCACCCATCTCATCAATCTTGCTTTTGAGTCCTTTTAGTCATAAAGTACCTAAGGGCGGCGTGACCAGAATGAATAATCACTTTGGCACCCATAAGGTACGGGCGAAACTTCTCCATGGCAAATACAATGGAAAGAAATTCCTTCTCGGTGACTGTGTAATTTATTTGCGCCTCATTCATTGTTTTGCTAGCATAATACACCTGATGGAATAATTTGTTGATTTTTTGGCCCAAGACCGCCCCCACCACAACATCGCTAGCATCACACATGAGCTCAAAGGGTAAGCTCCAATTGGGTGAAGTTATGATAGGCGTAGTTGTCAACTTTTGTTTTAGAAGCTCGAAGGCCTCCATACACTTGTTTTCAAACACATATTTTGCATCCTTCTCCAACAACTTACACAACGGGTTCACCACCTTAGAAAAATCCTTGATGAATCTCCAGTAGAAACCCGCATGTCCCAGAAAACTCCTCACCCCTTTTACAGAGATATGGGGAGGAAGTCTTGAGATCACCTCGATTTTTGCTTTGTCGACCTTGATCCCCCTTTTCAAAATTTTATGACCTAACACAATTCCTTCTTCTACCAAAAAGTAGAATTTCTCCCAATTGAGCACCAAATTTGTGTCTTCACATCGAACCAACACATGATCAAGATTTTGCAAACATTCATCTAATGAGTCCCCAACCACACTAAAATCATTCATGAAGACCTCCAATATGTCCTCCACTATATCAGTGATGATTGCCATCATACATCTCTAAAAGGCCAATGGAGCATTACATAGTCTAAATGGCATATGCGAGAATGCAAATGTGCCATACGGACATGTGAAGGTTGTATTTTCTTGGTCCTCTGGGGCAATGAGAAAATGGTTATAGCCGGAGTACCCATCTAGAAAATAATAGAACGCCCGGCCCGCTTGACGGTCAAGCATCTGATCCAAGAATGACAAGGGGAAATGGTCTTTTCTTGTAACCTTGTTTAGATTTTGGTAGTCCATGCATACCTTCCAACCCATCACAGTACGAGTCGGAATCAGCTCATTATTATCATTGGTAACTACTGACATTCGTCCTTTCTTTGGCACACACTGAACTGGAGAGGTCCACGAACTATCAGAAATTGGATATACAACACCGGCGTCAAACCACTTAAGGAATTCCTTTTTAACCACCTCTTGCATGGCCTCATTGAGTCTCCTTTGATGTTTAAGAGATGTCCTAGCATCCTCCTCCAATATTATCTTGTGCGTGAAAAATGGGGGGCTAATACCTCGAATATCCGCCAAGGTCCATCAAATCGCCCGCTTGCGCTTTTGAAAAACAGCCAAAGTGGCGTCCACCTGCACGTTTGTCAAGCAAGAAGAAAGAATAACCAGAAAAGTGAAATTAGGACCAAGAAATTTATACCTGAGAGGAGGAAGTGGTTTCAACTCCAACACCGGTGGCTCCTCAATGGATGGTTTGATGGGTGGAGTTTTGCGATTTTCAAGATCAAGAGATCGCTTCCTCGGCTTATAGGAATATGAGCCCATGCCATGAAGTGCATTCACACACTACACCCTCTTCTGAATATCATCAAACTCCATGTTTTAGATCAAGTCCTCGAGTGGGTCCTCAACATTTGCCATTGCGCTTGTGTCATCCACTATCACTGCCGTGACAATGTCAACAAACAAACACACTTTGGTGCAATTTGGTTGGCGCATAGAATTGCATACATGGAAGACCACTTTTTCATCACCAACACGGAAAGTCAATTCTCCTGCATCTACCTCAACCAAGGCCTTCCTCGTATCTAGGGAAGGCCTTCCAAGAATAATAGGCACCTCAAAATCCTCCTCGCAATCCAAGATCACGAAGTCCACCGGCAATATAAACTTGTCAACACGAACGAGGACATCATCAATAATACCCAAGGGTCGCTTCATAGATCGGTCAGCCATTTGAAGCTGCATGGAAGTCGGGCGAGGTTGCCGGATCCCCAAAGTTTTGAACACCGAATAAGGCATGAGATTGATACTTTCCCCCAAGTCACATAGGAATTTTGCAAAATCTACGCTTCTAATGGTGCATGGTATTATGAAGGCACTGGGATCCTCTAGCTTCGGAGCCATGGAGTGCACAATAGACCTCACTTGATGTGTCATCTTGATAGTTTTTCACTCCATATATCTCTTATTGGTAACCAAGTCCTTCATGAACTTTTCATATCCCGGTATTTGTTCAAATGCCTCTACCAAAGGCACATTGATAGTCAAACTCTTCATCATCTCAATAAACTTTCTAAATTGATTGTCACCCTTTTGCTTGGCCAATCTGTGAGGATATGGCGGAGGAGGCCTAGGTAAGGTTCCTTGGCTTTTGGCACCATAGGTTCCTGCATGTGCGTGTTCCCTAGATGGGTTCACGGCCTCCTGGGTCTCCTCCTTACCCTCATCAATATCTATTCTCACTTCATTCCTTAGAATTTGTTCATCAATATCTTCAACCAATAATGGGACATCATCTTCCCGTAGCTCATCATCATCGACCCTACCTTAACTTTCTTGCACATCACCTCCTCTCCCGCTATGTGTTTTCACCGCCATGACATGATTGTTGTGCCCACCCTTGGGGTTTGTCATTGTATCACTTGGTAGTGCACCCTTTGGTCAAGTGTTGAGAGATTGTGATATTTGTACAAGTTGCACCTCTAAGTTCTGGATCGAAGTGTTGTGGTAGGCTAATTGGGCATCAGAGTCGTGATTCCTCTTCATCATTTGTTCAAACATGTTCTCAATTCTACCCATATCTTGACCCGAAGAACTCGACTCTTGAGATGGAATGGGGGAGGATTGTTTGGTTGTTTAAATATCGAGGGCCTTTGAAAACCTTGCCATTGATTGCCTTGATTGCCTCCTTGATTATTGTTCCACCCACCATTGTTGTTGTTGTTCCAATTATTGTTGTTTTCACCCCAATTGCCTTGATTGCCTTGATTACCCCAATTGTTACCTTGATTAACTTGATTTCCCCAATTGTTTTTCCAATTTCCACTGTTTTGTCGGTTCCCCCAATTGCCTTGGGAACACCATTGTTGATTCCTTTGATTTCCTCTATTGCCTTGGTAGTTATTCACATATTGGACCTCTTCACTTTGGTCATCATAACACCTATTCGAATAACAACCATTCCCATCATCAAAGTTGTCAAAATTTTCCGGAGGCTGTTGTTGTTGCCCTCTTTGCCTTCTTTTCATCATACTCACTCCCTCCATGGCATTAACTTGCCATGGATTTTGAACTTGTTGAAGTTGCCCCTTAGCCATTTAGTTCATTGTTGTTGTATGTTCGGCAATGGCTTGATCGTGATCATGCAACTCCATATGCAAGTGTATAACATTGGGATCACCTTGAGGAACATAAGCACGGCTTTGCCATGCCGAAGAAGTCTCGGCCATTTCATCAAGAACATCACAAGCTTGGTCGTATGGAAGCTTCATAAAATTACCATCGGCCAATTGATTAACAATGCATTGGTTTGTTGTATTTATGCCCTGATAGAACGTTTATTGGATTATCACATCATTCATATCGTTGTTGGGGCACTCTTTCACCATTGTCTGAAATCTCTACCATATCTCATGTAAAGGCTCCATCGGCTCTTGCTTGAAAGCTAGGATCTAATCTCTAAGAGCCGCCATATGACTAGGCGAGAAGAACTTCGCAATGAATTTATCCGCCAACTCATCCCATGTAGTGATGGAATGGTTTGGCAACCTCTCTAACCAATCTAACGCCTTCCCCCGAGGTGAGAAGGGGAAAAGCCTTAGCCTCAGTGTATCTTCCAAAACATTCGTCTGTTTGCTCCCCCAACATGTATCCACAACCCCTTTCAAATGCTTGTAGGAATTTTGGTCCGAAGCGCCTGTGCAATACCCTCGTTGTTCGAGCAAAGTAAGCATGAAATTGGTGATTTGGAAGTTCCCCCCCCCCCCGGATTCGGGGAGGGACTATTTCACTTGCATACCCTTGATGTGGTAGAACTCGTGGAACAACCCTTGGTGTAGGTGGAGGAGGGTCTGGTATGTTGTCATTAGCATTTGCATTAGTATTTCTACCCCTCCTTTGAGCTTGGGGTAAAATCTCATCTTGTTCCACATCTTGCACCTCCTCCACTCCAACATTAGGAGGCTCATTTGCATTTAAATCCATTGGCACCTGAGTGAAATTAGCAAACAAAATAAGTAAAGAAGGAAAGAGAAGCAAAAACACAAAAGTAGCCAACAAATAGTCAAACACCGTAAAGCTCCCCGGCAACAGCGCCAAAAAGTGATCGATGCGGACTCACACCTAAGTATGAGTGGGCACGAATACTAATAACCCAATAGTGTACCGGGGTCGATAATTCCAAAGGGAGATTCAAGTTGGAGATGAGTAATTGTACGGCCTAGAGATGTGTTCTAGCTTCAAATTGATCTTCTATCATTTTTGGGTTTTCATATAGTTATCAACTACTATTATGATCTAAAGTAATGCTAAGATGATTGATGCTAGATATAAGAAATAAGAGCATATCACTAGGATCGTGACACTTACCTAGGTGGCTAATCAACGGGTATATAATTCTAACACAAGGATGCTAATTATGAGGAATATGGATAACCGTTGCACTATTAGTACTCGCCCTCACACCTCTCAGTGGAGAGAACAATTTTGCCCAATTGACTCCCTCGAGACCAATTGGGTAGGCCAATTTGCCAAAGCAACACAAGGTTCAAGTGAGGTGATTACTCTCTCAAGATTTAACTCGTTACTTGGGTTACCATTCTCATAGGTCCATCCCAAATCGTTGTTGGGTTGAATGTGAGGTCATAGACTCTTTTTCTCAGGAAGACTCAAGACCCACTAAGCTTGACTTAGTGTTTGCAACCACCAAATCAAAGTGAAAACATACAGACAACCCAAATACCAAACACCCAACAACATCCAAGTATTAGGCAAAACACATATTGATTACCCACACTAGGGTTAAGTCACAACCCTAGTTGATGGGTTTAGCTAGACATAGAAGAAGTAGAAAAAGCAGAAATAATAGAAGAGATGACCATAATCATTAACTATAAGCTGAATCTACTTGAATCCACGTTAATTAGAAGAGAAAGTTACCTAAAATAGGCTAATATAAAATATCACGAGCGCAACTACTGTTCAGAACAACAAACTTAACCTAAAAAAATAGTGTTCTATTATACTACACAGGAATAACGGGACAAAAATGGCCCTGGGGTCTGGTGCGGTGCGCACAGAAATGGCGTGCGTCCTCTTAGCGCAATGTGTCTTCACTTCAGTTGCTTCTGGAAAAGGGGTGCAGACCGCATAGAAATGCACCGCAGCCGCGTAGGCCGAGACAGGAGGACAACATGGAAATGCACCGCGGCTGCGTAGGTCGAGTCAGGCGGACCGCATGGAAATGATGCGCGGCCGCAGAGAAGGACTTGCCAATTAGTTGGTTCTCTGATTGTACCCATGCAGACCGCCTACTTTTGGTGCGCGGCCGCGTGGGTTTTGTGCCTCTAACATGTTGGCCTCTGATTCTTCATCAATGCGGACCGCGTAGAAGTGGATTGAGTCTGCGTGGGTTTTCCTCAAAGTTGTCATGTCTCTGAACTATTTTCTGGCGGCCGCACCATAAAATCAGGCGGTCCGAACAGGTGGCTTGGGCGATTGATCAGTCTCTGAACCTTCCTATGCGGCCGCACACCAGAACATTGCAGTCCGCGTAGGTCTCTTATTTCCCATTTTATGTCGTCTTCTTGACACTTGGCAGACTTCACTCCTTCTTGAGTCAATTTGTGATTTTCATCATCTTGTCGCTAGAACCTGCAATCAACCACAACTTTTAAGTAATTCAGGACTAATCAAGGGCAATTTATGCACAAATCTAAGGTTAGAAGGGGCATAAAATATGTATAATTCACATTTATCAAGGAGTGATACTATCCTTCAATAATTGTATTTCATATCATCCCAATGTGATTCCTCTTACGGGGGTATTGTTCAATCATAGGCCCAAACGCCAACCTCTTATTTATCACAATTACACCACTATTCTACTACCAGGGCAGCATTTCATCTCTTCTAATTGCTAATATTCTTAGACTCATCTGAGTTCATTCATACTGTAGCGAGCTTTCTATAGCTTATGGAAACCATCAGCTCTCCTGTTTTGATTGGCTTAATCTTAAGGTCTCATATGTTCTTGTCACCTTCTTACTCACCATTTCACACCTTTACTCCTATCCATAGAAAACCTTATCGCTATAGGATACTTTAGCGTGTGACCTACACATATCAATTCATACTACTCAAAACCTTCCATTACTCGGTAGTATCATAGATTTCCTTTCATGCCTTCTCAGTTGTCTTTAACTGTAAGTAATTGATTTTCTGGGATGTTCTGCCACTTGTTGCATTAAAACTTGGCTCATTTTAGTGCCCTCATATATTGGAATTCCCTCCAACTCATATGATCTTGAATATCACCTTTTGATTTTTTTTTATTCTTGTCGTTCATTAACCACCACAGGTGCCACTTTCTTATAGAGTGCATACAATGTTGTTGTGATAATATTGTTACAAGACTATATCTTCTTTATGTCACTATGCTTAAGTTGAAGCCTACTTCCTTAATTTCCTCAACTACTCTTAAATTACCTCTCGCACTGGCTCCTTATGTATCAACTGTTCATTTGCACTTATCTGAAAATAACATCTTGTGCTAGAACCCTTACTGTCTCTTCGAGGGTCACGCTTGCACAATGTTATGAAGCCGTATCTTATCTATAGGATCTAAATGGATTCAATCTCATTCCTTTCACCTTTTTACCGCATTCTTTCTTTACTATTCCATGGTTACATATTAATTTTTGGATTTTTTCCACATCTTCATGGACTCTTACTCGCCTTGTGGTACGCCTTCTGTACCAAGGATAATTGAATTCCTTACTCACGAGTTTGAAACCTAGCGTAACTGGCATACTTAGTTCCATAACCATAACTTTGCTTACAGTGCTCGCCTTAGGGAAGCTTCTTCCTGAATGACCTTGAAAAATTATTCTTCTATTGTCCATTTAATTGTCGATGGAAAGTAATCTCTGAAATTATATTGATGCCGACTATTATTAGATCATTCAGTCTCTAATTCAAGTTCAACTTATCTTGTTCACTAGTCCATACTAATTTCTATTATTCCGGGGTCTAACTTTTCTTTCTAGTAATCATGCTGGAGTCACCAACTCTTTTTTTATTGACATAGGGATATGACTTTATGGATTACACTCATTTATTGCCTTAAAGGTTGTCACATATTGTACTTTCCTGTACCGACTATAGACTTTGTCAATGTGTCATTTCTTGATTTACCGTTATCATCCATTTATCACATCTTACTCATAATGCTTCATTCATTCTCTTTTTATTCTCGGGTTAATATTTTTGTCTATCACTTTATTCTAAAAAATTCAATAAAATATTCTTTCACTTTTACCTCCCCCGAGTTTATCTCACTGGCTCTTCAGAATGCCTAACATTCTCCCTTTCTTCTTTTACTCGAGGCTGGAATCATACTAAGGTAAATATGTATCCGTTTTAGGATCCATTGCCTATCTTTTAAAGTTTCGAAATATTCTAGTATTGATATCTGATTATACTAATATAAGTTCACCATCTGGGTGTCTCACATGGATATCTATTACCATATTTGCACTGTCATTCAGAAATATCAACTAATGCTAACAATCCATCCACAATTTTGGGTTACACTAACCCCAACTTGATCCTGATATCCCATCGTTCTCCTAAACTATATTTGTCAACTCCCTTAAGGCATAATTGAGATGGGTGTGGCTAACTGTATATCTCTTCATCACTGTTGAAAGTAACTCAAAATGCAAATATTTCTCTACTAGAATTATAAATATTGTTAATATTCATTAACTAGATATCTCGTACCCTTTTTCGCATTGCTTCTTTCACTTGCTGATGTCTACCTTCCGATTCTTTTATTTTTTTTACCATATAAGTGGATAGATATTCTTTCCTTAGGGTTCGTTATAAATAAGCTTAGAAATCTTATTACACATATGATCTACTAAAGACCTCACATTTACTCATTATAAGCATGATGCAAGATCGAGTTCCTCTTACTCAACTCTTCCGCAGCCACCTTCAATCTCTTACCAGTTGTCTTTCTGAATATAGATATCGTTATATTACGAATAAAATAGAAATTAGGGGTTTGATTTCTCACAACTGAGCTCTACCACACGATCTAGAGTACGAATAATGAGTGACGGTACTAAATTCCATGTAGCTTTCTGCTTATAACTGTGGTTCACAACACACCCATAAACAAGACTCTACAATAAACGACTTGTATACTCCATATGACAGATGCTTTGATACCACTTTTGTCATGACCCAAATCGAAGGCCGACGAGGGGCACTCGGTACCTTACTCAGCCGAGTAAAAATGTAACATATCTTTCTTATTGAACTATCATTGGTAAATGGGCCAAAAGAGCCATCATGAGATAATCAGAATAAAACATAAGACAATACTAGACATAGGATGACCCAACATGATATCGAAACTTATACATGTGACATACAGGCTTATAATGCTGACATAATCATTTGTAGACACAAAACGTAGGTCGACAAGACCATACAAGTATCTATATACTTGACATTTGTGTACAAGCCTTTAAGAGTACATAAACATCATAAAAGTCGGGATAGGGCCCTGCCATACCAGTCAATGTCCAAATCATATTGATCAAATAGGCAAATCCGGAGAAAGTGGAGTGCACCAACACCTTTCACTGAGCTGAGCCTACTAGGAGAACTGTCAACCTGTCTTTTAGGACTTGCTAGCATGAAACACAGCGTCCCGTCAATACAAATAATGTACTGAGTATACAAGGAATTAAAAGTAGTGTATAAAAGACATGAAGAAATATGGAGTGAGTACTCAACCTGTAAGTCTGAGTAGCTCTGTGAATCATAAAATATTTATAATGTCATGCATGTGCATCTAATTGTCATATCATGCATAAGTATATGCGTACACATCATCATTAAGCCTCTAAGGGCATCCCATCTTATCATCTCACCCTGTATGGGCAAAGCCATTAGTGTATGCCAACTGATCAGGTGGAGATGCGTATAAAACGCAATAACTTTTTTTCATATCCCATATACATATATACGTGCATATAACACCATATGAGTCAAGGGTAAGTGCACATGTAAATGAATGTAATGCATGAGAAGTACTTTAATAAAACTTTTCGAAATATCATAAAGCCATTATACCCCTGATTATTATCATGAAATAAATATTTTTCAACTTACGTATTTTTCTGAGACCCATGAACAGAAGATGTAATAATAAGACACATGAGAATTTAAGAGCATAGGCACCTCTAATACTTCTATGAATAGAGTTATTTATGAAAATTCTGCATTTGGTCGTTTCGTTAGTATCATTTTGACCAAGCTAAAAAGAAAGAAGGTATAGACTAAACACACCTACATGCTATCTTCTTTATTACTCAACCAAGCTCGACACAACGTCTTGCATCTACAGTAAGTGAAATGATATCGTTGTTAACATATAATGTCGTACCATCGTGTTTGGCTAGTCGTATGGCTTAAGAAGAATCAGACAGAACCTCCCCTATTTTTAAAAAATCCTGAAGACCACTAAGGGTCATCAACAACCCAACAACAATAACAACTATAACCAACAATAGCAACAACAACAATGCAATCCAATATGAGTTTCTCTAATTATCTTAACAATCATATTGAGAGGGAAGCTCGTTTTTACTCATAACAAGATATGAATTGAATCCAACACTTATTTCATAAATTAGTTTATAGCCTTCAGAATATTATACTTATATGTACCATATTATTTCTAGTTTAAAATATCCACAAAATGCCTTCCAAAACAGCCCCATACGTCTAGCACCTTAATTTTTACCGTCAATCACTTGTTTTTCATCTTTTCTTCTTCTATCAACTTAATTAACACCTAGAAAAGTTTAAAATCAGCAGCCGCAATTTTATCAAATTATTTCTCACAATTTCCAGCCACTACAAACCATATATTTAGCCACAAAAAAAAAACCAACCAAAAAGATAATCATATCTCACGTTCCTTCAAGTACCATCTTATGGTTTTCACTCAAACAACACAACCAACACAAGACTCGCCTTAGACACAATCAAAAAGATATTACACATACCTTGGAAAACACTACAGCTCGAAACCCTATCTCAACTTAGCTCACAATAGTGCTCAATCACACCACAACATCATAGAAGCATTCTCTTGTAGTCTTTAACACCTTTCATGATGATTTGAATTGATTTCCTTTTACTTTGGTTCTTGGTATCTTAGACCAGCTCTTAGAGAGAAATGAGAGTGTTTTGGTGTATGTTTTCTATGTTTAATGACGAGATATACAAGGGAGAAGATAACTTATAATCACACCGCCTCAGTTCTCCAAGTAGGTGGGTAAGCTTCCTGCTTGGCAGCTTGAGCGATACAACTTCGGACGCTTGTTCTCTCAAATCCGACATCGTATATACAAACGGTTTGCAGCATCGTAAACTAGACACATAGATATTTAATTCCATATAAATATCTCCATGTAACTCTTAATAAATTGGGAGAAAATTGCATTGCAACTGTCCTATAAAACCTCCAATTTCTCCAAAGTGCGGCAATGTGACTTGGCAACCCTACTTTAAAAATCCATATTTCTATGCCCCGATGTCGTATGAATAAATGGGTTGGACCAATTGAAACTAATTTCCAAGATTATCATTTTGGTAGATAATATTTTCCAAAACGACCTCAGATAACACATGAAATATATTTCTCAAAATGCTTTATTACAAAGAAAATCCTTAGTTGGTTTTCCCGCAACTTAAATCCGATTTTTTCCAAAATTTATATTTCATATCCAAAGATCATATATAGCCATATCTTGACTTTAAAATCATTTAAATCATGATTAACAAGTCTCATATTCATCTTAACTTGCTTAAGACTTCAGTAAAGCTTTCTTATCATTGTAGAAGGATTTCTTCCTTTTTGAAATTACATTAGATAATCCTATAATGATAGTAACTATGAAGTACAGGGTGTAACAACATTAAATAAATTTATATGCGTTCAAAAAAGATCTCATTTTTGAGCTTACATCAATTGACATAAGGCATACTTTCACGTACAAAAACATGGGGTGTAACAGATAGTATAGTAAAATATCATCTCCACGGAGATTGGATTGAAACAACGTTCAAATAATTTGTGATTTAATTTCTATTCATGAGAATCAATAGTTGAGTTAAATAATTATGAACTATGTTTAACTACAAAAATAAACCAATTGACAGTTGACTGCAAAGAACTAGAGATAAGTATAGTTGGTTTCTTATAAATGTGAGAAATAACGGTTTAACACAATAGGTGCAAGATAGCTATTTGGGAAGTAGCTCTAGCTTAATTCACTCTAATGTTCTAATGATTCTCACAAATTCACTTGATTATTAGTTAGAATGTGTAGTCAAGACTTCTCTCTCGGTTTAACCTTAACTCTACGAGGTGAACAAATAAAAGCACCTTGAAAACGTCTTTAGGAAGCATGCGTTAATAGATTCATCTTTAGGAAAACATCTCTTGAATATTCTCCTAACTTAAATTTAATCAATAATTCAAAGCTCTTTAGATTACTTAATAGAATCTATAAATTAAATCAAATACAATAATACAAAGATAATCACAAAATGCTCCTCTTTCGATTAAATAGACCGGTGAATAAAATTGCAACAATTTAAAAATCCATAAATGAATTCAAGCCGGAGCTAGAGTTAAAATCTAAAAATATTTATCAAAATACCATTTTTGTCAAGCCCTAAGGGAAACTACTCCATAATCATGGAAGAAGTCATCACAAATATAATTAAAGAATAAGAAAACATCAATCTAATGTTACAATCCAAACTCTCGAATTGAATTGATGGAAAGATAATGAAATGCTGAGACTCTTAGCCTCCATTGCTCTCCCAAAGCTTACAAGGTGAAATGTCCCTTCAAAAATTTCTCGTTGGTGTATTTATACCCTGTAGGAGTGGGCGAGGGCCAAATTACCTTTTTCAAATCCAAACAGGAAAATACACTGAGATAATCACCCATGCGCGCCACCCTATGCGGGGCATTAGCGGAGAAGTTCAGAGGCGAATTTCTGTGGGAAACCGACAAGTCACCCTGCCACGCTACCCCACGCGCCGCGGCAATGGGCTATTTATAGAGTAACTTGTTTTCTACACATTTTTACATCCAGACTTGGCTTCCGACCCCCGAACATGATCCCAATTTATTTCCTTGGGAGTTTACTTCAAAGCTCCAACTTGTTAAATTTAGTTCTTGAATTTCTTGTTAACTCGAAAACTTCCTGCAAGGCATAAAACACATATTAAGTACAATACACTAATATTAAAGCTCAACCAGTAAGTAAAATGCAGTAATTAGAGTGCAAACTATGACCAAAATACGTGATTCTAGCCTACAATCAATACCCCACACTTAAACCATTGCTCGTCCTCGAGCAATAAAACTATACTTCACATAGAAACGACCCTATTATCAGACAATTTCCTTAATTTATCATACTAAATATTTAAAATAGATTAAGCCTCATATCATAACATCCTCGCCTCAAGACTCGACTCATGAGTACCACACATTTTTTACTACATGCTCACTTACTCTAATACAGAGGTCAAATATTTCACCTTACCTTCGCAAATTATGTGCCCTCACACAAACAATAGAGAGTAGTTCCACACACGATAAATTTCAATAACCAATAAGAACTTAAGATAGAAAGAATCCACTCACTCTCCGAAATAAAATTCATGGCCACAGAAAATTTACCATAGGCTTGCCCGTAGTGTAATACTCTACTAATTGAGCTTAATCAGTCAAGGATCAAGTAGGACTTAATTCTATTGTAATGCAAGTTGTGGGACGTTGTAAGATAGATTTTGATATAGTGACTACACCTCCCAAAATAATTTAATACATATACATCAACAATTCAAACCTCACACTTATGTTGGACAAAACCCCAACCTCCATACATAATAGCATCAAGCTTCCAATATCTTTAAGCACAAACAAGATGAGAACTGCCACTAGCATGGAATAATTATTTTTTCTAAGTTCTGATTTGTTTCTTCCTTTTAATCATTTTTTTCTTTTTCAATTCTCTACAAGTGGCTCTCACAAATTTTCAAACAGAGCACCTTTATCCTTTTTCTATAGTTCTATTAAAAAATCCGACCATACCTCATTTAGCTTTTACGAGCTCATAATAAAATCAAGTGTTACGTAAACGATTCAAACAGCTAGTCAATTTAAACAAAGGGGTCAAGCTTGTAGTGCAGTTGCCAAAAAAATAGGATTACAAGTTCAACGGGGATAAATAAGATACATCATAATTAGGTGGCTAAAACATATATCTTGCTTCAACAAATAAATGCCTATATCACTTCCTTAACTGAACAAGACTACTATTTTTCTATACAAATACACGAGGCAAGCTCTACACATATACCAACATGCACAGAATATCACAAAACCCCATATATGCATTGCCTCATAACTCACTTAGGATTGAATTTATCATGACTCTCTAGTCAAAGAATTTAAGCAACTTTTACACTCATAAAATTTAAGGCTTATTTAGAAGTGAAGAACTGAGCCTAGGTGTCACAAATAAGATACTTCACCGCTCTCAAGCAGCAAAGTCAAGGAAAGTCATCTCCATTTAATACATAGCACAAGACGCTACTCCTACTAAAAGAAAAAATAATTACATCCGATTCAAGTAAAACCCTGGGAAAGGAACAGCAATACAAAGAAAAATCAAGGGAGAATTATTATACTACATAATAAAAATAAAAAAAATTCTTCGACTATGATCGCTCAAGAAGACAGTCGAGGAAATTCATCGTGGGCAAATGTCAAAAAGAAAAATTCAAAAGAATTAAAAAAAACACATGTACATATTCACATCATTCTCCACCCCACACTTTAAATTGTGGCATGTCTCCATGACACACAAATGAAAATTAAGAGGTAAAGAAAACTTCCCTGATTATTCTATTTGCGGTCTGAATCGAAGTCGGGATCTCCATTGCATGCCTGACCTAGTGCACACATCCATGCAAAGAGATTTTTTTCCGTCTTCTTTAGGTACACCCCACACTTATCGGTATTACTCTCCCATAGTTTCTCCTTTAGCCCCCCCCCCCCCCTTTCTCCTTCCATCATGAAGAACATCCCCTACTCTGAGCATGAGTTGCATTTCCTAAATATCTAGAATTGTTCTGCCCATAGCCAAGAACGATCTTCCTAAAATTAGCGAACCTCCCTATTCTCCTCCATGATCACCATAATGAAGTCCATAGGGAACACAAATTTGTCCACCTGAACTAGCACATCTTTCACTATTCCTTCCAGTATGATTGCGGTCTGATCCACCAGCTGCAAGGACACAAGTACGACCTGATGTCTCCAATCTCTCACTCTAATTTTCTGAAAATCAAAAAATACATACGATCAATAGAAGCACCTGAATCACACAGAGATTTTTGAAATTTACTACTTCCTAAAGAACAAGGCATAGTAAAAAGCAATGGATCTCCACATTTTAGGGAGCCTATTTGCACAATGGCACTACAATGCTTTATTAACTTGACAATCGATGTCTCTTCCACTTTCCGCTTCCTGGAGAATATCTCTTTCAAGAAGTTAGCGTAAGTTAGCATCTGCGAAAAAACCTTTGTGAAAGTTATATTCACATGCACCTACTTTAGTACTTTAAAAAAGCTCCCGAACTGTTTGTCCATCTTTTCTCTTCTTTGCTTCAAGGGGAAAGGTAGAGCAGGCATGTATTTGATCTCCTCAATCTCATTATATGTGGCATAATCATCTTTCTTCTTTTTCTGAGCTATAGTCTTCCCCTTCTTCTTCTTTTTCTTCTTCGAACCATCATTTGCTATCAATTCACCTTCTTTCATGTTAGTTTTTTGCTCTTCCACAATCTTTACCTGTATTTCAATCAACTCATGTTTTTGTTTTGCCATGTTATCCTCCAATACGTGGCCACTCCTCAAATACACTTCATTTATTGGCTCTGTTGGATTTATTTCAGTATCGGCAGGGAGAGTTCTTGGAACCCTCCCAGGCAATAGATTAACTAGTTTCCCAACCTGCCTTTTCAAGTAACGAAAAGTTGTGCCTAGTTCTTTGATATTTGCGGCATGCTCTCGTATAGTTGAGCCATGAGTTTCAATCGTCTCAGTTGTCTTAATAATAAAAGTCTTCATTACATCTTCCATGCTATCCTAATTAGACTATGGAGGCTGATATTGTTGCCTTTGGTGATTTTGAAAACCTGGATCTCCCTATCCCTCAGGTCTGGAATTATTCTGCTACCATGAGTTCAAGATACACTTGATGAACACCAAGAAAAGCCCAGGTGCCTCTATCTCAAAGAGTTAAAATTATTACCACTCTAGTAGTTGTTTGTCAAAGCTTCCCACAATATTTACCACTTTATCTACAGCTAAGGCCTGACACTCATGTGTTGGATGACTCATTCCTTAGAAATCATATATTGGTGATGATTGGATTTGGACTTTGAATAAGGTCAACTTTCTTATCTCTTTTGCCTTGACGTCTAGTTGGGCTTATACTGATGTGCTAGAATCTATTCGATGAACCCCACCTAATTTTCTTCTATCATTACTCTCAGTAGGACAATGGTTAGCATCTTCAAAGAGTTTATCAAGAATTGCCACAATCTCCTGGGAGTATTCTTCATTAAAGGACCCCAACTATTATGTTTTGGGTTCGTCGTGAGAGAGGTGTCAGTCCATCACAAAAGTCTTGGAGTTGCATCCACAATTCAATCCCATTTGCTGACACTTCCTCACTATTTCCTTAAATCTTTTCCAAGCCATGAAGACTATTTCAGTATCCGTCTTGCAGAAGTTGTGAATTTCCCTTCTGAACTTCACTATTTTTGCAACTACAAAGTATTTTACAATAAACTTTCTAGTCATATCTTCCTATGTCCTGATCGATCCTATTGGTAAGCAACGAAGGCAGTGTTTTACGTCATTTTTCAGTGAAAAGGGGAAGCCCTTAAGTATGATGCATCTTTTGACACTCCGTTGTACTGGAAAGTGTTCATGATCCTCAAAATCCATCAAGTGAGTGTTAAGATCTTCTTTCACCTTCCTTTTGCCTTCTGAAGATATAGTTGCTCTGGATAGTTTGAAGCAAGCCTTGATGTAACTTGAAATTATTTGTTGCTACTAGTGGATGTCTGACGCTGGACAATCCCTTATTGCATATTGGTCTGGCATAATCACCCAATGCTCTACCAGGCTTGGTTACCGGATTCACAAACTGTTCTTCAATCAATGATCAATTTAGATTCAATCTTCGACTCCCATCATCTTCGACGGTCTCCTTAGCAGCTCTACAGACTGCCTCAGTTACTATCCTTACAACTTCTTCTTTATGTTGTGTTGCCTCTCTTGCAGCTAAATTTGCCTTGTCGTCACTATTGTTAGCCATGTCTTCTTGGGTTGAAGGTTGCCTCAAGAACATTCCAGTGAGCCCTTTCTCTTTCCTCTGTTGTCGCAGGTTTTTTTCCAACTCCAATTTGTAGGGTATTACTTCCTTTGAAGAAGATCGAGTCATACACCACGAACTTAATCTATTGTCTGCACACGGAAGGGAAACCTATGAAAAAAAAAATAAAATAAATTTTTAATTACCACCAAAAATTATTTTGAACATTATTGATTGCCAATTCCCAGCAATGGCACCAAAATTTTATGAGCGCAAAACACAACACAAAATTATTGCTCGCTAGTCAAAGATACTATAGTAAAATATCGTCTCCATAGGGATTGAATTTAAATAATATTCGAATAAGTTCTGGTTTAATTTCTATTCAGGAGGACCAACACTTGACTTAAATGATTATGAACTATGTTTAACTACTAAAATAAAGCAATTGATAGTTGACTGCAAAGAACTACAGATTTGCAGAGTTGGTTTCTTATAAATGTGAGGAATAAGGGTTTGACATGATAGGTGCAAGATAGATATTTGGGATCTAACCCTAGTTTAATTCACTCTAATGTTCTAATGATTCTCAGGAGTTCACCCAATAATTACTTCAAACGTGTAGTCAAGACTCCTCTCTCGATTAACCTTTAGCTCTATGATGTGAAATAATATAAGCACAATGAAAGTATACAATCATGCGTTAGTCTTTAGGAAAACGTCTCTCGAATTCTCCTAACTTGATTTAATCAATAATTCAACAAGCTCTTTCGATTACTTAAGAGAATCAATAAATTAAATCAAATCAAAATGAAAAGATAATCATCAAAATATTCCTCCTTCGATTAAAATGACTGGTGAATAAAGTTACAACAATTCAAAACTCCATAAATGAATTCAAGTAAGAACTAGATTAAAAATCCACAAATATTTATCAAAACATCATATCCACCAAAACCCAAGGAAACCACTCCTTAATCATGGAGGAAATCATCATAAATATCATTAAAGAATAAGAAAATATTAGTTGAACGTTACCATCCAAACTGCCGTAATGAATTTATGGAAAGATGATGAAATCCTGAATCTTGTAGCCTCCCCCCAAAGCTTCCAAGGTCAAAAGTTCTTTCAAAAAAGTCTTTTTGGTATATTTATATCGTGTAGGAGTAGGCCCAGGAGAAATTACCTTTTCCAAGCCGAAACAGAAAAATACTCTATGAAAATCACACTGGCGCGCCACCCCATGCAGGGCATTAGTGGAGAAGTTTAGAGGTGACTTGGTGACGAGCAGCCGACAAGTCACACTGCCGCACCGTCCACACGCCGCAGCAATGGACTGTTTACAGAATAACTTGTTTTATTTACGTTTTGACATCCAGACTTGGCTCCGACCCCCCGAACATGATCACGGTATAATCCCTTGGGATTTTACTCAGTCTTCAAAGCTCCAACTTGTTCAATTTAGCTCCTGAATATCTTTTTAACTTGAAACCACTTCTTGCAAGGCATAAAATATATAATAAGTGCAATACACTAACATTTAAGCTCAAACAAAAGTAAAATGCGGTAATTAAAGTGCAAACTATGACTAAAACACGTGATTCTAGCCTTTCATCATCGCATTTTGCAGGCCTAGAAGTCACCTTCTGAAGTTTATTTTGTACTATATATTTTTATTCCTCGAAACACTTGTATGTAGAAAATTGTTAGTGAACTCAGTAGAGCTTATGAGTTGTACTACCGGTTTTGAAAAATGTATTGTTAGAATTCTTTTTCAGTAGATTATATCAGTTTATCATAGTTGCTTTAGAATTTTTTTGTTAATTATTTTTATTAAGTTATTATTAAACATTAAGCTTAATTAATCATAGGGACTAAATGTCATCACCATACCCTACCGAACAAAATTGGGATCCTGACAGTAACATGAGTAACTCTTATGTTTTCTAATGTTTCTCATATTCATGTTTAGCGTGTCAGTTCTGTATCTTGGCCCTTTTATTATTTTCATCCTTAAATAATAAGACATTTAAAGGGACAACCAACTACACTTGTATCTTAAGTCTTTTTCTGTCCCTCCTAACTACCTCTAAAGCCTTTTTATTTGCAACAAAATAAAAATCAATAATCTCTTTTGCTTCAGCAAGATTCTTAAATGCCGTCCTCTTTACCAAGATTTTGTACCCATCAAGTTGTCATGTTACCGCTAGTTCCTTTTGATTCTTAAATACCCCCAATACAACATAACTATCATTATTACTTTGCACATGTTCATTCTCTGTATTCTCTCACTATCACAATTAGTCCCAACAGTTATATTTTCACTATTGGTATCAATGCGTTGAGTTATATTATGAACAGCCCCAATATCATCAAGGAGGTCAATAGCAAATAAATTAATAACCCAAATATTTTCATTAATTAGGGAAGCTTCCTAGCTCCTTCACTTCATCCAAATAATATCTACTACATGAAGCAATAAATAATAAGTTTTTGTACCTCAACATACCCTAGTACATTACTGTATTCTTTATACAAATCTATGTAGGACAAATGGTCTACTTCATACTCTCTCTCACATCTTTTTTGCAATAAGATAAATTGGGTTCCCGTTCCCAATGACCATCGTGATTAAAATACAAATTTATTTGATTAATCATTCTTCAAACATATCCATATGCAACTACAACAACAAAAAATTACTGAAAAGAGGGCCACGTCAATTAGGCATAAAGTCTAAAAGATATCAATCAATAAAGAAAATAAAGGATCACAATTATGTCGACTAACACCCACCCAACAACACATATAAAAATTGACAAAACCCTAACTTTTTCTTATCGGACAAAGAGAATAGGCTCGTACCAAACAAAAAAAAAAGAGCAAATAATAATATCTTATGACCTATTAAGTACAAAGAAAGAGACAATATTTATCGATTCCCAAATATTTTTAAATCCTAAAAGTTTACCCAAAGCAGTAATACTTTTATCAACGATTCTACAATTTGATAAGCCTAGAAATGAAGATTCTTCATTATTAGTCTACTAAATCGAAGTAGATAGCAATTCTAGTTAAACCCTAAAGCGTCATTAATGAGAGACGTAATTTGACTGAGACGAGGTAATAAAATGAAATTGGGGTAAAAGTAATTGGTAGGTAAATATATACTGTATTATTTTATTATGGGTTGGTCCGAATAAACGGAACAGGTATTTTGGATGACTTATAATTGATATGGACCAGATAGCCACGTGTCCTAATTAAATTGTGACAACACATTAAAAGAGGGGGCCACTTATGGTTCCATTAGTCACCCAGGTAATTTCAAATCACGAAATAACTTAAATATATTTTCAGACCAATAGGTAGGCGAAACACAATAGTAAACTATTTAAAATACTATTAGTATTTTTAACAATTTTACGTATCGGTGAAGGGTCAAATATATCTTTGTACTATTCAAAATAAGTCATATTTATTCTCCGTTTGAATTCTTTAACAAATATGTCCCCACCGTTATACATTAGGGCCATATATATCTCTCAGCCGTTAAAACTTCTTTCCAGATTTTTTTTAACACGTGGCATTAAACCATTGGATCAGATGACCCACCCATTCGATTAACTAAACCCGCCCGACCCAGTTAATTAAACCCGCCTCGACCCCAGCTTATTATCTCCAGTGTTATATCATTTCTAATTGTCTTCTCCCTCACAAAGAAAAGAACTAGGGTTTCTCAGTGCAGCTCCATTGAAAGGTATTCTCTCCCAGTTGCTTTCTTCTTCGCTTAACCTAAACTGGGTTGTGAAGATTTTCTAACATAGCAAGTTTTGTCATGTTTGAAAGTAGTTATTCCTCAAAAAGGAGGTGCCATTGTGGGGAAATTGCCAATCACTTCACTTAATGAGTCCATTTAATCCCGGAAGGAGATTTTGTAAGTGTGCTAAACCTGATGTATGTATTACTTTGTTTATTCTAATTCCATCTAATTTTTCCGATAATTTTAATTTTTCCCTTGTATTATTGGTTCATAATTACAAGTCGTATGATTTTTGTTTGGTAGATAAGCTCGTGCGATTATTGGGAATGGCAAGATGATGTGTTACCGGATCGAGCGGTCATTACAATTAACAATATGAATTACAAATTGGATGCCGCTAATGTTAAACTCAAAAATATGAAGTCGACATTGGATGCGATTATTCTTGAAAGAGAAAAATTAAAGGAAAGAGTGTATAACTTGAAGGCATTTACAGATTCCACGAAATTATTGTCAACTCTTTGGTTCTTACACACTGTGTCAAAATAGGCTCTACACCATGCTTGAGGAGGATATTTGAGTAAAGCTTCAGCAGCTTCCTTATCCAGTTTGCATATGCTCTTCAACTGGTCCTTGAAGTCTTCCTCATATGAGCACCATGAACACTACCATAACAACTTCTTGAACTCATCTGTTCTCCATTTTTGACAAGTTTGCTTCAATGTGTTTAACACAATATCTATGATTGACTTTGAAAGCACAGTATGGACTGCCTGAATCAATACCTGTTAAAAGATACAAATAAGATAGACTTAACAGTAAGGAAATAGAAAAGTAGAATGTAAAGACTACCTTCTGCATATCTGACATGAAAGTAATTCCTTCACCCTCTTTGAGATCCAATGAGCTTTGAAGCAATTCCAAGAATCAATTCCATGTTCTCTTAGTCTCCTTGTCTATAATTGCCCAAGCTAGAGGATATGTTTGGTTATTGCAATCCAAACCAACAGCAATTAACAATTGACATTTGGCTTTCCCTTTAAGAAATATCCCATCCAAGCCAATGAAAGGTCTCAAACCTTCCTTAAAACCCATCTTAAGAGCATGGAAGCAAATATACATTCTCAAGATACACCTTGAGCAAGTGCATCCTTTGACAAGCTAATGATCACATCACTCCCTGGATTACTTTCTCTAAGTTCAGTAGCATATGCCTCAAGTATATTGTAGCCATCTGTAAAACTTTCTTGTAGTTTCTCTAAAATCTCTCTTTTAGCCCTTTTACACTTTCCATAACTGACATTTGTATTAAACAGATTTTTTATATCTGCTCTCATCTCTTTAATCTTATACATAGGGTTATCTTACAACTTTTTCTTGAAATAAAGTGCAATTGTATGATGATCAACCCTACTATTATCAAATGCGTCATCACACTCATGGTTTGGGTTTAGTGTCTTTATCCTAACACCTGGAAGGTCTCCATCCCCAGAAATGAGAACAACAAAAGGGCAACCTGGAACACATGTGTACCTTAATCTTTCTTTATCACTTTTTTCTTGATTTAAATCCTATTTGTTTGCTTGGGAATATAAGTTAATACATTTTCTTGCATCAGCTATGTTCTTGAAGCTCATACCCTTATACAATTCCTTGTAATTTGACAGTCCAACATCAAATTCTCTATTTTTCTGAAATTCTATTGTTTGTAATTCCTCAGAATCATACCCTACCTCATCACCATCACCATCATTGTCATTGTCACTCTCACACTCAACCTCACTACAATATGTACCAACTTCAGTTAGAGATGGATGTGAATCAAAATAATGGACAATATTAGGAGCATTCACAGATAATTCACATTCATCTACTACATACAAGTTAAGACACTTAAACTCATCAGATATTAAAGACAATAACTGTCTTATCCCAGAATCATCAACTACTTCAAAATAGTTACCAGAAGGTCCATTTACAAGTAGTTGTTGAACACCTATATACATCAATTCCCCAGTGTACTCATTTACTAGATCAATAAAGGAAATAAGATCAGAGTCATAACCTTTCCAAGAGTGAACAAGCTTCTTTGAATATAACACATGGGGTTTTCTGATCCAATCCCCACCATGATGGAAAATTATGTCCACCAAAGTCATATTTAATATCCTGAAAAGTATATAAAATAAGTCACTCTTATGATTGAACAATAGTATGATGAAAATTTATAACAAATGAGATAAACTGAAACAGAAAACTGTTCTAAAAATATCAGACAATAAATTATCAGACATCCTAGACCACAAACTATACAAAAATTCAAAAATAAATCTATCTCGAATCAACACAAACGGAAAACCCACCTAGGCAACCCATGCAAACAAAATCCACTCATAAAAAACACACCCAGCGGTCAACAATAAATATTTAAGCTCATACTCAAAACCATAACATGATAAAAGAACGAAATCCCTATAGGTGACTAATTCGCGGCAAATTTAAGCAAGAAAATACATCAAACAGCTTCAACAAACATTTACTTGAAGAAAGTACTTATCTTTGGTTCTTGTTGTTGGAGAAAGCATGTGGAACGATCTTGTTCTTCAATGGGGTGTGATGAACCCTAGATTTTTTTAGAGGAAGATGAAAGGGGCAAATTGGAAATGAAATGATATAACGCTGGAGTGTATAATAAGCTGGGGTCGGGGCGGGTTTAATACACTGGGTCAGGCGGGTTTAATTAATCGAATGGGTGGGTCATCTGATACAATGATTTAATGCCACATGATTAAAAAAAAATCTGGAAAGAAATTTTAACGGCTGAGGGATATATATGGCCCTAATGTATAACGGTGGGGACATATTTGTTAAAGAATTCAAACGGAAGATAAATATGACCTATTTTAAATAGTAAAAGGATATATTTGACCCTTAACCGTCTTACGTATAATTAAATGTACGATTGCTCCGTCTCAAAAAAAAATTGATACTATTTTTTATCAAAATATTTTTTAGTAGGAGGCATATTTTACACCAAAAATTTCAAAATTTATACAATCATAGTATTTAAGATCACATAAAAAGTTTTTTTTTCTTTATTAAAATTTATGCAAAATCTAAAATCTTTTTTATAAAACTGAGGAGTGCGAAGAATGCTTAGGATGGAGTCGAATAAAATTTTTGCCCATGTTGCAATCTCTAGACAACAGCAATAACGACGTTATTAAAATCAACCGTTTCAAGTAACCTCGGCCTAGCAAACACACATCACCCCTGGACCGTGCTGCTTCATTTTCTCACACGTACACCAGTCATGCAAAAAAACAGCAACGTGTCACCAGCCAAATATTCTCTCCGACCGCCATTGCTAGAGCTCCACAAGAGCTTAATTTCAGCCTACGTCTATCACCTATTGTTACTTGCAGCACTTCCTTCGTTCCTTAATTCTTTGTTCACCCCACCAAAATGCAGAACCAAGCAGAAAGGAAACATGACTATGCCAAGGGAGAAATTACAAATCAAGAAGAAAGAGAACAAAAGCACGAGAAGAGTACTACTGATCAACAGCAGAATGAGATTCCACTAATGGCGTTGAATCACGTGTCAAGACTTTGCAAGAATGTGAAAGAATCAGAAGATTTCTACACTAAAGTTCTTGGGTTTGTATTGACTGAAAGGCCGCAATCTTTTGATTTTAGTGGAGCTTGGTTGTTTAACTATGGCGTTGGGATTCATCTGGTTCAAGCTAAGGAAGGAGATAAATTGCCTAATAATACTGATACCCTCGACCCTATGGACAACCATATTTCTTTTCAGGTTTCACCCTCTTACCGTTTCAAGATTTTATTCATTTCCTTCGTGGTTATTTTTGGTAGTCATTACTACTTTGTTTATAGTGTCACTTTGTGGCAATATCTTAAATTAGGGTGTGTTTACATTTTCGGTTTGAAGACTCTTCTTTACTTTGTGATTTTTTTTATATGGCTGTTAAATATTTAAAGTTACTGATTACTGTGACTTATATTTGATACATTAATGTAAATAAGGGTAAAGTTTGAAAATATAAAATTAGTTAATAGATACTTATTTTGGACCAAAATAAAAAAGGTACAATAAGTTGTGGTTTTAAGCGGTTTTAGTTTTGCGCAGAGCGAAGACATGGAGGGTATGGTGGAAAGGCTGAAGCAATTGAAGGTAAAGTATTTAAAGAGAACGGTAGGAGAGGAAGAAGGAGCAGCTATTGATCAACTCTTCTTTAAGGACCCAGATGGACACATGATTGAGATATGCAATTGTGAGAATGTGAAGCTTGTCCCTCAACGTTCCATTGGCCGCATCAAGCTTCCTTTTGATCGTCACATCCCTCCTGTTGACTTGGGAAAAGATGACGCTAATGCTGCCAAAGTTTGAAAGAATTTGAGCAAGTCTTCTGTACTTTTTATCTCTTCGCCAAGTATATGCCTTGAATTGTCGTACAAGTCTTGATTTGGTTCGTATCGTCTTAATCTATTGCTTCTCTTAGACGTGGTTGCTGTATTCTTTGGCCAAAAATATAGATTTTGGTTCAAATAATTAAATTTAGATGGACAAAAGTTAATCCAGTTAATGATAGTATCATTAGATCTTAATGTTAGAAAAAGTAATTTTGAAGCATTTATGCGGATGGCACTGGCACCACGTGATAGATGCTTTGCAATATCAAGATCAGTGGTGTAACATATAATATTTATAAATAATAATAAATGATATTTAAGTAGATAAAGGAAAATGATTTAATCAATGAATGAACCTTCTACTTCAGGGACAAAATATTGAATCTAATGACGAAGTGTCGATAAGAGTTCGAGTGAAAAGTAGATCGCTGTATTGAGTGAAATCGAATCATTTGTCAAAATCCCTTTCTTAACAAAAACGTCACATGTCTTGCTACCACAGTTTCGTTTTCGGTTTATATGTGACACATTCTCAAAAGAAATCCTAACAATACAAGTAAATAGAATATTTACTAAAATATTCTTTTTAAGATTCTATCTTGAAGATTAGATGTTACAGCTCAATCCTCGTTGATACATTGACTACGGCCCTCATCCACTTCCCGATCAAAGGCTGCGCGGCTTATTGGGCATAATAAATGATGATTTGAGGACTCCTCCAACATTTGAGGATGGATTTTGAGCCATACAGTTAGCCCTTCCGCGTATTGGGGCTGGTCTCAAGCGGGCTTTATGAGCGAATTTGTTTATTGCGATCGAAATGATTGGGCGACATATGCGGGTCGTGAGGAGTGAGGCAAAATGGCGACGTGGTTCTTCGTGAGTCGCGAATTTTGAACACTCCATCTCACGGTTGGTTCGCTGGAGTTGTGCCGTCCATGAATCATGATGATGTCATGCATCATCATGACGTTTATTCCCAATGGGTTGCTTTGTTTTGCGTGGGACTCCTCATTAGACCTGCTGCTTCGAATCTGGTGCCAAGTAATAATGAGCTCATTTTTCGGTTCTGATGTATGAGTCCTTATTAATAGGGAGGTGAGGTGTAATTTGAAAGTTTACAGATTTTCGAGGTCGAAACCCTCATATCCCCTTCTTTCTCTCATATTGTTGTGCAACTTTTCCCTCTGTTCCAACGATTCTCGTCGTTTGAACTCTTGTTGTTCGGTGCCTCTCTTTCTGTCATTAAAATATGTCTAACGTACCTTTCGAGTCTAGCGAGGGGAGCGATGTGGTCCCACTAGCGATGATGTTTCCCTCCTCATGCGGAGAATGTTTCGCGACCGCTGAGGACGGAAACTTCCCAACAGTAGAGAAGATAGTTCCTCGTAACCTCGACACCAGATCTTATTTCTCGTAATTGCCTGAAGATGCCCCATGAACCTCTATATTAGCGATGACGAAGGCCGTTTCAATAGAGTTTAAGGCTAAGTATGGGCTCCCCAACCACATCAAGTTGATCACTGTTGGGTGGGATACGGTGTTGGTTCACCGTCCTAGGTATTGTGCCTTCTACGCCTATCCCTTTACGTATACTACACTCTTCGTTTCCTTCCGCTGGCGGAGGAGTTTGTCGCTATTATGGTGTCTTCCTGTCTTAGCTTGCGTCGTACGTTTAAAAACTTATGAGGATGCTCATCAAATTTGCGGAGGTGGCCGTGGTCGAACTCACACTTCCATATTTGACGCACCTATTCTCTACCAACTTTTATATGGGGTGCTGTTGAATATCCGCAACTGAGGAGGTAAGTGCTTTGTGGTAAAATGGATGATAATGCTAACTGCCAATTCTGGCTCAACATCTTCTTTATCAGAACTAAGGATGTAGTTTCCAACACCGATGGTTTTCTTGAGGCTTGGAACTGTAATCGCAAGTACATAACTTCCTCATTTGTAAGTATCTAATTTCTTGTTTTGCTTGGTTGTGGTTAACCTTCTGCCTTTTTTGTGCTGCTACATCCTCACCTCATCCTTTAGTTGACAATATTTTCAGTTGGGCGGGTCGGCCTCTTCCTCACATTGTGGGGATACACGAGTGGTCTTGCTTCTTCAAAAGGTTTGGACCTAATCTCCTCTCGACTGGTAAGGCATTTTTATCGTTGGCTTCTTAGTTACTTCCTTTAGGGTCCATTTTGGTTGACTTTCTTTTTCCTTTGTATTTTGCGTAATTTCAGATAGGGTGTCCTCGAAAAGTTCAAAAGCTCCCCCCCTCCCCGTGTTCCGAAAGAGGAAGAATGCAAAGGTGTCGGCTTTCTCCCCCTCCTCGACTGTGTTCTCTTCGGCTAATGCCCCGGTTCCTCCTTCGACCATTGCTGCCACCGTTCGTGTCTTGGTCCCTCCTGTTGGAGCATCTTGTACCGCTACTTCTTCGGGCTCTTCACTATATTATCTTATAGAGAAAGATGAGGAGGAGCTGACACCTGACAAGAAAGATTTGATGCCTCGCAAAAAGAGGTCTGTGGATACCGGCAATGGGGTCGCCCGGGCGTCGATAAAGCAGAAGGTGATTTTACGCTATGCGAGATGCGACCATTGTCATCGGAGATGAGGTCGAGCCGGTGTCTGAAATATGAGGGTGTCAAAGGTCGACGTAGATACGTCTCTTCTTTCTGTGATAACAGAGATTGAGGGGCCAACTACTAGAGTTTCGACGTTTCACGGCAATAGGAGATGTTCACTTCGCAACCAGCGGATGATACTTCCTTGCCAGCCGATGAGGTAGGCAAAGGCGGTGCTGAAGAAAGCTATGAGACGGGTTCAGAAATTGACGCTGGATGTGAAGATGATAGAGGAAAGGTGTACCCAACTTGAGGTAAGGTTGGAGGGGTCTACAAGGATCGTTGCGATCCCTATGAATCATGTTTTGCTGAGGAATATGAGAACATATTCCCCACCCCGAGCCCTCTATGTTCTTAGATAGAGGGCAAGACGCTTGTAGAGTTGGATAATGATACTTTGTCGAGGAGCATCGCTAGTCTTGCCCATAGAGTGTGTTCAACGTTTTGTTTTTTTCTTCTTTTTACCTTTGTTTTTTCGGGCATTGTCGTTCATAACTCACTTCTTTTATTTTTCTGATATCACATGGTGATTTTGGAGATCGAGAGTTCTTAATGGAGGAGATTAAGGATGGGCGTTCTGGTAGTTCGGATTAAATATGAAATTGGGGTTTGGATTTTTTGTTTTCGAATTGAAGAAAATCGAATCCAAATCTAGTCCAAATAATTTCGGATTGGATCGAATTTTTTAAGTTCGGATTAATCGGATTGATTTTTTCGGATTTTTGGTTTGACTTTTATGCATATAAGTTGAGCTTATCGAAAACATTCAACATAAAAATAATAATTTAAATGGAGTAGAAAGATAAAGGAAGACTAAATTAAAAAAATATAATATTAACAACGATGTAAGTTCGCTATTGCTTTTGCCAAATGCTTGTGTATATCCCAATAACATAGATATAGATGCCTCATGAACAGTTCTTATTGCTTTTGCCAAATGCTTGTGTATATCCCAATAACATAGATATAGATGCCTCATGAACAGTTCTTCGTCCATTTTTCTTTCTTACAGTGGAGCTTATTAGGTGGCAAAAATATAAAGACCAAAGATTTTTGGATTTTCAGATATCCAAAATTTTGAAGTCCCAAATCCAAATCCAATCCAAAATCCTAAATTTTTGAAAATAAAAATCAGTACTCCAATCCATAATCCAAAAATCCAAAGCAAAGATTCAATAAATTCGGATTTCGATTTAGATTTCGGGTTTGCCCAAACTATACCCACCCCTAGAGGATATGCATAGGGAAACTTTTATAAGGTTGAAAAACAAGTACCTTATGTATCAACACAAGTACCAGGTATTTCGCCGGCGACTCGAGGATGGTGGAGACATGAAGGTCCTTCGGGACGAGTTGAAGGAGGAAGATTGTGAGCTGGTGAAGTCCATTGAAAAATGCAGCGTACTCGAGGGGATGTTGAGGAGCAAGGAAGATGAGTTTGAATTTATCAAGGGTGTAGAGACCCAATGTAGTGACCTTCAAGCGCAAGTGGTTGAGTTGCGACAGCAATTGGAAGAATGTCGCCTTTAGCTGCAGGCCTTAGTGGTGAAGTTGCTGAGAATGAGAGCAAGCTTGAGAAGGCAGAATCGTTTTGCTTGGATGCTTAGAGGAAATTGGAGATGCTTGATCTAGCGATAGTAAGAGCGGGTGAACGATCAGTGCATGGCAAAATCTAAGGAAGACCGACTTGAAAGGAGGGTTGGAGAGCTGGAGAAGGATAATGTTCTCCCTCATGGTCGGGTGGTCGCATTAGAAGCTGATAAGCTGAACTGCTTGCATATCCCTCTTATTCTCATACTTCAGAATTCCCAATGTTCCTCAGGCATTATATCAGGAATAGATTCACGCCAAAGCTCAATTGGATGTATATCGAGATTTACATAAGGTGGGATCTATTTCCGAGGTTGCCCATAAGGATGTTCGTGTTGAAGACCATGAAGCTTGATTCACTTGCGCGTATGATCCCGCTACTCCTAAGCTCGATGAGGGGGATAATGAAGGCATAGATCAGCATGAAGCGGGTGCTTGGTATGACATCGCTTACCGTGAGGGCATGGACGGCGTAAATGTGGGTGACCAAGGTGTCGATACCCAATTTTGTCCTCATATTTTTATATATGTCATATATTCTTTTAAAAATATCATTCTTACATCATCACCAATTTACAAGAGTCATACAAGTATTTCCTATAATTTTTCATAGTTTTTAATCTTTAAAATTAAGTTTTTTATATTTAAATTATTTGAATATGTTAATTACCTTTTTAAATTATCTTGTGATGACTTAATCATCCAAATTTATTATTTGCATCCACGAATATGTTTCATAATATTTCACTTTATTTTATATTATTATATCTACATTTTTAAGCTATTTACGTAATTTTACAATAATATCCTATTCTATACATAATTGTATTTATGATCATTTATACTAAAATAGAATTTCTTGTACGTTTATAATGTTAGGTTATAATTTTCAAGCATTTTACCACATGAAAAATATTTTATTTATTCATTAGTCATTTTGTATAATTTAGTTTTAATGAATTTTATGTATTTAATTTGTAGCCCAGTTTGGAGCCAATTTTAGACTCCATCCATTAGCCCACACACCAAGCTAGCCCAATAGCTCCAAAGCCAAAACCAATAGACCCTCTCAAAAAAAACCGATCGCAACACACTTCAAACGGCCCGCCCCGTTTATTTTTCAATTCAGACCGTTGATCTCTCAAGATCAACGGCCCATAATAACCCCACCTTATAATAACACTCGCTCAAACCCTAGCCACATTCTTCTGAGACGGCCTCCCATAAATCCTCTCTATCTCTTCTTCTTTTAAAAAAATCCTTGCTGCCATATCACCAAATCATTTTCAAATTCGACCCCAAAATGAAATGAATCCATGATTCCCTTACTTTATATATTCTACCATCTTGTTATCTACACAATTTTGGTATCACCTAGTACTTGCATATTTTTGTCTAGTACCAGGTCTGAGTTATGTACAATTGTTTTCAATCTTCAAGTTCTAGGCGGTATTCTGTCTGTATACATTCATGGCAAGGTTATATGAGGCTGATTCACCAAGATCTTTGGTTGATTCTTTGATTTCGGTCGAACTGGGGTTTGAAGTTATAAGTTTTTCTTTGCTAGTTCAATTACTGATTGCATGCGATATTTTTCTTCCTTATATGCGTTTGACTAATTATTTTTTATATTTTCTTGTTGGATTTCTACCACTATATAACCCCTCCATATTTTTCCCTTTAGACAATTTTTAAGCATCGAAGAATTATTACTACTCTCTTATATCACTCATCTTATACTACTCTAAGGCTTAATTTCTTGGCCGGCTGAAAGGCAAGGCCATCAGAATTCGATTATCGAACATTTGTCAGTGTGAGCACTTCACGAGGTTCATTCAAAACCCTTGAGAACTCTGACTCACTCCAATTCCCGTGTTCTATTGTTTGTTTTGCTATTGACATTGGAGTATTGCTGAAATTATTCTCAAATTTACTTATTCATTAATCCGAAACTGGTAAGTGCTTATGACCTTTGCAATTTCATTCTCTTTTCATTTGAGTTCATGTCATGCATATCTATGTCTCTGAGTTTTTTATGAATCAACATGCTATTGTGTGCTCTGAAGCTCTTCTTGAGGCTTTATGCCATACGTAATGGAATTTGCCTATTTGTTGCCTTGATTATTTTTTGTTAAGCATGTTTGCTTTAATATGTACGTTTGCATGCTTATGCTTAGTTTAGCATCTTACTTTGATCTAAACTCTCGTGATGAGTTGATTTATGCCCAGAACCTGTTCTAATTCTTGTTTGTGTCATTCCTGTGCAACTTAATATTTCTCTAGAATTAACTTTAGGCCATGTTACTAGCCGAAACCTACTTCCCCTGCTACTTGTAAACTGATGCATGTTCCGAGCCTCGTCTTGTACCTTTGTGATAATTCAATGCATGTGTTCCATACCTTGTTAAGCCATTCCTACCCAACATGCTAAGTTCCTAATGTTGTACTAATTAGCTAATGCATGCTTCCATGCCATTTATGTTATAATGTATACTTGGACTTATGCAATCCTGTGCTCTCCAATACTGTTTGAGACCTTAGGGTAAACATCATATCTGCTCTATCCTCTCATGTATGGACAACTAGTATCAGGCTCAATACTAGCTTGTCTTTTTTATGAAATTTGACTTGTCCTTTATATTGTGACCAATGTTCAGCATGCTAAAGTTTCCCCCGTGTTCTACTAAGCAGTTGTTTGATCATGCGTTTGTTTTGTTATATTGTTCCTTTAATAGGTCTTTTCATGATGGATACTTTCATCTAATTGATGTGCTTTGCAGAGCTTCTTGTCTGATCATCTAGTCCTTTCATGTAATATGCAAAGCTATTCGGACATGAGAGAAACATGGAGTAAAAGACTGGACATGTTAGTCTGAATAGCTCTACAAATTACGAAATACTTTTAGTGTCATGCATATGCGTATGAATTTCATGTCGTGCATAGGTAAATGTGATCATAACATTATCTAGCCTCAGAGGGCATCCCATCATATCATCCTGCCAGTGTAGGTAAAATCATCAACGTATACCAACTGATCAGGTGGTGGTATGTATACAACGCCATAACCTTTTCCCATATCTCATATATATATATATATATATATATATATATATATATATATATATATATATATATATGGTCATCTGATATTTTATTATTTTTTATTATATTTGTGTATTTTATGTTTTTTTTAGTATGAGTGTATTATTATTAGTGTATATATATATATATATGGTCATCTGATATTTTGTTATTTTATATTATTTTTAGTATGAGTGTATTGTTAGTAATAATTTATCTTCTCTTGTTGATGTATTGAGCCAAGGATCTCCTAGAAACAGCCTCTTTGTTCCCGGGGTAGAGATAAGGTCTGCGTACATATAATCCTCCCCAGACACCACTTGTGGGATTATACTAGGTTGTAGTTGTTGTTGCATCTGGTCGTGGGTCAATGTACATTAATACAATGCATGAGAAGTACGTCAATAAATTATTTCAGAAAGTCATAAGACCAATATTCCCTTGAGTAGTATCATGAAGTAAATATTTTTCAACTTACATATTTTTATGAGACCCATGAACAGGTGGTAGAATAATATTACACTTAGGAAATCAAGAAGATAAGCACCTCTAATATTTTTATGAATAGAGTCATTTATGAAAGTCATGCATTTACATGTTTCGTTTGTATCGTATGCATCATGCAAAAAGAAAGAAGGGATAGCCTTAACATACCTCAGCCGATTCTCTTGACAATCTCTTTAACATATGTCAGTTGCAACAAATCACTTGACGGTTGATCAAAGTAGGGAAAAATCTATATAATTTTCTTGAGATGAATTGCATCGTACTCTCTTATAATCGGAAAATTTCGTTGCTATTGCATTACGTAGTCTTGCATGATTTTTGTAGCCCAAATCACGTTGCTTAGTATATCTATCTTTGTGAATGAGTTTTTTGAACCTTTCTTGAGCTTTGTAGAGATTCCATTATGAGTTAGGAATGTTTCTTGTAATATTTGAGTATGAAACAAGCCAGGATTTGAAAGGGACTCTTTCATACATATAGGCATGATGTCTAATGATAAATTGATGCAGTTTTTGAAAGAACTCGTTTCAGGAAAACCACTTAATTAAACAAGTTTCTAAATGAGCTAATCGTTAATTGGATTGAATTATTTAAAACTAAACGAGTTTAGATATCTATGCAGAATTTCTCGTGTTGTCCCCTATAGGCATGATATCTAATTTTGATACTAATTTTTAGAGAATTGCAGGCATGATGACAAACGAAAACACATATAAACAGTTGTCATAATAGAATGTGGATCAAAGTACATCCTATTGGCATGACATCTACTTGTGAGACTGGTTTTAAGACTTGTAAACATGATTTCTATTTTATGGAATCACTTGGAAACCTGTAGGCATCATTTGTAACATGGCAAGATGTAAAAGTCCTATAGGGATGTTTTCTACTTGGTATGATAATCATATCAAAATGAAAAGTCCAATAGGCGTTGTTTCTACTTATAAAGGCAAACACATCAAATTGTAAAGTTCTATATGCATGTTTGCTACTCGTATTACCCCACAAACCTGTAACTACCCACCCTTTTCACTAATTACCCCAATATTCATTTACAATCTATTACATACCATATGAATGAATTACATAAGTAGATAATAAGAAGTTATTCTATAGGGAGCCTTCAGATAGGCCCAGATTTCTAAAGCCTCCAATAGCCTCAAACTCCTCAATTCCATGGACAAAGTCATAGTCTAGGTGCATCACAAATCCCTAAGGATATCAAGGATCCTGGGCAGTGCTTACACCTTAACTTGATAACCAAAATTTAATAAGTGCAGTGTGGAAGGGTCAGCCTCAATATGCTAGAGTTCAGAGGGTTCTCAAGAGGATCCTAAGGCGTACACATACTGGAGGGGCAGAACTTATTGACTTAGGAGTAGAATGAAAGTTCTTGACAAAATTTGGATAGGGTTTAGTGGGAAAAATTTATTTATAGGAAGTTTGTTTGAATTAATTTAGTAAAAGCCAACAGAGACAGTTTGAAAGATAGTGGATTAGTAAACAACAGTCCTAACACAACCCCCTTAAACAGGTTCATACACAGCAACGGGTCAGAGAACCAAAGCAAGTTCAATAGTCACAACCAGGGGTCAAGGGATTTGGGGATACATAGAACACTTTATTGTAAACACATAACAAGAAAAGGTCTTAGGAATTAGTACAGACATGCTCAGACACCAGTGATCAGACAGTCATAGAACCAGTAATTCTTAAGGGGGTTCAGAATAGACAACACGATTTAAGAATCAATCCTAGATTCATACAACTTAGAAATTGCAGACTACTTAGAGGGGGAAAACATGGTCATAATAATTCTAAGGAAGGGGAGTTCATAGCATGCTAATCATGCAAGCACATTAACTGCAGGTTTCACAGCAAAACCATAAGTAAAAGCAAACTAGAAACATGATGAGTTGATGTAATAAAAGTACCATATTATTTTTAGAACTTAAACTGAAATTAGAACATACCAATACAGAAGTCAGTAAAAAAGGGTGAAATAGTAAGAGAGAATAATAGTTAGTCTTAGCTTTCCGCTGACTAACTTAGTATAGTAGAAACTAGCATAAGAGAGAGAGTGTTGAAACGTGTGACAGAGAGAGCTTTGAACCAAGAGTGTTCGTGTGTTGTTTTAATGAAAGAGGGTGTATATATAGTATGAGAGCAGATCGAACATATAGTAAATATCAAAGTTCATCAGTAATTATGGGGACTAAGAATCAATCAGTTACGAAATCAAGGTAAGTGCTCCCTTTAATTGAGGAGTCAACTTCAAACGGTAATAAACATTTGGCGACGAAGGAAGGAAATAGTATAAGTCTAAGCATAACAAATAAGAAAATATTTTTTGCATAGTACAAGTACACAACATGTAATAGAGGGTAGGTTTAGCATATTTCAATCAAGGAAAAGACATAAGAAATCAATTAGTAGCATAATTGACCGTAGAATAAGGTCAAAAAATGTTTTACAAGGTTAAAAATCAGTAGAGATATCATGTGAAATCAGTAAAATATCAATCACAAAGACTGAAGGTTTCAAAAGTAGAAAATAGCATTGATTTAGCACAACTTTATAAGGACAAGCACATAGTAAGCAAAAACCAGAACTATAAGAGGTCGAGTAGGACAAAAATCATTTATAAATTAGGGATTTATATAGAGCATAGTATGAATTAGTAGAATAATCATGATACACGTAGGAGAAGTGAAGAATCAGAAATATTGGTGAACAAAATAGGGTTAAATCACACAATAGGTGGGGAAGGCATAATTAGGAACCTTAACAAGAAATCATAGGGTGAAATCACAGAAACATATAGATTAACTGAACACGTTTTCAAAATAAAGTTCAGAAACCCAAGATCAAAACTAAGAAATTAGGGTTTTCAACATAGGTAAGTTAAAGAGGTAGTAAAATTATAGAATCAGTCAAAATATGCAAGAGATAGAAGTTTAAACATAAAGAATTGGTTTAAACAAAGTTTTAGAAGAAGTTTCGAAATTCTAATTTTAGAAGAAGGTGAAAACATTTTGAAATCGATGATTATTGTTAAGAGTTACAAGGATAGTGCTAAACATCAGAGAAATAGACTTAGATCATTTAAAAATCGTAAAAATCTAGGAGATGTAAGCAAAAATTAGGGTTTCAGGAAAAGAAACCCAAATAGAGATGAAAGAACATGTCTAAAATGTCAAGGGTCGTACAAGTACAACATGATTTTGCTTAAAATCATACTGAAGTAGCCAAGAACAGACAAGATGGAAAGCAATATAAGCAAGTCAGCGTGGCCCAGGGCCTTGAAGGACTCAAGGAAGGCGAACATGACAATAGATGAGTCATTGGATGCTTAGGAGTTGAAGGGAAATCATCGAAGAAGACTGGAGAAGGAAGTCGGCATTTGAAGAAGCTAGGGTTAGGTTGAGGGGTTGTGAGAGGAGAGGATATGAGAGAATACAGAGGCGGCAGATTTGGGAAATGAAATAATGTAGGGGGTCATTTGGGATTAAAAAAAAAAGAATGAACGGGCGATGCCTGTTAATCTAAGGATTTGACGGGTTTTGGGTCGGGTAGGAGGGTTTAGGGTTTAGATCTGGTAATTCTATTAGGAATTGGGCCGGGGTGGGTTTATATTGAACTGGAATTGAAAGGTAAATCTGGCTATATATTAAATAGTCAATTTTTCCTATAAAATTTATAATAAATAACAAATAATTTTTGGAAAATAATTTTGTGTACTAAAATAATTTAAAATAGATATTTAATATTTTACTAATATAGGAGATGAATTTCACGCATATAAACGTAATTATATATTAATGGGGTTAATATTGTAATTATATGCAATTTAGCTTTAAAAATATAAAATGTAATTATAAAAATATATAAAAAATATTTTAACTATATTTTGGCGTAAATATAAAAATTAAATGACTAAATTATCACATCAATAGTTTGAGAGACAATTATTGGGTATTTTACGAATAAAATATAAGGAAATAAATCAATTAAAATTAAAATTAAAAAATTATAAAACTCTTGTGCATGCTTATATATGCATATATATGCTATTTTGAAGGTAATTATGTATACAAAAAATATAATAAAAAATTATATATCAATAACCGCATTCTTCCTTTACCATTCCATGATTACTAACACCACTTAATTCTGACATCATGGAACATTACTCCATATTCTCCTATTTAGGGGAATACTAACATTTAGTGCTACGACGATCTAGATATAAATGTTTTAACTTTTCATCTATGATGCCTTTTCACATCATCGATGACCCTTACTCGCCTTGTGGTAATCGTTATATACCAAGGATAACTAATTTCCTTATTCAAGAGGGAAACACCTAGTGTAACCGGCACGTACAGTCCCTTCATTTTAACTTTGCTCCGATTTCTTTCTTTAGAGAAGTGTCTTCCTTAATGACCATTTTCTGAATATCTCATGAATTTTCTTCCTTTGTCCATTATTTTAACGCCGGGACAAAATCTGAAATTAAGATGATGTTTACTATTATCCAATCACTCAGTCCTTAATTCAGGTTTAGTTATCTTGTTCACCTGCCCATACTAATTTGTATTACTTTGGGGGTCTAACTTTTTCTTTTGTTCACGAACTTGTTTCTCTAAATGAGAAAATGACTTTATGGCCTATACTTTTTTGTTGTCTCAAGGCATGTCACTTCTTGCATTTTCCTTCACTTGACTACAAAATCTGTAATGCTGACATTCTTTTCTACCACTGTCATTCATGTATCACATTTTACTCATAATGCACTCTCTTCATATTTCCTTCTAACATTTCTATCTATCACTTTATTCTGAAAATTTATCGACAAGGTATTCTTTTACTTATATATAACAGAATATGGTCACTCATACATAGAATATAATCCGACAAGGACATACAGTTTTTCACGTACATGATACATATCTACAAGCCTCTAAGAGTATGAAATGTCATAAAGGTCAAATAGGGCCCTACCATACTAATCAATACATTTCATAATCATATTGACCAAATAAGCAACTTCGGAGCAATTGGAGCGTAACAATACCTTCTGCTGAGCTGATAGCCTACTTGGATAGCTCACATCCTATCTATTGGGACCTACGAGCATAAAATGCAGCATTCCCAAGCAAAAGGAATGTCATTAAAAATCCGAGTATGTAAGAAATAAAAATCAATAAACAATAGACAATGAGAGAAACATGGAGTAAAAGACTTGACATGTAATTCTGGATAGCTCTACAAATGACGAAATACTTTTAGTGTCCTGTATATGCGTATGAATGTCATGTCATGCATAGGTAAATGTGTTCATAATATCTTCAAGCCTCTAAGGCATTCCATTATATCATCTCGATCACTGTGAGCAAAATCATAAATGTATACTAACTGATCAGGTGGTGGTGTGTATATAACGACGTAACATTTTTCCAGATATATATATATATATATATAACACCATATAATCATGGGTCAACGCACATGAATGCAATGCATGAGAAGTACGTCAATAAAATCTTTTAGAGTGTCATAAGACCAATATTCCTTTGAGTAATATCATGAATTAAACTTTTTTCAAATTACATATTTTTCTGAGACCCATGAATAGATGGTAGAATAATAGGACATATGGGAAATCAAGAACATAAGAACCTCCAATACTTCTATGAGTAGAGTCATTTATGAAAGTTATACGTTTTCCCGTTTCATTTGTATCGTATAGATCACGCCAAAAGAAAAAAAGGATAGCCTTAATATATATGAGGCAATTCTCTTGACAATCTCTTTAACACATGTCAAATGTACCAAATTGTGTAATGAATGATCGAAGTAGGGAAAAATCCATATGATATTCTTGAGAAAAATCACACCGTGCTCCCTTATAATCGCAAAATCGCGCTGCTATTGCATTACACAGTCCTGCGTGATTTTTGTAGCCAAACTCATGCTGCTTAATATCTCGTCTTTGTGTATGAGTTTATTGAACCTTTCATGAGCTTTTTAGAGATTCCATTAAGAGTTAGGAATGTTTCTTTTTAATATTTGAGTGTGGTACCCCACTTAGCAAGACTTGGCCACAAAAATGCATCAAACTTTACCACATTTCATGTGAATTCAAGAGTCATCTTCGTATAAAATCCTTAGGCTGCCACGCTGAGGGGTAGTGTCCCCCTTATTATTATCCATCAAATATCTTAATTAATTTGTAATTCCTACTAATTCAATAATTATCCAATTACAACAACAATTAATAGTTATCTAAAATTACTTAAAATATTATTCACTTACAATATACTTTTTTGACGACCTGGCAAGTCATATTAGGAGTTTACTCCCTGATCTCCTATTAATTGCATTCCTAAAGTTTAATTTGCTAATTTGATTCGTCAAGATGTTTGATTTTGAGTTTCGGAGAGTTTTTTCGACACTCAGTTCCTAAATGAGAGCTCAAACGTTGAAAAATTTACTGTATTCAAAACACTATGAAGACGGCCTCGGAATAAAAATTTCATGGTGCTGTTAGCTCCATCAGGTAATTTTGGAGAAAGGAGCATGTTATCATTTGTGTTTTAGAGGCCCGTAGCTAATTTTGGCTTAAGATGCCGAATGTTGAATTTTTGAAGTTTACGGTTCAATAGCTAGATTTTGATTCGAGGGTAGGGACGGAATTTTGAGAGCTGCAGTAGTTCCGTTGTATCATTTGGGATGTGTGTGAATCTTTCAGGTCATTCGGACGTGGTTTGGTTGTGTTTTTTATAAAAAGTGAGATTCGAATGATTTTTGCAACTTTGGCTTGAATACAATGTATTTTGGTTGTTTTGATGTTGTTTGAAGTATTTTGAAGATTGGTACAAGTTTGAATAAGGTTTTAGGATATGTTGATACCTTTGTTGAGGTTCTGGGGGCCTCGAGATGAATTCAGATGGTTGACGGAGGAAATTTTGGAGTTTAAGTTGCTTAAACAACTGGTCTTCTGGTATTTTCGCAATTGTGGTTTGGGGAACGCAGATGCGGCACTGCAGAAGTGGCTAAAAGGCCGCAGAAGCAGCTTTGGGTCAACTCCTCAGGAACCACAGATGCGGTGATGGGCTCGCAGAAGCGGAACTACTCCTGTTGTTAGAGGTCCGCAGATGCGAAAGCTGCATTTTAATGAAAGTTGCCGATGCGATGTTCTTTTCGCAGAAGCGAGACTGCAGATGCGGTCCCAAGGCCGTAAATGCGAAAATGCCTCGGCAGAACATATAAATAGTTTCCTTCTCTAATTTGAGGGTTTCTTTCACCATTTTTATCCGGGTTTGAAGCTTTTGAAAGGTATTTTTGAGGAAAATAAAGGGGAATTACTTGGAGGTAATGTCCTTGACTTTATAACTCGTTTTTATATGAATAATGACCTAATTAGTGGTAAGAAATTTGAAGAAAAGGTGGGTAATCAAGGCTTTAGTATAAGAGATCTTTAAGTGAGGATTTGAGGGGCCATTTGGACCTTAATTTCAATGTTCTTGGTATATATGAACTAGTGAGAGTGTGAGGATTAGGGAAATTTAAATTTTACACGATTTGGAGACTTGGGCCCGAGGGGTGTTTTGGTTATTTTACCTAATTTTGTGTATTATCTTAGAATTAGTTGTAGAATCAGTTACTTGACGTGTTATTTATAATATGCAATTGAATTGAATAAATTTGGGTCATTTAGAGTTGGATACTCATGGCAAAAGTATGGTTTCATGTTGATTTTGAGCAAGTTTGAGGTAAGTGACTTGTCTAACTTTGTGTGGGGGACCTTTCTCTTAGGATTTATGTGTACTTGTTAATACAAATGTCTTATACGTAAGGTGACGAGTGAATACTTGTGTTGATTGTTGGAAAATTCTGGTTTTCATTAAGCATTGCAAGTATGTTACTTTACTCTTTAGTTTGTGTGTTTATGTAGACCTATGTTAGCTTAGTAAAAGCATGCCTAATTGAATAAATTTCTTTATTTGCTTAACTGCCTTAATTGAACTCCGTGCAACATTCTAGGCTAGGATTACTTGATACCTTGGTATGAAATTTTCATTTCTAATTATCTTCTTGCTGTTGTTGTATTTTTACCTTGCGACTACAGATGTGGGATTAAGGTAGCTCCCCCTTTTCTGTTTACTTTGGGACTACCGGTCAGATTCCCGGTAGATCCCCCCTCCCCCCTTCACAATTATGTGGAACTATGGGAATGCACCTGGTAGATTTCTCCGGTACTAGTATTTATAATTGGGACTACATATCTGAATTTCGGTAGATCCCCTGCGCACTGATAGTTGGATTACGAGACGGTATCCCAAGAGAATAATTGCATATGTATATTGGGATTTTAGAACGGTATCCTATAAGATTTCCAGTTGTTTTTGGAGTTGATTGTATTTTTTCCTAGGTGTTTGCCTTGTTCCTGCGTAGTTGTTGTTATTTTTTCACATTCGTACAACTTATACTGATGTACCCATTTTACAGTCTTCCATTCTATACTATCAATTATTTCTTTTATTTAACCTTAGTACGGCCCTGACCTTCCTCGTCACTACTCAATCGAGGTTAGGCTTGGCACTTATCGAGTACCATTGTGGTGTACTCATGCCTTTTCTGTGCATGTTTTTCATGTGTAGATCCAGGTACCTCTACCCAGGCTTATCACCTTTAAGGCAGGGAGATCTTTTGGTGATTTTGAGGTACATATGCTGCGTTCGCATACCAAGGAGTCTCTATCTTTATTCTATCATGTAGTGTTAGCCTTTCTATCTTACTTTTGATGTAGACATTATGGAGTTAGAGCATTTTACTATATTTATTTCTAATTGGGTTCCCATGAGTTTCCGGGTGTTAGGATAGTATTGTAGGATTTTGAGATGTTGAGAGGTATATGCCGAGCAAAATTTTATATATCATTTTCCTTTGGTTATTCTTGGCTTTTAAATTTACATTTCCGCACGTTTTGTATTTATTTTTTTGCACTTGTTAGGCTTACCTAGTTGTAGAGACTAGATGTCATCATGACGATTCATGGAGGGCGAACTGGTATCGTGACAAGTTGGTATCAGAGCACTAAGTTCGTAGGAGTCACGGGACACAGGCTGGTTTCATAGAGTTTCGCTTATCGGTACGAAGACGTCTGTGTTTATCTACGAGGGGCTATGCAATTGTTAGGAAAATTACCACTTCATTTGATTTCCTTGTCGTGGGATATTTTGACACTACAATAATAAACATCTGTCTTATATTTTCTCACGGATAGGTAGGACACATGATACTCGAGATGATTAGGCACACACGCCACCTACTGCACCCGTTAGAGGCAGGGATTGGGGTAGAAGCCGAGGACACGCACGTGGTGCAGTGAGAGCACCTGTGCGAGTTTTTGCCAAGGTACCACAACTAAATCCAGCCAGAGATTAGACACCTGACACACCTACTGCTACTACCACGCAAGCACTTTAGCAGACTCTAGCTTAGTTTATCAGCATGTACACCACCTTGGCTCAGGCAGGTTGCTTCCTCTAGTTGAAGCCACATTCCAGGCCGGGGGAGGAGCAAAGACTCCCGCCCCCGAACTCATGAGCAGCGATTGCATGTTGAGCAGGTCCCAAAGATCATTCCAACACCACCTGTAGTGCCAGTTCAGCCCGAGGACAGGGCAGCTACTTTAGAGGATGAACAGCGGAGACTCGAGAGGTTCAAGAAGTATGATCCTCTGGTATTTAGTGGGTTAACATCGGATGATGCCTTGGTATTTCTTGAGGAGTGCTACCATATTCTTTGCACTATGGGTATATCAGGATCGAGCAAAGTTTCTTTCACTACTTTTCAGCTTCGGGAAACGCCTATAAGTGGTGGCACACCTATGAGTTAGACAGTCCAGACGAGGTTGCTTCACAAACTTGGACACAGTTCTCATATCTATTCCTAAGAGAGTTTGTTCCTCAGAGCCTCAGGGATGCATGGTAGAGTTTGAGCATTTGCGCCAGGGTGCTATGAATGTTTAAGAGTATGTTGTCTGTTTAACCAGTTTGGATAGGCATGCACCAGCCTTGGTTTCTACTGTTCGTGAGAGAGTTCGTCAGTTTATTGAGGGTCTTATTCCCAGCATCAGGTCTAGCATGGATCATGAGTTGGAGAACGATATTTCTTATCAACGGTTGGTGAGCATTGCTAGGAGGATTGAGGGTATGCATGCTAGGGAGAGAGAGGAGAGAAAGTCCAAGAGGTCTCAAAAGTCAGGCCATTGTTCTAGTGCCCGTACCCCAGCTGCAGGTCATCATGATAGGGGTTATATGAGTCACCCTGTTCATTCAGCTCTTCCAGCAGCCAGTAGCGCTATAGCTCCTTCTAGGCCTAAGGAGCCTTATTATGCACCTTCGGTTTCTAGCGCGCCTCCTACGTGGGGTACTTTCATAGGCTAGTCCAGCAAACCTAGACCTAGCTAGTTACATCCACCACATCCTCCCAGCGCTTGTTAGTGTGGTGACACATGCCATATGGTGAGTGATTTCCTCGGACATGGGAGGGTTGTACCTTCATATACTTCTCAACCATAGTGTGCCTCTTAGAGTTCTCATGCTATGGTTACAGTTGCAACTACTACCCTACCTGCCCATCTAGCTAGTAGTTGGTTTTAAGAAGGTAGAGGTCGCCCTAGAGGGGAAGGACCGACCCGATACTATGCCCTTCCTACCCGTAACGAGGTTGTTGCCTCTGATTGTGTCATCACATATATTATACTAGTTTTTTATAGAGATGCATCGATTTTATTCGATCTTGGCTCTATTTATTCTTATGTGTCTTCTTATTTTGCTCCTTATTTGGGTGTATCTCGAGATTCTTTGATTTCGTATGTTTATATTTCTACTCATGTGGAAGATTCTCTTGTTGTGGACTGCAGTTATCGGTCGTGTTTGGTTTCTCTTAGTGGTTTTGAGATGATTTATTGTTGCTCAGTATGGTAGACTTTGATATTATCTTGGGCATGGACTTTTTTTTGCCCCATTATGCTATTCTTGATTGACACGTCAAGAACGTGACACTAGCTATGCCAGGTGTACCGCGTATTAAGTGGAGGGGTGCTTTAGGTCACACTCCCAGTAGAGTTATCTCTTTCCGTATGACTCAGCGTATGGTTGAGAAAGGGCTTGATGCACATTTAGCTTATGTGCGAGATGTCAATGTTGATACCCCTTCAGTTGATTCACTCCCAATAGTATGGGATTTTACCGATGCGTTTTCAGCTGATCTTCCAGGCATGCCGCCTGATAGAGATATTGATTTTGGAATTCATCTGTTGGCATGAACTCGACTCATTTCTATTCCTATGTATCGTATGTCTCTTCCTTTGTTAAAGAAGTTAAAGGGTCAGTTATATGAACTGCTTGATAATGATTTTATTTGACCCTGTGTTTCACCATGGGGTGCCCATGTCTTGTTTGTCAGGAAAAATGATGGTTCTATGCGTATGTTTATTGATTATCACCAGCTAAAAAAGGCTACAGTGAAGAACCGTTATCCTTTTCCTCGTATTGATGATCTATTTGACCAACTTCAAGGCGCGCATGTGGTCAGGGTACCATCAATTGAATATTCGGGAGCCAGATATCCCGAAAGTAGTAGGACTCGGTATGGTCATTACGAGTTCCTTGCCATGTCATTTGGGCTGACCAATTCCCATGCAGCCTTTATGCATTTGATGAACAGTGTGTTCCAGACGTATCTTCACTCGTTCGTCATTATTTTTATTGATGATATTCATGTGTATTCCTAGAGTCGGGAAGATCATGAGCAGAACCTAAGGACTGTACTTTAGACTCTAAGAGAAAAGAAATTATATGCTAGTTCTCAAAATGTGAGTTTTGGTTGGACTCAATGGCATTATAAGGCCCCGTGGTATCGAGTCAGGGTATTCGGGTGGATCCGAATAAGATAGTGGTCATGCAGAGTTGGCCTAGACCATCTTTAGCTAAAGAGATCTACTGTTTCCTTGGCTTGGCGGGATACTATCGTCATTTTGTAGATGAGTTTTCATCGATTGCAACCCTTGTGACTAGGTTGACCCAGAAGGGTGCTCCATTTCAGTGGATAGAGGAGTGTGAGGCAAGCTTTCAGAAGCTCAAGACAACTTTGAATAAAGCCTCGATTTTGATTTTGCCTACAGGGTCGGGGCCTTTACGGTCTATTATGATGCCTCGAGGGTTGGCCTCGGAGCGGTGTTAATGCTTGACGGTAGGGTGATTTCCTATGCATCCAGACAGTTGAGGATACATGAGAAGAATTACCTTGTTCACAACCTTGAGTTAACTTCCATTGTTCACGCCCTGAATATTTAGCGCCATTATTTATACGGGGTTCCCTGTGAAATTTATACTAACCATCGGGGTTTGTAGCATTTGTGCCCGGCCAATTTGTACCTAAATTTGCACCAGAAGAGGTAGTTGGAGTTGTTGAAAGATTATGTCGTCACTATTTTGTATCACCCAAGCAAGGCCAATGTGTTGGCTGATGCTTTGAGTCGTCGAGCGAAGAGTTTGGAGAGTTTGGCATATTAACCAGCATCAGAGAGGCCTATGGCGATGGAAGTTTAGGACTTGGCCAGTCAGTTTGTGAGATTGGATCTTTTGGAGCCCAGTCGGGTCCTAGCTTGTATAATTTCTCGGTCTTCTTTATTTGAACGTATTAGGAAGAAGCAGTGTGATGACCCTCATTTACTTGTTCTCAAGGACAAGGTTAGCACAGCGATGCGGGAGACGTGACTATTAGTAACGATGGGGAATTGAGGATGCAGGTCCGGGTTTGTGTACCCAATGTTGACAGGCTTTGAGAGTTGATTCTGGAGGATGCTCATAGTCCGCCGTATTCTATCCATCCGGGTGCTACAAAAATGTATCAAGATTTGAGGCAGCACTATTGGTGGAGGCGGATGAAGAGAGATATAGTTGCATTTTTAGCTAGGTGCCTTAACTGTCAGCAGGTGAAGTATGAGCACCAAAGATCGGGTGGGTTGCTTGAGCAGATAGAGATTCCGGAGTGGAAGTGGGAGCGGATCACCATGGACTTTGTAGTTGGACTCTCATGGACCTTGAAGATGTTTGATGCTATTTGGGTGATTGTTGATCGATTGACCAAGTTCGCTCATTTTATTCCTATGTGTTCTACATATTCTTTGGAGCGGTTGGCAGATATTTATATCCGGGAGATTGTTCGTCTTCATGGTATTCCAATCTCCATTATTTCAGATAGAGGTACTCAAGTTCACATCACAGTTCTAGAGAGCTGCTCAGCATAATTTGGGTACTCGGGTAGAGTTGAGTACATATTTTCACCCTATGACGGACAGACAGTCCGAGCGCACTATTCAGATTCTTGAGAATATGCTTTGTACGTGTGTAATCGGATTTGGAGGGTCTTAGGATCGGTTCTTTCCATTGGCAGCGCTTGCTTACAACAACAACTCTTAATCCAGCATTCAGATGGCACCGTTTGAGGCTTTATATGGTAGGGGATGTATATCTCCGGTGGGTTGGTTTGACCTAGTGATGCTAGATTATTGGGCACAAATTTATTTCAGGATGCTTTGGAGAAGGTTAAGATGACTCAGGATAGACTCCATATAGCCAATCCATACAGAAGAGCTATGCGGACCGGAAGGTTCGTGATGTTTCCTATATGGTTGGAGAGCGGGTTCTTCTTTGGATTTCACCTATGAAGGGCGTTATGAGATTTAGGAAGAAAAGGAAGTTGATTCCAAGGTTTATTGGCCCTTTTGATATAGAGACATGTTGGGGAGGTCGCTTATGAGCTTGTCTTACCTCCCAGCATGGCAGGAGTTCATCCGGTATTTCACGTGTCAACGCTCCGAAGGTATCGCGGTCGCACGTGTTGGATTTCAGTTCAGTCCAGTTGGACAAGGATTTATCCTATGTTGAGGAGCTAGTGGCTATACTAGACAGGCAGGTCAAAGAGTTGAGTTCAAAGAACATTGCATCAATAAAGGTTCTGTGGCGGGGTCAGCCGGTGGAGCAGGCGACCTGGGAGACCGAACAGGATATGAGCAACCACTACCCATATCTTCTCACTACCTCAAGTATGTCTCGATGCTTTTTCGAAGACTAGCGAATGTTTTAGAGTATGAGGGTGTGACGACCTAGCAGGTCGTCTTAGGAATTTACGCCCTTATCCCATATTAGCTGCTTTCCCCAAGTTTAATTCTACTAATTTGATTTCACGGGATGTTTGGTTTTGAGTTTCGGAGAGTTTTTGGGACACCTAATCCCTAAATAAGAGCTTAAGTGTTGGAAAATTAACCGTAATCAGAACAGTGTGGAGACGACCCCGGAATGAAAATTTGATGGTTGTGTTAGCTCTGTTAGGTGATTTTTGACTTAGGAGCATGTTCGGATTTGTTTTTTGAGGCTGGTAGCTAATTAAGGCTTGAAATACTGAAGGTTGAATTTTTGTAGTTTCCGGTTCGATAGCTAGATTTTGATCCTAGGGTCGGGATGGAATTCCGAGAGTTGCAATAGTTTTGTTGTATCATTTGGGATGAGTTAAAGATTCCAGGTCATTCAGACATGGTTTGGTTGGGTTTTTGATCAAAAGCGAAATTTAGAAGATTTTAGGAACTTAGGCTTTAATCCGATGTGTTTTGGTTGTTTTTATGTTGTTTGAAGTGTTTTGAAGATTGGTGTAAGTTTGAATAAGGTTTTTGGATATGTTGATACCTTTGGTTGAGGTCCCGGGGGCCTCGGGATGAATTCGAATGGTTGACGGATGCAATTTTTGTGTTGAAGTTGCTTCAGAAGTTAGTCTTATTGTATTTTAGTATCTGCGGTTCGGGGAATGCCAATATGGCACCGCATAAGCGGATAACATGCTGTAGAAGTGGCTTCAGATCAATTCCTCAGGAACCGTAGATGAGGTGAACGGCTCGCAAAAGCAGAACCGCTCCTGCGGTTAGGGGTCCGCAGATGCGAAAGCTGGCATTTTGATGAAAGTTTTAGATGTGACATTGTGTCTGCAGAAGGGGGACCGTAGAAGCTGGACCGCAGATGTGGTCCCAGGGCCGCAAATGCGAAAATACCTCAGTAGAACATATAAATAGTTGCTTTCGCGAATTTGAGGGATTGTTTCACCTTTGTTATCCAGGTTTGAAGCTTTTGAGAGGGATTTTTTAGGGAAAAAATGCGAATCACTTGGAGGTAATGTCCTTGACTTTGTATCTCGTTTTTATATGAATAAAGACCTAATTAGTGGTGAGAAATTTGGGGAAAAGATGGGTAATTAGTCTTGAGTATAAGAGACCTTTAAATGAAGATTTGAGGTGCCATTTGGACCCCGATTTCAGTGTTCTTGGTATGTATTAACTCATGAGAGTGTGAGGATTCTATAAATATGCATTTTACTTGATTTTGAAATGTTAGCCCAAGGAGCGTTTTGGTTATTTTACCTAATTTCGCGTATTAACTTAGAATTAATAATATAATCAGTTACTTGAGGTGTTATTTACAATATGCAATTGAATTGAATAGATCTAGGCCATTTGTAGTTAGATACGCATGGCATAAGCGTCGTTTCAGGTTGATTTTTAGCCGGTTCGATGTAAATGGTTTATCTAACCTTGTGTGGGGTACCTTGCTCTTTGGATTTATATGTATTTGTTAATTGAAATGCCTTGTACGTAAGGTGAGGAGTGCGTACTTGTGCTAATTATTTAAAAATCTGGTTTTTCATTAACCATTGCTAGTATGTTACTTTACTGTTTAGTTCATGTGTTATGTAAACAAGTTTTAGCTTAGTAAAAGCATGCCTAACTGATCAAATTTCTTTATTTGCTTAACTGCCTTACTTGAACTCCGTGCAGCATCCTAGGTTAGGATTACTTGATGCATTGGTATGAAATTTCCATTTCTTAATATCTTCTTGTTGTTGTTGTGTTTTTACATTGAGACTACGGATGTGGGATTCCTGTAGCTGCCCCTTGTCTGTATACTTTGGGACTACGGGTTAGATTCCCAGTAGATCACTCTGCAGAGTTATGTGGAACTATGGGAATGCACCCAGTAGATTCCCCTAATGCTAGATATTTATATTGGGACTACAAATCGGGATTTTGGTAGATCCCCTGCGCACTGATAGTTGGATTACGGGACGGTATCCCTAGAAACTCATTGGATATGTGTATTGGGATTTCAGGATGGTATCCTGTAAGATTCCCAGTTGTTGTTGTTAGAGTTGACCTGTATTTTTTCCTTGGTGTTTGCCTTGATCCTGCGTAGTTATTGTTCTTTCTTTATATTCGTGCTACTTATAGTTTTATACTTGTTTTACTGTTTTCTATTCTATAATGTCAACTATTTCTTTTATTTAATCGCAGTAGGGTCTTGACCTTTCTCGTCACTACTCAATCGAGGTTAGGCTTGGCACTTATTGAGTACCACTATGATTTACTCATGCCCTTTCTATACATAATTTTCATGTACAGATCCAGGTACCTCTACCTAGGCTTATCACCCTTGAGGCAGGGAGATCTTTCGGTCACTTCGAGGTACATCTACCGTGTCAGCAGACCAAGGAGTATCTATCTTTATTATATCATGTAGTGTTAACCTTTCTATCTTACTGCTGATGTACACATTCTGGAGTTAGAGCATTTTACTACATTTCTTTCAGCTTGTGTTCCCGTGATTTTCCAGGTTTTGGGATTGTATTGTAGGATTTTGAGATGTTGAGCTGTACATGTCGAGCGGCATTTTATATATCATTTTTCTTTGGTTATTCTTTGCTTTTAAATGTACATTTCCGCAAGTTTTCTATTTATTTTCCACACGCTTTAGGCTTACCAAGTCGTAGAGACTAGGTGCCGTCATGACGGTTCACGAAGGGCGAACTGGGATCGTGACAATTTTATACACCTTAAAATTAAGGCCATGTGGTACATTGTATGGTACTAGCCATAAATACCGGTATTTAGCTCAGGCCGTATTTTATCATAAAATGTCAAACTCTGACAAAATTCATTTTTTATTTTCTTGTCCTTTCAGTTTCACGAATTTACTCATCACTTGTTTGAAATAGTGTAAGACATATAATTCCAAAATAAATATCATTCCCGAAATTACATCGATGTATCTTACCATACGACGTTAACATACGACGACGCTTTAACATACAAAAATGCAAAACATAACATCTCATGTACAGACTTTCATCACTTTACTTATGTTGTATTTTCACGCTTTCTATATGCCTTTGGACCTAGCGTGATCCTGCTTATATGTCTTGGCTAGAGCTGTTGTTAGCTAGAATTCTAAGAATTAAGTGTTTAAGTGGTTTGGTTAAATCTATGAGTATTATGTCATTTGTATGGCTGATTTTGGAATGGTTTATGTGAGTAAGGTTATTTGGTAGGCCTAGTGTTGGGCCTTAGATTTTGGGTTTGAGCATGAAACTTAGATTTCTATGGTAAGCGGTGTGTGGGTTCGATGTTGTACAAAAGTTAAGACCATTGAAGGCCTGGGACATCCTTGGTTGTTCTACATTGGTCATGTTTTTGTTTTACTGGCTTGTAGTTGTTTCATCCTGTGACTATTCATACTTAGGTTTATGTTATGTCATTCGGGCCTGTTATAATTTATAATAAAAAATAATGGGGAGATTAATGAAAACGGGATCGAGATTTCTAATAATTGCGTGAAAGGGTAGAAAACAAGTCTACATGCTTTATGTGCTACTTTTTTTTACTTGCTTTACTTTTGCATGTCAATAGAAATCATGGCTATAGGAATCATGCACACTGTTCAAAAATGTTAGTTCACGTATTAATCATACATGATTATATGTTACTATTGTGCATTTAGACAGCATGCCTATAGGATATATAACATATGTTTTTTGTCAACCTAGATACCATGCCTATTAAACTTCAAACAATTAGTTTGTCGATTTGCTTATATTACTTTTTAGTGTGCTTCCCATCTCGGTATCATGACTATAGGATACTAGTATTTAAATCAACTACACGTGTTGTTTTTAATACACTACCTCGCCTAAATGACATGACTGTAAGTGTAAAGTGTTATAAAATCATGACTAAGTGTCAATTGTTAGAAGTCCTTCTTATAGGATGTTTCCACACGCTTAGAAAATTATTTATGATATAAATGTTGTTAATATTGGACTCTCAAAGTTGTTTCACTACTTAATAATGCAACTATTAGAAGTCATACCTATAGGACAATGTCACCCGCCTAAGGCGTTTATAAAATTAGCGCTAATAACTCTAAGTATGTAAACAGTTTATTGTCTTCTCGCCTAAGCTATTTAGAACAATAACATTGCATATACGATGTTGTAATTCAGAATCACCTAAAAACCATGCCTATAGGAATTTAATTCTTAGTTCTGAAATCATCTAATGCTTATTTTGTCATGTGCATTTCTTGTCTATGTGTGGAGGCTAACTTGGGCCTTTTAATTGATTTTAGGTGAAGTCATGTCTGTTTTTAATGTAGTCTAGCTTTCTCATTTTTGAGCAACCTAAGTTGAGTCTAGAACTACCTCATAGTAGGTCCAAATTCTCCTGGACCATATGTGTGGGATGGGTAGTCCACTCATAGGATACGGTTTAGAATTGAACTAGAGCGCCTTTAAGTAACAACTTAATTGGGTAGGAGGAGATGATAGCTTTTTCCCATTGAATAATATGAACAACCCTTGCCTTAATAAAGTTGCGAAGAATTATTTATGTTGCACTGGGTGATCCGTTAGGCTATAAAACTTAGGACCTCCCTCCATTTATTTATATGCTTGTTATTTATACTTAGTTATTTAATATAGACCAATGCAGTTGTGCACTTGTAATCTTTAAGATTTGTACTGACGGTCAGGATCCGGTATGTGTTAGTTCGAACAAGGTCGAACATAGCCTGAATTTAGTTATGGTAGAGGACCGGTGGGTGTTAGTTTGAACAAGGTCGAACATGACATGAGTTTAATTATGGCCAAGGGCCGGTAGGAATTAGCTAGAACGAGGACAGATGTAACATGAATTTAATTATAGCCAAAAGCCAGTAGGTGTTAATTTGAACAAGGCCGAACATAAAGTGAATTTAATTATGGTCGAGGGCCAGTAGGTATTAGTTCGAACAAGATAGAATATAACCTGAATATCATTATGGCCGAAGGCCAGTAGGTGTTAGTTCGAGCAAGGTCGAACATAACATGAACTCGAGAAAGATGTGTTGATAAGTGCAAATTTATTTCCTTGACATTGGTACTTTTGTTATATACTTGAAGAATTTAACATATTTTTGGGTGTTGAGTGGTGTTCCAGTCCTAGTCCCAGTTATCTAGTCCCTTCATTAGTTAATATGGAGATTAGGGAGAGTCGAGCAATAAAATTTTAACCACTGCCCTTCCTTCATGTTCTTCAACACGAAGCGTTCATTTCACGCCCACGTTAAAAACCTCCTTGAGAAAACCCAAATGGGAAAAAACTCAAGTAAGGGAAAAAGGGTAATGCTTGGGGGATGCTTTTTCTCTCAGAAGTTGAAGTATTTGTCGTGGCTAATATTCTAATTGTTTGGTAGTTGCTTTCCTTCCAATGTTTCTAGTTGGAAAGAACCTTTGTTTGCTTTAGCTGTGATTTTATATGGACTATCCCAATTTGTTCCAAACTTGCCTTCCCTGAGGTCTTTGCTCGCTTGAGTTTTAGCTTTCAGTACGTATTACCCGAGTTTGAGTGTCCTGACCTTTGCTTTGCTGTTGTAATATCGTTTTGCTTGTTGTTTTTAGGCGTTCATTCTTATATAGGATATATCACTTCATTCGTCAATTTTCTCAAGTTCTTGCCTTCTTTTCTAGTCGTTGCTTGTGCCGCTCTTATGGGAGTACCTTACGTTGGGCTCTCCGACCTCGACTGGTATTTGTAACGATCTGATCGATCATTTTGAGCATTTGTATGTCGCTCAGTTGTTTAAGGGCATAAGTAGATCTGTATGATGTATTATGATTTATGTGAATCATCGATTTTAGTTTTCAGGTTATTCGGAATTTATTTGAAAGAATGATTCTCAGCTGGAAGCTTCAAATTCGAAAGGGCTGTCTAAGTTTGGAATTTAGATTATTTGACCTCGTAATAGATTTTTTATGGTTCTATTAGCTCTGTTGGGTAATTTTTAACTTAGGAGCACCTCCGAATCGTGATTTGGAGGTCCATAGTAGAATTTGACTTGAAATGGCGAAAGTTGGAATCTTTAGATGTTTGATTGGAAGTGGACTTCTTGATATCGGGGTCGGTTTCCAATTCATAAAGTTGGAGCATGTCCGTGATGTCAAATGTTACTTGTGTGAAAAAATTGAGCTCAATCGGGTGTGATTTGATAGCTATCAGAGTCGGTTGTGGAAGTTAAAGTTTTGAAGATTAATGATTTAGAATTGAGGTGTGATTGATCATTTCGGTTATTTTATGTGCGTTTTAAGCCCTCGAGTAGGTCTGCGTTATGGTATGGAACTTGTTGGTATATTTGGATGGGATCCCAAGCGGCTCGGGTGAGTTTCAGACGGGTTTCAGACTATTTTACCTTCATTATCCATTGCTAGTTCTGCAGAAACTGAGTATCTGGTTTCCTTATATACGACTGCGACTGCGTAGAGTTTTTATGACGGCTGGGAGAAATTGTTCATCGTGTTCGCATAAGTGTTCACGCTTTCATGTATAGTGTTTGGTTTGTAGACACGTGATTTTTTACCCTCCCCAAAATTTCAGCCATTTTAGCCTAAAATAGTTAATTTAGGCTTAATATAGTTATTTCAACCAATTTTGACTATGTTATATTATTTTAAGAACAAAAATTGAAAACTACAAAAATAGTTCTATATTTCTCTATTTAGTTAGCGTATTAGATATTTTTAGGAGGATATATTACTTTAAGCCTATTCTTATTTTAATATAATCCTTGAAAATACCAAAAATAGTTTCAAATTTAATTGTTAGTTTTATTTTAGTACAAATATTGTATCAAAATTAATGTAGAGTTCTATAGGTATTTAATTTGAATTTTTAGTCCTTTTTTGCCTAAATTGCACATGTTGAAGCCCAATTTTAAACCCACCACCCAAAGGCCCAATTTTGAGCCCACTTCTTCTTTTAAGACAAGAATAAGACTACAAAAAAAAACCCTATCTTGGGATCATCTTCCTCACCGAAACATAGGACTACAAAAAATCCCTAGACCTAAGACCTCCCCCAGCCGTTCCCTCTTTTTTCATCTAGACACCCACTCTAATTCCCCTTAACCAATCTCCAGCCGTCAATTCACCACCGCAACAACTAGCCGCCGCCGGAACAATCACCCACCAGACCCCCCATCAGCGGTCTCTCTCACAAAAACCCGTGAGCCGCCAGCCATACCATCACTCTTGGTCTCTCTCTCGTGGTTGTCACTGCCGACGTCGGTCGACGACCACCCCAACGACCATCTCCCTCACTAGCAAAACCAACCCGAACCCAGCCACGAAAATTAGATCCAAAAACTGCCCCTAATAAGCTGAAAACGACAATGAAACAGCCCCCTCGAACCGACAAAATGAGCCGCAAAATAGCTACCTGAAGCTCGCAAAATCGGCTACGAAAAGCCATAGTTTTCATCACTCTTTAACCCTCCAAAAATATCCAAAATTCAGAACATTTGACCTGAAAAAATAGCCACTATACCAACTGAAAAATAGTAACAAACAACGCTGGAAAACTCCAACGTCCAGCCACACGCAACCAACTGCAAACGAGGTCGTCTGAGGTCAGGTTTGTATGTCTTCCGTCGAGGTTTCCATTGAGATTCACGAGTCCAATTCGGTTCGAGTTTTCCGCCACCTTTGCTTCGGGGTTGTGTTATGCTTATTCATGAATAAAATTTCAAAAGAAATTTGCTGAAAGTTCGAGGTCCACCTGGTCAAGTTTTAAGGCTCGAGCTTGCGGTTTTGGATTTGTTGTTCGTTTGTATTTTTGCTGATTTTCCGTCGAGGTCCAATGTACATTCGATTGAAGATATGTCAGTAAACAAATTCACGAAAAAGTTTTTGCCGCTCTAAGGTCCACTCGTACCCCTTTTCTTGAAATATCTGATTCTCGTTAAGTGGTATTGAACTTTATTGAAGAAACTTTTGCTTAGTTATCTTATTTTAGCTATTAATTGATGCTTAGGCTTTTAGTTTAGTATTCTGGGTTTGGGGTAATGCTAAATGAAAGAAGATATTTTGTCCATGAATAACTTCTTTGACTCGATCTTGTTTATATATATATTGTTCGCTGCTAACATGCTTTAGGCTGACCACACTTGGGTAGGCAAGCTTAGGGTTTTTGTTAGTTTAAAGGCAAGAGGTCATTCCCTTGGCCATATTTATCCGGTATATGCCACGAAGGGTTTGTATATATATTTTGAACCGGGGAATACCCGAAGTAAATGTAAATGGAGGTCGTGGCATTATAAATGGAGGCTTAGTATAGGCTAGCAAGACGTTTTTCATTTTGTTTTCTTTTTCTTTTATTAGGTGGGTACGACCTGGAGCCTCTTGTGTGTTTATTTTATTTATGTGTGTTCTACCTCAATCGAATATTTTGAAAGCCAACTAGATCAAGTACGCAACCATACTAGCTACGGGACTTGGGGAATGCCTAACACCTTCTCCCCGAATCTCGGGTGTAGACTTCGTTTTAGAGTCTCAAGTGTTTTAAAAGGAAAAATATTTTCTAAAAAAACGGTTGCCTGGCACACCGAAATCAAATGTCAGGTGGCGACTCTGAGTTATTTTCCTTTTGAAATAATTTTTTGTCACTTTTCAATTGAAAAACACTTTTTCAAGCTTTACTAATCCTTTTATTAATTTAAGAGGGTTTAGTAGAGGTTTGATTTTTGCTAATTGCTTATGTGTTTACAGTTTTTGCCTTATGTGTTTACTGCTTTATAACTGTCACCATTTGCATAACCCCGAGTCTTCCTTGTGCAACAAGTCTTCCGGAGTACGTTTGAGCGTACACAACCTCTTTGTGAGTCACTTGTATCTTTAGGGGGTGGCATGGGAGCGTGGAGCGGGCGGACAGCTAGAGTAGCCGCTATCGACCATGTGCCTTGTCTAGTGAACCCCAACCGTAAGTCAGCCTTTAGGTCATGCTTATTTGCATCATATCATTTAAACCTAGCAGGGTTCGGTCCCAGGAACCCTATCGCGTTGTAGGGGGCCTATCCAAATTATGTCAAAAATGGGCTTATGGCCCAAGAACACATTCAATCATCCCAATGTGATACATGATGCATCTTTGAGGGTAAAAATGTCATTTGGCAGATCGATATTTGGAGAGAAAGGTGAAAATTGAAGCTAGGAGGACCCACTCGTATTTTTCTTTCATAGTCTTGCAAAAAATTAAAAAAATCAAAAATAGAAAATCAAAAAATATTTTACACTTTTCCATCATTTTAAAAAATTCAAAACTGAAAATAAAAAAAAACAAAAAAAAATTTATACTTTGCCATATTTTTCAAATAAATTCATAATAAATGAAAATGAAAAATCCGAAAAGATTTTACACCTTTAAATTATTTTCCAAAAAAATTCAAAAAAATGAAAATGAAGAAAAATCCAAAAAGATATTGCAATCTCCCATTATTTTTCAAAAAAAATAAAAAAAAAAGGGGAAAAAAAAAGATAATCCCAAAATGATTTTGCATTTTTTCATTATTTTCTAAATAAAAAAAATTGAAAATAGAAAATCGAAAAAGATTTTATATTTTTCATTATTTTCCAAAAATTGAAAAAAAAGGACAAAAAGAAAATCCAAAAAGATGTTGCATTTTCCATCATTTCTTCAAAAAGACAAAAATAGTTTTTTTTTCAAATTAGACGCATGTTTTAAAATTATATCTTATATTTAATCTTTCCAAACTACGCGAACCTGATTCTCATCTTTCGAGGCGAGATACGTAGGCAACCCACATAGGGTCCGGTCTTCCTAGTCTTAGTTTCTTGGCTTTGCGAGGTCCTAGCCAAATTTTGCATATCTAGCCACTTTAGGCCACATCGGTCATTGTTGCGAAATGGGATCATTTTCACAAAAGTTGTTCAATTACCCATGACTTAGGGTCCACAACTAGGTGTCATTGTACTTTAAGGTCCTTCCTTTTCGAGTTTGCATTTTTAGCCACATTTGGCCATATAGGCCATTTTTGCAAAATGGGCCTTTTTTGCAGTAATTTTTTTAAGGCCATGATTGTTGAGATGTTAGAGTCATGCAAGCTTTAACTAGATCATTTTTCATTCATTAGGAGGTCAACTTTGTCAAGTTTGCAGTAATAGTCACTTTCAGTCACTCAAGTCATTTTGTAAAATATAGTCAAATCGTGTCTTGCATCTATCCATTAGGAAATTTTATGGAATCATAGCGTCTCGAGTCACCAATCTATTTGGTCTTATTTTTCTCATTCAGGTATGAATTCATTTACCACAGCTCGAGCATAACGGATATCTCTGGACCACTGCATTTAGGAGCTACTTGTGGAGTCTTTTTATATTTTGAGCCTATTTTTTGAGTCTTTTGGGGGGTTTAAGAGTTTTTCTAGTCTTTCATTATCATACTTCCTATTATGTATTTGAAAAAAATGTTATAAAGAAAAAATCCAAAAAGATTTTTGTCTCTTAATTTATTTTCCATCACCTTTCAAGAACTACGCTTGATCTGATTCATGAGGTGCATTATACGTAGGCAACCTACATAGGGTTTGATCGAAATATTGAAAAGAAAAAAAAGAAAAAGAGAATGAAATTGTGGGATTTAAGAAAATAGTGGAAAGGAAAGAATGGTAATCAAAAGAAAAGGGAGGAAAGAAAATGAAAAACCAATGAGGGTTAAAGAGAAAAATGAAGAGGAAAAGGGGTAGGAATAATGAAATTGGGATGATGCTATATGACTTTCGTACCCTCGAAGCCATTCTAGAACTGTTAATTGTGACTAGGGGCATTGCACGCAGTGTAGTATTTCTATCTGATAAATGCTCTAACACTAACATGTTGGCTTTGTTTTGCTCCTTTTTGTTACTTTTATTGTTATCATAATAGAGGGTGGTTAGTTTGTGATATTTTGGTGAGTCATCCGTACAACATAAGGTCAAATATCAAGTGAGACATGGCTTGCAAGGACTTGGACATAAGAGTTTTTGACCTATCAAGGTAGATCGTAGAATTAGAATCGGAACTGAAAGAGGAGATCAGAAGGTTGAAAAAATAGATGGCAGAAATGAATCAGTCTTGGGTCAGCAGGCACCCTCCACCTTCATTCCCTACAAACTATACAGAAAACCATGCCTTCATTCTACCACTATCCCAGCCCATATTCCCAATACCGCTGATCTTTCCCCTCAACATGCACCGAAATGTACCCCTCATCACAATTACCCTGGCACTTCCTTCCAAACTTCTCATGCTCAACCAGCCAAACCAACCTCATACCTCGCTCCGACCTCGGTTCCGTTTTTGTAGCTCCTCTACTAGCTGCTCTTCCTCGATCCTCCAGTGAGACTGTGTCCCAAGTCCTTGATGCCCAAGGAAAGAAACCCAAGGAAGGCTTTAAGGAGTTTTGGTTAAAATGGAACGAACAAGTTACTTGGATCAGTCCTCCGATTGATAGAAAAGGTGTTGTCGAGCCCAGCCAGCCACAAAATACAGTGATTATCTCTACTAAATGCTTTCAGCCTCGACCGCGACCCCAACTCCAAACCTATCCCCGAGCTCCACATAATCCATCTCAGTATTTTCCTCCAAACAACGTCCAGTCATTTTTTCAATCACTGGGTCACCCCAAAAGGCGAGCGCTAGCACCGCAAAATCTTCACCAGCCTTCACAAAATTTTCAAGTGCCCTATAATCCACATCCAAGCTAGGGGTGTAGAGGTAAACAAAGGTTGAAAGATGATTTTACACTGATAGGAGAGTCATATGCAAACTTGTTTGAGAAACTATAACATTATGATAAAATTGCACCTATCCTCCGAATCACGTGGACAAGTGTGCAAGAAGATTTGACCCTTATAAAAGGTGTGAATACCATTCCAATGCCCAGGCACGATATCGAAAGTTGTCAGGATTTGAAAAGAGAGATAGAAAGAATAATTCAGGAAGGTACAGTTGTTATCCAGGACAGTGACACACAGAATCCTTTACCTGCACATGATGATGCACACTTTGGTGACATGCTGACTGGAGTTAACGATATTGAGATTGGTGAAGGTCCCAGCAATTTGGATGTGCAGTCCAGCGGCAAAGATGCAAGCTTGCTGATTTGAAAGACACTCCTTTCTCGGCTATCCGAGGAGGAGTTTTGGTATTTTATTTTGTTGTCATTTCTGTTGTCCAGGTTATTCCACTGTTGTAGTCCGAATATTATCTTGTGGCTCAAACTCTTCTTCTTTTTTTAGCCTAGTTTGTTTTATTGTAGTAACTCGTCCAGTGTTATCTAGGTTGTTCCAAGGTTGTAACCCGTTTCTATTTTGCTTGTTTTGTTCAAACCCTGTTCGCCATCTGTCTATTGCAATCTCCTATTTTTTGCTAATTCTAGTCCGTTTTTGTTTAGGACAATTTTTCTTTTATTGTTTTTCTCATTCTGACTCTAGTAACATGACATGCACACATAATTCTCAGCCTGATCTTGAAAGTTAGTCTAATCATGAAGCAGTGGCACAGTTTTGAATATGATAAAAGGACGCAATTTGAGGAGAAAATTAAAGATTCACACACTCTGAGATAACCTGAAGCTTAAATTGAGTGAAACTGAGGTAGTAAGTCTGGGAAATCAAGAGGTTCAGATGAGCATAAAACAAGGAAATGCCTCTCAAGTTGTTTGAGGTAAATCAGTCAGTGCTGAAATGCATTCTTCCATATCGAGATAAGGTTGCGTCGGGTATGCTTCAAGCTGGCAAGGATCATTCATTGGGACAAAAGTATTACCCATTGACACTTTTTTTTGTTGATGTCATCAAGATACTATGCGTCATTTGTTTGCTTGTCTTCAATTGCATGCTTGTACTTGCCATTTTCTAACTTGGTATGACGAAGGCATTTTATTATGCTACCCAAACACTTTTATCCATTGCTACCCATTTTGAGCCCTAATTTTTGTTTCATAACCCTCTTTTGGAATCAGAATTAGAGTTGGGAACTAGAAAAGGAAAAGAAAAAGAAAAAAAAAGAGAAAAAGAAAAAGAAAGGAAAAAAAGGAGAAAAGAAAAAAGGAAAAAGAAAAAAATATAGAAAATAAAAAGGAAAAAAAACAAACAACTTTGTCGTTTGAACTACGTTCGACCTGATTCTTGTCACCACAAGATACGTAGGCAGCCTCACTTTTCGGTCACACGAAATAAAATATTTCATAATTCCCCGAAATCAATACTGGGGCAGATTTTCTTAGAAACCCCATAAAAGAGAGAGATAAAGAGAGAGAGAGAGAGAGAGAGAGAGAGAGAGAGAGAGAGAGAGAGAGAATAATCCCCCCAAACTCCGAGAAACAGGGGCAAAAGTTTTAATTTTGCCAAAAGGCCTGATTCCAAAAGTTGTAATTTCGAACCCTTTCATCTTAAATTATTTTTAGCCTTCATGCCACCCCTTCTTTCTAACCCTGTGCAAAAGCCTACATTACGGTCCAAAGAAAGACCTTCTGACCAATCTTTGAGGATGCCAAATCAAGTGTGTGGTGAGAGTATGATCTTCCGGCATCATGGGTAGCACCTTTGTTCTCAGAACAATGAGAAAAAAATGATAAAATGAGAGTTTTATCGGTGATAACCCTCAGGGGCACCGTAAGGCGACAATGAGCTGAAAAAGAGCAAAATGAGAGAGGTTTGATGGTTAAGAAAACACTTCTGGGCACTACAAGTCGACTGAGGATTGTGGAGCAGATAGGACAATTGGAGTGATAAACCCCAGTTTCACAGCTTAGATGCACAACGAGAGCTGAATATTAGACATGCTTGAGAGATTAAGCCACCTAATCTAAGGGTGCATGTCATGGTCATTAGAGTTGGTATCCACATCTAATAAGTTTCTACTTCGTAATTATCTTGTTAGGTATCATCTCTTTCCCTTGTCTCTGATTTTGTTCCTCTCGTTTTGTTTGAGTCCCTTCTTGAGTCTGTTTGGTCAGAATAAGTGAGAAATGAAGTCAAAATTTGCTACCAGCTTTCCAATTGCACAAAGCCGAGTCTGGCAAGCATATCAAAGTGGCATAAGATATAAGGGAATAATGTGTGCATTGAGTTGGTAATAATCATCATGCTTTGGGATTCATGTGAAATGCAAGGGTATGATAAATGTCAATTCATGAGCAAAATGCAAAAACTAGAGGATATTGGGATTGAATGGAGCAAAGGTGTTTTCTGCGATAAGGGTTGAAAGGAAACGGGTGGTCGATAACAGTCAAGGTCGTCCAAGTTGAAATCAAAGTTATTTTGGCAAGTGTAGAAGCATCCACCTTCAAGGTCAAGGCCACAAACTAACCACCACGTTTTCAAACTAATAAGATTTTATTTGTATGAAACAGGGGCAAAAAGTTTGTTAATCCACAGGGACCTCCTAGGAAAAGGCATGGTTCATGGGCAAGAAATTCTGTTCAGAATCCTCCCAGAAGAGAGCATGGCTCAGGTAAATTCTCAGGACCCTCCTGGATAATGGGATTTAATTTAATAGTTTCAGGACACTCCTGGGTAATAAGAGTTAGTTTTAAAATGCTCAAGACCCTCCTCGATAATGGGATTTAGTTATTAAAATTCTCAGGTCCCTTCTAGATAATGGGATTCAGTTTTAAAATTCTCAAGACCCTCCTGTATAATGGGATTTAGTCTTAAAATTCTCAGGACCCTTTTAGATAATGGGATCTAGTTTTCAAAATTCTCAGGACCCTCTGGGATAATGGGATTTAGTTTTCAAAATTCTTAGGACCCTCCTGGATCATGGGATTTAGGTTGTTATAAAATTATCAAGACCTTCCTGGATAATGGGATTTAGTTTTTAAAATTCTAGGACACTCCTTTATAATGAGATTTAATTTTTAAAATTTTCAGGACCCTCATGGATAATGGGATTTAGGTATTTAAAATTCTCAGGACCCTCCTGGACAATGGGATTTAGCTTTTAAATTCTTAAGAGTTCTGTAGGTGATATGATCCGATTAACACTCACAAATATGCAGATCCCAAACTGGGGCAGAAAAAGTTTCTTTTGTTTTGTCTGTTTTTTTGCAGTATCAGGCGCCCACTTAGATAACGAGGGAATAAATTTCATGTTTTAGCAATCAGACGCCCACCTCGATAATGAGGGAATACATTTCAAGTTTTAGAAATCAGGCGCCCACTTGGATAATGAGGGAATACATTTCATGTATTAGCAATCAGGCGCCCACTTGGATAATAAGGGAATATATTTCAAGTGTTGCAATCACGCGCCCACCAGGATAACGAGGGAATACATTTCAAGTTTTAGCAATCAGGCGCCCACCTGGATAATGAGGGAATACATTTCAAGTTTTTGCTATCAGGCGCGCACCAAGATAATGAGGGAATACCTTTCAAGTTTTTGCAATCAGGCTCCCACCTGGATAATAAAGGAATATATTTCATGTTTTTTGCAATCAGGCACCGACCTAGATAACGAGGGATACATTTCAAGTTTTTGCAATCAGGTGCTCACCTGGATAACGAGGGAATACATTTCATGTTTTAGCAATCAGGCGCCCACCTGGATAACGAGGAAATACATTTCAAGTGTTGCAATCAGGTGCCCACCTGGATAACGAGGTAATATATTTTAAGTTTTAGCAATCAGGCACCCACCTGGAAAATGTGGGAATACATTTCATGTTTTAGCAATCAGGCGCCCACTTGGATAACGAGGGAATACATTTCATGTATTAGCAATCAGGCGCCCACCTGGATAATGAGGGAATACATTTCAAGTGTTCCAATCTGGCGCCCACCTGGATAACGAGGGAATATATTTCAAGTTTTTGCAATCAGGCGTCCACCTGGATAACGAGGGAATACATTTCAAGTGTTGCAATCAGGCGCCCACCTAGATAAAGAGGGAATACATTTCAAGTTTTGCAATCAGGCGCCCACCTGCATATCGAGGGAATACATTTCAAGTTTTTGCAATCAGGCGCCCACCTGGATAACTAGGGAATATATTTCAAGCTTTGCAATCAGGCGCCCACCTGGATAACGAGGGAATATATTTCAAGTTTTGGCAATCAGGCGCTCACTAGGAGAACGAGGGAATTAATTTCTGAACTACTTCAACTCATAAATTTAAGAAGCATCAGGAGCCCGCCTGAAGAGCAGGGTCCATTTTTCAGTTACATATTGAAGATCAAGTAGAGGTCCAAGGATGATTCCAAACATGAAGTTGATAGGATCTTGTATTTTTCTTTCACTCTTTCTGTAATTTTCCCTTATGTTTATGATGTAATGGCAGGAACCACGGACTGGAACCTCGACGGCACCTTGATCGGCTCTCAACCTCGGTACACTCCATCATCTCATTCACTTCTGAACTACACGTGGCCTGATTCCTTTATAGCCAAGGATATGTAGGCGGCCCAGATACTAGGGTTCGGTCACATTCCCTTTTCTCTTATGTTTAGTCTCCCCAAATAAGGTTCAGGTCAAAAAACATGTCTAGTCATTTTTTGTCTAAAAATACTTTGTATTTCCAGTCAAATAGGGACAATTGTAGACACGTGATTTTTGACCCTCCCCGAAATTTTACCCATTTTAGCGTAAAATAGTTAATTTAGGCTTAATATAGTTATTTCAACCAATTTTGACTATGTTATATTATTTTAAGAACAAAAATTGAAAACTGTAAAAATTGTTCTATATTTATCTACTTAGTTCGCGTATTAGATATTTTTAGGAGGATATATTACTTTAAGCGTATTTTTTTAGTATAATCCTTGAAAATACCAAAAATAGTTCCAACTTTAATTGTTAGTTTTATTATAATACAAATAATGTATCAAAATTAGTGTAGAGTTTTATAGGTATTTAATTTTAATTTTCAGTTCTTTTTGGCCTAAATTTGCACATATTGAAGCCCAATTTTAAAACCCACCATCCAAAGGACCAATTTTGAGCCCACTTCTTTTAATACAAGAACAAGACTACAAAAAAAACACCAAGCTTAGGATCATCTTCCTCACCAAGACAGAGGACTACAAAAAAACCCTAGACCTAAGACTTCCCCCAGCCGTTACCTTTTCTTCATCCAGACACCAACCCTAGTTCCCCTTAACCAATCTCCAGCCTTCAATTCACCACTGCAACAACTAGCCGCCGCCGGAACAACCACCCACCAGACCCCCCATCTGTGGTCTCTCTCATGAAAACCCGTGAGCCGCTGACTCTACCATCACTCTTCGTCTCTCTCTCGTTGCTATCACTGCCGACCTCTGTCGGCGACCACCCCAACGACCATCTCCCTCACTAGAAAAACCAGCCCGAACCCTGCCACGAAAATTAGATCCAAAAACTGCCCCGAATAAACTGAAAACGACAATGAAACAACACCCTCGAACCGAAAAATCAGCCGCAAAACAGCTACCTTAAGCTCGCAAAATCGGCTACGAAAAGCCATAGTTTTCATCACTTTTTAACTCTACAAAAATCTCCAAAATTCAGAACCTTTAACTTGAAAAAATAGCCACCAAACCACCTGAAAAATAGTCACAAACAACGCTGGAAAACTCCAAAGTCCAGCCACACGAAATCATTTGCGAACGAGGTAGTCTGAGGTCAGGTTTGTATGTCTTCCGTCGAGGTTAAAGTAAAGAGGTCGTTCCCTTAGTTATATATATACGGGGTATGCCCCAAAGGGTTTGTACATATATTTTGAACTGGGGAATGCCCCGAAGTTAAAGTGAATGGAGGCTGTGGCATTACAAATGGAGGCGTAGTATAGGCTAGTAAGACTTATTTCATTTTGTTTTATTTTTCTTTTATTAGGTGGGGACGACCTCAATCCTCTTGTGTGTTTATTTTATTTCTGTGTGTTCTACCTCAATCGAATGTTTTGAAAGCCAGCTAGATCAAGTACGCAACCGTACTAGCTATGAGACTTGGGGAATGCCTAACACCTTCACCCCGAGTCAAATGAACCTCCTTACTCGAATCTCTTGTGTACACTTAGTTTTAAAGTCTCAAGTGTTTTAAAAGGAAAAATATTTTCTAAAACACACAGTGGCCTGGATACCGAAATCAAATGTCAGGTGGCGACTCTGAGCTATTTTCCTTTTGAAACAATTTATTGTCACCTTTCAATTATAAAACTCTTTTTTAAGCTTTGCTAAAAATTTTTATTAATTTAAGAGGGTTTAGTAGAGGTTTGATTTTTAAAAAAGGGGGTGTGACATGGCTGAGTTGGGCAGTGTCTGCTTCTTCATCGCGTTCACATTCCCTTGTATGTGATCGCATATTGCATTTTCACGGGGGAGTGAATTTCCTTCTTTGTGATCGCGAGGTTGCTTCTACCCTCGCGATTCATTAATTCACCCAATGATTTTAAAGTACTCTATTTCAAGGGTTTCTGCCATTTTTGCATCTTGGGAGCTATGGAGCTCGAATTGAGGCAATTCTTGAAGGAATTTTTACCATATGAATTGGATTAAGTGTTCCCTACTTGGTTTTGGTTATATTCCATGAATCTATCCCTATTTTTGGCAATTAGTTGATGAATTTGGGGGTTTTGGACTAGAGTTTTATAATATAAATTTTTGAGTTTTGAATATCAAATTGGAGTCGGAATTGGGTGAAAGTAGCATGGTTGGAATCGTAATCAAATGGTATGTTGAAATTTGGGAGTTTTGTTGGCTTCCGGGGTGCAAGCTTGGGTATATTTTTTGCGGGATATGGGATTTGATTTTAGATTCGATCTTTATCATTTGTAATATTTCATCTGATACATTTGAGTTTTTCTAAGCTAGTTTTGAGTCGTTCTAAGATCTCTACATGTGAGATGGCATTCGTGGAGAATTGATGGACTTGCTTGGCGTCTGGAATTGGCTTATTTTAGATAGGTAACTTTTGTAAACTTAGTGTTGAGGGTATGAAACCCCAAATTATATGCTATGTGATTTGGTGTTTAGGTGATGCACATGCTAGGTAACGGGCATGCACCCTGTGAATGGGGACTTTGTTGTCTCCAGGGCATTGAATAGTGACCCTATTTGTTGATATCTATTTTTTCACCATGTGATAAAGTAAATTAGTTGTACATCATGCTAGATACCCTGTTTAGGCTTTATCATGATATTGTTAGGAACCATAGTGGTCATTGCTTGCTATCATCTCATTGATTTCATTGATATTTTGTACTCACAACTCAGTCAAATTCATTCATTCATATCTTACCTCAATGTCAGTTGTACCTATTGATACACCATATTATTGTTTTGGGACAGTTTGCATGACATTGTGAGCCCGTGGGTGAGGCTGGAGAGATTGATGAATGAGTGAGGCCTAGAATTATGAGTGACATTTATGGGATCGGGCTGCATGCCGTAATGGTTATTCTGATTTATGATAGCGCTTCGGTTGAAAGAGCCCTTCTAGAGTCTGTACACACCCTTAGTGAGTGCGGTTGATTATATTCAGGGAAGGATCTCCCCTTGGCATGGAGATTGATCTTCACCATGGGGCTGGATTGGCATTTTCCTCGGTACTGATGATTGATCAACGATGATGTATATGCGTATATTCCAAGATGGATCTTCCCTGGGTTGTATGAGCCATATACAGTACCGAGTGGTTGGGCATTCATATATATACCTGAAGATCGATCTTCTCCATGGAGCCGGAATGGACTTTCCTTGATGCTACGTGACTAGTGGTCAATGATGTATATATTCAGGGATGGATCTTTCTTGGGCCGTATGAGTCATATACATTATCGAGTGGTTGAGCATTTATGAGTGGAGCGTGTGAGTACATGTTTCATATTTGGGATTTGTGGCAACGACATACATACATTACATACATGCATAGAGATGCATTTTCCTCATGTTATACGGTATCACACCATTCATGGCTTTGTACACACATTGACATGTGGGCGTAGAGGGGTATTTCACACTTGCTATCTAGAAAGAAAATAAAAACTCTTGCTTATTGTGAAAAGGATTTTGGGGAAAGTTGCAGTTTTCAAACTTACTCATATTTTTTACAATTTCAGTAAAGGATTTAGATTTTCACAAATATACTTAAAAAGCGAAGCTATCTTCAGAAAACTATGAAAAGGCTGAACATTCTATCTCTGAGTTACTTCTTTATTTACTTTCTTTAAATTTTTGTGAATTAACAAATTGGTTATTTGTGTTGGACTCGACCGATGTTACAGCTCGTCACTGCTTTCAACTTAAGTTTAGGTTTGTTACTTATTGAGTACACAGGGTCAGTTGTATTCATACTACACTTCCTGCACAATGCGTGCAGATTTACATGTTGACGTTGCTGTGTTCGATGGGAGTTGAATTGGAAGATGTACATGCATCCGTGTCATAGCTGCCACTTGTTCATGGTAACTTTAGAATTATAAAACTCTATTTATGTACTATTCAAATACATAATGTATTTACTTCATACTAGTTTTGTAATCTCTATTCTTAGAAACTCATGATTTGTACTATCAGTCCTTCGAAAATGTAATAGATCTACATAGTTTATTTTTGTTTAATTGATTTATTAATAGTATTGAAATTGGATAGTTATTAGTTGGCTTACCCAACAGGTTAGGTTAGGTGTCATCACGACTAGTGGAATTTGGATCGTGACAATATTACTCCATCAGTCCCATAAAACAAAAGAGTAGGGCCTCTCCCCAGTCTCATTTTTAGAGCTATAGAATAGGCCTACAACGCTTCTTGTAGCACGTTCGACCACAGTCCCTTGGCTTCCTCGAGCTTCTTCTTCATGATATTTAGTATCGATTGTTGGTGGACTCAGCTTGTTATTTACCAGCGAGGTGGTACATGGTCGAGAATATCCTTTTGATATGTCATTTCTCGAAGAATTTATCGGTTTTCTTTCTTGTGAACTAGGTCCTTTGTCACATCTGATATCTTTGGGAAGGCCAAATCGACAGATAATGTTTCTCCATATAAAGGTGATTACTTCATGCTCCCATATTTGGGCAAATGCTCATGTTTCCACCCAGTTAGAGAAATAATCAATTAAAACCAAAAGGAATCGTACATTACCTCGCCCCGCTGGAAAAGGGTGTTGCACCCCATTTTCTCGCGAAAGTAGGCTTCAACATGTGATGACTTTTTTAAGGAGGTATTAAAAGATGAGAGCCACCACCTAACGATTTTAAGGTACGTTAGGGCACCTATTTGCAAATGACTCTGTTTTAACTAGTTTGCATCACAAAAGATCGGGTAAGGGCTCGAACTTACCTCAAAGAGAATGTTAATCACTCTTCAGGGTCCACAGCTGTGCGTCCGGGACAAACTTAAATGATATGAATTAGTAGGATAAAAAAAGGAATAGAATGCAAGGAGTTTAAGAATTTTATTATAAAATACTTTAAATAAATAAGTACAAACACTTGGTTCAAATAACAAAAGGAAATAAGATAGGGGGTCCTAATTTTTTTTAAGCCTAAAAGATTACCCCGTGCCACATAAATAATACATCGTAAATCCCTCAAGATGGGGTATTACTCATATTATTCAGCGCGCACAGACTATCATCTCCTGCTACCGGATTACTATGTTTATGTTATTACCTAAAGCGCACTAGTTCAATTATAAGTCGTACCTTATGTGTGTACTACCCGCCCCATACCTATGGTCCTGGAGGCATTAGCGAAAAGTCAAGAAATCCACAAAAAATAAAATTGAATCTAATTAGGCTAATTTAGGGGATAGAGAATACGAGATAGGGAATATAGATTCTTTCGCATTTCGATTCTGTTTTTGAAAAAAAAAAGATTTTTTTAGTGGTTCTAAACCATACTTAGGGTTCTCAGAAAATGTCAAAACTAAGATACATACAAAAACACGCCAGACTTAAAAAATAGGCAATTAAAGGCTCAAGTTAGCCTCCTTACTTAAGCAGCAAATGCACGCAAAACAGGTTTTCATGTTAGGTAGTTCTGTCGACGCCCCTTTTTTCTTTAAAGCGAAATCGGGTTTTACGACATTATGGTCTAAACAACTCTCATTTTTGTTAGGGAATTGGATTATGGAATTTGAAGAGTCACCACCTAATGATTATAGTGCAGTATGACACTTTAAGAAGAGAGTATTTATTAGAAGAAAAATCAGAGTTCGGGTAAGGGCTTGAGGTTATCTCGAGGGGAAGGTGTTAGGCACCCATCAATATCCACTAGTGTGGTTCCCGGCCGTGTTAATTTTCACTTTATAAAGAGATGAAGCAATTAAAAAAATAAGGTTCACATGTATAGCATTCACACAACTTGAAAAATCTGTAAGGAAGAAGGAAGGTCGTAAATTAAAAAAAGAGAGAATACTGATTTGGAAAAAAGCATTGCTATAGAAGAACATTAAATAAAGCAAACAGAAGAGAGAAGGATCCTAGGTTTAACTATAATATGGATCATTCGATACAATATCCGCACATATTCCCAAAGAGGGGTCGCTTTATGATATTATCACATCGTCATCATCTCCATATTCTACCCTTCCCACCCCATTGAGATATTTGAACGCGTTGGTATCGTTTACTTATTGCATGCTAATTTCCGTCCCAACCAGTTAGTCCTGGGGTATTAGGACTTGTAATCCTAAAGAGGGGGAGGGGGATATATATAGAGTTTCAAAGGTAAAAAATACTAGAACGACAGACAAAACACGTAGCATATAATGGTATGAAAATAGGACGATTAAAGGCTCAAATAAACCCCGTAACATAACTACAAATAGCTTATCATGACTTCAATTACTAATTTGGTCTTTTAAAAGTGGTTAAAGAACAGGCAGACTAGTTTGACACATGAAAATTAGATAGAAAATCCGCTTTGTGCCCTCCGGGCCCGTTATTAATAATTGATAGGTTTTTATAAATCAGGAGGAAAACATTGATTTCAGACAAGAATCTCTTAAAAGAGATTTAAAGTTGCAGAAAAATATAGAAATGGCTTGCACTCAGCCGAACAACTTACATACAAAAGGAGTCCTAAGAAGAAAAGTTTTAAAAGGCCTTAAGGTATTAAACTTAGCTGGGCAAAACGTTTGAAACCACATATTTAGCATTTTAAAAGACGTTTACAGGTTCAGAATAATGCGAAATGGGCAGACTTGGGCCCGATTTAAAAGCAAAAAAACTCAAGACCAATTGGACTGAGACATTCTTAAGAACTGGGCGAGCTGGACATGCACATTGATCTTTTTCCATAACTGCTTTTTACAAGTTTGACGACCTACTATTTTGCTTAGCATTTATAGGATGCCAAGAGGCATATTTTCTAGGTGAGATTATGAGGATGTAAAACTATAAGCATGGTTTCTATATGAGGCTGTAAGAATGCAAACCTATAGACATGATTTTCTATTATGAAGTTGAGGCAATAACGAAAAGCCTTACAGACATGGTATCTACATAAGATTGTACAATAATGAAAGCCTATAAACATGGTATCTATATGAGATGATGCAATAAAGTAAACCCTATAAACATGGTATCTATATGAGATGAGCAAGAAAGTAAACCCTATAAACATGGTATCTATATGAGATGATGCAAGAAAGTGAACCCTATAAACATGGTGTCTATATGAGATGATGCAAGAAAGTAAACCCTATAAGCATGGTATCTATGAGAAATGATGAAAGAAAGTAAACCCTATAAAACTGGTATCTACATGAGATGATGCAAGAAAGTAAACCCTATAAACATAGTATCTATATGAGATGATGCAAGAAAGTAAACCCCTCCCATATTCCCTTTCACTAGATCCCCATGTTCTTTTATTTCAAGTTATTTACAAGAGTCTGGACAGGAAATAACATTAAAGGAAGTAAATACATCAATACTAAAACAGGCCCGAAGAAGCGCAAAGCAACTTTAATGACCAAGAATATGCCTATACCAAATCCGGGGCTCCCAAATCCGAGGCTTTCTCTTTAGAGTAGTGCAGGTGTGGAATTACTAACCCCAAAACGTCCAAGTTCAGAGGAGACTCTGAGGTCCCATAAGCATGTCTTACCAATGGGGAGTAGGACTTAAAAGCACTAAGAGTAAGTGTAAAAGTGATGAAGTAGACGAAAACCAATGTAGGAGGTGGTCATACCTAGCCTATGGAGGAAGGCTATCACACCCCTAACCCCTTACAAGGGTTAACAAGCAGGAGCAGACTTGTAAACAAGTCAGACTAGGGCATGTATGGTGATTAGGACACCAATGGGGTTTTGTCAAGGCTCATACACATAATAAGGGGGTAAGGGATGGGATTACTTAGAGTATAGGCTGCTAACAACCTTAGTTTTAAACTATGAGGGGCAATGAGATGCCACCCTAATCCAGAACACACTCATAGTCATACAGGGATCAGGGAAAGGGGAATCACATAAGAGAGCAAGACTAAATTAAAGGGATTCAGGGGAAATGGGGGTGTACAAGAACTCAAACCACATAATGAACAATAAACAACCCAGAAAAGAGACTGAGCATGCTGAACTGAAAACAAACACATAAACAAACAAGAAAAAATGGAGTACTAAACATGTTGCAATTGAAATACACAGAGACAAGGGAAGTGGGGAAAGGGATTCAACATGCTAAAGCTTAAATTAAGCAGACAAGGGAAAAGGGGAAGGGGATTAAACATGCTAAAGTTCAAATTGGAATATACTAACAGGCTAGGGGGAAGGGAAAGGGGCTGGGCATGGTGAACCTAAATTGAAATACACAAACAGTGAGCAGGGCCAAGTAAACAACTAGTTGAAGGTTGATGATATACAATTAGGAGCCTACCAGTTGCAACTTGAATAACAGAGCACATATAGATCCTTCTAATTAGCCTTGGCTTTCAGCCGGCTAATTCTCAACAAGAGAGCAAGTAACAGAGAAGGAATGTAGAAGAGAAGAGAGTTTTCAGTGAGAATTAGAGAGTACTCGTGTATCCATGGGTGCCTGAGGTAAGAAGAAGTGGAGGGTATTTATAGTTTGAAAATAACAACACTAAGGCAAGAAATAATCCCAGTATCAATTAAAATCAATTAAGGGAAGGGCTTCCCCTAATTAAGGAACCGGGAATTGAGGTGAATAACACCAGCTTATTTTGAAAGAAAATCAAATATAAGTCACAAAATGCAGGACATGTTTTGTAAAAAGGGGTTGAAATTCATACGCTTAATACATAAGGAAAGTCAATCATATAGAGGATCAATGAGCTAATTGATTTTGCAATTGGTAAAACAACACGTCCAAGTTAGAAACTCCAACAGATTCATAAGAAATCAATTTTCCCTAAAATTAGGGCTATCAGAAAGAGGAAAAATAGAACTATATAAACAGATGCGCAGATTCAAGCATGCAGGGCTAAAAACAGTCATGTAGCAGTAGCACTCAAGTAGGAAACCAAAGACGGCTAGGGTTTAAACATGGAGCGAGTAAGTGCACAGAGAAAAATAAAAGTAAAATAAGAAAAAGGAAATTTCCCTGAAGCTTAGTGTTTTTTATCACATATAGCGTGTAAAGAATAGCATAGATGAAAGTTCACATAAATGACGAACATGGCAAATAGTAGATATATTAGCTCAGAAACCCTAGAAATAACAACAGTAGAGAAACACCTAGGAGCCATGGTGGACAACACTCAGAAATCACGATAATAACTATATGAAAACACAATAGAGCAAAATAACCAAGGAAATCGAAGTAATCAGGGAAACCCTAATTTTTTAGAAGACGAACAGTTTGAAAATGAAACGGGTGAAGAAAAGGTGAGAAGTACATAAAATTTAAAAGAATAACTAGAGCTTAGAGAATATTGTAAAGATAAACACAGAGAAGAACCTCGAGAAATTAGGGTTTCAGAGATAGGTCTAGAAGGATCGAGAAAAGCCTTGAATGGACTTGTTAGAGTCGGAAAGGAACCCATAACTTCAGGGCTTGCCGGAAAGGGCTAGACATGGCTACAGATCTTCAAGTCGGAGGCCCTCTGGTCCGATAACCCTTGAGGCGGGACTCCCATCTTCCAACCCAGGGAACAAGAGAGGTGAGGAGTGAACGTATATAGGTGTTTTAGGTCTTGGACGGCCATGAACGCCGGTGAGAAGAGCTGGAGAGGATTAGGGTTTGAGAGGGCTTAGAGAGCATTTGGGGGTGAAGGGGATACAAGGGCGGCTCGTTTGGTGTAACTGATTAGGTTTAGGGGGTTATGGGGATTTAATTAAGATAAGTGGGTTGTGGATCGTTGATCTGTGAGATCAACGGCCAGGATTAAAAGAAGAAGTGGGGCGGGTTAGTTTAGGTGGGTTTTGGTCGGGTTAAAATAAAAATTGGATGGTTTAATTGTGGGGTGAATTTAGGCGGAAATGTGCCTATAATTGAAAGACTAAAGGGCTACAATTTAAAAGCCCAATTTTCCCCTAATTTAATTTTATTTAGTAAATGTAATTATAAAATCCCACTAAAAGTACTGAGTTAATAAAACATGTATAAGTATTGATTAAAATTAATAGGAATGATTTTGTAGTTAAAATACTTGTCAAATTGAGAAATGTGCTAACATTGCAATTTAATGTGATTTTAATTTAGAAATACCGAATGATCTTGTAAAATTATGTAAAAATTATGTAAAATATATTTTTATGTAAATGAGAGGATAAAATAGATTAATTATTAAAATAACAAGATTTGAGACTAAATATTAGATTTTATAATACAAAATAAGTCGTAAATTAGTTTTAAAACTGTTGAAAAAATGTAAATAAATACCAAAATTTTTGTGGATGCTTATATATGCATATATATGCTATTTTGGCAATATTTTGAGTATAGAAATACGTAGGGAAAAATTGGGTATCAACAGCTGCCCCTCTTTACCCGAGGAGGATGAAAGAGTTGTCGATTAAAGACAAGATGGCCAATTTTGACCGGAAATGACGACTGTAAGGGAACTTCGACCGCACTCCGGCTTCTGAGCTGCCTACATAACCTGGGTTTTAAAGGAATGGGGCCGTATGTAGTTCAAAAACCATTGGCGGGATATGCCAATGACAATTTGAAAAAAGCAAACGCAATGGGGTTTGAGATTTGTGAAGGGTTCGGAGATCGGATGGGCTGCAGAGAACTGGAGCGGGACTGCTCCTGCTGAGGTGGCCGTACCAGCCGGTGCACTTGCAAATGAACGATGTGCGGATATTTTGCATAATTTAAATGTGATGAGTTCCCATTGGACCATGAATGGTGTCCTCGGACGATTAGGATGGCATCCTCAGACTATGACGTCCTGGGCTATGAAGAGCATAAAGTAAAGATTCGCAGGCCATGCAATGGTGTTCTCGAGCTGTGCATATGGTGCCTCCGAACTACGACGCCTTCGAATAAGTTGGCGATATTTCAGCCCATGAAAAGGTGGCTATATTTCAGCCGAGTGAATGCAAGGGGTGGCGATTTTCAGCCGAGCATAAATTTAAAATGCACGGCGGCGATATTTCAGCCAAATGAAACAGGGTGGCAATTTTTCAGCCAAATGCAAAATAAAGGAGGTAGATCTTAACCTCGAAAGGCAGAGAATAGCCTTATGCAATGCAAGATGGAGACATAAGTTAGTCTCGGAAGACAGAAGATAGCCATATGCACGATGGAGGTAGAACTTAACCTCGAAAAGTAGAGAATAGCCTTATGCAGGATGGAGGTAGAACTTAACCTCGGAGGGCAGAGAATAGCCTTATGCAGGATGGAGGTAGAGCTTAACCTCGGAAAGCAGAGAATAGCCTTATGCAAAATGCAAGATCGAGACAGAGCTTAGTCTCGAAAGGCAGAAGATAGCCTTATGCAGGATGGAGGTAGAGATTAACCTCAGAAGGCAGAGGATAGCCTTATGCAATGCAAAAATGCAGATGGAGACAGGGCTTAGTCTCGAAAGGCAGAGAATAGCCTTATGAAGGATGGAGGCAGAGCTTAGCCTCGGAAGGCAGAGGATAGCCTTATGCAATGCAAAAATGCAGATGGAGACAGAGATTAGTATCGAAAGGCAGAAGATATCCTTATGGTGATTTTCTTTGCTGGTATATGATTGCGCTATCAATGACTGATGGGGAAAAGTTGCATGTAGATAGTAATCCTTTGCGAGGTAAGTAGTGGTTTCGGGAACTTCAATTTTGTATAGCACCTGCATCGCCTATTTGCTTCCTTAATTCCTGCATCCAAAGAAATATCATGAATTCTATAAGGGGGAGGTTTGTTCGTATCCCTCGACTCGTGGAATCTTGTACCATTTAGGGTAACGTTGTTGAACGATAGTGATCCAAATGATTTTATGCAAATTTTGGCACTCGTGATGTAAATGTATATGTATAAGTAAAGAAATGATAATTTTGTTTTATGATGAACCACAACTGCAACGTGGTTCAAAGCACGGCAACCTTGCTGGATCCGGAAATTTGAGGGTCCTCCTCAAAATTCTTTCCCAATTTACTGGGTAGGCACTGTTGACGGGGGTGTGGAATAACTGAAAGCGGATTGAACTTAGAATTTTGAAAGTCCTCCTCAAAATTCTTCCCCAGTTTACTGGATTGATGCTGATGCGGAAACTAACAAACTGACTTCAAAATTTTGAGGGTCCTCCTCAAAAAATTTCCCCAGTTCGAAACGCGGGGGAAAATAGGATTTTATTATGGATGTGACCGAACTCATAGGGTTTCCTACGTATCCCCTCTTAAACGGGAATCAGGTCAGTCGTAGTTCAAATTATGTTAAAAAGAAAAAGCATACTGATTAAATGTAGTATCTCTTCACTGCATCTGAGTTGATCGGTTTTGGCCATATTTCTCCATCCATTTTTGCAAGAATAAGTGCTCCTCCAGTTACAACCCAATGAACCATGTTCGGACCCTTCCAGTTGGGAGAGAACTTCCCTTTGGCTTCATCTTGATGTGGAAATATCTTCTTCAACACCAGCTGCCCTAGTGTAAACTTCCTTGGTCGAACTCTCTTGTTGAAGGCTTTGGACATTCTGTTCTGATCTAATTGACCGTGACAGACATCATTCATTTTCTTTCCGTCAATAAGGGCTAACTGCTCGTAGCGACCCTTGACCCATTCTGCGTCATCTAGCTCAACTTCTTGTATGATTCTTAAGGACAAAATTTATAGCTTGGCGGGAATTACCGCCTCTGTACCGTAAACCAGCATGTAGGGAATTTCTCTAGTTGATGTGCAAACTGTAGAACGATAAACAAATAAAGCGAATGACAACTTCTCATGCTACTGCTTATGCCTTTCGATCATTTTCCTTAGTATTTTTCTTGATGTTCTTGTTGGCTGCTTCCACAGCTCCATTCATCTGAGGTCTATAAGTCATTGTTGAGATTGGAACCATTATTAGTGATGATCGACTCTGTAACACCGAACCGACATACAATACGATCTCGGAAAAAGTCTGCCACGACTTTCTTAGTTACTGCTTTGTATGATGCTGCTTCGACCTATTTAGTAAATTAATCAATTGCCACTAGGATGAACCTGTGTCCGTTTAACGCAGTTGGCTTAATTGGTCAAATGACGTCCATTCCCCAAGCGGCAAACGGCTATGGTTAGCTTGTTGCAGTGAGCTCATTTGGAGGTACCTTTATCATATCAGCGTGTCTGACAGCGGTGACACTTTCGGACATACTGAATGCAGTCTGTTTCCATAGTCATCTAGAAATATCCTGCTTGGAGTATCTTCTTTGCTAGAGCAAAACCGTTTATGTGCGGCCCACAAGTCCCTGAGTGCACTTCCTCCAATAAATTGGTAGCTTGTGTCGCATCGACACACCTTAATAGTCCCAAATCGGGAGTCCTCTAATACAGGATTCCTCCGCTATGAAAGAAATTGTTGGACAACCTTCGAAGCGTGCGCTTCTTAGTAGCATTAGCAAGCTCTGGATATTCCTCTGTTGTCAGGTACTCTTTTATGTCGTGGAACCATGGTTTTTCGTCGGCTTCTTCCTCAACATGTGCACAATATGCCGGTTGATCATGAATCTTGACCTGGATAGGGTCGATGAAGTTTGTATCTGGATGTAGAATAATGGATGATAAAGTGTCAAGCGCATATTTGTATTCTCGGAACATGCTGGAATTCTATTTTTATAAACCTTTATCTCAACTCCTGTATATGGTGCAGATAAGGGAGTATCTTGGTATTCTTGGTTGCCCATTCTTCTCGAACCTGATGTATGAGTAGGTATGAGTCTCCGATCACTAGCAGCTCCTGAATGTTCATGTCAATGGCTAGTTAAGCCCCAAGATGCAAGCCTCATACTCGGCCATATTATTGGTGCACCGGAACCTGAGCTTGGCAAATACCGGGTAGTGCTAATCGGTTTCTGGTACCAGGAATGCTTCGATACCAACTCCTTTGAAATTTGGGCTCTATCAAAAAACATCCTCCAACCATCATAGGATTCTGCAATATCCTCTCCTATGAAAGTTACTTCCTCATCAGGAAAATACATCTTCGATGGTTCATACTCCCCTCCTATGGGATTTTCTGCGAGATGATCTGCCAAAGCCTGTCCTTTAAGTGCCTTTTGGGTGACATAGAATATGTCGAATTCACTCAACAAAATTTTCCACTTAGCGAGCTCGCCGGTGGGCATGGGCTTCTGAAAAATATACTTTAGCGGATCAATTCTTCATATAAGGTAGGTAGTGTAAGCACATAAATAATGCCTCAACTTCTGAGCTATCCAGGTCAAAGCACAACAGGTGCGTTCTAGTAAGGAATACCGAGCCTCGTATGGTGTAAATTTAACGCTGAGGTAGTAAATATCTTGCTCCTTTCACCACATCACATCATGTTGTCCCAAGACACAACCGGATGCTCCATTCAGAACTGCGAGATAGAGCAATAAGGGCCTCCCATGCTCAGGCGGAACCAGGACTAGAGGCGTAGACAAGTATTCCTTGATCCTGTCAAAAGACTTTTGACATTCGTAGGTCCATTTGGAGGCGGCATCCTTCTTCATCATCTTGAAGATAGGTTCACAGATGATGGTAGACTCAGCTATGAACCGGGTGATATAATTGAGTCTCCCTAGGAAACACATTACCTCTTTCTTGTTCTTCAGCGGTGGAAACTCTTGAATGGATTTGACTTTTAATGGATCCAGCTCCGGCGGCTCACAATGAAACCCAATACCTTTCACGCAGGGACCCCAAAAGCACACTTGGCGGGATTCAGTTTCAAGTTATACATCCTTAGTCTGTTGAAAAGTTTCTGTAGGTCCTCCATGTGATCTGCAGCCTTCTTAGACTTAATAATGACGTCGTCCACATATACCTCAATCTCCTTATGTATCATGTCATGAAAGAGGTTATTCATGGCCCTCATGTAAGTAGCTCCCGCATTCTTCAACCCGAATGGCATCATTGTAGCAATACATTCCCCAAGGCGTGATAAACGCCATTTTCTCTGCATCCTTTTTATCCATCCATATCTGATGGTACCCAGAAAAACAATTGATGAATAACTGCAACTCATGCTTGGCGCAGTTGTTGATCAGAATGTGTATGTTTGGCAAGGGGAAATCATCTTTGGGACTGGCCCGGTTGAGATCCCGGTAGTCGACACAGACTTTAACTTTCCTATCCTTCTTCCGTACTGGCACAATGTTAGCTTACCAAGTTAGATACTCTACCGCTTGAAGAACTTTGGCTTTGACCTTCTTGGTGACCTCCTCTTTGATTATTAAACTCATATCTGGCTTGAATTTTCTGAGAATCTGTTTTACCGGCGGACATGCAGGATCTGTCAGCAACTTGTGAGCGACGATGGATGTGCTGAGACCAGTAATATCATCATAAGACCATGCGAATTTAACCTCTTTATCTGTATGTGATAAGTGCACACTGATGCGCATTACTTTGACGTGTATCTCCCAAATTGACAAAATCGGTTTCATCCAAGTTGGACTTAGGCCTGTTCTCAAAATTCTCGTCCTCTTTGACAACCTCTTCAGGTATATCGTCCTCCTCTGAGTCTACGTCCGTTTGCTGCATAGCCTTGTTGCAAGTTACAGTTGTTGGTTCATCATCAAGATACGTAATAGTAATGCTGTGTGGAAATAAAGTAAATAGCAGAGAAAAGTAATGAATAGAGAGATATTTGATAAATTGAAAAAATGCTTTTGATTAAATTCATAAACGTTAAAAAAAGTCGGATCTCTTTTGGAAAGTAAAGACAATGCGAAAAGTAAAGAAAAAAACTAAAACAAAGATGCATGATGCTTGTTCAGCCTTGCTACCCCGAAGGTTTCCGGGCGATGGTGGTCCTCATTGACCAGTAGGTGAGGTGTTGCCCTCGGTTCACAGCCCGAATGGAAGGGCCTTCCTCCCCTTCCTCTTCATAAATCACACAACAGTCAATGTCCTCCTCCAGAAATAGGTTCTTCATCGCCGCAAGAGCCTCGTCTTCTTCTGACCCGTAATGAGTGTTGGCTGGTTGAAATGTCTGCTCGGCGTTCCAATGGGTAATTTGGGCCGCGACATGGTGGTGACCAGTTTTTGAATTCCTGCCAAGTGTACTCGTACCCCAGTCCGAAGGTAGTACCATGTTTATTCAACTAGACAGGTTTGGTGATGCCTTGAAGATTCTTACGAAGTACTTTCCCTAGTTCATACCCACTCCAATTTAGAATGCTCTCGGCCTTGTTACTCCACCATTTGTCCTTGTCCATTGCATTGACTTGATCAATATGATGATATGTTTCTCCGACTATTCTTCTTCTGCCTCCGATCATCGGAATGGTCTAGTGACTGTATATGGGGTTTCTACCGTCGCCATGGATGATTACTTCCTGATGGTTCCATTCGAATTTTACGTCCTGATGCAAGGTTGATGCTACAGCCACATCGGCGTGGATCTAGGTTCGTCCTAGCAGTAGGTTGTAAGATGCTAGTACGTCAATGACTTGGAAATCAACATCAAACCAAGTGGGGCCCATTTGCAAACACAGGCTAATCTCCCCGAGGGTGGACCTTTGAGAACCATCAAAAGCCTTAACATTAATAGCCCCATCCTTTATCTCATGCAATCCTTTGCCTAACTTCATGGGGGTGATAAATGGTCAGAAGTGGAGGCTAGAACCTCCGTCGACTAAGATCCTGGTGATGTAATGATCCTCACATTGCACAATAATGTGTAGTGCTTTATTATGACTGAGCCCTTCAGGTGGCAAGTCATCCTCATAGAAAGTGATTTTGTGACTTTCCAATACTTGTCCTATCATGTTCGCCATTTCTCCTCCTTTTATGTTGCTCGGTACATAAGCCTCACTCAATATCTTCATTAAGGCGTTTTTATGCGCCTCGAAATTCTGCAGCAATGCCAAGATGGAAATTTGTGCCGGATTCTTGTTTAGTTGTTCAATAAGTGAATATTCTTTAGCCTGTATCTTCCTCCAGAGATCATCAGGTCCAGTTTCAATGGGACGTCCAGAGGCTTGCTTGCTAGACTCAGCTAGGTGCTCTGGTTTGTACACCCTGCCTGTTCTAGTCATACCTTGCACGGCGATTGCTTCACCCGTGCGTGCTTTTTCCTTCCTTTTCGCCTCAGCTGTGTAGTCCTAGGGTATGGCAATTGACTGAAATGGGGTTATGTCTGACATAGTGACCGGAATGGGCACCCTTGGGAGCGCCTTTGGAGTACCGAACTCCGCCTCAATTGGTTTTGGAACCTTTGCAGGAGGTGCCTCGAACTCAAATGTTAGAGATATATTCACCACATTGTCCTCAGATGGCTGGATTTGCACAACATTGGGATTAAGAGTGACCGTCGGTTTCTTTGGCTCATCTCCTTCAGATATCAAACTAATTGACCCTTTGGGTCCCAATCGTCCTCAACCTCAATCATGTGGATACCTCTACCTTTATGGTCCGGTAGAGGGTTGTTACGAACATTTGGAGCAGGATCCTTAGCTATGATGACCTTGTTGTCAATTAAGGTCTAGATTTTGTCCTTCAACGAGCGACAATCATCGATGGTATGGCCCTTCATCACCGAATGGTATGCACAGGTTTTATTTGGGTTGATCCATTGGAAAGGGTTTTATGGGGTTATGGCTGGGATGGGTGTAACATATCTAGCGGTTTTGGGCTTCTCATACAGGTTGTCAATGGGTTCAGCAATAGCGGTGTATTGTCTGGGCGGCTTGCGGTCAAAGTTTGGTCTTGTTTGTGGGAAGTTTTGACGGGTAGGTAGTAATGGATAGTGAAGAGGTTGGGAGTTGTAAGCTTGGTATACAGGTGAGGAATGGGAATATCTGGGCGAAGTGGGCTGATATGTTGGTGATGGAGATGTTTGGTAGACGGGATGTAGATTTTGATAAATAGGTGAAGGTGCCTGGTAATTTAGAGAGGGTTGATATGTGAGTGGGGCTGGAGGGTAGGGTTGATATTTCACGGGAGAGTGGTTTCTCTGCGCAGCCATTATGCAGTTTACGTCCTTTTTCTTCGACGTACCACCATATTGTAAGGCTTTGTTGGTGTCCTGCAACGCCTAGAGGTCAGTACCCATACCATTTTTTATCCCCTCTTCAATCATTTCTCCCAGTTTGATGATGTTGGAAACACGTTCTCAAGGCATTATACTAAACGTGTGTTCATATTTGTAGGTTTTGATGAATGACAAACTATGTGCAAATTGACATATGACGAGGTCCAAGCACAAGCGCAAAATTGATATATAACGAGATTCAAGCACAAGACAAAGATCGAGGTTATGTTTTATATGAGTCGGTATTTAATTGTGATCTTGATCCGACAACTTAAACTCAAGACTTGGCTTCTCTCGTAAAAATATTTTTAGCAAATCATGCATATTTAATTTAGAGCAAAATGATTTTAAATAATGCATATTTACTTTAGTCAAAATGATTTTTAAACATGCCTCTAAAATCTGGACTAAGATAATCGATTATGTACTTATGATAATCGATTATATTTAAGTCAGCTGCTTGACAATCGATTGTGAACTTATGACAATCGATTGTGTTAAGGCAGTGAGCATCAGATTTTTCAAATCTGCATGACAATCGATTGTGAACCTTATGACAATCGATTGTGATGAGGCAGTGTCCATCAAAGTTTTTCAACACTCAAAGTAATCGATTGTGAAGCTAATGACAATCGATTGTGAAGAGACAGTGTCCATCAGATTTTTCAAAGTCACAAAATAATCGATTGTGAACTTATGACAATCGATTGTGTTGAGGCAGTGTCTTCCAGACTTTTTCAAAGTTATAAAATAATCGATTGTGAATCATTAACAATCGATTGTCAAGAGGCAGTGTCTAAATTGATTTTTTAAAACTGATATATAATCGATTGTTAACTTAGTATAATCGATTGTATAACTGACTGTTGCCAAAATGTTTTCAAATACCGTCAGGTAATCGATTATTGATTTCTTATAATCGATTGTTTTAATTAAAATCTGGAAAGGATTTTTTGAATGTTGCTGAGTAATCGATTATTGATTTCTTATAATCGATTGTTTTAATTAAAATCTGGAAAGAATTTTTTGAACGTTGCTGAGTAATCGATTGTAGATTTCTGACAATCGATTGTTTTACGTAAAATCTGGAAATGATTTTTTGAACATTGCCAGTAATCGATTATTGATCTTAGATAATCGATTGTTAAGCGTAAAATCTGGGATTTATTTTTGGAAGAACTGGCAAACAATCGATTGTGGTAAGTTGACAATCGATTGTCACAGAGTAAAATCAGCAACTCTTAATGGCAATTAGGCAACGGTAATACAAAGTTTTTCAACTATAAATACAGCTTCAAATCAGTCTTTTAAGTACAACAACCACAACAACTGATCATACAATTGCTAAAGCTTGCATACTTTATTGCTTATCATTTTATATTCATTACATAAGCTTTTGAGAGCCAAATTCTTGTCGAAAGTTGTTGCGATCTTGAGCGTATTCTTTTTACTCATATCTACTCTTAAAGGAGTGTCTTGTTTGAGTGCTAAGTGTTTTTGTACACTTGAAGGGAAGTGTTAGTCCCTTGTGTTGTAAGAAGGAACTTGTATTTCCTTGGTTGAAGTCTTGGAGTGTTGTATCTCCGAGCAAAGGTTGTTGAGGCTTGTGTCCTCAAGTTGTAACGGTTTGTTGAGCACCCGTAAGCTTAACAAGTTAGTGGAAATCTCGAGAGAGTCTCTCGGGGACTGGACTAGCCACGGGTTGTGGTGAACCAGGATATATCGGTGCATTTGTTCTAATTTATTTACTTACCGCACTTATTTATTTCCTGCAATTTTTAAATTCCGCAAGTTTACGCTAATTTTTAATATAACGCTATTCACCCCCCCTCTAGCGTTAAGCGTATTATCTAACAATTGGTATCAGAGCCCAACTCTCTGAAGACTTAACCGTTTGAGAGAAACATCCATGGCTTCTACTCGTGATTCTTTTGCAGGAATAGGTGAAGGACAATGCTCCACCCGACCACCGCTATTCGATGGTACAAATTATACATACTGGAAGGAGAGGATGAGAATATTTGTACAATCAAATAGTTTTCATCTTTGGAAGGTCATAATGAATGGAGAACAAATTCCAACCAAGAAGGTTGAAAATGAAAGGGTCCCAAAGTCCGAAGATGAATACGATGCGGATGATATCCGAAAGGTGAAAAATAATGCTAAAGCTATTAATTTATTATATTGTGCTGTAAATGCTAATGATTACAGGAAGATATCTTGTTGCACAACGGCAAAGCAAATGTGGGACTAGCTGGAAATTACGTACGAAGGTACGGACCAGGTAAGGGAAGCCAAAATTGATTTCCTAACCCATGCATATGAATTGTTTCACATGAAGGAAGGCGAAAAGGTTGATGAGATGTTTGAACGATTTTCAAAAATCGTAAATGATTTACATGCTCTTAAGAAGACCTTCACGGATAAGGAACTTGTCCGAAAAATTCTCCGAAGTCTCACTCCGGAATGGCGATCCAAGGCCGACGCGATTCAAGAATCCATTGGCATTTCAAATGTCACCATCGACGCATTAAGAGGTAATCCTAAAACTTATGAATCTACTATACTTAACCCTCTTGTTGATGATCAAAGGAAGCAAAGAATCGCTCTCAAGGCAAGCACAAGCCAACCTCAAAATGATGAGGACGGAGACTACGAGTTCGGACTCGTTATTAAGAGATTTCAAAAGTTCATGCGAAAGAGTATGAACGAAAGGGCAAAAAGCAAGGAGATCAAATAAAGTGCTATGAGTGCGGAGAAACCGGGCACATTAAATCAAATTTCCCAAATGCTAAAAAGGAGAAGAAACCCTTCAAGAAGCAACGAGCATACATATCTTGGGGAGGCGACTCCGGTGACGAGTCAAGTGAGGAAGAAGAAGACGAAGCCGCAAATCTTTGTCTTATGGCACAAGAAGACAACAAAGAAGAGGTATGTCAAATTTCTTCCAAAAATTTCTTTTCCCTTGAAGAAATGCAAAATGCTTTTGATGAGCTGTATAGCGAATTTATTAAAGCTTCAAAAACTGTTAAGAGTATAAAAGAAAATGCTTCTTTAAAAGAAAAAGATTTTCAAAAACAACTCTCTTTTAAAGAAAAGGAATTGGAAAAACTGATTTTAGAAAATGAGAAGTTGAAAGAGGAAAACAAATTTTTTGGCAAGAGAAGCGCCGACAAGCCCGAGAGTTCTAGAAATTGTACTTCTTGCATGCATCTCAAAAATGAAGTAGAAAGGCTTAAGGGCACCTTAGATAAGTTTAACTCTTCTCATAAAAATTTGAATGAAGTGCTTGTTAATTTGAAGTCGACCAAGCATGGCATAGGTTTTAGAAACGAGCCTAAAGAGAAAGTTGAAGCCAACCCCCAACCACCTAAGGCTCAACCTAGGATAAATAAAACAAATGTTCATCCTAGATACAACAAACCTAGAAATGGTTTTCATCAATCGCAACCTAGAAATAATCATGCTAGAAATAATGCACATTCCAGGCCAAACACTAGAAGGAATGTTGAACCTTTTAGAACACCTAGAAATGACTTCCAACCTAGAAATAACTATTCTAGAAATGATGCATATCCTAGAACAAATGGTAGGAGAAATGATTTTCATGATTTGCGCAATAGTTATATTATCAAGAATAGAGCAAATGATTTTCGTCCTTCCAATTACTATCAACCTAGAAGGATGCATAATCCTAACGTGACTTGTCATTATTGTAGACGAATTGGACATATTGATCCTGCTTGTTTTACACGACATAGACATAACACTCAATCACATCACTATGATTTGCCTAACCCCCAAGGACCCAAAATGGAATGGGTACTTAAAACTCATTAATCTGTTTTGTAGGTATGTTTGAAGGGATCAAGTGTACTATGGTACCTTGATAGTGGATGCTCCAAGCACATGACGGGAGACGAATCCAAATTCCTTCAACTAGAACACAAGGAAGGGGGAAGTGTTATTTTTGGTGACAACAACAAAGGAAAGATTATCGGCATCGGATCGGTCGGTAAGGATGAAATTTGTTCCATTAAGCATATATTACTTGTGAAAGGTTTAAAACATAATCTCTTGAGCATAAGTCAATTATGTGACAAGGGAAATCTTGTTTTATTTGATTCGGATGAATGCTTAGTTTTTAGACGTAGCGATTTTAAAATTATCCTTCGTGGTTTTAGAATGGATAACATTTAATGGTTGATCTTGCAAATTCTTCACCCGAATATGTGAATTGTTTAATGAGCAAAGAGGATGATTCTTGGTTATGGCATCGTAGAATAGCTCACATCAACATGCATCTTTTGAACAAATTGGTTTCACAAAATTTAGTTGTTGGTCTTCCAAACTTGAAATTTGAAAATGACTCTATTTGTGATTCTTGTCAAAAAGGGAAGCAAACAAAAGCATCTTTTAAATCGAAAAATATTGTTTCAACTACTAGACCATTGCAATTGCTTCACATGGATTTGTTTGGACCATCTCGCATTGAAAGTCTTGGTAGAAATCGTTATGCTTTTGTTATTGTTGATGACTATTCCAGATTTACTTGGACTTTATTTCTTGCCCATAAAAGTGATGCTTTTCAGAATTTTAAATATTTTCTTAAACGTGTTCAAAACGAAAAGGAAACAACCGTCACTTCAATTAGAAGTGATGATGGGGAAGAGTTTGATCACAATCTCTTTGCGGACTTTTGTGAAAAACTCGGTATCGAGCACACCTTTTCCGCTCCATGAACACCACAACAAAATGGGGTGGTGGAAAGGAAAAATAGGTGTCTCGAAGAGATGGCTAGAACCATGCTCGAAGAGGCTAAGATTCCCAAACATTTTTGGGCGGATGTCGTGAGTACCGCATGCTACATTCTAAATAGAGTAGTCATAAGGCCAATACTCATGAAAACCCCTTATGAACTCTACAAGGGAAGGAAACCAAATATCTCCCATTTTAGAGTATTCGGCTGTAAAGTTTCTATTCATAATAATGGAAAAGATCAATTGGGAAAATTTGATGCCAAATCCGATGAGGGAATTTTTATTGGGTATTCTTCACGTAGCAAAGCATATAGGGTATTCAATAATAGAACCCAAACTGTGGAGGAATCCCCTCATATTGTGTTTTCCAAAAATAATGCTCGCTTGGCGAGAAAGGATTCTTGTTCTGATCTTGCAGGTATTCTAAATAGTTTAAAAGACAAAGTATAAGAGGAAACTCCTAAGGAAATTCAAGATGAAATCTTGGAACAATCAACGGAGGAAACTCCACAATTGGAGAAAGAAACGAAAATGCCCAACGAGTGGAGGACAATCAAAGATCACCCTCTCGAACAGGTAATTGGCGACGTCGGAGAAAAGGTAAGTACCCGAAACTCCCTTAAGAACACCTTAGGACATACTGCTTTTGTTTCTCAAATTGAACCAACAACCTTCTCCGAAGCAATTGGGGATGAATTTTGGACCTTGGCAATGCAAGAGGAGCTTAACCAATTCAAACGGAATGACGTTTGGGATTTGGTGCCAAGACCCGAAAATCATACCATAATTGGTACGAAATGGGTTTTTCGAAACAAACTAGATGAAAACGGTGTAATCACTAGAAACAAAGCTAGGCGTGTAGCAAAAGGCTATAATCAAGAAGAGGGTATTGACTATGAAGAAACATATGCTCCCGTAGCTAGATTAGAAGCTATTCGTTTATTGCTTGCTTTTGCCTCTTCAATGAATTTCAATTTATATCAAATGGATGTGAAAAGTGCTTTTCTAAATGGTGTTATTCAAGAAGAATTTTATGTTGAACAACCCCCGGTTTTGAAGTTTTTAAATCTCCCGATCATGTTTTCAAACTCAAAAAGGCTCTTTATGGTTTAAAACAAGCTCCCCGAGCTTGGTATGAAAGATTGAGTAAATTTATATTGGAAAATGATTTCATTAGGGGGAAAGTTGACACCACTCTTTTTGTTAAGCATAAAAACAATGATATTTTATTAGTTCAAATCTATGTGGATGATATTATATTTGGTGCTACTAACAATGTTTTGTGCAAGGAATTTTCCGATTTAATGACAAGCGAATTTGAGATGTCTATGATGGGTGAGTTAACATTCTTTTTGGGATTACAAGTAAAGCAAATGAAAGAAGGTACGTTCATTTGCCAAGCGAAATATTGCAAAGAATTGTCGAAACGATTTGAAATGACCAATGCAAAAGCAATGGCAACCCCCATGAGCACATCCGATCATCTAGACAAAGATGAGAAAGGTAAGGAAGTCGACATCAAAAAGTATCAAGGTATGATTGGCTCTCTCCTTTATCTTACTGCTAGTCGTCCGGACATCATGTTTATCGTGTGCTTATGCGCTCCTTATCAATCGTGTCCGAAGGAGTCTCACCTAACTGCGGTGAAACGGATATTGAAGTATCTTGTTGGTACTGTAAATGTGGGTCTATGGTACCCCAAAGGTTCCTCATGCCAACTTGTTGGCTATTCCGATTCCGATTTTGCTGGATGCAAATTGGACCGCAAGAGCACTAGTGGCACTTGCCATTTGCTCGGTAGCTCTCTCGTTTCTTGGTTTAGCAAGAAACAAGTAAGTGTTGCGTTGTCCATAACCGAGGCTGACTATGTAGCCGCAGGGAGTTGTTGCGCTCAAATCCTTTGGATGAAACAACAACTCTTGGACTATGGCCTAAGTCTTGATCATATCCCTCTTAGATGTGATAATACTAGTGCCATATGCTTGACGAAGAACCCCGTTCTTCATTCGCGAACAAAGCACATTGAAATTAGACATCATTTTATAAGAGATCACGTTCTCAAGGGCGATGTTGAAATTGAATTTGTTGAAACCAAAGATCAATTGGCCGACATCTTTACAAAGCCCTTAGAGAAAGAGTCATTCTTCCGAATTCGTAGTGAACTCGGGATCCTTGACTCCACGTTGATCTAAGTCATGCATTGCATTTTCCCTTTCACATGTTTTCTAACTTGAGCGTCGGAGACGTCTAACGTACTTTTGCAGGTATCGCCCTAAAGGCAGGGGGAATTATAAAGCTTGACGCACAGTATAACGCATTTTTGCACAATCGATTTCTCTTTTATATAATCGATTATCCAGTATCAATAATTGATTGTCTTGACATTATTTGCGTTATTATTTCTGAAATTGCAGATTTAATAAATAAACAAGTTTTTTTTAATTACTCTATATTTTTTTGCTAATGGCAAAAGGGGGAAGATAACGGGTATGCACTCTCAAATACTTATCGGCATAAATTGAGGGGGAACAAATTGTTGCATATCTTTACTTGTCTTGAATCGTCATTATGAATTGCCTAATATGCATATCCGCTTAAAGTTTGCCATTATCAAAAAGGGGGCAATTGTTGGAAACACGTTCTCAAGGCATTATACTAAACGTGTGTTCATATTTGTAGGTTTTGATGAATGACAAACTATGCGCAAATTGACATATGACGAGGTCCAAGCACAAGCGCAAAATTGATATATAACGAGATTCAAGCACAAGACAAAGATCGAGATTAAGTTTTATATGAGTCGGTATTTAATTGTGATCTTGATCCGACAACTTAAACTCAAGACTTGGCTTCTCTCGTAATAATATTTTTAACAAATCATGCATATTTAATTTAGAGCAAAATGATTTTAAATAATGCATATTTACTTTAGTCAAAATGATTTTTAACATGCCTCTAAAATCTGGACTAAGATAATCGATTATGTACTTATGATAACCGATTATGTTTAAGTCAGCTGCTTGACAATCGATTGTGAACTTATGACAATCGATTGTGTTAAGGCAGTGAGCATCAGATTTTTCAAATCTGCATGACCATCGATTGTGAACCTTATGACAATCGATTTTGATGAGGCAGTGTCCATCAAAGTTTTTCAACACTCAAAATAATCGATTGTGAAGCTAATGACAATCGATTGTGAAGAGACAGTGTCCACCAGATTTTTCAAAGTCACAAAATAATCGATTGTGAACTTATGACAATCGATTGTGTTGAGGCAGTGTCTTCCAGACTTTTTCAAAGTTATTAAATAATCGATTGTGAATCTTTAACAATCGATTGTCAAGAGGCAGTGTCTAAATTGATTTTTTAAAACTGATATATAATCGATTGTTAACTTAGTATAATCGATTATATAACTTACCGTTGCCAAAATGTTTTCAAATACCGTCAGGTAATCGATTATTGATTTCTTATAATCGATTATTTTAATTAAAATCTGGAAAGGATGTTTTGAACGTTGCTGAGTAATCGGTTATTGATTTCTTATAATCGATTGTTTTAATTAAAATCTGGAAAGGATTTTTTGAACGTTGCTGAGTAATCGATTGTAGATTTCTGACAATCGATTGTTTTACGTAAAATCTAGAAATGCTTTTTTGAACGTTGCTAGTAATCGATTATTGATCTTAGATAATCGATTGTTAAGCGTAAAATCTGGGATTGATTTTTGGGAGAACTGGCAAACAATCGATTGTGGTAAGTTGACAATCGATTGTCACAGAGTAAAATCAGCAACTCTTAATTGGCAATTAAGCAATGGTAATACGAAGTTTTTCAACTATAAATACAGCTTCAAATCAGTCTTTTAAGTACAACAACACACAACAACTGATCATACAATTGCTAAAGCTTGCATACTTTATTGCTTATCATTTTATATTCATAACATAAGCTTTTGAGAGCCAAATTCTTGTCGAAAGTTGTTGCGATCTTGAGCGTATTCTTTTTACTCATATCTACTGTTAAAGGAGTGTCTTGTTTGAGTGCTAAGTGTTTTTGTACACTTGAAGGGAAGTGTTGGTCCCTTGTATTGTAAGAAGGAACTTGTGTTTCCTTGGTTGAAGTCTTGGAGTGTTGTATCTCCGAGCAAAGGTTATTGAGGCTTGTGTCCTCAAGTTGTAACGGTTTGTTGAGCACCCGTAAGCTTAACAAGTTAGTGGAAATCTCGAGAGAGTCTCTCGGGGACTGGACTAGCCACGGGTTGTGGTGAACCAGGATATATCGGTGCGTTTGTTCTAATTTATTTACTTACCGCACTTATTTATTTCCTGCAATTTTTAAATTCCGCAAGTTTACGCTAATTTTTATTATAACGCTATTCACCCCCCTTCTAGCGTTAAGCGTATTATCTAACAGATGATACCAGCAAACTTCTGCCCCTATATCAACATCAATATCTCGTAATATTGCGGGTCCTGAGCACGGACAAAAAAATGTTCATTTGTTCTTCTTCCAAAGCCGGTCTAACCTTGGAAGCTTCCGACCTCCAACGAGTAGCACACTCACAAAAGGTTTCAGTGGGCTTCTTCTTCAAATTTTGGATATAGAAGACGTCCGGAGCATTCTCAATATTGAACCTGAAACGGTCCATGAAATCGGACAACATGTTTACCCAACCCGTCCACCTCTTCGCATCTTCGCTGATATACCAAGATAAAGCATCACCTTTCAAGCTCCTCATGAGCAGTTTCATGCCGATCTTTTCATCTCTATCAACTCCCACTAACTTGTCACAATACATCCTGAGGTGAATCGTGGGATCACCCGTACCATCAAACATTTCGAACTTAGGAGGTTTGTACCCCTCTGGGAGTTCGACATCGGGTTGAACACAAAGGTCTTCATATTTCAAAGCCCTCTACACCTTTATTACCTTTCATGCCTTAAACCTTGCTAGTGTGTTTCTTGAGTTCAACAGCCAAGTTCTGAAACATCTGATATGGGTTGTGTATAGTATGGCACAGTATCCACACAGATAGGGGTATCTTTATGATTTGGAGCATTTTGGGGCTTAGGGATGAGGGGTGGAGCATTGTTGCGAGCTTGGGTTGGGGTCTTCTGTGGAGGTGCAGGAACCTGGTTGTTGACATCTGAAAAAGCAAGGGAGATGGACAAACTTGCCAAACTCCAGACCTGGTCTAGTTCCTCTCGGAACCTTAGCAAAGTTCCCTCCAAATGAGCAGCAGTTTCTTTGGTGATCGGGGTACCCTGGGAAGTTCCTTCAATTTCCTTCCTTGCTTTATTATCTCCCATCTTTCCTTTCTTCCTGTTTCTAGGGGGACTCAGAGGAGGAGGAGGAGGACCCTTAGATCTTGTTCAGTATGCTGATGGTTGCAGAATGCACGAACTAACCTTTGGAGAGGGGAATAAAAAATAAAAGAAAAGCAAAAAAAAGAAGGTAAGAAGTTAGTGAGAATTTTGAGAAAGAAAACATTACAGTATTTAAACACATTGTTGCTAGAATATAATTTGTTTCCTACTTGGTGCCTCGTTGTGCCCGAGGTAGGCCTAGAGATAGATATGATTTGGAGAACTTATAAAACCAAGTGCCTCATTTTATCGGTAGAAAATAGAACGAGTCAAAACAGACTGAAATAAAGAGAGATTGTCACTAACGGCCAAGGGCATTATTACTTCAAGAAAGAATTAAAAATCCTAACTACTTGGTCCCGTAAGGACATTCCCTAGATTCGGTATCTTTGCCTCCCTTGTACAGTTTCATCAGCTCGCGCAGTCCCAGCAACAAGTAAGCCCGACCCAGGTGCCAACCTTCATTACCTTCAGCTTCCTGACAGTAGTTGATCCTTTTCATAAACTTGCCTTCCAGCTCAACTAAACCCCGTTCCAAGTAGTCTAAATGGTTATTTGGGCGGACATGCATGTCTTTCAACTCATTGATTACCTTCTCTTGGGCCTCTAGCATTTACCGATATTCACTTTCACACTCTCGCATCCGTTTGCAAAGCTGATTATACTTAACCTTTGATGTAGTCTCCTATTCAATAACCCTGTGACCGTGGACGAAATTCATTTTTTCCAAGCCAATATGATCGTCTTCAATCCACCCCGGATAAAGTGGCGCATGCCCGCTTGATACCTGTCTGGTTCCAAAGATTCCTTTTCAAAAATGAGTTTTGAATGCCACATATGTTGAGCCTGACACCTGTGTGGGCTATCATCATCTTGTAAATCATCCCTATAGTGACTCATCTTTTCTACCCTGGGTAGAATCTGCTTTCTTCCCGCTTGCCTCATGACTGGGAGAGGGACATAAGTGTAAGTTCCTCTTAAGCCAATGAGTAGAAGGAATGGAGCATACTTAGACCGAATGATGAACTCTCCAATTGTAAACCACTCATACATCCATTGTACCTAATTTTCTCTCAGATTGTCCAATAGTTCTATCTACCCACTGCATCTTCTGGGCAAGAGAACATATACGACTTGAAGTGCATTCGCTTTGGATGATGGAAAGCGATATGGTCAACCTAGTCCCGGTGTATGATCTCCTGTCTATATTCTCCCCTCTGAAGATGCTCAATGAGCCAGAGTTGTAGTATCAAATTGCACCCTTCAAAGTGCGGCGCCCCTTGTTGACATTTTTCTAAGGCTCGGTATAATTCAGTGAGGATCATGGGTGCTATGCTGAATGTCTGCCCCTCAATACCCTCTATTACGGCTTTGGTTACCATGGCTAGTCTTGTATGGATTCTATCCTTCTTCATCGGAAAGACTATCATGCCCAGGAAACAGAACATGAATACAAAGACTCTCCTATGTATGTGCCCCAAAGAAGTGATAGCGAACTCGTCCATGTGAGCGCGGTATGATTTTTATGTCCGACCCTTTCATACATGAAGTCTAAGGATATGAAGGAGTCCTTTAGACTGGTCACGTTAATATTCTTCTTGAGCCCCATCATTTTCAAGAACCCTCTACCTTTGCAGTTTTCTGGCATAAGCAGCCCCGGGCTATCCCAAGAAATTCCGGCTAGACCCCCAATTTCTTCCAATAGCGGCGTCATTTTAATACTCCCAAAGCGGAAGACAGACCGTTCACTAAATATAGTATCAGCTTCCACAATCTTGTTATATGGCCTATCTTCTAGTAGTGAAGGAAGATTTCCTAAGTTCTTGCGGCCAAGAACCCGATCACTACCATACAAATCATCCCACCAGCTTAGCAACTTTGGATGAATGTTTGATACCATACTGAATCTGGGGACCTCGTGCCTCATTTCCTGCAAAATAGAGACCTAGGCCCTTACCCCACCGGACTCGACTATTTAAATTAATAATTAGCAAGACGTATTTAGTTCTCCAAATCAATGCACATAACGTGAATGTCCGTTTGGGTTTCGAGGAAACCCGATGGACTTTTGGTAACGAGTCATTATGCGGACGACATAGCTGACTCAGCTAAGTTTGACCATGATGCATGAAGAGTTAAACAGAGTAAGGTTTCTATTTTTGAAGTTCTAGACAAGGTACCCTTGAGCGGACGACTCAAGAGGGAAAGCGCGGAACCGTCGACTACACCGTTGATCGACTGGTTTTACCGCAAATATGCCTTTGCCAAATTTAAGGGGTTTGTAATAATGGAAGAGCACAACCACTCATTATAAGCGTTGCTAAAGGATTTGTTTGGCACGAGTGTAAAATGATGTTGAAGGATGCAATTACAACAATAAGTACATGTATTTTCACGTTCATACAAGAATGATTACAATAAATGCTCGTAATTTAAGAAGGAATTGAAATAAAGTGAGGTAATAAAGCAGTAAAATAGTTAAGGAAAAAGAAAGATATGAAGAAACAAGTTAGTAATTGTGGAGAAATGATCATATAAATAAAAGTAGTAAAGAAATCAATAAAGTCAGGAAACACGTAATGGTAAAATCTTAAAAGAAATCCCCAGCAGAGTCGACATACTGTCGACGCCCCCTTTTTTTTAAAGCGAAATCGGGTTTTACGATATTATGGCAAAACAACTCTCATTCCCATTTGGGGATTAGGTTATAGAATTTCAAGAGCCGCCACCTAATGATTATAGCTTTAGGACACTTTAAGAAGAGAGTATTTTTTAGAAGAAAAAACAGAGTTCGGGTAAGGACTTGAGGTTATCTTGAGGGGAAGGTGTTAGGCACCCCTCGAGATCTAATAATGTGGTTCCCGGCCGTGTTAATTGTGACTTTATAAAGAGATGAAGAAATTAAACAAATAAGGGTCACATGTATACATTCACACAACTTGAAAAGCTTTAAGGAAGAGGGAAGGTCGTAAATTAAAAAAAGAGAGAAGACTAATTTTTAAAAAAGCATTACTATAGAATAACATTAAATAAAGAAAACAAAAGAGAGAAGGGTCCTAGGTTTAACTATAATATGGATCATGCGATACAATATCCGCACATATTCCCAAAGAGGGGTCGCTTTATGATATTATCGCAACGTCATCATCTCCATATTCTACCCTTCCCACCCCGTTGAGGTATTTGAACGTGTTGGTATCGTTTACTTATTGCATGCTAATACCCATCCCAACCTGTTAGTCCTGGGGTATTAGGACTTCTAATCTTAAAGAGGGGGTCAGAGATAGGATATACATAGAGTTTCAAAGGTAAAAATACTAGAACAACAGACAAAAACACGTAGCATATAATGGTATGCAAATAGGACAATTAAAGGCTCAAGTAAACCCCGTAACATAACAACTAGTTTAGCATGACTTCAATTACTGATTTGGTATTTTAAAAGAGGTTAAGAACAGGCAGACTAGTTTGACACATGAAAGTTAGATAGAAAATCAGCTTTGCGCCCTCCGGGCCCGTTACTAGGAATTGACAGGTTTTTAAAAATCAGGAGGAAAACATTGATTTTAGACAAGAATTTATTAAAAGAGATTTAAAGTTGCAGAGGAATTTAGAAATGGCCTGCACTCATCCGAACAACTTACATACAAAAGGAATCGTAAGAAGTAAAGTTGTAAAAGGCCTTAAGGTATTAAACTTAGGCGGGCAAAACGTTTGAAACCGCAAATTTAGCATTTTAAAAGACGCTTACAGGTTCAAAATAATGTAAAATTGGCAGACTTGGGCCCGATTTAAAAGCAAACAGACTCAAGACCAATTGGACTGAAACAGTCTTAAGAACTGGGCAAGCTGGACATGCATATTGATATTTTTTCGTTACTACTTTTTACAAGTTTGGACGACTACTATTTTTCCTAGCGTTTATAGGATGCCCATAGGCATATTGTGTAGGTGAGATTATGAGGATGTAAAACTATAAGCATGGTTTCTATATGAGGCTGTAAGAATGCAAACCTATAGACATGATGTTCTATTATGAAGTTGAGGCAATAACGAAAAGCCTTATAGACAGGGTATCTACATGAGATTGTACAATAATGAAAGCCTATAAATATGGTATCTATATGAGATGATGCAAGAAAGTAAACCCTATAAACATGGTATCTATATGAGATGATACAAGAAAGTAAACCCTATAACATGGTATCTATATGAGATGATGCAAGAAAGTAAACCCTATGAACATGGTGTCTATATAAGATGATGCAAGAAAGTAAAACCTATAAACATGGTATTCTCGACGCCCCCTTTTTTGAAAAAAAAAACAAAATCGGGTTTTTACGACATTATGGGCAAAACAACTCTAATTCCGTTTGGGAATTGGGTTATGAAATTCGAAAAGTCGCCACCTTATGATTATAGTGCATTAGGACACTTTAAGAAGAAATTATTTTGAGAAGAAAACCAGAGTTTGGGTAAGGGCTTGAGATTCTTTTGATGGGAATGGGTTAGGCACCCCTCAAGATCTACTAGTACGGTTCCCGGCCGTGTTAATTGGGACTTTATAAAGATATGAAGCAACTAAACAAATAAGATTCACATATATAACATTCACACAACTTGAAACTTTTAACGAAGAAGGAAGGACATAAATTTAAAATAAAAGAGAGGATTGATTTGGAAAAGCATTACTATATGAGAACATTTTAAATAAGCGAACAAAGAGGGGCTCCTAGGTTTAACTACAATATGGATCATTCGATACAATATCCCGCACATATCCCAAAGAGGGGTCGCTCTATGATATTATCGTATCGTCATCATCTCCTTATTCTACCCTTCCCACCCCGTTGAGGTATTTGAATGCGTGAATTGGATACGAATGCTTATTGCGTGCTATTACCATCCTATACTATAGATCCTAGAGGGCATTTAGGATCGCTATTCCTATGAGATAGGAACTAGGTGGTACCCTTATGTTTAAAGGTTAAAATACTAGGCTGCATAGAAAAACAAATAAGACTGCATATAATGGAATCATGTAAGCATGTAAATTCTCAAATTTCCCTTCATGAACAAACATGTATTTATCACGTCTCAAACACATTCAAGTTCTAAGTAAGGGAGAATTATTAGAAGCTGGAGCATAACTTTAAAAATAGAAACTAGAGAATTTGCGGAAGGGAGTCGTAAAACGTTCAGAACTTGAAAAAGACAGTAGCAGTTTTAGGAATTTGAAAAAAATCCTGGGACATATGGTAAAGGCAGTTTTCGGGTAGATAGTATTTTTTATGACTGCAAAAGTGTAAAGAAAAGCAATAAATCATGTTAACATAGAACTACAGTTTGGAAAATTGCAGAGTTTACATTACTCAAATAGTTCTTTAGGAAAATAGTAGTCCAGTTAGGGTCTCGGGAAAGAAGAGTAGTTCAGTAAAAGTAATTGTCCAAGCGGTAAAAAAATAGAAGCTTTTGTATAAAAATCAGGGGATTCAGGGATAAACGAATTTGGACGGTGGTGGAATAAATTAATTACGACTTAAGGCGATTAATCCGTTTTTATTCGGCCTAAGGCTTGCCTAGGCGTTATTTATATCGCAAAAGAAGGTGAACATGCATATTAGTTTCATGTTTAAAAGGAGTTTATTAACTAGTTTTTTACTAAATTAGCGAAGTATTCAACAGTTGCAAACAAAAGTCCTAAGTGCAGGATATCTAATGCACACAAAAGTCCTAAAACATGGTATCTAAATGCAATGGTAATAACGTTGGTTATTAACTGATTATGATTGTGAAAATATATAGAATAACAGACTGAGGATGATATACCTAACAACATCATTTCTACGTGTAAGATGCATATCCTAAACATAATTTCTATTGCGCAAATAGGTAAGTAAAATCCTATAAATATATTTTCTACCCATTCCCCTTAACTAAGCATACATAACCCTCCCAATTTAGCTATAAACCCCATTATTCTTTACAAGTTATTACAAACCAAGTCATTTAAAAATACAACAGTGAAATAAAAAAAAATAAAAGCTATTCTATGGGGAGCCTACAGCCAGGCCCAAGATCTCCAACCTCACTTCTTTCGAGTTTCACAGCCATTACCAAGGCTTGAGTGCAGAAAAGTTCCCTAAGGGTTCGTTTGAACCCCTGGCCAATACCAAGCACCCAAAATATCATAATTAGACAAGTGCAAGTGTGAAATTGCCAGCCTTGTGCATCAAAGTTAAGTGGGTGCTCAGGGCTCCCAAGGCAACGCTTACACGAAGGGGAAGAACCTAATTTCTAAGAGTAGTGAGATTGTGTAAGGGTTGAGTTGAAAACAGTTGAGAGACAGTTTGAGAAAAATAGTAAGAGAAGAGTGAAAAGAGTTCTTTTGAAATACCTTTAGGCTAGCCAGTTTTGAATACAAAGAGTCACACAAACAAGGGCAAGGGAAAGGGAACAAATAATTCATAAGCAAGGAAACTATTCACACAAGCAACACATCAAAGAGAGGTAATCAAACATGCTCCAAATAAAGAGTCCAGTTCTTACTACACAAGACTCCAAACAGGGGCAATATCAGGAAGAGGTTTAAGTGGCCAAGCAGGTCCTAAATGCATGCTAGTAGTGAACAGGAATGAGGAAAACATACAAGGGGGATAGGGAAGGGTGTAATGATCATGCTGAGTCAAGCTAGGAATATTAATTAACATAAGTGCATGCCAGTGGCAATACGAACAACAGAAACATAAGTAAAGGCACACAAGAAACAAGAGGAAGTGCAAAATTGATAGGAGCATATTGTTTTGGAGGCTGTAACTTAAAGAGGTAACATGGTAGTTGAAGCTAATGCAACACAGTAGTAGTGAGATAATGCACAGAGAAGAGCAGTAGTGTGTAAAGAGTATTCAAAGAGAAGAACAGCGGTGCGTAGAGAGGTAAGCAGCAGATGAACCAAAGAAAACAATACAGTAGATCCCCAGTAGTAGAGTAAAATAGCCAAGACTACTCAATCTTGGCTTTCAATCGATTGAGTAGCCAATATCCAATAGAAGAATGAGAGAGTTTGTATAGAAAACAATATACAGAGAGCACTGAGTGTTTCTGAAAGAAAGTTTAGAGAGATTATATTCGTGTCTGTGTGTGTCAAGTGACAAGAGAAGAGTAGTACTTATAGTTTGAAAATAGCAGAGAATAGGGTAGGGACTCATGATTCGAACAGGAGTACAGGCTATCAAATAAGGAAAAAATTACTTGAATGACATCAAAAAAGCAGTAGGCATGCTGTACATAACAAAGGCTAGGTACACAATATTTCAAGCAAGGAAAATATATGTTGAATAACAAAAAATATATTTATATGCACAAATTTGGAAAGAAATATAAATTAACTATGAAAAATCAGTCAAAGAATCACGGGCAAGACCAAAATCAGAGGGAATTAGTCCCAAACATAGAAAGAAACTCCAAATAAGGAAACAATTTGAGATCAGTGTAATAACACATGCAAATCAGAAATTAAAAAAGATGCTCGGAACTAATAGGATATTCAGTAAAAAGAGAGGCGTTCGAAGTCACAGAAACTAAGAACCCTAAGTGAGAAATCACATACACAGTAAAGGGTCAGAACCCTAGAAAAGATTCAAGACATGGAACTCATAAGATGATTGATTCAAGCACATAACCTAGTAATAATGACATTACACCCAAAAGAAACATAAGTGTAATGAATTAAAAAGAGGCCAGAAACCCTAGTTTTGAAAAAGAGAAAAAATGTTTGAAAACTTGAATTAATCAAAAATATCGAGTAAAAAGTAGTGTAGAACACAAAGATTAAACCAAAATTGTTTAAAAAGACAGAGATTAAAGAGAGGTAGCCAAAAATTAGGATTTGCAAAGTAAATTAGGGAGAGGAGAAACCTGGTCGTGAAACTCATGTAATATCAATATTCAAGCATCATCGGACCAAAACCCACCAGAGAAAGACCGGAAACAGACCCAGGCGAGGCTTCAGTGACTTTCTTTCATGGTGGAAGCTTATGGGTCCTCAATCTTTAGAGAGAAACAACGAGATGAGGATTTCATGGCGACTAGAGGTCGGGAGAAGTGAGGATGGAGTATGGCCGGAGAGGCGATGAGATTCATCGGAGAACCATAAGGTTCTACAGAGAAGGGAGAGCAATCGATTAGAGAGAGAGACCGGTCTTCGAGAGAATGAGGGGTTGGGGAGGGGTAGGTTATGATTTAATTAAGGAAAGAGGATCTTGGCTGTTGGTCTTATTTAATCAACGACTCAGATTAAAACTGAGTTGGACCGGGTGAAATCCAATGGGTATGAGTCGGGGATTTAGGAATATGGATTGTTTGAATTAGGTTTAAAAATTGGGCTGAAATAGGGGTGTAGTTGGGCTATATTTTAAATAAAATGTGGCTAACTTTTAAATAACCAATTTCCCCCAACTAATTTTATAAAATATCTAAAATAGATTAAAAGAAAAATTAAAAATGTAGAACTAATTAATAACATATAAATATGAATCTAAAAATACTAGAAATAATTTAATAACTATGAAACATAGTTAATTACAAAATTGGCCATAATTGCAATTTTGTGCAGTTAGCCTTAAAAATTCTAAATAAGTTTGAAAAAAAGCTGCAAAAATTCCATAAATTATATTTTGTTGTAAATATGGGAGTGAAGCACATTATTCACTAAAAATAATAATTTAAAAAATAATTTTGACCTTTATACTAACAAAAATAAGCAGTAAATTGATTTTAAAAGATCTCAAAAATTAAAGAAAAATACCAAAGTTCCTCAGCCTTCTTATATATGCATATATATATTATTTTGAAAGTATTTTGGGTGCAAAAATACATAGGGAAAAATTGGGCATCAACAGCTGCCCTTCTTTACCTGAGGAGGATGAAAAAGTTGTCGGGTGAAGACAAGATGGCAAATTTTGACCGGAAATGACAACAGTAAGGGTACTTCGACTGCGATCTGCCATCTGAGCTGCCTACATATCCTTGGATTTACAGGAATCAGGTCGTATGTAGTTCAGGAACCATTGGCGGGATATGCCAATGACAATTTGAAAAAAAGAGAACGCAACAGGGTTTGAGATTTGTCAAGGGTTAGGAGATCGAACGGGCTACGGAGAATTGGAACGGGATCACTCTTGTTGAGGTGGTTGTGCCAGCCGGTGTACCTGCAAATGAAAGGTGTGTGGATATTTGTCATACATTAAACGTGATGTTAAGTTACCATTCGACCATGAGTGTTGTCGTCGGATGATTAAGATGGCGTCCTCAGACTATGATGTTCTGGGTTATGAAGAGCATAAAGTAAAGATTCGCAAGCCATGAAATGGTGTTCTCGGGCTATGCGGATGGTTCCTCTGAACTATGACGCCTTTGAATAAGTTGGCAATATTTCAGCCCATGAGAAGGTGGCAATATTTCAGCCGAATGCATGCAAGGGTGGCTACGTTTCAGTCAAAGCAAGAATTTATAATGAAGGACGGCAATATTTCAGCCAAATGAAAGAGGGTGTCGATTTTCCAGCTAAGTGCAAAACAAAAGAGGTAGAGCTTAACCTCGAAAGGCATAGAATAGCCTTATGCAATGTAGGATGGAGACAGAGCTTAGTCTCGAAAGGCAGAGGATAGCCTTGTGCAGGATGGAGGTAGAGCTTATCCTCGGAAGGTAGAGAATAGCCTTATGAAAATGCAAGATCATGATTGAGATAGAGCTTAGTCTCGAAAGGCAGAAGATAGCCTTATGCAAGATGGAGGAAGAGCTTAGCCTTGGTAAGCAGAGGATAGCCTTATGAAATGCAATAATGCAGATTGGGACAGAGCTTAGTCTCGAAAGTCAGAAGACAGCCTTATAAAAGATGGAGGCAGAGCTTAGCCGTGGAAGGCAGAGGATAGACTTATGCAATGTAAAAAGAAGATTGAGACAGAGCTTAGTATCGAAATAAAGAAGATAGCCTTATGCAAGATGGAGGCAAAGCTTAGCCTCGTAAGGTAGAGGATAGCCTTATGCAATGCAAAAATGCAGATTGATACAGAGCTTAGTCTCAAAAGGCAGAAGATAGCCTTATGCAAGATGGAGGCAGAGCTTAGCCTCGAAAGGCAAAGGATAGCCTTATGGAATGCAAAAATGCAGATTGAGACAGAGTTTAGTCTCGAAAGGAAAAAGATAGCCTAATGAAAAAATACAGAAATATAAGGGAGAGGATCATGTTGATTTTCTTAGCTAGTAGATGATTGCGCTATCAATGACTGCTAGGGAAGCATTGAATGTAGATAGTAAGCCTTTGTGAGGTAAGTAGTGGTTTCGGGAACTTCGGTTTTGTAAAGCTCCCGCATCGCCTATTTGTACCCTAGATTCCTGCATCCAAAGAAAGATCGTGAGTTCTGTAAAAGGGGAGGTTAGTTTGCATCCCTCGACTCGTGGCGTCTTGTACCATTTGGGGTAGCGTTGGTGAACGATAGTGGTCCAAATGATTTTACGTAAATTTTAGCAATCGTGATGCAAATGTATAAGTATAAGTAAAGAAAAGATAATTTAAATTTTATGATGAACCAGAAATGCAACGTGGTTCAAGGCACGACAACTTTGCTGGCTCCGGACTTTTGAGGGTCCTCCTCAAACTTCTGCCCCAGTTTACCGGGCTGGCGCTATTGACGGCGGTGCGGAATGACTTCTGTTCTAGTTTACTGGGTCAATGCTGATGTGGAAATTCACAAAGTGACTTCGGAATTTTGAGGGTCCTCCTCAAAAGTCTGCCACAGTTCCAAATGGCGGGGAAAATGGAATTTTATTAAAGATGTGACTGAATGCATAGGGGCTACCTACGTATCCCCTCTTAAACAGGAATCAGGTCAGGCGTAGTTCAAATTACATCATAAACAAAAGCATATTGATTAAATGTAGTATCTCTTCACTGCGTCTGAGTTGATCGGTTTCGGCCAAGTTTCTCCGTCCATTTCTACAAGAATAATGGCTCCTCCAGTCAGAACCCGATGGACCATATATGGACCTTGCCAATTGGGCGAGAATTTCTCTTTTGACTCATCTTGATGTGGAAATATCTTCTTCAACACCAGCTTCCCTGGTGTATACTTCCTTGGTCGAGCTCTCTTTTTGAAGGCTATGGACATTCTGTTTTGATATAATTGACTGTGACAGACAGCATTCATTCTCTTTCCGTCTATAAAGGCTAACTGCTCGTAGCGACCCTTGACCCATTCTACGTCATCTAGCTCATCTTCTTGTATGATTCTCAAGGACGGAATTTCTACCTCGGTGGGAATTAGCGCCTCTGTACCGTAAACCAGCATGTAGGTAATTTTCTCGGTTGCTGTACGAATTGTAGTACGATAACCCAATAAAGAAAATGACAACTTCTCATGTCACTGCTTATGCCTTTCGATCATGTTCCTTAGTATTTTCTTGATGTTCTTGTTGGCTGCTTTCACAGCTCCATTCATCTGAGGTCTATAAGCCGTAGAATTTCTGTGCCTGATCTTGAAAGTTACACACATCGCTTTCATCAAGTCGCTGTTGATATTGGAACCATTATCCGTGATGATCGAATATGGAATCTGAAACCGATAGACAATACTATCTCGGACAAAGCCTACCACGACTTTCTTGGTTACTGCTTTGTATGATGCTGCTTCGACCCATTTACTAATGTAATCAATTTCCACTAGGATGAACAAGTGTCCGTTTGATGAAGCCGCCTCAATTGGTCCAATGACGTCCATTCCCCAAGTGGCGAACGACCACAGTGATCTCGTGGCAGTGAGCTCATTCGGAGGTACTTTTATCATATCCGCGTGTATCTGACAGCGGCGACACTTTCGGACATACTGAATGCAATCTGTTTCCATAGTCATCCAGAAATATCTTGCTCGGAGTATCTTCTTTGCTAGAACAAAATCGTTCATGTGCGGCCCACAAGTACCTGAGTGCACTCCTTCCTATAACATGGTTGCTTCTGTCGCATCGACACATCTTAATAGTCCCAAATCGGGAGTCCTCCTATACAGGATTCCTTCGCTATGAAAGAAATTTTTGGACAACCTTCGAAGAATTCTCTTCTGAGTAGCATTAGCAAGCTCTAGATATTCCCTTGTTGTCAGTTACTCTTTAATGTCGTGGAACCAGGGTTTTCCGTCGGTTTATTCCTCAACATGTGAATATGCCGGTTGATCATGAATCTTGACCCTGATAGGGTCGATGAAGTTTGTATCTGGATGCTGAATCATGGATGATAAAGTGGCAAGCGCATCTGCGAACTCATTATGTATTCTTGGAACATGCTGGAATTCCATTTTTCTGAACCTCTTTCTCAACTCATGTATGTGGTGTAGATAAGGGAGTATCTTGGAATTCTTGGTTGCCCATTCTTCTCGAACCTGGTGTAAGAGTAGGTCTAAGTCTTCGATCACTAGCACCTCCTGAAGGTTCATGTCAATGGCCAGTTTAAGCCCCAAGATGCAAGCTTCGTACTCGGCCATATTATTGGTGCACGGGAACCTGAGCTTGGCGGATACCAGGTAGTGTTGACCGGTTTTTTATACCACGACTGCTCCGATACCAACTCCTTTGAAATTCACGGCTCTATCGAAAAACATCCTCCAACCGTCATAGGATTCTGCAATATCCTCTCCTATGAAAGCTACTTCCTCGTTGGGAAAATACTTCTTCAGTGGTTCATACCCCCCGCCTACAGGATTTTCTGCGATATGATTTGCCAAAGCCTGTCCTTTAACTGCCTTCTGGGTGACATAGACAGTGTCGAATTCACTCAACAAAATTTGCCACTTGGCGAGCTTACCAGTGGGCATGGGCTTCTCAAAAATATACTTTAGCGGATCCATTCTTGATTTAAGGTAGGTAGTGTAAGCAAAGAAATAATTCCTCAACTTCTGAGCTACCCAGGTCAAAGCACAACAGGTGCATTCTAGTAAGGAATATCGATCCTCATATGCGGTTAATTTCTTGCTAATGTGGTAAATAGCTTGCTTTTTTCTCCCCGTGTCATCATGTTTTCCAAAGACATAACCAAATGCTCTATACAAAACTGCGAGATAGAGTAATAAGGGCCTCCCAAGCTCAGGCGGAACCAGGACATGAGGCGTAGACAAGTATTCCTTGATCCAATCAAAAGCCTTTTTACATTCATCGGTCCATTTGGTGGTGGCATCCTTCTTCAGAATCTTGAAGATAGGTTCGCAGATGATAGTAGACTGAGCTATGAACCGGCTGATATAGTTAAGTCTCTCCAGAAAACTCATTACCTCTTTCTTGCTCTTCGACGGTGGCAACTCTTGAATAGATTTCACTTTTGAAGGATCCAGCTCTATTCGTCGGCGGCTCACGATGAAACACAATAACTTTCCCCAAGGGACCCCAAACGCACACTTTGCGGGATTCAGTTTCAAGTTATACCTCCTTAGCCTGTCGAAAATTTTTCGGAGGTCCTTCATGTGATCTGCAACCTTCTAGGACTTAATGATGACATCGTCCACATATACCTCAATCTCCTTATGTATCATGTCATGAAAGAGGGTAGTCATGGCCCTCATGTGAGTAGCTTCTGCATTCTTAAACCCGAACGGCATCATTCTGTAGCTGTACATTCCCCAAGGCGTGATAAACGTCGTTTTCTCTGCATCCTCTTTATCCATCCATATGTGATGGTACCCCGCAAAGCAATCGACGAATGACTACAATTCATGCTTGGCGCAGTTGTCGATCAGAATGTGTATGTTTGGCAAGGGGAAATCATCTTTGGGGCTGGCCCGGTTGAGATCGTGGTAGTTGAAACAGACTCTAACTTTCCCATCCTTCTTCGGTACTTGCACAATGTTAGCTAACCAGGTTGGGTACTCTACCACTTGAAGAACTCTAGCTTTGACCTGCTTGGTAACTTCTTCTTTGATTTTTAAACTCATATTTGGCTTGTGAGTGACGATGGATGTGCTGAGACCAGCCATATCGTCATAAGACCAGGCAAAGATATCCTCATATTCCTTTAAGAACTCCATACATTCCTCTTTATCTGTCTGTTTCTTCGAAATTCTCTGTATCTCCCAAATTGACGACTTCGGTTTCATCCAAGTTGGACTTAGGTCTATTCTCAAAATTCTTGAATTCTCTCACAACCTCTTCTGATATATCATCCTCCTCTGAGTCTATGTCCATTTGTTGCATAGCCTCATTGCAGGTTACAGTTGTTGGTTCATCATCAAGATACGTAATAGTAATGCTGTGTGGAAATAAAGTAAATAGCGGAGAAAAGTAATGAATAGCGGGATATCTGATAAACTGAAAAAAAATGCTTTTGATTAAATTCATAAATGTTCAAAATGTCGAAGCTCTTTTGGAAAATAAAGAAAACAACTAAAATAAAGATGCATGATGCTTGTTCAGCCTTGCTACCCCGAAGGTTTCCGGGCGATGGTGGTCCTAATTGACCAGTTGGTGAGGTGATCCCCTCGGTTCAAAGCCTGAATGGAAGGGCCTTCCTCCCCTTCCTTATCAAAATCACACAACAGTCCATGTCCTTCTCCAGAAAATGGTTCCTCATTTCCGCAAGAGCCTTGTCTTCTTCTGACCCATACAAAGTGTCGGCTGGTTGAAATGTCTGCTCCAACTGAGGTATGGGGCGTTCCAATGGGTATTATGGACCGCGCCATGGTGGCGACCAGTTTTTGAATTCCTGCCAAGTGTACTTGTACCCTAGTCCGTAGGTAGTACCATGTTTCTTCAACAGGATAGGTTTGGTGGTGCCCTGGAGATTCTTAACAAGTCTTTTCCCTCGTTAATACCCACTCCTATTGAGAATTCTCCACTGCGTTTACACGCTCAATATGATGATATGTTTCTTCGCCTGTTCTTCTTCTGCCTCCGATCATTGGAATGGTCTGGAGACTGTAAATGGGGTTGCTACCGTCGCCATGGATGATTACTTCTTGATGGTTCCATTCGAACTTCACAGCCTTATGTAAGGTTGATGCCACAGCCCCATTGGCGTGGATCCAGGGTCGTCCCAGCAGTAAGTTGTAAGATGCTGGTACGTCGATAACATGGAAATCAACATCAAACCAAGTGGGCCCTATTTGCAAACATAGGCTAATCTCCCCGAGGGTAGACCTCTGAGAACCATCAAAAGCATTAACGTTAATCTCCCCATCTTTTATCTCATGCAATCCTCTGCCTAACTTCTTGAGGGTGATGAATGGACAAATGATGAGGTTAGGACCTCCGTCGACTAAGATCCTGGTGATGAAATGATCATCACATTGCACAGTGATGTGTAGTTCTTTTTCATGGACGAGCCCTTCAGGTGGAAATTCATCCTCATGGAAGGTGATTTTGTGACTTTCCAATACTTTCCCTATCATTTTCGCCATCTCTCCTCCTATCATGTTGCTCGGGACATAAGCCTTGCTCAATACCTTCATTAAGGCATTTTTATGCGCCTCGGAATTTTGCAACAATGCGAAGATCGAAATATGTGCCGATGTCTTGGTTAGCTGTTCAATAACTAAATGTTCTTTATCCAGTATCTTCCTCCAGAGATCATCAGGTGCAGTTTCAACGGGACGTCCAGAGGCCTGCTTGCTGGACTCAGCTAGATGCTCTGCATATACACCCTATATATTCTAGTCATACCTTGTGCGGCGGTTGCTTCACCCGTGCGTGCTTTTCCCTTACTTTTTGCCTCGGCTGTGGAGTCCCAGGGTATGGCATTTGACTGAAATGGGGTTATGCCTGACATGGTGACCGGAATGGGCACCCTTGGAGGCACCATAGTAACTTCAATTGGTGCGGGCGCCTTTGGAGTCCCTAACTCCTCCTCAATTGTTTTTGGCACCTTTGTAGGAGGTGCCTTGAACTCTAATAGTACAGATATATTCACCACATTGCCCTCAGACGGCTGGATTTTCACAACAATTGGATTAAGAGTGACCGCCAGTTTCTTGGGCTCATCTCCTTTAGATATCAAACCGATTAACCCTTCTAAATCCAAGTCGTCTTCAACCTCAATCATGTGGATGCCTCCACTTTTATGGTCTGGTAGAGGCTTGTTATGAACATTAGGAGCAGTCTCCTTAGCTACAATTACCTTGTTGTCAATTATGGTCTGAATTTTGTCCTTCAACGAGTACCACTCATCGATGGTATGGCCCTTCATCCCCGAATGGTATGTGCAGGTTTTATTTGGGTTGATCCATTGGTAAGGGTTTTATGGGGTTATGGCTGGGATGGGTGTAACATATCCAGTGGCTTTGAGCTTCTCATATAGTTGGTCAATGGATTCGGCAATAGCGGTGTATTTTCTGGGAGGTTTGCGGTCAAAGTTTGGTCTTGGTCGTGGGAAGTTTTGGCTGGTAGGTAGTGATGGATAGTGAGGAGGTTGGGAGTTGTAAGCTTGGTATACGGGTGCGAGTTGGGAATATCCTGGCGAGGTGGGCTGATATGTTGGTGATGGAGATGTTTGTTATACGAGATGTGGATTTTGATAGGTAGGTGAGGGTGCCTGGTAATTTAGAGAGGGTTGGTATGTGAATGGGGTTTGAGGGTAGGGTTGATATTTCATGGGAGAGTGGTTTCTTTGCACAGCCATTACAAAGTTTACGTCCTTTTTCTTTGATGTACCACCAGTTTGCAAGGCTTTGTTGGTGGCCTGCAACGCCTCAAGGTTAGTAACCATACCATTTTTTATCCCCTCTTCAATCCTTTCTCCCAGTTTGATGACATCAGCAAACTTCTGCCCCTCCATCAACATCAATCTCTCGTAATACTGGGATCCTGAGCACGGACGAAAAATCTATTCATTTGTTCTTCTTCCAACGCCGGTCTAACCTTGGCAGCTTCCGACCTCCAGTGAGTTTCATACTCGCGAAAGGTTTCAGTGGGCTTCTTCTTCAAATTCTGGATATAGAACACGTCCGGCGCATTCTGAGTATTGAACCTGAAATGGTCCATGAAATCGAACGCCATGTTTACCCAGCTCATCCACTTCTTCGCATCTTGGCTGATGTACAAAGATATAGCATCACCTCTCAAGCTCCTCATGAACAGTTTCATGCGGATCTTTTCATCTCTACCAACTCCCACTAACTTGTCACAATACATCCTGAGGTGAACCCTGGGATCACCCGTACCATCAAACATTTAGAACTAGGGAGGTTTGTACCCCTCTGGGAGTTCCACATCAGGTTGAACACAAAGGTCTTCATAAATTAGACCCTCTACACCTTTATTACCTTCCACACCTTGAACCCAACTAGTGAGTTTCTTGAGTTCAGAAGCCAAGTTCTGAATGAGTAAGTCTGATTCTGACACATCTGATATGGGTTGTGTATAGTACGGCACAGCATCCACAAAGATAGGGGTATCTTAGTGTTTTGGAGCATTTTGAGGCTCCGGGATGAGCGGTGGAGCATCGTTGCGAGCATGGGTTAGGGTCTTCTGTGGAGGTACAAGGACCGGATTTTGGACATCTGCAGCAGCAAGGGAGATGGACAAACTTGCCAAACTCAGGACCTGGTCTAGTTCCTCTCGAAACCTTAGCAAATTTTGCTCCAAGTGAGCAGCAATTTCCTTGGTGATAGGGGTTCCTTGGGAAGTTCCTTCAATTTCCTTTCTTTCTTCGTTATCTCCCCATCTTTCCTTTGTTCCTCTTTCTGGGAGGACTCGGGGGATGAGAAAGAGGAGGTCCCTTAGATCTTGTTGAGTATGTTGATGGTGCCAAAATGCACGAACTAACCTTTGGGAAGGGGAATAAAAAAATAAAAGAAAACAAAAGGTAAAAAGTTAGTGCGGATTCTGAGAAAGAAAACATTGCGGTATTTAAACACATTGTTGCAAGAATATAATTCGTTTCCTATTTGGGTGCCTCGTTGTGCCCGAGGTAGGCCTAGCGACAGATATGATTTGGAGAACTTATAACACCAAACGCCTCATTTTATTGATAGAAAAATAGAATGAGTCAACACAAACTGAAATAAAGGTAAATTGTCACTAATGTCCAGTGGCCTTATTATATCAAGAAAGCAGTAAAAATCCTAACTACTTGGTCCCAGAAGAACCTTCCCTAGATTCGGTATATTTGCCTCCCTCGTACAGTTTCATCAGCTCGCGCAGTCCCAACAACAAGTAAGCCCGAGCCAAGTGCCCACCTTCGTTACCTTCAGCTTCCTGACAGTCGTTGATCCTTTTCAGAAACTTGCCTTCCAGCTCCACTAGACCCCGTTCCAAGTACCCTAAACGTTTGTTTGCGCTGAGCGCCATGTCCTTCCACTCATTGATTATCTTCTCTTGAGCCTCTAGCATTTCCCGATGTTCACTTTCACACTCTCGCATCCGCTTGCGTAGCTGGTTATACTTGACCTTTGCTACATTCTCCTCATCAATAACCCTGTGACCATGGATGAAACCCATTTTTCCCAAGCCAATATGATCATCTTTTAGCCACCCCGGATAAAGCGGCGCGTGCCCCGCCTGACCTTACTGTTTCCATAGATTCCTTTTCCAAAATGAGTTTTGAATTCCACATATGTTGAGCCCGACATCTGTGTGGGCTATCATCATATTGGAAGTCAGCCCTCTAGTGACTCATCTTTTCCACCCTTGGTATAATCTGATTTCCTCCCGCTTGCCTCATGACTTGTAAAGGTACATAAGGGTAAGTTCCTCTTAAGCCGATGAGTTCAAGGAATGGCGCATCCATAGACCGAATGATGAACTCTCCAGTTGGAAACAACACATAAATCCATTGTACTAGCTCTTCTCTCAGATTCTCTAATAGTTCTACCCATCCACTGGCGTCTTCTGGGTGAGCGAACATATCTGGCATGAAGTGCATTCGTTTTTGATGATGGAAAGCGATATGTTCATCCCAATCTCGTCGTATGATCTCTTGTCTATAATCTCCCTTTTGAAGATGTTCAATGAGCTAGAGTTGAACTAGCAAATTGCACCCTTCAAAGGGCGGTGCCCGTTGTTGACATTTCTCTAAGGCTCGGTACAGTTCGGCGAGGATCATGGGTGTTATGCTGAATGTCTGCCCGTCGATACCCTCCATTATGGCTTTGGTTACCATGGCTAGTCTTGTATGGATTCTAGCCTTCTTCATCAGGAAGATTATCATGCCCGCGAAACAAAACATGAATACAAAGGCTCTCCTATGTATGTGCCCAAAGAGGTGAGGGCAAATTCGTCCATGTGAGTGCGGTATGATTTGCTTTGTTCGAAACTTTCATACATGAAGTTGAAGGATATGTAAGAGTCCTTCAGACTGATCAGATTAGGATTATTCTTGAGCCCCATCACATTCAAGAACCCTCTACCTTTGCGGTTATTTAGCATAAGCAGCCCTGGGCTATCCCAAGGAATTCCGGCTAGACCCCCAATTTCTTCCAACGGCGGCATCATTTCAATACCCCCAAAGCGGAAGACAGACCGTTCACTATCCCAAAATATAGTAGCAGCTTCCACAATCTTGTTATCTGGCCTAACTTCCAAAAGTGAAGGAAGATTTCCTAAGTGATTGAGGACAAGAACTCGATCACTACCTTGCAGATCATCCCACCATCTTAGCAACTTTGGATGAATGTTTGATACCATACCGAATCTGGGGACCTCGTGCCTCATTTCCTGCAAAATAGAGAGTTAGGCCCTTAACCCCACCGGACTCGACTATTTAAATCAATAAATAGCAAGAGGCATTTGGTTCTCCAAACTAATGCACATAACGTGAATGTCTGTTTGGGTTTCGAGGAAACCCGATGGATTTTTGGCTTAGGCTGTCCTAATGAGTCATTATGCGGACAACATAACTAATTCGTCTAAGTTTGACATAATGCATGAACATTTAAACAGAGTAAGGCTTCTATTTTATAAGTGCTAGACAAGGTACCCTTGAGCGGAAAACTCAAGAGGGAAAGGCACGGAACCATCGACTACACCGTTGATCGACTGGTTTTACCGCAAATATGCCTTTGCCAAATTTAAGGGGTTTGTGAAAATGGACGAGCGCCACCACTCATTATAATAGTTCCTATAGGATTTGTTTGGCACGAGTGGAAAATGATGTTGAAGGACGCAATTACAACAATAAAAATAAATACATGTATTTTCACGTTCATACAATAATGATTAAAATAAATGCTCGTAATTTAAGACGGAATTGAAAAAATGTGAGGTAATAAAGCAGTAAAACAGCTAAAGAAAATGAAATACACGAAGAAACAAGTGAAGAAATGATTAAAGAAATAAATAAAGGTAGCAAAGAAAGCAATAAAGTCACGAAACACGTAATGGTAAAAGCCTAAAAGAAACTCCCCAGCAGAGTCGCCATGCTGTCGACGCCCCCTTTTTCGAAAAAAAATGAAATCGAGTTTTTACAAAATTATGGGAAAAACAACTCTCATTCCGGTTGGGAATTAGGTTATGGGATTAAAATAGTCGTCACCTAATGATTATAGTGCACTAGGACACTATAAGAAGAGAGTATTTTGAGAAGAAAACCATAGTTCGGGTAAGGCCTTGAGATTCTCTCGAGGGCAAGGTGTTAGGCACCCCTCAAGATCCACTAGTGTGGTTCCCGACCGTGTTAATTGTGACTTTATAAAGAGATGAAGCAGTTAAACAAATAAGATTCACATATATAACATTCACACAATTTGGAAAGTTTTAACGAAGAAGGAAGGACATAAATTTAAAATAAAAGAGAGGATATATTTGGAAAAACATTACTATAGAAGAACATTTAAATAAGCGAACAAAGAGAGAGGTCCTAGGTTTAACTACAATATGGATCATTCGATACAATGTCTTGCACATATTCCCAAAAAGGGTTCGCTTTATGATATTATCGCATCGTCATCATCTTCAAATTCTACCCTTCCCACCCCGTTGAGGTATTTGAACGTTTGAATTGGTTACGAATGCTTATTGCGTGCTATTACCCGTCCCATCCTATAGATCCTAGAGGGTATTTAGGATCGCTATTCCTATGAGATAGGAACTAGGTCAAACCGTTAAGTTTAAAGGTTAAAATGCTAGGCGACATACAAAAACAAATAAGACTGCATATAATGGAATCATGTAAGCATGTAAAGGCTCAAATATCCCTTCATGAACAAACACGTATTTAGCACGTCTCAAACACATTCAAGGTCTAAGGAAGGGAGAATTTTTAGAAGCTGGAGCATAAGTTTAAAAGTAGAAAGTAGAGAATTTGCGGAAGGGAGTCGTAAAACGTTCAGAACTTGAAAAGACAGTAGCAGTTTTAGGAATCTGAAAACATTCGTGGGACATATGGTCAAGGCAGTTGTCAGACATATAGTATTTTTTAAGACTGCAAAAGTGTAAAGAAAAGCAATAAATCATGTTAACTTAGAACTACGGTTTGGAAAATTAAAGAGTTTACAGTACTCAAATAGTTCTTTAGGAAAATAGTAGTCCAGTTAGGGTCTGGGGAAAGAACAGTAATTCAGTAAAAGTAATTTTTCAGCCGGTAAAAAAACAGAAGCTTTTGTATAATAAATCAGGGGGTTTAGGGATAAACGAATTTTGACGATGGTGGAGTAATTTAAATACGACTAAAGGCGATTAATCCGTTTTTATCTGGCCTAAGGCTTGCCTAGGCGATATTTAAACCGCAAAAGAAGGAGAACATGCATATTAGTTTCCTGTTTAAAAGGAGTTTATTAACCATATTTTTACTAAATTAGCGAAGTATTCAACAGTTGCAAACAAAGGTCCTAAGTGCAGGATATCTAATGCACAAAAAAGTCTTAATACATGGTATCTAAATGGAATGATAATAACGTTGGTTATTAACTGATCGTGATTGTGAAAATGTATAGAATAACAGGCTGTGGGTGAGAGACCTAAGTACAGGATTTCTACGTGTAAGATGTATGTCCTAAACATGATTTCATTTGCGCAAATAGGTAAGTAAAATTCAATAAACATGTTTTCTACCCATTCCCCTTAACTAAGCATGCATAACCCTCCCAATTTCAGTATAAACCCAATTATTCTTTACAAGTTATTAGAGACCAAGTAATTTAAAAATACAACAATGATATAAAAAATAAAGAAGTTATTCTATAGGGAGCCTACAGCCAGGCCCAAGATCTCCAACCTCACTTCTTTCTAGTTTCACAGTTATTACCAAGGCTTGGGTGCGGCAAAGTTCCCTAAGTTTTCGTTTGAACCCCTGGCCAATACCAAGCACCCAAAATATCATAATTAGACAAGTGGAAGTGTGGAATTGCCACCCTTTTGCATCAAAGTTCAGTGGGTGCTTAGGGCTCCCAAGGCAATGCTTACACTAAGGGGGCAGAACCTATTTCTAAGAGTAGTGAGATTGTGAAAGGGTTGGGTTGAAAACAGTTGAGAAAGTTTGAGAAAAATAGTAAGAGAAGATTGCGAAGAGTTCTTTTGAAATTCCTTTAGTCTAGCCAGCTTTAAAAACAAAGAGTCATACAAACAAGGGCAAAAAGGGAACAAATAATTCATAAGCAAGAAAACTATTCACACAGGTGTAACACATCAAAGAGAAGTAATCAAACATGCTTCAAATAAAGAGTCCCGTTCTTACTGCACCAGAATCCAAACAAGGGCAACCTCAGGAAGAGGTTTAAGTTGCCAAGCAGGTCCTGAAAACATGCTACTAGCGAACAGGAATGAGGAAAACATACGAGGGGATAGGGAAGGGGTATTGATCATGCTGAGTCATGCTAAGGCGTATTAATTAACATAAGTGCATGCTAGTGGCAATAAGAACAACAGAAACGTAAGTAAAAGCACGCAATAAACAAGGGGAAGTGCAAAACTGATAGGAGCATATTGGTTTGGAGGCTGTAACTTAAAGAGGTGACATACCAGTTGAAGCTAATGTAACACAGTAGTAGTGTGCAATAATGCACAAAGAAGAGTAGTAGTGTGCAAACAGCATGCAGAGAGAAGAGCAGCGGTGTGCAGAGAGGTAAGCAGCAGATGAACCAAAGCAAACAATACAGTAGATCCTCAGTAGCAGAGTAAAACAGCCAAGATTACTCAATATTGGCTTTCAGCCGGTTAAGTAGCCAATATCCAATAGAAGAATGAGAAAGTTTGTATAGAAAACAGTATAGAGAGAGCACTTAGTGTTTCTGAAGGAATATTTAGAGAGATTGTATTCGTGTATGTGTGTGTCAAGTTAGAAGAGAAGAGTAGTACTTATAGTTTTGAAAATATCAAAGAATAGGGTAGGGAGTATATTGTCACGACCCGGATTTACCCAGCATCGGGAGTCGTGATGGCGCCTACTGTCAAAGCTAGGCAAGCCAACCTTTGTAATCATTTTCACAATTTATATCTAAAACATTTAAATACTAGAATAATTAATTAAAGCATGCGGAAGTCTATTAATAACAATAACAATAAAACAAGATGCGGAAACTGACAACATGTCTCTACCCAGTATCCGGTGTCACTGCTCACGGACAACTAAAGAGTACTAAAAATAATAGTCTGAAAAAAAATACAGCTGGAGTCTGTTTGATACAAATATAACAAACTAGAAAAGATAGAGGAGACTCGGGGCCCGCAAACGCCAGCAAACTACCTCGGAGCCTCTGGATTGTAGGATCACTCCCAGTCTAAAGCTGTGGTCCGTAAACAGGGTCCTAACCTGTGCACAAAAACGCACAGAAGTGTAGTATCAGAACAACCGACCCCATGTGCTAGTAAGTGTCCGTCCTAACCTTAGCGAGGTAGTGACGAGGCTAATCGGACCTACCATAAACAACATGTACAGATATATATATATACGATAACAGAAAAAAATAAGAATTTAAACAATAAAAAGGGAAGGGGACATGCTGGGGGAAATAGCAGTTCAATTTTAACTTCTACAATTAATAGATAGAACTGAATAGATAACATTTAATTAGAGAAGCCAATGAATCAATAACTAAGAAAGGAATACAGTATAAGGAACACAATAAGATAAAGCCAATTAAACAAAGTTACACGGCACAACCCATCGTGCAATTACTCTCGTCCTCTCCCAATCAATAGCACCACTCCATCTCGTGGAGGAAAACAATATATACCACTCCGTCTCATGGAGGAAATCACCACTCCATCTTATGGAGGAAATCAATAAATACCGCTCCATCTTGTGGAGGAATCAATATATACCACTCCATCTTGTGGAGGAAATCACCACTCCATCTTGTGGAGGAAATCAATAAATACCACTCCATCTTGTGGAGAAAATCAATATATACCACTCCATCTCGTTGAGGAAATCATCACTCCATCTTGTGGAGGAAATCAATAAATACCACTCCATTTTGTGGAGGAAATCAATGTATACCACTCCATCTCGTGGTGGAAATCACCACTCCATCTCGTTGAGGAAATCAAAAAATATCACTCCATCTTGTGGAGGAAATCAATATATACCACTCCATCTCGTGGAGGAAATCACCACTCCATCTTGTCGAGGAAATCAATAAATACCACTCCATCTTGTGGAGGAAATCAATATATACCACTCCATCTCGTGGAGGAAATCACCACTCCATCTTGTAGAGGAAATTATTAAATACCACTCCATCTTGTGGAGGAAATCAATATATACCACTCCATCTTGTGGAGGGAATTAATATATACCACTCCCTCTCGTGGAGGAAATCAATATATACCACTCTATCTCGTGGAGGAAATCACCACTCCATCTTGTTGAGGAAATTAGTGTATAGCACTCCATCTTCTGGAGGGAATAAATATATACCACTCCATCTCGTGGAGGAAATCAATATATACCGCTCCATCTTGTGGAGGAAATCAATAAATACCACTCCATCTTGTGGACGAAATCAATAGATACACGGTATCACCCGTCGTGCTTTACGCTCATCCTTCCCCAAACAATGATCAAAAATTGGGGGCACGGATATGGACAACAGTAATAATCATCCCGGCAAGGGATAACAATACAACACCAAGTTCCAGCAAGGGAAACGAATTAACAAGAAGTCCCGGCAAGGGAAGCCATTTAACAACGAGTCCCGACAAGGAAAACTATTTAACAACAAGTCCCGGCAAGGGAAAGAATAAAACAACAACTCATCTTTAGTTCATTTACTTCTCATCTCCCACTTCATAGCTCTCATAACAAGAATTTATCTCAATTATTCACTTCTTTCGCAATTTTTAATAACAAAAAAGGACAACACAGTCATGCTTGACTCGGGCGCATAGGTAACCGTCACCATACCTATACACCGACTCCACATAGCACATAGCAATTAACAAACTAATCCTATTCCCTCAAGCCAAAGTTAGATCAGACACTTACCTCGAAGGTTTCCAACTCAACTCACGCCACTAGAATAGCTTTACCCCTCGAATTCGCTTACTCAAATGTATCAACAAAAGCTAGTTAAATCAATTTGGATGCATAAGAATGAAATTCCCAAAGTTTTACTCAAAATTTCACAAAATTTCCCCGGGCCCACGTGGTCAAAACTCAAGGTTCGAACCACAATCGGGTTACCCATTCCCCCATGAGTTCGTACATGTAATTTGTTTTGAAATCGGACCCCAAATTGAGGTCCAAATCCCCAATTTTATGAAAACCTAGGTTCTACCCAAATCCCAAATTCCCATTTTTGAAAATCTTTGTTTGAAGTTGAAATTATGTTAAAAGATGTTATGGAGTAGGAAAGTTAGGTTGTAAACCGCTTACCAATTGATTTTGAAAAGAAAAGTTCATTAGAAAATCGCCTCTTAGGTTTTGGGTTTGTGAACAGTGGAAAAATGACTGAAATTTTCGAACTTATAGGCCTTTCTGGGGCCCTGGCATGGACCACACAAAAATGGTTTGCGGCCGTGCTGGTTACCCTGAAATCCCTGGCCTCAGACACAGCCACCTCGACCACACAGAAATGGTCGCGGCCGCACAGCTCCACGTGGACCTCATAGAAATGACCGCGGCCGCGCGGCACCACGCGGACCGCATAGGAAAGGATTGCGGACGCGCAGCTCCACGCATACTGTACAGAAATGAGGGCGGCCGCGCTGGTGTCTGCAACACCTGACTTGTTTTTCTCTAAGTGTAAACCACCCCGGACCACCTCCAAAACACACCCGAGCCATCGGGGCTCCAAACCAAACATGTACACTTACTCGAAAACATTATACAAACTTACTCGTGCGATGAAATCGCCAAAATAACATGATTTACATAGAATTAAGCCTCACAAATCATAATTTCGCTCTTTAACACTTGAAACTCAAAGTTTCCATTTTCAGGTACGAAACACGTCAAACGACGTCTGATTCAAATGGAACTTCACCAGATAGCGCTTAACAATTATTTATGACTTGTACCGGGCGTCGGAACCAAATAAGAGCCTGATACCATTACCGTTTGCTCATTTTTTTCTAATTCATCTTCCTTAAACATTAACAAAAATCAATTAAACTGGGAAAAAATTATTTCCTCGAGCCTGGGACCCCGGATTTCGATTCCGGGAATACGCCTGGGTCCCAAATCTAATTACGGACCATCCGGGACCAACACATTACAGGTCCGGGTCCTATTACCCAAAACGTTGACCAAAGTCAACCATAGCAATATTGGTATCAAAATTCATAGTTTTTAACACAGAGTTCAAATATTTTCACATAAAAATCTTCTGGCTTCGCGCTTGGACTGTGCATACAAATCGAGACAACCAAATAAGAGGTTTTCAAGGCCTCGAAAGTGCAAGGAAAGGGAAAATTACGCTGATGGCCCTTTGGGTCGTCACATATATAATTATAGAAATAGTACCAAATTGAATCAATCATAGGTCCTAATTCAAATAAATCAGGGACTCATGATTCAAACATGAGTACGGGCTATCAAATAAGGAAAAAATCACTTGAATGACATAACAAAAGCAGTAGGCATGTTGTACATAATAAAGGCTAGGTACATAATATTCAAACAAGGCAAATATATGTTGAATAACAAAATATATATTTAAATGCACAAATATGGCAAGAAATATAAATTGACTATGAAAAATCAGTCAAAGAATCATGGGCAAGACCAAAATTAGAGGGGATTAGTCCCAAAAAGAAAAAGCAACTCCAAATAATGAAACAGTTTGAAATCAGTGTAAGAACACATGCAAATCAGGGATTCGAAAAGATGCTCGAAACTAATAGGATATTCAGTAAAGAGAGAGGCGTTCGAACTTAAAAAATCACAGAAACTAAGAACCCTAAGTGAGAAATCACATAACCAGTAGAGGGTTGGAACCCTAGAAAAGATTCAAGACATGGAAATCAGAAGAAGAATGATTCAAGCACATACCATAGAAATATCACATAACACCCAAAAGAAACATAAGCGTAATGATTTAAAAAGGGGTCAGAAACCCTAGTTTTGAAAAGTAGTGTAGAACACAAAGATTAAACCGAAAGTTGTTTAAAAAGACCGAGATAAAAGAGATTTAGGTAAAAATTGGGGTTTGCAAAGTATATTAGGGAGAGGAGAAACCTGGCCGTGAAACTCATATAATATCAATATTCAATCATCATCGGACCAAAACCCACCGGAGAAAGGCCGAAAACAGACCCCAGGTGAGGCTTCAGTGACCGTCTTTCATGGCAGAAGCTTTTGGGGCCTCATGCTTTAGAGAGAAACAACGAGATGAAGGATTCCATGGAGAGTAGCGGTCCAGAGAAGTGAGGACGGAGTATGGCCGGAGAGGCGATGAGGTTCATCAGAGAACCAAAAGGTTCTAGAGACAAGGCAGAGCAATCGTTTAGACAGAGAGACCGGTCTCCAAGAGAATGAGGGGTTGGGGAGGGGTAGGTTAGGATTTAATTAAGGAAAGAGGATCTTGGCCGTTGATCTTATTTAATCAACGGCTCAGATCAAAACTGAGCTGGACCAGTTAAAATCCAATGGGTATGTGTTGGGGAGTTAGGAATATGGGTTGTTTGAATTGGGTTTAAAAATTAGGCTGAAATAGGGGTGTAATTGGGCTATATTTTAAACAAAATGTGACTAACTTTTAAATAACCAATTTCTCCCAATTAATTTTATAAAATAACTAAAACAGTTTAAAAAGAAAAATTAAAAACATAGAACTAATTAATAACATATAAATATTAATCTAAAAATACTAGAAATAATTTTATAACTATTAAACATAGTTAATTACGAAATTGGCCATAATTGTAATTTTTTGCAATTAGCCTTAACGTTTTCAAATAAATTTGTGAAAAATGTGCAAAAATTCCATAAATTATATTTTTTGTAAATATGGGAGTGAAGCAAATTATTCACTAAAAAAATAATTTAAAATATAATTGTGGCCTTTATACTGTCAAAAATAAGCAGTAAATTTATTTTAAAAGATCTCAAAATTAAAGAAAAATACAAAAGTTCCCCGGCCTGCTTATATATGCATACATATACTATTTTGAAAAGTATTTTTGGTGCAAAATATATAAGAATAAATTGAGTATCAACAGGTATCTACATGAAATGATGCAAGAAAGTAAACCCTATAAACATTGTATCTACTACATAAGATGATGCAAGAAAGTAAACCCTATAAACATGGTATCTATAAGAGATGATGCAAGAAAGTAAACCCCTCCTATATTCCCTTTCACTAGATTTCTGGACAAGAAAATAACATTAAAGGAAGTAAATACATCAATACTACAACAGGCCCGAAGAAGCGCAAAGCAACTTTAATGTCCAACAATATGCCTTTTACCAAATCCGGGGATCCCAAATCTGAGGCTTTCTCTTTAGAGTAGTGCAGGTGTGGAATTACTAACCCCAAAGCGTTCAAGTTCAGAGGAGACTCTGAGGTCCCCTAAGCATGGCTTACCAAGGGGGAGTAGGACTTAAAAGCACTAAGAAAGTGTGAAAGTGATGAATTAGAGGAAAACCAATGTAGAAGGTGGTCATACCTAGCATATGGAGGGAGGCTGGAACACCCCTAACCACTTAAAAGGGTTAACAAACAGGAGCAAACTTGTAAACAAGTCTGACTAGGGCATGTATGGTGATTAGGACACCAACAGGATTTTGTCAAGGCTCAAACACATAATAAGGGGGTAGGGGATGGGATTACTTCGAGTATAGGCTGTTAACAACCTTAGTTCTAAACTAGGAGTGGCAATTAGATTCCACCATAATCCAGAACACACTCATATTCATACAGGGATCAGGGAAACAGGAATCACATAAGAGAGCAAGACTAAATTAAAGGAATTCAGGGGAAAGGGGGTGTACAAGAACTCACAACACATAAGGAACAATAAACAACCCAGGAACAACATGCTGAACTGAAAACTAACACATAAACAAACAAGAAAAAATGGAGAACTAAACATGCTGCAACTGAAATACATACAGACAAGGGAAATGGGGAAAGGGATTCAACATGCTAAAGCGTAAATTGAACAGACAAGTGAAAAGGGGAAGGGGATTAAACATCCTAAACCTAAATAAACAAATAGATTTTGGGAAGGGGATTAATCATGCTAAAGTTCAAATTGAAATATACTAACAAGCTAGGGGATAGGGAAAGGGGCTGGACATGCTGACCTCGAATTTAAATACACAAACAGTGAGCAGGGCAAAGTAAACAACTAGTTGGAGGTTGATGATATAAAATTAGGAGCCTACCAGTTGCAACTTGAATAACAGAGCAAATATAGATCCTTATTATTAGCCTTGGCTTTCATCCGGCTAATTCTCAACAAGAGAGCAAGTAACAGAGAAGGAATGTAGAAGAGAAGAGAGTTTTCAGTGAGAATTAGATAGTACTCGTGTATCCGTGGGTGCCTGAGGTGAGAAGAAGTGGAGGGTATTTATAGTTTGAAAAATAACAGCACTAAGGCAAGAAATTAATCCCAGTATCAATTACAATCAATTAAGGGAAGGGCTTCTCCTACTTAAGGAACCGAAATTGAGGTAAATGACAACAGCTTATTTTGGAAAGAAAATCAAATATATGTCACAAAATGTAGGACAAGTTTTGTAAAAAGGGGTTGAAATTCACACGCTTAATACATAAGGCAAGTCAGTCATATAGAGGATCAAGGAGCTAATTGATTTTGTACTTGTTCAAAGAGCACGTCCAAATTAGAAAATCCAACAGATTCATAAGAAATTAATTTTCCACAAAGTTAGGGCTATCAGAAAGAGGAAAAATAGAACTATATAAAGAGATTCACAGATTCAAGTGTGTAGGGCTAAAAGCAGTCATGTAGCAGTAGCACTCAAGTAGGAAATCAAAGACGGCTAGGGTTTAAACATGGACCGAGTAAGTGCACAGAGAAAAATAAAAGTAAAATAAGAAAAAGGGAAATCCCCTAAAGCTTAGGGTTTTGGTCACATATAGCGTGTAAAGAAGAACATAGATAAAAGTGCACATAAATGAAGAACATGGCACATAGTAGACATATTAGCTCAGAGACCCTAGAAATAATAATAGTAGAGAAACACCTAGGAGCCATGGCGGACAACACTCATAAATCACTATAATAACTAGAAGAAAACACAATAGAGCAAAATAACCAAGGAAATCAAAGTAATCAGGGAAACCCTAATTTTTTAAAAGACGAATAATTTGAAAACGAAACGGGAGAAGAAAAGGTGAGAAGTACCAAAAATTTCAGGGAATAACTAGAGCATAGAGAATATCGTAAAGATAAACACAGAGAAGAACCAATAGAAATTAGGGTTTCAGAGATAGGTCTTGAATGATCGATAAAAGCCTGGAATGGACTTGTCAGAGTCGGCAAGGAACCCATAACTTCAGGGCTTGCCGGAGAAGGGCGAGACATGGCTACAAATCTTCAAGTGGGAGGACCTTTGGTCCGATAACTCTTAATACGGGACTCCCATCTTCGAAACCAGGGACCATGAGAGGTTAGGAGTGAATGTATATATGTGTTTAGGTACTGGACAGCCATGAACACTAGTAAGAAGAGCTGGAGACGATTAGGGCTTGAGAGGGCTTAAAGAGCATTTGGGGGTGAAAGGGATACAAGGGCGGCTCTTTTGTAACTGATTAGGTTTAGAGGGGTTATGGGGATTTAATTAAGGTAAGTGGGTTGTGGGTCGTTGATCTGTGAGATCAATGGCGAGGATTAAAAGAAGAAGTGGGGCGGATTAGTGTAGGTGGGTTTGGATCGGGTTAAAATAAAAATTGGATGGTTTAATTGGGGGGCGAATTTGGGCGGAAATGTGGCTATAATTGAAAGACAAGGGCTACAATTTAAATGCTCAATTTTCCACTAATTTAATTTTATAAAATAGTAAATGTTATTATAAAATCCCAATAAAAATAATGAGTTAATAAAATATGTATAAGTATTGATTAAAATTATTAGGAACAATTTTGTAGTTAAAATACTTGTCAAATTGATAAATGGGTTAAAATTGCAATTTAATGCGATTTTAATTTAGAAATACCTTATGATCTTGTACAATTATGTAAAAATTACGTAAAAATATATTTTTATGTAAATGAGAGGATAAAAGAGATGGTGATAGGTGAATACTTATACGAGTTTTCTTGACTATTTCACTAGTGGGTAACTTGAGAGCCACTACGGATGTGCTCAGACCAGTCATATCATTGTAATACCATGCAAAGATGTCTTCATACTCTTTTAGGAGCTGAATGTGCTCTTCCTTCTCTGATGGTGATAGGTGAATACTTATACGAGTTTTCTTGACTGTTTCGGAATCTCCTAATTTAACTATCTCGATTTCGTCCAAGTTAGACTTAGGCTTGTTTTCAAAATTTTCCACCTCTCTAACAATTTCCTCAGGTATTACATCGTCTTCCAGATCCTCTGAATCACTATCCTTATATTGGGTCATCTCATTACATGTCACAGTCGTAGGTTCGTTGAGATAAGTAATAATAACAATATAGAGAAAACGTAAAGGATAATAATAAATACTAAAAATAGCAATTCATTAAATAATTGTTGAAAACATCAAAACAAGTACGAGTCGATGGCTCGATCAATTATTTCAAAACAAAATACGTTCAAAACAAAATACTGAAAATGTCTTAAATGCTCAAATTTGCTCTTTTCAAATTGTGCCAGGCTACCCAGGAACTCGATAGGGGCGGGATGGTGCGACGGTCCAATTTTTGAAAATAGTTCCTTTCTCCATAGTCTAAATAGTAAGGTTTTCCTCCTTCTCCTCCTCCTCAACTATCACACTACAGGCAATGTCTTCATAATCCAGAAATAAATTCCTTAGGCCAGCTAAAGCTTTAGCTTCTTCAGACCCCCACATCATCAGCTTGTTGAAATGTCTGGTGCAAGTGCGGTACTGGTTGTTCCAGTGGACAATAAGGTCCATGCCATCGTGGTGACAAATTATGATACTCTTTCCAAGTGTACTCATACACAAGACCAAAATTTATACCATGACATTTCAACTGTACCGGTTTGGTGATCCCTTGGAAATTCTTGCCAAGACCCTTGTCGGGTTCGTACCCTGTTCATGCCAGTATGCTTTCTATCTTACTACTCTATCAATTTATCTTTCTCAATCGTTTTGACGTGTTGATGTGATCGTATGTTTATCCACCTAACATCCTTTTATTCTCAACAGCCAGAACAATCTGATTGTTATAAATAGGGTTACTTCTATCCACATGGATGACCACTTCCTGATGGTTCCATTCACACTTCACGGCCTGATATAGAGCAGAGGTCACATCCCCAACAGTATGTATTTAAGGTCGTCCTAACAGTAGATTATTGGTTGCAGATATATCCAGCACTTGAAACTCGACATCAAACCAGGTTGGGCCCATCTGTAGGCTGAGGTTGATCTCTCCAATCGTGGCCCTTTGAGACCCATCAAATGCTTTTACATTTATACTCCATACTCGTATCTCATGCAGACCCTTACCCAGCCTCTACAGAGTAGTCAGCGGAAATATGTTGAGACATGAACCTCCATCTATTAGGACTCTGGCGATGAATTTGTCCTCAAATTGCACTGTGATATGTAGTGCCATGTTATGGCTTAGTCCTTCCGGTAGCAGCTCATCTTCATGGAAAATAATCTTGTTGATTTCCAACACTTGTCCTACCATATTGTCCATTTCGCCATTTGTGATGTTATTGGTGACATAGGCTTCATTCAATACCTTCATCATGGTATTCATGTGTGCCTTGGAGTTTTGCAGTAGTGATAAAATGGATATTTGAGCAGGGTTTTTGTTCAGATGTTCAACCACAGAATATGTTCTCGCTTGCACCTTTCTCCAAAGGTCATACGGACCAATCTCAATGATAGGTGACGTAGAGTCAGCTTCTTTACTTATTCCTCCCAAATGCTCGAGCATAGAAACCCTACCAGTTCTAGTCATGGCTTGTGCTTCACCTATTTCTTCCATTTTTGCCTTTCTTTTCCTTCTTCAATGCGCAACATAATCGTATGGTATAACATTAGACTTATAAGAAGGTGTGGGTGCTACCATCATGAAGGGTGTTGTCACTTCAACCTGAAACAGAGTTTGTGCGGCTACCTCAATTCAATTGGTGCCTGGATTTGCACTACAGTAAGTGTGAGGGTGACTGGAGATGTTTTAGGATCATGCCCATACCAAATGAGTCCAATTGACCCTTCCGGACATTTACTCCCTCGCCTCTATGATCCGGGAGAGGATTGTTATGAACATTAGGTGCAGTTTCCTTTCCATGTATGATTTTACTCTCATTTAAAGTTTGGGTCTTAACCTTAAAAGTGAGACATTCTTCCATGGTGTTATACTTCATACTCGAGCAATAGGCACATGTTTTGTTTAGTTTAAGTGAATGGGAAGCATTTTACATAGCAACAGCAGGGATGGAAGTGACATAACCGCAGCTTTGAGTCTCTCATAAAGTTTTTCTATGGGTTCAGCAATCGGATTGCACTGTTTGGGTGGTCCACAGCCAAATTTGGTCTTCATTATTGGTAATTTGGTGGGCTGGTGGTGGTTAGTAGTAATATGTTGGTTGTGTATTATAAGCATGGTAAGTGGCTGCATGTTGTTGGTATCTAGGAGGAGAAGGCATATATGTGGGTGGAGGTGTTTGGTATGTGAGATTAGACTTCGGACCTTGGGCAACAATTATTGCACCAACTTCTTTCTTCTTAGATATACCTCCCAACTGGAAAGCTTTATTTGTGGCTTGGATTACTTCAAATTTGTCACCATTCCGCTCTTAATTCCTTCTTTATTCTTTCCCGCAGTTTGATGATATCACAGAACTTATGGTATTCAATAACCATCACCTTTCATAGTACTGCAGATCCTAAGCTCTGACGAAGAACTTATTCATCTATTATTCTTCAAGTGCTGGTCTTTCCTTCAAAGCTTCATAAATCTATCAAGTAGCATATGCAGAAGGTTTCTAATGGGTTTTTCTTGAGATTTTGAATGTAGAAAATATCTGGTGCATTTTCTATGTTGAACCTAAATCGGTCTGTGAAATCTGATGTCATGCTTACCCAATTAACCCGCTTCTTTGCGTTTTGACTGATGTACCAAGACAAAGCGTCTCCACTAAGGCTCTTCATGAACACCTTCATACGGATCTGTTCGTCCTTGCCAACCCCTACAAGCTTATCACAATACGTTCTCAAATGCACCTTTGGATCACCTGTTCCGTCAAACATTTCAAACTTAGGAGGTTTCTAACCCTCCGACAATTCTACATCTGGCTGAATACAAAAATCCACTTAATTCAAACCCTCAATGCCTTTTCCACCTTCTACGCTTTGAACTCTACCAGTAAGCTTCTTGAGTTTTTCTACCATGTTCTTGATGAGCAGGTCTTTCTCGCTGGATTTTGGGTATGTATAGGGTTTTTGTGGGGTGTGGGGTAAAGTTTCCAAGTACATGGGATTCCTTGGGTGGAATCTAGGAATCTAGGCATAATGAGGTCATTGGTTAAGTTTTGTGAATAAGGAGTAGGTTGTGATTCATTATAGGGACTGTGGTATGTGATCATTTGTGGGTATTGAGTTGGATGGTGATGGTGTTGTTGAAGAGTAGGTATCGGCAGAGGGTATTGGTTTAAAGGAGGTTTGATGTATTGATGTGGTGTGGGAGGATCAAGTGGTGGGTTTTGATTCTATGTGTTTTGAGGAGGTGTTGGGTTTTGGGCGTTTGTGCTTTGTTGGTTGATATCAGAGACATTTAGGGTGAGAGAAAGGTTTTCCAAGTTTTGGATCTGCTCAAGCTCTCCTTGTAACTCCAGTATTTTCTGTTACAGGCGCAGGACCAAATCGTTATGTGCTGAAGTACTTCGGCCATCAGGAGTTTCAACATTTTTTGCATTGTCTCTCATGTTACCACTTAAATCGTCCATTTTTCCTTTTCCTTTTCTTTTTCCTGTAGGATCACTTGGTTGAGGAGGTGGTGCAGGACCTTTGGATCTAGTATGATATGCATATGATTCCAGTATATGCGAACCAACCTTGGGGATTGGGAATAAACAAAAGAAAATAAAAACAAATGGCAACCAAGTCGGTAAGGGGTATTGAAAGAATGCTTACAATAATAAACATGCTTTGCAAAAAAAATTCGCGTCCTGATTTAGGGGACCTCGTTGTGCCCGAGGTAGGCCTAGAGACACATAGACTTGGAGAAAATTACTGCCAATGAGTGTGTCATTCCATTAATATGAAAGTAAGATAAATCTTTACTAAAACGACAATAATAGGAGAGTTATTATCTGCATGTGCCTTATTTCAATTGAAATCTAAACTAAACTAGAAAGTAGTAAAACAATATACCCCTAATCTACTGTGTCACAAAATGACCTCCCCCGTGCTTGGCTCTTTTGACTCCATCGATCAAATTCCCCATTTCGCACATATCTATCAATAGATAAGCCTTTGCAAGGAGCCCTCCTTCATTTCCATCCATGTTTTGAGAGTATGCAACAATCTTTCTCATTTTTCCTTCAAGTTTCATCAACCCATGCTCCATATATTCCAATCGTTCTGTTGATTTGGTGAAATTTCCCTCCATTCATTGATTAATTCTATATTCAATTTGTGTTGTTCTAGATGCCTAGCTTCAAATTCAAAGACCCTCTTGCGTAACCTACTGTACTTGACTTGTGCTTCAGCAATGCCATCTATGATCCTATTTTTCAGATTAACTCTCGGCTTGACATGTCCTGCTATATCGTCCACTAGCCATGATGGGTAGAAGTACACATGACCAACATGATATATGTCGGTTTAAATAGTATCCTTTGCTACAGCAATTTTCTGATTCCACATATGTTGTGCCTCAAACTTAAATGGTATAACGTCCCATTTAATTTTTGCTTTGTACTAGACCATGTTGGAAACCCGAGGTATAACATATTTTCTTCCCTCTTCTCTCATTACCCTTGTGGGAGCATAAGGACAAATTACCCTTAACCCGATCAGTACTAGATGAGTAGTCTCTCTTGATCTGATGATGAACTCACTGCTAGGAAACTATTCGAACATCCAATATACATGCTTGTCCGTGAGACTACTGAAGAAGTGCACCGAGCTCATAGCATTTCTAGGTTGTGCAAAAATTTCTGGCATAAATGTTATTCTCTTTCGGTGATTGTAAGCTATATGGTCATTCAATAGTCGATGCAGGAGCTCCTGGCGATACTCTCCTCTTTGAAAAAGTTCTAGTAACGAAATTTGCAGTAGCAGATTACAACCATTGAAGTGCATGAACCCCTGCTTCCATCGATCTAGAGTATGGTATATTTTAGCCAAGATCATGGGGATGATACTGTAGGTTTGTCCCTCAATGCATTCCATTAAGGTCCTGGAGACCATGGCTAGACGAGGTGCGGATCCTTCCCCTTTTCATCGTAAATATTAGCAACCCCAAGAAGCAGACAATGAAAAATATACTCGATGGTGCGTCCAGCCCAAGGAAGTAATGGCGTGTTCATCATGACGAAGGCGGTACGACTATTGTTCCCATAACATACATAAATGAATTGAAATGGTATGTACGACTTGTTCAAACAAAGCAGTTCATCATTTTTATTGAAACCTAGCATTTTAAGTAAACCGTGAAGGGTTTGATTCTTTGGTACCAATAATCTTAGGAATACCCCATGGAATATTAGCGAATACTCCTATTTCCTCCAAGAGAAGAGTCATCTATATGTCAGCGAAGCGGAAGACAACCCTTTTCTCATCCCAAAACATAGTAGCGGTCTCAATCAATGCTCTATTTGGTCAGATATATAACAGAGATGGAAATTTACTAAGGATCCTTCTCACATGATTCTTGTCTCATGGCATGAGCCAGTCCAGCAATAAAGGTGGGATATATTGGACCATGCCAAACCTCGGGACTTCGTACTTCATTTTCTGCGAACAAATAGAGTTAGCCTTCCCCCCCCCCCTAGATTCGACTATTATACACTAATAATCAACATATTGGAATATAGTCTCCAAGTAATGCACCTAAGTGACAGTTTCGGGGTTATGGAAATCCCATCGGACTTTGGACAAGGCATATCTTAGCTGGATATCACGTTGAAAATGTTATAACCCGTACTAGGTTTACACTAATGCATGTACATTTGATAATGGAGTAAGGTTTCTAAATGACCTAGACGGTACTCTCAATTGGATGACTTGAGAGGGAAAGGCATGGGACTATTGACTGCACCGCTGATCTACCAGTCTACCGCAAATAAGCCTTCCAATTTAAAAAAGAGTAATTTCAGAAGAGCGCAAACACTCATCAAGCGCCGCTATGTTGATAATTGGCACGAGTAGAGCATGAGGTAGATCATGCTTTATGCAGAGATAGTAACACATTATCAAATATTTACATGATAAATATGTAAGATACGGTATTAAAGTAAAACATAAAATACAAAAGAAAGACAAAGGAAGAAGTTAGTTCGTGGAATAATGAGAGAAAAAATGTAATAAAGCAAGTGAGGAAGTAAGGATGGGAGAGGTATAATATAAAAGATTTAGAAAAAATGAAGAGCAATTAATAAGGGCAAATGGGGGAGGAGTGTGCATGTTATAACGGGTTGGAGCAGCTCAGTCGTGTGTGGTAGCTCAGACCAGTGATGGAGAAGCTATGTCTGCCGATGCATTGTGGAGATTGGAGAAGTTTACCAAGATCTTCACTACTATTTTTAGCGGTGCATCTTCTAAGGAACCCCGGGATTATCTAGACAGTTGTCATAAGGTTCTGAGGAACATGGAATAGTGGAGAACAATAGGGTCGATTTTGCTACTTTTCGCTTACCTGGATTCGCCAAGACTTGGTGGAGAGATTATTCCTTGGCTAGACCATCTGGATCACTAGCTTTAACTAGGGAGCAGTTTAGTCGGCTATTTCTGGAAAGGTTTCTCCCCATCACTCAGAGAGAAGCCTATCGGAGGTAGTTTGAGCGTCTCCAGTAGGGTTCTATGACCGGTACTCAGTACGAGACTAGATTCATTGACTTGGCACTGAGAGAGAGAAAGAGAGAGGGCTACGAGGTTAATTGAGAGACTTATCTAGCCTATTTGACTTCAGACAGTCAAGGAGATAGGGAGTGAGATTTCTTTTCAGGAGGTGGCCAATGTGTCCAGGAGAGTTGAGATGGTTCTATTGCAGGGACGTGGTCAGGGGTCTGACAAGAGGCCTCGTTATTCCAGCCGATTCAGTAGTACCTTGTTTGGAGGCAGGGATTTGTATGGTAGAGGCCATCCTCCTAGGACTTTTCATTCAGCACTTCAGTTTTTTCATGGGTGTTTCAGGTGGTTGTGGTCCTCAGATGCAGTATTGTGATCAACAATCTTACAGTGCACCACCAGCCCCTATCAGAGCATCACCGTTTCAAAATTTTTGGGGTGGTCATTCAGGTTGTCAGGGTCAGCCGTATTAGTAGCCGAGGGCTTATTATACTTGTGGTGGTATGGGTCACATTTCTATGTATTGCCCTCGAGCATCGAGCAGCTCTCAGCATTAGGGTTCCTGTGCCATGGTTTAGTCACCGAATGTTCTAAAGCCACCCCAGCCAGCTGAAGTGAGGGTAGTGGTGCTAGAAGAGGAGGTAGAGGTATTAGAGGTAGAGCTCAGGCCGTTAGAGGTGGAGGCTAACCAGTAGCAGGCCATCTTAGAGATGTAGTTCATGGCGGTGCGGCCCAACCCCAATGTTATGTTTTTCTAGCCAGGCCCCAGGCTAAGGCTTCAGATGCAGTTATTACAAGTACTCTTCTGGTTTGTAGCAGAGATGCTTAAATTTATTTGATCCATGATCTGTATGCTCCTATGTGTCATCTTATTTTGCATTCTATCTGGTCATGCCTAGTGATCCCTTGAGTGCTCCTGTTTATGTGTCTACATTAGTGGATGAATCTATTATGGTAGATCGAGTCCATCGTTCATGTATAGTTATGATTGGGGTTCTTGGGAGTCGTATAGATTTGCTTCTTCTAGACATAGTTGATTTCAATGTCATATTGGAGATGGACTAGTTATCACCTTAACACGTTATCATGGATTGACATGCCAAGACTATGACCTTAGACTTTCCGGGTCTACCTCATTTGGAGTAGAGAAGGACTCCTATTCGTTCTACCCATAGTGTTATCTCATATATGAAGGCTCGACGTATGGTCAAGAAGGGGTGTTTGGACTATTTGGCGTATGTTCATGATTCTAGTATTGAAGTTCCTTCTATTGATTTTGTGCATGTTTTTCATGAGTTTCCTAAGGTATTTCCTTCGGATTTGTCGGGTATACCACCCGATAGGGATATTGATTTTTGCATTGATTTGACTTCGGGCACTCAGCCCAATTCTATCCCGTCGTATCGTATGGATCTACCTAAGTTGAAAGAGTTGAAGGAGCAGTTGCAAGACTTTCTTGAAAAAGGCCTAGTGTCTCGCTTTGGGGTGCGTCGATGTTGTCTATTAATAAGAAGGACAGATCGATGAGAATGTGTATTGATTACCGGCAGTTGAAAAGGGTTACAATCAAGAGTAAGTATCCATTGCCAAGGAATGATGATTTGTTTGATCAGCTTCAGGGTGCCAAGGTATTTTCGAAGATTGACTTGAGATTTGGCTACCATCAGTTGAGGATTAGGGCATTTGATGTCCCTAAGACAGCTTTCCGCACTCGGTACGGTCATTATGCGTTCTTGGTGATGTCATACGGATTCCTCATCAGCTTTTATGTATTTGATGAACCGAGTGTTTAGGCCTTACTTGGATTCGTTCATGATAGTCTTCATTGATGGTATTTTGATATATTCCTGCAACCGGAGGAGCACGCGCAGCATCTTAGACTGGTTCTTCAGACTTTGAGGGACAGTCCGTTGTACTCCAAGTATTTGAAGTGTGAGTTCTGTTACATACTTGGGTCATGTGGTATCAGCAGAGGGTATTTAGATTGATCAGAAGAAGATTGAGGCGGTTAAGAATTGGCCTAGACTAGCATTAGCTATAGAGATCCAAATTTTCTTGGGATTGGTAGGATACTATCATCGGTTTATGGAGGGGTTTTCATCTATCGCAGCCCCAATGATTAGGTTGACCTAGAAGAGTGCCTAGTTCATATTTTCAGACAAGTGTGAGGCGAGCTTTTAGAAGCTCAAGATAGCCTTAACTACGGCACCGGTGTTGGTTTTTCCAACAGGTTCAGGGCCTTATATAGTTTATTTTGATGCATCTCATATCAGACTTGGTGCGGTGTTGATATAGGATGGCAAGTTCATTGCCTATGCTTCGCGGTAGTTGAAGACTCATGATAAGAACTATCTGGTTCATGATTGGAGTTAGCAGCCATTATTAATGCATTGAAGATTTGCAGGCATTATCTGTATGGCATGGCAGGTGAGGTGTTCACGGATCACAAGAGTCTACAATATTTGTTCAAGCAGAATGAGCTATATTTGAGGTAGAGAAGGTGGTTGGAGCTATTAAAGGACTATGATATCACCTTCTTATATCATCTGGGAAAGGAAAATATGGTGGTCGATGCTTTGAGTAGGAAGTTAGTCAGTATTGGCAGTCTTGATTATATTCAGGTCGTGAGAGACCGCTTGCTTTGGATGTTCAGGCTTTGGCCAATCAGTTCGTAAGGTTGGATGTTTTTGAGCCCAGCTGTGTATTAGCTTTCACAGTCGCTCATTCTTTTTTATTGGAGCTTATCTGAGATGGCAGTATGATGATTCTCATTTGTGTGTCCTTAGAGTCACGGTGCAGTATGGAGGTGCCAAGTAGGTCACCTTAGTAGATGATGGTGTTTTGAGATTGCAGAGTCGAGTTTGTATGCCTAATGTGGATGGGCTTCGAGAGTTGATTTTAGAGGAGGCCCATAGTTCCTAGTACTCTATTCATTCGGGCACCACGAAGATGTATCAAGATTTGCAGCAGCATTATTTGTGGAGAAGAATGAACAAGGATGTTATTGCATATGTGGCTCGATGTTTGAACTGTCAGTAAGTTAAGTACGAGCAACAGAGCCTGGTAGATTATTCTAGAAGATTGATATTCCTGAGTGGAAGTGGGAGCGTATCACAGTGGACTTCGTTGTTGGACTCCCACATATTCAGAGGAAGTTCAATATAGTGTGGGTTATTGTTGATAAGCTAACCAAGTCAGCACATTTCATTCTCGTGGCAGTCTCCTATTCTCCCGAGAGGTTAGCTGAGATCTATAACCGGAAGATTGTTTGTCTTCATGGTATGACCGTTTTTATCATTTTGGACCAAGGTACACAGTTTACCTCACATTTCTGGAGAGAAGTTCAGCGAGAGTTGGGCACACGGGTTGAATTAAGCACGGAATTTCATCCCCAAACGGAGGGGTAGTCTGAGCTGACAATTCGAATTATAGAGGATATACTCCGAGCTTGTGGCATCGACATTGGAGGCTCATGGGATTAGATTTTGCCTTTAGCAGAGCTCACCTACAACAACAGCTTCCAGTCGAGTATCTAAATGACCCCATATGAGGCTTTGTCTGGTAGGAGTTGTCGGTTGCCAGTTGGATGGTGGGAGAGGCTAGGTTGTTGGGTACAGATCTAGCGCAGGATGCCTTGGACAAGGTCAGGATCATTCAGGATAGGCTTCATGCAGCTTAGTCCAAGTAAAAGAGTTATGCCGACTGTAAGGTTCATGATTTGACATTCATGGTCGGTGAGCGCGTATTGCTTCGAGTGTCACCTATGAAGGGCATGATGAGATTTGAGAAGAAGGGAAAGCTTAGCCCTAGGTTTATTGGCCCGGTTGAGATTCTTGATCGACTGGGAGAGGTGGCTTACAGACTTGCATTATCGTCGAGCCTATCTGTCGTGCATCCAATGTTTCATTTGTCTATGCTTCGGAAGTATCACGGCGATCCATCCCACATGTTAGATTTCAGCACTGTCCAGTTGGACAATGATTTGTCTTATGAGGAGGAGCCGATAGTTATTCTAGACCAGCAGGTTTGTCTATTGAGATCGAAGTGTTTTCCTTCTGTTTCGTGTTCAGTGGAGAGGTCATCCTGCCGAGGCATCAACATGGGAGTTTGAGTCTAATATGCGGAGCCATTATCCCCATCTTTTCCCTGACTCAGGTACTTCCTTCTTCTGTCCATTCGAGGATGAATGTTTGATATAGAGGTAAAGAATGTGATGACCTTCCAAAAGGTCATCACTTGTTTTAAATACAAAATTATTAGTATTGAGGAAATAAAACCCTCTTTCTATCTCACCTCGATTTGCAACCATAGTCCGGGGCAAAGCCGGAAAGCCAATATGTGAAAATTTATGAAAAATGATGAATTTTGACTTTAAAATTAATTTAAGTAGACTTCGTTCAACATTTTAGGTAAATGGACCCGGACCAGTGATTTGACGGTCCAGGAGGGTCTCTATGAAAATATGGGACTTGGGCGTATGCCCGGAATCGAATTCCAAGGTCCCAAGCTCCAGAAATGAATTTTTAAAGAAAATTATTTTTCGGAATATTATGAGGTTTTGGAAATGAAATTTGTTTAAAACTTGATGTTATCGGGCACGTATTTTGGTTCCTGGGCCAGTACAGGTCTTATATATGATTTAAGTCGAGTCTGCGAAATTTGGTAAGAAACAGACTTGAAATGACGTGAATCGGGCCTTATTTGAGAAAACTAGAAAATTTTATGTTCTTAAGAAATTTCATGATTTTGATGCTAATTTCATAGTTATTGATAATATTTTGATGATTTGAATGCACAAGCAAGTCTTTATGATGTTTTTAGGTTGGGATCCCATGTTTTTTTGGAGCCCCAGGGGCTAGGATGTGTTTTGGATTGGCCACGGAGTAGAATTGGACTTGGAAAAAATTGCAGGTTTCAGCTATTGAATTGCAGGCCTAAAGGCTTCGCATTTGCGAATCCTAACTCGCAAATGCGAAGACTTTGTCGCAAATGCAAAAAATAACCCAGGCCAGCCTACCTCACAAATGCGAGGGATTTATCGCAAATGCGATCCCCCAGTTGTAGCCCAGTCGTCACAATTCCAACTTCGCAAATGCAAAAGTTGTTTCACAAATGCGAGCTTAGCAGAGGCTGGGTTCGCAATTGCGAACCCTAATTGAAATTGTGATACCTGCAACCTGTAAGTTCATAACTTAGACGCATTTCAACCATTTTTCATACTTTTTCAAAACCACAACACCCTAGGGTGATTTTTCTAAGGAAACTTTTCGTCCTAATCGATTCTAAGTGATTTCTAACTAGTTTTATTCAATCCTTAACATCTTTACATGTGATTTCAACTCAAAATCAATGATTTTCATGGGGAAATTGGGTGTTTATTTAAAATTTTGGGGATTTGCACCTCGATTAAAGGTCTGATTTCAAAATAAATTATATATTAGGATTCTTTGGGGAATGGGTAATCGGGTTTTGACCAAGTGGACTCGGGGGCGCTTTTTGACCTTTTAGGTAAAACTTTATAAACTTATTTTCATGCATTAGAATTGATTCATTTAGCATGTATTGATGTAATTAAGTAACTTGTGGCTGGATACGAGCGAATTAGTGGTGGAATCAAGAGGTAAAGCGATAGTAGAGACTTGAATTGTGTTCATGGAATCGAGGTAAGTGTTTGGTCTAACCTTAGCTTGAGGGATTAGAAGTCGAGTTCTATTTTTTATGTGGTATTTTTTGAGTACGATGTGTAGTCAAGGTGACGAGTATTTATACGTTGGCGTCAAGCATGCCCATGAGCCTTATATTTTGATTACTATGACTTCGTTGTATTATTCATGTCTTGATGATGATTTCAGTTATTGGCCAAAGTTTGTGGAAGTAATTGTAAAATTTTAACATTGATGAGCGTTGGCTCAAGTTGTATAACGAAATGTGAAAGTATATGTGGTAATTGAACCCTTTAGAGCATTGGCTCAAGTTGTGATGTGAGTTCTGGAGTAAAAGTGAAAAAGATAAGAGAATCATTATTTGTCCTCCCTTGCCGAGATATTGTTGCTTTTAATTGTTATCCCCCTTGTCGAGATTTTGATGTTATTCCCTTGCTGAGACTTAATTGTTGAACTATTGTTCCCTTTTCGGGATTCTAGTTGTAGTTGCATTTATTTTCTTGCCCTATTTTTTGCAATTGTTGTTTGGATGAGGAAGAGTGTTAAAGCGCAAAGGGTGATTCTGTGTATTATTTTGGTGAGAGAGTGTTAAAGCACGAAGGGTGATGTCGTGTATGATTTTGTAAGGAAGAGTGTAAAGCACAAAGGTTGATGTCGTGCCGCACGATATACAATTCTGTGCCGATTATATTGATTTTATGGTGAGAACGAGAGTAAAAGCATAAAAGGTGATGGCGTGCACTTGTTTTATTTTTTATTCCAATTCATAGCTGAGATATGGTATTCCTCTTATTTACCGCTATCTTTCTATTCTTAATTAATGTTTCCCTGCAGCATATTTCCCCTTCCCATTCTTGACTATATATCACTGTTCTTCTTTTTTCGTGGTATATAGTTAAACTGCACGGGTTTATTGTGTAGTCTAGTTCTAGCCTCATCACTACTTCGCCGAGGTTAGGCTAGGCACTTACCAGCACATGGGTTCGGTTATGCTAATACTACACTCTTCGCTATGTACGGATCCCGGAGCAGCAGCTTTTGGACCGTAGCTTGGGTGGCTCTCTTCAGCCCACACGGAGATCCAAGATAGTCTTGCATGCGTCTATAGGCCCTGTCATCTCCCTCTACCCATTTAGCCTATTTTCCTTACTTATTTCAGAAATAGTGCATCTTTTATCTTTCAGACTTTGTATGTAGTATTGTTAGACCGTTTGTGAAACTGTGACACCAATTCAGGGAAGTCGATGTTTAAACACTAGTATTGAATTCATATTCAGGTAGTTTATTTCTTTTCTTCCGCTTATTGTAAATTGTGATGTCTACATGTTATTGTTTCATAATTTATAAAGGATATAAAATGGGTAAAAAGGTAATTCATTCAACAGTCAGCTTGCCTAGCCCATATTAATAGGAACCTTCATGACTCTCGGGGGAGGGAAGTCCAGGTCATGACCGCATAGCAAAGCACCACATAGACAACTATCATAGGAATTAGGAGAAGAAAATAGGTTTGCAAATATACATAGGTTGCATGAAGTCGAACTATTTGAAACCTAAAGATCTAAATTAGGGTAACCTAATGCCCAATTAATTAGTTCTTAGACATGATGGAGTGATACACACATTGTAATAACTAATAAAATTATAAGGTGGAAAATGAACCAAGGTATACTAAGAAAACAACATAGGAGCAGAGTCAAAATCAATAGAAAAATACGGTACTTGTCCTTTTGGAAAATCGGGATAGCATGAAACATGTTTTGAGCAGACTTTAAGCAGCATTCCATAGAATATGAAGAAATTTTGTAACTAACAGCATGAAATCACAGTAGTCAGGCTCGTGTTAAAGTGAACTATTGAAGTTCAAAACTAAACATGATAAGATGCTAAATGGCAGAGAATGCATTTCAGAAGACAAGAAATCACAGAGTGCAAATCATAGTATTAGAACAGTACAAACAGTAGGTCATCTAATACGTTTAATTAACACAGAATGACATCAAAGTGTTGACCGTTATCATGGTTGAATCATGATCATGCAAGTTCAAATCCTGCAGAAAGAAAGAAAGAAATTGAACATTGAATAGAGTGTAATAGCAAAAACCCCAGGTCCCAGATGCTTCAGAGTTCACAAGATCTCAAGAATGGGCTCCAAGCAATGCTTTCACCGAAGGAGGTTGTTTAACAATTTTAGAGATTGTTCGATTGTAACAGTGAGTGAGTGAGTGAGTGAGAAAGGGGAGTAGTGAAAACAATATCAGGGATTAGGAGATTCAAAAAAATCTTGTTTAAGGGGTTTTAGGGGAGGAATTTATATAGTAGTATATATAATATATAAAATAGGGAAACACAATAAACCTAAACACAGAATAAGGAAGATATGACATGCCATAATCAATAAGAATAAATTTTAGGGCAAATAGCACATAGAATAAGGGAATTTAGTAAATTAAACAGAGAATCTGGAAAATATAACATGTGAGAATCAATTAGAGCCAGTTTTAAGGCAAATAAAATTAAAAATAGGGAAATACAGTCGGTTCAACAAAAATAAGAAAAATATTAGTCAAACACAAGAAAAGGAAGAATATAAATGGAAAATCGGTAAAGTATAAGGGAAAATCCCAAGCTCTAGTTCGATGAAAATCTCATATGGTCAAAATTCTCACTAAATTGGACCATATAGCCTAATATTTAGTGCATATAGACGAAATATCATCTAAATCCCAAATGTCGAAGGTGGAGGAATCACTTTGGGTACTTGTACTTGCTAAAATTGGGGCAAGTGCTACGTAACACCATAGTCTTGCAAAGAATACTGAGGAATCGCATAAAAGGTAAGGAAATCATGAAAGGAATCCATGATTGAGATGGATTCGGAGAAGGTTTGAGTAAGGTGACTAGAGTTAGAGAAGATGAGAGTAGAGAGGATTCTGAGGCGGTGGATAAAGGGAAATGGGGATTAGGGTTAGGGGTTAGGTAATTAAAAGAGGAGATGGAATATGGACGGTTGATCTCCCAAGATCAACGGCCAGGATTTTAATGGAAGTCGAATTGGGTTGATGAATGGGTATAGGTATTGTGTCACTGGTATTGGGCTACAGGTTATTGGGGTGTTGGGGCAATGGTTTGGGCCAAATTTGGTCCAAAAATTAGTTTGTTTTGGGCCAGCTCTTCAAACCCTTGAATATTAATTAAAAATTAAATTATTAAAAATTTTAATAAATGATAAAATAATATTTTTGATACAAATCTATTTTTAAAATCATAACTCAACACTATAAAAATGTAAAATGATACTTTGACATAAATAATATAATAAACGCAATTATTTGTAGAATATAGACCATTATTGTAAATTAGATAAATAGCTTAAATACTAATGTAACTACATAGAATGAAATAAAATATTTAATTCATATATTATAGGTGTAAAATAATTATTTTAGGTAACTAAGTTATCAAAAAAATAATTTAAACTAGATATTTGTATATAATTAAAATATAAGAAATAATTTAAAGCTCTAAAAAATTAGGAAAAATTATAGAAAATGCCTTAGTAAACTAAATAATGATGCAGAAAATGCAATTTTGAAAGTATATATGTATTTTGATAACTATGAGGGCAAAACTAGGTATCAACAGAGGTCCAACGATATCCATTCCCTATTTGATGAACGGCCAATGGGATATGACCGAGTAGATGTGTTATTCTGCTTGGTGGATCATTGGGGCTGTGATGACCCGACCGGTCGTCTTAAGAATTAATACCCTGATTCCCTACTAACTGCTTCCCCTAAGTTTATTCCTGCTATTTTGGTTTGTCGGGACGTTCTGTGTTGAGTTTCAGAGAGACTTGGGATATTTAGTCCCTAAATGAGAGCTTAAGTATTGAGAAGTAGTCCGCAGTTAGAACAGTTTGAAGACAACCTCGGAATAGAAATTTGATGGTTACGTTAGCTCTGTTATGTGATTTCATGGCCGAGAGCCTGTTCAGAATGCATTTTAGAAGTCCGTAGCTAATATAGGCTTGAAATACCGAAGTTTGGATTATTGAACTTCCGGCCCGATAGTGAGTTTTCGATCCGAGGGTCGGAATGGAATTCTGAAAGTTGTAATAGCTCCATCATATTGTTTGGGATATGTGTACAAATTTTCAAGTTATTCGGGCGTGTTTTGGATAGGTTTTGATCGAAAGCGTGTTTTGATGAAACTTGAAGTTCTTAGGCTTAAATCATTGATTAATTCGGGTTTCTGGTGTTGTGTGAGGTGTTTTAAGGATTAGTACATGTTTGAATAGCGTATTTGGTGTTATTGGAATTTTTGGATGAGGTCCCGGGGCCTTAGGATGATTTCGGATGGTCGACGGAAGAATTTTGGAAGTTGAGAGATATTCGTTTTTCTGCTTCTGGTATTTTCGCTTCTGCGGCTTGGGAATCGCAGAAACGGCCTTGGCACCACAGAAGCGGCTTTCTATCGTTCCTTCAGAAAATTGCAGAAGCGGTCTGAGACCCGCAGAAGTGATTATTGGTCCGCAGAAGCGGAAATTTAACCTTCAGTGAAAGTCGCAGAAGCGGGATCGCAGGTGCAGTCCCTTGACCACAGAAGCCGAAACCTCTGGGAAGAAATACCTAGTTCGAGGGTTTAATTTCAAAGTTGGAGAAATTAATTTGGAGCTTGGGAAAGAGAGATTCTGAGTGGGTTTTGAAGAGAAGATCACTGGGTAATGTTTTCTTAATCCTTTTTATTTATATTCCATCAATTTATAGTTAAATCCATCATTCAAATTCGAATTAAGGATCAAAATTGGGGAAAATTAGAAGAAATTTCTTAAGCTAAAGTTATGCGTTTTTAGCGTGTTTTTAATATTCGATTTGGGTGATATTTATATGATTAGACTCGTGAGAGAATGAGGGTTCTGGAAATGTAAAAATTATTTGATTTCGAGACGTTGGCCTGAGGGGCATTTTGGTCATTTTACCTAATTTCGCGTCTTATCTTTGAATTAAATACTACAATTAATTGCTTGAGATTTTATTTATAATATGTAATTGATTTGAATAGATTTGGGCTATTTGGGGCCAGATACTCGTGGCAAAAGTGTGATTTCGAGTTGATTTTGGAGTCGGTTCGAAGTAAGTGGCTTGTCTAACCTTGCGTGGGGGACCTTTCCCCTTAGGATATGATATTTGGTAATTGACTGCCTTGTGCGTGAGGTGACAAGCGCGTACTTGAGCTAATTTTTGAAATTCTAGTTCTCACTTATGATATTGATTCTGAGTTTCTTTCGTGTTTGATTTATTCTACTTGCAATTATAACTTGTGTTAGATTAGAAAAGCATGTTTAGTTGATCCTTCGGAATAGATATATATATATATATATATATATATATATATATATATATATATATATATATATATATATATATATATATATATATATTATATGTATATATGATGAACTACGAGACGGTATCCCGGAAGATCCACAGGATAGTTGAGAAAGGACTACGGGACGGAATCCTGGGAGATCCTCATTTAGTAACTTTGTATTGAGCTACACATTTCTGTGTTTACTCTGTTCATCGCTTATTCGTTGTTGCCTCGTAAATTCTGTCTTATTTCATTGTTGTTCACATTATTTCCATCTGCTTTCCCACTGTACATACTTATTATATTGTTTAATCTTAGTAGGGCCCTGACCTTCTTCGTCATTACCCGACCGAGGTTAGGCTTGGAACTTATTGAGTACAAATGTGGTGTACTCACACCTCTTCTGTGCATGTTTTTAAAGTGCAGATCCAGGTACTTCTACTCCGGCGCATTATCATTGAGGCAGGGAGAGCTACGGGGACTTTGAGGTATATCTGTCGCGTCCGTAGACCGAAGAGTCTCCTTCTTACTCTATACTATAGCATTTAGACCTTTTTTGTACTTTATGTAGACTTTTCTGGAGTTTATAGCACTTTATTGTATTCCTCTAGCCTATGTTGCCCGTGAGTTTTTGGGTTTCGGGATATTGTTATAGACTTCGTGATGTTGAGTTGTATATGCCAAGCGGCACACGTATATACAGTTTTCCCTTAGTTGTTGATTGTAGTTCTTTATTTTCACAATTTATTTTATTCCACATTGTTAGGCTTACCTAGAGGTAAGGACTAGGTGTCGTCATGACATGTTCATGTAGGGCGAACTGGGGTCGTGACAAGGGCGTACCTCTGCCATTGCTCGCATCGCCTTACAAAGCATTGGTCAATGTAGTGGCCAATGCTTTGAGCTGGAAGGTGGTGAGTATGGGTAGCTTGGCATACATTCTAGTTGGGGAAAGGCCCATTGCAGTCGATGTTCAGGCCTTGGCCAATCGGATGGTAAGATTAGATATTTCAGAGCCCAGTCGAATGTTGGCTTGTGTGGTTTCTCGGTCTTATTTGTATGATCGCATCCAGGAGAGCCAATATGATGACCCGCATTAGCTTGTGCTGAACGACAGGGTCCAGCATGGTGATGCCAGGGATGTGACTATTGGTAGTGATGGTGTTTTGCCGATGCAGGGCCGAAATTACGTGCCCAATGTGGATGGGCTCCGAGTGTTGATAGTAGAGGAGGCCCATAGCTCGCGGTATTCTATTCATCAGGGTGCCGCAAAGATGTATCAGGACTTGAGGCAGCATTATTGGTAGAGGAGAATGAAAAGGGACATTGTGAGTTATGTGGCTAGGTGTCTCAATTGTCAGCAGGTAAAATATGAGCATCAGAGACCCGGTGGTGTGCTTCGCAGATGGATATTCCGGAGTGGAAATGGGAGAATATTACTATGGACTTTGTGAGTAGTCTCCCTCGTACCTCGAGGAACTTTGATTCTATTTGGGTGATTGTGGATAGACTGATCAAGTCTGCGCATTTCATTCTAGTGTGTACCACTTATTCTTCAAAGTGGTTGGCAGAGCTATTTATCCGTGAGATTGTGTGGTTGCATGGGGTTCCAATTTCTATTGTCTCACACAGGGGTACTCAATTTTCTTCCTAGTTCTGGAAGACTTACAATCGGGAGTTAGGCACTCAGATTCAAATGAGCACAGATTTTCATCCTCAGACGAACGGACAGTCCGAGCATACTATTCAGATATTAGAGGACATGTTGTGTGCTTGTGTTATTAATTTTGGAGGTTCTTGGGCCGAGTTCTTGCCGCTTGCGGAGTTTTCTTATAACAGTAGTTACCAGTCCAACATTCAAATGGCGTCGTATGAGGATTTACATGGGAGACTGTGTAGATCTCCAGTTGGTTGGTTTGAGCCCGGCGAGGCTAGTCTATTGGGACAAAGTTAGTTTAGGATGCCTTAGAGAAAGTGAAAGTTATCCAGGTGAGACTTCGTACAGCTCAGTCGCGTCAGAAGAGTTATGCGGACCGGAAGGTTCGGGATGTATCTTATATGGTGGGCGATAAGGTCTTGTTGAAGGTTTCGCCTATGAAATGCATGATGAGGTTTGGAAAGAAAGGGAAGCTGAGTCCATAGTTCATTGGATGTTTTGAGATACTCAGGAGGATTGGGGAGGTGTCCTATATGCTTGCTTTGCCACCCAGATTATCGGGGGTTCACCCTGGGTTTCATGTTTCCATGCTCAGGAAGTATGTTGGAGACCCATCTCATGTATTAGACTTCAGCACGATTAAGTTGGATGAGGATTTGACCTATGATGTGGAGCCACTGGTTATTTTTGGTCTTCAAGTTCGGAAGTTGAGGTCTAAGGACATAGCTTCGATAAAGGTTCAGTGCAGAGGTCGGCCCGTGGAGGAGGCCACTTGGGAAACCGATCATGAGATACGAAGCATATATCCTCGTTTATTTGAGGTTCAAGCGACCCATAAAAATGAAGGAGCTTTTCATAATAGGCGAGCCTAGTACCCAAAAAACCAGGTATGTTTCTTGGCCCGCTCGAGGACGAGTGTTGATACCCAATTTTTCCCTATGTATTTTTGTACCCAAAATACTTTCAAAATAGCTTTTGAATGCATATATAAGCACCCAAAATGCAAGCACGCTGAAGCGCAGGCTGATTTATTGCGTGGGTATCTCCAGCCTTTGTCGCAGAAGAGTTATATGCGATGCCACTTATTACGACCTCTATGGGTGGTATTAGCATATTTTGCCCATTCCCTTGAGGAAGGAAAGGTGACATTGCACGGACATGACGACAAGCTATGGAGGTAATGCCATTTAAGTTGATGGGCATCGCATTTCCTATTATATTTTGCAATTTCTATTATAAATTGTAACTGTCAAATTTTAATCCCCCGTGTCTTTCGGACCTTGTAAATTATTTTATTATGTTTCTTTAATAATAAAAACTAAGCCCGAGGCGCTTGCCTAGTGGATTGCCAAAAAAAAAAAGCACCCAAAAAAGGTTGGTATTTTTTCTATTATTTTTTAAGCATTTTTAAAACCAATTTATAACTTATTGTGTACTATAAAATCCAATATTTAACCTCAAAAATTGTATTTAATAAATAATTTATTTTTATCCTCTCATTTACATAAAAAATACAATTTATGTAATTTTTACAGAATTTTACAAAGCCATTAGGTGTTTTTAAATTAAAATTGCATTAAATTACATTATATTAACTCGGTAATTTTTGTTGCTTCCTAAATATATTATATTAACTCGATAATTTTATTGGATTTTTACAAAATTGTTTACTATTTGTATAAAATTAAATTGGGAAAATTGCTACTTAAAATGAAGCCCTTTAATTTTGCAAATCTAGCCCAAATTGAAACTCAGAACCAACCCCAATTTAACCCCCAATTGACCCGACCCAAATCCACTAAACTTAACCCACCCACTTCTTCTTCTAATCCTGGCCATTGATCTCAAAAATCAACAGCCCACATTTTAACTTACCAAATTAAACCCCCCAAACCCTTAACCCTACAATCATTTTTACCAACCAGCCGTCTTCACTCCCAAATGCTCTCTAGGTTCTCATAAAGCCCTAGTCGTCTCCTGCTCACTTCACCGGCATTAATGGCCATCCAAGACCCTAAGCTCCTTCACCCGTTCACTCTACACCTCTCCTGGTCCTTGGGTTCAAAGATCAGAGTTGTATTTCAAGGGTGGTTAGACGGGAGATCCTCCAATGGGTTTTGCAGCTGTGTCCAGGCTATCTCCGGCAAGTTTTAAGGCTCTGAGTCCTTTACCGGCTCCGACGAGTCCATTCCAGGCTTTTCTCGACGCTTTGAGACCTTTCTCTGAAAACCCTAATTTCTCAAGGTTCTTCTCTATGTTTAATTTTACGATTCTTTCTGAGTCCTAGTTATTTTCTAAATATTTTTAAGTATTTCTCATCTTTTCTTCGCCGATTGCTCGTTTTCAAATGGTTCATCTTTTTAAACTTAGGGTTGTCTATGACTTCTCTAATCTCTTTGATTTCTCCGCTTTATTTGCTATTGTGCGTTCTTCTCTAACCTTCACTGTGATTCTTATGCATTATTATACCATGGATTTGCGATGTTTTGCTTCATTGATTACTTTTGGGGTTTTCAGTTCATGCGTTCTATGCTTTCGTCATAATGTTCTTCGTTGTGTTCATCTTCATCTATGACTTTCTTTATGCTTTATGTGTAATAGAAACCCTAAATTCTAAGAGGATTTTCCATTGCTTTCTCTGTAGAACCCTAGCCGTCTCAAATTATTTTCTTGTGTATTTTGCTACATGTTTACTCTGCTATTTCCGGTTTTTGTATGTTCTAACCTATACCTCTTTTATATTGTCACATTTTCCCCTTCTCTGAAACCCTAATGGGAAAACTTGATTTTGTACAGTTGTGTGATTCCCTAATTGACCCTTTTTTTTTCTGACTAAGTTCGAATCAATAATATCTCGACTCCTTGATTTCCTGGGTCATTACTTGCCTTGTGTTCTTTATATGAATTTACTCTATATTATGTGATTAACACTTGATTTTCATTTCCATTATTATACCAAAGCCTATTGATTTCCAGTCGGTTCCTTATTTAAAGGGAACTTTCTCCTTAATTGTGTATGATTGGTACTGCTGAATATTTCTTGCCTTAAGTTTTGCATCTCTTTCAAACAATAAATAGACCTTCACTTCTGGTCAATAAAAACATACGAGTTCCATCTACTCTTGCTCACTAAAACTCTCTGCTTTTCTCTTTCTTCTCTGTTACTTTCTCTCTCTTGCTAAGGATTAGTCGGCTGAAAGCCAAGGCTAATTATAAGGATTCTCTTTGTTTTGTTACTCAAGTTTGCACTGGTAGGCTCCTAACCTCAATTATTAACTTTCAACTATCTGTTTGTTCTCTCCTTTTCTTTGTCTGTTATGCTATTTCAACCTAAGCCCTTGCATGTTCAATCCCTTCCCCTTGTCTGTTTGTTTGTTTCAGTATTTCATTTGAGTTCTAGCATATTTTATTCCCTCCCCCCTTCCCTAGGCTGTCATGCTACCTCACCTATTTTTGTGTACTTAAGTTAAGTTTCATGATAATTCCCTTCCCCTTGTCCCCTTGTTTGTTTGTGCTCAGATCCTGCAGGATAATCCTAAACCCTGATCCTTGTCAGCTTATACCTTTAGTTCAAGCTACAGCATGTTAATCCCTATTCCATTTCCCTTTGGTTGCTTACATTCAGTGTTTTATTAAGTCCAGCATGTTAAATACTTTCTTTTGCTTGTGTATTATTCATTGTTGTGCTTCAATCTAATCTAGTCTGTTAAGTGCTTTTATATGATTCTCCTCTCCCTTTGCTCCTTGTCTGTATGTGAGTTGTTCTGGACAAGGGTGGCACTTTATTGTCATTTCTAGTCTTGAACTAAGGCTGTCAACAGTCTTTACTCAAAGCAATCTCATCCCCCATCCCCTATCTTATGTTTTTGAGCCTTGACAACGGCCTGTTGGTGTCCTAATCAACATTAAGACCTTTGTCTGACTTGTTTAAAAGTCTGCTCTTGTTAAACCTTGTAAGAAGTCTGAGGTGTGCCAGTCTTACTCAATAGGCTGGGTATGACCATTTCATACGATGGTCTTCCTCTAATCTATTACCTTTACATTTATTCTTAGTTCTACCCCCCTTCTGGTAAGCCATGCTTAGGGACCTCGGAGTCTCCTCTGAACTCGGATGCCTTAGGGCTGGTAATTCAACAGTTGCACTATTCCAATTAGAGTGTAAGCAATGCTTGGGTTTCTTTGAAAGCCCTTGGAACTTTGTAACACTCTAAGAAGAGAAAATCGTTGGATCTTGGGAGCTCGGATTTGGTAAAAGGCATATTGTTGGACATTAAAGTTTCTTCGACATTCCTCAGGCATGTTATAGCTGCTGATGTATTTTAATTTCTTGTTTCTTTTAATGTTCTTTTCCTTCCCTGCTCAGATTTGTAATAATTTGTAATAAAGAACTCAGAGGGTGTAGTGAAAAGGGACATGGGAGGGATTTACTTTCTTGCATTCATATAGAAACCATGTGCATCATTTACCATGTTTATAGGCTTCTCATTATTGAAACAACATCATATAGAAGACATGCCTATAAGTATTTACTTTCTTGCCTCAATTCCATATAGAAAACATGTCCATAGGTTTTTTACTTTATGGCATCCATCTCATACAGTTACCATGTTCGTAAGTTTCACTGTTGCATCGATATCATGTAGATGCCATGTCTATAAGATTTTCGTTATTACATCAACTCCATAATAGAAATCATGCCTATAGGTTTGCATTCTTACATACTCCTATAAAAACCATGCTTATAGGTTTGCATTCTTATAATCCTCACCTAGAAAATATGCCTATAGGAATTATGTAAACGCTAGGAAAAACAGTAGGTCGTCTAACTATGTAAAAGTGGTAACAAAAAGGGCTAATAAGTATGTCATAAGTCCAAACTCGCCTGATGCTTCAAACGTTTTTCTGATTACTTTCAATGGGGCTCAGGTCTGCCCCTTTCACAATACTCTGAACCTATAAACATCTTTTAAGTGCTAAGTCTATGATTTCAATTGTTTGTCTGCCTAAGTATAATGCTTTGAGGTCTTTTAAACTTCCCCTTTTACATCTCTTTTGTATTCAAAAGGTTTGGCTAACTCATAGGCCTTTTCTAAACTTTTCTGCAACTTTAAATCTTTTGAGCAGACTCTTGGCTGAAATTAATGTTTTCCTTCAAAAGCCTACTGGTTCTCTAAATCTTGTCAACTCCTAAACGGGCCCGGGAAGCTCGAAGCAGATTTTTTATCCAACTCTTATGTGTTAAACTAATCTGTCCGCCCTTCTAATCTCTTTCAAAAGACTAAATCAGTAATTAAAGTCATGCTAAACTATGCGTTGTCTGTTATGGGGTTTAATTGTGCCTTTAACCGTTTACTTGTGTACCTCTTATATGCTATTTGTTTTTTACTGTCGCTCTAGCATTTATACCTTTGAAAACTCCACATATATCCTATCTCTCTCTCCCCCTTCTTAGGATTAGAAGTCCTAATAGCCCAGGACTAACAGGTTGGGGCGGGTATTAGCATGCAATAAGTAAACGATACCAACGCGTTTAATACCTTAACAGGGTAGGAAGGGTAGAATATGGAGATGATGACGATGCGATAATATCATAGAGCGACCCCTCTGTGGGAATGTGTGCGAGATATTGCATCGAATGATCCATATTATAGTTAAACCTAGGACCCTTCTATTTCAAACTTATGTCCTTTTCTAGCTTTTAAGTTATGTGAATACATATGCACTTTATTTGTCTACTTGCATCATCTTCTGTTAAAGTCACAATTAGCACGGTCAGGAACCACATTTGTGGATCTTGAGGGGTGCCTAACACCTTCCCCTCGAGGTAATCTCAAGCCCTTACCCGAACTCTGGTTTTCTTTCAAAATACTCCTCTCATCTTTAAAAGTTTCCTAATGCACTATAACCATTAGGTGGCGACTCTTCAAATGCCATAGCCCAATTCCCAAACGGGAATAAGAGATATTTATGCCCATAATGTCATTAAACCCGATTTCGCTTTTGAAAAAGGGGGGCGTCACAACGAGAGTTTATTTTAGTTGGGGAGAATGTGATAACCCGACTCGTCGTCTTTTGTATTTCAGCCCTGTTATTCCCGTATTATGCTTCCCCGTGTGTTGATATATGTATGGGGTGAGTTTGAAGTTTGTTAGTTTGAATTTGGTTAGAAATGAGACCAATAGTCTCTTTAAGGAAAGCTTAAGTTGGAAAAGTCAACCAGATGTTGACTTATGAGTTATAGGGCTCAGAACAGATTTACGATGATTTTACTAGTTTTGGATGGTGATTTGTGACTTGGGAGAGAAAGCAGAATTGAATTTGGAGATCCGGTGTAGAATTAGGCTTGAATTGGCTAAGTTGAATTTCGGCGAATTCCGGTGGATAGGTCAGATTTTTCTCCGGGGGTACGAATTGAATTCCGAGAGTTGCCGTAGCTTTGTTATGTGATTTTGGATATGTCTACAAAATTTTAGGTCATTCGAACGTCGTTTGGTTGGGTTTTGATCGAGTGTTAGTTTCGGAAGTTATAGTTGAAACTTAGGCTTGAATCCACCACGATTTGATGATTTTTGTGTTGAAGGATGTGCTTTTATAATTGGAACAAGTTCGTATGATTATTTAGGGTATTGGTTTTTGGTTGAGGTCCCGGGAGGCCTCGGGGTGATTTCGGATGATTTCCGGGAAGTTTTGACTTAAGAAATGTTGAAGAGAATTCAGCAGGAGTTTGTTGATCGCGATCACGTGAGTTGGGTCGCGTTCGCGTAGGCCTGTGGTGTTGGTCTTCGCTTTTGTAGGCTATGGGTCGTGTTCGCGTTGTGGTGGATTTTGGGTATCCGCAATCGCGTGAGGGTGTCCGCGTTCGCGAAGAGGGACTTTTGGACCATTGGAGTTTCTAATAAGCGATCGCGTGAGAGCAGGTCGCGATCGCGTGGATTCAAACCATAGGGCATCGCGATCGCGTGGATCATGCCGCGTTCACGTAGGGAAATTTTGGAATTTTAAATTTTTGACCATCGCGATCGCGTAGGTGGTATCGCGTTCGCGATGAAGAAAGGACTGGGCTGACATAAGGGTTTTATAACATTTCATCGCGAGCTATCTCATACTTCCTCCATTTTTGCACCACCTTGAGAGCTTGTGGACAGATTTTGAAGGAGATTTCAACGGGAAGTGATTGGAGGTAAGTCTCGTGGTCTTAATACGTCATTTAATCGAAGAATCATCCATTAATTCTCCGAAATTTGGCATAAAAATTGAAAAACTAGGGCTTGAAATTTCAAATAGAAAATTGGGGATGTGGGGGAGCTATTGGACTCCGATTTTGATAAAATTTATATGTATGGACTTGTGGCAAGACGAGAAATCTCAAAATGTAAATTTCGTAATTTTTCGAAAAGTGGGCCCAGGGCTCAGGTTTTGCCAACTTCGTGTTTTTGGGAGCATTTCAAGTTATTTCGATTGGGCTATGTTCCATTAGCCTATTTTGATGTATTTGTTAGAATATACGCTTAACGCTAGAGGGGGGTGAATAGCGTTATAATAAAAAACAATATAAACTTGCGGAATTAAAAATTGCAGGATTGAAATAAGTGCGGTAAGTAAATAATAAGGAACGAACGCACCGAAATTATCCTGGTTCACCACAACCTATGGCTAGTCCAGTTTCCGAGAGACTCTCTCGAGATTCCACTAACTTCGTTAAGCTTACGGGTGCTTAACAAACCGTTACAAACTGAGAACTTGAGTCACACAAGCCTCAACAACCTTTGCTCGAAGATACCACACTTCAAGACTTCAACCGAAGGAATGAAAACGTTCCTTCTTACAACCACAAGGGATTAAAACTTCCCTTCAAGTGTATACAAACACTTAGCACTCAAGACAAGACTCTCTTTAAGAGTAGATAAGAGTAAAATAAATACGCTCAAGAACACAACAACTTTCCTCAAGAGTTTGGCTCTCAAAAACTTATGAAATGAATATAAAATGATGTATATGAGAGTATGCAAGCTTTAGCAAGAATATGATCAGTGTTTGTACTTAGAAGACTGATTTTGAGTTGTATTTATAGTGTTCAAAACCCCCACAACCGTTGCCTAATTGCCAATCAAGAATTGCTGATTTTGTGCTAAGATAATCGATTATCTGATTTGCATAATCGATTATTTTCCAATCGTTCAAAAATCATTCCCAGATTTTAAGCAGAATAATCGATTATCCAAATCGTATAATCGATTACCTGACAACGTTCAAAAAATCATATTCAGATTTTACTTAGCATAATCGATTATCAGATTGTGTATAATCGATTACCTGACAACGTTCAAAAAATCATATGCAGATTTTACTTAGCATAATCGATTATCATATTGTGTATAATCGATTATCTTTCAGAGTTTAAAAATACTTTGGCAACGGTCATTTGCATAATCGATTATGCTATAAGGATAATCGATTATCTTTTATATTTTGAAAACTTCGGACTACACTGTCTTAACATTATCGATTATCATAAAGTACATAATCGATTATTTTACAGTCTTGTAAAATTTGATAGACACTGCCTCAACATAATCGATTATCATAATGTGCATAATCAATTATTTTATAGCTTTGAAAAATCTGATGGACACTGCCTCAACATAATCGATTATCATAAGGTACATAATCGATTATCTTGTAGCTTTGAAACATCTAATGTACACTGCCTTAACATAATCGATTATCATAAGGTACATAATCGATTATCTTTGTCCAGATTTGAGAGGCATGTTTAAAAATCATTTTGGCTAAAATAAAATGTTTGAAAATCATTTTGCTTTAAATTAAATATGCATGATTTGATAAAAATGATTTTACGAGAGAAGCCAAGTCTTGAGTCAATTGTCGGATCAAGATCACAATTAAAGAACGACTCATGTATAACTTTATTTCTTTGCTTGATCATGATCTTTGTTCATCTTATGCTTGAACCTCGTTATGTGTCAATTGTGCGCTTGTGCTTGGACCTCGTCATATGTCAATTGCGCGTCGTTTGTCATTTATCAAAACCTACAAATATGAACACACGTTTAGTATGTATTGAGAACGTGTTTCAACAATTTCCCCCTTTTTGATAATGGCAAACCAATATCGGGATATGCATATTAGAGAATTCATAATGACGATCCAAGACAAGTATATAGATATGCAATTAGTTCCCCCTCAACATATGAATTCTCCCTCAATTTATGCCAATAAATATTAAGTGCATAGCCCTTATTCTTCCCCCTTTTGACATTAGCAAAAAAAAATAAGTAAATAACTAGTTTAATGATTAACCAATATTGCAATTATAAAAGGGACAATATAATGTCAACATAATCGATTATTGATACTTGATAATCGATTATGTACTTAAGAAAAATCGATTATTCTTAAAAGAGATCGATTATTCTGCACCAGTGCTTTATAATTCCCCCTGTCTTTGGGGCGATACCTGCAAAACAGAATTAGGCGCCGCCGACGCTCAAGTTAGTAATGAAAAAAATGCAATGCATGACTTAGATCAACGTGGAGTCAAGAATCCCGAGTTCACTACGAATTCGGAAAAAGGACTCTTTCTCTAAAGGCTTTGTGAAAATGTCGGCCAATTGAGATTTAGTTTCAACAAACTCAATTTCGACATCACCTTTGAGAACGTGATCTCTTACAAAGTGGTGCCTAATTTCAATGTGTTTTGTACTTGAATAAAGAATGGGGTTCTTCGTCAAACTTATGGCGCTAGTATTATCACATCTAAGAGGGATATGATCGATACTTAGTCCATAGTCCGAGAGTTGTTGTTTCATCCAAAGGATTTGACCACAACAACTCCCCGCGGCTACATATTCAGCCTCGGTTGTGGACAACGCAACACTTACCTGTTTCTTACTAAACCAAGAGACAAGAGAGCTACCGAGCAAATGGCAAGTGCCACTAGTGCTCTTGCGGTCCAATTTTCAACCCGCAAAATCGGAGTCGGAATAGCCAACAAGTTGGCATGAAGAACCTTTGGGATACCATAGTCCCACATTTATAGTACCAACAAGATACTTCATTATCCGCTTAACCGCAGTTAGGTGCGACTCCTTCGGACATGATTGATATCGAGCGCATAAACATACGCTAAACATTATGTCCGGTCTACTAGTAGTAAGATAAAGAAGGGATCCGATCATACCTCGATAATTCTTGGTGTCGACTTCCTTACCTTTCTCATCTTTGTCAAGATGATCGGATGTGCTCATTGGAGTGGCCATTGCTTTGGCGTTGCTCATTTCAAATCGTTTTAGCAACTCTTTGCAATATTTAGATTGACAAATGAAAGTTCCTTCTTTCATTTGTTTCACTTGCAACCCCAAGAAGAAGGTTAGCTCACCCATCATAGACATCTCAAATTCGCTTGTCAGTAAATCAGAAAATTCCTTGCACAAAGCATTGTGAGTAGCACCAAAAATAATATCATCCACATAGATTTGAACTAATAAAATATTATTGTTTTTATGCTTAATAAATAGTGTGGTGTCAACTTTCCCCCTAATGAACTCATTGTCCAAAAGAAATTTGCTCAATCGTTCATACCAAGCTCGGGGAGCTTGTTTAAGACCATAAAGGGCTTTCTTAAGTTTGAAAACATGATTGGGAGATTTAAAATCTTCAAAGCCCGGGGGTTGCATAAACTTCTTCTTGAATAAAACCATTTAGAAAAGCACTCTTTACATCCATTTGATATAAATTGAAATTCATAGAAGAGGCAAAAGCAAGTAATAAACGAATAGCTTCTAACCTTGCTACGGGTGCATACGTTTCTTCATAGTCAATTCCTTCTTCTTGATTGTAACATTTTGCAACAAGCCTATCTTTGTTTCTAATGTTTACACCATTTTCATCTAATTTATTTCGAAAAACCCATTTCGTACCAATTATGGTATGATTGTCGGGTCTTGGCACCAATTCCCAAATGTCATTTCGTTTGAATTGGTTAAGCTCCTCTTGCATTGCCAAGGTCCAATGCTCATCCCCAATTGCTTCGGAAATGGTTGAGGGTTCAATTTGAGAAACGAAAGCAGTATGTCCTAAGGTGTTCATAAGATTGTTTCGAGTACTTACCTTTTGTTCAATGTCGCCAATTACCTTGTCGAGAGGATGGTCTTTGATTGTCCTCCACGCGTTGGGCAGTTTCGTTTCTTTCTCCAGTGCTGGCGCTTCCTCTGATGATTGTTCCAACATTTCATCTTGAATTTCCTTTGGATTTTCCTCTTGTGCTTTGTCTTGAGGACTTATTGTGTTTAAAATACCTGCAAGATCAAAACCAGAATCCTTTCTCGCCAAACGAGCATTATTTTCGGAAAACACAATATGAGGGGATTCCTCAACAGTTTCGGTTCTATTATTGAATACTCTATATGCTTTGCTACGTGATGAATAACCAAGAAAAATTCCTTCATCCGATTTGGCATCAAATTTTCCCAAATTATCTTTTCCGTTGTTATGAATAAAGCATTTACAACCGAATACTCTAAGATGGGAGAGATTAGGTTTCCTTCCCTTATAGAGTTCATAGGGAGTTTTCATGAGTATTGGCCTTATGACTACTCTGTTTAAAACGTAGCATGCGGTACTCACGGCATCCGCCCAAAATTGTTTGGGAATCTTGGCCTCATCGAGCATGGTTCTAGCCATCTCTTCGAGACACCTATTTTTCCGTTCCACCACTCCATTTTGTTGTGGTGTACGTGGAGCAGAGAGGGTGTGCTCAATACCGAGTTCGTCACAAAAGTCCGCGAAGAGATTGTGATCGAACTCTCCCCCATGATAACTTCTTATGGAAGTGACGGTTGTGTTCTTTTCATTTTGAACACGTTTAAGAAAACAATTAAAATTTTGAAAAGCCTCACTTTTGTGAGCAAGAAATAGTGTCCATGTAAATCTAGAATAATCATCAACAATAACAAAAGCATAACGATTTCTACCAAGACTTTCAATGCGAGATGGTCCAAAGAGATCCATGTGAAGAAGTTGCAAAGGTCTTGTAGTTGAAACAATATTCTTAGATTTAAAAGATGCTTTTATTTGCTTCCCTTTTTGACAAGAATCACAAATAGTGTTATTTTCAAATTTCAAATTTGGAAGACCAATAACTAAATTTTGTGAAACCAATTTGTTTAAAAGATGCATATTGATATGAGCTACTCTACGATGCCATAACCACATATCATCTTCTTTACTCATAAGACAATTCACACACTCTGATGAAGAGTTTTCAAGATCAACCATATAGATGTTATCAATTCTAAAACCACGAAGAATAATTTTAAAATCACTACGACGAAAAACTAAGCATTCTTCCGAATCAAACAAAACAAGACTTCCCTTGTCACATAATTGACTTATGCTCAAGAGATTATGTTTTAGACCTTTAACTAGCAATATATGCTTAATGGAAGAAGATTCATTCTTACCGACCGAGCCAACGCCGATAATTTTTCCCTTGTTGTTATCTCCAAAAATAACGTTTCCTCCTTCCTTGTGTTCTAGTTGAAGGAACTTGGATGCGTCTCCGGTCATGTTTTTGGAGCATCTACTATCAAGGTACCAAAGTACACTTGATCCCTCCATACCTACAAGACAAATTAATGAGTTTTTGGTACCCAAGCTGTTTTGGGTCCTCGAGAGCTAGGTGTAAAATGCTGTTGTGCTTGACATGCAGTTAAGTGTCTGTGTCTAGTAAAACAAGCAGGAGCAATATGTCCTATTCGACTACAATAATGACAAATGACATTAGGATTATGCATTCTTCTAGGTTGGTAGTAGTTGGAGGTACGAAAATCGTTTGCTCTATTTTTGACAATATGGCTATTGCGCAATCCTTGAAAATCATTTCTCCTACTGTTTGTTCTAGGATATGCAGCGTTTCTAGAATAATTGTTTCTAGGTCGAGTGTGTCTAGGTTGCGATTGTTGAAGGCCATTTCTAGGCGTTCTAAAATGTTCAAAGTTTCTTCTAGTGTTTGGTCTAGGATGCATATTGATTCTAGGATGGTTATTTCTAGGATGAATGTTTATTTTATTTATCCTAGGTTGAGCCTTGGGTTGTTGGGGGATGGCTTCAACTTTTTCTTTAGGCTCCTTTTTGAAACATATGCCATGTTTGGTCGATTTCAAATTGACAAGAACATCATTCAAATTTCTATGAGAAGAATTGAACTTATCTAGGGTGCCCTTAAGTCTTTCTACTTCATCTTTTAGATGCATGCAAGAAATACAATTTTTACTAGAACTCTCGGGTTTGTCGGCGCTTCTCTTGCCGAAAAATTTGTTTTCTTCTTTCAACTTCTCATTTTCCAAAATCAATTTTTCCAAATCTTTTTCTTTCAAAGAGAGTTGTTTTTTAAAATCTTTTTTTTTCAAAGAGGAATTTTTCTTTATGTCTCTAACAGTTTTGGAAGCTTTAATGAATTCACTATACAGTTCATCAAAAGCATTTTGCATTTCCTCAAGAGAATAGAAATTTTTTTAAGAAATTTGACATACCTCTTCTTGATTGTCTTCGTGTGCCATGAGACATAGATTTGCGGTTTTGTCTTCTTCATCGTCGCTTGATTCATCTCCGGAGTCACCTCCCCGAGATATGTATGCTCGTTGTTTCTTGAAGGGTTTCTTCTCCTTTTTGACATTTGGGCAATTTTATTTAATGTGCCCGATTTCTCCGCATCTATAGCACTTTACTTGATCTCCTTGTTGTTTGCCTTTTCGTTCATACTCTTTTTGCATGAACTTTTGAAACCTCTTAATAACGAGTCCGAACTCGTTATCTCCGTTGTTTGAGTCCTCATCATTTTGAGGTTGAGCCGTGCTTGCCTTGAGGGCGATTCTTTGTTTCCTTTGATCATTAAACGGAGCGTTAAGTATAGTAGATTCATAGGTTTTAAGATTACCTCTTAGTCCTTCGATTGTGACATTTGAAACGCCGATAGACTCTTGAATCGCGTCGGCCTTGGAGCGCCATTCCGGAGTGAGACTTCGGAGAATTTTTCGGACAAGTTCCTTATCCGTGAAGGTCTTCTTAAGAGCATGTAGGTCATTGACGATTTTTGAAAATCGTTCGAACATGTCATCGATCCTCTCGCTTTCCTTCATGTGAAACAGTTCATATGCATGGATTAGAAAATCAATTTTAGCTTCACTTACCTGGTCCGTACCTTCGTACGTGATTTCCAGCTTATCCCATATTTTCTTAGCCGTTGTGCAACATGATATTTTTCTATAATCATCAGCATTTACAGCACAATATAATAAGTTGATGGCTCTAGCGTTGTTCTGCACTTTTCGGATATCATCCGCATCGTATTCATCTTCGGATTTTGGAACCCATTCATTTTCAACCTTTTTGGTTGGAATTTGTTCTCCCTTCGTTATAACCTTCCATAGATGAAAATTATTCGATTGGATGAATATTCTCATCCTCTCCTTCCAGTACGTATAGTTAATGCCATCGATAGTGGTGGTCTGGTGGAGCATTGTCCTTCACCTTTTCTTGCATTAAAGTCACGAGTAGAAGCCATGGATTCTTTCTCTCAAACGGTTAAGTCTTTCAGAGAGTTGGGCTCTGATACCAATTGTTAGAATATACGCTTAACGCTAGGGGGTGAATAGCGTTATAATAAAAAACAATATAAACTTGCGGAATTAAGAATTGCAGGATTGAAATAAGTGCGGTAAGTAAATAATAAGGAACGAACGCACCGAAATTATCCTGGTTCACCACAACCTGTGGCTAGTCCAGTCCCCGAGAGACTCTCTCGAGATTCCACTAACTTCGTTAAGCTTACGGGTGCTTAACAAACCGTTACAAACTGAGAACTTGAGTCACACAAGCCTCAACAACCTTTGCTCAAAGATACCACACTTCAAGACTTCAACCGAAGGAATGAAAACGTTCCTTCATACAACCACAAGGGATTAAAACTTCCCTTCAAGTGTATACAAACACTTAGCACTCAAGACAAGACTCTCTTTAAGAGTAGATAAGAGTAAATAAATACGCTCAAGAACACAACAACTTTCCTCAAGAGTTTGGCTCTCAAAAACTTATGAAATGAATATAAAATGATGTATATGAGAGTATGCAAGCTTTAGCAAGAATATGATCAGTTATTGTACTTAGAAGACTGATTTTGAGTTGTATTTATAGTGTTCAAAACCCCCACAACCGTTGCCTAATTGCCAATCAAGAATTGCTGATTTTGTGCTAAGATAATCGATTATCTGATTTGCATAATCGATTATTTTCCAATCGTTCAAAAATCATTCCCAGATTTTAAGCAGAATAATCGATTATCCAAATCGTATAATCGACTACCTGACAACGTTCAAAAAATCATATTCAGATTTTACTTAGCATAATCGATTATCAGATTGTGTATAATCGATTACCTGACAACATTCAAAAAATCATATGCAGATTTTACTTAGCATAATCGATTATCAAATTGTGTATAATCGATTATCTTTCAGAGATTAAAAATACTTTGGCAACGGTCATTTGCATAATCGATTATGCTATAAGGATAATCGATTATCTTTTATATTTTGAAAACTTCGGACTACACTGTCTTAACATAATCGATTATCATAAAGTACATAATCGATTATTTTACAGTCTTGTAAAATTTGATAGACACTGCCTCAACATAATCGATTATCATAATGTACATAATCGATTATTTTATAGTTTTGAAAAATCTGATGGACACTGCCTCAACATAATTGATTATCATATGGTACATAATCGATTATCTTGTAGCTTTGAAACATCTAATGTACACTGCCTTAACATAATCGATTATCATAAGGTACATAATCGATTATCTTTGTCCAGATTTGAGAGGCATGTTTAAAAATCATTTTGGCTAAAATAAAATGTTTGAAAATCATTTTGCTTTAAATTAAATATGCATGATTTGATAAAAATAATTTTACGAGAGAAGCCAAGTCTTGAGTCAATTGTCGGATCAAGATCACAATTAAAGAACGACTCATGTATAGCTTTATTTCTTTGCTTGATCATGATCTTTGTTCGTCTTGTGCTTGAACCTCGTTATGTTTCAATTGCGCACTTGTTCTTGGACCTCGTCATATGTAAATTGCGCGTCATTTGTCATTTATCAAAACCTACAAATATGAACACACGTTTAGTATGTATTGAGAACGTGTTTCAACAGTATTTCTACTGGTTTTGTTCAGATTTGGCATCTCCGGAGGTTTATTCTTGAGGGAAAGGCATTGTGAGCTAGTTTGCGGCCGGTTTGAGGTGAGTAATGGGTGTAGATGATGACTTTAGGGTTTGAAACCCCAGTATATCACATTGTGACAGTGTATTGAGGCGAGACACGTACTCTATTGTGGGTGCAGGGTCGAATATGATTGGGGACTACTTCTTAGTCCGACCAATTGGCATTTTACTGTGTTGTTGGCTATGAATGAGCCGGTGAACCTCCTACTAGGATGGTTATGAACACATTTGGGGTGCGTGAGTTATTTGGATCCCGTGAGGATCATTATCATTGTTTCTATGGATCATAGCATGTTTTCATGATATCACTCCTGCATTAGAACACTGTTTAAACATGATTTGGCAGATTTTAAGGTTTGGAAAACCTAATTCTATAACTACTGATAAACGAGACTAAAATGGTAAGTTAAATTGTGCATGTGTGACTTGCATGCATATAACTGGACTGATAGTGGGTCGGGTTGTGCGCCACAGCGTATGTTAATATCAGATTGCGCTTGGGCTGTAATAGCCCCTCTGGAGTCTGAACCCCCACAGTGAGCACGGGTACCTAAACGGATCGAACTGTACGTTCCGCAGTGGTCATGAATTGCATTGCACCTCATACATTTATTTGTTGTTGCTTTATATGCACATCTCTGAGGCTTGTAATATATAAAACTGCTAGATAGCTTCATTTTGTGTTATTCCGTGATTTCTTATCTTCGGGTTTTTATACATACTTATTACTCGCTGAGTTGGTAGACTCACCCCATACTCCCTGTACCTTGTGTGCAGATCTAGGTACTCCAGAGACCTAGTGTTGCTGCTGTTGATTTCCTGAGCTATTCAGAGTATTGAGGTAGTTGCCCAGCATCCGCAGAACCACTTGCTCTGTCTCTATCAGTTTGTTCTTTTTGCTACTTTGTTAGATTTTTTGTATCATTTTCGATCTGACTCGTATCCTATTTTTTATTAGAGGCTATATACTCGTGACTCCTCGATTTTGAGAAGATTATTGTTCTTGTTCAACTGTGTTTTCATTATTATTGTATATCCCTGGTTGGGAGTTTGATATTAAATACGATGTGTTATCTTAAAATGTTCCTTTTGGGTGGAATGTCGTTCTTGGTTGTGGTTTGGTCGGGCTTGCCCAGCCTCGGGGCCGGGCGCCATCACGACCGAGATTGGGGTCGTGACAAGATAATAAGGGAAGGATACCTCAGTCGTTCCGATGAGTCTCCGTTCTTGGTTTGGGTGAGCCTTCTTCATACTTGGGGAGGTCTCAATGGCCGTTCATACATATGGTTGATGTCGTTTCCTGTTAGGTTATAGAATTACATGATTCCTTCTAGCTTCATTTCTTCGAGATTTCCTTGAATGGACCTGTACTAAGGTCAAGTGATGAGTAGATCCATGGAGGTCATCCTCATCTGCTCGGACCTCGGCACAATAGGCATTTTGGATTTCATCCCAAGTGGTTAGGGGGCACTTCATCAACCGACTCAACAGTTTCCTAGTTGCTATCAAACCATCCCTACTGAGCTTGTTTTGAAAAGTTGTGACCGCCATCCTTTCGGACATGTTTGGCAAAGTCATCCTTACTCGGTTGAACTGGGTGAAGAAGTCCCTCAATCTCTCTCGCAGAGACTGTTTAATAGTAAATATGTCATTTTCTTTCGCCTCAGCCTTCTTGGCTACGGTGTGGACCATTACGAACTTGTCGTCCATTTCTTCAAACGTTTCTATGTAGAATGCTGAGATAGGGCACCATTTTTAATGTTTTTGATATGGCATGTGGTGTTACATCATAGGGCTGCTCTATGAACCGTTGGGCGTCCCTCTTAGGCAAGAACTTAGGAGCGCCTGGTATCTTTTCGATCCTTTCTTAGTGCTCTTTTATTTGATCTCAGAGCACCTTTTTTTATTTTTTATTTCTTCCACACTTTTTAGGACGAACGTGAGGCCGATGTCACCTGAACTATCAATGACATTGGGATTAATACATGTCATTGAAGGGAAAGGTGGGTTGCATTGTTCGTATATTTGTTGTATCGTGCATGTCCTTGCGGTTTTTACAGTCATGCCTGGAGCGGGTTTGTGGAGGATGCTCTTCAGCATGTTAGTTATCCATGCCTCAAGGAGTCTTTGTATAGCAGGGGTGCAAGTTCCTCTACTAATGTGGTGGCTCATTTACCACGTGGTTTTGTTATGCTATAGTGAGTGGTGGGTGACCCATCTCGCCTAGGGGATAAACTGAGCATCGTGTGCTCACCCGTCGTTCATAGCTCTCATTGATGATGTTCATGATCTTTGTTGGGAGGTCACTTGTGATTCTCGTCCTTCGTTCTCGATTACATGCCATGTAGGGTTTTGTGTACACAAAGAAATGAGATCTTGGGTTTTCTGACGTTAGTGACTCATGTAAGTTGTATATCTAGAGGAAACTTAATATTCAACTAAGAAATCCCTAAAGTCGGCGCCAAATTGTTTGATCAAAATAGAAATCTTAGTTCAAGTAATTAAATTTATGTGGAAAAAAGTTAATCCTAGTTAATACTAATATCCTTATATCGTAATGTTAGAAAAGGTTGTTGTTTGCGGATGTCACTAGCACCACGTGATAGATGCTTTCCAATATCAAGATCAGTGGTATAGCATACAATATTCAATGAACAATAATAAATGGCATTTAAGTAGATAAGGGGAATGATTCAATCAATAAAGGGTGGAATAATGAACCTTTCACCTGACATTGATGAACAGACAAATCCTTGAACAATCGAGGATTTCTTAGATTTGATGGTAAAGTGTCGATAGAATTTCAGTGAAAAGTAGATCTTTATATTAAGTGAAGACCGAATTTTTTTGTCAAAATGTCTTTCATACAAAAATGTCACATGCCTCACTACCACTGTTTTGTTTTTTATTTATATGGGACACATTCCCAAAAAAAACCTTAATAGTACAAATAAAAAGCATATCCATTATTTTAAGATCCTATCTTGAAAACTAGTCGTTACATCTCCCTCGTCGGTACTCGACCTCAGCCTTTATCCTCATTGATGTCTTGGCTATCGCCCTTATCAACTCTTCGACCAAAGGTTATGTGGATTCTTGCGATATTCTAATAAATGACGATTTGATTACTTCTCCCATAATGTCATCTTGCCATGAATATTATAATGGTGCATTTTGACCCATACAACAGCCAATATTCAAAACATAAATTAGCAGACATGCGCACATTTTTATTATCCTTTATATTTTGTGGTTGCAACAATAAATTTGTTTCCATTGTTTTTGTGTGACTTGTTTGTCATGGTTTCGAGATGTGGAAGCAACCGTTAACGCTTCGAGCTATGGAAGCATTAATCTCATGACCGAATTCTCATATATGTCTTGATGACGCCCAAATGTCCCGCTAGGCAAGCCAACACTGAACTAACCACATAATTTCTCTTTTTAATAAATTTCCAAATAATTAATTTTTCCTTAATTAAAATATTTAAAAAACAACAGGTTTAAATAAATAAAACGAAAGCAGGTGAGTGCCATCATAACCATAGTAATGATTCAAAACCACAAGCCTTCTAGTGTGCGCCAAGACTTAGTGTTACAAGTGTATGATCACTAATAGATTATACAAAACTCTAGCTATTGTCTAAAATGAAAGAGACATAAATGAATTCAAAGCAGAGACTCTAAGTGTTGTGGAACGGCTCATCACTAGGCCTCCGGGTAATAGGGATGCACGCCGGTATGACCGTCAGATGCACCTATCTCAAATCTTGCACGGTAAGTGCAGAAGTATAGCATGAGTACATAAATAACATGTACCCAATAAGTATCTAGTCTAACCTCAACGAATTAGTAGCGAGGGGTCGATATGGACAGTTACTATGGGCTAGCAATATAAGTACATAAATTTTGAATAAGCATGGGTTATGTAAATAATAATAATAATAACTCAATACAAGCGGGAATGACAATGTCTTTCATAATTAGAAATTTCCAAGACAATTCCTTCTTCTTTTTTTTTGATTTTTGTAATGCTAACAACTCATATAGAGTTGTGACGTGCACAATTTCGCCGAGAGTAGAGAGGCCCAATGGACTTCACATCTACTAAGCCCATTATCACGACAATTCCTATTATTAATAACCAAAATCTCACGAGCCATAAATAATATCAAGGATGATTAGGCTTCGAGTATTATCAAGCATGATTTATACCGATGTCATACTGCTTGATCCAAAATAATGTGTACACTATCGAAGAACGTGTGATAGCATTCGTAGATGCATCTATTCTACCGTCAAGACGTTTGGTATGCTCCACAAGAATATATGCTACTTAATAAGCATTTGACTTGTTATTACAAGGCGAATAGACAATGGGATACAATTTCCATTAACGGTAAAGAAATCCACTCTATATTCAAGAAAGTGAAATTCGATCTTTCACAATTCCTCTAACAATTTCTAATATAATTTAAGAACTTAAATTAACAAGTAAGGTGCAAGCATTACAAGTAATTCATTATTTGGGTCCTAAACTACCCGGGCATAAGCATAATTATTAGCTACGCATGACTCTCGTCACCTCGTACATATGTAGCCCTCACAATTTAGAAGCAAATATTAATATAAATCACCTATGGGGTAAATTCCCTCTTACAAGTTTAGACAAGAGACTTACCTCGTTTCAAAGCTCACTTTCCGGCTTCAAATTCACTCCTAAGCCTCAACTCAATGCCGAACAATCCGAAACTAGTCAAATATTGTATAAATTAATCAATACATGCTCAAAAGTTCATATTTTAACTATTAGAGTGATTACCCAACCCCAATTGAAAGGTTCCTAAAATTTATCCCCGAGCCCACATACCCGAATTCCAAATTATTTTTGAAGAAAGTGTTTATCCATAACCTTACAAATTCAAATATATAATTTTCACTCAATTTTATAATTATTTTCGTGGTTAAATCCCATTTTTATCAAAATTTAGGTTTTTCATCAAAATTCATAATTTTCACAATTATACACATTAAAATCTACCTATAATCTATGTATTTAACTCACCTTGTATCGAAACTAATTACCTCAAAGTGCTAGATGAAACCCCTCTCTAAGAGCTCCAAAAATCGCCCAAGGAAAGCAACAAATGAACCCAAAATGGTTGAGTGCTAACTTAAATGAAGGTTATGCCCAGCGGAACTTTCGCATCTATGATCATTGGGCCGAATTTTGCGATACCGCTTCTGCGAAATTCCTCGGGCCAGTGATGGGCGCTTTTGTGGGCGGGATCCCGCTTCTACAAACGGTTAAGTGCATTAGCGGTCCCTTCACATTTGCAGGCGATCCATCGCAGAAGCGAGGTCGCTCCTAGGCGTGCTTATTCGCTTCTGCAAACCATTGGCCAATTGCCCCAACGTTATTTCTGCATCCAAAATCAAGTATTTGCAGGGTTCGCACTTGCGCCCAAAAGCTCGCAGGTGCGGGTGCACCAACAACCTTTTTAAATCCTAATTCAATCTGTGCATTGTCCAAATTGCTCCCAGGGCCTCTTCCAAATATACCAACAAGTCCATCCCGACTTGCTCAAACCTTCGGAATGTAGAAAATAACATTAAAATGTTACTCCGAATGCACCGAAACATACTTAAACTACTCGGAATGACTCCAAATTTTGCGTGCAAGTCTTAAATCATCATACGGAACTGTTACCAGGATCGAAATACCAAACGGGTCTCGATAACACTAAAATATACCCCAAATCAAATTTAAAGAACTTTAAAATCTTCAAGATGCCAACTATCAACATTAAGCGCCGAAACACTCCTCGATCATTCAAAACCTAATCCGAATATACGCCCAAGTCTGAAATCATCATACAAACTTATTGGAATCGTCATGTCCCGGTTCCAAGGACGTTACTCAAAACGTTAACTCAAGTCAAACTTATCCCTTTTTAGCCAACCTTAAGGAACTAAGTATTCTGATTTCAACCCAAACCCTTCAAAATCTCAAACTAACCATCCCCGCAAGTCATAAAATAATAAAATCACATGCGAGGAGTCTTATTTAGGGTAATGATTATCTAGAAAGTAAAATGACTGGTCGGGTCGTTACAACTTATAGTAGGATATGTTGTTCACATTACACTCCACGAGCTGACTTGTGCATCGGGGTTTTTTTTAAATATTTTATTTTAGTTTTTCCTTTCACTAAAAATAAATGTCCTATTTGTAATCTTTAATTAAGCAAAACGTAAATTGGAATATTACATTGTGCAAGTTAAAAAATATAAAAAAAAACTTTTTACACAATTTCTCATTCTCCGTGTTGATTTTTTTTTTTCATTAATAAATGGCAAGTACAAGATGTTATTTCAAATTTGTGCTTGGATTTGTCCACAATTATTGAAATCGAGTTGAAACATAGCTTCCTTTATGAACAGGAACAAGAATCACCACATAAAGTGTTTCAATCTGTATCAGAAAAGCCTTCAAGTACATCAAGATATTTATTTTATAAAATAAGCCATAACTTTTTGTACCAAGTAAATACCTCATAATTCTTGTTATGGCATGCCAATGTTTATTATCCCATTTGCTTGTAAACCTGCTAAGTACTCCTACTACGGATGCAATATCATGTCGAATACAATTAGCCACATATTTCAAGCTTCCGATTAAGCTAGCGTATTCCTTTTGATTTATTACATCATTATCACATTGTATAGGAAATAAGTGAACACTTGAATCAAAAGGGGTTAAGACAGGTTTACAATCAGTAAAATTATATTTTTTTTAAAAATTCTCAATATAATGTGACTGGTCAAGGAAAATTTCATCACATGTTCTAGTAATTTTTATTCCAAGTATGAAATTTGTCTCACTCAAATTTTTCATATCAAAATGGCTACTAAGCATGTTTTTAGTTTATCCAATAGCATTCATGTTATAGCCAAATATAGAGGCAAACAATTACATATGAATTATTCCAAGACTTATGATAAATATACTTATCACACTCATTTGATCCCGTTTTCAATCATGCAGGAATCAAACTTTTCATGTCATTTTAGGTGAATGTTTCAAGACATATATGAATTTAATAAGTTTACACACTTTACATTCTTGGCCTGCTTCTATAAAAACCTCAAGCCGATCCATATAAATTTCTTCATATAGGTCCCCATTTAAAAAACAGTTTTACATCCATTTCTTAAATATGCAAATCAAAAATTGCAGTTATAGAAATAAAAAGTCTAATAGATGTAATTCTAGTTACCGGTGAAAAGGTATCAAAAGATTCTAGGTTTTCTAGTTGCTTAAAACCTTTAACAACTAACCTAGCTTTATATTATCAACGGATTCATCCAGTTTTAATTTTTTTCTCAGGAACCATTTGTACCCAATTATTTTAAAACCTGGTGGTAAATCAACCGACTTCCAAGTTTGATTAGAATTAGTGAATTCATTTCATTATTTACAGCATCTTTCCAAAAATAGCAAACAATGAAGCTTCTAGTAAAATAAGAGGAACATTTTCAATATTAAAAATATAAAAAAATCAGGACCAAAATCTTTTTCTATTCTAGCTCTTTTAATTTTTTTCTTAACTCAAAAGCATCATTTTCTTCATTTTGCAAAATAGGCGTAGAAGAACAAGACATAGACAAAAAAATATCTTTATCTCTTTGGCCCCACAATTTTGAGGCTCACATGAAAATTTATTTCATGAAAAATAGTATCACCTGATTCTATAATTATATTTTCTTCAAGATTTAAAAATCTATAGGTTGTACTATTAGTAGCATAACCAAGAAAAGCAAAAGCGGTAACCTTTTTACTCAATTTTGTAATTTTAGGATCTGTTAGCCTAACACAGGCTAAAAAATTCCAAACTCTCAGATAACTTAAATTTGTCTTGTGATTTTTTCACAACTCAAATGGTGTTAATTATGTTTTCTTACGATGTACCCTATTCAACACATAACATGCAGTCAAAATAGCTTCACCTCACAAATTTAAAGGTACATTTGACGTAATAAATATGACATTAGTTAACTCTACCAAAGTTCTATTTTTTCTGTAATCCACACCGTTCGATGCATGAGAATAAGGTGGAGTAGTTTCATGAATTATTCTCAATGATCTAACAAAAGAATAAAATTTATTAGACTCATATTCACGGCCTCTATCACTTCTAATTCTTTTTATTTTTCTAACGAATTGATTTTCAACCTCATGGAGTTAATTTTTAAAACTTTCAAATGCATCAATTTTATTTTTCATCAAGTAAACATATGTATACTTAGAGAAATCATCAATAAAAGTGATAAAATATATTTTTTCTCCAGGAGTTAAAATTCATCCAAGTTCACAAATATCAGTGTGAACTAATTCTAACAATTCTGTTTTCTTTCAACTTGGAAATGAGGCATTTTAGTTATTTTAGCTTTACTACAAGCCTCATATTTTTCAGAATTCTTTTTAGTCATTGGGATTAATCCTAAACTACTAATGATTCCCACATAACGATTATTAATATGACACAAACGAGCGTGCCAAAAATTAGAAGAAGAAAGCATATAAATAGAACTAGAATAAGTTTTATTCATCTCAACATTCAACTTGGACATCCCATCACATGCAACTTTCCCATAAAAATATTCCTTTTCACTATTACATATTGATCACTCTCAAGAAAATTAGATATCAAATTTTTTTCTCATTGAAGGAGTATAAAGTATGTCTTTCAACATTAATACTCTTCTTGAAGTAAAATTCAACTCAACCTTTCCCTTTTCGAGCACTTGGGTTGTGTGAGAATCACCAAGCATGATAGTTTTGGGCTCCTCAAATGTATTATATACTTTTAATTAATATCTATTATAGCAAACATGACGGTTTTCTCTAGAATCAGCCCACCATCCATCAACATTTTCTACCATGTGAACATCCGTTATCATCGCCATAAGTGGCCCTTCAGTAATGTTTGCCTGTGATGTAGGATCACATTTCTAAGATTTGAAAAATCTAGAAATATACCCACTCTTGCCACAAACAAAATATGATTTTGCAATTTGAACTTATTGATTCTGTGCTTGGTTGTTTGCACCATTATTCTTCTTGGGAGGTCTACCATAATTGTTCTTAATAGTCTTCTTCTTCGGCTTCAAAGAAATATATGTTGTGAGTTTCAGGAGTAATACTATTTGAAGTAATTAAATTTACATTTGTAGTGACGGATTAGAGTGCTCTCTCCTGAGAACTCTTGTTAAAGGAGAACGTAACCAAGGGTAGATGTCTGTCCCAACAACCTCAAAAATCAAGGGATTACCTCCGCATATTCCGATTACATAAGTGCATCTTGGCCTCTTTCCTCTTCTTCCATGTGAATCTGCATTATCAATGTATCAAGTGAAGTTTCCTTTTTTTTTGTGGCGCATAGTTTTTTGAAATTCCTTCCATGAAAGTGGTAGCTTATCCATTATACCACAAACAATAAGGTTGTCTCCAATTTAATATCCTCGGACCTAAGCTTTTCAACGATCATTATGAAATCTTGAGCTTGGTCTACTATAGATTTGTTGTCCACCATTTGAAAACGAAAAAATCTGAATAGTAGCATATTATCATACTTACCCTACAATGCTTTCGAAATTTTCTTTGCAATAGAGTAAGTTCTATCATAATAGTCATAACAATTATCTGATAGATAATTAAGAAGATAATACCAACACTTGTATAAATCATCGTTGTATTTTTCAATTTATTCTTAAAGGGCAATTAGCTCATCATCATTCATGGAAGAGTTGTCTACTTTGCTTGGATTCTTCTCAATTAAAATGTAAGAAATATTAAGAAGACTCAAATACCTTCCATCTCTTGAAATGAGTACTATTAAAATAAAATGGGTTGTTGATATCTCCCACCTTGATATCTGCGAAGTTTTTAACTGTAGCCATAATGAATCCCCTTAAATTGTTGGTGAAAATACAATTACAATTGAAAAGTAAAGTGAAGAAAATAAGATATCTTCAGGCTGAGGTGCGGATATCTCACTCTCTTTAAGGAGATTCAAGCCCACTGCAGCAAAGTCTTCATTGGTCCAGCAATAACCCTCTTGACTTGCCTCCCCCGGGATACAACGGCTTGATCACGTCGTGTGGATAGAACAAACTCTGGACAAGTTATTGAATCCAAAGCTCCTCCAAGATGAAAACCTTCCTTAAGTAAAACTCTCTTATTATTTTTCATAACTTTAACCTCACTTTAATGAAACACTCTACAACTATTTCTTATACAACATTATGAAAGCAAAACTCCTATTTATAGGTGTAGGAATTCTTCCTTGAATTAAATTGGAAAAAAAGTGGGGTAATATGTTATGAAATCATGGAGAACATGGGATAATGGTAAAATTATTATGTAATTAGTGGTATAACATGGGAGAAGAGTTACAAACGAGTTATAACCATTTTTTACATCATGAGTAGTGAGAGTTATGGGAGTTATTTCCATTTTCTACCTGATGGAGTAGTAGCAGTCAACACATATTTTTTTTTTAATAATAAAATGATATTATACTAACACATAATAGTCAACTTAATTAAATTTTTTCCAAACTCATCTATTAAAATTAAAATCTTCAAATTGCAACTTATCACTCCACAAATAGAAAAATACAAATCCTTATGCACAATCTTCTTCATCAATCACTTTGACTCTGACTCGGCAATGAAACTAAGAGTTTAAAACTCTTATTTAGTTTTTTTTACTATTAACATACCCTTAGTCTTGATTTCTTTAAAGTTTGAACGTCATTTTGATCACCGGCATCTTTTTTTATTAAAAATATAGAAATGTTAAAGTGTGAAACGTGCTTAATAAAAAATTTTCCCTTCCCATAGCACCCATTTGACGAAGAAATTTATCTTTGTTCATTTTTTTCTTCTTTAGAACTTCTTTTTTTTTATACTTGGATGATAAGTCATTATAATCATTAAGTTTTTAAAGAGTTACATGTTGTTGTGAACCTAGTGAATGACTTGGTGGAGAACATATTTGGCAATTTGGAAAACTATGTGTGGGGACCGTTTTGAGCATAAGCAGGTTCTCAGTGTGTGAAAGTGCACTATGAGAAAATTAGTTATGAATATAGTAGAAGGTGTAGTCCATTTTATGCTAAAGTTGTCAAAGTGTTAACTCTGTGTCTATCTCATCCCCAATTCTATATTTATCTATTCCTCATCTCCATTCTTCATAGATTTTGTTGTACCTTATTATCAATAGCAAATGCTTTGTGATTCCAATTAGTGTTGAGTTAATACAATTAGTTGGTTTGGCATATTATTCGGGTTGTTTCATTGGTACTTTCATCCAGAGGTCTTCTATGGAGGGCCAATAATTCGAACTATCGATCATTCAAAAGGTCGTGAAGGATTCATGGTCGAAGGATATCGCTGAAATTCATTCATTGTTACATTAGTTGGTTTAAAACCTTGCAACAATTATTCTTACTCCAATGGAATTCCGACGACTCTATGGCAAGGATCCAGGGATTTCTCAAGCTGAACGCTACTTTAAATTCCATGGCACATCAAAAAACAACATGTTATTACGTGTGTCTTTGTACCTAGATGGTGAGGCATTGGTGTGGTTCCGATGGCTTTTTCGGAACAAGCAATTATCGGATTGGGAACATTTTGTTGCAAAGTGCGTATTCACTTTGGTAAACAGTATCTCGAATCGTCAGAAGGTCACTATGTGACAATCAGGTAATATTCTACAAATATCAAAGACAAGGTGTTCGACGAAATTACCCAGAGTGAGAAACCTGATATGCATTGCCATCTTACATGCGATGAAACACTCTCTGTTCCTCTTGTTAAACAAGATCAGCTTGTACCCTGTGAGATTGCTTAATTTCCTTTTATCGAGATTTTATGTGTTGAATCTAAGAAGCTTTTGGCTGCACTAGCCCTTGCATCTGCGATGCAACCTGATTTAGAGGATAGAAAATCTGAGGAGGTCCAGGTGTTCTATGAAATGTCAAATAGTCGTTGCCCAAAAGTATTTTTGAAGGCACAATCAGATTACCCAGTTGAAATGATCGTTCAAGAAGCTGCATGTCTTGAAAGTAGCAAAGTCCATCTGTTTGCTGAAAGTCCCCAAAGAAATATGACAGTAAAGTACGTTACTGCACCTTCTCTTGATCACGTCCAGCGGCAAATTGAATTTGAGAGTTTTGAAGACATGTATCTTGCTAAATTTATCATGGATCCTGCGATTATTAAGGACCTATGACTTGATAAATTTTTTATGGGAAATGAGGACGTCATTCCAAGGAGTGACATATTTTTTGATGAAATTTTGTCTGATGATGATCATGAGGAATCTACTGGGGGATTCACTGATCACCATATTTTGAATCGATTTCAATTTGATCCTGGTGCTAATTTCTTATATGTTACCATAAACTTAAATGCAGCGAATCTTTCTGTATGGGACCCAGAATTTAGTTCTAAGTTCATGGCTCTAACAAGTTCTACTGCGAAAGCGGAGGCACATACACTGTTTGAAGATCTTAGAAAAAAAGGGTTGTTTTACAAAGTTATACGATTGGCAGCCTGTGGGTGGAGTTGCAATGGGTATTGAATGCTATTGTAATTTTCGAATTCTTGTACATTATACAATATACTAGGCGATTCTATAGCACATTCATTTCAATATTCCTTTGATGAGGAGCAGTACATGCTTACTCAATTCAGGTATTTTAGGAGTAGTTTGATGTGGTGTCACTGTGAGATTGTGTATCTAGTTGTTGTGATGCATTGGCTATTAATGGAGCTCATTCATTATGAATAAGACATCACTCGCTACATCCCCGTATACAATATTTTAATGATGCTTTCTTACAGGGTTGGTGTTCATGCTTCTACAGTTCTAACGTTGCATCAACCTGGTAAGGTTGTCTATGTTGGCTGATAAAGAAGGATGGAAGAGCAAAGTGCAAACAAATTTCTTAAAGATTGATAAAGGACTGCATTATTTCAACTTAATGAAAGAGTCGAAGCTCGAACATGACAATGCATAATATGTCATCATTGTAGATATGCTTAGTCGATCAAGTCAATTAGTTCATGCTGGAAACTACATATATAACTGTCACTACCCCAGTTTGCCCTCCTTGAACACGTCGTGATGGCACCTAGTCTCTACGACTAGGTAAGCCTATCAATGCAGAAAAACAACTAACTTGCGAAATAAATAATCAAAACTGAACAACTTGAAGAAAATAGTATATAAACGCCCCTCGGCATACACAACTCAACATCACTAATCCTATAATACTATACCAAAAACTCACGGGAACACAAGCTAGAAAAAACATAGTACAACTCTCTAACTCCAAAATGTCTATAGCAACAGTAAGAAAGAAGGCTAAATAATAAAAGATGGAATAAGAAAGAGACTCCTCGGTCTGCGAGCGCAGCAGATATACCTCGAAGTCTCTGATAGATCTCTTTACCTCAATGATGATACGCCTGGGTAGAGGTACTTAGATCTACACATGAAAAACATGCACAGAAAGGGCATGAGTATACCACAGCGGTACTTAGTAAGTGCCAAGCCTAACCTCAGTCGGGTAGTGACGAGGAAGGTCAGGGCCTTACTGAGGTTAAACATAATATAAAGTTTCAACAGTATGAAATAGATAATGTAAATAAGTACAGTAGTGAAATAAGATAGGTTATACAAGGCAAAAATAAATTTAAAAAGAACCAAGTAAACACGAAAATAAGAACAGCTCAATACCAATAGCAACAACAAGGATCTCCCAAGATGTCGTCCTGTAGTCCATTTTCTGAACTGTCCAGTAGATCTTCCGGGATACCATCCAGTAGTCCAAATATCAATGTGTGGGGATCTACCGGAACCCCTGTCCATAGTCCCAAATGTAAATGCCCAATATTGGGGGAATCTACTGGGTGCATTCCCGTAGTTCCATATAACTATGCAGGGGAATCTACCGGGAATCTAATCCGTAGTCCCAAAGTAAACAAACAATGGGGGAGCTACCGGAATCCCATATATGTAGTCCTAATGTAAATATGCAGCAACATCAAGAAGATAATCAAAAATGAAATTTCATATCAAGGAAATAAGTAATCCTAGTCTAACATGCTTCATGGAGTGCAAACAAGGTAATTTAAGCAAATACACCAATCCTAAGGGGGAGGTCTCCCACACAAGGTGAGACAAGCCACTTACTTCAAACCGGCTCAAAATCAACTCGAAATCACACTTTTGCCACGAGTATCCGACTCCAAATATCCCAAATCTATTCAATTCAATTGCATATTGTAAATAACACTTCAAGTAACTGATTCTACAATTAAATTCTAAGTTAATACGCGAAATTACATATAATAACCAAAATGCCCCTCATGCCCACATCTCGGAATTGGGTGAAATTTATATTTTTAGAAACCTCGTACTCTTACGAGTCTATGCATAAAAGAACACTAAAATCAAAGTCCAAATGACCACTCAAATCCTCTATTAAAGGTCTCTTAAACTCAAGCATTAATTACCCCTTTTTCCCAAATTTCTCACCATTAATTAGGTTTTTAATCATATAAAAACGAGTTCGAAGTCATAGAGATTACTTCCAAGTGATTTCCCTTTGATCTCCTTAAAAGCCCCTCTTAGAAGCTTCAAACCGGGATAAAAATGGTGGAAGAAAAGCCAATTTTCGCAAAAGCAACTATGCAGGTCCCAACTATTTCTGTGCGGCCCTGGGACCGCATCTGCGGAACAAGCTTCGCATCTGCAACTTTCCCTTAAGTGACCACTTTTCGCATATGCGGACCTCCAATCATAGATGCGGTTCTGCTTCTACGAAAGATTCACCGCATCTGTGGAACCTGCTGAACTAACCAAAATCCGATTTTGCGGTCTTCTTAGCCGCATCTACGGTAGATGCGAAAATACCAGAAGCATCAAATATCTACAATCTCTTAACTTCAAAATCTTCCCGTCAACCATCCGAAATCATCCCGAGTCCCCCGGGACCTCAACAAAAAGCGCCAGCATCACCTAATACATTATTCCAACTTGTACCAATACTTAAAACACCTAAAATGACATCGGAAACTCGAATTCATCAAGGATTTAAGCCTAAGAACTCCAATTTCCCTCAAAATACCCATTCGATGAAAAACCTAACCAAACCACGTCCGAAGGACCTGAGATTTTACACACACACCTCAAATGACATGACGGAGCTACTGCAACACTCAGAATTCCATTCCGACCCTCTGATCAAAATCTCACTATCAAACCGGAAACATAAAAAATTTAAACTTTGGCACTTCAAGCCTAAATTAGCTACGGACCTCCGAAACACAATCCGAACATGCTCCCAAACCCAAAATCACCCAACGAAGCTAATTTAACCATTGTATTTCCATTCCAAGCCCATCTTCACACTGTTTTGACTACGGTAAATTTTTGCAATACTTAAGCTCTCATTTAGGGACTAAATATCCCAAAACTCTCTGGAACTCAAAACTGTCACACCTCCTTTTTCGTTGTACACCCCCGCAAAAGGGAGTAAAGGCGTTTTTCCAATTAAAGTATAATCGGAACGGGATTTGGTTATTAATTATTCAGAGTTGCCACTTGGGATATTTATGGTGTCCCAAGTCACCGATTTGAATACCGAACCGAGAAAGATTATGACTCTGTAACAGTCCGTGAACCAGAAATCCGGATAAGGAATTTTTTTAACCCGGGAGAAGGTGTTAGGCATTCCCGGGTTCCGTGGTTCTAGCACGGTCGCTCAACTATTGTATTTGATTTTACCTGATTTTAATAAATGCTAGCTTATGTGCCTTTTATTTATATGTTGCTTTTACCATTATTTATTTTAAAAGACTTGCGAAGTCATGAAAACACGTCTTCGACCACGTTGCCATCAAGGCACCGTGGTCTTCAACACATTTTGACTTCATCGAGATTTGGATTTGGGTCGCATCAATGTGCACCCGGTTTTAAGAAAGTAATTTAATTAAATCGTGCTTAAAGTTTCTAGCGTAATATTATTTTGGGAAAGGCCGTTGAAATTTGCTAAACGGCTCTTCCATATTCTAATCATTTTTAATAATCAATTATTCAGGGCCCCACATTTATTTTTGTTCGGCGAGGATCATTTCCATTTTTGAACCGATTTTCGTTCATTATTTGCTTTATAAGAATTACGATGTCGTGAAAACGCGTTTCTAACACCGTCGCCATCAAGGCACCCGTGGTTATCAACACATTTTGACTTTGTCGACATTTTGATATGGGTTGCATCAATACACACCCGAGTTTAAGAAGGTATTTTAATTAGAACGCGTCTAAAGGTTCTATCGCAATATTATTTATGGAAGGCCATGAAATTCGCTTAACGGCCCTCTCGATTTCTAAGTAATTTTATGAAACCATTATTGAGGTCCCCGCATTCGTGTTTGGTTTGGCGAGGCGAGGCTCATTTTATTTTAAAGGTAAACCTACGAGCAACTACATTTTCTATTTTTGGCTTTGTCTCTAATACAATAAAGAAAATCAATTACGTGAAAACTGAACTAAACATTGAAAATGATACACTGAAATTCGATAGTCCAAACTCAACAATGAGTTGGAACAATGATGGATCTCAGAAATGGCCCAATGATTATGGCTAAGCAGACGTGAAATAAGCCCAGGGGACAGATGACTACACCTGGGATCGAATACCCTGAGAGAGGAGCTCGTTTGACAGTCTGTTATTGAATTCTCACCAAGCCATATTCCATCCCACAAGGGCCAGGACCCACCCAGCATTCATTTGCAAAATACGTTAACAGACTGGCCTATAGCGTGCAAAGGCCAGGCCCCAAACAACCCCAAATACACACCCAACTTAATTACTTAGGCAATTAATATTTGTCAAGGGCTCAGTAGTCCTATCTTCAATTTAGACAGAATTAGAATTCAAACTAATATGAAAACTCATATTACATTTTAAGATTATCCTATATCAAACTAAAGCATGCAGTATCGGATTTCGAATGGCAAGTAATTATATCAGACAGTGATTCACAAACTCAATTTCAAATACAAATAGCAGGAGATATAACCTATATTTAACGGTACCAATAACTCAGATCTAGCTATAGGAATCAATTGCAAGTGTATACTAAACCAATCTAAACAAGTAATCTATTCAACAATGAAGTCACTGAGTTTCACAATCCAACAAGCACATGTTTATTTACATGATTCGAATACAGACTTGCATCTCTAGTTTTAACCAAGAATATAATTGTAATGAAACAGATGAACTTCATATGTTAAATATTAATGCTAAAATCACATCACACTTAAAATACAACCCCATAGCAGATAGTTCACTTCAACCTTGCTTCATATTTCCAGTTCAATGAAGATATATAGTGTCAAACTTCAGGATGTATACCTGGTTTTAGGATTACAGCGAAAGAAGAAGGAGTTAGCGGGAGCAGATGAGGAAGCAACAATATCTAATGACAGTATTCAGCAGCTTAGAAAGGGTTAAACACCAGAAACCATTCTCAAACAACAAACTAAACAAATGTGATTTGACACAAAATGGCTTCACCCTACACTAAATAGTACACTACTCAATCACTGCATCAATTGAAGGGTTCAAACCAATCCTAATACACCCAAAAATCAACAGAAATAGATCCAGGAGACTACTAAGTCATGACAACCAAAATCTGTACTGAGAAGTGATAGATTGAAAGTTGAAAATCGAAAATCACTCAATGACTAATGGAACAGTAACATTAAAAAAAATTGAACTTTTTGGATTTTGTATCCTGGTTTTTGAGTGTGAAAAAATTTTAGAGCTGAAAGTATAAGGGCCAACATTTTTTTTTGAGTTAATCCCCCTTTTCTTTCAAGGCAAGAATGCGTGCCTTTATAGGCTTAAGCATAGGGCAGCCTTCAAGTTTTCCAATTTACACCTTACCGCCCTTTTGAATTTTTATTTTAGCTTAGGTTAACCCCAAATCCTGACTTTCTACCCAAGTTTAAATACTCAAAGTCTGATATTCCCCTTAAGACCACTACTAGAAACTTCTGAATCAGTTACTAAGAGATTCCCCACCTAGACTTTCTAAATTACCCTTCAACACACCAGTTATTACCACTGAACCCATGTGTCAGATTGAACCAATTGTTCATACCCAGTCCAGCTTGCAAAACCCAAGTTCAATCCCTTTTGGGCTTCTGACTTCAACGGAGCCTCAATTCTAAAATTGAAAGCTCATAAACTTTTACATGTTTGCTTACAGAGTCTTAAGGACTCATGCAAATTTGGGCCTAAAGTAGAAATAGAAAAAGAAATCAAGTACAAATTAAGCAAATTCTAAGACTAAACATGCAAATCCAAACAATTTGAAAGAGATAAAAGGATGGGGGAATATCAGAAAATAGAGAGAAAGAATAAAAGAAGATGAGAAGAAATAAAAATAAAAAGAAATACCAAAAAAATAAAGAAAAGAAAAATACCTAAGATAAACCTCAGACCGGTAAATAGTTGAGAAGAGCCTTCAAATTATAGAATCTTCAATCGATTTTGATATTAATCGTGTGTTCTTATCAAAACATGCGAATAAAATCAAATTAGACATTGAATTTCCATGAAACATTGAATCATGGGGGTTTTGGGATTTTAGGGTTCAAATGTTGATTCGATATTCGAAGAGGTCTGGAGTGATTCGAAGAAAAAGAAGGTGAGATACGGATAGAGAAGAAGGGGGAGGACCTAGGGTGTCAGTTTGGTGGTGATTGGGGATGGCACCTCCATCCATGGCGGTGGGGAAATTCGGGGCGGCGTTAGGGTTTAGAAACTAGTTTTCTGAAGAGAATGGGTGAGGGAGACGAGACGGAGGTGGTGGGCCTTTAGGACAGTTATATATTTAGGAGTGGGAGCTTCTGGACCATCTGATCAATCAACCTCGACGGCCCAGATTGATTGACGATGAAACGACGTCGTTTTGGGTAGAGTGGGGAACTCGGTTTGGGTTTGGGCCTGGAGCAACCTGGGCTCAATTTTGTGTATTTTTGGGTTGGGGAAATTTGACCAAATTGCTTTCTTTCTTTTGTAATTTTCTTTTCAAATTGTTTTCCTTTTCTTTTCTCATTTTGCATTTTTTATCATTTTTTCTATTTCTATAAATGAGAAACAAAAATAAATATAAAGTCCTAATATTCCAATGCTAAACTAACTAAATCCTAAATTATTTAAACTTATTTCACTACAAATTCACAGTTAAAACACTTAAATGTAAAATGAACTATTTTTGTGATTTTTCATGCATTGTTTGAGACAATTTGACCCCTAATTAATATTAAAATATGAAATTAAATCCTAAATGCAAATGTATATATTTTTATTTTTTTAATATTTTCATATGAATATCATGCAACAATTATCAGAAAATGACACCAAAATGCACAAAAACTATAAAAATAATGAAAAATCATTTTATTTGGATTCTGTGGAAATAATTCATATATATGGCAAAAATTACGTGCTCACAGCTGCCCCTCTTTGCTCGGAAACAAGAAAGGTTTTCGAGCAAAGATAAGTGAGCGAATACGAGCGATTTTTCCCATTCAAATATTCTGTGTGAAGCATGTTTTGAAAAATTTGAGCGCACCCTGCTTCCGAGGTTACCTTCATATCCTAAGCTAAACAGGAATCAGGTCAGTGTAGTTCGGGAGTGTCTGGTAGCTGGGACTACCAGAAGCTGTGATTTCACTGTCGTTGCTGCTGCTACTGCTCGCTGACCTTCCTTATTACACCATCAAAATAAAAGAAGCTAGCCTAAGCTATGAATTATGAATTACAAAAGTTCTATCTAAAAATCTTCAAACTTGCATCTTGTACTTCCTTGTTGTCTTCTGGTCTTTAAACTGCTAATTGCGATGTTGTTCCTTCTCTTCGAATTGTTTAACTTGGATAAATGCGAACTTGAATGTAATCATCTGTTATCCAGGTGGGCTCCTGATTGCTGAACTTGAACTTCACTATGTTCCTCTGTTATTCAGGTGGGTTCCTGACTTCATAAACAAACAAAGAAAACTTCCTGCCCCAGTTTGGAAACTGGGCACCGTTATCGAATATTAATAAGAATTTTGACTAAAACTTTACTCAAAATACCTCTTTATACAGGCAGGCTCCTGACTTTGAAGTTTGAATTGCATACCTCCATTCTTTAGGCGGGCTCCATATTCAACTACAACTTAAAATTTAACACCTCCATTTTCCAGGCGGGCTCCTGATTTCGACTCTTATTGACTTAACACCTAAATTCTCCAGGAGGACTCCTGATTGCTAAAATTTGAATTGTATGTCTCTATTCCCCATATGGACTTCTGTCTTCAAATTAGACAAACTGAAAACTACACATTGAATTGTAGCACCACTATTTTTCAGGCGGGCTCCTAATTGCTAAATTTGAACTGTATGCCTTTGTTTTCCATGCGGTCTCCTGACTACTGAAATTGAAATATATGTCTCTATTCTCCAGGCGGACTCCTGACTTCAAAAATTTAAACTGTATGTCTTTATTCTTCAAGCGCACTCTTGTCTTCAAATTAGACAAAGAAATTGGCTGAAAACTACACATTGAATTGTAGCACCTCTGTTTTTCAGGCGGGCTCTTGATTGCTGAATTTGAATTGTATGCCTCTGTTCTCCAGGCGGGCTCCCGACTACTGAAATTGAAATATATGTTTCTGTTCTCCAGGCAGACTCCTAACTTAAAAATTTTAAATTGTATGTCTCTGTTCTTCAGGCGGACTCCTGATTACTGATGATTACTGAAATTTGCGATGCATGTCTTTGTTTTCCAGGCGGACTCCTGACTTCAAAATAGACAAAGAAGCTGATTGAAAACTAAAAATTGATAGTGTCACCTCTGTTCTTCAGGCGGGCTCCAGACTTCTAAAATTTGAATTGTATGCCTCTGTTCTCCAGGTGAGCTCCTAAATACTGAAATTGAAATATGTCTCTGTTCTTTAGGCGACTCCTGATTTCAAAAATTTAAACTACATGTCTCTGTTCTTCAGACGGACTCCTGACTTCAAAATTCTAAGTACATATCTCTATTATCAAGGCGGACTCCTGGCTTCTGAAATTTGAAAATAGGACCTCTATTCTCCAGGCGGGCACCTGACTACCAAAATAAACGAAGGAATTGATTAAAAACAAACAACTCTAATTGTATCACCTCTATTCTTCAGGAAGGGTTCCTGATTGCTAACTGAAATGTATTCCTCTATACTTCAGGAGGGCTCCTGACTACTAAAACTTGAACTGTACTCCTCTATTATTTTGGCGGGCTCCTGATTCAAGAATAGACAAGACAACAAAACTTTTCTGCCCGAGTTTAGGAAAACTGGGGCTTGTTACCACATACTAAAATAAATGAAACTAAAACATGAATTGCGATAAAACTGAAGTGTAGCGCTTAACATCTAAATACTGAAATGTACTCCTCTGTTTTTCAGGCGGGCTCCTAACTTCAACATCGCTTAATGCCACTCCTCAATTTCTTGCATTTTACCCATGTCACACTTGCGTTTAAACTTGATTACTGCATACTTTTGTTTCACGGAGAATTCCTCCTGACAAACAATTTTCTACCCCTGTTTCAATCACCGAAAATTTTGTTAGTTTAAAATGGTGGTTAGTTGATGGCATTCTTGCTGCATCATCCTTCCATTGCCTTTTTTTGGGTTGCCTGACTTCCTCCGAACTGCCTTTTTTTTACCGACTTTCACATTCCCCAATTTTGACAACCTGAATGCTTTTATACTTCTCCTGTCGTTTCACCTTTCTGACTTCTTTTTGCCTGTACCTCCACATTTCCCACAACATTTCCCAAACATTCTGCTGATGAAACTGCCGACAACTTCCCTTGTTTCACTTTTAGTCACATTGTTGCTGACATGCTCTAGCCACATTATGCTTTACCATTTTCGGAAGCTGGTAGTGGGCTTTGAAACCCTTTCTCCTTTGAGTTGAACAAAACTGACATTGAAATATTTTAGACTAGCCGAAACCCCAGAAAGAGAATGAAATGCAATAATTTTATAAATTAAGGATAAAAAGAATCGAAGCCAGATGACTGTTGAAAAGGAAAAGAAAATAAACTTATCTGACTGTAATAGCTGGCACCAGTGACACGACATGATTTCGGACTAACCGTACCAACCGATCCAACTAACAAGCACTTCAGTTTTCATACTTCATTTCCCAGAACTTCCATCACTGGTTTACTTTACCCAAACCTTAACCTCATTTATCCTACGATGCCACGAACAATTTTTCACCAACAATTTCTCAAACTCACTTTAGCCCTAGGGTGCCCGTGAGGATTTTTACCGCTAAGACTCTCTCATTTCGTTTTCCCTCAGCTCCCGTCGCCTTACGTTGCCCGTGAGGGTTTTCACCAATAAGAATCTCTCATTTGTATTTTGCATGCTTCTTATTTGCACCAGACTGTTGCCCGTGTGGCGAATTACCTTTTCCTGCTTGACTTGGAATTTCTCAAAAATTGATCAGAAGGTCTTTCTTTGGACCGTAATGTAGGCTTTTGTATGGGTTAGAAAAAATGGTATAAAAGGATCAAAAAAATTTCAAAATGGGTTAACACTACAACTTTCGGAATCCAATTTCTCACAACGAACCACAACTTCTGCCCTAGTTTTTTGCTTGGGGACTTTTGGAGTTTTATTTTGGTATGATTGAACCTCGAAGTAAGTCCGCCTACGTACCCTTTCGGGATCAAGTCAAACATAGTTCACTTTATCGTAATTACTTTTGTTGTGACTCTTTCTTTTCTCTTCCTTTGTTTCTTTTCTTTTATTTCTGTCTTTCGTTTTCTTTTCCCTTCTTTTCTTTTTCTTTTCTTTCCTTTCTGTCTTCATTTTCTTTTATATTTTTTTTCTTTTTCTTCATTTTCTTTTCTTTTCTTTTCTTTATTTTTCTACTCTTTTTCTTTATTTTTCTTTTTTTTCATTTTCCCTTTTTTTTACTTTATGCTTGGCAACTGCGTTTCTTGATTGTGACGTTGATTCCAAAATAGGGGTATGAACAATAATCATTAAGGCTCAAATGGGTAACAAGGGATAAAAGTATTTGGATAGCAGAACAAAACGCCTTCATCATTTCAATCTTTAATATACGCCAAATACAAACAAGTATATTTAGAATAAAGAAATCATACATAATCTCTCTTGAGCGCATCGGCAATGATGCCCATTTCTACACATTTTCCTTCTACGTCTGTCAAATACAATGCACCATTAAACAACACCCTGGTTACTACGAATGGACCTTGCCAATTCGGGGCAAACTTTCCTATTGCTTCAGCCTAATGAGGCAAAATCCACCTCAGTACTAAAAGTCCGACTTCGAATTTCCTCGGACGTACTTTCTTATTGTACGCTCTTGCCATCCTTCACTGGTATATTTGACCATGGCACACTGATGCCAACCTTTTCTTATAATCAAACTCAATTGTTCCAGACGGGTCTTTACCCATTCATCATCGTCGATTTCAGCGTCCGCAATGATTCGAAGTGACGGGATCTCCACTTCTGCAGGTATTACTGCATCGGTGCCATAAACCAATGAATAAGGAGTCGTCCCCACCGAAGTACAAACGGTGGTGCGATATCCCAACAATGCAAAAGGCAACTTCTCATGCCACTGTCTGGACCCTTCAACCATTTTCCGCAGTATTTTCTTTATGTTCTTATTGGCCGCTTCAACCGCTCCATTTGCTTTAGGGCGATACGGAGTAGAATGATGATGAGTAATCTTGAACTGCTCATATGTTTACTTCATCAAATGACTGTTGAGATTAGCTCCATTGTCCGTGAATCACTTTTGGTATACCAAACCGAAAAACAATGTTTGCATGCACAAAATCCACCAGAGCTTTCTTAGTCATAGACTTGAATGTCTTCGCTTCTACCCACTTGGAAAAATAATCTATTGCTACCAGGATAAACCTGTGCCCATTTGCCGCTGGATCAATCGGCCCAATAACGTCCTTTCCCCAAGCAACAAAAGGCTATGGCGTATGCAAATCTAACAGTGAGAGTGAATCAAATCTCCATGCACTTGGCACTGATGACATTTGCATACAAAACTGATACAATCCTGCTCCATTGTAAGCCAATAATACCCTGCCCGTAAAATCTTTTTTGCCAAAATATATCCGCTCATGTGCGGTCCACAAACTCTAGAATGTACCTCAGTCATGATAGTTGTGGCTTGCCTCGCATCCATGCACCTTAATAATCCAAGATCTGGCATTCTTTTGTACAATACTCCTCCACTCAGGAAAAACCCGCTTGCCAATCGACAAATAGTTCTTTTCTGATCTCCGGTGGCCCGTGCCGGATATACTCCCATCCTGATGTATTCCGTGATGTCATTAAACCACGGCTCACCATCAAGATCCTCTTCTATCACGTTACAATAAGCATTTTGATCATAGACCTGAATCTGCAATGGATCTACGTAAGCCTTATCTAGATGATGCAACATCGATGCCAAAGTAGCCAAAGCGTCAGCAACCTCATTATGAATCCTTGGGATATGCCTGAACTCTATCGACTAAAACCATTGACAAAGCTCATGCAGGCACTGCCGGTATGGTATCAATTTAAAGTCCCACGTTTCCTAGTTTCCTTGGATTTGGTGTACCAGTAGGTTCGAGTCACCCATGACCAAGATTTCCCGGACACCGATATCCACAGCTAATCTCAATCCAAGAATGCATGCTTCATACTCTGCCATGTTTCTTTTAGAATAGAAACGAAGCTGAGTTGTAACAAGATAATGCTGACCTGTTTCAGAAATAAGTACGGCTCATATTCCCACGCCTTTCATATTTGCCGCTCCATCAAAGAACAATTTCCATCCTGGTTTCTCTACCTGCTCCAACTCATCAATATGCATTGCCTCTTCATCAGGGAAGTAAGTTTCAAAGGCTCATAAGCGTCATCAACTGAATTCTCAACTAAATGACCAGCTAAGGCCTGTGCTTTCATTGTAGTCCGTGTCACGTAGATAATATCAAATTCTGTAAGCAAGATCTGCCACTTTGCGAGCCTTCCCGTGGGCATAGGCTTTTGGAAAATATACTTCAGTGGATCTAACCGAGAGATGAGCTAAGTAGTGTAGGACGACAAATAATGCTTCAACTTCTGTGCCACCCAAGTTAGGGCACAGTAGGTCCTCTCAAGATGAGTGTACTTAACCTCGTAAGATGTGAACTTCTTGCTGAGATAGTAAATCGCCCTCTCCTTTCTACTTTGACATCGTGCTACCCTAGTACGCAGCCAAACGAATTATCCAAGACCGTCAGATACAGAATCAAAGGCCTCCTTGGTTCTGGTGGAACCAACACGGGCGGATTCGATAAATATCCCTTTATCTTATCAAAAGATTTCTGACATTCATCCGTCAATTTAACCGCAACATCTTTCTTTTGCAGTTTGAAAATGGGTTCACAAGTAGTTGTGAGCTGAGCAACGAAACTGCTAACGTAACTCAACCTTCCCAACAAACTCATCACATCATTTTTGTTTCTCGGGGGCGGTAACTCCTGAATGGCCTTAATCTTCGATGGATCCAATTCAATACCCCGGCGACTGACTACAAACCCTAAAAACTTTCCAGATGGCACCCCGAAAGCACACTTTGCAGAATTGAGCTTGATATTGTACCTGCATAGCCTTTGAAAGAATTTCCTCAAATCCCTAACATGGTCAGACTGCTTCCTTAATTTCACAATCACATCATCTAGGTACACCTCAATCTCTTTATGTATCATATCATGGAATATTGTTGTCATAGCCCTAATGTAGGTTGCCCCGATATTTTTCAAACCAAATGGCATGACCAAATAGCAGTACGTTCCCCACGGCGTGATGACTGCCATCTTCTCTGCATCTTCCTCGTCCATTAAGATATGATGATAACTCGCATAGCAATCTACAAAAGAACCAATCGCATGTTTGGCATAATTGTCGATCAATATGTGAATGTTTGGCAATGGAAAGTTGTCTTTTGGACTCGCCTTGTTGAGATCTCGATAATCAACGCACACCCTAGTTTTGCCATCTTTCTTTGGTACAGGCACAACATTAGCTAACCAGGTGGGATACCGTGTAACCCGAATGACCTTTGCATCAAAGTGCTTAGTGATCTCTTCTTTAATCTACACACTTATGTCTGTTTTGAACTTTCTCAGTTTCTACTTAACAGATGGAAGTGATGGATCGATAAGCGATATATGAGCCACCAAATCAATACTCAGCCCCAACATATCATCATAGGACCAAGCAAAAACGTCTTTCTATTCCAACAATGTTGCAATTATTTCTTCCTTGAGCTGAGGCTCCAGATGAACACTTACTTTTGTTTCACGGACATTATCTTGGTCCCCTAGATTGACTGCTTATGTGTCATTTAAGTTCGGTTTGGGCGTTTGCTCAAAGTGTTTTAATTCCTTACTAATTTTCTCATAGGCTTCATCATCATCATATTCCTCTTCATCATCACATTCAATTTCTTGTATTATTATTTCTGAGTTAGGTTGGCTTATAAAGTGGGCTGAGAAGTCCTCATGCATGTCATGTAATTGATATCAGCATAAAAAGAACTGTACAGAAAAGAAAAGAAAAATGGAAACAAAATTAGGAAATAAGAAGGAAAGGAAACTGCATTTCATTAAAATGTAAAGATAACAGGGTTTAGCTCATCCAAATGGACGGAACATAGTCACAAGGATTACAAACCCTGGAATAATCCAGGTGAAAACAAAAAGAAAAAAAAGTCCCACTACCGTGACTCCCACGAACTGGCTGAGGAGTGGCAGCTCAATTATTTATCCTAGCATATGGCCCAACGTACTGAATGTCTACATTACTTAAACCTTCACTAGCCTCGACCATGTTTACTTCTGCAAATACCCTCTCAAATACGTCATCCAAATTCCCTTTTGCTCAAATAAATGAACCTGTCACCTATGTCGCTAACTGATTTTTGTCCCTCGGCCTAACGAAGGACTTGGACAGATGCGGAATTGGTTTAGGGAGAACCCAAGCTTTCTTTTTCAAATTACGGGCCCTTATGATATCTGCTGTTGTTGGCTTGAATCCCATTCGGTGTCTAAATTCTTAGGCAAGGAAACGAGTTGAACAATGCCCTGAAACTTGGCGCCCAGACATTTTCCCGGCACGAACCCATTACCCATCATTTCTGAAACCACCATGACGGTTGCAGCTGCTACCCGGGGAAGTGGAATGCTTTTTCCTTCTGGTACCTTGTTCACAGTGATCGTGTCAAAAACCTGATAGACCCATGGCCCCTTATCGTCATCAGTTTCTACAAAGGGCGCAATAGCATCACTTGAAGCGCTTGTGGGGTCCTCTCTGCATAGCACCACCTCTTGCATGTCCCGTTCAAATTTGACCATTTGATACAGTGAGGAAGGCACTGCTTTTGCTGCATGGATCCATGGTCATCCCAACAAAAGATTGTATGATACCGCAGCGTCCAACAACTGGAACTCCATGGTAAACTCAACTGGGCCAATGGTCAACTCAAGGATAATGCTCCTTCACCGTGTCTGTTCCGCCCCCGTCAAACCCTCGGACACACACACTGTTTCTGCGGATTCTGTCATTATCGATCTTTAGCTTGTTCAGTGTAGACATCGGGCAAATATTTGCACTAGACCCAATATCTATCAATGCCCTGGTCACTAATGAATCTTCACATTTGACTGTCAAGTAAAGGGCTTTATAGTGCTCTGTTCCTTCCACGGGCAACTCATTATCCGAAAACGTTACCCTATTTACCTCGAAGATCCTATTATCAATTGTCTCTAGGTAGTTCACTGAAATCTTATCAGGCACATGGACTTCATTTAATATTTTAATCAAAGCTCGGCGATGTTCATCAGAGTGGATCAACAATGACAGCAACAAAATCTGGGACGGTGTTTATCTCAACTGCTCGACAATATAATAGTCCTGTACCTTCATCTTTCTTAGAAACTTCTCCACTTCCTCCTCCGTAATAGCCTTCTTGACCGATATTGGACTGTGTTTAATAGCCCTAGCCTTTCTCAACTCCTCGGGAGCGAAGCAACGCCCCGATCGAGTCAACCCTTGCGCCTCACAACTCTCCTCCTCAATTTTTTTTCCTTTGTATGTTACTATCACCTTATTATATTTCCATGGAACAGCTTCGCTATCAACCACGGGTAACTGGACTACTGCTTTATGATCACTGGCTGTATGTATGCACCTTTCACAACGACCACGGGCGCGGGTGACGCCCCTGGTACCACCAACTTAACTGGTTTCGGTTTCTTTGCAACAACAAATAATTCTTTCCCCATCACTACCACTGGCTTCTCACTTGTACCTTTCAACTTCATCACTGTATGTCCCCCAGTCGGCCTCTCTTTTGAACTGGTCTCAACAACATGAATCATCATCACGGTTTGTGAAGGTTTCTTCACCTCCCCATCTTTGTGTACCAAATCAATCATGTTAGTCTCGGGATGTGCTGGCAGCGGGTTCTTATTGATGTTTGGCGCCTTCGGGGCCTCCATTTCAATACGGCGGTTGTCAATAAGCTCCTTCACCACATTCTTCAACTTCTAATATTTTTCAGTTTCATGCCCCGGCATTCCCAAGCAATACTCACAGCTAACGGACTGGTCCAGGTTTCTGAGAGGTGGGTTTGGTACTTTGGGCTCGATTGGGGTTAACATTCCCAACTGCTTCAGTCTATGGAATATTGCGGTGTAAGATTCTCCCAATGGGGTAAAAGTTCTTCTGTTTGGGGCCCTCTCATTTCAAAAATTTTGGTTAGGGCGAAAGCCGGGTTCTGGTTTGTTAGCCCAGGGGTGTGGATGGGTGTTTTGTGGGGGTGTATATATGTTTTGGGGAACTGGTGCACGCCATTGCGGGTGCGCCAGAGGATGCGTGTATGTCTCGGCATGGTGGACTTAGAAGTGTGGTTCTGGTGGTGGGTAGTAGTGTTGTGGTGGGCCGTATGGGGTATAATGGTAATTTGGGTGATGGGGTGTAGGTTGGATATAGTAGGGTGGAGGATTTCTGGGCCTAGACCATGTGCTAGCTTCCACTGTGACCACTTCTTCCTTCTTCTTCTTTTCTAGCACACCACTAGTACCACTTTATATGGCCTGCGTGGTTGCTTTCAGTGCTGAATAACTCAAGATTTTGTTAGACTTTAAACCCTCTTCAATCATGGCACCCATCTTCACTACTTCATTGAATGATTTACCCACAGAAGTCACTAGATGACCGAAGTATGTTGGTTCCAACATCTGCAGAAAATAGTGCACCATCTCGTTTTCCCTCATTGGAGGATCCATTCTAGCTGCTTGCTCTCTCCATCGTAAACCAAATTCTCTAAAAATTTCTCCCAACTTCTTCTCAAATTCCAACAATGACAGACGATTAGGGACAATCTCGAGGTTATATTGAAAATGGCTAATGAATGCCTATGCCAAATCATCCCATGTATACCAGCGGCTAGGGTCTTGTCTGGTGTACCACTCCAATGCATACCCGCTCAGACATTGCCCGAAGTAGGCTATCAGTAATTCAACTTTTCCCCCAGCACCTATCATCATACTGCAGAATCCGCGGAGGTGGGCCACCGAGTCGCCGTGTCCCTCGTGCAGGTCAAATTTAGGCATCTTGAACCCCGAGGGCAGCTGTACATCCGGGAAAGGGCATAAATCTTTATAGGCAACACTAACCTGGATACCCAACCCGTGCATGTTCCTGAAGGATTGCTCCAAACTTTTGAATTTTCCGATCACTTCCTCATACTGTGCATTTTTAACTGGATTCTAAACTTCTTTTGGGATCTCAAAGTGAGAGGTATATGAGTACGGCTCAGGAGCCTTAAAGGTGGGTTCAGGTGGGTAATATTGGGCGTCATGGGCTTGGAATAATGGTTCACTAGACGACCTTTGTAATGGAGCTGGAGGAGGAGCCACGAATATTGGAGCCACGGGCGGAGGAGGATTTAGTTTGGGCGGTGGAGCCGGTGGAGCATATGAAGTAGTGGCATACCCTTGGGTGTTATACTGGAATGGTGGAGATGTTTCGGGAGTGGAAGACTCTTGAGCCTGCGCTAGGTGCGGGATATAAGAGGGGTTGGTGGAGTATAAGGGTGTTGGTTGCCCCTGGGACCAAGCCCAGTGCATGGCCTCCATTTGGGTTTTCAACTTCTTCATTTCTTCTTTCATAGCCCCCACGTCGATTACCTCGACCTCTTTCATGGGGTCCATAATACTAGCATCCGAAACCTGTCCACTCATTTCTTTATCATATGACCGGGTGTTGTAATGGTGAGTTTCCAGAATTGCCAATCTACTAACCACCTGCCTGTACTCAGACATTTAAAACAACCACTTTGTTAATAATTAGGTTTTAACAGATTTGATAACCGTACGTTAGCATGAATGCACCTATATAGTTAATCATTTCTATTATGCATTTGTTCGCCCACATGTATCATCCCGGCATTCCTTTTTGTTTCATTTTCTCATTCTATTCTGCTCTTTTCTTTCTTCTCCCTTTTCTTTCACCTTTGTTTTTCCGCTCTTTTCCTTTACTTTCTTTTTCTTTTATTCTCGCCTTTGTTTTTCCATTTATCTTTCTCTTTCCTTTCTTTTCTTTTACCTCCATTTCTTTTCTTGTTGTTCCTATTTAAGACTACGGTCGAATCCTATAGAGATTGCCTATGTATCATGACCCCGTACGAATCAGACCAAGCGTAGTACGTGAAAATAAATGCGAAAATAAAATGAAAACAATTTTTGGGAATTTTCGAATTTTCATTACTAACACAAATTATTACAAACTAAACATTTTGCGAAAGGAAATGACAGACACAAACTAAGACCAAATTCCAACTTCAAACTACAGACTCATTTTGACATTAAAAAAATGGACAAACAGACTCAAAATAGAAAAATATACAGACACAACCTACGCATACTCTAATGAATCAAATCTAGGTGCCCGCGGGGCGTCGTTCGGCCTCGCCGCGGGCCTAGGTCCAAATTCCCTTTTGAGGTGATCTAAATTATTCATTGTTTGATTCACATAGATCTGCAGTGCTTGGACGAAAGTTGTATGGGTCATATCCTCACAGACTCGGCACCTAACAATATCCCAAGCAATGGCTCTAATCTGGACCCTTATTCTCCTCTTTTCTGTAAGCAAGCGCTCTATCTGGTCGAGGCACGTCTTTAATGCCCGGGAATCTTGTAGGTGCTGATTTTGCAATTGTTGCACCTCTACCTCCATTCGAGCCAAAAAATCGTAACACTGTCCACTTTCGATCTCGAAATCCCTGGCCTGCCTGACTACTTTACCCTCAAGGAAGCAAATTTTCTCTTCAGATTGTCAACAACTTTCTCATGGTCCTTTTTCAGTTGGTTCAAGTATTGGCGACGCTCCGCTGCTCTTGTAGCCCATTATGCTTTGAACCTGCGATGACACTCTCAGATTATTCTAGCTCATCCCGACACTCCCTAACCTCATTTCTTAACTCTTTTATAATCGTTCGTCTAATTGACTCCTCTGTTGTCTATCAATGGATGCTTTCAACTCTTGGATTTGGGCCTTAAGCTCTGCATTTTCTTGGGCTAATTATTTATTTTTACCTTGATCTGTAGCGACTTACACACTATTTTCGATTTTCAAACTTTCTACTTGTTGCTTCATTTTCCCGATCTCAGCCTTGTATCATTCTTCCTTTGCTAACCAATCCCACTGCTCTTGGGACGACTCAGCAAAATCTTCGAGATGAGGTCTTTTAGCAGGTCTACAGTACGCCGCACCACCCCTGAACCAATCATGATACCCAGGGGCAACCTCACCTTTAACCCTATCTGACACACAAGTGTTTGCCTTCAAATGTTGACACTCACTCAGAATTTGGCGAACTTCTTCTTCGGGAAACCGACTGTCATGACCAATTTCGACAACTTAGGCGCTCAGATCTTCATCTCTCGATACCACTTGATACCTCCAGAGTTTCCTAAGAACCTGATACGGCGCGTAAGGCTGGATACTCTTGGGTACCATCAACAGAAAATGAGGCCTGGCTGGTGGCATATATATGACTACCTCGACAGGCAACCATCCGAGTGCTCACTGTATCTGGATGGCAGTGAGGGTCCGAAATAATTATTCTCAAGCTGTGACTCTTTCAGGTACGTAAGCCCCTTCGATCCTCATGTAAATTTCTCCTATGCAATTTTTCTTACACGAACCATAACTCAAGAGCGAGGAGTGGTGGCATAAATGCTCGATCATCCACATTTGCAACAACGAGTTACTTCCCTCAAAGAAGTTGCCCCCGGCTTTGCAAGCAGTGAGTGCACGGAAAATGTCAACCACAATCATAGGCGCCAAAGTGCTTTTTCCCATGGTTTGCAAGGTATTGACGACCCCAGCCACTTTCAAATCAATATTTCCATCTTTCCTTGGAATATTATGAGGCCCAAAAAAGCTATCATAAAAGCCTTATGCCTGTGTTCCTCCCATTTTTTTGGTATCTTCTACTACATAGTTTGAAGTCTAGCTTATTAAATCCTCCCACGTGTCCATATCTATCATATATGAAACGGAGACTGCAGTAACCCCTTGCAAAATCTGGGTGATGGATTGTTCGAGCACTTTTCAAGGAATCCAAAAACCGGTATATGGTGATGGCCCTGGGAGCAATTAAGTATCTGAACCTCAATGGAGCATGATCACTTCTGATGTACCCCGTATTTCTTCCAATGTCGGGGTAAGCTCAAAGTCCGAGAAATGAAACACATTATGTGCCGGATCCCAACAAGCAACCAATGCCCTAATAATATCCCCCAGGCTGGATGTCTAATAAATCCGGGAGATCTTTCAGATACTTCTTCACTTCGTACGACCCTTCTTTGCCAAAGTCATTCCATTATAATCGCAACTCAAAAGGGAACTTGGTTGATACAGAAAAGGGTTCGTTTAGCATCGTGCTCATCCTGCACATTTATTAAGGTGATTAAGCAAAAGAAAATTCTTCATTTAACTCAAAATAAAACTATCTACATTTTTTCTAGATTTTAAACATAAAGGACTCGATATAAAAATAAAAAATTAGACTAAAAAATGGGCGTATTTGCAAAGTCAGCCTTCCGGCGTCCCTTTCGGGAACGTTCGGCTATTTATGATAAAACGGCCCTACTTATCTTATTTACGACTCTTCTTGCTTCTAAAATTAAAATAAAAGACCTAATGTTGCAAACACGGCCTTTCAACGCCTTGGGGACGAGAATTCAAGGCTGTGAGGGTCAAAAGCCTGAAACATGACCGAAGGTGGCTATTTATGCAAGGTCAGCCTTCCGATGTCCCGTGTAGAAATAATTGGCTATTTTTGCAAACGACATCACTTGACTTTTATGACTTTTTTCTTATTTTCAAAATTAAAATAAATGACCCGGCGTTGTAAAACACGGCATTTCATCGCCTCGAGGACGAAAAATTTAAGGATGTGGGGGTCAAAAATCAAAATATGACCAAAGGTGGTCGTTTATGTAGAGTTAGCCTTCCAGCGTCCTGTTTTGGAAATTTAGCTATTTTTCCAAAACCAGCATCACCCGACTTATTTATGACGCAAATTAAAGTTTTTGACATTTTTGGCTATTTTTGCAAAAGGAAGGTTGGACTTGATGAGGGTTGCCTACGTATCTCACGCCGTGTGAGAATCAAACCACGTATAACTCGGGAAAATAAACTAACTAAACAAATTTGTAAATAGATACTCTTTTCCATTTCTATTTTTGAAATCAAATCAAAATGACCATTTTTTTACTTTTTAAACTAATTTTTTCCAAAGTAAAAGACTCTTTTTTTATTTATATTTTGATTTTAATAAAATAAACTACATAAAAACATTTTCTTCTTACTTTTTTCAAAATTTCGGCAGAGTTTCGACAGTACTTGGGCATCAGATTTTATTCAAATATTAACTCCCTAGCGGCTATCTCTCGTTTTATCTTTTTTTTTCTTTTCTCAAATTCCGACATTCCAAGATTCAAAACCGGTCAACATGCAGGTTTGAACAAATAAATGCACAGAACAAGTGGGATGCACCAGGATGGTCTTTTCATTTCAGGTTGCTAGTCCTAGACGGACCCAACCTCTATGTTGATTCCCCTAAGTCAAATGCAACGTGATGCAAATAAGCGTTCCTATTAGGGATCCGGCATGAAGTCAAGTTATTCTATGTTCAAAACCTGAGTCGGTGTTCTAGACAGTATACCCAAGCGGACAACTCGAGTCGAGGAGGGGGCAACTTACCGAGAACCAAAAGGCCATCCGGCATCGTAACATGTCCGAGCCTCTTTCTTATTTCAGGGTATGACACTAACAGAATAGGGAGTCTCAACCAGTAAGAATATTCCCGGAGGTAAAGAGAGAAGGGTGTCGGCCAGTTTATATACAGTTCAAATAATATTAAAGCGGTAACATTTAGCACACACAACATGTAAGAAAATCAGATATAACCAAATACAGCAATTTATCTAAGCTTAAATTCTAAACTGTGAACAAAACGTTCTGGGTTCTTTTTCCCAGCAAAGTCACCAGAGCTGTCACACCTCCTTTATCGCTGTACACCCCCGCAAAAGGGCGTAAAGGAGTTTTTTCCAATTAAAGGACAATCAGAACGGGATTTGGTTATTAATTATTCAGAGTCGCCACTTGGGAGATTTATGGTGTCCCAAGTCACCAATTTGAATCCCGAACCTAGGAAGATTATGACTCTGTTACAGTCCATGAACCAGAAAACCGGATAAGGAATTCTGTTAACCCGGGAGAAGGTGTTAGGCATTCCCGGGTTCCGTGGTTCTAGCACGGTCGCTCCACTGTTGTATTTGATGTTACCAGATTTTAATACATGCTTGCTTATGTGCTTTTATTTATATGTCGCATTTACCATTATTTGTTTTAAAAGACTTGCGACGTCATGAAAACACGTCTCCGACCACATCGTCATCAAGGCACCCGTGGTCGTCAACACATTTCGACTTTGTCGAGATTTTGATTTGGGTCGCATCAATGCACACCCGAGTTTAAGAAAGTAATTTAATTAAATCGCGCTTAAAGGTTGTAGCGTAATATTGTTTTGGGAAAGGCCGTTGAAATTCGCTAAACGGCCCTTCCAAATTCAAATCATTTTTAATAATCAATTATTGAGGGCCCCACATTTATTTTTGTTCGGCGAGGCTCATCTCCATTTTTGAATCGATTTTTGATCATTCTTTGTTTAATAAGAATTACGACGTCGTGAAAACGCGTTTCTAACCCCGTCGCCATCAAGGCACCCGTGGTTATCAACACATTTTGACTTCGTCGAGATATGCATTTGAGTTGCATCAATGCACACCCGAGTTTAAGATGGTATTTTAATTAAAACGCGTCTAAAGATTCTATCGCAATATTATTTCGGGAAGGCCATGAAATTCGCTAAATGGCCCTCTCGATTTCTAAGTAATTTTATGAAACCATTATTGAGGGCCCCGCATTCGTGTTTGGTTTGGCGTGGCTCGTCTCACTTTATTTTAAAGGTAAACTTACGAGCAACTACATTTTCTATTTTTGGTTTTGTCTCTAATACAATAAAGAAAATCAATTACGTGAAAACTAAACTAAACATTAAAAATGATACACTGAAATTCGGTAGTCCAAACTCAACAATGAGTTGGAGCAATAATGGATCTTAGAAATGGCCCATGATTATGGCCAAGCAGACGTGAAAGAAGCCCAGGGGACAGATGACTACACCTGCGATCAAATCCCCTGAGAGAGGAACTCGTTTGACAGTCTGCTATTGAATTCTCACCAAGACATATTCCATCCCACAAGGGCCAGGAACCACCCATCATTCTTTTGCAATAACAAACTGCCATATAGCGTGCAAAAGCCAGGCCCTAAACAACCCCAAATACACACCCAACTTGATTACTTAGGCAATTAATATTTGTCAAGGGCTCAGTAGTCCTAACTTCAATTTAGACATAAATAAGAATTCAAACTAATATAGAAACTCAGATTACCTTTTAAGATTATCTTATATCAAACTAAAGCATACAGTATCGGATTTTGAATGGCAAGTAATTATATCTAGATATAGGAATCAATTGCCAGTGTATACTAAACCAATCTAAACAAGTAATCTATTAACAATGAAGTCACTGAGTTTCACAATCCAACAAGCACCTATTTAGTTACATGATTCGAATGCAGACTTGCATCTCTAGTTTTAACCTAGGATATAATTGTAATGAAACAGATGAACTTCATATGTTAAATATTAATGTTAAAATCACATCACACTTAAAGTACAACTCCATAGCAGATAGTTCACTTCAACCCGGCTTCATATTTCCAGTTAAATGAAGATACATAGTGTCAAACTTAAGATGTGTACCTGGTTTTTGGATTATAGCGAAAGAAGAAGGAGTTAGCAGGAGCAGATGAGGTAGCAACAATATCCAATAAGAGTATTCAACAGCTTAGAGAGGGTTAAACACCATAAACCATTCTCAAACAGCAAACTAAACAAATGTGATTTGACACAAAATAGCTTCTCCCAACACTAAGTAGCACACTACTCAATCACTGCATCAATTGAAGGGTTCAAACCAATCCAAATACACCCAAAAATCAACAGATATAGATCCAGGAAACTAATAAGTCATGACAACCAAAATCTGGACAGAGAAGTGATAGATCGAAAGCTGAAAACCGAAAATCACTCAATGACTAATGGAACAGTAACATTAAAAAAAATTGAACTTTTTGTATTTTGTATCTTGGTTTTTGAGTGTGAAAAAGCTTCAGAGCTGAAAGTATAAGGGCCAGCATTTTTTGAGTTAATCCCCCTTTCTTTCAAGGCAAGAAAGCGTGCCTTTATAGGCTTAAGCATAAGGCAGCCTTCAAGCTTTCCAATTTACACCTTATCCCCCTTTTGAATTTTTATTTTTGCTTAGGTAACCCCTTATTCCTGACTTTATACCCAAGTTTAAATACTCAAAGTCTGATATTCCCCTTAAGACCCATACTAGAAACTTCTGAATTAGTTACTAATAGATTCCCCACCTAAACAACAACTACCCAGTATAGTCCCACAAAGTGGGGTTTGGGGAGGGTAATATGTAGACGAGCCTTAACCCTACCCAAAAAGGCAGAGAGGTTGTTTCCAATCGATCATCGGCTCAGTGAAGGAAAGGGAGAAACAAAAACAAAAACAAAAGAGCATTAGTAGGTCCAGCAGAAATAGAGTAAATAATTATCTAAACATAAGAACCATAAATAAAATAACATGCAATAGTATCCTACAGTAACTACCATAAGGGAGACAAAATCCAAAACACAAATCATCTATGGATAGCCCTGCCAAGACACACCCAACCCCGGGTGGGGAGTACGAAAAACTCTAGGGACCCCTATCGTACAACCTGATACTAGACCTCCAGGTTTTCCTATCAAGGGCAATGTCCTCGGAAACCCGCATTCTAGCCATGTCATGCCTAATGACCTCTCCCCAATACCTCTTAGGCCTCCCTCTACCTCGCCGAACGCCGACCATTGTCAGCCTTTCACAACTCGTCACCGGGGCATCAGGACTTCTCCTCCGCACATGCCCGAACCATCTCAGCCTCGCTTCTCGCATCTTCTCATCCACCGGGGCCACCCCCACCTTCTTTCGAATAACTTCATTCTTAATCTTATCTAACCTAGTGAGCCCGCACATCCACCTGAGCATCCTCATCTCCGCAACCATTATTCTCTAAACATGAGAGTTCTTTACTGGCCAACACTCCGCCCCATACAACATTGCAGGTCTAACACAGCTCTATAAAATTTCCCCTTGAGTTTCTGTGGAACTTTCTTGTCACACAGGACTCCTGATCCAAGCCTCCACTTTGACCATCCCGCTCCAATACGATGAGTGACATCCCCGTCAATCTCTCCGTCCCCCTGAATCACAGACCCAAGATATCTGACACTGTCCCTCTTGGCGATGACCTGAGATCCAATCATCACGTCCCTGCCTACTTCACTCGGCTCGGCGCTAAGCTTGCACTCCGGGTATTCTGTCTTAGATCTGCTTATTTTGAAACCCTTAGACTTGAGATTCTGTCGCCATACCTCTAACCTCTCAATAACACCGACCTTCGTCTCATCTATCAAGACTATGTCATCAGCAAATAGCATACACCAAGGCACATTCCCTTGAATATGTCGGGTCAGAGCATCCATCACCAAGGCAAACAAGAGAGGGCTAAGAGCCGATACTTGATGGAGCCCCATAACCACTAGAAAATGGTCAAAGTCGCCACCCACCGTCCTAACCCTAGTCTTAGCTCCATCATACATGTCCTTGATTACTCTAATATAGGCTTCTGGCACGCTCTTCGCCTCCAAGCACCTCCATAGCACCTCCCTTGGGACCTTGTCATACGCCTTCTCCAAGTCGATAAGCACCATGTCAGGTCCTTCTTCTTATCCCTGAACTGCTCCACAGCCTCCTGACAAGGTGGACAGCTTCTGTAGTGGAGCGACCCGGCATGAAACCAAACTGGTTCGCAGATATAGATGTCATCTCCCTCACCCTCGCCTCAGTCACCTGCTCCCAGTCCTTCATGGTGTGACTTATTAATTTGATACCCCCATAGTTGTTGCAGCACTGGATGTCCCCTTTTTTTTCTTCTATAAGGGCACCACTGTACTCCACCTCCACTCATCCGACATCCTTTTGGTCCTGAAGATCGCATTGAACAACCTGGAGAGCCACTCCACTCCTGACCTACCCATGCACTTCAAGAACTCCACCGGCTTCTCGTCAGGCCCGGTCGCTCGACCCCTACTCATCTTACGCAAAACCCCCATGACTTCCTCCGCCCTAATTCGCCTGCAGTACCCAAGGTCTCTATGTTGCTCTGAATGCCCCAACTCCCCTAGCTCTATGTTATGATCCCCCTCCTCATTAAGTAAGTCTCGAAAGTACGCCTGCCACCTCTGCTTGACTTGAGACTCCCCCATCAGAACTCTACCATCCTCGCCCTTGATGCGCCTAACTTGGTCAAGATCACGCGCCTTCCGTTCCCTTGCTTTAGCTAACAGGAATAACTTCCTTTCCCCGCCTCTCTCCCCTAGTTCCTCGTACATGCGACCAAACGCCGCAATTTTAGCTTCCGTTACCGCCAGCTTTGCTTCTTTCCTCGTCACCTTGTAGATCTCCCTATTCGCTCTGTGTTCTTTCGCTTATGCTCCCTGCCAACTTAGCAAACGCCGCCTTCTTCGCCTCTACTTTTCCTTCGACTACATTGTTCCACCACCAGTCACCTTGATGTCTGCTTGAATACCCCTTAGCTACCCCAAGCACGTCCCGTGCTACCTCCCTAACCAAGTTTGCCGTCTCTGACCACATAGCATCCGCTTCCCCAGAACTTCTCCAAGCTCCGCCCTTAGCTAGACTCCTCTCCAACTCCTGTGATTTCTCCTTAGTCAAAACACCCCATCTAATCCGCGGTTGTCCCCGAGCACCCCTCATCTTCCTCTTCACCCAGAGACCGACATCCATCACTAGGAGTCTATGAAGAGTCGAAAGGGACTCGCCCGGAAGAGTCGAAAGGGACTCTCCCGGAATAACCTTGCAGTCCTTGCACATACCTCTATCGCTCCTTCTGAGGAGGAGGTACTCAATCTAAGTCCTCGCCGCCGAACTTTTCAAGGTGACCAAATGCTCCTCCCTCTTCTGAAATGTCGAGTTCGCAATCAGAAGCTCGAAAGCCATGGCGAAATCAAGCAGTGACGTGCCTCCTCCGTTCCTAACCCCAAAGCCAAAGCCACCGTGCACCTCACCATAACCACCAATATCAGCCCCAATATGACCATTAAAGTCCTCTCCAATAACTAACTTCTCAGATTGGGGAATGCTACTCACCATCATCCAAGCCCTCCCAAAAGCGCCTCTTAGCCTCCTCGTCTAAGCCCGCTTGCGGCGCGTAAGCGCTGATGACGTTGAGGACGCAACCCCCAATAACCAACTTAATAGACATTAACCTATCATTCACTCGCCTAACCTCGACCACAGACTCCCTTAGATCCATATCCACCAAGATTCCCACTCCATTCTTACCTCTCACGACCCCAGAATACCACAGCATAAACCCGTCTACATTCATCACCTTCAACCCTTTCCACCTAGTCTCCTGGACACAGGCTATGTTAACCCTCCTCTTCTGAAGAACCTTCGCCAGCTCAATGGACTTACCCGTCAGAGTGCCTATATTCCATGACCAAATCCTTAATCTATGAGCGTCCGCTACCCTCTTCCCACCCTTACCTCCCGCCCTACCCATAGGACCACTCCCTGCCCCCTACTCGCCCCCACCACCGCCCCCACCCCCCGAGGACATGACCTTACACTATCATCCCCCGCCGCGGCCACTATCCCTCCAACCGACTATAGGGAATAGTGACGTGCACACGCACTATAGCTACGCAAAAAGAGGCAAACTAGATAGCACCAGAGTAAACCTCACACGAAATGCTAGGTACAATACGTAAAAAGGTGTACAAAGTAAACAAGAGAGCGGGAGGTACCAACTCCCGGTGGAAAAACCTGAAAGTAGGCTTTGATGCGTCCTAGGTCAACTGCTACCAACTCTTGCACGACCCGGCCGGTGTTGCTTAGCTCTTCACTCTCAAACGCCGCGAACTGGCCTCGCCGCCGTGACTAGTACCTGGGTAAGTTTTCCTGAAGATTATCTAAACGTGTAGTTCTGTTGCGTCTTGCCAAAATTCTGAACGGGAGTCGCCGGAAGTACTGTAGCTTGCCGGTAATCCTCGCCGGAAAATTAAGGTACATGTCCAAAAAAATAGAACACACCCACACACACCCACAAAAGCATAAGAGAGAATAGGAAGAAAAGAGCAGGGGTCGCCGGAAAAATCGCCGGCGAAAATCAAGAATTCAAAAATAATAACAATAATAATAATAAAAAAAAATTGGAGAATCAGCGAAGTCACTGGAGATGGGCATCTCCGGCAGTAGCAGCATCGCCGACGGGGGCGGGAGGGGCCGACGCTAGGGTGGGTGGGGGTAGGGGAGCTAACCCTTTAAAGCTAGTGTAGAGAGAGAGGAGAGAAAGAAAGGAAACTAACCGTTTCCGAGGTCGCCGGAGGGGGAGGGTGACGCCGGAAAGGGGGGGTCAGTCGCCGGAAAGAGGGTGGGGGGAAGGGTTCTGACCGTTGAGAGGGGAAAGAGAGGAGAGAGAAAGAGTCGAGAGCTGTGCGTATAGTGATCCTTAATGTGATTGCCAAAAGCGAGATTCCCTACCTAGACTTCCTAAATTAACCTTCAACACACCCGTTATTACCACTTAACCGATGGGTCAGATTGAACCAATTGTTCAAACCCAGTCCAGCTTGCAAAACCCAAGTTCAATCCCTTTTGGGCTTCTGACTTCAACGGAGCCTCAGTTCTAATATTGAAAGCTCATAAACTTTTACATGTTTGCTTACAGAGTCTTAAGGACTCATGCAAATTTGGGCTTAAAGTAGAAATAGAAATAGAAATCAAGTAAAAATTAAGCAAATTCTAAGACTAAACATGCAAATCCAGACAATTTGAAAGAGATAAAAGGATGGGGGGAAAATCAGAAAATGGAGAGGGAGCATAGAAGAAGATGAGAAAAAAATAAAAATAAAAAGAAATGCCGAAAAAAATAAAGTAAAGAAAAATACCTAACATAAACCTCTGACTAGTAAATAGTTGAGAAGAGCCTTCAAATCATCGAATCTTCGGTCGATTTTGACATTAATCGTGTGTTCTTATCAAGAACACGCGAATAAAATCAAATTAGACCTTGAATTTCCATGAAACATTGAATCAGGGAGGTTTTGGGATTTTTAAGGTTCAAACAATGATTCGAGATTCGCTGATGTCTAGAGTGATTCGAAGAAAAAGAAGGTCAGATATGGATAGAGGAGAACCTAGGTGTTAGTTTGGTAGTGATTGGGGATGGCGCCGCCATCCATGGCGGTGGGGAAATTCGGGGCAACGTTAGGGTTTAGAAACTAGTTCTCTAAAGAGAATGGGTGAGGAAGATGAGACGGGGGTGGGGGCCTTTAGGAAAGTTATATATTTAGGAGTGGGGGCTTCTGGACCGTCTGATCAATCAACCTCGACGGCCCAGATTGATTGACAACGAAACGACGTCGTTTGGGTAGAGTGGGGAACTGGGTTTGGGTGCATTTGGGCTTGGAGCAACCTGGGCTCGATTTTGTGTATTTTTGGGCTGGGGAAATTCATTCTTTTGTATATTTCTTTGTAAATTGTTTTCCTTTTCTTTTCTCATTTTGCATTTTTTCTCATTTTTTCTAATTTTATAAATGTGCAACAAAAATAAAGATAAGGTCCTAATATTTCAAAGCCAAACTAACTAAATCTTAAATTATTTAAAACCTATTTCACGATAAATTCACAATTAAAACACTTAACTGTAAAATGAACTATTCTTGTGATTTTTCATGCATTGTTCTGAGATAATTTGACCCCTAATTAATATTAAAATATGAAATTAAATCCTAAGTGAAAATGCATATATTTTTATATTTTATATTTTCATATGAATTATCATGCAACAATTATCAGAAAATGACACCAAAATGCACAAAATTATAAAAATAAAGAAAAATCATTTTATTTAGATTTTGTGGGAATAATTAATATATAGGGAAAAAATGACGTGCTCACAAAAATCGAACATTCAAGCAAATCAATTTAGTAGAAATAAACTTGGGGAGAGAAATTAATAGGGGGATCAGGGCATTAATTCTTAAGATGACCAGCCGAATCGTCACAATGACGCTGTAGAATTCATGGATGTGGACTTACTGGATGTTGGGCTTAACATGAAGCCATTTAGAGAGCTTACCAAGCTGGGTTTCCAAACCATCATATATTTTTTGCAACATTATTCATCTTCCATACTAGATTTGGTTGTTTATCTCAAGTTTTCTAATCTTCTCTTTGATCTTGGAATACATAATATAGTTGTAACATATGCTATCAATGGGAATATGTTTGCAAATAGCGTTGTGTTTTCTACTTATGATCCAATAGCTACACTATGGGCCGATTGGGTTTATAGTGAGGGGAAGTCTGCATCATGTGTTGTTTTATTCTTGCAATATGTAAGGATGCAGGACTATTTGGGCAAATTAGTGCGAGCCAACGTTTCAACCTTTACCCCTATGATCTAGGAATTAAGGTTCTGCTACCTAACGCCAACGGTCATGTATGTAGGAAGGGTGTTGTTGCATATGTTTTGCTTGGTGGTGGTTGTACAAATTAATATGTGGAGCTGCAACCTCGACCCATATTACTAAGTGCAGCTGCTGCAGATATTGTTGAGGCATCTGAATATTATGGTTGGATGATATCAGATTATCGTTACATGTACAAAGGGGTGCTACATTCCTTCAATCATTTTATCCATCATGTCAGATGGCGAGATCTATTTTCCATGGATATAATTACTGTGAGAAAGTAAAAATTCCATGGAATGCCTTGCCTAGTGTTAACACTAGGGATGGGAAAAGGAGTTGTTCACTTTGAGATTAGACTAATTTGTGTTGCCCTTTCATGTGCATTTATTTGCACTGATGCATGAATGATAAGCCAGTACGTTAAGCTTATTGTTGATGCTCTTTTGGGTTCCTTAAGGCATGACATAAGATATAAGGTTGAGGATCCCTTTGATTGGACGAATTTGATTTTACTTTGAGACGACAATCTTGGTACTAATTCACATATATCTGGGTGGATTTCCTTAATAGCATATGGTTATTCCCATTACCATATTATTATTGTATGGGTCGAATTTGACCAACCACGTATCTACCTCGGCATGGATAATCATTAAGCGTGCATAAGCTAGGGTAGGGGTACGACTTAAGAGTAGTGGGAGAAACGACACCAAAAGTTCTGTCGACACCTCAGGGACATGTATTTAGTTTGTATTTATTTTAATATTTCGAGGAGGTTCCCTTAATATATAAAGGGGATCCCACCATTATAAGGAGAAGAACAAACGATAATGATAAAACTTCTCTCTCTCTCTCTCTCTCTCTCTCTCTCTCTCTCTCTCTCTCTCTTCATCTAGTGGGGAATGGATATAATCGGTCCTCTACCAGCAGGACGATAAAAGGTATGATTTCTTTTAGTTTTGACTGACTATTTTTCCTAGTAGGTGGAAGCAGGTGCGTACGCACAGATACGTGAACAGGAAGTCATCGCCTTTGTGTGGATATTGAACATACTAAAGAAGATGCTCGATGAAGCTGAAGGGCTATAGCCCGAATTACAACCTAAAGTATTGTGGGCATACCGGACCACACCCAAATCCAACACGGGAGAAATGCCATACTCATTGGTCTACGAAATCGACGCGGTCATACCCGTCGAAATAAGGGAGCCAAGCCTGAGATATTCACATACCAGCAGGACAGAAATGAAGAAAGCAGATTGCAAGACCTAGACGAAATCGAAGTACGAAGAGACATGGCCCATATAAGAATGGCGGCCCAAAAGCAGCAGGTAGAAAGATATTACAACGAGAAAGCCAAAATAAGACCACTTAAAGTGGGCGAGTACGTCCTCAAAGCCAAAACATTGGCATCAAAAGACCCGGGTGAAGGAAAATTGGGTACCAACTAGGACGGACCATACAAAATCAAAGCAGCAGCAAACAAAGGAGCATTCCAGTTAGAAACAATGAAAGAAAAAGCACTCCAAAAAAACTGGAACGTCGCTCACCTCAAATACTTCTACTTCTAAAAGGCGTCTCCCGAGTCGTACTCTTTTTCCCTCAGTGGAGTTTTGTCCCAATTGGGTTTTCTCGGGGAGGTTTTTAACAGGGCAGTGGAGGGGACACCTGGTGGTATCTGAGAGTAAGTTTATCACATCGGCCAGTCGACACGGTCTCCGGGACGATATAATAAAAGGACTATACTAGTCAAATCCCCATTGTATAGGAAAAACTCTACATTTTACAGACAATTCTCCATTGTATAGACGTTTATCCATTATGTAAACAGCTAAGGCAATATTAAATCGACAATGGATAAGGCCATATTAAAATCGACAAGGGCTAAGGCCATACAAAAATTGAAAACGGCTAAGGCCATAGGAAAATCGACAACGGCTAAGGCCATACGAAAATCGACAATGGCTAAGGCCATACAAAAATCGACAACAGCTAAAGCCATATAAAAATCGACAACAGCTAAGGCCATATGAAAATCAACAACGGCTAAGGCCATAATAAATCGACAACGGCTAAGGTCATCGACATGAGGGTTCGACCCAGCTCGACCACGATGGATAACACTTCCACGATAGTCGAAGTAACATCCTAGTAGCTAAGGCCTTCAACATTAGGGTTTGACCCAGCTCGACCACGACGGATAACACTTTGACGTCAGTCAAAGTAACATCCTATTGTCTAAGGCCATCGACAACAAGGTTCGACCCAGTTCGACCACGACAGATAACACTTCGACGACAGTTGGTGACATCCTAATGGCTAAAGCCATCGACATCAAGGTTCGACCTAGTTCGATCGCGATGGATAACACTTCGATGACAGTTGAAGTAACATCCTATCGGCTTAGGCCATTGACATCAAGGTTCGATCTAGTTCGACCACAACGGATAACATTTCCACAATAGTTGGTGACATCATATTGGCTAAAGCCATCGACATCAAGGTTTGACCTATCTCGACCACGAATGATAAAACTTCGACGACGGTCGATGTAACATCCTATCGACTAAGGCCATCGACATCAATGTTCAATCTAGTTCGACTGTGATGGATAAAACTTTGACGACAATCGAAGTAACATCCTATTGGCTAAGGCCATCAACATTAGGGTTCGACCCAGTTCAACCATGATGGATAACACTTTGAACGATAGTCGAAGTAACATCCTATTAGCTAAGTCCATCGACAACAATCAGAGAATAATAATGACTAAAATAAAGTTTATATATCACAGCAAAAATATATCTACATTCAACCCCGCGAAAGGGCCCCATTACATTCCAAAAAATAAAAGAGTAACAAAATATGTACTAAATCAAGGCTCATCGCCACCTTGCACATCACCTCCTGGGCAATAAACCTCAAAATACCAAGAGTCAGATTCTAAACGATCGACATCCTCAAAGTTACAGCCCTCCAGATCAGGGGAGAAAGAACAATACATGCGGGCTTCACGGGCGGTACGAGCCTCGCGCCGACGTGGTTGAACATCCTCCTCTGTTGTTCGACCATAAGCGTTAAGCTCTCTATACACGTCAAGTTTGTCCTCCACATACATCCACATCTCATGTGTGTTACAGCGCGCACTCTGATGGGACGGGGGACGAGATGAGGAAGGTTGTGAAGGTCGAACCACGTCCTCGGACCTTGTGGGGGTACTCCGCCTAAGAGCGTTAATCTCTGCCACCCTAGATTCAAGCTCAGCGGTCAAGTCTGCTACCCTACGCTGGAGATCAACATTCTCTGCCGCCACCCCCCGACTGAGGTCGAGCTCATCATCCTTTGCCTTATGGAGCACTTTCAGTTCACTGTTACGGGCCACGACCCTCACTAACTTGTCGTTTGTCTTTTCCAATTCAGCTCTCCTATGTTTTAACTAGGCCTCCTTCTACTCGAGACCCTAACGGAAAACATGAAACTCGGGATCCTGCTGGAAAAGTTCAACTGTCACTCGATGCTTGGAGCAGTACTGGCATTACCTTTTTACCGTCTTGTCATAGATGGTCGCCTTTCTCTGCTCATGACGTCTCCGCTCCACCTCCAAAACAAGGGTCTGAGGATAAAGGCAGGACTTAGCATGCATCAAGCCAACCTTACAACACAAAAAAAGGGTACTCTTCATGACAATTCTGCATCACTGACATCTGACGATTCTGAGTGTCTCACTCTCAGGGGCGGCGCATAAAACAGTAAGCTCCGATTCGGTCTGTTCATTATTTAGCAATAATATGTATGCCCTCAGAATCACAATTCAACGATCGGACCCATCTGCCATCATCTCCACGTGCGTGAGACCCTTCATAAGCTTGTCTACATCCTCTTCGAACATCTCGGAGTCAGATTCCTCAACTTCCCCGCCAACTCCATTGACGTTGGTCGTTAAGCCATCCTCAGTGGCACGTGCCAAACTAGTACCGGCAACGGTATTCCCCTGATGGTCCGACCTTCCAGAACGGATAGCGCTGGCCATGAAAATAGGTCCAGGCATTTTTTGGGGCACACCACTCCTTTTGTCTTCTGTAGCCACCCCTTTACCTGTCGCACGTCTACCTTTTCCTCTCCATCAGTCTTCACCCTCATGAGACTTATCTACACGCTGCGGATCTAGTAGAGACGATGTCGACTCTATCACAACAGTCGCCACCTATGCGACACCCTGCAAAGGGACTATAAGGATGCCTCCTCAGATGGACGCGCAGAATATCTCATGAGTATCTGAAGTAGCGGTGGGATATAAGGAAGCAGGCACTTCCGACCTCTTCCTAGGAGCACCTCGTTCTGCCGCCACGAAGATAAACCAGTCAGTGAAATTTTCTAAACTTGTTAAACAGAATCACGAATCTACCTGAAGGGGCCGCGAGACCATAGCGCTGAAGGAAAGCAGGCAACTTGGAAGTCTCTTCCGCATGAGGCAACAAGTCAGCAACCCACTTCCTGATATCGGTGACGAGCCCGAGGGGTGAGCTATGGTTGCAATAGGAATAGCTAGAACTGTATCAGTCACAAGTAACGAGGAATTCAATGAGTAAAGACACTTACTTTTCGAATTCCACTTCTCCGGGAACCCGACAGGTTTAGAAGCCAGGTGTTCGGTCCTAGCGTAAAAACACCTATGCTAAAATCTACGACTAGGTCGGTCATCGGTCTTGACCACCAGCCCCTTTGTACCACGTCTCCTCAAGTGTAGCATGGTGCCTCTCAGGTAGCCGGCATTAAATAACTGCAAACGATGGTGGACAGAGACCTCGCACCTGACCAGCTCCACGTATTTGGACAGTAGCCAACATACTTTTAGGGTATATGGCATAAGCTGAGACGAGCATAAGTTATAAAAATGGCATAGCTCCTCTGCCAAAGGAAAAATGGAAAGAACATAGCCGATCAAGAATAGATATTCATAGAAGGTGCAATATCCGGGTATATGAATGTCTACATAATCTGCCCCACTGGAGCTAACTCCACGTGAGAGAATATGTCGTGCGTCAGGCGAAGATCATCTAAATGAAATTATAGCAACTCGGAGTGTTCCGAAGGTTGCGCGGGAGAGTCTTTGTTGAAACCACTCCGAGATAGGAGGTGTTTTGGCAACAAGGTCTCCACTTTGAGAGGGCTAATATCTTCTTATTCACTTTCACCACCGCCAGGGGGAGGCGACATATTCGATGGAGTAGTCTCAGTAACCCTCGTATTATCTCGCCGAGATTTGGGAATGGCTTCTGTTCATGAGAAAAGTGTGCATGGAACGACGGAAGAGAGGGAAATTTTCGACCAAGAGAAAAGCACCGGAGAAAGAAGGCGTTTCTTGAGAAAATGAAATGTTCCTTACAAGGTATCAAAATTTCTATCCGACACGAGAAACCAAACATCAGAATGCCTTTTGTGATGCCTCGGTAATAGGCATAATGATGACTCATACGGGTTCTGACATCACCCAAGTACAGGAATTACGCATTAGCATTTCAACTGTCACGAGTGTTGTCCTGCCTATTACATTACGGTTTTTGAACGAGGTCAAACTCTCCCTAATCAAGGGTACTAATTCTGTCCATCGAGGGCGCACCCCGCTGCGACACCAGCGAACAGAGGGACTAACTGTATCGGGTCGAATTTGACCAGCCATGTCTCTACCTCGTCATGGATAAGCGTCAAGCGTGCATAAGCTAGGGAAGGGGTACGACTCAAGAGTAGTAGGAGAAACGACACCACAATTTTCGTCGACTCCTCAAGGACATGTATTTAGTTTCTATTTATTTTTATATTTCGAGGAGGGTCCCTTAATAAATAAAGGGGATCCCAGCATTGTAAGGAGAAGAACAGACGATAATGATAAAACTTCTCTCTGTCCCCCTCTCACTTTATGAATGATCCTCTCCGTCTCTTTGCACCTCTCTCTCATAGACAAAGACCAATATAAATGAGGCATTTGGAATATCCTAGGGTCATATTATCTTCAATTACGATTTGCCCTTGTATGGAGTCGAATTTAACCAACCACATCTCTATATCAGCATGGATAACCGTCAAGTGTGCATAAGCTAGGGTAGGGGTACGACTCAAGAACAGTGGGAGAAACGGTACCACAAGTTCCGTCGACTCCTCAAGGACATGTATTTAGTTTATATTTATTTTAATATTTCAAGGAGAGTCCCTTAATAAATAAAGGAGATCCCAGCATTGTAAGAAGAAGAACAGACATACCGACAAAACTTCTCTCTTTATCTGAATGATCCTCTCTCTCTTTGAATCTCGCTCTCTCATATACAAAGACCAATATAAACGAGGCATTTATAATATTCTAGGTCATATTATCTTCAATTACAATTTGCCCTTAATCTTTTTCGATTGATTTGCTCGGAAAGTGCTTGATAACTTTTGAGTCAAACAATTTGCTGTCGTCTGTGGAGATTCCGGTAATCGAAATCATAGTTCACACCCAGGGTATAAGAAAAAATCATTGTTCTTCATACTCTATAGAATCCAAATGATGGAATAAAGAGAAGCAAGGCTGAAGAAAATAGCAGATATCGCAGGCAACCTCATAGACCCCTTCAACGAGGCCGGTAATGAAAATAACACGAGCATGACACCCAGTAGTGCACCGGAGTGGGAGATCTCACCCTATTCACTTGAAGATCTAACGATTTTGCATGAAGAAAGGGCCTCTACATCTGCAACCAAGGAAACACCCCCAGTAGTCAAAAAACTACCAGAGGAATGGTTGACAAACACTTTAAGTAGCTTGCTCGAAAAATTACCTCAAGGAAATATCAGAGATTAAACAGCGGCAGATATCACTACCACCACAGGTGAACCCCGTGTTGTACGAACAAACAACACTCACGTCAATAAGAAAATGGAAGAAATTGAGAATGAGAACAAAGCGCTTCGCGATCAAATGAAAGAGCACCAAGAAAGAGTAGAAAAAATTCCTGGTGCCCCTAAGCTACTGCCGAAATGCGACGTAGGAAGGATCGTCGAACAACCGTATAATGAGGAGGCTGCCCTTCACCCGATCCCAAAAAACCTTCAAGATGCCACCATACTTGAGAATATATGACGTGACTACGGATCCCGAGGATCATCTGATCCACTATGTGACCGTTTTAAAAGACAATGACTTAGCAAAAGAGCAAGTACCACCCGTGCTGCTAAAAAAGTTCGGAGAAACGTTGATAAGAGGGGCCTTAACATGGTACTATCAACTACCAACTAGGAAAATATCGACGTTCGAAGAGATGGCAGACAAGTTTGCCACCGCCCATGCAGGAGCAAAGAAGGCCGAAGCTAGGATCAACAATATCTTTGCCGTTAGGAAAACAACAGGAGAGGGACTCAGGGACTTCCTAGCCAGATTCAACAGGGTAAGAATGAGTTTGACAAATGTATAAGAGTGCATGGCAATCGCAACTTTCCAAAATGGGTTGAATAGAGACGGTTCGATAGCAACCAAGAAGCTGTTCAGCCGACTCATGAAGTATCCCCCCACCACATGGGAAGAGATCCACAATGCCTGTTGTGCCGAAGTAAGAGCGGATGAAGATGATCCCAACGGCTAACATCGATACAATCAGATATAATAAGGGATCGAAGTAACGATGGACAATGGAAACAACCCCCATGCTTCAGCAAAGAAAGGAATCAGCCCTATATCAGAACACACAATCCACCCCCTCAAAGGCACCTAGATGCCACGCAACGACATGTTGCCCCACTCCGAAATAAAAGAGGTACGCCCCCGTTATTATCTGCTCATAACTTTTGTGTCTCCCCTTCAAAAATAGTGTACGAACTGGAGAGGATGGGCATAAAGGTGCAGTGGCCGTGGAAAATGAAATCAAATCCTGGTAAAAGGAGGTCGAACGTCCTATACGAATTCCATCAGGAAAGAGGACACAAGACCGAAGATTGCATAGGCATACGATATAAGGTAGTCAGTATGTTAAGCCAAGGGTACCTGAAAGAAGCTGCTTAGTGATAAGGGAAAGGCCAATTTCGCCAGAGGACGAGATCAATCCCAAGGACCACCGAAACCACCTTCTCCAGCATGGACCATACAAATGATCGTCAACGGCAGTGATGACTCAGCAGTCAACCATGTAAAGTTCACCACCACACACAAATTGAAGCGCACAATCGCTCACGAACAATATAACGACTTCTAAGATAATATCACCTTCGATAAGTCTGATACCGACTGTTTATATATTCCTCATAATGATGCTATAGTTATAAATTTACGTATAACTAATACTGATGTAAAGAGAATCATGGTAGACGATGGAAGTGGCACTTGTATTATCTATCCAAGAATCTTCATGCAAATGAGACTCGAAGATAAGATAATACCGCGTTGCATAACACTAATGGGTTTTAACAATGCAGTGGAGCGGACCTCCGGAGAGATATCGTTGCTAGACTTAGCAGGCGGAGTCATGCTGGAACCCGCATTCCACGTCATGAATCAGGAAACAGCTTACAATGACATCATATGGCATCCTTCAATACACGCCATGCGGGTCGTCCCCTCAAGCTTCTACTAGGTAATCAAATTACCCACCCTATAGGGAATATTTAGCACTCGGGGCGAGCCACATACCGCTCAGGAATGCTACCGGATCGCCCAAGACTATGCACATACCAAACAGCTAAAAGGAGCAAGCGTGGAAGCATAACAATTATCCATGTCAAGGACTAAAGTCAACCCGACAACAAAAGCCATCAAAGACCCATACATCGTAGAAGCCTGCAAAATGATGGTCGAGGACCTCGACCAAGTCCAACTGGACGATACCGACCATTCAAAGAAAGCCTACATTAGGCACAATCTCTCTAACCCGAGTAAGTACCACAAATTCTTACCTAACCAAGCAAATTTATTTGCCTTCTATCATTCAAATATACCGGAATCTCGAAAGACATTGCCACTCATAAGCTGAACGTCAAACCACTATACCCGCCCATACGGCAAATGAGAAGGAAATTCAATGCCGCGATCAAAGAGGCGGTCAGTGAAGAAGTGGACAAGCTACTAGCCAACGACTCTATCAGAGAATTGAAATACCCACAATGGGTCGCAAATGTCGTCATGGTTAAAAAGAAAATCAGGAAATGAAGAATGTGCGTGGATTTTACCAACCTAAACAAAGCATGCCCAAAAGACTTATTTCTATTGCCCCACATCGACTAGCTGATCGACGGAACCGCAGGGAACGAAGTGTTAATTTTTTAAGATGCCAACTCCAGCTACAACCAAATTATGATGGCCGAAGAGGATCAAAAAAAGACAAATTTCATCACCCACCAAGGGACGTACTGTTATAAGGTGATGCCCTTCGAACTCAAAAACGCGGGAGCAACCTATCAAAGATTGGATACCAAGATGTTCAAGGAACAGCTCGACAAGACTATGGAGGTCTACATTGACGACATGATTGTAAAGTTGGCAAAAAGGAGGATTACATCAATTATTTAAAAGAGGCCTTCGGGATACTGATGCAGTACGGGATGAAGTAAAACCCAGAAATGTGCGCCTTCGGCATGGCCTCGGGAAAAATCCTAGGTTTCCTCATATCACAACGAGATATCGAAGTCAGCCCGGACCAGATCAAGGTCATTAATGCAATACCTAAGATTTTGAATAGCAAGAATCAAGTACAAAAATTGACACGAATAGCCGCCCTATCAAGATTCATCTCGCGGTCCTCTGACATATGCCATAACTTATTCAGCATAATGAGAAAATATCTTGGGTTACAGGGGAACGAGGAATGCATCGAGGCCTTGGGAAATCTAAAAGCTTACCAATCTTCATTGTCGTTACTCGTAAAAGCAAACCCAGGCGAGTGTTTGCAGGTATATCTGGTTGTGTTAGAAATTGCTATCAGCGCACTCTTGGTCTGTGAAAATAATGGTACGCAATATCCTATTTACTATATCAGCAAAACCTTAGTAGATGCAGAAACACAATATCTGCACCTCAAGAAGTTGGCTTTGGCACTAGTCGTAGCTTCACGAAAGCTCAGACCTTATTTTCAGTGTCATCCCATAAAAGTAATAACGACCTTCCCCCCTGACAAGCATTCTGCATAAGTCTAAACTTTCGAGTAGGCTCGTTAAGTAGGCCATAGAGCTCAACGAACATGACATATCGTATCATCCAAGAACCGCCATTAAGTCGCAGGTACTTGCCGATTTTGTCATCGACTTTAGCACAGAGATACTGCCAGAGGAGGGACTGGAGTCCCTTCGTGCCTCCACCAACACCTACCTCTGCCCTCTTTACACTAACTATGCCGCAAATGCCTCGGGATAAGGACTGGGACTCGTCCTAGAAGTCCCCACGGGAAAAATAATTTGCCAGTCCATATGATGCTCCAAGAGGACTAACAATGAGGCCGAGTATGAGGTTGTTACTGCATGTATGAAATTAGCTATCAGATACGGGGACCGACGACTCATCCTTCACTGCGACTCTTAGCTCGTAGTAAATAAAGTCACCAGGACTTACCAAATTAGAGAAAAAGGCTACAAAAATACCAATCAGAAATCCATAAATTGATGCATGAATTCGACGAATGCCACTTCGAGCAAATCCCCATGGCACAAAATGTCGAGGCAGATGTCTTAGCAAAATTAGTGGCCACCAAGAATATCAGCAAGAAAGTGTAGTCACCCCTCCTCCATTCGGCCATCAATCTCGTCGAGGTACTCTCTCTAAATCTTACTTGGGACTACCGCAACCAGTTTCTATCCTACCTACAGGACGGAACTCTCCCACATGATAAAAAGAAGCAAAGAAGTTCCACGTACAAGTCGCTCGATACAGCCTGATAAATCATGATCTCTACGATAGGACATTTGGCGGTCCCCTCGCTAACTGCCTCGGGCCTCATCAAATGAGACAAGTATTGGAAGAGGTGCATAAAGGCCACAATGGAGCTCATACATGTAATCATGCCCTCGTTTGATGCATCATCCAAGCTAGTTATTACTGGCCCACTATGAAAAAAGAGGCGGCAGAATATGTCTGCAAGTGAGAACACTGCCAAAGGTACGCCCCCATGATATAACAACCGGGAGTGCTTCTCCACTCAGTCACCTCGCCTTGGCCCTTTATCAAGTGGGGAGTGGATATAATTGGTCCTCTACCAGAAGGATGAGGAAAGGTACGATTTCTTTTAGTTTTGATTGACTATTTTTTCATGTGGGTGGAAGCAGGTGCGTACGCATAGATTCGCGAACAGGAAGTCATCGCCTTTGTATTGAAAAACATCAGAAGCCATTTTAGCATCCCCAAAGAAATCAGCTACGACTATGGCCCCCAGTGGTAAGAAGACGACTGAGATCTTCGAGAAGTGGCACATTAAGCGGATACTCTCCACTCCGTATCATCCTGCCGCCAACGGCCAAGCGAGTTTTCCAACAAAAAAATATTGAATATACTAAAGAAGAAGCTCGAGGAAGCTAAAGGGTTGTGGCACGAATTACTACCTGAAGTGTTGTGAGAATACCGAGCAACACCCAAATCCATCCCGGGAGAAACGTCGTACTCGTTGGTCTACGGAACCTGAAATGTTCACATACCAGTGGGGCAGAAAATGGCAAAAGCAGATTGCAAGACCTAGACAAAATCGAAGAACGAAAAGGCATGGCCCATACAAGATTGACGGCCAAAAACAACAGGCAGAAAGATACTACAACAAGAAAGCAAAATAAGACCACTCAAAGTGGGTGATTACGTCCTCAAAGCCAAAATATTGGCATCAAAAGGGCTAAGTGAAGGAAAATTGGGTACCAACTAGGACAGACCATACAAAATCACAACAGCGGCGAATAAAAGAGCATTCCAGTTAGAAACGATGGAAGGAAAAACACTCCAAAATAACTGGAACGTCACCCACCTCATATACTTCCACCTCTGAAAGGCATCTCCCGAGTCGTACTTTTTTCCCTCACCCGAGTTTTGTCCTAATTGGGTTTTCTCGGGCAGGTTTTCAACTAGGCGGCGGAGGGGACACCTGGTGGTATCTGAGATTAGTTTTATCACATCGGCCAGTCGACACAGTCTTCGGGACGATATAATAAAGGAACTACACTGTCAAATCCTCATCGTATAGGCAAAACTCGACATTTTACAGACAATTTTCCATTGTACAGAAGTTTCTCCATTATGTAAACGGCTAAGGCCATATGAAAATCGAGAACGGCTAAGGCCATATGAAAATCGACAACGGCTAAGGCCATATGAAAATCGACAATGGCTAAGGCCATATGAAAATCGACAACGGCTAAGGCCATATGAAAATCGATAACAGCTAAGGCCATATGAAAATCGACAACGGCTAAGGCCATAAGAAAATCGACACGGCGGATAACACTTTGATGATAGTCGAAGTAACATCCTATTGGCTAAGGCCATCGACAAAACAATCACAGAAGAATAATGACAAAAATAAAGTTTATATATCACAGCAAAAATGTATCTTCATTCAACCCCGTGAAAGGCCCCATTACATTTATAAAAATAAAAGAGTAACAAAATATGTACAAAATCAAGGCTCCTCGCCACCCTGCACATCACCTCTTGGGCAATATACCTCATTATATCAGGAGTTAAAGTCTAAACGATCGACATCCTCAAAGGTGCAGCCCTCTCGATCAGGGGAGTCAGAACTATACCCGCAGGCTTCACAGGCGGTACGAGCCTCGCGCCGCCGTGCCTGGACTTCCTCCTCTGTCGCTCGACCCTCAGCGTGAAGCTCCTATACACGTTGAGTTTGGCCTCCGCATAAATCCACATCTTATGCGCGTTACGGCGTGCACTCTGATCAAACGAGTGATGAAATGAGGAAGGCTGTGAAGGTCGAACCACGTCCTTGGACCTTGTGGGGCACTCCGCCTAAGAATGTTAATCTCTGCCACCCTAGCTTCAAGCTCAGTGGTCAAGTCCACTACCCTACTCTGGAGATCGTCATTCTCCGCCTCCACCACCGACTGAGCTCGAGCTCATCATCATTTGCCTTAGAAGTGCTTCCACTTCACTTTTACGGGCCACGGCCTTCACCAACTCATCGTCTATCTTCTCCAATTCAGCTGCTCTGCGTTCTAACTGGATCTCCTTCTGTCGAGACCCTCCCAGAACACCTGAAACTTGGAATCCTGCTGGAATAGGTCAATCGAAACTTGATGCTTGGAGCGGTACTGCCGGTACCTTTTTACCATCTTGTTAAAGATGGTCGCCTTTTTATGCTCACAACATCTTCGTTCCACCTCCAAAACGAGGATCTGAGAAGAAAGTCAGGAATTAGCACGCATCAAGACAACCTTACAATATAAAAAAAACAAAAAAAAAAGGGTTACTTGTAAAGTCACGTCGGTGACCCTTCGTGACAATTCCACATCACTGACGGTTTTGAGCGTCTCGCTCTCAAGGGTAGCGCATAGAAAAGTAAGGTCTGATGCGGCCTGTTCACTATTTAGCAATAAATTGTAAGCCCTCGAATTCACAATTTTACGGTCGGACCCATCCGCCGTCATCTACACATGTGTGAGACCATTCACAAGCTCATCTATATCCTCTTGAGCAATCTCGGAGTTTGATTCCTCAACTTTCCCGCCAAAGATGTTAGTTGTTGAGCCACCCTGAGCGACACATGCCAAACTAGTACCGGCAACGGTACTCCCCTGATGGGCTGACCTTCCGAAACTGATGGTGTCGGCCATGAAAATAGGTCTAAGAACTTGTTGGGGCACGCCACTCCTTTTGTCTTCTGTAGCCAACCCCTTGCCCGTCGCAAGTCTCTACCTTTTCCTCTCCATCGGTTCTTCACCCTCAGGAGACTTATCTACAGGCTGCGGAGCCGGTACAAATGATGTCGACTCTCTCACGACTGTTGCCACCAATGCGACTCCCTGAAAAGGGACTTCAGGAATGCCTCCTCGGATGGACACACAAAATATTTCATGAGTATCCAAAGTTGCACTGGACTGCGCGGAAGTAGGCACTCCCGCCATCTTCCTAGGATCACTCATACTGTCACCACGAAGATAGACCAGTCAGTGAAGTTCTCCAAACTCGTTAAACAGAATCAGGAATCTACCTAAAGGGGCCACGGGACCATAACGCTGAAGGAAAGCAGCCACATGCGAGTCTCTTCCGCATGAGGCAACAGTCAACAACCCACTTCCTGATACCGGTGACGAGCTGGGGCGGGTGAGCTATGGTTGCAATAGGAAAAGCTAGAACCGTAACAGTCACAAGCAACGAGGAATTCAGTGAGAATAGACAGTTTTGTTTCGAAATCCACTTCTCTGGAAACCCACCAAAGTTAGAAACCAAGTGTTCAGTTCTAACGTAAAAATACCTACGCCAAAATCCACGACTAGGTCGGTCATCGATTTTGACCACCAGCCCCTTTGTACCATGGCTCCTCAAGTGTAGCATGATGCCACTCAGGTAGCCGACACTAAATAACAGTAAAATACGGTGGATAGAGACCTCGCACCCGGCCATCTCCGCGTATTTGGACAGTAGCCGACATACTTTAGGATATATGGCGTAAGCTGAGATGAGCATACGTTATAAAAATGACAGAGCTCTTCCACAGAAGGAAAAATGGGAAGACCATAGCCAATCAAGAATGGATATTCATAGAAGGTTCAATATCCTGGTCTATGAACGTCTACATAATCTGCCCCCACTGGAACTAACTCCACGTGAGCGGATATGTCGCGCGTCACACGGAGATCATGTAAATGATCTTGTAGCAACTCAGAGTGTTCCGAAGGTTGCACGAGAGAGTCTTTGTTGAAATCACTCCAAGATAAAAGGTGTTTTGGCAACAAGATCTCCACTGTGAGAAGGCTAATATCTTTTTCTTCCTCCCTCTTACCGCCGCCAGGGGGAGGAGGCATATTCGATGGAGTAGTCTTAGTAACCCTCATATTATCCCGCTGAGATTTGGGCGTGGCTTCTATTCAAGAGGAAAATGTGCATGGCACAACAGAGGAGAGGGAAATTTCCGACCAACAGAAAAGCGCTGAAGAAAGAAGACGTTTCTTGAGAAAATGGAATGTTCCTTACAGGTGATCAAATTTGTATCAGGTTAAACCCTTCCCCTATTGGGTTGGGTGGCGCTAAAATCGAAGAGACAGATTTCGAACCGACACGGGAAACCAAATGGCAGAACGCCTTTTATGTTGCCTAGGGAATAGGCGTAATGATGACATATGTGAGTGCTGACGTCACCCAAGTAAAGGAATTACACATCATTATTTTAACAGTCTCGAGTGCTATCTCCTGCCTATTATATTACGACTTTTGAACGAGGTCAAACTCTCCCTAAACGAGAGTACTGATTCCGTCCATTGAAGACGCACCCCGCTGCGATCCCAACGAATGGAGGGACTAGCTGTACGAGGTAGAATTTGACCACCATATCTCTGCATAGGCATGGATAACCGTCAAGCGTGCATAAGCTAGGGTAGGGGTACGACTCAAGAGCAGTGAGAGAAATGACACAAGTTCCTTCGACTCCTCAAGGACATGTATTTAGTCCATTTTATGCTAAAGTTATTAAACTGTTAGCTCTGTGTGTATCTCATCCCCCATTCTGTATTTCGTTTATTCCTCATTTCCATTCTTCTTAGATTTCTGTTGCAGTATCCTTATTATCAGCAGCATATGCTTTGTAATTCCCATTAGTGTTGAGTTAATATAATTAGTTGGTGTTGTATATTATCTGGGTTGTTTCACATGCCGAATTTAATCGCTAGTGATTAGTACACAGGTGCCCGTCGTTCTCAAATCCATGTCCGCCTTTGATGTGGTAGTTTAGTAGAAATAAAGTAACTTAAAATTTAAGGTCAATCATAGCTAAGACAACATTAAATTAGGATTTTCGATATGTTTAAACTGAGTCAAATTCTTATACATGTGTTCGTTCTCCTGTTTGATTCACAGGAAGAGGGAAAGATTAAGAGCATATTTGGATGAGCTTTTAAGCCGGCCAAACCAGCTTTTAAGTCATTTTTTAGCTTATTGAGATATTTAGCAAACTTAAAATCTGTTTAAATTTAAGTACTTTTAAGTCAAAAGGTCCAAAACAAGCTAAAAATAATAAGTTGGGTAATCCAACTTGAGGAGAACATGGAGCTATAGATGCGACAAACATTTGTAGGAAGAGGGGACGATTAGCTAATTTCTGTAATTTTCAGTTACAGTTCCGACTTTTAGGTATATGCGGGGCAGTCATGTCATTTAACTAATCGTCCACCAATGCATTCGACGTGACAACTTATCATTGGTCATATGACGAAAGTTGAAGCCCAATTCCCGTGACTCAATTCCAATATTAGCCCATAACTTTGATCAAAACCCCCTTCTCCTTTCTTCTTCAAATGAATTATAGTAGTTAAGTACTAGTAACAGAAGAGATTAAAAAAAAGAAGCAAAATAAGGAAAATAAAGGAACTATATATGCAGAAAAATCTAATCTGAAAAATTCCCAAACAAGAAAAAATAAACAGAGAGGGACTCCACACTCTCTCCCCTCTCTTTCTCCCTCTCGATCTATACTTTCTCTCTGAGAAAAGCTTCGATCCCTATTTCTCAAACCCTAACCCTAGATATCTTCATTCCAAATCTACGCACGATTTCGTTTCCTATATCGATTCGATTTCTGGTTCGGTGTGTGTAGATAGTTTCAATTTCGATTTTCTGATCCGATGGCGAGCATAAAGGTGGTGAACAGATCGGCATCGGCGGCGTTCGCGCCGGAGGCACCGTATCTGGCGGCGGGAACGATGGCGGGAGCGGTGGATCTTTCATTCAGCTCCACTGCGAATCTTGACATTTTCGAGGTGGATTTCCTATCGGATGATCAGCAGCTGATTCTCGCCGGTTCAGTTCCGAGTTCGGAGCGGTTCAATCGGCTATCTTGGGGCAAATGTCAATCGAACTCGGAGGAGTTCTCGCATGGAATCATTGCTGGTGGGCTTGTTGATGGCAACATTGGGCTTTGGAATCCGAAGCCTCTGATCTCGTAATTCCAATCTCTGTTTTCCTTAGTCGAATAGTTATATTTTGTTCTTTTTTTCGTGGTTAGTTTTCGAGTTTATGTTATTGCTCATTGTGATGGTGCACTGTTCATTTGCGCATGTATATGAAGAATTCTTCCTGTAGAAGAGATGAACTAAATGCATACGTTTAGTGTCTTCAAAATTTGTTCTTTTGGTGAAATGGTGGTGCTGTAAATGAACTAGATCAGCTATTTGAGTTCCAGGTTCCTTGCATATTTGAAGGACAGGATTCCGTTGGTTTTGGTACCTTAAATGCACTTTCTTTGTGCTGAAATGTTAATAAAACTATTTATTATTATCATTAATAAATGCACAGGCTTGGTGATTATTGTGGAATAATTGATCTGGGATGTTTAGTAGTTGGGTTGGCAGTGAGGAGTGAGTAGTGTTTCTGGTTACTCCTCCTAACTCTTACGTTAAGGAATCAAAGTGATCATGTCTTTTCAAAAGAAGTTATTTATGATTGAACTATGTTTGCTGACATAACTTGGACAGGAGAATTTTCGAACCAATCATCACTTATCTCCCTAATCTAGTGGGGCATACTTTTGCCGTTTATTTTTTCTAATGTTTTTTACTGTTCATGTTTAGTACAGAATGGACGTGGCAATATATTGATGCGACACACAATATGTGTTTGTTGTTATGGGCATGTAGCACTGCTGAATCCAAAGATGCTGTCTGCATTTTACTCTTACCTTTTTCAACCAAAAAAATGAAAAAAATTAACCCTCCTGATAAAGGTTGTTCCAACTTCCAATTTAACCTCTTTTGAGAGAAGTTCACTGAGGCCCTTTTTGTTGTCTTCTTTAAACCTATGCTTGTAGCCTTGTAGGGAAAGAATTCTTTTTGTTCTTGTTTACTTAGTATTGAGAAAGGTATAAAAAGGTAGCAAGACTAATTTGTTATAATTTACTGGCGAAAGACGGGCAGAATATCACTTTTTATGATGCTACTAATAATTTTTGCTTTTGAGTAAATGCATGATTCTTTTGGTCTTGCAACCTTGACCTTATATAATTTTGTTTCTGTCCTTTCTTTGGAAGTAGAAAAGGTTCTGAGGCAATTGAAAGTGCTCTTGTCGGAAATCTGTCGAGGCACAAAGGGCCTGTAAGTTTTACCACTTTGCTATTTTTGCATGCTTCTGTTCTTTTTGTGGACATATTTTGATATTTCCTGTGATTATCTGATATATTTTTCTCATAATCTAATTTTTAGGTTCGTGGATTGGAGTTTAATGGGTTTACTCCAAATCTCCTTGCATCTGGAGCTGATGAAGGTGAAATCTGTATATGGGATATTGCGAAACCGTCAGAACCTAGCCATTTCCCTCCCCTTAAAGTAAGTAATATTTGACATTAAATATTTTTATTAGCATTTCTCATGCAATGCTTTTTTAAATTCTACTATTCTATTACCCTCTTGGACATCCTCTAAGTCCATCACAGTACAATGGAGATAGTCAAGGAAAAATGATATAGCTTCTTGCATTTTTCTGTAGCTGTTCATTCAAGTCAATTGTAAAGCACGACACCCCAATCCTTAAAATGCTCCCATGTATCTTGTTGGTTTTTTTAAAATGGATTGGTATTCTGGATTCTAATCGAGTAACAGTAGTTGCTCTTGGTAAGTGATAGCCACTGTGAAAAGAGAAAGCAAGAAGAGAAAACTTCTCGGTTGAAATTGGTAGTTAACATACAATATGACGCTTCAGGGCTTGAGCACAACACGTGACATGTGGTTAGATTCATGTCACGGATTCGAATCCTGCCTCATGCAAAAGCGTGGTATTTAAGTTTAGATGTATAGAGGAGTGGTCCCATTATCCACCAAGTTATGAACCTCTGCCTGGTGTTGGGAAAAGCATGTGGAGCGAGGGTTTATCTCTTCTTTAGTATGAGGCAGACGGGGTTGAAGAAGTAATTGCTTTAGTCAATAAAGGGCTGATTCGAAAATAGGAGTGGCGAGACGGAGACTGAAAATAGGAGTGTCGTTTTAGTGGCACCATTTCTTCTGTCAATATTGATCCTCTTTCTTCTGGGGCAAGTTATAAGGAACTAGCCAACGGCTGATGCTCCAGCATATGTTTTTAAACCCGATCAACTCCTGTTTGCTGTTTGGGAGATGAATTTTTTGGGAACACTATCTTATCTTTTGAGAAGTTCCTATATGCCCTCATCTTAAGATATGAAGGTTTCATCTCTTTTTGTTGCTTGCTAGGCTTGTCTTTATCATTGGTATCTGACATAGTCTGGCCTTTTGTTGTGTCCTTAGTCATCTCCCTTTGTTTGTGCCATCATGTGTTTGTAAACATCTTGATTGCAACCGTGGAAGTTTGAAGTCACCATGAACCTCACTAACATTTTTAGGAAGAGGGAAGCACACAACAAGGAGTGGTTGGGAGGCTGTCGAGGAGGGTTTTGACTCGTAGGGTTTACCGTACTGATGACTTTGTAATAAATACTAATTCGACATAGTATGAGAAGGGCTGCTGCTTTGCATAAATGGTCTTTGTTTTTGGTTAAAACCATGTGGTGTGAAGCCACTTTGAGCCCGGATATTGACTGAACACCTCAAAGTTAGAATCCAGCCTGCTTACAAAACAAGTCAGAATCCAGGCTAGATTGTTGTGTGCCCGTCTGCGTGCGAATGTAGGGCTTTTGGCCCCAAGGGCGTGCATCGTTAACGAGGTTGCTGTCTTTGTATTGTTCCTACACACGCTCTCTGTCGTTAAGTAAGTCAATACGGTGGAAGGATTGCGGTGACCGCCTTGCACATTGTAATGGACCTGACAAAGGCCTCATTTGTTTGCACTTAATGGAGGTCCGGATCTTAATTATCCAGATCTCAGACATTCAGTGCGTTCGTTTTTAAAGTCTGGATAATTATTCAGATCTTAATCATTAAGTGTGTTTGTCTTATTAACTTCATAACCACTTAATGGGGTCTGAATACGTCTATATAATTAAGATCTATAACAGAGACTTAATTTCATTAAGATGCTATCACATATTCGTTATTAACTGCTGCCACCCTGCCATTATCAACTACCACCATGCCACCACCACCATGCTGTCATCATCCTCAATCATAGCTGCCACCATTATCGACCATCACCACTCACTATCCCATTACTTCGACTACTATCATTCTCACCCACAATCAACGGTCATCCACCTCAATTACCACAACTGACCACCCCATCACCATCAATAACCACGGCCGTCACTGTGCATCATTATGACCTACCACTCAGTCACATCTACTACCACCACCCGCCATTATTAACTATCACCACCCACCACTACCATCACTATCCTCAATCATAACCGCCACCACTACCAATCACTACTAGCTACTAGCATGAACCACCATCATCAACCAAGACTACCACCAACCACCGCCTCTAGTCGGCATTCACCCGTTAACCATCACCACCAACAACTATCATATTTTAAAAAACTATATATGATAAAATATTAGATTAGTTAGTATTTCATTTGAATTTTATGTTTATTAATTTTTCAAATAAAGATAATTTTTTTACATTCAGATGTTAAAAATCAAACAGTCTTAATTATTTAGCATTCAAATCTTAATACACATCATTCAGATGTCTTAATATTAATACACATCTTGATATTCAGATGTGTATTCAGATTCATACATCTTAAAAAAAACAAATGAGGCCAAACTCACTTTTGTTCTTTCTTTCTTTTGTGCTATTTGCATCTACTGGATGCCATTAATGCCACTTCATCTAAAAAAAAGGATTGTAGTGACTGCCTTGAAATGCGATTCCCACTTAATAGCGGTATAATCTTTGATAAATGACCTAAAAAAAGCAATATAGTATTGTAAGTGGCTGGGTGACATTGCTGGCATAATCCACTGAGATTGAACCCTTTTGTAGCTCCAGTTCATGTATTCTATTCTCTTGTTAGGGTTTTCACCTATGGGTTGAAGCTTTAATAATATTCTACACGGTAGTCTTAATGATTCTCTTGACATAAAAATAATTATCTAGAAACAAGGAAATGGAGTTAACGGTTTTTCTTTAATTGTTTTAAAGGGACATGTTTTGGTGAAAAAAGATGACTTCATTTTTTGGGCTCTGGTGCTTCTCTTTTCAGTGATCGGTTCACCAGCGTTGTGCCTTTTCGGTGACAGTTTTGGGTTTCAAACTATCAAACTTAAATGAAATAAATAGAAGTGTTCAATGTCCAGAAGAATAAACTTTCAGATTAAGTATTCAAGCAAGTGAACCTAATATGGAAGTAGGGTAGAAGTACTGAGTTGAGTCTTGTTTCCATCCATTAGCACAAAAAAGAGATATTCCCACATGTTTTTCCCCCTAAATATGAGGGGGTGTCTGTCACTCCTTTTTTTTTGTTGTAACAAGGGTCGTTGTCGCCCCAACTTGCATGCACCTTGTTATTCCACCAGGCACGTTGCTACAACCCGTAAGTACAGGGGGTGGGTAAACCTGTCCCACTAAGGTTGGAGCAGATGGACCCTCACTGAGTTTTGTAGTTATGCTTCCTTATAAGTGGCATGCAAGTAACTATTTATGGAACTGATGGTTTAAGCAGATAAAAGTGTGGCTTAAAATCACAGCAGAAATTTTGTTTAATTGTGTGTTTCAGTTAATATGGTTTTGATCTGCTGTTGTTTTCTTTTGCTATCCGCTCTTCCTGGCCTATTAACATGCTATAGTTAGTGAAAAGTTCTTGATTTTGACAATCTATTTAAGGTATTTACTTAGATTCTGACTCCTTTTTGCAGGGTAGTGGATCATCAACTCAAGGTGAAATTTCCTATGTATCGTGGAATAGCAAGGTTCAGCATATTTTGGCTTCCACTTCGCTTAACGGGACAACTGGTAAGCAAGAAGCGGAGGTTGCCTGTGTTATTCTTCTATTAAGGGTTGCCGTAATATCCTCTTTTTTCTTTTCTTATCTCAGTTGTGTGGGATTTGAAGAAGCAGAAGCCTGTGATAAGGTAAGCAGTTGTCCATGAGATATATGCTTTAATTGTTATTATATTCAATTTTACCTTGTAAAAAATTGTTTTTATATTCAAAAGTTGCTATAAGTGCAAACATTTCTCCTGCAATTTATGAGTAAAGAGATAATGACATTCAAACCTCCATTGGGCTACTATGCAGTTTCGCAGACTCTGTTAAAAGGCGATGTTCTGTATTGCAGTGGCATCCTGATGTTGCCACGCAGCTCATCGTTGCTTCCGATGAAGATGGTTCACCAGCACTTAGGGTAAGAATTCTACTCTTCTATCTTTCTTGGGCTTGTTGTAATTATTAGCTGACTAATATATTGTTTGTTCAGCTGTGGGATATGCGGAATGTAATGTCTCCTGTGAAAGAGTTTGTGGGTCACACTAAAGGTTAGTGCACCTGAAAGCTTGTCTCTTCCATCTTTACAAGCTTATCCCGAGCCATATAATTTCCATGTTTCAACTGTCTTAGAACATGCAAGTTTGAAAAGACAAATGATGGTGGAATTATATCTTACCGATGGCTGAACTCTATCAAGCACTTGCAAAAACTATTGCTGAGCTAGCCCATATAGATGCAGTCAATTCATGATTATAATCACTTTGTTAAAAAAAAAAAGTAAAAGGAATGCAACTGTTATAGACCGGTATGACAATGGTAGTGTATTCCAGTGCACTACAAATGATCTGCAAAATTTCATTGTATACAAGTGGATATATTTTTCTAAAACACATGACTGGACAGTCTGGGTGCGATGGCGTTTCTTAAGGTGAATCAAGTGTAAAAGTCAAGTGATTTGAGTGTTAGTTATACTACTTTCTCTGGGGGCCTTTGGCAAAAGAAAGAAAACTTTTGCAGCATTTTACTGGTTTCTTTATGCTAGTTATCCAACATGATGCCAGTGGGTGCAAGCAGAATCTGATTAGCAATTATACTATGAGGAGAGCAACATCATGATTGGCTGGTAGGATTTGGAAGGAAGGGAAGGAGATATAACTATAGCAATTTTGTGTTTAAATCACCTTCAGTCCTTTATCCCCCATTCTTTTCATTCTTATGAATGCAGCTAGAATCGCTTCATCCTGTACCCAGCATGGAATGCTGAGAATTGAGATATGGCATGGTGAAGGAAGAAGAGAGTAAATGGATAAGTGGGAAGGGATGTGAGGTAGAGGGAGCACAAACTACCTTTGGAAGATTCAATGAATATCAAATTCATGCCACTTATTGCAATATTCTAAGTTTTGAACCTTGCTTTTAATAGAATTTTAAAAACTTTCGGAGTGAGGAAATAATTTGATTGACTTTCCTAACCCATAACAAGGAAAACCAGTACTAAATATAAACCAAAGGCTCAATTCCCATTATCTTGCTCTTCAGATATTCAACAATATTTTATATTCAAAGTCCTTAAGCAACCAATAACGGCAGTATATTGGTGTGACATACCTCAAAGTTTCTGTTATAAGATAATTTGATCTTAAGGGAAAAGATACAGTTTTAGTTTATCTATGAAGTACATTCCATACTATATTTATATGTACTAAATTTTCCATTCAGGTGTCATTGCAATGTCCTGGTGCCCCCTTGACAGCTCCTACTTGCTTACATGTGCTAAAGATAACCGCACTATCTGCTGGGATGTCGTGTCTGGAGAGGTGAATGAAATTTTAGCTTGTTCGTATATACTGTCAATTTCTGCTTTTTGTTTCATAACTTTCTTAGTTGTTCTCTGTTGACCTTCTCTTTGTGGTAAAGGTTCTTGAATCAGTGAATTCTAGCTTATTCTTTTTTTATTATCCACGGAAAGCTCCAAAGAGAAGTAACAATTGGTGTATTGTTTAACTTTGATAGATTGTCTCCGAGTTGCCAGCTGGAACCAATTGGAATTTTGATGTGCATTGGTATCCGAAGTGTCCAGGTGTTATATCAGCATCATCATTTGATGGAAAAATTGGCATTTACAACATAGAGGTCTGTTCCTCTTAAGTTATAAATATCCTTTATTAATCAGATTGCAACGTACAGCAAAGAGCTTCAAAAAAAATTCTCTGCCTCCTTGTCCTTTAACATTTCTATTATTCCGCTGCTATTTTGAGTTGAGATATGCTGTCTAGCTAAAATACTGTAGAAGGACTGGCATGTATGGCAATATCCCTCGTTAGAATGAGTGAATGACTTAAGCTGCCAAATATTAGATGTTTCTCGTGTCCCAGATGGCTAATGCTTGGTATTGTGATTGCTCGTCCAATAGGACAAACACATGATATTGTGAAACTGGAAAACTTTTTTTCCCTTACACTTTTTGAATTGCTGTTGTTTTCCCCTACCATGACCTTTTTTGTTTTGATTGGTGAGTGTGGTCCTCAAATTCATATGTTTTATAGGGTTGTGGTCGAGCTGGTGATGGAGATGGTTATTTTGGCGCAGGTATGATGATATTTTGTTGATCTTCTTCCTTCCCCTTCTCATTATTTTTTTCCCTCAACATCCTTGGGGTTCGGGACATCAGGCTATATGTTTCAGTTGAATGTAGGCAGTTGTCAGCATAGTTGAAACAAGGTGCATGCTTATTGCTTAGAGACGTTTACACATATGGTCGGTCAACTTTTTTAATGTAATACTTGATTTTTTTTTAAAAAGTAGCTTGCCTACTTGGGGACTTGATATGGATCTCTAGATATCAAGATATGAGCGGGGCCGCAGTTAAAAAGCCAAAAATTAGAAAATGAAAAGATCAATGTAAATTATGCTAAGTTGCACGGACTCTTCAATTTTGGTGCCGTCCCCGTCCCGATACGAGACTTGGACGGGTGCTGGAGCGGGAAACGTCCCAGATACGGTCAACCAACTTCGGACACTTTGACCGGAGTCCATCGACAAATTTGGGAGAAAAATTGAGGTTTTGATTTCTCAAAATCAAAAATTAAACAGATTTAAGTTATGGAAAATGGCATACCTTCAATGTTAATAGTATTTTTGTCTCATATTTTATGCTTCGTGTGTCGGAGAAACCAAAAATTTAAAGTGTCATGTTCTGATTTTGTACTACATGTAGACGTAGCATGTTGTCTCAATATTTACAATATTTTTATAGCTCTATTTTTATTATTTGGTATTTTCTTAGCTGTATTCCCGCACCCGTATCTATATCCAGATTCGCACCCCGAATCTTAAAATTTAGATTTTTGCCCAAAGTCCGAGCAACTTAGAAATTATGCATGTATTTTGAATAAGGAAGACAGGTATTACAAGTGCATCTTCCTGAACTATTATGTAGTACCCATGTGGGGTGGGATGACGTAATAGGTTTTTATGGGTTTACAGCTTGCATGCTATTGTTTTTCTGCAATTTTTTATGGCAGTTCTCTTGGTCTTCCTTCTGCTTTAAATGAAAAACAATTGTGATCTTTGTATTAATCTATATGGGGTTTTCATTTGCATTGTGTGTGCTGATCAGCTCCTTTACGAGCTCCAAAGTGGTGGTCTAAGAAAAAAGCTGGAGTGTCATTTGGCTTTGGTGGAAAGCTTGTTTCATTCCGTGCTGCTGATGCTCCAACTGGAGCGACAGAGGTATGCCAGTGCATGTCCTGTAATTTCCTCCTTTACTGACATTTGCTTTGCTTTAACTTTACTCCTTTCCAGGTCCATGTGCATAATGTAGTCACTGAAGACGGTTTGGTGAGTCGGTCTTCTGAATTCGAGACTGCGATTCAGAATGGCGAGAAAACTTCGCTGAGGCTTTTCTGTGAAAAGAAATGTCAAGAGTCAGAGTATGCCTTTTCCTCAAATTGGTGAAATTTCTCTTTCATAAGTTGCATTCATCTGCCGGCTTACACTAGCTTGCTTGCACTTTCTACAGATCTCCAGGTGAAAAGGAAGTCTGGGGCTTCTTGAAGGTTATGTTTGAAGACGATGGGGATGCAAGGACAAAATTGCTTTCCCATCTTGGTTTCACTCTGCCTGTTGATGAAAAAGATACTATGCAGAATGATATATCTGAGCAAGTAAATGCCCTTGCCCTTGATGAGGATCTTTCAGGTAAAGATGCTGTAAACAAAGAGAACTTGATGCATGTGACGGACAATGGGGAAGATTTCTTCAACAATCTTCCGAGTCCCAAAGCTGATACACCAGTGTCAACATCTGTGAGCTCCTTTGCTGTTGACGAGTCTGTTGATGTGAAGGAGTTCCAACCAGAAGTGGATGTACAAGAGGAGAGCGCGGACGCATCATTCGATGAAACTGTTCAACGCGCATTGGTTGTTGGTGACTATAAGGGGGCTGTTGCACAATGCATATCTGCAAATAGAATGGCTGATGCACTGGTTATTGCTCATGTTGGTGGTGCTTCGTTGTGGGAGCAAATTCGTGATCAATACCTTAAAGCGAGTCAGTCTTCTTACCTCAGGGTAAGATCGATTCATATCATTTCTGTCATTTTCCAAAATAAAGACAAGTTCATGCTCATGAAAATTTGATATTTCGGTCTAACCAATAACTTCAGGTTGTTGCTGCTATGGTGAACAACGATCTAATGAGCCTTGTAAATACCCGGCCATTGAAATCCTGGAAGGAAACACTTGCACTCCTTTGCACCGTGAGTTGTTCTACTTTACATCCTAATCATTGTTGTCATTTTATGTTATTGGGTGGGGGTGTGAGGGGCATTATGAAAAGTTCATTGACATAGGGCAGAAATATGAAAAGCTGCTCTGATCCAAACAATAAGTGTACACCTATGTGATGTTTACTGAGGACAGTTTTTGTGTTGTCCATCTGAAGTGATGTTCACATTCTAATCTGATCATCATTTTCATGCAGTTTGCTCCACAAGATGAATGGACTTCATTGTGTGATACACTTGCTTCAAGACTCTTGGCTGCTGGTGAAACCCTTCCAGCAACACTGTGTTACATATGTGCAGGGAATATTGATAAAACTATAGAAATATGGTCAAGGACTTTGGCAGAAAAGCGTGATGGAAAATCATATGTTGACCTACTTCAGGTATTGCATTCAGATTCTTCTGAGCTTTCTATGTTATGGTTAAAACGCTTCACACTATTATCTGTTCCTTCCTATAGGATTTAATGGAAAAGACGATAGTCTTTGCATTGGCAACTGGCCAGAAGAGATTTAGTGCTTCTCTTTGCAAGCTTCTTGAGAAGTATGCTGAAATCCTTGCAAGTCAGGGGCTTTTAACTACTGCAATGGAATACTTGAAGCTTATGGGCTCTGAGGAATTGTCACCTGAATTGACTATCTTACGAGATCGTATTGCACTCTCCACTGAACCAGGTCAATATGTTTTGCAATGTTATAGTTCTCCGTTATAGAATGATACTATTATGCAGCTGGCCATTATACCTCTCTTTTTCATGTTGATAACGATCATATGGTTTGGTTAAGCTTGGCTCTTCTTCAAAAATCTTGGTCCTTCGTGCTTTCATTATAGCACTTTTATGCCTGAGAAGTAAGGGAGCAGCTGATTGAAGCTTATTACCGAGATTCATGTCTTGTAGAGAATTTCTTACACCACTTTGGTTATATTTAGGAAGTATAGTATCATTTGCCTTTATCTTAGTTGGCTGTTTCAGTGTTTACACTACCTACATGTAAACTTATGGGTTTGGCGGGATGAGGAGCTTGAGAAGTGTTTCTATGGTTTTGAGAGTTGACTAAACAAACTCTACCTTTTCATCATTTGGTGTTGATGATTCCCATTTCTATCTTCTAGGCTTACCGGGTGCATTCCATCTTTAACATTCCTCATTCGATGGGTCTAAATTTTGTCAACTTGTTTGCATATTAGCATAAATGTCTTTTTAAAGCTTTCTAAGGCTAACATGTTTGTCTCTCCCTTCACCTAATAAAAAGAGTGAAATATAGACATGCTGGTGTAAAGAAGGTATATATGGCTGTTTGAGATATTTAAAGTAGTATCTATGATTTCCCTCTCCCTGTACGTGTTTTTTTTCCCTTCTAATTTTGGGCTGCTTTTTATGGCGTATTTAGTCTGATTTTTATTTAGGCAATGGAGGTTTTTTCAGTCTGGTAATATTCTTTTATTTCAAGCCAATTGACTAAGTGTTGATAGTTCAATCCTTTCAAACAGCTAAGCTGATGATTTTTAGCACATGGTCTTTGCAGCTAAAGATGCATCGAAATCTATGGCGTTTGACAACTCACAACTGCACAGTGGATCCGGCTATGTTGCTGATCAATCTGGTTATGGCATGGTTGATCCTACTCAGCATTATTATCCGGTATTATCTTCTTCCACTCTTAGTGGCCCATTATTTTTGTTTTGTATTTTTTATCCCTCTTTAATTTCTCTCTCCCCAGGAGCAACCATCCAAGCCGCAGCCAAGCATTTCGAACAGTCCCTATGCCGAGAATTATCAACAACCATTTGGTTCTTCATACAGTAGTGGCTTTAATGCTCCTGTCCCATACCAGCCTGCTCCACAGCAAAACATTCAGCAACCAAACATATTTCTGCCTACTCCAACTCCTCCAGTTCCTCAGGTATACACTTTTGTGGTTCCTTTCTCTTGGATGTAAAGATTTTTTTGCCAAATTAATAGCTGCCGTTGAGTTGAAACAAGAAGCTGTTTCTTGAAGCGCTCTAATGTGGAGTCATCTTTTCCTACTAATATACTATGTTGCGCGGACTCTCCAAAATGCCGCCACACCCGTGTCGGATCCTCCAAAAATACACTGCTTTTGAAGGATCCGACACACACCCAGCGACATTTTCGGAGAGTCCGAGCAACATAGCTAATATATATATTTTCTCATGTTTGCAGGGTAACATTCCTCCACCACCTGTTGCTACTCAGCCTGCTAAGACCTCCTTCATCCCATCAAATCCCCCTGCGCTGAGAAATGTGGAGCAATATCAGCAGCCGCCACATACCTTGGGTGCTCAGTTGTATCCCGTATGTTAAAGATTTCCATTTTTCCCTTCAATCTAAGGGGGAGATCTGGTTTGGGCTAAGATAAATGTGTTGTCTTATGATTTTCATTGCATGCTCATTTCAGGGACCTGCTAATACTGGTTATCCTGCTGGTCCTAATATGCCTCCTTCATATGGCCGTAACCCTACTCAAGTCGGCCCAGCTTTTGGACAAAAGATGCCTCAGGTTGTAGCTCCTTCCCAAGCTCCTAGAGGATTTATGCCTGTTAATAATACAGTTCAGAGACCTGGAATGGCTCCAATGCAGCCTCCCAGCCCTACCCAGCCAGCTCAAGCCCAGCCGCCTGCAGCTCCTGCTGCTCCCCCACCTACAGTTCAGACGGTGGATACCTCAAATGTTCCTGGTTTGCTTCTCTTCCACTTTAATACCTGTTTAATTCATGTTCATACAATCCTGTAGACTGGGTGGACCATGCAATCCCTTTTTACTAACACATTATTTCTTTCCGTGCAATTATTGCTACCTATGGATTGTGAATGTGGTCTTTAAGAAGTGCTCTTGTATTAACTGCACTGCACCATTGACAGACTTTCATGGTTTGTAACTAATGCTATCAAGTTACAGAAAGAATACAGTGTATTTTCTTGTGCAAGTTCTCACACTTGGATTCTTCTATGGTACACCTGATGTTTGTGTCCGGAAAAGCTCCTGTTGCTGCTATATTATAACCATTCTTCGTAAGAAAGCCAATAAAGGAGTAAACTTAGATGAATTTGCACTTTACCTTAGCACCATCCTAAACTGTTTCGAATTTCTCCTAGATACTGTACTTTCAAATACTGTGGTCTATGTTGGCATGTATTTCCTTCTTTCTATATATTTTTTAATGGCAAGGTTGATGGCTGTGCTTGTAGGTTCAGCTTTTAAGAGTATAACTTGGAAATGAGGTTCTACTTTTTGTGGTTGCTTTCTTTAAATCACAATGTGTATAAAACGAATCTTTTGGTGTGTTGCAGCCCAGCAAAAGCCCGTGATAGCGACTTTGACAAGATTGTTCAATGAAACATCAGAGGCATTGGGTGGAGCACGAGCAAATCCAGCTAAGAAGCGGGAAATCGAGGATAACTCAAAGAAGTTAGGAGCGCTTTTTGCAAAACTAAATAGTGGGGACATTTCTAAGAACGCAGCGGAGAAACTTGTGCAACTTTGTCAGGCCTTGGAGAACGGTGACTTCAGTACCGCCCTTCAGATACAGGTAGCTCTCTGGATAGATTATAGTTTCAGATTATTTGTTCTAGTATTGCTAGTAGAATATCATATGATATCCGCATGCTTCTTATATTTGCATATCCTTAGGTACTTCTCACCACAAGCGACTGGGATGAGTGCAACTTCTGGCTAGCAACTCTAAAGCGAATGATTAAGATCAGACAGAGCTTCAGATAAATATGGCAGCCTTAATATTGGCCAGACTTAAGAATTGGAGATGTTGGGTTCAAATCCTTGTCGCCCGTGAGTTCAAATGAATATATCACTTCTCCTATCTGAGATGGGCGCCTCTAGATTGTCTTTTTAGTTGGATATTTTCTACCTCTTTTCTCACCCACTCTAGATATTGGTTTTTAGGGGCTTGCAAAATTTTGGGAAGAGGTTAGAGAGCTTAGTTATATGGACATGGTAACGATGTTTGATTATTTTTTACATTGTTAAAATATAGAGTTGGTTTTTTTATTAACATATGTTTTGGTTGTAACCTGTCTGAAAACGAGTCATTCAATCTCGGATTATAGTAAAACTCATTGTTTAGTTTGCATAAATGCAACACTGTTAGTTTTTACTTGTTAGCAAGTGATTTTTGGTACCCGATGATTTTGAGACTTTTGGTGACCCCCTTTAAATGCCTGTACTGGTGGTAGAGTACTTGTTTGATCCTTTTCTCCGTGTTGAACATATGCACATAGCAACGAAGTCTGTAGCTCTTGTAATAGCCAACAAATGGTTAGAATGTCCATTTTCAATAAGAAAAGCTGCTAATCGTGTAAAAGCGAAAGGTGTCAAAAGGATAAAAGTGTAGCTCCAAGTTAGGAAAGGGTTAAACTTAGAATTATTATTACCGGGTGTACGTTTGTAATCCATTAATTATTATCTTCCTGCTTGTCCCGAAGTTTAAAATACAAACGGTTAAATTTGTTCCACCAAGCACTTGAAAAATATATGCAGTGCACCTTCTTGAGTATTTCATACATACGTGACAATGCACATTCAAACTAATGCCTTTCCTTGATGTGGGGGCGGGGGGGGGGGGGGGTATGATTTTTGTGTGTAGTTTATCTATGTTTAGGATAGGGGTGCCAAACGTGTGGGCCGGGTTGAATATGGGCGAGTAACGCAAAAATAGATAAATTATTTGACACCGACCCATATTTAATACGGGTAAAAATGGATTAATCGACGGATAATATGGATATCTATATCACCCATGACTTCTTCGATATAATTACTTTTGAGAGAATTTACAATCTCCCAAACTTGAGGAACCACCAATTTGAGGCTTTATAAATGTAAAAAGTAAACCCATTTATCCATTTAAAAAATAAATAATATGGTTCTTATCTATATTTGATGCATTTTAAAATAATTTATTATCCAAACTATTTTTTAATAAATAATATGAATGTGTAACTATTTTGTTTTAACCATATTGCCATCACTACTTTAAAGTGAGATTATCTTCATTTTTATTCAATGACCCAATGAAACAATTTCCGAGATCGCCATTAATAGGGACTCAGACAAGAGGGATTGCTCTGATGGTAAGCAACCCCCAATTCCAACCGCGAGGTTGTAAGTTCGAGTCTCCCCAAGAGCAAGGTGGGAAGTTCTTGAAGGGAAGGATGTCGGGGGTCTATTTGGAAACAGTCTCTCTACCCCAGAGGAGATGTAAAGTCTGCGTACATACTACCCTCCCCAGACCCCACTATGTTGGATTATACTGGGTTGTTGTTGTTGAAACAAGAGGGATTGCTCTGATGGTAAGCAACCCCCACTTCCAAACGAGAAGTTGTGAGTTTGAGTCTCCCCAAGAGCAAGGTGAGAAGTTTTTGGAGGGAAGGCTGTCGGGGTCTATTTGGAAATAACCTCTTTATCCCAGGGTAGGGGTAAAATCTGCGTACATACTACCGTTCCCAGACCCCACTAAGTGAAATTATACTGGGTTGTTGTTGTTGTTGTTGTTGCCATTAGTAGGGACTCAGTTACATGCTACAGACAAAAAGATGAGCTATTACCAACTTGCCAAATATATTTTTCCTTCAACGTTTCTACTATCTGGATGGAAATGTAAGTTGCTCAGTTCCCGTAATGAATCAATAATTAAAGGCATGTTGTTAATAAAATTGTATTTAAGGTAAATGTTTATATTTTACAAAGATTTTAGGGTTTGTTAATTCGTGGCTAAGTCACTTTTCCTTATAAATAGAGGGGTTTTAGTCTATTATAAATCATTCTAAAAATTAACAAAATCTCCTCTTTCTTTTCTTTGCAATATTCTTCTTTTTCTTTATTATTTTATTCATGTTATCAGCACGATTGATATTATACGAAACGAAAGTTCGTTGTTCTTTAAATTTCGGGCAAAAATTATATGTCATGAGTATTGGATGTTGAAATCCATTTAGATGCAATGCGTCATGGAGACGCCATCAAAAATAAAAATAAAACATCTACCAAGACTGTGCTAAGGCCTTGATTTTCTTGCGCCATCACTTTGATGAAGGGTTGAAAATAAAATATCTCACAGTCAAGGATCTACTTATTTTGTGGAATGACTTAAATGAAAGATATGACAACTTAAACTTGGTCACACTTATACAAGCGCGATATGATTGGGCTCATCTGAGGCTCCAAGATTTTAAGTCTTTTCTTAATACATTTGGCGATCTTCGGAAATACTTCTAAATTGAATCTTTGTGGAGATAATGTGACTATGAAATGCTTGAAAAAACATTCACAATGATTCGTGCCTTTGAGTTGATTTCTCTTCTCCTTGTAGCTGAACGAAACAATGAGTTGCTTATGAGAAATCACGATAATCGACCCACTGGGTCTAAACCATTGCCCAAAGTGAATGAGGTGTATTCCCATTATGTTAATAGTGGAAAGCCGTGGCGAAGGAAGAAATTTTTCTGATGTTAATCATTCCCCAAAGAAAAATAACTACAAAAAGGGGAAAGGGAAAGAAGAGAAGCTAAAAAAATAAAGGGTTCAGAAACTGAATGCTATCGTTGTGGTGGAAAAGGGTATTGGACAAATAATTATCATACACAAATGCATTTGGTTGATTTTTATCAAATATCTTTAAAAATGAAGACCCTGAAGCTAATTTTGTCTCTACCAATAAATTTGATATCACCCACTTAGATGTGATGGACTTCTTTAATCACCCTGATGAAAAAATAGACCACTTGATCGGTGATGGATCCGTGGTTAAAGATGATTAAGTAGTTTGATTTTTATTTTTACCTATTCGTAGTAACTAGTGAATAAATATCATGTAATCATAGTTATTTACACGAATAGTAGTCATTAGTATCAATTAGTATTATTTATTTTATGAAACAATGTTAGTTCTAGGGTTGTTCATAACTTAATCGTAACCATTAACCAAATCGAAAAAATGGCTTATTGATATCGGATTATCGGAATAACAGCTGGTGAACGTATTAAAATTTTAGAATTAACGGCTTAATACTTTAGGGGCGAATAACTCAATTTACTTATCTGATAAATCATTAACCCGTTAAAAAATTTTATATTTATATTTTTAACCTATGTATATAAAGTAATATTTGAAATCCTAAGGCCTAAAATCTGAATCCCTAATTTATCAAATCTCAATGGCATCGGATAAGCACCCCTAGCCCTACATTGGTCTCTCTTTTCCCCAATTGAGAGTATATGTAAGACTAAGAAACATGCGTTCATATTTCATTGTTTATATCTAGACAATTACTTATAACCTTGAAAACAATTATGAATTTTCTGTTTATCAAATTTTAAGGTTGTGATTTTGCTTTGATGACAATGAATCTGAACTAGAATACTAGATCCCACTGATAACTATTTATGATTTCCACAGCAAATCTCCTTCATTTGTCTAACATATTTGCTCAGCTAGTCCTCAACAACTTTATTTGAAGTCTATTTGGTTTAGCCGATAAATTGTCGTCCGATATCTTATTGGATAGCTAGCCGGTTTTTATATTTATAAATCGATAATCGATACATCCACCGTTAAACATAAATAACTGCCCAATTCGTCCAATAAGCACCCTAATTAGTTCATTTTGATCAAATATATTCTATTTATAATACTTTATCATTATTCAGATGACACCAAATTCATTTTAAGATATTCAAAATAATTGGTGTAGACAATAAATTTGCGTCGAGAAAATAAAATCAAGACCGAAAAATATCGCAACAATCGTAGTATTTGATTTCAAATATTTGAGTGTTACAATCTCTATGAATCCTCTCATTTTTCTTTTTAATAGTAAATAAATTCAAGGGCCTTGGAGCTTGATCTTGAATCTATGTTTGTTGCCACGAACGATGATCTTGTTCTTGAGCTTGAACTTGATTTCTTGAACTTGAATTGTGTTCGTTTAGGGCCTCATTATAGTTAAATTTACCTATTATCAACACCCCACACTTAAACATTTGCTCGTCTTCGAGCAAGTTAAACCACACTTCTAGGCCTAACCGTTAGATGCATTATCCCAGGTTTATGTCACACCCGATATTATGAAGGAACAACCTATGCAGTTCCACAGTCATACCTCAGATGCAGACTCTAACGTCGTGACACACTCGTGCTTACTCTAGTTACTCTAAACAAATGTGAAAACTCATTTTTTTTCTTCCTGCATCACATGCCCTCACATCACAATTCTGAGAGAGGTTCCACACACATAAAATCAAGCAATAAGGAACCATAAAAAGACAAAATTCACTCACTATCAGCAAAGAACATTCACATGCCACACAAATACACTATAAGCTTGCCCCTAGTGTAATACTTTACTAACCGAGCTGCTTCCAAGATCAAGAGGTCTTTATTTGGTTATAATGTAGGGTAAGGTACGGGTAGGATTTATTTGGATATAGTGACTAACCTCTCTAAGCACTTTTAATACAAACTTTCTTTTATTCCAATTTCCTTGTTCAGCCCAATCATTCTTCCACATTTGTTTTATAGGTGATCCCCCACTTTTCTTTAGGTGTAACTGGCCTTTTTCGATTTTTTTCTTGTTGTTTTTTTTTGTTTGTTTAATAGCCATTGCACCATTCAAGTGTTTTTTTTTATTTTCCTTTTTCTACTCCACTAGTACTCCCTACCTTGATTTTTATATGATCTTTAATAATTCAAGTGCTTCTAGGAGGTATGAGTTCAAACAGCCAAACTATTCAAACACGGGGATATAGGTTATTATAGGGTTATCAAAGAAGAGGCTTCAGGCTCTAAGGGGCTAACTATGCAAATATGTATAGGTGGATTCACAATTATACAGGCTACACAAAGAAATGTCTCAATCATCTCTAAAGCCCAACAACTTCTATTTCGCTTTGCAAACACACATGGAAAGTTCTAGGTATCGCATGCAAGAACAGAATACAACTATTATCCTACACACACTCGACATGTAACTCATTCCGAATCAGTTTGTCAACACACTCACATGAGCGTTCAAGCAAGACAAGATGTGCAAAATTAAGGCATCAAAGTATGAGTCTACCAACGATCCTAGACGTCGCACCCTCAAGTTTGTTTTAGTTATTTGTAGGTGTGAACATTAAGGGTTGCATTCTTGACTTCACCTGTCTTGGCCCAAGAAATTCCTAAGGGTCCTAAAACTATAATAGGAAAATCTACCTAACCCGGTTCAAGAAAAACCCTTGGAAAAGAACCGTGATCAAAAGAAAAACCAAGGGAGAATTAATACACTACCTAAAAAGGAAAAATAAAATAAAATGCAAAATCTAAGTGGACTACTTCCCTCAAGAGTATTGTCCAAGTGGTCCGTCCTCAGGAAGAGTCCCCTACAACCTTTTTTTTAGTTTTTTTTTTAAATGTGACTTTGACCCTCAAGATACCCGTCGACAAGTGTCCGTCATTGGGCCAAGTCAGTTACTTCTAAGGCGAGCACAATCAGTTATACACAACAACACATATACAACATTACAACATGCTCCATGTCTATGTACACTACAATACAATACCAACAACAAGTCTCCCACCCCACACTAAACAGTATGGCATGTACCCATGTTATATTATAAATAAAGAGCAAAAGGATAAGAAGACTTCCCTAAGAATCAATCGGAGTCGGAGATGGTGCTAGGGTCCACATGACAAGCTTTCCCCAAAGCACGGAACCAAGACATCATCCGGCTCTCATAAATTTCCTACCGCTGAGACATGGCATCCATACGCACATGCAAGACATCCAATGAGATGTGAAGATGTGCTACCTCTTCCTCCATAAAATGCAACATAGGCCGGGTGGACTGTGATCTAGAGAATCTTTCCCTAGTATGGGATCGCTGGGAGGGTCCGGCTCCGTCATAGGATCTCCTGGATGGTGCTGAGGCTTCATCCTTATCATCTATCTGAATGGTGGTGGGTGTATCTCGGCCCACTCTGATGGCCGAAGGTATGAACGGTGCTTTAGCGGGCAAGGCTCCATCTGTAGGGCTGGTGGGGACATTTTTCAATAAACACAACCTCGTCACCAGTAAGGGGAAGTAGAACCCCTTGGATAGCAGTGTTGACCAAAGGACCAATTCATCTCCAAAAACTCTCACCGCATCAAAGTCTTTCTTGATGACGAAGCACCATGTCAATAGAGCCCTCAATTAGTTCACGTCCGTCGTGTTACCCATGGGAAAGAACCGACTACAGGTGATGGTGAACCAACACTTAGCCACATGTGTAAATGACTTGGAGTGAAGAGTAATATTGTCATGTGGCCAAACTGGTTGACCCCATGCGTAGAGTACATCAGTCATAGTCTCCCTAGTGACCCATTGTGCTTCGTGGTAATAGTCAATGTCACCAGTGAACTGCGGCATCCTCAAAACCTGGCGAATATTTTCAATTGAGGTATCTACCACCCTACCTCGCACAATCACATCTCGCAACATATGTGTTGGGAAATTTTCCCAGAACTCCCTAACTATCATCACGTTCACCGCCTCAGGTTCATCAAATAAGAACTCAATCTCCCTCCACCGTATTTCCTCATACAACTCTTCTTTTTCCGCACGGAGGGCTGCCCGGTCAACGAGAATCTCAGGGACAAAGCTTTTGGTGGCCTTGGCATGAAAGTGGTCCTCTGCCATTGGTGATTCGAACTTAGATGCATCATATGTAGGCTCTTGGGAAGTGCCTGCCGCGTTCTGTCGCCTTTTACAAGCCATATTACCTACAAACAATTCATGAGAAACATCAGATTCATCCTAACTAGTACCAGTCAGATGGTACTCAGACTTCGACACTAATGGTACCAAACAGTATCTCCCATTTATTTCTTTCTTTCAAACTATGCCAAGCACCCAACTAGCAGGGTGTCTAAGGTTAACAACCTCCACAATGGCCCTCACAACAGTACTAACTCACAATATTCGGCATACAACACCCCACACAATCTCCCTCAAGTGGTTCACGCCAAACATTACCACCATCACAACCTCAGAGGGGCACAAAGTGCCCCAAAATAGCACAACACACCCCCAGTTTTCGGCCAAATAGGACTCTCCACCAAACTTCACCATAAAAATTAAATCTAGGCCTCCAAACATTCTAAACATCCCCCATAGTTGAAGCACAATGAAGATCCACCCATTTAAGCATCAAACAAGTCCACAAGAAGCAAATGCAAAGAAAAAAATAGAAAAGAAAGTAAAGAAAATAAAAGTTTACCACTACACTACCTAGGGTTCAAGTTAAACTACATTACACTAAATTAGAAGAATAATTAGAAAGAGAAAAAGAAAAAAACTTACTTGGATGAAGGAGGGAAAGAGGTGGGTAGTGGAGATGGAGAAGATGATAATTAAGGTTTTGAGAGAGGGGAGTGATTTGAGAGAGAGAGGGAGGGGTTGTTTTTTGGATGGAGGGCATTTAGTTTCAGATATGGGAGGGGAAGGGTTTAGGGGTAGGTGATTTAGAAAAAGGGGGAAAAGAAAAAAAAAGAAAAATAAAACAATAAAAAATTTCCGGCGTACCAAGGCTGGTATGTTGCGATTCTACCGCGGTTATGATGGGACCGCGGTAGACTAGGTTCAGAGAGGGTCTCTCACCGCGGTTTGACCGCAGTTATGGTGGTACCACGGTCTGGGCATTTTTCTAAATCTTCTATTTTTTTATTTTTACAATATGTTACACTTACAACAATGTCGTGGGTTGCCTTTCGTGCAGCGGCTGATTTAACATCGCGGCACGACACAAATGAGTGCATTTAAGGGTCGCTCGACCTTTGTGGTTCAGTCAGGTGTAGCTCAGACACTTCCTTTGGCTCACTCATTCCCACATGTATCTTCAATCGCTGACTATTGACTCTAAATGTACGAAAGTCATTCTCAATGGCAATCTCGACAACCCCAGAAGGGAAAACTTCAACTACTCGAAACGGTCCAGACCATCGTGAGTTAAGCTTACCCCGAAATAACCGTAGTCTTGAGTTGTAGAGCAATACCATGTCCCCAGGTTTGAAATTCTGCTAAACAATGTTCTGGTTGTGCAGCCTCTTCATTCTCTCCTTGTACAACATTGTGCTCTCGAAAGCAACAACTGAACTCGTCGAGCTCATGTAGTTTATTGATTCTTGATGTGCCCGTAGCTTCCATGTCTAAGTTCAGATGTTTCAACGCCCACCACGCTTTATATTCAAGTTCTACTGGTAGGTGGAAGGCCTTCCCAAACATCAACTTGTATGGTGACATACCAATTAGTGTTTTGAAGGCAGCTCTGTAAGCCCAGAGTGCGTTATCTAGCTTCCTTTCCCAATCAGTTCTTGTGGTGTTCACAGTTTTGGTTAACACACTCTTGATTCTCTGTTGGACACTTCAACCAATCCACTAGTATGCGGGTGGTATGGAGTAGCCACCTTGTAGCGCACATCGTACTTAGCAAGAAACTTTTCAAAGGCTCTGTTGCAAAGTGAGTGCCTCTATCACTGATAATTGCTCGTGGTGTCCTGAAGCGGGCGAATATGTTCTTCTTCTAAAATCCCACTACAACTTTTGCATCATTGGTGGGCAACGTAGCAGTTTCCCCCATTTGGATATATAGTCTACAGCAACAAGAATGTACTTATTGCCATAGGAGCTGACGAAGGGCCCCATGAAGTCAATCCCCCAGACGTCAAATACTTCCACCTCTTGAATTGGGTTCATGAGCATCTCGTGGAGTCAGGAAATGTTCCCGGTCCGCTGACATTCATTGCAGCCCTTCACCCATTGGTGCGCATCTTTAAACACTGTTAGCCAAAAGAATCCACCCTGTAGAACCTTTGTCGCTGTCCTGACCCCTCCAAAGTGTCGGCAGGCCTTCCCAAGCACCAACTTGTATGGTGACATACCAATTAGTGTTTTGAAGGCAGTTCTGTAAGCCCTGAGTGCGTTATCTAGCTTCCTTTCCCAATCAGTTCTTGTGGTGTTCACAGTTTTGGTTAACACACTCTTGATTCTCTGTTGGACACTTCAACCAATCCACTAGTATGCGGGTGGTATGGAGTATCCACCTTGTAGCACACATCGTACTTAGCAAGAAACTTTTCAAAGGCTCTGTTGCAAAAGTGAGTGCCTCTATCACTGATAATTGCTCGTGGTGTCCTGAAGCGGGTGAATATGTTCTTCTTCAAAAATCCGACTACAACTTTTGCATCATTGGTGGGCAACGTAGTAGTTTCCCCCATTTGGATATATAGTCTATAGCAACAACAATGTACTTATTGCCATAGGAGTTGACGAAGGGCCCCATGAAGTGAATCCCCCAGACGTCAAATACTTTCACCTCTTGAATTGGGTTCATGAGCATCTCGTGGAGTCAGGAAATGTTCCCGGTCCGCTGACATTCATTGCAGCCCTTCACCCATTGGTGCGCATCTTTAAACACTGTTAGCCAAAAGAATCCAGCCTCTAGCACCTTCGTCGCTGTCCTGACCCCTCCTAACTGTCCATTATATGCCGATGCGTGACAAGCCTGCAAAACAGAAGATTGCTTTATCTCGAGATGCATCTCGGGATCATATTATCAAGGCATATTCTAAACAGATAATGCTCGTCCCAATAATATAAGCGGCTATCACGATAAAACCTTTTCCTCTGGACCGATGAAAGGTCATGAGGAACTATAACATTGGCCAGGTAATTAGCAAAGTCTGCATACCATGGCTTTTCCTGAAGAGTGGTGGCAATTAGCTGCTTGTCTGGAAAAGTTTCCAGAATTTCCTCAACCGCATTTTCAGCTCCCTCAAGTCGTGAAAGATGATCAGCAATTTGATTCTCAGTGCCCTTACGATCACAAATCTCAAGATCGAAATCTTGCAATAGCAACACCCAACGAATCAAGCGTGGCTAGACTCTTTCTTTTCGATTAAGTACCTGAGAGATGCATGGTCAGTATATACAATTACCTTGGACCCTATCAGGTAGGATTGGAACTTGTCAAACGTGAACACCACAGCTGATATTTCCTTCTTAGTCACAGTGTAGTTCAACTGGTCTCCACTCAGCATTCTACTAGCATAGTAGATTGGGTGCATCAGTTTGTCTTTCCGCTGGCCCAGCAATTCCTTCACTGCGTAGTTACTGGCATCACACATTAGTTTGAACGACTGCTCCCAGTCGGGGGAAACAATGATCGGTGATGTGACTAATTTCTGTTTCAACTCCTCAAATGCTAACTTGCAATCATCAGAAAACAAAAGATGGGTGATATTTTTCTAGCAACTTACAGAGAGGGTTGGCAATTTTGGAGAAGTCTTTTATGAACCTCCGGTAGAAACCGACATGCCGAAGGAAGCTTCTAATTGCTTTGACGGAAGTTGGGTGAGGTAGCTTTGCTATTACATCCACTTTCGCATGATCCACCTCAATTACTTTTCTCCACACCTGGTTCCCCAAGACTATGCCTTCTTGTACCATGAAATGGAACTTCTCTCAATTCAGAACCAAGTTAGTCTCGATGCACCGTTTCAGCACGCGCGTCAGATTTATTAGGCACTCATATAATGAATTCCCTACCACTAAGAAGTCATCCATGAACACCTCCATTATGTCCTCTACAATGTCAGTGAATATGGCCATTATGCACCATTGGAATATGGCTGGTGCATTACCATGTCAGTGAATATGGCCATCATGCACCATCTCTGTCCTCTGGTGCAATAGAGATTTGATTGTACCCTGAGTACCCATCCAGAAAATAGAAGTGTGACCTCCCTACCAGTCTGTCCATCATCTGACCAATGAAGGGAAGCGGGGTGGTCTTTCCGGGTGGCTAGATTTAACTTCCACTAGTCCATGAAAATTCTCCAGCCTGTGACGGTTCTTGTAGAGATAAATTCATTGTTATCATTTTACACAACCGTCATGCTACCCTTTTTAGGAACACATTGCACTGGGCTCACTCAGCTGCTGTTAGAGATTGGGAAAGTAATTCCCGCATCTAAGCACTTTATTACCTCCTTCTTCACCACTTCCTTAGCCTCCTCTGGTGTTCCCTGGAAGGTTTGTTACCCTGTTCCAACAGAATCTCGTGCATGCAGTAGGCGGGGATGATCCCTTTGATGTCTGCCATGGTCTAGCCAATGGCAGTTTTGCACTCCCTTAGTACCTGTATGAGTTTTTGAGCCTGAACATCTTGGTAATATAGAGTCAGGCCCTAAAAATTCATACCTGAGGTGGGCGGGCAATGGATTTAACTCCAGCTTTGGCAGTTCTTCGATGGAAGGCTTGGCTGGAGGAGTTTCTCTCTTTTCTAAGTGTAATGGCTAATATTCTAGATTTCTGTCCCGGAACCCTCTACCTTCTAATGCCAACACCCATTTCACCAAATCCTTACCATTCACTTCATCCAGGTTCATCAAACATACAGAAAGAGGTCCTCAATAGTCAGCACTCCATCATTAGACTCTACTATTACATTCACGGCATCAATAAGAGAGCAATTGGCGAATTCTCTTGGTCACCTCATAAACTTCTGCACATCGAATGTTATCTCTTCATCATTGAGTCTCATCTTGAGCTCCCAGTCTCACAATCAATTAGAGTTCTCCCTGTGTCTAGGAATGGTCTTCATAAAATTATAGGAATCTCTTCATCCACTTTGCAATTCAGGATCACAAAATCTGCAAGGAACACACATTTCCCTACTTGAATCAACACATTATCTAGGATTCCAAACGGTCATTTTGTGGTCCTGTCAGCCACCTGCAACAACATGGAGGTGGGTCTAGCTCTCCCAATGCTCAAACTCTTATAATTAGCCAGAGGCATAAGATTAATCTAGCCCATAAATCACAAAGTGCCTTAGCAAAGGCAAAATTACCAATAGTGCATGAAACTGTAAATCCCTTTGGATCAGACATCTTTTCTGTAATTGATCTAGTCACCAATGCACTTTATATACAGATCTGAGTAAGTGTAATCGTGGCCAAGTCTTGAAAGTCAAACTTCCGGGACATCAAGTCCTTCATCATTTTTGCATATCAAGGCATTTCCTTTAACGCTTCAATCAATGGTATATTTACCTGGATTTGTTTAAGCATTCCAAAGAATTTCTTATCTGCTCCTCCTTTTGATGCTTGGCCAACCTCTGCGAAAAGGGTGCAGGAGGTCTCTTCTTCCCAATCACTTGGGACTGATCTTTGTTAGCTACAATATAAACTACTGGCTCCTAAACTGGTTTAGCTACTATCTCGGTCTCCTACGGAATGCTCTTTTCTTCCTGAGCAGGCTGGACTGTAACCTCTGTCAGTTAGTTGACTCATCCAGTTCAATGGGTACTGGTATGAATGTCTCAACCTGTCTAGTTTATCTAGATCTCACTTTCTCTACATCCATATCTCTGCCATTATGTAGACTCACCGCCATCAGCTGCTTTGGGCCCTGATATTTTGGATTTATATGGGTGTCTGCAGGTAATGTCCCTTGAGGACGATTGTTCAGCGACATTGAAATCTGTCCCACTTGCACTTTAATATTTTTGATTGCTGCATCATGTGCATCTACTCTTTTATTTATTTTTGCATTGGACCCAATAACCTGCTACATTATTGCTTCAAGTCTAGCGAACCAATCTTCTTACCTTCCACCATGCTACTGCTGAGGTGGGTGATACCCTTGCTAACGATTGTGATTAGTGTACCCCTGTGGCCTTGGATAAGGCGCCATATTGTTAGGGGTCTCACACCTCCCGTGTTTTCGGTGTTAAACTATGGCTGAGCTGGCCTGTATTGTTGTTGGTTCTGCTGACCTCAGTACTGATTATCCTGTCTTTGGCCTCCATAGTTCTACACATAGTTCATATCTTCAGGGTGTTGATGATGATGATCATGTCCCTCATTCCAAGGATTACCAATTGGCTGACTAATTCAAGATGTGCACAAGCCCCCATTGGTGGTATCTACAATATTCACTTGTTGTTTCTGCGCTGATTCCTCCATATTTTTTGTAAGTATGCTCATCTGTGTCAGTAGGATCACCATATTTTCAGCCATGGAATTTGATGGATCAAAAGGCAATGAGTGCTCCACTGTAAAGATAGGTGCATTCCTGGTCGTCCACCCTGAATTCTGTGACATCTTGTCAAGAAGACTCTAACCTTCTCTCTAGGTTTTGCTCAAGAATGCCCCACCAGCTGAGGCATCTACAATGTTCTTAATGCTATCTAACAGTCCCATGTAAAACTGTTGTCCCAACGTCTGATCTAGAATACCATGGTGTGGACATATAACCAACATTCCTTTAAACATGCTCCATGTCTCATGAAGATTCTCCGTTGGTCTCTGTTTAAAGATCACAATCTCATCAATTTGTTGAGCCGTTTTGTTAGGCGGGTGGAACTTGATGTGAAATTGCTTGACTAACCCATCCCAAGTTTCTATAGTGTTTATGGGGAGTCAGTTTAGCCAGACCTAAGAAGCTCCTGTCACCAAGAATGGAAACAATAATAGCCCGATTGCTTCCGGAGTTATGTTGAGCTGTCTTTGGGTTTTGCAGATAGATAGGAGGTTCTTTAAGAGTTTTTGAGGATCTTCGACTTGTGTCCCAGAAAAGAGTCCCTTGTTTTTCAACAAGTGCAGCATGTTATTCGTGATCTAGAACGATTCAGCTTGTATCGTGGGCACAATAGTGGAAGTGGCTAGATTGCCAGCTGTGGGTTGTGCCAAATCATATAGTGCAGCCTCAGGAACATGAGGTGCTACTTCTCTGACATCTAAGACAGCTTGATCATTCATGATGTTTCCGTTGGTGTCGTTTGCGTCACCCATCTCAATTTTGAGTTTGTGTGTTTGTTGGGAGTGTTGAAGCCTTTTGTTGGCATGGTTCAATATCCAAAAAAATTTCTCGGGGTCTGAGAGTCCTTCAAGTAGTTCTCCAGTCCTCGTAGAATTTCTAGGGATACACGTGTGCAACCAAGCCAACAACCGTAAAAAATTTCAATGAAAAATTGGTTATAGAGAAAACTGACTACACTAAGAATTTTGTATTTCTATCAATTGTAATTGATAGTACCGTTAACTCCCCGGCAATGGCACCAAAATTTTATCACGCCCAACTATGCCTTATAAAAAGGACAATACGGACGTTGCAAATATAACTTTACTATTATGCCCAGAGTCGAATCGACATTGAATTAACCTATCAATCACTATATTTAGACCTACTAAACTCTTTAGAATCAATTTCCCAAACGTTGAGAATCACAGTTGATGGTGTTTTTAATAACTAAGATTAACAGTAAATAATAGTTGTAAGCAAAATATGCTAAGTTGTAAACAATGATGAGAAAGCACTAAGGTAATGATTTCCCCTATTGATGGAATTCCTTCTGTTTATGCTTCATACAAATTCACCAACATATTCTATCAATCATGAACGCTCTTCTTACTGTAAGTATCTCCCGAGTAATCATAGTAATGTACAAAATGCACTCTCCCGATATAGACTACCTAGCTTTGTTTATCACAGTTGACCTAAGATTGCACCCAAGGATTTGTTATTCCTAATTCCGCCTTTAAACCCGCAGTTATAGATCCCTCTTATACTTTGGGAGTGGTGTTGTTCAACATTCACCTAAATATGCACTCTCTCCCGAGTTATGTATACTAAATAGGTACAGCTAATTAAGGATCCTGTCAATTAACTACAACAAACACATAGTTGAACAGATAAAGATTAAAACTGGCAAACTGTATTCACATAAACAAGAAGTTCATCCCTCAATAGGTTCCATCAAAACCCTAGACAAAAGATTTAGCTACTCATAATTATGAGTAAATAAACTAGAATAATATTTATCATGGTAATTGCAAGAAAAATTTCTTTTCAAATTATTTTCCTTTTCTTTTTCTCATTTTGTATTTTTTGTATTATTTTTTTGATTTTATAAATGTGCAAAAATAAAATAAAAAGTAAAGTCCTAATATTCCAAAGCTAAACTAACTAAATCCTAAAATTATTTAAAACCTATTTCACGAAAAATTCACAACTAAAACACTTAAAATGCAAAATGAACTATTTTTTGTGATTTTCGTGCTTTGTTCTAAAACAAATCAACTCCTACTTAATCCTAAAATATGAAATTAGATCCTAAATACAAATGCGTATTTTGTAGTTTTCATATGAATTAAGATGCACAAATAAGATGCAAACAATTATCAGAAAAATGACACAAAAATGCACAAAAATTATAAAAATAAAGAAAATTATTTTTATTTGAATTTTATTGGAATGATTCATATATATGGCAAAAATTACGTGCTCACAGTAGTAATGTGTCAAGAACAAGGACGCCTCATTTTCTCATCATTTAAATACAAAGACTTGTAAGTAATGTGGTAAGTAGATAACCTTTCATTCCTATTATTTTGAATACAAGGACTACAATCAGATGAGAGATTTGGCATCTTACCAACGAAAGTTCTAACCAAATTCTGTAATGACCCGACCCGCCGTCTCAGGTATCTCCGCCCCGTTTTTCCTGTTTTATGCTTCTATATATTTTATTATATGTGTTTGGTGAATTTGAAGTAATTCGGGGAGAGTTTGGGTAGAAATGAGATAATTAGTCCCTTTATGAGAAGGTTAGTTTGGAAAAAGTCAACTGGATGTTGACTTATGAGTCATAGGACTTAGAAGGGATTTCCGATGATTCGACTAGTTTCAGGTGGTGATTTTTTTACTTAGGAGCGCAATCCGAATTGAATTTGGAGGTCCGGTGTATAATTAGGCCTGAATTGGCTAAGTTTGAAATTTGGCGAATTCCGGTTGATAGGTGATATTTTGATCCGTGGGTCGGAATAGAATTTCGACAGTTGCAGTAGCTCTGTTAGGTAATTTTGGATATGCGTGCAAAATTTTAGGTCATTCTGAGGTGTTTAGGTTAGGTTTTGGATCAAGTACAAGTTTCGGAAGTTTTAGTTTAACTTAAGCTTGAATCCGTGGAAATTGGATGATTTTGATATTTATGATGGTGTTTTTATGTTACGATCAAGTTTTAGTAATGTAATAAGATGTATTTGTGCTTTTGGTTGAGGTCCCGAGGGCCTCGGGGTGATTTCGGATGGTTGAACGAAAGGTTTTTGGACTCAGGATGTTGCAGAAAAACTGCTGGTGTGTTGCAGAGATATTGCCCTGTGCGATCGCATAGGTTGCATTGTGATCGAATAGGAGGATCAGGAAGGGGTTCAATTTTTCATTATGCGATCGCAGGGTGAGCATTGCGATCGCATAGGTTGGGCAGGTTGGTATGTGCATTCGCATAAGGGACTGTGCAATCGCGTAGTGTAGTTTAGGCTGGGGTCCCTGGCAAATGTTTGTACTATGCGATCGCACAGTGGAGAGTGCGATCACATAGGAGGAAATTAGGGAGACTGGATTTTGGCCTATGCGATCGAAATAGTGGTGATACGATCGCATAGAGGAAAGAATTGGGGGGACAGAATGTTTTAAGGGTTATTTCACCCGCGACTTAAACATATTTTCCTCCATTGATAAGCAACCAAAGGAGCTATTAGAGCTATTTGAAATGTGATTTCAGGGGTTATCGATTAGAGGTAAGTCTCTTGACTTAATAATGCCATTTTTAGGAAGAATCAATCCCTACTTCTATGAAATTGTGTTGAAATTATGAAGAAATATGGCTTAATTTTTAGAAATGAATTTTGGAGATTTGAAGGGTCAAATGGACTCCGTTTTTGGTGACTTTATATGTACAGACTCGTGGCGAGACGAGGAATCCAATGATATAATTTTCAGAATTTTTCTAGGAGTGGGCCTGGGGCTCGAATTTTACCAACTTCGTGATTATTAGCATTTTTCGAATAATTTCAATTGGGTTATGTTTATTTAGCCTTAATAAACTATTCGTTGTGGTTTTGAATAGATTAGATGCTCGTAGAGGGAGATTCGAAGGGAAAAGGCAGACCAATCTGCGACCGGTTAGAGGTGAGTAGTTTGTGTAGATGATGGTCTGAGGGTTTGAAACCCCAGCTTATCACATCGTGACGCTATGTTAGGGCGTGACTCGCGCCCCATGGCAGGTGCGGGATGGTATATGGTTATGGATTGTGACTTGGTCCATCCCGATAGCTGAATATAAATTATTGGCGGGTGATGCGCACATTGTGTTGTTGACAATTGGGCTTAATTCCATGTTTGGAGCCTTGTGCCGATCTGTAGTACCCGACTAGGGTAATGATATCTGTGTGATAATATGATTTGCATAATCATTGATCTCAGTCCTGTCCTTAGTTACTGTCGTTAAATTCTTAGTCACTTGTTTCTGAAATTGACTAATTAAATCATGTTCACCTTAATAATTGGAAACCGGCAAAGAATCAGATTGCATCTGTTATGTGACTTACATGCATAATGTGGACTGAGATTGTCTCGGCCTGCGCACCGCAGCGGTTATATATATATATATATATATATATATATATATATATATATATATATATATATATATATATATTGCGCTTGGGCTGAAGGAGCCCCTCCGGAGTCTGTACACAACCTTAGTGAGCGTCGTCAACGTTAAATAAACATGGTTGGCTCGGACTGCACGCCCAGCGTATTCATGTGCATTGTATTGCATCTTTAGCTGATACTTAACTGTTGTATTTGATATTGTTTGCTGTTAGTTCGTAGCTAAGAATAGGAATGTTAGGTTTAGCTTTGCTTTTTGGCATTACGTGGATTTCTTACTTTCAGACATTTTTCTATGCTTATTATTCACTGAGTCGGTAGTACTCACCCCTACTCCCTGCACCTTGTGTGCAGATTCAGGTACACCGGAGGCTTAGATGGCACTCATAGTCTCCAGATATTTCCAGAGTCGTTGAGATAGCTGCATGACGTTCGCACGACCTGGCTGCTCTTCACTTTTTCCAGTTTATTTTTACTATGTACTTTCCCAGACTTTTATATGGTTATTCAGATATTATTATTATTATTTTTTATTATTATTATTATTATTATTATTATTATTATTATTGTTATTATTATTATTATTATTATTATTATTATTATTATTATTATTATTATTATTATTATTATTATTATTATCCAGTTTAGTTTAGAGGCTCTAAGCTCGTGACCCCAGATCTTATGGGTGTGTTATCGGTTTTTTCATAATTATCTATATTATTCTATTAATATTGTTGGATTATTTTTTTTAAATTGTCAGTTTTGAGACTTAGTATAAAAATGTAAGCGATGGTTGGTCAGGCTTACCTAGCCTTAGGGTTGGGTGCCATCACGACCGGGTTTGAGTCGTGACAAATTCATACAAGGTTTTTACAACCAGAATGTTTTCCTACAAGTTTTCAAACAAAATTCTTGCGACTAAATCGATTCCAACGGGAATTGTTAGAACCATAGCAACGTAAAATTTTGTGGTTCTAAAGGAGTACAGTGCAATCTTTCTCAATAATATCATACGAATTTTCTTCTACTCTGATCTTGCTGTTACGTATAGTCGCAATTGACGTGTGTTAGAGGGATTGTCAAGATAATCGACTCAGTTATGTTACGGCTATCCCTTCTTTCCTTTTGCCATGATCAATACGATACAAAAGAAATGAGCAAAATTTTCATAAATGACTCTATTGATAAAAATATTAGAGGTGCCGATATTCTTGATTCCTCATATGTCTTATTATTACTTCGTTTATTCATGGGTCTCAGAAAAATACATAAGTTGAAAAAAAGTTTACCTCATGATATTACTCAAAGGTATAATGGTCTTATGACATTTCGAGAGATTTTATTGACGTACTTATCATGAATTGCATTCATTTATATATGTACATTGACCATTACCGGATAGCGCTATATATGTACATTATATGTATATGAGATATAAGATAAGGTTACGATATTATATACGCACCACCACTTGATCAACTAGCATAGATTGATGATTTTTTCCACAGTAGTCGAGATGATATGATGGGATGCCCTCAGAGGCCTGATGATGTTATGGAACATGTACCTATGCATGACATGACATTCATATGCATATGCATGACATTATAATTATTTCATGAATTACAGAGTTATCTAGACTTATATGTTGAGTCATTTACTCTATATTCTTCATGTCTGTTTTATACTTATTTATGTGCCTTACATACTCAGTACATTAATCATACTAACATCCCTTTTGCCTGGAGATGCTGCATTTCTATCAAGACTCTAAATCGGACACGATCGTGATGACGCCTATTCTGAAACTAGGCCAGCCGATACAAACCCCCAAACCAAATAAAAATTATAATAAGTCATTTAAAGTCATTAATATGCTATAAATTCCAAAATAAAGAGTAGAATAGAACAATATGAAAACAAACACATCCCGATATCGGGGTGTCACTAGTCATAAGTATCTGAAATCCGTCGAAGAGTATGAAAAGATAACATAGTCTAATATGAAGCTAGTACAAAATAAAATAAATATAGGAAAGAGAAGCACTGGGCTTCGAACGCCGAGCACCTACCTAGTCAACTCCGAACAGCCTGTTGGAAAGCAAATCCGCACTCGCTAACATAACCTAAGACTCCTGGATCTGCACACACGGTGTAGTTAGTAATGTGAGTATGTCAAATATGTAAGTAATAAAAGTAAAGGCAGTTGTGCGATAAGAAAACATGTAGAACATAACATAATGCTACAAGAAACATTATTAAACCAGAACAACGCCGCAAAAATAGTAAAAGCTCATGAAAACACCTTAGTTTAGTCAAAATCCTCTTTAAACATCTTTTAGTATTTCAAACGAGGGATGAAAACAGGGAGAAAAGGATAGAAACAAAAATCAGCCCCTCTGGCAAAATACCAACAGAACCAGTCCCTCGGGCTATCTCACAATCATTCATATCAGTCCCTCGGGCAATATCACATTTCACACTGGGTACCCGAACTCACTGGGGTGTGTAGACTCCAAAGGGGCTCCTACAACCCAAGCTATGTATCAAGCTATCTCGTGGCATAATCAAGCTGGCCATCGGCCTCATAACAAGCCACCTCGTGGTGTAACAAATCAGGCCCTCAACCCCATAATCATGAATCAGTACAACACCGTTGCAGTGTGAAGCCCGATCCTATAATACCCTCACAACACAGGCCTCTGGTCTCATTTAGTCAGAAATCTCTCAAGCCACTCGGGGCATAGTAAAATATGATGCTCAGCCTAAAATATCAGTTTAGAATATCAAAACAAAGTAAATGTGGTTGAGTTATGAAAACAGTAAAATACAGCATGATTGAGTACAAACATGAAGTCAAAACAATGAGGAATAGTAGTAAAATCCCCTAAGGGTCCAAAACAGTTGGCACGAGGCCCAAATATGGCATTCAGCTCAAAACATAATGATACATTCCAAAACACAATGATAGCAAACAGTTTTCAATCAAATACGCAGTTTAACAGTCATAACGGGCGGACTAAGTCACAATCCCCAATGGTGCATGATCCCACGCTCGTAATCTATTATTTACATCACCTCAAAGTAGCACAACAATGTGAGATTCGGGGTTTCATAGCCTCAGGACAACATTTACAATCATTACTTACCATTATTCGGTACAAACTCTAGCCCGCGACGCCTTTTCCCCTTGAATCGGCCTCCTGATGCTCAAAATCCTATCCATAAAAATATTTATACCATCAAAATATACTAAGGGAACAAATTCCACTCGAAAATAACCAATTTACATTAAAAAAAACCCGAAATTGGCCAAACCCGACCCGGGGGCTCACGTCTCGGATTCTAGTAAATATTAAAAATTTAGAATCCTTACACTCACGAGTTCATACATATCAAATACATCAAAATCCGACCACAAATAAGCCCTCAAATCCTCAAATCAAAGTCTCAAATTCCAAGCCCTAAATCTCCAATTTTAGACTTTATATTCCACAAATTCCATGTTAAATTAGGTAGAAATCATGTTAGTATCGAATACTAAGTCCATAAATCTTACCTCCAAGTGTTTTCCCTTGATTCCCTCTTCAATCTCCCCCACGTAGCTCCAAAATCGCTCAAAAATGGTGAACATTAGACCCAAATCGCGAAAGTGGTCATTTAAACATTTTGCCCAGCTATTCATGTTTCTTCTTCGCGAACACGGTCAACGCCTCACTTTCGCGAAGCAGAAAATACTGTTGACCACTTAATCCTTCATCGGGAACCGACACCCTACACGTGAATGGAAAGCTTCAGCTCATCAATGCACAGGAATGCGACGACCAGCTCGCGAACGCGAAGAACAATTCTTTAGGACCCCAACTGCTCACCTTTGCTCTACGCGAACGCGGCAAAACCATCGCGAACACAATAAACACATACCTCATCCCTTCGCGAATACGGGACCCCCATCGCGAACGCAAGGCCAACCCTCCTGCCTCACATACTAACCATTAACGAATGCAAGAGGCCATTCGGGAACACGAAGGCCAAATGCCTGCAACACCAACAACACATATTCTACAACCTTTTCCAACACGAAATGATCCGTTCAATCACCTGAAACACACTCGAGGCTGTCGGAACCTCAACTAAACATGAAAACATATACCATAACCTCATTCAAACTTTTTCCAACCTTCGGAATGCTCAAAACAACATCAAAACACCTAATTGATATCGGATTCAAGCCTAAGAATTCTAAAAACTTCCAAATTTCTCTTTCGATCAAAAAGCCTATCAAACCTCGTCGGAATGACCTAAAGTTTTGCGCACACATCATGAAAGACACAAAGGACCTACTCCAACTTCCAAACATCCATTCCAACCCCAATATCAAAATCTCACCTACCAACAGGAAAATGCCAAAATTCCAATTTCGTCAATTCAAGCTTAAATCTACTCCGGAACTTCAAAACAAATTCCGATCACGCTCCTAAGTCCCAAATAAGCTCCCGAAGATATTCGAACCATCAAAAGTTACATTCGAGCCCTTTTTCACACAAGTCAACATCTTATTAACTTTTCCAACCTATTCTTACTCAAAAGAGACTAAGTGTCTCATTCCTTTGCAAAACCTCTCAAAACCCGAACCAACCAAACTGATAATGCATAATACAGCTCAACACGACAACAAAAAGCAGAAATGGGGGAATTGGAGCAGTAACTCATGAAACAACCAGCCGGGTTGTTACAGTTTCATGCCTGCAGGTCCCGATAGACAGATCGAGAACCTTCTAAATAGGCTATCAGCTCAGCGGAAGATGTTGATGTGCTCCATTTGTTTCGGAGTTTCTTGTTTGCTTAGTATAATTTAGACGTGTATTGGTTGGTATGGTAGGACTCTATCCCGGTTTTTATGAAAATTATGTATTCTTAGAGGCTTGTAGACAGATATTATGTACACAAAAGAATGTATAGCCTTGTCGGCCTATGTTTAGTGTACGAGTGGCTATTTTGGTCTTATAGGCCTATGTGTCTTATGTATAAGTTAGTATATGTATACGTTGGTATCACATATCGTATTCTACATATCTCACGGCGGCCTTGCGGCTCAGTTATCTATGATAGTATGGCATGAAAATATACGTTATGTTGGTACTTGGTGGAGTAAGGTACATGATGCCCGTCGTGGCCCATCGATTTAGGTCGTGACAATAGTTATGGATTATGTCTTTGCATATAATATTGCATCTAGCATTATTAAAGATAGTGGGGATATTGAACCTCAATCTGTTGGAGAATGTCGACAAAGACGTGATTGGCAAATATAGCAAGAAGCAATCCAATTCGAGTGGATTCACTTGCAAAAAGTGATGTTTTTGCCAATGTAGTTCAAACACCTAATGGTGTTAAGCCTATTGGCTATAAATGAGTCTTTGTACGTAAAATAAATGAGAAAAATGAGGTACAAAGATATGAGGTACGCCTTGTTGCACAAGAATTTTTACAAAGGTTGGTGTCGATTTTTAATAGACATATTCTCCTATTTTGGATGCAATAACATTTTGTTATCTCATTAGTTTTGTTGTCCATAGAAAGCTTGACATGCATTTAATGAATGTAGTTACTGCCTCCTTTATGACTCACTTGATAATAAAATATACATGAAAATTCCTGAAGGATTTAAAATGCATGCGCACATAATTCAAAGTTCCGAAAAATATTTTCAATCAAATTGAAAAGATTTTTGTATGGTCTAAAGCAATAAGGAATAATATGGTATAACCCCCTTAGTGAGTATTTATTAAAAAAAGGTTATCTAAATGAAGTCATTTGTCCATGTGTTTTTATAAAGAAAATAACATTAGAGTTTATTGTACTTATCGTATATGTTGATGACATAAACCTTATTTTAACTCCTATAGAACTCCAAAAATCAATTGATTATTTAAAGAAGAAATTCGAGATGAAAGATCTCGGAAAGATATAATTATATCTCGATTTGCAAATTGAACATCTGGCAAACATGATTTTTGTAAATAAATCTGCCTATACAGAAAAGATATTGAAATGGTTTTACATAGATGGAGCACATCCATTAAGTACTCCGATGGTTGTTCGATCATATGAATAAGAATTTGTTCCGACCTCAAGAAAAGAATGCAGAGCTTTTTGGTCTTGAAGTACCATATCTTAATGCAATTGGTGTATTAATGTATCTTGCTAATACAATAAGACCTGATGTAACCTTTTCAGCTAATATCTTAGCAAGATATAACTCTGCTCCTACAAGGAGACATTTGACTAGAAACAAACACATATTGCGATGTCTAAAAGGGATTTTCGATATGGGTTTATTTTAGCTCAACGATTGCAGTTCAAATCTTATTGGTTACACCAATGCTTGATATTTTTCCGACCCACATAAGGCTCGATCTCAAACAGGCTATGTGTTTACATGTGGAGGCATTGCCATTTCTTGGCGATCGACTAAGCAATCAATCGTTGCTACTTCATCTATTCATGCTGAGATAATTGCTATCCATGAAGCAAGTTGAGAATGTGTGTGGTTGAGGTCTATAATACATCTTATTCGAGAAAAATATGATTTGAAGTGTGATAAAATACCCACGATTTAGTACGAAGACAATACAACAGCATAGTCCAATTGAAGGGAGGATTAAAAGAGATATGATAAGACACATTTCATCAAAGTTATTTTTCATACATGATCTTCAAAAGAATAGTGACATCAATATCCAACAAATTCGTTTAAGTGATAATATTCCTGATTTGTTCACCAAATCTCTTCCGACGTCAACCTTCGAGAAGCTAATGTACAAGATTGGGATGCGAAGGTTTAAAGATGTGAATTGATGCTCTCATCAGGAGGAATTAATACGCGTTGTACTCTTTTTTCCTTACAAGATTTTGTCCCATTAGGATTTCTTTGCAAGGTTTTTAATGAGTGCGTATTTGTAAACACGTGTATTCTTTTTCCTTCTTTGGAATTTTTGTCCCTCTGAATTTTATTTTAATTAATATTTTAACAAGGTACATTATCTGATGGAAAGACATTAAGGGAAAGTGTATAAATAGGAGCGATTTTATAATGTATTGCTATGTGGCTAATCACTTTTTTCTCCTCTCTCTTCTTTGCAATATTCTTCTTTTCCTTTATTGTTTAATTTCAAGGCATTAATTAATCATAATAATAGACACAAAAATTTAGACAAATGACGGATAACATAATCTGTTAGATAAACTCCCTGGGTTAAGCATTTTTTAATCTAAATTCATTCTTTGAAGCTAACGGTCAACTGAAGATCACAAAACTGTGGGATCGTCACTATGGCTAGGCCCTTATCAACAATCTTCAAATCAACGAAACCCGATATTCTGAAACCACAAAAACCCACAAATTTTGAATCCTTGAAGCATGCTAACCTAAAAATTACCTCTTCTTCAAATCCAATAGCATCTTCCAGCAAATTGAAGAAAACAAGAAAGTGTGATGCTGCAAACTCACCGCTTCCCTCTTCTTCAAATCCCTTAGGAAATGGGTCGGAATTATCGACGAGCCGTAAATTGCCAGCTTCACATTCAACGGAATCCAATAATAATTCAAGAAAACGCAAAAAAATCAAGTCTTTATGGTGTGTATATCTTATTCTCTCCACAAATCCACCTATTAAGACCTATGTTGGTGTCACTACCAATTTTTCTCGTCGGTTAGTTCCATCTGTCTCTCGTTTATTCTAGAAAAGAAAAAAAAAGACTTTTGATTAATGGGTTTCTATGTTCTGCAAGTAACAGATTTAATAGACATTTCTGTAAGCTAAATTCTGCATCATTATATTGTGTCATTTGTTTGCTGACTTGTAATTGGTGATCTCTCTGGTAGATTGAAACAACATAATGGTGAAATAAAAGGGGGTGCAAAGGCATCCCGCTCGGGAAGACCTTGGATTTGTGCCTGCCTCATTCGAGGATTTGAGGGAAGAAGTGAAGGTACAATCTTTATACATTAGTATTTCATAAAGAAGTGAAGACCTTCTTTATACTTTGGCAGTTTGGATGTTTCTTTTGGTTTTCCTTATAATCATGCAATTGCACAAAAATTACATTTGTCCATTTTGAACAAACCCACCCCTTTCGAGATCCTTTTCCATTTTTGTGGCTTTGTGCTTTTTATGTGTACATGTAGATACTTGAATGATGGTGGTGCAGACAGAGCGAGTTGATAGAGCTTATAACTAGTATGGTGCTAGTGGAAGCAGAGTGATCAGGGAATGTAGATTTCGGTCTTAATGCGTAAACTTGCGGACTAAACCAAATACAAAGTCAGCGTGGGAACAGAAATAGATTGTAATCCACTCAGAATTTGGTGCTTATTTAAAGGAGCTAGATAGCCACCACTTATGTTCTCTTGATTCTTTGACCAAGCTCATTCTCCCGATCAGCAATTCAAGGAGTTAGTGCAAGTTGCTAGTTAAGATAGAAGCATCATTGATATGATTAAGCATGTTGAAGAGAGTGGTAAACTAATGTGTGTTTACATCAAACTTAGTATTCTAGTCGTTACCAAGGTATGGTTAGGAGTTAACAGTGAAGACATTGGCTTCAGGTGGATCATAACATGATAGTCATAGCTTTTCACTCCGGGATCTGACCCAAAATGTTTGTAATCAAAGAAGCATACAGTTCACAACAACTTCCCAGTAAAATTGGTTATGTTTGCAAGGGCCCAACACTTTCTACGGTGTGTGTTGCATTTGTAGTTCTTCTATATGTATGATCAACAAACAGCCTTATTTTTTCCCTTTCAATAGTGACCTCTCAATACTTTTAGACTCTCTCAACACCCTTGTTTTCATAAGAAATGGAAGCATATCAAACCTTACCCGCTGTAGGTGCACACGGTAACTTGAGAATGCCTAGATCTACTGCTAAACACCTGGATTTTTGTCTATTTTATTTAGGTAGCTGAATATTGAAGATAAAAACAGTGGGCTGATCATTGTCAAAGCATAGTACCAATAAACTAAAACAAAAAAACTACACAAGCGGAGCTCCAACTGTTAATGGGACATTCCTCAAACTGATCATCTCGCTCCTCCTTTATTTTGTAAGCTTCCATGGCTGTCATCTTCTTCATTTGTGCTACCATTGTCTTATGGATTCGCTTTATGCCAATTCAGGCTTAATACTGACAATATGTTTTTAACTGGGTACTAATCAAGCCTGAGTATCCGGCTTACAAGTTGCAAAACAAATTCCGATTAGGTGTGGTGCAACCTATTCCTGAAACACTATTTTAGAATAGATGTATTCTCCAGAATCCGTCATAGCTCTCCAGAATAGATGTATTCCTGCTGGTTGTTGACTCTTAAATGTCCCAAGCCGTCATAACTGTCTTGACCTTAAGTTTGACATCATCATTTCTGATAAGAAAAACTCTGTTTGATGTGCCTTTACCAATGCATGTCATTGTGCGTTAAGTGAACAGACCTACAAGAATTGATTGCTATAATAGTATAATGGGTACTGGGGAAGGATCAGCAGAGGCCTGCCTATATCATTACTAAGACAACCTAATCATCCCAAACATTACTTCTCTTCAAACCAACAACAAGATTAGCTAAAAGTGATTGTCTGGTATGCAGCTACTCTGCTTGTAAATATCTGAGGAATTAGAGCATCACCATCTTCAGTGACAAATTATTGGCTGCCAGAGACTTTTGGACAAGTATATCCAATATTAACCAGTTTGAAATTAGGTGTATCAGTAGAACTTTCGAAAGTGGATCCTTCTCTCTTACTATTTTCTTGTCCTCTATCTTCTTCATCGTCATTGACTGCGTCGATCTATGCCATTATTTACAATTCTGAACTCAATATTGTTATCAATGAAATTGGAGCTAAATTTGTTTGGGATCTCCTTGGTTATTCTAACCACTTGAGGATCTCTTCTGAACCTACGGATTAGGAGTAAGGGGTTAGAGGGGCATGCCTGCCGCGGTCCTAGAGAGAGCTGAATACCTGGTTCAACCGATTATACTATTGGCTTTTCATGGACCACACATTGCACTCCTGCATGAATAGATGACTGGATGCAGTTTTTTAGTTGGATTTTTTTTTTACTCTGATAGATTGGATCTCTTGCTGAGAGGACATATCCAGCTTTGTTAATCTGCTTAGCAATTGAAAAAGCAAAAGCATTGGGTTGGTTTTTACAATCAAAGGAGTCAAATCTTTTTCGGTCCTCTGTTTCTAAGAGAAGTAGTGCCCCAACTATCTAAAACAAAAACATCTCTTCTGTAAAGTGGAGGGTGAGACTTTTGTCTGCGATTGTTAAAAATAAATCATCGCTCGAGGATGCATCTTAGGGTCTATGGGCATAAAGTTTCAGCAGGCTTGAGAAGCTTATGCTTTTCTTTTAAGGAAGTCCCTTTGATTGCCCAAACAGAGACAGAAATGCTAGGGAACTTATTCCTCTTTGGCTAAGCCTTGGGAGGTAGAGTATCCGTAATCTATGCTGGTGGGAAGTACTATGTGTCTAGTAAAATAGTTGAGGTGCACGCAAGCTGGTCCGAACACCAGCATTGTTTATTAAAAAATTGTTGTCAGGTGGGTGTCATTGTAAAGCACTCTCGACTTTTTCAGCTTTGGATTAAACAGGATGTCTATTCAGAAACCATGTGGATCATTCTTTCTTATATGCTTTCGCCACTACTACTAATTCTCATAGCAGAAAAACAAAATTTCTTTTATATGGTAACCATTTAGTTAATGTTGAATAAAACTTTTCTCTTCCAAAAGCAGTTAGTTTTCATTTGCTTTCACCTGAGCTTAGACATTGATCAAGTTACTAAATCTATTTCTTTTTGAACTTGTAGCTTGTGCTTTTGAATCAAAATGGAAACAAGTTTCAAGAAAACTGCCCCGTAAAAATAAGACTACTGAGGAGCAGAGGCCAGAAGACAATGGATCTTCTGTATTATTGCAGCATAGACATGCAGCTCTGGATCGCGTTCAATGTTTGATCGACTGCAGTCACTTAAATATTGATTGGAAGTCTAACATTTCTGATTTAATAAGTTGAATTTATTCTATTGAAAAATGCTACCACAGTTTTAAAACTTGCAAGAGTGACTTATAAGTTTTGTTTTTAATTTACATGAGTAAATATAGTTGTGAATTTTTATAGGTAGGGAATCAAAGATGTCTAAACCATTAATGCATTGATATCTCGATGACAATTTTATTTTTAAATTAAAGAGAACTTATACTCATTTAATGCCTATTGTTATTCATGTTTCGGAAAAGGGTCTTAACTACCACTATCGTTTGCGACATGGTTTACACATACCCTCCGTCCATCTATCCATCCAAAAAAAAAATACACGACGTTAATTCTATTAATAAAAAAATAACGCGTCATTAAATTGAAGGCCCCCCGGTTTTGGCATTAGTTGTGGAGGTAATTTTATTATTAGAATTAACGTCGTATGTTTTTTGGACCGATAGATGAACGGGAGGTATTTGTAAATCATTTAGCAACAATAGGGGTAGTTTATGCCCTTTTCCGTTTATGTTTTTCATGAAAAGAAAAAAGTTGATGATGTTGACAAGTTTTTCCTGAAAAGTTGCACAATACTTAGTAACAAGCCAATAATGCAGGCAGCTCAGCCTAGTCATTCTTGCTGTAAAAAAGTTTCCCCGTTTTTAAGATTGTTGTTGCAAATGAGAGCTCTTCCTGGTAGCTTAAGGTCTACAAATTCAAAGTCCTTACAAATACAGTCTTGATTGCACATTCTAGATACTATAACCATTGTCATTTGAAGGTGATTTTGAATGCTATTCATTTGTGTTTTAGCTCAAGTACCAACTGAAAGTTGAGTTCCTGGTTCATTTAGTTTACTTGAACTACCATATATATATATATATATATATATATATATATATATATATATATATATATATATATATATATATATATATATATATATATATATATATATATATATATATATATATATATATATATATATATATATATATATATCCTACTCTTCTGGCAGATATTAGCATACTTGGTTATTATGTAAACTTTGTCCCTTTCGACTCTCCATAGACTCCTAGTGATAAAAAAACTATATGGACAAAGTTTACATAATAACCAAGTATGCTAATATCTGCCAGAAGAGTAGGATATATATATATATATATATATATATATATATATATATATATATATATATATATATATATATATATATGGAAGTTCAAGTAAACTAAATGAATCAGGAACTCAACTTTCAGTTGGTACTTGAGCTAGTGATGGATGTCGGTTTCTGGGTGAAGAGGAAGAGGAGGGGTGCTCGGGGACAACCGTGGATTAGATGGGGTGTTTTGACTAAGGAGAAAGCACAGGAGTTGGAGAGGAGGTTAGCCGAGGGCGGAGCTTGGAGAAGTTATGGGGAAGCGAATGCTATGTGGTCAGAAACGGCAAACTTGGTTAAGGAGGTAGCACGGGATATGCTCGGGGTAGTCAAGGGCTATTCAGGCAGACATCAGGGTGACTGGTGGTGGAACGATGTAGTCCAAGGAAAAGTGGAGGTGAAGAAAGCGGCGTTTGCTAAGATGGCAGGGAGCACAAGCGAGGAAGAACAGAGAGCGAACAGGGAGACCTACAAGGCGGCGAGGAAAGAAGCAAAGATGGCGGTTACAGAAGCCAAAAATGCGGCGTTTGGCCGCATGTACGAGGAATTAGGGGAGAAAGGCGGGGACATGAAGTAATTCCGGTTAGCTAAAGCAAGGGAAAGGAAGGCGCGTGATCTTGACCAAGTTAGGTGCATCAAGGACGAGGCTGGTAGAGTTCTGATGGGGAGTCTCAAGTCAAGCAGAGGTGGCAGGCGTACTTTCGAGACTTGCTTAACGAGAAGGGAGATCGTAACATAGAGCTAGGGGAGCTGGGGCATTCAGAGCAGCATTGAGACCTTGGGTACTGCAGACGCGTTGGGGCGGAGGAGGTCATGGGGGCTTTGCATAGGATGAGTAGGGGTCGAGCGACCGGGCCTAACGAGATCCCGGTGGAGTTCTGGAAATTCATGGGTAGGTCATGAGTGGAGCGGCTCCAATGCGATCTTCAGGACAAAAAGGATGCCGGAGGAGTGGAGGTGGAGTACAGTGGTGCCCTTGTACAAGAACAAAGGTGACATCCAGTGCTGCAACAACTATAGGGGTATCAAATTAATAAGTCACACCATGAAGGTCTGGGAGCGGGTGATCGAGGCAAGGGTGAGGGAGATAACATCTATATATGTGAACCAGTTCGGTTTCATGCCGGGTCGCTCCACTACAGAAGCTATCCACCTTGTTAGGAGGCTGGTGGAGCAGTTCAGGAATAAGAAGAAGGACCTGCACATGGTGCTTATCGACTTGGAGAAGGCGTATGATAACGTCCCAAGGGAGGTGCTATGGAGGTGCTTGGAGGCGAAGAGCGTACCAGAAGCCTACATCAGAGTAATCAAGGACATGTACGATGAAGCTAAGACTAGGGTTAGGACGGTGGGTAGCGACTCAGACCATTTTCCAGTGGTTATGGGGCTCCATCAAGGATCGGCGCTTAGCCCTCTCTTGTTTTCCTTGGTGATGGATGCTCTAACCCGACATATTCAAGGGAATGTGCCTTGGTGTATGCTATTTGCTGATGACATAGTATTGATAGACGAGACGAGGGTCGGTGTTAATGAGAGGTTAGAGGTATGGAGACAGACTCTCGAGTCTAAGGATTTCAAAATAAGAAGATCTAAGACAGAATACCTGGAGTGCAAGTTTAGCGCCGAGCCGAGCGCAGTAGGCATAGACGTGATAATTGGATCTCAGGCCGTCGCCAAGAGGGACAGTGTCAGATATCTTGGGTCGGTAATTCAGGGGGACGGAGAGATTGACGGGGACGTCACTCATCGTATAGGAGCGGAGTGGTCAAAGTGGAGGCTTGCATCAGGAGTCCTGTGTGACAAGAAAGTTCCACAGAAACTCAAGGGGAAATTTTATAGAGCTGTGGTTAGACCTGCCATGTTGTATGGGGTGGAGTGTTGGCCAGTGAAGAACTCTCATGTTCCGAGAATGAAGGTTGCGGAGATGAGGATGCTTAGGTGGATGTGCGGGCTCACCAGGTTAGATAAGATTAAGAATGAAGTTATTCGAGAGAAGGTGTGGTGGCCCCGGTGGATGAAAAGATGCGAGAAGCGAGGCTGAGGTGGTTCGGGCATGTGCGGAGGAGAAGTCCTGATGCCCCGGTGAGGAGTTGTGAGCGGCTGGTGATAGTCGGCGTTCGGCGAGTCAGAGGGAGGCCTAAGAGGTATTGCGGAGAGGTGATTAGGCATGACATAGCTAGAATGCGGGTTTCTGAGGACATGACCCTTGATAGGAAAGTCTGGAGGTCTAGTATCAGTGTTGTAGGATAGGAGCCCCTAGGGTTTTTCGTACTCCTCACCGGGGCTGGGTGAGGCTTGGCAGGGCTATCTATAGATGATTTGTGTATTGGATCGCGTCTCCCTTATGGTAGTTATTTGTTGTTGTTGTTGTTGTCTGATATGATTGCATGCTATTTTATTTATGGTTCTTATATTTAGATAATTATTTACGCTATTTCTGTTAAAGTTACTAACGCTCTTTTGTTTTTGTTTTTGTTGTTCCTTTCCTTCACTGAGCCGAGGGTCGATTGGAAACAGCCTCTCTGCCCTTTCGGGGTAGGGGTAAGGCCTGTCTACATATTACCCTCCCCAGACCCCACTTTGTGAGACTATACTGGGTAGTTGTTGTTGTTGTTGTCCATATAGTTTTATAGTAGAAATTTGTCCATTAGTAAATGTTGCAAATCATGCAATGCTTTTCAACTCTAAATTGAAAATAGTGCAGTTTTCTGTCTCGAAACTTTTAAACTTAAATAGGTTAGCAGATAGATACAAAGACTTGCTGATTTGCTTGCCTAGCAATGTAAGGGAAAGCAAGAATAAACTAAGAGTTCAGTTAAGATGATAAAAATACAATAAACAAAATTCTGAACATATTGTCAACTAAGACTCAGATAAAAAGATAGAAGAGTAAGGAAAGTTTCAAGCAGAATCAAGAGTAACAACATCCCAGCTTTAATTAGTAAATGCATACTCTGAGCAGGTAAAGAATCACAGATCCTTAAAAAACATGAGATACAGCAACGTTGATGAAATTGTAACTCTAATATTATTTCAATGGATTGATAAAATTTGCATATACAAAATTAAGGGAATATACCCACGAGTGGACTAACAAGTGAATAACAGTACAAAGATTCTCATGGGTCAATAGAATCACAATATCGTTTCAAAACCTTCTCCTTTCCCAGCAGCGGTTGGGAGCACGGGGATCTTTAGCTGGCTTAGGCATCTCGTGAAAGTCCACCATAATGGTCCTTCTCTTTGCTTTGTTCTGCTCTGCCAACCTATCCTCATATTTTGTTGAGATATATATAGGCGATGATGATAAACCCCCGTTAAGGGTCAATAAGGGAGTCATATCTGAGCCTAATAGGCTACTTATGTAATTAGGCTATTCTTGTAATTAGCTTATTTTCTGTAGTTAGGCTATATGTGTAAATAGGCTATTTCTGTAATTGATTAGGCTACATTTGCAAAGGCTATATTTGATATATAGTCTTAGGGGTCATTTGGACAGACCTTAGGGGTCATTTCTCTGATAAAAATATCTGAGTCTCTTCGAGACTCTTCCGATGCTCTCCCTTCTCTCTACTTTCTCTCTCTAAATTTCTTCGATATTGAGCATGTTTTCATGGTATCAGAGCCTGTATAATGATCCGATGATGCTCTTGTGTGAATCAATGGTTCATTTGAACTATTTTCTGATAAAAAATTCGAGGTTTTTCTGAGATCGAAAGATCGATGATGTTTTTGTTCCTATTAGGGTTCTTCCGAGTCTCTACCTTCACGATCTATGACTGTTCCTTCTCTATTGAACGGTTCAATCGTTTATTGTGAAATTTACCTGTCTCTCAGCCTCTTCCCATGCCCAGAAAATCCACTAGACACCACAATCCCCCTTCTTACCTCAAAGATTATGTTTGCCAGCTTCCAGCCTTCTCTGGCTCCTCTTCCTCTAATTTGGAATCTGAACCCATGTATTACTCTCAAGCTGCATCTGTACCAGCTTGGCAGGATGCCATGAGAAAGGAATTTGATGCATTGGATGCTAACCACACTTGGGACATTGTGCATCTTCCTCCAGGCAAGAAACCTATTGGCTGTAAGTGGGTTTACAAAATCAAATATAAATCTGATGGTACTATTGAGAGATATAAGGCAAGGTTGGTTATTAGAGGTGATACACAGGTTGAGGGTGTGGACTTTACAGGCACATTTTCTCCTGTTGTCAAGATGACTTCAGTGAAATGCATTATTGCAGTGGCTGTTAAGAACCACTGGCCATTGTATCAGCTTGATGTTAACAATGCTTTCCTTCATGGTGATTTGGATGAGGAAGTGTATATGAAACTTCCTCCAGGTTTGGTGGTATCTGATTCTGCTTCTCCCTCTTCTTCTTCTTCTTCTACTTCTTCTTCTTCTCTTCCTTTGGTTTGCAAACTAAAGAAATCTTTGTATGGGCTCAGGCAGGCCTCCAGGCAGTGGTATGCTAAACTGTCATCTGCTCTTCATTCCAGAGGTTACAGGCACTCTTTGAATGATTATTCTTTATTTTTAAAAGGTACTCCTGATTCCCTTGTTGTGGTTGCTGTGTATGTTGATGACATTATTGTAACTGGGCATGACTGTGATGAGATTGCTGCCTTAAAAGTCTTCTTGGATGATACTTTCAAAATCAAGGATTTGGGTTCATTGCATTATTTTTTGGGTCTTGAGGTTAAACATGTCCCCGGTGGGATACATCTGAATCAGCATAAGTATGTTACTGATTTGTTGCATGCTTTTGACTGTGTCTCTGTTTCCCCTGTTGTCTCCCCTCTGGACATTTCTATCAAACTACATGCTGATTCTGGTGACCTTTTGCCCGCTCCTGACCAGTTCAGGAGTCTTGTTGGCAAACTATTGTTCTTAACCCATACTCGACCTGATATATGCTTTGCCGTGCAACATCTGAGTCAATATCTTAAATGCCCAAGGGTTCCCCATATGTCTGCTGCTATGCATGTTTTGAGGTATCTTAAAGGCACTCCATCTTTGGGTCTCTTTTACTCTGATGTTGCTGATTATTCTGTGACTGGGTACTCTGATAGTGACTGGGCAGCTTGTCCTGACACTAGAAGGTCTGTTACTGGTTTTTGTGTGTTGTTGGGTGGTAGTCTGATCAGTTGGAAATCAAAAAAACAACCAGTTGTCTCTCTTTCTTCTGCTGAAGCTGAGTACAGGGCTTTAAGCAAGGTTACAGCTGAATTATCTTGGCTCTCTCGCTTACTTGCTGATCTTGGGGTATCTGTTCCTTCTCCTATTTCTGTTTTTTGTGATAGTCAGGCTGCTGTTCACATTGCTAATAACCCTGTTTTCCATGAGCGTACTAAGCATATTGAGGTGGATTGTCATTATGTTCGCACCGTCGCTGGATTCTGCTCCACGTCCGATGGTGGAGAAACCAAGTTTATCACCATTGGAGCTGGCGTGAATGCAACCCTACGCCTGACCAGTGGCCTCTCATCTTCCTCCTCATCCTCACTCAGAGGCAACTCCTCCTTGTGGCATACGGTCCCCGAAGGCTATTCGACCCGAGGTGCGATCGTGTCAGGGAATGGGCCATCGAGGATTCATTCGAAGACACCCTCGGCACTGGACATGGTGCCGCCATTGATACAAGTCGCGCAGTCGCGCCCGGCCTGCTGAAGGCTAATTGAGGAGCCCTTACGCGGTGTGCCCTACCTAATCAAAGAAAGAACAAAAGTTAAGAAGAAGCAAACAGGAATAAAACGAAGATAAAATGAAGCTAGAAGTCTCACCAGAAGCAGGCCTACTACCGTGCCTTTCCTAGAAAGATGGCCACATGTTAATCCCCGCTATGTGAGGGAGCACAGCTTCGACCCATTCGCGAATGCCAGGCAGTGGAGCCAGCAATAGTCGTTCAGCTACGAACAAGAGGTAAGGTTAGCACTAGTCAGAATAGGACAAAAAAGATGGAATGAAGAATTAGACGAATAAAAAGACTTATGTGCATGGTTCCACGTCTCTGGAAATCCAATGGCACACGCCACCAGATGTTCAGTCCTGATGTAGAAGAAATTTTCATAAGTGTGAGGCCCGACCGCATCATCCAACTCCGCGGTCACGCCCCTCTCCCCACGAGGGACGGCCCGAATCATCGTACCACGACCCCTCTAAGGGCGTAGATGGCCAGCACGTGCCACAACTTAAACTCTCTCCGGGCCAACTCGGCATATTTTATGAGCATGGCAAAAAGCTTGTAGAGGGAAGGAACGAGTTGGCCAGGACATACTCTGTAATGATTGCAAACTTCCACCACCAATATCGGAATGGGGATCCTAAACCCCAATCTAAGGATAAGCGTAGAAAATGTAATACCCTCTACGGTCAGTGTGGACCCTCTCCTCACGCCTAGCAAGGGATATATCGGTGAAATGGGGAATACCCTGCTGCGCTCGTAGCTGATCAATACTCGATTCCCCCATCATTAGATTTTCATTCACCTGATCTTCCCCCTCATCGGTGGTGAAATCAGTCACCGGGCCTCCGGGAAAGGATAGGATATCGACCACCGACGGGACCCCCCCAACTTCCACCGATTCAGTGCTCTCGTTGCGGTAGATGACCCTTCAGCCACCGCAATAGTCACTGGAGAAAGGGTGGTACGAGAACTGCTTACCATTTGTCGATAGATAAATGGGAACAAAATAATATTCACAGAAAGAAAAGCGAAGATGGTATTGAACGAAGAACAACAAAGAGCAAGAAAGAAGATGAACTAATAAATAGAAAGCTTCCTCAGATATCTCACTTAAACAAAATATGGAAACGCGAGAGATGAATGACACAACCCCTTATTTATAGGTAACATAAGTTGCTTTTACGAATTCCAATAACTATCATTAACTACTTGACCAACCGTAAAGCAGTTCAGTTCTACAGAAACGTACGTCATTATGACGAGCACCACGAAACGGCTTTTCAGTTGCAAATTGATGCTTTGCCTTCGAAACGTTTACAACGACCTGAGGTTACCGAAAAGACGTTCCATGAGCTTTCGAACTTCGAACGCCGCCAAGTTGCGTGCCAGCCCCACCCCTATTCTTTCGGTCGCACGGCATACTCGACCACCAAAGGTAAGGTTAACACCTTACAAGACCGAAGGTCATCAGTATAAATATACCGCCCCGGTTGAAAATGGGTATGACCATTCCCTATATACATATATACGCCTACGACCAGTCCTCACGCATTCGCGGCTACGGCCCTCTCTCATGGATGAACGGATAAGACCCTCAACAAAATGCAACCAAGATCACCAGCTTGACTCCATTACAGTTAAGGCCGTCCACTGTATTGAGTCTATGACCATCTATAGCATGCAAATGCTTAATCTCGTCCACAGTGTTGAGGCTATGGCCATCTCCAGTATGTAAATGGTTAAGGTCGTCCACGGTATTTGAGGCTATGGCCATCTCCAGTATGTAAACGGTTAAGGCCGTCCACAATATTGAGGCTATGGCCATCTCCAGTATGTAAACGGTTAAGGCTGTCCACAGTATTAAGGCTATGGACATTTCCAATGAATAACTAGCTATGACCATCCCCAGTGTGCATGCATGCGATTCGAATACGGCCGAAGTCACTCGCATGGTCAAGGTTATCTACACAAATTGGCTAAGGCCATCCATTTCGACGGTATAATATCCCACATAAAAACGGCTAAGGCCATTTATTGACCCCGACTGGAACAGCGTCTGGAGAAGTTCGCTGATCGATATGGGTCAAGGCACCACCTCGATAAGAGGGTAGACTAATTGTATGGGTTAATATATGAACTTGAAATAATTAGCAAGATTAATTATGTCCCAAGCTAATTCGTAATTAATAAATGGTATGACCGCTTATAATCACCATACCCGATCATCATCTGATTCACTTATTAAAGCTACAGCCTATTCACCATCATAGGGACGGAGCCTCAGCGTAGTCACGACTATCACTGCCAGCTCATACATCTTAAATCTATAAATACTAAGAGAAGGAGCCTTAGAAAGTGGGCTGTTTCCTTTTCTTCATCACTATTCTCGAGAAAAAAAGAGAGAATATCATTGTAAGGCTCTGAACTTATCCATGGAGAGGCAGGCCAAATCAATATCAATAAAAGATCTCTACTTTTCTCTCCCTAACAAATAATATTTGTCTCCTGCCTTTTCCATTTGGTCTTTTGGTTATTACGATCTATTATGATTGACCCTTGATCTATTTCGATTATTTATATGCTTGCAAAGTGTATGATAACTTTGGGTTAAACACCTTCCAATAGATAATAATATAACATACACACTCGGAAGTATATCTATACTATATTAAAAGCACGAAGGTCCTAAGCGAAATGTCGTTTGCCTTTTTTACCCTTTATAAACATATTTACATTGAATAAAATTGTAAAATCAAAAAAATTCCTAAAATTTAGGAGTTCTAAATCAAACAAGTTTTTTCTAACTAATTTAGTGTTTTATGTCTTCTCCTTATTAAGATACAAAATATTAAGACAATGAAAGAATTCAAAAAAGTAGGAGGAATTGTTTTTGTTGGTTTCCAACAAGGAACGATTTTGTGTAACTTTTTTGTTCTTTGTCCTTGTTTATTCTTTAGTCATAAAAACCAATTTTGCCTTTTTTTTCTCTTTCATATGATTATTTGTTGTTTTTAAAATTTAAATAAAAAGTATTTTTTTTTTACAAATTTTGGTTGTTAAATTCGTTAATTTCTATTTCTTAAAACTTTCTATGGAATAAGGGCGGCCTCAGCAAGCGGATGGACCCAGCGACATGACTCGAGACGACGTCGATTAAAGTTCTGACTTTCCCGTACACTGAGACTACCAATCCCTTGTACATTTTTTGATTATTTCGAGGAAGGTCCCTTAGTATATAAAGGGGACCTTCCCTTTGTAAAGGACTCATGTGTATCTTATTATTAAGAATATACAACTCTCTCTTTCTCTCTCTCTCTCTTTCTTGCAAAACGAATCTCACTTGCTTTATTGTTCTTACATCTCAAGCTATCTTTACTGTTATCTCAAATCTTAACAAAGTAGTTTCTCTAGTTCATATTATCCTTTATTCCGATTAACCCATATTATTTTTGATTGTTTTGAGCTTAACAAGTACTTAACTTTTTAGCCGAACAATTTGGCGCAGTATGTGGGGATTTTGTGAATCAAAGTTGTAGTTTGTTTCTAGAGATCTTTCAAAAACCTACCTCCTACAACCCAGAATGGCTGAAAACAACGCAAGAATGAAGGCTATCATGGATGCTAGAGCCGATCTTATGGGCCCTTTTAACGTGGCTACTGAAGGGGATGCTTCACAAGCAACCCCTAGCACCTTGGTAAGCGTGGAAAACCTACCTTCCCATTCTGAAGATCTGGTGGTTCCACGGGAAAAAGAGGCCTCTACATCCACAACCAAAGAATCACCCCCAGAAGTAAAGAGGCTATTGGAAGAATGGTTGACAAGTGCTCTGAGCAGCTTAGCCGGAAAGCCACCCAACACCATATGCAAACCAACACCAGTAACGGACCACGCCATAACTGAAAGTGAGCTCGAGGTCACACGAACAAACAACATGCCCGCCGATGCTCCAGCTCATGAGGGGACGCTCACAACCATCCTTAAAAAGAAGGAAGAAATAGAAAACAAAAACCGGTCGCGAAAGGAACACCAGGAAAGAGTGGACAAGATCCCGGGGGCACCTAAATTGCTGCCAAAGCGAGATGTGTGGAGGTTTGTTGAACAACCCTACATAGAAGGAGCTCCACTTTATCCCATCCCAAAAACCTTCAAAATGCCCCATATTTGAAGGTATATGAAGGGACATCAGATCCCGAGGACCACCTTATCCACTACGTCATGGCGGTCAAACGTAATGATTTATCAAAAGAACAGGTACCATCCGTACTTCTGAGAAGTTCAGCGAAACATTAACAGGAGGGGCCCTAACATGGTACTCCCAGTTGCCGGCCAAAAGCATCTCCAGGCTCGAGGAAATGGCAGACAAATTTGTCACCGCCCACGCAGGAGCCAAAAAAGCAGAAGCCCGTGTAACGACATATTCGGTGTCCGACAGGTCTCCGGAGAATGGCTCAGAGAATTCTTAGCCCGGTTCAACAGAGTCAGGATGACCCTACCAAACATGTCTGATGGCATAGCAGTCGCGATCTTTTAGAACGGGCTTAGCAGGGATGGCTCACGGGCGACTAGAAAATTGCTTATCCGTCTTATGAAATATCCCCACCACCTGGGAAGAAATCCAGAACGCCTATTGTGCCGAGGTATATGGAGATGACGACGACCTTAATGGCCCGACCAGGCGGCTAATAGCGGTAAACCTAGAAATCTGAAGGGATCGGCGCAATGAGGGACGAAGGGAATAAGTCCCACGCCTCAACAGGGAGAGACATCAACCCTACATCAGATCTTAACAACCACCAAGGCAGGCAGATGCCTTGCAACGGCACGTCGCCCCATTGAGGAACGATAAAGGTATGCCTCCTTCATTATCTGCACATAACTTTTGTGTGTCTCCTTCAGAAGTGGTGTACGCACTGGAGAAGCTGGGCAACAAAGTACAATGGCCAGCGAAGACGAAGTCCTACCCCGCCAACAGAAAATCAAACGCCCTATATGAGTTCCACCAGGAATGGGGGCACAAGACCGAAGACTGCATAGGTCACCGACAGGAGGTGGTCCGGGTACTGAACCAAGGGTTCTTGAAAGAGCTGTTCAGCAACAAAGGAAAGCTCAACTTCGCGTACGGACGGGAACAACCTCACGATCCACCAAGGCCGCCCTCACCAACACGATCATTGGGGATAGCAACGACTCAGCGATCAACTATGTCAAATTCACCACCACTCACAAATTGAAGCGAAATATTCGCTCACGAACGGTATGGCGACTTCGAAGATAGTATCACCTTCGATAAGTCCGATATAGACGGTTTGTTTTTCCCTCATGATGATGCCTTCGTTATTACTGTACGCATAGTAGATACTGATGTAAAAAGGATTATGGTCGACGATGGCAGTAGCGCGTGCATCATCCATCCAAGAGTCCTTGCATTAATGGGACTCGAGGATAAAATAATTCCGCGCTGCATAACACTAACAGATTTTAACAATGCAGTTGAAAGATCATCTGGTGAGAAAACACTGCCCGTCTTGGCAGGAGGAGTTATGATGGAACCACTTTCCACATAAAGAATCAAGAAACGACATACAACGACATTGATAATAGGCAAAATCTAGGTGATTTAGCCGTTGTTTGTGCCTCTACTTTATTATATTCCAATTGTATATTATGTTTAATTTATTAAAGATGAGCTCTAATAGCGAATTGTACATTTTTGCAGGTTAAGGAGCCTATTTGGTGCAAGAAAATGTTAATTGGAATCATTCAGGATAAATTGAGACCCCTCGGGGCTAAATGGGATCAAAGAGAACTCAAGAAAAAAGACGAAGCTGAACACCTGGGCATGCACGCCCAGGTGCGCGCCCGCGAACCCAAATGCGCGTCCAGTACAGAGAGCAGAGGACATGCGCGGCCAGGTGCGCGGCCTAATGCGCGCCCACACATGTCCGATTAACGCGATTCTAAGATAGGGGCAAATATGGAAATCTAGGAAAAGTCCACTTAACCTATATAAATTCAAGCTCGCCCAAGGTCATGTTTTTTAATAAGGTTTTGCAAGGAATAGAGAGGCAAGAGGCAAGGAGAATTTGGGATCATCAAAGCTTTCTTTTCTACTCTTTGTTTTTGCCAATTGCAATGATATTGAACCTGATTATGTTGAACAATAGTATGAGTGGCTAGAACTCATTGTTCTAGGGTCATGGGTAAAACATGAATGTTGTAGTTTGAAGTTTGATTCGACGAAGTTGGCTTATCATATTGGGTTATTTATTTAATTCTCATTTTAATTATTTTGCTGAGTAGCTAACAGTGAAGTACTATCTACGAATCTTTAGTTGAACTCGAAAGTGGGAACTTTAGATTGCGTATAGAATTAAATAGAGCAAGTTCATGAACTTGGGCATCGGGGAATGGATTCGCGATTAGGATAGACATATACCCAATTGCCTTGCTTGGTTGAAATACAATAGTTTTACATGCATTTTTGTTAATCTTGATTCCATAGATATATAGGCATTGAGTTAACTTGAATAGGCAAATAAGAACTCGATAGATTCTTACGAGTATTATTAACCTTGTCAATCGATAACCCAGATAGCTGAATTAGTCGTTTGAACCTAAAAACACAACACGATTGTTACATGTGCCCGTGATCCTGGAATATCCTCCTCTATTGTTTGTTAACTGAATTTGCTGCTTGTTTAGCTAATTGCTGTAGTTAAATTAAATTGTTAGAAGTTAGTCAAAAAAATACATTCAAAGTTCTTTTGTGATAAAATTCTTGGATAGATAAAGATATTGGTCTTGAATCAGTCGCAAACTAATCATAAGTCTTCGTGGGAACGATACTCTACTCACTTCTCTATTACTTGACGATCACGTGCACTTGCGTAAGTGCGTTTGACAGCAACAAGTTTTTGGAGCCGTTGCCGGGGACTTAGAAATTAGCTATTTGACTGAATTGAGCTTATATTATATGTTTATTCGAGATTTAACTATCAGTCCACCTTCTTTAATCTAATACAGGATTTTCTATTGAATGCGAAGAAGAATAAGTGCAAACAATCTCCTTCCTCTCGATCCAGAAATTGAACGGACACTTCAAAGGTTGAGGAGGGAGTTGGACGCTAGGACCAAAATTGATCGAGAGTTGGACATAGTTGTGCAACCACATCCAATTGAGATGGCAGGCAATGATGAACGGGCGGTTATTGAAGCCGCAAGGCCTAGTCTGACAAATATGACTCAGGCAATTGTGAAGCTTGACATAACTGGGCACTTTGAGCTGAAACAATATATGGTGCAGTTGATTAAAAATGCAGGGGTTTTTATGGGTCTACCTCATGAAGACCCACAACAGCACATTCAGAACTTGTTGGAAATCACTGATACATACAACTATCCAAACGTCCCCAAGGATTACGTCAGGTTAACATTGTTCTCATTCTCACTTATTGGGGACGCTAAGGAGTGGTTAAACAAAGAGCCAGCAAATTCAATCCGCACTTGGGATGATCGGGCTAGGAAATTTGTGATAAAATTCTTCCCCACCTGGAAGACAAAAGAGTTGAGGAGTCAAATTCTTGAGTTCGAGCAGTACGCTGGCGAGACAGTTTGTCAGGCATGGGAAAGATACAAGAAGATACTCAAAGACTGTCCTCATCATTGTCAGACAGACGAGGTGTTGGGGCATACTTTTGTAGATGGGTTGGATGATGCTTCAAAGATGAATCTAGACTCGGTGTGAAGGGGTAGTTGCATGGACAGACCATATAGTGAAATCCAAACTTTGCTCAATAATTTTATAGCTAATGATAACAATTGGCAGGGTGATGGCGATTCACGATGGGCAGTCAAGCAGAAAGCAGCCGGGGTACTTGAACTAAATGAGGTTTCAGCTTTAAGAGCAGAACTGTCAAAGTTATCAAATCAGATGACAAGTATGGAAATACAACAACCACAACCAATGCAACATATAAACCAAATATTTATTTGCTGCAAGCTGTGTGGAGATAATCATATGAGTGACATGTGCCCCACAAATCCAGAATTGATCTACTATGTGGGACAACAGAACATAGGGCCACCAAATCAGCATGCACAGTATGGAAACTCATAAAATCCTAATTGGAGAAATCATCCCAACTTCTCATGGGTGGAAATCAGCAGGGTCAGAATCAGCTCAGACCTCAAGGGGGTTTCGCCCATCCTCAGAAACCACCTCAACAGATGGAAAAGAGTACCAATGATTTGTTGAAGAAGTTGTTGAATGACACTCAACAAATAAGGACTGAAAATCAACAGATGAGGAATGATAATCAGCAGCTGAGAACGGATTTCAAAAATCTTGAGAGGCAGCTAGGGCAATTGGCCACAAACCAAAATACTAGACCTGCAGGTGCCCTCCCCAATGACACAGAGAAAATCCACAAGTGAATGCTGATACACTTTGTAATGGTAGAGAACTTGAGGAAGTGCCCAAGAAGAGTTAAGACAAGCATGTACCTGACGGAGAGCTGATCCCTAAAGCGACAAAGGAGCCAGAGATGACTGCTGACAATCCAAAGCCAGTGGAGGTCCCGTGACCACCACCACCTTTTCCCCAGAGACTGTAGAAGAGAAATGATAATAGAATGTTTAGCAAGTTCCTCTCCATGCTAAGCCAGGTCCAACTGAATATTCCATTGGTTGATGTGCTGCGTGAAATTCCAAAAGATGCCAAGTACATCAAAGACATAGTGGCTCACAAGCGGAGACTGACTGAAGTTGAAATGGTTGCACTTATTGAGGAGTGCACATCCAGGGTCCAAAAGAAGCTTCCTCAAAAGCTTAAGGATTCTGGCAGCTTTACGATCCCTGTGCGCATTGGTAATATTGATGTGGGTCGTGTTTTTTGTGATTTAGGGGTGAGCATAAATCTGATGCCCTTATCTCTGTTTAAACAACTGGGTTTGGGAGCTCCCAGACCCACCATTGTGATGTTGCAGCTAGTTGACAGGTCAATAGCTCACCCTGAAGGGGTGATTGAAGATGTGTTGCTCAAATTGGGAAATTTATCTTCCCTGGTGATTTAATTATCCTTGATTATGAGGCTGATGAGCTAGTCCCAATTATATTGAGGAGGCCCTCTTGGATACAGGTGATGAAATTATAAAAGTGAGAGAGGGAAAAATGATCTTGAGGGTGGAAGATGAGGAAGCCATTTTCAATATATACAAAGCAATCCAGCTTCCCCGTCACTATGAGAAGCTCTCCATGATATCGGTTATTGAAGCTGATGAGCGAGCTTATGATCCAAGTGTTTATCTAGATAATTCTCTAGAGAAAGCACTTATTCTACTTGACAATTTGGAGAATGATGAGGAGGTCGAGGAGATGATGCAAATCCTTGACACATCTTGTGCGTACATGAAGGGGACACACCCCTTTGAACCTTTGGATAGACCTGAGGGACCTCCTCCAAAACCGTCAGTTGAGGAAGCACCAAAGTTGGATCTTAAACCACTACCTTCACACCTGTAATATGCTTATTTGGGTGAGTCTAACACATTACCCGTTTTTTATTCTTGTGACTTGTCTAAATTGCAGGAAGAAATGCTGCTGAGAGTACTACGTGAGCACAAACGGGCTCTTGGGTGGACTATGTCTGACATAAAGGGCATAAGTCCAGCCTTTTGCATGCACAAAATCCTCATGGAGGAGGGACACAATCCCAGTGTTGAGCAACAGCGTAGACTCAATCCAATTATCAAGGAAGTGGTGAGAAAAGAGGTAATTAAGTGGCTCGATGCAGGTATTGTATTTCCTATCTCAGAAAGCAAATAGGTAAGTCCTGTACAATATGTCCCCAAGAAAGGGGGAATGACTGTAGTGGTAAATGAGAACAACGATCTGATCCCAACAAGAACGGTCCCCAAATGGCATATTTGCATTGATTATAGAAAACTGAACAATGCCATCCGGAAGGACCACTTCCCCCTACCCTTTATTGACCAAATGCCTTATAGATTGGCTGGCCAGGAGTACTACTGCTTCCTGGATGGTTATTCGGGGTATAACCAGATTGCTATAGCCCCAGAGGACCAAGAAAAGGCCACATTTAGGTGTGCTTATGGCACGTATACGTTCAAACAAATGCCCTTTGCTCTTTGCAACGCACCTGCGACTTTTCAAAGGTGTATGATGGCCATCTTTACTGATAAGGTCAAAAGATTTGTAGAAGTGTTCATGGATGATTTTTCTGTTGTGGGCTGCTCGTTTTATAATTGTTTGATGAACCTCGAGAAAGTCCTTGCTAGGTGCAAAGAAACTAACCTGGTGCTAAATTGGAAAAAGTTCCACTTCATGGTGCGCGAAGGCATAGTCTTGGGACACAAAGTGTCTAAAGACAGTTTACAGGTGGAGAAACCAAAGGTGGAAGCGATTGAAAAATTGCCTCCACCAGTTTCTGTAAAAGGCATTCGTAGTTTCTTAGGCCATACAGGATTTTATCGTCGTTTTATCAAAGATTTCTCAAAAATTTCCTCTCCCTTGTGCAAGTTGCTTGAAAATGATGTGGCTTTCAAGTTCGATGATGCCTGTCTGAAGGCATTCGAGGAGCTGAAATGAATGTTGGTAACAGCACCTATCATAATTGCTCCAGACTGGGAGCAACCATTTGAGTTGATGTGTGATGCCAGCGATCTAGTTGTTGGGGCTGTTTTGGGTCACAGGAAAGAGAAGATCTTCCACTCCATCTATTATGCAAGTAAAACTCTAAATCCAGCTCAAATGAACTACACAGTTACTGAAAAGGAGTTTCTTGCAGTTGTGTGGGCGTTCGACAAGTTCAGGTCTTATCTTGTGGGGACCAAGGTCATCGTTTATACAGATCATTCAGCCATCAGGTACTTGTTCGAGAAAAAGGATGCCAAGCCGAGAGTGATTCGATTGGTCTTACTGTTGCAAGAGTTCGATCTAGAGATCCGAGACCGCAAGGGAATAGAAAATCAAGTGGCTGACCACTTGTCTAGATTGGAGAATCGAGCTCACATGGTTGAAGAGGGTGAAATCAAAGAGACATTCCCAGATGAGCAGCTGCTGGCAATCACCTCCACCACGGCTCCATGGTATGCCGACTATGTGAACTTCATTTCTAGCGAGGTAACCCCACCTGAGTTATCACCTGACAGTAGAAGGAGATTTTTGCATGATGTGCGGATGTACATGTGGGATGAGCCATTTTTGTATAGGCTCTGTGTAGACCAGTTAGTTCGGAGATACTTGACCGTTGTCATGCCTCACCATATGGAGGCCATCATTGGGGAGATCGTACAGCTCAGAAGTACTGCAATCAGGTTTGTACTGGCCCAAACTATTTAGGGATGCACATGCCTATGCTAATATGTGTGACATGTGCCAACGGACAGGGACAATCACTAAGAAGCACAAAATGCCACTGCTGAATATTCTGGTTGTAGAGCTTTTTGATGTCTGGGGAATTGATTTTATGGGACCCTACCCATACTCTAACGGTCATAGGTATATCTTGGTGGCGATTGATTAATGTTTAAGTGGGTGGATGCCATTTCTCTTCCTTCTAATGACGCTAAGGTGGTGGGGAACTTTGTAAATAAACATATATTCACGCGCTTTGGGACCCCTAGAATATTGATCATTGATGGAGGTACGCACTTTTGCAATAAGTTGTTAAACAATGTCCTTTCAAAGTACGGGGTCAAGCATAAGGTCTCCACTGTCTATCATCCTCAGACAAGTGATCAGGTGGAAGTGTCAGACAGAGAAGCCAAACAAATTCTTGAGAAAACGGTGAGTGCTAATTGAAAACATTGGGCCGGCAAGTTAGACGACGCATTGTAGGCATATTGCACAGCATACAAAACTCCCATAGGTTCTTCTCCGTATAAATTGGTGTATGGAAAGGCATGTCACTTGCCCATCAAACTTGAGCATAAGGCCTACTCGGCAATAAAGAAGTTGAACATGGATAGTGATTTAGCTGGAGAGAAAAGGCTGCTGCAACTTGATGAACTCAAGGAGTTTCGATTACATGCATATGAGAATACCAAATTATACAAAGAGAAGACTAAGAGGTGGCATGATAAGCACATTCACCACAGTGAGTTTGAGCCAGGCCAGGAAGTTATGTTGTTCAATTCGAGGTTGAAGCTCTTCCCTGGAAAGCTTAAATCTCGCTGGTTTGGCCCTTTTGTTGTAGTCATTGTGAAGCCTCACGGAGCCATGGGACAATGAGATATGAATGCAACTGGCACTTTTCTGGTTAATGGGCAACGAACTAAACATTATTGAGGTGGTGATTTGGTGCGTCACAAGACCTCCGTGGAATTTAAAGATGCGTGAAAATATGTTGAGTCGTGCCGCGATGTTAAATCAGGCGTTGGATGGGAGGCAACTCATTTAATGTTGTATGTAGTATGTGTAGAGTTAAAACAATAAAAAAACGAATTGTGGGCCGGAACGCCCAGGTGCGCGGGCGCGCATTAGGCCGTACATGAGCCCGCGCATCTAGTGCTCTCTTTGGATGGGCCGCGCATGTACATGCGCGGGTGCGAATTTGGCCGCGCATCCCCCGTCAAATTTCCGGCGTTTTTTGGTTAGTTTTTTTGTTCTTTTTTTTATTTCTTTTAGTTTTTCATTTTTTTTCTTTTCAACATAAGGAAAAGACAAACCCACCCCCTTCTACCTAAACACTCTTCCTCCCTCACCAAACACGCCCAAACCATAACCCCATTCAAAAGCTCTTCAAACAAAAACCCTTCCCCTCCCCAGTGAAAAAACGACCCCCCCTGCTGCCACCATCAAGACCACCGCCAACCACCATCTTCTCCGCTCATTCTTCTCTGGTAATGCCCTGGTCTTATTGTTTCCTAGACTAGTTTTTTCTATTCTCTTTCTTTTTAATTTTAGATTTTAGGGGTCACTATGGTTATTTGTGGGTGGCGGTTTAGAGTGAAGCCTTTGGGTGGTATATGTTGAGAAATTAGTCCATGATGAGTGTGGGGTGAAAACCCATTGATTGGTAATGTTGGGGAATGGATTTGGGGGAGGCTTGTTCCAAATAACCTTGAAAAGAATAGTGAAGGGCCTCATGCTCACAAGGTGTTTGTGGGAATGCCCCAATCACCATGAACATGTCAATTGAGGCTAGAGATGTGTGTGAAGTCTGAGTAACCGCATCGCTTCACTAACCGGAGATTGGATTATGTTAAATTGTTGTTGTTTTGCAGATAATATGCCTCCATCCAGGAAACGACGTTCTACAGGTGCTTCATCAAGCCACAAAGCAGGTTCATATCGACCACGAGGAGTTGCTTCAGCATCCACCTATGATTCCACCAAATTTGTCTCACCCAATGCTCAAGCTCGATCAGCAGAGAAGGCTCGTAGGAAGCCAATTCCCGAAAGGGGTGTCGACATTCCGAGACTTCAGGTGGCATTCCCTCGTGTATACGACAAGTTGGTGCGAAGGGGGCTGCAAACGTTCTTAAATGAACCCGGCGAAGCAAATCTTATGGTTGTGCGGGAATTCTATGCCAATTTTCCTAAGCACGACGATGGAGTAGTTACAGTGCGCCGCCGGGTGGTGAATGTGTCTGTTGAGGCAATTCGAGCAGCATTTCCTGCCCCACCGAGGTATCACGATGATTTCTATATCTATGGTCGCAATCCAACGCCCGAAAAGTGGGCACTATTCTTTGAAACTATATGTGTCCCTGGCAGAGAGGTAATCTAGCTGCCTAGTAGGAAAAAGTTCCATTCTGCGGCCCTCACTTATGAGGTGAAGTGTTGGTTATACATTATTAACAACCTCCTTATCCCGTCACTCAACACGACTTAAGTCAATGGGCCTCATGCTGCGTTGATTTGGTGCTTTGTGAATGGCTTCGATTTTGATGTGGCCAATGTTATCCACGATGAGATGTTTATCCTCAACCAAGTGAGGAGGTATGGTTTCTTTTTCCCTTCTTTAGTGACTCATCTGTGCAGGTTAGCTAATGTGCCCGAGAACAAAGCGGTGGATGGATTGGTGAAAAAGGAAGGCAAGTTTCGTGCAGATAAAGTAACCACAGGCAAGGAGCCGGAGGTAGTGGAGATAACAGCATCTAGTTCGGGCGACGAGGATGATGATAATGATGAGGATGAGGATGATGAGGGAGTTCCCTCCTCCCAAGTCCCAGAACAAAATGTAGCAGCTGCAAGGCCTTCTAAGACAGCCACACCATCAGGCACAGCCCAGGTGTCTCGGCTTACTGGTATGGAACATGAGATGGTTGGTCTGCGGAACTCTGTGAACGAATTGGGCACCCCAAGGGATGTGCTAGCAGACCAGTGGAAAAAATCAGAGAAGAAAATCATTAGCTGGTTACGAGCCTTGGGGTGCGCGTGCAACGTGAACCCTGAAACTGTCTCCGACCAAAAGTGACGTTTCAGGGAAGTTCCTTAACCCCATTGTTCTTTCATTTAACTTTACGCCATGAGGGCATAGCGTATCCCTTAAGTGTGGGGTGGGGGAATTTCCAAATTGTATGTTGTAAATGTGTATAAATGGTTGTTTTGTTTGCTTAGTGAAATTGATTTTTTTGTTTTCTTTGGTTGTGGTAGTGCTTTGGGTACATTGTCAATTAGTCTAGATAGACGGCTTGGACCAAAGACGGATCTCTTTCGACGGGGTTCTTGAGGGAGATAAGCCGGCAAAAAAAATATATATGTGTAGACTCTTCCTGGCGACGGATCAGGTAGACAACTTTCTTGAGGGTAATGAGTCTAAATAAAACAACAAAAAGATTTTATATTTTTTTCTTTTAGGTGGTGTAACAAATCCCCCTTGATTTTTCTTTAGGCCGTGGTTCTTTTCCAAGGGTTTAGCTTGAACCAGGCGTAGGTAGTTTTTCATTTTTTTTGTAGATTAGGATAATGGGCTGTGAGCTATGAATTGAAAGAGAAACCTGAGTGTTGATACACCTGAACACCATAAATCCTAGAGTGTAACGCTTAGTTCCCATTGTTGAATTTCATTAAACGTGCCTTAATTTGTATGTTTATCACCGACTTATGTGCTTGAAATGGAATGTCTTGATGAGTTGATCTGAAGGAGTCATATGCCATGTGTGGTGAGTATTTGTGTAGTACATGCATTATATTTCGGGTCTAGAACTTGACCGGTATGTGAATTGAAGGAAATTCTAGGTGATGATTGGCTTGAGAGATGATTTTAGGCTCTCTTTGGTCTTTCTTGAGCTTAATGGCTAATCACAAATAAAATTTGTCCCTATTAACTCTTTTGAGCCTTTAGACTTTTTATTTGGCACCCGCAATACAAGCCGTACCCCTTTGTTCTTTATTGACATGATTTTGATCCCTTACCTGTTAAATCACTTTAATGGTGAAATGAGCGCTAAAAGAAGTAAAAAAGGGAATACGAGTAGGGTGGCTTCGAGTGGAACCAATAAGAAGAAGAAAGGTGCACTTGCTTTGAAAATGTATACACCACTAGCGGAAACTGAAAAAGAATAATCTGGAAAAAGAATTAGATGAATACATTGTTGTCTTGTTCTTGCTAATGGATATGAATTAATATAGTGCTTAAAAAAGAAGGGAGCATTTTTGGGGTGATATTGTTTGTGAAAGTGAAGTAAATCGTAGAATTTGCGCTTAAAGTTGATTACGTAATGTGTTAAAGTGCTTAAGAGGGTTACTCACTATTCCTAAATCTATCCTACCCGTCCTTTAGCCCACAGTACAACCTTAACAAGTCCTGACTGATTTTCAGCCGAGCTAACCTACATTAGTAGAAATTTATATTAAGGGCAAGCTTATGGTACTCGTTGCATGCATGTGACTTTATTTGTGAGAGTGAGTGTTTCTGTTGATGTTATGAGTGTTTGGTTCGATTGTCTGCAAAAAATTCAGTTAAGTGATATAATTGTGAGGGCATATGATTCTTGATAGAATAGCAAGTCTTGACTTCTATGTAGAGTGGTTTGAGGAAGCGTAAATATTGCATGGCTCGTGAGAGTTGACTATGAGGCTAGGGATGTTCACGGCTAGGCACAAGGGATATGTATTGTTCTAGGTGGAATGCGCTAAAGGGAATGGTTGAGTGGCAAATTTTCTAGAGAGTATAGTGTGATTGCTCGAGGGCTAGCAATGATTAAGTGTAGGGTGTTGATAATAGGCAAAATCTAGGTGATTTAGCCGTTGTTTGTGCCTCTACTTGATTATATTCCAGTTGTATATTATGATTAATTCATGAAAGATGGGCTCTAATAGCATATTGTACATTTTGCAGGTTAAGGATCCTATTTGGTGCAAGAAAATGTTGATTGGAATCATTCGGGACCAATTGAGACCCCTCGGGGCTAAATGGGATCAACGAGAACTCAAGAAAATGAAGAAGTTGAACACTGGGTATGCACTCCCAGGTGCGCGCCCGCGAATCCATTACAGAGAGCAGAGGACATGCGCGGCCAGGTGCGCGACCTAATGTGCGCCCGCGCATGTCCGATAAAACGCGATTCTAAGTTAGGGGCAAATATGGAAATTTGGGAAAAGTCCACTTAACCTATATAAAGTCAAGCTTGCCCAAGGTCAATTTATCAAGGTTTTTCATAAGGTTTTGCAAGGATTAGAGAGGCAAGAGGCAAGGAGAATTTGGGATCATCAAAGTTTTCTTTTCTACTCTTTGTTTTTGCCAATTGTGATGATATTGAACCTGATTATGTTGAACAATAGTATGAGTGGCTAGAACTCATTGTTCTAGGGTCATGGGTAAAACATGAATGTTGTTGTTTGAAGTTTGATTCGACGAAGTCGGCTTATAATATTGGGTTATTTATCTAATTCTGATTTTAATTATTTTGCTGAGTAGCTAACTGTGAAGTACTATCTACGAATCTTTAGTTGAACTCGAAAATGGGAACTTTAGATTGCATATAGGATTAAATAAAGCAAGTTCTTGAACCTGGACATCGGGGAATGGATTCGCGATTCGGATAGACATATACACAATTGCCTTGCTTGGTTGAAATACAAGAGTTTTACATGCATTTTTGTTAATCTTGATTCCATAGACATATAGGCATTGAGTTAACTTGAATAGGAGAATAACAACTCGACAGATTCTTACGAGTTTTATTAACCTTGTCAATCAATAACCCAGATAACTGAATTAGTCGTTTGAAGCTAATAACACAACACGATTGTTACATGTGCCCGTGACCCTGCAATATCCTCTTCTATTGTTTGTTAACTGAATTTGCGGCTTGTTTAGCTAATTGCTATAGTTAAATTAAATTGTTAGAAGTTAGTCAAAAAAAAATACATTCAAAGTTCTTTTGTGACAAAATTCTAGGATAGATAAAGATATTGGGTTTGAATCAGTCGCAAGCTAATCATAAGTCTTCGTGGGAACGATACTCTACTCACTACTATATTACTTGACGATCACGTGCACTTGCGTGAGTGCGTTTGACCGCAACAGCCATCATAGGGCGTCCATGGATACATGCCATGAGGGCAGTCCCCTCCAGTTTCTACCAAGTAATCAAATTCCCAACCCCATGGGAAGTGTACCGTATACAGGGCAAGCCACGCTTCGCCCAAGAGTGTTACAAAATAGCCCAAGATTACACTCACACCAAGCAGCTTAAAGGAGCAAGCGCGGAAGCATAGCAATCAGCCCTGTAGTGGACTAAGGTCCACCCGACAGAAGACGCCATCAAAGATCCCGACAATGTCAAAGCTAGCAAGGCCATGGTCGAAGACCTCGGCCCCGTCCAGCTGAGCAACAACGACTCCACCAAGAAATCGTACATTGGCCACGGTCTCTCAAACCCAGGTAAGTATCGTGAATTTATATCTGATCGCGCTGACCTGTTTGCTTTTTCCAATGCAGATATGCCGGGAATCCCACAAGAAATTGCCTCCCACAAGCTGAATGTTGACCCGCTGTACCCACCCATGTGGCACGCGAGGAGAAAATTCAATGCCCCCATCAATGAAGCAGTGAGTGAAGAAGTAGACAAGCTACTGGATAATGGCTCATTAGGAATCCAAGTATCCAGAGTGGATCTCCAACATCTTAATGGTCAAAAAGAAGAACGGGAAGTGGCGGATGTGGGTAGAATTCAAACGACCTGAATAAAGCATGTCCAAAGGACTCATTTCCGCTGCCCCACATCGACCAATTGATAGATGCCACAACAAGACATGAGCTGTTGAGCTTCCTCGATGCATACTCCGGCTACAATCAGATCATGATGGCCGAGGGGGATCAGGGGAAAACGACCTTCATCACTCTCCAAGGGACTTACTGCTACAGGGTAATGCCTTTTGGGCTCAAGAATGTGGGGGCTTCATACCATAGGCTGGTGACTACCATGTTCAAAGAGCAACTCGGCAAGATGATGGAGGTTTATATCGACGACGTGCTAGTGAAATGGTAGAAAAAAGAGGACCACCTAGACCACCTATAGGAAGCTTTCAAAATATTGAGGAGATACGGCATGAAGCTGAATCCCGAAAAGTGCGCCTTCAGCGTAGCCTCGAGAAAGTTCCTGGGGTTTCTAGTATTGCAAAGGGGCATCAAAGTCAACTCGGACCAGATCAAGGCCATAGAAGCCATCCCGGAAATACTGAGTAGAAAAAAGCAAGTGGAGAAGCTGACGGGTAGAATAGCCGCCCTCTCTAGGTTCATCTCTCGCTCCTACGATAGGTGCCACAAATTCATTTGTGTATTGAAAAAGGACCAAGGACTACAATAGAATGAAGAATGTGTCGACGCCTTGAGAAGTTTGAAGTCATACCTATCATCGCCACCCCTGCTGGTCAAAGCCAACCCAGGCGAACCACTGTTAGTTTACTTGGTTGTGTCGGAAGTTGCAGTCAGCGCCGTCCTGGTGTCCGAAAATAAAGGTATGAAATCTCCTATCTATTACATTAGCAAAACTTTGGTGGACGCCGAAACCCGGTACCCACACCTTGAGAGGGTAGCATTGGCGCTCGTAGTAGCTTCACAGAAGCTTCGGCCCTATTTCCAGTGCCACCCCATAAGGGTAGCAACGACCTTCCCTTTAAGGAGCGTCTTACACAAACCCGAACTCTCAGGACGACTCGCCAGATGGGCCATTGAGCTCAGCGAGCATGATATCACATAACTTCCAAGGACCGCTATCAAGTCGCAAGTCCTTGCCGACTTCAGTGCGGAAGTCCTGCCAAAGGCTGAATTCGAGGCGCAATTCGTATCCTCCAATAATGACCTATGGGTCCTTTATACGGATGGCTCCGCCAATGCATCGGGATCAAGACTAGGACTCATTCTCGAGGTTCCCACGGGCAAAATAATTCTCCAGTCCATACGATGCCCGGAAATGACTAACAACGAGGCCGAGTACAAGGTCGTTATTGCAGGCATGAAACTGGCAACCAAATACGGAGCTCGCCGAATCCTCCTCCACTGCGACTCCCAACTTTTGGTAAACCAGGTCACTGTGACTTATCAAGTCAATGAGTAGAGGCTGCAAAAGTACCAGGCAGAAAGACCTTTATACGAGGACGTTCGGTGGCCCCCTAGCCAAGTGCTTAGGGCCACATCATACAAGGCCAGTACTTGAGGAAGTACATGCGGGGCACTGCGCTCACACCGGTAATCTCTCCCTCGGCGATGCATCATACCCTCCGGCTACTACTGGCCCACTACGAAAAAAGAGGCGGCCGAGTATGTTCGCCAATGTGAACAATGCCAAAAGTACGCCCCAATGATACATCAACCTGGAGAACCCCTCAATTCCGTCACTTCACCCTGGACATTCATCAAATGGGGGATGCATATAGTCGGCCCAGTGCTAGAAGGACGAGGAAAGGTACGATTCTTACTTGTTTTAACTGACTATTTTTCTAAGTGGGTAGAAGCAAGTGCTTACGTGCAAATACGCGAACAAGAGGTCATCACCTTAATAAGGAAGAACATCATATGCCTCTTCGGCATCCCCAAAGAAATAAGCTGTGACAATGGGCGTCAATTCATCTGCCAGAAAACAACAGAGTTCTTCGAGAAATGGCCCATCAAAAGGATACTATCCATGCCATACCATCCCGCCGCCAATGGCCAAGCGGAATCCTCCAACAAAACAATCCTAAACATACTGAAGAAAAGCTAGAAGACGCAGGGTTATAGCCCGAACTGGTGCCTGAAGTCCTTTGGGCACATAGAACTACACCCAAGTCCAACACCGGGGAAATCCTGTACTCACTGATTTATGGAACCAATGCTGTCATACCCGTCGAAGTAGGCGAATTCAGCTTAAGGTATTCGCACACCAGTGGAACAGAAAATGACGCCAGCAGACTCCAAGACCTTGACGAAGCCGAAGAAAGAAGGGAAATGTTGCATATTAAGATGGTAGCCCAAAAACAAAAAATTGAGAGGTATTACAAAAAAAAGGCAAGAGTAAGACCACTCAAAGTAGGAGACTACGTCCTCAAAGCCAAGACATTGATCTCCAAAGACCCAAATGAGAGAAAACTAGGCACAAACTGGAAATGACCCTAGCGGCAGCTGGGAAAGGAGCATTCCAACTCGAGACAATGGAGGGAAAAGTGCTCCAGAATAACTGGAACGTCGCTCACCTCAAACATTTACACTTCTAAAAGGCGGCTCCCCGAGTCGTTCTTTTTTCCCTTACCCGAGTTTTATCCCAATTGGGTTTTCTCAGGAAGGTTTTTAATGAGGCGGCAAAGGGAACACCTGGAGATGTTTGCAGTACAAGTGTATCACATCGGCCCCACCATGTACTCTCCAAGCCCGACATGATACATGGACTAGGCTAGTACCATCTCTAGATATATAGAAAGGCTACGGCCATCTCCAGATGTACAGAAAGACTACGGCCATCTCCAGATGTATTGAAAGGATACGACCATCTCCACATGAATAGAAAGGCTACGGCCATATTCAGATGTACAGAAAGGCTACGATCATCTCCAAATGAATGAGAAGGCTACGACCATCTCCAAATGAATGAAAAGGCTATTGCCATCTCCAAATGAATGAAAAGGCTACGGCCATCTCCAAATGAATGAAAAGGCTACGACCATCTCCAAATGAATGAAAAGGCTACGGCCATCTCCAAACAAACGAAAAGGCTATGGCCAACTCCAAACGCACGAAGGGGCAAAGGCCATTATTTTAACATGGTTAAGGTCGTCGAGTTTTACATGGCTAAGGCCATTATTTTAACACAGTTAAGGCCGTCGAGTTTTATATGGCTAAGGATATTATTTTTACATGGCTAAGGCCATTGTTTTAACACGGCTACGACCATCACTCTTACATGGCTAAGGACATCATTTTTACATGGCTAAGGCCATTATTTTAACACGGTTAAGGCCGTCGAGTTTTACATGGCTAAGGCCATCATTTTTACATTGCTAAGGCCATTATTTTAACACGGTTAAGGCAAACGAGTTTTACATGGATAAGGCCATCATTTTTACGTGGATAAGTCCATTATTTTAACACGGTTAAGGTCGTAGAGTTTTATATGGATAAGGCCATCATTTTTACATGGCTAAGGCCATTGTTTTAACACGACTAAGGGCATCACGCTTACATGGCTAAGGCCATTGTTTTTACATGGCTAAGGCCATTGTTTTAACGCGGTCAAGGCCGTCGAATGTTACAGGCGAAGGCCATCATTGTTACATGGCTAAGGCCATCATTTTTATACGGCTATGGACGTCAAACCATTTAGATACGGCCATCACTTTCACTCGGTCAGGACCGCCAAACGTCCCGCTTAGCTCCAACTACGGCAAGGGGAAAATAAAAAAAGAGAAGTATATAGTGTTCCAGAAAACAGAAAAGATTGACTACAACAAAAATCATATATCTTTATCCCCAAAAGGGTCAACGCCCACTATAAAAAAAATCAGTATTTACAAACATATTTACAAAGGTCCTAAAGGCCTCCGCCTCCCTGGTTATCCTACCCCGCTTGACCTTCATGCGGCCCATCTTCGTTCCCAGGAGGATACGCCTTGGAAATCCAGGAACTTGACTCCAAACGGTTGAAGTTTGCAGAGTTACCCTCCTCCCGGGTAAGGCTACAAAATTCACGGTTCCGAACCGGAACCGGACCGGAACCGCGGTTCTGGCGGTTCTGCCGGTTCCGGCGGTTCCGCTTCTGGAGGTTCCACGGAACCGTGACAGGGCGGTTCTACCCGTTAGAACCGCGGAACCGGAACCGCCATGACCGGAACCGGAACCGGAACCGGACCGGTTCTGGCGGTTCCAAACGGTTCCAATCGGTTCTGTAACGGGCAGATTTTAACAAAAAATTTTTTTTTTAATATTTTCCAAAAGGCTCTTTTTCAAAATTAGCCGTTTGGAATTTTAAAAAATAGCCATTTGGCCCCAAACTTTATATAATTACACAATTTCCCATTTCTCAACTATAAATACCCCCTCATTCTTTCATTTTTATTCACCAATTCATCAATATCTCTCAATCTCTCTCAAGCTCTCTTTCAATCTTTCTAGTGCAAGTGCTTAATTTATTGTTGCAAATTCGTGAAACATTGTGAAGTTGTTGAATTGAAGTTTTCAAGTGTTCAATTTCAACGATTTTCAAGTTTCAAGAAGTTGTTCGTCAATCCGTTAAACTCGTTTCAACTCTTGCGTGCTAAGAATATTTTTGTGTGTTGTTATTTTGCTTAATTATAATTATTATGGCATTTTCGTTGAAAAATATGTTCGGTAAAGGAAAATCTAAAACTGGTGAAAGTAGTCGCCAAAATACTACCCCTCCCCCAGCTCCCCGACCTAGAAAAGATAAGCAAGTTCAAAGTAGTAGCCAACCTATAAATCCAAATGAACCCTTCGGAATCCTTGATAGTGATCACCCTTGTTTTCAATTTAGCGATATTGATTTTCTACATGATGTAGCAGTTGGTGATAGAATAGACGATGATGTTATGAATGCTCTTTATCCTAATGCACCTATCTTAGAGGGAAATGAGGATGATGATGATGATGAAACCCAAGCTCCAGTAGATTTAGATGATACACCTACTAGTCCTGCTCATAACTTAGGTGATGAAACGGCACATCCACCCGTACAAACTCCCACTTTTAGTAGAAAACCACCTAAACGTACAGAAACATCATTAGTTTGGCAATTTTTTATTCAACTAAGAGAACAAATAAGGCTAAGTGCAAATCTTGTGGGAAATTACTTGTTCATAGGTATACTGGAGATCGTAGCGGCACGGGTAGTTTAGTTAAGCATATAAGATTACACCCTAGCGATAAGGCTAGATTTTTGCAATTGAAAGCGCAACAAGAGGGGAGGACAAGTCCTGATACTTCAGTTAACCCAAGTACTGGTTCAAATCTAGTTCAACCAGGAATAAACACAGTCACCGGAGGTATATTATATTACGATCCAAATAAGGATCGTGAAGAATTAGCTAAAATGATTACTGTTATGTGTTTGCCTTATTCTTTTGCTTCTAATCCTGCATGGATTCATTTTATTAGAAGAGTATTTAATCCTACATTTAAAGGTTGGCCTCACGCCACAGTTAAGGCCGATATTTATAAATACAAGCATGAATATGAACAATACTTGCGCTATTTATTTACCCATATAACTAATCGTATGTCTATTACAACTGATATTGGTAGAAGTAATAATGATTGTGATTATCTAATCGTAACCAGTCATTGGATAGACGAAGACTGGACTATGCAAAAACGCATTATTGCATATAGGATAATTAATTCACGGCACACGGGTAGGTTTATTGCTAACACTGTTTCAGATGTATGCAGATATTTTTGTTTTAGTGATAAAATAATATCAATTTCCATGGATAACGCTTCTAGCAACACTAGTGCAATAGGTATGCTAACTAGAACATTTAATCCTGTCTTTACTAATATTTTCCATATTAGATGTATTTGTCACATTTATCATTTAATTGTTGGTGATGGTATGAGAATATTAAACATATAAATTGAAAAGGTTAAAATGGCTCTTAATTGGCTTTTTTATTCAAACCGTAGAAGTAGACTTAGAGAATATTCTAAAAGGTGTGACGAATATGGCCTTAGAGAAAGAAAGGTTCCTAAACCTTGCCCGACTAGGTGAAACTACATGTACGAAATTTTAGTAGTAGCGTACAAATATAGGAACCCAATTAACGCTACGTATAATTCTCGGGATTGGACTAACGTTAAAATTCTTTTAGATTTTTTAGAACATTTTCATGTGGCTACAAATGCTTTATCTGGCCAATATTATCCAACTATTTCTAGATGTTTAGTTTATATTGCCGCACTTGCTAATTTGTTTGTTGATTTTAACGAGGGAGGGGAAATTTATGAAATTGCAATAACTGAAATGAAAAAGAAGTTTATAAAATATTTTTTCCAATCCCTCCTATATTTGGTGTGTCTGCTATGCTAAATCCTACTATGAAATTAGGAGGTCCTCACTTTTGGTATTCTACTATTTATCAAGCTTTAGATATTTCAGAAGAAGAAATGGCTACACTATCTGATGCGAAAGCATCAATTAAAGTGAATGCTCAAACTGTTTATAATGCTTATAAATAGAGCTGCTGGATTAACAGCTCTTAAATCGTGGACGGAGTTCAGGGGTACTCAAGGGGAAAATTTAGATGAAATTTCCCATCTAAATGAGCTTCAAGTTTATTTGTCGCAGGGACTAGAGAATGAGAATCCAGACGGCTCTTTCGACCTTTTGGATTGGTGGAAGACAAGGGAAAAGCATTTTCCCGTTCTTGCAAGGATGGCTCGGGATGTTTTGTCGATTCAAGCGTCAACTGTTGCATCGGAGAGCGCCTTTAGTCAAGCAAGACTACAAATAGGTGATCACAGAGCGTCAATGCGGGACAGCTTGGAAAAATCAGTGCTTTTTCGAGATTGGATCCGCGCAGAAAGAAGGAACTTTGGGCTAGCTGAATCACAACCAGAAATAGATGAGTGCTATGAAGAAATGCTAGCAGAACTTGCTCAGGAAACATCTTCACCCGGAAGTGGTGATGAACAAGCTTCATTTCCACCAACGCCAACACAACCACCTCCAAACCTTGAAGGTTTTATGGGATTTGTTAGAAATAATACATAAATTATGATGTAACTTGTACATTGGCATGTCTTCTTTTAGTTTTTTTCCTTTTAGTGGTGGTATTAGTACCATGTTGTGCTCATTCCATTGGGGGAAGGAAGACTAAGAAAGATATGCCATTTTGGTCAATAAATATGCTCTTTATCATATCCTTGAATATCTTTTGTCTCCATATTTCTTTATCAATATATACTACTTATATACAATTTACACTAATTACTAACTAAAACACAATATACACTACTTATATACAATATATGCTACTAACATACAATATATACTACTTATATACAAAATACACACTACTTATACATAATATATACTAATTACCAAACACAATATATACTATACTAATAACATAGTACACCATATAAAATATATTCTACAATATACTAATGACTACTATACAAGATATTGGTTTAAAAAAAAATCAGAACAGCCGGGAACCGCCGGGACCGGAACCGGAACCGCCAGAACTGGAACCGGACGGTTCCGGAACCGTATGGTAGCGGTTCCGGCTCCGGAACCGCCAGAACCGGAACCGCACACCCAAATAGACCCAGAACCGGAACCGAATACAGCCTTACTCCCGGGGTGGCGATTCAGGACCGTAGTCGGCCGCATCACGGGCAACGCTAACTAGTTGGCATTGGTTCTCATATTCGGCCTCAAATGCTCCCCCAGCCGCCAAAAATTCTTCAAGCACGATCAGTCGGGCCTCCACGTATACCCACATCTCGTGTGACTCACGAGACGCATCAGCCTGCGCTAGGGTCTGCTTGAGGTCCTCAACCTCGGCCTTTTTGGCATCGAGTTTTGCTGCTAAGGTCGCAACCCGAGCGCGCAATTCCGCCGCCTCCTTCCCCACTACGCGGCCAAGCTGCAACTCTTCATCCTTAGCCTGAATAAGGACCTCCATCTCCTCAGTCCGAGCAACGGCGTTCATAAGTTGTTCGTCGACTTTCTCTAGCTCGGCCACCCTTTTCTTCAGCTGCTCCTCGGACTACGTGAGGCCCTCACGAACCACCCTGAAGTTAGGGTCCTGCCTGTACATGTTGGCCAAAGTCCGGTGCGCCTCACGTGTTCTGTTATATTTCTGCACCAACTTATTGTATATGGCCACCTTCTTGTTCAGGCGTTGACCGCTATCCGCCTCCAAGATAAGAGTCTAAAAAAAGAAAAACGAACGAAAGGTAAGTGCAAGGAAAATCGCACTCCACTAACGCAAAAGAAAAAATCATCAATCAAGACAAAAGACGTACCTGCAAGGCCGCGCCCGCCACTCTTCGGGCCAAGCCATTGTCAGTGAGTTCCGCCAAGGCTGCACTCTCAGCGCCCGCACATAGTAGTGTCATGCTGGTGGCCTCTCCTCCTAGTTCTCCAACAAATTGTAGTGACTAGGAATCACTATCCGACTGGAGGACCGGCCATCCACCATCTCCACTTGGTCCATGGACCCGCCTTCTCCGCCCGTGTCCTCCATAGCGATCTACACGCCTGCCACATCCACACTTTCATCCTTTCTTTCCGCAACTTCCCTCTTCAGATCAGATCTCCCCGAACGAATGGCCTCAGCCATAAAAACCGGCATATATTCAGGATGGGGTGGTTTAACCTTCTCTGTCTGAGTAACCACAGCCTTGCCGGTCAAAATCTGACGTCTCCTCCTCTCCAAAGTCTCTTCCTATTCAAGGTCCCCCTCAGTGGGATGCAATACGGGCTCAGATGGGGACGGTTCGATAGCGGGCGCTCTTGTGGGGGCAACCCCGGGGACGATCCCAGGCACAGCCGCCGGTATCTCTTCGGGTGCTGTTTTGAGTATAACCCCTGGCACAACCTCATTCACTAACTCCGGAGTCGCCTCTGATGCGATCTCCTGCTTTGAGAGGGGAGAGACACTACCCTTGGACGTGCCTACGGGGATCATATCCTCCTCACCAAGGCTAGGTGCCGCCATAAAAGGGCCAGCTGCAGCTCCCTTCTTCTTCTTCTGCACCTTCTTGGAGGTGCCTTGACCTACCAAAACACGTATGAGATAGGCAAAAAATTAAGGAGAATCCCCAAGTCAAAACTGAAAGGAAAATCAAGCAAGGCCAGTACCTGAAAGGCCATAGAGCCTGAGGAATTCCGTCCAGGTACGTCATTCCTCCGCAAACGGTATCAACGCTCGCACCGAGACATAATGTCGTCAACCCTTCGAGGAGGGCGAGCTGTCTGCATGAAGGCAAAGGGAAATCTGCAATGGTGAACACCATCAAAATAAGATCGCCATAATAAAAAGCTATGGACAGTAACGCTTACATCCTTCGTTCCACACCTCCGGAACCCTTCAGGGTTAAACGCCAAGTGCTCCGTACGCACATAGAAAAATCTCTTCCAAAATTTGCAGTTGGCCTTGTCATCCGCTTGCAACACAAAGCTCTTCTTGCCCCGGAGTACTAACTGGAGCATAGAGCCTCTCATAAAGCTCACGCCGAACATTTGCAAGAGGCGATGAACGATAACCTCTTTCTCAGCCTTCGCCGCATAGGTGGTGAGAATCATACACACCTTCAATGCGTACGGAGTAAGTTGGTCCAGACATGCCCCGTACCAGCGACAAAGCTCATCTGCCAAAGGGTAAAGTGGGAGACTATACCCGATTTGGAAAGCGTACTCTTAGAATGTGTAATACCCGGGCCTGTGCACATTGGCATAGTCTGTCCCATCGAGAACCAGCTCGATGTAGTCAGGGATATTATATGACTCCCTGAGAGTAGCCAAAAGAGATGGCGTCAGTTCGCTGAGTTCCCAAGGGGGAAGCTTGCACTGGTTCTTGAAATCTTTCTGTGCGGCCATATCCAGTGGAAGAATATTAGACGTTGATAAGATATTAAGAACCTCATCGGCTTCCCCGTCATCTGAGGACGATGAGGCCCTATAGAAGGCGTCACCCTTAGTCCTGATACTGTCGTGACGACGTTTAGTCATAATGGAAGTTATGAGAGAAAGGTGTTTTAAGGATACAAGGTTCGATTCTCAGGAACGAATATTTTAAAGGAAAAGATCAGTGGTTGCCAAAGAAAGACGAGATAAAGGTTGAGAAAGTGCTCTCCAAAAAGTTCGAAAGATGATTTGGATTCAACCTCTCCCCCATTTATAAGGAAGGGTGCACGGAAATCAAAAAGGCTTGGTTCGAAAACCGGCGTGGGAAACCAAAGCGTCACGTCATGTCATGACCCACCTAAGGAGAAAAGGTAATGATCACGCACGTGATCGATGATGTCATCTTAAAAAAGGAGCCTTAAAAAGAGGTTTTATGTCAACGGCGTAACCCATCTGCATATGATCACACCCCCTTTTTCTACAGTATCAACGGGAACAACCAAATTTGTAGAAAGGACGAGCATGCATGTCCGTTCGTTGAAGACGTCTCTCGGCTACATCACCAACAGACGAAGGGACTATCTGTATTGCGCAAATTTGGTTCCCTACGTTTTTAGGTTACCTATGCACGCCTACGACGTAGAGAACGACCTAATCGAGGCCGACTCGAATAAGGGTGGCCCCATCAAGCAGACGGACCAAGCGACATGACTCGAGACGACGTTGCTTAAAGTTTTGACTTTCCCGTACACTGAGACCCCAACCCTTTGTACTTTTTTTTATTACTTCGAGGAAGGTCCCTTAGTATATAAAGGGGACCTTCCCTTTTTAAAGGACTCATGTGTATCTTATTATTAAGAATATACAACTCTCTCTTTCTCTCTCTCTCTCTTCCTTGCGAAACGAATCTCACTTGCTTCATTGTTCGTACATCTCAAGCTATCTTTACTGTTATCTCAAATCTTAACAAAATAGTTTCTCTAGTTCATATTATCCTTGATTTTGATTAACCCATATTGTTTTTTATTGTTTTTGAGCTTAACAAGTACTTAACTTTTTAGCCAAACAAGTTGCATAATTTAAATTTAAACACTGGAATTAGTTATGAAATTCAACATGTAGTTGATCAATTTTTTTATTGATTTGTCACTAATTTTGTTACTGAAGGATTAATGATAATTTTTTATTATTTAACTACTACATAATAATTTCATCGCTAATTTTTTTCTTTATGTAGTTGACTTGTCTAGAATACATGGTATCCAGACAATAATTTTGAGATGACCTTAATATAAAAGAACGATATATATAATAGAACACTAAAATTTCAAAATTATCTTGGTTGTTTCATACTTAGGCTTTACTTTTTTTTTTTACTTAGGCTCAATATTTGTCACTTTCAAGAGCTTATATTTAAAAAAAAAAATTTAAGTACCTAAATTTTTTACTATAATTTTATATGCATCGTGTATGATATACGTGCATAGCGCGTACCGTAAAACTAGTAAATTATAAAAGTTACTATATGTTATAAACTAAAGCAAAAGACAAGAACAATAGAACAAGAACAATAGCAATAGAGAGAAGAGTAGAGAGAGTTCTTCTTATTGAGTTGAGAGGGGTGAATTACAATGGTAGAGAGCACCTCTATTTATAGGGAGGAGGAAGATCTTGCTACCAATAATAGGACTCTAAAATCTCTCTAATTAAATACATTAAAGACATTCACCTTAAATAGAAGTGTAAGAATCTTCTATTTCATAACACTCCCCCTTGAATGTCTATTCAATGATGTGCCTCATAAAACCTTAAAACCAAAACCCAAAAATTAAAGTAAGGAAAAAGAGTACACATGTTTGAATATGCGCCTATTGGTTGCCTCGTTAAAAACCTTGCAAGGAAAACCCAGTGGGACAAAACCTTGTAAGGGAAAAAGAGTGCAACGCGCATTAACTCCCCCTAATGAGTACATCAATTTATATCCTTGAGCATTTGCATTCCAATCTTGTGCATCATCTTCAAAACGATCTTTGGTAGACGTTTGATAAATAAATCAACCATATTGACTTGAATAAATATTCCGCACCTTGAAATCATCATTCTTGATAGATATGAACATCTTCATATAATGTCGTGGAATAGCTCTTCAATATCTCCATAGATGCATTCTCAATGCCATCATGCTTATAGTTATAGCATAATACATATGTACACAAATTGTACTTAGGATGTGGTACTTCATGACCACGAATTGCATATGCTTCAAGCAACTTAAATCTTTCAAGTTAAGTCATATAAGTCGCATAATAGACTTTAGCTGCATATCAAGTTTTCATTAGTGATACTAAACAAATAAGATATCGAAAACTGACTATACATACCTTTGACTTTTATACTTTCAAGCATTTGAACTATAGGTTCAAAGCTACATGTCTTTCATATGGAATCAATTCTTCTTGAATTGTATCTCTTCCATTTAGTTGCTTTCTTTGAGTCAGCAAATGCGTATAGCATGCTTTGCAATATGTTGCAATTGCATTTCCCTTTTATGAACTACAGGTTCATATCATGATATTCGGGGATATACATATACAAATGAAAATTCATCCCATGTAACACTTTCTCAAGTGTTTATCATGTCTCCCCCTCATGTTAGTAAAGCTAACATGTTTCCTCAACTTTGGAAAATCATCTTTGTGCATTATGTCAATATACACAGCACCTTAATAATAAGATGAAATTATTTGGTTCCTGACCCTGAACCACTTGTGAGGGGAGAATATACTCTCGTATACAACTTATATCAAACTGATATATATATAACTTAGTTCTCATAAGAAATAGTTTAGCTATTAAGTGGAAGCACTCAATAATTATCTTGCTAAACCAACTTTAATATAAACCAACTTATCAAAATGAACTGTCTTGAGTAGAGAATCTGGAAACTATGCTCGAAGTTAGATTACTGAGCGATTTACCTCGCAAGCACTGCCAGGCTTCGGGTTAATAACAATGGCGCATGTAACCATATCATAGATGCATCATATGTGGTATACATGGCAGGTGAATGGGCCCATACTCACCTTTCATATTTCCAGAATTTATGGGCTTCAACCCGAACTCTTTAGTTGGTCCGTTCATTAATGAGAACAAGTGATACAAGAGTATTCGTAAAGAATTTTCTAGTTCTTTAATATTCACCTATGTGAATTTGCACATCATACTTAAAATGAGATGGCTAACATGAATGCCAACTGAATAAATTATCAATATTGGTAAACTTCAAATTTACACCATGACATGTGCACTTATCAATAAACTTCGGGTTTATTATGACATGGGTTTTATACCAATAGATATCCACTTTATTGTTGCATTCTTTCGTTTGTGTAGTACAAACTGGAGAACAAAGCGGGTAGCTTTTCATATACAAATTACCCCGCTACAAGTTGTAGTAATAGGAGAATCAAAGCCTTCCTTTATTTATAGTCTCAATATAATCAATCGCTTTCGCGTGTACTTTGGAAACTGAATAAGTTTCTTTGAGACTTACTACAGCACAATACTCAATTGTGTTTCTCCAACATAGTAATAATTGGCTCTTCGAGAGCTCTCAATTAATTTTGTACTACCACAGACTGAGGTTCGAAATCCTCACATTCTTGCATTCCGTATTTTCAAGAGTCTCAGGCTCAATAGATTCTTCGTGAATCTCGGAATTAATCAAATCATGAGCGTCCTCATGTGATTCTTTCATAGTGTCATTTAGATCGTTCTTTTTCCTCTTTCTAGGATTTCGATCTTTGGAACCTAATGGTCTGCCACGCTTCTGGCGTGCATTTGACTCATTGGATATGACACTAGATATTTGTCCAATAGGGACTTCAATACGGATCGGAACATTTTCCGCGTGAATGTGGGATTTCGTTATCCTCTTCAAGTCCGTAAATGCGTCAGGCATTTGATTTGCTATTCTTTGCAAATGGATAATCTTTTGTGCCTCTTTCTTTCAAATAGAGGTATGTGGAATCAAGATGAGATAATGATGCATTTTTCCACAAAATTTCCCGTTTGGTTTCACCAACTTCTCCCCCTAATTTTGGGAAAAGTGTCTCATCAAATTGACAGTCTGCAAATAGTGCAGTGAACAAATCTCCTGTCAATGTTTCGAGGTAGCGAATAATGGAGGACGATTCAAACTCAACATATATTCCTAACCTCCTTTGCAAACCCATTTTGGTGCGGGATGGCGGTGCTACAGGCACATATACTGCGCATCCAAAACTTCTTAAATGGGATATATTGGGTTCATGACCCAAAACCAATTGCAATGGGGAATATTTGTGTCAATTCGTCAGTCAGAGACGAACTAGCATTGCTGCATGCAACATGGCGTGACCCCAAACCGAAGTGGGCAGCCGACGAACTAGCATTGCTTCATGCAAAATGGCGTGACCCCAAACCGAAGTGGGCAGCCGACAAACTAGTATTGTTGCATGCAAAATGGCGTGAACCCAAACCGAAATGGGCAGCCTCGTTTTCATGAAGAATTCAAGATTATTCTCATCTATTGTCTCAATATGATATCCATTTTGAATGATATCTTTAAAACTCAACAAGTTCCTTTTAGACTTGGAGGAGAACACTTTGATTGATATCATTAAAACTCAACAAGTCCTTCTTAGACTTGGAGGAGAACATTGCATTCTCTATGATTAACGTCATGCCTTTGGGCAGAGTTACAATTGCTCTTCCGGAGCCTTCAATCAATTTACTACTTCCATAGGTTGTAGTAATGTTTGCCTTACACAATTACTCTTCTTTTCTTTGAGTATTGTATGTGTAGTACATGAATCAACTAGGCAAATACTTTTACAATTGGACGTTGGTCCAAGTTCGCTTTGTGAGATATCCATATTTGCTATCCCATAGTTTAACATACAAAAGAAATACACGAACATAAGAATAAACAAGTTCAATTCTTTTGTATCACATAATATTTTCAAAATCTGCTACTAACAGTTGGCTAACAAAATCATATATGTTATCCATAATCAATTCCTTTGCAGTTTGAAAATTTCAGCGTTTTTCATAAGACAATCGATTATTAAACACACACAATCGATTGTTGAAACATAGACAATCGATTGTTAGACATACACAATCGATTATTTGTTATTTTTGAAAAACTTCAGATCACACTGTTTAAGACAATCGATTGTTAGATATAGACAATCGATTGTTGGTCATTTTTGAAAAATTCCGGACCTTACTGTATCTAACAATCGATTGTCAAATATAGACAATCGATTGTTGGTCATTTTTGAAAAATTCTGGACCTCACTGGATAAGACAATCGATTGTTGATCACTTTTTGAAAAATTCGTTATAAAGACAATCGATTGTTGATCATTGACAATCGATTGTTTTGTAGTTTTATGCGAAATATGAGATAACCGACTAGTTTTTCAGGCTAGTCGATTACCTCTACTGGAAAGTAAAGATATTATTGATATTTGAGCATATTGAGACATTCTAAAGAACTAATACAAACATCATATCATGAACTAGCTAATACGAGCTAATACTAATGACTATTAGTTTATTCATTAACTAATACAAATAAATCAAACAGCTCCATCTTCTTTCATCACCGATCCATCATCGACTAGGTGGTCTATCTTCCCATCGGGTTGCTCAAAGAAGTCTGCCACATTCAAGTTGTCGTCAGAGACAAAATTCGTTATGGGGCGTTTACTCTTTCGAGATGCTTGGTAAAGGTCAACCATACGGCAATCCTTTGACCAGTGCCCGTTTCCACCGCAACGATAATATATAGTTTATAAACTATTTGCTTTTGGATTCTTATCGTATCGTGCTTGTGGCAGAGTGACCAACTTCATGTTGTCATCTCTCTTCTTTAAGCCTTTCCACAAGATGGGTGAATCCTTGATGTTGAGATATTCAATCTTCAAACTTTCATCAAAGTGATGGCGCAAGAAAATCAAGGCCTTCATACAGTTTCAAACCTTCATTAAGGTAATGGCGCAAGAAAATCAAGGCCTTAGCATAGTTTCAAACCTTCATTAAGGTAATGGCGCAAGAAAATCAAGGCCTTAGCATAGTTTCAAACCTTCATCAAGGTGATGGCGCAAGAAAATCAAGGCCTTAGCATAGTTTTGGGTGGATGCACTATTTCTGTCTTTAATGGCGTCTCCAAGACCCATAGCATCTAAGTGGATTTCATCATCCAACACCCATGTCATATAGTTCTTGCCCGAAATTTCGAGGGCAACGAACTTTCTTTTCATATGACACAATTACATCAAGAGCGTGTTCATACTTACGGGCTCTATTACAATTATCACATTCACTTCAGGGAATGGATCAAAATCATGTGCTTTACACAAGCTGCTACCACATTCTCTAAAGGGAATGGAGCAAATTCAATTGGACGGAATTCTTTGTCACGTCCACATTCATACATGAATTTAATCATGGCAGGACATAGAGATTTTACCACTTCGTGTGGTTATAATTTCTCACAAACTCCATTAGAGTTATAATCAAACTTTGTATATAAAATTTATAGAATTCCAAGAATTTGAAAAGGAAAAGTAAATTACTTACCTTTAAGGTATACCAAATATATTTTCAATATTTTCTTCCTTCCTTTCTTCCTTTCCTTTCTTTCTTTCCTTTTTCCACGTTTTTCTTTCTTTTCTCTTTTTGCCGTTTTTCGTTCCCTTTCTGTTCTTTTCTTTGTTTTCTTTCTTTCTTTTTGTTTCTGCTTCCTTCTTCTTCTTTTTTTCTTTTTCTTTCTTCATTCTTTCTTTGAAGAAAAACCCTACACAAACAAAAGTTAAGACAATCAAAAATTTCAATTGGTTAGAGACTCGTGCTGATAACGTGTTATAAACTAAAGTAAAAGACAAGAACAATAGAACAAGAACAATAGCAATAGAGAGAAGAGTAGAGAGAGTTCTTCTTATTGAGTTGAGAGGGGTGAATTACAATGGTAGAGAGCACCTCTATTTATAGGGAGGAGGAAGATCTTGCTACCAATAATAGGACTCTAAAATCTCTCTAATTAAATACATTAAAGACATTCACCTTAAATAGAAGTGTAAGAATCTTCTATTTCATAACACTATATAAGTATTCCAGTTTGTTTCAGTTTGTTTATAAACAAGTGAAGTTTTATATGTCACTCGCACCCGCACACAAAAAACTAGAATTATCCTTCCCCTAATATAAAATAAAAAAAGTTAAGACCAGGCTTATGTGGATTGGAATCGGGTCGGATCATTTCTAAACCGATGGTGGATTTGAGAAATAAAATAGGGATCAGATTATAGCAAGGGGGTTAGGGCTGCGAACAATCAGAGAGAGCAATTGAAGAAAACTGTGTGTGTTGGTCAAAAAAGAGTTAAGCATTAAGCAATGGCGTTGATGAAGGGAGAGCCATTGGTGAGGAAGGTGGCGCTGATAGCTAAATATGTAGTGTTCCCTGGAGCTATGGCTGCTGCCGTGATCTATTCTCCTCCCACATACGCATCATATTACTCAAAGTCCCAATCTTCTTCTTCCAAATAAACCCAATGTCGCTTATTTTTGCTTTTTTATGGGTACGTGCCCTTTTCTCTTTCCTTTTTCAATTCATTTTCGTCATTCCTAGGGTTTAGAATTTGTATGCTATTTCCTTGCTGATTTTTATGCACTCTAGATTTTTATTGATCTAATTTATGTTATGGTTGTTTTGTGTCTTAATATGCCTTATACCAATTTAATTTCCTGTTTGCTTCTCAAGAGTCAAACGAACTGAATTTTGCCTAATTTTTTGGAATGGACTCTTTCATCATTTTGACATAATAATCAATATCCCGATGTAGCTCCAATAAAACCTAATTGACTTGATAAGCTGAAAAGGTAATTAAATTGGGGATGGAGAGGGAATTGTTTGCCCTTTTTGGTATGTGACCTTTCTTTGTCTGCCAATCTTTGTGACCTCTCCTTGGTTTTGGGTCTTGCGGACAATGTTTTTTGTGAATATTGCTGCTTTTGATGGTGGATTATTCCATTATATTCTAATTGCTTTCTTGTTTTGAGAATGAAAGCATGGTATATTAATTTTCTCAGGGAGGAATTCAAGGGTTAGTCTGTATGCACTGTGACTTTTTGGGTTAACTTTCTTGCTGACCCTTGTATATATGTGTGGGAAAAATGGAACAAGCGCATTTGCATTTGGAATCATAAATATAAAAAAAAGTACTAGGTGGAGTAGCCCTCGCTGCCGTTATGAGTTGGTATGATGTATTTTCTATTCTTTAAATGAAGGTTGTGTAATAAATAGCAGGAGCTGCTTCTCCATTATGTGATTAGACTAGGATTAGCTGGTGAGTGCTGGAAATTGTGTTATTCTAACTCCTGAAATGCTAAGCATATATAGATCTAATAGAATTTTTTGTGGGAACAAATATAGATATAACTGAATGTTGTGACAAACTTCTTCACTTCATTTGTCTAGATCTCCTAGAATGTTCTTTTGTATCTTCTTCTTGTTTAGTGTAACTCCCTTGTCCATGACAAGAAGTAGGTGGGGTGAAAGTGCTATATAAGCAGTTAACACCTGCTTAAAAGTCAGCAGTGGGATAGCATTTAAAACTATGTTTTCTGTAAGCTCAAAATTTTGTCCAGTATCTTGTCAAAAACTGGGTTTGGCAGCTTAGTGGCATTGGTGTGGAAGAGCTAATGTCTCTTTGTGTCTGCCTTCTCTTTTCTTTTCTTATTTTGCATCACATAGCCTCCATTACTTTCTCTACTGTTAACCGACTCTTTATGTCCAATATCTTGTCAAAAACTGGGTTTGGCAGCTTAGTGGCATTGGTGTAGAAGAGCTAATGTCTCTTTGTGTCTGCCTTTTCTTTTCTTTTCTTATTTTGCATTACATAGCCTCCATTACTTTCTCTACTGTTAACCGATTCTTTAGATATGGTATTCATCTTGAGCTTAGGTGTTAATTTTGAAGCTCGTGCTTTTGCAACTTTCGACAGTCATCTCAATAATGTTTTCTCGGCATAAAGATTTTATTACTAATTTCAGGATATTAATTATATAGTTTCTTATTATGGTAAGAGACTTGATTGTCTTTTTAGGGCTAAGTGTGAGATCTAGAGAACATCTAGTTTCAGAGAACCCCTAATATATCTAAAAGAGAACTAATTTAGTATTGGGAATGGGAACTGGGTCTGAGTAGAGTAGAATGGGTATGGAGGATTCAAATGGCTGACCACAATGAGTTTGAGATTGAGGAATAGTTGATTCATATAGATTTATTACTAGCAAAAAGGACATAACTGTTACATTTTTACTAAGCCTAACATTTAGGTGGAGAAGAGTAGAGGAGCGGCCTCATTATCCATGAGTTTCGAAGGTTGCGGTTGGGCCTAAGGGTTGAACCTGAATGGATTTCTCGAGCATTAAATAAAAGCAAACATAACCCCTTACGGAAGAAGAATGGAATAACCTGTAGCTACACAAGAATATTGTTCTCTATTATTGTTAATAAATCTTTTTTTTGTGGGGTAATAATTGTGAAATATTACCATAACAACCAAAAATTTTGGGCAAATAAACATACGAGCAGAAGGCATCTGTTACCAAAACATACGAAGGTCTTCTTCTCCAGCCCAGCAAACTCCAGGGACGACTTCATCTCTCCAGCCCAGAGAACTCCAGGGACGACTTCATCTCCAGATCTTGGTTCTTCTTCTTCATGCTCTGTTTTGCTGTCTTCTTCTGTTATTCTTCTTCTCTTCTATTCTTCTTTCAATTTTTTTCACTTTTTAAGCGCTCATTTTTTTCCCTAAACGACTTCTTTTTCTTCTGTTATTAAAAGTTCCCTCTGTTATCATGATACAACTTCTTTTTCTATGCCTATTTTTTTTTTTTTAATTTGTGTTAAATTGCACTTCAAAGCAAAAAAGCGCGCGCTTCGCTTCTCGCTTCTGTGAAGCGAGGCCTCGTCGCTTTTTTGCGCTTAACGCTTTCCAAAGCACTGCCTTATGCTCTGTCTGATCCCTTGCTTCTGGAATTGGATGCCTGACCATGCTGATAGTTTATCCCTCACTTCTGTAATCCAGGTGTATTCAGCAAACAGATGAGTCTGTGTTTCAATTAGGCCCTCCTCACATAAACAACATATAGCATCATTCTCTTGCATTTGTAGTCTTTGGAGACTCTCCTTAGTCAACAACCTGTCTTGGCTAGAAAGCCAGGCTGCAAACCTTAGCTTAGGTAGCATTATGCTTCTCCATATTAGATCAGCCTCTTGCAGTCTCACCATATCCCCTAGCAGGGCAATATAACTCCTGGTAACTGAGTAGGCACCATTTGGAGTAAGAAAAATCCTCCCATTCTGACACCATTGACTCATTAACAGCTTAAGGGAGTTAAGTTTCTTCCAGTTGGTACTACAGTCAATTGGTGGTTGCTGATTCCAGATAGACACATCATGTTTCATATAAAGCCCATGTACCCATCTCACCCATAAGATGTCTTGTTTCCTTGCCAGTTGCCACAACAACTTTCCACTGATGCCATATTCCACTTCCTGCAGCTCTTAAGTTTTTAGGAACACATACTTTCCAAGGTATCTTAATCATTTGTACATGTCGGAATTGATATATGCTCCTAAAGATAAGAAAAAGCAGCAGGATATGATGATCTGCATGAAGGAATGCTTAGTTCCTCTATGGACGCTCTTCTAGACCAGATCATTGTCTGGTCAATAACATCCCATGCCAGGACCTTTCTTTCTTCTTCCTTTCTTCTGGCTTCCAATTAATCTTCCATAGTTCATGACATAGCTTATTGACACCTCGAATCTAAATTATCAGACCAAGCTCTTTAGTCTTTTGGAATGTATTAACTAGTCTCTCCAACATTATTCCACCACCTGGCAAAAGTTAAGACCAGCTTGTGTAAACTGTCTTCTTTAGACAGTGTATTTGTCGTTCTTTTTGTGCTTTTCTCTTTCAAATAGACTGTCTTAAACACTTCACAGACACAGCTTTTTGACTCCAAGCTCTTGGAGAGAGATGCTAAAGTTGCTGTTTTGAGCAGTCAGCTCGTAGCACCTGGAATGTTCCCAAATCCCACTTTCTCTTAGTTCTATCTCGGGATCTACCACTTTGCTGAACTCCTCTCAAATTCGTGTCTCCTTCCAGCGAGCTGTCTCGTGTGTTAGTCTTCCAAATCCTCCTGCTTGCCTTCTCCACCCCATAATGCCAATTACTTTCTTCAGGCTTGCTCCTCCGGGATAAATCTTTCATGTTGTTCCCTAGTATAGGCCCTAATGACCCTCATATCCATTGTTACATTTTGCATACCTCTATCAGAAATCACCGTTTCCTGACTCATCAAATGGAATTTTCAATCTCTCGTTTGCTTCCCGTTGAGAACTTCTTTCCAACTGCTCCATTTTCTGAATGAATGATACTAGTAGTCTTGGAAAATTCATGTGCTCATGCTTTATGATACTTGCTACTCTTTTGCTTATCGCAGAATTGATGGTTGGACTAGATATCAGTTTAACCGTACGTTGTAAAGTTTTTGAAAGTGTTAGCTATATGTCTTTACTTTTTTCTACTGCACTGTATCTCATTGTTGAAAATGTTGATTGTGATGTTTTCTGCTTTTTCCTTGCCATGCCATGTTTAATAACTTTGTATGACGAGTAGAAGCAAAGTACAAAGTTTGGTTATAACTTTGATGAAATGAGCTGATTTATCTAACATATAAAAGAATATAACTATTCAATCAAACTGCTATTTTTCCTTCAATCCGCAGAAAGATATACTCCGGGGTTTTATATTTATTTATATGAAACATGAAGGAAGGGATTGCCTGGTCCTTGGACAGTTCTTCCAAAACAAAGGATTTATTGAATTGTCTTCTTAGAACAATTCATGGTTCATATCCTTAGTCAGAGGGAATAATGCAATGGGGTTCATGGATTTACCTAGGTCATTATGGGCTAGTCACAAAAGGATTTTTTAAAAATCTTTTTCCGGACATGAGAACAACAACAGTACTATGACACCAAAAAGAGAAAGTTTCTTTTCTATTTACTCGTCTCTGAGTTGTTTGTGTACTATTCTTTTTCATGGTCTTGGTCTGGTTGATCTCAAAGTTAGTAGTTTGGCTTGTTGATTAACTTCTATGTGAGACATAGACTAGTATAGGCACAATTTACGTTTTGCATCTACCCTTGGTTAATAATAACGCCAATCTAGTTACACAAATGAACTATAATTGAACAACCTGATATTCTATTTCAGTTAGATTTCTTCTTTTCTAAATACTGCACGCATCACTGTAATTTAGTTGCATTTTCTTTTAATGGCCATGTTATTGACATGTTATATCGTTCTTGATTGCAGAGATCTTTTGATTTGAAGAATGCTTCTGGTTCCAGTAGTCTACTGATATGTTCTATTTGTCGTTGACGTGGTATGCAAATAATCCAAGGGCAGCTTGTTTCTGTAATCAAACTATAAACGTTTGAAAATCGGAATACTCCTTTATTTTCAAAATATCAGTTGAGCTCGGTCCCTTTTATTATGCTTTATTATCAGCTTGTGAAACCTTCTTCCATTATGTATGTTTCCAAGTTTCCTAAAACTGAAGTTCAAGACTAATTATGGACGAATTACTTCATAATAAGTTTGACGGAATTTTGTGAGGACAATCTATTCTGTTGCATTTTATTATTTATCAAGCCTTTAAGTGAAATATAACCAAGAAAAGTAACTTGTAGTGCTCTTAGAAATTGCATGAAGAATCCAAAAAAAAAAATCTATAATGAAGTGTATGATACATTGACCAATACTGATACAATTTTGTTTTTAACCTGTAAGCTTGACAAGGTTCTTCTTTTTCGACGAAATCATTTCAGCTCTATACATTTCAAAAGTAATGTTTACTTTTTCTTCATTTATAAGCACTTGTGATTATGTTCGTAGTTTCTATTTCCAGATTTTGATTAATAAATTTTTAGAAGACTTGGTCACAGTTTCAAATGAAGCTTCGGTGCTCCCCTTTTTCTAAGCCCAAGAGCCACTTTATTGACTCACTTTTGGCAGCAAATGATCCATTGATTTTCAAAAGAAGAGTCTGTTTACACTATAATATGCTCTATCATGACTAATTATGTCTAGCACTTTTCAGCAAATATAACGGTTGCAAATGCAGGGGAAAGGAGGAATTGAAAAATAAATTCGGTTTAGACATCAAAGTAATTTATTTGCATTCAAGTTAGGATATGAATGTAACTCATGAAGGAATAGAGAGAGTCGAAAGAATTTAATTTTGGTTTAGACAATTACATTGTTTAATAAATTTGAAAGTTTGCATAATATTAATTTTTCTTGGCCTGTGTTGCCTTCTCTTACAAAATTTCTATCTGTCTAGTTTGCATCAAGTATTGTAGTAAGATGAATATGATTCCTCCATCTTTAATTAAAGATATTGAATTTGAGTCATGTGAATGGAAACAGCCCTGATAGGGAACACTTTCAAGTTAATGATCCTTATGTAACACGAATCCGACTTAGTCATGGACTCAATGCAAGTACTCAGGGAATCCTATTTAACACATTAAATCATGCTTCTTGAATTGAATGCAATGCCTGTACTCCAAACAAGAAAGACGTGTTGTTAGAAATAGGGGTGTACATAGTTCGGGTTGGTTCTGAGTTTACAATTATCAAACCAAACCAATTGTGTCGGATTTTTAAATCTAAAGATCAAACTAAACCAATAAAACCCGGGTTTTTCTCTTTCGGTTTTTTCCGGGTTTTCGGGTTTTTTCGGTTTTTTTTCCGATAAAACTTTAGTAGAACAAAACATATAAATTATGCTCAAAATATTTCTTTAGTCCTACTAGTAAGATACAACTATATAAAGCATTTTCTGAGAAAATAATACAAAATATGAGATATGTCATGGCATAATCCTAAAATATTTAACAAATAAAAACAATAAAATTATGTAATATAAATATTGCTAATTAAAAAGCTATAATAAAAAACATAATTATTATATCGTGAAAATAGCCTTCTCTTTTGTTGAAAAAAAAACACCCCACACCACCCAAAAAAATAAATAAATCAATCTTGGAAACCTACCCTCCAAAACTGAACAAATTCTTTGTTACATGAAAGCTGCATTTCACAGTCCATTATTAATTGATCCCAGCTCCTAGTAAGGACCACCACAGTAGGACATTGTTTAGATATATTAGAAGCCATCTTTGGCATTCATATAAAAAAATTTACTCTTTTTGGAATACCAATAATAGAGCCAACATGTGTATCATATAGTTTTACTATTTAATTCTGTGACTGGACTTGCTATAGACCTTTCTCTTCATTATTCTCTAAGGTTATGCATCTTCTCATATATCTTCCTCCACTAAAATCTTGGAATTCCATTTTCATAACTTTGGCTTTTTTTCTCATTCTAAATTATTACACATATTTATAGAGTGAATATTGGAACATGACTAGCTAACTCTCTTGTCCCATGACAAGAGGGTATGTGGGGACTTGTTTAGAAACTTTGGGAAGAATTAAAAGGGAAAGTAAAAGGTTTAGTAATTTCCTGTTTGGCTACATTGGAGTAATAATCATAGTTAACTACTTTGCTGGAAAAGCTGAATTAAGCTTATTATTTAACTTTTATATACTGATAATATAAATGTTTCTACCTCTTTCTTACCCAGTTTAACTCCGAAGATGGGTGATTTCACTTTATTTCATCAACACCAATAATAGTAAACATTGTGAAATATTATAAGTGAGTTTGAAAAGAATAATGTGTATACAAATCTTATATTCACCGTAAAAGGTAGAGATACTTCATGAAACTTAGAGGACGTTTGGACATAAAAATTGTAAAATTTCAGGGGGGATCAAGTAAAAAAAAGTATTTTTGTTATGGTTAAACAGGTCTTTAATTGAATGTCAAATCCACCCCTTAAATTTAAAGATGGTTGCGTCAATGTTTGACCTGTAAACTTTCCAAAATGTCTGTTTTTTCCATGAAGTCTTCTTTATATCATTTAAAAAAGTAACATTACCTTTTTCCTTCATTTGTCAGTAACAATGTTCATATTGACCACTGCATGTTTTGATTAATCAACATATGTAAATGATGTATGTGGTCAACAACAACAACTCAGTATAATCCCACTTAGTAGGGTCTGGGGAGGGTAGTGTGTGTGTATGCAGACTTTACCTCTATCATTGGATAGAGAGACTGTTTCCAAATACTCCCGACATCCTTTCCTCCAAGAACTTCCCACATTGCTCTTGGGGAGACTCGAACTCACAACCTTTTAATTGGAAATGGGTTGCTCTAACCCTTTTGTCAAAAGATGTATGTGGTCATTGTTTCAAATAAAGCTATATTCCCCTTTCTCCAAGTCCAATAACCACCACCACTTTCTTTGTGTCCATTGAGCTCCCAAATAAGAGTATTATATCATGACTAATTGCCTAGCACTTTATAGCGAATTTCACGGTTGGATTGCGGGGAAAAGAGGAAATAAAAACTATAATAATATTTTTCGAGTGTTAGCTACACTGTAACCCTCAACCTGACGAACAACTAGAGTGCACTCTTGACGCTTAAATTATTTCTTAGAATTGAAGAAAATAATAGTTTAAATAATTTATTTTACCCGTCTATGTTTTAATTTGAATGTGGGACAAAAAATCTCTCCTTAAGTTTGTTTCGTAACTCCAAATCAAACAAAAGAAATCACGAGTTCAAATAACATCATCTTTTCAATGTAAATACCATTAGTCTAAATCATCGTCACCCGAAACTATTCACTTCCGTCCAAAATAAGTGATTTTTGGTATTTTTTTGTGGTCCAAAATAAGTAATTTTTTCTGATTTGAAAAATAAATTAATTTTTTCCTACATTGTCCTTGGAGTAAATAGTGTTGGAATATGCGTTAGGAGTGTTTATGTGAGATAGTAAAGGTTAATGTCAATTTCATTGTTAATTAATGATAAAAGGTGAATTTCTTAATCTGTATAAAACATCTAAAAATCATTTATTTTGTATCGGAGGAAGTAATTGATTTGCTTCATAAAATCGATGCGTTTTTGGTGATTTCATCGATTTTAATCACGTTAGTCTCCTTTACAACAGTCATTACTTGGCCAATATTATCTTTTGAGTAAACTTCCCTATTTGGCTATTACTTATAATTTATACTCCCCATTATAAAAAGTGAAGGATGCATGATTGAATTGCTTAGCCAATTAAGTAACCACGTGCTACTTTGGTGTAGTAGCTTTTGGGAGTTGGGACAATTTTTTTTTTTAATAATTATGGTTTTCGGGCATCGCTTTTACGAACCCGATTAGCTGTATCCATTAGATCCCGCTGTTTCACGGCGTGCACCTCGATTAATTCCATGGGACCCTGAAGACGCGACCGGTTTATAATGACTCCAGCGACCCTGCGGGAGCTCAAACTGGCGACCTGAAGAACTTTGTCTTTGGTCCTTTATCGACTGACCTACCCCTCAGGGTTGAGTTGGGAAATTAAACATTTTTGTTCGATTTGTTTTTTGTCTTAAATTTATTTGTGGGATTTGTAAAGCCAAATCTTGTGGATTATAAAGACCAACTCCGGATATTTTTTCGATCAAGATCGTATTATAAATTTGTCGACGTATCTCAAAACTTACTTACCAAATATATTCATATGTAACAATTTCCATTAGTAGCATGCAACTAATATAATCTAGCTCTCTCACACATAAAGAAACAAAAAAGAATATTATTTTTCTAGAAAATGAACCCTCCAAAATGGAACAAACTCTGTTACACGAAAGCTACATTGCACATTCCAATATATTAATTAACCCAAGCTCCTTGTAAGGACCACTATCGGACATCATTTTGATATTTTCGGACGCCATCTCTGGCATTCATACCCAAAAAATTCACTCTTTTATCTTATCTGGAAAACCAATGAGGCAATGAAAAGCCAAACGTGAGAATATCCTATAGTTTATTTATTTATGTGAACATTAATTCTTACCTGGCTTGAAATGAACTTGCCATAAATCTTTGGGTTTTTTATACCTTGTGTTTGATATTCATATTAGGACTTCGTTTAATCTGAACTCACGTTGTGTAAAGCTCATATAAAGGTGAAACGCTCTCTACTATAGTTTTTTTGTCATTTGTCAGGATTGAACACAAGACCCATGATTAAGGATTGGGAGATCCTAACTATTCCACCGCAACCCTTTGTGAAGATTATACACCTTGTTAACTTGCACAAAGTTCTTGGTATTCCATTTTCGTGTTTTGGCTTTTTTTTCCCATTTTTAATTAGGGGTTTATAAAGGAAACCGACAAACCGTACCAGCCTGATAATTCGAGTCAAACCGAGAAAAAAAATCCGACTATGATTTGGTTTGACTTGGTTTGGTGTTGGAAAAAAAACCCGACCATAATTGGTTTGGTTTGGTTTTAACTAAAGAAAGTCAAACCGAAACCAAACCAACCCGACATTAGATATATAAATATACTTAATTTATAAATATTTTTTTAAAAATTTCATAATTTTATCTTTTAAGGTATTATTTTAAGGTTGGACTTAGAACTTTTGAATGCTCTAACAAGTTTTATAGCCATTAATATTAGTAAATTAAATAATACTAACAAAAGACATTCAATTCAATATTACGAACGGGAAAGTATTGGATATCTATTTTTGTTTTGCAAATTTAGATAAAATGCATAACCTATTTTTATTTTGCTTTAGCTTTTAGTCATGTAATTAATACGTCCTTATTAGTCTACTTATTTTAGCATGACTTAGTGTTTTTAGATTATGTTTATTTTTATCATGACTTTTTAATTTAGCAATATTTATATTACATAATTTTATTGTCTTTATTGTTGAATATTTTAGGATAATGTCATGACACATCTCATATTTTGTATTATTTTCTTGAAACATACTTTATATAGTTGTATCTTACTAGGATTAAAGAAATATCCTGAGCATACATTATATGTTTTGTCCTACGAAAATTTTACCGAAAAAAATCCGAGAAAACCCGAGAAAAATCCATATCGAAAAATCCGAGTTTTGTCGGTTTGATTTGGTCTTTTGATTTAATAACCCGACGCAATTAGTTTGGTTTGATAATTGTAAAATCCAAACCAAACCCGACCTATGTACACCCCTATTCTTAATACACCCCTATTCTTAATTAGTAGGAGTATTATTTGATACGATGATAGAGAATGAAAGTAGGAACACGACTAAACTTTTTTATTTTTTAATTTTAATTTCGGAAAAGGGTCATAAATGCCCCTAACGTATTGACTCCAGTTTAAAAATATCCTCCGTTAACCTATTTTGAAAAAAATGCCACTACCGTTAAAATTCTGGCATATTTATGCCCCTAACGTATTGACTCCAGTTTAAAAATGCCCTTACCGTTAACCTATTTTGAAAAAAATGCCCCTGCCGTTTTAAATATAAGTACAGTCAGTTGTTAGACTTAGGGGCACAAATATGCCAAATTTTTAACGGTAGGGGCATTTTTTTCAAAATAGGTTAACGGATGGCATTTTTAAACTGGAGTCAATACGTTAGGGGCAGTTCTGACCATTTTCCCTTTTAATTTTGAGTTTCGTTATCTCCATTCACCAATATAATTACTACCTAGTACTAAAACTACTCTTAGCAGAGGCGGGGCCAGCATTGTAGCTCCGGGTTAGCGAATCTAGTAGCTTTGGTTCAAATTTTGTATTTGTCTTGAAAATTTTATTAATTAGTTATAAATTAGTAATTTAGAATCCAGTAACGTAAAAGGTTTAAAATGTTAGAACCCATAAACTTGAAATTCTAGCTCCGCCTCTAACTCTTAGTTCTATCGAGTATCTGAATAAGGATTAAACTTCTTTATTTCCTTCAAATAAGAACATCACTCATTACAAATATATATGGGAAGGGTAAAAACTTTAGTTTACAAGATACATTTGTACTGATATAATTCATATAAGCTTTCATCCTATGAGCCTTCGATTTTCATCATTATACATCTCATGTATCAACAACAACAATAACAACTACCCAGTATAGTCTCATAAAGTGGGGTTTGTGGAGGGTAATATGTAGACGAGCCTTACCTCTACCCGAAAGGGCAGAGAGACTGTTTCCAATCGACCCTCAGCTCAGAAAAGGAAAGGAAAGATAAAAACAAAAGAGCATTAGTAACTCCAGCAGAAATAGCGTAAATAATTATCTAAACATAAGAAACATAAATAAAATAGCATGCAATAATATATATATATATATATATATATATATATATATATATATATATATATATATATATATATATATATATATATATATATATATATATAAAATATGTAACCTACTTCATTTTTTAGTTGGATACGTATAATTTCTTCAATAAAGAAGTACTAATGAATATGGAGAAAACGTGCATTAGGTAGGAATAGGGTTATGAACATTTGGAAATTTAGGTGTATTAGTCCGATTTAGGCTGTCCAAGTTGATTCTTCAAGCTTTGGTTGACAGTTGACCCCCTTCCCCTCCGGGCAGGCGAATTCAACATTTAAATTAGATGGGTTTAATTTTGAGGTTTTAGAGCTAAATTTTTTTTTATATTGTGCTTTTGAAGTTATAACATCAAATTTAAGGTTTTCGAATTGTTAGTGTTTTTTCCTCATAAATATCTATATTTCATACTAAAAATATTTAATTAACTTAAATCATTTAACATGCTTCATCCACCTTTGTCCCTCTATCACCCTTACACCCCTTGAGCGCTTCACCCCCCAAAAAAAGGAAAAGGGGTAAAAGAAAAAGGAAATTGATTTTAAAAAAGAAAAAGAAAAAGTGGACAAAGTTGAATGACCTTGTAGTGCGAAAGGAACTAATATTGGTGACTTATTTACTTAGTCTTAGAAATATATGTAGGAATCAAGTGGGGTTGGATGCAACTTAAATTTGTGTTTTCTTTTTCCTACTATAAAAATCGAGAATATATGTGGATATAAGAGTTTAATTTAGAAGTGACAAAGATACTGATCAGAAATTTAAAATATAAAAAGAATTAAACAAGCACTACTGCTTGTTGGAAAAAACTGAATGATTATGGAGAATAAAAGGTTTAGCTTGAGGCGTGTTAAAGATATTGTCCTTAAGGATATTTCACCTATACTGTGATAAATAAAATTAGGCATATTTTCCAGGATTCAACAAACTCTTCTAATATAACTAGGAGCAAAAAAAACAAATATTAACAAAGGTAAAACCCGTCACACTACAAGAAAAGAGAAGAAAAATTTGTTTTCAAAATATGTCCTCTAACAAAAGACTAGATTATATATATATATATATATATATATATATATATATATATATATATATATATATATATATATATATATATATATATATATATATATATTTTAGGATGGCTAATCTATTGATAGTGTCAACCAAAGTTATTGTGACTTATGATTGCTATTCAAATGGGTGTTACAAAATAAAACGATTAATGCTAATAAAAAATAAGTTATAATATTATAATAATAGTTATTAATCATGAGTTGTAAATGATAATGATTATATTATATTATATTATATTTTTTGAGATATAAGAATTATCTTCTAACACTGCTATGGATAGACTCAACATTAAGCGAAGGAAGGTTATTTTCGAATTACGTTACAGGAGGTCAATGCCATTTTAGTTTAATGGCTTCTGAGGAGTAAGATATTTGAAATAAGAACAATAACAATAGCTTATATAATATAGTTCCACAAGTAAGATTTGAACATAGTAGATAATACGTAGTTGTTTAGCTCAAAAATTATATTCGTATTTTGCAAGCCTAAAAACAATCAAAAATATGTAGAGGTAAATCGTAATCAAATATAATAAGCCCAAAAGATGATTATCGTTTCCAGAGTTTTTGCAGATTTGTCAATGAATGATAAGAATAGATTTAGCTTAAGAGGGAAGCAAATGTTAAGAACTCGAGAGAGAGAAATAGAGATAGAGACTGTATTATTCGAGAATAATCATGATCCCCTTACAAGGGGAAAGTTTCCTTTATATAATAGGAAACCTTCCTCGAAATAATAAAAAATGTACAAAAATTGGTGGCTTCCACTCAATAAAAGGGGTCGGGTGCTAAACGACGTCGCTCCTTCTTCACTGATTTGGGCCGCACCCTTGCTTGGGTCGTCCCTATCCGAGGGGACGTGCCCACCTGGCGCGGGCACATTATGAGAAAAATCTAGCCCCATACAGTTAGTCCCTTCGTTCGTTGGAGACGCACTCGATGATCGTCTTCAATGGACGGACATGTACGATTTGCTTTTTGCGAAGATTTGGCTACACCCATAGGTGCCTCCTTCGCAGAGCACGAGCGTAGATAGCATCTGTTGGGCCATTGACGTGCGACCCACCTTTTCAAGGTGACTTCAACAGTCACATGCATCATCATTATAACTGTTCCCGAGACTGTTCAGAACACGTCGTGACATTTCGGTTTCCGACGCCGGTTTCAGAATTGATCCTCTTCGATTTTCGTGTGCCTCACCCCTATAAATAGAAGAGTGGTTCAAAGAGTTTCCTCTTTCGGACCTTTGGAAAATTTTCCTTCGTTTCTTCATCCTTCTTTCTTGCAAGAGTTACATCGCTTTCATAGAGATTCCATTCCTAAGAATTGTCTCACTCATTACAAATACTTTATTCTCTCACTATGTATCATGGCAAAACGCCAAGGAAACAGAAAGTCTAAGGATAGTGCCCCTTCTAGGGTTCTGCCCTCTTCCGATGGTGAAGGGAAAGGGGCGGGAAAAACCCTTGTTCCTTTGATGGTAGACAACATTTTACCGAAGGATTTGAGTGTAAGGAAAGACTTCAATACCACATGCCCCTCCCACCTTTGGGAGGAGAGCGGTTTACTCCAGTCTCACCTGGATGCTATTAGATCTAGATACAATATCCCTGATTATGTCGAAATAGCTCCGGCCGGGAAGGACCATGCAAATATACATAGGCCAGATTTTGTACATTCTATGAATAAGCTCTTAGGATCGGTTATAGCTTTCTGCTTAACCCTTTTGTGGAAGAGCTCTGCCGCTTCTATCACGTATGTCCGGCTCACATCACACCTTACGCCCTCAAGGTATACCAGATCCTTACCACGCTTGCGGGTGAGGCCGGGGCCGTTGTTTCCGTTCACCACCTGCTACAGATGTTCAGCCCCAGTTATATGAGGGGCACCATGCTCCAACCGAGGAGCCGTGGTACGAAGAGCTTTGTCGTGAGGGCTGGCGACAAAGCTAACCGTGAGTTCTGGCGTAAATTCTTTTATGTTAAAACGAGCCATCTAGTATCTGACCCTGAAGGATTCCCTGAGACGTGGAATGCAGGATGTAAATATCCCTGCATGTAATTTTGCGATGCTCTGCTTTGACTGACCAATAACTCTAGAATCACTTTCTTCCTTTTTTGTAGTGGTGGCTCGCTCACCCCGTCCTGTTGACGATATTAGGTCATGGGTGGCGGGGTTGATACCATATGCTGAGAGATGCTGCACTTGGCCTGAATTCCGTAGGTTGTACGGCCCAACTGGTAACAAACTTCCCTATTTCCTTTCATTTTGTTTTGGCTTGGAGACCTCCCACCTGATGTGCTTTTCGTTTGCAAGGTCGGGGTGCTTCCACAAGGACAAAGAAGAAGAAAACCGACGCCGGCTCATCTAAGGCGGAGTCTGACTCCGACGGGGGAGACATACTTGTGGGCGGCTCACCTAGAGGTATCCCCCTTTCAACTCCCTAGCAAGGGGCTACATCAGTAGCTGCACTGGAGGCGGCGCCTGAGGCTGCTTTTGTGGAGACACTAGAGGCCGTAGAACCAACGGCACCCGAAACCATTCCCGTGCCGGTACCTGAAGTCGCTCCAGTGGAGTCGACTTCTGAAGGAGAGGAGCTACTTGAGAGAAAGAGGCGGCGACTGATTACAGAAAAAGGGAGTGCCGTTGAGGGCATGTGGAGGCCAGTGAGTCCCTCCGAGTGCCGAGGTCAACCTTTATGCCCGAGGCCATTCATTTTGGGCAAAGGGTTTCTCAAAGAATGGGTGTCGCCGCCTGTTCGGTTCATTCCTCAGGAGGCGAGTCGTCTTCCGCTGTTAATGAAGCGGCTGTAGAGACTGAGAGGACGAGCTCTAAAGTCGTTCTTGGGGAAGCACCAGGCAGCTTGGCCCGTGTGGAGATGAGAGAGGGCCGGTCTACTCGCCGCATTGTGATCCCTGGTGGATACAATTTATTAGAAGATAGAGAGCAGACTGTGGCGGACATGATCCTGTTGTGCGCGGCTGCGGAGCATGAGTCGCTGAGAAGTGTTAGCAACAGGGACTTGTTGAGGCGGGTAGCCAGCTCAGCTTTGCAGGTAGCTTTCAACCCCCCTTTTTGTCGTATAAAGCGACTGTGGTATGTGCTGATGCATTTTCTTCTCTTCTTTTTCAGACCCTCATCTCGGAGGTATATAGGAGGTGGAGCGAGCAAAAGAAGGCGGCCACTTTGGCCAAAATGGAGAAGAAGTACAAAGAGGTTTGCGCCAAGCATCAGACGTTGGCAGACACGCTTAAGTAGGGCCGCCAATTCCGCACGTTCCGTGAGGGCCTTGAGGAATCACAGGCTCTTTTGGAGAAGAGAGCGGCTAAGCTGAAAGAGATGCATGAGCAACTGATGGATGCCTTGGCTCGAAATAACGAATTGGAAACTCTCCTTCAGCCAAAAAAGGAGGACTTGGATATCAGCCGCGGGGTGGCAGTTGAGGCTGCGGAACTAGGGGCTCAGGTTACTGCCCTTACAATTGAGCTTAGTTCCAGGATGGCCGAAATTGAGGCCCTCTAGCGAACGTCCCCACAGGATGTCGTGCACCATGAGGCGCACGAGATATGGGTCTACCATGATGCTAGATTGGTCATTTTTAGGAGCTTTTGGCGGCGAGCTGAGCTTCCGAGGTGGAAGTAGAGAGGCAACAACACTTGACTCGCGTTGCCCGTGAAGCGGCCGGTTGTAGCTCCTACTCGCCTAGTAGGGAGGGCTATAATTCTGAGGATGTCAACTGTCTAGACTCCAGCTCGTGGATTTCCAGGGATTATCAACCTGGAGACGGCAACGGACCAGACGACAACTAGTCGGGTCGCGACGGGAGGGGTGGTGAAGACCCTTAAGGCTTGTATGCGTGAATATGTTTTGTAGATGGAAATTTTTGTAGGGCCAGTATGTATATCTTTTGGATAAATGAAATATGATTTCTCTTCCCTCCCTTTGCTACTGTTTTTCTTTCGTTCTTTAGAGCTTTTGTTGCGCTCTTTGCTGACCTTCGGTTTTGGCGGCCCTGGTCGAACTTAGATCGACATTTTTAGTCGTGACGGGATCGACAGCCTTAGCCATGTAGGAGACCTCGACTGTCATCGAGTCGTTTTACTTATCTAGGTCGACTATTGGCGAGGATGGACTTAATGTAGTTGATGGCCTTAGCCATATAGGCGACCTCGATTGTCGTCGAGTCGTTGACTCACCGTAGTCGATTCTAGTTCGATTGTTGGTGACGGCGACCTTATCCGTAATGTAATCGATAGCCTTAGCCATAATATAATCAATGGCCTTATACATAATGTAATCGGTGGCCTTAGCCATAATGTAATCGATGGCCTTGGCCATGATAGAACTGATGTCCTTAGCCGTAATGTAATCGATGGCCTTAGCCATCAGTTATATCATGGCCTTGGCCATGATATAACTGATGGCTTTAGCCGCAGTGTAATCGATGGTCTTAGCCATAATGTAATCGATGGCCTTGTCCATGATAGAACTGATGGCCTTAGTTGTAATGTGGTTGATGTCCTTAGCCACGTAGGCGACCTCGACTGTCATTAAGTCGTGGACTCACCGTAGTCAACTCTAGGTCGATTGTTGACGATGACGGTCTTAGCCATAATGTAATCGATGCCTTAGCCGTAATATAGTTGGTGGCCTTTGCCTTTCACGCATTGGAGATGGTTGTAGCCTTTAATACATTGGAGATGGCCATAGCCTTTCATACATTGGAGATGGTCGTAGTCTTTCATACATTGGAGGTGGCCATAGCCTTTCATACATTGGGGATGGTCGTAGCCTTTCATACATTGGAGATGGAGGTAGCCTTTCATGTATAGGAGATCAAGCTAGTCCAATCCCTTTATCATGTCGGCCTGGAGGTCGTAAGGAGAGGTTTGCATGATAAACTTGTTCCGCAAATATCTCTAGGCGTCCCCTCCGTCGCATCGTTAATAACCTCCCCGAGAAAAACTAATTGGGACAAAACTCGAGTAAGGGAAAAAGTGTACGACTAGGGAGATGCCTTTTAGAAGTGGAAGTACTTGAGGTGAGTAACATTCCAGTTGTTTTGGAGCGTTTTTCCTTCCATTTTTTCCAACTGGAATGCGCCTTTGCTGGCTACTGCTGTGATTTTGTAGGGCCCCTCCTAGTTGGTGCCCAGTTTTCCTTGACTTGGATCTTTGGATGCTAGTGTCTTGGCCTTGAGGACGTAATCTCCCACCTTGAGTGGTCTTATTTTGGCCCTCTTGTGGTAGTATCTTTTGACTTATTGCTTTTGGGCCACCATTCTGATATGGGCCATTTCTCTCCTTTCCTCAGCTTCGTCGAGGTCTTGGAGTCTATTGTCGTTGTTTCTGTTCCACTGGTGTGTGAATATCTTAGGCTTGGTTTGCTGACCTAGATGGGTATGACCGCATCGGTTCCGCAAACCAGCGAGTACGGTGTTTCATCTGTGTTGGATTTTGGTGTGATATGGTATGCCCACAATACTTCGGGTAGCAGCTCGGTCCAAAGCCCTTTGGTGTCCTCGAGTTTCTTCTTCAGTATTTTTAATATTGTTTTGTTGGAGGATTCTGCTTGGCCGTTGGTGGCAGGGTGATATGGCGTGGAAATTATCCTCTTGATGCGCCATATCTCGAAGAATTCGATCGTTTTCTGATCGATTAACTGTCGCTCATTGTCACAACTGATTTCATTGGGGATGCCGAAGCGGCATATAATATTTTTCCAGATGAAGGCTATTACCTCTTGTTCGCGTATTTGGGCGTATGCACCTGCTTTTACCCACTTAGAAAAGTAGTCAGTTAATACTAATAGAAATTGTACCTTTCCCCGTCCTGCGGCTAGGGGGCCGACTATGTACATCCCCCAATTGATGAAAGGCCATGGGGAGGTGACCGAATGGAGGGGCTCTCCACGTTGGTGTATCATGGGGGTATATTTTTGGCATTTCTCGTATTGGCGAACGTATTATGTCGCCTCCTTCTTCATAGTGGGACAGTAGTAGCCGGCCCGTATGATGCATCGTACTAGGGCGCGATTGCCTGTATGGGCACCTCAGTGACCCTTGTGTACTTCTTCGAGTACCGGCCTTATTTGGTGCGGCCCTAGGCACTTAGCCAGGGGTCTACCAAACGTTCTCTTATAGAGGTCGTTATTTATTAATCAGTACCGAGCAGCTTGCGTGCGGAGTTTCTTTGCCTCTTTCTTGTCGGGTGGCAGCGTCCCATCATGTAGATAAGATACAAACTAGTTGCGCCAGTCCTAGGTCAAATTTAAAGAGAATACCTCAGTGTGATCGATGGGGGAGTGGAGGAGAGTGGCTACGCTCTCTTTGTTGAAGTTTTTAGTGGTCGTAGGTAGTTTTGCTAAATCGTCTGCTTCGATATTTCGTGCCCTTGGGATCTGTTCCAGGCGGCATTCGTCGAACGCGGCTATTAACCTGCAGATTTCTGACTGGTATTTTTGCAGTCTTTGTTTTTTGATATGGTAAGTCCCTGTGACTTGATTTACCACGAGTTGGGAATCGCAGTGGAGAATGAGTCGGCGGTCCCCATATTTTATGGCCAACTTCATGCTTGCAATAACGGCCTCATACTCGGCCTTGTCGACGCCGCCTTTTTTCCCCCTAAAAAGGCGAAATCGGGTTTACGACATTATGGATAAAACAACTCTTATTCCCTTTTGGGAATGTGGTTACAGAGTTTTAAGAGTCGCTACCTAATGATTATAGTGCATTAGGACACTTTAAGAAGAAAAAGAAGATTTTGATTGAAAATCAAAGTTCGAGTAAGGGCTTGAAATTATCTCGAGGGGAAGGTGTTAGGCACCCCTCAAGATCCACTAGTGTGGTTCCCGGCCTTGCTTAGATGTGACTTCAAGAAACATAGAAATAGACAAGCAAATATGCATATAAAGAATAAAAAACTAGTGGGTAATTTTTGAAAGAAGAATAGTACAAGTAAAAGGGAAATTTTAGAGAAAGTATTTATACAAAAAGTAAAGGTAAGGGAGGGAGGGTCCTAGGTTTAACTATAATATGGATCATTCGATGCAATATCCCGCACATGTTCCCAAAAAGGGGTCGCTTTATGATATTATCGCATTGTCATCATCTCCATATTTAACCCTTCCCACCTCGTTAAGGTATTTAAATGTATTTAGTCTCGTTTACTTATTGCATGCTAATACCCGTCCCAACCTATTAGTCCCGGGGTATTAGGACTTCTAATCCTAAAAGGGGGAAGAACGATAAGACATATATGGAGTTTCAAAGGTAAAAAAGCTAAGGCGTCAACCAAAACAAATGGAATATAAGGGTATATAAATCAGATATTTAAAGGCTCATAAAACCCCGCAAATCACAACAGCAATTAGTTTAGCATGACTTGTAATTACTTATTTGGTCTTTGAGTTTAAAACTGATAGTGGATAGATTAGTTTAACATATAAAGTTAGATAATCAGTCTACTTTGAACCCCCCGGATCCGGTTTGTTGAAACTTAGAGCATTTATGAAAACCAATAATTTCAGAAAAGCGATGATTTAGAACAGGAATTTGGGATTTGCAGAAGTTCAGAAATGGCTTACAAGATAGCCGAACTGCTTAAGTAAAATGATGCGAGAAAAAAATATTGAAGTACAAACTATGCAGAAAATCAGAAAAGAAAGGTTGATTTCAGAAAAAATGCAGGTTTGGACTTTAAAAGATTCTGATGGATTTAAAATAGTGTAAAAGGCAGATTTGGTCAGATTTCAAAATAGACTGTATTGGACATATTTTTTATTGAAAGCGTCTAACAAATTAGGCAATTTTGAACCCTATAGGCATGACATCTACAGATTGATTTGTTGTTGCTTTTAAACGTTTAGGGGACCTACTGTTTCCCTAGCATTTTTATATAGTCCTTGTAGACATGATTTCTATGTGCACTTGATTACGGAATGTTAAAGACTTATGGCCAGGATTTCTAGATGCAATATTAAGATTCTACATGCATGATTTCTAAGTGATTTGCGATAAAAAAAAATCCTATAGACATGGTTTCTAGGTGAGATGCAGTATTGAAATCCAATAGCCAATGATTTCTATTATGCTTGCAATATAAAAATCCTATAGGCATGATTTCTATATGATTAGTGTGAGCACGTGATTTTTGATTCACGAAATTTACTCCAAAAGAAATAAAAAATAAATAAAATTCTTTAGTTTACAATTTTGAGAATGCCGGACATTTTGTTGGATAATTATTGGTGTTGTGTCCGTGAATGTTTATCTTATTTTAATAATTTAAAAAATACAAAGAATACATGTTGCATGCATGTTTATGATTTAATTATGCATTTAGAAATTAATTGAACCATAATTAGGTTTTAAAAGAGAAAATCACAAAAAAAACAAGCATTTTGTTCCTATTTGTTGTCGCTATGTGGTTTTATTATTGATTATATTTTAAAATTGTGTGGCAATTTTTGTTACGTGTTAGTTAATATTTGTGTAGTTTAATTTTTGGATTTTACATTTTCAGAAATTTGTTAATTAAAAGGGGGTTGAAAATGGAGAAAAATACGGATTTGGGCCAAAGTTGCAATCAAAATTAGGCCCAAAACATGCACGGCCCATTCCACTCTGCCCAGTCTCTCAGCCGTCCTTCAAGCAACGTCGTTTGGTTGTTTTCAATCTGAACCGTTGATTGATTCAAATGAACGGTCTAGTTCATTTCTTTCATTAATCCAAACGACGTCGTATGCTTGGAATTGATCTGAGCCGTTAATCTCATACAAATCCAACGACCTCAAGCACGTCCGAGATGCCCGACCTGTTAAGGTCGGAGACCGACCTAGTCTCACATAAGTTGAGCGACACCATTTCATCTCATTAAAGGATCTTGGTCGTTGCTCGTGCTTGATCCAACGGCCAAGACTCAACTCCTTGTCCCGTATATAAACCCTATCCCACACCCCACACCCCAAACCAGATCCCCTTATTCATCATCTCTCTCAGAGACAAACCAGACACCCCCCAAATCCTAGCAGCCGCCATTGAACCCCTAAGCTAGAAACCCAACGACAACGACGACGCCAGTCACCAAATTAACACCCCTGAATCCCCAAACCTTACCCTTCATGAATCCATAACCCTTTCTCTTCGAATCTTCCCCAAACATCTCGAATCTTCATTTGCAGATTTGAGTCAAAACCAGACCCACACCAATCAAACCCAAACTTACACCCTATGACCGTCTAGCCATCCCAAGCATGGATCTACAAACCATTTGGCTTGAATCTATTCAAAGCTTCTCGAATCTTCATTTGAAGATTCGAGCCAAATGGAAACCTACCCCAATCCTTTCCAATTCACACCACAGCATCCCCTAACCTTCCTAATCACCAAATCATCATTGGTTTTGTTCGAATCCAACCAGAAAATTCAAATCCCCAAATCACCCGCGTGAACCCTAGAAATCCAAAATTGAGGGTCGGTTCAAAATCAATAGGAGATTGAGGTCAAATAGACCATAATCTAGGTGTTCGCAACTGAGAACACCCCGATTAAGAGTCCGTTCGACCTCAAAATAATTGAAGTTTGATTCAAGGCTGAATCATCTGTGTTCTTTAAATTTCGAGGTATTTTTTTCTTCTTCCTTCTGATCTATTTGGATTCTGATAATGTACGTTTACATTTTAGTTTAGGTTATTCGATTTTTCAATTTCTTTCAATTAATTTTTCTCATCTCCAGTGACCTTTTATTTGGTTGAATGATTTTTAGTCGTTGAGTGTATATTATAGAGTTAATAATTGATTCGAATAGTTCGTCAGTTAATTAGGTTCTTGTTAATATTTGTGTCTATGGAATACCACTGAAATCACCCTTAAATTGCATGATTCTCTATTTTTCTATCATTATTATGTATAATCGATTCGATAAGTGTCGTCGATTAAGTAGTTTCATATTAGCTCACTGTTCTGTTCAAAGCCAGTCGAATCACCTATTTGTTTGTTGCATTCTGGTTGTTTGTTCCTACTTTGTATGTTTGGAATTTTGATTTAGGCAAGTATCAGTAGGTTTGTTGTGTGAATTAGGACTACTCCAAACTGTTTCTAGTAGTATTATGTCAATATGTATTGTTTTTATCCCCTGCTCGTTAATTCTTTTTTCTCTAGTTAATTATGATTGTTTTCCAATTTGGTTAACTTATCCTTGCATCTATGTAAATCAATCCTCAATAGTTCATTGTGTGTTACCCTGAGTCTTTAGTTTTTATACCAATAATATTTGGTATCTCTGATTTTTAGCTAAATGATCTCTTCAACTTCATAGTCTGTCTGTGTTGGATCCGTGAAAATCTCCATGTGGTTTCAATTTTTTGTTTAATGTTTGATTTCCCTGAGTTCTAAATTCATTGCTTTCTGCTAGTTTGTTTCCATTTCTGACTGATTTAGTAAGTTAAATTGGGCATAGCTGTAGTAATGTAATTGTTTAGCAAAAATATAACTTCAGTTTAGGGTAATACAGTAATACTTAGGGGATTTCAATGGCATATTAGGAATAAAAATAGAAAAGTTGTGTAATGATTAGTAATTTGATAATAGGAGTCTAGTTGGCATAAAACTAATACAATAGTGGATAACAAAGTATAGTGGGGGTAAAAGGGATTGAATAAATTAATAAAAAAGGGGTTAGTGGAAAGAACACTAAGGAATTTAAAAGGTTTAGCAGGCTGTCCACTTAGGTGGTAAAAAGGGGGCTTAAGTTCTAGTATAAGAAGGAAAGAATACAGATAGTTGGAGGCATAAAAAAAGAACTGAATTTGGAGAGCTTAAGAGTGAAAAGTATAAGCTGAAACTTTTAATACTAAAATTCAGAAGTAATGTGTAGAATCTGTTGGCTTTCCTTCCTAAAAGAATTGAGTAATTTTAGAATTTAAACAGTCTGATCTTTCAAACTTTGGCAGACAAGTAGTTTGAGAACCAAAGAGTGCAGTAGGTTTGAGAGTTAAAAGCTGAAAAGTGAGGTCCTTTGTTAGTGAAAATCATTGCTTGTTTGTTTGTTCCATCGAAACTTCAAGTTTCTTCTTCTTTAAGTGTTGGAAAACCAGGAATCTATTGCCCTTTTTGTTTCCGGTTCCTTTCTATTTCTACTGGTGGTGTATTTGGGTTTTCTAGAAGTCGTTACTAGGTTATCATAAGTTCCCTTCTTAGTTAAACTATTCTGGGGTCCTCATGCGCTACTCGTTACTGGTTTATTGTTGTGTTGCTGAATCAGCTGTATTGCTGCTACTGCACTACTGATCTTCATCTCTTCCTTTACTTCCTATACCAGGTACTTAGCTATTACTTTGTCCATATTGTAAGCACCACACGAAGCATGAATATACGAAGAGTCGAAGTTATAAATTTAATTTAATCTCTTTCTTTTGTTATGCCATATCATCATGTGAAGTTCTGCCATAGAACTGTATAACTGGATTTTTTTTTTTAATTTTAGATTGAAGTATAGTAAAATTGGATGGCATAGTTAATAGAGTTATGTACTTTGGATTTTGTTTGCTAAGTAGCATATTAAGATAGTTGTTAAAAGTTGGCGATGGTCGTTCATTAGTTGTTACTCTGGAATTCAAATGTTATAATTTGTTAGTAGTCATAATATGGCTTAGGCGCTGGGTTATAAATGAAGTAAGATATGGTGTTACAATTCCTAGTTGATAAAAGTTGTCCATTAAACAAACTGAAAAGGAAGAACGTTTAAATTACATAAATATTTTCGTAACAATTTCAATTATAGCGAGTTCAACTAATTAATTGGTTAGGATTATAAGTAGTACTTGGATAATTTGAGATCGTCTAACCATCTTTCGGATAAGCATTAGTTTAGTTTTAAGTTTTGCAAAATACTTGTAAATAATTAATTCCACAGTTTATTCATCTAAAAAAATGGGTTTTGGATAGTTATAAGATGTTTAGTCAATTCTGTATTTTATTTATGTTTTAATTTAGGTAATGTTTCTTTTTATTAACAATGGTCATATATTGGTAAATAATAAATGACGGTCTATTTGAGCATGTAATTAATTAGGTCTTTTCTCTTTTATTTTTAGAGACAAATTCAATTAGAAAAATGTAGTCCCCGTAGGGACGCAGTTCCCATTCTCGGCTCGAGTTGTCCGCTCGGGTAAGCCAGGTCTAGAAAAAAACCCAGGATTTAAATTATTATAATAAAACTTCATGTCAGATCCCTAGTAGAAACGTTTATTTGCATCATATGCATTTGACTTTGGGGACACAACACAGGGGTTGGGTCCGATTAGGAATAGCAACCTGAAACAGAAAAGACCATCTTGATGCATCCTACTTGTGCTTTGTACATTTATTTGTTTCGGACCCGCATGTTGACCGACTTCTGAATCTCGGGAATGTTAGAAAATTTTGAAAAATTTGAGAAAAAGAAAAAATAGCAGTTAGGGAGTTAATTGTTTATTGTAGAAAAACCAATACCCAAGTACTGGCGAAACTTTACCGAAATTTTGAAAAATAAAAAAAGGGAAAATATTTTATTTTTAATATTCTGTTTTACTAAAAGCAAAGGAAAAATATAAAAAAAAAGTCTTTCATTTTTGGAAAGTTGTTTGCTAAAAAAAAATCTTTTATTTTTAGTTTTGAAAAATAGGCTGTTTTATTGTTTGTTAAAAAAAATGAAAAGGGAAAAAAAGAGTCTTGTTTCTAAATATATTTTTAATTTGTTTATTAAATGCAAAAAAAAAGAAAAGAATCATGTTTTAAAATAGTTCAATTAATTGCACGAACTACGCTTGATCTGATTCATGAGGGGACATGATACGTAAGCAATGTACATAAGACTCGACCACTGCTAGAAAATAAAAGAGAAGGTGAATAAAATAAAAGAAAGAGAGAGAAGAATGAAATAATGAAGGATTTTGAAATGCTTGAAAGGGGCACAAATAAAATAGGCCGGAATGATTATGCATGCGGTCTAAGCAAAAAGCATATTAGAAATGGTTTACTGCCTAAGGATATTGCATCCCCCAGCGTGCAATTAGGATATCTGTGGAAACTCTAGTGCTAACAAGTTTGTTATTTTTTCCAATCAAATACCAGTTAGTTTGTTAGAGCGTACTTGCATCACACCATTATCAGACAAGATCAAAAGTGCCCATACCAGAAGGCATGGATGGATCAGACATCAGTCTTGAGTCGGAAAAGATGATGAGTCAAATGCTGAAAGATGCCATGGAAAAGATGGAAGGCTGGAAATGATGAAATGCAGTTGGCCTTGGTTAAAGCACAAAATGGGCCTGAAGTACCCGTTATCCTATTCTCCAACCAGGATATACACCAGAATACCCTTCTTATGGCCCTCAACAAGCTTCCCGAGCCATCTATACTATCAGGGAAGGGATGCATATGACCTCCAAGCTCCACCACCCAATCAAAACCCTCCTCCACCAAATGTCCCTATCTTTGTGGAACCTCCCTAGCCTCATTGCACAGGTCATCTAGTGAGCCTTTGTTTCAGGATCACGACGCACAAAATTACCCCCCCCCCTGAACTCATATTCAAAGCACCCGAGCCACATACCTATTATCCAGATTTTGAGGTCCCGGCGGAGACTGAAAAGCCGCTAAGAGCCCAGAGAAGGACGAGGTAATGCAGAAATTCAAAAGCATGGAGCAGTCCTTCATGAACATGCATGGGTTGGACAACCAAGTCAGCATGGCCTACACGGATCTATGTCTTTTTCCTGATGTCCAACTACCGGCGGGGTTCAAAATGTCCAAGTTTGATTTATACAAAGGGCATGGAGGTCCTATGGCTCATTTGAGGGTTTTTTTAGCAAGATGAGGGGAGCAAGAGGCAAAGATGAGCTACTGATAGCTTATTCGGCCAGAGTTTGAGTGGGTCTGCCCTAGAGTGGTATACAAGGCACGATCCAAGCAGGTGGTACACCTGGGATGATCTGGCACAGGCTTTCGCTGGACACTTCCACTACAACCTTGAGATAGTCCCAGACCGCCTCACATTGCTAAAGCTTGAGAAGAAACTCTGGGAGAGCTTCCAGGAATTTGAGTTCTGCTGGAGAGAACAAGCAGCCAGAGTTGATCCTCCAATGAGAGAGGGGGAAATGCTAGATTACTTTCTACAAACTCTAGAGCCAACTTACTTTGGTCACTTGGTGACATCGGTGGGAAAATCTTTCAACGAGGTAGTGAAAATGGGCGGTATGATTGAAGAGGGACTCAAGTTCAACAAGATACTGAGCTATTCGGCAATTAAAGAAACCACTCAGTCCATTTAGAGCGGCACGGGAGGTGTGCTCAAAAAGAAAAAGAGAGAAGAGGTCGCAACAATAGAGGCAGGTAACTGGTCCAGATCTAGAGATCCTCCCCCTAATCACCAATCCAGAATCCATCACCCAAATTACCTTTCACAGCCTTACTACCCACCACAAGAACCACACTTCTCCGTCCATCAAGCCCATACATACACTCGGCCTCCGGCTCGCCCTCAATGGCACGCGCCGGCTCCCCAAAATGCATATTCGGATCCATAAAACACGTATCCACCACCAAGGGCCTATAGGAACCATGCGGGGCCAGGTTTCCACGGTAATCAGAGAACATTCACTGAGTTAGGAGAAACATATACGGCCTTGTTCCACAAATTAAGGCAGTTAGGCTTGTTGAGTCCTGTTGAGCCGAGATTGCCAAATCCCCTTCCAAAAAATATGGACCACTAGGTAAGCTGTGAGTATTGTTCGGGGGCTCCCGGACACGATACCGAGAAATTTTGGAAGTTGAAACATGCAGTGCAAAATCTTATTGACACCAACAAGATTGAGGTTCAAGCACTAGAGGCACCCAACATCAATCAGAAACCGTTGCCGGCGCACCATGAAACCCACATAATCGAGCTAGTGCACAAAGGAGGGGAGCTAAAGAAACCCTCACAAACAGTGTTGATGACCCATGCCGGTTCAGAAGAAAAGTCGACCAGTGGAGAAGCGATGGCATAGTTGGAAAAGAGATGACAAGACAGTTATGGTGTTGGGAAAAGGGTTCAATGGGAAACATGTAAAATTTATGGGGCTTAGGGCCAATATCAACAATTTGATGGTTACTCCTCTTCCCGCCCGGAGGGAGTCTTGGTAGTGGGCTCCGATTTTTTTTTTGTCTGGATTATTCCGGAGTTGTAATCCAGTTGTTTTGTTTTGTTTTGTTTTGTATTCGACGAAAGTGTGAAACTCTGTTATCCTGCAATTAATAAAGTGAAAGTTTTCCCTTCTTATTTTGTTTTAATTTCGTTTTCTTCTTTCTCTTTATGAACAATCCTCTTTATACTGGTTCTAATGATATGGCATGCGCGATGGATCATCAACCTAGTCTAAAAAATCAATCTGATTCTGAACTAATAGTATAATAGGTAGATTGATGATGATGAGTGGGTCCAAACCTGATTGGAACAATTGAGCTCAATTGATAAAAAGATATTGGCATCAGCATGCCATGGCTTTTTGTATCAAAAGAAGGATGGCAGGAGCCAACTATAAGAATGTGCGTCCCAGGAAATTTGAAATGGGGCAGCAAGTGTTGAAACGAATCCTGCCATATCATGCCGAAATAAAGGGCAAGTTCGCCCCTAATTGTCAAGGACCATTCATCGCGAGCAGAGTGCTATCCAATGGTGTTGTATATTCGAAAGATGTCAAGGGAAGATACATCGACATGGATACCAATTCTAACGCAGTCAAGAGATATTAAGTGTAACTTCTTTGATTGTAGTTGTTGTTTGTTGGTTTGTTTGTACTTGGCAATTATCAGAGAGTGAAATGACGAAGGCAATTCTTTCTTCTATCCAAACACTTTTACCTTTGATTCCCCTTTTGACCCTTATTTATTCTTTCATACCCCTATTTTAGAATCATTGACGAAAACAAAAAAAAAGAAGAAGAGAAGAAAAGAAGAGTAGAAAAGAAAAGAAGAATAATAATAACAAAACAAAAGAATGTCACAAGAAAAAGGAATTTGAGTGAACTACGTTTGACCTGATTCCTCAAAGAGGATACATAGGCGCCTCATGGCCCGGTCATAACGTGACAAAGTGTCACAAAAAAATAAAAATCCCTCAAGCAAGAAATTGGGACAGACGTTATGTTTTTAACTTTTGAAAAGAGGTTTGATTCCAAGAGTTGTAACGTTTTACCCATCATAGTTATTTTGAATTTTTATCTCCTTTTATTTTAAGCCACACATAAAGCCCATATTGATGTCCAAAAAAGACCTCCCGATCAGTATTCGAGAGGTGCCAAGACAGACAAATGAAAGCCGAGAATAACACGATGGTCTCCGACTGAATGAGGATCATGAGCTGAAAAGAACTGATAGCAAAAAGAATTCTAGCAGATAGAATCTTATCGGTAACACTCCAATCCCCAAATGAGAAAAATAAAATAAGAAATTCTTATCGGTGAAAACCTTCACATGCACCATAAGGCGACGAGATAAGATTGGTGGAAGGGATCCGCATTTTGCGAAGAGTTGGGAACCTGTTTATCCCCGACAAGTGAAAACATCAGAAAGATTCATTGATACAAATAGACGGGTTGATTAATCCATAATGCATGACATGATCGTTGGGATCAGTTATACCACTCAGATAAGTTACTTTCTTTTCTTTTCTCCAGCATTTGTTCATAAAGATTTTCTCTTTTTATATCTTTTCATTTCTTTGTTTAAAAGACTTTTTTAAAAAATTTATTTTTGAGAAAGATCTTTCAGAGCTTACTACCAGTTGCCAAAATCGTACAAAGAAAAATGGGAAGAGGACAGACCAGAGACAAGGAAAAAAGAGGTTTGTTGCAAGGTCGAATAATATGCCAAGGAAAGTATGGAGAAAAATAAGAAAACAACAGTTGAGAAAATTGTGGACCAAATTCCTAGAGGGTCCCCAGCAGATCATCGAGATGTAGGAGCATACTAAACAGATTTTCGACCAAGTTCCAAGAGGGTCGGACAACACAGAGGGAGGAAGAAAGAAAAGGAAAATTCATCCCCAGCAAAATAATCCCCAGCAAGCTTTGATAGTGTAATGAAACACAGAGCGGGGAAGGGAGAAAGGGAAAAATCATCCCCAGCAGGAGTGGCACGACCACTCACCATGTTTTAAAACTAACAGATTTTCTTTGATTTGAAGCAGGAAAAGGAAATTTTATTAATGGAGAAAAAACATGCCACAGGGAAGAGCACCAAAATTGGTGCAGAAAATTTTCTACCATTGTCGAAAATTTTTTCAGAGGAACGAGGGAATCAATTCAAGTTTTAAGGTAAATCAAGACAGCACAATTTTACTTAAACGTTCGGAGGTAAGATTATTTCAAGTTTTGAAGTCGGGAGCCCGCCCGTATAATAGAGTATACATTTCACTCTTTAAATTTCAAAGTTTTGAATATAGGTTCATCCGCCTTCGAATAGGATATTATAGGTTCATCCATCTTCGAATAGGATATTATAGGTCTGTCCACCTTCGAATAGGATATTATAGGTTCATCCGCCTTCGAATAGGATATTATAGGTTCATCCGCCTTGGAATAGGATATTATAGGTTCATCCGCCTTCGAATAGGATATTATAGGTTCGTCCACCTTCGAATAGGATATTTTGGGTTCGTCCGCCCTCAAATAGGATATTTTTGGGTTCATCCGCCCTCGAATAGGATATTATAGGTTCATCCACCTTCGAATAGGATATTTTAGGTTCATCCGCCTTCGAATAGGATATTATAGATTCACCCGCCTTCGAATAGGATATTATAGGTCTGTCCACCTTCGAACAGGATATTATAGGTTCATCCGCCTTCGAATAGGATATTATAGGTTCGTCCACCTTCAAATAGGATATATTGGTTTGTCCGCCCTCGAATAGGATATTTTTGGGTTCGTCCACCCTCGAATAGGATATTATAGGTTCATCCGCCTTCGAATAGGATATTTTAGGTTCATCCACCTTCGAATAGGATATTATAGGTTCATCCGCCTTCGAATAGGATATTATAGGTCTGTCCACCTTCGAATAGGATATTATAGGTTCATTCGCCTTCAAAAATGATATTATAGGTTCATCTGCCTTCGAATAGGATAGTATAGGTTCGTCCACCTTCGAATAGGATATTTTGGGTTCGTTCGCCCTTGAATAGGATATTTTTGAGTTCGTCCACCCTCGAATAGGATATTATAGGCTCATCCGCCTTCGAATAGGATATTATAGGTTCATCCGTCTTCGAATAGGATATTATAAGTTCATCCGCCTTTGAATAGGTTATCATAGGTCTGTCCACTTTCGAATGGATATATTAGGTTCATCTGCTTTCGAATGGATATATTAGGTTCATCCGCCTTCGAATAGGATATTATAGGTTCTTCCGCCTTCGAATAGGATATTATAGGTTCATCCGCCTTCGAATAGGATATTATAGGTTCGTCCACCTTCGAATAGGATATTATAGGTTCAATCCACCTTCGAATAGGATATTATAGGTTTGTGCGCCTTCGAATAGGATATTATGGGTTCATCCGCCTTCGAAATAGGATATTATAGATCTGTAATCCTTCGAATAGGATATTATAGGTTCATCCGCCTTCGAATAGGATATTATAGGTTTTTCTGCCTTCGAATAGGATATTATAGGTCTATCCACCTTCGAATAGGATATTATAGGTTCATCCGCCTTCGAATAGGATATTATAGGTTCATCCGCCTTCTAATAGGATATTATAGGTTCATCCGCCTTCGTATAGGATATTATAGGTCTGTCCACCTTCGAATAGGATATTTTAGGTTCATCCTCCTTCGAATAGGATATGTTAGGTTCATCTGCCTTCGAATAGGATATGTTAGGTTCATCCGCATTCGAATAGGATATTTCGATATTTTAGGTTTGTCCGCCTTTGAATAGGACAATTTAGGTTCATCCACCCTTGAATAGGATATGTTGGGTCTATCTGCCCTCGAACAGGATATTGAAGTTAATCCTTCCTTAAAAATACATGTAATTTATCTCGACCTGAGTGGCCCTGCTTTTATGAACATTGCCAAAATATATATTTCATAAATCATTGCAGAATGCATTTTATTTTCAAAGATATTGTTGAAGTCAGGAGCCCGCCTGTAGAACGGAGGTTGTTATATTGCAAGTTAGAGAAGTCAGGAGCCCGCCTGCAAAATAGAGGAATACATTTCAAGATCAAATCATAAGTCAATAATACCGAGGATTACAACAAGAACCCCCAGCATAACAAGCTTTAATAAAGTAAGCAGCATTCCCAGCAGACAGAACGAAATGACGAAATTTGTCTTCGGGAAAGCAAAAGGGCCGGAGCGGACGAAACACAAGCCGACGAGAAAGCGAGGAAACAAGAACAAGTGAAATATAGATAAGATATTATGATCCATAGTCTAGCTTAACTTTTTATTTTATTTTAGCACGGTGTAATAAGGAGATCAGTAAGTAGTAGCAACAGCATGCAGCAACAGTAACAGCAAAAACGCAATCCCATGGTAGTCCCACCTACCAAAACTTCTCGTACTACATTAACCTGATTCCCTTTTAGCGAGGGATATGTAGGAAACCTTTGAAGCAAAGGTTCGGTTAAATCTTTTCAAAAAATGCTTTATACGGAGATTCTGACAGGCAAAAATTGCTCGTATCCGCTCACTTTATCTTTGCACGAAAATTCTTCGTATTTTTGGAAAAAGAGGGGCAGCTATGAGCATGTGATTTTTCCTTCACGAACTTTACTCCAAAAGAAATCAAAAACAAAATAAAATTCTTTAGTTTACAATTTTGAGAATTTGCGTGACATTTTGTTGGATAATTATTGGTGTTGTGTCCGTGAATGTTTATCTTATTTAATCAATTAAAAATACAAAGAATACATGTTGCATGCATGTTTAGGATTCAATTATGCATTTAGAAATTAATTAATCATAATTAGGTTTTAAAAGAGAAAATCACAAAAAAAAGCATTTGTGTCCTATTTGTTGTCGCCATGTGGTTTTATTATTGGTGCAAAGGGCGAAGAAAAAAAAAGAAATATTTTTGTCCAAAAAAAAAAGAAACATGTGGTTTCGTTTCATATCTAAGAGCCCTTTCTGCATTTTTTCTATTACATTACGAAATAATGAATCTGGCTGTAAATATCTTTGAATTTCTTCCATTTGAAATTCGATTTGAACCAAAGATGGAAGATTTTGAGGGTTATCAAATGATACATAGTGCGATACAGCTAAAACAAAGTATTTTAGTAAGAATAGATACCTTGGATACAGGTAAACTTCTCAACGGATTCTCTTTTTCATATGAATTACATTTGGTTAAATTTCGACTTTGAGCCATACAACCTTGATTAACCCTATTTCGCCTTAGCTGAAAAAGTGAACAAGGTTGAGCGCCTTCAAAGGTTGCTCCAGTCGCCTGAAGCCTTCTGGGTTGATTGTGGGGGGATATATGACAAAGGTGGATCTATTGATCGGTCATGTCATATAGGCCAGAGTTGGATATCCAATTGCTTCGATTTGAATTATCCGGAGAATGCCTGTTGGGCCGACACTGACACTGAGAGACGAAAGATAGGGGAGCGATTTCTAGTCAACTGCTGCGCCTCAACGCATTTCGGGGAGAACCAGCTAGCTCTAGGTTCGAGTGGCATTTCACCCCTAACCGCAACTCATCCGCTGATTCTTCAACATCAGTCGAGGGGCCCGAGCCATCAGTGAGATACCACTCTGGAAGGGCTAGCGAGGCAAAAATTATTTAGTTCGGATTTTTCTGGTAAAAAAGAAGATAGGATTCCTGATTATTCAGACCTTAATCGAATCATGTCGAAAATTGAATAGTATAACATAGGAAGTTCTTTTATCCATACCGCCCCAAACATGGATTTAATCGTAATCAAAGATGTTTCTTGTCTCTCGTTTCTTTTCTGAAAAAAAAAAAGAACCCTCCCGTCTTACCGCGGCTGCTGGCACGGAGTTAGCCGGGGCTTCTTCCTTGAGTCCTGTCATGATCGCACACTCGAAGCAGTTCCGTCTATCGCTTTATTGTGAAAGACCAGATTGGCCCATTCTGCAAGAATGAAACTCAAAGGAATTGACGGGGGGCCGCACAAGCGGTGGAGCATGTGGTTTAATTCGATGCAAAGCGAAGAACGATTTTACGTATGGACAATTCCTCAATATCTTGTTCGTCAGGAGTCCATTGATGAGAAGGGGCTGGGGAAAGCTTGAACCCAATTCCTACGGGAATAACAGGAAATTCGATCTCATAGAGTTCAATTCCCGTTCCCAACCCATGACCAATATGAGCTCGAAGCTTCCTTCGTAACTCCCGGAACTTCTTCGTAGTGGCTCTGGTAAAATGCCCGCCCGTAACCCAGTAGATAAAGTACATTACATAGTCGAGGGATTGGCGACTTACCCATTTAGTGACTTTGGCACTGGACGTTCCCAAAATGCGGTAGCCATACTTATCTTATGATATAAGTGGACTACCCGTGATATCGTAAACCATGAGAGATAAAGCAGAACAGGTCAGCCTTTGCATCACGACGTCAAATTATCTTTCGATGAAACGACAGTATGATGCGAGGAAGCCCCGTCCGGCCCACACCAGATATAGACCGAACTATCAGATCCGGGATGTGATATGGTTCCGAAGGATGAACCGATATGGACAGTTCCAATAAGATTTCCTTCTTGAACAAAAATCCATTTCTGATTTATTTCATCTATTCCATGACTGGTTTAGGCTGCTCCCATTTCGCTCGCCACTACAATGGGAATCGCTTTTGCTTTCTTTTCCTATGGCTACTAAGATGTTTCAGTTCGCCAGGTTGTCTCTTGCCTGCCCATGGATTCAGCAGCAGTTCGAAAGAGCTTCTTTCGGAGTTAAACTTCCGTTTGTCCATATTTCGAGAAAAAGCGAGAGTTATCAGTATTTATCAAATGACAAAGACATTGTTGAGAAAAAGATGGCTTTTCCAGAATGAAATGAAAATTGGATTCATGTAACTTTTAAAATTTAAAATTGTGTGGTAATTGTTGTTAAGTGTTAGTAAATATTTGTGTCTTTTAATTTTGGATTTTACATTTTCAGGAATTTTGTTAATTTTGTTAATTAAAAGGGGTTGAAATAAGAGAAAAATACGGATTTGGGCCAAAGTTGCAATTCAAAATCAGGCCCAAAACATGCACGACCAATCCACTACGCCCAGTCTCTCAGCCGTCCTTCAGGACGTCATTCGGTTGTTTTCAATCTGGACCGTTGATCAATTTAAATGAATGGTCCAGTTTAGTTATTTCATTAATCCAAACGACGTCGTATGCTTGAAATTGATCTGAGCCGTTAATCTCATACAAATACAACGGCCTCAAGCACGTCCCAGATGCCTGACCCGTTAAGGTCAGAGACCAACCCAATCTCACTTAAGCTGAACGACACCGTTTCATCTTAGTAAAGGATCTTGGTCATTGATCATTCTTGATCCAACGGCCAAGACTCAACTCCTTGTCCCGTATATAAACTATATCCCACACCCCACACCCCAAACAAGATCCCATCTTCATCGTCTCTCTTAGAGACAAACCAGACACCCCCCAAACCCTAGCAGCCGCCATTGAACCCCTAATCTAGAAACTCGACGGCAAAGACGCTGCCGGTCACCAAATTAACACCCCTGAATCCCCAGACCTTACCCTTCATGAATCCATAACCCTTTCTCTTCGAATCTTTTCTAAACATCTCGAATATTCATTTGAATATTTGAGTCAAAACCATACCCACACAAATCAACCCCATACTAACACCCTGTGACCGTCTAGCCACCCCAAACAAGGATCTGCAAACCATTTGGCTCGAATCCTTTTAGAGCTTCTCGAATCTTCATTTGAAGATTCGAGCCAAATGGAAACCTACCCCAATCCTTTCCAAATTCACACCATAGCATCCCCTAACCTTCCTAATCACCAAATCATCATTGATTTGGTTCGAATCCAACCAGAAAACCCAAATCCCGAAATCACCCCCGTGAACCCTGGAAACCCAAAATTGAGGGTCAGTTCAAAATCAATAGGAGATTGAGGTCTAATAGACCTTAATCAAGGTTTTCTCAACTGAGAACACCCCGATTAAGAGTCTGTTCGACCTCAAAATAATTGAAGTTTGGTTTGAGGCTGAATCATCTGTGTTCTTTAAGTTCCGAGGTATTTTTTTCTTCTTCCTTCTGATCTATTTGGATTCTGATAATGTCCGTTTACATTTTAGTTTAGGTTATTTGAGTTTTCAATTTTTTTCAATCAATTTTTCTCATCTCCAATGACATTTATTTGGTCGAATGATTTTTATTCGTTGAGTGTATATTATAGAGTTTATAATTGATTCGAATAGTTCGTCAGTTAATTAGGTTCTTGTTAATATTTGTGTCTGTGAAATACCACTGAAATCACCCTTAAATTGCCTGATTCTCTATTTTTGATCATTATTATGTGTAATCGATTCGATAAATGTCGTCGATTAAGTAGTTTCATATTAGCTCATTGTTCTGTTCAAAGCCAGTCGAATCACCTATTTGTTTGTTGCATTCTGGTTGTTTTTTCCTACTTTGTATGTTTGGAATTTCGATTTAGGCAAGTATCAGTAGGTTTGTTGTGTGAATTATGACTACTCCAAACTGTTTCTAGTAGTATTATGTCAATATGTATTTTTTTTATCCCCTGCTCGTTAATTTTTTTTTCTCTAGTTAATTATGATTATTTTCCAATTTCGTTAACTTAATCCTTGCATCTGTGTAAATCAATCCTCAGTAGTTCATTGTGTGTTTCCCTGAGTCACTAGTTTTTATACCAATAATATTTGGTATCTCTGATTTTTAGTTAAATGATCTCTTCAACTTCATAGTATGTCTGTGTTGGATCCATGAAAATCTCCCTGAGGTTTCAATTTTTTGTTTAATGTTTGATTTCCCTGAGTTCTAAATTCATTGCTTTCTGCTAGTTTGTTTCCATTTCTGAATGAGTTAGTAAGTTGAATTGGGTATAGCTGTAGTAATTTAGGTGTTTAGCAAAAATGTAACTTCAATTTAGGGTAATACAGTAATACTTAGGGGATTTTAAGGGCATATTAGGAATAAAAATAGAAAATTTGTGTGATGATTAGTAATTTGATAATAGGAGGCTAAGTTGACTTTAAACTAATACAATACTGGATAACAAAGTATAGTGGGGGTAAAAAGGATTGAATAAATTAATAAAAAATGGTTAGTGGAAAGAATACTAAGCAAATTAAAAGGCTTAGTTTGTTGTCCACTTAGGTGGTAAAAAAGGGGGTTTAAGTTCTAGTATAAGATGGAAAGAATACAGATAGTTGGAGGCAGAAAAAAAGAACTGAATTTGGAGAGCTCAAGAGTGAAAAGTATAAGCTGAAAATTTTAATACTAAAATTCAGAAGTAAAGCGTAGAATCTGTTGGCTTTCCTTCCTAAAAGAATTGAGTAATTTTAGAAATCAAACAGTCTGATCCTTCAAACTTTGGCAGACCAGAAGTTTGAGAACCAAAGAGTGCAGTAGGTTTGAGAGTTAAAAGCTAAAAAGTGAGGTCCTTTATTAGTGAAAAATCATTGCTTATTTGTTTGTTCCATCGAAACTTCAAGTTTCTTCTTCTTTAAGTGTTGGAAAATGAGGAATCTATTACTCTTTTTGTTTCCAGTTCCTTTCTGTTTCTATTGGTTGTGTTGTTGGGTTTTCTTGAAGTCGTTACTAGGTAATCATAAGTTTTCTGCTTGGTTAAACTATTCTGGGGTCTTCCTGCGCTATTCGTTACTGGTTTATTGATGTGTTGCTGAATCTGCTGTATTCCTGTTACTGCACTACTGATCTTCATCTCTTCGTTTGCTTTCTACACCAGGTACTTGGATATAACTTTGCCCATTTTGTATGCACCACACGAAGCATGAATATACGAAGAGTCGAAGTTATAATTTAATTTAATCTCTTTCTTTTGTTATACCATATCATCATGTGAAGTTCCGCCATAGCACTTTATAACTGGATGTTTTTATCTTTTAGATTGAAGTATTAAACTTCCTACGTATGATTAGTAAATTTTGATGGCATAGTAAATAGAGTTATGTACTTTGGATTTTGCTTCCTAAGTAGCATATTAAGATAGTTGTTAAAAGCTAGTGATGGTCGTTCATTAGTTGTTACTTGGAAATTCAAAAGTTATAATTTGTTAGTAGTCATAATATGGCTTAGGCGTTGGGTTATAAATGAAGTAAGATATGGTGTTACAATTCTTAGTTGATAAAAGTTGTCCATTACACAAATTGAAAAGGAAGAACGTTTAAATTACATAAACATTTTCGTAACAATTTCAATTGTAGCGAGTTCAACTAATTGATTGGTTAGGATTATAAGTAGTACTTGGCTAATTTGAGATCGTCTAACCATATTTCGAATAAGCATTATTAATTAATTTTAAGCTTAGTTTGCCAAATACTTGTAAATTATTAATTCCACGGTTTATTCATCTAAAAAAATGGGTTTAGGATAGTTATAAAATGTTTAGTCAATTCTGTATTTTTATTTATGATTTAATTTTGGTAACGTTTGTTTTTATTAATAATGGTCATATGTTGGTAAATAATAAATGACGGTCCGTTTGAGCATGTAATTAATTAGGTCTTTTCTCTTTTATTTTTAGAGGTAAATTAATTAGAAAAATGTAGTCCCTGTAGGATTATCCTTTTGAAAAAAATAAAAATAAATGTATATTTTAGATGCATAGAATTCGAGATGAGTCGTTTAGCGAATTGAACGGCCCTTCCCAAAATAATAACGAGCTAGACTCTTTAGGCGCATATTTTAAATGTTGCTTCCCTAAACTCGGGTGCACATTTATGTGACCCAAATCCAAATCTCAATGGAGTCGAAATGTGTCAACGAATGCGTGTACACTGGTGTGACGTGGTTCAGATGCATTTTCACGATGTTGCAATTCTCTGTAAATAATAATACAAGCAGATAAAGTTAAAATTTGCATAAGTTCATAATTTTAATAAAGCCAGATAAATAAGCCGAATATGACAGTTGAGCGACCGTGCTAGAACCACGGAATTCGGGAATGCCTAACACCTTCTCCTGGGTTAACAGAATTCCTTATCCGGATTTCTGGTGCGCGGACTGTTAAATAGAGTCATTCTTTTCCTTGATTCGGGATTAAACCGGTGACTTGGGACACCATAAATCTCCCAGGTGGCGACTCTGAATTAAATGAATAATCCCGTTTCGATTGTCCTTTCATTGGAAAAACTCCTTAACCCTTGCGGGTGCCGAAAAAAAGAGGTGTGACAATTAGCAATATATAAAATCCTATAGGCATGGCTTTTCTATATGAATAACAATAATATAAAACCCATCCCACACCCTTTTCGCTATATCCCCAAATTCTTTTTACAAAACTTGTTACATAAATGGAGAGAAAAGACTAAGGAAATAAGTACATCAAAGCTAAAACGGACCCGAGGAAGCTTAAAGCAACCTTAATGTCTAACATATGTATTTTACCAAATCCTGGCTCCAGATTCCAAGGCTTGCTCGTAGAGTGTTTCAAAGTTCCAAGGGATTTCACGAAGCCGAGGCGATGCTTAGACCCTAAAATAATGATTTGAGTAGTGTAAGGTGTAGAATGACCAGCCCTTAGGTATCCAAGTTCAGAGGGAACTCAAGGTTCCCTAAGCATGGCTTACCAGAGGGGGCAGGACTTAAAGAACTAAGAGTAAGTGTAAAGTGAGGGAAGACCAATGCAAAAGGTGGTCATACCTAGCCATGAACATGGTTGGCACACCCCTGACCATTTACATGGCTTAAACAAATAAGAGCAGACTTGAAATAAATCAGACTTAGGCATGTATGATGATTAGGACATCAACAGACCTGAGTCAAGCTCAACACATAAATGGGGGTAAGAAAATGGGACTAATTTGAGTAGAGGTTTAGAACAACCTGGTTCTGAACTAAAGGTGAAAATATAGTACCATTCTAGCCCAAAACAATACTCACATACAAAAGGGGGTGAGGGAAAGGGATCAAACATGAAAGCATTTGCATAAAAAACAGAACAAAGTCAAACAGAAGTAGACAAAAGGGATTTGGTGAGAGGGAAATACATAGAAGCATTCATACAAGCAAACAGTATTAAAACATAGGGGTAGGGATATACGTGTTGAAGTTTTAACTGCTTAATGAACATAAACAGACATGTGAAAAGAAACAATTAAACATGTAGTTTTGAAGATGGTATTAAATCATAGGCCTACAAGTTTGCAACTTAAAATGGTAAAGCAAATAGGTCAAATGGATCCTTATAGTTAGCCTTGGCTTTCAGACGAATAGACTCGAGTAGAAGAACAAGTAACAGAGAAAAGCAAAGAGGAGAAGAGAGAGTTTTGAGTGTGAACTTGTATGTTCGCCTGTTTGAAGTAAAAGGGGTGGGGTTTTTTATAGTTTGAAAGTAGGTAGTAAATAAGGGAAGAACATAATTTAAAGAACTGAATATCAATTGAGAATAAAATCACAAAAGACTTCCTTTAATTACGAAATTCAGATTCAATCAGTGAGAGTTATTTAAGGAAAGAGAAATCAAACAAACAATTGCGTAAAGTAGGCAATTAGGGGTAAATACATATAAATTTTAATTAAGGGAAGAAATTTTGAAATATACGGATAAACAAATAAGGTAAAAACCAGTCACTACCAAGTAAATCAAGGAATCAAAAATTTGCAACTAAGGAAAAGGTTTTACCTAGGGGGAATTAGTAGCAACCAATCAACCCCAAAACAAAAGGTATTCTGATTCAAACGTAAATTGAAAACCTTTTTAAAAGAAGATTAACACATATAAAAAGGGGTTGTCATGCTAATCAGAGGGGTCTAGTATAGATAAAATCATACACAAAAGGATTCAAACTCAGTACGTGGGTTCGAAGTGAATCTGAGAGAGTCCATTGCACAAACAGAACCCTAGTCCAAACACACAAAGCAACATTCATCAAACCCCCCCCCCCCCAAATATTAGGGTTTTCGACTTGAATCAAACGTAGAGAAGGTTAAGCAAGCCAACATAGTAGGAGTTTTAATGCAAACTGAGTAAACTACAACGAGATTAGAAGAAATAGTAGAGGAAAACACACTTACGTAGGCACAACAAGAACACTTAATGAACATGGTTAAAAAATGCAGTAGACGAATCAAATCAGGTCATAGTGGAAGGCAAATAGCAGAACATAGCATAGAAACATGGCATAGAAACATAGCGTGTGAGAACATAGTAGAAAGAAGAACAAAAGGTACAGAAAACATAAAATAAGAACCACATAAGAATATAAAACATACAGAAGAAGAAGAAGAGTCGGAAAACATTTAAGCATTTCTCATAAAACCCTAAACCAGAAAGAGGCGATTTTGAAAGAAAAGGAATTTTATAAAGGAAAAATTGGGGAAACCCTTTAAAAACTCAAAGTAAAGCAAGAATACACACAGATTTTAAGAGAAATGGAGAAAAACCTAGAGCAGCTAGGGTTTCAGACGAACCCTAGAGTGAGAAAGGCCTCGAGAATGTCTGATCTAAGTCAGATAAGGCTGGAGGCAGGCTCATGAGGCTAAGATATGCTGGAGACAAGCCGGAGATGGCCAAAAACCATAAGTCAGCGGAGGTCTGGGTGCAGACCTTTGAGGTCTAGCCTCAAACCCTCGAGCACCGGGTACATAGGAACTATGGGAGATGAACATAGATCATCCATGGACTGGGAAGCTAATGATTCCCCAAGTTGGAGGTCGAAAATGGGGAAAAGGTGATTAAGGTTTCAAGAACACTCGAGAGTTTGAGAAGGGGAGGGATTCAGAGGCGGCTCTAAAGTGCAAATGAGGGGGATTAGGGTTGGTTAGGGGATTAATTAAGGTAAGGTAATCGTGGACCGTTGATTAAAATAATCAACAGCCACGATTAAAAATAGGGATCCGGGTGGGTTAGTTCGATTAGGATATGGTTCGGGTAGTTTCGAATTTGGGTAATGTAATTGGGGATTAGATTTAGGCTAAAACTGAAATAAAAAGGGCTACAATTTAAATAGCCATTTTTCCATAATTTGAATTTTGTAAAATAGAAAATGGTGTTTAAAAATCTAATTAAAAATACTGAGTTAATAAAAAAAGCATAAGTATTAATTTAAAAATATTAGGACTGATTTTATGATTAAAAATGCTATTAAATCGAGAAATAGGCTAACAATTTTAGCTTAGAAATCAAATGAACTTGTAAATTATGAAAAAATCATGTAAATTATAATTTTGTGTAAATAAGAGAATAAAATAAATCATTCACCAAAATAACAAAATTTGGGAATAATTAATGGATTTTATAGTGCAAAAATAGGCCATAAATTGATTTAAAAAATCCTTAAAAATATGGAAAAATACCAAAACCTTTGTGGATGCTTGTACATGCTATTTTTTTGAGAATAGTTTGAGCATAAAATATATAGGGAAAAATTGGGTATCAACAAGCCTCGTTGTCAGTCATTTCAGGGCATCGTGTGGACTGGCGGATGGTTTCGCTCGTGGGGACCTCAAGGACGAGTCTCAGTCCCGATACCGATGCATTGGCGGTGCCATCAGTGTAGAGGAACCATAGTTCATTATTTGGCGGAGGCATATTGTGCCTCAAGTTCTGCTTTTGGTAGGATTTCTAAGCTAAAGTCGGCTATAAAATTGGCCATAGCTTGCGACTTAATGGCGGTTCTTGGATGATATGAGATGTAGCTCAATGGCCCATCTTGCAAGCCGGACCAATAATTCAGGCTTGTGTAGAATGCTTTTTAATGGGGTGATTCTTTAGATGCAGATGTGGAAGCGCCTTTTTCCCACAAGATCGTTAGATCTTCGGGTGGTGGAGGTGAGATTTCTCCGCTCAAGGTGGTACTAAGGGTTGAAATCAAAACTCCATCTTCACTGGCTTCGTTGAGAGGTCCGATGAGATTGGTTGCAACATCTGCTATTGCTTTCATTCTTGCGTTGTTGTCAGCCATTTTTCGTTTTTGTGTTGTAAAGAAGGGTTTTCGATGGTTCTCTTGATGCAAACTATGGTTTTGATTCTCGAAATACCCACAGACGGCGTCAAATTATTTAGCTCAAAAATTATATTCGTATTTTGCAAGCCTATAAATAATTAAAAATATAAGAATAGACTTAGCTTAAGAGGAAAGCAAAGGTTAAGAACTAGAGAGAGAGAGAGAGAGAAATAGAGATAGAGACTGTATTATTCGAGAATAATCATGATTCCCTTACAAGGGGAAGATTTCATTTATATAATAGGAAACCTTCCTCGAAATAATAAAAAAAGTACAAAAGTTGGTAGCTTCCACTCAGTAAAAGGGGTCGGGTGCTAAACAACGTCGCTCCTTCTTCACTGATTAGGGTTGCACCCTTGCTTGGATCGTCCCTATCCGAGGGGACGTGCCCACCTGACTCGGGGACGCTATGAGCCAAATCTAGCCCCATACAGTAGCTTTACCCTTACTTATGTAGGTGAAGAGATTGTTTTCAATAATCATGATTGTATATAAATGGAAGGATAAACATTCTTTTCATGATTTAAAACTTAAGTTTTTGGAAGAAAGAAGAATATCTCAATTTCTCCATCTTCAACTATATAATCACATAAGAAATCAAGAAGCTCACATGTTAATTCAAACCATTTAATAACATACTCCAAAAATTGCACCTAGTATTCTCCACTTTTTTTCCTTGACATCAGTGTAACAAAACCTTTAGGTCATCAATGTACAAAATCCTAACCACTAACTAATATAATAATAATTCATAGACATATTAAAAGAAATCATAGACTATTTGAAACAAATACAAAAAAAATATTGTTTTCTCTGTCCCGTGATATATATATATATATATATATATATATATATATATATATATATATATATATATATATATATATATATATATATATATATATATATATATATATATATATATATATATATATATATATTCTCTGATGCACCAACAGTACTTTCTGAAAAGCTAAGAATTTAAAGTCAGACTTCATGAACGTACTACGTAAGTAAATAGTATAATAGACAAGTAAATAAGTAATCGAGTAGTATATAATTTCAAGTTGAAGTGGAGAAACACATAACGTAGTATTTAAGTAAAAAGCGCAACCCTAAGGCATTTTCGTATTCCCGCAAGATCCAAGAAAATTCTGCATTAAGTGGTATGATATATCCAGTCTAACGTAACGCAAGCATTATTGACTAGTGTTTGGCTCAAAAGTTATTGATATACTTTGCAAGTTTAAAAACAATCAAAAATAAATAATAGTAAATCGGTATTATTCGAGAATAACGATGATGCCCTCTTTACAATGTTAATGTCTCCTTTATATAGCAGGAGACCTTCCTCGAAATAATTTAAAAGGTACAAAAGTAGGTAACCTCCTCTGAGTAAAGGCGCCGAGTCTTTTTTGTCACCACGTCCAGATCATGTCCTCATTTTAATCGACGAATGCTCGAAGACGTAACCATCACTATAGAGACGTTTAGGGCCAAATTTGATCCTATACAACTACTTTTACGGCTCAAAATGACCGATAAATCACAGGGAGATAACTTTTATCATTCCTCTAAGGTTAATTCCTTTCAATGAAGTAATTAAGCAAGTGTATAATTTACACATTTCAGCAAGTGTTCAAAATCCTAACTGATATGATACTGATTCATAGACTATTTGGCAAAAACCAAAAAAATTGTTCCATCTGTCCCGTGCATATATTCTTCTGTGTGATGCACCAATACAACAACAATAACAACAATTCAGTAAAATTTTATAAGTGGAGTCTGTGAGGGTAATATATACGTACACTTTACCCCTACCCCAGAGGGCAGAGAGGCTGTTTCCAGGAGACCCTCGGCTCAAAACATCAACAAGAGACAATAAGTTAGTAATACAATAAACTTATACTAAAATAACATAAAATACATCATATAATATAAAATAATAAAATAACAGCAATATATGAAATATGAAATAAAAATAAATAATACAGATGAAATAGATGAAAGATATACTAATATCCAACACTAATTGTGTGTGATGCACCAATACTAATTGAATTTGTAGTCAGACATTAAACTCATGGTTGATCCTCTCTCATAATCAAGCAATCCCTAAAGGTACACTCTTCCTCTCTCCCCAAAAATTAATAAAGGCTTGGAGGGTATCCTTTGAATATACGCTTTATGCAATGAGATTGGCAACAAATAAGTATATTTCCAATATTTTATAGACTCACTGTATCCCACAGTTGACCAAATTACAAATCACGTGCATAACATCCTCTCTGTAATTACGACTAATATTAAAATTAATTTCTATACCTCAATTTCCTTTTTCCTTTCTTTTCGCCCATCTAAATAAGTACTACTTATTTGTCCATCATAAAGGAATTATTATTATTTTTGGAATATTGAAGAAAAAGAAAAGAAGTCCAATACACAGCTTTCAAGTAGTCTTTTCTAACTTTTTGGATGAGAAATGTAATGAATTTATCGATTAAAAACATATGGTCAAATATCAGTTTCATAAATAATGAATCGATTGAACGAAATATATTTCAATTCTTTTTATATTTTCTGACTTAGTTGAAGCAATAAGTGGCTAAAAAGAAATTGTCTTGTCCTTAAAATTATTCCTCTCCCTTTCCTAAGCAACCTAAACAATTGGAAAAAGAATGTTGAGATTTCGTCTCGTCCCCTCTAGTTTACGTAATTCGCACTTTTCATCTCATTTTTATGTTCCAAGTTTTAAAATTCTTTTTTCTTTCACTAATTAAAAGTAAGCTATTTGAATTAAACCAATAGATGCAATGTTTTTTCCTATCAAATTAGACGATAATATTTATCAAAATTACCGTCCTTAAATAAGACCTTGTAGGAAAATTACTTTTACTTGAGAGATTCCAAGTAAAACATGTATATTTTCCCCTTTTGAGGGGTTCCCCATGCAGTAATCTTTTTTACTACACGGCTGTAGTCATTAATTAACTAATTATTCGTATTATATTGCCTCTTGATATATTGTGACGTGTCAATTTTAATTGTCTAAGATCATGAAAACAAAAGTTATAAAATAAAATATATAAACCTCATAATAATCTTTTCAAAAATAAAATTTGGGCCTTCTTTTCATTTTTTTGGTAGATTTTAATAATGAAAACTTCAAATCTCAAAAACAGTTCTAAAATAATTTTTGAATTTTTCTACTCACAGAACTTCAAAAAGACTTCCATAAAAATATCTGTTCTAACACAATTTGGACTTTCAAACTTCAAAAACTAACTTTTTAAATTTCAACAAAATATATGTCTAAACACTACCTTGCTTGAAAATAAGTGACCACCATAGGATGTGGTGCAGTGAATGAAACTATAAATCCCTTAATTAGAAGTCTCGAGTACGAGTTTGAATATGAAAAAATCCTTGATAAGAATCCGAGTGAGCTCTATGCGATGCGAATCCAAATATAACCGAACTCCAACACAGACACCGAACGCCGGGCTGACAACTTAAAAAAAAAAGTTGATAGTGCAATCAACTTCCTACTCATTATATCACCAAAGAATGCAATAGAACTATGAAAAGAAAAAAGATTTGTTTAATGAGGCATATGTATAATTTTGGGGGTAATGGGTACCATAAATCATCCATTAATTATCCTATATCATAATCCAATAAATATAAAGCCATGGCAATTGTTGCGATTCCATTTAAGTGGAGACAACTCATTTAACCATTACAACCGCAATAACACCTCTCCCCCTCCCTCCCGGCTCCTACACCTCTCCTCCCTCTTCACCATTATCACCAACCTGCAACAAAATCTGCAATCCCCATAAACCCAAAAAGAAAAAAACTCTTCATCACTCAAAAAACTATCACAAAACTTTCTTTTTTCCTCTTGATTTTGCATATTTATAGACAAAAAAACACATAAAGCTTGTGACTTTACGGATAAAAATCAGAACTTTATGGGTTATCTATCATGTAAAACTGAGTCTTCCATATCAATTTCCAATTCTCATCAACGCCATAATCAGGAAAAGGAGAAACCCATCAAAATTCAGGAGTTTAACTACAGGGATCTTGAAGCTGCCACTAATGGTTTCTCTGACCAAAAGCTTCTTGGTAGGGGCAGCCATGGACTTGTCTATAAAGGAATACTTCGAAATGGCCGTCTTGTAGCTGTCAAAAGGTCTTCCAGAGGTGCCCCAAGATTCAGCACAGATAATTGTAATGAGGTAGAAAATGAAATTGATATTCTTTCCAAATTGCAAAGTCCAAGATTGGTTAATCTTGTTGGTGTGAGTACTGATTCTCATGACAGGCTTTTGGTTGTTGAGTTTATGTCTAATGGTACACTTTATGATGTCCTTCACTCCAATTCTCGTTCAATTAGTTGGGGGAGGAGGTTAAAGTTAGCTTTACAAACTGCTAAAGCTGTTGATATTCTCCATTCTTTGAGCCCTCCTGTAATTCATCGCGATATTAAGTCTGCTAATGTATTGATAGACAGGAATTTTAATGCACGTTTAGGTGATTTTGGGCTAGCATTAAGATGTCACCTTGATGATTTTAGGTTGAGGTCTACTCCTCCTGCAGGTACGATGGGTTATCTTGATCCATGTTATGTGACTCCTGATAATTTGAGCACCAAGACTGATGTTTTCAGTTTTGGGATTTTGTTGTTGGAGATTATTAGTGGGAGGAAGGCTATTGATGTAGCGTATTCGCCGCCTTCTATTGTGGATTGGGCCATTCCTTTGATTAAGAGAGGGAAGCTGTTGGCTGTATACGATCCGAGGATTCCACCTCCCAAGGATCCTTTGGTGAGAAAGCAATTGGCAATTGTGGCTGCTAAATGTGTGAGGTCTTGTAGGGAGAGGCGGCCAACAATGAAGGAGGTTGTTGAATGTTTGAGTGGGTTGAGTAAGTTGGCACCCCTACATTCTTGGAATGGTTTTACCAATCCTTGTTTGATGGTTGAGACCGTGGGGCGACCTGTGGAGTCGAAAACAAGTCAGTTGAACCTGAGGAGAAAAGAAAGAGATTTGGATGGTGGAGATGCTAGACTTGCAACGCCACTCAGGAATTCCCAGAGGGTTTACTCTGACTTGGGCTTCCGCAGCAATTTGATGGACTTAATGTCTGGAAATGATGGGCAGTCTGAATTTCGGGGAGATGGCGATGGGGTTGAACCTAAGTCGAACTCTATCAGTAGAGCTTTGAGCTGCAGATATGTAAGTGGCTCAGTTGTTGGTAGAAGAAACAATGAGTCTTTAGTTCGCAGCAATCGTAGAGGAGGTACATCACGTTTGAGAAGAAACAATTCAGTTGGTGAGCATTCAGACAGGGATTAAGGAGCTGATATGATTGTTAGTGCAATTGTTTCAGCTCTGGATGCAAACCTTTGTAGAGCATTGTTGTAATATTTAGAAAGTCATTTGGAATCTTTTCTGATTTGATGAGCAAGCTTATTCCTGTAAGTTTCTCTTGCTTTCAAATCACATGGAAGTAAAATATTTTAGGGTTATCGAATTCTTTAGGCTCTTATTCTAGATCATTAGTAAATTCGGCTTGATTAGTCATGTATGTTGCTCAAAAGCACATTGAGTGTACTTTTAATGAATTGTTCATCCTTGCTTGTGTATTTGAACTGTTGAAAGTATATGAATGGTGACAAATGATTAGCTTCCATATGTTTCTTGCTTAATTCAAAAGCTCATTGATGGAAATGCTTATCTTTACTCGTCCACATAAAAAATATATGGATCGCAAATCCTCGTTGGAACTTCATCAGAGGGAAGATGAATCTATAAAGCTGTCACAATATCCATATAGCTCCTAAACTGCAGGTGGAATGAACCAGTCGCTAGCAATTGCAAGGTACATTAATAAGTTTCCATGTGTTCATCAGACTTGCATTGATATTGAGCTCTTATATTGATAGTTAGCTCCTAAACTGCAGTGGAAAGTTGTTCTAACTGTTTTTTGTGAAAATTTTGGACACCTCAATGTGGAAATTTCCGTGTTCATGAAATAGAAATACTCCTTTGGCATACTTCCTATAACTGACTTATGTGGACAGGGAGCTCGATGCAGTAGTATCTTGAAATTGCTGATGCAAGTATCAAACGTAGCAATATGCTCAAATCAGTAGGACAAAGATGCAGTATAAAAGATTTTAAGCATGGTATTATCCACCTTTTCCTTGTTCATATTCATTCAAATATTAATTTGAATTAACTAGTTTTTGTACATGAGCAGACACTCTTATGTTGTATATTTTTGCATTGCATCTTTTTGATGCCTAGTAATGAAATACTCTTACTTCATCAAAAAAAGAAAAGAAAGGAATCTGTAGTGGAAAACTAACTAATTCGGAATGCTCAGTAATTTCTGTCCTCAAAATTGTACTTTTATCTTATTGATTATCTAAACGAATACCATGCTCATTCACCAACCACGAAGATGCAGACATCTGTTACAAGATCACACAAATATGCATTTTAAAAGAACGAATTAAACATTTCCTAGAGAATTTTGTCCTTGACTGTATTTATGATGTTGTAACATTTCTGGCTACATTTTTAAGCAAAAGTTGGGCGTTGTGATTAGATTCTCTCGGTTTTTATCTCTTCTACAATCACAAAACTCAAAGTAGCTGTAAAGTAGGTAAGATCTTGCATTGCTAAATGAGTGAAATCTTGTCGAGTTTGTTGCTCATCACGTTGATTCTGAAAATCATCTACCAGCATTTCCTCTTCTACTTTTGTTGTTGGGGGATGGCCAAGTGTTAGGTCACTTCTTGCTAGTTTAAGTTATTCCTTTGCGATTGTTCATCTTCAATTGGGTAAGCAATCTAGGATTCTCATTCTTGAGACTGAGAGTCAGGGCATTAGAGGGAGAGTGTAGGGTCTTGCAGGACGTTAGGCGCATGTTCATCTTCTGATTTCGAATATCAGTTGTTACGTCTGTTCTAACAGTGTATTTGTTACATATCTTGCAGTACTAGATTTACATATTGTGTAGAAAAGTAGCTGAACAAGATCTTGTATTATGATGTTGGTCAAGAGAAAATATGATATTGTTAAAACAAGTAGCTGAACAAGATCTTGTATTGTGATGTTGATCAAGAGAAGATATGCTTTTTTTATGCAAGGAACATAGACATATCGTATTAACATGTTTTACTTCGATCTAGCAGGTACTCCGCGGTGTTAGTCGAGGTGCACTAAGTTGGCTCGGACACCAAAGTTATTAACAAAAAAAAAAATCTTCTGAAATGGATGACATTTTTTGTTATCTATGGTCAAGTAAATATACTAATTTTCAAAGACAAGTTGTTTATTGAGATTTGGCCATGTGTTGAGCTTAATATGCCTGGTATATCCATGCGACTTATTCGTATTGATTGTTTGTCAAATGGCATGTTCTCTAATCCCAAATGATGTATTTATTCTCATCAGGCTTATTGGTGTATTAAATATTAGGTATATCCATGTGTATTTTTCATAACCAGTATTACTTGTCATACTCATCTTCGTTGGACTTTCCAGATTTAGCCATGATAGCTACCTCCAATTATCTTTTGTAAAATTAAATGTCCTAATCAACTTAGATTCTGCATTTAGTAATTGAAACATATCCTTGCTGGTAAAAATATTTCCTTTTTTACACACATCATTTTAAATTTTACGTCCAGTTCTATTATCATGTTATTACGTAAATTTTAGGACCAATTTATTAAAAGTCTTTTACTACCACAAGATATTTCTGAGTTGGTGTGAAAATATAGAGAACTTCATTCTTATTTATTTTTATATTTAATCTTATTTTATATTATATTATATTTTGATAAGTTTAAATGAAAATTGGCAGTAGGGTCGACTGTGAATAGTGAGGACAGGGAAGATAGAAGAGGAAAATGAATTTGATGAAATTCAAATCTTAATGCAAGTCTTGTATATTCTGATGTGCAGAATTTCAGTTGTCTTAATGGGTACAACTACAACCAGATGAATCTATACAGTGCTATTTTGCTGAACTCGAAAACAACCTTTTGTTCTGAATGGGAAAATAATAAATTCAAAAATTGAATGTTAGTATTATTTACTGTTGAAAGGAACTGTAGTTCATAATATTTCTTTTTTTAAATATAAAGAAGGAATAACTTCTTTTATTTAAAGTTACCTTTGGATAAAGAACCTAGGAGTAGTTTGTTATATTATCAAAAAGTAACTTAAGATTAATATGATTAATTTTATTATTAATTAATATTGAAAAGTGAATTTTAAAGAGTAATTATTTTGATATACTATGTGTAACGTAGCAAACAAGTGGGTACCACCAGAAATGTAACCGTAAAAATAGACTTAAAAAGCAGTGCAAAATTCCAAGTATCACAGCTGCCAAATTCCCTTTACAGCAGGAGACAAACTGAAGGTTCAGTTTTCAACATTCAAATACGAAGTTGAACTTGAAACTCCAAAATAATTGGGCTTTTAGCTCCTGTCTCCTTGCAAGAAAATTACATTCCTTTGCCTACTTTCATATGGTTTTACATTTGGCATGTGCTTCTCTATTTTGAAATGATAATTGGTTATTCTATATAGTATATTGTGAGCAGATCTGAATGTGTCACTTGAAATTCTTCTTGTTCAACTTTATGTGAAGTGAAAATGACAATGCTTAAACCAGAAAGACAACTCGATACACATAACATTGCGCGTTCACATAAAGTCCAGAAAAAAATCGCATCCTAAGGGAGTGTGAAGCAAGTATTAGTATTGTCATGGGTGGCTTTCCAGTCATGCCCCATGACCCTTTGGGCGAGCCCCGTGGATTCCTAGCAAGCCTCCCAATGCCTAGCGCCACGGACAACCCCGTGGTCTTGGCTGCGCCAAGTGACAAGTGCGCATATGCCTCGTCGCCTCACCGATATTCCTTGCCCGCGCCCGGACGCAGGCAGATGCCAATAGCACTGCGCGCACATACCGTGATGCCAAAGATAATGTTGCTGACAACGGACTTGTTTTTGCCTTTCAGAAATCTAAGTCCTTTTTATTGTAAATATATAGTAGTTTTATTTCATGTACTTCCATTATGTTTCTCTAGCTTAGTCAAGTCTAGTCTTGAAGCTTTGGTTTATTTTTTTAAGCACTATAAGGGGGGATCAAGCAATCAAACTTTCTAGCAAGCAAATAATTCTCTGTACCGGTGTCTCTCCCCCCGATACCGTGTTGCTTTTCTGTAACAACTTTCATTAATGCAATCAAGCTTTCTTTCATTCTCAATTCTCATTTCTGTTCTCTCAATTTCTCTTGACATTGGTTTACCCATTTGGTACTGACAATCTCGTCTAGCATACGTAGGGGACCTCAGTTGGCGGACAATAACTGCACTGACAACAGCTGCTTAGCCTTACGTCGCGTCGCCCTTCCAAGGAATCTTAGGAAGGCGCCGTATAACAATTGGTATCAGAGCCTAGGCTTGACATATGGCGAGGGAACACATTGCCATTACCACCATTTCTGACCATGGTGAATCATGGGGAACGCATTGCGGCCATTAAAGAGACGGTTGACGTATTATGGCCTATCATAGATACGGTGCCTGAACTAAGAACCAGCCTAGTGCAAAGATTGGACGACCTGGACCTCAGAGCGCTCCAGGCTGAAGTTGACATAGAAAATATCATTCCCGACTCCGAGGGAGACCGGAAAATGGCAGCCACAGAGGCAGTCGAAAATTTTGGCAAATTCGAGGGACTCCAATAGGAGCATGTCAAGGATTTATCTAAAGGGCACAAGAGGCAGACAATGTGACTGTCATGCAACAAACTATTGACAACTTGACAAACCAGCTCAATGTTGTCAATGTTGTGTTACAAGGCTTGCTTCAAGGAGGTGGAAACCAAATTGGGGGCATTGTGAACCTCACTTTCGCGACACAAAAACTGAAAATTCTTGAGTCAAAGCCATACAGTGGAGCTAGGAATGTCAAGGGAGTGGAAAACTTCATCTTTGACATCGAACAGTACTTCGATGTTGTTGGGACCTAGAAGAAGCTAAAAAGGTTGCAACTGCTGGCAAGTATCTTCAGGGTGATGCTAAACTCTAGTGGCGGGTGAAGTACAAAGGCATCAAGGCCGGTGAAGATAATCTCGAGACATGGGTAGAACTGAAAGCAGCCATACGCCTAGAGTTCTTCCCCGAAAATGTTGAATATACTGCAAGGAGAAAGCTACGGGAGCTCCGCCGGACCAAATCAGTGCGGGGCTATGTGCGGGAATTCTCCGTGCTCATGCTAAACATACGTGACATGGGGGATAAAGACAAGCTCTTCACTTTACTGAAAAGGTTGAAACCTTATACCCGCATGGAACTACAAAGACAGAGGGTAGATACCCTAACCAAGGCGATCCAAGCATCTGAATTCCTAGGGGGCTATCAAGTGGAAGCTCGGAAGGATAGGCCTCATCCATCCGCCCGAGCGAGATTCAAAGGGATCCATCCTAGAAATGGTGGCCCTAGCAGAAGTGGGGGAGATTGGAGTGCAACCAAATCGAAGGCTTTCTCCTCAAGAAGCAATAGTGATATGTCAAACAACAAGGACCGGGGGAGAAAGCCTCATTCAGGATGCCGACATTGCGGCGGACCACATTGGAATAATGGATGCCCACATGCACAGATAAATGCCCATTAAGCTTTTGATGATGGGACTGATGACGACTCAGATGATGCGGAATAGACTGAACCAGTATGTGCCTTCAATGCAATTGTTGGCTCTATTTTTTAGGCATTAGCGAAGTCTGGTGCTGGTATCCGTAAGAAGAAGGACTCATGTCCAATCACCAAGAAAGGGAAAAAGAAGGCACATGAGAGGACTCCTATTAAACAAGAGATGACCTTAATGTTCATCAAGATGAAGGTGAATGGCAAGCCCATTCGAGCGATGATAGACACGAGGGCTACCCACAACTACTTAGCCTTGACTCAGGTCGAGATCCTTGGTCAAGTTGTAGTAAAAGGTAGAGGTCGTGTCAAGGCTATCAATTCATCTCCTCATCTATGTTGGAAACACGTTCTCAATGCAATATACTAAAACGTGTGTTCTTTTGTATAGGTTTTGATGAATGACAAACAAAGCGAAAATTGATATATGACGAAGTTCAAGAAACAAGCGCACAATTGATATACAACGAGATTCAAGCTCAAGACAAAGTTTTATAGTTTAATTGAGTCATTCTTAATTGTGATCTTGATCCTACAACTTGACTCGTAACATGGCTTCTCTCATAAAACTATTTTCCAAAATCATGCATATTTAATTTAATGTCAAATGATTTTAAATCATGCATATTTACAGTAGTCAAAATAATTTTTAGACATGCCTTAAAAATCTGGACTAAGATAATCGATTATGTACTTATGATAATCGATTGTTTTAAGCCAAGACTGCATGACAATCGATTGTGAACTAATGACAATCGATTGTGAGTAAGACAGTGAGCATCAGGTTTTTCAAACCTGCATGACAATCGATTGTGAACTAATGACAATCGGTTGTGACTGAGGCAGTGTCCATCAAAGTTTTTCAAAACTCAGAATAATCGATTATGAACTAATGGTAATCGATTTATGTTGAGACAGTGTCTTCCAGTGATTTTCAAATTTATTAAATAATCGATTGTTACATTGGACAATCGATTGTCAAAGAGACAGTGTCTAAAATGTTTTTCAAAAACTGATAAGTAATCGATTGTTGACTTTGTGCAATCGATTGTGAAGCTGAACGTTGTCGTAAAGTTTTTAAATACCGTCAGGTAATCGATTATTGATTCTGTATAATCGATTGTTTTGATTAAAATTCGGAAAAGATTTTTTGAACATTGCTGAGTAATCGATTGTTGATTCTGGACAATCGATTGTTTGTGGTAAAATCTGGAAAGGATTTTTTGAACGTTGCCAGTAATCGATTATGGATTGTAAGTAATCGATTATCAAGCGTAAAATCTGGGATTGAATTTTGATCTGACTGGCAGACAATCGATTGTTGGAGTTTGACAATCGATTGTCAGTGAGTAAAATCAGCAACTCTTAGTTGGCAATTAGGCAATGGTAATGCCAAGTTTTTCAACTATAAATACAGCTTCATTTCAGTGTTTTAAACACAACAACATACTACAAATGATCATTACATTGCTATAAGCTTGCATACTTTTGTTTATCATTTTATATTCAATTTCATAAAGCTTTTGAGAGCCATATTCTTGTCCAAAGTTGTTGTGATCTAGAGCTTACTTCTTTTACTCATATCTACTCATTAAGGAGTATTTTGTTTGAGTGTTTAGTGTTTTATACACTTGTAAGAGAATTGTGATTCTCTTGTTGTAAGGAACTTGTGTTTCCTTGGTTGAAGTCTTGGAGTGTTGTATCTCCGAGCAAAGGTGTTAAGGCTTGTGTCCTTAAGTTGTAAAGGTTTGTTGAGCACCCGTAAGCTTAACAAGTTAGTGGAAAATCTCGAGAGAGTCTCTCGGGGACTGGACTAGCCACGTGTTGTGGTGAACCAGAATATATCGGTGCGTTCTTTCCTTTTTGTTTATTTAACGCACTTATTTATTTCCTGCAAATTTTAATTTCCGCAAGTTTACGCTAAATTTTATTATAACGCTATTCACCCCCCCCCCCCTAGCGTTAAGCGTATTATCTAACAATCTAGTGGGTGGAATAGCCAAAGATTACCAGTGAAGCTTGGCCCTTACGAAGGAAAATTCAACCAGCGAGTGGTGATCATAGATGACTTTGAGTTGATAGTTGAGTTGAAATTCCTAAGGAAAACCAACACCATGCATTTACCATATGCAGAAATTCTACTGATGATGGGAACAAATTGGTCCAAGCCATGCATTATCCTGTGCATGCCCATGAAGATGGCCGTTGAGAATATCTCGGCCTTGCAATTAAAGAATGGGGTCAAAAGGCATGAACCTACATTCCCAGAAACCCTCTACATTGAAGATATAGAATGCTCCCGGGTCCCATTCCCGAACCCGTGAAGGAGCTATTACTGGAGTTTGAAGATGTCATGCCACATGAAATGCCAAGGCGACTCCCGCCTAGGCATACTGTGGACCATGAAATTGAGTTGGTGCGGGGTGTTAAGCCACCTGCCCGTGCACCTTACAGAATGCCCGAACTCACCGAGCTTCAGAGACAATTGATGGAAATGCTAGATATAGGGATCATTGTGCCCTCCAAGTCCCTATACGGGTCCCTTGTTATATTTGAAAAGAAACACGATGGCAGCCTGCGACTCTATGTGGATTATCGTGCTCTAAACAAAATCACATTAAAGAACAAGTACCCCATTCCATTAATGGTAGACTTGTTCGATAGACCGGATAGTGCGACGGTGTTCACCAAGATAGATTTGAAGACAGGTTATTGGCAAGTTTGGATTGCAGAGAGTGATGAACACAAGACGACCTGCGTGATAAGATATGGGTCGTATGACTTCCTGGTTATGCCGTTCAGCTTGACTAATGTCCCATCTACATTTTGTACTTGATGAACCAAGTCTTCCGAGAGTACATGATGAATTTGTGGTGGTCTACTTGGATGACATTGTGGTCTATAGCCAAACATTGGAAGAACACCTAGTGCACTTGCGAAAGGTCCTAGCTCGATTGCGGTAGCATGAACTATATGCGAAGCTATCCAAGTTCTCTTTTGCTCAAAAGCAAATTGACTTCCTCAAACATGTCATCGAGGAAAGGAGGATCAAATGGACCAACTACTCCCTCATCGTATTGGCATTGGCAGAACTTCTCAAGAAGCTCATGCCTTGGGATTGAGGACCAAGGCGAGCGGAGGCCTTCAACACATTAAAAATGGCTATGTCTAGTAGCCCCAGCTTAGCCCTCTCGAATTTGGCCAAGCCATTCGAGGTACAAACGGATGCATCCGACTATAAACTCGGCAGAGTCTTGCTATAAGAAGGGCATCATGTAGTGTACGTGAGTTGGATGTTGAAGGATGCAGAGCGATGCTATGTCGCCCATGAGAAAGAATTATTAGTTCTCGTCCACTGCTTGTGCAAAAGAATTATTAGTTCTCGTCCATTGCTTGTGCCTTTTGAGGCACTATCTGCTGGGACCCCATTTGTGGTCAAGACAGACAACACAGTTGTTAGCCATTTCATGACCCAACCGAAGCTGAATAGTCGATAGGCCAGCTGGCAGGAACTCCTAGTTGAATTCCACTTCAACCTAGAGTACCGAAGTGGGAAGACCAATCATGTTGTTGATGCGCTCAGTTGGAGAGATAATCTAGCATCAGTGTGCCTACTCGCCAACCTAAGGGGGAGCGAAGTGGCCACCTCAATCAAGGACCAGATACAGGATCTACTCATCAAGGATCCTGTTGCACAGTATTTGGTAGATTTGGTAGCACAGGGCAAGACTCGCTAGTTCTATACGGAAGATGGTTTTCTGAAAGTGAAAGGTAACCAAATTTATGTTCCTAAAGGAGGGGATCTGCGAAGGACTCTTCTCGAGGAATGTCATGATACTCTGTGGGCCGACCATCCCGGTGAAGAACTCATCATGGCGTTACTTTGCCGTGCATATTGTTGGCCTCAAATGGACGATGACATCACTCAGTATGTGAAAACTTGTCTAGTATACTAGAAAGACAAGTCAGACCGCTTGACACGAACAGGACTCCTGGAACTACTAGCTGTCCGAAAGAGAACTTGGGAAAGCGTTTCCCTGGATTTCATCACCGAATTGCCTAATGTTGATATATCACAACTATCTTGGTTTTGGTGGATCAATTTTCCGAGCATGCTACCTTTATAGCAGCCTCGCAATATATATCAGCAGAAGATACAACTCGACTCTTCTTCTCTCATATCGTCAATTATTGGGGCCTGCCCAAAGACATTGTTAGAGATTGCGACTCACGCTTCACTAACTACTTTTGGACCCAACTCTTTAAGTACCTTGGGTCAAAATTAAGTCACAGCTCAAGTTTTCATTTGCAATCTGATGGCCAAACAGAGCGGTTCAATGGTATGTTGGAGGAATATCTCCGCCACTTTATAACCGGATTGTAGAAGAATTGGGTGAAGCTTCTAGATGTTGTTCAACTGTGTTTCAATTTACAAAAGAGCTCTAGTACAAAAAAGCACTTATAAAATTATTACCGAAAAACAACCGCTACTCCCACACACCGTAAATGCACAAAACATGTCAAAATCTCCTCGAGCTCCTAGCTTCTCAAAAGAATGGAAGCAAAATTTGGAGATAGCGCGGAGCTATCTCGTCAAAGCCCAAAAGCAGATGAAGAGGCATGCTAATCAAAGTCGATTCTTTATTGAATACCAAGTAGGATACAAAGTGATGGTCAAAATCCCAAAGCGGTACTTATTCGCGAGGGTCCATGACCCTCGCCTATTGCAAAAATACATTGGACCCTTGTCCATTGAAAGGTGCATTGGGAAAGTTGCATACTGGGTGGATACCCGATCTTGGTGGAAAATTCATCACGTCTTCTATGTCAGCCTTCTGAAACCTTTTCGGGAAGACACAGAGGACTCTTCATGGAGCCAACTCACAATACCCAGTATTTGAGGCCCTAATTCAATCGGGAAAGGCGTGTTGAAGCTATTCTTGATGATAGAGTAATTCATGCCTCGAGGAATTATCACCAAGAGTTCTTGGTGAAATGTCATGGTTGTGATGTAGAGGAGAATACTTGGGAGAGGGGAACAAACCTCAAAGCTTACAAGAGCCAAATTGATGATTATCTTGAAAGTAAGGTGATGAGGATGTCGCCAACTCATGTGGGGGGAATGTCATGGGTGGCCCATGGCATCCTAGCAAGCCTCCCAATGCCTAGCACCACGGAAGGCCCAGTGGTCTTGGCTGCACTAAGTGACAAGCGCGCATGTGCCTCTGTTTCCCCACAAATATCCCTCGCACTGCCCAGCCTTAGGCACATGCCAACAGCACCGTGCACGCAGACCGTGGTGCCAAAGACAATGCTGCTGACAACATACATGTATTCCTTGTAGAAAACTAAGTCCTTTTCATTGGAAATATAGAGTAGTTTTATTTCATGTACTTCTATTATGTTTCTCTAGCTTAGTCAAGTATAGTCTTGTAGCTTTGGTTATTTTTGTAAGCACTATTAGGGGAATCAAGCAATCACACTTTCTACCAAGGAAACAATTCTCTATACTGGATTCTCTCCCACTCAACACCGTGTTGCTTTTCAGTAATAGCTTTTATTAATGCAATCAAGCTTTCTTTCATTTTCAATTCTCATTTATGTTCTCTCAATTGCTTTTGAGATTGGTTTTCCTGTACGGTACTGATAATATTGTCTAGTGTACGGAGGGGCCTCAGTTGGCGGACAGTAACTACACTGGCATCGGCTTACATCGCCCTTTCAAGGAATCTCAAGAAGGCACCGCATAACAGTACTTTAATCCGTAACTCGAACCAATAACCTATAGGGTGCACGGAGATAAACTTTACTGTTAATCCAATGCTCCCTTTCACAATGATAATGTGGGGGAAGAAAAAACTCGAAGAGGTTTGTTTTTCTCTTAGTTTTTATTTTTCTTTATTTATGGAGTTGTGGGAAGTCCATAAAGAGAAGACAAAGGAAAAGGGTTGCTAAGAAACTTGGGTATAGGACAAAATACTTATTAATGGATGAAGTGAATAGATATCTTTTTCTTTTAGGTAATAGGGATACTATTATTAGAATATTAAGGTTTAGTACATATACTTGACCTTTTAGGGATGGGTAGTCTCTATAAGGCGTTTTTGGTTCGTTAGTATCTATGAACGTATGTTGTACGTTATAATAGCACGTGATGGTTTAAACATTTAAATTATCTAAAAGATAAAAAATATTATTATATTAGCATAATACGTGAATTCAAAATGAAAAGACATCATCAGAACTTATACAAATGATCAATTTAGTAGTGTTAGATAATTACATATTACAATTTAAAATTTGATGTGATGTGAAAGTATCTTACCGAAAATTTCTTTGTAGATGATGTTTTTTTGTGTATTTTTCCTTCTAATATTTTGGTTGCTCTGCCATAACCAAAACTATTATTGTCGGTATTGATATCTCTCTTGAAAGTGCAATATATAGTTGTTCGTGCAAGAAAATATATTGCGACATAGTTCAATATTTAGGATGTTTGTCCTTGTGGTTTATTTATTATAATTGCAAAACATAAATATACCGAAAATTATTTTCACACTAACTTAAAAGGATATTCTTTTGTTTCAGAAGACGAAAGTTGAATTCGGGGATAAAAATATACTTAAAATTACATTGACCAACATTATAATTTTTGCATGTAGGACGTTATGTCAAAACTTCTATATATCATCTATGTTCTATTACATAATCTATTCTAATGTCATGACCCAAAATTCATAGGCCATGAAGGCACCTCACCTGACCCGTTAGGTCAACCAATTAACAATTAACACAATTCTAATAAAATAAATGTGATTAATAATTGATATATCTAGATTCCAAACAACATCCTAAGGACTGGTAGTACAAGACATGAGCTACTAAGATTAGATTATTGTAAAAATGGATATGAAATTAATTCAACTTCTATTTGAAATGTATTAAAACAGAATTCAAATCTAGAACCACCGAGGGACAAGCGGTAGCCATATCCGGAAGGCACGAACATCTTCAAAGTTAGCTCCCGACATCATCCCCAGCTCCTCTCCAAAATCTACACGCAAGGTGCAGAGTATAGTATGAGTACAACCCCATGTACTCAGTAAGTATCTTGACTAACCTCGGTGAAGTATTTACGGAGGCTTTTTTTAGTTAAAAGATAATCACTGATATAACATGTATAGAAGATTAGTAATAGAATAATACTAGAACATAATAGGATAGCGTACAAGGAAAAATAATGCGAAGCAGTAAATGATTTCTAGAAGAAGAACGATTAATATTCCTCGAATTACGACCGATCCTTCCTTAGAGCAATAACTAGCAAATCACAGTACTGAATTCATAACTTTCATAGTGTGAGAAATATACTCAAGTCATCAAATTCAACGGCACGCCAGCACCCTTCGTGCATTTATCTCATCCTCACTAAATATACGTGTAACAGTATCAACCATGTAAAAAAAATTGATAATAATAATAACAAGGTTGGAAACATAAGAATGATGACATAAATCAGGAAAAAAGAGCATAATTTCACATAACTAGCATGGTAGAAGGCATAGATGTAGATATAACAAATAAAAGGGGAACATATGATCTTTATAAGGTAACAAGTAGAGGCAATAATAGCTAACATGGTAGAAATCTTATACTAAAGTGCAAAAAACTAGATACGATATGGTTATAGATATAACAGTAGGAAGGAGGCATGATATTTGCAAGTTAAACAAGTAGAAGGCATGGGCAACACAACAACAATTGAGATAGAGAACAAAGATAGAACAACAATGACAAGTCACATAAGAGACATAGGTGCGACAATAACAGCTCAAGGTAAAGGCATGAATGCATACACAAGGAAAATATATCACAACATAATGCATGTCCCTCGTCCTCGCCTGCACGAAAACACCCTTCGTGCCATGGTTGTGATAATATAAAAGCATGATGATATAAATGAAATGGCATGGCATTACCCTTCGTGATTTTACTCTCAAATGAAGTGGCACGGTATCATCCTTCGTGCTTTTACTCTCAAATGAAATGGAACGATATCACCTTTCGTGATTTTATTCTCAAATAAAATGGCACGACATCACCCTTCGTACTTTTCACTTTTATTAACATGATAAAATATATGAAATGACATGGCATCATCCTTCATCCTTTACACTCTCCCTCACATGATAATATAAAATCAATGCACAACATCACCCTGCGTGCTTTACAATCTTCCTTACCAAGCATATGTATATCAATGCAAGCAAGGTCGGAAGCATAAATAACATCAAGGAGACTGGTTAAACGAATATTCCAAATGAATCCTAATCACAACTTTCAAGCCAACAATAGATCAATAAACCCTTACGTCTCTTATTGTGAAAGTATTTCAATAAATCTCAAGAATGATCTACAACTCGAGTGTAGAACCTAATATCTCAAGAATAACGGTCGTAACAATGTATTAGTGATTAAGCATGATGAAGACCAAATTAGCCACATCAGTAGTTCTCAAAATCTCGTCAAATTTAATCAAGTTATAATAAACTAAATCTTGGTTTCTAAAATTTAATTCCATATTCTTAGTAATCTAAAAGTCAAGACATGAAACAAGAAGGTCACGTAAATCTACAAGGCATAATTAATCGTATAATTTACCCCCGAGCATGATTAACCCTGACACATGGATATACGCTTATCACATCATATATGCATCACTCTCGCATGTAGAAAATAATGGAAATTGGTAGGAAAAATTCTCTCAAAATGATTAGGCAAGACACTTACCTCAAACAAGCCAAATTGATACAGAGCAAGCCAAACAATGCTCCAAAATGCCATCATGTACGTACCAACCTCCAAACGGCTCGAAATTAGCTAATATCAACTCGAATACATCAAATAATACCCAAGGAAACAAACTCAATCGATAAAGGTCGAATCTTTAATCAAAAACCCAAAAGTCAACCAAAAAGTCAAACTCGTGCTTGCGCTCGCATCTTGGAATCCGACGAAACTCACAAAATCTGAGAACACATTTAACTATGATTCCAATCATACTATTTTCACTCAAATCCAACTCCAAATCAATGTTCAAAACTCAAAAATTTACTTTATAAAATTTTAGACAATACCCCCAAATTTTACTTTGAAACCATCAATCAATTGCAAAAACGAAGATGGATTCATGAAATATAATCAAAATCCAGTATAGAACACTTATCTAAATCCATATGGTGAAAATAGCCTCCAAATATTGCCCAAATCCGAGCTTCCCAGCTCAAAATATGAGCAAATGAGCAAACCTTCAATATTAAGTATTTTTTTCCAGTTGTTCTGCCTCTCTTTGTATGCAAAACTATCCCGAAATTTGCTTTTGATGCCTCTAGTGGATTCCTTGAGAAATTTCAATTAAGTTAGGCTTTTGAATTACTTCATTTGACCTTATAATAAAGGAGATATGTTGGTTTTAATATTTTTAAATAGTGCAGATTTTTAAATACGAAATCAGTGATAATTTCGTAACGAATCTGAAAAATCTGGCAGCCCAACTCTTTGTAAAATGACTATAAACTCCTCATACGATATCCAAATTCGCAGGGTTCCATTAAGAGATCTGAACTCTTAGAAATTGATGACTTTTCAAGATACTGTTATATATGAAGCACTTGAAAAATTTAAAATTTACAAGACTAAAGCTGAAAAATAACTTAGGAAGCCCATTAAGACAGTGAGGTCTGACCATGGTGGTGAGTACTATGGAAAATATAATGAGTCTGGTCAGTGTATTGGGCTTTTTGCTTTATTTTTGCAAGAATGTAGGATAATATCACAATATACCATGCCATATACTCCTGAGCAGAATGGTGTGGCTGAAAGACGAAATCGTATTATTATGGAAATGGTGAGAAGTATGATGTCAAGGACTAACCTGCCTGAGTCTATTTTGGGGTGAAGCCTTAAAAAAATTCACCTAAAATACATCAAATACTACTCATTTTTGCATGTTGTCCAGTGGACACAACTAGAATAGTACTAATTCTTCAACAACAGTTGTACAAATATATTATTAATCATACAAAGTAGTGACAATTTTACCTTAAAATTAACAAGTCGAAACATACAGTACTAACAATCCAAGATAAAGTGGATGTTTTTTGTCAAATGCCTAACCTGAAAAAAGAAACTATAGAGCAAAACCTTGATCTGTGCATGGGCAATACAAACAAGAAAATGAAAAACACCTAAAAGGCAAGAAAATATTGTCGTTTCAAAGCTAGGCGTATTGTACAGAAGAACAATGTTCAAAAATATACCTGAAACTTATGAAGATTGTCGGTTGAGAATTGATAAGTGTGAAGAGAAACGAAAATAATAAAAAATTCATTAACAATCAAACTTACAAATATGAAGATGAATTCTGTTACAGAAATTAAAAGGTAAAATATATAAATGGCCCCTCCAAGTTGTCCATAACGATTATTTGAACACCTCAACTGACCTATTTATCAAGTAGATACCTCAAGCTATTTTTTAATGTACCTCTTAAACCCTTCAAAGTGACATGGCAAAATATGTGTATTACACTCGCCTTGCAGCAAGTGAAGCCTTTCAAAATTGTGTTTATTTCTTTTTTTTTTAATTTAACTGGTGGAGCCCACTTATTCTCCCCTTCTTCTCCAAAATTTTCTTTCACTATCTTCTCCACCTTAACCCACTAATCTCAACACCACACTTCACCATTAAAAGAAAGTCCCAGCATAATTAAAGTTAGAAAATCATCAGAATTCTGTTCGGTAAAATCCTTAGAATAATCACAAGTTTCAACGGGAACTTCGTCCAAAAAATCATCCACTACAGCCGTCGAAGTTGGTCACCAGAGGGCTGGCAGTCACTTCTCTCTCCTCCCTCATCCCCTCTCGCCTGCCTCTGATTGGCCATCAAACTTGGTAGGATCCGCTGGAAGAAAAAAAGAGAAATACCGACGGCCACCATTTAAATCGATTGATTCCAGCTTGAAACCTTCATATTGCCCAAATCTGACTAAAAAGGGAGAGGAGGGGTGTTAACAGTACAACGATGACCACCATAAAATATTATAGGGTACTCTTTGCTTATATTTTTATTTTTGAAAAAAGAAATATACAATAGTCCATCATAATATATATGTCAGATAATAAGTACACGATCTTTGCCCAAAGCTAAACAGTACACTAACGACCACCACTTATTGGTGTCATCTTTTTATTTGTTAGCTTTCCACGTCTTCCGCGAGTGTAATTCACCCATAAGATCTGCCACGCACGAGTGTTCATAAGATATATTAAAAAGTAGTTTGAGGTATCTACTTGATAAATAGGTCTGTTGAGGTATCTACTTGATAAATATGAACAAATTGAAGGGGCCATTTATGCATTTCGCCAAATTAAAAGTCTAATGTATAAGACTAAAGACTTAAGCTAGGAGTAACTAGTAAGGTCTATGAAGAATGAAGATGAAGCAACTAAAGAGTGCGGCTGAGAAAGAATAGGAGAGAATAAATTAAAGCTCTAGCATATGTATACACTTAAGGTTAAAGTCGTAATTATAATAATTCTTATTGGGTTATCGGTTAATCCATTACTAGAATTGACAAATCGAGGCCCGAACCGATAACCCAATACTGAAAAAAAATTTAAACTGTTACCAAACCGTTAATCCAATAACCCGATACCTATAACCCAATAACTAATTAACGGTTCGGATTATCGATTTTATCCGATGAATGCCCAGACCTAGTCTAGATGAAGAATTTTCTTACCAAATTACAAATTGTGGATTTTATATATAAGTCGGTGACTATTTTCTATGATAACAGTGCAGCTATATTCTTCTCTAAGAATAACAAGAGAACAAGACGCTCTAAGCATGATAGCCTTAAGTTTCTTAAGGTCAGAGATATGGTAAAAGAAGTTGATATATGTATTGAGCATATTAGCACAGAATCTATATTGGTTGATCCTTTGACTAAAGATCCTAGGCCTATAGTGTTTAATGAACGTGCTAAAAATATGGGTATTTTAGAGTTCTTTTTATGTGATTTAGTCGGTGGGAGTTACTTTGTAATTGTTGACTGAGATATTGCTTATAATAAATTTTATTTATGCTAACTTGTGTTATTTTATATTTGTTATAATTATTGAGTAATATAATAATTTTTTAATTTTTATTCCTAATTGGATATTGCACAAACTCATGGTATCATTGAGTTTTGCTACTTGTTATCTTGATTATCCCGGGTAAGGCAAAAGGACAACCTCTTGAGGTGATACGATTCATTCAGCCTACTTCCATATTTGGCTAATTTATGAACTGTTAGAATTTGGACCTGCGTTAATTGGTTATAGCCGGAAAGTATAGTGACGTGTCCCAAGTGATGAATAAATAAAAGGCCTAATATTAATACTATGTGTGCGGATAAGTGAGACCCAATAACAATTGACATATGATTGGTAGACATTCTTTATAAATAGAGGTCAATCCCCTTTCCTTTTCTATTAGAAAATCCTAGTGTATTCTGCCTCTTGAATATATGGTAACAGTAGACATCCCATCAGTCAAGTTCTCCGGGTTGTTAGTGGATTGAAAAAGTTGGTCTCAGGCTTAATCCCGTTTGCCGTCACTACCTAATCCATAGAGTTTAATGGTATTTTGTCTTAATTTCTATTATGACTGCGATTTAATTATCTTACATAGACTACTTGGTTCGCTTCTCCGAAGATAGAAAATATGGTATTGTTATATTTCCTAGCCTAAAGCCTAGTCAGGGCTAACTTGCAATCATCATTGAGATTAGCATAATGTTCCTTTTTATTGAGTTTATAAAAATTAGTAAGAGACGGGTTTTCGCTAGAGTTGTTCAGCAATTTGATGGAGGATCCTATTGGTACACCATACATGTTAGGGCCGTACAACCAATTGCTATTGTAACAACATTATGGATAGTGGATATCAAGCACTTCTTGTTTATTGTTAAATAAATAGATTGTTGCATTTGTTTAGCCAAAAAGTACCAAAAACAGAACGGGAATAACTCTTGCCATCATTCTTACTTTCATTTTCTATTCGAGGAAAAAGGGTTGTGGATGTATTCGTTGTCAAGAAATGTTTTTCTATCTTTCTCTTTCAAGATATTGCATATAAAAAGAAAGATAGTCGCTTTTCTTGGGCAGTCAAAGGTTTTATGTAAAAAAAAAGGAGGCTTAGCTTCTATGATAAATGAATGTACAATGAGACAAAGGAGAGCACTTAGACCGTTCACGTTGAGTATGCTGATAGGAATTCTTCAAGTCGTATTACGGTTTTCACTGAAGGGTGGATCGAAGCGATTGCAGTAGTATTGATATTTTGTTGAAACTCCCCCATTGGTCCAAACAGCTTTTCAATACTTGCATTAGGAAGTTATGCTCAGCATTTTCCACCTAACTGCAGCCTACGCAGAATAAAGGAAGTGATCTGTCTTGTTCACAGCTTTTAATTTCCAGAACCATATGTAGTTAAACGTGTGATCTTTTACCGAAAAAATCAATTTAACAAAAAAAAGAAATTAAAAAGTTACATGTATGGAAAACAAGTGTAAACGGAAAGATCTCAAGGGAAACAGATGAATGGATAACAGTATGAACCTTTTAACTGAGAAGCCAATTTGCCAACTCAATAAAGCTTTTGAATGTGAAACCAAACTGATACTGCTATCTTCAATGTTCAGACTGTCACTTAATCTGCTAGCTCAACCCAAACTGGTCTGCTATATGAATCCTTTATATACATTCTACTCTAGTGGGATGTATTTCATTTCAATACTCAATAATTTATTTTTTTATCCAGAAAAAAATGCAAGGAGTCCCTCAAACTCCCACTATAATTCTCTACTAACATACAAATCTATGACGAAACATAAAATTCTCCAGGCAAACCAAATAAGTAATGTAAGTTTAATAACAATTACGTATAGTTGGTCTTAAGTACCAATGAATAACAAGGGTGGCAAAAGTAATTGATCTAAAATGCATTACTTACCTGTCATAGCTTGGATATATGGGCCATTAATCTTGATGAATGGAACATGTTTTATCTTGTGCCAATCTTGTCCGACATCCTTTCTGCATCTTAATCCCAAGTTTGGAAAGCCCCATATAGACAGAAACTGAAGCTTGGTTAGCTTTTTCACTGATTCTGGTACAGAACTTAGATTTTCACAGCACCGCAGCTCCAATTCTCTAAGAGAAATGAGATCTCCTAGCCATTAAGGGAGCATATACATCTTAGGACAGCTCCATATATGCAGAGTCTGGAGAGATGTAAGGTTTTGCATAGTCATCGACAAGGTTGTCAAGTTTTCACAGTCAGAGAGTGATGCATATTGAAGAAACTGTAAACTTTATAATCCTTTCTCCAAGCTAATGTTACGACAACCATGAATGGACAAGGACTTCAAAGTTTCAAGTCCGCATGAATCGAGCACAGAACTGAGACTGTTACAGTTACTGATGCTTAATGACTCGAGACAAGGAAGAACTTTCAGCTCACTCGAAAGACTTTGAATCTCTGCACAATCTCTAATTTCCACGGACAGCAGATTGATATTATTTTTCAGCACCCTTCAGGTAAGTGTAGAATTTCCAAACATCCACTGATCATAAGATGAGTAAGAGAGGTAATCTTGGCTGCTGCCTCTATTAGTAATTCACTGCTACAATCAGACAATTCTAACGAGTCAAGAGAGGGAAGATCTGGCAATTTATTCAAATAGGGACATGCCTCGCACGTAAATTTCTTCAGACAATGAAGAATACTATGATCTTTATTAACTGACCATCCCAATAGATTGGGCATATTCCGGAGGGTCAGTTGCTTCAGTGATGCAAATTGAGTTGCCAAATCCTCTTCACCAGAAATATTGCAGAAATACATTGCGGAATCCATCCCGTCAACAGTGAGAACTGTTGGAATAAATCCGACTATAAAACTTTAGCCTTCATATCGAATTATTTGGAACTATAACATAAGCGGAAGCGTACCTGAATCCATAGGTGGAAGCTCCTTGATCCGGCTTGAAGATTGTCCAAGGTTTGGCTTTCCACTTGATGTGCAAGACAATGGTTTGCTCTCTAATTTCAATGGGAAGAAGAAGAGAATGGTCTTGCATTCTTGTGGGAACCATAACCCCCCTTATAAGGATGTAACTTAAGAAAACTCAAAGGTCACAAGAATGTAACCTTAGTTACATGTATGTAACCTTAGTTAGCCCATCATTAACTAAAGTTACTCTTTATCGGTATCTACACAAGAAATTATACCCTATACTTTATATGAAAATGTATTGGCCTACTTAATAATAATATCCCAAGGACCACTAATTTAGGCCAAACCAAAAGATAGCACATAACATATAATAATCCACATATTGTCTATATGTATGTAGTATAAGTCCATATATCTAACAATCTCCCACTTGGACGATATACTCATGCATATGTACAAACCTTAGTATTATATGTTACATTATAACTTTATGAGCTCAGTATTGCTATCAAAACAAAATTGTCATGATCAATCTGGTCCATCAATCATATCAACATAGGATCTAAGAGATCTTAGTTACTCTTGCGTAACTAGACCCAACATTGATCATGTATATCAATATAACCAACGACATGGATCAAGTATAGGTGTGTAGCATGGAAATAACATAAAGTGTGTCTGAAATAGAATGTCTATTTCCAACTGGTTCACCTTATTGAGATCAATCATAGACCATAAGAGTACACAAAACTTTAATACTGAATATCTGCAGATAAAACCTTAAAGACCGAATTACCAATTGTACTGGACAATACATAATTGTATAACACAAACTCCCACTAAAACTCGTAATCCTCAACTGATTTGACACCCATGCAAGCAATATGCTCATGAAATACTTTGGGTGGCAATCCCTTAGTAAGCGGATCCGCGATCATGGAGTTTGTACTTATGTGCTCTATGCACAATTGTCCATTTTGTACTCTTTCTTTAACAACCCGAAATTTGACGTCCATATGCTTTGCCTTCGTCAAACTACTGTTATTGTTAGCATAAAGGACTGCTGAACTGTTGTCGCATAATAGCCTGAGTGGCTTTTTAATACTGTCTACTATGCGCAGTCCACTAACAAAATTTCGCAGCCATAATCCTTCATTGGATGCCTCATAACATGCCATGAATTCCGCTTCCATGGTGGAAGTCGCCATAAGAGTTTGCTTGATGCTTCTCCAAGAGATAGCACCGCCAGCAAGCATGTAGATATAGCCTGATGTAGACTTCAGACTATCTAGACATCCAGCAAAATCGGAGTCGGTGTACCCGATGATCTCAAGCTGGTCCGATCTCCGATATGTGAGCATGTAATCCTTTGTTCTCTGTAAGTATCGCATGACCCTTTTGGCTGCCTTCCAATGGTCCATTCCCGGATTGCTGAGATATCTGCCCAGCATCCCAACAATGTATGCGATATCAGGTCGTGTGCATACCTGAGCATACATCAGACTACCTACAGCCGAAGCATAATGTGTCTTCTCCATTTCCATGGTTTCAAAACTATTCTTTGGGCACTGTTTGAGACTAAACTTGTCTCCCTTAGCAACAGGGGTGTCGCCTGGTTTACAATCCTGCATGCCAAATCTTTTAAGAATCTTATCGATATAGCCCTTTTGTGACAGACCGAGAACACCTTTGGAGCGATCTCGATGTATCTGAATTCCTAATACAAAAGAGGCATTACCAAGATCTTTCATTTCAAATTTCTTTGAAAGAAATTTCTTAGTTTCGCGCAATAATCCTGTATCGTTACTGGCAAGCAGTATGTCATCGACATATAAAACCAGAAAAATATGTTTGCTCCCACTGAACTTATGGTATATACAGTCATCAGCAATATTTGGTTCATAACCAAAAGATGTAATGACTTCATGAAACTTGTGATACCATTGACGGGAAGCTTGCTTGAGCCCATAGATGGATTTCTTTAATTTGCAAACCCTTTTCTTTGAGTCTCCCGAAACAAAGTTTTCAGGTTGCACCATATAAATTGATTCCTCAATGTCACCATTGAGAAACGCTGTCTTAACATCCATCTGATGAAGTTCAAGATCAAAATGTTCTACTAGTGCCATTATTGTTCTGAAAGAGTCTTTCGATGAAACTGGAGAGAAAGTCTATTTATAATCAATGCCTTCCTTTTGAGTGTAGCCCTTTGCGACAAGGCGAGCTTTATACTTAATGACATTGCCCTCTAAATCCTTCTTGGTTTTAAATATCCATTTGCAACCAATTGGTTTAACACCTTCGGGCAATGAAACAAGCTCCCAAACGCCGTTATCGCTCATAGACTTCATCTCATCATTCATTGCATCAATCCACTTTTGAGAGTTAGAACCTTTCATGGCTTGACGGAAGTTGATTGGACCATCTTCCTCAAGTCCAATGTCACTTTCTTGTTCTTGGAGGAATACAACATAATCGTCCGGAATTGCACTTCTCCTCTCTCTAGTGGATCTCCTTAATGGCACTTCAGGTTCTTGAGGTTGTTGAGTTTGATTTTCATCAATAATATCAGGAACTTGATCAGGGAGATTATCAAGATTGTCTTGAACTGGAGTTGTGTGATCTGTGTCAGGAATGAGAACACCCTGATCAAGATCAACAACTGGAGGAAAAGACACATGTTCTTCCTCAAAGGCAAAATTTCTAACTTTATCTCCCCACCCCCCAAACTCAATATACTCAAAAAATCGGGCATTACCCGTCTCAAAAATAATTCTAGAAGTGGGATCATAGAACTTATACCCCCTGGATCTTTCAGAGTATCTAACAAAATAGCTACTAACCGTTTTAGAATCCAGTTTCTTTTCATTTGGCCTGTAAGGCCTTGCCTCAGCTGGACAACCCCAAATGTGTAAGTGCTTTATACTGGGCTTATTGCCAGTCCAAAGTTCATATGGGGTTTTGATTGTAGCTTTAGTTGGAACACTATTAAGTATATATGCTGCGGTTTTCAATGCTTCTCCCCAGAGTGAGTCTGGCAAAGTAGTATGACAAATCATACTTCTCACCATGTCCTTTAGTGTCCGATTTCGTCTCTCAGATACACCATTCATAGTAGGACTGCCTGGCATAGTGTACTGAGGAACGATCCCACACTCATCTAGGAATTTGGCAAATGGCCCTGGACGTTGTTCACCTGAACCATCATATCTACCATAGTATTCACCACCACGGTCAGATCTAACGGTTTTAATTCTTTTGCTTAGTTGATTTTCAACTTCGACCTTATATGATTTGAACACGTCTATAGATTGGGACTTCTCATGAATGAGATATAGGTATCCATAACGAGAGTAATCGTCTATAAATGTGATAAAGTATTGTTGACCATTTCTACAAGGTGTAGGGAATGGCCCACAAATATCCGTATGTATCAATTCTAAGACATCTAAATCTCTCTGGGCACCTCATCTCGTCTTGTTTGTTTGTTTACCCTTGATACACTCAATGCAAATATCCGAATTTGAGGAATCAAGAGAATCAAGAATTCCATCTGACACGAGTTTCTGAATTCTTTGTTTGGATATGTGACCTAAACGCTTGTGCCAGAGTGATAAATAATTCTCATTAGATAATTTTCTTTTGGTACCACTAGAACTTGTGTGCAAAGTTTCGTTATGTGAGGTTATTATGTCAAACAAATATAGGCTATCATATGCTGATAAAAGACCAGTACCAATAAGATTTGAACCTTGAAAAAGACTCACTTTATTGTTACCAAATGAACAAGAATAACCGGATATGTCCAATTTGGGAACAGAAATTAAATTCCGTCTAAAAGACGGTACAACAAAAGTCTCATTCAAATCCAAATAAAAACTAGTCTTAAATAATAGCCTAAAATTTCCAATAGCCTCAACTTCAACCCTTTTGCCGTCACCAACATAGATGTATCTTTCACCATCACTTGGTTTTCGGCAGTTCAGGCAACCCTGCACAGATATACTTATGTGAGTAGTAGCAGCAGAATCTACCCACCAAGTATCTTTAGGTACCGAAATTAAATTAACTTCAGAACAAACAAGAGCAAGATATATACCCTTTTTCGCACGCCAAGCGTCGTATTTGGTACAATCTTTCTTCATGTGATTAGTCCCCTTACAGAAAAAGCAACCTAATTGTGTAGTTTCAACCTTAGTTTCCTTGTGTTGCTTCTTCTGGGGCCTTGAGACCGCAACTTCCTTATTTTTCCTTTTCTTAGAAGATGATGCCAAATGAGCACTTTCTGTCTTATCTTGCTTTATTCTTTCTTCCTCTTGCACACAATGTGAAATGAGTTCATTAAGAGTCCATTTCTCCTTTAGGCAGTTGTAACTGACCTTAAACTGATTAAATTGTGCAGGGGGAGAGATCAAAACTAAGTACACAAGCAGTTTAGTTTCGAAGGTAATTCCAACTTGAGCGACTTTAGTTTCGAAGCAATATGGGACATTTCTAAAATGTACTCCCTTATGTTTCCTTTGCCTTTATACCTCATGGAAACAAGTTTACTCAAAAGAGTACTAGTTTCCGCCTTTTGTTTTGTGCAAAACGCTTTTCAAGGTCCTCAAGGAAAACTTTGGCATTATTTTCTTCAGTCATAGTGCCCCTAAAAGATTCTGGAGTTGCACGTTTCATGATCATAAGACTCATGCGATTTGAGCGTTCCCACTTCTCCATCTCCTTCTTGTCATCAGAAGAAGATGTATCCTGAAGAGTAGTAGGTTTCTCAATCCGAAGTGCAAGGTCTAGATCCATGCAACCGAGAACTATCATAATGTTTTCTTTCCATTCCTTAAAATTTGTGCCATTAAGCACAAGGATGCTGTTAATGTTCGCAGATATTGTAGCAGCTGAAGAATTCACTGAAAATAGAACAAGGACAACTTAAAACATGCTTACAATTGTTTGAATTTTAACTTTAGTATATAGATTCAAAATAGGCAAATCTCATTACAAGATACCTAGCACAACATTGATTTTAGTCTTTGGACAGAAAATCAATTTGTAAGTGGTACACAATATTCTTTCTTCCTCTTGCACACAATGTGAAATGAGTTCATTAAGAGTCCATTTCTCCTTTAGGCAGTTGTAACTGACCTTAAACTGATTAAATTGTGCAGGGGGAGAGATCAAAACTAAGTACACAAGCAGTTTAGTTCCTCAGGTAATTCCAACTTGAGCGACTTTAGTTTCGAAGCAATATGAGACATTTCTAAAATGTACTCCCTTATGTTTCCTTTGTCTTTATACCTCATGGAAACAAGTTTACTCAAAAGAGTACTAGTTTTCGCCTTTTTGTTTTGTGCAAAACGCTTTTCAAGGTCCTCAAGGAAAACTTTGGCATTATTTTCTTCAGTCATAGTGCCCCTAAAAGATTCTGGAGTTGCAAGTTTCATGATCATAAGACTCATGCGATTTGAGCGTTCCCACTTCTCCATCTCCTTCTTGTCATCAGAAGAAGATGTATCCTGAAGAGTAGTAGGTTTCTCAATCCGAAGTGCAAGGTCTAGATCCATGCAACCGAGAACTATCATAATGTTTTCTTTCCATTCCTAAAAATTTGTGCCATTAAGCACAGGGATGTTGTTAATGTTCGCAGATATTGTAGCAGCTGAAGAATTCACTGAAAATAGAACAAGGACAACTTAAAACATGCTTACAATTGTTTGAATTTTAACTTTAGTATATAGATTCAAAATAGGCAAATCTCATTACAAGATACCTAGCACAACATTGATTTTAGTCTTTGGACAGAAAATCAATTTGTAAGTGGTACTCTTGGTGTAGTAATCAAATATTGACAATAAACTCCTGTCAAATATCAAGCCTTCCTTTGGGCCGACTTAATATTCACATGGAAAACTTAATAATTGTCACATATTTATCACCACAAGCATGCTCGAATTCCTAACAAATAACAACCTTCCTTTGGGCCGGTGTTAAACGCATGGAATACTAACATACACAGTCATCTTATATTTTAAAAATCAATCAATCTACACAAAAGAGGTTACTTTGGTAACATAATGTTTCAATTGACTAATGTAAAATATTAGATGCAAAATTAATTAGTTCTTTAAGCCATATATTGAATCTTAACTGAAAATTACATGTTTATAATGTAAAATCTGAATCATTATGGACAAAATAAAATCTGAATATTAATGGACAAAACAATAAGTATGATAATATTAATGTTGCATTATGTCTCCATTAATATCTTAATTAAAAGAAAAACGTTTCTATATTAATTAAAAAACGTTTCTTTAATTGATTTTGCATTATGTCTTCATTAAATTGCCAGAAAATAAAACGTTTCTGCAATTTGTTGCCAGATAATCGATTATCTGGTCCTGATAATCGATTATCTTGGCCTTCTGGAATTTCCATTTTTGCTGGAAATTCCAGGATAATCGATTATCTTGCCAGGATAATCGATTATCTTGGCTTTCTGGAATCTCCAGCTTGCTGGAAATTCCAGGATATTGATTATCCTCTTGGCTTTTTGGAATTTCCTGCTTTGCTGGAAATTCCAGGATAATCGATTATCCTGGGAGGATAATCGATTATCTTGGCTTTCTGGATAATCGATTATCCAGTTAGGATAATCGATTATCTGGCCAATCTATCCATCAACTTGATGTGGCTTTCATCAAAAGGCCTAAACAAGGAATCATATTCAACAACCGAAATTATGCAAATTATTTCGACATTTCAATTCATTTGGTGATATGAAAGGTATCGAAATACAGAAGTTTATCATCAACAAATCATTCATGAAAGCATGCTATATCAAGGTACTAGAACTTCAAAATTAAAATTCTATTTGAATTTAGTCATTAAGCATTATAACATTGAATCCATGAACTTCCAAATGATCCAATACGAAGGAGGCTCTGATACCAATTGTTGGAATAAATCCCACTATAAAACTTTAGCCTTCATATCAAATTATTTGGAACTATAACATAAGCGAAAGCGTACCTGAAATCATAGGTGGAAGCTCCTTGATCCGGCTTGAAGATCGTCCAAGGTTTGGCTTTCCACTTGATGTGCAAGACAATGGTTTGCTCTCTAGATTCAATGGGAAGAAGAAGAGAATGGTCTTGCATTCTTGTGGGAACCATAACCCCCCTTATAAGGATGTAACTTAAGAAAACTCAAAGGTCACAAGAATGTAACCTTAGTTACATGTATGTAACCTTAGTTAGTCCATCATTAACTCAGGTTACTCTTTATGGGTATCTACACAAGAAATTATACCCTATACTTTATATGACAATGTATTGACCTACTTAATAATAATATCCCAAGGACCACTAATTTAGGCCAAACCAAAAGATAGCACATAACATATAATAATCCACATATTGTCTATATGTATGTAGTATAAGTCCATATATCTAACAAGAACCTCAAGAAAAGGCAACCTCCCTAGTTGAGGCAGCTCCACACACCTGTGACATTTTAGAAGCCAGATTTCCACAATGTGTACCAAGTATATATTCATCAACCAACTGGGGAAATTTGCACCAATATAACCCTCTATGTGTAACTTGCTCAAATAATTTGGTTGAAGGTTCTCAACAATGCGCTCAACATTTTCTCTTGTGCCCATTTCCTCAACTTGATCCCATATTAACTTTAGAAATCGGATGTGCCTCTTCCCATTCAAGTTAGCATTTTTGGCACATATCTCATCGGACAAATTCTCTAGGTTCTTTATCATTAATTCACCATGAAGATCAAGTCTCTGCAACTCGGAAATGTCACAAGCAGCAGCCTTGCTAACAATGTAAACTGGCAATGTTTGCAGGGATCTCATTTTTCCAATGCCACCAGGTAACATGGTTAAGGATGTGCATCCGTATATATCCAGATGTCTAAGGTTCACCAACTTCCTAGTTTCTGCCGGAAATTCAATCAGATGGTTGCAATGCTTAAGTATTAAAGCTTCAAGATTGAGGAGGCAACAGATAGACTTTGGCAATGTTCTTAGCAGAGTATGTGAAAGATTGAGGTATCGTAGATGTAATAAAGTACCAACTGACTTAGACAACTACTTTATCCGACTACCACTGCAATCTAATGCCCGAACAGATTTAAAGCTCAAAAAGAAGCTCTTGGATAGTTTCGTGATATTTCTCTGCCCATCCAAAAGAAGAAACGATCGCAGCTTTTGAGCACTCCTCAACATGCCATGTTTTTTGAGTACCAGCTCACTGCCAAGCATTGATAAGTGGCGTGTGGCCACAGGAATGATAACTTCCTTGCCAAATTCTGTTGTTAAACAATCAACACCACCTACAGATTTGGAAAGATCATGGACAAGATCATGCATGTCACAGTCAACTATATTCCCATCAAAATCTCTTCTCGCATTTTGGAAGAAGGACCGCCACAACAACTCATTGAAATAACCATTCCCAGTTTCTTCAGGTGGCATGCTTTCAGAGGATGGAACAAATCCTTCCGCTATCCATAAGCATATCAAGGTGTTTTTATTTATCCAATAGCCCTTAGGAAATATAGAAAAATATGCAATACATTGTTTCAGATGTGTTGTCGGCAAGTAATCATAACTTAATCTTAGGGCCGAAAGAATTCCAGCTCCGTCTTCATGTCCCATAAGATCCCACATTGCACAATCTCGGATGAAAGACCACTCATTTTTCTGATTCTTCAAGCACATTAAACTTCCAAGGGCCTTTGCCGCTAAAGGAACTCCCCTACATTTCTTGGCAATCTCTTTCCCGAGCTCTTCAAGAGCTAATAATTCTTTTTGCCTATTCTTGTATGCCAGTTCCAGAAACAAGGACCAGCAATCATCATCCGAAAGGCCTTCCAAACGATATGGATTTGCTGTGCCCATCAGTAGAGCAGCCTTCTCATTCCGAATAGTCAATAACAGCTACTTCCATCCAAACCATTGTGAACTAAATTCTTTAATCTCTCGTATTTCTCATGATCAGCATCCCATACATCATCTAGGACAAGCAAAAATTTCCAGCCCAATAATAACGCTTGGACACGCCGCAGGATCGCCTCCATCTCTACAAGGTTACAACTACTACCAGTGGCATATTCTATGATTGCTTTAAGAAGCCTTTCCACATCAAATCCTTTGGAGACACAAACCCATATTCTTGTATCAAATCTATCCTCTACAACAGCATCATTGTAAACCAATTTTGCAACTGTACTCTTCCCAATTCCAACAATGCTAAAGAAGTCCAAGCATAGGAAACACAATAATGGGTTTCTCGGTCGTCGAGAATTACCTTATGGCGGAGCAATGCAGTCAAGTATTCATCCAATAAATCATCTGCTCCATAGACAATGTCTTTGAGCTTCACCAGCCAGTTCTTCAAAGATTTATCTTTCATTTGCCTATCCTCAGCATCTTGTAGTACAGCTTGAATTGTTGATAGTGTGCTCTGCAGATTTATCATCTCCTTCTTTGCACTTCCTAGCAGTCCATTTTTCTGGAAAATTTGGGAAGCTATCTTTTGGAAGAGGACTGAAAGTACTGCTTCTGCCATCGCTGGTACTCAAAATTGTGGGTGTCTGTGAGAGTACCAACAACAAGAAGTTTCCTTAGATGAAATACTATGTACTTTTCTTGATCCCACTGTATTGAAGACTATGAGTCAAATAAATAGTAAGTCAACATGTATACAATAAACAAACAAGTTTCCATGCTTATTACATTGAAATATCTTCTCTTCTTCTTTTTTGTCAAATATGATTTTACTCCTATAAAGTTAGCAAAAGAAGACATGTTTTAGGGTGTGTTTGCTATTCAAGAAAATGTTTTCTTGGAAAACAAGTAATAATTTCATTTATTTTTTGGTGTTTTGATACGTAAATTAAGGAAAATGACTTCTCAATATTAATTATAAATAATTTAGATATAATAAACATGAAGCCATAAACTTTCAAACCAACAACCTTCCGGACTCACAAATTTCATAAACTTTCGAACCACTAAACTTTCAAAACTGCATAATTTCAAACTCGTAAACTTTATAATTTCTCAACCCGTAAACTTCCAAACACATAAACCTCCAAACTCATAATTTTGGAACTTGTAACAGCTAATGATTTGTGTCACCTAACCAATAATTTCTCTATTCATCAATTGGCTCCAAATATGAATATAAACAATTTGTAAGGATCGCTTGGTTCAAATACAAAATGAAAGTATAATTGGAGGTGCGAATTTGATATCTTTCAACCGAATTAAATTTTTATTTTCACAAAAATTATTAGAATTTTTAGTTTTAAAAAATGTTTAAAAAGTATTAATTATATATTTTTGATGAATTTCCTTTTGATGTTGTTAAAATTAAATAATTGAGACAAACATCTATCTGCAACTACTAACTCATAACCACCAACCGTCATTCCACAATCCACATTCACCATTAGTAAGCTGGTTTTACTACTACCAGTCACCACGTCAAAACCGTCACTATTAATAACCACCACCGGGGTGCTTATCACGCGAATCGGGCGGATAATTACGCTTAACGATTTAACTTATTATTTATCGAATTATAAATATTATAATTTGCTAGCCATCCAATTAAATAACAGGCGGATTATTATCAAATTAACTATTATCGGATGATGTATCAACTAAATCAAATAGAAATTTTGGAACAATCCTAGTTTGTTGCTACACGATAGAATACGTTAACGCTTTGCAATTTGTACCGCACTTATTATAAGTATTTGTTTTGGTTGCATAGCTATCATGTTTCGTGTAAAAAAGGGGGGAAGACCAAAAACTCAGAAAACTTATACACAATCGGAATACCCTACACAGCTACATCTACAAAACTTGACTAAAAACTTGAAGGTATTTTCAGATTTATTTTCTGATAGTACTTGAGGTCATGCTATAATTCCATATATTTTAACGTTATTTACCCTACTTGATAGTTGTTTGGATGCTAATTTGTGCGATAATTGAGCTTAATAGAGTTTATTTTACGTGTAGGAATAATTGGACATGAAGTAAAGAAAGTTGTACGAAATGGTACCTCAAGCTACAAAATGGAGTAATAAAAGAAGACGTACAAGGCAATAAAAAGTCACGGTTGTAGACAATGCAAGGCTTTGTCCAGGGCATTGTCATTGGCACCTTTGACAGTGCTTCATGGGGAAATGTTGGTGCCTCTGATAGTGCCTCGCGGAGTAATGTTGGTGCCTCTAACAATGCCCCGTGCCGACAATGCTTATTTGAGCCACTTTTATGTTCTCATTATGTTTGGACGTGCACACCTCAACCCCACCTTATAAATACCACCTAAACTTGGTTTTTAGATGGGGGAGACTATTGGAAAGGCAAAGAGTACAAAACACTTTAGTGCACGAATCACAAGAGTTTTTCTCTCCGCTCTTCTTCAATGTGCATTTTAATGCTTTAGAATATGACTATAATTGTTTATACAATTATAAATAGCTAAACTCTCTAATCTAGGGTTTAATAGAACCTTTTGATGATGAATTCTTGTTACGTTTTAATATAATTTTTCCTTTGAATATCCCTGCTTGTTCAACTACGTGTTTATTGATGTTGATTGAATGGTTATCAATTGATTATGCATATTTATTATGTATTGCTTAAGAAAGAGTGCATGTTAGGTTATTTTGGAACAACATCACTCCCAAGGTATATGAGAGATCAATACGGCGGGTTAAATGTGGATTAGAGATAACGAAGCATTGATGTGATCATAGTGAGCAGTGGAAAAGTGCGTACTACCGTAACTCGAGAGAATATGACTAGTATATTGAGAGAGGGAGAGAGAGAGAGAGGGAATTATGATAAGTCGAATGCTCATAATCAGTAGAAAAACTTAGGCGAGATTGTAGGAGACGTAGTGGGAAGGATCCCGGAAGAATTTTTGAGTGATATCAAATCGTTAAAGTAACACTTTAGTTCTTTGTGGGATTTGACTCCGGACTTTTAGACCATATTATATTTGTAGCTACCACTTATCCTTTTAGGACAAGAATTGGCGTGATTAAATTTTGGAGTCGTTATCGGGAAACTAACGTTGTAGTTGTAGCGGTATATAATGCTAGGTTTCAAGTTTGAACTTTTATTTTGTTTTGTTTTGTTTTATTTTATTTATTTTTATTTTTATTTTTATTTTTTATTCTACTTGTTGATTTGAGAAACATGACATTTTAAAATTATGGCAGTTTAAGTAATGGTAATTCTACAGTTGATCCTCATACATATTGTGAAGAAAATGACCTATGGCAAAATTATCAAAATATTCTCGAGAGCGAGTGATGTGCACAAACTCAATCTTATTTATGGAATGTATATAATGTGTGTGGTGGTCGAAATGATCACTTTTATGGTTGTACTTATATTTCTTATCCTCCCCCCAACCCCTTACTATGATGGTTCTATTTTTACTTGTGAAGTTAATAGGAACAAAGAACATAGAGATGATAACCTGAAGAGATCAAGGACATGATAACGTACTTTGTAGGAAATAATAAAATGAGATATAACTGTAGATACAAAGGCAAGAGGCAACTATTCGCAACTTGGAGGCTCTAGTGATTCAGCTAGTTGAAGCTTTTAATACAACAAGTTAATATAATAGATAGTAGCCAGGAACAGTGTGCATTAAAGACAAAAATTAAGGTGCAATTGAGGGGTCCAGAGTAGAACACAAACATTCTAACTAGCTAGAATTTGATGATGTCAATGTTGAAAAAATGATACTATAGTCACGCAAAGACATTGAGGATACAAATTTACTTGACTCTAGTATAATTTGTGTCGAGGAGGCTGAAAATCTTGAAGTTCAAGCATTTGAGCGTGTCGGACCTCATTCAAACACTTCTCTACATTATGTTTGGATGATGAAATGAAAATTGATCCTTATGAGCACAAACAATGAGTCAAGGAAAGGGGTAGATGGGCCTTATAATTTGAATTATTCAAGGCCTTTTAGGCGAGGTGACACTTCTCGGTCGAGAGCCAAAAGGTGCATGATAATTTACTTAATTTTTGGCTCTCAAGAATTTGTACAGCTCCAGAAGCATAATCATAAGCTTGAATCAAAATACATAAGGTATTTTAGCGTGTCATATCTCATTCCAAATACTTCTCTATATTATGATCGAATGGTGAAATGAGAATTGATTCTTACGAGCATAAAAATGAGTCAAGAGAAGAGCTATATGAGCCTTACATTTTGAAATATTCAAGGATGTCTAGGCAAGGTGACACTCATCGTCGAGAGCCAAAAGGTGCACGAGAATGTACTTAATTTTTGTTTATCTTACAAAAATTTGTACCGTCCAAGAAGCATAATCATAAGCTTAAATCAAAACTTGGGATTCAATTCATAAGCTCGATGTGGAGGCAAGAAAATATTTCAAGTCGTGCTGCGACATTAAATCGAGCATTTATGGGAGGCAATCCAATTTTCTACTTTCTTTTATTTTTAGATTTTGTTTTAAAACAACTGTTGTGTTACTTTTGTAAATAGTTTTTACTTTTATCATTTTTCAGGAGCATAGAAAGCAAAGCTATTGGAAGGATGTAACAACAAGAGGGATGGTTGGAAGTAAGTATGGGGTGATCGCACAAAGAAATATGCCTGGAGAAGTCTATGTACCCCATAAGCTGCTAGTGTTTCCGCCTTTGTCCTACCAGGGAGTTTCTTTTACCATCTTATTATTTATATTGTGCATTTGGGACAATGTATAATTTTAAGTGTAGGGTGGGAAGATTGTCTTGGTGATCTTCTATGATATTTTGGTTGTGTTAGTTTAACTGATAATTTTCTTAAAACAAAAATTTGGACTTTTCCCGATGATGGTCACCTAGATAGTTTTCTTGAGGGATTTAAATAAAAAAATAAAAAAATACAAAAATATGTCTTTTTTTATTTTCCTTAGGTATTAATAATCTCTCGTGATTTTTCTTCGTGTCTCGGTTCTTTTCCATGGGATGTAACTTGAATCAGGTAGTAATTTCATTTTTAGAGTAGTATGTAGGAAATAAAGGAGAAGAAATGATGTGATTCACACCTTTTGACTTGTTTGATGGTTGCATACTTAGGTTCTGGCATGTGTTTCACCTTCCCTTGATTTTAAATTTATGATAATTCCTTGGTAAAAATGAATAGCATGTGTTATAAATCCTATGTCTCGTTTGCTTAACTTGTGTTCACTTTGTGCTTAATGCTTAATATATCTCTTGGCTCTATGAATACTTGTTTGATTGAGAGTCAGAATAGGACTGTCCTTTGAGTCATGTGCCATGTATAAAGTGAGTTCTTTGTATAGTCAATGTTACTACATTTGAGTCTAGAACTTGTCCGGAATGTGAATTGAAGTGGAATCCTAGTTATTTCTCGATTTGAAAAGTGATGTTAGGCTTTCTTTGATATTTTTGAGTTTTGTTGCTTATCAAAAATAAAATCATCCCTAGTTACCCTTTTGAGCCTATAAGCTTTTCATTTGACACTCGCAATAGAAGCTTATCCCAATTTAGTCTTAATTGAATGGTTTTGATCTTTAAACCTCTTAAAGCACTTGAATTGTAAAGAGAGTGCTGGAAAGAAGTAATGAGGAAATTTGGTGTGATTTTTTAGCAGAACCAATAGAAGGAAGAAATGTGCACTTGTATTTTAAATAAAATCCCACTGAGGCAAAAATATAAAAAGAAAAGAAAAAAATAAGAAAAATAAATAAAAATTTCTTATTTTTGCTAGTGGGTGTGATATGAAGTGGTGTGTACAGAAGAAGGAAAAATATTCTGGGGTAAGCTATCTTGTGATGATTGAAGTGGATTGAAGGAACTTTGCCCTTAAGGTTGAATATGTGATGTGTTAAAAGTGCTTAGGAGGGTTAGCCACTATATCCTAAATATCTTACCCGTCCCTTTTCCCACATTACAGCCATATTAAAGTCCTAGTTAATTTTAGACCGAGCGAGCCTACTTTAGTAGGGGTTTACATAATAGGCAAGCATATGGTACCTTTTCCGTGCATGCGACTTCTTTGAGAGAGTGAGTACTCTTTCTTCATATGTGTAATCCCTTAAATTATATTTGATCATGTGATTTGCATGTGTGTATTGCTTAATATTTTGTTTTATTGTAAGGACACATTGTTTTACAAAGGATAGGTAACATTATTAGACTTTTCTATTAGATTAAGTGTTCACGCCTCGGGTGCATTGTGATATTGAGTTAGTTTTGAGGCTAGGTTTGTTATAATCATGTTTTTCTTGTGTTGGACATTTTGAAATTGGGCATAAGTACGGGAAGTGTATTTTGAACGCATACGCTAGAGCTTAATAGTTTCTATCAACCATAGTCATATGTGTAGTGTGTTGTGAATGTGTGGCTTGTTAGGTCCTTGAAGAGGAAGTGTTTAGTTGGTTGACTCGAGGGAGATCAACATTTAAGTGTGAGATGTTGATGTCGTGCTATAATTCCATATATTTTGACATTATTTACCCTACTTGCTTGTTGCTTGGATGCTAATTTGTGTGACAATTGAGATTTATTTTACGTGTAGAAATGTTTGAACATGAAGTGAAGAAAAGCTGTATGAAATGGTACTTCAAAGATACAAAATGGAGCAATAAAAGAAGATGTGAAAGGCAATAAAAACTCACAGTCGTAGATAGTGCAAGTCTTTGTCCAGGTCATTGTCATTGGTGCCTATGACAGTGCCTCACGAGGAAATGATGGTGCCTCTAACAGTGCCTCGCAGAGTAATGTTGGTGCCTCTGACAATGTCGTGCGCCTATGATGCTTATCCGAGCCATTTGTATTTCCTTATTATGTTTGGATGTTGTCACGACCCAGTTTCTCCCTCTGTGAACTATCACGACGGCACCTAGTCTCTACGACTAGGTAAGCCTAACACATTGCAAAAATTGAAACAAAAGCATGGACATTAACTACTAACAGTTACAATTATCCAATAAGCAACTAATTCCACTCGGCATATACAATTATCACTTCAGAAAAGTACTGAACAATACCTAAAACCTGTAAACTCACAAGTCACAAGCTACTATGATGTTTTACTTGTTCTATGCATCATCTCTACAGAAAGAAAGAGAAATGAACATTGGGGGATGGGGGGACTCCGAGGATCTGCGAGCACAGGAAGATATACCTTGATGTCTCCAACAAGCAGCAGGGAGTGCAACTAGTGATGAGGTTGGTACGATGAACCTGGATCTGCACACAAAAAATATGTACAGGAAAGGACATGAGTACACCATAATGGTATCTACTTAGTGCCAAGCCTAGCCCCAGTCCAGTAGTGACGGGATCAGTTCTGGGACTTGCTGGTATAAATATAATGAAATAAGATAGAAGGAAATAGTACAGTAAAATAAATACAGAAATCTAACATGAAATAGAATTTAATGAAATCCAACATCTCAGAATACAGTAATAGCAACAAGGGATCTTATGGAATACCGTCCCGCAGTCCCAAATGTAAATGTGCAGGGGAATCTCTAGGGATACCGTTCTGTAGTCTCAAAAGTAAATATGCAGTGTTGGGGATATCCTGGAATATCGTTCCATAATCCTAAAGTAAATATGCAGTACATGGGGATCTCCCATAATACCGTTCCGTAGTCCTAAAGTGAATATACAACTCAACCAACATAAATAATAGTCACCGCAAGAAACTCTATAGTTGAGATTAGATTTAGATCAAAGAACAGACCAAGTAATTTCACTAATCGTGTTGTACAGAGTTCAGATAGGCAATTAAAACACATAGGCATGTTTTTCTAATCTAAACAGGATAGTACATATGCTAGTGTAATTCAAATACAGAGGGAACAAGTTATTACTTAGTGAAAAACGAAGTTTTACAACAAATAGCCCGTGTACGTACTCGTCATTCACGTACACAGTGCTCACATATCAAACAATACCGAATCCTAAGTCGCACAAGGTTAGGCAAGACACTTACCTCGAACCAAGCTCAAATCAATCCATAATAATGCTCTTTCCACGAATATCCGGCTTCGCATAGCCCAAATCTAGCCAAAATCCGAGCTCCCAAACTCAAGTTTTTTGATAAAAATATCCAAACCATTGTTTTTTAAATGTTTATATCAGCTCGGGTGCTCACACTAGGCGATCACGGAACAATGCATGAAATCGTGTATTATCCAACCCATTTAAAAATATAGTACGCGAACACGTCAACACACAAGCAATTGCGAATCATTGGCTACTCACTTTTATGCATTTGCATTTACCCTTATTCGACCGCATTGAACACTCACTTAACTCCATCGCTTCTTCAATTCCTCTTCGCGAACGTGGCCTAGCCCACGCGTTCACGATGCACATCTTGGCCAACATATGCGATCGCATCCCTTCACTCGTGAATGCATATCGCAAATTGCCACTTCCCTCAAACAAACCTACGCGATCGCGCCTCCTCTTACATGATCGCATAAGTGAAAACCAACACCTAAACACCAGCAAATTTCTTCAACCATCCAAGTCTAAAAACTAGTCCGTTAATCACCCGAAATCACCCCGAGGCCCCTGGGACCTCAACCAAACATACCAATAGATCTTAAAACACCATACAAACTTAATCGAGTCCTGAAACCACATCAAACAATGCAAAAAATATGAATCATTCTATGATTCAAACTTAAAGAACTTGAAACTTCCAAATTCGACAATCGATGCTAAAACCAACCAAACCATGTATGATTGATCCCAAATTTTACACATATGCCATATTCCATATTACGGATCTACTCTAACTTCCATAATCATATTCCGACCCCGATATCAAAAGAAATTCACTGCCAGTCCAAAACTCCTAAAATTTGACTTTCGTTATTTCAAGCCTAAATGCGCTACGGGCCTCAAAAACACAATCCGGACACACCTAAGTCCAAAATACCCAACGGGGTTAACGGAATCATCGGAATTCCATTTCGCAGTCATCTTCATATTGTTCCTACTATGGTCCAAATAATAAGACTTAAGCTCTCATTTAGGGGCAAAGTATCCCAAAACACTCTGAAACTCAAAACGAATCTTCCCAGCAAGTTATAATAGCAGAAATATATATGGGAAAGAAGTTAATGAGGAATCGGGGCTCTAACTCTAAAGATGACCGGCCGGGTTGTTACATCCTCCCCCTTTTAAAACAATTGTTCATCCTCGAACGAGCATAGAGACATACCTAGAGTGGTGAAAAGATGAGGATAATGGTTGTGCATATCCTGCTCGGTCTCCCAAGTCACCTCGCCTAACCCCGCTACTGAACCTTTACTGATGTAATGTTCATTTATCTCAGCTTTCGAACCTGCATGTCCAAAGTAGCCACTAGATCCTCAACATAAGATAGATCCTTGTCCAACTAGTTTGAGGTGAAATCCAACAGTGAGACGGATCGTCGTGATACTTCTGGAGCATAGAAATATGGAATACCAGATGAACTCCTGCTAGCCAGGGAGGCAAGGCAAGCTCATATGAAACCTCCACAACTCGCTGCAACACCTCAAAAGGACCAATAAACCTTGGGCTCTGCCTTCCCTTCTTTTCGAACCTCATAATGCCCTTCATAGGTGAAACCTAGAGCAAGACCGCTCCCCGACCATGAATTCCAAATCACGAACGTTCTGGTCTGCATGACTCTTATGCCTGGACTAGGCTGTGCAACGTCAATCCTGAATCACCTTAACCTTTTCCAAAGTGTCCTGAACCAAGTATACGCCTAATAATCTAGCCTCGCCCGGCTCGAACCAATCCATCATGGACCGAAACCATGTACCATATAAAGCCTCATACAGTGCCATCTGAATGCTGGACTGGTAACTGTTGACATAGGCAAACTCTGCAAGTGGCAAGAAATGATCCCAATAATCTCCAAATTCCATCACACACACACGAAACATATCATCAAGAATCTAAATAATGCACTCGGACTGCCTGTCCGTTTTAGGGTGGAATATCGTGCTCAACTCCACCCGAGTACCCAACTCCTGATATACGGCTCTCCAAAATTATGATGTAAACTGCGTGCCCTTGTAAGAGATGATAGATACTGGCACACCATAAAGTCTGACAATCTCACAGATATAGACTCGAGCTAGCTGCTCGGAAGAATAGGTATTCATCATAGGAAGGAAATGAGCTAATTTGGTCAGTCTATCCATAATCATCCAAACTGCATCAAACTTCTACTGAGTCTGTGGGAGGCCAACAATAAAACCATTGTAATTCGCTCATATTTCCACTTCGGAATCTCTAACTCATAAAGCAATCCACCTGCTCGTTGATGCTCATACTTCAAATACTGGCAATTTAGACACCGATCAACATACTCTACTATGTTCTTCTTCATCCTTCTCCACCAGTAATACTGCTTAAAATCCTGGTACATCTTTGCGGCACCCGGATGAATAGAGTACCGTGAGCTATGAGCCTTCTGAATAATCAACTCACGTATACCATCTACATTAGACACACATAGCCTGCCCTGTATACTCAATGCACCATCATCTCCAATAGTGACCTCATTGGCGTCACCGTGCAAGATCATGTCCTTCAGGAAAAGCAGATGGGGGTCATCATATTGATGCTCCATAATATAACCATAAAGAGAAGATTGAGACACCGCACAAGCTAATACTCGACTAGGCTAAAAAATATTCAATCTTATAAACTGGATGCTAGGACCTGAACATCCAACGCCATGGGCCTCTCTACTGCTGGTAGATAAAACTCCCTAAACTTTCTATCCGATGACTCAAAGCATCGACCATCACATTGTCCTTCCCCGGGTTGTACAAAATGATGATATAATAATCCTTATGCAACTCTAACCACCACCTCTAACAAAAATTAATATCCTTATGCTTTAACAGATGCTCAAACTCCAATGATTAGTATAGATCTCACAAGGGACACCGTATAAAACTCCAAATCTTCAAGGCATGAACTCTCATTCACCTGCGCAAGAGACTTCTATTCTAGCTGGGAATAACGGCTCTGTTATGAAAGAAAGCGGCAGACAAACTAATTTGGCCGGTATTCCCCAATGGGTAACTTTAGGAGATAAAGGTCCCCCTTATATTCTCCACCCATCTGCGGAGGGTTTCCTTATCTGTCGCCGAGGAGATCGTAAGATCGTAAGACATTATCACTTTTGCTGCACTGGACTAGATTTCCATCATTTTCAGAAAGTGCACTGACAGCCTCCATTTCCCCTTTTCACAATGTTCTCATGAAGTTTCTCATGAATCAAAATGTGAATGTTCCTTCAAAGTCTCGCATGCTCTTTTTGATCGGGAGCGGGGTGTGCAATTTATGTCGGTGTTGGCACCTCCGGTAGTGCATCTGGAGCTGCCCCTCCCCCCCCCCCCCCCGGTTCTGGATCCACTGGAATAGCATCTAACTCAAGGTCATGGACAATAGTGCAGTTCATTCGGAACAGATATCCGAAATTAGAACCGATCTATTCAATTTCGGATTTCGGATTGGATTGGTATATTTTAATATGATCCAAAATCGAAAATTATTAGGCAGTTTATAAATACTATACTTTAATTCGAATAGTCAGTACTTCCTTTATATTTTTCTCCAAGTTATTACCTTTACAATTGCTAAATTTAGCTATATTTGCACCATAATACTCCCATAATTGCATAAACATGAATTTTTCTTAATGTATTGCCTCTTCTTATTAAAGAAATAGCTTTGCCACTTTGATCAATTGTGTAATGGAAGAGGTTTTGTTGCTTTGATCAATTGTGTAATTTGGTTGTGTCAAATATGTTATCTTTCCCCCACTTAATAGAGGAGGCAACGGCAAACAAATCTCTGTGATTTAGCCATGCATAAATTTTCTGCAAAGGGTAATCTAAGAAACATTTTACACCCTTACTACTAGTTTTTACTCTTGGGAAGATTCATTCGTAGATGAATTTGTATGTCCTCCTATTCTTTTGCTTGATAAAGCTGAAGTACTATGTACGCTGATATTCTCATATGATAATATTGTAATGTCAAATTAACATGAATTTCATGTATAGTTTGTAAGATTTTAGGTGTAATTTGCCTCCAAAGATGTAGTATTCCTCTCTCTATCCTTCTATCCTTATACGATCCGAAATCCGATCTAATATTAAAATTTGATCCGATATAATTCGGATCGGATTCGAATTGTATTTTCTAGAATCCGAAATTCGAATCTGGAATGTGCTGAATCCGATCTAATATGATATGTGCACAACCCTAATGGACTAGATACATCTTTTCACGCACCTTCAGTTGTCTGGACGCATAGGCAATCACCCCACGGTCCTGCATCAACACCGTGTCGAGGCCAACTCGCGACGCATTAAAAAAAACTATATAAGACCCCAAATCTGAAGGCAATACCAATACTAAGGTTGTAGTCAAAGTTGTCTTGAGCTTCTAAAAGCTCTCCTCACATTCTTTCGTCCACCTGGACGGAGCATCCTTCTGGGTAATCCTGGTCATATGAGTTGTAATGGATAATAATCCCTCAACAAATAGACAATAATTGTCACACCTTCTTTTTACGCCCCCACCCTGCGAGGGGCGTGAAGGAGTTTTTTCCAATTAAAGGACAATCAACCGGAATTTGTTTAGTTATTTCAGAGTCGCCACTTGGGAGATTTAGGGTGTCCCAAGTCACCGGTTTTAATCCCGAATCGAGGAAAGAATTGACTCTAAATTACAGTCTTCGTACCAGATAAGGAATTGTGTTAACCCGGGAGAAGGTGTTAGGCATTCTCGAGTTTCGGGATTTTAGGACGGTCGCTCAACTGTTATATTTGGCTTATTTATCTGATTTTACAATTATTTACTCAGAGCAAATTGTGACTTTTACCGCTTTTGTCGTCATTTTAACAAAGAATTGCAACGTTGTGAAAACGTATCTCGAACCACGTCACAACCAGTGTATACGTGGTCGTCGACACATTTCGACTCCGTTGAGATTTGGATTTGGTTACATCAATGTACACCTGGATATAAGAAGGTAATTTTATATAAGACGCACTTTAAGCGTCTAGCGTAGTTGTTTTGGAAAAAGCCGTGAAATTCATTAAGCGGCCAATTCCGAAGTCTATTTGCTTATTATGTCCTTTTAATTAAGGGCCCCACGACTTAAAATTTGTTTTGGCGAGGCACGCCTCATTCTATTTTAAAGGATATCCTAAAGCAACTAATCTTCTATTTCGTTGCATCTCTAAAAATAAAAGAAGCCAAAATCCTACATTATTTACATGATGGAATTATTATAGCTAAGTTCAAACATAAATTGTTATTGCTGAAAAAATGAAGGCGTATATAGGTAGGAGTTTAATGGTTTTGGGCCCAGGCCCCACGTGAATGAGGCGAAACTAGGCATGGGCCTCCCTACTCTAACTTTTGAGGCTTAGTTACATTTTTCTTACATATACTAAGAAAGTAATGGGAAGGAAAGTATAAGAATGCGAACAAACTAATTAACGGAATTGCTTAACTGGAGTAAATTAAACTGTCTAACAATTAATTACCTAAAACATGGTATGCTTTTAAAACAAGGTAACTGAAAAGGGCAGAGTGCTGCTACTGTATCGTAATTCTTTTTAAACTAGCCTATACGGGAAGAAATCTACAATCTAAATTTATTATAGCTTAGTGTTCAATTACACACAACCTATTTACATGGTTCAAATGAAATTTGCTAATTAACCTATATATAATTACAATACAGAGTAAAACTAAGTGTTTCAATCCTTCATTTATTCATGCTTCTTATTTTAGCTGCATTGAACCAATGCGTCAATTGTGTGTACCTGGTATTTTGAAGAAAAGCAAGAAAGGAGATGAAGACCAGTAGTGGCAGTAGCACTTAGCAAACCAACAGATTCAGCAACAACAGCTTCAGCAACAAGTAGATTCCAGTAATAATAGCAGAAACCCAGTAATAGATGAAGAATCAAGCTGAAAAATGTCCATGGATAGATGCAATAGCCCTTGAATACCAACAGCAACTCAATCAACACCCAAATATACAACCGCAATATCAGAAATCAACTAATACTAGGAAACCCAAGAATATCACACTGGAAGTCCAAGTAACACTCAAAAATGAACTCACAGTCACAACAGAAATGAACAGATGTGAAGAAATTAATTTTTCTGCTTATGAACACTCACAAGATTCAGCCTTAACTCTCAGTTTTTAACTTAACTCCTATCTCTCGTCTATGAGAATCAAAGAACTAGCCTTAAACTCTTCTATTTCTCTGGAATCTTTTCACTCAAAAATGCAGCCTTAACCCTCATTTTTAACGTAGCTCTTTAGGTTTTAAAAAAGCCAGCCTTAAACTCTTTATATTTCTGGAAAAGTTTTACTATTACTATCCAATGCCTCTCTCCAGTTCTAAAAATTCCAGTCTATATTTTCAGCTGTCCTAATATTGAACTTCTAATGTTAAAATTTCGTCCTAAGCTCTCAATTTCTAATGTTCAAAATCCAGTCCCTAATTACTCTTCAACTCTCTGTATTTATAGTAACCCCCTAGACCTACCCTCCTTTGAAAAACTTCACTTACCTGACCAACCACCCCAAGAAAAGCTGCCTATTTTTGACTAAATCCCACTAAGGAAGGCTTTTCCTTATTTTCTTCCCTAAATCAAGGCATGATATCAGGGTTTGTTACCCACTAGAATTAAACTAATGTATAAGCTTTTGTCTTATTGGTGCTTGACTATCAGACCATTAATATAGTCAATTCTGACCATTTTTCATTCCCAAAATACCCCTGTAATCCTATTGTTATTACTACCCTGCCCTTAACCTTTAACCAGCCTGTTTTATTCCTTCCCATGTGCATCATTTACCCCTTTTATCATTCAGCCCATGATATTCCCTGAGGTTCCCACTATTATATGTTTATTCTCTTACTTAATTCAAGGGTTATTGGTAGTACATTGTTTAATCATTTCTTTCAAAGCTTACCCATACCCTTACTGATTTCCAGCCCATTAAGAATAAACAAATACATTAGTTAAGGGTGCATTATTGTCTTTGCTAACAACCTATTTATTTCAACCCCTTTTAATACTTTAGGATCCCAAAATTACCCCTGGAACTGCTGAATCTATTGCATTACGCTAAGCATACCAGTTTTGAAATTGCAACTATATAACCTTAAGCTTAGCACTGATTTTAGGTTAAATTTACAAAAACTCTCAGAAGGGGGTGCTCAATTAACTTGCAGTTCAAATACTAGAAGCTACAATTCATGTGTTTCTTCTGGCCTCGGTTTTCAAGTGAGTTCTGTTGACGATGTTTATTTAATGACTACATGAACTACACTAGATAGCAAACAATCAATTAAACAAAGTGTAACACATAGGGTATTAAGAACTTCAGTGATTTTATGAAGGGACTTAATAATGAACTAAACTAATCTAACATATTTATCACAAAATTATAATAACGAACAAATAACAAACACACAGAAGCAAAATGACCAAATAAAGATGAACAGAGTTGAGAGGAAAAGTATGAGAATCACACAAGTTAAACTATCATGCAAACAAATACAATACATAATACAATCAAGAATAGAAATAAAGAGGAAGAACTTATCTGTTAAGTTTTAAGAACAAATGACCCAGCCTCGAAGTGGATTCGAACATTTGAGGTTCAACGGACTCTAATCAAAGTGTTCTCAGTTGAGAACACCTAGATTATGATCTATTAGACCTCAATCCCTCATTAATTTGAACAGACCCTATAGTTTTGGATTTTCAGGATTCTTGTGGTTGATTTGGGGCTCAAAGGTCCTTAGTCACATCCGAAGGGAACCAAAGTCATTCGGGGTATGAGGGAGGTTTGGCCTTGGTTGGGATGGTTTCACGTTTGGATCAAATCTTCAAGCGAAAATTCGAGACAATGTGGTTTGATTCGAGCCAGATGGTTTGTAGATTTGTGATTAGGGGGTCGAGGGGGTTAAGGGATGTTATTTTGGTGGCCGGCAGCATTGATGCCGCCGGGTTTCAGGCGAGGGGAGCTCATGGCGGCTAGGGTTTGGGCTTGGGTTCATCTCTGAACGATAGAGACGGTGAATAGTAAGGAATGGGGGGTTTGGTATGGAGGCGTGGGGTGAAGGGTGAGGTCTTTTATACGGGTCGGGGGGCTTGATCCTGGCCGTTGGATCAGGTGAGATTAATGGCCAGGATCTCTTTGCCAAATTGAAACGGCGTCGTTCAACTTAAACGAGACTGGGTCGGTCTCTAATCTTAATGGGTCGGGTGCTGAGGAAGGACTTGGGTCGTTGGATGAGATTGGATGAAAGGCCCAGATCAAATGTCTATACACAATATCGTTTTGATTAATGAATGGCCTGATTTGGGTCGTTCAATTGATTTAATCAATGGCTCACATGGGGGGGGGGATTGAAACGATGTCGTTTGGGGATGGTCTCAGAGACCTGGTCTTTGGACTGGGTCCGTTGCATTTGGGCTTGGTTTTCTTTGCATTTTTAACCTCTTTTCCATTCTTTCTTAATTAACCAAATCCAAATAAAATCCTAAACAATTTTTGTACAATCAAAAAGAAATTAAATCACACACATATTAATTAACACTTCAACAGTTAACACAAATTACACATTTAAATAAAACCACATAATGATAAAGCACAAAAATGCATATTTTGTATTTTTCTTTTTAACCACTTTATGATTTATTAATTCCTAATAATTCACAATTAATTCCTAAATGCATGTAACATATATATTTTTATATTTTAATTGACCACAACAAGGCAAGCATTTACTGACCAAATAATTACCAAAAACTGTCACGTAAATTCTCAAAAATTGTACCCGAAGGTAACTTGTGTTATTTTCAATTTCTTTTGGAGTGATTTCCATAAAGCAAAAATCACGTGCTCACAGCTGCCCCTCTTTGTCCGAAATCACGAAGAGCTTTCGTGCAAAGATAAAGTGAGCGGATACGAGTGATTTTTGCCCGTTGGAATACTCCGTGTGATTGCTGTGCAAAGATAGTTCGAAAATTTTTGTAGCATGGACTACCGGGGAGCTGTGTTTCTGCTGTTATTGCTGTTGTATGCCGTTACTACTATTTTACCGATCTCCTTATTACACTGTGATAAAAAGAAAACAAGAAACTAGGCTAGACTATGGCTCACAAGATCTTATCTATCTTCAACTTGTTTTTGTTGCCTTGCTTTCTTGTCGGCTTGTGTTTCTTCTGCCGCCTCTTTCTTCCGAAACTTGGGGATAACATTGGTCCTTTGCTTTTCTGAACATCAGTTTTCACCGTCTTGTTTGGTCCGCTGGGGATATGGCTTCCTCCATTAAGCTTTCCGGCGGTTCCTCTGGGGATACGGCTTTTCTTCATCAGATTTGTTGTGCTGGGAACAATTAAGGTTCAAAGGACGCTTCTTTTGAGCTTTGTCTTATCTTCATTTTGACTCATGCGCTTCAATTTGCGCGGGGACCTCTTGTTGTAACCTTCTGCTTTTCGGTGGGTTATTGGTTTCAAGACCTGAAATGTAAGGACAAAAAAATATTCCTCTTGTTATATAGGTGGGCGCCTATTTATCTAAGGACACGAAAAATATTCCTCTTGTTGCATAGGTGGGCGCCTATTTATCTAAAACATAAAACGTATTCCTCTTATTATACAGGTGGGAGCCTATTTATCTAAAAACATGAAAATTATTCCTCTTATTATACAGGTGTGCGCCTATTTATCTAAAGACATGAAAAATATTCCTCTAGTTATGCAGGTGGGCGCCTATTTATCTAAAAATATGAAAATTATTCCTTTTATTATACAGGTGGGTACCTAAAAACATAAAAATTATTCCTCTAGTAACACAGGTGGGCGCCTATTTATCTAAAAACATGAAAATTATTCCTCTTATTATAAAGGTGGGCGCCTAAAAACATAAAAATTATTCCTCTAGTTATACAGGTGGGCGCCTATTTATTTAAAGACATGAAACATATTCCACTTATTATACAGGTGGGCGCCTATTTATCTAAAGACATGAAAAATGATTCCACTTATTATACAGGTAGGTGCCTATTTATCTAAGACATAAAAAGTTATTCCACTTATTATACAGGTGCGCGCTTATTTATTTAATACATGCAAAATTATTCCGCTTATTATACAGGTGGGTGTCTATTTATCAGAGACATGAAAAATTATGTCACTTATTATACAAGTGGGTGCTTATCTATCTAAGACATGAAAAATTATTCCACTTACTATACAGGTGGGCGCCTATTTATCTAAAAACATGAAAATTATTCCTCTTATTATACAGGTGGGCGCCTAAAAAACATATAAATTATTCCTCTAGTTATACAGGCGGGCGCCTATTTATCTAAATACATAAAAGATTATTCCACTTATTATACATGTGGGTGCCTATTTATCTAAAAATTATTCCACTTATTATATAGGTGGACGCCTATTTATCTAAGACCTGAAAAATTATTCCACTTATTGTACAGGTGGGCGCCTATTTATCTAAAAACATGAAAATTATTTGAATTTGTTTCCTCGTTCCTCCAAGAAAAATATTGACAACGACAGCAAATTTTCTGCCCCGGTTTTGGTGACCTTCCTTGTGGCGTGTCTTCCTGTCATCATCAACCTTTACTTTCCTGTAAAAATCAAAGAAAATCTTGTCAGTTTAAAACATGGTGGATGATCATGCCACTCCTGTTGGGGGATAGTTTTTCCTTTCCCTTTTCATTGCTCTGCGCTCCCAAGACTGGTTGGGGATAACGTTACTTGATGGGGATGATATTTCTCCTGGGGATGGTTTTTCCATTTATCCCTTCCCCGCTCTTTTGTTTCAAAACACGCTGGGGGAGTCTTTTTCAACTCCAAAACTACTCCCTTCAAAGTTTTATTTTCCCTCAATACTGCATGGGATAAAATGTTATCATCTAGGGATAACGGTATTGAGGATAAGACTGCTGGGGTTATTTTCCTGCGGATGAATTCTCCCTTTCTTCTTCCCCTTTTCTGTGTCGTCCAACCACCCTGGAACTTGTCAGTGATCCATCGAAGTTCCGCTGGGGATCCTCTTGGAGCTTGGTCTATAAGTTCCTCAATTGCTTTCCAGCTTTTCTCCATATTTCCCTTAACTTTCTAGGCCATTTTGTCATTTGGTCTTGAAACAAACGCCTTTTTGTCTTATTGCCTTGTCTTTGGCCTGTCCTCTTCAGATTTCGCTGTGTACCATTTTGGCAACTGGTAGTAAACTCTAAAAAATCCTTCTCAAAACAATTTTCTGGAAAAATTCTTTTAGACAAAGAACAAGATAGAAAAGAGAAAATCTTTCTGAACAAATGATTGGAGAAAAAGAAAAGGAAAGAACTTATCTGGATGGTATGACTAGTCCCAACGATCATGTCGTGCATTCTGGATTAATCCACCCAGTCTATTTGTATCAATCAATCTTTCTGATAGCCTCATTTGCAGGGAATAAACAGACGCCCAATTTTCGCCATATGCAGATCCTTTCCGCCAATCTCATCTTGTCGCCTCATAGTGCCCTTCGAGGGGTTTTCACTAATAATACTCTCTCCTTTCTCTCAGCTCCCGTCGCCTTATGGTGCCTGTGAAGTTTTTCACCACAAGACTCTCCCATTTTGTTTCTCTCAGCTTACGTTGCGTTATGGTGCCTATGAAGGTTTTCACCGATAAGACTCTCTCATTTTATTTTTTTCAGCTGGTGATGGAGTGTTATCGATAATATTCTCGCTATTAGGCATTCTTTTTCCTATCAATTTCTTCATCTTATGACCCTCGTCCAGTCGGGGATCAGTGCATTACATTGGCTTTCATCTGCCTGACTTGGCACCTCTCAGATAATGATCGGGAGGTCTTTTTGGACATAAGATGTCGGTTTTGTATGGGTAAAGAAAGGAAAAGGTTATCAGGAAATTCAAAATAACTTGATGGGTAAGAGATTACAACTCTTGGAATAGAACTTTTTCCAAAATTAAAAAAAAACATAACTTCTGCCCCAGTTTTCTTTCTTGGGGGTGGGGGCTTTTGATTTTTCATGACACTTTATCACATTGCGACCAAGCCGTGAGGTGCCTACGTATCCTCTTGGAGGAATCAGGTCGAACGTAGTTCACTGATTCTTTTGTTTTTCTTGCGATTTTCTTTTTCATTTTTTTTATTGTTTTCTTCTTTTCTTTTCCATTAATGATTCCAAAAGAGGGGTATGAAAGAATAAGTAAGGCTCAAAAGGGGGAAAGCAAAGGTTAAAAGTGTTTGGATAGAATAAAGAATTGCCTCCGTCATTTTATTATCCAGTAAGTGCCAAGTTCAAACAAACGAACAAATAACTATCATAATCAAAGAAATTACACATAATATCTCTTGACTGCATCAGAATTTATAGCCATGTCGATGCATCTTCCTTTGACATCTGTCAGACACAAAGCTCCGTTGGATAACACTCTGGTTACAATATAAGGCCCTTGCCAATTTGGGGCGAACTTGCCATTTGCTTCAACATGAACCTTATCTGGGTGTTGCAACATTGATGCTAAGGTGGCTAACGCATCAGCAACCTCATTGTGAACTCTTGGGATGTGTCTGAACTCCAGTGACCGAAATTGCTTGCTCAGATCGTGCAAATACTATCAATATGGTATAAGCTTTAAGTCCCGTGTTTCCCATTCACCCTGAATTTGATGTACCAGGAGGTCCGAGTCCCCCAAGACCAAGACATCCTGGACGTCCATGTCTGCAGCTAACCGTAACCCCAAAATACATACCTCATATTCAGCCACGTTGTTGTTATAATAGAAACGCAGTTGCGCCGTAACAGGATAGTGGTGTTATGTTTCTGAGATGAGTATCGCTCCTATTCCAACTCCCTTTGAATTTGTGTCTCCAACAAAGAAAAGCTTCTATCCTGGTTCCTCAGTCAATTCTACCTCATCTATATGCATCACTTCTTCATCGGGGAAATACGTCCTCAATGGCTCATATTCTTCATCAACATGATTCTCAGCTAAGTGGTCAGCCAACGCTTGGGCCTTCATGGCCGTCCTCGTCACATAGACGATGTCAAATTCTGTGAATAATATCTGCTACTTCACTAACCTCCCTGTGGGCATAGGCTTCTGGAAAATATACTTCAGTGGATCCAAGCGTGAAATGATATAAGTAGTATATGATGAAAGATAATGTTTCAACTTTTGTGCTACCCAAGTTAGGGCGCAGCAGGTCTTCTCAAGTTGAGTGTACTTGACCTCATATACTGTAAATTTCTTGCTGAGAAAATAAATGGCTTGCTCCTTCCTCCATGTACTGTCATGTTGCCCCAGTATGCAACCAAACGAATTCTCCAATACCATTAGATAGAGAATCAACGGTCTTTCCGGTTCATGTGGAACCAACACGGGTGGTTTTGACAGATACCCCTTGATTTGGTCAAATGCTTCTTGACATTCTACCGTAGCATATTTCTTCAGTAGCTGAAATATGGGCTCACAAGTTGCCGTGAGTTGAGCGACAAACCTGCTGATATAATTTAATCTTCCCAATAGACTCATCACCTCCATTTTGTTCTTCGGCGGTGGTAAATCCTGGATATTTTTTATCTTTGATGGGTCCAACTCAATACCTCGTCGATTGACAATGAATCCTAGCAGCTTTCCTGATGGAAACCCAAAGGCGCATTTGGCTGGGTTGAGCTTAATATCATACCTTCTAAGTCTTTGGAAGAACTTCCTTAGGTCTGCTACATGGTCTTCTTGATGCCTGGATTTTATGATTACATCATCCACGTACACTTCAATCTCTTTGTGTATCATGTCATAAAACACAATAGTCATTGCTCTCATGTATGTTTCCCCAGCATTCTTTAAACCAAATGGCATTACCCGGTAGAAATAAGTTCCCCGTGGCGTAATGAAAGTCGTCTTTTCTACGTCTTCTTCATCCATCAGAATCTGATGATATCCGGCATAGCAATCCATAAAGGATCAAATCTCATGCCCGGTGCAATTTTCATTAAGATATGTATGTTGGGTAATGGAAAGTTATCCTTAGGTCTTGCCTTGTTAGATTGTGTTATTCGACGCATACCCTGATCTTCCCATCTTTCTTCGGCACTGGCACCACATTAGCCAACCAATCATGATATCGAGTTACCCGAATAACCTTTGCCTGCAACTGCTTGGTCACTTCTTCTTTAATCTTCACACTCACATATGTCTTGAACTTCCTCAATTTCTGTTTGACGGTAGGGCATGCCGGGTCAGTGGTCAATTTGTGAACCACTAGATCGGTTTTTAAACCCGGCATGTCATCATACGACCATGCAAAAACATCTTTGAATTCAACATGTGTTTTGATTAGTTCTTCCCTGATGCCCGGCTCAATGTGGATGCTTATTTTGTTTTCCCTAACATCGTTAATATCCCCTAAATTGACAGCTTCAGTGTCGTTCAAATCGGGCTTAGGTTTCTCTTCGAACTGGCTTAACTCTCTGTTTATCTCTTCAAAGGCCTCATCTTCATCGTATTCTGATTCATCATCAAAATCGTCCTCTTGTGCAGTTAATTCGGATTCAGATTGATTATTTAGACTGGGTTGAAGATCCATTGTTCATGCCATGTCATTAGAACCAGTAAAAAGAGAATTGTTTAGAAAGAGAAGAGAATAAAACAAAATTAAAACAAGATAAGAAGAGAAAATTTTCATTTTATTAAAAATGCGAGATAACAGGGTTCACACTTAACAAAAATAAAATGATATTTGGATTACACCCTGAAATAATCCAGAAAACAAGAAGAAAAATCAAAGCCTACTACGAGGACTCCCCCCGGGTAGGAAGGGGAGTAGCCGTCCAATTGTTGATACTCGCCCTAGGCCCTACAAACTGTATGTCTGCTTTGCTGGAGCCCTCTCCAGCTTCTATCAAGTTGACATCAGCGAACAGCTTTTCGAAGCTCTAATTCAAATCCCCATCCATCTCAATCAATGGTTCGAGAATTTTTCGGACCGATGACCTCTTGGCACTTCCTTTAACAAAGGATCTGGAAAGGCGCGGAACTGGTTCGGGAAGAACCCAAACTTTTTTCTTCATTTTCTTAGCTCACTTTACATCTGCCGAAGTAGGTTTGAACCCCGGTCCAAAGGTTTCTAAATTTTTAGGCAAGGAGACAGGTTGAGCAATACCCTGAAGCTCGGCCCCCAGACCTTTTCCTGGCACGAATCCATTACCCAGCATCTTTAAAACCATCATGACAGTTGCGGGAGCTATCCTGGGGAGTGGGAGGTCCTCTCATTCAGAAATTTTATTCATTGAAGTCCCGTCAAAAACCTGGTACACCCATTGCCCTTTGTCGTTCTCAGTTTCTATGAATGGCACAATATCATCACCCACAATGCTTGTACCGTCATCCCCGTGCACCACTATCTCCTGCCTGTCCCATTAAAATTTCACCATCTTGTGTAATGTAGAAGGTACTGCTTTGGCAGCATGGATCCAAGGTCGCCCAAGTAGAAGATTGTATGATACTGCTACATCAACCACTTGGAATTCCATGGTGAATTCCACTGGACCAATGGTTAATTCCAGTATAATATCGCCCACCGTGTTGGTACCACCTCCATCAAAACCTCGGACGCAGATGTTGTTCTTGTGAATCCGGTCATGATCAATTTTCAGCCTGTTCAAATTAGCCAAAGTACAAATGTTGGCACTTGACCCATTATCAACCAATACTTGGATGACCACCGAGTCTTCACATTTCACGGTCAAATACAATGCTTTGTTGTGTTCTGTACTCTCTGTCGGCAACTCGTCATCAGAAATGTCACCCGGTTTACTTCGAAGATTTTGTGCACTATCTTCTCTAAGTGATTTACAGAGATTTTATCCGGATCATGAGCCTTGTTCAGGATTTTTATCAGTGCCTGGCAATGATTGCTGGAATGAATCAACAAAGACAACAACGAAATTATGGTGGAGTCTTTCTTAACTTCTCCAAAATGGAGTAGTCTTGCGTCTTCATTTTCTTCAAAACTTCTCAGCTTTTTCTTCTGTCACCGGCTTCTTTGCCACCGCTAGATTAGACCTTCTTAACTCGATGGGAGCAAAGCATCTCCTCGAATGAGTTAACCCCTGAGCCTCACATATCTCTTCTTCCACTTGCTTGCCTTTGTACATTACCACCGCCTTCTCATACTTCCAAGGAACGGCCTTGCTGTTAATAATTGGCAGTTAGACTATATTCTTGATGATGACCGGTTCCCGGTAGACCCCCTTAACAATAAATACGGGTGCAGATGATGCTCCCGATACTACCACTATGGCTGCTTCTGGTTTCTTTGGAGTAATGGCTGGATTCTTCCCCAATATCACCACAAGTTTGACCCCTAACTTCTCCACCTATAACCGTGCTTCCTTATCGATCGGTTTTTCTTTTGGGGTGGCCTGGATCATCATTACCGTTTGTGATGGTTTCTTTATCTCCCCTTCTTCATGCACAAGCTCAATCATGTGAGCTTCGTGGTGTGCTGGCACTGGGTTCTGGTTGATGATGGGTGCCTCCGGCATCTGGACCTCGATCTTATTGCCATTATGAGATCTTATATTGCACACTTTAACCTCCATCATTTTTCAGTATCATGCACTAGCATTCCTGAGCTGTACTTGCAGCTTATCGATTGGTCCACATTTTGGGGCGGGGGATTTGGCAACCTAGGCTCGACAGGACTCAACAAACCTAACTTCCTTAATTTTTGAAACAAGGCGGTATAGGTTTCTCCCAATTCAGTAAAGGCTCTTTGTCTCTGTAGCCTTTCATTCCTAGAAGCTTGATTTCCACAGAAACCTGGACTTGGAGGGTTCCTGTAGGCCCTTGGTGGAGGATAGGCATTTTGGGGTGGTGGGTATGTGTTATGTGGAGGTGGATAGGTGTTCTGTGGAGGTGTATATGCGTTTTGGGGAGACGTCACGCGCCATTGTGGGCGAACCGGAGGCTGAGTGTATGTTTGGGTTTGGTGCACGGAGAAGTGTAGTTCTTGAGGTGGATAGTAGTGTTGTGGTGCGTTATAAGGGGAATGTGGATAATTTATATGGTGGGGTTTAGTTTGGTTGTAGTAGGGTTTGCTGGACCTGGACCAACTGCCTGCTTCAACCGTAGCAACTTCTTCTTTCTTTTTCCTCCCAAGCGCACCTCCTGTGCCGCTCTGAATAGCATGAGTTGTTGCCTTAAGCGCCGAGTAATTCAGGATTTTATCGGACTTCAGTCCCTCCTCTATCATAACCCTTATCTTTACTACTTCATTGAAGGATTTCCCCACTTTCGTCACCAAGTTACCAAAGTAAGTTGGATCCAGCGTTTCTAGGAAGTAGTCTACCATTTCCCCCTCTCTCATGGGAGGATCAACCCTGACCTCCTGTTCTCTCCAGCGGAACACGATTCATGGATGCTTTCTCCGGGATTCTTCCTAGTCCGCAGTAATGTGAGACAGTCAGGGACTATCTCAAGATTGTATTGGAAGTGACCTGGTACTGCTGGGATCCTGTCTGGTATACCATTCAAGTGTAGATCCACTTAAGCATTGGCCAAAGTAAGCTATCAGTAGCTCATCTTTGCCACCCGCCCCTCTTATTTTGCTACAAATGCCATGAAAATATGCCATAGGATCGTTGTGCCCCTCGTATAAATCAAACTTGGGCATCTTGAACCCTGCTGGTAATTGGACGTCGGGGAAAGGGCATAGATCTTTGTAGTCCATGCTGACCTGATTGCCCAACCCATGCATGCTCCTGAAGGATTGCTCCAGGCTTTTGAACTTCCTCAGTACCTCATCTTGCTCCGGGACTTTACCCGGCTTTTCAATCTCCGCCAGGATTTCCAAGTGGGGATTATAGGTATGGGGCTTTGGTGCATTGAGTGTGTTCAGGGGGATGGTATTGTGCATCGTGAGCCTGAAACAACGGCTCACTAGTTGATCTTTGCAGCGTGGCTGGTGGGGGTCCCATAAAAATTGGAACATTTGGTGGTGGGAAATGCTGATGGGGTGGTGGAGCTTGGGTATCATAGGGGCTTCTCCCCTGATAATAGTGGTGATTCGGGAGGTCTGTTGACAGGCCAGGATAAGGGTATTTCGCCATATGCCCTAATGTAGGAGTAACGGGTAGTTCAGGCCCCTTTTGTGCTTTAGCCAAGCTAACTGCATTTTGTTCATTTCCAACCTCATCTTTTCCATTTTTTCCATGGCCTCCTTCAACATTTGACTTGTCGTCTTTTCCGACTCAACACTGTTGTCTGATCTAGTCATGCTTTCTGGTATGCGCCCTTTTGATCTTGTCTGATAATGGTGCAATGCCAGTACACTCTAACAAACTAACTGGTATTAGATTGATAAAACGACAAACTTGTTAGCGTTAGAGTTTCAACAGATGTCATAATTGCACGTTGGGGGGATGCAATGTTCTTAGGCAGTAAACCATTTCTAATATACTTTTTCTCAGACCGCATGCATCATCCCGGCTTATTTTATTTGTACCATTTTCAAGCATTTCAAATCCCTCCATTATTTTCTCTTTCTTTTTCTCTCACTTCTTTTCTTTTATTCACTTTCTCTTTTGTTTTTTAGCAATGGTCGAATCTTATGTAGATTTCCTATGTATCATGTCCCCGCATGAATCAAACCAAGCGTAGTTCGTGAAGAAAGATTTTCAATTTTTCGTTACTTAAAACAAACTGTTACAAACTAAAAACCTTTTCGTAGAAAGAAAATAGCAAACGCAAACTAAGGTCAAATACAAGTTACTACAGAAATATTTTGACGCGAAAAGACGATGGATAGACAAACCGTAGTTCTAAAAAAATAGAGAAATACAGACACGAACTACGCATACTCTAGAGCTTCAAATATAGGTGCCCGCGGGGCATCGCTCAGCCTCGCCGCAGGCCTAGGTTCCATATCCCTTTTGAGTTGCTCTAATTCATTCATGGTCCTTTTCATCTAGATTATTACTGCTGAGACAAAAGTAGCATGGTTCATGTCTTCACAAGCCCGACATCTTCTGAAAATAGCGCGAGCAATGGCTCTAATCCTGTCCTTTGCTTGCTTCTTTTCTATAAGCAAGCGTTTTATTTGATCATTGCATGTCTTTAATGCCTGAGAATCCTTCAGATGTTGATTCTACAGTTGCACTTCTACCTCCATTTTGGCCAACAGGTCGTAACAGTGTCCGCTTTCAATTTGGAAATCCTCAGCCTCCTTAACTATTTTACCCTCAGTGTAGCCACCTTTTTTTTTCGAAGATGCAACAGTTTTCTCGTGGTCCCGCTTCAATTGGTTCAAGTATCGGCAACACTCATCTGTTCTTGTACCCCACTGTGCTTTGAGCTCTGCCATGACGTTCTCAGACCTTTCTAAACCATCCCTCCATTCCTTGACTTCATTTTTCAGCCTTTTTATTGACTGTTCATCTGACCGACTCCTTGGTTGTTTATCGGCAGCCATTCTCAATTTCTGGATTTGGACCCTAAGTTCTTCATTTTCTTGGGCCAATCTATTCTTTTCGCCTCGATCCACAGCAACTTGTATACTGTTATAGAATTTCAGACTTTCAACCTGTTGCTTCAACTTACCGATCTCCGCCCGATAACCTTCTTCCTTTATTAACCAGTTCCATTGCTCCTGGGATGACTCGGCGAAATCTTTGAGATGAGGTCTTTTAGTTGGTCTATTGCAAGACATGTCACGTCTGAACCAAGCGTGATACCAAGGGGAAACTTCTTCTTTCTCCCTATTCAACACACAAGTATTTGTCGTGATATGTTGACACTCACTCCCGATCTGGAAAACTTCTTCTTCGGGGAACCGACCGTCGGGACTAATTTCAACCACTTGGGTACTCGGGTCTTCATCTTTCGGCACTATTTGATACCTCCCAAATTGCCTTAAAACCCGATATGGTGCATAAGGCTGGATGTTTTTAAGTCCCATCAACAGAAAGTGCAGAGTGTAGTATCAGCACAACCGACCCCATGTGATGGTAAGTGCCTAGACTAACATCAGTGAAAAAGTGACGAGGCTAGGACCAGGCTACCAAATAACTTGTGCAATTCATTATATACAGCGAAAAAGAAGCACGAAAATAAACAGTCAAGTACGGGAGGGAGCATGCTGCGGGTGAGATATCAATTCTGAATAGAAAGACAACAGGTGAATGAAAGAAGCAATATATCTCGGATATCAACAAAAGAATTAGAAATCAACAAATTCACGGCAAATCCCGTCGTGCTTTTACTATCGTCCTAACCAAAGCAATCGCGTAATAAAAATGTGCACGGCATCACCCTTCGTGCTTTTACTATCTTTCCTCACCATATAATCAATATAATCGACACTGAATGGTATATCATGCGGTACAGCATCACCCTTCGTGCTTTATACTTTTTCCTCACAAATCATACACGACATAACCTTTCGTGCTTTACACTATTTCCTCACAAAAACAATGCACGGCATCACCCTTCGTGCTTTAACTCTCTTTCCTCACCCAAACAACAATCACAAACAACAGGGAAAGGAAAATAAATGAAGTTGCAATAATAATCTCGGCAGGGGAACAATAATTCAACCACAAGTCCTGGAAAGAGACAACATCAAAACAACAACTAAATTTCGATAAAGGAGATAAAAATAAAGCAACAATAGCTAGGCAAAGGGACATCATAATGATCTCTTCTCTTTCTCACTTTTACTTCACAATTCACTTCACAACTCGAGCCAATGCTCTAATGGTTCAATTATCACTTGTGCTTTCACAATTTGTTATACAACTTGAGCTAATATTCCTCAATATTTATAGGTCACAATTCCTTCCACAAACTTTACACAACAAACAGAAACCATCACCAAGGCATGTAAGATACAATGAATTCTTGATAATCACGATATAAAGACTCACGGGAATGCTAGATACCAACGTATAGATACTCGTCACAATGCCTAAACGTCGTACTCAACAATTACCACATAGGAAATAGGACTTGACTCATAATCCCTCAAGCTAAGGTTAGACCAAACACTTACCTCGATGCTACGAACACAATTCACGTTTCAATTATAGCTTTACCCCTTGATTCAACCACCAATTCACTCGTATCAAGTAATAAGTTACCTAATTACATAAATAAATGCTAAATGAAGCAACCCCAATGAATGAAAATGAGTTTTTCAAAGTTTTACCCAAAAGGTCAAAAATCGCCCCCGGGCCTACGTGGTCAAAACCTGAGTTTTGAACCAAAACCTGATTACTGTTACCCCTCGAACTCAAATATATAACTTGTATTGAAATCAGACCTCAAATCAAGGTCCAAATCCCCAATTATTGAAAAACCTAGGTTCTACCCAAAACACCCAATTTTCCTCATGAAAATCATTCATTTTGAGTTGAAACCATGTTAAAAGATGTAATTGATTAAAGTAAATGAATTAAAATCAATTTGGAAGAAGGGTTGTTCTTGAAAAATCGCCCTAGCGAGTTTGTGTTTTGAAAAGATGTGAAAATGGATTAGAATTTCGTCTAAATATAAAAGTTGCAGGTTGCAGGTGTGGGAAATGTGAACATGAGTTCGCAATTGCAAACCATGACCTCTGCTAGGTTGGAAATTATGAAACAGGGCTCGCATTTGCGAACCCTTCAGGAAATTTGGAGTTTCGCATTTGCGATCAAAAATGTCACATTTGCGACTTCAAGCATTACAAGCAGGCTTCGCATTTGCGAAGGGACCCTCGCATTTGCGAGGTCGGAATTGCGAGGAACATCTTGCGTTTGCGAGAAAGGAAGGCCTAGGCTGGTTCACATTTGTGACCAAGCCCTCGCATTTGCGATCCAGGCTTCGCAAATGCGAATCTTGCCGACCTGGCCACACCAGCAATAAAACCTGATATTTTCTAAGCCCAAATTTCACTCTGTGGACTATCCAAAACTCACTCAAGCCCTCGGGGATCTAAACCAAATATACACACAACCTTAAAAATATCCTACGGATTTATTCTTGTAATAAAATCACCAAAATAATGTCATGAACATCGAATTAAACCTCAAGATCAATGAAATTTCTCAAATCTTCTTTAAACATCAAATTTTGCATTTAAGGTCCGAATCACATCAAACGAATTCCGTTTCTTACCAAAATTTACCAACAACACATATAAATCATATTGAACCTGTACCGGCTCCGGAATCATAATACGGGCCCGAGACTACTGGTTTCACATAATATTTCACTTTCAAAAACCTTTATATTTTTCAGAAAATAATTTCTTTCAAAAATTTATTTCTCGGCCTTGGGACATTGAAATTCGGTTCCGGGCATACGCCCAAGTCCCATATTTTCCTATGGACCCTCTGAGACTGTCAAATCACAGGTATGGGTCCATTTACCCATTACATTGATCGAAGTCAAATTAATTCATTTTATCGTCAAAATTTATCATTTTTCATATATTTTCACATATAGGCTTTTCGACTACGTGATCGGACTGTGTAGACAAATTGAGGTGATGCTAAAGGAGGTCTTGAAAACAATTGTTCGTCCTCGAACGGATAGAAAAAAGAAGTACCTAAGTTGGGGAAATGATGGGGATAACGGCTCTGCATATCGCTCGGAGTCCCAGGTCGATGCCTTAGCAGGCTGATCTCTCCTTGAACATGAACAGAAGGAAAACTCATCGATCTCAATTGACGAACCTACTGGTCTAGAATAGATATCGGCTCCTCCTTATAAGATAAGTCCTTTTCCAAGTGGACGGTTTTGAAATCTAACACGTGGGATGGAGTGCTGTGATACTTCTGAAGCATGGACACATGAAAAATTGGATGCAAGGCTGCTAAACTCGGCGACAACGCAAGTCTATAAGCCACTTTTTCCACTCGATCAAGAATCTCAAACAGGTCAATGAACCTAGGGCTAAGCTTTCCCTTCTTCCCAAATCTAATCATACCCTTCAAAGGTGATACTCAAAGCAATACCCGCTCACCGACCATGAAACCCAAATCATGAACCTTACAGTCAACGTAACTCTTTTGCCTGGACTGATTTGTACGAAGCATATCTTAAATGATCTTGACCTTGCCCAAGGCATCCTGAACCATATCCGTACCCAACAACCAAGCCTCTCCCGGCTCAAACCATCCAAGTGGAGATCGACACCGTCTACCATATAAAGAATTATAAGGAGCCATCCGGATACTCGACTGGTAGCTATTGTTGTAGGCATCTGCTAAGCATAAAAATTGATCTCATGAGCCTCCAAAGTCAATGACACAAGCTCGGAGCATATCCTCTAAAATATGAATTGTCCGCTCGGACTGCCCGTCTATCTGAGGATGAAATGTTGTGCTCAACTCAACCGATGTGCCCAACTCTCGTTGAACTACTCTCCAAAAATGTGAGGTAAACTGCGTACCTTGGTCCGAAATGATAGACACAAGAACAACATGAAGGCGAATAATATCACAGATATAGATCCCAGCTAACCTCTCAGAATAATAGGAAACTGCCACAGGAATGAAATGTGTTGACTTGGTGAGCCTATCAATAATAACCAACACTGCATCGAACTTCCTCTGAGTCCGTGGAGTCCAATAACAAAGTCCATAGTGATACTCTCCCACTTCCACTCAGGAATCTCAATTTGTTTAAATAAACCACTGGGCCGCTGATGCTCGTACTTAACCTGCTTACAATTCAAACACCAATCCACATATGCAACAATATCCTTTTTCATTCTACGCCACCAATAATGTTACCGCAAATCCTGATACATCTTCGCAGTGCCCGGATGAATAGAGTACCAGGAACTATGGCCCTCCTCTATAATCAACTCTCGAAGCCCATCCATATTAGGCACAGAAACTTGACCCTGCAATCTCAAAACTCCATTATTACCTAAGGTAACCTGCTTGGACCCTTCGTGTTGCACCATGTCTCTAAGGACACACAAATGGTGATCATCATACTGCCGATCTCGGATCCGCTCCAATAATGAAAAACGAGCGACTGTGCATGATAACACACGATAGGGATCAGAAATATCCAACCTAACGAACTGATTGGCCAAAGCCTGGACATCAAAGGCAAGCTGCCTCTCACATACTAGAATATAAGGAAGACTGCCATATTGGCTAACTTCCTACTCAAAGCATCGACCACCACATTGGCCTTTCCCAGATGATATAATATGGTGATATCATAATCTTTCAACAACTCCAACCACCTCATTTGCCTCAAATTCAACGCCTTTTGCTTGAAGAAATACATTATACTCTTGTGATCCGTGAACACCTCACATGCCGCGCCATACAGATAGTGCCTCCAAATCTTTAATGCGTGAACAATGGCTTCCAACTCCAAATCATGAACTGAATAGTTTTTCACATGAATCTTTAACTGCCGCGAAGCATACACAATAAACTTTCCATCTTGCATCAACACTACACTATGTCCAATACGAGATTCACTACAATAGACTGTATAAGGCCCTGAACTTGTGGGCAAAACCAATATCGATGTCGTAGTCAGAGCCGTCTTGAACTTCTCAAAGCTCGCCTCGCACTCATTCAACCATCTGAACTAGGCACCTTTTCGGGTCAATCTGGTCATCGGGGTTGTGATAGATGAGAACCCCTCAATGAACCGACGATAGTAGCCTGCCAATCCCAAGAAAATTTGAATCTCTATAGCTGATGCTGGTCTAGGCCAGCTCTTGACTGCCTCAATCTTCTTTAGATCAATCTGAATACCCTCTAGTGATACAATATGACCCAGAAATGCAACTGAACTCAACCAGAACTCACACTTCGAGAACTTAGTATAAAACTATTCATCCCTCAAGTTCTGAAGAACCACTCTAAGATGTTGCTCGTGCTCCTCTCGGCTGTTGGAATAAATAAAAATATCATCAATGAAGACTATAATGAACAAATCCAAATAAGGCCTGAACGCTCGGTTCATCAAATCCATAAAAGTTGTTGGGGCATTCATCAACCCAAATGACATCACCATTTACTCACAATGCTCGTACTGAGTGCGGGAAGCTGTCTTCGGGATATCGGACGCGCTAATCCTCAAATGATGGTAGCAAGATCTCGAGTCAATCTTCAAAAATACCTTGGCACCCTGAAGTTGATCAAACAAATCATCAATCATCGACAATGGATACTTATTCTTGATTGTAACCTTGTTCAACCTGCCGGTAAACAATACACATTCTCGATCCGTCCTTTTTCTTACCAAACAACACCGGCACACCCTAAGGCGAAACACTCGGCCTAATGCAACCCTTCTCAAGAAAGTCTTGCAACTACCCATTCACTATTTCAACTCAAGCAGGGCTAAACGATACGGCAGGATAGAAATGGGCTGAGTGCCCGGAGCCAAATTAATGCAAAAGTCAATAACTCTGTCGGGTGGCATACCCGACAGGTCTGAAGGGAAAACCATCGGAAACTCATGAACGACCAGCACAGAATCAATAGAAGGAACCTCGGCACTAGAACCACTAACATATGCCAAAAAGGCCAAAAACCCATTCTCGACCATATACCGAGCCTTCACATAAGAGATAATACTATGGGTAGAATGACAAGGAGTCCCTTTCCACTATTAATGAAGTAGACCCGGTAAGGCTAAGGTCTCAATCTTAGCATGACAGTCCAAGATAGTGTGGTAAGGTGATAACCAATCCATCCCTAATATGACATCGAAATCAACCCTATCCAGAAGAAGCAAATCTAGACGAGTCTCAAGACCTCTAATCACAACTATATATGAACGATGGACTCGATATACCATAATAGAATCATCCACCGGTGTAGACATATAAATAAAAGCACTTAAATAATCACTAGGCGTGACCAAATACGGTGCAAAATAAGATGACACATACGAGTATGTAGAACCTAGATCAAATAACATTGAAGCATATCTATCAAAAACCAGAACTGTACCTATGATAACTACATCAGATGCCTCAGCCTTGGGCTTAGCTGGAAGAGCATAACATCGGGGCTGGGTCCTACCACCTTGAACTATATCTCTGGGATGGCCTGTTGTTGGCTGGCCTCCACCTCTAGTGGCCTGAGCTCCACCTCTAATACCTCTTCCTCCACCTCTAGCACCTCTACCTCTACCTCTAGCTGGCCGGGCGGGCTGTGGAACACTCGGTTCCTGAACCAAGGCACGGGAACCCTGATGCTGAGAGATACTCGGTGCTCGAGGGAAAAACCTAGAAATGTGACCCATATCACCACCAGTGTAACAAGCCCTCGGCTGCTAACACTGTTGGCCCTGATGACCTGAATAACCACCCCAAAACTCTAAAGCAGCGGTGTACCAATAGGAGCTAGCGGTGCACTGTAGGACTACTGATCAGAATACTGCATCTGAGGATCACGGCCACATGAAGCACCGTGAGAAACCTGAAGTGTTGATTGGAAAGGCCTAGGAGGATGGCCTCTACCATATGAATCCCTACCTCCATATGAGGTACCACTGAATCGGCCTAATTGATGGGGCCTCTTGTTCGACCCATGACCACCTCCCTGCGACAAAACCAACTCTACTCTCCGGGCCACATCTCCTGGAAAGATATCTCACTCCCAGTCTCCCTAGCCATCTGAAGATAAATTGGCTGAATAAGTCCATCAATAAACCTCCTCACCCTCTCTCTCTATCTCTCTTTGGTAAGTATGATAAGAGAATGATGAGCCAAGTCGATGAATCTGGTCTCACACTAGGTAACATTCATAGAACCCTGCTTGAGACGCTCAAACTGCCTCCAATAGGCCTCTTTCTGAGTGATGGGGAGAAACTTCTGCAAAAATAGTTGTATGAACTGCTCCCAAGTCAAAGCTGGCGATCTGGCTGGTCTAACCAAGCAATAATCTCTCCAACAAGTCTTGGCAAATCCAGATAAGCAAAAAGTAGCAAAATCGACCCCATTAGTCTCATCTGTCCCCATGTTCCTGAGGACCTCATGACAACTGTCTAGGTAATCCCGGGGATCCTTAGAAGATGCACAACTGAAATTAGTAGTAAGGAGATTGGTGAACTTATCCAGCCTCCACAAAGCATCGACAGACATAGCTGCTCTATCACCAGTCTGAGCTACCACACCTGGCTGAATTGCTCAAACTTGCTGAACTGTAGGAGTCTGAAAGTGGGGAGCTACCTGCTCTGAAGTGCGAGTAGCAGGAGTTTGGGTTCCTCCTCCAGCCTGAGAGGTGGCTGGTGCTACAGGAAGCAAGCTTACCTGGGTGACACTTTCCATAAGGCCCACTAGACGGACCAGAGTAACCTAGAGTACTTAGATAACAATAGACCCCTCTGGGACCTGAGCTGGGCCCACCATAACTGCTGGGCTCGGAACATTATCATTAAATCAACTTGAGGCTCTACTGCGGGAGCTGCTACCCTGGGCTGAGCTCTACCCCTACTTCAGCCTCTAGCCGGCCTCGCCTTCGCCCTCTGCCCCGCGTAGGAGCTGCTGCATGGGGCTCGGGCTACTGGTCAGTGGATGAGGAAGCGCATGTTCTTGCCATCTACGAAAGAACATAGTAGAAATTCAATCAGCATTGAGAAACCAAACCGCACGACAAGAAAGAATAAATGTGAAGTTTTTTCTAACTCTGTATCCCCTGGGGATAAATAAAGATGTCTCTGTACTGATCCCTCAGACTCTACTAAGCTTGTATGTGAACTGTGAGACCCATGTAACCTAGAGCTCTGATACCAACTTGTCACGACCCGGATTTTTCACCCTCGGGAGTCATGATGACGCCTACTAATGTGAGATAGGCAAGCCAATCCTTTAAACTAATTACTTCATTATCCATTTATTTCTTTTTAACAAACATAAAATGATAACGTATAAATAGCGAAAATTTAAATTAAGCGGAAGAGAACAAAAAAGTATCTGAAATATGTATCTATTATAAATACTTAAGCCTTAATCACCACAAAACCTGGTGTCACGGTACCACAGATGGACTAAGACTGCTAAATACAAGGTTTGAAGGACACACTGTTTCTGAAATAAAAAGATGAAATATGAAATAAGATATAGAGAGATGTCGGGGCCTACGGACGCCTTCAGTTCTACCTTGGATCTTGCGTGGACTAAAGGTAGCCTCTAAACTACGATCCAAAGGCTACTCCGGGAATTGCACATAGTGCATAGTGTAGAATCAGCACAACCAACCCCATGTGCTGGTAATTGCCTAGCCTAACCTCGGCGAAGTAGTGACGAGGCTAGGACCAGACTACCAAATAATTTGTGCGATTCAATATATACAGTGGAAAATAAGCACAGAAGTAAATAGTCAAGTATGGGAGGGGAAGCATGCCGCGGGGGAGATATCAATTCCGAATATAAAGACAATAGGTAAATGAAAGAAGCAATATATCTCGGATATCAAAAAAAGAGCCAAAAATTAACAAATGCACGGCATCACCCTTCGTGGTTTTACTCTCGTCCTCACCAAAGCAATAACGTAATGAAAATGTGAACGGCATCACCATTCGGGCTTTACACTCTTTCCTCACAAAAACAATGCATGGCATCTCCCTTCGTGCTTTAACTCTCTTTCCTTATCCAAACAATCATCACAAACTATAGGGCAAAGAAAATAAATGAAATTGCAATAATAATCAAGGGAACAATAATTCAACCACAAATCCCGACAAGGGACAACATCAAAACAACAACTAAATCCCGGCAAGGGAGAAACAAATAAAGCAATAATAGCCCGGCAAGGGGGGCAACATAATAATCTATTCTCTTTCTCACTTTTACTTCACAATTCACTTCACAACTCGAGCCAATGCTCAAAAGGTTCAATTATCACTTATAACCTCACAATTCGTTATACAACTTGAGTCAGCGCTCCTCAATGTTCATAGGTCACAATTCCTTCCACAAACTTTACACAAAAAACAGAAACCATCACCAAGGCTTGAAAGATATAACGAAGTCATGATAATCACGATATAAAGACTCAGGGGTATGCTAGAAACCAATGTACAGATACTCGTCACCATGCCAAAACGTCGTACTCAACAATTATCATATAGGAAATAGGACTCGACTCCTAATCCCTCAAGCGAAAGTTAGACCAAACATTTACCTCGATGCCACGAACACAATTCACATTTCAATTATAGCTTTACCCCTTGATTCCACCATCATTTCACTCGTATCTAGTCACAAGTTACTTAATAATATCAATAAATGCTAAATGAATCAACCCCAATGTAAAAAAATGAGTTTTTCAAAGTTTTACCTAAAAAGTCAAAATTTTCCCCCAGGCCCACATGGTCAAAAATCGAGGTTCAAACCAAAAACCGATTATACCACTCCCCCAAGAACCCAAATATATAATTTGTGTTGAAATTGGACCTCAAATCTAGGTCCAAATCCCTAATTTTTGAAAAACCTAGGTTCTACCCAAAACACCTAATTTCCCCCATGAAAATCGATCATTTTGAGTTGAAACCACGTTAAAAGATGTTAATGATTGAAGTAAATGAGTTAATTAACTTACAATCGATTTGGAAGAAGAGTTGTTCTTAAAAACGCCCTAGGGAGTTTATGTTTTGAAAAGATGTGAAAATGTGTTAGAATTTCATCTAAGTATAAAAGTTGTAGGTTGCATATTTGGAAAATGTGAACAAGGGTTCGCAATTACAAACCCCGGCCTCTAGTGGGTTGGGAATTGCAAAACAGGGCTTGCATTTGCGAACCCTTCAGGAAATTTGGAGTTTCGCATTTGCGATCGAAAATGTCGCATTTGCGACTTCAAGAATTACAAGAAGACTTCACATTTGTGAGGTTGGAATTGCGAGGAACATCTCGCATTCGTGAGAAAGGGTAGGCCTAGGCTAATTCGCATTTTCGACCAAGCCCTCGCATTTGCGAGATCGCATTTGCGAGCAAGACATTGCAAATGCGAAGCCTGCAGGCCTGATCACACAAACAATAAACCCTGCAATTTTCTAAGTCCAAAATACACTCTGTGGCCTATCCAAAATTCGCCCAAGCCCTCGAGCTCCAAACAAAATATACACACAATCTCAAAACCATCCTACGAACTTATTCGTGAAATCAAATCACCAAACCAACGTCATGAACATCGAATTAAACTTCAAGACCAATGAAATTTCTCAAAATTTCTTTAAATATCAAATTTTGCATTTAAGGTCTGAATTACGTCAAATCGATTCCGTTGTTTACCAAACTTTACTGACAATGCATATAAATCATATTAAACCTACACCGGGCTCCGGAACCATAATACGGGCCCGATACCATAGGTTTCACATAGCATTACCTTTATATTTTTTAGAAAATAATTTTTTTCAAAAATTCATTTCTCGGGCTTGGGACCTCAGAATTCGATTCCGAGTATACACCTAAGTCCCATATTTTCCTACGGATCCTCCGGGATCATCAAATCACGAGATCGGGTCAGTTTACCAAAACATTGACCAAAATCAAATTAATTCATTTTATAGTCAAAATTTATCATTCTTTACAGATTTTTACATATAAGCTTTCCGGCTACGCATGCAAATCGAGATAATATTAAAAGAGGTTTTTATGACCTCGGAATGCAGAATTCATTTTAAAAACAAGTGATAAACTTTTAGTTCATCACAAGTTCTTCACTGTGACTTTGTTTAACTGGCGATAATCTATGCACATACACATAGAACCATCATTTTTCTTCACAAACAAGAAAAGAGCACCCTCAAGGTGATACAATGGACCGAATGAAGTGTCGTGCCCCCTTTGTTCTCGCAGAATCGGGGTTTCGACATTCCTTGGGTATAAATCCTTTTATTTTGGGAATTGGGTATGGAATTTGAAGAGTTGCCACCTAACGGATTTTATGGTGTTAGGGCACCTAAAGCAAAATAACTCATAAATTGGTTTGTGTTACGAGAGATTAGGTGAGGGCTCAAAATAACCTTGAGGGGAAGGTGTTAGGCTCCCCTAGAGGTCCATAACGGTGGGTCCAAACCAAACTAAAATTAGGTGAATTAGTCTTATAAGCAAACAAAACAATTTAGACAAATAGTAACTACGTTTAAAACAAAGGGGTAAAAGGGGTCCTAGTTTTTTTAGCCTATAGGATCACTTATGTGCAATACTTGGTAATCGTCCCCAAGTTGGGTTGCTACATATAGCATTAGCGCACATGTAATCATATCCTTTACTACCCGATTACCCCCCCCCCCCAATTATTGTTACCTAAGCACTCAAATAGTATCTGGTACGTGCCTTATGCGTGCATTACTCGTCCCTTGTCTATGGCCCTGGAGGTGTTTAGGACCTGTATTTAAGGAATTTCTAGACTTGCCTATGTTTTTTTAAAAGAAGAAAACTAAATGACAAACAAAAGTTAGATAGGACTATCAAATAAAGATGCAATTAAAGGCTCGTATTTACCTCCACAAATAGACAAACACTTGCACGCCTCAAACAAACAGTTTTAAACAATTTAAAAGTCCTATAGCGGGATATCTAGATGAGCATAACATGTAGTTTTATTAAAGCGGAGCAGCAAATACCTAATCAGTGTTCCTACTGATTCTATTACTTCTTGAATATGGCCAGTCTCAAGCAGCAAGAAAATAACAGTTTTAAACCCAGAACTCAAACAACATACAAGTTTGGTTGAATGACAAACGGACAGCATTTTCATAAACTAGATGTCTAGGCGGTAAATTGATTACTAATTTTAGCGGCTGATTTATCTTAAACCCTGTAGGCATGATTTCTAAGTGCGGAACATGTTAAAATCCTATAGGAATGAGTTCTAAGCACAGAAACTTATTTATAGACATGGTATCTAAATGTAAGGACTAATTTAAACCTAATAGACATGATATCTAAATGTAGGGACTGATTTAACCTTATAGACATGGTATTTAAATGCAAAAACTGATTTTAAATCTTATAGACATGGTATCTAAATGCAGAAACGGATTTAAACCTCATTTGCATGCAGAAACTAATTTAAATATTATTTGCATGGTATCTAGAATGCAGGACTGATGTTAAAATTATAGGCACGGTATCTAAATACATATAAGTAAATAAACATCGCAGCAAACTATCGGCGTGGTATCTAGAATGCATAACTGATTTTAAACTTATAGACACGGTATCTAAATGCACATAAATAAGCAAACATCGCTGCAACCTATAGGCATGGCATCTAGTATGCAGGACTGATTTTAAACTTATATGCATATCAAAATGCACATAAGTAAAAAAATATCGCAACAACCTATAGACATGGAATCTATTATACATGACTAATTTAAACCCTATAGGGATGGTATCTACCCGTTCCCAATAAAATATATATAAGAATCCCTCCCAGTGTTACTAATATCCCAATATCTGTTTACAAAGAAATTATTCTTACAAACCAAACATAAATGAATTACATAATGGAATTTCTATACTAAAGGGACCCTGGATAGGCCCAAAAGTAATCCTGGAAGTCAGGCCTTCAACCAAGTCTGAAATATGTCAATAATCTCATAGTACTCCCAATGGTATTCTGATGTGTCAAAGTTCCCAAGGGCCTTAGGGACCCCGGGCAATGCTCACACCAGGAAAACTTTTAAATTAGTATTTTGTGAGCAAGTTTTGGAGAGCCAGTCTCAGTGTGTAAAAGTTCAAATGAGTCTCATGGACTTCTAGGCAATGCTCACACTGGAGGGCAGGACCCAAGGTATTCTAAGAGCATGAGTTGAAAATAGGAGATAGTTTTAAGGAAATAGTTTTGGATTTTTAGGAGGTAAATAGGAGAAAACAAATTCATTCAGCACTTAGAATTCAAACAAAAGTTCCATCAATCCAACAATAGACAGAAACAGGATCACAATCACTTCAAGCAAAGTTTCATGTTACCTAGATTCAACTTAGTTTACTTGTTGATACTGTAGGGTATATAGACAGGTATTAAATGAAGAAATGGCATGTTGGGATAAGATTACCAATCAGATAGTCAATATGAAGGGTATCAGGGGTTGAGAGCATGGAAATAATCAATCGGAAGCATGATAGGGGTGAATATTTAAAATATGACAGAAAGAACATGCTAGTTGAGAAATAAGTAGACATAGGTGTAATGTACATATAAGCAAACATGTACACATGCTAAAAGCAGGAAACACATAGGTTTAATTAAACAGAAGTAGATAGGCTAATTACAAGGAAATACATAGGTTAAACAGAAGTAGACATGCTGATTACAAGAAAACACATAGGTTTAATTGAATAACATTAAACGTGCTAATTAGGAATAATAAACATAAAACACATGGATCTAACGAGATAAAAGTATACATGCTCATAACAGGAAACACAGAGTTAATATAGGTAGAATGATAGCAGAAGTGGAGTCATACTAGTTAAGAGATAGCAAGAGGAAAGTAAAGAAAGAAGGATCCAAGGGTCTAGCCTTGTCTCTCGCCGGCTAGACAGTGCAACAAACAAAGAGTATGAAGATTTTGAGAGAGGATAAGAGCAAGAACATTGTGTGTTTCCATATGAATGTGTGTGTGTCTGTTAAAGAAAAAGAGTAGGGCTTATATAGCATTGAATAGAGTAGAGTAAATAAGGTAAAGTAGTTTAAAGATCAGCGAATAAGGCAAAGAAAACAATCCGTCAATCAATTAGGAATGACAGGGCCAATCAATAGGCAAAAATCATGGGATTATATCCAAAAATAACTCGGAATTGAGGTCTAAATAAGGTAAGTGGTAAGTCTGTTAGCCAATTAGAGTAAGAACACTGAATAGTTGGCAAGTAGCAGGCAATTAGTCACAAATAAGGTAACACAAGTAACTAGAGACCAATTTAGGGCCGGTGAGGTAGTCAACCCATAAATTAAGATTAATAGTAACAATTAAGGCAAGTAGTACCAATTATGAGTCCCAAAATAAGGAAAGTAGATAAAATTACAGGAAGTAATCACCTCAGTAAACAAATCAAATTTCAAACCCTACATAGTTTAGGTAATCAATCAATTACTCAAGAATAATGGGCAAATATTGAAGCGAGCATCGAAATAACCAAACAAACTAAAACTGGAACACCGTCATGAAAGAACCAGTGGAAAATAAAAACAAACACATAGGATTTTTAGAAAAATTTCTCAGAAATAGACGAAGTAAAACCCTAGTTCTTTGAGAACATTAGGATCGATTAACAACAAGAAAAATAGAAGATATTTAAACAAAAATGCTATAGGAACTGCAAATCTTCTCTGATCCAAACAGATCTGAACAGCAAATAACAAGGAAGCAAAACCCTAGTCTACATGGATACTAAAATTTTAACAATAAAGAGAAAAAGAGGATTTAAAAGAAAACTACTGGATAAAATCAAAATCACTCCATATCTACAAAGATCTGAATAGATTCACATTCAAAAGATGAGGGTTTTAAGAAAATGGGCGGGGTAAAGGAAAAATGTAACCACATCCACAAAACCAACGATACTCACAAATGTTGATGAACACAAGGCGGTGTTCATAAGAAAACAAAAGCCTAGGTCAACTCTGAGTCGACCCTCTTCGAGGTTCCATCAGAAAACAATGAGAATCGAACAACCAACAGAAGTAATAGGTTACATGGGGTAGTAAAACCCCTAATAACCCCATATTTGGTCAGGGATCGAAGGGGTTTGAGAGGTTTAGGGATGAAAACACATCTAGGGTTTGGGTGGTCTCGGAGAGAAGAGAGAAGATAGGGATTCAAGGGTGACAGTTTGTGACAAATGACTAATATTACGGGCCGTTTGGATGAAAATGGAAAGGAGGAATGTGGACCGTTGATCTCACAGGTCAACAACCACGATTAGAGGAGATTTGGGTCGGGTAGGGGTTATTTTAATTTGGGTTGGGGAGGATTGGGCTTAGCTGAATTTGAATTGTGCTGGGGGGATCCGAATTTAGATATAACTAAAGGGCTATTTGTTAAATATCCAATTTATTACTTAAAATAATTTGTAAAAATAGATAATTAAATGATAAAAATGATTTTTATGCATAAAGGTGATATAAAATAATTTCTTAACACTATAAAAATATAAAATCATTTATTGTATGGATAATGTAATTATCCATATGTATGGGCTATTATTACAAAAATATGCACTTTTAGACTTAAAAATATAAATGTAATTATTAAAAATACAATTAAAATATTAGAATACTAATATGAGAATAAATGGTGAATTTAGATGACTAAATCATTGTCAAGTAATATGAGGGACAATTATTGAATATTTATATAATTGAAAATACAGAAATAAATTGATTTAGGGCCTTTAAATATTATAAAAAATTGTAAAAACACTTGTGAATGTTTGTAAATGCATGTATATTATTTTAAAAGTGTGTTATGCACATTTTAAAATATATGAATAAAAAATTTGGGTTCAACAGTTGCCCATCTTTACTCGAAAAGGATGAAAGAGTTTTCGGTAAGGAAATGATGATCGATTTTGACTGAATGGGTGTTTTGAAAAAAATAGAGGTCATCCTAGTCTCCGAGTTGCCTACATATCCCTAGTTTAATAGAAATCACACCATGTATAGTTCTGGACCCAACGTTGAATGAAGACAATATAGTTGTTATAGGAATGATAGACAGTTTTATCAAAAGGTTCTTTTGTAAAGGGTGATGTCGGATGGAGTTATGATTATGATACTGGAGTATGACGAATGTATCAAGGGACAGATATTTGAATGGTCACATAGCAAAGGTATGTAATTGATGGGGGTCGATCATATTTGAAACAATAATAAGGCACGATTTGTAATAGGAAGGGTATTAATGGAAACCGGAGCGAGGGTTGCTCCTGTTTAAAGAACGGTTACTTCGTGGATCACCTGAAAAAATTAAAACACAATGCATGTGAGTATATAGAGTATTGAGAGAGTTTAAACATGATGCAAGTTCCCATTGGACCATGAAAGATTGTCTTTCGACAAGGAAGATGACGTATTTAGACTATGATGTCCTAGGCCACAAATTATGAGAAAGGAGATTTGCAAACCATGAAATGATGTTCACGGTCCATGAGAATGGTGCCTCTGAACTATGACGCCTTTGAATAATGATGTGCAGTATTGAGAGATACCCAGGCCATGACATGGAATCTCCAGGCTATGAGGATGATGGCTTCGGACTACGATGCCTTTGGAAAAATTGGCTATACATCAACCCATGAAATGTAGAGGCATGATACCAAAAGTAATAACAAGGCAAAGCTTAGCCTTGTGCAGAGTTTAGGGGCAGAGCTTAACCTCGAGAGAAGAAGATAATGCAAATTTTAGAATAAATCAACACTTATACAGGGAGGGACAATGCTTAGTCCCATGAGAAGTCAATGCTTAGATTTGTGCAAATATGGGGTGGGGATTAGCCTCATGCAAGACTTGAGACATGACTTAGTCTCATGTAGATAGGAAGGCAAGGCTTAGCCTCATGCAAGATTGGACGCAAGGCTTAGTCTCATGCAAGGGGAAGGTAACACTTAGCCTTATGCAAATATAGAGTTAGCCACGGGGGTCTTAGCCTCATGCAAGATTGGAGACAGGGATTAGTCTCATGCAAGGGTAAGACAACGCTTAGCCTTATGCAAGTAGGGAGGCAGGGCTTAGACTCATGCAAATAGAAGGCAATGCTTAGACTTATGCAAGTAGGATGGCAAGGCTTAGCCTCATACAAGATTTGAGACAAGACTTACTCTCGTGTAAATAGAAGGCAATGCTTAGCCTTATTCAGTTATGGAGGCAGAGCTTAGCCTCGTGCAAGATTGGAGACAGGGCTTAGTCTCATGCAGAGAGACGGTGATGCTTAGCCTTATGCAAATAGGGAGGCTAGGCTTAGTCTCATGCAATATGTGCGACAGGGCTTAGTCTCATACAAACAGAAGGGAACGCTTAGCCTTATACAAGTATGAAGGCAGGGCTTAGCCTAATGCAATATTTCACACAAGGCTTAGTCCCGTGCAAAGAGAATGCAATGCTTAGCCTTATGCAGTGAACAAGTAGAAAAATAGGAGGGGAATATTTCTTAGCTAGATATATATTTGTATCTGGTGGCTTGATTGATAGTGACTTTGATATGTGTATGTCTGCAAATACTCCTGTTATGTCACCGCGCCTGCATCCAAAAAAAATTGTAAATTTTGTAAAGGGGGAGTTCGTACATGCCTTTGTCGGCTGGTTGTGCTTTGCTCCATTCTGGAGGCCTGATTTGAGTTGCCCTAGAAAACACCAGGCTATCACGAAAATAAAGTTTTCAAAAATATGCATTTATTGATGAAAATAGAGTTATTTTAGAAAACATAGTGAAATATTAAGTGATTTCAGATGAACTAATGAGTGTAACACATTTCAGAGACATTGCAGATTTCTTGTATTACAATTTTGAGGGCCCTCCTCAAAATTCTGCCCCAATTTAGTAAATGATCCTTCAGCTGTTTTGCTTGTGATGAAACTTACAAATTTCTGACTGTCTAGCATATGATGGCATTGCCTGGACTTGCTCCGGAATTTTGAGGGTCCTCCTCAAAATTCTGCCCCAGTTTCTAGTCCTGGGTAACATGATGATTTTATTAAAATATGACCGAACCCACAGGTCTGCCTACATATCACCTCTTAAATGGGAATCAAGTCAAGCGTAGTTTAGTTACATCAGATGAATGAACGCGAACAATTTAAGCATGGTATCTCTTGACTGCATCTGAATTAATAGGTTTTGGCCAAATTTCTCCGTCCATTTCTGCGAGTATGAGTGCCCCCTTGTTAGCACCCAATGAACCATGTGAGGACCTTGCTAGTTGGGTGAAAATTTCCATTTGGATTCATCTTGATGCGGGAAAGCACCAGCTGCCCTGATGCAATTTGTCTTGATCTGATCATTTTGTTAAAAGTTCTATACATTCTATTTTGATTAAGCTGACCGTGACATACTGTATTCATTATTGTTTTTGTCTATAAGGGACAATTGCTCATAGCGGCTCCTTATCCATTCTGCAATCTGGAGTTCGGTTTCCCGTATGATCCTTAAAGAGGGAATTTCTATTTAGGCTGGAATGACAGCTTCAGTACCATAAATTAGTAAATAGAGGGTTGCCCTGGTTGATGTGCGGACCGCAGTGCGGTACCCTAATAGGTCAAAGGGTAACTTCGCGTGCCATTGTTTTTGATTTTCTACCATCTTCCTTAGTATCTTCTTGATGTTTTTATTGGCGGCTTGCACAACTCCATTCATTTTAGGCATGTATATTATAGAGTTTTTGTGCTTGATTTTGAAGGTTTCACCTATGGTTTTCATCATGTCACTATTAGGATTGGCAGCATTATCAGTGATAATGGACTCGGGAACTTTGAATCGACAAACAATACGATCCTTGACAAAGTCCGCGACAACTTTCTTGGTTACAGCTTTCTAAGATGCGGCCTCTACCCATTTTGCGAAATAGTCGATGGCCACTAAAATGAACTGGTGCTCGTTTAAAGTTGTGGGCTTGATTGTATCAATGACATCCATTACCCATGTAGCAAAAGGCCAAGATGCACTTGTTGAATTAATCTCGTTTGGTGGTACCTTTATCATGCATGTATGTACCTGGCACCGGTGGCATTTCTGTATGTACCGGGTACAATCTGTTTCCATGGTCATCCAAAAATATCCAGCTCGATGTATATTCTTAAATAGAATAAAACCATTCATATGTGGTCCACAAGTTCCAGCATGTATCTCCTCGATCAATCTGTAAGCTTCTTTTGTGTCAACACACCTTATGAACTGCATATCAGGAGTGCTTCTATACAGGGTCCCTCCGCTTTAGAAGATGTGATTGGACAGCCTCTGTAGTGTGTGTTTCTAAGTATGGTTTGCTTGCTCTAGATATTCTCCTCTCGCCATATATTATTTGATATTGTGGAACCAAGGTTTTCCATTCGTTTCTTCTTCAACATGAGCATAGTAAGCCGATTGGTTATGGATTTTCGCCGAGATAGGATCGATAAAATTCTTGTCTGGATGTTGTATCATTGATGATAACGTGGTCGGTGCGTCTGCGAACTCAGTTTGAATTCTGGGCATATGTTTGAATTCTATCTTTGTGAATCTCTTCATTAACTCATGCACATGATACAAGTACGACAGTATCTTGGTGTTCTTCGTAGCCCATTCTCCTTGAACCTAGAGTACCAAAAGATTCGAATCACCAATTAGTAGCAACTCTTGTATATTCATATCGATGGCCAGATTGAGCCCCGTGATGCAAGCTTCGTATTCTGCCATGTTGTTGGTGCATGGAAACCCAAGCTTCGCGGATATAGGGTAGTGTTGACCTATTTGTGATACTAAAGCTGCACCAATGCCAACTCCTTTAAAGTTTGCAGCTCTATCGAAGAACATTCTCCAACCGTCGTAAGCTTTAGCAATGTCCTCTCCTACGAATGATACTTCTTCATCAGGAAATACATTTTCAAGGGTTTGTATTCTACTCCCACAGAATTTTAAGCAAGATGGTCTGCCAATGCTTGTCCATTGACCGCCTTCTGAGTTACAAAGATGATATCGATCTCACTTAACAGTATGTAACACTTGGCTAACTTCTCGATTGGTGTGGGATTATGAAAGATGTACTTCAGAGGGTCCATCCTGGATATGAGGTACGTGGTATAGGCACAGAAGTAATGCCTCAGTTTCTGAGCTCTCCAGGTCAAAGCGTAGCAGGAACAGAGAGTATCATATTTCGTAATTTGTCAACTTCTTACTAAAGTAGTATATGCCTTGCTCTTTTCTCCCTATGTCATCATGTTGTCCTAAAACACATCGAAAAGCTCCATCTAATACAGATAGATAGACTAACAGAGGTCTCCCAGGTTTTGGCGAGACTAGAACTGGTGGTGTGGATAAGAATTCCTTGATTTAGTCAAAGCCTTCTGACAATCTTCGGTCCAACTCAATTTAGCATCTTTCCTCAACATTTTGAAGATGGGTTCACATATAAATGTGGATTGTGCAATGAAGCGGATGATGTAGTTCATGTATCCTAGGAAGCTCATCACATCTTTCTTGCTCTTTGGTGGTGGTAACTTTTGGATAACCTTAGCTTTGGATGGGTCCAACTCGATTCCTCGGTGGCTGACAATAAATCCCAACAGCTTTCCTACGGGAACCCGAATGCATATTTTGCGGGGTTTAATTTTATATTGTACCTCCTTAGCCCGTCAAGGAACTTTCTCAAATCCGCTATGTGATTCGCAGCCCTCTTGGATTTGATGATGACATCGTCAACATACATCTCTATTTCCTTGTGTGACATAACATGGAAGATGGTTGTCATGGATCTCGTGTAAGTAGCCCCAGCATGGTGAGGCCTTCTTCCTAGTTTGAATTGTGAGGCCTTCTTCCTCCTCCTCTTCCTCCTCAATTATCGCACTGCAATCCATATCCTCGTCCTCTAGGAACAAATTCCTCAGCCCAACTAAAGTGTCTTCCTCTGCAGTTACCCATATTGTATCAGCCTAGTGAAAAGTCTGACCCAGATATGGCACTGGTTGCTCGAGAGGGTAATAAGTACCACGCCAGGTGGCGACAAATCATTGTACTCCTTCCAGGTGTATGGGTATCCCAACGCGAAAGTTTTGCCATGACGTTTCAACTGTACTGGCTTGGTAATGCCCTGGAGTTTTTTCCCAAGTCCTTTGCCGGGTTCATACCCAGAGCATGCTAGTATGCTTTCTATTTTGTTATTCCACCATTGTCTTTCTCAACTGCATTGACATGTTCAATGTAGTGATAAATTTCCCCTACAAGCCTTTTTCTATTCTTGATAATCGGGATTGTTTGACTGGAGTACATGGGGTTACTCCCATCTCCGTGAATGACCACATCATGATGGTTCCATTCGAACTTCACGACCTACTGTAGTGTGGAACCCACGGCCCAAGTGGTGTGTATCCAAGGTCGACCCGACAGAAGATTGTATGTAGCTGATATGTCAAGCACTTGGAATTTGACATCGAACCAAGTTGGCCCCATCTGCAGGCAATGGTTAATGTCCCCAATCGTGGCCTTGTGAGACTCATCAAAGGCTTCACGTTCATACTTCCCTACCATATCTCGTGGAAATCTTTTCCAAATCTTTTCATAGTAGTCAACAGACAAATGTTGAGGCTTGAACCCTCATCTATCAAGACCCTGGCAATGAATTTGTCTACAAACTGTACCGTGATATGAAGTTCAGTTATGACTTAACTCTTCAGGCAGTAATTCATCCTTGTGGAAGGTGATCTTATGACTCTCCAGCACCTGCTCTACCATATTTGCCATTTCTCCGCATATGATATTGTTTGGCACATAAGCTTCATTTAACACCTTCATCAAAGCATTCTTATGTGCCTCTAAATTTTGAAATAGTGACAAGATGGATATCTAGGTGAGGGTCTTAATTAAAAGATCAACGATGGAGTATTTCTTTGCCCGTACTTTCCTCCAAAGATCATCCGGCCCCATTACAATGATAGATTATTTAGTAGCAGCCTTCTTGTTCCCTCTAAATAATCGGGTGTATAGATCTTTCCCATTCTGGTCATTCCTTGTTCGGCATTAGATTCTTCCCTCTTTGTTTTTCCCTTTCGCATAGCTTCAGCAACATAATCCCAAGGTATGGCATTGGAATTGAAATGGGGTGTGGTTGCTACAGTCACTATGAAAGGTGTGGCCACTTCTACCTCAAATGGAAGAGATGCAGCTGCGGGTGGAGCTACTTCTACCTCAAATGGAACTGACATGGCTACCTCAAACTCAACTGATTGATGTATTTGTACCACAATAGGAGTGAGTATGACTACAAGGTTAATGTCATCGCCTTCTCGAATAAGCCTGATTGACCCCTTAGGATCCCATTCTTCATCTGTATCTATCACATGTACCTCATCACCCCTATGATATGGGAGAGGATTGTTGCGGACATTGGGAATAGATTCCTTTGCCTGTATCACCTTGTTATCAATCTATGTCTAGATTTTATCTTTCAATGTTCAGCACTCATCAATGGTGTTCCCCTTCATACCGGAATGGTATGCACATGTTTTGTCTGGGTTGACCCAGTGAGATGAGTTCTCTATTACCATAATAGGAATATGGGTGACATAAAGAATGGCCTTCAATCTTTCATAGAACTGGTCGATGGGTTCAGCAATAACAGTGTATTGTTTGGGTGGTTTGTGATCAAAGTTAGGTCAGGGTTTCTAGTAATTTGGACGAGTTGGCGGTGAATTTATATGTGGTCTGGGTGTTATAAGTGTGATAGGCGGTGGCGGATTAGGAATATCTGGGAGATGAGGGTTGGTATATAGGTGGAGGTGTTTGGTATATGGGTGGAGATGTTTGGTATGTGAGCGGAGATTTTGGGCTTTGGGCCACTATTACTGCCCCCACTTCTTTCTTCATTGATATACCACCTAATTGAAATGCTTTGTTCATGGCCTGTAGTGCCTCGAAATTTGTCACCATCCCATTTTTAATACCCTCTTTGATCTTTTCTCCAAGTTTGATGATATCGGAGAACTTGTGATTCTCAATGACCATTAGCCTTTCATAATAATGTGGGTCATGTGCTCTGACAAAGAACTTGTTCATATGTTCCTCGTCTAATGCTGGTCTGACCTTGGCTGCTTCCGACCTCTACCGAGTAGCATACTCTTGGAAAGTCTCAATTGGCTTCTTCTTTAGGTTCTGGATATAGAAGACATATGGTGCATTCTTCGTGTTAAACCTGAACCAGTCCATAAATTCTGATGCCATGCTCACCTAATTGGCTCACTTCTTAGGGTTCTGGCTTATGTACCAGGACAGGGCATCTCTGATAAGACTTCTCATGAAGATCTTCATTCGGAACCTTTCATCTTTCCCAAGCCCCACGAATTTGTCACAATAAATTCTAGAATGAACCTTGGGATCACCTGTTCTATTGAACATTTCGAACTTTGGAGGTTTGTAACCCTTCGGCAGTTCGACGTATGGTTTTGTGCATAAATTTTCATAATTCAGAGCTTTTATCCCTTTACATCATTTAACACCCTGAACTCAACTTGTCAATTTCTTGAGCTCCTCAGCCATGTTCTTGATGAGCAGGTCCTTCTCAGCGAATTCTGGTGTAAAAGAGATTAGTTGAGTAGAGTGAGGCTCGGTTTCCACATAAATGGGGATGTTTTGATGAGTGCCAGAGATTTGGGTCTAGTGGTGGTTGTTGGTTGAGTTTTGAGGATCGGGAAGAGGTTGTGGTGTATTCTATGAGTGTGATAGGTAGTGGTTTGTGGGTACTGGTTTGGTTGATGATGGTATATTGGAGGAGTAGGTATCGGTAAAGGACTGGGATTTTGAGGTGGAGTTGCATATTGATGGGGTGCAAGAGGATCTTGTGGATGTTGATTTGGTGTATTTTGGGGAGGTGATGGGTTTTTGGTATTTTGTAGGTTGATGTTGGGGACATTCAGGGTGAGGGAGAGGTTTGCTAAGTTGCGGACCTGCTCAAGTTCTCCTTGTAACTCCGGTATCTTCTGTTCTAATCACAAAACCAAGTCATTTTGTGTCGAAGTACTCCAACATTCTGAAGTTTTCGCATTCTTACTGTTTTCCTTTCGAATACCACTCAAGTCATCCATCTTAGCTTTTCCTCTGCTTTTCATATTACTTGGAGGAGGAGGAAGTAGAGGGCCTCTAGATTTGGTGTGATATGTTGATGATGCAGTATGTACGAACCAACCCTAGGGGATGGGATTAATAATAAAAATAAAGAAAAACAAAAGTTAAACAAATTAGTAAGGATTCTGAAAAGTTTGCAGTATTTAAACACATATTGTGGGAATGTAAATTCGTGTCCTAATTTGGGAGCCTCGTTGTGCCCGAGGTACCCTAGCGACAAATATATTTGGAGAATTTCAGTGTCAATAATTGCCTCATTTCATTAGTGTAAAAATAAACGACCCAAAACAACACTAAATAAGATAAGTCACTAATGGCAATTGGCCTTATTACATTTGAAAAGCAGGTAAACCTAATCTACTTGGCCCAAGAAGGACCTTCTCCAGGATGGATGTCTTATCGATCATATCCCCCAGTTCATGCAAGTTTAACAGTAAGAATTAAGGCTGTATTGAGGGTCGTGCCCACCCCGGGACCGACCCAAGACCACGGGCCAAATGGGCCAAACGAGCAACATAGGCCGGTCTCAAATGGGCTGGTCTTTAATGGTGCATAAGCCTGTAGTGGACCGTTCCATCCCAAATAGCCCGTGAGCCTGGGACCGTTAAGCCCAGTACCGGCAGGCAGGCCTGAGCCGATTCAACCGGGCCACAATGGCTATTTTTAAAAAAAAATTAGAATGACCAAAGAGATTTTTAAAATCTAGTCGTTGGCCTTCAATTTCCAACCGTTTGGGAGTTATAAAAATAGCCATTTGGCCCCCAAACTTTATTTTAACTCCAAACTTTTTATAATTACACTTTTTCCTTATTCTCAACTATAAACACCCCTAACTTTTGTTTTTACTAACAAATTCATTAATCTCTCTCATTTCTCAAGCTCAAATTGAAGTATTCAAGTCATCAAGTCTCACTCATCTCTCATTTCTCAAACTCAAATTCTTAATACGAGTTAAATCATGCCCGGTGATTCTAGATTTCACCCATTTATTTTGAAACACTTTAATGTGGTAGAAGAAAATGAAGAAGTTTACATAATAAAGTGCAAGAACTGTGGTCGAGTTTACACTCGTCGTCGAAAGGAGGGCACAACTCTTTAAAGAGAGCACAAGCTATATATATATATATATCTCTAATACATATAAGCTATATACAGACACACACACACACATATATATATAAGGCAAGTATATATAAGCTATATATTATATAAGGCAATATAAAATTATATATCCATACTATACATATTATATATACTATATATATTTATATAGCTATATATAAGCAATTTATATTAGTATATACATATATAGTTTACAAAAAATTACCTTAGATAAAAAAAATAGCCTGGAACGAAAAATCCCGTTAGGCCCGTGGTCCCGGCCCATTAGCCTGGGACCATGTGGGCATACGACCGCTGTGGGCCGGTTCCACCCATTGGGACCGTGAAGACCGGGACCGTTTGGCCTGGGACTGCCAAAGCCCGGGACCGTTTAGCCTGGGACTGCCAAAGATCGGGACTGTTTGGCCCGACCCGTTTTGGCCTGACTCGTTTGGCATGTTTACGCTCGGGCCCAGCCCACAATACAACCTTAGTAAGAATGCTCTTGCCAAATGTCCTCCTTCGTTTCCCTCAGCGTTCTTGCAATCGGTGACTCTCTTCCTTATTTTTCCTTCCAATTCCATCAGACTGTACTCCAGATATTCTATCCTTTTGCTGGATTAAACAACCCTCTCTCTCCACTCATTGATCATTTCCATATCGGCCATGTGTTGCTCCATATGCTCGGTTTCGGATTCGCGAACTATTTTGTGTAGTTTGTTGTACTTCACCTGTGCTTCGGCAACTTCGTCTATGACCCTGTTTCCTGGACCAACCCTTGGCTAGAATATTTCCCCTAGGTTATTATCCAACCATGAAGGGTAAAAGTACACGCGACTGGCACGATACCGATCCGGCTCAATGGTATCCTTTTCCACGATAATCTTCAAGTGACACATGTGTTGTTCTTCATTTTAGCATGGAATGGCGTCACCTTGAAAATTAGCTGTAAGTGACTCATTTTAGCAACTCGCGATATGACTTGCATTATGTCTGCCTGTCTCATAACCTTGACGGGAGCATAAGGGTATATGCCCCTTAACCCGATCAATACCAAGTGGGGATTATCCCTGGATATGATGATGAACCATTCGCTGGGAACCACTCGAATATCCATTAAACTTGATCCTTGGTTAGATTGCTGAAGAACTGTGCCCATTCTACAGCATTTACCGGTTGAGCAAACCTGCCCGGGATATAGGTCATCATCTTAGGATGGTGGAAAGCTATGTGATCATTCCATGGCCTTTGCGGAAACTCTTTGCGGTCTTGACCTCTTTGGATATGTTCTAACAACCAAACCTACAACATCAAATTGTAACCCTCAAAGTATTTGTACCCCTTCTGATAGCTCCAAGGCTCGGTACATAACTACAGTGATCATAGGGAAAATGGTATATACCTGCCCCTCGATCTCATCCATCAAAGTTTTGGCCACCATGGCCAGTCTGGTGTAGATTCTGTCCCCTTGGATTGGGTACACTAGCATACCCAAGAAACACACGAGGTACAGAAAGACTATGCGGTGAATCCAACCCAATGAGGTGATGGAGAATTCATCATCGAAAATACGGTAATACCTATTGTGATCGTATCGTTATAGAAGAAGTCAAAGGGTATGTAGGCATTTTTCAGGCACTCCAAGTAATCATTCTTCTATAATCCATCATCTTAAGAAATCCCCTAGTGGTGCAATTTTCAGGTGCCAATAAACCATGGATATCCCAAGGTAGACCAGTAAATCCTTCTATTTCATCCAAGAGAGGGGTCGTTTCTATGTCTCCAAAGCAGAACACAGCCCTTTCTTTGTCCCAGAACATTGTAGCAGCTTCGATCAACATTTTGTTTGGCTAGATGTCCAACAAAGAAGGTAAATTTTCTAAGACCCTTTTCACATGATTTTGGTCACTTAATGGAAGATCCTTCCACCAATTTAGCAATAGTGATGGTATGTTACCGACCACGCTGAACCCGGGGACTTAGTGCCTCATTATTTTCAAAACAAATATGGTTATGCCATTTCCCTCTCTAGGTTCGGCTATTTATACAACAACTATTAGCACATTGACACTTATTTCTCCAAAATTAATGCACACAATCGTGGTTGCGTCCGTTGGGATTATGGAAAACCTGATGGACTTTTGGATGAGGCTTGTCTTAAAGGGTTATTGTGTGGACAATATATTAACCCGGTTAGATTTGACCATGATGCATGTACAATTAATCAGAGTAGGGTTGCTATATAGGTCTATATTGGTATCCTCATGTGGACTACTTGAGGGGGAAAGGTACGAAACCGTCAATTGCACTTCCGACCGACTAGTTCTACCCACATATATGCCTTTCCACAATTAATGGGTATAATATATAGGGAGATCACAAACACTCATCAAGCGTTGCTATATGATTGATTATGCACGAGTGGAATATGATGTTGAGCATGATTTATGCAACAATAAATAACATGTTATCACGTATTTGCACATTAAAATGGTAAGTGCAACATTTAATAATTGAAAGAAAGTTAAGAAAGAAAACAAAGAGACAAGTTAGTTTCTGTATTAAAGAGAATCATAAATGCTTAAACATGCAATTAAATTCCAAATAAAGGGAGAACGATAAAGGTTGTTCATGTATCAACAAAAATAAATCATGCTTAAGACTAATTCATAAAATACAAGTTTGTTATGGTAAAGCCTAAAACATCCCTAGTAAAGTCGTCCCTTTTTTTCTCACAAAATCGGAGTTTTGACATTCCTTGGGAACAACTCCTTTTATTTTGAGAATTGGGTATGAAATTTGAAGATTCGCCACCTAACAGATTTAAGGTGCGTTAGGGCACCTAAAGCAAATAACTCATAAACTGGTTTACGTACCATAGATTGGGTAAGGGCTCGAAATAACCTTGAGGGTAAAGTGTTAGGCATCCCTCGAGGCCCACAATGGTGGGTCCAGACCAAACTTGAATTAGGTGAATTATTCTTACAAAAACAAAGCAATTTAGACAAATAGAAATTATGTTTAAAACAAAGGGGTAAAAGGGGTCCTATGTTTTTTAGCCTATAGGGTCACTTATGTGCAATACTTGGTAATCGTCCCCAAGTTGGGGTGCAACACATAGTATTAGCGCATAGGTAATCATATCCTTTAATACCTGATTACCCTCCCCTTAATTATTGGTACCTAGGCGCTCTAATAGTATCCGGTATATTCCTTATGCGTGCATTACCCATCCCTTTCATGTTGCCTTGGATGTGTTTATGACCTCTATTTAAGGAAGTTCTAGACTCTTCTATGTTGTTTAAAAAGGAGAAAACTAAGCGACAAACAAAAGTCAGATAGGATCAAATAAAGATGCAATTAAAGGCTCATATTTACCTCCACAAATAGGCAAACACTTGCACGCCTAAACAAACAGTCTTAAACAATTTAAAAGTACTATAGCAGGGTCTCTAAATGAGCACAACATATGAAATAGTTTTATTAAAGCTTGCCAGCAAATACCTAATCAGTTTACCTACTGATTTTATTGCTTCTTGAATCTGGGCAGTCTCAAGCAGCAGGAAAATAACAGTTTTAAACCCAGAACTCAAACAACATACAAGTTTGCCTGAAGGACAAACAGACAATATTTTTATAAACTAGATGTCTAAGTTGTAAACTGATTACTAATTTTAGCAGCTAATTTTATCTTAAACCAAGTAGGCGTAATATCTAAGTATGGAACATGTTGAAATCCTATAGGCTTGAGTTCTAAGCGCAGAAACTGATTTGTTGACATGGTATCTAAATGTAAATGTATGGACTGATTTAAACCTTATAGATATGGTATTTAAATGCATAAACAGATTTAAACCTTATAGACATGGTATCTAAATTCAAAAATGGATTTAAACCTTATTTGCATACAGAAACTGATTTAAACCGTATTTTCATAGTATCTAGAATGCATGACTGATTTTAAACTTATAGGCACGGTATCTAAATGCACATAAGAAAACAAACATCGCAACAACCAATAGGCATAATATCTAGAATGCAAGAGTGATTTTAAACTTATAGGTACGGTATTTAAATGCACATAAGTAAACAAATATCGCAACAACCTACGGGCATGGTATATAGAATGCAGGATTGATTTTAAACTTATAGGCATGGTATCTAAATGCACATAAGTAAATAAACATCGCATCAACCTATAGGCGTGGTATCTAAAATGCAGGACTGATTTAAACCCTATATGCATGGTATCCACCCATTACCAACAAAATATTTATATGAATCTCTCCCGGTTTTACTAATATTCCAATATTTATTTACTAAGAAATTATTATTACAAACCAAACATAAATGAATTACAAGATGGAACTGATATACTATAAGGAACCTCGATAAGCCCAATAGTAATCCTAGAAGCTAGGCCTTCAACCAAGTCTGAAATATGCCAATATCCTCATAGTACTCCCAATGGTATTCTGGTGTGTCAAAGTTCCCAAGGGCCTCAGGGACTCCGGGCAATGCTCACACAGAATTTTTTTTAAAGAAATATGTTATGAGCAAGTTTTAGAGAGCTAGCCCCAGTGTATCAAAGTTTAGAGGAGTCTCATGGACTCCTTGGAAATGCTTACATTAGAGGGGCAGGACCCTAGGTGTTCTAAGTGTAGGAGTTAAAAACAGGAGATAGTTTTAAGGAAATAGTTTTGGATTTTTAGGAGGCAAATAGGAGCAAACAGAGTCATTCAACACTTAGAATGCAAACACAAGTTCCATCAATCCAACAGTAGACAGAAACAGGATCACAATCACTTCAAGCAAAGTTTCACATTACCTAGATTCAACTTAGTTTACTAGTTGTTACTAGGGGGTATATGGACAAGTATTAAAAAAAGAAATGACATGTGGGGATCACATTACTAATAGACAATCACATATGAAGGGTAGCAAGGGTTGGGAGCATGGAAATCATTAATCTGAAGCCTGTTAGGGGTGAATATTTAAAACATGACAAAAAAGATCATGCTAGTTGTGAAATAAGTAGACATAGGTCTAATGTACATATAAGCAAACATGTAGACATGCTAAAAGCATGAAACACATAGTTTTAATTAAACAGAAGTAGACAGGTTGATTATAAGGAAACACATAGGTTAAATAGAAGTAGACATGCTGATTACAAGAAAACTCATAGGTTTAATTGAATAGCAGTAAACATGCTGATTAGGAACAATAAACATAAAGCACATGGATATAATGAGATAAAAGTAGACATGCTCATAACAGAAAATACACACATTTAATATAGGTAGAATGATAACAAAAGTGGAGACATGCCAGTTAAGAGATATCAAAAGGAAAGTAAAGCAAGCACGATACAAGGGTCTAGCCTTGGCTCTCATCCGGCTAGACAGTGCAACAAACAAAGAGTAGGAAGATTGTGAGGGAGGATAAGAGCAAGAACTTTTGTGTGTTTCTCTATGAATGTGTGCGTGTCTGTTAAAGAAAAAGAGTGAGGATTATATCCCATTGAGTGGAGCAGAGTAAATAAGGTAAAGCAGTTAAAAGGTTAGTGAATAAGGCAAAGAAAACAATCAGGCACTCAATTAAGCATGACAGGGCCAATCAATAGTCAAAAATCATGGGATTATACCCAAAGATAACTCAGAATTGAGGTATAAATAATGTAAGTGGTAAGTGTGATAGCCAACTAGAGTCAGAACACTGAATATCCGGCAAGTAACAGGGCCATTAGTCACAGATAAGGTAACATACGTAAATAGAGACCAATTTAGGATTGATGAGGTAGTCAGCCGTAAATAAAGCTTGATAGGAACAATTAAGACAATTAGTACCAATTAGGAGTCACAAAATAAGGAAAGTAGATAAAATTGCAGGAAGTAATCACCTCAGTAAACAAAGCAAATTTCAAACCCTAGACAGTTTAGGTAATCAATCAATTACTTAAGAATAACATGCAAATATTGAAGCGAACAATGAAATAACCAAACAAACTAAAACTGAAACACTGTCATGAAAAAACCTGTGGAAAAAGATAATCAAACACATGGGAATTTTTAGAAAAGTTTCGCAGAAATAAACGAAGTGAAACCCTAGTTCTTAGAGAACATTAGGATCGATTAACAAGAATAAAACATAAGATCTTTAAAGAAAAATGTTATAGGAACTCGAAATATATTCTAATCCAAAAATATCTAAATAGAAAATAATAAGGAATCAAAACCCTAATCTAGAAGGATACTAAAACGATTAACAATAAAGAGAACAAGCGATTTTGAAAGAAAACTACGGGATAAACTCAAAATCATTCCAGATCTACAAAGATCTGAACAAATTCATGTTGAAAAGACGAGGGTTTTGAGAAAAGGGGCGGGGTAAAGAAAAAATCTAACCACAACCACAAAACCAACGATAAAATATTGATGAAAACAAGGCGGTGTTCATAAGGAAACGAAATCCTAGGTCGACTCTGAGTCAAACCTCTTCGAGGTTCCGTAAGAAAACAATGAGAATCGAACAACCAACATAAGTAATTGATTAGATAGGGTAGCAAAACCCCAGATAACCCTATATTTGGTCAGGGATCGAATGGGCTTCGGAGGTTTAGGGGTGACGGCGCATCTAGTGTTTCGGTGGTCTTAGGATAAGAGAGAAGATAGGGATTCAAGGGTAGCGGTTTGTGACAAATGACTAGGGTTAAGCGGTCGTTTGGATTAAAAATGGAAAAGGGGAGTACGGATCGTTGATCTTAGAGATCAACAACCACGATTAGAGGAGATTTGGGTCGGGTAGGGGATATTTTAATTTGGGCTTGGGCAGATTGGGATTAGATTAACTTGAATTGGGAATTGGGGGGGTCCGAATTTAGATATAACTAAAGGGCTATTTGTTGAATACCCAATTTATTACGTAAAATAATTTATAAAAATAGCTAATTAAATGATAAAAATAATTTTGATGCATGAAGGTAATTTAAAATAATTAAATAATATTATAAAAATTATTTGTTTTGTATAGATAATGTAGTTATGCATATGTATGGGCTATTATTGCAAAAATATGCACTTATAATCTTAAAATGCAAATGTAATTATAAAAAATACAATTAAAATATTTGATTACTCATACGAGAATAAATGATGAATTTAGATGACTAAATCATTGTAAAGTAATATGAGGGAAAGTTATTGAATATTTATATAATTGAGAATGTAGAAATAAATTTATTTAAGGCCTTTAAAAATTATAGAAAAATTATAAAAATACTTGTGCATGTTTGTAAATGCATGTAAAATATTTTGAAAGTGTGTATGCACATTTTAAAATATATGGCGAAAAAATTGGGTATCAACATGAAGCTCTTTTTTTTTAGAAGAAATCTTGATTCAACATGAAGCTCTTATCAAGCAATTCATGTAATTATTCCTTCAACTCATTCAACTCAGGAGGGGCTATCCGATAAGGATGAATAGAGATTGGCTGAGTGTCTGGCTCTGTCGGGCGGCATTCCCGGAAGATCAACTGAAAATACATCAGGCTAATCCCTCATTATTAAGACTGAATAAATTGTAGGGGTATCAATACTGACATCTCTCGGATAAGCTAGATACGCGTCACACCCTGTCTCTACCCTTCGTTGAGCTTTAAGAAATGACATAACTCTGCTGAGGGTATAATCTAAAGTACCTCTCCACTAAAATCATGGTAAACTTGGCATATCAAAAGTCACAGTCAAGAATAGCATAATGGGGAGACAAACAGTCCATGCCCAAGATAACATCAAAATCTACCATGTTGAGCAGTAACAAATCGGCTCTGCTCTCAAAACCACTAAGAATAATCAAACACGAGCGATAAATGTGGTCCATAACAAGAAAATCTCCCACAGTATTAGACATATAAATAGCGGAACTCAAATAATCCTGAGATACGCCCAAATACGGGGCAAAATAAGATGACACATAAGAATAAGTGGAGCCTGGATCGAATAGAACTGATGCATCTCTATGACAGACTAAAACAATACATGTAATGACATAATTGAAAGAAACAGACTCTGTACAAGTAGGAAGGACATAGTATCTAGCCCAGTCTCCTCCTCTAGGGCGACCTCTACCCCTCCGACCTCCACGTCGGGCTGGCTGAGCAGGTCGGGTGGCGGCTGGTGTTGTAATCATAGCCTGAGGACTTGGTGGATCATGATGTGGCTGAGAAGTCTGTGGAGGTGCACCCCTCCTAAGTCTAGGGCAATCCCTCACCGTATGACGAGTGTCGCCACACTCAAAACAAGCTTTATGAGGACCTGGCGGCTGTGACTGGCTCGGGCCAGGTCTGTTGGACTGACCATAGATGACATCACGTGCAAGAGGCACACTAGATACTAGAGGTGCATAATAAGGCTCTTGAGGTCTAGGAGGAGCTAGGATACCACTGGATGCTGGAAGAGCTAAATGAATAGGGCGATGGGCGTCTCACACAATCCCTACCCACGGGCGGATCTAGCCTGCCATTTACGGGTTCCTAAGAACCCAGAATTTTTGTCCAAACAGTGTAAATATATTTTAATAATTCATTAAATATCTACACATATTTAATGGTGAACCTAGTTACTATTAAAAATTTACTCGAAGCCATTGAAGAAACCCATAAACATTAAATCCTGGATCTGCCTCTACCCCTACCATGACGGACTGCAGTTGGGGCGCGGGTACCATAATAGTGGCTCGTCTCTCGAGACCTCTTAGCATCTCTCTCCCCCCTATCCCGAGCAAGCATTCCCTTCACTCTCCTAGAAATACCAACCACTTGCTGATACAAGATATCCATCTCTAACTCCGGTCCATACTAGTCTTAATGCTGGGAATTAGTCCCTCAATGAATCGGCAGAACCTCTCTCGAACTGCAGAAACCAAGGCTGGTGCATGTCTAGCCAAGTCACTGAACCAGATTGCATACTTTGAAAAAAACAAGGCACCCTGGCACAACTGCTCAAACTCTGTCTGCCATGCGTCTCTAAGGCTCTGAGGGATATACTCTCTCAAAAACATGTTCAAGAATCGAGTCCATGTAAGGAAGCTTCCTCAGCTGGACTGTTCAACTCATAAGCACGCTACCACTGATAGGCTACTCCTTGAAGCTGAAAGGCAGTGAAAGAAAGCCCACTCGACTCAGCTATGCCCATAGTACGGAGGATACGATGGCACTCCTTCAGAAATCCCTGGGCATCCTCTAATGCTAGACCACTTAATGTGGGAGGTCCATACTTCTTATACCTCTCAAGCCTATATCCATCCTCCTTTGAAGTTGTTGCCCTACCCTCGGGCTGAACTGGGGCTACAGTTGGTACCGGAATAACCTCTAGAATATGATCAACATGAATCCGCTGCTGTGGGGTACGGGAGGCAGGAGTCTGGGCTCCTCCCCAGCCTGAGATGTGGATGGAGCAAGGAGAATCAACCCAGCCTGAGCTTGAGTGTTGTACATGCTCGTGAACTATGCAAGGGTCTCCTAAAGTGCTGAAGTAGTAGTAGTAATAGGTATATCAGGTGCCCGTGCTCCGACTGGATCTACTGGTGGCTCCTCTACAGCATCTCTCATAGGTGGTCTGGTTGCACCATGTGTACGTCCTCAACCTCTACCTCAGCCCCAGCCTCGGGCGGCTCCAGCAGGGGACACAGGTGCATGGTCATCTACGGTAGCACGTGTCCTCGCCATCTGTATAAAAAATACAAGTTTAGAATTTCAAAGTCAATAATCTCGAACGATAAGGACGCAAATAAAGTGAAAATTTTCTAACAGTTACATAGACTCCCAAAGATAAGTATGGACTTCTCTATACTGATCCGCAAGACTCTAATAAACCGGATTGCGACTAACGACTCCTATGAACTTAGAGCTCTGATACCAACTTTTCACAATCCAGTTTCTCCCTTCATGAACAGTCGTGATGACACCTAGTCTGTACGACTAGGTAAGCCTAACATATTGTGAAAAATGAAACAAAAGCATGGACATTAAGCACTAACAATTACATTACCTAATAAGAAACTAATGACACTCGACATATACATTTATCACTTCAAAAATGTACCGAACAATACCCATAACCTAGATACTCGCAATTCACAAGCTACTAAAATGTTTTAATTATTTTATACATCGTCTCTGCAGAAAGAAAGAGAAATGAACATAGGGGAATAGAGGGGGGATTCCGAGAATCTGCGGGCGCGGGCAGATATACCTTGAAGTCTCCAACAAGCAGCAGTGACTACAATTAGTTATGAGGCTGGTACGATGAATCTAGATCTGCACACGAAAAATATGTGTAGGAAAGGGCATGATTACACCACAACAATACCCAATAAGTGCCAATCCAAACCTTGGTCGAGTAGTTACGAGATCTTGTCAGGGACCTGATGGTATAAATATAATGAAATAGCATTTAAGGAAATAATACAGTAAAATAAATATGAAAATCTAACAGGAAATAGAATTCAATGAAACCAACAACTCAGAACACAGTAATAGCAACAGGGGATCTCCCGGGATACCGTCCCGTAGTCCCAAACGTACATGTGCAAGGGGTCTCCCGGAATACAGTTCCCTAGTCCCAAAGTAAATATGTTGTATTGGGGGATCTCCCTAAATACAGTTCCATTGTCCCTAAATAAATATGCGGCTCAAAAAACATAAATAACAGTAACCGCAAGAAAATCGACAGTTTAGAGTAAGTTCAAATTAATGAAAGATCAAGTAATTTCACTAAATGTGTTGCACAGAGTTCAAATAGGTAGTTAAAATACGTAGTCATGATTTTCTAATATAAATATGATAGTACATATGCTAGTGTAATTCAAATAAGGAGAAAACCAGTTATCGCTTAATAAAAATGGAGTCTTATAACAAATAGCATTTGTACGTACTCATCATCTACGTACACGACGCTCAAATATCAAACGGTATTGAATCCTAAGGGGAGTTCCCCCACACAAGGTTACCTCGAACCAAGCTCAAATTAATCCATAATAATGTTCTTTCCACAAATACCCGACTCCGGATGTCCCAAATCTAGCCAAACAAATTACATAACACCAATATAGCCACACGAAACTAATTTAGCTAACGCAATTAAAGCTAAGGCAAGCAATAAGAAAAACGCCCAAAAAGCCTCCCCGGGACCACGTCTTGGAATCAGGTAAAAGTCACAAAAAATGAACACCCATTCACTTATAAGTCGAACCATACCAAATTTTCTCAAACCCGATAGAAAAATCTCGATCAAATCCCCAAATTTTGACCTAAGAACTTTTCTCAAATTTCTCCAAATTTTCACCCAAAATCCAAAATTAATGATAGATTAGTGGGATATAACTAAAATCAAGTGTAGAATCATTACCCAATCGATGTCTCTGAAAATCCCTTAAAATCTCGTCCAAATTCGAGCCCACAAACTCAAGTTTTGATAAAAATAGCCAAACCCTCATTTTCTAAATATTTATATCTGCCCAGGTGCTATCACATAGTACAAAATTCCAACCCGTTTAAAAATATACTACGCGAACTCGTCAACACACAAGCAATCGTGAATCACTGGCTACTCACTTCTACGTGTTCGAGTTTGCCCTTACGTTACTGCATTGAACACTCACTTAACTCCATTGTTGCTTCAATTCCTCTTCGTAACGCGTCCTAGCCTACACGTTCGCGATGCACAGCCTGGCCAACATATGTGACTGCATACCTTTACTCGCGAACGCATAGGGAAAATTTCCATTGACCTCAAACAAACCTATGTGATATCCTCTTATGCGATCGCATAAGAGAAAACCAGCAATTGAACACCAGTAAATGTTTTCAACCTTCCAAGTCCAAAAACTAGTCCATTGATCACCCGAAATTACCCTGAGGCCTCCAGGACCTCAACTATATATACCAACCAGTCCTAAAACACTATATCAACTTAGTCGAGCCCTCAAACCACACCAAACAATGCTAAAAACACAAATCATACTCCAATTCAAACTTAAAGAACTTGAAACTTCCAAATTCGACAACCAATGCTGAAATCAACCAAACCACGTTCGATTGACCCCAAATTTTTCACACAAGTCATATTCCATATTAGGGATCTACTCCAATTTTTGGAATCGAATTCCGGTAACGATGGAAAAAATTCCACTACCGGTCTAAAACTCCAAAAATTTAACTTTCGCTATTTCAAGACTAAATGAGCTACAAACCTCAAAAAACACAATTCGGACATGCCCTTAAGCCCAAAATCATCCAACGGAGCTAATTGAATTGATAGAATTCCATTCTAGAGTTGTCATCACATTGTTCCGACTACGGTCCAAATTCTTAGACTTAGGCTCCCATTTAGGGACTAATTGTCCCAAAACAAACTCAAAACGAATCTTCCCGACAAGTCACAATAGCAGAAATAGATATGTGGAAAGCAATTAATAGGAGATTGGGGCTCTAACTCTCAAGACTACTGACCGGGCCGTTACAAACATGTAGACCTCAACCCTGCCTTATAAATACATCTTAAACTTAGTTTTTAAGGGGGGGGATAGATTATTGGAGAGGCAAAACACTACGGAATACTCTAGAGCACGAATCACAAGAGTTTTACTCTCCGCTATTCTTTAATCAGTAGTTTAATGCTTTTGATTATGAATATGATTGTTTATACAATTCTAAGTAGATAAACTTCCTAATCTAGCATTTGATGGAACCTTTTGGAAGATAAATTCTCGTTACATTTTAATATAATTTTGGTTGTGCTTATATTTCTTATCATATCTCCCAACCCCTTGCTATTATGGTTCTATTTTTACTTGTGAAGTTAATAGGAAAAAAGAACACAAGGATGATGACCTGAAAGTGACCTTGTAGGAAGTAATAATGAGACAAAACTGCAGATACAAAGGCAAGATGTAACTATTCGCAACTTGGAGGCTCTAGTTGAAGCTTTAGTGCTCAAAAAATTAATATTATGGATAGTAGCCAAGAACATTGTGCATCAGAGACAAAAGCTTAGGTGCCAATGGAGGGGTCCAGAGTATAACACCAACACTCTAACCAGCTCGAATTTGATGGTGTCAATATTGAAAAAAATGATACTAGAGTCTCACAAGGATATTAAGGATACAAATTTAGTTGACTCTAGTATAATTTGTGTCGAGGAGGCTGAAAATCTTGAAGTTAAGGTATTTTAGCGTGTCGTATCTCATTCCAAATACTTCTCTACATTATTTTTCGAATGGTGAAATGAGAATTGATCCTTACGAGCATAAAAATGAGTCAAGGGAAGAGATAGATGAGCCTTATATTTTGAAATATTCAAGGATGCCTAGGCAAGGTAACACTCATCGGTCGAGAGCCAAAAGGTGCACGGGAATGTACTTAATTTTTGTTTGGATTACAAAAATTTGTACCGTCCAGGGAGCATAATCAAAGCTTAAATCAAAACTTGGGGTTCAATTCATAAGCTCGAGGTGGAGCCAAAAAAGGTTCACATCGTGCCATGCGTTAAATCGGGCATTTATTGGTAGACAACCCAACTTTACTGCTTTCTTTTATTTTTAATTTTTAATTTTTTATTGTGTTATTTTTGTATATAGTTTTATTTTTTATTTATTTTGTAGGGTCATGAAAAGCAAAGCTATTGAAAGGATGCAAAAACAAGAGAAATGGTTAGAACTAGATGTGGGGTGCTCGCACAAAGAAAAATAACTGGGAGAAATCTAAGTACCCCATGAGCTGCTAGTGATTCGGCATTTGGCCTACCAAGAAGTTTCTTTTGCCCTCTTATTATTTATGTTGTACATTTGGGACAATGCACAATTTTAAGTGTACGGTGAGGAGATTGTCTTGGTGACTTTCTATGCTATTTCAGTTGTGTTAGTTTAATTGATGATTTTTGAAAAATATAAAAATCACAACTAGAATTCCAGCAAAAAGCGACCAAAAAATAGCGACCGAATTTGGTCTATGGGAAAAAGCGACCAATGTTGATCGCTAAACTAGCGAAAATAATAAACTAAATTCTGGAAAGAAAATAGCGACCAAAGTTGGTCGCTAACTTAGTCAAAATATTGACTGACTTGGTCAGACTTGCTTGGTCAAATTTTTTCTGAGATTAGCGACAAAACTTGGTCGCTAACGTGGGACCCGCTTATAAAATATTAATAATTATATTATTGTTTTGAAAAACTACAATATATATATATATATATATATATATATATATATATATATATATATATATATATATATATATATATATATATATATATATATATATATATATATATATATATATATTATAAATTAGCGAGCAACGTTGGTCGCTAAATAAATGAAAGAAAGGTAGGGACCAATTTTGGTCGCTTAACTGGGTCCCAGTTATTCAATTTTAATAATTATATTATTAATTTGATTATTATATGAAATATAATTAAATATGATTTAAAGTTAGCGACCAACTTTGGTCGCTAACCTAAATTCATGATTAAATAGCGACCAAAATTGGTCACTATTTTGGTCAACAATGGTGTAAATAAAAAATCACTTTTGTGTTTACTATGTAAATCATATAAATGTAAGTCGTTAATACTTTTGTAATATAAGAGATGATATGCACTACGAAGCAGGCGTGTGTGTCTATATATACGATATATGTACTTACGCTATACTATGTACTAAGTATAAGTGTATGAGGTATTACCATATCGAATACAGCTTATATATATACAATATATGTACTTACGCTATACTACGCACTAAGTATAGGTGTATAAGGTAATACCGTATCGAATACATCTTATATATTTATACAATATATGTACTTACGCTATACTATGCACTAAGTATAGGTGTATGAGGTAATACCGTATCGAATACAGCTTATATATATACAATATATGTACTTACGCTATACTATGCACTAAGTATAAGTGTGTGAGGTATTACCGTATCGGATACAGCTTATATATATACAATATATGTACTTACGCTATACTATGCACTAAGTATAGATGTATGAGGTAATACCGTATCGAATACAGCTTATGTATATACAATATGTGTGCTTACTCTATACTATGCACTAAGTATAGGTGTATGAGGTAATACCGTATCGAATACAACATATATATACAATATATGTACTTACGCTATACTATGCACTAAATATAGGTGTGTGAGGTATTACCGTATCGAATACAACTTATATATATACAATATATGTACTTACGCTATACTATCACTAAGTATAGGTGTATGAGGTAATACCGTATCGAATACAACTTATATATATACAATATATGTACTTACGCTATACTATGCACTAAGTATAGGTGTATGAGGTAATACCGTATCGAATACAACTTATATATATACAATATATGTACTTACGCTATACTATGCACTAGTATAAGTGCGTGAGGTATTACCGTATCAAATACATCTTATATTTATATATATACAATATATGTACTTACATTATACTATGCACTAAGTATAGGTGTATGAAGTACTACCATATCGAATACAACTTATATATATACAATATATGTACTTATGTTATACTATGCACTAAGTATAGGTGTGTGAGGTAATACCGTATCGAATACAACTTATATATATACAATATATGTACTTACGCTATACTATGCACTAAGTATAGGTGTATGGGATAATACCGTATCGAATTTAGCTTATATATATACAATATATGTACTTACGCTATACTATGCACTAAGTATAGGCGTATAAGATAATACGTACCGAATACAACTTATATATATACAATATATGTACTTACGCTATACTACGCACTAAGTATAGGTGTATAAGGTAATACCATATCGAATATATCTTATATATATATATATATATATATATATATATATATATATATAATATATGTACTTACGCTATACTATGCACTAAGTATAGGTGTATGAGGTAATACCGTATCGAATACAGCTTATATATATACAATATATGTACTTACGCTATACTATGCACTAAGTATAAGTGTGTGAGGTATTACCGTATCGAATACAACTTATATATATACAATATATGTACTTACGTTGTACTATGCACTAAGTATAGGTGCATGAGGTAATACCGTAACGAATACAACTGATATATATATACAATAGATGTACTTACGATATACTATGCACTAAGTATAAGTGTATGAGGTATTACCGTATCGTATATATATATATATATATATATATATATATATATATATATATATATATATATATATATATATATATATATATATATATATATATATATATATATATATATCGACCAATGTTGGTCGCTATTTTGATCAGACGGTCAGAAAACAACGATCAACGTTGGTCGCTATTTTTATTACAGATCTGTCAAAACCGGGATCCCCTCCCATTCTTTCCAAAAAAATCCCGAAATCCATCTTTTCTCTCTCACACTCAAACCCCCACCCCCTTTCTAACTCCCACCACCAGGCCCCATCAACCTCTGTCGTCACCTCTGCCGTCGTCGCCTCTGGCGTCACCTCCTAAAAATTTAAGGTTAGAATTAAAAACCTAGGGTTTCACTTAGTGTTTAATTGATTACTGTTTCAACCTATAATTAGTGTTTCAATTGATTATTTAACATTATATTTTATACAAACGTAGGGTTTAGATTGTATTTATCATTATGTAATGTTTTATAGAAATCTAGGGTTTAGGGTATGGGTTGAATATTTAGTCTAGGCTTTCTTGAGTATTTCTCCTTCAATAGTTTAGTAAGCAATAGGTACTAATTTAATGTTAAAGACTTGATTCATAGGTAGATATATATATTTGGGTATAAATTGAACTTTTAGTTTAATCTTGATTAGTTTATAGGTAGATAAAAATGATATAGACACATGATAGTATATTTGGATATTTAATATAGACAAATTATATATATTAGGATATATTTGGATATGAATCTTTGTATTGTCATGAAGCTTTTAGGATATGACTTGTACTTTTAGGATATGGCTTGTACTTTTAGGATATGACTTGAGCCTTTTAGGTATGAGTTGGAGCTTTAGGATATAAATTGAACTTTTTAGTTTAAGTTTAAACTCGTAGGATATGAATATAAATTTTAGCATATAAATTGAACCTTGAATCATTGTATTGTCTTGAAGCTTTTAGGATAAGACTTGAACTTTTAGGATATAACTTGAGCCTTTTAGGTATGAGTTGAACCTTTAGGATATAAATTGAACTTAAACTCGTAGGATATGAATATAACTATTAGGATATAATTTGAACCTTGAATCTTTGAATTGTCTTGAACCTTTTAGGATATGAATTGTACTTTTTGGATATGACTTGAGTCTTTTAGGTATGAGTTGAAGCTTTAGGATATAAATTGAACTTTTCAGTTTAAGTTTAAACTCGTAGGATATGAATATAACTTTTAGGATATAAATTGAACCTTGAATCTTTGTATTGTTTTGAAGCTTTTAGGATATGACTTGTACTTTTTGGATATGACTTGAGCCTTTTAGGTATGAGTTGAAGCTTTAGGATATAAATTGAACTTTTTTGTTTAAGTTTAAACTCGTAGGATATGAATATAACTTTTAGGGTATAAATTGAACCTTGAATCTTTGTATTGTCTTGAAGCTTTTAGGATATGACTTGTACTTTTTGGATATGACTTGAGCCTTTTAGGTATGAGTTGAAGCTTTAGGATATAAATTGAACTTTTTAGTTTACGTTTAAACTCGTAGGATATGAATATAACTTTTAGGATATAAATTGAACCTTGAATCATTGTATTGTCTTGAAGCTTCTAGGATATGACTTGTACTTTTTGGATATGACTTGAGCCTTTTAGGTATGAGTTGAAGCTTTAGGATATAAATTACACTTTTTAGTTTAAGTTTAAACTCGTAGGATATGAATATAACTTTTACCATATACATTGAACCTTGAATCATTGTATTGTCTTGAAGCTTTTAGGATAAGACTTGAACTTTTAGGATATGAATTGAACCTTAAATTTTTGTATTGTCTTGAAGCTTTTAGGATAACACTTGAACTTTTAGGATATGACTTGAGCCTTTTAGGTATGAGTTGAACCTTTAGGATATAAATTGAACTTTTTAACAATGAGTTGAACCTTTAAGACATGCATTGAAATTTTGGTTTATGTTTTGGAATTTTAGATTGCGGGAGGTAAACGGTCAGAAGAGGTTGATGACGTTATTAGACATGCAACGAAACTTCCACCAAGAATAAATAAGATAAAGTACCTGGCAGAATGTGCCTTTGATTGTTGTTCTAATTAGTGACATTGACGATGAGAAGGCAATGGCATGTGTTGCACTAAGTGATGATGTAGGTAGAAATTTAGTATTTTCTAAGTAGATAAAAGAAGAGCTTATAGAGTAATTCTCTACTTCATTTTCCATTAGTAAAATAAGTTTAATTGAGAGTGACGAGGTTGATACAGATGGAATGTGTTCCGTCAGTCATGACGGTTCCCATAAAAAGGGGATCATAAGACTGTATGATGACAAAGATTTTAGGAAGCTTTGTGCTCGACTTTCTTCCAAGGTTAATAAATACAAGCTTAATGTGATATTGGTGATAGTTCGTTGGATTCAGACGATGAATTAAAGGACACCAGTATGGAAATTTTGATAAAAGTAATTAGAGGTTGAATGTTTTTACCTCTAATTCTTTTTATCAAAATTTCTATACTTCTGTCCGTCTAACCGTCGTCTGAATCCGACGAACTATCGTCAAGATCACATTAAGCTTGTATATTAACCTTGGAAGAAAGTAGAGTACAAAACTTCCTAAAATCTTTGAAGTCATAGAGTTTTATGATCCACGTTTTATGGGAACTAACACGACCAACGGAAAATATTCCATCTTTATCAACCTTGTCACTATCAATTAAACTTTTTTTATCCTCTAGGAAAATGAAGTAGAGAATTTCTCTATAACCTCTTTTATCTACTTAGGAAATGTTAAATCCTACCTTCACCATTATTTTTTTGAAACACATGTCGTTGGCTTCTCATTGTCATTGTAGCTAATGAGATCAACAATTGATCAAAGACACACCCTGTATCCAAGTTATTCTCTATATCCAAGCTCATCCAGAGTAAGAGTACTACGAAGAGGTTGATGACGTTATTAGACATGCAATGAAACTTCCACCAAGAATAACTAAGATAAAGTACATGGCAGAATGTACCTTTTATTGTTATTCTCATTAGCGACAATGATGATGAGAAGGCAATGGCATGTGTTTCAAATAGTTATGGTCTAGGTAGGAATTTAGTATTTCCTAAGTAGATAAAAGAAGAGCTTATAGAGTAATTCTGTACTTCATTTTCCATCAAGAAAATAAGTTTGATTGAGAGTGACAAGGTTGATGAAGACGGAATGTGTTCCGTCGGTCGTGTAAGTTCCTATAAAGCGGGGATCATAAGACAATATGATGACAGATATTATAAGAAGTTTTGTTCTAAATTTTCTTTCAAGTCCGATCCACCAAGTTTAATATGATAATTGTGATATTTATTCGGATTCAAAGATTGATTTGACCGACATTTCCATACTTTTGTCGGTCAAATCAGTCTCTAAATCCGAATAAATAGCACAATTATCATATTAAACTTGGTGGATCAGACTTGAAATAAAATTTAGAACAAAACTTCCTATAATCTCTGTCATCATATTGTCTTATGATCCCCGCTTTATAGGAACTAATACAACCTACAAGAAATATTTCGTCTTCGTCAACGTTGTCACTATCAATCAAACTTCTTTTCCCCTTGGAAAGTGAAGTAGAGAATTTCTCTATAACCTCTTTTATCTACTTAGGAAATGTTAAATCCTACCTACGCCATTACTATTTTGAAACACATGTGGTTGGCTTCTCATTATCATCGTAGCTATAAAGATAAACAATTGATCAAAGACACACCCTGTCAAGTACTGTATCCAAGTTATTCTCTGTATCCAAGTTCATCCTGAGTAATAGTACCGTGAAGAGGTTGATGACGTTATTAGACATGCAATGGAACTTCCACCAAGAATAACTAAGATACAATACCTGGGGGAATGTGCCTTTAATTGTTCTTCTCATTATAGCGACAATGATAATGAGAAGGCAATGACATGTGTTCAAATAGTGATGGTGTAGGTAGGAATTTAGTATTTCCTAAGTAGATAAAAGAAGAGCTTATAGAGTAATTCTGTACTTCATTTTCCATCAGGAAAAGAAGTATGATTGAGGTGACAAGGTTGATGAAGACGGAGTATTTTCCGTAGGTCGCTAGAGTAGTGACCAAAGTTGCTCGCTAATTAGCGACCAACTTTGGTCCCTAAGTAAAAGGGATCATCAATATAGCTACTTTGGTCGCTTTTTGGTTGTTTTTTTGCCAAAAAGCGACCAAAGTTGGTCGCTTTTTGCGGTCACTTTTTCCCGAATTTCTAGTAGCGAATTTAGAATTTTTTCAATGATGGATCATCTAGAAAATTTTCTCGAGGGATTTAAGTCTAAATAAAAAATACAAAAAAAAAAGAAAATAGAAAAAGTACAAAGACATATCCTTTTTTTATTTTTCTTAGGCAGTAATAATTCCTCATGATTTTTCTTCGTGCTTCGGTTCTTTATCATGGGATGTAACTTAAACCGAGTAGTATTTTCCTATTTATAGTAGTATGTAAGAAATAAATGAGAAGAAATAATGTGATGCACCTTTTTACTTGTTTGATGGTTGCATACTTAGGTTCTTGCATGTTTTTCACCTTTTCTTGATTTTAAATATATGATGATGTCTTGATAAAAAAGAATAGCATGTGTTATGACTCCTATGTCTCGTTTGCTTGACTAATGTTTCCAACCCTTAGTATCTCTAGTTTTTAATTTACTTCTTTAATTTGTTAGTTAATTAATTAGACATAAGAATCATAATTTTTATAACTTAGGAATTGTTCAAACTAGTCTTATGAGTTATGTTGAACAGTTATAGTGAACTTTAGTTCTCTGTTGATTCGACTCCAAACTTTTAGGCAAGATTATATTTGCAGCGGCCGTCTATCCTTTTTAGGACTAAAGTTGGGCGTGAACATTACTCCTATAACTTGTTTTGATCTCATTTCTATATAGAATTCGTAGAGGTCATGACTTTCTCTATAAGAAATCAACTACGTAACAGAAAAACACATATTATCACATTTGTAGACGAGAGACACTTCTTGAAAATGGAGGTAAACAAAGTACACAAGGACATTGAGTACAAGTTTAAATATAAATTTTTTTAATGGGTTAACGGTTTATCCAACAAAAATTTGAGTAATTCGCTCCAAAACTATTAAGCACTAATTGTAAAATCTCAATCCGTTCACCAGTCACTATCCAAATAATCCGATATCAATAAGCCATCGATTGCGGTTCGATTAACGATTGCGGTTCGATTTTAATCGGTCCTAACCAACACTAATTGCGTGTAACCACTATTGCCGAACTTTTTAGAATGTGTCTCATCATCAAACAAATTATTTTTTATATACCACTTAAGCAAAGATTTTCTATATTTTGTTGATATAATATTTAATTTTATCTAAATGTACTCTAATAAATTATGCACATTCAAATGTTAAGGAAAACTTAGATTTGCAATTTAAGTTTAATCTAGGAAATTATCCCTTTTAACTTTTGTCATCGTCATTAAAATATTAAACAGGCAAATAGGAGAATGTGTATTAGGGCTTTTATTTGGGTTTCCCTCCTCTTCGCTTCACTCTCTCTCCCCTCAGTGAATAGAAGCATTTGCTAGGGTTTAAGGAAGAGAAGAGTCTTCAGTGGAGTTTACATCTGTCTCACGAGATCAAGAAAAATGCAGCCCTACGGAATACAAGGAATGCTGAAAGAAGGCCACAAGCATCTTTCAGGTCTTGACGAAGCTGTCCTTAAAAACATCGATGCTTGTAAACAGCTCTCCGCTATTACTCGAACTTCTCTCGGCCCAAACGGTACTTCCCTTTTCCGAGATCTTATTTTTACACAATATTGTTAAGTAGGATCTGTTTCAGTGATATTTGTTTGTATAATATATTTTTTTTTGATAAGCATGTGTATCAGTGTATGTATAAAGCAAGTTATGGATAATTAGCTGCTGAACACTTTTTTTGTTCAATGGCTATCATTTCATAGTCAGTCTACTAAGAAAGTGGTATTTTTGGTGGATTATGCTAATGTAATGCTTTAATACTATACTTGAAAATAAAGATGTATAGCACTTCGTTAAAAGTCCCACAATAAAGGAGAAAAATCATAGTGATACATTTATTGAGAAAATTCTACAGTAACTACGGATAACATCTTAAAATCTGTATCTTGTCACCCTTTATGGTGTACTCTCGAAATTGAACGATTTTTCTACTTATATGATGGCAGAGAGCATAAACATTTTTTAAAAGGATTTTTTTACTTCCATCCCGAAGATTTTGAATATTTCAGAGATGAAGGTGTGAATGATTATCCTATTGCTTTTGTATCATTGGCCAAAGGTAAAATTGATATAATGTTAGTCTGATAAATAACCATTGGCAGGATACAAGTTTCTTTTCCATTTTATTGTATTTTCTATGGTTATTTCCCATTTCACTTTAATAGTTGTTAGTTGCAGAGGTGCTTTAAAATAATAATAATAATAATCTAAGTAGATAAATAAAGTAGACATTTTGTCAAGGGAGCTCATCGAACTTAGCAATATGTAAGTTAAATCGGGGAAGACTTATATAGTTTTTGAACTCTGAAGGAGTGTGTTTGTAATAAGGAATACATGATGGTCCATCCATGCTCCTTTCTATTATCTTATAGATAAGTTACTTTTGTTCACATCTTTTTGTCATTAATTTGTTTAGGTATGAATAAGATGGTTATCAACCATCTGGACAAGCTTTTTGTCACAAATGATGCTGCCACTATTGTGAATGAACTTGAGGTCCAGCACCCTGCTGCCAAGATATTGGTTTTGGCCGGAAAGGCACAGCAAGAGGAGATTGGCGATGGAGCTAATTTGACTGTTTCATTTGCCGGGGAGCTCCTCCAAGGTGCTGAGGAGCTCATCAGGATGGGGTTGCACCCTAGTGAGATTATCATTGGTTATAATAAGGCGATAAATAAGGTACATTATATGTTTTACACTTATTTTGCTTACTATACATTGACTAGTGATCCGAGATTTACTCGCTACTGTTCCACCCTTGCAGACAATTGAATTATTGGATGAGCTAGTCGAGAAAGGTTCTGAAAATATGAATGTCACAGACAAGAATGAAGTTATTTCAAGAATGAAATCTGCAGTTGCCAGCAAACAGTTTGGACTAGAGGATGTCCTGTGTCCTCTTGTTGCTGAGGTACATGACCTGCTCTTCGCGTATTTGGTGGGTTTTAGCTATCTTGCTTTCTAATTCATCTATTCTTGTTGTGTAGGCTTGCATTCAAGTGTGCCCTAAAAACCCAGCAAACTTCAATGTGGATAATGTACGGGTTGCAAAGCTCTTGGGCGGGGGTTTGAATAATTCCTCCATAGTCAGAGGTATGGTGTTGAAAAGTGATGCAGTTGGGAGCATAAAGAGGATAGAGAAGGCAAAGGTGAGCTGTTACAAACTCATTCCAGAAATTCATTTACGGTGAAGTTTAGTTAAAATGTTACAGTCTATTTTCATTTCCCTTTGTTATTCAGGTTCAGCTGTTGTTACCCTGTCTGATTGTGGTTCAGATTTCACCTTCACTTTGACTTTTGTACTATTTTCACCCATTTGCAAGAATTATTTTAGCTTTCTTGTTTTCTATTTTTTTTGAATAAGTAAGGTCTGTTTTAGCTTTTTCTTCCTAATCTTTCATTTCTTGAGCGGATAAAACTGCTATATGGTAGTTGGAGGATGTTTACTTTTTGAAAACAGTTTCTTCAACATACTTCATATAAAAATAGTTTCTTCGGCATGATACAAGAATTGTCACTTGTAAACGAACCAGTTATATGAAGATGCAGTTTTCATTTTCTAGGATGTTCCATTATGTTTGGTGAACTTCTATTTAATTATGTTTGAACTTTTGTTTTTTTTAAAATTTTAATTCTGATTAAATTGGGCTACTCCATGCGTTAGAAGCATTACCGAGACAAGGGTTAGTTGCTTAACCATTGGATGATAGTCAATAACATGATATTACAGTTTATAATGGATGACATTTACTTTTGCTATTGTGGCATAGAACTGAGACATTAAACTGTGCAGCTGATAGGGAAATCTACAATCTAAGTCCCACCGCAAGAAGATTAGTAATTTCAGTGGTCTTGCTGCACCAGTTCTGATTGTTATTCTGCGTGGCTTGCTGGAAGATTTGGGCTTCAAAACTTAATAGTCTGCTATTTCACATTATACCTGGATGCCTGTATTCTGGCACAATCTTATTTTTCTCATCGCTACCTAAAGTGAGCTTCCTCTCCAAAACCGCTCCCTACTTATTTCCGGGTTGAAGCGACGTCCAATATTTTCTCACTTTTCTTGGATAATGCTTCCCTCCTGTACCCTCTTGCTTTTCCTTTCCTTCACATCATGAAAGAAAGATCAGAACTAGACCCCAGCACCTGCTTCTTCCCTCCTGTAACCAAATTTTTGTTGTTCGTCATTCGTTTTTCTTCATCCTTTTCGACATCTGTTGGGGGCACTACACGAGTTTTTCACATAACTAAGGGGGCTATAGTAGTTGAAAATGCTAGTATAAGGGTTGTGTCATAACCCCCCCCCAAATAAAAAAAACAAAGCAGATGGGACAAAGGTACTGGGTTGGAGACATAATCCGGAAGTTACTGTTTAAAGCAACTATTTTTCATAAAGCCTATGCAATCATCGATATGGGCTGGAAATGCATAGTTCTAAAACAAAATGAATATGTGCTCCCTTGATCCTCTATGTTTGGTACTCCCTCCATTCCAACTTATGTGGTACTCTTTTCCTTTTTAGTCAATCCCAAAAAAAATCACCTTTCCTTATTTAGGAATAATTTAACTTTAGAATTCCTACTTTACATTTGATGATTTGATTTACAGCCACACAAAATATTTATGGTTTGATATAGACCACAAGTTTCAAAAGTCTTCTTTCCTTTCTTAAATCCGTGAAGAGTCAAACACCGCCACATAAATTTGGATGGAAGGAGTATTTGCTTGCTAGTTGTATGCATGGAAAATCTTGGCTTGTTCTCGTGTGATTTGCTTTGGCTTGTATTGTTTAATTAGTCTTACCATTATCAAAAAATGTCCTCTCAGGTTTGGTCCCTAGTTGTAGTTGTAATGACTGGCTACATTAGCATACACACAGTTGAACTGTCATACTCTTAGCTTCAGCCTTCGCTTGATTTTTTACTTAACGAACCATCTATTCCAATATAGGTTGCCGTTTTCGTTCAAGGCGTTGATACATCTGCCACCGAAACGAAAGGAACAGTTCTTATTCATAGTGCTGAGCAGGTAACTCATTGGGACTATACTGCTTTTTAATTAAGAAGTCTCATTGGTGTAGAAAGTCTATGCACAAGTATTTTGTTGTTTCTGGATGGAGTTAAGAGATGTTAATTGACTAACGTTGGTGACACTCATAAAATGATAGATGATGCATTTATTTGATATAAGACAGGAAATGCTAATTCTGATTTCAATCTGATCTCTGCGCCTTTTTTGACCTTTTCAAGAAAAAATCTGTTAATAAATTTTCTATGTACATGAATTGTAGGATTAGGCTTTGAAGTCTAGGATTAGTACCACTCTGAATTAAAACTTCAAGTCATTTAAATTCCAAAAGACGTTATTTCTATGTCTTTCCCTTTTATTTTATTTACCTATTTGTCTTTCAACTTTTTCAATCTGTCAGTAATTTCTTTGTCTCTTGCATTTGCAGCTAGAAAATTATGCAAAGACCGAGGAAGCTAAGGTGGAGGAACTTATTAAAGCAGTTGCTGATGCGGGTGCCAAGGTCATTGTCAGTGGAGGAGCTGTGGGAGAGATGGCTCTACATTTCTGTGAGCGTTACAAGTACGATGAATACTGTATTTCCTTTTGCATATGTTGTTATTAGTTAGGGCCTTTTTGCGTACTTCTTTATAAATATGTTTCTGGGGAGTTGTATGATTTTCTTAAAATGAGCAGCGAAAGGAAGCTAATTGTGGGGGTGGGGGTGGGGGGAAATCATCATGGGTCATTTGTCTGCACATGTACTTACCCATGATGCTCTTAATTTATATCAGAGGATTGAGCTTTTGATTATCTTAAATTTTATTCAAAATACACCAAGATGGCTGTAAACTGTGTTTAAAAACAAAGTTAAAAACAATTATTGTCCCGGAAAAATCTGTGCAACTATGGTGACTGATATTCTCTTAGATTTTCAACAATTGAATTCTTTAGCTTCTCAGTAGGGAATGTGATGTTATAAAATCTTTCTCACCTTGCTTGGGATGTAGATAGTTGGCAAAGCAGATCCTCCTAACTTGGCCTTTTTCTCCTCTTAATTCAACTATCCAGCCAACAATTAAGCTCTTTCATATAAAGCATCATATAGTGCTTTATGGCCGGTATCCTTTGGTTTTGACTAATTGAGCTTCCTGTTCATTGGAGAAAAAGAAAGGGACTTTAGGGGATTTTTACATTAAGTAGCAATTCAAAAGGTTTCGGCTTGTGTAATTTATTGTCTGTTTTTATCGCTCTCGTTATGTTGCTAATCTTCCTATGCTTCACTTATGCTTTTTTGGTACATTCAGTGCTTCATATTTATGTAGTTGGACTTGTACTATATTTAGTCGAAGCTTTTCAAAATAGAAAGGGTAAACTTTTGAACTGACTATAGTAATTGTGTCATCGTGTTAAAATGCTTGTGATATAACTCAGCGCACAAGTTTTTCAGTAGAGCAGTTGATGGCAAATTGTTTAGGGTTGATTTGGTTCCTTTGCCACTAATAGTGAAGATACACTGATGACAGTTAGTGCCATGAAAGGACACATTAAAACTATTTCCTTTCCAGATAGAGGAAATTCGCTTGTTTGGGCAATTGGAAGGAGATTTTAAAACTATTTCCTTTTTACATACGGATAGATGTTTGTTGCCCTTATACCCCCCCCCCCCCCACACACACACACAAAAAAAAAAAAAGAAGAAAGAATATCTGTTGCCTCTCAAAGAAAATTCTTTTGACTTCATAGGTAGTCTTTGCTTTATGCTAGCCAGACTGTTTTAATGACCTCTTCTGATTTTATTTTTGCTTATACACTAGTTTATGTTTTCACATCTGCCAGGGTATAATCTGGATCTGCTTCATATAGATTCCATTTTTGTTGCCTCTCAAAGAAAATTCTTTCGAATTCATAGATAGTCTTTGCTTTACGCAAACCAGACCGTTTTAGTGACCTCTTCTGATTTTTTTTTTTGCTTCTTAGACTAGCTAATGTTTTTACATCTACCCTTGTGTAATCTGGAACTGCTTCATATAGATTTCATTTTTGTTTTGAGGAAGGTAACATTGAGATTTCTTTTTTGTTTTTTTTTGCAGGCTTATGGTATTGAAAATCAGCTCCAAGTTTGAACTCCGCCGTTTTTGCCGTACTACTGGGGCGGTTGCACTTGTAAGCAAATTGGAATAGTTTTCATGATTTATATTAAAAAATAACACTTAAAATTCTTATAATATTCTTCTTTGATTGTGAAAACAGTTAAAGCTTAGCCAGCCAAATGCAGATGACCTTGGCTATGTTGATTCTGTTTCAGTGGAGGAAATTGGTGGTGTTAGGGTAATTATCTTAGATATTATATTTACAGTCAGGTTCATCAGTTTATCTGGGATTAACAGTAAATCTGGTTCCTTAAATATGTAATATAGGTTACAGTTGTGAGAAATGAAGAAGGTGGAAATTCTGTCTCCACTGTTGTGCTGCGGGGAAGCACTGATAGTATCTTGGATGACCTTGAAAGAGCCGTTGATGATGGTGTAAATACATACAAGGTACCCGAAGTAAAAACATAAAGATTTATCACCTGCTAGCTCTTTTCCTTCGAGGTCCATGCATGCATAATAGTCTGTTGTGATTACTTGTCCCTTCATTGTTGCTTGGAAATAGAATTGGATTTCAGAATTACATTTTGAAACGTGATTACTATAATTGAGGCATTGACAAATGATGGATAGCTATGATTGTGTTCGATTATAATCTTGAATACTTTGATTGCTCTATGTTTGCTTCAGGCAATGTGCAGGGACAGTCGGATTGTACCTGGAGCTGCTGCTACCGAAATTGAGCTGGCTAGCAAGCTGAAAGAATTCTCTTTCAAAGAAACTGGGTATTGTTTTTGTTGCTTTTTCTTCGCCTATGAGCTCTCGCCTATCACTGCAGCCCAACTTGTTGTATAACTCCATCGCTATTTTCAGGTTGGATCAATATGCAATAGCAAAATTTGCTGAAAGCTTTGAAATGGTTCCTAAAACGCTAGCTGAGAATGCTGGCCTCAATGCAATGGAGATTATATCATCCTTGTATGCTGAACATGCGTCTGGAAATGCCAAAGTGGGCCTTAACTTGGAGAAAGGTGCCTGTGAGGATATCTCTGCCTTGAGTATATGGGACCTCTATGTTACCAAGTAAGCTGCTCTTTTCTTGGTGTTTGTTTTTGTCTTCCAGTAAAATGTGCTAGAAAGGACCTACATGAGCACAAAAATCTAGATCTTCTCACTTCTACTTGTTCAGTTCTATCTTTTTCTTGAATAAATTTCCGCTAGCATGTCTATAGTTAATTCAATAGGACTGGAGTAGCATTCAATTCATTCAATTTTTACTGATGCAACAATAGGGAGTGAACTTACAAGCTAACTGAACTTTTCCAGAATGACATATTCCTAATGTTAATATTCGTACAGTTGTTCTTTTATAATTATTAGGCAAGTTAATTATTTAGCTAGTTTCTAGAGAGACTCTTCTGTCAATTATGAGCAATCCCCTAGAGATTTCAGCTTACAGCCGCTCATTTCTGATTACTACTGTGAAACCAAGGATACTTTGTAACTTAAGCCTAGAATTAGGGTAAAGCAATTGTAGTAAAGCAATTGTAGATCAGGTTGAATTTTGTTTTGTCTCCTAAAGGCAATTGTCACTGTAAAATTGTAGGGGATGAGGTTCTCTTCTCAGTTCCAAGAGAAGCTTGGATTTCTTACATTTTTTAGTTGGATATTTTGATTGTTGGATGGGAGGACAGAAGCAATCGCTTATTGGGCTGTCAGAAAGTAATAGGTGGATGATCCACATGTTAGGAGATGCATTTTATTACTTAGAAAGCAGAAGCTGATTGAGAGAGGGACAGCGTAGAACGGGGAAATCCTTCCTACTACTAGACAGATGGTTTTTTGTCATTCAATGCATTGGCCTTAGATGGATTTCATTGGGTTTATGAAAGAGAGGTTGGGTTTGTACATATCCTTTGGGTTATCAAAGGATCATGAAATATAATTATGGGTTCTCTATATGAAAGTAAGAGGTGGAAGATCTACATGTTAGGAGATGCATTTTGTTACTTAGAAAGCAGAAGCTGATTGAGAGATGGACAGCAAGGAATGAGAAAATCCTTCCTACTACTAGACAGATGGTTTTTTATCATTCGATGCATTGGCCTTAGATGGATTTCATTTATGAAAGAGAGGATGGATTTGTACATATTCATTGGGTTTTCAAAGGATCATGAAAGATAATTATGGGTTATCTATATGAATGAGATCTGAATACAATTTTAGTTTGAACATTAGTATATATGTGGTCAAACTACTCTGAAGAATGAATCCCCCTTTTGTTCTCCATTGAGAAGGCTAAATAGGGTACTATATCGGAGTTCTTTGAAAGGACTGATGTTTAGGTATTTTAGGAAATATCTTAGAAGGATCCGTACAGGACCGGGATTCTGAAGAGCTAGAAGCATTCCTACAAAGGTCATACAGCTACATAGTTTGGAGGGTGGATAAGCTGTTTTGGGAAGAGCCATCTATAAGTGTGCTAGTTAGTTCCAAATGAAGAAAAATGACTTGAGAAGCTTAGAGAGACCCAGGGATAAGACATGTTTTTCTTCTGTTGATTAGACATGCTTTAAATCTTGTGCTATCAGTTCTTTGTGGCATCAGTTGTTAGCTTTAAATCTTCGGCTATCAGTTACTGCTGGTAAAAATTCTATTAGATTTTGTCCGGTACCAACTGATTTGGACACTTGGGTAAAACAAAAGCAATGATGGAAACAAGATCATTTTTTTTGTTTTAAATAATGAAGAAACAAGACATTAATTTGCATTGACAAGCTAGTGTTTTGTGCCCTATGGCTTCTCAGTATGCGTGTAGGTCCCTTCATTCTGTCTTATATAGACTTCAAAAGAGTACTCAGATTATTGGTTTAGTTTCAAAAGGCAAATTCGCAATCTGGTGTCCAACCATATGGAAGATTTGGTAAACAGAGGCACTAAAAAGGTGACTTTCTTTCACATGGTGTGAAGTGCGAGATGCCATCTTTGATGTTTAGTATTATAGTTATTGTTTGTCTAAGATGCATGGGGTGAATATGGATCATCTTACTATATAGTAGTAGCTGTTCTTCAGAATTACGAAGCCTGATATATTCCATATGTTACAATCACTGGCGCTTCCTAGAATAATGGCTGAAGCAATGGCAAGCTAGAGGGTGAAAAAAATGGACGCTGAAAACAAAGAATGGATGACTGCTCCATTATGTTACTTTTGGTCGGTATGGAGTTATGCTTTTAAGGACAAGTCTTTTGGTCGGCATGGATAGAAGGAATAGTAGAATTTGAAAGTGTCAAAATTTATTGTCTATCGTAAAAGCTTGGTTTTTGTGTAAGGTGGCTGGAGGACACCATTAATGCATAAATGGTTGGTCTGAGAGACTTGATATGTAGTAGTGAAACAGCAATGTTATATGGTGATCAGATCTTGGTATATTATCAATAAAATATATATTGATTTATTAGTTAAAAAAGTTAAATTGGGTCCTCCCCTTGCACACTAATGTTACTATTCTTATTGTCATTATCACTTTTTGATTTGTTTATTTCCTGATAAACTACTATTTCATGATTATGTATTCTGTACTCTGAGTAAGAGTTCCTTTTTGGGGGATTCATTAGCTTTTTATGCTAATCCCTATTCCCTAATCAGTGTTGTCAAAGGCGCGCTAAAGCCCTGAAGCGAGGCCTAATACATGTTGAGTGCTTTGTGTCGCTTTTTTGGCGCTTTAGTGTCGCATCAAGGTCTAAGGCATACTTTTCCTTGCCAATGAGTGTAATCTGGAAAAGGTGACATTAAACAATTGATATTTTACTTATCATAAAAAAATTCAATTTCTTTGCCCATGTATTTGTTATTCATGCTTATAATTATTAGTTTTGGACTACATATATATATTTTTACTTTTTCTCCGGTTGCGCCTTTTTTCATCAATGCACATGCTTTATTTATGCTTTGCGCTTAAAGCCCCAACGGACCTTAGAGTTTTTTTTGCGCTTTTGGCCTTTGATAACACTGTCCCTAATGCATCTTGGTCCTTTTGAGCAGGTTTTTTGCTCTAAAATACGCTGCTGATGCTGTCTGCACAGTGCTTCGGGTAGACCAGGTAACTTATTACCCTGTATTACCTATTCATTTCATGTTTTACTCCTGAGATGCGCACAGTTGTCTTCCACCTTGTGGAAATTTCAACTGTCTAAATAGTTAGGTTGGTACAGATGCATGGAAGTAATAGTTAGATTAAAGTTCGATCATCGATGATAGAAAAGGGATAAGAAAGGCCTACCTTCAGGGTTGGTATGGTGGCAATTGATTTGAGCCTTGGGTATGCTCCCTTTCGAGGTCTCAAGTCCGAAACTTACTGGGTGCAAACAATTTCTGAGGGCCATCGAACTGAGTAAAACCTGAATTATCCGTGGTGCACTTGCGGGAAACTCCTTGTCGATGGCCTGTGCACCCCTAGGATTAGTTGGGGCTCATAGATACTCGGACACCCGGTGCAAATCAAAGAACAAGAAAGACCTACTATTAAAAACTGATCGACGTTCATATTCGACTCTTGTGCTCTTTTGTTTGCTAATGTAGTTTTTATCCAGTTCTGTTTTAAATTTTGAGTAGGCTTCTTTTGCCTACTCTATTTTTATTTTTTAATCATCTATTTTTCGCTGCAGATTATAATGTCAAAACCAGCTGGGGGTCCAAGCAGGAGAGATCAACCGGCAGGGATGGATGAGGATTAATCTTTAGTCTCCGATTTAGGGGTCGGTTTAGTACGGTTTTGAAAGATTTCAGTTCGGTATTTTTTATTTCCGATTTTGAAAATGTTATACCAGTACCATACTGACTTGTGGGGTTTGGTTCACTTTTTGGTTTGTGTGGTTCAGTAATTTTGGTTTTACTATTTAAAGTAATATTGTATCAACCAAAACTTGTAATTGTGATTCATGCGACTGATTTTTAAACGTAAGCAAGAAAGACAAATTAAAAGAGAACAAATTAATCGAACAGGTTAATGATGCCTCATTCTAAAACCAGACAATTTTTATAACCGAAATAAAGAAGTCAGCCTTACAAGTGTCGCTTGTGGAAATCTTATATTAGTGCACTAATTTCATTCCATGGATAGATGTTCTTTATCTGATCCCGTGGGAAGTTCAGACATATTTTCTTCCATTTTTAATAGGAACAATACATAAATCCCTCCCTTCAAATTTTGGTTTCTTTTGCGGCTTACACACTTATATTATTTCGTGTTTGTATTACTCTTTTGAACTTTCTTTTATTACCATCCTGGACTGGAATTTGGCGACAAGTGATAATCATTCGGCAAATACGTGAATTTTTTGATGGTGGTGTGCATAAATTTGTGAAGCTTACTCTTTTTCTTCCAAAATCTGATGGAAGTGACATATTCTCGTCCGAAAAAACCACGTGTAACTCAACCATATTGATTTAATAAAATACTGTTGCTGCGTAAATCAAATGGGTTAGCTTGATTGTTGACATAGTAAGTCATATATTGCTGAAAAAAGCTTACTCGTTTTCTAGCGACTTTGATCGATAAACCCATTTTCATGTAAGCATTTTTTGCAATCATAAGTCTGATTTAATCAAGGGGCAAGAAAAAAGTTACATATGCTGACCTATATTACAGTTTACATTGCTAAATTGTTATGTAGCCAAAAAACATTCAGCTTACTATCGGTGGGAAATTATCACACGTGATATGTGAAAAGAAAAAAAATGAATAAATTTATGTGCAGTTATGGAGAGTAAACACCATATTGGAATCGAGATTTAAGAAACATGCGAAGCCTCTCCCATTGAGAAGTCATTGACCCGTAAAATTGCACTCTTACTGCTTTTTTCATTCCTTGCCGAACAAATTCCAAGTCTCTGACAATGTCATATTCGATGCTTTCTGGACTATCAAGCAGTGGCAATGCAACTGAACTATGCGATTCGATGTTCTTGATCCATCCACGCAGCAAAAAATTCACAATCTGCACATGTAATATCATTATATTCAGTGGCGAAACTAAAATCTAGAGTCGATGGGTTCAGATCTAGAGTCAGTGTTGTTCCAGAACAAGTGTGATCTTACGTAAATGTCTAAATTTTTGCATATGTATACGTAGTTTTAGCAGGGTTTGGTGGAACTCACCGAACTTGCTCTTGATTCGTCTATGCTTCTACTATGTTTCAGAAACGACTTAGATAAGCACTTGCCGGAATTCAGAACTTCGTTAAAGAGGTAAGGGGCTGGGAGAAATGTATAGTGCTATATTTCAGTGGCTGAAAAGGAGCAACAACATTTCTTGCCGTATAACCATAAAATTAATAAATAGGCTTTTTTAAGCATATGACTCTGAACAAGTCTATATTGCCCACTGACCATTTCTAGTACGGTCTGTTTCAACATGGTAGAGCATCCTGAGTAGCAAGGTAAGCTTGTTACCAACCAATGGAGCCTGATGCACTAAGTTCCCGCTGTGCGTGAGGTTGGCGGACGCACGGGACTATATTGGGTCTGTTGTACGCACCATTGCGTTGAATTTATGCAAGAGACTGTTTTCACAGGACAAAGAAATCCAGATTCAAACTTTTCTTTTGCATTTGACTGACATTCCTCTATCCCTTATTGTTTAATGTGATACTTCAAAGTCCAAATATAACAGTAACCATTCATCTAGTTTGGAGTGGCAAAATGTTTGGATTAAGTCTTGAATTATGTTACTACGTAACAAGTTATGAAGAAAACCTTATGAAGACATGGTTACGAGATGGTACCAATGAGGAAACATGTTGACAACCAAGATCAAATGTCCAAAGAAGATGCATAGCCTACCTCTGGGACTTCATCATGGGGGCAGTGACCAGCAGGGCTAATCTGATAATATGGAGCTTCAGGCAATTGGCGTTTCACTTGTAGTGCCCAAATAGGCATCACCCAGGGGTCTTCTTTTCCATACATTAGACAAACGGGCACATTGTTCATTCGACACCTAAAAATAGCAAAGGTTCAAAACTTGAGATTTCCAACATTAAGAGAAGCCCAATGCAGTTATGTAATACTTGCTTTACCTACCCATTAAGTGCCTCCTTAAAACTTAGTTGTCCTCTAGGAGCAAACATTATTGAGGTTAAAGATGCAGCTGCTGCAGGGTGTTCTGTTACCTCAAGAATACTGGAGAAAACTTTATCCACTTTTGTGGTATGATCAGCGTAAACTTGTTTAAGCACCTCCGCAATGCTCTCGGGAGCACTAATTTTCTGCCATCTGAAAATGAAGCAAGGGAAAATGTATGAGTACTGAACAAAAGCCCTGGCCTTAAATCTAATCAGTATTATAACTGGCAAGAAAAAGATAAACTTCCTCAGTATAAAATAAAAGAGCAAGTCATAGCACTCACACAAGTTCTGTGAGCTTTCTGATAGTGGTGGGAAGAGGAAAAGTCCCAGCCCATGGAAACAATCCAGATAATCTCGGAGATCTAACAGGATTAGGGAGAAATCCCCAAAATGGGGTTGCGTTAAGCAAGGTTAAACCTTTCACCAATTGAGGGTAGTATGCTGCTAAGTAGAGGGCAACATATCCACCAAGCGAATTTCCCACAACGTAGACCGGCTCTTTAATAACCTGCACCATCAAAAGATTATATGAATTTAGTTGTTCCTTATGAGCAAGATTGTTCTAAAAGCAATCCCTCAAGTCTAAACGAATCAATAACTTGGAAGACTTATTAAGAAGCCCATTGCACCATCATAATTAACTGTTTAAACAACAACAACTACTACCCAGTATAGTCCCACAAAGTATAGTCAAACAATATTAAGCTTCCCTGAAGATTCAGTTGTGTCTAATAACACAATGCTGTAAGAACAGGAAAAAGAGCATCGGAGAAATATTACACGTGAAGATCAACTATAAGAAATCTTCCAAAGAATAGAGAACAAACAGCATAGTGTCATAGCCATGCAATTATACATAAGTCAAACAAAAAACATACTAAAGTTCCAAGGGATGGAAGTCTGCTATAATGTAGCATAGTGTCATTGACTGCATCAATAACGTGCTCGTAAGCCTTCTACAAATGTTTATAAATTCATCTTTCCACTACTAGACACATGACCCGAAATAGAACAGGTAATTAATAGAAAGAGCACACAAGTAAAAAGCCAGCAATACATCGATACAATTGCTTAAGTCTGCGTAATAACAACTTAGAGGAAAATCATAAGGACAAAGATAGAAACCGTACCTCTTCAATAAAATAACGTACTTGGTCCCTCCATAAGTCAACAGAATAGACAAGTTCTTTTGCCCAAGGTTCTGCTTCATCTCCAAAACCCCAGACGACATTGTTTCCATCACGTTCAGATTCATCTAATCGTTTGGACTGCGAAGTTGGATCCTCACACGGTAATGACTTCCCTTGTCCAAGAAAATCTAATGCCCATACTCTGTGATCACGACCAAGATCTTTTAATTGCTTTTCATAGTGGAAGGAACCAACACCAAAACCAGGAAGAAAAAGTATTGGTGCGGAGTTAACATTTTGACAACCAGATTTCTCATAATGAACTTTCAGTTTGGGTTTCCATTCCCACAAGCAGCTATCGACCACAGCAACAGAGTCGGCTTTAGTTTCATCAGGTAAACTGGGAACGATAACCTTTGTTACTGATTTAGCACTACCAGTCACATCTTGGGTACCGACTTTCCCATCTATAATATCTGAGTTATAGCTTTCACTCAAGAGACTTGAATCGACACTCTCAAATCCTTTCAGAGCAGTGATAGTAAGCCTCTGAGTCCTCTTTTTCTTTATGCTATAAACATCTAAACCAGAATACAACCTTCTTTCTTTTACTATGGGAAACTTTGCCTGATTTGAAATTAGACATTTGCTAACATTTACAATGCAATAATAGGTTGTAGAATAGCAAGAATGAACTTCCATCTTGGAGTCAGCTTTCTAAAATGAATACCTGAAATCAAGAATGTGTCGAAAAACAAAGTGTTTAGGTTATTAGCAAAGAATAAGAAAGTAAAGGATAATAATGCAACCAACTCAAGAAAAAGGACTCATGTAATTATCACTTGAAAGAGCTCAATTAGCCAGGCTATATGATTAATCAACTAAGACCGGGTTCTTTTACTACACAAACAAATTCTATTTCCTTTTTTTCTTGACTAAAACTCATTTGGTCTAACTACAACATCATCCAAATAAAAAGCTTGGATTCATCCATGTGGGTAGAAATCAGCCTGATCTAGAAAACCAAAAACCTGAGCAAATATTGCTATAATTTCTCCTTCTACTACAAGTACGATAACTGAGAATAACTTGCTAGATTTAGAGAGAAGCAGATCATACAAGAATAACTTACTGGAAATTGACAAACCAAAAGGACCAATTTTTCATAATTCTTTAGGTAATAAGGAAACAGAAACAAAACATAAAGCCAACTTAATGAACTTATATAAACACCAAGGGATTAGAAAATCAATCTTATTAGTATTACAGAAAGTTCAATACCCGAAAGATCCAATTTATCAATTATAGTAATCATAAAAAAGGAAAATATAAACAGAACTTAATTTTTAGTATTAGGGAAAATATAAACAAGGAAGAAGCCACAAAATATTATTACCTTTAATCACCTATAATATGCGAGATAATTGATAGGCAGAATCTCCAGGAAAGAATGTGGGTTTTAAACACTCCCTTTTGCTTATTTTAATATTCAGTTGGCGGACTGTTCCTTAATTATATATTCTACAAGACTCCAGACAAGAAGAGATTGCTTAAAAGCATGGCATCTTTTTAGAAACCAAGAAAATTCCTATAAATGAGAGTTTGACACGTTAATTAATTATATCGCTGGTCTGTTTCTTTTCCATGACTTTTTCATGGTTGTATTTTCTTTATTTATTATACATGCGTTAGTCAAAGATTCATCCGAAAATTCAAATCCATGACACGAGGCTTATGAATTTTTATCGTAATTTTAGATTAATATATAATAATAATTAAATTTATGGTTAAATATTTAATAAATTTCTTAATATAAATATAAAGTCTATGTAAAAATTATTAGATTCCCGAGAACTCGTATTCTCTACTCTAGGTCCGCCCCTACTTCTTACTCGCTATCTTTCCTAAATCCCATATGTATATTTGTTATTGTTATTTATAGAATAAAAATTTTGTTATGCGTGAATAATACTATTAACGTGCATTTTATTATGCAATGAATGGTAATGCAATAATGCAATAATTAAGCCTCAATATCAAATAAGTTGTGATATAAAATATATTACGAAAGATATTACTTTACTTTTATATCAGAAACTAAATATTGTATTAGTCATATAAAAATTAGATTAAAAAGCAAAATTTAGTAGGTGGGAAAGGAAAAAAAGGAAAAGAATAGAGTACACGAAACGAATTAGTGTAGCCAATTGGGCCACCACGTGATCCGGTGTTCAAAGTTGATTGGATTTCGGTATATTTGTCAGCATGCATGGTGGGAGCAACATAAATGTGGAAAATTCAAAGGCAGATCTAAGTGAGAATGAGGCCATGAAGAGTGAAATTAGATGGACCATTAAAAAATATCCAAAAAAAACACCTCGTTTATTTCATGCATCTTATTTTAGACCGACAATAATTTCTGTATCTTCCAACCTTTACAAAAGTCTTGAAAATATTCCTAAAAAATCAAGTGGATGATTATGATTATGTTAAACAAAGTATTTAATAAACAGTTAGATCCAACCGGCTATTTATGTCAAGGTCCAATGTTAATACTACGTCTTTGAATATATAGTAATGGTAGTAAGTTGGGGGTGTTATTATTTTAGCTCGTGCCATAAACTATTTATATTCGATAGCTGAAAAATATATAAAATATGTATAATTTTTGTATATAGCATATAGAATATATATGCATAAAAAATATACATTTTAAGGATGCTACTTAAAAATTAGCTAATACTTATTTTGTCCTAAAATTTTAAACTATAAATTTTAACTTTAGGACAAGCTAGTCAAGATATTTTTGTCCTAAAATTTGAACTGAAAAAATAAAATTCAAGGTGCACTGACTAGTTCTTAAATAGTAACCCTTAGAAAGGCTACCTGGTGTCATTTTTACCTAATAAATACGGATCCAATCTAGATGGACTTGAACCAGCAAAAGCTTACTAGGGTTGCCTACTACGAAATAAGTATTAGCTAATTTCTAAATAACTAATACTTATTTTGTAGCTAATAATTTTTGGACCGGTATATTATATTGGAACTCCAATATATAACTTCAGTATATTATGCTGGAGTATTTTTCTGAATTTGAATAGTGTTTTCGTTCAAATTTATCTTCAAATAAAGAGTGACTAAATTTCAATAACTTTTGAAACTGTGATTATGTATAAATGACCACTTGTAAATCTGACTATTTTTGAATTTCTCCCTAGATTGGGTTGTTGTACAATGAGCAATTGCATATTATGGGCCAAGCCCAAGGGACTCCCAAGTACATTGGGCCACAGCGTCCAAGAAAAAGGCTCAATCCGTAAATTTGAACTAATATTTGGTTTAAGTTTAAAAGAAAAGTAAGTAAAAATTGAAAAATACTACTCCTGCATTGAAATTTTAGGGAGAATCCGCCTGTGGCAATCATTTAGCCGGTGTATTTAGCCGTGCAGCTCAACTTACTCAATTTTCGTTAATTGAAACATGAATTTCTGATACTCAGACAACGTTAATCTTTGATTGTTGTTGTATAAATAAAATCAACATCAACAATCCAGGGTAGTGCGTACGCAGACCTTACCCCTACCCTGGGGTAGAGATTCCCTCCAAGAACTTGCCACCTTACTCATGGGGAGACTTGAACTCACAACCTCTCGGTTGGAAGTGAGAATAGTACCATCAGAGCAGCCCCTTTTGTTGTATAAATAAAATCATCTCTTAAAATTAGTCGTCATTTTCTACGCTACCAATCTTAAAGGACTACTAGCTTTTCAAGAATTTTATATACATAATTATCAATAGTAAAACTAAAATGTATTCATCGGGCGAATGTAATATAGTAAGCGGGGAAAAGTTTTCATAAGAGTCATAATTAGACAAGTGATTGCTATTTTTCTAAATGTTTCATCATTCATATTATACACTCATAAGGGAATTTCTCGGAAAAATTACTATATTGTTATATAAGGTTAAAATTATTTTCTACAAATATATAATACAAGATCTTTTTTTGTTTTTTTTACTTCGACCACACTGTGTTTACAGTACAGTTACTCATGGCTTTAGTACTTTGTCCCTCTTTCAACAAAATCATAGCTACAACAAGACTTTGGTTGTTTATTCTCTCATAAACATGATTGATGATTCCATTGCTTTTCAAGTTCAATCATTTCATGATTCCCATCCTAAGATGCTCCCATATTTTCTCTCTATCTCTATTTTTTGTTTTCCTTCAGAAAAGCAATCAATTATGACTTTTGGACCTTCACGTTTAAGCTTTTCACTTTACAGCTTTTGCGCAGCTTATATTTACACCATAAAGTTACATTCAACTATTTTTTTTTTCTTCCCCATGAGTCATTTTCTACACTAGCTAAAATAAATGGGTTGGAACATTAAATGATCTCTTTGTTTACTATCTCTTCTTCGTAATAGTATTGGCAATACTATAACCTTTTTTTTGTTTCCCTACATTGGGGCCCGATTAAATCCGGATTCGCGTCGGGAAGTCCCACAAAAGGAGTAAAGCGCTCCATAACAAAGGCAACTCCATACACAGGGCTCGAACTCGAGACCTCTGGTTAAGAATGAAGGAGTACTTACCACTCCACCACAACCCTTATTGGTGTCAATACTATAACTTATTACTGGAATAAAGAATTATAAAGAGGGAATACGAGAAAACATGTGCTGATGAAAGATGATAAATACTCGATGAAATAGTCAATATTTTGAAGAAAAGAGAACCTACATACGTATGTGTTTTCTTTATTTGAGGTACATTCTTAATTGTAATAAATTAATGTGTCTCACAATGGTTAACGTCTTAACGAACCATCTGAAAATTTCTTGTTTTCATGTCAATCTACAAGTGTCCACGAAAGAAAGATCCTCTCTGATCGTTGACCTTATCGCTATGGAGGCAAAAGTCAATAAGAAAAGATTTACATACATACAATTAGTTAATTACCCCACCATTTACTTTAAGGTTAAATGATATCTTCGTATTTCGTTCTTTTTTAAGAAAAAAAATCTTTTGTGTTAATTCCTTTTAAATTAGTTTGATGTAGTATAAAATCTTACTTTATTTTAACGTTATTCATTAAATTTTTTAATTAATATACAATCAAAACGTTTGGTCCGAATTTTTTTGGCTGCTAGAGTAAAATGTTATTATAGAGATCATATATTATAATATAACATAAATAATTAGTTTCAAAAAAAACTTGGCCATTACGGCAACGTGCTGTAATATAAATGATGATTGTTATATAGAGGTCTAATAAAGCTCATACTTCGAGTCTCATTTATGACTTAATGCAAGATATATGACTTTTATACACATATTTATCACTTAATCATGATTAAGTAATACAGTTCCAGGGGAATATATGCAAAATTTGCATAGTTCAAGTGCAAGTCTTTTTATGTTTAACCTCACCCTTAAATTTCTTTTAAAATAGATATATGCACTAGAAATTCTTATTTTCTTTTTAATCCTTGTTCATTAAATTGTTCAATCCATATATGCTCATACTTCGAGTCTCATTTATCACCTAATGAATATATGTATTTTTTATATACATTTATATTTTAATTATAATTAAGTGATATAGTTCAACGGCAAATTTGAATGATTTCCCTTGTAAAAAGGGACGTGTTGCAAAGCCTCCGTCCTTAGTCACAAGGGAATTACCTATCTTGATAACGGCAAGTGTAAATTTTGCCCTCCCCATAATAATGGAAGGTAAATCAAGATCTGTTAGATCATGCGCAGCAGAAGCAAGTATAATTCAGGTATCACATACGTATAATCTAGACAATAATTTAATTATGGAGATTTGAAGTACTAACATTTCGAAACTGTTGCACAACTCGTTCATAGGGCGAATATTTAGGACTACAATCTTCTGCTATGCTCCTAGTAAGTTTTAGACGGAAATACTTGTGTGGACAATTATTACTACTACAAAAAGTGAGTTATTAGGTGAAACTGGTCTTCTACTTGTAGCGCACGAAATCAAGCCAAAATACTTGTAGGATTCTTCTGAGGTAGTATACTCCTAATCCAACTCAAATAGGGAACTTTTCTCCCATGTAACTTCCTTCCCAAGTCTGTCAAAGTTTTTAGGTATAACAGAGAACACGAAAATAATAAAAGGCTACCAATTATTGTATTAATTTAAAAAATTTAAGTGAATTAAATCCTACTATAATTAATCACAGTTTATTCCACCAAAAAATTATAATTGAACTCCTCAATATGTATTTCAAAAATTCATCGACACTTGTTTTAGCTTCCCATGTTAAAATTATAAATACCAGTTAATTAAAATAAATCACTAATATTTAATTTAATCAACTAATTAAATTCTTTATAATTTCGCTTAAACAATTTCATGTGACGGATACAAAATCCACAGGATGTTTTTTTACATGAAAACTTATAAGCTTACATAAAGAGTATTATCAAACTCAAGGTTTAGTCATCGATTTTATCAACTAATTGTTATTATACAAATACCATTCGTTATTGTCCAATCTACTGGCATACACTAACACACATAGAGTTGTACCTTTTAATAAATGAAATGTAACGATGCGGTAGATTATTTTGAGAGTATGAGCTCCGATCCCCTATTTATTGCTTCATATATTTTATTTTATGGTTACTTAACTCACCGGGGTGCTTGGTATTGGTTCGGGAGAGTTTCAGAGTGAAATGGAATACATAGTCCCTAAGTTGAAGTTTAAGTTGTAAGAGTTGACCGTAGTTTGACTTGTGTGAACACAAATCTGAAATGGAGTTTTGCTAGTTCCAATATCTCCGTATGGTGAATTTGGTCTTAGGAGCTTGTTCGGATGTTGAGTTAGAAGCCCTTAGGTCATTTCGATATTAATTGGCGAAAGTGGGGGAAGTTGGAAGATTTTTTAAAAGTTTGTCCGAAAGTGAACTTTTTTATATTGGGGTCGGATTCCGATTTCACAAGTTGAAGTAGGTGTTTAATGTCAAATGTTACTTGTGTAAAGTAATTGAGGTCAACTGGACTTGATTCAATTGGTTTCAACATCGGTTATAGAAGCTAGAAGGTCAAAAGCTAATTAGGCTTGAATTGATGTACGATTGTGATTTTGCGTTGCTTGATATGATTTGAAGCTCGACTAATTTAATATGATATTTTAGGACTTGTTGGTATATCTGGTTGAGGTTCCGATGGCATCAGGTGAATTTTGGATGGCTAAAGTGATGAAAATTGGATTTAGAAGACTTCTGAGGTTTTGCTCATGTCCAGTTCTGGTTTTCTTCAATGAGATCGTGTGAGTAGGTACGCGATCACGATGACTTGTTTGGGGGAAGCTGGATTTTTTTCTTCGTGTTCTCATAGTTATGGTCGCAATCGCGTTCGTGATAAAGCTTGTGCTTTGCAAACACGTAGGTAGGATCGCGTTTGTGTGCAAGGAGTTGGGGAGGACGATTCAACACAGTTGTGCTTCGCGATCGCGTGGGCACGTTTGCGATCGCGTAGGCGTAGGAGTTTATTTTTTCCGCGTTCACGTGGTGCCAATTGCATTCACGAAGGCCATTTCTAGGGGCAGCCTTGCTTTCTTCTTCGCGATCGCATAGTATAATTACTGGGCATCAGACTTAAATTTCAAAATCGAGAGTTTGCTCTTATTTTTTATTTGTGGACTTTGAGAGCTCAGATTGGGGCGCGATTTTGAGGGTTTTCATAGAAATTATTTGGATAAGGATTCTTGACTCATTTTTAATTAACTTTCACTAATCTATTATTAATTCCTTTATTTAATTAAGAATTTGGGTTGTGAAATTGAGGAAAAATGAAGGAAAGTTCTTAGGTCAAAATTTGAGGTATTGATCAAGATTTTTGTATCAGATTTGAGGAATTTTGGTATGGGTAGACTTGTGGTTAAATGAGTGTTAATGGGTGTTCAAATGACTTTTACTCGATTCTGAGACGTGGGTCCGGGTTAACTTTTTGAGGCGATTTTCTAATTCTCTGCTGAAATTATAATTTCATTATTTAGATTAGTTTCTTATAATTATATTTATAGTATGTAATTGCTTTTGAATATATTTGAGCCGTTCAGAGTTGGAAAGCCGAGGGAAAGGCCTTCTTATTAGCTGATTGAGCGTGGTTTGAGGTAAGTGACTTGTCGAACCTTGTGTGGAGGAAATCCCCTCAGGATTTGGTACTAATGAGATAATTTGGAATATGTGATGCCGTGTACGCAAGGTGTTGAGTGCGTACACGGGCTAAAAATTAAAATTCTGATTTTTGCTTAGCAGTTTTTTTTCCATGCCTTAACTGAGTTATTTTAGACATGTAGTCGTCATGTTTTGCCTAGATTCACATGTCTACCTACCTTATTTCTTATTTGTAAATTGTGCTACATACTTAGTTGAATTATGTGCTTTCTTGATACCATCTCCATTATTTATCTGTGTTCCTTACTCGAAATTGCTACCATTGAAATGTCATTACTTTAATTGTTATGTTTGGTTTCCGTGAAAATTGTTGAGGTGATTGTTAGGTTGTAGCACGAGGTTTCTTCCGTGCAAGTTGTTATTTGCCATGAGGTTTTTGCCGTGCGGATTGTTATTTAGCACGAGGTTTCTGCCGTATAGGTTGCTATTTGGCATGAGGTTTCTGCTGTGTGGATTGTCATTGTGGCTCAAGGTTTCTGCCGTGCACATTGTTATGTGGCACGAGGTTTATACCGTGCGGATTGTTATTTGGCATGAGAGATCTACCATGCAAATTGTCATTGTGGCACGAGGTTTCTTCCTGCAGATTATTATTGTGGCACGAGGTTTCTATCGTGCGCTTTTTGTTTCCTCTAGTTGCTGTATTGTTTGTTGTCGTTATTGTTCCTTAACTTGTAAGATTCTTGTTTCCTTACATGTTATGTTTGTCTTCTTTGATTCCCGTGCTGTTCTTTTTGTACATACTTATTGTTTCGTTTCCCTGCCATTTTATCATATCATTTTATCTTATGCCTTATTTCTTATATTCCACTAGGTCCTTGACCTGACCTACATCACTACTCAACCGAGGTTGGGCTTGACACTTATTGGGTATGTTATGTGCAGACCCAGGTACATCCTACCAGCCTCGATATTAGAATGTTGTGCTGCCGCTTCGAGAGTTCAAGGTATATCTGCCAACATCCGCATACCTCAGAGTCTACCTCTATCTTTATTATGTTGTTTTCCATATCCTTATTAGACTCTGATGTATAGAGATATTTAGTACTTTTCTTTAGAGCTTGTGACTTATATCTAGAGGGTTTTGGGAGTTGTTTGTACTATGAGTTGCAAATTTTATTTATTACAGCCATTGATGTTTTGAGTTTTGCTTAATAACTCAGTTATTCCGCATGCATGTTAGGATTACTTGATCTAGAGACTAGATGCCGTCACGACATCTTACAGAGGGAATTTGGGTCGTGATAAGTTAGTATCAGAACCCTAGGTTCATAGTATTATAAGTCACATAAGGTTTAGTAGAGTCTCACGGATTTGTATGGAGATGTCTGAACTTATCTTCGGGAGGCTGTATAACTGTTAGGAAGGGTTTCACTTCTTGAGTCCTTGTCATACGAAATTTTTAAACTCAAGATTCTAAACTTATTGTCACGACCCAAACCTAGTCGTGATGGCGCCCAACCCTAAAGCTAGGCAAGCCTACCATCACTCGCTCTCCATTCGTCAATAAATCTCAAACCGACAATTTAAGGAGAATTTAATAAATTTAGAATAATAATCCAATAATATTAATATAATAATACGAAGATAATGCAAAATTTGAATAATCACTCCCAAAAGATCCGGGTCACGAGTCTAGAGCCTCTAAGCAAAACTGGATAATAACATATGAATAAAATGTATAAGTCTGGAAATGTATGTGATAATAGTAAACCGAAATGGAAAGAGCAGTCAGGTCCTGCGAATGTCAAGCAACTACCTCAACGACTCTGAAAAATATCTGGAGACTACGAGTGTCAGCTAAGTCTCTGGTGTACCTGAATGTGTACACAAGGTGCAGGGAGTAGGAGTGAGTACTACCGGCTCAGTGAGTAATAAGCATAGAAATTGTCTGAAGATGAGAAATCCACGAAATTCCACAAAGCAAAGCTAAAACTAATAGTCCGACACCTTATCTACGAACTAACAGCAAAGTAATAGCAGATATATCAGTCAAGTATCATGCAAAATAAGGCATACAACCCGATCCGTTTAACGTCGACGGCGCTCACTGGGGGTGTATACAGATTCGGTGGGGCTCCTTCAGCCCAAGCACAATATCATCATATCACCACTGCGGCGTGCAGCCCTACCCATACTCAGTCCATAGTATTCATATGAGTCACATAACAGAATCAATCTAATTTCCTAGTTTCCAATTAGTAAAATGATTATACTTTTATTATTTATTTTCAGGAAAAAGGTGACTTAGCATTTAATAACAGTGATTTAACACCGGACTGAGATCAATGATTATGCAAATCATACTATCACAATGATATTCATCCTAAAGGGATGCTACAGATCGTCAGAAGGCCCCAAATATGGAAATAAGCCCAGATATATTCACTACAGGGTGCGTATCAGCCTCAAAAAATTTTATTTAGCTCTCGGGATGGACCAAGTCATAATCCCCAATCATATACAATCCCGCACCTGCCATGGGGTGCGAGTCACGCCCTAACATAGTGTCACGATGTGATAAACCGGGGTTTCAAACCCTCATGCCATCATCTATACAAACTACTCACCTCTAACCGATCGTAGGCTGGTCCGCAATGCCTTTTCCCTTTGAATATCCCTCTACTCATGTCAAATCTAGTCAAAATCACAACGAATATGTCATTATAAGTAAAATAAACATAACCCAATTGAAATTACTCGAAAAACACTAATAATCACGAAGTTGGTAAAATCCGAGCCCCGAGCCCACTTCTAAAAAAATTACGAAAGTCACATCAATAGATTCCTCGTCTCGCCACAATTCTGTACATATAAAATTTGTCAAGAACGGAGTTCAAATGCCCTTCAAATTCCATTTTTACATCCCCAATTTTCAAGCCCTAACTTATCCATTTTGGTGGTTTTTCACTGATTTCTACGATGATTTTGCCATAAATCGAATAATTAGGCTAAGAAATTTACCTCCAATTGATTCTAGGTAAATTCCCTCGAAAATCCTTGCCCAAAGCTTGTGTGGGGGTTAATAATGATGGAAATAATGAAGAAGTTCGCGGATGTTTTAATTATAAAACCCTTATGTCTGCCCAGGTATTACCATATGGGATTGAATCATCCCTATTGCGATCGCATAGAACAAATTTCACCTCCCCCTGATTAACTCTATGCGAACGCACTACTGCCCCGCGTTCGCATAGACCAAGGTACAGACCCACCTCAAATGCTCTATGCATTCGCATTTCCCCATGCGTTCGCATAGAGTAAATTCTAGCCAAGGACCCCAGGCACCAATGCACTACGCGATCGCATGACCCCCCTGTGTGATCGCATATCACAGAACATGGCTCCTCTACCAGCCTTCTATGCAATTGCATACACCTTATGCGATCGCATAGAGTAAAGTTTCTCCTGCAATTTTCTACTGCACTTCCTTATTCCAAATTTTCCCATTAGCCATCCGAAATGACCCCGAGGCCCTCGAGACCTCAACCAAAAGCACAGTACGTCCTATTACTTCATTCAATCTTTTCGTAGCATAAAAATACTATCATATACATCAAATCATCAAATTTCACGGATTCAAGCCTAAGTTAAACTAAAACTTTCGAAACTTGCATTTGATCCAAAACCCGACCTAAACACCTCCGAATGACCTGAAAATTTGCATGTATATCAAAAATCACATTCCGGAGCTACTACAACTGTCGAAATTCCATTCCGACCCTCGAATCAAAATCTCACCTATCAACCGAAATTTACCAAAATTCAAACTTAGCCAATTTAAGCCCAATTCTACACCGGACCTCCAAATCCAATTCCGATTGCGCTCCTAAGTCATAAATCATCACCTAAAACTAGTCGAATCATCGGAAACCCATTCTGAGCCCTCTAACGCATAAGTCAACATTCAGTTGACTTTTCCAAACTAACCTTCTCATAAAGAGACCAATTGTCTCATTTCTAACCGAACTCTATCCGAATTACTTCAAATTCTCCAAACACATATAATGAAACATACAGAAGCATAAAATGGCGAAAAGGGGGCGAAGATACTTGCAACGACGGGTCGGGTCGTTACATCCTCCCCAACTTAAACAAACGCTCATCCTCGAGCGTGCCCATAGTTGCACTAGGGTCCAACCAATCTCCGAATGACCTTACTAATCATATACCCGGGGTGATCCCACGTCACCCTAACTCACATATGCCCGATAATACAACACAACTAAAATTCACAGGCCATCTAGCTCATAACCTTAGAACCACCTTGCACCTCTAAAACCATACACAAGATCAGAACCTCACATTTATACTCAGAATAAGCCTGAACCCGGATGTAATAACCCATACCTACAACCTCAAGTGCACTCACATGATATACCCCATTATCATAACATTCAAAACGATAATTTATATCCACAGTAGCTGTCCACAACAACTATGTACCGATAGAAACCCCTGATTAGTTGGAGTCTTATTCCAACACTGCTATACTCTATCAATGATAATGAACACACAGTAGAGCTAACCATTTCTTAGATCAACCATTCATGAAGGAATTTCGCCCCCTTTGAATAATACCACAACAGATCTCCAAGCCGAAACTCGATATTAACCTTTCGACAAGCGGAAACCAAATTCGTTCGTATCCATTAATGACCCCAAAGGTCTCTTTTGACCAAACACACCATCCTGGTGACATGACACATCAATAGAGCCTAACCAATTTTTACATAACACCCATACCAATAAGAGACGGTTTGGACATACTCAATTCATGAAAATGACTCAAACTAAAGAGTTGTACCTTAAGCTCATCAATACCATTACAACACAAGGTTGGGATCCCGTCCCACATCATAAAAATATAATTCCAGAATCTTTCCCAAAGGGTCTAATCTCCACGTAGCCTCGCTATAATGCGCGATCTCATCCTAACACTATTTCACATGAAGCACCTCAACTCGCTATACTCGAACTTGACAACCACGCCCAGATTGATGTCTGAAACCAAGCAATCCATCACACCCATGGTGAAGCGAGTTATATACACCATTCAATCCTGAAAGGACACACCGATGCGCTATTCGCCGAGCCACTCCCAATGCGGACTTTCCTCAGAAACCAGTAAGTAAGGCATACAAAGTAACATATGGAAACTATCATCATCACACTGTTGTAGTGCAGCCCGATCAAGATAACATACCTTGTGGCTGCGTGTCACCCGATCCACTCAAAGATCTCAGATAGAGAGATGCACATCGATCCGAATTTGCTATTAATCATAGAATACCGAGTATCGGTCGTAAGCACACTGAGTGCATAATCAGATCTACTTATGGCGATGTAAGCTACAAGCTCAACTCCCACTATGAATCTCAATAGCATAGGAGTTTATGTGCCACTGCCCAAAAATCATAACGCCTCGCAGCGCAGAAAAAGCAACTCATAGATCTTTCTAGATCCCTAGTTGATCCAATAACAGTCGAATCAACCCATCCTTTATCAATACAATTCGGGACTAACAAGGCCAACCCAAGCTAAACACGTATCCAACCAGCTTACCGGCAAGCTCATTACCAAGAATCCTGAAGCTGCGTCTTCCAGTACTATAACTCATGCCAGAGCCGTACGATTCGGCGGCCTGACACAAAATAAATACTAAAAATTCACAATCTCACCCGGCGACATGCCCGGCCACAAGGAACGCGTCCGAGAAGTCCCTCAGTACCGGAGCTAAATCAATGGTAAAAACCTCTGCACTGACATTTGCTACGAAGGCCCAAACAAGACAAGCAATCCTCCTTAGCCATCCGTTGGTCTTTGGAATGCAACCCGCTCTCGCTATAACATCACCCGATGCACCCCGACACGCAACCTGTGGCATCCTCTGGCATAGCCCATAACACAATAGTCTAGATTAACCCAACACTGAGGCAAGTAGTCTAAAACTTATCTCATATGCAAAGTGTATCGTATCAACAGATAAAGATCCACAACCACGATACAGGCGGTGTCGGAGAACTCCCAGTCTCCCGCTCCATACTAACACACAGATCACTACCTGATCCCACGTTCCGCCATATGAATTCATATTACACACCGAGTGGCAAATCATTCCACAAAAGATATTCTAAAATTTCCCTATGCCATTAGCAAACACGGATATTAGCAGTCGATCCAACAAGAAAATGTTGCAACACTACTGATGTATCATTAGTCTGATCACGCTACCCTCCTTCCGAGACATATAATATCGTCAAATCACTTCCAATTACCAGTTCCATTTTCCTTAATCATCTGACGGTCGATTGTTAATCACTTGCAACTGCCTGTGCTGCTTAAGAATTTAATGACTTTCCATTTGAAACTAAAGCGTACCTTACACACACAAATCCCAATCCTCCACAACAGACCGCACATACCATACCATACAAGGATAACCTGAGAACTCCATCTCCTTTTTCCTAACCACCAGCTAAACTGCCATGACTAAATCCTTCTATCCACACCAGTCTAAGCAAGATGTCTGAGCTCAAAAGCTTTACCACTCAATACCTGTAAGGGGTCATTACCTCGAACATCAACAAGGAATTAATCATATCTTTACCATAACGATTCGGTCCACTAACAAGCTACTTTATTTGTCTAGATTTCCTTCTGATTCATTTTCAACTTGATATACACTCTTTCTGTAGCACCACAATGCCTCAATCCAGGCTTACCACATGAGACTCGAACGTAAGACCACACTGTCTAAGACCAATAGGCCAATATATACTCTCTCAAACGTTCCCAAAATAACACCTTCTAAAATACCCTAGCTTGAAGAACTTCCTGCGAATCTAAGTCCGCTACCTTTACTTCCCAGATGCTGATACATAGAATCCCTTAATTAACGTAAAAATACCACAGGTCTTGACCTGTTCTAGTGAAAACAATGACTTGGTCACCTACTCAACCTTAAAACACCTAAGCGCTACATATAGAATCTTGAACACATAAAAACCATTCTCAAGAGTCATTCACTCTTATACACACTGCGACTTACTCGACTTAGCGAATCAAACCACTCGTGCCTTGTTAGTACTCTGACACCATAGGACATGGTCTCATTCCGATACAACCAAACTACTTCCTTCTCTTTACACTAAGCATTCTTTATCAACAACTCAAGACATCCTATTATTTCCTCATATCTAGTAAGCACCATATAACTTTTGTCATAATTTTTGCTTCACTCGTGCCATACTCGGCTTAATTTCTGCAACCAGAACTAATTCACCCACACGTATCAAATGGGAACTAATATAGTACATAACCGTACAATCAACTAAACAACAACAACCTCCCCAACTTAGCTCAAAGCCATATATATCACAACACATATACTCTATTCCTGTCGATATCATGATGAGATTAAACTCACTCTTTCATAAGCTTGTGGAAACACGAATCATCAGAATTTTTTTCAAATCTCCTCTGCAATTCTTGCATTCATTTACGCAACAGTTAAGCTCACTATGTAGGCGACCAAATTTTTACTAAGTCCCAAATTTTTCAAAATTTCGGAAGAGTTTCCTTTGTAATTGAGCCTATCCACCTGCCAGAGAATCACCAAAACCTTCATAGCAACACGTCCACAACTTGACAAAGCATCAAAATGTATATCAACAACACTAATCAATACTACATGTATTCTATTATCAAAATTAATACATGGACATGTGTTGCACCTATTCGAATCATAACACATAGAAAATACCTTTCACTTACACATGAGATCTTCTAACATACACATATAAGAATCGCATCACTTAAGATCACTCCGTATAAGATAACCCACCTGCTTTGCCTCAATATAACATTTCTGTATGCCTTCCACAGTCATACGCATTACACAACTGCTTAGTCTTCCGGAGTCTGAACTCATATCGTATCGTGCAATTTACTTTGCTCCCAATAGGAGACTCGAAAAGATTCTCCACGTGCCTACAACTCGGCTACTCATCGGACCACTATAGGAAACGAATCACTTGACAGTTCATCCATTATCCGGCATACTTCTTCGTCACTACCAAGTCATATAATTGCATCTCGAACTTCTAAGTTTAAAGACTTGCTCACATGATCAGCACCTTAGTGCTCAAGCCCTAGGCAATATCCGGCCTAAAGTCCTCCAGACTGGCCCAACATATGCCTCACAAAGACTACATCTCGCCCCTCGATCGGGGAATCGCAAGCCATCGAAGAACATATGATACCGAGTGCTCATACATGCGTATAGGCATGAGGAAATAATTTCAAGAGTTACTCTTTCAAGCTGAATCAAGGACGCACGATAAGATTTCAAGAAAGTGGAGTGTTTTCTAAAGGTTCTGTAGCCACCCGAGGATAGATACGTCTACGTACCGATCAGCGAGACTATACTAAACTAGCTCATAACTCGCGAGGCCTAGTAACCTAGACTCTAATACCAACTTTTTACGACCCAAACGTGGTCGTGATGGCGCACAACCTTAAATCTAGGAAAGCCTGACCTTCACTCGGTCTCCATTCGTCAATAAATCTCAAACCGACAATTTAAGGAGAGTGTAATAAATTTAGAATAATAATCCAATAATATTAATAGAATAATACGAAGATAACGCGAAATCTGAATAATCAATCCCAAAAGATCTGGGTCACGAGTTTAGAGCCTCTAAGAAAAACTGGATAATAATATCTGAATAAAATGTATAAGTCTGGAAATGTATGTGATAATAGTAAACTGAAATGGAAAGAGCAGCCAAGTCCTTACAAAGGTCAAGCAACTACCTCAACGACTCTAAAAAATATATGGAGACTACGAGTGTTAGCTAAGCCTCCGGTGTACCTAAATCTGCAAAGGTGCAGGGAGTAGGGATGAGTACTGCCGACTTAGTGAGTAATAAGAATATAAAATGTCTGAAGATAATAAATTCACGAAATGCCACAAAGCAAAGCTAAAACTAACAGTCCGACACCTTATCTACGAACTAACAACAAAGCAATATAAAATATATCTGTCGAGTATCATGCAAAGATGCAATGCAATGCACATGAATCCGATGCGGCGTACAACCCAATCCGTTTAACGTCGACGACACTCACTGGGGGTGTGTATAGACTCCGGAGGGGTCTTTCAGCCCAAGCGCAATATCATCATATCATCGCTGCGGCGTGAAGCCCGGCCCATATTCAATCCACAGTATGCATATGAGTCACATAACAGAATCGATCTTGTTTCCCAATCTTCAATTATTAAAAAGATTATAATTTAGTTATTTATTTCCAGGAAAAAGGTGACTTAGCATTTAATAACAATGATTTAACACCGGATCAAGATCAAATATTATGAAAATCATACTATCATAATGATATTCATCCTAGATGGATGCTAAGATTGGCACAAGGCCCCAAATATGGCAATAAGCCCAGATATATTCACTACAAGGTGCGTATCAGCCGCCAAAAATTGTATTTAGCTCTCGAGATGGACCAAGTCACCATCCCCAATCATAAACAATCCCGCACCTGCCATGGGGTGCGAGTCACACCCTAACATAGCGTCACGATGTGATAAACTGGGGTTTTAAACACTCAGGCCATCATCTATACAAACTACTCGCCTCTAACCGGTCGTAGACTGGTCCGCAATACCTTTTCCTTTTAAATGTCCCTTTACACGCATTGAATCTAGTCAAAATCACAATGAATACGTCATTATAAGTTAAATAAACATAACCCAATTGAAATTACTCAAAAATTCTAATAATCGAAGCTGGTAAAACCCGAGCCCCGAGCCCACTTCTTGAAAAATTACGAAAGTCACATCAATGGATTTCTCGTCTCGCCACGAGTCCGTACATATAAAATTTTTCAAAAACGGAGTTCAAATGCTCCTTCATATTCCATTTTTACATCACCAATTTTCAAGTCCTAAGTTAACCCATTTTGGTGGGTTTTCACTGATTTTTACGATGATTTTGCCATAAACTCGAATAAATAGGCTAAGAAACTTACCTTCAATTGATTCTAGGTCAATTCCCTCGAAAATACTTGCCCAAAGCTTGTGTGGGGGGTAACAATGGTGGAAGTAATGAAGAAGTTCGCGGATGTTTTAATTATAAAACCCTTCTGTCCGCCCAGGTATTACCCTATGCGATCGCATCATCCCTATTGCGATCGCATAGAACAAATTTCACCTCCCCTAGATTAACTCTATGCGAACACAGTACTGCCCCGCGTTCGCATAAACCAAGGTCCAGACCCCCCTCAAAGGCTCTATGCGTTCGTATTTCCCCCATGCATTCGAATACAGTACATTCCAGCCAAGGACCCCAGGCACCAAAGCACTACGTGATCGCATGGCCCATTGTGATATTGCATAGCATAGAACAGGGCCCCTGTACCAGCCTTCTATATGATCGCCGACACCTTATGCGATCGCATAGAGCAAAGTTTCTGCTACAATTTTCTGGTTCACTTCCTTATTCCAAATTTTCCCGTTAACCATCCGAAATCATCCCGAGGCCCTCGGTACCTCAACCAAAAGCATAGATATGTCCTATTACTTCATTCAAACTTGTTCGTAGCATAAAAAGCCTATAATATACATCAAAATCATCAAATTTCTACGGATTCAAGCCTAAGTTTAAAACTTCCGAAACTTGCATTTGATCCAAAACCCTTCCTAAACACCTCCGAATGACCTGAAAGTTACTTGCATATCCAAAATCACCTAACAGAGCTATTGCAACTTTCGAAATTCCATTCTGACCCCCGGATCAAAATCTCACCTATCAACCGGAATTCGCCAAAATTCAAACTTAGCCAATTCAAGCCTAATTCTACACCGGACCTCCAAATGCAATTTTGATTATGCTCCTAAGTCATAAATCATCACCTGAAACTAGTCGAATCATTGGAAACCCATTTTGAGCCCTCTAACTCATAAGTCAACATTTGGTTGACCTTTCCAAACTAACCTTCTCATAAAGAGACCAATTGTGTCATTTCTAACCGAACTCTATCCGAATTACTTCAAATTCTTCAAATACATATAATGAAATATATAAAAGCATAAAACGGGGAAAACATGGTGGAGATACCTGAGACGACGGATCGGGTCGTTACACTTATGTCTTTCTATTCTCTCACAGATGGTGAGGACATGTACAACCAGATCAGATGACTAGACAACCGTACTTACTAAAGCTGCGAGAGGCCGAATTAGGGTAGAGGATGAGGACGTCCACATGGTGCTGCCAGAGCACCCACACGAGCTACTATAGAGAAACTACCAATAGATCTAGTCGGAGCGCATGCACCTGAGATGCTGTTACTGTACTAGCTCTTTAGTAGACTATCACCTAGTTTATGAGCATGTTCGATACATTAGCTTAGCCAGGGTTGATACCACTTGCTCCTGCCACATCTCAGGCTAGAGGAGGATCATAGACTCCCACCGGCCATACCCTTAAGCAGCGGTTTCAAATCGACCAGGTTCCATAGGCTATACCAGTACAACTGGTAGCCCTAGTTCAACCCGAGGTTTGGGCTACAATTTTTAAGGGGGAGCAGCCCAGGCTCGAGAGGTACAAGAAGTACGACCCTCCTACTTTTATTGTCTTGGAGTCAGAGGATGCCCAAGGTTTTCTTGATTAGTTCCTCCATATCCTTCATACTATGGGTATTGTGGAGTCCAATGAGGTTGCTTTCACTGCATTCCAGCTAAGGGGAGCAACCTATCAGTGTTGGCGAGCCTATGATTTGGGTAGTTCGGCTGAGGTAGATTCACTTTCTTAGACTTAGTTTTCGGATATGTTCTTGAGGAGTTGTAATCCCTAGAGTCTCAGGGATGCATGTCGCACAGAATTTGAGCAGTTGCACCAGGGTTCAATGAGCGTGTTGGAGTATGCAGTTCAGTTAAGTGATTTGGCTAGGTATGCATCAACCTTTGTTTCTACTGTTCGAGAGCGGGTCCATCGATGTTTTGATGCAAAGGCTGACCGGTTCTGCTTTATCTCTTATGGTTTTCAATATTGCAAGTATTCATGTGATTTATCGAAGGGCTCAACCCTAGTATCAGATTTAACATGGTCTGAGAGTTGGAGATGAACATTGCATGCCATCAGATAGTGGGGATTTCTAGGAGATTAGAGGGTATTCTAACTCGGGAAAAGAGAGAGGAGAGAGAGGCCAAGAGGTATCGAGTGTCTGGCACATATACTGGTACTCGTGCCCTAGCTGCAGCTTGTTAGGGCAGGGGCTATGTGAGTCGCCCTGATCATTCAACACTTCCAGCTGCCTGCATTATTCTGGACATTCCTAGGCCCCATGCTCCCTATTATGCACCGCCATTGTCTAGCGCACCTCCTATATGAGGTACTTTCAGTGGTCAGTCTAACCAATCAAGCACGAGCCAACCACAACATCAATGTCCTCCGAGAGCCTGTATTGAGTGTGGTGACACTCAACATATAATGAGGGATTATCCTAGACTTAGGAGGGGTGCACCTCCACATAATACTTAGGCACCGTGCTCCACCAGGTCCTTAAGCTATGGTTACATCACCAGCTACCACTCCACCTACTCAGCTAGCTCGAGGTGGAGGTCGGGCAGGTAGAGGTCACCCTAAAGGGGGAGGCCATGATAGATATTATGCTCTTCCTTCTCGAACAGAGGTGGTTGCATCTGACTCTGTCACTACCAGTATTATTCCAGTCTGTCAAAGAGATTCATCAGTCTTATTTGGTCCAAGCTCCACTTATTTATATGTGTCATCTTATTTTGCTCCATATTTGGATGTATCCCGTGATTCTTTGAGTTCTCATGTATACGTGTCTACATTTGTGGGAGATTCTATTGTTGCTGAACGTGTGTATCAATTGTGTTTGGTTGTTTTTAGTGGTTTTGAGACTAGAGCCGATCTATTATTTCTTAATATGGTAGATTTTGATATTATTTTGGGCATGGACTGGTTGTCGCCCTATCATGCTATTATTTATTGTTACACCAAGTCCATGATTGACTATGCCAGGATTACATGGTTAGAGTGAAGGGGTACCTTAGATTATACTCCTACCAGAGTCATTTCATTTCTAAAGGCTCAGTGGATGGCTGAGAAGGGGTGTGATGTGTATTTAGCTTATGTGAGAGATGTCAGTGTTGATACTCCTATCGTGGAGTCAATTTCGGTAGTGAGGGATTATCTAGATGTATTTCCAATAGATCTTTCGGGCATGTCGCACAACATGGATATCGACATTGGTCTTGGTTTGTTACCGGGCACTCAACTTATCTGTATTCCTCCATATCGTATGGATTGCTTGAGTTGAAGGAGTTAAAGGAGCTATTATAGGAATTTCTTGATAAGGGCTTCATTCGGCCTGTGTGTCACCTTAGGGTGCTCCAATCTTGTTTGTGATGAAGAAGGATGGTTGTATGCGTATGTGTATTGATTTTCGCTAGTTCAACAAGGTTACAGTGAAGAACATGTATCCATTGCCTCGTATTGATGACCTATTTGATCACTTACAGGGTGCTAGAGTGTTTTCCAAGGTTGACTTTTGTTCATGCTATCAATAGTTGAAGAGTTTGAGCTAGATATCCCGAAGATTGCCTTCAGGACTCGGTACGGTCACTACGAGTTCCTTGAGATGCCATTTGGGCTGACCAACACCCCACAATATTTATAAACTTGATGCACAGTGTATTCTGACCCTATCTTGACTCATTCATCATGTTAATTGAGGGGATCAAGGGGTATCCAAAGAAGGTTGAAGCAGTGCAGAGTTGGCCCAGACTATCCTAAGATTTGTTGAAGGTTTCTTATCTATTACAGCACCTATGACCCGGTTGACCTAGAAGGGTGCTCTGTTCAGGTGGACAGAGGAGTGTGAGGAGAACTTTTAAAAGCTTAAGACTACTTTGACCACAACCCCAGTATTGGTATTGAATACGGGTTCGGGCTCTTCTACTGTATATCGTGATGCGTCACGTATTGGTCTCAATGCGGTGTTGATACATGGCGGTAGGGTGAATGCTTACACGTATAGACAACTGAAGGTGCGTGGGAAGATGTATCCTGTCCATGACCTTGAGTTAGCAGCTTTTGTCGATTCCTTGAATATTTGGTATTTGTACAGTGTCCCTTGTGAGATTTACACCGATCACCGGAGTCTGCAATATCTGTTCAAATATAAGGATCAGTGAAGGTGGTTAAGATTTCTTAAGGACTATGATATCACCATTCTATACTATCCCGAGAAGGCCAGTGTGGTAGCCGATGCCCTGAGTCATAGGGTGGAAAGTTTGGGCAGCCTAGCTTATCTACCAATAATAGAGAGGTCATTGGCATTGGATGATCAGGCCTTGGACAACTAGTTTGTTAGATCGGATATTTCTAAGCTGAGCCGAGTTTTTGATTGTGTGGTTTCTTAGTCATATCTTTGTGATCGTATCACGCACCCTCTGTATAATGACCCCCATTTACTTGTCCTTGAGGACATGATTTAATGAGATGATTCTAAGGATGACACTATTGGAGATGACGTTGCATTAAGGATGCGGTGCAGGCTATGTGTGCGTAATGTAGATGAGTTGTGTGAGTTGATTCTCCAAGTGGCTCACAGTTCTCGGTACTCCATTCATCTAGGTGCAGTGAATGTTGATACCCAATTTTTTCCTATATATTTTTTGAACCCAAAATACTTTCAAAATAGTATATGTGTGCATATATAAGGATGTCAGGGAACTTTGGTATTTTTTTTTTAATTTTTGAGATCTTCTAAAATCAATTTATTGCCTATTTTTGACAGTTTAAAGGCGAAAATTATTTTTCAAATTATTATGTTTAGCGAATAATGTGCTTCACTCCCATATTTATAATAAACATAATTTATGAAATTTTGCACATTTCTTACAAAGTTATTTTGAAATTTTAAGGCTAATTGCACAAAATTATAATTATGGCCAATTTCGTAATTAACTATATTTCATAGTTATAAAATTATTTCTAGTATTTTTAAATTAATATTTATATGTTAATGATCAGTTTTATGTTTTTAATTTTGCTTTTTAAACTATTTTAGCTATTTTATAAAATTAATTGGGAGAAATTGGCTATATAAAAATTAGCCATATTTTGTTTAAATTGTAGCCCAAATTGAACCCCAATGACAACCCAATTAGACAAAATAACCCGACCCATACCCCTTTTTATTTACCCGACCAGCCTAGATTCAATCTGAGTCGTTGATCAAATGAGATCAACGGCCCAGATTTAATTTTCTAAATTAAAACCTAATTACCCCTACCACTCACCCTCATTCTTGCAAAGCCCGGTCTCTCTCTAACCCTTCATCTCTGAGTGCTTTCTAGAACCTTATGGTTCTCTCTATAATCTCCAATTGCCCTCTTCGCCGTTCCGGCCACCTCCACCCTCACTCCTCTCGACCACTCCCCAGGGTACCGTATCTCATTGCTTCTCTCTCAGACTCGAAGCCTAGAAGCTTTCACCTTGAAAGACAGTTGATTGAAGCTCGCCTGAGTCTTTGCCGGCCTCTCTCCGGCTGTCCTTCATCCGATAATGCTCTATATAGCATTAGTGTTGAGTTTCATGGCCAGGTTTTTTGTTTTCCCTAATTTGTTTGAAAACCCTAATTTTCTACTCGAACTTCTTTAATATCTGCTCTTTTTAAAACGATTCTCAGTTTAATTTTGTTTTTCCCCTCTATTTCTTACTTAGTGTTTCTGATTATTTCAAGTTTCCGATAGTTTCTTCTCTTTTCAAATTAGGGTTTCTGGACCCCTTCTTTAAAGTCGCTTCTTATGTTTTCTGAGTATTATATGTTTGTTTGTGCTTGTTTGTTTTACGAGTCTGTTTGGCTTCTTTGTTAACCTGAGTTCCATGCCTTATTTTCCTTGCTTAGGGTTCTCTGAATTTCTTGTCTATTAGGCTTTATAGGCCTAAATTGTTCATCGTTCGGAATATTCTACTGATTTTGAACATCTCTGTTAATCTGTGATTTGTATGTGATTTTCCTTAGATGTTTTACTGATTTCTTTTGAAATTACTTCCTTATTTGGGCATGTTCTCCTTATTAGAGACAATTCTATCTGATTTTGGGTTTTGCCCGTGATTCTTTGACTATTGTCAGACTAATTTGCATTCCCTTACCATATTTGTGCATGAACAGGCTTTCAAAATCTTCAGCATATATTTTCCTTACTTAAATTACTATGTATCTAACCCTTATTTCATATTATACGCTATACTACTCTTACTAAGGTAAATGCAATAGTTTAGTTGATTACTTTCCTTCTAAAACCCTCTGCTTATTACCGCTTGTCTTTGATTCCTTAATTAAAAGGGAGTCCTTATACTAAGTTGATTGTGATTGATACTACTCCCTTAATTATGGATTACTGTTTTTTTATGTACTCGTTTTCCAGTACTATAAATTCCACTCCCCTTTCTCTTTGAAAGACACCAAGACACACACTGCATATCTCTCACAACTTCAGACTCTCTGAATTCTCTCTTTCTCAGCTATTACTATACTCTCTCATTCTCTTATTTGAACACTCAATCGGCTGAAACCCAAGATTGAGTAGCCTGGTTTGATTACTTCTGTACTACTGGGTTCTTGTTTGTTTACTTGGGTTTGCTGCTGCTGCTATTCTCATACTGTTGTTGCACAACGTTATTCTCTTTGCTACTCACACACTCTTATCACCTTGTTCCTCTGGGCAATATTGCTCACTGCTATTGTGTTCTATTACTTGCAACTGGTATGTCACCCTTTTAAGATATAGTTTCCAAAACAACATGTTTCTATTAATTTTGCATTTCATATTGTTTCTTGTGTGCTTTTACATATGGTTTTGTTGCTCTTTTGTCACTAGCATGCACTTACTAGTCTACTTAGTTTAGCTTAACATGCCCCCCTTACCCCTTCCCTATCTCAATGAATGTTTTCCTTTCCCTTGTGCATTACTACTATGTGTCCATGCTGCTTGGTTACTTGATCAACCTAAAACCTCTGCTTGAGGCTAAGTGTATTGGGGTTTGGTGCAGTAAGAACTGAACCCCCGATTCTGCAACTATGTCTGATTACATTCCTCCAACATGTTGTCTGTGTGAGTAGTTCACTTTACTTATTTGTTCCCTTCCCCTTTGCCCATGTTTGTGTGATGCTCTGAATAGGTCCAAATGATTGTAGAAGAACTTTTTTTTAACTCTTTCAACTATTTTCTCAAACTGTCTTAAATATTTTAACAATTTTTCTCAAGTTGTATCTCAATTGTTTTTAACTCTCTCAATTCTATCACAATCTCACTACTCTTAGAATATTTGGTTCTGTCCCCTTAGTGTAAGCATTGCCTTGGGATCCCTTGAGCACCCATTGAACTTTGATGCACAAGGATGGCATTTCCACACTTGCACGTGCTAATAATGATATTTTGGGTGCTTGGTATTGGCCAGGGGTTCAAACGAACCCTTATGGAACTTTGCTGCACCTAAGCCTTGGTAATGGCTGTGAAACTCGAAAGTAGTGAGGTTGGAGATGTTTTGCCTGGCTGAAGTCTCACTATAGAGTAACTTCTTATTTTCTTTTATCACTGTTGTAATTTAATTATTTGGCTTGTAATAATTTGTAAACAACAATGGGGATTATAGTGAATTGGGAGGGCTATGCATGTTTAATTAAGGGAATGGGTAGAAACCATGTCGATAGGCCTTTATTTACCAATTTGTGCAATATATACCATGTTTAAGACATGCATCCTCACATATAGAAATCGTGTTCTTTGGCTCTTCACTTTCAGTTTGTTATTTTGAATATTCTTATAACCATGACTAATTAATAATCATCAAGTCATCAACCTCACATTTAGATATCATGATCATAGGACTTTTGTGCATTGGATACCATGCCTTTATGGATTTTATTTGCAGTTGTTTACCTCGTTGATGTGGTTTAAAAATTGGTTATTAGCTCCAACTTTAAAACTGGAAACACTGCATGCTCACCATTTTAATTACGTCTAGGCAAGCCTTATGCCGGATGAAATAGGCTAATCACCTCTAAGTCATGTTCGAACTAAATCTGTCTATGCCTGAACTTGTGTGTTTCTGAAGCTGTCTAAATTTTTTATAAACTTCTGCCCTAGTTTAATACTTATGCAAGTGATTTCTACTTTACCCAGAACTGACCTACTATTTTTTATACCATATATGCAAATGTTTTCTACTGTGTTTTCTCGTCCAGCACTGGGCTACTATTTTTCAAGCTATCTTGTAATTTTCAAGGGTTCATAACCTGACATGTTTTCCTTTATACTTCTGCAATCTCGCAATATTTCCATAACTGTTCTTCTATCTGCTTGTCCGAAAACTGTGTTCCACAAACATTTTGAATACATCTGTAGATTTTCTAAACTGCTACCACCTCTTTGAAAGTTCTGAACGTTTTCCCTTGTGTACTTTTCTGCAAAACCTCCAAACTTGTGTTTTATTTATATTCCAGTTTTTCGAAAGATTCTTCCTTCCCTAGACCTTAAACCTATTCGAGTCGTGCTAATTATGTGTTCGTCTTTAGAGGGTATTTGAGCCATTTACATGCTTGTATGATTCTCTTTATGTGCAAATCCTATTTGTTTTTGAATGACATTTAAAATTTTAACCTTTGAACCTATAGGTTTAGCCTAGTTCCTACCTTATAGGAGTAGTGATCCTAAATGCCCTCTAGGATCTATAGGATGGGACGATTAATAGCACACAATAAGTATTCGTGACCAATTCACACGCTTAAATAACCTTACGTGGTGGGAAGGGTAGAATATGAAGATGATGACGATGCGATAATATCATAAAGCGACCCCTCTTTGGGAATATGTGCTGGATATTGTATCGAATGATCTATATTATAGTCAAACCTAGGATTACCCCTTTTATTTGCTTTCTTTATTTATTTAAAGGTTTTTCCAAAGTAATGTTCTCTTTTCAAATCTATTCTCCCTTTTATTTTATTTAACTTATTCCTTTCCCTTTTCAAAAATCCTAAGTTGTTCAAATGTTATATGTGAATCTTATCTGTTTACTTGCTTCATCTCTTCATAAAGTCACAATTAACACGGCCGGGAACCACCCTAGTGGATCTTGAGGGGTGCCTAACACCTTACCCGAGCTCTGGTTTTCTTTCAAAACGCCCCTCTTATCTTTAAAAGTGTCCTAATGCACTATAATCATTAGGTGGAGACTCTTCAAATTCCATTACCGAGCCTTAGAGAAATGTCAACAAGGGGCACCACACTTTGAAGGGTGCAATTTCCTACTACAACTCTGGCTCATTGAGCATCTCCAGAAGGGGGATTATAGACAAGAGATCATATGCCGAGAGTGCTATGACCATATGGATTTCCATCCTCCAAAGTGCATGCACTTCATGCCGGATATGTTCGCTCGCCCAGAAGACGCCAGTGGATGGGTAGAACTATTGGATAATCTGAAAGAAGAACGGGTACAATGGATGTACGAGTGTTTTCCAACTGGGGAGTTAATCATTCGATCTAGGGACGCGCCATTCCTTGTACTCATCGGCTTAATAGGAACTTACCCTTATGTCCCTCTCCGAGTCATGAGGCAAGCGGGAAGAAAGCAGATTATACCAAGGGTAGAAAAGATATGTCACTACAGGGCTGACTTTCAAGATGACGATAGCCCACACAGGTGCACGGCTCAGCATATGTGGCATTCCAAACTCATTTTGGAAAAGGAATCTATGGAACCAGACAGGTATCAGGCTGGCAATGCGCCACTTTATTCGAAATTGTTGGAAGACGATCATATTGGCTTGGGAAAAATAGGATTCGTCCATGGTCAGGGTTATTGATGAGGAGACCGCCGCAAAGGTCAAGTACAATCAGCTACGCAAATGGATGCGAGAGTGTGAAAGTGAACATCGAGAAATATTAGAGGCCCAAGAGAAGATAATCAATGAGTGGAAGGACATGGCTGTCCGCGCAAACAACCGTTTAGGGTACTTGGAATGGGGTCTAGTGGAGCTGGAAGGCAAGTTTCTGAAAAGGATCAACGACTGTCAGGAAGCCGAAGATAACGAAGGTGGGAACTTGGCTCAGGCTTACTTGTTGCTGGGACTGCATGAGTTGATGAAACTGCATGAGGGAGGCAAAGATACCGAATCTGGGGAAGGTCCTTCTGGGACCAAGTAGTTAGGATTTTTACTGCTTTCTTGATGTAATAAGGCCACTGGCTAGTAGTGACAATTTCTCTTTATTTCAGTTTGTTTTGACTCATTCTATTTTCTATTGATTAAATGAGTCACTTGTTGTTATAAGTTCTCCAAATTCTATCTATCGTTAGGCCTACCTCGGGCACAACGAGGCACCTAAATAGGAAACGACTTATATTCTTGCAACAATGTGTTTAAATACTGCAATGTTTTCTTTCTCAGAATCCGCACGAACTTTTTACCTTTTTGTTTTTCTTTTATTTTTTATTTATTCCCCTACCCAAAGGTTAGTTTGCGCATTCTGGCACCATCAGCATACTCAACAAGATCTAAGGGTCCTCCTCCTCCTCCTCCTCCTCCCAGAAACAGGAATAAAGGAAAGATGGGAGATAATGAAGCAAGAAAAGAAATCAAAGGAACTTCCCAGGGTATCCCGATCACCAAAGAAACTGCTGCTCATTTGGATCAAACTTTTCTAATGTTTCGAGAAGAACTAGGCCATGTCCGGAGTTCGGCAAGTTTGTCCATTTCCCTTTCTGCTACAGATGTCAACAATCAGGTCCCTGCACCTCCTCAGAAGACCCCAAACCAAGCTCTCAACAATGCTCCACCGCTCATACCTGAGCCCCAAAATGCTCCAAACCACCAAGATACCCCTATCTTTGTAGATACTACGCCGTACTATACACAACCCATATCAGATGTGTCAGAATCAGACTCACTCATTCAGAACTTGGAAGCTGAACTCAAGAAACTCACTAGTAAGGTTCAAGGCGTGGAAGGTAATAAAGGTATAGAAGGTCTAAATAATGAAGACCTTTGTGTTCAAACTGATGTCGAACTCCCAGAGGGGTACAAACCTCCTATGTTCGAAATGTTCGATGGTACGGGGGATCCCGGGGTTCACCTCAGGATGTACTGTGACAAGTTGGTGGGAGTTGGTAGAGATGAAAATATCCGCAAGAAGCTACTCATGAGGAGCCTGAAAGGTGATGCTTTATCCCGGTATATCAGCTAAGTTGCAAAGAAGGACGAGCTGGGTAAATTTGGCGTCCGATTTGATGGAACGTTTCAGGTTCAACACTGAGAATACGCCAGACGAATTCTATATCTAGGATTTGAAGAAAAAGCCTAATGAAACCTTTCGTGAGTATGCTACTCATTGGAGGTCGGAAGCAGCCAAGGTCAAACCGGCTTTGGAAGAAGAACAAATGAACATGTTTTTCGTCCGTGCACAGGATCTGTAGTACTACGAGAGATTGATGCAGATAGAGGGTAGAAGTTCTTTGATATCATCAAACTGGGAGAAAGGATAGAAGAGGGGATAAAAATGGTATGGTTACTAACCTTGAGGCGTTGCAGGCCACCAACAAAGCCTTGCAATCTGGTGGTACGTCGAAGAAAAAGGACGTAAACTCCGTAATGGCTGCGCAGAGAAACCACTCTCCTATGAAATATCAACCCTACCCTCCAACTCCACTCACATACCAACCCTCTCTAAATTACCAGGCACATTCACCCACCTAACAAAATCCACATCCCGTCTACCAAACATCTCTATCACCAACATATCAGCCCACCTTGCTAGGATATTCCCAAACCGCACCAGTATACCAAGCTTACAACTCCCAACCTCCTCACTATCTATCACTACCTACCCGAAAAATTTCCGACGCCCAAGACCTAATTTTGACCTCAAACCTCCCAGACAATACACCTCTATTGACGAATCCATTGACCAACTGTATGAGAAGCTCAAAGCCGTTGGATATGTTACACCCATCCCAGCCATAACCCCAGAAAACCCTTCCTAGTGGATCAACCCAAATAAAACCTGGGCATACCATTCAGGGATGAAGGGCCATACATTGAAGGATGAAATTCAGACCTTAATTGACAACAAGGTAATTGTATCTAAAGAGCCTACTCCCAATGTTCGCAACAACCCTCTACCAGACCATAAGAGTGGAGGCGTCCACATGATTGATGTTGAGGACGACTGGGACCCCAAAGGGTCAATCAGTTTGATATCTGAAGTAGATGAGCCCAAGAAGCCGGCGGTCACTGTTAATCCTATTGTTGTGAAAATCCAGCCATTTGAGGGCAACACGGTGAATAGATCTGTACCATTTGAGTTTGAGGCACTTCTGCAAAAGTGCCAAAACTAATTGAGGTGGAGTTCGGGACTCCAAAGGTGTCCGCACCTATTGAAGTTTCTATGTCTCCTCCAAGGGTGCCTATTGCGGTCACCATGTCAGACATAACCCCAGTTCAGTCAAATACCATACCCTGGGACTACACAGTCAAGGCATGAAGGAAGGGAAAAGCACGCACGGGTGAAACAATCGCCGCGCAAGGTATGACTAGAACAAGCAAGGTGTACACATTAGAGCACCTAGCTGAGTCCAGCAAGCAAGCCTTTGGATGTTCCATTGAAACTGGACCTGATGATATCTGGAGGAAGACTAAAGAATATTTAGTTGTTGAACAGCTAAACAAGACTCTAGCACAGATTTCCATCTTGGCATTGCCGCAGAGTTTCGAGGCGCATAAAAATGCCTTGATGAAGATATTGAGCGAGGCTTATGTCCCAAGCAACATAACAGGAGGAGAAATGGCGAACATGGTAGGAAGGGTATTGGAGAGTCATAAAATCACTTTCCACGAGGATGAACTACCACCTGAAGGAATCAGTCATTACAAAGCACTACACATCATGGTGCAATGCGAAGATCATTTCATCACCAGGATCTTAATCGACGGAGGTTCTAGCCTCAATATTTTTCCATTGATAACCCTCAAGAAGTTGGGCAAAGGATTGCATGAGATAAAAAATGGAGCCATTAACGTCAAGGCTTTTGATGGCCCTCAGAGGTCCACCCTCGGGGAGATTAGCCTGTGTTTGAATATGGGGCCCACGTGGTTTGATGTTGATTTACAAGTCATTGATGTCTCGACATCTTACAACTTACTGCTTGGACGACCCTTGATCCACGCCGCTGGGGCTGTAGCATCAACCTTGCATCAGACCATGAAGGTCGGATGGAACCATCAGGAAGTGATCATCCATGGCAACTGTAGCAACCCCATATACAGTCGCCAGACCATTTCGATGATCGAAGGCAGAAGAAAAGTAGGCGGAGAAACATATCATCATATTGAGCGAGTCAACGCAGTGGACAAGGACAAATGGTGGAGTGACAAGGTCGAGATCATTCTGAATTGGAGTGGGTATGAACCAGGGAAAGGATTTGGTAAGAGTCTTCAAGGCATCACCAAAGCTATCCAGTCAAAGAAACACGGTACTACCTTCGGATTAGGGTACAAGTATACTTGGTAGGAATTCAAAAACTGGTCACCACCATGGAGCGGCCCATATTACCCATTGGAATACCCCATACCTCAGTTAGAGCAGACATTTCAACCAGCCGACACTCTCTACGGGTCAAAAGAAGATGATGCTCTTGTGGCAATGAAGAATATGTTTCTGGAGGAGGACATGGAGTGTTGTGTGATTTTTGAAGAGGAAGGGGAGGAAGGCAACTCCATTCTGGCTGTGAACCGAGGGGAGCGCCTCACCAACTGGTCAATCAGGACCACCATCGCCCGGAAATCTTCGGGGTAGCTGGTCTGAACAAGCATCATGCATCTTTGTTTCGTTGTTTTCTTTACTTTCTGCATTGTCTTTACTTTAGAAAAGAGCTACGATGTTTTGAACATTTATGAATTTAATCAAAAGCATTTTTAGTTCATCAAATATCTCGCTATTCATTACTTTTCTCTGCTATTATTTTATTTCCACACAGCATTACTATTACATATCTTGATGATGAACCAACAACTGTAACTTGCAACGAGGCTATGCAACAAACGGACATAGACTCAGAGGAAGATGATATACCAGAAGAAGTTGTTAGAGAGGACGAGAATTTTGAGAATGGACCTAAGTCCAACTTGGATGAAATCGAGCTCGTCAATTTGGGAGATACAAAGAATGTCAAAGAAACACGCATCCGTGTGCACTTATCACAGACAGAGATAGAGGAATATACACAATTCTTAAGGGAATATGAGGATATCTTCGCATGGTTTTACGATGATATGACTGGTCTCAGCACATCCATCGTCGCTCACAAGTTGCCGACAGACCCTGCATGTCCGCCGGTAAAACAGAAGCTGAGAAAATTCAAGCCAGATATGAGTTTAATAATCAAAGAGGAGGTCACCAAGCAGGTCAAAGCAAGAGTTCTTCAAGTGGTAGAGAATCCAACTTGGTTAGCTAACATCGTGCCCGTACCTAAGAAGGATGGGAAAGTCAGAGTCTGCATCGACTACCGAGATCTCAACCGGGCAAGTCCCAAAGATGATTTCCCCTTGCCAAACATACACATTTTGATTAACAACTGCGCCAAGCATGAGTTGCAGTCATTCGTCGGTTGCTTTGTAAGGTACCATAAGATATGGATGGATGTAGAAGATGCAGAGAAAACGACATTTATCACGCTCTGGGGAATGTATTGCTATAGAATGATGCCGTTCGGATTGAAGAATGCGCGAGCTACTTATATAAGGGTCATGACTACCCTCTTTCATGGCATGATACATAAGGAGATTAAAGTATATGTGGACGACATCATCATTAAGTCCAGGAAGGCTGCAGATCACATGGAGGACCTCCAAAAATTTTTCAACAGACTAAGGAGGTATAACTTGAAATTGAATCCCGCCAAGTGTGCATTTGGGGTCCCCGGGGGAAAGTTATTGTGTTTCATCATGAGACGCCGAGGAATAGAGCTGGATCCGTGAAAAGTAAAATCTATTCGAGGGTTTCCACCATCGAAGAACAAGAAAGAGGTAATGAGTTTCCTGGGGAGACTCAACTATATCAGCCGGTTCATAGCTCAGTCTACCGTTATCTGCGAACCTATCTTCAAGATCCTGAAGAAGGATGCCGCCACCAAATGGACTGATGAATGTCAAAAGGCTTTTGACAGGATCAAAGAATACTTTTCTGCGCCTCCAGTCCTGGTTCCACCCGAACGTGGAAGGCCTTTATTGCTCTATCTCGCAGCTTTGGATGGAGCATTCGGGTTGTGTCTTGGGACAACATGATGAGACAGGGAGAAAGGAGAAAGCTATTTACTACCTCAGCAAGAAATTTACCCCGTACGAGTGTCACGCCCAAATCCGTGGGCATGACCGGCATTGAACCGGGTATCCCAGTCGAGTGGACATGGGTGCCTTTCCTTTTCCCCACGCGTTACCCCGAATTATTCAATGATAATTAGCCAAAAGATACTAAATTTTGTAAATGAAAGAACGTACAATTCCTCTTTTATAGCCACACATTATGATTAACAGGGAACGTGGTATACAAGTTTACATCGCCCCAAGACATACACCTTTATGCATAAGTTCCAACCCACATACCACTGTCTATGGAGCCTCTAAAAGAGAGATAATACAACACTTGCCGACGACAAGGCCCCGGCTATACCTTTACAAAAAGGACACAAAACTCCAAAATACAACAACATAAGTGGCATAAACCACACAAGGCCCCGGAAGGAATGGGGCTCACCAACGCGAATACCACCGATAAAGAGGAGGAGGAGCTACAAACAATGGACTGGAGTGCCTGCCATGGATCCACCTACAATCATAACACGAATAGCGCCCCCGGAAAAAAGGGATGTCAGTACATTTGAATTGTACTGGCATGTATGAGCAAACACTATCCCAAGTAAGCTCAATCCAAAATTAATATACAAGTATAGAACTGAACAACAATAGTACAATTACAACCATGGAGCATCAACCAAACATCTCACAAAATTGATTCAAGTAGTCATACAAAGGGGCAATCAGTACCCCACAGAACTCTCATGCTGTCTCCTTTCACATTTTCATATTTATCATTTCATGATTCATATTCATATCAATAGTGATACTAGATCACATTTTCCACCCTTATTTCCTCGTCCACCCTTATTACCTCGGCCACCCTTATCACACCAACCCATACCTTATTTCACCGTGTTGCGGCGTGCAACCCGACCCCGCCTGACAGTTTTCAATTCACAACAACAAACAACACAACAACAAATAACAAGGAATCAACTATGGCACATTGTTAACATAGATCCACAATAAGGGTAATACATTTCCACAACTAGCAACCACAATGTTTTCACATCCATCATATCTTAAACAATTTAGATCATCACAACAATTATTCACAACTAATCACACATGTTGTTTCATAATACTTCCATTTCCACTATTCCACATTATTCCCATTTTAATTGTTCCACATTATTCCATTTCCATTATTCCACATTACTTTCCATTTCCGTTGTTCCACTTACAAGTTCCGCAATATTCATCACAAAGTATTACCACACAATCATACAACACAAAGCCTCACAATGATTCTCACATGAGTATTTACTATCAACAATTTCACAACTAGCATAGGGTGATTTCACAAGGATCACAGTTAGCCATACATACCTGGAGTTGAGTTTTCCCCTTTAAACCTCTAGTCCAAATTTGCCAAGCAATCAAGAAGTCAATCTAGTTCATGAACAACACTTAGGTTTTAGAAATTTAAACTCATAATTACTACCCAATTACCTTTTTACAAGATTCTTGTGTTTTTAAGAGATGCATGAAGATTTTATGAAGAAATTTCAAAGCAAGTGTATGGGGTTCCCTTCCCAAGCTTAGTTTCGAAATTGGGGGAAATGGGTTAGGGATTTTACCTGAGAAAATCAATAGAGAAGACAATGCACCAAGGGTTTTCCACCCTCCAATAATTTTGAAGGATCAATTGATGAAGAACTTGCTTTCTCTCTCTAGGACCCTCTCTTCCTCTCTCTTAATTTGTTCAGAAAATGTATTAAAAATGAGGGATGGGGTGCTTTTATTAAAGAGGGGTCAGGCTAAGATTTTTAGAAAAATAACTGGGCGAGATCAATTTGTGACGCAACTCTCCGGTCGCAGAAAAGACATGCGGTCCGTAGAATGGACTGCAAAAATGGCTCAAGTTTCAAACCTCTCGGGCTGGGAATGCGGTAGATATGCAGTCCGCATTTGCGTTCTAGGATCGCAGAATGCACCACAAAACTGACCCTCGAATTTCCTCAGGGACAATATGCAATCACTCTGCGGTCCGCATGTTGATTATACGATCGCACATTTGACCGCATTTTCATCATCAGAAATTGGTTGCTTTCTGATTCACTCTGCGGTAGGAATGCGGTCCGCATAGCTGATCTGCGACTACATTCTTGACCGAATTTTGGCCATTTTCTGGAAAAATTTTGATTTCATGTTTTAAGTTCAAAGCAGTAAGACAATCCGATTCACATAGGTAGACTCGACTTCGTGAGTTGCTAACATCTGAGCACTCATTTCACGGGGCCTTACATCCTCCCCCGCATAAGATCATTCATCTTCGAATGAGGACTTGGGAACCAAATGAGTTTGAAAACACGCTATTCAAGTTGCTACACATTTTATTAACTTTCAGGTTTGTTTTCAAAAATTTTTGCCAGAGTTTCCTTTGTAACATGGACATAACCACCTGTCAAAGAATCCCCAAAACACATTCCCAGGCATTACTACACAACCTTACTACCTTTACAACAGTTGTAAAATGCATAATCCTTACACTTGCACATATTCAACCTCTTGATACACTTTTAACCATTTGGCACATAACATATAATCAAATTAAGCATCAATCATCTGCACTATTGAAGCCATTTACCTTTCACAAGGGTACGACACAGTTATTCACTTCAGCACAATTCCTCCATGCAAAAACTAATCATTACACAATTAGAACACCTTGATACACAGTCTCCATGTAAAATTAATTATTACTTCCATACATCACCTTACCATGAGAGCACAAAACTTCTATTACCAAAAAGGACCGCACATTGTTCAAATAATCACAACACATGAACTTTGTTAGCCCAACTTGGAGAAACTACAATAATAAGGCACTTGGAAAGAGAAAGGATGGTTCTTACACCTAATGGAACACAACATTAGCTCTCCTAGGGACAAGATTCGCACGATCATTTCTAACTTATCTAAATAGATGGGGGGTACTTCATCTTCAACTCATCTTCCGTCTCCCATGTGGCTTCCTTGACTTGCTGGTTTCGCCACAACACTTTAACTGAAGCAATATCCTTGTTTCGCAACATTCGGACTTGCCTATCCAAAATAGCAACCGGAATCTCCTCATATGACAACTCTTCTGTAACCTTGATGTCTTCAACTGGCACAATTTTAGACGGATCACCCACAACTTTCCTCAACATGGATACATGAAACACCATGTGCACTAAGGACATTTCAGGGGGCAATTCCAACCTATACGCAACTTGAACGATCCTTTGATCAACTTAATAAGGCCCAACATACATAGTACTTAGTTTTCCCTTCTTTCCAAAGCGCATGACTCCCTTCATAGGCGACACCCTCAAGAATACCCAATCTCCCTCTTGAAACTTCAATTCTCTTCGAATTACGTCCGCATAGGATTTCAAGCGACTTTGAGCAGCCTTCACTCTCTACTGAATGACTCTTACTTTCTCCATGGCTTTATACACGAGATCTGGCCTTATTAACTCCGCTTCACTAGCCTCGAACCACCCAATCGGGGACCTACACTTCCTTCCGTACAATGTTTCGAATGGGGCCATTTGGATGGCCATTTGGATGCTAGCATGGAAGCTGTTATTATAAGCAAAATCTATAAGGGGCATGTAATCATCCCAATTACCTTTACAATCCAAAACACATGCCCGCAACATATCCTCGAGCGTCTGAATAGTCCGCTCAGCTTGGCCATCGGTCTGCGGATGAAAAGCTGTGCTGAGATTCACTTGAGTACCCAAACCTTGCTAAAATTTCTGCCAGAAGTTAGCTGTAAACTGAGCTCCTTGATCCGAAATGATAGAAAGTGGCGTACCATGAAGCCTCACCATCTTCTTGATATACAACCGTCCATATTTTTCCGCAGTATCGGTGGATTTGACTGGCAAAAAGTGAGCTGCTTTGGTGAGCCTATCCACAATTACCCAAATGGAGTCGAACTTGTGCTGAGTATGAGGTAGTCCTGTCACAAAGTCCATATTGATCCTTTCCCATTTCCATATCGGTATTTCTATAAGGTGCGTCAACCCTCCCGGCCGCTGATGCTCGGCCTTCACTTACTGGCAATTTGGACACTTAGAGACAAAGTTCGCTACACTCTTCTTCATACCACTCCACCAATAGATATCCTTGAGATCGTGATACATATTTGTAGAGCTTGGGTGCACTGAATACCTGGAATGATGGGCCTCCACCATTACCCTCTCCGAAGATTATCCAATCTGGGACATATAACCTGTCATGGCACCGTAGCACGCCATCATTGCTGCCGAGTGAAAATGCTAAAATTTTGTTACTTAGAGCTTCCTCCTTCAATTGCGTCAATGCTGGATCAACAAACTGCTTTTCTTTAACCTCTGCCACGAGCGACGATTCTGCTGTATTATGCACCATAAGTTCCTCCTCATTCGGGGCCGAGATACGAAATCCAAGTCTGGCCAACTGATGTACCTCCTGAGCTAGGGACCTCTTATCCGCTCTCAAGTGAGTCAAACTACCTATGGATTTCCGACTGAGGGCGTCGTCCACCACATTCGCCTTTCCTGGATGGTACAAGATGTCCATATCATAATCCTTAAGCAATTCTAACCACTGCTGCTGCCTCAAATTTAGCTCCTTCTACTTGAATATATATTGAAGACTCTTGTGATCTGAAAACACATCTACATGAACCCCATAAAGGTAATGCCACCATATTTTCAAGGCGAACACCACTGCCGCAAGCTCCAAATCATGCATCGGATAATTCTTCTCGTGATTCTTGCGTTTCCTGGAAGAATATGCTATGACCTTCCCGTGCTGCATCATAACACACCCTAAACCAATGCTGGAGGAATCACAATAGGCTACAAACCCCTCTGTGCCTTCTGGCAAGGCCAATACTGGTGCCGAAGTCAACCTTGACTTCAATTCCTGAAAGCTTCTCTCACCAGCATTTGACCACGGGAACTTAGCTGACTTCTACTTCAATTTAGTCAAAGGAGAGGCGAGGGCAGAGAATCCCTCTACCACCTCTGATAATACCCTGCCAACCCCAAAAAGCTACGGATCTCTGTCGGGGTCGTGGACCTGGACCAATCCTTCATTGCTGCAATCTTTTGGGGGTCCATCTGAATCCCCTCACTGGAAACAACATGACCCAGAAAAGCGACGGACTCCAACCATAATTCACATTTGGAAAACTTGGCATACAATTGGTGCTGCTATAGAGTCTGCAAAACTGCTCTGAGGTGGCAGGAATGATCCTCCTTGCCCTGCAAATGCACGAGGATGTTGTCAATGGAAACAATCAGGAAGGAGTCTAAAAATGACTTGAAGACCAGATTCATAAGATCCATAAAATCTGCTGGGGCATTGGTTAGCCCAAAAGACATGACCAAGAACTTAAAGTGGCCATAGCGTGTCTTGAAAGCGGTCTTAGGAATATCCTGCTCCCTGATCTTCAATTGGTGGTACCCGGACCACAAATCAATTTTGGAGAAGAACCTTGCACCTTGCAATTGATCGAACAAATCATCTATCCGAGGCAAAGGGTACTTATTCTTGATGGTGAATTTATTAAGCTGGCGATAATCGATACACATACAAAGTGATCCATCATTCTTTCTGACAAAAAGAGTAGGAGCACCCCATGGCGTCACACTTGGTCGTATAAACCCCTTCTCTAATAAATCGTTCAGCTGCTCTTTTAACTCTCGCAGCTCTGCTGGCGCCATTCTTTACGGTGGAATAGATATTGGCTGCGTATCTGGAAACACATCAATCCCTAAATCAATTTCCCTATCTGGCGGAATTCCTGGAAGCTCATCTGAAAATACCTCAAGAAACTCATTCACAACTGGCACAGACTCGGGGCAGGAAACTCTGGAGTAGTGTCCGCCACACGGACTAAATGAAAAATACACCCTTTCCTGATCATCTTCGAAGCCTTGAGGTAGGAAATAAACCTACCCTTCGGCACAACGCCATTTCCCTTCCATTCAACAACTGGCTCATTAGGGAACTTGAGCCTCATGACTCTTGTCCGGTAATCAAGTTTGGCAAAGCACGAGTAGAGCTAATCCTTCCCCATGATTACATCAAAATCCACCATACCAAGCTCGATAAGGTCATCCGTGGTAACACAACCACCTACCATAACAACATAATTCCTATAGACCCGCACAGCTGGAATAGAATCACCAACCGGAGTAGATACAGAGAACGTCTCAAGAAGCTGCTCGGGTTCAATCCTAAAACTCGAAGATAAAAATGGAGTGACATAGGACAAAGAAGACCCCGAATCAATAAGAGCATAGAAATGAAAGTTCTGAACAGATAGGATACCTGTGACAACATATGCGGAAGCTTCAGCACTCTGACGGCCACTCAATGCATAAAACCTGCTGGGTCCGCCCCTACCACAAGCTCCACCTCTAGCTCCACCACGCCTTGCCGGGGCTGGAAGGCGCACCGATGACATAGCAACTGATGAACTGCACGGCTAAGCAAGTCCCCTACCCGTGCCCTGTCTGCGCGCACGACAGTCTCGCTGTATGTGACCTCTCACCCCACAATTTTAACACACTGGAGCATCCAAGTAACAAGCCTCTGTATGAAATCTCCCACACTTGGGGCATATACCTCCCTGATGTCGAGGTCTCATCCTCGAATGACTGAACTAGCGGGACCTCCTTCTGTTTGAACCTTACCCCGACGGGCTACCCTGCTGGAAACGGTGCACAGATGGCGGTGCACTAGCTGAGGACTGAGCATAAGACTGAGATGTTCCTACTGACCCTCTCCCTGGAGATGACCTCCCTGAGTGACCCATAGATCGGGCCTTGCTGCTACTCTCCCTGTCTGCTCAAATCTTCAACTTCCTGGCCTCTGTGGCCTGGGAAAAACCCACGATCTTCCCATCGTTCATGTCTGAATGCAAAGCCGTTGTAGTAGCCTCATTTAATACCAACGGACTGAGACCTTGAACGAATGGCCAAACTCTAGCCTCTATAGTTGACACCAACTGAGGAGCATACTTGGACAACCTCACGAACTCCATATGATACTCCTAGACACTCATGCTACCCTTCTTAAGAACCTCAAACTCGGTGGCACGGGCTGCCATGATCTCGACAGGCAAGAAGTGGTCCATGAAGGCATCCACGAACTCATCCCAGCTAGCTGGAGGTCTCCCTTCCTTACGGGAATCCTCCCACATCTCAAACCAAGAACGCGTAGCCCCATTCAACCTTTATGAAGACAATTATACCCCCTCTATTTCTGTAGCCTTAATAACTTGAATGGTCTTGTACATCTCATCAAGGAACTCTTACGGATCGGCCTTTAGGTCTGTGCCTGAGAACTCTGGAGGATTCAATCGCAAAAACTGATGAACTATGGAGGATTCAATCGCAAAAACTGATGAACTCTGGAGGATTCAATCGCAAAAACTGATGAACTCTGGAGCTGGAAGAATCTCCCTGTCCACTGGAGGACACAGGGGCATCATGAGATCTCTGGGCCAGGATGGCCACTAACTCAGTCAACATACGGATAGCTCCTCTAAGGTCTCCATCAGAAATCCCGGGATCGGAAGCTGGAGCAATATCAGGATGGGGAGAATTGGCAGGAGGGATGGTAGCAACCTCGGCCGCTGGTGGAACATGATTGCTTGGATCAGGAACGAATGGAGCAGGCAAATTTAGAACGGGGGAATCACTCTCACCCACGGTAGTCGGCAAATGATCCACACTCGCACTGGAACTGGCATTGGCCCCTAGGCCGAGTCTAGCTTTCTTCTTAGGTTCCATCATTGAAAATTCAGAATAAAGCACGAATTAGACACAACATCACTTCACCGCACGAACTTGGAATAACAAAGAAGAGGATCATTTTTCCTAAATGCCCGTGTAGCCCCAACTTATAGATATGGTCGACAACACACCGATAAGAAGGGATCTACTAGGCATGGCTTCGAGACATCCTAGGACTCCTTTAAAACCTTAGGCTCTGATTCCAAGTTTGTCACACCCCTAATCCGTAGGAATGACCGGAACTCAACCGGGTATCCTCAGTCGAGTGGACCTGGGTGCCTTTCCTATTCCCCACGCGTTACCCCAACTTATTAATTAATAATTATCCAAAAGATACTAAATTTTGCATAGGAAAGAACGTACGATTCCTCTTTTATAGCCACACATTACGATTAACAGGGAACGTGGTATACAAGTTTACATCACCCCAAAACATACACTTTTATACGTAAGTTCCAACCCACATACCACTGTCTACGGAGCCTCTAAAAGAAAGATAGTACAAAACTTGCCGGTGACAAGGCCACGGCTATACCTTTACAAAAAGGATACAAGACTCCAAAATACAACAACATAAGTGGCATGAACCACACAAGGCCCCGGAAGGAATGGGGCTCACCAACGCGAATACCGCCGATAGAGAGGAGGAGGAGCTACAAACGGTGGACGGGAGTGCCTGCCACAGATCCACCTACAATCATAACACGAATGTAGCGCCCCCGAAAAAAAGGGATGTCAGTACATTTGAATTGTACTGGCATGTATAAATAAACTCTGTCCCAAGTAAACTAAAGCCAAAATGCATATACAAGTATAAAACCGAACAACAATAGTACAATTACAACCATGGAGCATCAACCAAACATCTCACACAACTGATTCAAGTAGTCATACAAAGGGGCAACCAGTGCCCCATAGGTTACAAACTCTCATGCTGTATCATTTAACATTTTCATATTAATCATTTCATGATTCATATTCATAACAATAGTGATATTGGATCACATTTTCCACCCTTATTGCCTTGTCACCCTTATTACCTCGGCCACCCTTATCACCCCAACCCACACCTTATTTCACCATGTTGCGGTGCGCAACCCGACCCCGCCTGACAGTTTTCAATTCACAATAACAAACAGCACAACAACAAATAACAAGGAATCAACTATGCATATTGTTAACATAGATCCACAACAAGGGTAATACATTTCCACAACTAGCAACCACAATTTCCGCACGTTCATCATATTGGTACACAATTTGGATCATCACAATAATTATTCACAACTAATCACACACGTTGTTTCATAATACTGCCATTTCCACTATTCCACATTATTCCCATTTCCATTGTTCCATATTATTCCACGTTAGTTTCCATTTCCGTTGTTCCAATTACAAGTTCAACAACATTCATCACAAAGTATTACCACACAATCACAACACAAAGCCTCATAATGATTCTCACATGAGTATTTACTATAAAAAATTTCACAACTAGCATAGGGCGATTTCACAAGGATCACATTTAGCCATACATACCAGCAGTTGAGTTTTCCCCTTTAAATCTCTAGTCCAAATTTTCCAAGCAATCTAGAAGTCAATTTAGTTCATGAACAACACTTAGGTTTTAGAAATTTAAACTCATAGTTACTACCCAATTCCCATTTTACAAGATTCTTGAGTTCAAAGACACGCATGAAGATTTTATGAAGAAATTTCAAAGCAAGTGTATGGGGTTCCCTTCCCAAGCTTAATTTCGAAATTGGGGGAAATAGGTTAGGGATTTTACCTGATAAATCATTAGAGAAGATAATGCACCAAGGGTTTTCCACCCTCCAATGATTTTGAAGGATCAATTGATGAAGAACTTACTTTCTCTCTCTAGGACCCTCTCTTCCTCTCTCTCTTATTTTGTTCAAAAAATGTGTTAAAAATGAGGGATGAGGTATTTTTATTAAAGAGGGGTCGGACTTAGATTTTTAGAAAAATAACTGTGCGAGCTCAATCTGCGACGCAACTCTGCGGTCGCAGAACAGACATGCGGTTCGCAGAATGGACCGCAGAACTGGCTCAAGTTTCAAACCTCTCGGGTTGGGAATGCGGTAGATATGCGGTCCGCATTTTTCTTCTGCGGTCGCAGAATGCACCGCAGAACTAACCCTCGAATTTCCTCAGGGACAATATGCGATCACTCTGCGGTCCGCATGTTGATTATGCGATCGCAGATTTGACCGCATTTTCAACATCAAAAATTGGTTGCTCGCTGATTCACTCTGCGGTATGAATGCGGTCTACATAGCTGATCTGTGACCGCATTTTGGCCATTTTTTGGAAAAATTTCGATTTCACGTTTTTAAGTTCAAAATAGTAAGAGAATCCGATTCACATAGGTAGACTCGACTCCATGAGTTGCTAACATCTGAGCACTCATTTTACGGGGCCTTACAACGAGGCTCGACATTCCTTACTAGAATGCACCTGTTGTGCCGTGACCTGGGTTGCTCAGAAATTGAGGCATTATTTCTGTGCTTACACCACCCACCTTATATCAAGAATGGATCCACTAAAATATATTTTTCAGAAGCCCATGCCTATTGGCAAGCTCGCCAAGTAGAAAATCTTGTTAAGTGAATTCGACATTGTCTATGTCACCCAAAAGGCAGTTAAAGGACAGGATTTGGCAAATCATCTCGCAGAAAATCCCGTAGGAGGGTATTATGAATCATTGAAGTCGTATTTTCCCAATGAGGAAAGAGTAGCAGAATCCTATGACTGTTGGAGGATGTTTTTCGACGGAGCCACAAATTTCAACGGAGTTGGTATCGGAGAAGTCGTGGTATCAGAAACCGGTCAACATTACTTGGTATCCGCCAAGCTCAGGTTCCTGTGGACCAATAATATGGCTGAGTACAAAGCTTGAATCTTGGGGCTTAAACAGGCCATTGACATGAACATTCAAGAGCTGCTAGTGATCGAAAATTCATACCTACTCATGCACCAGGTTTGAGAAGAATGGGCAACCAAGAATTCCAAGATACTCCCATATCTACACCATATACAGAAGTTGTGAAAGAGGTTCAAAAAAATGGAATTCCGGCACGTCCCAAGAATGTAGAATGAGTTCGCAGATGCACTTGCCACCTTATCATCCATGATTCAGCATCCAGACACAAACTTCATTGACCCGATCCAGGTCAAGATTCAGGATCAACAGGCATACTGTGCACATGCTGAGGAAGAAGCCGACGAAAAACCCTGGTTCCACGACATTAAAGAGTACCTGACAATAGAAAAATACCCAGAGCTTGCCAATGCTACTAAAACACGAACACTTCGGAGGTTGTCAAACAATTTCTTTCACAGTGGAGGAATCCTATATAGGAGGACCCCCGATTTGGGACTATTAAGGTGTGTCGATGCTACAAAAGCAACCAAGTTATTGGAGGAAGTGCACTCAGGGACTTGTGGGCCGCACATGAACGGTTTTGTTCAAGCAAAGAAGATACTCCGAGTAGGATATTTCTGGATGACTGTGGAAACAGACTGCATTCAGTATGTCAGAAAGTGTCACCGATGTCATATACATGCGGATATGATAAAGGTACCTCCAAATGAGCTCACTGCAACGAGCTCACCGTGGCCATTCGCCACTTGGGGAATGGACGTTATCGTACTAATCGTGCATGCCGCATCAAACGGACACATGTTCATCTTAGTGGCAATCGATTACTTTAATAAATGGGTTGAAACAGCATCATACAAAGTAGTAACCAAGAAAGTCGTGGCAGACTTTGTCCGTGACTATTTTTTCTGTCGATTCAGGATTCCAGAGTCGATTATCATTGATAATGGTTCCAATCTCTACAGTGACTAGATGAAAGCGATGTGTGAAACTTTCAAGATCAAGCACACAAGTTCCACAACTTATAGACCTCAGATGAATGGAGCTGTGGAAGCAGCCAACAAGAACATCAAGAAGATACCAAGGAAAATGATCGAAAGGCATAAGCAGTGGCATGAGAAGTTGTCATTTGCTTTATTGGGTTATCGAACTACAGTTCGCACATCAATCGGAGAAACTACATATAGCTAGTTTACGATACAGAGTCAGTAATTCCCGCCGAGGTAGAAATTCCGTCCTTGAGAATCATACAAGAAGCTGAGCTAGATGACGCAGAATGGGTCAAGAGTCGCTACGAGAAGTTAGTCCTTATTGACGGAAAGAGAATAAGCGCTGTTTTTCACAGTGAATTATATCAGAAGAGAATGTCCAGAGCCTTCAACAAAAGAGTTCGACCAAGGAAGTTCACACTGGGACAGTTGGTGTTAAAGAAGATATTCCCACATCAAGATAAAGCCAAAGGGAAATCCTCCCCCAATTGGCAAGGTCCATACATGTTCCATCGGGTTCTTAATTGAGGAGCTCTTATTATTGCAGAAATGGAAGGAGAAATTTGGCCAAAACTGATCAACTCAGACGCAGTGAAGAGATACTACATTTAATCAGTATGCTTTTCTTTATGATGTAATTTAAACTACGCCTGACCAGATTCCCATTTAAGAGGGGATACGTAGGCAGCCCTATGGGTTCGGTCACATCCTTAATAAAATCCCCCCCCCCCCCCCCCCCGCGCTTGGAACAGGGACAGAATTTTGGGGAGGACCCTCTAAATTCCGAAGTCAGTTTGTTAGTTTCCACACCAGCATCAACCCAGTAAACTGGGGCAGAATTTTGAGGAGGACCCTCAAAATTCCGAGGTCGTTTTCAGTCATTCAACACCACCGTCAACTGCGCCAGCCCAGTAGACTGGGGCAGAATTTTGAGGAGGACCCTCAAAATTCCGGAGCCAACATGGTTGTTGTGCCTTGAACCACGTTGCAGTTATGTTTCATCATAAAACAAAGCTATCATTTCTATATATATATATATATATAAGCATCATGAATGCCAAAAAATTGCATAGAATTATTTGGATCACTATCGTTCAGCAACGCTACCCCAAATGATACAAGACGCCACGAGCCGAGGGACGCGAACTAACCTACCCCTTTACAGAACTAACGACTTTTTTTTGGATGCAGGAATTCAGAATACAAATAGGCGATACATGGGCTTTACAAAAATGAAATTCCCAAAACCACTACTTGCCTTGCGAAGGTTTACTATCTACATGCAACACTCCCCAGCAGTCATGACATCACAATCATCTACCAGCTAAGAAAATCACCACCATCCTTTCTTTATTTATCTGCATTTCTGCGTAAGTCTATCTTCTGCCATTCGAGACTAAGCCGTGTCTCCATCTGTATCCTGCATAAGGCTATTCTTTGCCTTCCGAGGTTAAGCTCTACATCCATCCTGCATAAGGTTATTATCTGCCTTCCGAGGTTAAGCTCTACCTCCAACCTGCATAAGGCTATCTTCTGCCTTTTGAGACTAAGCTCTGTCTCTATCTGCATAATGCATAAGGCTATTCTCTGTCTTTCGAGGTTACGCTCTACCTCCATCCGGCATAAGGCTATTATCTTCCTTCCGATGTTAAGCTCTACCTCCATCCTGCATAAGGCTATCTTCTGCCTTTCGAGGCTAAGCTCTGCCTCCATCTGTAATTTTTGCATAAGTCTATTCTCTGCCTTCCGAGATTAAGCTCTACCTCCATCCTACATAAGGCTATTATTTGCCTTCCGAGGTTAAGCTCTACATGCATCTATATCCTGTATCCTGCATAAGGCTATTCTCTACCTTTCGAGACTATGCTCTATCTCTATCCTGCATAAGGCTATTATCTGCCTTCCGAGGTTAAACTCTACCTCCATCTTGCATAAGGATATTCTTTGCTTTTCGAGACTAAGCTCTGTCTCCATATGCATTATTTGCATAAGGCTATTCTCTGCCTTCCGAGTTTTAGCTCTACCTCCATCTTGCATAAGGCTATTCTCTGCCTTCCGAGGTTAAGCTCTACCTCCATCCTGCATATGGCTATTCTCTACTTTCCAAGGTTATGCTCTACCTCCATTATTTTGCATTTGAATGAAATATTTCCACCCTATTTCATTTGGCTGAAATATCGCCGCCTCCTATTTTAAATTCCTGCTCGGCTGAAAGATCATCACCACTTGCATTCAATCGGCTGAAATATTGCCACCTTCTCATGGGTTGAACATTGCCAACTTATTCAAAGGCATCATAGTTCAGAGGCACCATCCGCATAGCCCGAGAACACCATTTCATGGCTTCTGAATCATTACTTTTACGCTCTTCATAGCCCAGGACGTCATAGTTTGAGGGCGACATCCTACTCGTCCGAAGACAACATTCATGGTCTAAGTGGGAACTTGCATCAAGTTTAAATTATGCAGTATAGCCGCACATCATTCATTTGTAGGTACACCGGCTAGCACGGTCATCTCAGCAGGAGCGATCCCGCTCCATTTTTTCGCAACCATCCGACCTACGAACCATTATCAAATCTCAAACCCCGTTGCATCCGTCTTTTCCGAATTTCCATAGACATGTTCTACCAATGGTCCCTGAACTACGTACAGCCTAATTCCTGTAAAACCAGGGATATGTAGGCGGATCAGAGGCCGGAGCGCGGTCAAAACTCTCTTACAATCGCCAATTCTGGTCAAAATTGGTCATCTTATCTTTACCCGAAAACTCTTTCATTCTCCTCGGGTAAAGTGGGGCAGCTGTTGATACCCAAAATACTTTCAAATTAGTATATGTGTGCATATATAAGCATGCCAGGGAACGTTGATATTTTTTTTTTAATTTTTGAGATCTTCTAAAATCAATTTACTTCCTATATTTGACATTATAAAGGCCAAAATTATTTTGAAAATTATTATTTTTAGTGAATAATCTGCATCACTCCCATATTTTTATCAAAATATAATTCATGGAATTTTTGCACCTTTTTTACAAAGTTATTTGGAGTTTTTAAGGATAATTGCACAAAATTGCAATTATGGCCAATTTCGTAATTAACTATGTTTCATAGTTATAAAATTATTTCTAGTATTTTTAAATTAATATTTATATGTTACAAATCAGTTCTATGTTTTTCATTTTACTTATTAAACTATTTTATAAAATTAATTGGGAGAAATTGGCTATTTAAAAATTAGCTATATTTTATTTAAATCGTAGCCCAAATTGAACCCCTATGCCAGCCTAATTTAATTAACCTAATTAGACAAAATAACGAGACCCATACCCTTTTTTATTTACCCGACCAACCTAGATTGAATCTGAGCCTATGATAAAATGAGATCAACGGCCCAGATTTAATTTCCTAAATTAAAACCTAATTACCCCTACGCCTCAGTCTCATTCTTGCAAAGCCCGATCTCTCTCTAACCATTCATCTCTAAGTTCTCTTTAGATCCTTCTGGTTCTCTCTCTAATCTCCGATGCCCTCATCGAGGTTCTGGCCACCTCCACCCTCACTCCTCTCGACCACCCGACAGGGTACCGTATCACATTGCTTCTTTCTCAGACTTGAAGCCCAGAAGCTTCTGCCTTGAAAGACGGTTGATTGGAGATCGCCTGAGTCTTTGCCGGACTCTCTCCCGTTGTCCTTCATGCGATAATGCTCTATATAACATTAGTGTTGAGTTTCATGGCCAAGTTTTTCATTTTCTCTAATTTGTTTGAAAATCCTAATTTTCTACTTGAACTTCTTTAATCTATGCTCTCTTTAAAACGATCCTAAGTTTAATTTTGTTTTTTTGCTCTATTTCTTACTTAGTGATTCCGATTATTTCAAGTTTTCGATAGTTTCTTCTCTTTTTAAATTAGGGTTTCTGACCCCCTTCTTCAAAGTCGTTTCTTATGTTTTTCTGAGTATTATGTGTTTGTTTGTGCTTGTTTGTTTTACGAGTCTATTTGGCTTCTTTGTTAACCTGAGTTCCATGCCTTATTTTTCTTGCTTAGGGTTCTCTGAATTTCTTGTCTATTAGGCTTTATAGGCCTAAATTGTTCTTCGTTCGGAATATTCTACTGATTTTGAACATCTCTATTAATCTCAAATTTATGTAGATTTCCTTAGACGTTTTACTGATTTCTTTTGAAATTACTTTCTTATTTGGGTATGCTCTCCTTATTTAGAGAAAATTCTCTCTGATTTATGGTTTTTCCCGCGATTCTTTGACTAATTGTCAGACTAATTTGTATTCTCATACCATATTTGTGCATGAACAGGCTTTCAAAATCTTCAGCATATATTTTCCTTACAATTACTATGTATCTAACCCTTATTGCATATTACTCGCTAAACGACTCTTACTAAGGAAAATGCAATAGCTAAATTGATTCCTTTCCTTCTAAAACCCATTGATTATTAGCGCTTGTGTTTGATTCCTTTATTAAAAGGGAGTCCTTATACTAATTTGATTGTAATTGATACTAGTCCCTTAATTAAGGGTTACTGCTTGTTTATGTACTCGTTTTCCAGTACTATAAATACTGCTCCCCTTTCTCTTTGAAAGACACCAACACACACATTGCATATCTCTCACAACTTCAGACTCTCTGAAATCTCTCTTTCTCTGCTATTACTATACTCTCCCATTCTCTTATTTGAAAACTCAATCGGCTGAAAGCTAAGATTGAGTAGCCTGGGTTGATTACTTCTCTACTATTGGGTTCTATTGTTTGTTTACTTGGGATAGCTGTTGATGCTATTCTCATACTGCTGCTACACAGTGTTATTCTCTTTGCTACTCACACACTCTAATCACCGTGTTCCTCTGGGAACTATTGCTCACTGCTATTGTGTTCTATTACTTGCAGCTGATATGTCACCCCTTTAAGATATACTTTCAACAACATGTTTCTATTATTTTGCATTTCATATTGTTTCTTGTGTGCTTTTACATATGGTTTTGTTGCTCTTTTGTCACTAGCATGCACTTACTAGTCGACTTAGTTTAGTTTAACATGCTCCCCTTACCCCTTCCCTATCTCAATGAATGTTTTCGTTTCCCTTGTGCATTACTACTTTTTGTCCAGGGCTGCTTGGTTACTTGATCAGCCTAAAACCTCTGCTTGAGGCTAAGTGTATTGGGGTTAGGTGCAGTAAGAACTGAACCCGTGATTGTGCAACCATGTTTGATTACTTTCCTCCAACATGTTGTCTGTGTGAGTAGTTCACTTTACTTATTTGTTCCCTTCCCCTTTGCCCATGTTTGTGTGATGCTCTGAAAAGGTCCAAATGATTTCAGAAGAACTTTTTTTTTAACTCTTTCAACTATTTTCTCAAACTACCTCAATTGTTTTGACTATTTTTCTCAAGATGTCTCTCAATTGTTTTTAACTCTCTCAATTCTATCACAGTCTCACTACTCTTAGAACATTAGGTTCTGCACCCTTAGTACAAGCATTGCCTTGGGAGCCCTTGAGCACCCATTGAACTTTGATGCACAAGGCTGTCACTTCCACATTTGCACTTGTCTAATAATGATATTTTGGGTGTTTGGTATTGGCCAGGGGTTCAAACGAATCCTTAGGGAACTTTGCCATACCCAAGCCTTGGTAATGATTGTGAAACTCGAAAGAAGTGAGGTTGGAGATGTTTGTCCTGGCTGAAGGTTCTCTATAAATTTACTTCTTATTTTCTTTTATCACTGTTGTAATTTAATTATTTGGCCTGTAATAATATGTAAAGAACAATAGGGATTATAGTGAATTGGGAGGTCTATGCATGTATAATTAAGGGAATGGGTTGAAAACATGTCGATGGACCTTTATTTACCTATTTGTGCAATAGATACCATGTTTAGGACATGCATCCTCACATATAGAAATCATGTTTTTTGGCTCTTCACTTTCAGTTTTTTATTCTGAATATTCTTATAGCCATGAATAATTAATAATCATAAAGTCATCAACCTCACATTTAGATATCATGATCATAGGACTTTTGTGCATTAAATACCATGCCTTTAAGTATTTTATTTGCAGTTGTTTACTTCGTTGATCTGGTTTAAAAATTGCTTAGCAGCGCCATTATTAAAACTGGAAACAGTGCATGCTCACCATTTTAATAACGTCTAGGCAAGCCTTAGGCCGGATAAAATAGGCTAATCACCTCTAAGTCATGTTCGAACTAAATCTGCCTCTGCCTGAACTCGTCTGTTTCTGAATTTGTCTAAATGTTTTATTAACTTCTGCCCTAGTTTAATACTTATGCAAGTGATTTCTACTTTAACCAGAACTTGCCTACTATTTTCCATACAATATATGCAGTTAAAGGAGAGGCTTTGGTAGATCATCTAGCAGAAAATCCTATAGGAGGGTATTATGAATCATTGAAGACGTATTTCCCCGATGAGGAAATAACTTTCATAGGAGAAGACATAGCAGAATCCTATGACTGTTGGAGGATGTTTTTCGACGGAGCCGCAAATTTCAAAGGAGTTGGTATCGGAGAAGTCCTGGGATCAGAAACCAATCAGCATTACCTGGTATCCGCCAAGCTCAGGTTCCCGTGCACCAATGATATGGCCGAGTACAAATCTTGAATCTATGGGCTTAAAAAGGCCATTGTCATGAACATTCAGGAGCTGCTAGTGATCGAAAATACAGACCTACTCATGCACCAGGTTTGAGAAGAATGGGCAACCAAGAATTCCAAGATACTCCCTTATCTTCACCATATACAGGAGTTGTGAAAGAGGTTCAAAAAAATGGAATTCCGGCACGTCCCAAGGAAGTAGAATGAGTTCGCAGATGCTCTTGGAACCTTATCATCCATGATTCAGCATCCGGACACAAACTACATTGACCCTATCCAGGTCAAGATTCATGATCAACCGGCATACTGTGCACATGCTGAGGAAGAAGCCGACGAAAAACCCTGGTTCCACGACAATAAAGAGTACCTGACAATAGAAAAATACCCAGAGCTTGCCAATGCTACTAAAAACGAACACTTACCCCCGATTTTGGACTATTAAGGTGTATGCGACAAAAGCAACCAAGTTATTGGAGGAAGTGCACTCAGGGACTTGTTGGCCGCACATGAACGGTTTTGTTCTTGCAAAGAAGATACTCCGAGTAGGATATTTCTGGATGACTGTGGAAACAGACTGCATTCAGTATGTCCGAAAGTGTCACCGATGTCAAATACATGCGGATATGATAAAGGTACCTCTGAATGAGCTCACTACAACGAGCTCATCGTGGCCATTCGCCACCTCGGGAATGGATGTTATCGTACCAATCGTGCATGCCGCATCAAACGGACGCTGTTCATCTTAGTGGCAATCGATTACTTTAATAAATGGGTTGAAACAACATCATACAAATTAGTAACCAAGAAAGTCGTGGTAGACTTTGTCCGAGACTGTCTTTTCTGTCGGTTCAGGATTCCAGAGTCGATCATCATTGATAATGGTTCCAATCTCAACAGTGACTTAATGAATGCGATGTGTGAAATTTTCAAGATCAAGCATAGAAATTCTACAGCTTATAGACCTAAGATGAATGGAGCTGTGGAAGCAACCAACAAGAACATCAAGAAGATACTAAGGAAAATGATCGAAAGGCATAAGCAGTGGCATGGGAAGTTGTCATTCGCTTTATTGGGTTATCGTACTACGGTTTTCACATCAATCGGGGCAACCCCCTACATGTTAGTTTACGATATAGAAGCAGTAATTCTCCGTCGAGGTAGAAATTCCGTCCTTGAGAATCATACAAGAAGCTGAGCTAAATGATGCAGAATGGGTCAAGAGTCGCTACGAGAAGTTAGTCCTTATTGACGGAAAGAGAATAAGCGCTGTTTTTCACAGTGAATTATATCAGAAGAGAATGTCCAGAGCCTTCAACAAGAGAGTTCGACCAAGGAAGTTCACACTGGGACAGTTGGTGTTAAAGAAGATATTCCCACATCAAGATAAAGCCAAAGGGAAATCCTCCCCCAATTGGCAAGGTCCATACATGTTCCATCGGGTTCTGACAGGAGGAGCTATTGTTATTGCAGAAATGGAAGGAGAAATTTGGCCAAAATCGATCAACTCAGACGCAGTGAAGAGATACTACATTTAATCAGTATGCTTTTCTTTGTGTTGTAATTTGAACTACGCCTGACTTGATTCCCATTTAAGAGGGGATACATAGGCAGCCCTATGGGTTCGGTCACATCCTTAATAAAATTCCATTCCTCCCCCCTCGGCTTGGAACTGGGGCAGAATTTTGAGGAGGACCCTCAAAATTCCGAAGTCAGTTTGTTAGTTTCCGCGTCAGCATCAACCCAGTAAACTGGGGCAGAATTTTGAGGAGGACCTTCAAAATTCCGAGGTCGTTTTCAATCATTCAACACCACCGTCAACAACGCCAGCACAGTAGACTGGGGCAGAATTTTGAGGAGGACCTTCAAAATTCCGGAGCCAACAAGGTTGTTGTGCCTGAAGCACTTTGCAGTTATGGTTCATCATAAAACAAAGCTATCATATATATATATATATATATATATATATATATATAGATATATATATATATATATATATATATATATATAAGCATCATGAATGCTAAAAAATTGCATAAAATTATTTGGATCACTATCATTCAGCAACGCTACCCCAAAAGGTACAAGACGCCACGAGCCGAGGGACGCGAATTAACCTACCCCTTTAGAGAACTAACGACTTTTCTTTGGATGCAGGAATTCAGAATACAAATAGGCAATACATGGGCTTTACAAAAATGAAATTCCCAAAACCACTATTTGCCTTGCGAAGGTTTACTATCTACATGCAATACTTCCCGAGCAGTCATGATATCGTAATCATCTACCAGCTAAGAAAATCACCACCACCCTTTATTTATTTATCTGCATTTCTGCATAAGTCTATCTTCTGCCTTTCGAGACTAAGTTGTGTCTCCATCTGTATCCTGCATAAGGCTATTCTTTGCCTTCCGAGGTTAAGCTCTACATCCATCCTGCATAAGGTCATTATCTGCCTTCCGAGGTTTAGCTCTACCTCCATCCTGCATAAGGTTATCTTCTGCCTTTCGAGACTAAGCTCTGTCTCTATCTGCATCCTGCATAAGTCTATTCTCTGTCTTTCGAGGTTAAGCTCTACCTCCATCCGGCATAAGGCTATTATCTGCCTTCCGATGTTAAGCTCTACCTCCATCCTGCATAAGGCTATCTTCTGCCTTTCGAGACTAAGCTCTGTCTCCATCTGTATTTTTTGCATAAGGCTATTCTCTGACTTTCGAGGTTAAGCTATACCTCCATCCTACATAAGGCTATTATCTGCCTTCCGAGGTTAAGCTCTACCTGCATCTATATCCTGCATCCTGCATAAGGCTATTCTCTACCTTTCGAGACTATGCTCTATCTCTATCCTACATAAGGCTATTATCTGCCTTCCGAGGTTAAGCTCTACCTCCATCTTGCATAAGGATATTCTTTGCTTTTCGAGACTAAGCTCTGTCTCCATATGCATTTTTTGCATAAGGCTATTCTCTACCTTCCGAGTTTTAGCTTTACCTCCATCTTGCATAAGGCTATTCTCTGCCTTCCGAGGTTAAGCTCTACCTCCATCCTGCATATGGCTATTCTCTGCCTTCCAAGGTTATGCTCTACTTCCATTATTTTGCATTTGGCTGAAATATTGCCACCCTATTTCATTTGGCTGAAATATCGGCGCCTCGTATTCTAAATTCCTGCTCGGCTGAAAGATCGTCACCACTTGCATTCATTCGGCTGAAATATTGCCACCTTCTCATGGGGTGAAACATTTCCAACTTATTCAAAGGCATCATAGTTCAGAGGCACCATCCGAATAGCCCGAGAACACCATTTCATGGCTTGTGAATATTTACTTTTATGCTCTTCATAGCCCAGGACGTCATAGTTTGAGGACGACATCCTACTCGTCCGAAGACAACATTCATGGTCTAAGTGGGAACTTGCATCACGTTTAAATTATGCAGCATAGCCGCACATCATTCATTTGTAGGTACACCGGCTGGAACGGTCATCTCAGCAGGAGCGATCCCGCTCCAGTTTTTCGCAACCATCCGACCTACGAACCATTATCAAATCTCAAACCCTGTTGCATCCGTCTTTTCCGAATTTCCATAGACATGTTCCGCCAATGGTCCCTGAACTACAACAGCCCGCTTCTTGTAAAACCAGGGATATGTAGGCGGATCATAGGCCGGAGCGCGGTCAAAACTCTCTTACAATCGCCAATTCCGGTCAAAATTGGTCATCTTATCTTTCCCCGAAAACTCTTTCATTCTCTTCAGGTAAAAGGGGGCAGCTGTTGATACCCAAAATACTTTCAAATTAGTATATGTGTGCATATATATGCATGCCAGGGAAAGTTGATATTTTTTCTTTAATTTTTCAGATCTTCTAAAATCAATTTACTTCCTATTTTTGACATTATAAAGACCAAAATTATTTTTCAAATTATTATATTTAGTGAATAATGTGCTTCACTCCCATATTTACAACAAAATATAATTTATGGAATTTTTGCACATTTTTTACAAAGTTATTTGGAATTTTAAGGCTAATTGCACAAAATTGCAATTATGGCCAATTTCGTAATTAACTATGTTTCATAGTAATAAAATTATTTCTAGTATTTTTAGATTAAAATTTATATGTTACAAATCAGTTCTATGTTTTTCATTTTACTTATTAAACTATTTTAGCTATTTTATAAAATTAATTGGGAGAAATTGGCTACTTAAAAATTAGCCATATTTTATTTAAATTTTAGCCCAAATTGAACCCCTATGCCAGCCAAATTTTATTAACCTAATTAGACAAAATAACCAGACCCATACCCTTTTTTATTTACCCGACCAACCTAGATTCAATCTGAGCCGTTGATCAAATGAGATCAACGACCTAGATTTAATTTCCTAAATTAAAACCTAATTACCCCTACCCCTCACTCTCATTTATGCAAAGCCCGGTCTCTCTCTAACCATTCGTCTCTGAGTTCTCTCTAGATCCTTCTGGTTCTCTCTCTAATCTCCGATGGCCCTCATCGTTGTTCTGGCCACCTCCACCCTCACTCCTCTCGACCACCCGACAGGGTACCGTATCGCATTGCTTCTCTCTCAGACTCGAAGCCCAGAAGCTTCCGCCTTGAAAGACGGTTGATTGAAGCTCGCCTGAGTCTTTTCCGGCCTCTCTCCGGTTGTCCTTCATGCGATAATGCTCTATATAGCATTAGTGTTGAGTTTCATGGACAAGTTTTTCATTTTCCCTAATTTGTTTGAAAATCCTAATTTTCTACTTGAACTTCTTTAATCTATGCTCTTTTTAAAACGATCCTAAGTTTAATTTTTTTTTTTTGCTCTATTTCTTACTTAGTGTTTCCGATTATTTCAAGTTTCCGATAGTTTCTTCTCTTTTTAAATTAGGGTTTCTGACCCCCTTCTTCAAAGTGGCTTCTTATGTTTTTCTGAGTATTATATGTTTGTTTGTGCTTGTTTGTTTTACGAGTCTATTTGGCTTCTTTGTTAACCTGAGTTCCATGCCTTATTTTTTCTTACTTAGGGTTGTCTGAATTTCTTGTCTATTAAGCTTTATAGGCCTAAATTGTTCTTCGTTCGGAATATTTACTGATTTTGAACGTCTCTATTAATCTCAGATTTGTATGTAATTTTCCTTAGACGTTTTACTGATTTCTTTTGAAATTACTTCCTTATTTGGGTATGCTCTCCTTATTTAGAGAAAATTCTCTCTGATTTTAGGTTTTTCCCGTGATTCTTTGACTAATTGTCAGACTAATTTATACCATATTTGTGCATGAACAGGCTTTCAAAATCTTCAGCATATATTTTCCTTACTTAAATTACTATTTACTCTAACCCTTATTGCATATTATATGCTATACGACTCTTACTAAGGTAAATGCAATAGCTTAATTGATTCCTTTCCTTCTAAAACCCCCTGCTTATTAGCGCTTGTGTTTGATTCCTTAATTAAAAGGGAGTCCTTACACTAATTTGATTGTAATTGATACTAGTCCCTTAATTAAGGGTTACTGCTTGTTTATGTACTCGTTTTCAAGTACTATAAATACTGCTTCCATTTCTCTTTGAAAGACACCAACACACACATTGCATATCTCTCACAACTTCAGACTCTCTGAAATCTCTATTTCTCTGCTATTACTATACTCTCTCATTCTCTTATTTGAAAACTCAATCAGCTGAAAGCTATGATTGAGTAGCCTGGGTTGATTACTTCTCTACTATTGGGTTCTATTGTTTGTTTACTTGGGTTAGCTGTTGCTGCTATTCTCATACTGCTGCTGCACAGTGTTATTCTCTTTGCTACTCACACACTCTAATCACCGTGTTCCTCTGGGCACTATTGGTCACTGCTATTGTGTTCTATTACTTGCAACTGATATGTCACCCCTTTAAGATATACTTTCCAAAACAACATGTTTCTATTATTTTGCATTTCATATTGTTTCTTGTGTGATTTTACATATGGTTTTGTTGCTCTTTTGTCACTAGCATGCACTTACTAGTCTACTTAGATTAGCTTAACATGCTCCCCTTACCCCTTCCCTGTCTCAATGAATGTTTTCGTTTCCCTTGTGCATTACTACTTTTTGTCCAGGGCTGCTTGGTTACTTGATCAGCCTAAAACCTCTGCTTGAGGCTAAGTGTATTGGGGTTAGGTGCAGTAAGAACTGAACCCGTGATTGTGCAACCATGTCTGATTACTTTCCTCCAACATGTTGTCTGTGTGAGTAGTTCACTTTACTTATTTGTTCCCTTCCCCTTTGCCCATGTTTGTGTGATGCTCTGAAAAGGTCCAAATGATTTCAGAAGAACTTTTTTTTTTTAACTCTTTCAACTATTTTCTCAAACTACCTCAATTGTTTTGACTATTTTTCTCAAGATGTCTCTCAATTGTTTTTAACTCTCTCAATTCTATCACAGTCTCACTACTCTTAGAACATTAGGTTCTGCACCCTTAGTACAAGCATTGCCTTGGGAGCCCTTGAGCACCCATTGAACTTTGATGCACAAGGCTGTCACTTCCATATTTGCACTTGTCTAATAATGATATTTTGGGTGTTTGGTATTGGCCAGGGGTTCAAACGAATCCGTAGGGAATTTTGCCACACCCAAGCCTTGGTAATGATTGTGAAACTCGAAAGAAATGAGGTTGGAGATGTTTGTCCTGGCTGAAGGCTCTCTATAAATTTACTTCTTATTTTCTTTTATCACTGTTGTAATTTAATTATTTGGCCTGTAATAATATGTAAAGAACAATAGGGATTATAGTGAATTGGGAGGTCTATGCATGTATAATTAAGGGAATGGGTAGAAAACATGTCGATGGACCTTTATTTACCTATTTGTGTAATAGATACCATGTTTAGGACATGCATCCTCACATACAGAAATCATGTTTTTTGGCTCTTTACTTTCAGTTTTTTATTCTGAATATTCTTATAGCCATGAATAATTAATAATCATAAAGTCATCAACCTCACATTTAGATATCATGATCATAGGACTTTTGTGCATTAGATACCATGCCTTTAAGTATTTTATTTGCAGTTGTTTACTTCGTTGATCTGGTTTAAAAATTGCTTAGCAGCGCCATCATTAAAACTGGAAACAGTGCATGTTCACCATTTTAATAACGTCTCACCTCTAAGTCATGTTCGAACTAAATCTGCCTCTGCCTGAACTCGTCTGTTTCTGAAGTTGTCTAAATGTTTTATAAACTTCTGCCCTAGTTTAATACTTATGCAAGTGATTTCTACTTTACCCAGAACTGGCCTACTATTTTTCAAACCATATATGCAAAGGTTTTCTACTGTATTTTCTCGTCCAACACTGGGCTACTATTTTTCAAGCTATCTTGTAATTTTCAAGGGTTCATAACCTGACATGTTTTCCTTTATACTTTTGTAATCTCACAATATTTCCATAACTGTTCTTCTATTCTACTTGTCCGAAAACTGTGTTCCACAAACATTTTGAATACATCTGTAGATTTTCTAAACTGCTACCACCTCTTTGAAAGTTTTGAACGTTTTCCCTTGTGTACTTTTCTGCAAAACCTCCAAACTTCTGTTTAATTTATACTCCAGTTTTTTGAAAGATTCTTCCTTCCCTAGACCTTAAATCTATTCGAGTCGTGCTAATTATGTGTTCGTCTTTAGAGGGGTATTTGAGCCATTTACATGCTTGTATGATTCTCTTTATGTGCAAATCCTATTTGTTTTTGAATGACATTTAGAATTTTAACCTTTGAACCTATAGGTTTAGCCTAGTTCCTACCTTATAGGAGTAGTGATCCTAAATGCCCTCTAGGATCTATAGGATGGGATGATTAATAGCACGCAATAAGTATTCGGACCAATTCAAACGCTTAAATAACCTTTCGTGGTGGGAAGGGTAGAATATGAAGATGATGACGATGCGATAATATCATAAACCGACCCCTCTTTGGGAATATGTGCTGGATATTGTATCGAATGATCCATATTATAGTCAAACCTATAACCCCTCCCCCCCTTTTTCTTTGCTTGCTTTATTTATTTAATGGTTTTTCCAAAGTAGTGCTCTCTTTTCAAATCTATTATCCCTTCTATTTTATTTAACTTATGCCTTTACCTTTTCAAAAATCCTAAGTTGTTCAAATGTTATATGGGAATCTTATCTGTTAACTTGATTCTCTTTGTAAAGTCACAATTAACACGACCGGAAAACACACTAGTGGATCTTGAGGGGTGCCTAACACCTTCCCCTCTAGATAATCTCAATCCCTTACCCGAGCTCTGGTTTTCTTTCAAAACACCCCTCTCATCTTTAAAAGTTTCCTAATGCACTATAATCGTTAGGTGACGACTCTTCAAATTGCATAACTTAATACCCAAACGGGAATGAGAGTTGTTTTGCCCATAATGTCGTAAAACCTGATTTCACTTTTTTTTTTTTGAGAAAAGGAGCGTCGACAGTGAAGATGTATCAACACTTGAGGCAACATTATTGGTGGAGGAGAATGAAGAAGGACATTGTGGAGTATGTAGCCTAGTGCCTAAATTGTCAGCAGGTGAAAGTATGAGCATCAACAACAAGTGGATTGCTTTAGAAGCTAGAGATTCCGGAGTGGAAATAGGAACGGATCACTATGGATTTTATTGTTGGGCTCCTACAGACTCATAGGAAGTTCGATGTTGTTTGGGTGATTGTGGATAGGTTGACCAAATTAGCTCATTTAGTGATGACTACTTGTTTTTCTGAGCAGCAAGATTCAGTTTATATTGTCAAGATTGTCAAGCTTCATGGCATGCCAGGATCCACCATCTCCGATCGGGGTACATAGTTTACATTATGGTTCTAGAGGGTTGTACAACATTAATTAGGTACTCGGGTGGAATTCAGTACATCATTTCACCCTCATATGGATGGGCAGTCTGAGTGCACTATTGGGATATTGAAAGATATGCTCCGTACATGTGTGATTGAGTTTTGGGGTTATTAGGATCAGTTCTCTCCACTTGCGGAGTTTTCCTATAACAACAACTATCAGTCGAGCATCGAGATAGCCCCGTATGAGGCTTTGTATGGTAGACAATGTCGGTGTCCAGTGGGTTGGTTCAAGCCGGGCGAGGCTAGGTTATTGGGTACATACTTGGTTTAGGATGCTTTGTGTTGGAAACACGTTCTCAAGGCATTATACTAAACGTGTGTTCATATTTGAAGGTTTTGATGAATGACAAACTATGCGCAAATTGACACATGACGAGGTCCAAGCACAAGTGCAAAATTGATATATAACGAGATTCAAGCACAAGACAAAGATCGAGATTAAGTTTTATATGAGTCGGTATTTAATTGTGATCTTGATCCGACAACTTAAACTCAAGACTTGGCTTCTCTCGTAAAAATATTTTTAACAAATCATGCATATTTAATTTAGAGCAAAATGATTTTAAATAATGCATATTTACTTTAGTCAAAATGATTTTTAAACATGCCTCTAAAATCTGGACTAAGATAATCGATTATGTACTTATGATAATCGATTATGTTTAAGTCAGCTGCTTGACAATCGATTGTGAACTTATGACAATCGATTGTGTTAAGGCAGTGAGCATCAGGTTTTTCAAATCTGCATGACAATCGATTGTGAACCTTATGACAATCGATTGTGATGAGGCAGTGTCCATCAAAGTTTTTCAAAGCTCAAAATAATCGATTGTGAAGCTAATGACAATCGATTGTGAAGAGACAGTGTCCATCAAATTTTTCAAAGTCACACAATAATCGATTGTGAACTTATGACAATCGATTGTGTTGAGGCAGTGTCTTCCATACTTTTTCAAAGTTATTAAACAATCGATTCTGAACCTATAACAATCGATTGTCAAGAGGCAGTGTCTAAATTGATTTTTCAAGACTGATATATAATCGATTGTTAACTTAGTATAATCGATTGTATAACTGACCGTTGCCAAAAAGTTTTCAAATACCGTCAGGTAATCGATTATTGATTTCCTATAATCGATTATTTTAATTAAAATCCGGAAAGGATTTTTTGAACGTTGCTGAGTAATCGATTATGGATCTCTTATAATCGATTGTTTTACGTAAAATCTGGAAATGATTTTTTGAACGTTGCCAGTAATCGATTGTGAGTCTTAAACAATCGATTGTTTTGCGTAAAATCTGGGATTGATTTTTGGAAGAACTGGCAAACAATCGATTGTGGTAATTTGACAATCGATTGTCACAGAGTAAAATCAGCAATTCTTAATTGGCAATTAGGCAACAGTAATACAAAGTTTTTCAACTATAAATACAGCTTCAAATCAGTCTTTTAAGCATAACAACTTACAACAACAGATCATACAATTGCTAATGCTTGCATACTTTATTGCTTATCATTTTATATTCATTACATAACCTTTTGAGAGCCAAATTCTTGTCGAAAGTTGTTGCGATCTTGAGCGTATTCTTTTTACTCATATCTACTCTTAAAGGAGTGTCTTGTTTGAGTGCTAAGTGTTTTTGTACACTTGAAGGGAAGTGTTAGTCCCTTGTGTTGTAAGAAGGAACTTGTGTTTCCTTGGTTGAAGTCTTGGAGTGTTGTATCTCCGAGCAAAGGTTGTTGAGGCTTGTGTCCTCAAGTTGTAACGGTTTGTTGAGCACCCGTAAGCTTAACAAGTTAGTGGAAATCTCGAGAGAGTCTCTCGGGGACTGGACTAGCCATGGGTTGTGGTGAACCAGGATACATCGGTGCGTTTGTTCTAATTTATTTACTTATCGCACTTATTTATTTCCTGTAATTTTTAAATTCCGCAAGTTTACGCTAATTTTTATTATAGCGCTATTCACCCCCCCTCTAGCGTTAAGCGTATTATCTAACAACTGGTATCATCGCCCAACTCTCTGAAGACTTAACTGTTTGAGAGAAACATCCATGGCTTCTACTCGTGATTCTTTTGCAGGAATAGGTGAAGGACAATGCTCCACCCGATCACCGCTATTCGATGGTACAAATTATACATACTGGAAGGAGAGGATGAGAATATTTGTACAATCAAATAGTTTTCATCTTTGGAAGGTCATAATGAATGGAGAACAAATTCCAACCAAGAAGGTTGAAAATGAATGGGTCCCAAAGTCCGAAGATGAATACGATGCGGATGATATCCGAAAGGTGCAAAATAATGCTAAAGCTATTAATTTATTATATTGTGCTGTAAATGCTGATGATTACAGGAAGATATCTTGTTGCACAACGGCGAAGCAAATGTGGGACAAGCTGGAAATTACGTACGAAGGTACGGACCAGGTAAGGGAAGCCAAAATTGATTTCCTAACCCATGCATATGAATTGTTTCACATGAAGGAAGGCGAAAAGGTCGATGAGATGTTTGAACGATTTTCAAAAATCATAAATGATTTACATGCTCTTAAGAAGATCTTCACGGATAAGGAACTTGTCCGAAAAATTCTCCGAAGTCTCACTCCGGAATGGCGATCCAAGGCCGACGCGATTCAAGAATCCATTGGCATTTCAAATGTCACCATCGACGCATTAAGAGGTAATCTTAAAACCTATGAATCTACTATACTTAACCCTCTTGTTGATGATCAAAGGAAGCAAAGAATCGCTCTCAAGGCAAGCACAAGCCAACCTCAAAATGATGAGGACGGAGACAACGAGCTCGGACTCGTTATCAAGAGATTTCAAAAGTTCATGCGAAAAGAGTATGAACGGAAGGGAAAAAAGCAAGGAGATCAAATAAAGTGCTATGGGTGCGGAGAAACCGGGCACATTAAATCAAATTGCCCAAATGCTAAAAAGGAGAAGAAACCCTTCAAGAAGTAACGAGCATACATATCTTGGGGAGGCAACTCCAGTGATGAGTCAAGTGAGGAAGAAGAAGACGAAGCCGCAAATCGTTGTCTTATGGCACAAGAAGACAACAAAGAAGAGGTATGTCAAATTTCTTCCAAAAATTTCTTTTCCCTTGAAGAAATGCAAAATGCTTTTGATGAGTTGTATAGCGAATTTATTAAAGCTTCAAAAACTGTTAAGAGTATAAAAGAAAATGCTTCTTTAAAAGAAAAAGATTTTCAAAAACAACTCTCTTTTAAAGAAAAGGAATTGGAAAAACTGATTTTAGAAAATGAGAAGTTGAAAGAGGAAAACAAGTTTTTTGGCAAGAGAAGCGCCGACAAGCCCGAGAGTTCTAGAAATTGTACTTCTTGCATGCATCTCAAAAATGAAGTAGAAAGGCTTAAGGGCACCTTAGATAAGTTTAACTCTTCTCATAAAAATTTGAATGAAGTGCTTGTTTTAGAAGTCGACCAAGCATGGCATAGGTTTTAGAAACGAGCCTAAAGAGAAAGTTGAAGCCAACCCCCAACCACCTAAGGCTCAACCTAGGATAAATAAAACAAATGTTCATCCTAGATACAACAAACCTAGAAATGGTTTTCATCAATCGCAACCTAGAAATAATCATGCTAGAAATAATGCACATTTTAGGCCAAACACTAAAAGGAATTTTGAACCTTTTAGAACACCTAGAAATGACTTCCAACCTAGAAACAACTATTCTAGAAATGATGCATATCCTAGAACAAATGGTAGGAGAAATGACTTTCATGATTTGCGCAATAGTTATATTGTCAAGAATAGAGTAACTGAATTTCGTCCGTCCAATTACTATCAACCTAGAAGGATGCATAATCCTAACGTGACTTGTCATTATTGTAGACGAATTGGACATATTGCTCCTGCTTGTTTTACACGACATAGACATAACACTCAATCACATCACTATGATTTGCCTAACCCCCAAGGACCCAAAATGTCATGGGTACCTAAAAATCATTAATCTGTTTTGTAGGTATGTTTGAAGGGATCAAGTGTACTATGGTACCTTGATAGTGGATGCTCCAAGCACATGACGGGAGACGAATCCAAATTCCTTCAACTAGAACACAAGGAAGGGGGAAGTGTTATTTTTGGTGATAACAACAAAGGAAAGATTATCGGCATCGGATCGGTCGGTAAGGATGAAATTTCTTCCATTAAGCACATATTACTTGTGAAAGGTTTAAAACATAATCTCTTGAGCATAAGTCAACTATGTGACAAGGGAAATCTTGTTTTATTTGATTCGGATGAATGCTTAGTTTTTGACGTAGAGATTTTAAAATTATCCTTCGTGGTTTTAGAATGGATAACATTTATATGGTTGATCTTGCAAATTCTTCACCCGAATATGTGAATTGTTTAATGAGCAAAGAGGATGATTCTTGGTTATGGCATCGTAGAGTAGCTCACATCAATATGCATCTTTTGAACAAATTGGTTTCACAAAATTTAGTTGTTGGTCTTCCAAATTTGAAATTTGAAAATGACTCTATTTGTGATTCTTGTCAAAAAGGGAAGCAAACAAAAGCATCTTTTAAATCGAAAAATATTGTTTCAACTACTAGACCATTGCAATTGCTTCACATGGATTTGTTTGGACCATCTCGCATTGAAAGTCTTGGTAGAAATCGTTATGCTTTTGTTATTGATGATGATTATTCCAGATTTACTTGGACTTTATTTCTTGCCCATAAAAGTGATGCTTTTCAGAATTTTAAATATTTTCTTAAACGTGTTCAAAACGAAAAGGAAACAACCGTCACTTCAATTAGAAGTGATCATGGGGGAGAGTTTGATCACAATCTCTTTGCGGACTTTTGTGATGAACTCGGTATCGAGCATACCTTTTCCGCTCCACGAACACCACAACAAAATGGGGTGGTGGAAAGGAAAAATAGGTGTCTCGAAGAGATGGCTAGAACCATGCTCGAAGAGGCTAAGATTCCCAAACATTTTTGGGCTGATGCCGTGAGTACCGCATGCTACGTTTTAAATAGAGTAGTCATAAGGCCAATACTCATGAAAACCCCTAATGAACTCTACAAGGGAAGGAAACCAAATATCTCCCATTTTAGATTATTCGGTTGTAAAGTTTTTATTCATAACAATGGAAAAGATCAATTGGGAAAATTTGATGCCAAATCCGATGAAGGAATTTTTAGTGGGTATTCTTCACGTAGCAAAGCATATAGGGTATTTAATAATAGAACCCAAACTGTGGAGGAATCCCCTCACATTGTGTTTTCCGAAAATAATGCTCGCTTGGCGAGAAAGGATTCTTGTTCTGATCTTGCAGGTATTTTAAATAGTTTAAAAGACAAAGTACAAGAGGAAACTCCTAAGGAAATTCAAGATGAAATCTTGGAACAATCAACGGAGGAAACGCCACAATTGGAGAAAGAAACGCAAATGCCTAACGAGTGGAGGACAATCAAAGATCACCCTCTCGAACAGGTAATTGGCGACGTCGGAGAAAAGGTAAGTACCCGAAACTCCCTTAAGAACACCTTAGGACATACTGCTTTTGTTTCTCAAATTGAACCAACAACCATCTCCGAAGCAATTGGGGATGAATTTTGGACCTTGGCAATGTAAGAGGAGCTTAACCAATTCAAACGGAATGACGTTTGGGATTTGGTGCCAAGACCCGAAAATCATACCATAATTGGTACGAAATGGGTTTTTCGAAACAAACTAGATGAAAATGGTGTAATCACTAGAAACAAAGCTAGGCTTGTAGCAAAAGGCTATAATCAAGAAGAGAGTATTGACTATGAAGAAACATATGCTCCCATAGCTAGATTAGAAGCTATTCGTTTATTGCTTGCTTTTGCCTCTTCGATGAATTTCAATTTATATCAAATGGATGTGAAAAGTGCTTTTCTAAATGGTGTTATTCAAGAAGAAGTTTATGTTGAACAACCCCCCGGTTTTGAAGATTTTAAATCTCCCGATCATGTTTTCAAACTCAAAAAGGCTCTTTATGGTTTAAAACAAGCTCCCCGAGCTTGGTATGAAAGATTGAGTAAATTTCTATTGGAAAATGATTACATTAGGGGGAAAGTTGACACCACTCTTTTTGTTAAGCATAAAAACAATGATATTTTATTAGTTCAAATCTATGTGGATGATATTATATTTGGTGCTACTAACAATGTTTTGTGCAAGGAATTTTCCGATTTAATGACAAGCGAATTTGAGATATCTATGATGGGTGAGTTAACATTCTTTTTGGGATTACAAGTAAAGCAAATGAAAGAAGGTACGTTCATTTGCCAAGCGAAATATGGCAAAGAATTGCTGAAACGATTTGAAATGACCAATGCAAAAGCAATGGCAACCCCCATGAGCACATCCGATCATCTAGACAAAGATGAGAAAGGTAAGGAAGTCGACATCAAAAAGTATCGAGGTATGATTGGCTCTCTCCTTTATCTTACTGCTAGTCATCCAGACATCATGTTCAGCGTGTGCTTATGCGCTCGTTATCAATCGTGTCCGAAGGAGTCTCACCTAACTGCGGTGAAACGGATATTGAAATATCTTGTTGGTATTGTAAATGTGGGTCTATGGTACCCCAAAGGTTCTTCATGCCAACTTGTTGGCTATTCCAATTCCGATTTTGCTGGATGCAAATCGGACCGCAAGAGCACTAGTGGCACTTGCCATTTGCTCGGTAGCTCTCTCGTTTCTTGGTTTAGCAAGAAACAAGTAAGTGTTGCATTGTCCACAACCGAGGCTGAATATGTAACCGCGGGGAGTTGTTGCGCTCAAATCCGTTGGATGAAACAACAACTCTTGGACTATGGCCTAAGTCTTGATCATATCCCTCTTAGATGTGATAATACTAGTGCCATATGCTTGACGAAGAACCCCGTTCTTCATTCACGAACAAAACACATTGAAATTAGACATCATTTTATAAGAGATCACGTTCTCAAGGGCGATGTCGAAATTGAATTTGTTGAAACCAAAGATCAATTGAACGACATCTTTACAAAGCCCTTAGAGAAAGAGTCCTTCTTCCGAATTCGTAGTGAACTTGGGATCCTTGACTCCACGTTGATCTAAGTCATGCATTGCATTTTCCCTTTCACATGTTTTCTAACTTGAGCGTTGGAGACGTCTAACGTATTTTTGCAGGTATCGCCCTAAAGGCAGGGGGAATAATAAAGCTTGACGCACAGAACAATCGATTTCTCTTTTATATAATCGATTATCCAGTATCAATAGTCGATTGTCTTGACATTATTTGCGTTATTATTTCTGAAATTGCAGATTTCATAAATAAACAAGTTTTTTTAATTATTCTATACTTTTTTTTGCTAATGGCAAAAGGGGGAAGATAACGGGTATGCACTCTCAATACTTATACTTATCGGCATAAATTGAGGGGGAATTCATATATTGAGGGGGAACAAATTGCATATCTATATACTTGTTGCATATCTTTACTTGTCTTGAATTGTCATTATGAATTGCCAAATATGCATATCCCGCTTAAAGTTTGCCATTATCAAAAAGGGGGAAATTGTTGGAAACACGTTCTCAAGGCATTATGCTAAACGTGTGTTCATATTTGAAGGTTTTGATGAATGGCAAACTATGCGCAAATTGACACATGACGAGGTCCAAGCACAAGCGCAAAATTGATATATAACGAGATTCAAGCACAAGAAAAAGATCGAGATTAAGTTTTATATGAGTCAGTATTTAATTGTGATCTTGATCCGACAACTTAAACTCAAGACTTGGCTTCCCTCGTAAAAATATCTTTAACAAATCATGCATATTTAATTTAGAGCAAAATGATTTTAAATAATGCATATTTACTTTAGTCAAAACGATTTTTAAACATGCCTCTAAAATTTGGACTAAGATAATCGATTATGTACTTATGATAATCGATTATGTTTAAGTGAGCTGCTTGACAATCGATTGTGAACTTATGACAATCGATTGTGTTAAGGCAGTGAGCATCAGATTTTTCAAATCTGCATGACAATCGATTGTGAACCTTATGACAATCGATTGTGATGAGGCAGTGTCCATCAAAGTTTTTCAAAGCTCAAAATAATCGATTGTGAAGCTAATGACAATCGATTGTGAAGAGACAGTGTCCATCAGATTTTTCAAAGTCACAAAATAATCGATTGTGAACTATTGACAATCGATTGTGTTGAGGCAGTGTCTTCCAGACTTTTTCAAAGTTATTAAATAATCGATTGTGAACCTATAACAATCGATTGTCAAGAGGCAGTGTCTAAATTGATTTTTCAAGACTGATATATAATCGATTGTTAACTTAGTATAATCGATTGTATAACTGATCGTTGCCAAAAAGTTTTCAAATACCGTTAGGTAATCGATTATTGATTTCCTATAATCGATTGTTTTAATTAAAATCCGGAAAGGATTTTTTGAACGTTGCTGAGTAATCGATTATTGATTTCTTATAATCGATTGTTTTACGTAAAATCTGGAAATGATTTTTTGAACGTTGCCAGTAATCGATTGTGAGTCTTAAACAATCGATTGTTATGCGTAAAATCTGGGATTGATTTTTGGAAGAACTGGCAAACAATCGATTGTGGTAATTTGACAATCGATTGTCACAGAGTAAAATCAGCAATTCTTAATTGGCAATTAGGCAACAGTAATACAAAGTTTTTCAACTATCAATACAGCTTCAAATCAGTCTTTTAAGCATAACAACTTACAACAACTGATCATACAATTGCTAAAGCTTGCATACTTTATTGCTTATCATTTTATATTCATTACATAAGCTTTTGAGAGCCAAATTCTTGTCGAAAGTTGTTGCGATCTTGAGCGTATTCTTTTTACTCATATCTACTCTTAAAGGAGTGTCTTGTTTGAGTGCTAAGTGTTTTTGTACACTTGAAGGGAAGTGTTAGTCCCTTGTGTTGTACGAAGGAACTTGTGTTTCCTTGGTTGAAGTCTTGGAGTGTTGTATCTCCGAGCAAAGGTTGTTGAGGCTTGTGTCCTCAAGTTGTAACGGTTTGTGGAGCACCCGTAAGCTTAACAAGTTAGTGGAAATCTCGAGAGAGTCTCTCGGGGACTGGACTAGCCACGGGTTGTGGTGAACCAGGATACATCGGTGCGTTTGTTCTGATTTATTTACTTATCGCACTTATTTATTTCCTGTAATTTTTAAATTTCGCAAGTTTACGCTAATTTTTATTATAACGCTATTCATCCCCCCCCCCCTCTAGCGTTAAGCGTATTATCTAACACTTTGGAAAAGGTTAAATTGATTCAGGATCGACTTCCTACAGCCCACTCCCGATAGAAGAGTTATGTCGATCGGAAGGTTCGCAATATTGCATTCATGGTTGGGGAGCGGGTCTTGCTCTTATTTTTGCCCATGAATGGTGTTATGAGGTTCAGGAAGAAGGGAAAGTTGAGCCCTAGGTATATTGAGCCTTTTGAGATTCTTGAGAGGGTTGGAGAGGTGGCTTACAGACTTGCACTACCACCTAGTCTAGCTACATTTCATCTAGTATTCCATGTTTCTATGCTCTAGAAGTATCACGATGATCAGTCTCATGTATTAAATTTCACCTCAGTCTAATTGGACAAGGATTTGTCTTGTGTTGAGGAGCCGGTGGCCATCTTGGACATGTAGGTTCGAAAGTTGAGGTCGAAGAGCATTGCTTCAGTGAAAGTTCAGTTGAGGAGTCAGCAATGAAGGAGGCGACTTGGGAAACCGAGCATGATATGCGCAGCTGTTACCCTCATATCTTCATCACTTAGGTTATGTTCAAGGATCAACATTTATTTTAAAGGAGGAGGGTGTAAAGACCCAGCCAGTCGTTTTGAGAGTGTGAGCATTGATCCCCTATTTATTGCTTCCTCTATTTCATTTTGTGGTTACTTGACTGGACAAGTTGCTTGGTGTCGGGTTTGGGAGAGTTTCAGAGTGAAATGGGACACATAGTCACTAAGTTGAGTTTAAGTTGTAAGAGTTGACCTTAGTTTGACTTATTTGAAGACGACTCCATATGGAGTTTCATCGGTTCCAATAGCTCCGTATGATGATTTTGGTCTTAGGAGCGTGTTCGGATGTTGCATTGGAGGCCCTCAGGCTATTTCGACGTTAATTGGCAAAAGTTGGAGGTTGGAAGATTATTGGAAAGTTTGACCAGGAGTGGAATTTTTGATATCGGGGTTGGATTCCGATTTCGGAAGTCGGAGTAGGTATGTAATGTCAAATGTTACTTTTGCAAAATTTGAGGTTAGTGGGACTTGATTCAATAGGTTTCGGCATCAGATGTGAAAGTTAGAAGTTAAAAAGTTCATTAGGCTTGAATTGATGTATGATTCATAATTTTTTATTGGTTGATATGATTTGAAGTCTCGGCTAAGTTTGTATGATGTTTTAGGACTTTTGGTATATTTAGTTGATGCCCCAGGAGCCTCAGATGGATTTCGGATGGCTAACGGGGTAAAAATTGGACTTAGAAGACTGCTTAAGGTTTGCTAATGTCTAGTTCTGCTTTTCTTCTATGCGATCGTGTGAGTTGGTACGCGATCACGAAGACTTGTTTTGGGGAAGCTGGAGTTTTGTTCTTCCCTCTCACATAGTTATGGTCATGATCATGATAGTGATGAAGCTTGTTCTTCGGTGAATGCATAGGTAGGATCGGGTTCAGGTACAAGGAGTTGAGGCATAGGGTTCACCACAGTTGTGCTTCGCGATCGTGTGGGCATGTTCGCGATCGCATAGGCTTTGGATTTTGTTTATTCCACATTCGCGTGGTTCCAACTGCATTCATGAAGGCCATTTCTGAGGGCACGTTTTCTTTCTTCTTCGTGATCGCGAGGTTTATTCCGCGATCGCGTAGTGTAATAACTGAGCATTAGAATTTAAATTTCAAAATCGAGGGTTTGCTCTCATTTCAATTGAGGCTTGTGGGAGTCGGATTGAAGTGAGATTTTGGGGTTTTCAGAGAAAACATTTGGTAACAATTCTTGAATAATTTTTGATTAACTTCCACAAAACTACCATTAATTCCTTCATTCAATTAAGGATTTGGGTTAAGAAATTGGGGAAAAATTGAGGGAAGTTCTTAGGCCGAATTTTGAGGTTTTGATCGAGATTTTTGTATCGGATTTGAGGAATTTTTATATGGATGGATTCGTGGTTGAATGTGTGTTCGGATTTTGTGACGTTTACCCGATTTAGAGATGTAGGCCCGTGTTGACCTTTTGAGGTAATTTTCTAATTCTTTGCTAAAATCATAATTTCATTATGTAGATTAGTTTCTTATAGTTATATTTATAGTATGTAATTGCTTTTGGCTATGTTTGAGCCATTTGGAGTCAGAAAGTCTAGGGAAAAACCTTCTTATAGACTGATTGAGTGTGGTTTGAGGTAAGTGACTCTTCTAACCTTGTGGAGGTGTGGGGGGAACCCCCTTAGGGTTTGGTACTGTTAAGACAATTTTCCATATGTGAGTGTCGTATATGTGAGGTGATTAGTGCATACATGGGCTAAATGTTGAAATTTTATTTTTGCTAAGTAGTTTTTGTTATGCCTTAATTGAGTTATTTTTACACAAGTAGTCATCATGTTTAGCCTAGAGTTACATGTCTACCTGCCTTATCTCTTATTTGCAAATTGTGGTACATGCTTAGTTGAATTACCTCCTTTCTTTATTCCATATCCGTTATTTAACTATGTGATTCCTTACTCTAAATTGTTACGCTGTAAATATCATTGTTTTAGTTGTTATGTTTGGTTTCTGTGATTATTGTTGAGGTGTTTGTTTGGCTGTGGCACGAGGTTTCTACCGTGCGGGTTGTTATTTGGCACGAGGTTTCTGCCGTACGAGATTTTATTTGGCGCAAGTTTTCTGCTATGTGGGTTTCTATTTGGAATGAGGTTTCTGCTATGCGGTTTGCTATTTGGAACGAGGTTTCTGCCGTGTAGATTGTAATTGTGGCACGAGGTTTCTGCCGTGTGAATTGTCATTGTTGCATGAGGTTTTTGCCATGTAAATTGTCATTGTTGCACTAGGTTTCTACCGTGCAAATTGTTATTGTGGCACGAGGTTTCTGTTGTGCGGTTGTTGTTTCTCTAGTTGATGTTATGTTTGTTGTTGTTGTTGTTGTTCCTTAAATTGTAAGATTCTGGTTTTCTTACATGTTGTAGTTGTCTTCTTTGATTCCCTGCTGTTGCTTTTCGTACATTCGTATTGCTTCATTTTCTTGCCATTTTATCATATGATTTTATCTTCTGCCTTATTTCTTATATTCCAATAGGGCCGTGACATGACTTCATCACAACTGTATCGAGGTTAAGCTTGGCACTTATTGGGTACCGTTGTGATGTACTCATACTACGCTTTTGCACATGTTTTGTGTAGCCAAGGTAAATCCTACCAGTCTCAATATTAGAGTTTTGTGCTGCTGCTTGGAGACTTCAAGGTATACCTGTCAGCGTCTGCAGACCTCAGAGTCCCACTCTATCTTTATTATGTTGTTTTCCTTATCCACATTAGATACTGATGTATACCGATATTTAATACTTTTCTTTCGAGCTTGTGACTTAGATCTACCAGGTTTTGGGACTTATTTGTACTCTGAGTTGCATATTTTATTTATTGCAGTCGTTGATGTTTTGAGTTTCGCTTAATATCTCAGTTATTTCGCATGCATGTTAGGTTTACCTAGTCTTAGAGACTAGGTACCGTCATGACATCTTATGGAGGGAGTTTAGGTCGTACATTAAAATGACACATTGATCATAATAACTCTATCAAGATTAGGAGTATAAACTCATTTAATAAATTAGAAAAATATTTTATATATTCAATATGAAAATATCCTTTCTATACTTGGTCCGTTCAATATACACTAAGTATACTAGCATAAGAAGTTGGAGCAGAACATCTCCCATAATCAAGATAAATTATACATTAATCTTGTAATATAATCATCGAGATATTTTGTCCAACAATATTTTCAATTTCGAACATAATTTATTAATTATGAGAACCGATAATTTAATCTTCTGCGCATGAGCTAAGACTTCATATACGAAATCATCTACTACATAGTTAAAGGACACACATAACATATGATCTACTTTAAATAATACTTTATTGAATAGATTAAAATAATTAAATAATTATTCCATAAAGAATAAAACATAATACTATAGCTAAACCCCATGGTTAATAGTATATCTTAACAATATCTCACTTAGACTCATAACCATGTGTCTACAACTCGAATACCCATTCCTTCAACATGTTTGTCAAAAGTATTCTATGGAAAGCTCTTTGTAAACGGATCTGTCAAATTATTCTCTAATGCAATCTTCAACACTTTTGCTTTACCTCTCTGAGTTATGTCCCGAATTAAATGATATTTATGCTCGATATGCTTACTGCTTTTATGGCTTCGTAGTTCATTCGAGTTTACAACTGCACTACTGTTGTCACAATAAAGCACAGTTAGTGTTTGAATAGAAGGAACTACATTAAGCTCTTTCAGAAAGTTCCCAAGCGAAAGAGTCTCTTTATTTGCCTCAGAGACAACCACATATCGATTTCCATGGTGGAATCAACAACACATGATTGCTTTATACTCCTCCAACTTATGGCTCCATCTCCTAAGGTAAAAACATATCTGAGGTAGATTTTCCTGAATCTCTATCTAACTGGAAATATGAATCAGTATCGCCAATGGGTGCAAGATCACCTCAGTGATAAACCAACATATAATCATGTGATGACGAGATAGGTCATTTTGAGTATTAGCCCTTAATTATGTATTCAGAGACCTCCATTAGCTTTGTTTGATGTTTCTTGGTTTGCTTGCATGGTCCGTGTCACTATTTGGAAAGCTTTTATATGAAAATTTGAAGAAAATATGATTTTTGGCTTTAAAAACAACTTGAGTTGATCACGGTCAATATTTTATTAAAATAAACTCGGATCAGTGTTTTAACAATTCTGGTAGGCACGTATCTTGATTTTGGACTTGTATGTATGTCTGAAATTACTTATCTATAAAATTTGGTGCTGTGCACATTTATATGGATGTGAGATTCTGGTAGATCCTCCTGCACAGTTATATAGAACTACGGGAATGCACCTAGTAGATTCCCCCAATACTGGTATTTATATTTGGGACTACGGAACGGGATTCCGCTAGATCCTCCCACACTTTGAGTTGGACTACGGGACGGTATCTTAGGAGACCTATTGGATATGTATATTTGAGACTACAGAACGATATTCTGAAAGATCCCTGATTGTTATTATCTGGTGCTAAGGTGTATTTTCCTTCTGTGTTTACTTCGTCTCTGCATAGTTGTTGTTGTCCCTTATATTCTTTGTTACTTTTACTACTCTACTTATTTATACTGCTCTATTCTACACTATCGAACTTTATATTTTACTTAATCTCATTAGGGCTCTGACCTTGTTGATACCAAATCTTTTCCCTACGTATAATTTTTATATGCAAAATAATTTTAAAAAAATATATACATGCATATGTAGGTATATTCAAATGTGTTAGTATTTTTTCTAATTTTTAAAGGATTTTTAAATCAATTTATTACCTTGTTTTAGCATAACAGAAACCAATAATTAATCTCAAATTATCTTTTGGTGATTAAAATATTTTATTCTTATATTTATACCAAAATATAACTAAGGTGGTTTTATACATTTTTACAAATTTATTTAGTATTTTTAAAAGCTAAATTGCCTCTTATTGTAATTTTAGCATATTTAAAGATTTAATTGCATTTATAATTAAAAATTGAATCCGGTATTTTTATTTAATATTTATACGCCACAAACAAATTTAGTACCTTTAACTTATTTCATAAATCATTTTACCTATTTTACAAAATAAAAGGGAAAAAGTAGCCATTTAAAATCTGGCCCTATTTTGTTTTAATTTTAGCCCAAATTAATCCCCCTAATTAACCCAATTTCTAAATCCAAATGGACCGGCCCAATTTCAATTTAACCTGCCCCTGACCTAACTAATCTAACCCACCAGGCCTTCCCTTTTGATCCAGGCTGTTGATCATTTTGATTAACGGCCACAATCATTTCTTTCTATTTTAATTCACCCACACCCCTAACCCTAACTCATTTCTCTCAAACCGCCACCTCTGATATCCCTCCCCTCTTAAAGTCTCTCAAAACCCTAGTCGCTCTCACCGTCTTCTACCTCAAACTTACCGGGATCCATGGCTTCCCAGGCCATGCGAACCCCATACTCACCCCCTGTGCTCTTATGCACTTGATACTTGAAGATTCGAGGTTTTACCTTGAAGGTTTCCGCCTAGATCTTCGCTGATTCAAGGTTCTATGGCCATCTCCGGCCTTGCTCCGGCGTACAATGGTGTTTCGAGCGTGGTTCTGACTTCGCCGACTCAGATCAGACCTTTTCCAAGCCTTTTTCATTTTAGGGTTCTTTTGAAACCCTAACTATTCGAGGTTTTCTCCAATTTTTTTTAGACCCGTCACCTGTTCATGCTCTATTTAAGTTTTTAAACGATTTTCCCAATTTTTCTTTCAAAAAATTACTTTAAAAATTATTTCTTTTTGGATTTAGGGTTTTCTGAAAGGCTTAAAATATTTCTCCGACTTTTCTTGTCCTTTTGTTTTTGTGTATTTGTCAATGCTCATATGTTTCCTTTTTACCACACATGTTCTTCTACGTTTTCTACATTTCGTTTTCCTACTACGTTTCTATGACATGCTCTCACATATTAATCTTGTTGTGTTTTCCTATATGTTATTTTGCTATACTTTTCCTGTGTTCTTGTGTTCTTCTACTGTATCTTCTACTAAGTTCTTAAGTTTCTTTGTATACCTTCTACTGAGCCTAGTTTGAGTTCTTCTAAAAATACCCCTTTAAACATGTTTTTTCTACTATATTCTTAAGTGTTGTACTATTTCTTTTCTCTTCTGAACCCTGGCTAAGTTCCTTCTGGAAAAGTACTTTCTTCTACTATATCTTCTAATGTGTTCTTAAGTGTTTACTGTTTTCTCTTCTACTGAACCCCGTTTAATTCTTTTCTGAAAGGATTTTTTTTCTTAAACGTGTTTCTTCTATTATCATGGTTGTTCTCTCATTATGCTCCTTCACTCTGTTTGCATGTTTTTCATGAGTTTCTGAAAAAGAAATCTCTAAGTCTGTTTTGACTACTTGCCTCTTCATCTCTGAACTTGACTCGAGGTGGAAACCCTAGAATTTCGGGGGTTCTACCGGAGTTTGGTCACCTGATTGAACATATGTTCTATTTTAGAACCCTTGACTCTTTTAGACTAATTTTTTGAGTCTTTGAACTAAGTTTGAACTTCTTTGCTTACATGCAATTATGAACTTTTAAGTTCTTCTACACTAGACTTTTCTACTTATTGGCATGATAAGTTTCTTTCATGTTTAACGTGTCTGTATGCTTTTATATGTGATGAATCTTTTTTCAAAAAGGTTTTCCAACTTCTGATTAATTCTAAATTCCTTTTAATATGTCTAATTTATTGTTACTGATTTTCCTTAAGTTGAAACATTTTTCATCTTTCTGACTTGGTTCATTCATACAAAATCTTCAACTTATGATTTTTTGGCTGTCAATTGATTTCCTTTTCTTAAATTGCACAACCGTGTACTGTCAATACCTTGTCCTTAAATAGACCTTTATATATTTACCCCTCTTATACTGCTTTGAAAAGTGTTTGATTAACCTATTTCCTTAATTAGTTTTACCCGTTTGAAATCTGAATCCCTTAGTTATGGGAAAATCTTGTGTAATTGATTGACAATCAGTTTTCAAACTAGTTCTTGCCTTATTTCTGCCTGCTTTCTATACTTTAAAAGGCACAACTTCTTTTTTAAAAACACACTTTTCAATTCAACACTTTTACACAACAGACTTCACAGTTTTTCTGAACTCTCACTTTCACTTAGAGCGTTCTTGCTTCTTGTCTATAGTTTGGCTTTACAACACTACTGCTTTCTTTTCACTTGTTACTTTGAGACTGGTATATCAATAATTTAAGCTTCAGCGTCTCTCCAATATGTTTACTTACAACCTTCATGGCTGTGTTTACTTACTGTCTATATAGAGTTAAATGTTTAACTAGAATGTTAATTTCCTTTTGCCTATTTCTGGTGTGAATTCCTGCCCCTCTCTGTTTCCCTTTATGTGCTTTGAGTTACGGTTTAGAACATGACAATATGTAAGTTATTGTCCATGGTTTGAACTTGATCCCTTAGGGGTCATAATCTCTTAAACAATGTGTTGTGGCACACCTCTAGGGTGTGCCGACACTTCTCATTGCTAGGTATGCCCACTAGCCTGTCCCTGCTTAATTACCACTTCCTCTTTCCCTTTTTCAAAACTCTGCACTTACACTCACTCTTAGCTTCTAAGTTCTGGCCCCCTTCTGTGAGCCTCGCCTTGGGACCTTGAGTTTCCTCTAAACTTGGACACTTGAAGGCTGGCCCTTCCACACTGCACTATGACTTAATCCTGCAATGTATTTGGGTGTGAGCACTACCTGGAATCCATTTGAGGCTCTTAGGGAACTATGACATATACAAATGAGAGAAAGGCTTTGATCCTGATCTTTGGAGTTGGTTCATCACATATTTCAGACATAGAGTCTGAATTAAGCTCCCCTTGGTTGTACTTTTAATTTTTGATGTAATTTTGCTTTTCCTTATTCATTCTGGGCTGTAATAACTTGTAATAACTATTAGGGATGGCTAGTGAAAAAAGGAGGGATAACTGTATGTAAAGGGTAGATAACTTGCCTATATGTTTATTAATTTCTGCATTCACGTAAAGATATTGCCTATAGGTTTATTAATTTCTGCATCCACGTAGATATCCTGCTTATAGGTTTACTTACAAAATTCTGCACTTGCATATAGATACCATAACTATAAGAACTCATGCATTATATAGATACTATGTCCATAGGTTTATGAATTCATATAGATACCATGTCTATAAGGTTTTCTTCACTTCTGCATTATATAGATACCATGTCTATAAGAAATTTCTGCACCTCTCATATAGATACCATGCTCGTAGTTAACTAGAAATTCAAAATCCTGCATATAAATTCGTCACTAGGCAAATCTATTTATAAGATTTAAATAACCAATCATTTAGATATCATGCCCATAGGATTTATGCACTCTTCCTACGTATGTAAAAATGTTTAAAATAAAAAATTCCTAGAAAGCATGCCTATAGGAACTATCAACTAAATCTAAACCGCCTCACTCGTTTTAAGTTTAATCAGTCAGTAATAATGTATCATCAACTGTAGACCTTATTTTCTTCTATTAAAAACTGGCAACCTTTCTGTAATCAGTTTACTCCTTTATTTAAGAAACTAGTAGATATCATGCCTATAGGTTTCGTCTAACACGTAGGCAAGTCTTAGGATAAAAGTATAAACTACATCAGTCATTACTAATTACAACCAGCGGGCAGGTTTAATTTTGACTTATTATATGAAACTATGTGATAAACCGACCTGCTTTAACTTATTAAGCTTTAATCAGACCCTAATCGTTACGTGCAAGACATGCTAAACTATACGCTTTTCTTTGATTCAAGGGGGTCATTTGAGCCTTTCTATATGTTTATGTGCTTTTCCAATACTTGCTATATATGTTTTGATGGCCGCCTTAGAATTTTGTCCTTTTAAAACTATAAAACCTCATACCTCTTCCATCTTAGGATTAGTAGTACCAAGTTCCTCTGGACTGATAGGATTGGGTCCGGTAATCGCATGCAATAAGTAAGAAACCATTCCGCGCTTTAATACCTTAACGGGGTGGGAATGGTAGATATGGATATGATGACCACGCGATAACATCTTGTGTATTCCCTCTTTGAGGAGTGATTACCAAATATTGTGTGGGATGATCCATATTATTTGTAAATCTAGGACCCCCTCAGTTTACTCTTTCATTTCATCACTTTCAGAATTTCCAAACTATTTTCTCAAAAAATTCAGCTTTCTTTTGTTTCTTTAAACTTTAATCTATTTGCAACCATTATGTGAAAACCCCTTATATTTGAAACTTTTACTTCCCTACTTGTTATTTGCACTTAAAGTCACAACTGTAGTATGGCCGGGAACCACAATGGTAGATTCTGAGGGGTGCCTAACACCTTCCCATCGGGATAATTTCAAGCCCTTACCCAATCTCTGATTTTTTAATCAATTTCTTCCTAGTGTCCTAATGGACTTTAATCATTAGGTGGCGAATCTTCAAGTCAAACCCAATTCCCAAAAGGGAACGAGTTATCCTCCCAAATATCATAAACCCGATTTTGCGAGAAAAAAGGGGGCGCGAAAGCATGGCGACTCTGCTGGGGATGTCCTTAGGCTTTTACCATTTTATACTATTTGTGACTTTACGCTTCTTTATATGTCTTATTTAATGCCTCTAAGTATTTATTTCCCTCTTCCACTTCAAAACTAACTCGGCTCTTCATTTATTTCCTTTATTTCTTTACTGCTTTCCTTATTGCTTTCTTTTAATACCATTGTAAGTTCTGATATATTCACTTTATGCTCATGTATTATACTGTAAGCGCATGTCTCGTAGTTCGATAAACTCCTTCCTTTCTTGTGGAGGGGGCCGAATGCCTCGGCAGTATAATAGATGTACTTATAGCTCGTGTCATTTGACCCTTGACAATGTACACATCTGGATTGGGCAGTACGACCTCGGTATAATCGTGCGTTATATCGCTAGTAGTCCGAATATTTACGAGATTTTTTCTTTACTGATGCCTAGCTTTTTATATTGTATTCCTTATCTGTTTGATACTGGCACTTGATATATCTATATCTGAGATGTTGAGATAGAATACGAGATTGAGAAATTTATATCTTTAAAAGAAATTTTGGAAGATTATGTAAATTACAAGTTTACCCCATTATTATTGTTGTGCTTCATATCCATTTATGATTTATCATACTGCTTTATTGGACCTTTAGTAAGTGTCGATGTCGACCCCTCGTCACTACTTCTCCAGGGTTAGGCTAGAGACTAACTAGGTACCGGTTGATTTGCGCACACCAGCTACACTTCCACACTAAATGTGCGGATCTGATAGGTTCATTTGGTGATCATCTTGGCGCGTAGGCGCAGTTGCTGAGGAGACTTTTGGCGAGTTGCATTCTAGGTTATGTATCGCAGCCCACAAAGTTTCCATCGAACTATTTACTCTTTCCTATCTTATTTACATTTCGGGCATATGTTGTATTATTATTGTACTCCTTAATAAATGCTCATGCACTTGTAACATCGAGTTTTAGGATACTCTAGTGGTTATAGTTCGGCTTGATATTGACATCTTTTATTTTAAATCTTACTAATATTTTAAGTATTAATGATTTTTAGGCAATGAATCCTTTACTTAATAGGACTTATGATTTTAAAAATAATACAATGAATAATTGAATTGATAGTTTGCCTAACGATGACGTTGGACGCCATCACAGACTATAGTGGGAAATTGGGTCGTGACACAAAAGTCAAACGCAGTGACCTCTTATTTTATGTTTAACTGACGGTCCTATGCGATCAATATCCCTTCACTTAGTTCTATCGTTGGTCTAAACTTGGGGGTTCTGAGATTTTGAGCAACGAAAAAGAACTCTCTTTTTGTCTGCTGCTCTAAAAAAGGTCAGCACCTCTCTCACTTTTCTCTTTTATTTGCTTCTCTGAATAATACAAGTATGCCAATATAGGTTTTGTATTGCAATTATTTTAAGGTGTTTAATATGTTAATACTTATGCTCTATTAGTTTATTGACTCCTTGTGATTAGTTGTTCTACTATGAGTTTTTAATTGGTGGTTGATTAAACCATAATTGATAACTGTTGATCTTTGTTTTGTGTTTCCAACAGTTTCCATGCCTAAGTTATTATATGATCATGTTCAACATGAAATTCATAACTTTCATTGACCTACAACAACCTTATCCCTGTCTTGTTGTATCTTTATAGTTGTAACAATCCAACCAATCGTCTCGAGCTCTAGCATGTCGATTAGAGATTTGAGGCATTGGGTAGCTTCAGTTCATGTTATAGGAATTGTATGTGTGGTCGGAGTTGAATTTTGAAAAGTTTAGAGTTGTTTCGGAAGGAAAATTCTAAATTTGGAAGCTTTAAATTGGAAGAGTTGACTAAAGTTTGAAGTTTGAGAAAACGACCTTGGAATCGAGATTAGAAGGTTTCAATAGATTTGTATGGTGATCTCGGACTTGGGCGTTTGTTCGGGTCGAGTATCAGGTGGCCCGAGAGCATTTCAGCGCTTATTACGGAAGGTTTGGCATTTTTAAAGTTCAAGAATTTATTTAAGTTTGATTTGAAGTGGACTTTGGTGCTATCGATGTATGTTTGGGGTTCCGAGCCTTTAAATAAGTTCGTAATGTGATTTGTGACTTGCACGTAAATTTTAGCGTCATTCCCAAATGTTTAAGTATAATTTGGACGTGCTCGGTGAAGTTTGGAAATTGAAGGTTTAAAGAAAGTTTTAGATAGTTGATTCGTAATTTGATGTTGTTTAATGTGATTTGAGGCTTTGACTAAGTCCGTATCGTATTTTGGGATATGTTGGTATATTTGGATGGCGTACCGGGGGCCTCCGGTTTGAAACAAATTGAGATTCGATTGAAATTTGGATATGAGGAAATGCTTTAAACTGCTGAAGTCTGATGTCATCGCACCTGTGGTGGGTTTAGTTGCAAGTGCGAGGGAGGTCGTCGCAGAAGCAAATGAGGCCAGCCAGGGGAAGGGCCGTAGGTGCAGAATTTTGACGCGCAGATGCGCATCTATAGAAGCGGAGAAGGCACCGCAGATGTAGAATCTAGGCCTTCGATGCTGGAAAGAGAACTTGACTGGGCTTAGTGGGAAAATCACATGTGATGAAATTTTTTGCAGCTGCGGAGCCATAAAGGCGACTACTTGTTCGTAGATGCGAGAGTCATTGGACAGTGGAGTGTTTTAATTCGAGACTTGGCCATTCCTCTCACATTTTGTCACTTGGTTGGGCGACTTTTGGGGTTCTTAAAGAGGATATTTTTGTCCTTCATTAGGAGGTAAGCTATTCCCACATTTTGTGAGTTAAATACATGAGTTATATACAAATTTATATATGAAAATTTATGAAAATTATGGGATTTTTAGGGGAAAACCTAAAATTGATTATTTTGGATTTTTACCATGATTTTGGAAATGGAATTAGGAATAAATTGTATTTTTGAGATAGTGGTGTTATGGATAATAATTATCTTCCAGAATTTTTAAAATCCGGGCATGTGAGCCCGAGGGTTGAATTTGTCGACTTTTCGACCAGAGTTGATGATGTATAGTTAAACTATACGCATTGGAGTATATTTTGAACAATTTGCATGGTGTTTGACTAGTTTCAAACCATTTGTCTTTCAATTGAGGAGTTAGAGAGGCATTGGAGCCGGTTATAGGACTTCGGAGTAAGGTAAGTCTCTTGTCTAACCTTATGAGGGGGAAACTATCCCCTAGGTGATGTAGTTGTTATGTTCTACAAGTTATGGGTGCTACGTACGCACGAGGTGACGAGAATTCATACATAGCTAAAACATGTTTATGTCCGGGTAGACATAGGGCTTTATCATGAAATATTTGAACTCATTCTGCTGGCTTAAATCATCAAATTCATAATTGATATTATATATATATATATATATATATATATATATATATATATATATATATATATATATATATATATAGGCCGAGATTTACCACCTTGAGTTGTTGGCAAGTTATTGAGAAACGATAAAGGTTATATTCACTTTGTGCTCATATATTATATTGTAAGCATGTGTCTCGTACTTCGATAATTTTCTTCCTTTCTTGTGGAGCGGAAAATAAATACATCTATGGTTCGTGCGCTCAACCCTCGAGAGAGTACACATATTTCTGGATCGGATCGTATGGCCTAGGTATAATCGTACTTTATATCACTAGAAGTCCAAACATTCACGAGATTATCCTTCCCCTGGCGCCGGACATTTTATATGGTAATTCCCTGTTCGTTTGATATTGGCACTTGATACTTCTTAGTTGTCGAGATATAAAACGAGACTGAGAAATTTATATTCAATTGGTGGTCATCTTGGTGCGGAGGTGCAGCTGATGAAGAGATTTTATGGTGAGCCGTATTTCAGGATACGTATCGCATCCCATAGAGTCTTCATCATACTATTTACTTTATCTTGTCTTTTTACATTTCGAACAGATGTTGTATTAATATTGTACTCCCTAATAAATGCTCATGCACTTGTGACATCGGGTTTTAGGTTACTGTAGTGGTTGTTTATGGTTCAACTCGATATTATCATCTTTTATTTTATATCTTACTAATATTTTAAGTATTCATGATTTTTAAGCTCACTGAATCCTTTACTTGATATGACTTATGGTTTTAAAAATAATAAAATAAATATTTGAATTGATAGTTCATTGTTCATCTTAGTTATGATTATCAGGTAATAAATTCAACTTCGATATTACAAATATCCTTGTTTGATTCGATAATACCATATTTTTGTCTTAAATTGTGCTCAGTCCTTCCAATTATTAATTTGAAACCGAACCTGTTCCTTAAACTTTATGAGGTCCTTTGTGGATACTGTCTAAACATGATGACCTGATCAAGATTAATAGTGTTAAAAGCATGACTGTTGAGTCCTTGGGAATCCCACATTTAGATATGAATTTGTAGTCATGTTGAGAGTTTAATCTTATTCTTGATATCCTTGAGAACCCCCTGTAAAATGGTTAGCTATGACTGTATGTCTGAATCTTTACTGATGACCTTTCAGGTTCTAAATAATGTTGCTAATCCCTACATATGTTAATAACAAACTAAGCCTATCAAACTTCCGAATTCCATAAACGATCAAAAAGACTATCGAACCTCATCCAAAAAATTTGAAATTTCGCACATGCATCATAAATGACATAACGGACCTACTCCAATTTCTGAAATTTCATTCCGACCCTCATATCAAAATTTCTATTATCTAAATCTACCATGGACCTCCAAATTACATTATGATCATGTTCCTAAGTCTCAAATCACCTAACTGAGCTATCAGAACTATAAAACCCAAATTCAAAGATCATTTACCCACAAGTCAATTTCCGGTTAAATTTTCCAACTAAATGGCCAACTTAAGACAAAGTGTCTTGTATCACGCCAACACTTCTCCAAACCCGAACCAACCAACACAATATGATAAAATGTAGCTCAACAACACCTAAAGAAGTAGAAATGGCGAAAAATGGGGTTGTAACTCATGAAACAATTGGCCGGGTCGTAATAGATCTTTCTAACTTATTTTGGTTTAAATGGAAGTAAGTGGAGTTTGGGTAGGGTAATGTGTACGCAGACTTTATCCCTACCCCGATAGGGTAGAGAGACTGTTTTCGATAGACCCTCGGCTCAGAAAGATGGAAATAAGAAAAACAAGAAAAGACAATTCATTAATAATTCCAGTAGAAATCGTAATAGTAACAAAAGCATAGCAACCAAAAGATGAATGACATGCAATAATGGTAACTAGTATCTAAGCCTCGGGGCTAAGATAAACAACAAGTATAGTGTATATTAAACATAAACTGCAATTCATCCAAGGTCAACCCTAATCCAACCCTGACTTACCCCCGGAAAGAAGTAAGGAAAGTTCTACTACCCCCTGTCCTACAACCCTAATTCTTGACCTCCAGACCTTTCTATCAAGGGCTATGTCCTCGGAAATCAGCATTCGTACCATGTCCTGCATGATCACCTCTCCCCAATACTTATTAGGCTTGCCTCTACCTGTTCTCGTACCCACCATGACCAACAGCTCACACCTTCTTACTGGCGCATCAAGGCTTCTCCTCTGCACGTGTTCAAGTCATCTGAGCCTTGCTTCCCGCATCTTTGCATCCACAGGGGCCACATTATGAATATCTTCATTCCTAATCTTGTCTATCCTAGTGTGCCCACACATCCACCTCAGCATCCTCATCTCTGCTACCTTCATCCTTTGGATATGTGAGTTCTTAACTGGCCAACATTCTGTCTCATACAACATGGCCGGTCTAACCACAGCTCTATGATAGAGAAACTTAACTATTCATGCAAAATATATGAGTCATGACATATATTCACCCCAAATGAAAATAATACCAACTCAAATGGAAAGTAAACTATCAATTTAAAATAGATAATCAACCCTAGTTTTATTGAATCAACATGTAACTCAGTTGGAGAGTTAATACAAGTAATCAAATACCTAGAGACAAAACTATGGTAATTATTTATAATGAATCAACATGATGTGGAAGTATGTCAACATATAAACTCATTATATTAATGTAAAATACGAATAAAAACCATAAGGATTGAACCCTACCACCTTTGTTTTACTTTTTTTTCCCAGTAAATAGAAAAATGACCAAAACCCTATCTAAACGACTTTGAATGACCGAAAAAATGAAGTACAATATGAGAAAATCTCATGGGTATGTCACTGGGTTAGTTTAGATGAATCTACCAAATTTGAGGTCAATTGGAGTTCGATAGAAAGATAGAATTTCAAAACTATAACCAATTGGCAAAAATCGATTTTCAACGTTTTAGGCTTCTAAATATTTTGAATCGTTCATATCACATATCATACTTAGTTATGTTAATATATGATTTCAAAAATTAAAATATTACTTATTTTTAGAAAACAACACTGTTTTCATAGAATAAACACAACAAACATGTATAATTGAACACCACATTTTAAGAGTACTCTATTCATGTTGGTTAACATTATTTTGTTAGATATAAGACAGCTCTAACACAAATTGTTAGAACATACACAACAGAAGCAAGTATAATTCTTGATGACCCAAAAGGTTATCACTTTTTTTAGAAATAAATTCTGTATTTTGAGGTGTTAGAAACCTCTTTCATTATTACCTCAATTTATGTGGATAATCGGACGCGTAGCTGGAAAGCTATTACGTAAAAATCCGTGAAAATGATAAATTTTGACTCTAAAATAAATTTAAGTTGACTTAGGGCAACATTTTGGGTGAACGAACAAGAACCCGGGCCCGTGATTTGACAATCTTTGGGGTCCGTAGGAAAATATGGGAGTTGGGCGTATACCTCCCAAGCCTGAGAAATGAATTTTTAAAGAAAATTATTTTTTGGAATATTTATGAGTTTTTGGAAATGAAATGTGATTAAAATTTGATGGTATCGGGCTCGTATTCTGGTTCCCGAGCCCGATACATGTCTTATATATTATTTAAGTTGAGTCCGTGAAATTTGGTAAGAAACGACATAAAATGACATGAATCGGACTGTATTTGAGAAAATTGGAAAATTTGAGGTTCTTAAGTGATTTCATGATTTTGATGCTAAATTTATAGTTTTTGATATTATTTTGGAAATTTGATTGCATGAGTAAGTGCATGTTTGATTGGGAGCCCCGAGGGCTCGAGTGAGTTTCAGAAAGACGTTGGAGTGCTTTTAGACTTAGAAATCTGGTATTTCTGATGTTGCCGGTGTTTGAGTTTTTAACTCTATGTGAATGCATGGTTCACTCCACAAATTGGGAGAGGGTAGATTTGCACTATGCGAACGCACAGACCCGGGTGTGAACGGAGAGCTTGAGAAATTACTCTACACGAACGCACCGGGTCAGTCACGAACGCATAGAATAGGAGATGGGTCGGGGGCTAGGTAGTTTTAACTCTATGTGAATGCACACCTTGTTATGTGAACGCGAAGGTCAGGGGAGGGGAAACCTATGCGATCGTATCGGCTTTTTCACGATCGCATATCTATTTATGCCCAGTCATTTAAAATAGTAGCAAAAACTGGATTCTTCAAAATTTTCATAACTCTTTCACTTAAGCTCGAACTTGGGCGATTTTTGAAAAGGGATTTCACCACAAATCCATAGATATGAATTCTTAAACTCGTTTTATTCAATTTTTGTTAAAACCCATTGGATTTCTAGGCTTAAATAATGTTATTAAGGGTATAAAATTAGGGATTTGGGTAGAGTTAGGGATTTTTTAATAATTGAAATTTAGAACTTATTTGAGGTCAGATTCCAAAATTAATTGCATATTCGGGCTCGTGGGTGAATCGGTGATCAGGTTTTGGTCTGAACCTCGTATTTTGACCAAGCGGGCTCGGGGTCAATTTTGAATTTTTGGAGAAAATGATAGAAAACCTATAATTAAGCATTAGGTATGAATTCTTTAGTATTTATTGATATTTTAAATCAATTTAGACTAGATACGAGTTGTTTGGAGGCGAATTCTAAAGGAAAAACAGTGTTTGAGGCTTGGGTTGGCCGTGGAATTTGAGGTAAGTGTTTGGTCTAACCTTAACTTGAGGGATTAGGAGTCGAGTCCTATTCGCTATGTGTTATTTGTTGAGTAATACATATAGACATGGTGATGAGTATCTATACATTGGTGTCAAGCATGCCCCTGAGTCTTAAATTGAAATCATTGTGTTCCTAATAAGTACTACGAATGCCTAAGTTGTTGATTCTCTGTGTTGAGTAAGAATTTTGATTATTCTTGTGGAAATTGCCTATGGTTGAGTAATGGTACTAGTTGAGGTTTCTTTTGTGAAGTTAGATGTTGGAACAAGTTTGGTTATAGCTAATTTCCTTTTCGGGACATAATTACTTATATTGTCGATCCCCTTTCCGAGATAGTGTTTTTTCCTTACTTTTCCCTTGCCGGAATATGTGATATGGGGTTGAATTGTATAATTGAATTGGGTTGCATGCCGCAATAATATTATATTTGGATCAGGTTGTACTCCACAACAATATTATGTTTGGATCGAGTTGCATGCCGCAACACTAATATAATTGAATCGGGTTGCACGCCACAACACTATTATAATTGGATCGTATTTCAAGCCGCAACAATGTTTTTATGATTTAAATCGGGTTGCACGCTGCAATAATAATGATAGAAGTGGTTATTGACTGGTTACATTTTTCCTTATTCTTTCGGCTTCAAGTTTTAAATTGTTCCTTATGCTTATCTTCTGAGTTACTGTTGGTAAATGATCTTTCCCCAAAGCATGCCCCCTCCTAGCCTCGTCACTACTTTGCCGGGGTTAGGTTAGGCACTTACCAACACATGGGGCCGGTTGTGCTGATACTACACTTTGAACTGTGTGCAGATCCCAGAGCAGTAGCATTCGGACCTTTGCTTGGGTAGTTGCCTTCAGTCCAGTTGAAGATTCTGTGGTAGTCCTTCCGACATCCACAGGCCCTGGCGTCTCCCTCTATCCCTTCATCCTGTTTCATATACTTATTTTAGAAATAGTATATTAGCTATCTTTCAGACATTGTTTGTAGAAATTCTAGACTATTGGTGAAGCGTGACACCAGTTCTGGATAGATTTTAGCTTAAGATGTTGTATTAGATATTTATTCAAATGTTTTATCAATTCTCCTGCTTGTTTAAATTACATTGTTTATAAGTTGTTGTTTCATAATTGTTAAAGGATTAAAATGGGGAAGAAGTGATTTCCATAAACAGTTGGCTCACCTAATCTTGTTAGTAGGCGCCATCACGACTCCCGAGGGTGGAAAACCTGGATCCTGACAAGTTGGTATCAGAGATCTAGGTTACATTGGTCTTACAATTCACAGACAAGCTTATTAGAGTCCGAGGAATTGGTACGTTAGACATTTGTATTTATCCCCAAGGCTAAAGAGCTAGGACATACTTCACATTTTTTCTTTCCTGTCGTACGGTTTTGTTTCTCAATGCTAATTGAATTGAATTTCTACGATAATTTTCGCTGATGGAGAGAACATGCGCTTCCTCATCCATTATTCAGTAGCTTGATCCCCCAGCAGTAGCTTCCACGGGGGGGGGGGGGGGGGGAAGGTGAGGCCAGGGCCGTGCTAGAGGCCGAGGTACGGGCAGAGCTCAGCCAAAAGCAGTAGCACCAGCGACGGAGCTTCAGGTTGACTATGATGATGAGGTTCCGACCCATAGAGTCCCGATTGGCCTAGTTCAGGTCCTAGAGGGGTTTATTGCTACCCCAGTACTCTAGGATGCTCTGGTCCATCTAGTGTGCCTTATGGAGAGTGTCACCCGGCCAAGCTTACTTCCTGTAGCGCCAGCCATCTCTTAGGCTGGAGGAGGAGCCCAGACTCCTGCAGCTCGCACTTCAGAGCATATGGCTCTCCAGATTCACACTCCAGCAGCTCAGCCAGTTGGAGCAGTTCAGCCGGGTGTAGTTTGACAAAACAAGATGTTGCGGAGATAGGATTTAAACCCGTGATCTCAAGGTTATGAGCCTTGCGAGCTACCAAACTGCTCTACCCCGCGCCGAAGATAAGAACTGAAAACACAACTCAATAAGATTGGGGATATCAAAAGAAAGGGAGTCTCACTAATTCTTCTATTGTGGATATGAATATGTAATTTGCCTCCGAAGATTAATGACGAAAGGTGGGCCTTTAACCAAAGTAAAAGATTACTTCGTTCTTGATAGTTATTTACTTACTCAGTGGATAGGAACATACTCTGGATCAGAATCATGGGGAGTGACTGTTGATGGAGCAAATATATTTGGCGATGCTTTGTGGAGATTGGATAGGTTCTCCAAGATCCTTACAACTACTTTCAGCGGTCATCTTCTGGGGATCCTCAGGATTATCTAGACAACTGTCATGAGGTTCTCAGGAACATGGGGATAGTGGAGACCAATGAGGTCGACTTTGCTACTTTCCACTTGTCTGGATCTGCCAAGACTTGGTGGAGAGATTATGGTTTGGCTAGACCAGCCAGATCACCAGTTTTGTCTTGGAAGTAGTTTACTCAGCTATATCTAGAGAAGTTTCTTCCTATCATACAAAGAGAGATCTATCGAAGGCAGTTTGAGCATCTCAAGTAGGTTTCTATGATTGTTACTCAGTACGAGACCAGGTTCATCAACTTGGCTCATCATGCTCTTATTATACTTCCCACATAGAGAGACAGAGAGTGTGTGGCGAGGTACATTGAGGGTCAACCTATTTGAATTCAGATGATTAAGGAGATAGGAAGTGAGATTTATTTTTAGGAGACGGCCAATGTGGCCAGAAGAGTTGAGATGGTTCTATTGCAGGGGGTGGTCAGGGGTCTGACAAGAGGCCTCGTCATTCAGGCAGATTCAGTTGTGCCTCATTTGGAGGCAGGGATTCGTATTGTATAGGCCATCCTCCTAGGTTTCATTTAGCACTTTAGGTTTATCACAGTGCTTCAGGTGGATGTGGTTCTCATAAGCAGAATTCTGATCAGCAGCCCTACAGTGCACCGCCAGCTCCTATCAGTGCACCGCCGCTCCAGAGTTTTCGGGGTGGCCATTTAGGTTGCCTGGGTCAGTCTCAATTTTCTTAGCCGCAACACTCAGGTGGATGCTTTGAGTGTGGTGAGTATGGTCATATCCGAAGGGTTTCTCCAAGGTTGGTGGGTATCCAGTCGTAGCATCAGGGTTCTTGTGCTATGGTTCAGGCGTCAGGTGTTCTACCACCCGCTCCGCCGGCTAGGGATGGGGGTAGAGGTGCTAAAGGTGGAGGTATAGGTACTAGAGGTGGAGTTCAAGTAGCTAGAGATTGAGGCCAGCCAATAGCAAGCCGTCCCAGAGATGTAGTTCAGGGTGGTGGGGCCCAAATTAGATGTTATGCTCTTCTAGCTAGGCTTGAGGCAGAGGCTTCTGATGCCGTTGTCACAGGTATTATTCTGGTTTTTAGTACAGATGCTTCAGTCCTATTTGATCCAGGGTCTACATACTCATATGTGTCATCTTATTTTGCATCATATGTGGTCTTGCCTAGTGAATCTTTGAGTGCTCCTATATATGTGTCTACACTGGTGGATGATTATATTGTGGTAGATTGAGTCCATCATTCATGTATAGTTGTGATTGTACGTTTTCAGACTCGTATAGATTTATTACTTCTGGACATGGTTGATTTCGATGTCATATTGGGGATGGACTGGTTATCACCTTACCATTCTATCTTGGACTATCACGCCATAATTATGACCTTAGCCTTGCCAGGTTTACCTCATTTAGAGTGGATAGGGACTCCTGGTTGTTCTACCCATAGCATTATCTCTTATGTGAAGGCTCGTAAAATGGTCTAGAGGGGGTGTTTGGCCTATTTGGCATATGTTCGTGATTTTAGTGCTGAGGTTCCTTCTATTGATTTTGTGCACGTTGTTCCTAAGTTCCTTAAGGTATTTATTTCAAACCTTCCGGGTATGCCACCCGACAGGGATATTGACTTTTGCATTGATTTGGCTTTGGGAACTAAGCCCATATCTATTCCCCCGTATCATATGGCCCCACCTAAGTTGAAGGAATTGAAGGAGCAGTGGCAAGACTTGCTTGAGAAAGGCTTCATTAGGCCTAGTGTTTTGCCTTGGGGTGACGGTGTTGTTTTTTAAGAAGAAGGATGGATCGATGCGAATGTGCATAGATTACTGATAGTTGAACAAGGTTACAATCAAGAATAAATATCCATTGCCGAGGATTGATGATTTATTTCATCAACTTCAGGGTGTCAAGGTATTTTTGAAGATTGACTTAAGATCTAACTACCATCAATTGAGGATTAGGACATCTGATATCCCTAAGATAGCCTTTAACACTCGGTACGGGCATTATGAGTTCTTGGTGATGTCGTTACGGTTGACAAATGACCCAACAGCTTTTATGGATTCAATGAACCAAATTTTCCGGACTCACTTGGATTCATTTATGGTAGTCTTCATTGATGATACTTTAATCTATTCTCATAGCCGGGAAGAGCATGAGAAACATTTGATGGTGGTTCTTCAGACTTTGAGGGATGTTGTGTCAGCATAGGGTATTCATGTTGATCCAAAGAAGATAGAGGCAGTCAAGAACTAGCCTAGACCCGCATCAACTATAGATATCCGAAGTTTCTTGGGTTTGGCAGGCTACTATTGTTAGCTTGTGGAGGAATTTTCATCTATCGCGGCCCGATAACCAGGTTGACCCAGAAAGGTGCCCAGTTCAGGTGATCGGACGAATGTAAGGCGAGGTTTCAGAAGCTCAAGATAGCTTTGACTACGGCGCCAGTGTTGGTTTTTCCCATAGGCTTAGGGCCATATACTGTTTATTGTGATGTATCTCGTATTGTAATTGGTGCAGTGTTGATGCAGAATGGCAAGTTCATAACCTATGCTTCACGGCAGTTGAAGATTCATGAGAAGAAATATCTAATTCATGATTTGTAGTTAGCAGCCATTGTTCACGCATTGAATATTTGGAGGCATTATCTGTATGGTGTGGCATGTGAGGTGTTCATGGATCACAAGAGTCTGCAGTACTTGTTCAAGAAGAAAGAGCTAAATTTGAGGTAGAGAAGGTGGTTGGAACTGTTGAAAGACTATGATAACACCATCTTATATCATCCGGGAAAGTCAAATGTGGTGGTCGTTGCTTTGAGTAGGAAGTCAACCAGTATGGTAGTCTTTCTTATATTCTGGTCGGTGAGAGACAACTTACTTTGGATGTTCAGGTTTTGGCCAATCAGTTCGTGAGGTTGGATGTTTCTGAGCCCAACCGTGTGTTAGCGTGCACAATCTCTCGTTCTTCTTTATGGATCGTATCCGAGATCGGCAGTATGATGATCCACATTTCTATGTCCTTAGAGACACATTGTAGCATGGATGTGCCAAGCAAGTTAACTTAGTAGATGATGGAGTTTAGAGATTGCAGGGTCGAGTTTGTGTGCCTAATGTGGATGGACTCCAATACTTTATTTTAGAGGAGGCCCATAGTTCCCAATACTACATTCATCCGAGCGCCGCTAAGATGTATCAGGATTGTGACAGCATTATCGATGGCGGAGAATGAAGAAAGACATTGTTGTATATGTGGCTTAGTGTTTGAACAGCCAGCAGGTTAAGTACGAGCATCAGAGGCCATGTGGTTTGTTCTCAAATATTGAGATTCTTGAATGGAAGTGGAGCGTATCACTATGGATTTCGTTGTTGGACTCCCACAGACTCAGAGGAATTTTAATGCAGTGTGGGTTGTTGTTGATAGGCTAACCAAGTCAGCATATTTCATTCCTATGGCATTCTCCTATTCTTCCGAGAGGTTAGCTGAGATCTATATCCGGGAGATTTTTTGTCTTCATGGTGTGCCTATGTCTATATTTTTTTATCGAGGTACACAGTTTCCCTCAATTTTCTCGAGATCAGTTACGCATGAGTTGGGCACACAGGTTGAGTTGAGCATAGCATTTCATCCTCAGACGGATGGGCAGTCCGAGCGGACTATTCAGATATTGGAGGATATGCTCTGAACTTGTATCATTGACTTTGGAGACTCGTGGGATCAGCTTTTGTCTTTAGCAGAGTTTGCGTACAGCAATAGCTACTAGTCGAGTATCCAGATGGCTCCTTATGAGGCTTTGTATGGTAGGTGGTATCGGTCGCCGGTGGAACGGTTCGAGCCGGGAGAGGCTCGGTTGTTGGCTACAGATCTAGTAGAAGATGCCTTGGACAAGGTTAGGATTATTCAGGATAGGCTTCATACAGCTCAGTCTAGGCAAAAGAGTTATGCCGACCGTAAGATTCGCGATTTGGCCTTAATGGTGGATGAATGGGTATTGCTCCGAGTGTCTCCTATGAAGGGCGTGATGATATTTGGGTATAAGGGCAAGATTCTTGATCGAGTGGGAGAGGTGGCTTACAGACTTGCATTGCCATTGATCTTATCAGTCGTGCATCCAGTGTACTATGTGTCCATGCTTCGGAAGTATCACGGCGAACCATCCCACGTGTTAGATTTCAGCACTATCTAGTTGGACAAGGACTTGTCTTATGAGGAGGAGCCGGTAGCAATACTTGACTAGCAGGTTCGTCAGTTAAGATCAAAGAGTTTTCCTTCTATTCATGTGCAGTGGTAAGGTCAGCCTCCTAAGGCATCGACCTCATAGTCTGAGTCCGATATGCAGAGCCGTTATCCCAACTTTTCCCCGACTCAGGTACTTCCTTCTTATGTCCGTTTGAAGATGAATGGTTGTTTTAGAGGTGGAGAATGCGATGACCCAAAAGTTTGTCACTTGTTTTAGAAATAAATTCTGTGTTCCAAAGGCATAAAACCTCTTTCAGTATCACCTCAATTTGCATGTGCAGTCCTGGCGTGTAACCGGAAAGACATTATATGAAAATCTACGAAAAATGATAAATTTTAACTTTAAAATGAATTTAAGTTGACTTCGATTAATATTTAGGTAAACGGATCCAGACCCATGATTTGACGGTCCCGAAGAGTCCATAGAAAAATATGGGACTTGGGCGTATGCCTGGAATTGAATTCTGAGATCCCAAGCCCGAGAAATGAATTTTTAAAGAAAATTATTTTCTAGAATATTTATAAGTTTTGGAAATGAAATTAGATTAAAATTTGATGGTATCAGGCCCGTATTCTAGTTTCGGAGCCCAGTACAGTCTTATATGTGATTTAATTTGAGCCTGTGAAATTTGGTAACAAATGGACTTGAAATGACATGAAACGAGCCGTATTTGAGAAAATTGGAAAATTTAAGGTTCTTAAGCGATTTCATGATTTTGATGCTAAATTCATAGTTTTTTATGTTAGTTTGGAGAGTTGATCGTACGAGTAAGTCCGTATGATAGTCTTAGGTTGGTGTACATGTTTTGTTTGGAGCCCCGAGGGCTTGGGTGAGTTTCAGATAAGCGTCGGAGTGTTTGAGGCTTAGAAATCTAGTACTTCCATTGTTGATGGTCTATGCGTTACCATGCAAACGCACGGCACAAATTGGGAGGAGGGCAGGTTTGCACAATGTGAATGCATAGACCTGGGTGCGAACGCGGAGCTTTGTGAAATTACTCTACGCGAACGCATCGGGTCAGCCGCGAACGCATAGAATAGGAGTTGGGTTAGGGGTTGGTAGTTTAACTCTATGCAAATACGAAGGTCAGGAAGGGAAAACCTATGCGATCGCATAGACTTTGTCGTGTTCGCATAGCCTATTTTTTCCCATTCATTTAAAACAATAGCAAAAATGGATTCTTCAAAATTTTCATAACTCTTTCATTTAATCTCGAACTTGGGCAATTTTTAAGAGGGATTTCACCACAAATCCATAGGTATGTATTCTTAAACTCGTTTTCTTAAATTTTCATTAAGACCCATTAGATTTCTTGACCTAAATCATGTTCTTAAGGGTAGAAATTAGGGATTTGGGTAGAGTTAGAGCTTTTTTAATAATTTAAATTTAGACCTCATTTTGGGGTAGAATTTCAAAACTAATTACATATTCGGGCTCATAGGTGAATGGGTGATCGTATTTTGGTCCGAACCTCATGTTTTGACCAAAAGAGCCCAGGGTCGATTTTTGACTTTTTTGGGAAAATGATAGAGAACCTATAATTAAGCATTGGGTATGAATTCTTTAGCATTTATTGATATTTTTAAAACGATTTGGACTAGAAACGAGTTATTTGGAGGTGAATTCTAAAGGAAAAACGGTGTTTGAGGCTTCGGTTGGCCGTGGAATTTGATGTAAGTGTTTGGTCTAACCTTAGCTTGAGGGATTACGAGTCGAGTCCTATTTGCTATATGTTATTTTTTGAGTATGACGTATAGGCATGGTGACGAGTATCTATACGTTGGTTTCAAGCATGTCCATGAGTCTTAAATTGAAATTATTGTGTTCTTAATAAGTACTACGAATGCCTAAGTTGTTGATTCTCTGTGTTGAGTAATAATTTTGATTATTATCGTGGAAATTGCCTATTGTTAGTAATTGTGCTAGTTGAGGTTTCTTTTGTGAAGTTAGATGTTGGAACAAGTTTGGTTATAGCTGATTCCATTGTCGGGACGTAATTACTTATATTGTCGATTCCCTTGCCGGGATAGTGTTGTTTCCTTGTTTTTCCCTTGTCGGGACACGTATGTGATTTGGTGTTGAATTGCATAATTGGATCGGGTTGCACGCCGCAATAATATTATATTTGGATCGGGTTGCACGCCACAACAATATTATATTTAGAACGGGTTGCACGCCCCAACACTATTATAATTGGATCGGGTTGCACGATGCAACAGTGATAAATGATGTCACGACCCAAAATCCAGTAAGAGTCGTAGTGGCGCCGGACACCACTGTCAGGCCAGCCAACTCAAACACTAAATTATATCTCGTTTAACACTTTTGAAATACAAGATTTTTCCTTCATTGTTTTGAAATTTTAAGGAATATATTTTCAAATCAAATTTAAAAGTCAAACAATTAATATAATACTTCAAACCATCCCAGAACCCGGTGTCACAAGTGCATGAGCATCTACTTATAAGAGGAAAAAGATATACAACATCCACCAGAATACCATGGACGGAAAGTAAATACAGTACAAAGGAAGGGACTACTCTAGCTGCGACCGTTTCGAATAATGAAACTCATCTAGTCCCAGAATCATCCGCGCTGTTATGCCTAGCAGACCACTGGAGCCACATTTACATGTGCAACAAAATGCACATTAATTTTAGTATGAGTACAAAAATAACGTGTAGCCAATGAGTGTCCCGCCTAATCCTGAAGGGGTAGAAATGATATGGTCAACCTTGACACCCACTAGATATCCAATAATTATTTATATTTAATAAATATATTAAATAATGGATTTATTTTATAAACATGTTTCTAATCCAGATAGAGGAAACAAGTAAACACATAATTCTTTCATGAAAAATTTCCTTAGATTTCTTGTTATTAATAACCGTATAATCTCGAGCCATAGTGTGACATAAAACGACTCAAATGAGTCCAAGCAGCAATACAAGTATGCGCAAATCATACCGAGGCAATAGCCCGATCCAACAGAAATAACTATGCACTTCCTGAGGGCCGACGCCCCGCCAAAAGATGCATATATTAATCTTCTGAGGCGTACGACCCATTCCAAAATAAACATACGCAGACAGACAATCAGTAAAACAGTCAACATGGAGCAAATATCCAAGAAATGTCAGTTCTCTTTAATAATTTTTTAGAAAACAAAAAGCTTACGTCTTTCTTTTTGAAATTCATTTATAAATTTAAGTGATTTAAGCAATTCAAGCCATCAATGAGTTCACAATTAATCCAAGAGTAACATGCTTTGGGGCCCTACACTACCCGCACAATAGCATAATAATTGCTACTCACGGACTCTCGTCACCTCGTGCGTACGTAGCCCCTACAAAGAGGAGCACATAATCAATTAAACTCACCTATGGGGTAAATTCCCCCTCACAAGATTAGAAAGGAGACTCACCTCACTCCGAAGACTCATAGCCGGCGCTCCATATCTTTCCGAAAGCTCGAGCCAACGCAGAGAGATCCAAAACTAGCCAAATAATGGCAAACTAATGAGAATATACTCAAACACTTGCTAACAATTCAAATTATACGATTTCCCAACTCTGGTTTTGAAATGACCAAAATGTCCTCGGGCCCACATGCCCGGAATCCAAAATTTTTTGAAGATAAAGTTTACTCATGAACTCACGAACTCAAATATATGATTTTCTCTTAATTCCATAATCAAAATCGTGGCTAAAATCCAAGACTAAGATTTTTTAGGTTTTCAACCAAAACCTCCATATTTGCTCTAATTTTCCATGCTTAAATCCATGAATAAGTGATGTATTCAACTCAAATGTGATAGTGGTAACTTACCTCAATATTGATGACAAAATCCTCTCTTGAATCTCCCCAGAAATCGCCCAAGCCATGAGGAAATGGGAGAAATGCAGTCAATCCTACGATTTGAAACAAGGTTAAGCCTCCAGCGCTTTCCGCTTTTGTGGTCCAGGGACCGCTTCTGCGGTCCCGCTTTTTCGAAAATCCAGGCCGCTTCGGAGGTCTCTCAAATCCCCCGACCAACCGCTTCTGCGGAACAAAATCCGCTTCTGCGGTTCATGGCCAAACGTCCACTTTTCGATTCTACTTCTGCCAAGCCGCTTCTGCGGTTCCGCTTCTGTGGCTCCAAAACCGCAGAAGTGAAAATACCAGAAGCAACAGGGCTAAAAATTTCATAAGTCCAAAAACTCTCCGTTTGGCCACCCATACTCACCCCGATGTCCCCGGGACCTCAACCAAACCTACCAAACAATCCCAAAATACATTACGGACTTGCACGAGGCCTCAAATCATAACAAACAATGCTAAAATCACGAATTACACCTCGATTCAAGCTTCATAAACTTTGAACTTTCCAACTTCTACTTCTAGTCTTTAAACCTATCAAATGAAGTTCGAATGACATTAAAATTTGCACACGAGTCATATTTTATATTATGAAGCTATTCCAAATTTCGAAATCAGATTCCGGCCCCGATATCAAAAAGTTCACTTCCGGTCAAACTTCTCAAAAACCTTTAAATTTCCATCTTTAGCCAAAAGGCTTCAAAATGGCCTAAACCCCAGAATTCACTTCTGATCGCGCTCCCAATTCCAGAATCACTATACGGAGCTATTCCTAGTCTCAGAATCCCTGAAAAAATTCTTCCAAATGCTAACTTCCACAATAGGCACCAAAACGCTCCTGAGTTATCCAAAACCCGCAATGGGCATACGCCAAAGTCTGAAATCATCATGCGAACCTATTGGAACCCTCAGATCCTGATTCCGAGGTCGTTTACACAAAAATCCAATCCTAGCCCTTTGCTCCAACTTAAGGTTTCAGAAATGGAAATTTTCATTTAATTTTAACTCCGTTCTTTATGATTTTGATTCCAACCATGCGTATAAGTCATTACACCTGAAATGAAGCTGCTCATGGCCTCAGGCTGCTGAACGAAGTGCTAGGGCTCAAAACGACCGGTCGGGTTGTTACATTCTCTCCCACTTAAACATACGTTCGTCCTCGAACGTGCTGAGAACTATTCCGAAGTAGTCTGAAATCACTGTTTAGAACCTCATGCACCTTCCCGTGCTGCCACAACTTAGTTGAGAAAATCAGCTCGATAAATCCCGAAGATATCCCCTTTTATTCAAAAAAATAGCCTAAGAGCCCGATTCCAACATGTGGAATTCTGTGACATGCTTGTTTCCAACATACGATCACCATATCAATCACTACACGATGTACCCAACATGACTGCATAACTTTGCTGAATTCACATTTCGCATCACTTTACTCATAGGACCACAATAACACTTTCTGATCAACTTAGCCAAAATTTAATGAATCAGATGCTCCCATTGCACCTCATAACCTACATAGATCTGGTTCTAACTTTTACAACACCGACACGGCGGAAGAGATGTGTCGAATTCATAACCAACTGCTGAATCAATAAATCATTGGGTTTATACCCCTGACAAGAGTCATGTCCTCTTCATGCACCCTTTAATGGCCTTAGATCTTTAATACACTTCATATAATCAAATTGCACTGGTCCTAAATCCAAAAAATCTCGTCTGACCCAGTACGAACTGCTCATGCAATAAGCCACTCCAAATGTGATCAAAAGTCTCATATGAAGCCACATTGTGCCACTAGGTCACCAATTAAAACACAACACAAATCGAAAATCAAACTATGGATGGAATTACCTAACCCCACACTACTACAGACTTTTCCCTGGAAAATAGGAAATAAAATACATAAAAATAGCATATAGGAAACCAGACTCGACGTCACATTATTGCGACGCGCAACCCGATCCGAATAATCATAGCACTCAATAAAGGAGATGCACATTGAGCTAGATTGCTCATTACAAAAAAATACTGAATATCAGTCATAGACATGCTAAGGTGTATAATACCTTCCTTGAGGACAAATATAGCGCTATAGGCTACAAAACTCAAGCACAATTGAGGTGCAATACATGATCTAAATCTCAAGAGCCATCTTGATCACATGGCGTTACCGCTGAGCAGAACCTCAACACAAAGGAAGTTACCAGGCCATTTCACAACTCATACGGCGCAATATATCGATACATGAAATAGCTGACCAGGAAATAACACCGCGACTACTCTTCCATCAAGAGCGCATTACTTAAATGAATACAACTAACCTGAAATAAGGCTCACTTCCACATTTAAATCCATCCAACGACCTCAAGTCGATCCTAGTCGGGCCCAACTAGGCCAATGACCTTTCAAATGTCCATGTTAACTTCCCTCTTCTCTTAACACACAAGAACATCCATCACAGCTGGAGCGACCTCCTCAGTTCATAATCTAATAAACAGAGTGCCCTACAGGCATAAATTCTCAAATTAATGATATTACCACAATCCTCATACTTGGTTCAAATATTTAGTCAATCAAGTGACTACATGTCACACTTGTACAATCTTCCTGTGGGACACGCTCCCACAACCTTCTGAAATAATTAACGGGCCTGCACATCCAAACTACCGGCTGCACCAACGCTGAAAAGAGATCAAGAATCCTTAACTAGGACGCAAAGCCTTTCTTACAAAACGCCGATTTCAAGTGATAATGGTAACAATACCAACTTACTCAAAACACTGAAACTCTCTTCCTGCCCATCAGAGCTCGAGACATCCTAGTCATTATCAAACTGTAACCTTGATCCTCACTTCAAATTCCATACCACTCATTGCACCCAACGTGCCGATATACGATAGACACGATTTCCATCACAACTATGGAACAACTAATAGGCTAACACTTTATCATATAGAACTTTTCATTTAACTGAGTTTAGGAGAACTATGGCAACATACAGACGAATTCTCATAACCATTGAATACGCCAATCTCTAAGTAGTGGTCCAAGCCACCATAACCATTTCGAGATCCGCCTACCCATAACAGGCCATAACAGAAGAATGCTTCTGAATAACATCAATCACTGCAGCCTATAAGCATCTCACGCATACGCACCACCACAAATCACATGCATGACTTGATCACGCTGGATGAATTGATCACTACTACCAATATTCCAAGTTAACCATGGCTAATCAATCTACTTCCTTCCACTTTATCCTTGATTGCCTAAGGAATAATACCTCTTCATCCAACATATGACATACTCCATCTGCATTCATCCCGAGTGACCTTGAATCACGAGACCATGTTGTCTCGAATCCCACGAACCATTTCATATCTCTCAAATGCTATCCGCAAGTCAACACATCACACAACATTCTGAGCCTCCACTTATAAGGTGCTAGAAATGCTTGATTCTCAACCGTAGTGATAAGCTTGAAATCATTAGGCACCATGCTTTACTCCTTTTGAATCCACTAGGACCATTACTGAGAGCCATACGCTCTGACTTGGTCCCAAATACAATAAGATCCACCAATCTCATAACATATGAATACCCTCTCGATGAAGCATCCAGCGGAATCATCTCCTTTGAAACTTGCATCTATACGAGGTATAAATCCTGAATCTTTTTCCAAGTCCGAACATGAGCCAATAAGGCCAACCGTAGCATGCCTCCAACAATTCCTTTCCTCTAATTACCACTTATGGTCTATTCTCATAGCTGGAATAATCATCAATATGCTAATAAATAGAAATCACGCAAATAGTTAACCATACAACGCAATCATAAGCGGTGGGACTCTCCCACTTAGCTTGAAGCCATTATTTCACAATTCTTGAGTTGGCCCGATCTCTTTACCACTTATTGGCATAATCTCGCGCCATAAATTATCAAAATTTCCGAAATATTCCTGCAACTTCCCATCTTCCATATTCTGAATCATTATCCACATTCGCACGACCTATCTCCTTGTTGAACAACCAATATAATTCCTTGTAGAAGCTTCACCAACCACGCGATCACTAACCTGCTCCGGGGAATAATCCATCTAGGGGAATCAGCTCTCGACATCTTCCCACGCTACTGTACTGTACGGGGTACATTCACTAAGACACCAATAGCCCATCCTGAGTCCGAGATCAACTTCCAGTTGCACAAGTCCATTCACCCCTCGCGGACATCAATTAAATGTGCGGCAATATCCTCCCAATTCAGAGTTATGCTGCATCCTCCTTCACGTCAAGCAGCTCCTTTCTTCTATATCAAATCTTCTACCACATATTGGCCCATGCTTCAAGTTTGCTCCATAGGCCCCCATCCCTAATCTCTAAAATTGCCAGATCATTCCAAACTCTCCTTAAGGTGCGTGGTCATCCTACTACCAAGCCCATATACAACACCCGCCACTCTCCCACTTTGGCGGAACTCATCTCTTTAATCGACCATTCGAACATGCTCCTCATACTTGGCCCTCTAGAAGTTTTAAACACTGCCTGACACTTCCCACATGTCCTTTCTTATACCTTACTACTCAGTTGTTGCTTTAAATAAAATCTATCTTCGCGGCACTTGAATCCACCATTGTTGCTAACTTTAGGACGTTTCCAAAGGTCATCCTTATCGATCTATCAACATTAGAGATTCTGATTCGATCTTAAACCACCGCACCATGTGATATCTGATAGCTATTTCTCGAATACTATTTCACAACACCCTGCCATAAAGGCGAATTGCAGAAGATTATAAACATCGACGAACTTGGTACGCTCCATTAGGACCATGACACCCCATCATTGAAAAAAAATCTCTACCACGCTTATAGATACCAGGTCTCATTACTTCCACCAGCCCAAATCTGACCATCCTTTGTCCAACTGCATTTCTCTTGCCGGGAATAAAATACTGAATCCCTTGATTACACGCTAAGTAAACTTCCCTTCAATTCATCCACTGCCCCGACACGTGATGCAAACATCCTACCATCACAACAATACTGCGGAATAATAACTCATAAGCATCATGGCAACTTGTTCCTAGCCTCAAGGCTCTTAGAAGATCTATTACTGAGCTGAACAATAGAATATCCTTCCATGAGGCGACCATAATAGTCCAATCAATTATACTGGGGAAAATCATGCCGCACCGCATTTGTTGCCAATTCAAGTCTTCAAATTCTCAATTTCTAACAAGCGCTCGTGTCGCATAAGATTGAGTAGGAAATAATCAAAGGCATAAGACTCAAAGGAATTGTATCGCATGATTACGAAATCAAGAAGGGAAGTACTCCTAACAGCCATGTAGCCTCCTAAGGATAAGTACAGACGTCTCCGTACCGATCCGCGAGACTGTACTAGACTTGCTCATGACTCGTGAGACCAAGGGGAACCTAGTGCTCTGATACCATGTTGTCATGATCCAAAATCCACTAAGGGTCGTGGTGGCGCTGGATACCGCTATCAGGCCAGCCAACTCAAACACTAAATTAAATCTCGTTTAACACTTTTGAAATACAGTATTTGTCCTTCATTGTTTAGAAATTTTGAGGAATATATTTTCAAATCAAATCTAAAAGCTAAACAATTAATACAATACTTCAAACCATCCCAGAACCTGGTATCATAAGTGCATGCTGGGATACCATGGACGAAAAGTAAATACAGTACAAAGGAAAGGACTACTCTAGTTTCGGCTGTTTCGAATAATGAACTCATCTAGTCCCAGAATCATTCGCGCTGCTATGCATAGCAGCTCTCTGGAGCTACATATGCCTGTGAAATAAAATGCACATCAAGTGTAGTATGAGTACAAAATCAACGTGTACCCATTGAGTATCCTACCTAATCCCGAAGAGGTAGACACAAGATTGTCAACCTTGACACTCACTAGTAGTCCAATGATTATTTATCTTTAATAAATATATTAAACAATGGATTTATTTTATAAACATTTTTCTAATCCAAATAGATGAAACAAGTAACCCATAATTCTTTCATGAAAAATTTCCTTAGATTTCATGTTATTATTAATAGCATAATCTCGAGCCATAGTGTGAAATAAAATGACTCAAATGAGTCCAGGCAACAATACATGAATGCGCAAATCATACCGAGGTGACGGCCCGATCCAACAAAAATAAATGTGCACTTGTCGAGGGTCGACGGCGTGCCTATAGATGTATTTATTAATCTTCCAAGGCGTACGGCCCATTCCAAAATAAACATACGCAGTCAGACAATCAGTCAAATAGTCAAAATAGAGCAAATATCCAAGAAAGGTCAATTCTCTTTAATAATTTTTTAGAAAACAAAGCTTAAGTCTTTCTTTTTTAAATCCATTTATAAATTTAATATGATTTAAGAAATTCAATCCATCAGTGGATTAGTATAACATGCTTTGGGGTCCTATACTACCCGGACTATAGCAAAATAGTAGCTACGCACGGACTCTCGTCACCTCGTGCGTACCTAACCCCCACAAATAGGAGCACATAATCAATATAACTAACCTATGGGGTAAATTCCCCCTCACAAGATTAGAAAGGAGACTCATCTCACTCCGAAGACTCATAGTCGGCGCTCCACATCTTTCCGAAAGCTCGAACAAATGCAAAGAGCTCCAAAACTATCTAAATAATGGCAAACTAATGAGAATATACTCAAACTCTTGCAAACAATTCAAATTATACAATTTCCCAAAGCCGTTTTGTGAAATGACCAAATTCCCTCGGGTCCACGTGCACGGAATCCAAAAATTTTCGAGGATAAAGTTTACTCACAAACTCACAAACTCAAATATATGGTTTTCACTTAATTCTATACTCAAAATTGTGGCTAAAATCCAAGACTAAGATTTTCTAGGTTTTCAACCAAAACCTCCATATTTGCTCTAATTTTCCATGTTTAAATCCATGAATAAGTGATGTATTCAACTCAAATGTGATAGGGGTAACATACCTCAACATTGACAACAAAATCCTCTCTTGAAACTCCCTAAAATTGCCCAAGCCATGAAGAAATGGGAGAAATGCACTCAATCCCACAATTTAAAACAAGGTTCTGCCTCCAGCACTTTCCGCTTTTGCGGAAATCTAGGACGCTTCTGTGATCTCTCAAATCCCCCGACCAACAACTTCTGCATAAAAAAATCTGCTTCTGCAATTCCTGGACAAACGTCAACTTTTCACTTCTGCACCTGCCAAGCTGCTTCTGCGGTTCCGCTTCTGCGGCTCCAAAACCACATAAGCAAAAAATACCAGAAGCAGCGGGCCTAAAAACTTCATAAGTCCAAAAACTGTCCGTTTGGCCACTCGAACTCATCCCGAGGCCCCCAGGACCTCAACCAAACCTACCAACTAATCCCAAAATATATTACGGACTTGCTCGAGGCCTCAAATCATAGCAATTAACGTCAAAATAATGAATTATACCTTGATTCGAGCTTCACAAACTCTGAACTTTCCAACTTTTACTTCCAATGTTTAAACATATCAAATCACGGCTGATTGACTTTAAATTTTGCACACAAGTTATATTTGACATTACGAAGTTATTCCAAATTTCAAAATCGGATTCCGACCCCAATATGAGAAAGTCCAATTTCGGTCAAACTTCTCAAAAACCTTCAAATTAGTATCTTTAGCCAAAGGGCTTCAAAATGACCTACGGACCTCTGAATTCACTTCCGATCGCGCTCTCAATTCCAGAATCATCATACGGAGCTATTCCCAGTCTCGAAATCCAAAACGGACCTTGATAATACTGAAATGCACTTCAACCCAAACTTAAGAATTTTCTTCCAAAATGCTAACTTCCACAATAGGCGCCAAAACGCTCCCGGGTTATCCAAAACTCGTATCAAGCATACGCCCAAGTCTGAAATCATCATACGAACCTGCTGGAACCCTCAAATTCTAATTCTGAGGTCGTTTACTCAAAAATATAATCCCTTTGCTCCAACTTAAGGCTTCTGAAATGGAAATTTTCATGTAATTTTAACTCCGATCTTTCTGAATTTCAATTATGACCATGCGTACAAGTCATAACACTTGAAATAAAGCTACGCATGGCCTCGGGCTACTAAACGATGTGCTAGGGCTCAAAACGAAAGGTTGGGTCGTTAAAAATGGTATTGATCGAGTTGCATGCCGTAACAATATTTTTATGATCTGGATCGGGTTTCACGCTGCAACAATAATGATAGAAGTGTTTATTGACTGGTTACGGTTTTCCTTATTCTTTCTGCTGCTAGTTTTAAATTTTTCCTTATGCTTATCTCCTAAGTTACTGTTGGTAAATAATCTTCCCCTGCAGCATGCCCCATCCCATCCTTAATTGTATATTTCTATGTTATTTTTCGCTATATATAATATAACTGCACGGGTTTATTTGGTAATCTGGTCCTAGCCTCGTTTCTACTTCGTCGGGGTTGGACTAGGAACTTATCAGCACACGGGGTCAATTATACTGATACTACACTCTGCATTGTGTGAAGATCCCAGAGCAGCAGCATTCGGACCTTAGCTTGGATGCCTTCAATCCAATTGGAGATTCCGAGGTAGTCCTACAGGCGTCTGCATGCCCTGATGTCTCCCCATATCCTTTCATCTTGTTTCGTATACTTACTTCAGAAACATTGTATTAGCTATCTTTAGATCTTGTTTGTAGTAATTTCGGACTGTCTGTGAAGCGTGATTCCAGTTCTTGATAGACATCGGCTTAAGATGTTGTATCAGATATTTGTTCAAATGTTTTATCGTTTCTCCCGCTTGTTTAAATTCCGTTATTTATATTGTTAAAGGATTAAAATGGAGAAAGAAGTAATTTGCATAAACAGTTGGCTTACCTATCTCTTATTAGTAAGCGTTATCACGACTCCCGATGGTGGAAAATTCGGGTCGTGACAAATTCAGGTATCACATACATGTAATATAGACAATTATTTAACTACGGAGATTAGAAGCACTAACATCTCAAAATTGTTGCACAACTCATTTATAGGGCAAGTATCCTGGACTTCAGTCTTTACTATGCTCCTAGTAAGCCTTAGGCAAAAATACTTGTGTGGGCAATTATTACTACTCCAAAAAGTGAGTTATTAGGTGAAACTAATCTTCTATTTGTAGCACGCGAAATCAGTTCAAAACACAGCCCCAAAAACGTGTAGGATTCTAGTGGGGTAGTAGAATCCTAATCCAACTCAAATAGAGAATTTTTCTCCCAAGTAACTTCCTTCCCAAGTCTGTCAAGGTTTTTACTAGGTATAGCAGGGACTACAAAAATAATAAGAGATACCAATTATGTTATTAATTCAAAAAATTTGAGTGAATTAAATTCTAACTATAATTAATCATATTTTATTGCACGGAAAAAAATTCAATTGAACTCCTCAATATGAATTTTGAAAATTCACCAACACTTATTTTAACTCCTCGTGTTAAGATTATAAATACTGGTTAATTAAACTAAATCACTAACAATTTAATTTAATCAACTAATTAAATTTTTTATAATTCTGCTTAAACTATTTCATGTGACGGATACAAAATTCACCAGCCTGGTTTCACATAAAAACTTATAAGCTTACATAAAAGGGTATTATCAAACTCAAGATCGAGTCATTAGTTTTATCAACTAATTATTATTTCACAAACATCATTCTTTAATGTCCAATCTATTATGCATACACTAACTCAACATAGAGTTGTACCTTTTGATAAATTAAAACAACACATTGATCATAATAACAATATCAATATTAGGAGTATAAACTCATTTAATAAATCAAATATTTTATATATTTAGTACTAGATATCTTTTCTTTACTTGGTCCGCTTAGTATATACTAAGTATACCAGCACCAAAAGTTGGAGTAAAACCACTCCATAATCAAGATAAATTATACTTTAATCTTGTGCTATAATCATCGAGATATTTTACCCAGCCAATATCTTTGGTTGTGAACATCATTTATTAATTATGAAAACCGGTAATTTAATTTTCTGCATGAGATAAGACTCCATACACCAAATCATCTACTACATAATTAAATGACACATATGTAATAAATGATTTATTTAAAATAATACTTTATTGAATTAGTAGAATAAGAAAATAAAATTTAAATAAAAGATAATAATATAATATTAAAGAGAGAGAAAAACATAAAATGAAATATTCTCTTTTGAAGGAAAAAATAGAAGAAAAAATAGAGTAATTTTATCACATTTTGGAAGAGAAAATGGAGCTAAGGGTGGAAGATGGCCTTAATAAATACGTAAAAAATGGGGTTCTAACACAGAATATTCTGCCATATTTTGGCTTCATCATTATCATATGGACCAATCACTAATATGTATGCCGTCATTGATTGCAAGAGCTAATTAAGCGCATTGTCCTAAACAGAGACATTAGGTTCTGCTTCACCAAATCTGCTGATGCATAATATGCTCCAAATCATTAACACCTTTATATCTCTTTGGACTGCTAATCAGACATTACAATTTTTCTCTTCTTTTGGGTTTCGGCTTTTAAGTGGAACAAGATATTGACAGCGCAATTATTTCGGGCTATCTGTTACGTGGTTAATTTCACATATATTCACATTATTTTTGTTTTATTGCAACTTTTATTTTCACAATGACAAACTATTTTCGTCAAAGAAATACAAGAAAGTCATTAAATAAATTTTGGTAATAAAATAGTCACTCGATTTTATTTAAGTATTAATCCCTCTGTTTCAATTTATGTGAATCTATTTCTTTTTTGGTCCGTCCCAAACAAAATGACCCCTTTTTAAATTTGGTAACAATTTAGTTTATACTTACCATTATAATCTTAATAAAAAGCTTTTATAATCACACAAATACTATGATCCCCTTTTGGCTTGTTTAGGATCGCAAATTCCAAAAATCTTCATTTTTTGTTAAACTCCGTATCCAATCAAATAAGTTCACTTAAATTGGAACGGAGGGAGTATAAAAATAAGATTATGCCTGCTAACACTTTTTCTGCTTTGTTTCCTCCTCAAACATTTTGTGAATTTTTTGATAGAGTAGAGTACTTTTTCGTTACAAAAAGTAATTTAATTACTTTATACATTTAAGTAAAGTTGAATAATTTATTAATTATAAAAAAAATTGACGTAAAATGTTACTCCTACTTGTAAACTGATCTAGTAAAACTTCCATCACGTGTGAAACCGACGAAAAGGTAAACATCTGACGGTCTAAGGATTATTCCCAAAAGTTCTGTAATTTTTTTGGTGGAAACCCGCTAAAGCATCAATCAGAAACTATTTAGTTAAAATAAATCAAACTATTAATCAGTTTCAATTCAACATAAGCCGATTTTATACTAGCGTTTAATCTAATTATTTTCGTAGTTCAATTCCTAATTTATGCTGCTACTGCTCATACTTTTTCCTAAATCTTTTTTTTTTGGCTTCGCTAGGCAAGCGCCTAGGGTTAGTTTTATATTAATAAAAGAAAAGAAAATACAACAATTAGGAAAAGTAAAATAATGGGGATAATAGCATCGGTCTTGTTATCCATATAACAAAATCGCGCTAAACCTTACCTGACAAATCCTATTGAGGCCAAAATAGCCTCATTTACTAGCAAGCGTGTAAGAAAAAAAAAGTTGCGCGGACCAAATATTGTATGATCATCACAGAATTTATAATATATTCTGTGATGATATTACATATGATAATACTTAATAAATGGAAGACTAAAATGAGGATAGAATGAAATTGTAGTCCTTTCTTGGCCAAACTTCAGTGTCACAATTCTTCAGAGGATTTCAAAATTCATGACTTATTTTTTGACCGGTTGGATGTTGTGAATGTAGTTCGTGCAGCCTGCTTTTGTTTCGAAGCTCTCATTGGAAGCCTCCTACCAATTGCTTTATCACTCACCTTGTCGTCCCAACTATTCTTTCTTGTGTGATGTTTCTTGTTATGTCCATTGTGCATGGGTGATAAGTCTCCATGTTTTGCTGCGTTTGCGCGACATTCTTGCAAAATTGTATCCTCTTCTCTTTCTTCATATGTGTCCCTTCCCACATTTACTAGTTTTGGCAAAAATTGGATTGTGCCTTGTGCCATCACAGTATTTGCATCTTGTGGTTTTGTCAATATTGTCTTTTCCAATGCATCTAACAGCATTCTTTCTTCCAACGTTATCTGCTGCCCAAAATTTGAAGTTGTTGAAGCCTTTGTATCGTCTGAACTGGTAACCAATTTATTAGGACTGTTCTGGTGCTGCTGCATACTTGTCGCATGTAGTTGTAAAAATTTGTGTTGTTCAAAGGTTGAAGATGTCGCAGCAGCTCCTAATCTCCTTGCATTCTGCTGTTGCTGCTGCTCACATTTGTTTTTTGCGAATGCATTATTAAAGGCAGTAGATTGAGTGTTTGTTAGCAGTTGCATTTGACTTGTAGTAGCACCTTTAGTCGACTGCTTGAGAGATGATTCTGCAGCTTATACAGCCCTTCCAGATCCTGCAGTTGTAGTACCAGTGGAGATGAATATCTTGGGATGAATGCAGGAGCATTAAGGTTTAATTTGCGGTTTACTGATGTCCCTTGCGGTTTGATAGCATCCAAGTCCTCCCTTGCACTATCTTGATCAACCTCCTGGTCACTTTCTTCAGAAGAGTAACCAGCAAATTCGCCCCAGTCCTCTTCATCATCCTCCTCCTGGTGTTCTTTCCAAAATTTTAATTTACAACTCTGTCTGTCATGTTTCCAGATGAGATCATTAGCTGTCCAGATGCTTCCTTTAAAGTCATTGCCCAAATTATAGCAAGGGGCTCAAAAAATTTGGAGCGGAGCCAAGTTGTAAGTCATTTGTTCGAGGACATTGGTTTTGCATATTTGGAGACGATCCTTTCTTTGTATGAGATTTTCTGTTGTTTACAACTTTCCAACCATCTATTTTACTTTGTCCAGTTGTGTTATTGCCCAGATTTTGGACCTCAACAACAGGTACAATCTTTGAGGCCTTAGCCCCTGAGCACTGTTCCAAACTTGCTCGATCATTAGAGTTAATTTGCATAGGTTGCTCAGGTCGATCAACAGCCTCTTGTAAGTCTGCTGCATATGATTCAACAGTTGTACTATTTGTGAAATGCATGTTAGCGTTCTTCATCTGTTGAGTCGAGTGAAGCTTCTCACCAAAACTCTTCTTGACGTCACCGGTTTGGACAGCTGCAACAGTAATTTGTTCTACAGATGCAACAATTCGATGACTAACAGCACCATCAACTAAAGAATTTACAGCAGTTGTATGCAGAGAATTTGCATTATCCAAAACTGGATTTCCAACCTTTGAAACTGCCCCCTGCTGCTCATGATTCACAGTAGCCATTTCACAGCCTCCTTCATTCAACTGGGACTCTCTAGCAAGAGCATGACCAGCCTGCATTACACCAAGTGATGTTGCTACACCAGATGCACCAGAAGCAGCCATTCCAACATTTTGAGAACTCTTAGCAGTAACCCTTTCATCAATCTCATTCAATAGTTGTCTTAAATCTCCTCCGTATTTATCACCAGGGATTTGATGTTCCTCAATATGAGCATCACCATTATTTAGTTTCAAAAGTAATCTGCAAATAGTCTCATCATGACCCTGGCGCTTATAACCATTACAATACAAAGGTAATTTACCATAGACGATTTGCTGGATAAATTCAAAAACATTTTTAGAATTTTTATCAATGTTTTGAACTCTCACACGAGTAGGGTGTTTGTCCATTAAGTCTAAAATCACTCTCACCTTAGCTTTTCTAGGTCTGGACTTAGTTTGTGTTGCCTTATCTATGGCAATTAGTTTTCCTAAAGCTGATGCGATAGACAACAAAGAAGGCATCGCGAACAAATCTGGTGAAAGATTCGGCATTGATATCCAAACCACTGATTTTATTGTTTCCTCCTTTGGATTATAACCAATTGTCCATGGAAATATACGATATTGATGTTGCACACCCTTATACAGCATATAATTAACGGATCGAGATAAGGCAATTACATAATCATCATAACGATCAAACCTTAGGAGTAACTGTCTTGGTGTGAGTAAACCGATAATGCATCGACCTTTAACACCTAAGTGTTCGGGCAGCAGATCTCGTAATTCATTCAGTTCTAGAGCTCATGTAGATAGTTTCATCACTACTGATTGATGCAAGCCTTCCTCCACAGCAAATTGTTGTCGTTCCTCTATGGTAAAAATTACAGTAGGCTCACTATGAATGAACTGGACCGGTTTGAGTTTTGTGGATGTGCGATGTATGGGATCTGTTTTTGTTTCGATTTGCTGAGCATATGTGAGTTTTCTTGATGGCTCTCCCACAGCCAAAGGCTGGGGAGAGGAAGATGCATCCATGGTTCTTCAAAACTCCATCAAGATGAAAGCAAAAGCAGAATACAAAACTGAAACAAATCTACCCAGTTTTAGTTTTACAGTAACTGACGCACCAAATCTAAGATTTGAAAAAATTGATTATGAGTTTGAGAACAAAAACAAATGGGGATTTTGTGCAAAGAAAAGACGCTTCTTTTGATACCAAAATTGCTACAATCCAACGCCAAATTCCGGTAAAAATACCGGATGAATAGTGATGGAATCATTATTCACGGACATCCTAAACCCAAAAATTTATGTATTCTTTATTTAGTTAGGTTTAGCAAAACAAAGTTTTTAGGAATGTGGCTGAGAAATTGGAGGCAGTGATTAGGATTAAATTAGATGCGCATGAAAAAGTAGTACACTAACCATTTTGATTTTGTTAAGGAGAAAAAAACACAAGAAAGTTAAAAAAGAAAAAGAGAGTCACGAAAATAATATGAGTAAGACAAAGGCACAAATAAAGTACGTTTTCCTAAATCGATAAAGTTCTATGTGCTTTTTTCTTTCACTTCACAAATTTTATGTAAAGTCAGTTTTGTATGCTCTTTAACTTATCATCTATTAATTTTGTTTTATCATATATTATCAAGGAAATATTTACAGAGTGCATAGAAATCTCTAAAGCTGGACCATACGCTCAACTTTAGTATACTTCACCTACAACCACACAAGAAGATAGAGAGTTGTAAACTAGGCTATGTCTTCCTACAAACTAAGACCTCGTTTGTATATACTTAATGGAGGTCTGAATCTTAATTATTCAGATTTCACACATTAAGTGAATTTATTTTTAGAGTCTGAATCTTAATTATTCAAATCTTAATTATTAAATGTGTTTGTTTTTTTACTTCACAGCCACTTAATGGGTCTGAATAGGTCTGTATGATTAAGATCTATAATAGAGATTTAATTTCATTAAGATGCTATCACATATTATTATTAACTGCCGCCGCTGCCTACCATTATCAACTACCACCATGCCACCACCACCAATATACTCAACCACCACCACCACCACCATACTCAACCACCACCACCATACTCAACCACCACAACCGCCACCACCACCATAGTCAACGATCACCACCACCATCATCCTCAATCATAGTCGCCATCATTATTGACAATCACCATCCACCATCCCCACCACTCCGACCACCATCATTCTAACCCACAGTCAACACTTATCCACCTCAACTACCATAACCAACCACCCATCACCATTAACAACCACAACCGCCACCACCCATCATTATAACCTACCACCGCCTTCCTCAATCACATACCACCACCCTCTATGATTAACTATCACCAGCCACTACCATCATCCTAAATCATAATCGCCACTACTACCAATCACTACTAGCTACTAGCATGAACAACTATCATCAACCGAAACTACTACCAACCACCGCCTCTCATATTTTAAAAATACTTTTATTGATAGAATTTTAGATTAGTTAATATTTTATTAGTATTTTATATTTATTATTTTTCAAATAAAGATAAATTTTGTGCATTTAGATGTTAAAGATCAAACAGTCTTAACTTTTAGTATTCAGATCTTAATACACATCTTAATATATTCAGATATCTATTCACATTCTATAGCTTAATCTTAATACACATATTGTTATTCAGATGTGTATTCATATTTAGACGTCTTAATCTTTAAAGAAAAAAACAAATGAGGCCTAACTAGGGTAGTTGTCAAGTTTCTTCAACTGGATTGCCAATTTCTTCCTTTTTCTTCCTATGCAATGTATGTCTTCAATGATTTATCTCACTATAGGTATTGTTGGTCTGGTTTTTGTTGGAAGATTTTGTTGTTACTTTCTAATCGGGTATAGTATACACTTCCTGCAAGGGCCATACGGTATATCTCTGCTTTTGCATTGTTACTATAAGCATGTTTTTGCACCCACTTAACTTTTTCCTTCCATTCTATAGCATGTCGTTGAATTCCATGCCACTGGAGGATCTGTTGCCAAATCTGGGATGTAACTGGGCATTTGAAGAATAGGTGTTACACATCCCCTTCAGCGTTATCACACAATGGACAAGTCGTGCCATAGCCTATACCCCATTTTTGCGATCTAATCTTTATATATAGTTTATCTTCTATGGAAAGGTATAGGATGAATAACCACTTGGGACTGCCCTGGTTGTTGTAAATCAACCTTCTCGTATGCACTTCAGGATAATTGTCTCTCAACTTATTGCGCATTGTCTTTATAGCATATGTCTCATATTTCAGAAATTCTTCGACAATTAGTCCTGCATTCTCCAGGTATTATTTAGCCCTTAGGATCTTCTGAATCAACCAAGATGCATGTGCAACAATGATTTTCCATACTTCATTACCCTTAGTATAGTAGATATGCAACCATTATATCCAGAGCTTATCATTCTTCTTGTATAGGTTCCAGTAGTGCTTAAGTATGACAACTTTATTCCATGTGTAGATGTTTGTACCTGCTGAATTTGGCAAGCAGAATTTGTCCCAAGCTATAGCCTTCGCTGAGCATTCATTATTTTCCTACACACTTATTCAATCCTTTAAATCACCTTCTTGGGCAGGATGAATATTTGAGACCAAAAATATTTGATGGTATGAGTACAATTCTGATCAACTGCAATCTACCCGCATAAGATAGACACTTTGATGTCTAAGAGGTTACTTTCCCTATTATCCTCTCTATTGATGGTTGAAATTGTCCAATTTCTAGTCTTTTTGAGCTCAGTGAAACTCTCAGGTACCTGAAGGGGAGAGATCCCATCGAGAAGCCTAACTCTTGAATTATTTGTAACTGAATCTGGTCTGGCACACCTCCAAAGTAGACACCACCCCTCCCTTAATTGGCTACTAGCCCAGATGCCAAGGAGAATTGTTGAAAGTGCTAGTACAATAGTTTAGTAGACATCATATCTCCCCTACAAAACAACAATAGGTCATCTGGAAACCCCAATTGTAGTATATTCAACTTATCACATCAAGGGTGATAGTTAAATTCTGGATTATCTTTTAATATTTTAAGGAGTCTACTGAGGTACTCTATGGCTATCACAAATAGGAATGGTGACAAGAGGTCACCCTGCCTTACTCTTTTTTGCAGTAAAAGGAGAACTTGGTTTTCCATTTATGACTATAGAATATCAGAGTGTTGATATACATACCACAATCCACCTAACAAATATTTCAGGAAAGTTCATAGCATTTATAACTTGTTCTAGGAACACCATTCTATATAATCAAAGGCTTTTTGCATGTCAATTTTGATCATGCATCTTGGTGCCACCCATTTCCCCTCATATTTGTTCACTAGTTCATGACAAAGGATAATATTATTATTTATGACTCTGCCAGGTACAAATGTAACTGTTAGTAAGCATTTTGGATATAATTTTATAGATTGTGGAGCAGCAAGAGATAGGTCTATATTGTTTTAATGAGGAATGGCTTTTAACTTTAGGAACATGGTGATAGATGTGCAATTTATTGGTGTCAAAGAAGTTTAGAAAAACTTCAATTACCTCATCTCCAGTCGTGATCCATGCTTTCTTAAAGAATAATGAGCTAAAACCATATATCCCTTGAGCTTTGTTATCATCATTAATCCCCTGTAATACTTGCCAAACTTCTTCCCTCGTAAATGGTTGGATAAGTTGCAGTTGTTGTTCCCTTGATAGGATAGGTCCCCTCCTTATTGTTAGAATAGTTATGTAAATAGGAGTAAATAAATCTAATCCTATATGTATTAGGAGTAGGATATGGTATGTGTATATATAGAGCTTATTGTATTGTGTTTAATAGATCAATAGATTTTTCTCCCATGCATTCTCACATGGTATCAGAGCTAGGCGCATCCCAATTATTTTTACCAATATTGGGCCCCCATTTATGTTGTCCACGCTCCAGAGGCCTAGGCGTGGGGGGTGTTGAGTTGTCCCACATCGGAGGGATTTGAGGTCTCTGGTCTCCTTATATGGATTGGACAATCCTCACCTCATCAGCTATCTTTTGGGATTGAGTTAGACCCAAGGTCCATTCTTATCAAGATCATTTAACAAAAAAGGCTAGCGAAGGTGATGAAAAGGACAAAACATTGTGGGAGAAGGTCGATGCTTAGTTATGTAGTATTCTGTGGTGATCTATTGATTTCAAGTCGATTCTCGTGTTCCGTCCATTACAAACATATTATTTAGTTTGGGAAAAGGCTCGTAATTTATACACTAATGACATATCTCGATCCTATGATGTAATATCGCAAATGACAAGTTTGAAGAAACAGGAATTGGATATGCCTACTTACATGGGACAAGCACAGGCAGTCATGGAAGAATCTGAGACGTTAATACCAGTTTCTACTAGTATTGAAAAGTAACAAGAACAACGACAGAAGATGTTTCTAGTTCTTACACTTGCTAGACTCCCTAATGACCTTGATTCAGTACGTTTTTGGCTAGTTTGATTGTCCTCGCAGTTGATGAATTATTCTCTCGATTACTTAGCCTTGCTGGAGCACCAAGTCACCCAGTGAGCTTATCACAGACACTTGCTCATCTGTCCTCGTATCCCAGTCAGTGGACAATCGTACATCTCATACTATGGAGAATAGATGATGAGGAGGTCGTTTTGGAAGATCTAGACCCAAGTGCTCTTATTGTCATAAATTTGGACACACTCGTGACGTGTGTTATTTTTTACGTGGTCACCCACCCAAAAGTTCTTATGTTGCTCAGACTGAGACCAGAGGTAAACAGGAATTTTCTTTATCTGAAGGGGAGTATAATGAGTTCTTTTAGTATCGAGCAAGTAAGCAGACATCTCCACAAGTAGCCTCTTGGACAATGGGTTGTGGACTCAGCCGCTTCTGATAATATCTCTGGTAATAAATCAGTTTTGTCAAATATTGCGTGTTCACAGTGTCTTCCCACTGTTACTTTAGCCAATGGGTCTCAAACCAAAGCAAAAGGAGTTGGACAAGTGAATCCCTACCCTCTGTCACTCTAGATTCCATTCTCTATGTCCCTGGCTGTCCTTTAAATCTTGCATCTATTAGTCGTTTGATATGTGCTCTCCATTGTGGTATATTTTTATTGATGATTCCTTTATTATGCAGGACCGTAGTACGGGGTAGAAGATTGGAAAACGACTTGAATCAGAAGGCCTTTACTACCTTAACTCACTCAATTCCTCTAAGACATGTCTAGTTACAGATCCTACGAACCTAATTCACAGAATTTTAAGACATCCAAGCTTATATAAACTTCAAAATATGGTGCCTAGTTTGTCTAGTTTATCCACATTAGAGTGTGAGTCATGTCAGCTCGGGAAACATACTCGAGCCTCCTTTCCTCGTAGTATTGAGAGTCATGCAAAGTCTATTTTTTCTTTAGTTCATTCTGATATATGGGGTCCTAGTAGAGTTATTTCAACCTTGGGATTTTATTATTTTGTTAGTTTCCTTCAAGATGTACTTGGATTTTTGTAATGAAATATCGTTTTGAGTTATTTTCTATATTCCAGAATTTTTATGCTGAAAGTAAAAATCAATTTGGTGTTTCTATTCGCACTTTTTGTAGTGATAATGCCTTAGAATATTTATCCTCTCAATCTTAGCAGTTTATGACTTCTCAAGGTATTATTCATCAGACCTTTTGTCCTTATACCCCTCAGCAAAATGGGATTGTAGAGACAAAGAATAGGCACATCACTGAGACTGCTCGCACACTTCTCATTGAATATCATGTTCCATTGCATTTTTGGGGCGATGCGGTTCTCACAACTTGTTATTTAGTTAATCAGATGCCTTCCTCTCCCATCCATAATCAGATACCGTATGCAGTATTATTTCCTCAATCACCCTTACACTCTGTCCCCCCTTGTATTTTTGGGAGCACTTGTTTCGTTCATAACATAGCCCCTGGGAAAGATAAGTTAGCTCCTCGTGCTCTCAAGTGTGTCTTCCTTTGTTATTCTCGTGTTCAGAAGGGATATTGTTATTACTCACCTGATCTTTGTAGGTACTTTATGTTGACGTCAAATTTTTTGAGTCTAAACCTTTCTTTATCTCTTCTGACCACCTTGATATATCAGAGGTCTTACCTATACCAATCTTTAAGGAGTCTACTATAGCTCTTCCTTCACCTTCCGCCACAGAAGTCTTACCTGAATCTACTATAGCTCCTCCTTCACCTTCCGTTACAGAAGTCTTACCCATTCCAACCGTTGAGGAGTCTAGTGTGGCTCTTCCTAGACTCTCTGCCACAGGAACACCACACTTAACATATCATCGTCGTCCGCATCGATCATCAGGCCCAATTGATTCACATCCTACACCTGACCCTGCTCCTACTGCGAACTTGTATCTTCCTAGTACACTGATTGCACTTCGAAAAGGTATACAGACTACCCTTAGTCCTAATCCCCATTCTGTCGATTTGAGTTATCATCGTTTGTCGTCACCCTATTATGTTTTTCTATCTTCTTTATCCTCGGTTTCCATCCTTAAGTCTACAGGTGAAGCATTGTCTCATCCAGGATGGTCACAGACTATGATTAACGAGATGTCTGCTTTACATACGAGTGGTACTCACGAGCTCATCCCTCTTCCTTCAGGTAAATCTACTATTGGTTGTCGTTGGGTGTACGCAGTCAAGTTGGTGCGGGTAGTAAGGTTGATCATCTTAAGGCTCGTCTTGTTGCCAAGGGATATACTCAGATATTTGGGCTCGATTACAATGATATCTTCTCTCCCGTGGCTAAGATAGCATCAGTCCACCTTTTTCCATCCATGGTTATTGTTCGCCATTGGCCCCTCTATCAGCTGGACATTAAGAATGCTTTTTTATATGATAACCTTGAGGATGAAGTTTATATAGAGCAACCACCTGGGTTTGTTGCTTAGGGGGAGTCTCGTGGCCTTGTATGTCACTTGCGTCGGTTATTTTATGGTCTAAAGCAGTCTCCTCGAGCCTGGTTTGGTAAGTTCTACACAGTTATCTAGGAATTTGGCATGCTTCGGAGTGAAGTTTATCACTTTGTATTCTATCGGCATTCTGATTTGAGTCTCTGTATTTATCTAGTGGTCTATGTTGACGACATTGTTATTACCGGCAATGATCAGGATAGTATGACTAAATTGAAGCAGCATCTCTTTCAACACTTTGAGACTAAGGATCTAGGAAAACTAAAGTATTTTCTAGGTATTGAGGTCGCTCAGTATAGCTCAGGTATTGTGATCTCACAATGAAAGTAAGACTTAGATATTTTTGATGAGAAAGGTTGTAGACCTGTTAACACTTCGGTGGATCCGAATTCTAAACTTCTACCAAGACAGGGGGAGCCTCTTAGTGATCCTGCAAGATATACACGGTTGGTTGGTAAATTAAATTACCTTACAGTGACAAGACCTGACATTTTCTTTTCTGTGAGTGTTGCGAGTCAGTTTATGGATTCTCCGTGTAATAGTCATTGAGATGCAGTAGTTCGTATTCTTCGGTAGATAAAATCAGCTCCACACAAAAGTTTATTATTTGAGGATTGAGGCCATGAGCAGATCGTTGTATACTTAGATGCTGATTGGGCAAGATCACCTTCTGATGGACGTTCTATGTCTGGATTTTGTGTATTAGTAGAATGAAATTTGGTATCCTGGAAGATCAAGAAACAAAATGTGGTTACTCAGGCTAGTGCAGAAGAAGAATATCGAATGATGGCTATGGCGACATGTAAGCTAATTTGGATCAAACAATTGCTCAAGGAGTTGAAATTTGGTGAGATTAGTCAGATTGGACTTGTGTGTGATAATCAAGTAGCTCTTCATATTGTGTCAAATACAGTGTTCCATGAGAGAACTAAGCACATTGAGATTGACTGTCACTTTGTCAGAGAAAAGATACTCTCAGAAGATATTGCTACAAATTTTGTGACGTCGAATGATCAACTTACAGGTATTTTCACCAAGTCTCTCAGTGGTCCTCATATTAACTACATATGTAACAAGCTCGGTACATATGATTTATATGCACCAGGTTGAGGGGGATTGTTAGAATAGTTATATAAATAAGAGTAAATAACCCTAATCCTATATGTACTAGGAGTAGGATATGTTACGTATGTATGTGTGTGTGTGTGTGTACATATATATATACATATATATATATATATATGGCTCATTGTGTACTGTTTAATAGATCAATAGATTTTTCTCTCGTGCATTCTCACACTTATAACATCTAATTTTATAGCAGGTAATGTGGGATTCGCAGTCCCAAGTAGGTTCTTATAGAAACCTAGAATCTCCTCCTCTATCCCCCTTTTCTGATGGCATAATTTCACCTGTTATACTAATAAGTGACTTAATCTGATTCTGAGCTCTCTATTCTTGATGCTGGCAAAGAAATAAGCTGAATTTGAGTCCCCTAATTTGAGCCATTGTACTTTGGACTTCTTCTTCCATATCCTCTCCTCTATTGTATCCCATTTTTCCAGTTGAGATCTTAACTCTTTTTCCACTTCAAAGTTATGAGAATTCTTATTATATGTTCTTATTTTCTTCTGCAGTAGTTGAAGATCATTTTATGATATTTTTGACTTTATAATTTATCCCAGTGAACTCCTTTGGTTTGAAGCTTTCATTGCTTGTTTCATGGTTTTCAGCTTGAGCCATACTCTTTTCAGGTATATTGTATTGGTAGTGGCCTTCTAGTTGTCTTCTACTATCTTCCCAAAATTTTGGATGATCAGCCAGACAATTCAAAAATCTGAAAAGTCTTTTTGTGTTCTCTTTTGTTGTCTCCCCAACTCGATACTTAGTGGTGAGTGATCAGAAAAGTATGGTCTAGGATATGAACTTGAATATGAGGCATATAGTTCATCCACTCTCCATTAACTAAAGCCCCGTCAATTTTGCTGAAGACATGGTTTTTAGTCCACATGAAGGGTCTACCTATTTCCTGTAGCTCGATCATACCAGGAACTTCCACAAATTCTCTGAAGTCTCTTATTTCATGATCTTGCTCCATATTACCATGTACTATGTCATCAACTTCAAGAATAACATTGAAATCTCCCATTACAATCCATGGTTTTTGTTGTCTACTCTCTATTTCTCTGAGTTTTCCCCATAATTTCTTCATATCATGAATTGTGTGGAAACCAGTAGACAACTGTAAAATGCTAATGTAGAATTAGAAAAAATGATTGCAGCCTATATGTATTGGGTATGTATAATGAGCTTCTTGACAAGAGCAATCCTGGGATCCCATAGTAGCCATATCCTTCCTTTATTATTTGGGAAGGTATTTGAGAGCCATTCTATGTATGTGCAATTTTGTTAATCACCTGGCCCATTTTACATTCTTTTAGTCTATGCTTTATTATAGCTATAATACTAACTTTATTCTCTTTAATGAACTCCCTTAGCTCCTTTTGCTTATACAATTTATTCATTCCCCTCACATTTCAAGTAATGAATTTCATCTTACTAATGGAGGGAAATGATTTTTGTCATCCATGCCATCTTGGCTACTTTGCCATCTTTCACAATACTTGGCTTGCTGAACTGCCATGGTTTATCTTGGTGAGTTATTAGCCCACTCTGTAAGTGAACTGAAATCATTGTTTGTGTCAGCATTTCCTTTTTCGGTGCCCCTAATTTTTGCCATCTTGGTAGCTTGTGCTTTGTTACCGTATCCTGTTTATCAGTTGTCTTTAGCGCTTAATTGCTCATTCTCCATACTTGCACAGGCTTTGATTGCTTCCCTGTCTGAACTTGTGGGGGTTGCTTCTGCGTATTCATAGTCTTGCAATTGCGCCTATTTGCAAATAGGTAGCACAATACTTTGGTTCTCAATCATATACCACTTCCTGTTCAAACACCCCACCCTTAGGGTCTTGAACTGTGGGGCATTTAGGTAGTGGTCTAGTAACATCCATTTTATTGAGTAACCTTGCATTTGATGTGCGTGCAATATTGGTGGTGCAATCATCAGCATATAAAAGAGTACCTAGTCCACTAGTGATTTTGCTCAACGACTTCCCTCCCCAACAGTTTAGAGGTAAATTTGGGAAATTTACCCATATTGGAATAGTTTTAAGCATTTCATTTTGGAGATTGAACTCCACCGCCATTGTCAACCTTGTTGACAGTATGTGCTTGGTTCAGCCAAATCAGCTATTGTTTTCCCTTTCCCAGTGCTTGGCGTGTTCTCAGATCCCTGTTTCTCTGTAGATTCATGGAGATTTCCCCCATTTGGTGAGTTTTCACTTCCAGATCCCGCCTTCAGTTCCTCAAGTAGCTTGAGGTCCGTGAGCATAACTTTATTCACCCGCTTTCGCGGCCGTCCTCGCCCTCCCGTTCTGGTAGTCAGCGCATGTTAGCAGAGTCGCCTAAACGAACGCCAAGAGAGAAGAAGAGAGAACTATTTTGCTTCAAAATTATAGTTGGTAATCATAACGTTGCCATCAAATATAGATGAGAATTGGTAGAGATCTAAGATGGGGTTTCAACAAAGGGTCCTCAAGATTTAGTTTCCATATTATTATCACACAGTCATATTCACACACAGTCACATCTACAATTCATTTATTCTGGAACTTGGTGAATTATATTCTCCCATACGAGCAGGCCGTAGCCGCATAACGAATAGTGGAAATAAATATAGAATTTGTTCAAAATTGGAAATTTCCAGATTTTCAATTTCTCCAACTGAAATGTTTGCAAAAAAGGCACTGACTAAGAAGTGAAGTGTCACTGGAATTTCAAGAAAAGAATATTGTATAATGATTTAATGATGAGATTATTTTATTATTTTTGTATCAAAAATTTTCATATGAGATTAACGATGTCAAAAATAAGTTGTTCGTTACGAATTACCTTTTAATTTTCATATGAGATTACCTCACTACTTATTGAATTGCTTGCTCTACTTGTAAAACTAGTTATCCAAAGCAAATAAACAATGGCAGAGCTAGCATATGTTCGACAAAACTCAATATCTTTTATTTAAATTTTATATTTTTCTTAAAAAATTTATTAAATAAGTACAAATTATTAATTTAATTATGATCTCAAATCTATAAATTTTAAATTCTAATTAAATAAAGTCTTACATACAAAATCTTTTTTTTAGTTGAAAGACACTGACAGTAACTTTTAAAATTATGAGAAATGACAAGATTAACCATTGAAAGCCTCTTGACAAATATGAAAAACGATGATTAGCACCTCACATTGATAGGAGACATTACATTTACTAAAATTTTGAAGCTGAAAATCCGAATATTAATGTGGATATTTGGATTTAGATATTCCAATATTGAGTAAAGCATTTTCGTACCCGGACACGAAATAGATTAAACAACTTTTATGCCTAAACATGCTATTCAATATTTAGAAATGGTCTATTCATATTATCCGTTAAAAAATTTTCATGCTACATTCGTTAAAAAGTTGCTATTTTTATGTCACTGACATTAAAGATATGGCTCATCCATGTTATTATTGACAGATGTCTCAATTTTTATTTGGCTTATTCATGCCACTGCCGTTAGTTAATAATAATATGAATATGCCATTTCTTTAACAGCAATAATATGAAATAAATATTTTTTTAACAGATGATAAATAATTTCTGAAATTTGTGTGGTTTTTTAGGCCTTTTTCGTTTTTATTTTATGAAGACCCGTCAGCTTTGGTTTGGAAAGTAAATAATGTTTTACTTGCCACAATTAATTAATAATTTATTAATAAAAAAAAAAAAGACAAACACATTGGCATTTGATCCGACAGCAATATGAGTGAGTGTGAGACAGAAAAGGTTTTCAAAGCGTTGAAGATTCCACGTCCATGTAAGGCGCGTGAGTAACACGTCGGTACCCTCAATAGCTGGGCCCAACAAGCAAGATGGCGTGGGCTCACCACAAGGATTCGCCGCATTGGTAATAAAAGGAAAATCGGAGCCCATTGTCCAATTCCCCGCTTCTCCCCATGTGAAAAAGCTAAAAAGTTTTATATTTAGTAATAGTGTTATGAAATAATAAAATAATAAGTATATTGCCGAGTAAGGTATAGAGACATGAAATTTTTATTGATATGAAATCAATTATAACAGAATAAAATCTTTTATTCATAAGGAAAGAGTTACTTAGCCACCAAGTAATAAACTTTAAGATCTCTTTAAATATATACATTCATCATAAATAAAATTCTATTTTTAATGCACCCCCTAAATGTTTATTCATCATATAATATGCCTCGTTAAAACTTTAACTCAATAAAACTCAACGGAAAAAATTTAGAGAAGGAAAAAGAGTACACATATCTAATAATACGCCTTTTAATTGTCTCGTTAAAAACCTTGCAAGGAAAATCCAGTGGGACAAAACCTTGTAAGGAAAAAAAGAGTGCAACATGCATTAATTCCCCCTGATGAGAGTATCAATTCACATCTTTAAGCATTTGCATTCTGATCTTGTGCATCATCTTCAAAAGATCTTTGGTGGAGATTTGATAAACAAATCAGTGATATTAATTTGAATAAATATATTTCATCTTGCAATAATCATTCTTGATAGATATGTAAAGTCTTCATAAACTGTCGTAGAATGGCCTTTGAGGTATTCTCGTTATCACATTATCATGCTTATAGTTATAGCAAGATACATTTGTACACAAATTGCATTGAGAAAGTGGTACTTCAAGATCAAGAATTGAATAGGCTTTAAGCAGTTTAATCCTTCAAGAATTGTCGTGTAAGTCTAGTCATATAATAGACTTTAACCATATGCATATTAAGTTTTCATGGCATGCTAGACAAATAAGATATCGAAAACTGATTGCACATATCATTGACTATATACTTTCAAATATTTGAACTACATGTCTTTCATATTAAATCATTTTTATTTGAATAGTGTATTGTCTATTTGGCCAATATTTGTTTATTTGTCTCGACAGCCTTAACATCCCTATCTATACATAGCTCTATGATAGATGTCGTCGCCGAACATTTTTAATCGGTTCAAATACTTTTTCATAAATATCTCTTCATTCATATATTCAGGTACATGAATCTCTCATGAGATTTTATGATGTGTTATGTCATGTGATCTTTTAGATCACTTGCCTCCTTATTATGATCATTTGCTCAGCTTCTTTATCAATAAGTTTATCTGAAACCGAGTTAATAATAATCGCACATGTAGCCATCTCATAAATGCATCTTGTGTGGTATACATGGCATGAATGGACCCATATTCACCTTTGATATTTCCAGCATTCATGAGATTCAATCCCAGTTTTAGTTGGTCTATTAATTAATAAGAACAAGCAATATAAGAGAATTCAAAAAGAACTTTTTAGTTCTTTAATATTTACCCATGTGAATTCTCTATTATTTTTTGCACATCAGGCTTAAATCGATATGGCTACACTGATTATGCCAACTGAATAAATTATAAATATTGATAAGTTCAGGTTTACACCATGACATGTGCAATTATCAATTAACTCCATGTTTATTATGATATGAGTTTTTATATCAATAAACATCCACTTTATTGTGGAATTCTTTTGTTTGTGTAGTACAAATTGGAGAATAAAGCGGGTAGCTTCTCACATATATATTATCCCGCTACAAGTTGTAGTAATAGAAGATATCAAATCTTTCCTTTATTTATAGTCTCAATATAATCAATCGCTTTCGCTTATACTTTGGAAACTGAATAAGTTTCTTTGACACTTACTACAACACAATACCTTATTGGTAATCAATTGTGTTTCTCCAAAATAGTATAATTGGCTATTCCAGTTCTCTCAATTAATTTTGTGCTACCATATATTCATCAACATCCACATGATAATATATCTCTTTCAAGAAGAAAGTTATACCATTATGGTCATGGTCAAAATTATATGCAAGATATGTTTCTTGCATTATTGTTGTCCTTTAATAGTCACATCACCAAAATATTTTGGCGTACAATAAGTACGTGTCCAATGACCATTCATGCCATAATAATTGACATTATTTTCTTATATCATCTCAAACCTCCTTCTAGAGGTGAGTGTGATATATTCACTACCACTAGCACATTCATATTATTCCAAGAATGAATATGTATTCATTAATTAGATATTGTCACACTCATATCATGAATGGATCATAATCATCTATATATGCTTTATAAAATCTCATTTCAAATCGATGACAAATATTACTTTCACAGAGTGAAAGATTATTTTGAGAATCCTCATTATTCTCATTATCACAACGATGACGATTATAATTTCATCTATTGCCACGTCCACATCCATTGATACCTTCATGGTAATAATTATCTTCTTTCATACTTATCACATACTACTATCACATTCTCTAACGGGAATGAGAATGGAGCAAATTCAATGGGACAGGTTTTTAATTATTTGCCAACAATCATACATGATTTCGATCATGGCAAGGCATAGAAATTTTACCACTTTAGGTGGGCGTAGTTTCTTACAAACTCCATTAGAATTATAATCAAACTTCGTTGTCTTTGCTTGTATATAAAATCAAATTATAGAATTTCAAGAACATAAAACAACAACAACAACAACAACAACAACAACAACAACAACAACATCCCAGTATGATTCCACAAGTGGGGTCTGGGGAGGATAATATGTACGCAGACCTTACCCCTACCCCGAGGGGCAGAGAGATTGTTTTCAGGAGATCCTCGGCTCAAGAAAGCAACAAGAAGAGATATATAGTATATCAATAAACTCATAATACAATAACATAAAATAATATACACAACATAAAGTAACACGACTAATAGCAATATATGAAAACTAAGAAAATACAGAAAAGATACAAGGTATAATAATATCTACCCGATCGCGCCCTGCATCCGTATCTGAGCACTAGCATCCTAGGGCTAAGTCCTAACTGTCTAGTATCACTCTAGTGCATTGTATAAATATCCACAACTTTTCCTAACCTATAACCTTAATGCTCGACTTCCACAGTTCCCTGTCAAGGGACATGTCCTCAGTAATCCTAAGTAGCGTCATGTCCTGCTTGATCACCTCGCCCCAATACTTCTTAGGTCTTCTTCTACCTCTGCTCGTAACCACCACAGCCAGTCGTTCACACCTCCTCATTGATGCGTCAGAACTCCTCATGTGAATGTGTCCAAACCATCTGAGTCTTGATTCCCTCATCTTGTCATCTATGGGAGCCACGCCCACCTTCTGTCGAACAACTTCATTCCTAATCTTATCCATCCTTGTATGCCCGCATATCCACCTCAACATCCTCATCTCTACTACTTTCATTTTCTGGATGTATGTGTTCTTAATCGGCCAACACTCGGTTCCATAAAGCATGGCTGGCCTAACCACTGCTCGATAAAACTTACCTTTTAGTAATAATGACATTTTCTTGTCACACAGAACTCCCGATGCTAACCTCCACTTCAACCAACCCATTCCTATACGGTGTGTGACATCCTCGTCGATCGCCTGATCCCCTGAATAACTGACCCAAGGTACTTAAAACTACTTCTCTTAGGAATGACTTGAGAGTCGAGCCTCACTTCCCCTCTCACTTCCGTCGGGTCGGCCCCAAATTTGCACTTGAGGTATTCCGTCTTCGTCATGTTCAACCTGAAGCCCTTAGACTCAAGTGTTTGTAGCCGCTCGTTGACTCCGCCTCGCGTCTCATCAATTAGAACTATGTCATCAGCAAAAGCATGCACCATGGCACCTCCCCTTGAATATGATGGGTTAGGGCATCCGTCACCAGGGAAACGGGATACTTACCTTACATCCATAATTTAATCATGAAGGAAGTTCATAGAACAATTGACAATCATTATGCTCAATCTCAAAGCTTCTACTCAATTGCTTAGGGTATCGTGCTGATAACGTATTATAAAATAATAAAAGAAGAAGAATATTGCAGAGCAAAGTAGAGAGAGGAAATTCTTATTGATATGAGATCAATTACAATGAAATAAAACCCTCTATTTATAGGAAAAGAGTGACTTAGCCACCAAGTAATAAACCCTAAGATCTCTCTAAATATAGACATTTACCATAAATAAAATTCTATTTATAACAGATAGTAAATTAATTATTACTACTATATTTATAACAATTAGTATTGGTTTAGGACTCAAATATTATCTTAATATTAGGAGTTTCTTTAGATTAGTTTTTGATTTCTTCAAATTTCCTCAAGAAGTGCTCTTAATTTTTGTTTCCTTTCCAAATAGAGTAGGATGAGTCATGTCTAATTAATCTCTTTGTATATCCTTAATGAGAAATATTCACAAAATAATTTTAAAGTTCTGGGATTTTACATTTATATGGGATCTTGTTAATTGAACTGCGTTAGGCAATTTGCGAGTGGAAACTAGAAACTAGCGACGAGAAGAGAAAATGATAGTCCTATTGTTTTTAGTAATATGACTTTTTTTTTAATCATAAATTTGACATAATTAACTAAATGACGAGTAAAAGTGTAAAACTAGGCATTAATATTGATTTGTCTCCTAAGGATAGAGCTGTTTGACAACGAGGCTTTTAAGCCCGGCCCGAATAAGTCTGTGATTTATGAGGCTTGACTGAGGTTGGGTCGGACCGGCCCCATGGACCTAATAAAATATTTATTAAAATATATAAAAAATAAAAAGTATACTGTCTTTAAAGATAGAAAGTCAGAATTAGATCTTTACTAAGAGGAACCAAAACTTGATCTTGAGAAGTTGCAAGAGATGATGATGTCATGTATTGGAAGGATCATTCTAGAAAATATCTCAATCTTTCAATCATGGTGCGTGATGTACTTAGTATTCTTATTACCATATACCATTGAAATCAGCATTTAGTGTTGGTGGCGTGTTCTTACAAAGTATAGAAGTTGCATTTATTATGAAAATATCCAAACACTTGTTACTACTCGAGATTGGCTGCACAAGTTTTTCTAAACTTAAACTGGTAATATTTTTTATGTGAATTTAAATATTATTAATTTTTAAATTTTAATTATTTTTAATATTTAACTAATTAATATTGCATATGAATTATATATGAAAGTGAAAATGTTAAGACAACCTTGTCACAAACGGATAAAATGTGTTTGATGAAGATGATGTGTTGGATATCTCATAAGCATTATGAACGTTCTCTTGAATAGTTTGTTTTAAGTTTTGACTTTTAGTGAATGAAAGATAGTCATATCTTTTACTTTTTTTGGTATTTATTGTGATATATTGAAATTATATAAAAAGTTATTAAGTTTTGCGAATTTTTTTCTATAAAATATTTTTTAACTTTTAAATAATTATCTTTTTTTATGTCAGAACTTTAACAAAAAATATAAAATTATATTTTTTAAAATGATGGTGGGCCCGCAGTCCACATATACTGAAATAAACTGACCATTATAAAGCCCATCAAAATAATGGACTAATCCAGCCCAGTTCATCAATTGCTAAAGCCTATGTGAACTAGGCTGGACTAGCATGGCCCGATCCGACCCATATTAACAGCTCTATCTAAGGAAATAAAGATTCTGTCTATAAGTATGATTATATATTAGCTAAACTGCTAAAGAAGTGAGTACGCCTAGTGGTCCTTGTAATTAACCCAAATTTTGTGATTTGTTACTTTGTACTATTATATTCTCTTTTCTTCTTTTTTTCAGCGAGAGATCTCTAATTGAAGTTTGGATACATGAGTCAATTTTTGCTATTTTCATTCTTACAGAAATTGGAAAGAAAAAGTTTTTGATTGGTGGAGAAGAAATATTGTTGCTCAGATGTTGTGGCAAATAATAGAAGCGATGCGCCCCTTAATATTTACTTGGCAGCCCAGATCATAAATGCCTTAGGCATCATTTGCTTGCACCTAATAAAAATCTAAATCTTAATCATTTATATTTTAGACATTAATTATATTTATTTTTAAAATTTGAGTCTTAATTATTCAAATTTTAATCATTAAATGAGTTTTTTTTACCACAACGATTTAATTTTTGTATGATTAAAATCTATAACAACAATTTAATTTCATTAAGATGTTGTCATCCATATCCATTATCATTATCAGCTACTACCATACCACCTACCATCATCTTACTCAACCATCACCACCACCTTCATCCTCAATCATAGCCGCCACCATTATCGATTACTACCACCCACCATCATCACCATTCTCACTACCATCATTCTCAATCACGACCAACACTCATCCACCTCAACTATCACTACCAATCACCTTATCGTCAGTAGCTGGCACTGCCCATCATTATAAACTACCACCACTACCCACCATCTTCCTCAATCACAACTATTTTCGCCACTCACTATTATTAACTATCACTACTCACTACCATCATCCTCAACAATAATCGCCACCACAAGCTATTATCTTGAACTACCATTATGCATCAACCAAAATAATCACCAACCACCACCTCTAATCTCCGTTCACAATCACCACCATTTGCCATCATAACTAGCAATTACCATATTTTAAAAAACTATATATTTAATTGATAGAATGTTAGATTAAATAATTTGAATTTTATGTTTATTAATTTTTAAATAAAATAAATTTTATACATTTAAATATTAAAAATCAAACAGTCTTAATATTTAGTATTTGGATCTTCATACATATCTTAATATTCAAAGGTGTATGCAGATTCATATATCTTAATCTTGATATTCAGTTTCAGACGTCTTAATCCGAAAAAAAAAAAAAGGCCAAATGAGGCCTTAATGTATTACAGATTTATCAACATCGTTTATCTCTCAAGTACATACTTAAATTACTAATTACAAATCTTAACAAACACTCCGTTGACCCTAATTCTGCGTCCTATTAGGTTCTAACACGACTATGAAGATATAAATTAGAGTTCTATTACTTTAAAATTAGGTTTAGGGTACGCGCTTTACGCGTGTACCATATTATTTAATACAAAATTTAAAAAAAATATAAATACTATTAAATAATATATTTTACTTATAACATTAAAATTTAAAAGAAGAAGAAGTGCAAGTTCTTGAAAATATAGTTGTTGATCCCAATTTGTTAGCTTAATAAAGGAAGAAATCTTGATACAAGAGTTCTCATATACTTTATTGTATTTCTGAGAATTTCTATGGGAATATCTTATGAAAATTACTGTTATTTCTATGGCTTAACACTGAAAAAAAAAACAAATAACATCAAAATATTTTTACCAAAAGAAATAAATTAAATAATTTGAAGAAAAAAGAATCATTTGGTCTTAAAAATGATAAGGTTAGCTTTATAGCTCATAGAAAAAATTAATAAGTGACAATGTAAAGTCTAAAACTAAATATTATTGAGTTAATATTTTGCAACAATTAACTTAGTATACAATGAATATAGGAGTTGCCAATTTTTGGAACAACGCAAATAATAATAACAATTCATGACACCTTATTTTATTATATCTTTTTCCACTATTTCATTTTTATTATTTTAAGTTTGTATTTTTACTAATTTGACTAAATTTACACGTATGATAAATTTAAAAAAATAATTAAATTTATTTTCTTTGTGCTGATTTGTACTTCAAAGACTTAATTATTTGTTCTCAGCAATAAGAAAAATATTATGTTTTTTGTTCATTCAGGTTCTTCATAGATTAGCTCATCCATAAATTTAAATGTTTAACTATAATTATAATTTTATCCAATAAATATTTGTATTTTTGAAGAGTAAAAATTAATCTAGTGTTTCTCTTTTGAATTTTTGTGTTTATGGAACGGCCAACCACTTTCCTTTTTCTCTTTGTCTTGTATATTCTTAAATTTCTTGTCAGAAATTTGTTAATTTACTTCTCAAATATTATACAAAAACAACATCTAGAAAGCTAGAACTTAGTTGTAATTAGAATTGTAAAAGCAGGTATGACGTGCGTTTATCTCGAAAATATGAGTAACAATTAAATTTGTTTACGATTTTAAAGATATGTGATTTAGTTCAATACTAATTAATAACCAAGAAATCTGTATAAATTAAAGAAGTGAGTAAAATCAAACCAGTGTACAAGCCAGTCTCGACCTCGAGCTAAGGTGGCCTCGAGGTTGGTCAAGAACAATAAAGTAAGAACAATACTGTTAAAGGACAATTCTGATGAAATATGAGCAAGAAAGTAAGAGATTATATTCTTTGCAAATGATTGATGATGGCTACAAATGATCAGGGTCCCCTTTACATAGTAGGAGAATTCTCAATAAGGTACAATTCTAATTGTAGCGGGGAATCTTACTATATAGCAGTCTAACTGCCAAGTACAAATTCGTTCTGAAATTTATGTCGTGATCCTAGGTCACTGCGGGAATCTTACTATTTCTGTTATGGGACTATAACGGTATTATCTTGAGGCCGGTCATACTTGGCATCGGTGTTCATCGAGCACTTCGATCTTCGAAGCCTCCCATCGGGCTCGCTCCTTCTATTTTAATATTATTTTTTAAGTGACCTAGAGCCCACGAAATCGGGTAGCCCATATTTCTACCGTATACAGATAGTCCCCGCATTTTTCGGAGTATAACGACAAGAAACGAATTGAGTCCTTGACCTTTACCCCGATTTGCAATGACATTATCATCGTGAGTAAGCGACTGAGGAAACAAAAGCTTGGAAGTTGGCCTTTCCCCAGGAAGACTCCGAGTATTCTAGCGAGTCCGGTGTAGGAGACGATTCTGAGGGTGAAGACACTTCTGCCGAGGAATTCTTGATCGTGATCTTTTGCTTTTGAGGCTAATCGGCCCTTGCGAGGAATTCTTGATGGTGACCTATAGCCCTTGTAAAAAGGTTTATACAAAGTTTTTTTCCTTCCATGGCTTCTGAATCTGTTACTCTTTTGTGTGGGTCAAACCGTCTTAGATGACACATAATAAGTACTTACCTCGACCATTTCTGATTAATGGACCCCGAATGGCCATTTGAACTTGAGTTTGAGTAGCTCTTGGGCTAAACAGCCGATGAGGTAAGGTAGCCCTAGGGCTCGATGGTTGAGCGAGTGCACGCTCGAACTTGAAATGAAAATAGCCCTTAGACCTTATGGCCAAGTGAGGACATGCCTAAACTTGAGATAAGGTGGCCCTTGATCTAGAAAGATAGTCCCCGAGTGAGATTTTTTCGAACTCGGATAGCCCTTGGGCTTAGTAGTCAAGTGAGTACTTGCTCGAACTTGAAATAAAAATAGCCCTTAGACTTTATAGTCGAATGAGGTTTTTATTGAACTCGAAGTAAAGTTAGCCTTTAGACTTTATATATAGTCCCCCAGTGAGGAATTGATCGAACTCGGGTTAAGATAACCCTTGAGCTTTTATGATCAAGTGAAGACTTGCTCGAATTCAAAGTGAAGTTATCCCTTAGGCTTTATAGTCAAGTGAGGATTTGCTTGAACTCGAAGTAAAGTTAGACCTTAGGCTTTATAGATATGTGTCGTAAGACAAAAAGTCACCCGTAGGAGCTTAAAACCAATATCTTGGGGAAAGGCCTCTACTCTACGAACCAAGTCTTTCTGACGAGGCACCATCTTTATTTTTTGATCCCGAGTGAGGATTTCCTCGAACTAGGGTTAAGATAGCCCATGGGATTTTATGATAGAGTGAGGACTTGCTCGAACTCGAGTAAAGTTAGCCTTTAGGCTTTATAGTCGAGTGAGGATTTGCCCGAACTCGAAGTAAAGTAGCTCTTAGGCTTTATAGATAGTCCCCGAGTGAGGATTTTCTTGAACTCGGGTTAAGATAGCCCTTGGATTTTACGATCGAGTGAGGACTTGCTCGAACTCGAAGTAAAGTTAGCCCTTAAGCTGTATAATCGAGTGAGGATTTGCTCGAACTCAAAGTAAAGTTATCCCTTAGGATTTATAGATAGTCCCTAAGTGAGGATTTGCTCGATCTCAGGATTAGATAGCCCTTGGGCTTTTATGATCGAGTGAGGACTTGCTCGAGCTCGAAGTAAAGTTAGCCCTTAGGCTTTATAGTCGAGCGAGTAATTTAGCCTTTAGGCTTCATAGATAGTTCCCGAGTGAGAGTTTGCTCGAACTCGGGTTAAGATGGACCTTGGGCTTTGTATTTGTTACGGATTTCGGACGTCTCCGATCTGCATTAATTTGGTCATAGCCTCTTTGGTTCGAAACATGCCTTTTGGGATTATTTTCCGTTTCACTTCGAGCTTGCCCGAAGTATCAGTCAAAGAGTGGGGTGGCCGTGGCCTGTAAAATCAAGGGTCGCCTTTAAGGTCTTATGGTCTCAAAATATTAGTAGTTTGATTTCGTTCGCCTTTTTGTACGGCAGTCCTCAAGCGCGGGTTAGTTGTTCGAACTTCCATCTCGATCAACTGTTAATCCTATTTACACAATAGGTCAAGACTATAAAATAGGAAATTTTTCTAAAGGCATGAGATATCGGCAAGGAAAAATACTTCTCTTAATAGATGATTATACATGCACGCATGTTTGATGTTAGGGCTCGATTACCCTATACGGGCATAACTCATCTATCCGTTTGACCCTTAAAACATTTTCCTATAGAGACCCGCTGTCACGAAGTGATTTCCTTTCCACAAAGTAGACATTCAAGGGTAGTGCCCTCTAGTAATCGAGGCTTATTATAGGGAATGTTGGATACTATTGAATAGTTATAAGTTAACACGAACAATGGTTGTATCATTAAAAACTTCACCGAAAAAACCTATTTGGGAAAAAAAAACGGTCTAAGAGAAAAAGAGTGTCATGCGTGTTTTAAGGTACAAAGCCTCATGCCGATCCTTGTTGAAAACCTGCTAGTGTTGGTCCAAAAAATAAAAAGGACTGGACTAGGTTCGTACTAGGGGGAAGGGTCTTTGCACGAATTATTTAGAGTCTAGTCCTTCCAATATCGGTGGTGCCCCCAATAATTGGTCAACCTGGGAGTTGTATGTTTCTACTTTTCTATTATTATCCTCAATTTTTTCTCTCCGGACTTGATTATCTTGGTGAGTTCCTCGAGCATCCTCATAATTATGGGATCAGTCCCCGAGCCATTACCATTTGATCTTTCGGGCACCGGCTCAGTACGACGAGTGATTTCTTGTTCGACCGTACTTGGAGTTTTATGTTGACTTTGAAGTTGAGAGATAGCAATCTGTTAAGCTTGTAGCATCTCGAAACTTGGAGGCTAACTCTCCCATCTCTTATACCCTACATTCCTTGGCTACCAGATCGGGCTTCCTTGCGCACAATTCGGGGGTCTGCGCCTAAATCTAACTGACATCGACTGGTTCCATATTTTGCACTTCCCCAGGGTTAATCGGTGGTACACCGACCCCCTACATTGTTGATTTTCCCATAAAATCCAAAGACTATGATCGTCGTATGTGGGTGCGTTTTGTGAGCTTGACATGTTTAACATGAGAACAAAATCTTTTGACAAGAATAAGTGTGAAAATAACGTGTGTTATCAGAATCAGTACTGAAATAACCACTATTATCTTTAGCCCAACGGTGGGCGCCAAACTGTTTACCTCGAAAATACGAGTAATAATTAAAGTTGTTTATAGTTTTAAAGATATGTGATTTAGTTCAATACTAATTAATAACCAAGAAACCTAACGTATAAATGAAAGAAGTACGTAAAATCAAACCAATGTGCAAGCCAGTGTCGACCTTGAGCTAAAGTGACATCGAGGTTGGTCAAAAATAATAAAGTAAGAACAATAATGTAAATGGACAATTATGATGAAATATTAAGCAAGAAAATAAGAGAATGTATTCTTTGCCAATGATTGATGATGGTTACAAATGATTGGGGTCCCGTTTATACAGTAGGAGAATTCTCAATAAGGTACATTCTAATTGTAGTAGGGAATCTTACTGTATAGTTGTCTAACCGTCTAACAAATTCGTTCCAAAATTTACATCGTGATCCTAGAATCACTGCGGGAATCTAGCTCTTTTTGTTATGGGGCCATAACTGTATTATCTAGAGGTCGGTCATACTTGACCTCGGGATTCATCGAGCACTTTGACCCGAAGCCACCCATCGGCTCGCTCCTGGTCTATTTCGATCTCGCTCTTGAAGTGATCTTTGAACCCACGAAATCATGTAGCCCCGATTTCTACCGCATACAACGTGTATTCTCATTGAATAACATGAGAAATTAGAACATGAAGTCCACTATATTCATTTACTTCTCTCGCGTTGTATTATTAGCTTTCTTGGGTTTTCATGCTTAGTATTTTAATAAAATATACATAAAATAATCTTAAAATAATAACTATAATTACAATTTTACTTCACTCTTTTTTGCATGAAATTGTAATTAAAAAATATTGACTATTTGAGCTTCTTATTTTTTCTTACTTTTGTAAAAGTAAGTATAGATAGAAAAGTTTGAAAGTTGAATATTTTTATACTAAAACTAGGACATAAAAAGTGATATTTTTCATTGGCCAACAAAGCAATCTACTACTATTATAATTTCTAAGCCTTAAGTTTTATTTTTCTCAAGAAAAGAAATATTTTGTTTAGTTTTTTCATGTTTATTAGCATGCATTAGGACTCATTATATCGAAGTTCAAGAAGGAATATTTAATATGTAAACTTTTAGTTGATTTGAAACTCCTAAACAGGAAATTAATTTACAAAATTTTGTTTAGAACTCCTAAATACTAGAAATATAATTAAATAACTAGTTTATCTAGTGTAAAATTATTTTTTAAATGGTAGACGAACAATATTTCGCTAAGGGATTTCATGCTTTTCATATGTGCGGTTTTATGTGATTACATATGACGTTAATTGTACATGAACTATTATTTTGTGCGATAAAAATAAAAATCTTTAAAATGTATAGTAATTGTTTACCGTTGAGATGAATTTGCGTGTTTCGTGTCTTCAATGAATTTTGTATCTTCTCTATGATGCTTGTGATGGACTGATGAATTTGTTTATCACGTTAAGCGCCCTAAATGTTACATGTATGAATTTATTTTAATTACTACACTTTATATAAGATAAAATATTGATAAATTTTAAACTCCTAGATAGTAGAATTTTCTACCTAGTTTAATAAGGAAAGATACTATAAGCCAAATATTAGGTAATTTCAAAGTCCTAAATATTAGGAAAATGACTTAAATTATAATTTTATCTAATACGAAACTAACTTTTTAAAGGGTAAGAAATGCGAACAACATTTCGCTAAGAATATTTATGCTTTTAATATAGAGATAATACCCTCATACCTGCTTAAACTATACGATTTTGTCAGTTTCATACCTAAATTATTGAGTGTCCCTAGAAACCCGCTGAACTATATCCCCCTTTGTAATTAAACCCACCGTCGCATTAGCCCTAGTGCGTATGCTACACGCTTTATGCCATGTGGCATGCCACATGGATAATTAAACTACGAGTTGATACCCTCATACCCGCCTAAACTATACGATTTTTGTTAGTTTTATACCTAAATTATTGAGTGTCCACGGAAAATCCCATGAACTATATCCCCCTTTGTAATTAAACCTTCCGTCGCATTAGCCCTAGGACTTGCATCCAAAAAATATTTTCCCGGGTTAGCATTTGTCGTTGATGTTTTCAAAGAAGTAGGTTGCCCACAACCATAAAATATATTAAACCTCATGGCTTTTTTACAATGGTTGTTCTTCTTTCAAATTTATTTGGATAACAATGAAGGATGGATAAAATGAGAAAGATAAAAAATAAACTTGATAAATAGAAAGAGAATTTCAAAAGAATTAAGATGAAAAAAAAATAAAAAAAGGTGAAGAAAGGTGAAGTAATGGAGAAAATGGTGTAATATAAAGAAAAGGAGAATAATTAAGTTTTTTTTAAAAAGGGCTAATTAGCCATTATTGAAGTTGCCGGTTGGGCCTGTTTCATGCTAATTTTTAATGTTCACGTTAGATTTCATACAATGTGCGACATAAACGACGGGGATTTTAATTATAAAGAAGGATACAGTTCAGGGAGTTTCCGGTGATATCCAATAATTTAGGTATGAAAATAATAAAAATCGTATAGTTTAGGCGAGTCTGAGGGTATTGACTCTTTAATATAGTATGGATAAACCAAAGTTCAGAATTGAGGATAATATTAACTCTTCAAAAACTTCGAATATTAGTTAAGAACAAAAAAGACCTGAAACATCTTTTGACAATAGAGTAATGAAAATATATGGAGAAATTTTAGAGGAGAAGTTTTCTTTTTATCTTATTGTTATTTCCATTATTTTGGAGAATTTTCCAATTTATTAAAATGGGTTAATTTTAAAACAATCAAAAATAAAAGTTGGTAAGCTAATTTGGAATATGCAAACTAATGTAAAACAAATTGTTTAAATATCATATATTATATGCTCTGAACTATGTATAAGATACTTAAATTAATATATCAAAATAGAACCTAAATCAAAATGAAACCATATTTTCAATCAATTTTAGTATCTTACAACTAGAGCTACCTGAACTACTTTCCAATTAGTACAATTTAATTCTTCGGTCTTTCTCCAATAAACTATAAAAAGTGTGTCAGTTGGATAGTCTTTACAATTTTATGGGTAAAATAAATAATTAGATTATTCATGTTCAGCTACACAAATCATTATTTCAATTGTGTGGGGCATCTGGATAGTAAAAGGACAAGTGACAATGGAGAGAAAACAAGGAAAAGCTTCGCTTCTTTTCATATACAAATGCTAAGGAAATTAATTTTCATTTATCTGTTAAAATTTGAATAAAAGAAAATAATAATATAAAAATTAAAGGTCATATAATTAAAATAATACCTAAAATGAATTATAAAACTAAATCTACAATAATGTTTGATGAATATAAATAGAGTTATTCGGTACATATACTCGGTAACATATACACAGGAAAATTAGTTGGGGATACGGGCAAACTAACTTGAACATCTTAATTATAATGAACAAAAGGAAAAAAAAAACTAAATGTCCAATCAATTCCCAATATCCTTTTTATTTTATTTTAATTTATATTCTACACTATAGCCTATCATGCCAACACTTTCCCCTTTCTTTCTATCTCCATTATTGACATTATAGTAATCATAAATGAATAGTAGAATCAATAATTCAACTAGATCGAGTGAGAGAGTAACACCACACCCCCCCCCCCCCCTTACAGCCACCTCTTTAATCATGTATTTATAATTTTATATTGTGTGTATGTATATACATATCTGAAAAGAATGAAAGTGAAAGGTTGGACCCCATATGTTTGGTGGGGCCAGAATGACATGACTTATTAGTGATCCCTAATGATGAACTTAAATAAGTTAAAAAATCTCAAACAAAGCAATGGGAATTAGCAATAGCAGCTGTTTTTCTGTTTTATTTTGGGAAAATGTTGAAAAGGATAAGCAATAGAACCTTTTATATTGTTCCCTCCCTTCCAATTTTTTTTTTCTTCTGAAACCTCCTTTATGTCAAACTCTGTCAAGAATTATTCTACTTTGAAAAGAAAATACTTATAATATATTGTATAAATAGTTATAATTTAGGATAAGTTATAAGCTTGGAGAATTCTTCAATCTTTCTTAAGGCCCTTTGGCCATACAAAATTGTTCACTAATTATCAATTTTTTATTTTTTATTTTTTGAGATCATGTTTGACTATGAAATTTTCAATTTTTTAAAGATAAATTTCAGAAATTTTTTGAAATTTAAAAAAAAAATCTAAAAGAAATATTTTATTTTTTAATCAAATCACTCACAATAATTCAAAAATAATCCAAAATTATATTTATCTCCAAATATAATTCTAATTTTTAAATATTTTTTTTATTTTAAAAAAATTCCTGAAATTTTACAATTCTTATGTCCAAACGCTCACTCAGTGGGATTGTGTGCGAGGAATCACTTATATATTCTGCCTCGGGAAATATGACTTCTTGAATTGGATTAGGAGTGGCATCGGTGGTTCGGTTCGATTATGAATATTATCGGTTTAGCATATCGATTATCGGTTTACAAATTTGATAAACCGATAAGATATCGGCTATCAATTAATCGGTTATCGATCATTATCGGTTTACCCGATAAGATAATTCAATCTAGAGTTAAGAAAAAAGCGAAGACAATTCACTGGAGTAAGAAGAAAAAAAAAATTTGCATATAGTATACTATCCATTTTTACGTTTTGTCCAGTGGCCACAACTAGAATAGTACTAATTCTTCAACAACAGTTTTCGAAATACATTAATAATAATACAAAGAAGTAGCAATTTCACCTTAAAATTAACAAGTCCAAACAAATAGTACAAACAGTTCAAATTCAAGTTAACAAGACAACAACTACTCAATCCTTATAGGCTTCACCAAATAAACTGGATGTTGTTTGTCAAATGTCTAGCCTGAAAAAAGAAATTATAGAGCAAAATCTTGATCTGTGCATGAGCAATACTAACACAGAAATGAAAAACACCTAGGAGCCAAGAAAATATTGTCCTGTTGTTAAAGCTCAACGTGTTGTACAAAAAAATAATGTTCAAAAATATACACGAAACTGATGAAGATTGTCGATTGAGAATTGATAAGTGAAGAAAAACTGGTAGTAGGTATAGGTTGTACAACGTGAGCTCACAAAATTAAGAAACAAAACTAAAAATAATAAAGAATCATTAATAGTCAAAAATACCAATATGAAGATGAATTTTGTTAACCTAATGTATAAGACTAAAAACTTATGTTATGAGTAATTAGTAAGGTATATGAAGAATGAAGATGAAGCAACTAAAGAGTTCGGCCGAGAAAGAATAAGAAAGAACGAACAGAAGCCTAGCATATGTATATACTTAAGGGTAAAATCGTACTTTTATTAATTCTTAAATTGGCAAAACCGAGCCCCGAACCGATAGCCCAATAGTGAAAAATTCTAAATCGTTACCAAATTGTAACCTAATAACCTGATGTAGATAACCCAATAAATAATTAATGGATCGGGTTATCGATTTTACCAGATATATGCGTAGCCCTAAATTGGATGCGGTCATTTTTAGTCTCATCCGATCTTATTTTAGTAATCTGTATTTGTAAAATAATTCTGGAGAAAATAAAATAACATAAACAAAAATATAAACGAAATAACAAAAAACTAATTCGAGCCCATTGAATTCACAGTGTTTCCTTAAGTAATTTAATCTCTTCCTAGTACCCAAGGTTATGGGTTATTTCCTCCGAGAATAGAACGAATTACACATTGGTATAGTGATACTTCAGACCCCAATATTTTAGCGAACACAAAGTTTGGTAGCAAATCACACTTACTGTTTCTTTCTTTGAATTTCTTCTCTCCCTTTTCTTCTTTTTCTCTTAGGGTTACGGTCTAAAATATACATAAGAAAGGAGAAGAACTCTGAAAGTGTGTATGAAAATTTCTGAGCAGAATAGTCTTGTACTTATAGCCAAAGTTGGGGTTAAATCTGAAGAGGTGTAACTCTTCAGAATGGTTGTTTATGCGAAACGACCACAGAATAAATACCACAACATAAATAACTATTTAATCAACAATAAAGAGGGAAAATAAAGAGGAAAAATTTGTTCGTACTATTTAATCAACAATAAAGAGGGAATAAAGAGAAAAAATTGAAGAGGGTTGTAACGACCCGACTGGTTGTTTTGTATTTTAGAACCCCGTTCCCTTAAATAAAATTTCTCGCACTTGTTTTAGCTAATATATAACTTGCAGGGACGGTTGATTCGGATGTTGGAAGATTTTGAGTAAGAATATGTTCATTTGCTTCTTTAAGATTTTCTTAAGAGGACAAGTTTGACTTCGATCAACTTTCTTGGAAAATGGACCCTGATTCATAATTTGATGGTTTCTGATGGTCCGTGTGAAAATATGGTACCTGGGCAAATGTCCGGAATCGAATTCCGAGGTCCCTAGCCCGAGTAATGAATCTTTATATGAAATTGTTAAATTGAAGTTTTAAAGAATTAAAGAAACTAATTATTCATTAATTTCCTAGGTATCAGGCTCGAATTTTGGTTCCGAAACTTTGTACAGGTCTACAATGTCAGTTAAGACTTACCCGTAAAATTTGGTGTCGATCCGAGTAGTTTAAGGGTGTTTTGACCCGTCAGAAAAAAATTAAGAACTTGAAGTTCAATAGATTGATTCATTTGGTTTTAGGATGTGATTCCTAGATTTAGCGTTGTTTTGAGTGATCCGGGGGTTTGAGTAGGCCTGCCTCATTATTTCAGACTTGTCGGTATTTTTGAGTGGGGATCGAAGCCGCGAGCGTCAAACGATCGAGACTTGACTGAAGTTAAAATTTGAAGAAGAGGCTGAACTGCTGCTTCTGTCATAACCACATCTGTGGTTCTAGGACCGCAGAAGCGGGACCGCAGATACGGTCAGGCCTTCGCAGAAGCGACCATGGTCAGGCCCAGGAAAAATCGCAGAAGGGGTTCCGCTGAAGTGGAAATTCGACCGCAGAAGTGGTCCAGTCAAATAGGCTAGAATCGCAGAAGCGGCCCAAAACTGCAGAAGCGGAAATGGTACCGCAGAAGCATAAATTGCTGGGGTAGAGAGTTGATTTAATTCGAACTCAAAGCCATTTATTTAATTTACAACTCCACACTTAGGCGATTTGGGTGCTTCCAAAGTGAGGATTTCAACATAGCATTGTAAGGTAAGTAATCTCCCTCCATCCTTAGTTTAATTACATGAACATTAGGTAGATTAAACACTAAAAACTAAGTAAAAATTAAGGGTTAGAACTAGACCTAGGATTTTAATAAAACTAAGATTTAACCATGTAATTTTCTATGTAATGAACTAGAAATGATATATTATTGATACTTAGGTTATAGAGAACAACTTCCTTCGAAAAATCTCGGAATTCGAGCATGTGGGCCCGGGGTCAGAATTTAGGAAACTTGTGAAAAGGGTTGGGAAATGGATTAAATAGCTAGAATATGATCTTGTAAACTTATATTGACTAGTTATTACTTCTTTTAACTAGTTTGTGATCTTTTGGCTCCGACTTGAGGGCTTGGACTTGTTTTTGATATTGGAAGTGAGCTTTAGAGCGAGGTGAGTCTCCTTTCTAACCTTGTAAGAGGGAATTATCCCCATAGGATTAATAAATGAGAGTTTGATGCTAAAAATCGTACGTACCAGCGACGAGAGTTCGTACATAGCTACTATGATGTTAATTGCTTGGGTAGTTTAGGACCTACATCATGCCTAATTTGAAGAAGTGAACATATGAACTTGTTGAACCTTTGTAAGAACTTTCTTCTATATAAATGAGCATTTGTGTTCTTTCTTGATGTTTCTTGATATTTATGGATTGGGTTGATCGCTTCGGTAAAAATAGATGCATCTATGGTATGGTCTGTTCGACCCACGGTAGTGCATAATTTATTTTCTGTTGGAGCGGGCTGTCGACCTCGACATGATTGCGCATGATATATATGCTTAAGCTTAGACATGACAGGATTACTTGCTAAGCATGTAAAAAGGAAAATGGTAACTGAGATATGGCAAGAACATGATTATGGCTTTTCATTTTAACTTGTTGTTATTGGAAATCCTTCATGCTTTATTTAGCACATTATTATTATGTTATCTTGACTAGGTATCGACCTCTCGTGTCTACTTCTTTTTGATTAGACGGGATACTTACTGGGTACATATTGTTTATATACTCATACTACACTTCTGTACGTAATTGTACAGGATCTGAGGCTGATACATCTGGTTACCAATCTGGTGTGCGCCCTTGAGTTGAAGTAGAGACTTTTACGGTGAGCTGCTTCCCTTCCTATACCGCTCAGCAACCAGATGGAGTCTTCTTTTTCTATTACTGTCTTTCTTTATCTCAGACAGTAGGATAGATTATTTTTTTATATATTCTACTAGATGCCCGTACTTGTGACACCATGTCTTGGCACACACACGCATTAGTAGACTATTTTTAGGTTGTAATATTATCTTACTTACAGTATCTATCTCTTTTAGTCTTAAATCTAAATTGGAAATGGTTATCTCACTGTAATTCTGATAAGTTCAACACAAGATATTAGAAATGTTCTGCATTGGCTTGCCAGGCAACGGTGTCGTGCACCATCACAACTTATTATGGAAATGGGTCGTGATAACATGGTATCAGAGCACTAGGTTCACGTGGGTCTCACAAGTTACAGGAAAGCCTAATAGAGTCTTGTAGATCGGTACAAAGATGTTTGTAATTATATTCGAGAGGCTATATGGTAATAGGAAAGACTACTCTTTATTCATTTCCTTTCGTGCAATGGCTAGTGTACTAAAGTTCCCTCTTTTATTCTCCGCAGATGGTGAGGACTCATACTGCTAATGTTCCGAACCAGGGTGGAGCTTCTCCCCGCATTGCTAGAGGCCAAGGCAGAGATCGGGGGAGAGCAACGTCCCGTGGTATGGGACGAGGGCATCCTTGAGCCATTCTAGTTGTACCACCAGTAGATCCTGTGAGGGATCCCATAATTAAGGAGAAGGACGAGGTGCCCGCAACTGAGCCTACCCTAGTGGATTTCATGAAAAACACTAGGATTTCAGGAGGTCATGGGCCGCATGCTACAATTCATGGACACTATTACTCACGTTGGTTTATTTCCAGCAGACTCGGCTACTTCACAGGAAGGAGGAGAAGGGCAGACCCCTACTGCCTAATCTCCAGGTAATACAGTTGCAGTATATCATACTCTAGGCGCGTTACCCGCAGATGAGGCTCAGCCAGTTGCTGCATTGGCACCCCAGCCCCGGCCAGCTATGGACGATGATCCGTAGAAGTTATTGGATAGATGGACCAGGCGGTGCCCTCCAGTTTTCGGGGGTGAGCTTCATGAGGATTCCCATGGCTTCATTGACAGGTGCAGGGACAGACTGCACAACATGAGGATATTGGAGCCGCATAGAGTTGACTTCACTACTTTTCTGCTGGAGGGCAGGGCCCGTTGATGGTGGCAGTCCAATGCACTTAGCAGGCCAGTAGGTGCTCTTCCTCTCAACTAGGGTCAGTTCACTCAGTTATTCCTTGATGGGTACATTCCACCCTCTGATAGGGAAGAGATGCATCATCCGGTTGAGCATCTAGAGCAGGGTCAGATATCAGTGACCGATTTTTAGGCGAGGTTCTCTGAGTTGTCTCGCCATGCACTTATGATACTTCCCACAGAGTCATAGAGAGTACGGAGATTCTTTGTGGTGTTACACCACACTATCCGGTCAGGTATGGCCCAAGAGGTAGAGATGGGCACAAGGTATCAGCTAGTACTTGAGATTGCTCGTACGATTGAGGGTTACCATTTGAGGGGTAGAGAGCAGATGTAGCAGGATAGAGGGTGAGATTCTATGGAGAGTTTAGAGGTGCCCCAACTAGGGGTAGAGGTCAGTTTGGAGAGAGTTCTTATCACCCGCCAGCTATTCAGGGTTCAATCAGTGGGTATTCAAGTCTTCCGGATTCTTCCAGTTCTTATTTCAGTGCTATGCTAGAGAGTTCATACTGCCCACGGGCTATTCAAGCTTCTTCTAGTGGATCTTATGGTTTTCAGAGTCAGCCATCTGGGAAGCAGGTCGTCGCACCATGTTGTTTTGAGTGTGGAGACCCAAGTCACATGAGGAGATACTGCCCTAGGCTTCGGGGCAAGGCTGTACAGCAGGGGCAGCAACCCATGGTTCCATCACCAGCGGCCGAGCTACCTAGAGGTGGAGGACAGACTGGTAAAGGTCATCCCAGAGGTGGAGGTCAAGCAGAGAGAGGTCAGCCAGCTGCTACTTAGTCAGGTGGAGGCCAGACAGTCGGTGCTCTCGCTAGATTCTATGCCTTTCCGGCTAGGCCATATGCACTGGCCTCAGATGCAGTCATCATAGGTATTATTTCCGTCAGTGGTAGGGATGCATCAGTTTTATTTGATCCGGGGTCTACTTATTCGTATGTATCATCTCTGTTTACTCATTTCCAGGTTATTTCTCCTAAGCCTTTGGGTGTTCCTGTTCATGTGTCCACCCCGGTAGGTGATTCTGTGGTTGTGGTTCAGATCTACCGGTCTTGTGTGATTACTTTTTGTGGTTTTGAGACTAGAGAAGATCTTTTATTGCTCGATATGATCGATTTTGAGGTCATCCTGGGCATGGATTGGTTATCTTCATATCCTGCCATCCTAGATTTCTATGCCAAGACTGTTTCACTAGCGATGCCAGGATTTGCGAGATTGGAGTGGAAGGGTTTCATAGTTGATACACCTAGTAGGGTTATTTCATTCTTGAAGGCTTAGCGCATGGTAGAGAAAGGGTGTTTGGCATATTTAGCTTATGTATGAGACACTATCGAAGAGTCCCCGACAATTGATTCGGTGTCAGTAGTCTGAGAGTTCGGCGATGTTTTTCTTTCTGATCTACCTGGCATGCCTCCGGATCGTGATATTGATTTTTGTATTGATTTGGATCTAGTCACCCAACCTATATCTATTCTTGCACACCGTATGGCTTCTAAGGAGTTTAAGGAGCAGCCAGTGGAGTTGTTAGCAAAGGGGTTTGTTAGGCCCAGTGTACCGCCTTGGGGTGAACTAATTCTATTTGTAAAGAAGTAGGATGTGACTATCCGGATGTGCATTGATTATTGCCAACTGAACAAAGTCACCATCAAGAACAAGTATCCATTGCCCTGTATTGATGATTTATTTGACCAACTGGAGGGTGCTGGGGTGTTCTCTAAGATTGACTTGAGGTCAGGGTATCATCAGCTGAAGATTCGGGACTCAGATGTCCCAAAGACTACATTCAGGACTAGATATGGCCACTATGATTTCTTGGTAATGTCATATGGCTTGACTAATGCGCTAGTGACATTTATGGATTTGATGAACAAGGTGTTCATGACTTATATTGATTCCTTTGTTATCATCTTCATTGACGACATCTTGATATACTCACGTAGCATGGGGAAGCATGAGAGGCATTTGAGAGTAGTGCTTCAGACCTTGCGAGAGTAGAAGCTATATGCGAAGTTCTCCAAATATGAGTTTTGTCTAGAGTCAGTGGAATTCTTGGGGCATGTAGTGTCAGGAGAGGGTATTAAAATGGATCCCAACAAGATTGAGTCAGTTCAGAGTTAGCCACGTCCTACTTCAATGACCGAGATCAGGAGTTTCCTAGGGTTAGCAGGTTATTAGTGGCGATTTATGCAAGGCTTTTCATCTATTGCATCCCCTCTAACCAGATTGAACCAGAAGGGTGCTCCATTCTGTTGGTCCGATGATTGCACGGAGAGCTTCTAGAAGCTCAAGATGGCTTTGACTATGGCACCAGTTCGTGTATTTCCTTCTGGTTCAGGGATGTATACGATATATTGTGACACTTCCCAAATTGGCTTAGGATGTGTACTGATGTAGGGGGACGAGCTATTGCATATGCTTCACGTCAGCTGAAGGTTCATAAGAAGAAATACCCTATGCACAACCTAGAGTTGGCGGTGATTGTTCATTTTCTTAAGATATGGATGTATTATTTGTATGGGTGTCATATGAGGTTTACACCGACTATCGCAGAATGCAACATTTTTTCAAGCAGAGGGATCTTAATTAGTATTATGACATTACCATTCTTCATCATCCAGGTAAGGCGAATGTGGTCGCAGATGCCTTGAGCAGAAAGGCGGAGAGTATGGGTAGTTTGGCATTCATTCTTGCAGAGAAGAGACCATTAGCTTTGGACATCCAGGCCTTGTCTAACAGACTGGTGCGGTTGGACATTCAGAGCCCAGCTGAGTTCTAGCATATGTGGTAGCTCAGTCTTCGTTGTTGGGGCAGATTAAGGCCCAACAGTATGATGATCCACATTTGGTAGTCCTTAGAGAGGCGGTACTTCAGGGAGGTGCCAGTGAGGTTTTGATTGGCGAGGATGTTGTGTTATGGCTTCAGGTCCATCTATGTGTTACTAATGTTGATGGCTTAAGAGGGAGGATTCTAGAGGAGGCCCACAGTTCGAGGTACTCCATTCATCTGGGTTCCACAAAGATGTATCGTGACTTAAGGCAGCATTACTGGTGGCATAGGATGAAGAAGGATATCGTGGAGTATGTAGCTAGATGTTTAAATAGCCAGTAGGTCAAGTATGAGAATCAGAGGCTAGGTGGCCTACTTCAGCAGATGCCCATTCCGGAGTGGAAGTGGGAGCGCATCACTATAGATTTCGTGGTTGGGTTGTCGCGGACTTTGCGGAAGGTAGATTCAGTATGGGTCATTGTGGATAGGTTGACCAAGTTGACTCACTTCATTCCAATGGTGACTACTTATACAATGGAGATGTATGCTCAGATTTATATTCGGGAGATAGTCTGGTTGCACATCATGCCGGTTTCTATCATATCATACAGAGGCCCTCAGTTCACATCTCATTTTTGGAGATCCGTACAGAGTGAGTTGGGGACCCATGTGGAGCTTAGCATAGCATTTCATCCTCATACCGACGGGCAGTCGAAGCGGACAATTCAGATTTTAGAGGATATGCTTAGGACTTTGGAGGGCAGTGGGATCAATTATTGCCCTTAGCAAAGTTCGTGTACAATAACTACTACTGGTCCAGCATAGAGATAGCCCCGTACGAGGCTTTATATGGTCTACATTATTGTTTTCCTATCGGGTGGTTTCTGGTGAGGCTAAGTTACTTTGTACGGATTTGGTATAGGATGTTGTGGATAAAATGAAATTGATTCAGGAGATATTTGCACACCTCAGTCCAGACAGAAGAGTTACGCGGATCAGAAGGCGCGTGATGTATCATTCATGATTGGCAAGAATGTTCTCTTGAAAGTCTCTCCATAAGGGAATTATGAGGTTCGGGAAGAAGGGCAAGTTGAGCCCAAGGTTTATTGGCCCTTTTGAGATGTTGAGGCGAGTTAGAGAGGCTGCCTATGAGCTTTCTTTACCTCCTAGTTTATCGCGAGTTCATCCAGTTTTCATGTATCGATGCTTCGGAAGTATCATGCCAATCTATCACATGTGTTAAACTTTAGTACCATTCAGTTAGATGAGAACTTGGGCTACAAGGAGGAGCCAGTTTCCATTATTGATAGACAGGATTGCCAGTTGAGGTCCAAGATGATTTCTGCTATGAGGGTCCAGATGGAGGGGCCAACCGTTTGAGGAGGCAACCTGGGAGTACAAGGAGGACATCTGGAGCAGATATCCCCACATATTCAGTAGTCCACTGAATGAAGGAAGCCCTCTAACTACTGTCTGATAGTTGCTCCGGGCTCTACACACAGTGCAGAGTGTGGTATCAGCACAACCGACCCCATGTGCTGGTAAGTTCCTAGCCTAACCTCGGCGAAGTAGTGACGAGGATAGGACCAGACTACCAAATAAACCTGTGTAGTTAATATATATATATATATATATATATATATATATATATATATATATATATATATATATATATATATATATATATATATATATATACAGCGAAAGAGAAATATAGAAATAAAAAATAAAGATAGGAGGGGGGAAACATGCTTCGGGGAATAACAGGTAAAAATAGAATATCAAAGAACTATAAAGGAATCAAAATCCAACCACTAATAAGAGTAAGGAAGAAAGGCATATCTCACTTTCTTTTCACATCTTGTGGTAGGCGTACCACCCGCTCCCATTTTATTATATCTTGTGGTAGGCGAACCACCCACTCCCATTTTATTTTATCTTGTGGTAGGCATACCACCCGCTCCCATTTTATTTTAACTTATTGCAGCATGCAATCCGATCCACATATAATATTTTTGCGGCATGCAACCCGACCCATATATAATATTGTTGCAGCGTGCAACCCGATCCACATATAGTATTATTACGGCGTACAACCCGATCCTCATATAATATTGTTGCGGCATGCAACCCGATCCATATATAATATTATTGTATATATAATATTGTTGTGGCATCCAACCCGATCCATATATAATATTGTTGGGGCGTGCAACTCGATCAATATATAATATTTACAATTATAACGAGAGTCTTGACAAGGGATCAATAAGGTGTACATTATTCCGACAAATGATTCGACAGCATAACTAAATACGTCCCGGCAAGGGAGGAACAACTATAACCAGACTTATTACGACATCCAACTATCTCATTTATAATCATACTCATTACCACACCTAACTACCTCAGTTATAACCAAACTTGTTACAACACCTAACTACCACAACTATAACTGGACTTGTTATAACACCTAACTACCTCAGCTATAACCAAACTTACAACAACACCTAACTACCTCAACTATAACAAAAATCCCTACCCAACACAAAGAATCATCAACCTATGCATCAGTAGTATCAATTAATAACACAATGCAAGGGAGCCACAACTCAACACTAGCCCGGCAAGGGGGGAAACATAATGATCTCTCCTCTTTCTCACTTTTAATTGACAATTCGCTTCACTACTTGAGCCAGTGCTCTAGAGTTTCAATTCTTACTTATACTTTTAAAATTCGTCATACAACTGGAGCCAAGGCTCTTCAATATTCACAAGTCACAATTCTTTCCACAGCTTTACACAACAGACAGAATCTTCACCAAGGCATGAATAACATGACGAAATCTTGAAATCATAATATAAGACTCACAGTTATACTTGACACCAACGCATAGATACTCGTCACCATGCATATACGTCATACTAGCAAATAAGACAAAAGTCCCAATCCCTCAAGCTAAGGTTAGACCAAGCACTTACCTCGAACTTCCACGGCCAACCCAAGCCTCGAACGCCGCTTTTTCTTTGAATTCGGCTCCAAATCAATTGTATCTATACATAAATGAATTCATAATAACATCTAAATAATTCAAATCCAATGCCTAATTATAGCTTTCCAATTATTCTTTCCAAAAATTCCAAAAATTAACCTCAGACCTGCTTGGTCAAAACACGAGGTCCGGACCAAAATCAAATCACCCATTCACCCACAAGCCCGACTATATAGTTATTTTTCAAATCCGGCCCCAAAACAAGTTCTAGATCATGATTAATCAAAAAGCCTTAATTCTACGCAAATCCCTAATTTTCTACCATTAATCACATATTTTAAGCCTAGAAATCTAAATGATGTTGATGAAAATGGAAGAGAACACGTTAAAGATTACTTACCTAAGAGGTTATAGTGAAGAAAAGCTTCAAAAATTGCCTAAGAGCTTTGGAGAAGAAGAGTTTTGTGAAATTTGGTCAAAATCTTGTAATGGGTTCTGTTTTGGAGACTTAAAATAACTGGGCGGATTTGGTCTGCGCGATTGTGGATGATGGGTTGCAACCGCATAGGGTATAATTTACTGAGCACTGTGATCGCAGACAAAAGGTTGCGATCGCATAGGATAAAATTAATGAGCATTGGGATCGCAGATAATGTGTTGCGATCACACAGGGTCGAATTGTTGAGCACTGCGATCGCAGACAATACCAAGCGACCGCACAGAAGAAAAATGAAGGCTGGGGCTTTACACACTGCGATCGTGGAGGGAGGAATGCGATCACATAGAATAAAATTAGAATCTCTAATGTTTACTCTACGCGATCACAACCTTTCTTATGTGATCGCAAAGAAGAAATCACTGGACACCAGATACTGTAGAAAAACACCAGATCTTTTCTAAAGTCTAAAACACCCCGACACCTATCCAATACTCACTCGAGCCCTCGGGACTCTAAACTAAATACACGTACTAACTCAACAACATCATACGAACTTATCTGTGCGATCAAATCGCCAGAATAACCTCAATAACAATGAATCAAACCCCAAAATCAAGAAATGTTTCTCAAACTTCATCAAGTATGAAATTTAGCAATTTTGGTCCGAATCACGCCAAACGACACCCGTTTTTAAACAAAATTTCCAGAAATGATTTAAACCATATATAAGACCTCCTGTACCGGGCACCAAAACCAAAATACGTGCCCATACCAACATATTCTAATTATATTTCAATTCAAATTTTCTTAGACAATTTTAGAAAATAATTTTCTTTAATAAATTTATTTCACAGGCTTGGGACCTCGGGATTCTACACTGGGCATACGCCCAAGTCTCATATTTTTCTACGGACCTCCGGGATCGCCGAATTACGGGTCTAGGTCCATTTACCCAAAATGTTGACCGAAGTCAATTTTACTCTTTTTATAATCAAAACTTATCAATTTTTTTATATATATTTTCATATTTAAGATTTCTATCTATGCGCCTGGACTGTGCACGCAAACCAAGGCGACTTTAAAGGAAGTTTTCAAGGCCTCGAAAATATAGATTTTTAATTTAAAGCAAGTGATGACCTTTTGAGTCATCATAATTCCATAAGCTTGTTAGTAACATATATTTGTAAAATAATTCTAGAGAAAATAAATAAAATAAACATAAATGTAAACGAAATAACAAAAAATTATTTCGATCACACTGAATTTACTGTGTTTTCTTAAGGAATTTAATCCTCTCCTAGTACCCAGGGTTATGGATTATTTCCTCCCAAGATAGAACGAATTATATATTGGTGTAGTGGTACTTCAAACCCAGTGTTTCGGCAAATACAAAGTTCGATTGCAAATTACACTTACTCTTGCTTTTCTTTGAAGTTAAAATATGCAGAATAAAGGTGAAGAACTCAGAAAAAATCGTATGAAAATTCTGAGCAGAATAGTCTTGTATTTATTGTCAAAGTTGGGCTGAGATCTGAAGAGGTGCAACTCTTCAGAATGACTATTTATGCAAAACGGCCACAACATAAATATCATAACATAAATGACGATTTAATCAATAATAGATAGGGAAAATAAAGAGGAAAAATTGAAGAGGGTAGTTTAAGTTTCTGTTGCATAACTGAAAAATGGATTGGATTTAATATTAATATTTTATTATTAAAACAAATATTTAATAATATTTATGTTAATATTTTACTATTAACAAATAAATTTGGTCCAAAAAATTAATCAATTAATTGATCATTTGACCAAATTCAAATCCAAATCTGAAGCTGAAGCCGGATGACCTCATGTCTTGTATGTGGGGAATGTTAGAAAATACGCTTAACGCTAGAGGGGGGAGGTGAATAGCGTTATAATATAAAACAGCGTAAACTTGCGGAATTTAAAAATTGCAGGAATTAAATAAGTGCGATAAGTAAATAAATAGGAACGAACGCACCGATGTATCCTGGTTCACCACAACCCGTGGCTAGTCCAGTCCCCGAGAGACTCTCTCGAGATTTCCACTATCTTCGTCATGCTTACGGGTGCTTAACAAACCGTTACAGTTGCTCAAGGATACCACACCTTAAGACTTCACTTGCTTGAGGATACCTCACCTCAAGACTTCAACCACTAAGACTTTGGGTACTTAGCAAACCCGACAAATGAGAAGATATGTTCTTCTTAAACAACTCTCTTTTACAACAAATACTCTCTCAATAAAGTGGATAAAGAGATACACAATAAGCTCTATGAACAACACAAAGTTGTCTATCAAATGGCTCAACAAAAGCTCTAAAATGATGCTTGAAAATGATCAATATGTATAACAATGTATGGAGGAGTTGTGTTTTTAAAATCAGCTCAAAAGACCTCTTTTTATAGGTGAAAAAGTGGTGCTGACCGTTGCTTAATAAGCAAATAAAATCCCTGATTATGTGCTCAAACAATCGATTGTTTGGAATAGATAATCGATTGTTTGACCAACGTTCAAAAGACAGATTCCTGATTTTAGGCTAAACAATCGATTGTATGGACTAAATAATCGATTGTATTCAACGTTCAAAAATCAATTTAGGATTCTGTGGGAACGGTCAAAATATAATCGATTATATGAAAATGACAATCGATTGTTTATGAATATAATCGATTGTATGACAAAAACAATCGATTGTTTAGATGTTTAAAAGCTTCGGTTGCACACTGTCTCAAAATAATCGATTGTTAAAAGTAGACAATCGATTGTTTGCTATTTTGAAAAACTTCAGATCACACTGTATTAATACAATCGATTGATAAAACTGTATAATCGATTGTTTGCTATTTTGAAAAACACAATCGATTGTAAGGAGCATATAATCGATTGTTTAAGTCCAGATTTAAAAGACATGTTTAAAAAACCATTTTGACTAAAATACAAATCATTTTGGTTTAACACAAAGATGCATGTTTATGATAAATATGATTTAATAAAACATTTTATGCATGTTTATGATGACCTAATGTTGAGCCAAAGGATAAGATAACTTAAACGTTGTCCTTACATTGGTTCTACCAAACGACCTACGTCTTGGGTCTTCGGTCTTGAACTCTTTGGCTCGTTCATGCAATTCCGTAATCAGTATGCTTCTATTTGATTGTTTGTCATATTATATCGTTGTTTGACACTTGACTTCATTGTTTGTCATTCATCAAAACCTATACCTGAAAATCATGCTCATACAACCAAAGCGCACATATCATAGATATACATGATTTCCAACAATTTCCCCCTTTTTGATAATGACAAACAACGGAAGATATGCATATTGAATTCCCCCTACATAGATGCTATATCTCAAATACAATTTATGCAGCCAATTCAATTCAATATAATTCCCCCTTAATTGAATATTCCCCCTCAATTAAAGCATGCATATCGCCCATATTCTTTCCCCTTTTGGCATTAGCAAAAAGAGCATACCAAAAGTTATTTAAACCATTGACGATACCAATCTTTATAGACAAGATCATGTAAAAAGTTAGTAAATGGCATACTAATAATAACGATCATTTTTCTCAACTATGCCAATTGTTATTTAAACTAAAAATATTCATCAAAACATGAATCAATCATTTATTATAAAACCAATTGATACTAATTGTTATTCAAAAATAAAACTTGTTAAAGCATGTATCAACCAAAACTGATATAGATTATTTGCACATATCAACTCATTGCGTTTTTATTTCAAAATATGATAACTAACCGACGTTCCCCCTTAATGCATTAAGGTTTCGTGCTTGGTGCATCCACTACAATATTATAGTCTTCAAGCACACCTGCAAAAAGAACCTAAAAATAGGTTTTTGGTACCCAACTTCTTTTGGGTCCTTGGGGGTTAGGATAACAATAGTCATAATCAACACATAAATCTCTATGTTTAGCAAAACAAACGGGTGCAATGTGTCCTACCCGATTACAATAGTGACATATAACATTAGGATTATGCATATGTCTAGGTTGAGCCAAATGCGTTCTAGGTGATCTAAAGTTGTTCCCCCTAGAAGCGTTGAATTTCCTAGAGTCATGTCTAGGTGGTCTAAAATTATTCATTCTAGACTCATTTATAAAATTCCTAGAATTGTGTCTAGGTGGTCTAAAGCAATTAATCTTAGACTCATTAGTGGGGTTCCTAGAATTCTTTCTAGATGGTCCGACCTCATTACTTTCATCCTTTTTAATACCTTCAATTTTAGGACTATCAACACTACGTGTTTCTAGTGCTTTCCTAAGTTCTGTGTTCTCTAGTATTAAAGAACTACAAGAAGAACAATTGGAACATTTCTCAATAGAAGAGGCTTCATTCAATTCCTTGATTTTATTTTTAAAATCAACAATGTCATTTTTCAAAAATTTATTTTCTTTTTCTAAAATTTCAATTTTATTTTTAAGAACATCATTTTCATTAGTCAATTTTTCAAAATCTATTTCTTTCAAAGAGGAGGATTTTTCAAACTCTTTTTTCTTGTAAAGAAAGTGTTTTCTGAAAATCTGTTTCTTGCAAAGAAAGTGTTTTCTTCAATTCTATGATAGTTTTGGAAGCATTAACAAATTCACCATACAATTCATCAGAGGCATTTTGTAATTCTTTAAACGAGTGAGAGTTAGATGTACTTACCTCTTCTTCTTTGTTTGCCATGAGACATAATGCGGCAGTTTTATCGCCTGAGCTATCCGAATCCCGTGATACGCGCCTATGGTGTTTCTTCTTTTTCTTGTCCTTCTTCATAGACTTACAAGACTTTTTAATTATATCATTTGAAATATTATCATCATCCCTTTCCGAATCACTTACCTCTTCTCGTTTAGAGGATGAGGCTTTGAAGGCAAAATTTGAATTGCTTCTAAGATAAGGATTAAGAATTGTGCTATCATAAGTTTCGAAGTTACCTCTTAGTCCATCAATTGTGATATCCTTGAATTCCATCGACTCTTGGATGGCATTGGCTTTGGAGCGCCATTCGGGAGTGAGACTTCGTAGGACTTTTCGAACAAGATCTTTGTTCGTGTAAACTTTCCCGAGAGCATGGAGATCGTTGACGATTCTTAAAAATCGTTCAAACATAACACCAATGGGTTCCTTCTCCATTTTAAAGATTTCATATTTATGTGTTAGAAAATCAATTTTGGCTTCTCGGACTTGAGGTGTACCTTCATAAATGATCTCGAGCTTATCCCACATCTCCTTGGCGGTTGTGCAGCAAGAGATTTTTCGATAATCATCTGAATTCACCACACAATATAATACATGGATGGCCCTTGCATTATTTTCAACTTTCTTGATATCCTCGGCATCATATTCATCTTCCTTCTTTGGAACCGTGGTCTCTCCAACTTTCTTTGTTGGCATTGGTTCACCGTTTTTGATGATTTGCCACAAACGAAAACTGTTTGCTTTGAGAAAGATGCTCATCCGCTCTTTCCAATATGTATAGTTTGTTCCGTCAAATAGTGGAGGGCAAGTGGTGGACTGTCCTTCATCCATCGTTCCTGCGTTCAATATTCTCAACAGAAAAATATATATTTCTCTCAACCGGTTAAGGCTTTCAGAGAGTTGGGCTCTAATACCAATTGTTAAAAAATACGCTTAACGCTAGAGGGAGGGGGGGGGGGGGGTGAATAGCGTTATAATATAAAACAGCGTAAACTTGCGGAATTTAAAAATTGCAGGAATTAAATAAGTGCGATAAGTAAATAAATAGGAATGAACACACCGATGTATCCTGGTTCACCACAACCCGTGGCTAGTCCAGTCCCCGAGAGACACTCTCGAGATTTCCACTATCTTCGTCAAGCTTACGGGTGCTTAACAAACCGTTACAGTTGCTCAAGGATACCACACCTTAAGACTTCACTTGTTTGAGGATACCTCACCCCAAGACTTCAACCACTAAGTCTTTGGGTACTTAGCAAACCCGACAAATGAGAAGATATGTTCTTCTCAAACAACTCTCTTTTACAACAAATACTCTCTCAATAGAGTGGATAAAGAGATACACAATAAGCTCTTTGAACAACACAAAGTTGTCTATCAAATGGCTCAACAAAAGCTCTAAAATGATGCTTGAAAATGATCAATATGTATAACAATGTATGGAGGAGTTGTGTTTTTAAAATCAGCTCAAAAGACCTCTTTTTATAGGTGAAAAAGTGGTGCTGACCGTTGCTTAATAGACAAATAAAATCCCTGATTCTGTGCTCAAACAATCGACTGTTTGGAATAGATAATCGATTGTTTGACCAACGTTCAAAAGACAGATTCCTGATTTTAGGCTAAACAATCGATTGTATGGACTAAATAATCGATTGTATTCAACGTTCAAAAATCAATTTAGGATTCTGTGGGAACGGTCAAAATATAATCGATTGTATGAAAATGACAATCGATTGTTTATGAATATAATCGATTGTATGACAAAAACAATCGATTGTTTAGATGTTTAAAAGCTTCGGTTGCACACTATCTCAAAATAATCGATTGTTAAAAGTAGACAATCGATTGTTTGCTATTTTGAAAAACTTCAGATCACACTGTCTTAATACAATCGATTGATAAAACTGTATAGTCGATTGTTTGCTATTTTGAAAAACACAATCGATTGTAAGGAGCATATAATCGATTGTTTAGGTCCAGATTTAAAAGACATGTTTAAAAAACCATTTTGACTAAAATACAAATCATTTTGGTTTAACACAAAGATGCATGTTTATGATAAATATAATTTAATAGAACATTTTATGCATGTTTATGATGACCTAATGTTGAGCCAAAGGATAAGATAACTTAAACGTTGTCCTTACATTGGTTCTACCAAACGACCTACGTCTTGGGTCTTCGGTCTTGAACTCTTTGGCTCTTTCATGCAATTCCGTCATCAGTATGCTTCTATTTGATTGTTTGTCATATTATATCGTTGTTTGACACTTGACTTCATTGTTTGTCATTCATCAAAACCTATACCTGAAAATCATGCTCATACAACCAAAGCGCACATATCATAGATATACATGATTTCCAACAGGGAAGTACTTTGGCATCATCAATCGTCAACAGTACTCTTGGTCTTAACACTGACGGCGACACGAGGCTAGTCTTCTTCTCAACTCTTTAAGAACTAGAAAAAGAGCGTTGCTTATATACCCATAAAAACACTCTTCCTCTTCCACTATGGGACAACGTCCCTCTGCTAAGAGGGAAACACAAAATTCTACTTAGTAATTTCATTTCCCTTCTTTTCCTATTCACCCTATTTTAAACATATCATATACTTAAAATCCCAACATCTTACATAATTACGTCTATCCTAACGTTTATTTTATGGCTTCACCGTGTGAACAAGTTAGACTTTAAACTATTAATAATATTTGTTGCTTATATGACATGTTTTGATCTCACGATGTAGAACTACTGTAGTATTTTATTTTCTTTAGATATCTTTCTAGCCAAATAAAGTAGAGTAGTATTCAAATTTATTTTGAGACTAGATTCTACACGGAATTGAAGCTCCCGTTTGGCCATTTTTTTTCTAATTAAAAATAATGTTTGGTTATAAAAAAGTGATCATGTTTTGGACAGTTTTTATAATAAAATTTTCTAAGTTTCAAAAAGTGGTTTAGATTAGTTTTTCAAGGTTTCTACTAAAAACTTCTACTTATTTTCGAATAAAATATATGTTCAAATATAATTTTAACTTTAAAATAATTTTTCATCTCGGTGACAACCCGACCCGTTATCTCATGAGTTATCACTCCGATTCCTCTATTTTTATGCTTCTTCATGTTTTATTATCGGCAATAGGTGTGTCAAAGTTGAATTGGATTGGTTTTGGTAGGAAATGAGAAACATAGTCTCTTTAAGGAAGGTTTGGATTGAAAAAGTCAACTGAATATTGACTTATGAGTTAGAAGGCTCGGATGTGATTTTCGGTGATTCGGTTAGCTTCAAGGGATGATTTGTAATTTGGGAGTGTGATCAGAAGTGACTTTGGAGGTCCGGATTAGAATTAGGCTTGAATTGGCAAAATTAGCATTTTGGTGATATCTGATTGATAGGTGAGATTTTGATCCGAGTGTCAAAATAAAATTTTAGAATGAACTCGGATGGCTTAACAGAGAGTTTTGAACTTGGTGATGCAGCAGAAAAATGCAACAGCAGTGCAGGTATGAATTGGCCTTCGCGATCACGAAGGCAATCCCGCTTACGCGGAGAGGTAAATCCGGAAGCTTCGCGTTCGCCGTGAGGATCACGTGTTCGCGTAGAAGAAAGGTAGGCCCCTGAGTATTTGTTCATCGTGTTTGCCTCTCTGTTATTGCATTCGCGGAGGGTCCATGAAGCGAGCATCGCGTTCGCGGCCATGGGGACGCATTCGCATAGTTGAGGTTCCTAAAGGTTGGCGTTCGCGGGTTGAGCACCGCATTCGCGAAAGGGTAATTTTGTCAATGGGTCTTTTTTCATCGCGGACGCGGGAAGCTGACCGCGTTCGCACAGAGTAAAGTGACTTGGAATAAGGGTTTTAATTGAATATTTCATCCGCGAGTCTAAGTTATTTTCCTCCATTGTTGAACATCTTGATAGCTTTTTATGAGCAATTGAAGAGGATTTCGACTGGGATTGACTGGAGGTTAGTTTTATGAGTTAAAAACATGATTATTACGAGAATTAACCTAGAAATTCATAAAAATTAATCCAAAAATCGATGAACTAGGGTTTCAATTTTATATTTAAAATTAGGATTTGATGGGTCATTTGAGCTCGGATTTGAGAGTTCTTGGTATGTATGAACTCGTGAGAAGATGAAGACTCGTTTGATGTTAAATTTTTTAATTTTCGAGAAATGGGCCCAGAACTCGAATTTTGCTAATTTTGAGATTCTTGGTATTTTTCGATTGTTTTTGATTTGGTATTGTTCCCTTAGCATATTGTTATATATTCGCTTTAATTTTGGTTAGATTCGACGTGTGTGGAGGCCGGTTAGAGGGGAAAGGGCATCGCGAGCTAGAGATTTCATCGTTTCGAGGTGAGTAATGCTTGTAAATGATATCATGAGGGTTTGAAGCCCCGGATTGCATATCGTAGTGCTATATTGAGGTAATACACGTTCTCAATGAGGAGTGCTGGGTCATTTGCTCTTGGGGATTGTGACTTGGTCCGTCCCGCTTAATATGTTACCCCGTAATTGACTAAGACTTGTTATTTTTCACTATGACTTGGGCTTATTGCCATACTTGGGGCTTATTGCCGACTATTTGCAATCCTTTGTGAACTTTCATCACTGTTTCCTCACCATTTGAAATATTACTTAAACTCAATCCAATTAAATTACATTATTTCATGAACTCAGCTATACTTTTACTCAACTTGAGATTTAAATGATATTTGAACTGATGTATGAGCTGAGGACTATTATTTTACTGTTGCCCAAGGGGCTTATGATTATTTTCTGGACTGATCGAGGACGAGGGACATATGTGAGGAAATGCTGAATGATGTGAGGAGGCTTTTAGGCCTCGAGTAATATGTGAGGAGACTTTACAACCTCGAATGTATTGTGAGAAGGCTTTCAGGCCTCATGTTGGTATGTACAGGCTTTCAAGCCTTGTGATGATATAGCGCTTGGGTTGTAGGAGCCCCTCCGGATTCTGCACCCCCACAGTGAGTGTGTGTACCCATGTGATTTAAGACAGTGGTAACAATGACACTGGTATGATGCAATTTGGTCAGGTAACAATGACTGACCAGGAGATACTGTACGGTCAAGTAACAATGACTGACTAGGAACTAATTTGTGCCCGAGGGGCTGATATTATTCTATGTGATTGCCCGATGGGCGAGGTTTATGTGGCATTTTGCATACTTACTTGTCTTTTACTTGTTTAACTGTGATATTTGTGCCCGAGGGGCGAATTTATGTGCCTAGTGGCACTAATTGTTTGAAATTATTACGCAACTGCTGAAAATATCATTCTCAAAAGAGGTTTAAAACTGAGCCATGATATCTTTTAAAGATTTCACAAATTTTACTATTTTTCTCAAAAAATTGTACATGGATTCCATACAACATATTGGTTGCTTCACGTGATTTCTTGTTGCTCAGTTTTATTTACTTTATAACTCAGTGAGTTGGAGTACTCACTTTATTTCCTGTATCTCGCATGCAGTTACATGTATTTATTCACCCGGTATCGGGTAGTAGCTGCGTGGAGGCAGGGTTGTAGTGGTTACAGCGAGGTGACTGCCACCGTTCGTAGCATCACTGTATTCCTATGTTATTCATTATTCTTATTCAGTGTTTTTTTAGATTGTAAAGTGAAAATTTCATTCTTATATATACTCGTGACTCGTGACATCCCGATTAGGGCTATGTTCGACTGTAATTATGTGAACCAATATTGAACCGATTAACTGCTTAAAAGTGATGTTCTAAAATGGTCTGGCTGGCATTATCTTCACGAGAGGCGTCATCACGATCCGAGCGGGGTTTGGGTCGTGACAATCTCATCTTCAAAAAAAAAAATTTAAAATAAAATATACATCCAAACATAATTTCAACTTTCATAATTATTTTTCATCTAATCTTTATTTTATTTAAGGTTTAATCAAATTAAAGACCTAACCCTAGTGATTTCGTTATCGAAATTCTCATCATCGAACTTGTCCAAAATAGATCCCAAGTCTTTTTGTCTCGTTTTGTAGAAAGCTGTAAATCTTTTCAAAAAAAAATTTTTAATCCAATATCACCAGAGGAAAAGTTCACTTTTGGCAAAACTGGAAATGATCTCTTAAGAAGTAATCAAGATTTACAAAAATTGAAACATTTTTCTCTTGCCGTTTGGTTAAATTCTGCAAAAATTAAAAGAATTCTCAAATGATTTTTTTTCGCTATTTTTGAAACAAACGCCCTTTGTCGAAATATTTACTATGAACTATCACATCACCCCCTTACTCTAAAAAGTAATCATCCTGTTCAAAGAAATTCATAAATAAAAGATTCGAGTGAAAATAGATAAATGTGCTTTTTAGAGACTATCCATTTGTGTAGTACTCCACTTGTGACAGCTAAAGTATTCCAAGGATGAAAAAGAAACTATTGTTGCAGTGAGCATTAACTCATTTTTCTCCTGCAGGCTCAAAGCATTGCTAGAACTAAACCAATCAACAGTCTCTCATAAATGATACTCCTACTCCTTTTGACTCGATATAAAACTTTAAAAAAGAAGAAGAAGATTTTTAAAATTTAGAATCTGAACAAATTATAAATATTTATGTGGTTCTAAATTAATTCAACAAATAAAGTAAAAATGATAAAGATATATTTTATTTTTGTTTACTTTAAAATTCGAGTAACAATTAAACTTATATTTTGGTTTTAAGAATATATAATTCAATCTAGTACTAATTGATAAACAAGGAATTAAATAGATAAATTAGAAAATAAAATAAATCAAACCAATATGCAAGCCAAACCTCGACCTCGGCGTGTGGTATTCTCGAGGTGTGATAATAGGAATAGCAAATGATAAAGCAACTCTAATGAACAATAAGCGAATAACAAGAAAGTAATGAACGTATATCTTCTTATCAGTGATTATTGAGGAGTACAAATAAATAGGATCCCTCTTTATATAATAGGGGATGTCCTAAATAATTACACTTCTAATTATAGTAGAAAATCATATTAACATCTAACTAACAGTTGCATATTGATCTGTTCCGAGATTCACGCCACGATTCTCAATCAGTTGTAGATATCTAGCCTTTTCCTTTATCGAGCTATGCCGGTGTCACTCAAAGTCTGCCTTTCTCCGATCCGCAATCGAGGTCGACCTCGGCATCCTAGCTCTTCGACGTGACATTCGTATCTCGACCAAAGAATAAAATCGGGTAGCCCCAATATCCATCGTATACAGATAGTCCCCTCGTTTCATTGAGTAAAATGATAAAATATGACTTGATCTTCGATTTTTTGAAGACCCTGATAATGATGTCATCCTCGTGAAGTAAGCGATCGAAACGTCCCGTCGATACAGATCCCCAAATCATTAATGCTTTCCAGTGATGGTCGACCACTAGCACCACTGAATCGTTGCCGTGAACCTATAAATTCAGGCTTTATGGTTGAAATTAAATTTTTACTTTTTCCTCCACCAAATTTTTTAAGTTCCTTACTCTCTCCATATCTTCTCTTTCACCACCCATTGAAACATTTTAGTTGGCACTAAAAATACCAATTTTCGTCTCTTTCCGCTTCCTTCTACCTGAATCAATGATGAAAACTTTCAAAACCGTCCTGCAAAAGGAAAAATCTTCTTCCTCTTCTTCACGGCCGGCCGATGAAAAAATGCAGGTGGAACTTCTCCCTCACGAGTACGTTCCCAGCCATTGTGTCTCAAAACATGTCTTTAAAGTCGAGAACCCTCCGTCGATCCCTAGCCGATGTGAACACGTATTGAGATATATCTGCTCGATAATGGCGAAAGTTCCCAAGGGTGTGAAGAAAGACTGCAATTGGGGCCCGAGGTCATTGTATATATCCCTGCTCCCGAAGAGAGTATCACCACTCACGTGGAGGAGTTTCTAAGTGTCCACACTTACCCCTTCATATTGGGTCTTCTTGTCCTAGTTATCTTGACTTTTGCAAGACGTAACAGGTTACCCTCGGCCAGGTTCATCCCTCGTTTTGGCATATAGTGATCATGCTTTGTTTCTTCGCTAGCAAGGCCAAGGGGTTGGAATTCACTCTCGTTGTATCGACCTAAACCTTTTTGAGGATTAATCAAGCTTCAACGCCGATCAACGAAGTCCACTTTTGCGAGCATCAATGAGGACAAGGACCAAAGTTGGATGAGCCGGTTCATGCGAGTAAGGACCTGAAACCTCATCCCAGAGGAGAAATTATCGTTTCATGAGAAGTGGAATCCCGATCGTAAGTAACGTATTAACCATTATTCTTCGAACTTCGGCTTTTTTGCTTTATGTAATGCTTTCATTTGTTATGCAGCGGTTGCTTGGATGCCTCACGCGATCCCTGACCTCGAAGATTTGGTTCAAAAGTTGGCCTCGACTTTCTCCCATGCCGAGCACTACTGGTGTGACTTGGAAAGGGGCAGATGGGAGGCCGAGAATCACGGTAAGCTTATCCTTTACACTTTCTATGCCCTTTTATGAAATGTTTCTTTTTACTTAAACTTGACTCTTTTTTATGTAGGCCTCGAGGATAATGCACAAATAAGGTCAGTCCGTATGGGGAAGAGATGGATCTTAAACTGGCTATGGACAAGAAAAGGAGAAGGGCCTCACATTCTGATACCCTAAAGCCCAAGAAGAGTAAGGCTCCTAAGTCAAAGGATGGCTCCGCCACTCTATCTAAGGAAGTAGCCCAAACGCTATGAGATTAATAAGATGAATGGGAATATGTTGGTCGTGAATTGGTGCCTCAAGAGAGGGGAAGCATTGAAAATTCAAAAATAGTTGGGCCGATGATTGTCTAGGAGACTCGACCTCAAACATAGGGGGTATTGAAAGGTGCTCCGAGCAAAGTCGCCGAGTCATCGAGGACCGAAGATATTTACTATCGTGATGAACAACCAGCGAGTGTTCCTGGAGGATCCGGTTCTAGGGCTCTTCGGAATGGAGTGAGTTCCCATGTGACTTTCTTGGGGCAATTTGATGATTTGTCACACGACCCTGAAGTTCAGAAGGGCAATTTTAGGAGGTTCGATCTATGAAGGTGCTCGATGTGGAAATGACCCGCAATGGGGAAGACATATTTTGTGGCTGCCTTGAGGGGGGTCGATAATGTTTCTGACCTATATGCGATGATCAATTTGATGAGGCCTACTGTCTTCTAAACCAGGTAAACTTCATCCCCATTATTATGTTTACTTTTATTTCTTTCTGTCTGATCTTTTTCCTTTCTCCATAGGTTGTGACGTTCCATCAAGATGTGTTTACCAAATCCCAAGTCGAGTTGAACCGGTATGAGACTGATCTCAAAAGGCTTACTGAGAGAGAGACAACTTCAGATGCCTCCATGTGCAGAAAGAAAAGGAGATTAGGGACCTCCGAGCAGACTTAGCCTAGGGTCGTAAGGAATAGGCCGAGCTAGACGAGCAAGTAACTAACCTTTTGAAAGAGTATGATCTCGATCCAACTTATGTGGAAGCTAATACTTCAATATCTCAATTGTAGCAAAAGCTGGAAAGGATCGAGCTACTCGGAGGAAAGTCGACCAAATCAAAGCCGACTGTGATCGATCGAAGGAGAACATGGACCACCTTGCTATGGAGAAAGAGGTTGTCATGTCCAAACTGTCAGCGGCTCCAACTTTGGAGTATTAGATAAAAAATCTCATCCCGGGCCAAAAGGATCGAAGAGCTTGAAGCCGAGCTTGCTGAGGCCAAGGCGAAGGTCGGAAAGACGAAGATCATGGCTAGCAAGTCCATAGCCGTGTACCTGGCCGATGCTGAGGCTGCTCAAATGCATCTAAGGGAGTCTTCTGATCGATAGCAGTAAACCAATGACTTGGTGAAGTGCCAATCCAAGAGGGAGACCGTTGAGAAAATCCATGCTCGAGGTTTAGATCTCTCTAAAGAGATAGCTCAAGCTAAGGCACTTGAAGTTGATGCCATGTTACTTGTCTCCTCCGATGATGGTAATGATGATGAAGGCAGCCAAGGCGGATCCGATAACGACAAGGGGACCGAAGGAAAAGCTGTACCTGAGGGAGAAACCAGCCCCGGGCATAGTTAGGATTTTATTTTTCTTTTCCTTTTATGCAAGACCTATGTCAGCCTATTGTACATATCCTTCTTTACCAATATATAAAGGAAATTTTCTTTCAAATGCCTTATCAAATTTTATCTATAAACATTCTTTGTTCCTTGTAGAACTTATAGCATAATCTTATGCTTTAAACGACGCGTTCGAGATTTTGATTTTGGGTGGATTTCTTGAAGTCAACATAATCGAGATCGACTAAGGTTTGAATTTGAGGTGTAGACCCTTTGAGGTCTGTTTTGGGTGATGATGAGTCCCCGAGCAATAGTCAAGTCAGTTTTTATTTAGGTTCGGATAGTCGAACCCGTAGGTTTGAATGGAGCGAGAATGAGAGCTTGAACTCTAGGTGGCTTATAGGCTCTTTATGTCAGGACGATATGGCCTCTAAAAATATGGTTGTTATTCCCCTCTTTTGGCTTAAAATACTTTTCAAAATTTCTTTATGTCTCAGCATATATTTTTTACCCATTGGGTTTTTTTAGGGTTAGATATCGATCGAAACCCCTCCGCTTTTTGTGACTTATCACGTTTTTATTAAGATAATTTGATACCTCTTAAGGTTTTTCGAGGGCTAATTTTATCGAAGACCGTTTGATTGTTTGCCAAGGGTAACCTTTTTAAACTATTTTTTCAAAAGATTTGAAGGCCTATTATTATTGCGGGATTCTGATGTCTCCAAGCTGTATTAATTTAGGACTAGACTTAGGGTATGCCTCTTAGTATTATTCCCCAATAACACTTTGAACTTGTTCGAAGTGTTAGTCCCTAAGAATGATGACGTTGGCCTATAGGTCGAGGTGTGCCTCTTTAAGGTCGTGTGAGTTCGAATTTAGATAACTCAACTATGTCGATCGTCGACGACAGTCCCCGAGCGTTCGAGGCATATTTGCATTTGTCCCTTGAGCCATTTCTCACAAAAATCATAAGTTTGAAGCTCGTATAGCAAAAAAATTTCTTTGAGACACAAGATGTTTGGTATAGAAAGAATGCTTCTTTGAATAATTTTTACATGTGTACATGTTTTTCCATCGGAGCTCGACTAGTCTATATAGACACGGTTAATTCGACCGTTTGGCCTATTACAAAGTTTCCCTATAAATACCCTTTGACATGAAGTACTTTCCTAAAAAATATAACATCCGAAGGTGATGCCCCCAATATTCGAGGTTGATTATAAAAAAGCCTTAGATACTGTTAGAGTTTCCTCAGGTAGCACATAATTATTACCTCATTGAAAACCTCACCGGAAAATCCCATTTGGTATAAAAATCTATCTAAGGGAAATAGGGTGCAATGCGTGCTTTAAAAACTAAGGTCATCGTGTTGAAGAGTTTCTCGACGTCTTCGATCGAACACCTGCAGTAAGTTAGTATCAAATACAAATGGAAAAGAGGAAGTCGTACCTTAGCAATACTGTTTCAGGAGTGATATATTCCAATTGTTTGACAATTGTTCGCCCTCCATTGTGACAAGTTTGTAAGATGCTTTTTGATGACACCGAGGACCCGATATGGTCCTTCCAATTTGGGACTAGTTTCCCTTCTTTCGGGTTCTCGAGTATTGAGAGTGACTTTCCTCAGAACTAAGTCCTCGATTTCGAAGTGGTGAAGGTTGGTTCTTCTATTATAATATCTCTCGGTTTTTTGCTTTTGCACAGCCATCCCAATGAGTGTAACTTCTTGTTTTTCATCCAATAGTTCGAGGCTAGTATTTATAGCCTCATCATTTGATTCTTCCGTTGCATGTCAAAATATGGCGCTGGGTTCCCCGACTCCGGCCGGAATCTGGACCTCAGAGCTATATACTAAGGAGAACGGGTTGCACCAATATTGACTTTGATGTTGTTCGATATGCCTGAAGAACTTCGGGTAAAATTTCTCTCATCTTCCCCTTAGTGTCATTCAACCTTTTCTTTAAGTTTTGAATGATAGTCTTGTTTGTCGATTCGGCCCTCCGTTCCTGCTAGGATGATATCGTGTTGATAATAACCTCTTTATTTTGTGGTCCTATAGAAATTTCATTACCTTGCTGGCGATAAATTTATTTTCCATTGTCACCCAATATTTCTTCGGGTATCCCAAATCGACATATGATGTGATCCCAGATGAATTCTATAGCCTCTTTCTCTCTCACTCTCTCAAACGCCTGTACTTTAACCCATTTAGAGAAATAGTCAGTCATAAATAAAATAAACTTAGATTTACCTGGGGCCATTAGCAGAGGCCCGATGATATCCATCCCCCACTTCATGAATGGCCATGGGGACAGAATTGAATGAAGTTGTTCTCCGGGTTGATGGATCATTGGTGCAAACCTTTGACATTTATCACATTTTCGAACAAACTTGTTAGTGTCTTTTTCCATATTATCCTGGTAGTGTCCTGTCCTAATAATTTTATAAATCACTGATTGGGCGCCGGTGTAATTCCCACAAGTACCTTCATGGACCTTCTGTAAAACATAATCGGTGTCTCCTGGTCCTAAACATATTGCCAATGGTCCATCGAATATCCTTCTGTACAATGTTCCATCTTCAGCCAACGTGAACCAAACAACTTTGGTTCGTAGGGCTCTTGACTCTTTAGGTCCGAAGGGAGCTTTCCGTTCTTCAAGTATTCGATATATTTATTCCTTCAATCACAGGTTAAGCTTGTAGAGTTTATCTCGGCATGAAATTCCTCGATCACGGATCTCGAGAGTTGAATGACAGTCCTCGAGCTGATCTCGTCTTCTTCGAGTGATAACCCCAAATTTGCAAGCGCATCAACCTCACTATTTTGTTCTCGAGGTACATGCTGTAAAGTCTATTCCTTGAAACAGTGCAAAGCTACATGCACCTTGTCCAAATGCCTTTGCATTATATCCTCTCGAACTTCGAAATTTTTATTTACATGGTTCACCACCATCAAAGAGTTGCACTTGGCTTCAATGACTTCTGCTCCCAAGATTTAATCTAGCTCGACACTGCAATCATGGCCTCGTACTCGGCCTCATTATTACTCAACCTAGAAGTTTTGATAGATTTCCTAATAGTGCTACCCGTGGGCGACTTTAAAACGATGCCTATCCCGGACCCCTTCACATTCGAAGCACCATCTGTGAAAATGTTTCATACCCTCGATGATGTGACTGGATTTAACAAGCACTCTTTTTCAACTTCCGGTATGAAGGTTGGCATGATATCAGCCACAAAGTATGACAAAATTTGAGACTTGATGGTCGTTCGAGGTTGATACTCGATATTGTACCCACTGAGTTCGACGACCTACTTGGCCAATCAGTCCAATAATTTGGCATCGTGCAAAATATTGTGAAGTGGGTAAGTGGTTAACACGCATATGGGGTGGCATTGAAATTACGGTTTTGCCTTTCTAGAGGCATTTATCAGTACAAGTGCCAACTTCTCTAACTGTGTATATCTAGTTTTTGCTTCTCCTAAGATTAGAATTACATAATAAATGGGAAATTTCGTACCTTGATCTTCTCGAACTAGGACACCACTTACAGCGATTTTCGATACTATCAAGTACAAATAAAGTTTCTCATCTTCCTTTGGAGTGTGAAGCACTGGTAGGCTCGATAGGAATCGCTTTAATTCCTCTAATACATGTTGGCATTCCGAGGTCCACGTGAAATCGTTCTTCTTTTTGAGTAGAGAGAAAAATTTGTGGCTTCGATCTGACAACCTCGAGATGAATCAATCAAAAGCAGCTATCCATCCATTCAGCCTCTGCACAACTTTTACAGTGTCCACGATGGTGATAACTTTTATGGCCTTAATTTTATCGGGGTTGATCTCGATCCCCCGATTTGACACTATGAAGCCTAGGAATTTTCCCGAACTGACCCTGAAAGCACATTTATTTCCTCAAAATCTTGAACGTTTCTTGCAAATGAGCTAAATGGTCCTCTACACGCAGGGACTTTACTAGCATGTCATTGATATAAATTTCCATTGACTTACCTATTTGTTCTTTAAACATTTTATTTACAAGGAGCTGGTAAGTCGCTACATTTTTTTAATCCCGAAGGGAATTACATTATAACAATATGTTCTACACTTGGTGACAAATGAAGTCTTTTCCTGGTCTTCCGGGTTCATTTGAATTTGACTGTACCAGGAGTAGGATCAAGAAATGTAAGTATCTCGTGGCCAACCTTGGCGTCGATCATCGATCAATGTTAGGTAGTGGAAAAGAATATTTGGAGCATTCTTTTTATTAAATCTTTATAATCTACACACATTCTAAGTTTGTTCCTGTTATGACCCTAAACCTGGACCTGGTTGTGATGGCACCTCTCGTGAAGACAAGGCCAGCTGACACTTCTCATTTTCCAATTGTTAACAGTTAAGCATTAAGAATAGCATAAACACAATAAAATGAACCCTAAATAATAGATAATAAAATAAATACGCGGAAGAACACCCATACAAAGCTCTAACCGAAGTGTCTCTAGTCATGAGCATCTATAAGTCATAATACAAATCCGCTAAGTCTATAAACTAGTACAACTGTCTGAAAGAGATAGAGATGATAAAGAAAGAGGAACACGGGACTGCGGACACCAGGCAAATACCTTGTGAACTCCGAATGTCCGCCTGAAGCTGGAAGGATCAGCACTCGGAAACGGGACCAGCTACGCCTGAATATGCACACTGGGTGCATGGAGTAAAGTGAGTATTCCAACTCAGTGAATAACAAATGTAAATAACGAGTGAAAACAAGAAAACACGTAAGGCACAAGGCATTCAATAATGAAGAAGTAAACTATTTTAAAGTAGTAAACTAGTGAAAAGTAAAGAAAATCCTTTTTCAACAAGTAAACGGGTAATTTGACAGGCAGTTAAGGTAAAGTAAACAAATAGAAGTTTGCCCCTCGGGCACAACATCAACAAATTCGCCCTCGGCCAACATCTCATAACAATACCACTCCCTCGGGCTCCATCTTATATCACAATGGGTACCCGCACTCATTAGGGGTGTGCAGACTCCTAGAGGGGCCCCTTACGGCCCAAGCGTAATACTAAGCCATCTCGTGGCATCAAAACTAGGACTTCAACCTCATATCATTCAAACCACCTCGTGGAGTACATATCTCAGGCACTCGACCTCAAATCAGTATCAGTGTTTCCTCACAACATAGGCCATCGGACTTACTAAGTCAAAAATTCTCACAAGCCCCTAGAGCAATAGTAAAACAGTGTTTCTCATCCCAAACATCATTTAAAATATCATTTAACTGTTAAAACTGAGTAAACACGGCTGAGTATGAAAACAATAAAAAATAACATGAATAATTCAAGTAATAAGTCAAAATAGTAAGGAAATATTAATAAACATCCCCGAAGGGTTCAAATAGTTGGCATGAAGCCCAAATATAACATTCAGCTTAAATAATGATGACAACAAATAGATTTCAGTCAAATGTATGGTAAAATCATCAATTGAGATGGATCAAGTCACAATTCCCAATAGTGCACAATCCCACGCTCGTCATCAAGCGTGTGTCTCACTTGAATATAGCACTACAATGTGCAAATCAGGGGTTTCAAACCCTCAGGACGTTATTTACAATTATTACTCACCTCAAACCGGTTAAATCTCGAGTTCACGATGCCTTTGCCCCTCGAATCGGCATCCATTCGCGTTGAATCTATCCAAAATCATAACGAGGTTGTCAAAATATGCTTAGGGAACGAAGCCCAAGTGAAAAAATCAATAAAGGACACAAATCCCGAAATTACCAAAACTCGACCCCAACGCCCAAGTCTCGAAATTCGATAATTTTTACATCAATAGATTCCTTATCTCCCCACGAGTTCATATATATCAAAAGTTCTCAAATCTGACCCAAATGATCCATCAAATCCTCAATTAAAAGCCTAAGTTCCCAAGCACTAATTTACCCAAATTTCACCCATAATTTTCATAATTTATAGCTCTAATCCGTTAAATAATAGCATAGGAATGAGTTTTAGGTCCAAATTCCTTACCTCAATGGAGTTTCCTTCAAATCCCCCCTTTCAAATCGTCCAAAAAGCTCCCAAGCCGAAGTAGAAATGGTGAAAATTGCACAAAATCGCAAATGAAATAACTTATATGTTCTGCCCAGACCTTTCTTGCGGCAAAATACCCGCTTCTGCGGTACCGCATTTGTGGTTACTACTCCGCTTCTGTGGCAATCTCTTTTCCAGCCACATCAGCATATGCGACCATCCAAACCGAATTTGTGGTTCCTGACACTTTTCTAAAATTCACTTCTCCAGCTCCTCTTCTGCACCTGAGGCGCCGCTCTTGTGGTCCCCAATCCGCTTGTGCGAAAATACCAGAAGACACAATTCAATAGCTGCAACAAAAATCCAAATTCCCCGTCAACCTTCTAAAATCACCCCGAATACCCTAGGGCCTAAACCAATATCACAAAACCTTATTCAAACTTTTTCCAATCATTAAAACACCCCAAACAACATCAAGTCACCCAAAACACATCAGATACAAGCCAAACTTCCTAAAATCTTCCGAATTTCACTTTTGGTAAAACCCCCAACCAAACTAAGTCCGAATAATCTGAAATTTTGCACACTCATCCCAAATGACATAACGAAGCTAGTGTAACTCTTAGAATTATATTCCGAACATATATCAAAATTTCTCCTACCAATCGAAATTCGCCAAAATATCAACTTTGCTAATTCAAGCCTAAATCTACTCTAAACCTCCAAAATCCATTCCAATCACACTCTCGAGTCCCAAATCACCTCCCGGAGCTAACCATGCCATCAAAACTTACACCCAAACCCTCTAACACATAAGTCAATATCTGATTGACTTTCCAACTTAAGCTTCCTTAAAAGAGACTAAAAGTATCAAACCTTACCAAAATTATTCCGGATTCGATCTGACAAACCTGATGCCACAAAACACAGATAACAAGGTTTAATGAAGAAAAAATGGGGAAAACATAGTGATAAATCATGAGACGATTGGTCGTGTCATCACAGTTACCTTATTTTAGGGACTACGACTACATTGGCTTACCATTCGGTATATCACCTCCTGAATGGACCCTATTTTGAGAAGTTTAGTTACCTCATCCTTTATAAATTTGTGCTTTTCGTCGGATTGGGGTCTTCTCTTTTGCTTTACCGGTTTGAACATAGGTCTAGGCTTATCCAATCCATCGTTATCTCCGGTGGGATCCATGTCATGTCTAAATGTGACAAGTGAAAACAATATATGTTATAAATAAAAAATTGAATAAGCTTTTGCCTGTGTTTGGGAGTTAATCTTGTTCCAGGTGTACCTTTCGCTCGAGTAGGTACTTGATCAATATAACTTGTTCTAGCTCTTCAATAATTGATTTGGTGGCGTCGGAATCTTTGGGAACAATAAAGGTTCAAGGGGTTATAAAATCCTCCTCCTTTTCTTCTATCTCTTACTTCCCCGATGCGGTCGAGGCTAGTTGTTATGATTGCTAGTTGGATTCCTATTTACCTTTGATGTTTGACCTTATCAAGGTTGATAACGTCAATACCAGTGTTAACTCATCGACCGTAAATATTTCCTTTACAACATGTTGCTTCCCGTATATTTTTTTACACCGTAGGGCATCGAAAATTTCATTATTTGGTGGAGAGTCGAAGGGATTGCCCTTATATCGTGGACCAAAGGCCTTCCACGTAGGTAATTGTACCTCATGTCGCCCTCGATCATATGGAATTTGGTATCTTGAAATAATGGAGGCAGTCACTCAATATAGATTGATCAAAAATTGATTTTGGAAAAACACCATCATTATGGGAATGTACACGCGGTAGAAAAATTACGAAAACCAAGATTTGCTTTATCCGGTATCAAACGGGAACTGCGAGCAAATAGAACGATTCCTTTGTCCAGAATAAAAAGTGGTGGTCCTCTTTGAGTGAATCGAGAAATAGGTTTGATTGTCCATCTTTTTGATATATATCAGGAGCAAAAGCTTCTGTCATGATGAATCCTGGTTCCAGCCACGTTCACCGGTAAAATAATCCCCTTTAGTCGTTTCAATAGCCATATTGAAGCCTTTTAAGACCCGAGTTGTCAACAAGATTTGATCTTGTAGGTAGAGATACTCCATGACCCTCGATTGAATGATATTCTCCAAGCTACCTGGATCAACTAAAATACGCTTAACTTGAACTTTATTGAATAATATAGAAATTACTAGAACATCGTTGTATGGCTGAGAAATGCCTTCTGCTTCTTTGTCCTTGAATAATAAGGAGCCTTCAATCACATAATATCGGGTTCAGTTTTCCCTAGTGATCGATACCTTAGTAAATTTGAATATGGGCCCCTATGGAATGTCGACCCCTTCATTTTTCCTGTTGGTGTCCCTTTCTCTAAATGATTCGATCGTTGAGTAGCTCTCGAAGGTGGCCCCATTGAGTAGGTGGGCGACCTCCTCCCTTAATTGCCTGCAATCCTCGGTCTTGTGACCATGCATGCCATGATATTTGCACATCAAATTTGGGTTTCTTTGGAAATGATCAGTATGTATGGGCCTGGGCCACCTAATATCTTTGATCCTTTTAATTGCCGATACAATGGCCGATGTATCAATGCTGAAGTTATATTCTGATAACTGAGGTGCCTCGGTGGGATTAAAACCACTTTTGCTCATAAGTCCCCAAAAATTCTATCCTCGATCACATCTTTGACCATTCCGGGTGGAGTTGTGTCCTGAATAATTGTTCCTTTGATATATGGCATATGGTTTATATCGTTCTCGGTTAGACCTTGGCTCCCTGTCGACGTCCCTCGAGGTTTTAACTACTGACTTGTTTGGATGTACTAAACTAGAAGGGGATCCTAATTTGTCGTCCTCGACCCTAATCGTCGATTGATATCGATTGTGCATGTCTTCCCAAGTCACAGCTAGATACTCGATCAAATTTTTATTCAATTGAAGTGATGGTATCGAACTCTGTTCGTTCAACCTTGAGTGAAAGCTTGAACAACCCAATCATCTGTGATCGATGGCAACTCCATGAGTTCCTGTAACGATCCGACCGGTCGTTTTAAACTTTTACACTTTGATAGTCAATTCTCGGGCATGACTTGACCCGCATGATATATTATTACTTATGTAAATTGTTGGTTTTTGTTTTCAAGGTAATCAGAATGAATTTGGAAGAACAGTTCTGAGTTTGAAGCTTGAAATTTGAAAGGTTTGACCAAGAATTAATTTTTTTGTATATGATCTTGGATCGCAATTTTTATGATTGGGTTAGCTCCTTCAGGTGATTTGGGACTTAGGAGCGTGATCGACATGCATGTTGGAAGTCTGTGGAAGGTTTAGGCTTGAATTGGCGAAGATCGGTGTTTTCCGGTTTATAGGTGAGATTTTGATATAGAGGTTGGAATGAAAATTTGAAAGTTACAATAGCTCCGTTGTGACATTTGGGATGTGTGTGCAAAATTTCAGGTCATTTGGATGTGGTTTGATTGGGGTTTTGATCAAAAGCGTAATTTGGAAGATTTTAGAAAATTTAGCTTGAATCCGATGTGTTTTGGGTATTTGATGTTGTTTGAGGTGTTTAAATGATTGGAACAAGGTTTAATAAGGTAATAGAATATGTTTGTACTTTTGGTTGAGGTCCCAGGGGCCTCGGGGTGATTTTGTATGGTTAACGGAGAAGTTTGGATTTTGTTGCAGCTGCTGAATTTGCTGCTTCTGGTATTTCACATCTACGGATTGGGAACCGCAGGTGCATTGTCGCATAATCAGAGTTGTAGTTGCAGAAGCGGAAAAGGGACTGAGGAGCAGGAATAGCAGAAGCGGCTGTGAGGACCGCATGTGCGAAGCCGCAGATGCGAAAGTGCGATCGTAGATGCGAGTTTTGGCTGTTGAGTGATTTTCGCAGAAGCGGATGAGAGACCGCAAATGCGGTACCACATGAGCGTGGATGGACCAAAAATGCGGGTCCTAGTGTAATAAGTGAAATCTGCAGAAGCGGAATCGCATGTGCGCTTATGGGATCGTCGATGCGAAAGAGCTGGGGAGAAGGTATAAAAATGCCCCTTCGCGATTTTCAGCCATTTGTTCTCTAGTTTATGCTATTTTGGAGCTCCAAGTTGTGATTTCAAGAGGGGATCAAGTTTATCCATAGAGGTAAGCTACTTGGGCTTTATATATTGTGTTTATGGTGATTATATCATTGTTTAATTATAAAGATTTATAGGAAATTAGAGGAAGAGTTGGGAATATAGAGCTTGAAATTGGAGAGTGAATTTTTAGAATTTGAGTGACCATATGAGGTCGGCTTTTGATAAATTTGTATGTATGAACTCGTGAGAGTATGAGGATTCCATTGATGTTAGTTTTGTCGGATTTTGAGATTTGGGCCTGGGGGTAGGGTTTGAGCAATTTCGAAATTTTTATGTTAAATTGGATATTTTCGAGTGGGCTTCACTCCCTTAGAATATTTTAATGATTATGTACTGACTGTAGCTAGATTTGGAGCATCCGGAGGTTGATTCATGCAGGCGAGGCATTGTGGGCAAGAGTTTGGAGTGGATCGAGGTGAGTAATGATTGTAAATGATGTCCTGAGGGTTTGAAACCCCAGACTTGCACATCATAGTGCTATATTCAGGTGAGGCACACGCTTGATGACGATCTTGGGGTCGTGCATTATTGGGGATTGGGACTTGGTCCGTCATGATTACCATTTTTTCGCGTATTTGGTTTGATTGCCATATTTGGGCTTCGTGTCAACTGTTTTAACCCTTCTAGAATTTTTATCACTATTTCCTCACTATTTGACTTATCACTTGAACTCAGTCGGGCTATTTTCCACTATTTACTACCCAACCATTTTACTAAGTTTTGAGACTTAAATAATATTTTAAATGATGTTTTAGACTGAGAACTACTTTTTCACTAATGCCTGGGGGGCTTGTGATGATTTTCGGACTTGGTACGACCGAGTTCCAGATGTGAGGATACACTGATACATATATGAGATCGAGGTCCTGACTTACATATATACGCCACGAAGTGGCTTGACCGTTATGAGGCCGAGGGCCTAGATTTGATGCCACAAGATGGCTTGATATTGCGCTTGGGCCGTAAGGGGCCCCTCCCGGAGTCTGTACACCCCCAGCGAGCACGTGTAACCATTGTGATGTGAGATTGACCCCGAGGGACTGATATTGTTTTGAGATTGGGACCGAGGGGTTGGTGTTATTCTGAGCTGTAACCTGATGGGCGGATTTTTCGATACTATGCCCGAGGGGCGAATATTTATTTGTTATTTCCTTGTACAATTTCTTGTTTTCAAATTAATTGCCCTAAATAAATCAGATCCAAAATTAGTACAAACCATGTATAACTATGGACTATTGCATGCAGTGTATACACAAGATGGAGATAACCTACAATATATACCAGAACTATACCAAGTAGTAAAAAAATACTTGGGAATTACTAAAGCAGACTTAATATTTATTAGGATCTATTCGGCACCCTGCGAAGTTACACCACAAGAAATATATCATTCTATCACAGCAGTGAAGCTAGGACTAACAAGAACAATTATGTGTGAAGAACCTATGGAACAACCTGATTTAACCATTCAGGAAATAGTAGAATTTCTACAAAACAAAAGAGCTATTATGACCAAACGAGGGGTTTTACTCGATATTTCACTCATTTACTGTTTTAAGTGACTTTACTGCTTCGATATAGAATGCCTTGTGTTTTACGTATTTTCTTACTTTCAGCCATTATTTATATTTATTACTCACTAGGTCGGAGTACTCACATTACTCCCTGCACTATGTGTGCAGATTCAAGCGTAGCAGGTCCCATACCTGAGGGCTGACTCATTCCAGCTTCAAGCCGATCTTCTAGGAGTCTTTAGATAGCTGCTGGCGTTCGTAGCCCGAATCTCCTCTCTATCTATTTCTTTTATGTTCTATTTTGTATTTGAGACTCTGTTGAACATTTGAGAGTTCAGTATCTTAGACGCTCGTGACTTGTGACACCCATGTTAGGGCTGTGTCTGGGTGGTTTTTCCACTTTGCTATCTTTATTTCTGCTAAATATTGCTTTTAAATCATGCTTAAATTTTCTTTATGTTATTTAACTGCTTAAAAGGACGAATTGTGGTAGATTGGCTGGCCTTGTCTTCACGAGAAACGCCATCACTATCAGGTTGGGAGTTAGGGTCGTGACAATTCCATTTGAAATCGGGATACGAACTCCCTCAGCATTTCGTTATCCTTTTGTCTTATCCGAAAATGTTTGATATTCTTGTTGCGACCTTAATGGGCCTGCCGTGTGCCTTTTGTGAAAGAATATGCTAACATTGCAAATAAGTCGACGGAATTTGGTGGCAGGTTGCGATACAAAATCATTGTTCCCTTCAAAAGGGTTTCTCCGAACTTTTTCAACAGCACAAATTCGATTTCATCATCTTCTAAATCACTTCGCTATATTCCGCACATGTACGAAGTGATGTGTTCATTAGGATCGGTGGTCCCATTATACTTAGGTATGTCTGGCATACAGAACTTCTTTGTAATGGGCTTCGGAGCCACACTTTGAGGAAAATGCTTCTGCACAAACTTTTTCGAATCCAAACCCTTTAGGATTCGGGGTGCCCCCGGTATCTGATCAACTCGGGAGTTGTATGTTTTCACTTTTTTATCATTATCTTCGATTTTTTTCTTGTATTCGGGGAAAATTGAATTTAAATTGAAGATGACGTGGACTGGTCAAACAGTCAAAGAACAATAAATGATTAATAGGCACGAAAGACAACATGCACGGGGGAAGGAAATGAAACAGACACGAGAGAGAATCTTAGATACGAGTCTCGTATCTATTCAAGTCATATATTACCAACAGATAAAAAGGGCACTGAATGCAAGAATCTGATGACAAAAAGTAGTCTACGTTCATTATTAAATACCTGATATGTTAGTTAATCATTATTTAATAGCAATGATTATGTAACGCCTTATTAAATGTTATTTATTATATAGATCAATACGTTGCTCCTTGTCAACTATAAAAGGAAGAAGTTTCATCATTTGTGGGGACACAGAACATTCTTAAGATCATATTGAAACAACAAATTTTTATTGCTTTATTTTTACTCTCTGAAAGCCTTTTATTTTGGTCTCTAGATTATCGGTAACCCGATTTCTTCTCTCGAAAATTCGAGCTTTGACCAAACTTCATTTTTTGGTTAAACAAATTGGTTCCGTTACCGAGAATCTGATAATCCGTTCTTTCTAAATTAACACCCAATCTATTGTCAATATGTCGAACAACAATGATATACAACCAGGAAAATCAAAACCATCAAATTGATTATGATGAACTCAACAACGCTAAGCCTCAAACTTCTCCACGTGCATCTCGTGAAGGAACTCCAAGTGATATCTCTATACATGTTGGCGGAGAAGCTGAAACAAGAGATGAATTTTAAAGAAAATAATTGACTCACGAATTGATAGAGCTTTTCAAGCTTTAGTTAGTCAATTGCCTGCTGCACCAGCAAAGCCAAACAACAACACGTTGGAAAACCCCCGCTCTAGTCTAGTTAATTCTGTAAATGGAGCAACTCCTAGTGACTCGCAAGAAAGAGAACCAGGTAATACATGCAATTCTTATCTTCAAAATTTGGTACTAACCTTGCAGAAACAACTCAAGGAGCAGAACGAGCATATTGAGCAAATCCCTGGAGTTCCACCTGTGATAAAAGGAGCGGATGTGGATAAATACTCGCAACAACCGTGGAAACCAAGTGCTGCTCCTCTACCAATTCCAAAGAAATTCAAAATGCCTGACATTCCAAAATATGTTGGTACAACGGACCCTCGCGACCATGTAACTGCATTTACAATAGGAGTGAAAGGCAACGATTTGACCAAACAAGAAAGTGAGTCGGTGTTGGTTAAAAAGTTTGGGGAGACGCTCACCAAGGGTGCATTAACCTGGTATTTTTTTTTACCTGAAAATTCTATAAATTCTTTTGATGAGCTTGTAGATTCTTTTATAAAAGCACACTCAGGAGCTCAGAAGGTTGAAAAGAGAATGGAGGATATCTTCAAAATCAAGCAAGGAAACTCTGAATTGCTCAGAGATTTCGTTGATAGATTCCAATGTGAAAGAATGATGCTACCCCGTGTACCGGATAATTGGGCAGCAATAGCTTTTGCAAGTAATTTGAATGACAAAAGTTCAGAAGCCACGAGAATACTTAATGAAAGCCTTCGTGAATTTCCCGCAACTACTTGGAACAATGTTTATAACAGGTACACGACGAAGCTTAGAGTTGAAGAAGATACCATATCTCAACATCAACGAGATGATAGAAGCAGGTCCAGAAGATCTGAAGCCGACAAAAGGTCAGGTAAGAACAGGTACGATCCATATATGGGACCTGCAGGAAATGACCCACATTCTAGGCAGAACAACCAACATTATGATCAAAGGGCGAGAGACAGGGGAACCGGATCTTCATCCAGGTTCAAAGGTGATCGAAACAACCAAGAGCCACGAGATGATGATAGGAATTTAATGGAACGATATGCTGGTCATAGTTTCAATGTAACTAACTCCGAACTTGTAGCTGTTCTAAGGAGTATGGGAGATAAGGTACGGTGGCCAAAAGAGATGCGGTCGAATCCAAACAGACATAACCCAGACCATTGGTGCGAATTTCATAATGACCATGGACATAAAACATAAGAATGTTGATTTCTACAGAGTGAAGTAGATCATTTATTGAAGCAAGGATATCTCACGGAGCTGTTCAGTGAAAAGGGAAAGCAAGCCTATATGAAAAATAGGCAAGAGCCACCGGAACCACCTCACCTAAGATAATAGTCAATGTCATCAGTAGAGGGGAAGATATATACAAAGTAACTTGCACGGCTTCAAACAAAGTTTCCAAGATGACGATCACACACGGCAAACCTTAGAACATGAGAGTATAAACTTCGATGATGCATATACGGAGGGCGTGACAACACCTCATAACGACGCTCTGATAATATCTTTAATAATACATGACACTGATGTAAAAATAGTTTTGATTGATCCAGGTAGCTCTGTAAATATCATTCTAATAAGAGTACTGCGGGAAATGCGAGCTGAAGATAAAATGATACCAAAGGCGCATGCTTTGTCAGGCATCGACAATTCAAGTGTAGTAACAAAAGGTGAGGTAATTCTGTCAACTTATGCTGCAGGTATTATTAAATAAACCAAGTTTCAGGTAGTTGACATGGAAATGGCGTACGATATAATTATGGGGAGAGCATGGATCCATGATATGGATGCTGTTCCATCAACCTTACATCAAGTTATTAAATTTCTATCACCTTGGGGAATATGTCAAATTCGAGGAGATCAACAAATAGCCAAGAGTATCAACGCAATAACAGATACGAATACCGCGAGTAAAGAGAAATAATAGTTACTGGAAACAGTTGAAGGTAACAGCAAACAAACTTCAACTGAAAAAACAGATTTAGATTAGAGGTCCGATGTAATTCATGAACCTGAAGAAAATGAGAACATCAAAACAACAATAGAAGAACTCGAGGCTGTGGTGTTACTTGAAAAATGGCCAGAAGAAAAGGTTTACGTAGGAGTCAACCCAAATCCAGGCATGCGAGGTATGTTAATTGAATTTTTAAAAGATAACGTGGATTGTTTTGCCTGGTCCCATGCTGATATGACAGGTATTCTACCGGATGTGATGACTCATAAACTCAACGAGGACCCATCCTTCACTCCAATCAAGCAAAAGAAAAGAAAGCAAGGGGCTTTCAAAAATCAAGTAATTCAAGATGAGGTCCAAAAGTTATTAATAATAGGATCCATTCGTGAGGTAAAATACCCTGATTGGTTACCTAATACGGTGGTCGTACCTAAGAAGAATAGTAATTGGGGAGTTTGTGTAGATTACATTTATCTAAGCAAAGCTTGCCCAAAAGATTCTTTTCCTTTACCCCATATAGATCAATTGATTAATGCAACTGCATGTCATGAACTTTTAAGTTTTTTAGATGCATATTCGGGGTACAACCAAATTAAAATGGACCCCGGTGATAAGAAAAAAACTTCTTTCATCACAGGCCGGGGGACTTACTGTTACAAAGTAATGTCGTTCGGTCTAAAATGCTGGAGCAACCTATCAAAGGCTAGTCACCAAAATGTTTCAAGAACATTTGGGAAAAATATGGAGGTATATATAGACGATATGCTTGTCAAAACCCAACATTCCCATGACCATATTTCGCATTTAACTGTTACCTTTGAAATCTTGCGAAAATTCAATATGAAACTCAACCCTGAAAATGTGCATTTGGAGTTGCTTCAGGTAAATTTATAGGTTTTCTTGTTTCTAACCGTGGCATTGAGGTAAATCCTTCCCAGATTAAAGCAATTGAAGAAATACCTGATGTCCTTACCAGTAAAAAGGAAGTACAAAGATTAACGGGAAGGATAGCGGCCTTGGGTAGATTTATTTTAAAATCTTCAGAAAATGGCTTCATTTTTCTCTGCGCTCAAAAAGCAAGATCATTTCGAGTGGAATGAAGATTGTAAACAAGCCTTGAAAGATTTGAAAGTTTATTTATCAAATCCCCCTTTACTGACGAAACCTAAGGAAGGTGAAAAGTTACTCATTTATTTAGCAGTTTCAGAAATGGCGGTAAGTGCAGTCTTAGTTCGTGAGGACCAAGGTAAGAAATCTCTAATTTATTATGTGAGTAAAACTTTATTAGATGCAGAGAAAAGATATCCACAACTGGAAAAATTAGCACTAGCCCTCATCATGATATCTAGAAAACTACGACCTTATTTCCAATGCCATTCTATTGTTGTTGTTACTGCTTTTCCTTTACGAAATATCTTGCATAAACATGAATTATCAGGGAGTTTAGCAAATGGGCTATAGAACTAAGTGAATACGAAATAATTTACCAACCTCGAACTGCTATTAAATCCCAAGTACTCGCCGATTTCATAGCTGATTTTAGTCAAAGCATGCATTTAGAAGCAAAAAAAGAATTACAAGTTTTTAATGGTGCTAATCCGGGGACTTGGCTATTATTTACTGATGGATCATCTAATGTAAAGGGGGCGGGTTTAGGAATTGTTCTTATACCACCTACAGGTGAAGCGGTTAGACAAGCTATAAAATGTCACCCTGTAACTAATAAAGAAGCAGAGTATGGAGCTGTGATTGCAGGTTTAGAGCTAGCATTAGAACTGGGTATTATGCAAATTGTTATCAAAAGCGACTCACAGCTCGTAGTAAATAAAATGTTGGGGACTTGCGTGGCTAGAGAAACTCGAATGCATGAGTATCTCGCAAAGGTACGGGAATTAATAAGGCAGTTCCAAACTTGGAAAGTGATACAAATCCCAAGAGAAGAAAATTTTGAAGCGGATGCTCTGGCCAATCTCGCATCTGCAGCAGATATAGCGAAAGATGCGAATGCTTCAATCATACATTTGTTCCACTCCGTTCTTGACCCTGATAAAAATGAGGTAAATTTTAGTCACTTAACTTGGGATTGGAGAAACAAAATCGCGTCTTTTTTGCAGCACAAAATCGTACCTGAAGACAAGGTGAAGGCTCATGCACTAAGAAAGAAAGCGGCTCGTTATTGCCTATATCAAAGAAACCTTTACCATAAAATGTTTGGTGGACCATTAGCCAGGTGTCTCGGACCTTCTCAAACAGAATATGTGATGAGAGAAGTACATAAAGGACATTGTGGGAACCATGCAGGAGGCAGATCACTTGAAAAGACATTGATTCGAGCAGGATATTACTGGCCTAAAATGGAAGAAGAAGCGAATGAATTCGTATCTAAGTGTGACAAGTGTAAAAGGTATGTGAATAACATGCATAGACCAGCTAAGTTATTACATCCCGTCATAGCTCCGTGGCCCTTCATGAATGGGGAATGGACATTGTAGGAGCATTACCCCAAGCAAAAGGTCAGGTAAAGTTTCTACTCGTACTTACTGATTATTTCTAAATGGGTAGAAGCAGGAGCATTTAAACAAGTACGAGAGGAAGAAGTTAAGGACTTCATTTAGAGGAACATAATTTGCCGCTTTGGTGTTCCAAAGGAGATAGTGTGTGATAATGGACCACAATTTATAGGAGCTCGAGTCACATAATTCTTTCAAAGTAGGCAAATCAAAAGAATTACGTCGACATCGTACCATCCAGTGGGTAATGGGCAAGCAGAGTCTACAAATAAAGTAATTATCAACAACCTAAAGAAAAGGTTACAAGAATCAAAAGTCAAATAGCCTGAAGTATTACCAGCGGTATTATGGGCATATCGAACGATGGTAAAAACAAGTACAGGAGAAACTCCATTTTCAATGGTTTATGGTGCGGAAGCTTTGATACCACTTGAGATAGGTGAACCTAGTACACAACGTGTTCAAGCAGAGGAAAACTCGAACAACAGAGAGTTACGAGTAAATCTTGATTTACTTGAAGGGAGAAGAGAAGCTGCGTTGATAAGGATGGCGGCTCAAAAGCAAGTAACTGAGCAATATTACAATAAGAAAGCACGCCTCAGGTTTTTTAAAATTGGGGACTTCGTGTTGAAAACTTTTTTTCCAATCTACAAAGTTAGCTAATTCAGGAAAGCTAAGTCCAACGTGGGAAGGACCTTATCGAATTCGTGAAATTGCTGGGAAAGGAGCATACGAGCTAGAGATAATGGATGGCAAGGTTTTACCTTCACATTGGAATGCCGTTCATTTGAAGAGGTATTACTTCTAGGGAATTAACCACGGTCACGTATCGCCATGCTAAATTCTTTTCCTTTAAATTGTTAAAATTATACTAACGATTTTAGATGCTAGGCAAAAATCCTAACTCGTGCCAAATGATGAGTCACGGCCTGCACAGAAAATTTGAATACTCTTAAATTCCTAGCCCAGGGTTACATTAATCTGATGAAAATACACACGAGTTAGGCAGTCTTCATCTATAATCGCACCTCCGAGTCCCATATATTTTTCTGTTTCAGGAAAATGACCAAAAATTAGGAGCAAATACACAAGTGTTCGAGGCTTCATACTTCACCGCTCAAACACTTGGGGGCTATACATACTATATGCACACGAGTATGTGCAGAAGAATGAATACGAGTGCAGAAAAATAAATACGAACGAGGCAAGAGAGCAAGAAGTCAAATGTCAAGCAAAAATCACTAAGTTGACAAAAACACTCAGCATAATGTTCTTTCCCATGATAACAATGGAGTCACCTCTAAAATCCCGCCGAATATAAAAATATAGGGTCGTGATTATGTATCAAAAACAGGTTATGAAAAACCTTGTATATTTTATAAATCTATTAAAAGAAAACAGTTGCGAGAAAGTTGTAGGTGTACTTCAATACATGTAATACTCAAGAAACTTATCAAAGTTCATGAATAAAAACTTTACAAAAGTTATTTTATACGAAACATGTATGTTCCTATTTCTTTCATCATATGATATCACCATTTTGAAGTTGAGACGTCTTCTTCATTAAGTGTCGATAAATAAAAGGGCCCTCTTTTATTTTCCTCATGATGATAACACATGAGAAGAATTATGAAAGCATTTTCTGAAAATGATAAAGATGCTAATTTATTCTTCAAGTCTTAAAAAGAAAAATAGGCAAGAATAGGGTAAACAGAAAATTGTTCTACAAAGTCTATAACAATGTGAATAGACAAGAATGAAACAAATAAATGTTATATAAACTTTTTAGCATAAAAATCTAAGGGAAAAAACATAGCTATTATAATACAGTTGTGTTTCAAAATAAATGCCCCAATATAGAAACTGGGGACTTCACTAAGAAATTACATCATCAAAAACAAATAAAAGAGGTAAGGCTAAACATTTTCACTGGTCACTGAGGAAATTGGAATATTACAAGTAGCAACCTCATTAGGCTCGGTAGAAACTTCTAAAGGAACAGCAATAGAAGCAGTCTCAGCTGAAGTTGAAGTATCAACATTCTCGAGAGAAGCAGTAGACATGGGGATTTCCGTTCCCAAAGACTGTGTTGTAGATAAATTACGCTCGGTCACCGGAATTGTAACTTCAACAACTTAAGCTGTTGACTCTAAGTTCAAAGGCTCTTCAACCCCGGGAGTTCTGATTGTTGGAGAAGAAATGTCAATTACCTGGTTAGGAGAAGGAATTTCAATAGGTTTCTCATTCTTCTCAATCATGTCTAAACCTTTGACTAACTCAGATTTCAAGTCAAAGTTTTCTTGAGAAGCCTCCATCAAAGCATCACGACGAGATTTCAAGAAAGCCCAGCTAACCTCATAATTGAAATTCTCTGCTAAGAATTATAATACTTCTCCAGGTTTTCATAATCCCTTCCCCACGTTGCAAGGGTGTTCTTCATCGTTTCTTGCTCACCTAGGTGGGAGTCAAGGTAAGTTTGAAGATTGAGACAGGAACTCTCCAACACACGAACCTTATCTGAAGAAATCCTTAAATCAACCTGAGTCTGGTTCAAAGTTTGCACTAGTTCCTTGGCATATTCTTCTTTTTTCTCCATTAGTGCTTTGAGTTCTTTGATTTCTTCATTAGCCTTTGACAAAGAAACCTTCAAAATCTCTTTATCCTTTTTTACTTGGCTCGTAGAAGGCATGGCAATCCCTAACTACGAGGATAAAGCTCGATTTTGCTGTTCAAGTTGAATTTTAGTAGACTGCAACTCTTCAATTCTCCCTAAAGCACTTTTGAATTGTTCCTTCCAATTTTGAGCCTCAAGCTGTGCTTATTCAGATATTCTTTTAGCATCAATAACAGCCTTAGCAGACTCACGTGCCTTTTTCTCTATGATAGAGATCCTCCCCATCAACTTAATTCCGATCACGTTTTCCTACAACATATGGCATAAAAATAAGAACTTAAAGTCAAGGAAAAGTAATTAATCACGGGTAAGGAAGTAACCTTCAATGTTGAATGAACTATGTCATTCGTCAAGGTATAACTGCTGTGGCTCTGCATCTTTTTTCTCTCCACATCTCCAATAAGAGGCTCAAGCCAGACATCCGCTCCACGAGTCTTCCTTAATAGACTATGAGTAGCAGGTACTTCAACTGTAACCTTTCTCATAGCCATACCTCTGTTATTTGGGCTAGATTCAGAATGATAAACAGAGGAAGAAGGAATAGTGGAAGGAGGAGTAGTAGAAGAGGTGAAAACAATAGGAGACGAAGAAACCAAAGCAGGAGCTGAAGTAATAGGCACGGGGGCTAAAAAGGAATGGGAGAAGAAGTTGTAAGAACAATGGAAGATGTCAAAGGGAAAGAAACAGGTACGGTTGAAGGAGAAATAGAAGAATGGAGAAATAGAAATGGAAGTAGATAAGGGAATTTCATTAAGAACAGGGCCAAGTTCCCCACTTTAAAAACCACTCTCGAAGAGACGGTGAAGAGATTCACTTGTGTCTCTAGGTGAGAGATCTTCATTAGATTGGATTAAAACAGGCTCGGTAATGGAAGTAACTGCAGAAGAGGTACGAGCAGGAGAATCTTCAATTTCTTCATCCATAACAACACGTCTCCTAGCCCTTGGTCTAGATACCAAAGAGGTATTATCTTCTTCTTCGTTCTCAGCTTCCATTACCATGGCTTTTCTTTTGGCTAAAAGTGCTTTAGCCTTGTCCAAATCAAGGGAGGTGTTGGCAGTAGTGCGCATAGCTAAAGCGACATCCGCTTCCATCCTTTTTATTCGAAATCCCGACAAAAAGAAAGGTTTGTATTTATTATTCAATATTGGTACCTAGAAAACATACACGAAAGGAGATATATACCGTGTGTTCTTACAATCCATCAGTGTAAGGAAGAAATAGACTTCCAAGTCCTATCTTCCTTAGAAGCAATTTTTAGAATTGAATCGACCAAACCACGGAAGTTAGGAATAGGTTCCATATCCCCCATGGTTGCTACAACAAAACCAAAAAAGGGATAAGTTTAAAGATTAAATCAAAATCTTGGAAAATAGATACGGGAAAGGTAAGTAGAAAGTTACGTGCAAAATTCCACTTCTCGGGGAAGGGAATGTTTGATTCTCCCAGCAAATCTACTGTACGAATAGCAATGTAACGAAGGTACCACCCACGATCTTTACCATCATCAGCATTTACCAAAACTCCCTTACTCCTTGCAGTAAAGGTAAAAACCCCATGGCGCAATAAACTAGGGTGGTACAAATGGATAAGATGGGAAAAGGTAAAATTGGTTTTTGCCTTAGAAGACAAGAATCTCAAACAAGCTACAGCCCTCCAACTAAAGGGCCAATCTGAGCTAAGAAAATATTGAAAAATCTACAAAAATCGAGGATAACTGGATCTATGGCTGGTTTGAACTCCAAAGTGAAGGAGTAGGCATAAACAAAGGAAAACCCATTTCTATAAGATAAAATTCTATGGTTTATGGAAGAGACTGATAAACGGACACTCTCTTTCCAGTTGCAATCTTTCCTAATGGTGGGAATTGTGAGTTCAATTATAAGAAAAAGGATAATGATCAGTCTTTTGCAATTTGTTTTTGAAGGGATGCTTTATCACTTGCAAAAGATAAATCATTTGGTATAATTTCTTCAACTGTGGTTCTATAGAAAGGTCTGAAACTTTTTACCTTTCGAAGATTGAGTTTTGGAAGAGTAACCTTTGATTTCAAAACCAAAAGAAGGAGGTACAGAACCAGTTGAACCTTCACGTGTAAATCCCATATTTCGAAGTCGTTCTCCTCTGCCTCTTGAATGCTTGATAGGAGCATGTGCATTAGGGAATTGATCGAGAAGTAAAACCTTTTTGGGGTTAGGGTTTGGAGATGCCATTGTTAGATAATCTTGAAGTAAGTAGAAGTAAAAGAAAGAGAAGAAATGCGAATGCTTGATGGAAATTGGTGAAGAAAAAGACAAAGAAAGTGTGAATTAAAAGTTTATATGGGAACAGCCGTCAAAATTAAGAGGAGCAATGATGGAAAGCCTATATTAAAGATAATCATCACTTCGTAAACAAAGGGAGTTGAACATGCCTAGAAAAATAGGTATAAAACTGCAGATCTAATCAGAAGTTGACACGTGTATAGAGTATTAAATGAGAAAGACAGATGAGACGTCGATGCTGACACAAGCATTAATTGTGACAAAAATTCTTTTTCAGGATCCACTTCCCAATTATTTAATTAATAAATAAATGAGAAGTGGGGGGACTATCTGTATTGGGGAAAAATTGAATTTAAATTGAAGGTGACGTGGCGTGACACGTGGAATGGTCAAAGAACAATAAATGATTAAAAGGCACAAAAGACAACATGCACGTGGGAAGGAAATAAAACAGACACGAGAGAATCTTAGATACGAGTCTCGTGTCTATTCAAGTCATTTATTACCAACGGATACAAAGGGCACTAAAGCAAGAATCTGATGACAAAAAGTAGTCTACGTTCATTATTAAATACCTGATACGTTAGTTAATCAGTATTTAATAGCAATGATTATATAACACCTCATTAAATGCTATTTATTATATAGATCAATACATTACTCCTTGTCAACTATAAAAGGAGGAAGTTTCATCATTTGTAGGGACACAGAACATTCTTGAGATCATATTGAAATAACAAATTTTTGTTGCTTTATTTTACTCTCTGAAAGCCTTTTATTTTGGTCTCTAGATTACCAGTAACCCGATTTCTTCTCTCCAAAATTCGAGCTTTGACCAAATTTTATTTTTTGGTTAAAAACTTCTCTCATGACTCAATTCTTTTGGTGAGCTCCTTGAATATTTTTGTTATTGCAAGATCAGTCCCTGATTCATTACCATTCGACCTTTCTGGCAGTGGCTTGGTACGGAGAGTGATTTTTGGCTCGACCCCACGGAGTTCTATGTTGATTTTGCAACTGAGCAATAGCTTCATGCTAAGAATGTATCATCTCGAATATCACCTGGAGACTAACTCCTACGTCTCCTCTACCCTATGTACCTTGACCACCAGATCGACGTTCCTTGCATACACTTCCTTCGGGGTCCGCTCCTAGGTCTGTATTTAGAGCAACCTGCGAACTGACATCGACTGGATCGACAACCGGTGCTCCTCGAGATTAGCTGGTGGCACCCTGGCCCCTGAAGCAATTACATTGTCGTTTTCTCTGTGAAATCTGAGGCCATCATCACCATGTATGGGTGCATTTTTTGAGTTTGACATGTTTTAACTCGAGAGAAAAAATATCTAACAAGAACAAGCATAAAATAATGTGTGTTATCAGAATCGACATTGAACAATCACTATTATCATTAGCCCCATGGTGCGCGCCTAACTGTTTACCCTAAAATTCGAGTAACAGTTAAACTTATATTATGGTTTTAAGGATATGTAATTCAATCCAGTACCAATTGATAAATAAGGAACTAAATAGATCAATTAAAGAATAAAATAAATCAAACCAGTATGCAAGCCAAATATCGACCTCGACAAGTGGTAATCTCGAGTGTGATAATGAGAATAGCAAATGATAAAGCAACTATGATGAACAATAAGAGAAATAGCAAGAAAGTAATGAACGTATATCTTCTTATTAGTGAACAAGGAGGATTACAATGAATGAGATTCCTCTTTATATAATAAGGGAGTCATACATAAAGTACACTTCTAATTATAGTAGACAATCGTATTAACATCTAATTAACCGCTTCAGATCGATTCGTTCCGAGATTCACGCCATGATTCTCGATCAACTGCGGATATCTCGCTTTTTCCATTATCGAGCTATGCTGGTGTCACTTGAAGGAGGCCTCTCTCCGGTGCGCAATCGAGGTCAGCCTGGTGTCCTAGCTCTTCGACGTAACATTCCCATCTCGACCAAAAAATGAAATCGGATAACCTTAATTTCCATCGTATATAATTTTTATATAATTAAAGGTGACATTCTTTTTTCGTACCAAAAAGGAAAAAAGTTGCCACATAAATTAGAATTGAGAAAATAACAAACTCAATGAAAATCTAACAAATAAAGTATGGGGAAGATAGAGTGTTAACCTTACCCTTCTCTTTGTGAAGGTAGATAAAGAGACCTTTATGATACATTTAGAATTGAGGAAGTAATTCAATTGCAATGAGATGAATAAATTTTTTTTCCACTTTTTAAAAATATAAAAAAAAAAGTCTGAATAGTGTTATGAAATAATATAAGAACAAGAACAATAATACAAGAACAAGAACAATAGAGAGAAAAGTATAGAGAGAAGTATTCTTATTGATACTTTGGGATGATTTACAATGGGGTAAGACCCCTCTATTTATAGGAAGAGGAATGACTTAGCTTCAAGCTAAAACTCTTAGACATTCACTCTAAATAGACTTCTATTTTATAACACTCCCCCTTGAATGTCTATTCAATAATGTGCCTCATAAAACCTTAAAACCAAAACCCAATGAGAAAAATTAAAGTAAAGGAAAAAGAGTACACATGTTTGAATATGCGCCTATTGGTTGCCTCGTTAAAAACCTTGCAAGGAAAACCCTGTGGGACAAAATCTTGTAAGGGAAAAAGAGTGCAACGCGCATTAACTCCCCCTAATAAGAACATCAATTCATATCCTTGAGCATTTGCATTCCAATCTTGTGCATCATCTTCAAAACGATCTTTGGTGGACGTTTGACAAATCAACCATATTGACTTGAATAAATATTCCGCACCTTGAAATCATCATCCTTGATAGATATGAACATTTTCATATAATGTCGTGGAATAACTCTTCAATATCTCCATAGATGCATTCTCAATGCCATCATGCTTATAGTTATAGCAAGATACATATGTACACAAATTGTACTAAGGATGTGGTACTTCAGGACCACGAATTGCATATGCTTCAAGCAACTTAAATCTTTCAAGTTAAGTCATATAAGCCATATAATAGACTTTAGATGCATATCAAGTTTTCCATGTCATGCTAGACAAATAAGATATCGAAAACTGATTATACATAATTGACTTTATACTTTCAAGCATTTGAACTATAGGTTCAAAACTACATGTCTTTCATATGGAATCAATTCTTCTTGAATTGTATCTCTTCCATTTAGTTACTTCTTTGGGTCAGCAAATGCGTATAGCATCTTTGCAATATGTTGCAATTGAATTATCCCTTTTATGAACTTCAGGTTCATATCATGATATTCGGGGATATACATATACAAATGATAATTCATCCCATGTAACCTTTTCTCAAGTGCTTATCATGTCTCCCCCTCATGTTAGTAAAGCTAACTTGTTTCCTCAATTTTGGGAAATCATCTTTGTGCATTATCATGTCAATATACACAGAACATTAATAATAAGATGAAATTATTTGGTTCCTGACCCTGAACCACTTGTGAGGGGAGAATATACTCTCGTATACAACGTATATCAAACTGATATATATAACTTTGTTCTCATAAGAAACAGTTTAGCTATTAAGTGGAAGCACTTAATAATTATCTTGCTAAACCAACTTTGATATAAACCAACTTATCAAGATGAACTGTCTTGAGTAGAGAATCTGGAAATTATGCTCGAAGTTAGATTACTGAGCAATTTACCTCGCAAGCACCAGCCAGGCTGCAGGTCAATAACAATTGCGCATGTAACCATATCATAGATGCATCATATGTGGTATACATGGCAGGTGAATGGGCCCATATTCACCTTTGATATTTTCAGAATTTATGGGTTTCAACCCGAACTCTTTAGTTGGTCAGTTCATTAATGAGAACAAGTGATACAAGAGAATTCATAAAGAACTTTCTAGTTCTTTAATATTCACCTATGTGAATTTGCACATCATACTTAAAATGAGATGGCTAACACGAATGTCAATTGAATAAATTATCAATATTGGTAAACTTCAAATTTACACCATGACATGTGCACTTATCAATAAACTTCAGGTTTATTATGACATGGGTTTTTATACCAGTAGATATCCACTTTATTGTGACATTCTTTCGTTTGTGTAGTACAAACTGGAGAACAAAGCGGGTAGCTTTTCATATACAAATTACCCCGCTACAAGTTGTAGTAGTAGGAGATATCAAAGCCTTCCTTTATTATAGTCTCAATATAATCAATCGCTTTCGCGTGTACTTTGGAAACTGAATAAGTTTCTTTGAGACTTACTACAGCACAATACTCAATTGTGTTTCTCCAACATAGTAATAATTGGCTCTTCTAGAGCTCTCAATTAATTTTGTACTACCACAAATTCATCAACATCCATGTGGTGAATATCTTTCTTAAAGAGAAAGTTATACCATTATGGTCATGTCAAACTTATATGCAAGATATGTTTCTTGCATTATCGTTGTCCTTTAATAGTCATATTTCCAAAATACTTTGGCGTACAATAGGTACGTGACCAACGATCATTCATGCCGTATATCATCTCAAACCTCCTTCTAGGGGTGAGTGTGGTATCATCTCAAGCCTCCTTCTAGGAGTGAGTGTGGTATATTCAATACCAATTTCATGTTCATATTCTTCCAATAATGAATATGTATTCGTGAATCAGATGTTGTCACATTTACTTCGGGGATATGTGATTTTGTTATCCTTTTCAAATCTGTAAATGCGTCAGGCATTTGATTTGCTATTCTTTGCAAATGGATAATCTTTTGTGCCTCTTTCACAAATAGAGGTATGTGGATCAAGATGAGATAATGATGCATTTTTCCACAAAATTTCCCGTTTGGTTTCACCAACTTCTCCCCCTAATTTTGGGAAAAGTGTCTCATCAAATTGACAGTCTGCAAATCGTGCAGTGAACAAATCTCCTGTCAATGTTTCGAGGTAGCGAATAATGGAGGGCGATTCAACCTCAACATATATTCCTAACCTTCTTTGCAGAACCATTTTGGTGCGGGATGGCGGTGCTACAGGCACATATACTGCGCATCCAAAGATTCTTAAATGGGATATATTGGGTTCATGACCCAAAACCAATTGCAACGGGGAATATTTGTGATAATTCGTCAGTCAGAGACGAACTAGCATTGCTGCATGCAAAATGGCGTGACCCCAAGCCGAAGCGGGCAGCCGACAAACTAGCATTGCTGCATGCAAGATGGCGTGACCCCAAGCCGAAGCGGGCAGCCGACAAACTAGCATTGCTGCATGCAAAATGGCGTGACCCCAAGCCGAAGCGGGCAGCCGACAAACTAGCATTGCTGCATGCAAAATGGCGTGACCCCAAGCCGAAGTGGGCAGCCACGTTTTCATGAGTGAATGGGGTATTCAAGATTATACTCATGTATTGTCTCAATCTGATATCTATTTTGAATGATATCTTTAAAACTCAACAAGTTCCTTTTAGACTTGGAGGAGAACATTTTGATTGGTATCATTAAAACTCAACAAGTTCTTCTTAGACTTGGAGGAGAATATTGCATTCTCTAAGATAAACGTCGTGCCTTTGGGCAGAGTTACAGTTGCTCTTCCGGAGCCTTCAATCAATTTACTACTACCAGAAATTGTAGTAACATCTGCCTTACACACACTTAAATGGGAGAAATATTTCTTCTCTTTGAATATCGTATGTGTGGTACATGAATCAATTAAACAGATATGTTTACAATTGGACGTGCTTACATACCTGTGATCGACTATCTATATATTGTCATATTCTTAACCTAATATTTCACTTCTCAGAATCAAACCTGTAGTAAATCATGCTGTGAATTTATTCGTTTATAACATATATTACCGTTCATATGTGTTCCATGGTACAAATAATGTACCTTTATGTTGCATAATTATTTTCATCACAGTACATTATATAATCATCACTTATATATTACTATATTTTCACCACTGCTAGCGTCTAGTAATTATACCATAGTTAATTATCAATCAATTGTGGTGATCATACATGATAGTGCTGTTTATTATTATTTAAATAATGACAACCACAATATACCTTAGGTAATCATTCATGTATATTACAATGTACTCAATTTCACATGATCTACATTCGCACAATAATATTTCTAACAATCATTTACACTGTCTACAGATGCACGTTTTTTTTTAGGTACTATCATCACAACTGTCAGGCTTTGTCCATATCTCTCCTTTAAGCCTTTTCACAAGATGAGTGGATCCTTGACGGTGAGATATTCAATCTTCAAACATTCATCAAGGTGATGGCGCAAGAAAATCAAGGCCTTAGCACAGTCTTGGGTGGATGCTTTATCTCTATCTTTAATGGCGTCTCCAAGACCCATAGCATCTAAGTGGATTTCAGCATCCAACACCCATGTCATATAGTTCTTGCCCGAAATTTTGAGGGCAACGAACTTTCTTTTCATATTGTCAGACATATGGCACAATTACATCAAGAGCGTGTTCATACTTACGGGCTCTATTACAATTATCACATTCACTTCAGGGAATGGATCAAAATCATGTGCTTTACACAATCTCATGTCAAATATTACTTTCATAAAGTGAAAGATTATTTTGAGAATCCTTATTGTTCTCATTACCACAATAATGACGATTATAACTTCGTCTATTGCCATGTCCACATCCATTGATACCTTTACGGTAATTAGTCTTCTTTCAGACTTATCACATACTGCTACCACATTCTCTAAAGGGAATGGAGCAAATTCAATTGGACGGAATTCTTTGCCACGTCCACATTCATTGATACCTTCATGGTAATAATTTTGTCTTCTTTCAGACTTATCATATACTGCTTCCACATTCTCTAAAGGGAATGGAGCAAATTCAATGGGACGGATTTTCAATTCTTTGCCCACAATCATACATGAATTTAATCATGGCAGGACATAGAGATTTTACCACTTCATGTGGTTATAATTTCTTACAAACTCCATTAGAGTTATAATCAAACTTTGTTGTCTATGTTTGTATATAAAATCAAATTATAGAATTCAAAGAATTTGAAAGGGAAAAGTAAATTACTTACCTTTAAGGTATACCAATTATATTTTCAATGTTTTCTTCCTTTTCTCTCTTCCGTTTCTGTTTCCTTTTTTTTTTCTTTGTTTTTCGTTTCTTTTCTCTTTTGATCGACACCTCCGACTCTCCTCTTTCTTACTTGAACAATTGTTTCTGTTCCTTTCTTTTCGTTCCTTTTTGCTTCCTTCTTTTCATTACGTTCCTCTCCTTTTTTTTCTTTCTTCATTCTTTCTTTGAAGCAAAACCCTACACAAACAAAAGTTAAGACAATCGAAAATTTCAATTGGTTAGAGACTCGTGCTGATAACGTGTTATGAAATAATATAAGAACAAGAACAATAATACAAGAACAAGAACAATAGAGAGAAAAGTATAGAAAGAAGTATTCTTATTGATACTTTGGGATGATTTACAATGGGATAAAACCCCTCTATTTATAGGAAGAGGAATGACTTAGCTTCAAGCTAAAACTCTTAGACATTCACTCTAAATAGACTTCTATTTTATAACAAATAGGAAATACCTTTTCGTTTATAAACCTTATGCGGCGGGTGAAAACAAAAAAATACAATGGAAGACTACGGAGTATGAAAAAGCCAAGATGGGTCCCACACCTGTCATGGGAAAGTGCAGTACACCCGCCAGGAAACCGCGCTTGGGATTATTCACTACCCTCGGTGCAGCTACAAGAGAAGAAAGTAGAGCAAATATGGAGGGCTCACTGTTGCAGATGGCTAAAATTGCAAAACAAAGAGAGAACGTGCAATAGATCTGGATCCACTTAAGCACACACTCACTCACCTCTCTTTTCTGATTATTTTTTTAGAATCTCCTTGAAAGAAAGAGAAAAGGATTACTTAGTATATCTGTATGTATAGAGAGATAAAGAAAGAAAGAAAGAAAGATTATAGCTTCACTCACTATTCCATAAACACAAAAAACAAAGCTGTTGTTTTTTAAGTGGGGGTGGGTGGTTTTTTGAAATTAAGTGCTAACACTGTTGCTACTAGTAAATATTTATGGGTTTGCTGTTTCTGTTGCTGTCAAGCTGCTCTGCTGCTGTTACTACTGCTGTTACTTGCAGGCTGCTCATTTATAGAGGGGCCGTGGGTTGCAGTTTATAGTCTAGTTTGTTAACAACCCCATGTAGGGTATTTGGAAGAAAGTGGAAATAAAGAGGAAGTTGAAAGATTTTGTAGTCAAAAAAGGGAGAAATCTTTTATGGGTAAGCTCATCTACTCCTGAGATCAGTGCTAATCTTTGTGGTAAAGAAAGAAAGTTTCCAGCTTTACTCTTCTTTCCTTCTTGGTTTTTTCTTAGTTGTTGTAACTAGAGCTTTCAGCTTTCTTTATAGAGAAATACAACTACGTTATTTCTTTCAACTTAGGGAACCCTATGAAAACCTCTCCTTTTTTCATCTTCCCCCACGGGAGATTTCCACTTTAAAAGTTTTCCACTTTTCTCTCAACATTTTCTTTTCCTTTTTTCTTGGTTGTATTATGCAGGAAGACTAAGAGAAAAAGAGCAACTTAAATCATATTAAGAAACAGCTGGTATATTTGCTAGTTGGTGGGTGGAAAAAAAAAAGGATTTTTTCTTGACAGTCTTTACTTGAAGAAAGACAAAAAGAAAAACAGGAAAAGTTTGAGGGTTGGAGTTGAATCTACTACCAACCCTAAAATTATGGATGCATATGAAGCTACTAAAATTGTCTACCAAAGGATTCAAAATTTGGATCCTGAAAATGCCTCAAAAATCATGGGGATTCTTCTGATACAAGACCACGGTGAGAAAGAAATGATCAGATTAGCTTTTGGTCCAGAGGCTTTAGTTCACTCAGTGATTCTTAAAGCAAGAAAAGAACTTGGCCTTGCCTCAAACTCACCTTCTTCTACACCTTCAACTCCTTCTTCACCTTCACCTTTTAGTGGTGTTTTTTCAAGGCAGAATTCTTCTTCTGGTGGAAGGATTCTTGGTGGTATAAACCTTCCTTCACCTCTTAGCATAACTAGTAACAACCAATCTTCTTCAACTATTTCAGCTTCTTGGAGTAATACTACTCCTAGCTTCTCTGACATCCAAGAAACTGATCTAGTTAGTCCTAGCGCTTCCACCAATGGAATCAGCAACTCCACTATGAATTCCTCTGCTCCACCCTTTTACTGCAGTGGAGAAATGGATTTGATAGATGAGTTTCAACTACAGGACCAGCTTTCTTTTTTGAATGATGGGTCACCAACCTTGGGTCCTAAAAATCCTGATGTTTATTACCCACAGCAGCAAGGTTTAGCCTCAAGTCCAAGTGGGGATATCTCTTCATACAACTGGGGTAGCAACTCAGTCAACGGCCTCTCCCATAGAAGGAGTTGCTCTGTGAGTGATATTTCTTTAGTTGGTGATGACCCAAGTGGGGGATTTGGTTGGAAACCTTGTCTGTATTTTGCAAGAGGGTATTGTAAGAATGGGAGTAACTGTAGGTTCTTACATGGTGCTGGAGAGGTGGTATCTGAAGTTGTGGGGTCACCTAGCAAGTTTGAGATGATGGAGCAGCATTGTCAACAACTTCTCAGATCTAAGTCAACATCTCACCAGCAAAGACTAACCACTGCTTCTCAGCTCATGGCCTCTTCTAACTTCCCTTTCTCTCCTGTGGCTGCTAACAAATGCATCAACTTTCTTCAGCAGCAACAGTCTGCTGAGAGTCCCAGGTTTGAAAACAAAACCCTTTTTTTTTGTCTTTGAATTGGAACTTTAGACTGATTCTTGGCTGGAAGTTTGTACAGAGCAGCTGCTGCTGCTGCGTTAATGATGGGTGATGACATGCACAAGTTGAACAGAATTCATTTTGAAAGAGGGGATTTTGGGTTGAATGGTGGAGCTGGGATAGCAAATCCAGGTTCAAGGCAAATTTATTTGACTTTTCCTGCTGATAGTACTTTCAAAGAGGAGGATGTTTCCAATTATTTCAGGTATAGTTTGTTAATTCAAATGAATTAAGCTTGGCCTTTTTTGAAAGTTTTGGTTTCTTTATACTTGTTATTCTTGGCTTTTTTAGCATTTATGGGCCTGTTCAAGATGTGAGGATTCCATACCAGCAAAAGCGGATGTTTGGTTTTGTTACATTTGTTTATCCAGACACTGTGAAGATCATTCTAGCCAAAGGAAATCCTCATTTTGTATGTGATGCTAGGGTGCTTGTCAAGCCATACAAAGAAAAGGGTAAAGTCCCAGAAAAGTTTAGGTATTATTCCTTCAGTTACAAGTATGTACTTTATATTGATCCTTCTATTCTTTATATTGATTGATATTTCTCGTGGTTGGTGTAATTAAATTGCAGGAAGCAACAGCAGCAGATGGAGAGAGGAGAATTCACTGGATGTGGTAGTCCTACTGGCCTAGACTCCAGAGATCCTTTTGAAATTCAGCTTGGTATGTAACAGCATTACGGATTGATTTCTGGTACTCTTTTTTCAGTAGACTGTGATGGCTCTCCAAAAGTTAAATGCTAATTTCAATTTAATTATTCTGATTGGCTCTTTTTTTTTTTTATAGGTGCGAGGATGTTTTACAATAGTCAAGACATTATGTTGAGGAGAAAATTGGAAGAACAAGCTGATCTCCAACAAGCAATTGAGCTCCAAAGCAGGAGACTGATGAATTTACAGCTTCTTGATGTCAAGAGGAGCAACCATCACCGTGCCCTTTCCTTGGGAGCTGTTATCCCATCCCCACCCCACTCTCCTGGCTTCTTCAATCAAAATTTTGTTCATTCCCCCAACCTTGGCAGCCGAGAAGCCGTAGAAGGTATAATATCTTGATTATTGCTTGAATAGAGTGAAAAGAATACAGATATAGATGTTGCCGATGCACGTGTTACCAGTTCGAACACTTTAAGGGAGAAGGGTGAAGAGGCGGTTCCATTATCCACTAAATTTCGGACTGTCGCGAGCTAGCCATAGGATGTTTTTCGGTTACTAAGAATGGATAGATTTTGTTGACACTAACTAGGTGGAAATGGAAGCTTAGTTGATTGAATAATTATGGAAATGGGGTTTTAGGCTTTTAGCCTATGATTTCTGATTTCAGAATGAAGATGTTGATATTTGGTGTTTGTTTTGTTTCAGAGAATGGTTTTGCTCCAAAAATGGCCAATTTTGGTGCTTTTTCCTCAGAGGAAAAGAACCCAAATCTTACTGCAAAGGAGAGGGACTGCTACAAATCTAAAGATAAATATAGCAATGGCAAAGAAAGTTCCAAGAAGGAAGAAAATGATTTTCAAGAAAGGTAATGGTCATTGTCTCATTATTACTAGTATTTATTACTTTTGGATACATCTCTGTTAATGGACTTTGGTAAATTTCTCAACTGCATTTCCTTCAGTTGTCTGATAAATGATTGATTTGGGCAGTTTGGAGCATAATCTGCCAGATAGTCCATTTGCATCACCAAAAGCTGTTGGAGAATTCATCACAACTTTCTCCTCAAATGATGCTACTGTTGGAGAAGGTGACAAAGGTGCTGGATTAAATGCATCATCATCGTCTGCTAACAATAATATGATCCCTTCTTCCTCCTCGTTTCCTGCTACTAGTGCACTAGACATCACTCCTTTCAAATCATGTTACTTCCAAGTGCCTAGGTGCATTTCACTACTTCACTTTTTTTTTTATATATATTTTATAAAGGGAAAACGTTCGTTCAAATTTACCCCTCTATTATATCTTAGTTTAGATCCTTCCTTATTTGTTTATATATGATATGATTATATTAAGCAAAGTCCAATAATGGACATTAATGCAGGTTCCCTTCAGGACATGGCACCATTGGAATGTAGGCCTGGACAGCTTGTTATGTTGTGTAGTTTAGCTTCCTTAGTTTAGGTAAAGTGGTCACATCTCCTTTGGCTAATTAATTAGTTAATTCTTTTTCCCTTTAGATACCAACATCTTGGTCCTTGGTTCTTTTATTGATGTTGGTTTCTTGTCTTTTGGTCATGTTTTACACAGGAAGGAAAGAAAGATGACGAATGTAACCTAAAACAAAAATACTACTGTATCAAGAACCAGCCAGCAGCAGACAGCAAATACATACACTACTTACTACTACTATACAAATATTCATACATATATAAAGAATGATGTGTGACAGCCATTTCCCATCTCTGGGTTGTAATGTTTTGAAATCTTTTTTCATATCTTTCTGATAGTTGAGGCTGGACCACAGTTTTAAAGAAAAAGACAAAAGGGAAAATTAGTCATAGGTGAAAAAGAAAAATCCAAAGCATCAACTTTTGGGACTGTAATTTTCTTCCTCTTTCCCTCAGTATTCTTGGGTGTTAGTGTGACATCCCAAAGGTTTAGTGTTTTTTTTCTCTCTCCAAGTTTTATGATGTTGTAATCAGTTGTACAGAGGATGCACAAGGCAGAAGACTAATCAAGACTTGAAGTGAAGGTAAATTAAAGAAAATGCCATATAAGTAAATTTGAAATACTCAACTTAGCTGGCAAAGGAAAAGTGTTTTGTTGTAACTTTGTATTGTATCCTTCAAAAGGGGTTTAATACTATTATGCTTTAGCATATAGTTTTATATATTAGTATTATATAAGGAGTAGTAGCAGCTGCTTTTTAGGTACAAAAATGAAATGGTAGTGTTTCTACCATCTGTAGCAGCTACCCTTTTTTTTTAAATTTTTTATTTCAACCTTTTGTTGTAATTTGATAAGCATTAGGTAATATCAATCAAGATGTAAACAGACAGAAAAAAGGAGGAAAATTGAGGAAGTTTCATTTCATGTATTAGCTTGACTGGCGTCTTTTTCTTAATGTGTTTGCTTTTAAATTTTTTTATTTTATAGGAATTTGTCTCTTCATTGCAGTTGTCCTTTTCCCCTCTTTAATTTATTAGGGGGAAAAGAAAAGAAAGGCACATGGGATGGTGCTGACACTTGATTGTGGGGCCTATTCATCAATTTATCTATTTGTCATGGTTTGTGGGTCCTATTCACCAACACCCATGTGATTGTCCATGTTCTCTCTCTTTCATGCTTCTGCCTATTGTACAATGTGCATAATTGGTTGTACCATGTTTTTTAAAGGACAAAACACAGATATGAAAAGCAGATATTGAAAACAACACGTATGACAAAAGAGAAAATGGTTCAGGAATCTTTTGGGGGTTGTGGCTTTTTGAAAGTGTGCATAGTATTTTTTTTACTTTTTTACATTTTTTTAGATCTCTTTACCCTTGAAGTTAGTAAAAGAAAAATTGAATTTTAACGACATTGAATAAAGTGGAATCAAGAGTGACAAAGGAGGATGTGCACGAGTTATAAATAATGCTACAATAAACATCAGTTTTGGGCACGAAAGGGGTTTAAAGGCTTTGTTTTGGATTTGAAAAAACTGTAGAGCAGTGATGGTCTTGTGGACTGTATTCCAATGGCCAACATTGGGTCCTATCTTAGTACCAGCAAACCGGTCGGATTTAATTACATCTATGTTGGAGGTAACTAATGAGCGGGTTGAATTAAATTTAGACAAATCAAAACTGATCGTATTAAATAGGTTATGAGTGTGTTTAAACGGGTCAAATTGAAACGTCGGTTCTTTCAAATTGTACGTAATCTTCAAAGATTTTGTGTGTGAATTTGGATTGCTTTTTAACCCGTCTAGTCACTCCATTTTTACAAATTCGGCCCAATAGTTTGATGGGTCATCTTGGGTTCAACCAAACCGGTCAAGTTAACAAGTAAAATTGTACGGCCCTTTTTAACTTGTAGCCGTTTTGTCTTTTTCTTTGCATATCCGTATACAATTTTTAAAAAAACTTCAGTTTCCCTTTATAACTGAAAAACTTCAACTCTAGAGCTGAAGTTTTTATCTTATAACTAGAAAACTTAAGCTGAAAAATTGCTTAATTTATAACTAAAAAACATAAGCTGGAAAACTACTTAAGTTTTTATTTTATAACTAGAAAACTTAAGTTGGAAAACTGCTTAAGTTTTTATTTTATAACTTGAAAATTTAAGCTCTAGAGCTTAAGTTTTTGGATTACAAAGACAAAAACTTCATCTAAAGTTTTCCGGTACAAAAGAAAAATTTCAGCCATATGGGCTGAAGTTATGTGAAAAAGCGGGTACGTTTGTAATTTCTTTTACAAAGCAGACACAAGTTAAAATATGACACAAAAAACGGGTATAGATATAAATGCCCCAATTAACAAAGAGGTCATAATTCAACTGTTAAACTTGGCGAGTTACTAAAGAAACACATACTTTGCCACCTTAACATATCACCACTAACAGCTTGTTTGGACGGTTGTTACGCATCATTTCATATTGTATCGTATTGTAGTGTACTGTATTATATATTTGGCGAATATAATGTTTGGATAAATTGTATCATTTGTTGTTGTTCATGATATCACACGTCAACAATATGAAGAATAAACTTGCAATATTATAAAATATAATATGATACGGGATAATCTTATTATATAAAAAGATAGGACAAATGATAAAATAAAATTATTTAATAATAATGAAGGGTGAAATGAGAGAACAAATAAGATAACAACGCAACCATACTAAATCGATCGTTACATAAAGCGACACATTTCGTCGTTACGCAACGATGTATTTAACGATAAGATACAATAAAACTTAAGTAACCGTCAAAATAAAAATTGTATTTAAATTAATAATACGATACACTGCAATAGGTTGTTGGAAATCATGTATATCTATGATATGTGCGCTTTGGTTGTATGAGCATGATTTTCAGGTATAGGTTTTGATGAATGACAAACAATGAAGTCAAGTGTCAAACAAAGGTATAATATGACAATCAATCAAATGGCAAGAAGCATACTGATGACAGAATTGCATGAACGAGCCAAAGAGTTCAAGACCGAAGACCCAAGACGTAGGTCGTTTTGTAGAACCACTGTAAGGACAACGTTTAAGTTATCTTATCCTTTGGCTCAACATTAGGTCATCATAAACATGCATAAATATTTTATTAAATTATATTTTCATAAACAAAATGATGTTGAAGGTTTTAAACATGTCTTTTAAATCTGGGCAAACTTGAAAAAGTCTTTTACGTCCTCAGTTCGGATTGCAGGCTGCAACTCGCCTGCATGAAGCCGGAATCGCTAGTAATCTCAACAATCGATTATTTGAATCCTAGAATCGATTGTCTTAAGACAGTGTGATCTGAAAATTTTCAAAATAGCAAACAATCGGTTGTTTACTTTTAACAATCGATTATTTTGAGACAGTGTGCAACCGAAGTTTTTAAACATCTAAATAATCGATTGTTTTTTTTGTCATACAATCGATTATATTCATAAACATCGATTGTCATTTTCATACAATCGATTATATTTTGACCGTTCCCACAGAATCCTAAATTGATATTTGAACGTTGAATAAAATCGATTATTTAGTCCATACAACCGACTGTTTAGCCTAAAATCAGGAATCTGTCTTTTGAACGTTGGTCAAACAATCGATTATTTACTCCAAACAATCGATTGTTTGAGGACAGAATCAGGGATTTATTTTTCAATTAAGCAACGATCAGCACCACTTTTTCACCTATAAAAAGAGGTCTTTTGAGCTGATTTTAAATATACAACTCCTCCATACATTGTTATACATATTGATCATTTTCAAGCATCTTTTTAGAGCTTTTGTTGAGCCATTTGATAAACAACTTGTTGTTCATAGAGCTTATTGTGTATCTCTTTATCCACTCTATTGAGAGAGTATTAGTTGTAAAAGAGAGTTGTTTGAGAAGAACATATCTTCTCATTTGTCGGGTTTGCTAAGTACCCAAAGTCTTAGTGGTTGAAGTCTTGGGGTGAGGTATCCTCAAGCAAGTGAAGTCTTAAGGTGTGGTATCCTTGAGCAACTGTAACGGTTTGTTAAGCACCCGTAAGCTTGACGAAGATAGTGGAAATCTCGAGAGAGTCTCTCGGGGACTGGACTAGTCACGGGTTGTGGTGAACCAGGATACATCGGTGCGTTCGTTCCTTAGTATTTACTTATCGCACTTATTTCATTGTTTACGCTGTTTTTATTATAACGCTATTCATCCCCCTCTAGCGTTAAGCGTATTTTCTAACGATTGGTATCAGAGCCTAACTCTCTGTAAGCCTTAACCGGTTGAGAGAAATATATATTTTTCTGTTGAGAATATTGAACGCAGGAACGATGGATGAAGGACAGTCCACCACTTGCCCTCCACTATTTGACGGAACAAACTATACATATTGGAAAGAGCGGATGAGCATCTTCCTCAAAGCAAACAGTTTTCGTTTGTGGCAAATCATCAAAAACGGTGAACCAATGCCAACAAAGAAAGTTGGAGAGACCACGGTTCAAAAGAAGGAAGATGAATATGATGCCGAGGATATCAAGAAAGTTGAAAATAATGCAAGGGCCATCCATGTATTATATTGTGTGGTGAATCCAGATGATTATCGAAAAATCTCTTGCTGCACAACCGCCAAGGAGATGTGGGATAAGCTCGAGATCATTTATGAAGGTATGCCTCAAGTCCGAGAAGCCAAAATTGATTTTCTGACACATAAATATGAAATCTTTACAATGGAGATGGAACCCATTGGTGTTATGTTTGAACGATTTTTAAGAATCGTCAACGATCTCCATGCTCTCGGGAAAGTTTACACGAACAAAGATCTTGTTCGCAAAGTCCTACGGAGTCTCACTCCCGAATGGCGCTCCAAAGCCAATGCCATCCAAGAGTCGATGGAATTCACGGATATCACAATTGATGGACTAAGAGGTAATCTCGAAACTTATGATAGCACAATTCTTAATCCTTATCTTAGAAGCAATTCAAATTTTGCCTTCAAAGCCTCATCCTCTAAACGAGAAGAGGTAAGTGATTCGGAAAGGGATGATGATAATATTTCAAATGATATAATTGAAAAGTCTTGTAAGTCTATGAAGAAGGACAAGAAAAAGAAGAAGCGCCATAGGCGCGTATCACAGGATTCGGACAGCTCGGGAGATGAAACTGCCGCATTATGCTTCATGGCCGACAAAGAAGAAGAGGTAAGTACTTCTAACTCTCACTCGTTTGAAGAATTACAAAATGCCTATGATGAATTGTATGGTGAATTTGTTAATGCTTTCAAAATGAAAAAAGATTTGAAGAAAACACTTTCTTTGCAGAAAACACTTTCTTTGCAAGAAACAGATTTTCAGAAAACACTTTCTTTACAAGAAAAAGAGTTTGAAAAATCCTCTTCTTTGAAAGAAATAGATTTTGAAAAATTGACTAATGAAAATGATATTCTTAAATATAAAATTGAAGTTTTAGAAAAAGAAAATAAATTTTTGAAAAATGACATTGTTGTTTTTAAAAATAAAATCAAGGAATTTAATGAAGCCTCTTCTATTGATAAATGTTCCAATTATTCTTCTTGAAGTTCTTTAATACTATAGAACACAGAACTTAGGAAAACACTAGAAACACGTAGTATTGATAGTCCTATAATTGAAGATATTAAAAAGGATGAAAGTAATGAGGTCGGACCATCTAGAAAGAATTCTAGGAACCTCACTAATGAGTCTAAGATTAATTGTTTTAGACCACCTAGAAACAACTCTAGGAATTTTGTTAATGAGTTTAGAATGAATAATTTTAGACCACCTAGACACAATTCTAGGAATTTTATAAATAAGTCTAGAATGAATAATTTTAGACCACCTAGACATGACTCTAGGAAATTCAACGCTTCTAGGGGGAACAACTTTAGATCACCTAGAACGCATTTTGGCGCAACCTAGACATATGCACAATCCTAATGTTATATGTCACTATTGTAATCGGGTAGGACACATTGCACCCGTTTGTTTTGCTAAACATAGAGATTTATGTGTTGATTATGACTATTGTTATCCTAACCCCCAAGGACCCAAAAGATGTTGGGTACCAAAAACCTATTTTTAGGTTCTTTTTGCAGGTGTGCTTGAAGACTACAATATTGTAGTGGATGCACCAAGCACGAAATCTTAATGCATTAAGGGGGAACGTCGGTTAGTTATCGTATTTTGAATAAAAACGCAATAAGTTGATATGTGCAAATAATCTATATCAGTTTTGGTTGATACATGCTTTAATAAGTTTTATTTTTGAATAACAATTAGTATCAATTGGTTTTATAATAAATGATTGATTCATGTTTTGATGAATATTTTTAGTTTAAATAACAATTGGCATAGTTAAGAAAAATGATCGTTATTATTAGTATGCCATTTACTAACTTTTTATATGATCTTGTCTATAACGATTGGTATCATCAATGGTTTAAATAACTTTTGGTATACTCTTTTTGCTAATGCCAAAAGGGGGAAGAATATGGGCGATATGCATGCTTTAATTGAGGGGGAATATTCAGTTAAGGGGAAATTATATTGAATTGAATTGGTTGCATAAATTGTATGTTGAGATATAGCATCTATTTAGGGGGAATTCAATATGCATATCTTCCGTTGTTTGTCATTATCAAAAAGGGGGAAATTGTTGGAAATCATGTATATCTATGATATGTGCGCTTTGGTTGTATGAGCATGATTTTCAGGTATAGGTTTTGATGAATGACAAACAATGAAGTCAAGTGTCAAACAACGGTATAATATGATAATCAATCAAATGGCGAGAAGCATACTGATGACTGAATTGCCTGAACGAGCCAAAGAGTTCAAGACCGAAGACCCAAGACGTAGGTCGTTTGGTAGAACCGATGTAAGGACAACGTTTAAGTTATCTTATCCTTTGGCTCATCATTAGGTCATCATAAACATGCATAAAATATTTTATTAAATCATATTTTTCATATACAAAATGATGTTGAAGGTATTAAACACGTCTTTTAAATCTGGGCCTCAACAATCGATTATTTGAATCCTACAATCGATTGTATTAAGACAGTGTGATCTGAAGTTTTTCAAAATAGCAAACAATCGATTGTCTACTTTTAACAATCGATTATTTTGAGACAGTGTGCAACAGAAGTTTTATAACATCTAAATAATCGATTGTTTTTTTTGTCATACAATTGATTATATTCATAAACAATCGATTGTCATTGTCATACAATCGATTATATTTTGACCGTTCCCACAGAATCCTAAATCGATTTTTGAACGTTGAATACAATCGATTATTTAGTCCATACAATCGATTGTTTAGCCTAAAATCAGGAATCTGTCTTTTGAACGTTGGTCAAACAATCGATTATTTACTCCAAACAATCGATTGTTTGAGCACAGAATCAGGGATTTTATTTGTCAATTAAGCAACGGTCAGCACGACTTTTTCACCTATAAAAAGAGGTCTTTTGAGCTGATTTTAAATATACAACTCCTCCATACATTGTTATTCATATTGATTATTTTCAAGCATCATTTTAGAGCTTTTGTTGAGCCATTTGATAGATAACTTTGTGTTGTTCATAGAGCTTATTGTGTATCTCTTTATCCACTCTATTGAGAGAGTATTTGTTGTAAAAGAGAGTTGATTGAGAAGAACATATCTTCTCATTTGTCGGGTTTGCTAAGTACCCAAAGTCTTAGTGGTTGAAGTGTTGGGGTGAGGTATCCTCAAGCAAGAGAAGTCTTAAGGTGTGGTATCCTTGAGCAACTGTAACGGTTTGTTGAGCACCCGTAAGCTTAACAGTGTTAGTGGAAATCTCGAGAGTGTCTCTTGGGGACTGGACTAGCCACGGGTTGTGGTGAACCAGGATACATCGGTGCATTCGTTTCTATTTATTTACTTATCGCACTTATTCAATTCCTGCAATTTTTAAATTCCGCAAGTTTACGCTATTTTTTATTATAACGCTATTCACCCCCCTCTAGCGTTAAGCGAATTTTCTAACAATTGGTATCAGAGCTTAACTCTCTGAAAGCCTTAACCGGTTGAGAGAAATATATATTTTTCTGTTGAGAATATTGAACGCAGGAACGATGGATGAAGGACAGTCCACCACTTGCCCTCCACTATTTGACGGAACAAACTATACTTATTGGAAAGAGCGGATGAGCATCTTTCTCAAAGCAAACAGTTTTCGTTTGTGGCAAATCATCAAAAACAGTGAACCAATGCCAACACAGAAAGTTGGAGAGACCACGGTTCCAAAGAAGGAAGATGAATATGATGCCGAGGATATCAAGAAAGTTGAAAATAATGCAAGGGCCATCCATGTATTATATTGTGTGGTGAATCCTGATGATTATCGAAAAATCTCTTGCTGCACAACCGCCAAGGAGATGTGGGATAAGCTCGAGATTATTTATGAAGGTACGCCTCAAGTCCGAGAAGTCAAAATTGATTTTCAAACACATAAATATGAAATCTTTAAAATGGAGAAGGAACCCATTGGTGTTATGTTTGAACGATTTTTAAGAATCGTCAACGATCTCCATGCTCTCGGGAAAGTTTACACGAACAAAGATCTTGTTCGAAAAGTCCTACGGAGTCTCACTCCCGAATGGCGCTCCAAAGCCAATGCCATCCACGAGTCGATGGAATTCACGGATATCACAATTGATGGACTAAGAGGTAACCTCGAAACTTATGATAGCACAATTCTTAATCCTTATCTTAGAAGCAATTCAAATTTTGCCTTCAAAGCCTCATCCTCTAAACAAGAAGAGGTAAGTGATTCGGAAAGGGATGATGATAATATTTCAAATGATATAATTGAAAAGTCTTGTAAGTCTATGAAGAAGGACAAGAAAAAGAAGAAACACTATAGGCGCGTATCACGGGATTCGGACAGCTCAGGCGATAAAACTGCCGCATTGTGTCTCATGGCAAACAAAGAAGAAGAGATAAGTACATCTAACTCTCACTCGTTTGAAGAATTACAAAATGCCTATGATGAATTGTATGGTGAATTTGTTAATGCTTCCAAAACTATCATAGAATTGAAGAAAACACTTTCTTTGCAGAAAACACTTTCTTTGCAAGAAATAGATTTTCAGAAAACACTTTCTTTACAAGAAAAAGAGTTTGAAAAATCCTCCTCTTTGAAAGAAATAGATTTTGAAAAATTGACTAATGAAAATGATGTTCTTAAAAATAAAATTGAAGTTTTAGAAAAAGAAAATAAATTTTTGAAAAATGACACTGTTGATTTTAAAAATAAAATCAAGGAATTGAATGAAGCCTCTTCTATTGATAAATGTTCCAATTGTTCTTCTTATAGTTCTTCAAAACTAGAGAACACAGAACTTAGGAAAGCACTAGAAACACGTAGTGTTGATAGTCCTAAAATTGAAGATATCAAAAAGGATGTAAGTAATGAGGTCGGACCATCTAGAAAGAATTCTAGGAACCTCACTAATGAGTCTAAGATTAATTGTTTTAAACCACCTAGAAACAACTCTAGGGATTTTGTTAATGAGTCTAGAATAAATAATATTAGACCACCTAGACACAATTCTAGGAATTTTATAAATGAGTCTAGAATGAATAATTTTAGACCACCTAGACATGACTCTAGGAAATTCAACGCTTCTAGGGGGAACAACTTTAGATCACCTAGAACGCATTTGGCTCAACCTAGACATATGCACAATCCTAATGTTATATGTCACTATTGTAATAGGGTAGGACACATTGCACCCGTTTGTTTTGCTAAACATAGAGATTTATGTGTTGATTATGACTATTGTTATCCTAACCCCCAAGGACCCAAAAGAAGTTGGGTACCAAAAACCTATTTTTAGGTTCTTTTTGCAGGTGTGCTTAAAGACTACAATATTGTAGTGGATGCATCAAGCACGAAACCTTAATGCATTAAGGGGGAACGTCGGTTAGTTATCGTATTTTGAATAAAAACGCAATAAGTTGATATGTGCAAATAATCTATATCAGTTTTGGTTGATACATGCTTTAATAAGTTTTATTTTTGAATAACAATTAGTATCAATTGGTTTTATAATAAATGATTGATTCATGTTTTGATGAATATTTTTAGTTTAAATAACAATTGGCATAGTTGAGAAAAATGATCGTTATTATTAGTATGCCATTTACTAACTTTTTATATGATCTTGTCTATAACGATTGGTATCGTCAATGGTTTAAATAACTTTTGGTATACTCTTTTTGCTAATGCCAAAAGGGGGAAGAATATGGGCGATATGCATGCTTTAATTGAGGGTGAATATTCAATTAAGGGGGAATTATATTGAATTGAATTGGTTGCATAAATTATATGTTGAGATATAGCATCTATTTAGGGGTAATTCAATATGCATATCTTCCGTTGTTTGTCATTATCAAAAAGGGGGAAATTGTTGGAAATCATGTATATCTATGATATGTGCTTTGGTTGTATGAGCATGATTTTCAGGTATAGGTTTTGATGAATGACAAATAATGAAGTCAAGTGTCAAACAACGGTATAATATGGCAATCAATCAAATGGCGAGAAGCATACTGATGACGGAATTGCATGAACGAGCCAAAGAGTTCAAGACCGAAGACCCAAGACGTAGGTCGTTTGGTAGAACCAATGTAAGGACAACGTTTATGATATCTTATCCTTTGGCTCAACATTAGGTCATCATAAACATGCATAAAGTATTTTATTAAATCATATTTTTCATAAACAAAATGATGTTGAAGGTTTTAAACATGTATTTTAAATCTGGGCCTCAACAATCGATTATTTGAATCCTACAATCGATTGTATTAAAACAGTGTTATCTGAAGTTTTTCAAAATAGCAAACAATCGATTGTCTACTTTAAACTATCGATTATTTTGAGACAGTGTGCAACCGAAGTTTTTAAACATCTAAATAATCGATTGTTTTTTTGTCATACAATCGATTATATTCATAAACAATCGATTGTCATTTTCATACAATCGATTATATTTTGACCGTTCCCACAGAATCCTAAATTGATTTTTGAACGTTGAATACAATCGATTATTTAGTCCATACAATCGATTGTTTAGCCTAAATCAGGAATCTGTCTTTTGAACATTGGTCAAACAATCGATTATTTACTCCAAACAATCGATTGTTTGAAGGTCATCATAAACATGCATAAAATATTTTATTAAATCATATTTTTCATAGACAAAATGATGTTGAAGGTTTTAAACATGTCTTTTATATCTGGGCCTCAACAATCGATTATTTGAATCCTACAATCGATTGTATTAAGACAGTGTGATCTGAAGTTTTTCAAAATAGCAAACAATCGATTGTCTACTTTTAACAATCGATTATTTTGAGACAGTGTGCAACCGAAGTTTTTAAACATCTAAATAATCGATTGTTTTTTTTTTGTCATACAATTGATTATATTCATAAACAATCGATTGTCATTGTCATACAATCGATTATATTTTGACCGTTCCCACAGAATCCTAAATTGATTTTTGAACGTTGAATACAATCGATTATTTAGTCCATACAATCGATTGTTTAGCTTAAAATCAGGAATCTGTCTTTTGAACCTTGGTCAAACAATCGATTATTTACTCCAAACAATCGATTGTTTGAGCACATAATCAGGGATTTTATTTGTCAATTAAGCAACGGTCAGCACCACTTTTTCACCTATAAAAAGAGGTCTTTTGAGCTGATTTTAAACACACAACTCCTCCATACATTGTTATACATATTGATCATTTTCAAGCATCATTTTAGTGCTTTTGTTGAGCCATTTGATAGACAACATTGTGTTATTCATAGAGCTTATTGTGTATCTCTTTATCCACTCTATTGAGAGTGTATTTGTTGTAAAAGAGAGTTGATTGAGAAGAACATATCTTCTTATTTGTCGGGTTTGCTAAGTACCCAAAGTCTTAGTGGTTGAAGTGTTGGGGTGAGGTATCCTCAAGCAAGAGAAGTCTTAAGGTGTGGTATCCTTGAGCAACTGTAACGGTTTGTTGAGCACCCGTAAGCTTAACAGTGTTAGTGGAAATCTCGAGAGTGTCTCTCGGGGACTGGACTAGCCACGGGTTGTGGTGAACCAGGATACATCGGTGCGTTCATTCCTTAGTATTTACTTATCGCACTTATTTCATTCCTGCAATTTTTAAATTTTGCAAGTTTACGCTGTTTTTATTATAACGCTATTCACCCCCCCCCCCCTCTAGCGTTAAGCGTATTTTCTAACAATTGGCATAAAATATTTTATGCATGTTTATGTTGACCTAATGTTGAGCCAAAGGATAAGATAACTTAAACGTTGTCCTTACATTGGTTCTACCAAACGACCTACGTCTTGGGTCTTCGGTCTTGAACTCTTTGGCTCGTTCATGCAATTCCATAATCAGTATGCTTCTCGCCATTTGATTGATTTTCATATTATACCGTTGTTTGATACTTGACTTCATTGTTTGTCATTCATCAAAACCTATACCTGAAAATCATGCTCATACAACCAAAGCGCACATATCATAGATATACATGATTTCCAACAATTTCCCCCTTTTTGATAATGACAAACAACGGAAGATATGCATATTGTATTCCCCCTAAATAGATGCTATATCTCAACATACAATTTATGCAACCAATTCAATTCAATATAATTCCCCCTTAATTGAATATTCCCCCTCAATTAAAGCATGCATATCGCCCATATTCTTCCCCCTTTTGGCATTAGCAAAAAGAGTATACCAAAAGTTATTTAAACCATTGACGATACCAATCGTTGACAAGATCATATAAAAAGTTAGTAAATGGCATACTAATAATAACGATCATTTTTCTCAACTATGCCAATTGTTATTTAAACTAAAAATATTCATCAAAACATGAATCAATCATTTATTATAAAACCAATTGATACTAATTGTTATTCAAAAATAAAACTTATTAAAGCATGTATCAACCAAAACTGATATAGATTATTTGCACATATCAACTTATTGCGTTTTTATTCAAAATACGATAACTAACCGACGTTCCCCCTTAATGCATTAAGGTTTCGTGCTTGGTGCATCCACTACAATATTGTAGTCTTCAAGTACACCTGCAAAAAGAACCTAAAAATAGGTTTTTGGTACCCAAATTCTTTTGGGTCCTTGGGGGTTAGGATAACAATAGTCATAATCAACACATAAATCTCTATGTTTAGCAAAACAAACGGGTGCAATGTGTCCTACCGATTACAATAGTGACATATAACATTAGGATTGTGCATATGTCTAGGTTGAGCCAAATGCGTTCTAGGTGATCTAAAGTTGTTCCCCCTAGAAGCGTTGAATTTCCTAGAGTCATGTCTAGGTGTTCTAAAATTATTCATTCTAGACTCATTTATAAAATTCCTAGAATTGTGTCTAGGTGGTCTAAAATTATTCATTCTAGACTCATTGTTAAAATTCCTAGAGTTGTTTCTAGGTGGTCTAAAACAATTAATCTTAGACTCATTAGTGAGGTTCCTAGAATTCTTTCTAGATGGTCCGACCTTATTACTTACATCCTTTTTAATATCTTCAATTTTAGGACTATCAACACTACGTGTTTCTAGTGCTTTCCTAAGTTCTGTGTTCTCTAGTTTTAAAGAACTACAAGAAGAAAAAATGGAACATTTATCAATAGAAGAGGCTTCATTCAATTCCTTGATTTTATTTTTAAAATCAACAGTGTCATTTTTCAAAAATTTATTTTCTTCTGTAAAACTTCAATTTTATTTTTATGAACATCATTTTCATTAGTCAATCTTTAAAAATCTATTTCTTTCAAAGAGGAGGATTTTTCAAACTCTTTTTCTTGTAAAGAAAGTGTTTTCTGAAAATCTGTTTCTTGCAAAGAAAATGTTTTCTGCAAAGAAAGTGTTTTCTTCAATTCTATGATAGTTTTGGAAGCATTAACAAATTCACCATACAATTCATCATAGGCATTTTGTAATTCTTCAAACGAGTGAGAGTTAGATGTACTTACCTCTTCTTCTTTGTTTGCTATGAGACACAATGCGGCAGTTTCATCGCCTGAGCTGTCCGAATCCCGTGATACGCGCCTATGATGTTTCTTCTTTTTCTTGTCCTTCTTCATAGACTTACAAGACTTTTCAATTATATCATTTGAAATATTATCATCATCCCTTTCCGAATCACTTACCTCTTCTCGTTTAGAGGATGAGGCTTTGAAGGCAAAATTTGAATTGCTTCTAAGATAAGGATTAAGAATTGTCCTATCATAAGTTTCGAGGTTACCTCTTAGTCCATCAATTGTGATATCCGTGAATTCCATCGACTCTTGGATGGCATTGGCTTTGGAGCGCCATTCGGGAGTGAGACTCCGTAGGACTTTTCGAACAAGATCTTTGTTCGTGTAAACTTTCCCGAGAGCATGGAGATCGTTGACGATTCTTAAAAATCGTTCAAACACAACACCAATGGGTTCCTTCTCCATTTTAAAGATTTCATATTTATGTGTTAGAAAATCAATTTTGGTTTCTCGGACTTGAGGCGTACCTTCATAAATGATCTCGAGCTTATCCCACATCTCCTTGGCGGTTGTGCAGCAAGAGAGTTTTCGATAATCATCTGGATTCACCACACAATATAATACATGGATGGCCCTTGCATTATTTTCAACTTTCTTGATATCCTCGGCATCATATTCATCTTCCTTCTTTGGAACCGTGGTCTCTCCAACTTTCTTTGTTGGCATTGGTTCACCGTTTTTGATGATTTTCCACAAACGAAAACTCTTTGAGGAAGATGCTCATCCGCTCTTTCCAATATGAATAGTTTGTTCCGTCAAATAGTGGAGGGCAAGTGGTGGACTGTCCTTCATCCATCGTTCCTGCGTTCAATATTCTCAACAGAAAAATATATATTTCTCTCAACCGGTTAAGGCTTTCAGAGAGTTAGGCTCTGATACCAATTGTTAAAAAATACGCTTAACGCTAGAGGGGGGGGGGGATGAATAGCGTTATAATAAAAACAACGTAAACTTGCGGAATTTAAAAATTGCAGGAATGAAATAAGTGCGATAAGTAAATACTAAGGAACGAACGCACCGATGTATCCTGGTTCACCACAACCTGTGGCTAGTCCAGTTCCCGAGAGACTCTCTCGAGATTTCCACTAACACAACAAACCGTTACAGTTGCTCAAGGATACCACACCTTAAGAATTCTCTTGCTTGAGGATACCTCACCCCAAGACTTCAACCATTAAGACTTTGGGTACTTACAAACCCGACAAATAAGAAGATATGTTCTTCTCAAACAACTCTCTTTTACAACAAATACTCTCTCAATAGAGTGGATAAAGAGATACACAATAAGCTCTATGAACAACACAAAGTTGTCTATCAAATGGCTCAACAAAAGCTCTAAAATGATGCTTGAAAATGATCAATATGTATAACAATGTATGGAGGAGTTGTGTGTTTAAAATCAGCTCAAAAGACCTCTTTTTATAGGTGAAAAAGTGGTGCTGACCGTTGCTTAATTGACAAATAAAATCCCTGATTATGTGCTCAAACAATCGATTGTTTGGAGTAAATAATCGATTGTTTGACCAACGTTCAAAAGACAGATTCCTGATTTTAGGCTAAACAATCGATTATATGGACTAAATAATCGATTGTATTCAACGTTCAAAAATCAATTAAGGATTCTGTGGGAACGGTCAAAATATAATCGATTGTATGAAAATGACAATCGATTGTTTATGAATATAATCGATTGTATGACAAAAAACAACAATCGATTATTTAGATGTTTAAAAACTTCGGTTGCACACTGTCTCAAAATAATCGATTGTTAAAAGTAGACAATCGATTGTTTGCTATTTTGAAAAACTTCAGATCACACTGTCTTAATACAATCGATTGTAGGATTCAAATAATCGATTGTTGAGGCCCAGATTTAAAAGACATGTTTAAAACCTTCAACATCATTTTGTTAATGAAAAATATGATTTAATAAAATATTTTATGCATGTTTATGATGACCTAATGTTGAGCCAAATGATAAGATAACTTAAACGTTGTCCTTACATTGGTTCTACCAAACGACCTACGTCTTGGGTCTTCCGTCTTGAACTCTTTGGCTCGTTCATACAATTCCGTCATCAGTATGCTTGGAAATCATGTATATCTATGATATGTGGCTTTGGTTGTATGAGCATGATTTTCAGGTATAGGTTTTGATGAATGACAAACAATGAAGTCAAGTGTCAAACAACGGTATAATATGACAATCAATCAAATGGCGAGAATCATACTGATGACGGAATTGCATGAACGAGCCCAAGAGTTCAAGACCGAAGACCCAAGACGTAGGTCGTTTGGTAGAACCAATGTAAGGACAACGTTTAAGTTATCTTATCCTTTGGCTCAACATTAGGTCTTCATAAACATGCATAAAATATTTTCTTAAATCATGTTTTTCATAAACAAAATGACGTTGAAGGTTTTAAACATGTCTTTTAAATCTTCACCTCAACAATCGATTATTTGAATCCTACAATCGATTGTATTAAGACAGTGTGATCTGAAGTTTTTCAAAATAGCAAACAATCGATTGTCTACTTTTAACAATCGATTATTTTTAGACAGTATGCAACCGAAGTTTTTAAACATCTAAATAATCGATTGTTTTTTTTGTCATACAATCGATTATATTCATAAACAATCGATTGTCATTTTCATACAATCGATTATATTTTGACCGTTCCTACAGAATCCTAAATTGATTTTTGAATGTTGAATACAATCGATTATTTAGTCCATACAATCGATTGTTTTGCCTAAAATCAGGAATCTGTCTTTTGAACGTTGGTCAAACAATCGATTATTTATCCAAACAATCGATTGTTTGAGCGCAGAATCAGGGATTTTATTTGTCAATTAAGCAACGGTCAGCACCACTTTTTCACCTATGAAAAGAGGTCTTTTGAGCTGATTTTATATATACAACTCCTCCATACATTGTTATACATATTGATCATTTTCAAGCATCTTTTTAGAGCTTTTGTTGAGCCATTTGATAGACAACTTTGTGTTGTTCATAGAGCTTATTGTGTATCTCTTTATCCACTCTATTGAGAGAGTATTAGTTGTAAAAGAGAGTTGTTTGAGAAGAACATATTTTCTCATTTGTCGGGTTTGCTAAGTACCCAAAGTCTTAGTAGTTGAAGTCTTGGGGTGAGGTATCCTCAAGCAAGTGAAGTCTTAAGGTGTGGTATCCTTGAGCAACTGTAACGGTTTGTTAAGCACCCGTTAGCTTGACGAAGATAGTGGAAATCTTGAGAGAGTCTCTCGGGGACTGGACTAGCCACGGGTTGTGGTGAACCAGGATACATCGGTGCGTTCGTTCCTTAGTATTTACTTATCGCACTTATTTCATTCCTGCAATTTTTAAATTCCGCAAGTTTACGATGTTTTTATTATAACGCCATTCACCCCCCCTAGCGCTAAGCGTATTTTCTAACATAGGTAACCACCATCCAAACAAGCTGTAAGGGCTGTAGTATTGAAACTTAGCGATATCTCAAAAGGTAATGTCCATCTTGGTTTGGAAAATATTCTCTTTGAAATATTATTTACATTTACTTATTATTTAATAAGTTATTTTACAATTACTTGAGTCAAATTAGTTGTTACTAGCCGTTAACTAGCCGTTGGGGAAACACTTATATAAACATGATCTTTGGAGAGCTAAAGACGCACTTTCTAAAACTGTTCTCAATCATCTTCTTCCTACTTCTATGCTGGGGTTTTTTATTGAATTTTCTGCTAGTTCTGTTTTTAATTTAATAACTGGAAGAGTTTGTTGAATCATGGGGGATACACCTATTGTATTCTTTATTGTGTAGGTTAAATATCCTTAAGGACAATGTCCTTGACACGCCTCAAGCTTGTTAATTCTTATTCTCCACAACCAATATTTTTCAAACAATCTTAAGGATATTATTATTATTATTATTATTATTATTATTATTATTATTATTATTATTATGGAGAATCAAATTTGATGTCGTCCAAGTCATTGTTTTAATTCTAAAAATGGGATTTACCCTTCAAGTTTGCACAATGAGCTTATGGAGGATACTACTTATGGAATTCTGATGAACTTTAAAAACATACGGTAATATCTTCCAATAGATATATTTTTGCGTAACATTACATCTTAAGTGTAAGATATGCATAATTGAACTAATATATATCTCTTCAATATTTATTTTTTCATGCTTATTCTGGTGAGAATATAATAGACAGATAAATTTTAACATCAGGATAATACATTTAATATCCTGTCAATCCTTGGAGGAAGCTACTACTACCGGGCGAGCCAGCGATCGGTCCGAGATCGAAGAGCCTTGGATCAACTTGAATTGGCAAAGATTGAAGAACAAAAAGATCTAATGGCTTTAAAGTTAAATATGTTTAAAGCATATGATCGTGTGGAGTGGCCTTATATCCAACAAATGATGTTACAAATGGGTTTTCACCAAATTTTTGTAAAATGGGTTATGACTTATGTTATGAGTTCTTCTTTTTCTTTTAACTTTAATGGAGAGGTTAAGAGTTGTGTAAAATCATCTAGAGGATTAAGGCAGGGTGATCCTCTATCGCCTTACTTATTCCTGATATGTGCTGAAAGATTATATGCTCTCCTACATTCGGCTGAACAACAAGGGAAGTTAAAAGGGTTCAAATTCGGTAGAAGTAGTCCTTCTGTTTCCCATTTATTTTTTGCAGACGACTCATTTATATTTTGTAGAGCTGATACGAATAATGTTGCTACGATTAATAAAATTTTGGACATATATTCTAGCTGCTCTGGACAAATTATTAATTTTGATAAATCTACAATCTTTTTTAGTAAGAATACTATGGAGGAGGAAAAAGCTATAATAAGCTCTTCTTTTAATAACATACAAATATGTGAAAGGGTAATGTATTTAGGATTGTCAGCTATTGTGGAACGATCTAAAAAGAATTGACTTTTATAAATGATATAATTTTATCTAAAATAAAGGCTTGGAAAGAAAAGTTTTTAAGTCAAGCAGGAAAGGAAGTTTTATTAAAGTCTGTTTTAGCTGCTATTCCCTCATATGCTATCTCTTGTTTCCAAATACATGATGGTTTATGTAAGCAAATCACTAGCTTATTTTCAAACTTTTGGTGGGGTACGAATGATGATAAAGAAAGATGCATTTTGAAAAGTGGAAAAAACTTTGTGAACCAAAATGTAAAGGGTGGTTAGGCTTTCGGGATCTTAAGGCTTTTAATATGGCTCTTTTAGCCAAACTAGCATGGAGGATTCTGACTGAACCAGATTTATAAGTTTCTCAAGTGCTTAAAGGTAAATATTTTCCTACAGAATCTTTCTTACAAGGCACCGACCAATAGATATACATTTTAGGAATGGAAAAGTATTTTATGGAGGCGAGATCTATTAAGTAGAGGTATTAGATGGAATATCTCAAGTGGTAAATTTGTAAGAGTTTGGAGGGATCCATGGCTGCCAAGAGATAGCTCCTTTTACCCCTTAAGCATGATGAGTACTACGCCAAATATGAAAGTCTCAGAACTGATTGATGACACTACTAACATATGGAATCTGCAGATTTTGAATATGTTATTTAGTGAAGATGATGTTGAATCTATTTTAACTATTCCAGTTTCTTCTGTAAGGGGAATGACCGACTGAGTTGGCATTTTACTAATTCAGGCAAATATGAAATGAAGTATGGGTATTATTTGGCAAAATCACTACTCACAAATGATAGAAGCTTGGCTAATCATGCGGAAACTAGTTCTCATGTGTTCCCCAAATCCTTTTGGAACCATTTATGGTCTTTAAATATTAAAAACAATCTCAAACATTTATTAAGAAAGTGTGTGTTAAATATATTGCTTGTTAAAAATAATATTAAAAAATACTTCACTCTATGGATGACATTTGTCCTATTTGTGGAATGGAACCAGAAACGTTAGAGCACATGTTTTTTAAATGTCCTAGATCTATTCATGTTTGGAAAATAAGTCCGATTCGTTGGGCAAATTTGCATCTGGTCTCTGATTTTTTTATATGTTGGTATAAATTAGTGTTAGACACTAAAAAATTTTCGGAAGCTAATAGCTTATTGCAACTTGCAGTATCTATCTTTTGGATGATTTTGAAGGCTATGAATGAATATATTTTTAATTCGGTGCTATGGAATCAGAATGAGATTTTATCTAAAGCATTATTTGAGTTTAATGAACTTACAAATGTAAAGAAACACGTTAACACTATGAGCGATGCTTCTTCTAATCCACCAATACTAACTCTCTCTTCAAACAAAGTGTTGCTTTATGTGGATGCAGGTCTGGATCCAAAGGCTCGAATTGAGAGTATTGGAATGGTAGCAAGGCTAATGGTGACGAGCTTTATGCCTATGGTAGTCTAATTCCGTTTGTTGGAAAAGCCATAATAGCTGAAGCGTGAGCAATACGAACAGCAATTCAATTGGCGGTGATGTATGGCTAGAAGAATATATATATCTTATCTGATTCCTCAATGATGGTTCAAATGTTTAATGGAAGTAAAGGCCCTTTATGGGTGGTCAATACTCTTTGTGAAGATATTTAGGCACTTCAGCAAAATCTTAGTGATGTATCTTTTAAATATTTACGTAAACGGTTTAATACTTATAGTCATAAGTTAGCCAAATTTTTTTTAGCTCTACTTAGTGAAGTCTCTTGGTATGACAACTTTCTTATTTGAATTGTCACTGAGGCTTTCATTGGCTTTGTATCATTGACGGTTGATTTGATTAATGTAAGGCTTGTTCATTTGAAAAAAATAACTTGCTTTAACAAAAAAGGGAAAAAAAAATACTCAAGTCATATCAGAAAAAATAACTTGTCACTAAGGCTTGTTTGGGCATGATTATCAAGGGAATTTTATTGTAAAGTGAAAATTGGTGGAAAATAGTAAAATGAAGAATAATAGTGGGGGCTTCACGCCATTATGATAGTAATAGAATATAGGAGAGAAAGTATCAAATTGTGTAGTGAACGAGCTTTTCTTCAAAGAATAAAAAACCTAATATATCATAAAATATGGGAGACTGTTCTTCTTTATTATATGAATAAGTCCCTAAATCTAGTTGAATTTAAATGATTATGCAAACCAAAAAAAGAAAAAAGAAAAAGAAGTTGGTTCCTTTTTTTCTCTGCAACAATTTCTTGACTTATGGTAAATCCTGGAATAAGAATAGTGATTAGTGGCCGAGGAGCAACAATAGTCTGCTATTTCTTCTGCTCAAGCCAGAAGCCTATATATCATTAGAACAACCTTAACATCCTTCAACAGAAAAAGAAACACAGATTTAGTTAAGATTTATTCAATGATCAACGATCTCCAACCCAATCAGGGAACCAAAATGATAGTCTTAGGCCTATTTTGGGCTATAACTTGTCAAGTATGTCCCTCACACTAAGTGAATCTTCAACATCAGAATCAGTACTCCATTCCATTGCAAGATTTTCAATTTGCTTCTTATCTGTCAGATTTGCACTCGCTGCATCCGTTCCATTAACGACATCATCTAGTCCTCAATATGTAAGTCCCCAGAAGATGCTGCAGTTTGCGCAAATCTTGAATCCTCAACTCGTTGCTCTTCCCCACAATGAATTTTCTCAGATCCTTCAGCTTAATTATTTTGAATGGCATTTTCCTTAATTAGTCTTGTGGTATCTCTAATGTCGCGCTGTAGTTTGAGGCGGATCTAGAATTTTAAGTACATGGATGTGTATGGGTCAAAACTTGACTCGCGATAATTAATAAGGTTAATTGGCTCTTAAGCATATTTGGGCTAACCAATAGCGTAATTATTCGTTAAGAATAAGCACTCGAAGTTCACTCTACTTAATGAGGTCACGACCTGTTCATCATTGGCGGGCGTTCCCCCTTCGACATAACCACGGCCGTCCAACGCCAGCTGGAAGGGTACACGGCTATAAATACTAAGAGAAATGACCCTAAAAGAGAGGCTTCTTCTTCTTCTTCTTGACCAATGCACTTCGAGCAAAGAGAAAAACCATTGTAAGGCTCCGAACCTCTCCATGGAGAGGCAGACCGAACCAACATTATCAATAAAAAATCTTTACATTTGTCTCCCTGATAAATAACACTCATCTCTTATATTTTTCATTTAGTCTTTTGATGTATTACGATCTGCTAGGATTGGTCCTCCATTTATTTTATTTGATTTATGCTTACAAAGTGTATGAGAACTTTTGAGCTAAACAATTTGGCGTCTTCTATGGAGATTTCATAGCAGAGTTGCGTAGTTCATCCTTGGACCAAAAATGGAAAGAGAACACCCAAAGGGGAAAGCAACGCAGCTCGAATAAGCCAAGGTAACACAACGGGCGAATGAAACTCGAAAGATCCGGCAAGAGTCCGAAGCACCGGCTTCCCCCCATTCTCAAGAGAGCAAAAGAAGAAGTAGAAGAAGAATAATCGGATACCCCCTCCCTAAGGGAAAAACACGGGGGAGAGATCCTCGTCCCGTTAACACGAGACCCTGCCGGAAAGTGGCACGAAACGAGGGTCCATAATAAAATGGCTTCTGCAAACTAACCAAAAAGGCTATGTACAAATCAAACATGATCTCAAACGAAAACCTAACCCCCCAAGAAAACATGTCGGGTGAAAAGGCAAAAGTTCAACTATGAGTTGAACTAAGACTCAGGCTATGTTCCTTCGACAAAAAAAGTGCTAAAGTTCAACTACGGTTGAACAACAGGTCAGGCTACGTTCCCTCGCCCAAAAAGTTTAACTATTAGGCGAACTGGAACTCATGCTATGTGCTTTCGACAAAAAATTGCAAAGGTCGAACTACGGTTAAACAACGACTCAGGCTACGTGCCCTCTCCCAAAGAGTTCAACTATAAGGCAAACTGAGACTCAGGCTATGTGCATTCGACCAAAAAATTGCAAAGGTCCAACTACAGTTGAACAACAACTCAGGCTACGTGCCTTCGCCAAAAAGCTCAACTATAAGTTGAACTGGAACTCAGGCTATGTGCATTCGACAATAAAATTACAAAAGTTCAATTACGGTTGAACAACAGCTCAGGCTACGTGCCCTTGCCCAAAAAGTTCAACTACGAGTTGAACTGAGACTCAGGCTATGTGCCTTCGCCATCGAAATTAACAAAGTTCAACAACAGTTGAACTGGGACTCAAGCTTTGTGCCTTCGACAACAAAATTACAAAAGTTTAACTACAGTTGAACAACAGCTCAGGCTATGTGCCTTCGACAACAAAATTACAAAAGTTCAATTATGGTTGAACAACTGCTCACGCTATGTGCCTTCGACAAAAATTGCAAAGGTCCAAATACGGTTGAACAATTGCTCAGGCTATGTGCCTTTGAAACAAAATTGCAAAAGTTCAACTACGGTTGAACAACAGCTCAGGCTATGCGCCTTCAACAACAAAATTGCAAAAGTTCAACTACGGTTGAACAACACCTCAGGCTATGTGCCTTCGACAAAAATTGCAAAGGTCCAACTACGGTTGAATAATAGCTCAGGCTATGTACCTTCGACAACAAAATTGCAAAAGTTCAACTGCGGTTGAACAACAACTCAGGCTATGTGCCTTCGACAAAAAAATTGCAAAGGTCCAACCATGGTTGAACAACAGCTCAGGCTACGTGCCCTCGCCCAAAAATCTGGGACTCAGGCTATGTGCCTTTGACAAAAAATTGCAAAGGTCCAACTACGCTTGAACAACAACTCAGGCTACGTGCCTTCGTCAAAATATTCAACTATAAGTTGAACTGGAACTCAGGCTATGTGCCTTCGACAACAAAATTGCAAAAGTTCAACTACGGTTAAACAACAGCTCAGACTACGTTCCCTCGCCTAAAAAGTTCAACTACGCCCAAAATTCCTGAATAATACATATTATCTGAAGGTAAGAAATTCAAACACTTTTATGTGTAATTTCTTAAGCAATCCAATAGGATAATAGAAAAATAAAAACTTGGTAAATGAATTTAGACCCTCCAACGCTCATACAACATATTACATGAAAAAGAAGAAGATAAGGAAGTGTCAAACTTCAGTAGAGGCATCTTGCACACTAACAATGTATATACATCCTTATAAACTGAAAAAATATATATTATACAATATTATACACAAATATACATATTTATACACATATACAATATTGTATAACTTTGTATAAACATGTATAATAGTGTATAAGAGGTGTTTGTATATCCATATATACAATTATACACTAGTATACAATGTTGATACAAATTGCTACATAGTTATATTTTTATCTAAACCCAATTTTGGATTCGAGACTTCAAGTTCATAATAATAATGACCAGAGCTTCAAACTTCAAAATCTTCCAACATTAGTGGTTATTTTTTTGGTGCAAATAAAGTTTGATGGCTATTTATTTTCAGATCTGTGTGTATTTTCATGTTTGTTTCAAAAAACTTCTTAATTCTCCTGCTTGCCACCATGGACGACAGAGTCTTTCTTCGAGATTTCTTTGAGCCATTAATGGAAGAGCTGTGTGGGGGGAGGGAGGGTAGAGGAGGGGGAATAGCGGGGCTAGATTAAGAGAGGATGAGGGATTTATGTGGGTTAGAAAGAAAGAAGTAAGTGGCGCTGAGAGAGAGAAGGGAAAAAAAAGAAGAAAATAATAAAAACCCTAACTATCTCTTTAATAGTGGGCCAAATGCTGAAAAGTTCTTTTTCAAATTATGGACAACATGGACTAAATAAGTTAAGAGTTTTAAATGTGAGCCATTTTAGATTGTATTATTAGACCAAGTGACATGAGCGGTAATTCTTTAATATTCTCTCTAGTACACAATGACGAAGCAAAAAATATTAATTGGGGAGGGGGGGGGGGGGGGTGTTTCAAAGTACAAATAGTAGTGTCTTTCAATCTTTGTCCTGACTAATTACGTGTGATAATATGGGAAAGTCCTTGTTGTTGACCATAGTTCGAGAAAATATTTCGATCAAAGTGCTAGTCATTGACTATCGTTCGTGATAGTATTTGGATCTCACATACGCCAGGAGTCATTTAATTTTAGGTAAATTATGAAAGCTATTATTATTTATTTAATAATTTAAATCTTTTGGCTGAAGTTGTTTCGTCAAGTATATAAGGAACTTTCTCCATCGTTTCGCTCTCTTAAAAAATGGAATAAATCTAACAAATAATATCCATGATGTTACACGTAAAAATAAACACTACCAGTGTTTTAGGAGGAAAGAAATGGGAAATGTCCCAGCTGTTATAAAATATTCTATTTAAGATGAATGTCCATATTTAGAGGGATCCTACAGTTTACTATTTGGTGGCTAAGTCACCACATCCCTACAAATAAAGGGGTTCTCTCCCATTGTAAATCATCCCAAAGTATCAATAAGAATACTCTTCTCTCTACTTTTCTCTATATTGTTCTTGTTCTTGTATTATTGTTCTTGTTCTTATATTATTTCATAACACGTTATCACCACGAGTCTCTAACCAATTGAATTTGATTTCTCCCTTCTCCCAAAAATTTCTATACGGAAAAATAGAAGAGATGGTATCATCATAAAGTAATGCAACGGGATGGAAACTCAAGAGGTATATTTGATATCACAACATTTATTGGTATACCTTAAAGGTAAGTAATTTACTTTTCCCTTTCAAATTCTTGAAATTCTACGATTTGATTTCATATACAAATATAGACAACAAAGTTTGATTATAACTCTAATGGAGTTTGTAAGAAGTTACACTCACATGAAGTGGTAAAATTTCAATGCCTTGCCATGATCAAATTCATGTATGATTGTGGGCAAAGAATTAAAAAATCCGTCCAATTGAATTTGCTCCATTCCCTTTAGAGAATGTGGTAGCAGTATGTGATAAGTCTGAAAGAAGACAAAATTATTACCCTGGAGTTATCAATGGATGTGGACGTGGCAATAGACGGAATTATAATCGTCATCATTGTGATAATGAGAATAATAAAGATTCTCAAAATAATCTTTCACTTTATGAAAGTAATATTTGACATGAGATTGTATATAGCACATACAGATGATTATGATCCATTCCCTGAAGTGAATGTGATAATTGTAATAAAGCCCGTAAGTATGAACACGCTCTTGATGTAATTTTGTTTTATGTCTGACATTATGAAAAGAAAGTTCGTTGCCCTTGAAATTTCGGGCAAGAACTATATGACATGGGTGTTGGATGTTGAAATCCATTTGGATGCAATGGGTCTTGGAGACGCCATTAAAGACAGAAATAATGCATCCACCCAAGACTATGCTAAGGCCTTGATTTTCTTGTGCCATCTTGATGAAGGTTTGAAACTGTGCTAAGGCCTTGATGTTCTTGCGCCATCACCTTGATGAAGGTTTGAAAATTGAATATATCACAGTCAAAGATCCACCTATCTTGTGGAATGGCTTAAAGGAGAGATATGACAACCTGAAGTTGGTCACTCTGCCACAAGCACGATGCGATGAGAATCCAAAAGCAAATAGTTCATAAACTATATATTATCGTTGCGGTGGAAAAGGGCACTGGGCGAAAATTTGCCGTGTACCAAGACATTTGGTTGAGCTTTATCAAGCATCTCTAAAAGGTAAATGCCCTGAAACCAATTCTGTCTCTGACGACAATTTTGACATCACCCACTTGGATGTGGCAGACTTCTTTGAGCACCCTGAGGGGAAAATAGACCACTTAATTGGTGATGGATCTGTGATGAAGGAAGATGGAATTGTTTGATTTTATTTTACTTATTTGTATTAGTCAGTGAATAAATTAATAGTCATTAGTATCAGCTCGTATTAATTAGTTTATGATATAACGTTAGTATTAGTTCTTTAGAATGCTTCAATATGCTTAAATTTCAAAGATATTTTTATTTTCCAGTAGAGTTAATCGACTAACCTAACATTTAGTCGATTATCTAATATTTCACATTAAAACTGGATTTTTCCGTAAGCTAAGTTAGTCGACTATCTGATTTAGATAGTCGACTAACCGGATGACTGTTTACTAAGTTAGTCGACTATCAACTTAGTTAGTCGACTAACTAATATTTCGCATTAAAACTGGACTTTTCCGCAAGGCAAGATAGTCGACTATCTGATTTAGTTAGTCGACTAACCTAATGACTGCTTCCCAAGTTAGTTGACTATTAACTAAGTTAATCGACTAACCTCAGCAGATTTTGAAAATATTGTTTAATTATGAAGCAACAGATTAAATTTGTTTATTCTCATGTTCGTATATCTCTTTTGATTAATTGATTCATGTACCACACATACAATATTCAAAGAGAAGAAATGTTACTCATTTAAGTATGTGTAAGGAAGATGTTACTACAATTTCTGGTAGTAGTAAATTGATTAAAGGCTCCGGAAGGGCAACTATAACTCTGCCTAAAGGAACAACATTTTAGAGAATGCAATGTTCTCCTCCAAGTCTAAAAAGGAACTTGTTGAGTTTTAAAGATATCATTCAAAATGGATATCATATTGAGACAATAGATGAGAATAATCTTGAATTCCTCATTTACTCATTGGGGTCACGCCATTTTGCATGCAGCAATGCTAGTTCGTCTCAGAACGACGAATTATCACAAATATTCCCCGTTGCAATGAGTTTTGGGTCATGAACCTAATATATCCCACTTAAGAATTTTTGGATGTGCAGTATATGTACCTGTAGCACCGCCATATTGCACCAAAATGGGTCTGCAAAGAAGGTTAGGAATATATGTTGAGTTTGAATCGCCCTCCATTATTCGCTACCTCGAAACATTGACAGGGGATTTGTTCACTGCACGATTTGCAGACTGTCAATTCGATGAGACACTTTTCCCAAAATTAGGGGGAGAAGTTGGTGAAACCAAACAGGAAATTTTGTGGAAAAATGCATCATTATCTCATCTTGATCCACATACCTCTATTTGTGAAAAAGAGGTGCAAAATATTATCCATTTGCAAAGAATAGCAAATCGAATGCCAGACGCATTTACAGATTTGAAAAGGATAACAAAATCGCATATCCCCGCATTGAATGTGACAACATCTGATTCACGAATACATATTCATTATTGGAAGAATATGAACATGAAATTGGTATTGAATATACCACACTCACCCCTAGAAGGAGGTTTGAGATGATATATGAAAATAATGTCATTGTTATGGCATGAATAGTCATTGGTCACGTACCTATTGTACGTCAAAATAATTTGTCAATGTGATTATCAAAGGACAATAATAATGCAAGAAACATATCTTGCATATAATTTTGACATGACCATAATGGTATAACTTTCTCTTTAAAAGAGATATTCACCACATGGATGTTGATGAATTTGTGCTAGTACAAAATTAATTGAGAGCTCTAGAAGAGCCAATTATTACTATGTTGGAGAAACACAATTGATTACCAATAAGGTATTGTGTTGTAGTAAGTCTCAAAGAAACTTATTCACTTTCCAAAGTATATGCGAAAGCGATTGATTATATTGAGACTATAAATAAAGGAAAGATTTGATATCTTCTATTACTACAACTTGTAGCGGGATAATCTGTATGTGAAAAACTACCCGCTTTATTCTCCAGTTTGTACTACACAAGAATACCACAATAAAGTGGACGTTTATTGATATAAAGACCCATATCATAATAAACTTGAAGTTTATTGATAATTGCACATGTCATGGTATAAATTTGAAGTTTATCAATATTGATAATTTATTCAGTTGGCATTCGGGTTAGCCATATTATTTTAAGTATGATGTGCAGTAATAGAGAATTCACATGGGTAAATATTAAAGAACTAGAAAGTTCTTTACGAATTTTCTTGTATTACTTGTTCTCATTAATTAATTTGACCAACTAAAGAGTTCGGGTTGAATCCCATAAATTCTGGAAACATCAAAGGTGAATATGGGCCCATTCATCTGCCATGTATACCACATATGATGCATCTATGATATGGTTACATGTGCGATTGTTATTAACCCGCAGTCTGGCCGGTGCTTGCGAGGTAAATTGCTCAGTAATATAACTTCGAGCATAATTTCCAGATTTTCTATTCAAGATAGTTCATCTTGATAAGTTGGTTTATATCATAGTTGGTTTAGCAAGATAATTATTGAGTGCCTCCACTTAATAGTTAAACTGTTTCTTATGAGAACAAAGTTATATATATCAGTTTGATATACGTTGTATACGAGAGTATATTATATTCTCCCCTCACAAGTGGTTCAGGGTCAGGAACCAAATAATTTCATCTTATTATTATTGATGTGCGGTGTATATTTTCATTAACACCATAATGCACAAAGATGGACTCTCAAAGTTGAGGAAACAAGTTAGCTTTTCTAACATGAGGGGGAGACATGATAAACACTTGAGAAAATGTTACATGGGATGAATTATCATTTGTATATATAGATCCTCGAATATCATAATATGAACCTGAAGTTCATAAAAAGGATAATTCAATTGCAACATATTGCAAAGCATGCTATACGCATTTGCTGACCCAAAGAAAGTAACTATATTCTCACTGCAAATGCTCATATTAAGTCCCAGAAGGACAAAGTCTTTGACACGCTTAAAGCATATAGACAAATCGGTTTCAAAATAACTTCTTAATAAAGAAGATGAGCAAATGATCAAAGTGATCATAATGGGGAGGCAAGTGATCTAGAAGATCACATGACATAACACTTCATAAAATCTCATGAGAGATTCAGGTACCTGAATATATGAATAAAGAGATCTCCATGTTATGTCTTTATGAAAATTTACTGGAACCGATATAAAATGTTCGTCGACGACATCTATGATAGCGCTAAATATCGATGAGGATCTTATGTTTGTCGAATACAAACAAAAATATTGGCTAAATGGAAGAGATACAATTAAAGCAGAATTGATTCCATATGAAAGACATGTAGTTTTGGGCATGTAGTTGAAATACTTGAAAGTATAAAGTCAATGGTATGTGTAATCAGTTTTCGATATCTTATTTGTTTAGCATGACATGAAAACTTGATATGCATCTAAAGTCTATTATATGGCTTATATGACTTAACTTATATGTCAATCCATGAAAGATTGAAGTTGCTTGAAACATATACAATTCTTGGTCCTGAAGTACCACATCCTAAGTGCAACTTGTGTACATATGTATCTTGCTATAACTATAAGCATGATGGCATCGAGAATACCTCTATGGAGATATTGAAGAGTCATTCCACGACATTATATGAAGATGTTCATATCTATCAAGAATGATAATTTCAAGGTGCGAAATATTTATTCAAATCAATATGGCTGATTTATTTATCAAATCTCTACAAAAGATCATTTTGAAGATGGTGCACAAGATTGGAATGCAAATGCTCAAGGATGTGAATTGATGCTCTTTCCGGGGGAGTTAATGCGCGTTGCACTCTTTTTCCCTTACAAGGTTTTGTCCCACTGGGTTTTCCTTGCAAGGTTTTTAACGAGGCAACCAATAGGCGCATATTCAAACATGTGTACTCTTTTTCCTTTTCTATAATTTTTCCCATTGGGTTTTGTTTTAGTTAAGGTTTTAACGAGGCACATTATTGAATAGACATTCAAGGGGGAGTGTTATAAAATATTCTATTTAAGGTGAATGTCCATATTTAGAGAGATCCTAGGGTTTACTACTTGGTGGCTAAGTCACCACCTCCCTATAAATAAAGGGGTTCTCTCCCATTGTAAATCATCCCAAAGGATCAATACTCCTCTCTCTACTTTTCTCTATATTGTTCTTGTTCTTGTATTATTGTTCTTGTTCTTATATTATTTCATAACACCAGCCCTTTTATATGATTACAACTATTGACCACTAATATATCATAATTTCCTAATCTGATGATAATGATATTTTTCTACTTCATTTAATATCTGAACAATTCAGGTACAATTGATTGATGGGAGTTTTTTTTTCTTTTTAACTGCTATCATACGCTGAACTTTCCTTGTAATTATGTTCTGCTTCTTCGGGAATTTTTATTTATTAATATCTTTTTATTGATGCTTTATAAGTGATATTTCAGTTTAAAATTAACTTTCTCCACAATTAAAATAACATTCAACATTTAAATATTGTTTCTTTTTTCACAAGCTTTCGAAAAAACTAACAATACTTAGGAAGTTAAATGTCGTAAGTGAAGACTTAAATGTAATGCAGACATCGTCACTCAGCATATTTGACTCGCAGTCATGCCAAGGCATTTGTGTGGTTGCATAGTATGAAATATTTATAGTTAAAATTATTAATACAAAAATTGATTAATTTTCTAATAGACTAATTAATAATTAGATAATGTTACATCAAATAAGATCGAGAGAGTATTTGACTCAATGTTATTCACCACTGATAGCAGTGTGCATGTGGCAAGCTTAAAGGAGTCATATAAGTGCAGCTGATGACGATCCACCCTTCTGAATTTGCCCATTCCCCCTCCCTTGCCTGTTTTGTATTAATTCAACGTTCTACATTCTAATAAATCTAAGGACTGGCAATGGAGCGGGGCAAGACAGGGCGGGTGCCGGGTGGGTTTGGTAAAATTCACAAAAATTCTACCCCGTCTAATTATTTTTTCATTTGTCAACGCGTCTCGTTTCGCTCCGTTTGGACCCGCCCCGTCCCGTCACATTTAAATTTTTTCCTCTTTTTCTTTAATAAATTTTTTCGAAAACAAACTAGTTTGACATATTATTATTTTAACTAAACGTGCCTAAGCAGGGAAACATTCGCTATTTGTGACTCCAAATAAATCATTGCATTCAACAGTGATGATGTCCATCTCATTGAAGAAGTATTAGGCATGTGCCTAATAAAAGTTTCTTTTATTTGGTAGCTAACCTTGTTGACTTGGTTTGGTTAGGTAGCCAACTTTGTTGAATTAGTTTGGTTTGGTAGCCAACCTTGTTGAATTTCTTTGGGTTGGTAGCCAACTTTGTTGAATTGTGAAAAGTGTATGCAAATTGTCAAATATTGTAGGCCTTCGAGAGTAAATCTTTGGCTATAAAAGGAGAGCTTCAACTCTCATTTCCACACACCAACAAAGAGAGAAAGAAAGAGTGAAGTTTCATAGACAAGGTATAAGAAAATAGTCTGTGAGAAAAATAGAGAGTGAGCGATATTGTAGTAAGGTGGGACTATCAAAAGAAGGTTATTTCTTTTGATTGTTGTAGTGGTCTTTGGAGTGTTTTACTCTGAACTACAAAGTATAAAATTCCTTACTATAGTGATATCAGTTGCTTCTCTCGGGGCCGTGATTTTTTTTCCTTATTCAAAAGGGGTTTTCACGTAAAAATCTTGGTGTCGTTGTTACTCTTTATTTTTTGTTAATTACCGTATCTCGGTGCTACATTATCATTCCGCTTTTATTACCGTGAATATTATTTCTATGGAGGGTTTATTCCCAACAACTGGTATCAGAGCATAGGTTCTGCTTTCACTGAAATACTATTCACTGTTGGTAGTACTATACTCGGTGAAAAATAAAAATGTCCGGAGTAAAGTACGAGGTAGCTAAATTCAACGGAGATAACGGTTTTTCAACATAACAAAGAAGGATGAGGGATCTACTCATCCAACAAGGATTATGCAAGGCACTAGATGGCGATGCCAACAAGCCTAATACCATGAAAGCTGAGGATTGAGCTGACTTGGATGAAAGAGCTGCTAGTGCAATCAGGTTACACTTATCGGATGATGTGGTAAATAACATCACTGATGAAGTCACTGCACGTGAAACTTGGACAAGGTTGGAAAGCCTATACATGTCCAAAATGCTGACAAATAAATTGTACCTGAAGTAGCAGTTATACGCCCTACACATGGGTAAAGGTATGAATTTTTTGTCACGTTTAACTGTGTTTAACGGACTAATCACACAGCTTGCTTACCTCGGAGTGAAAATAGAGGAAGAAGATAAAGCCATCTTTCTATTGAACTCGTTGCCATCTTCGTATGATAATTTGGCAACAAGCATCCTGCATGGTAAGACTACTGTTGAGTTGAAAGATGTTACATCGGCTCTTTTACTCAATGAGAAGATGAGAGAGAAGTTTGAAAATCAAGGACAAGCTCTCATCACAGAAGGTAGAGGTATGAGTTATCAAAGAAGTTCGAACAACTATGGCAGATCCAGAGCTCGTGGGAAATCAAAGAATCGATCCAAATCAAAAGCCAAAAATTGCTACAATTGTGATCATCAGGTCACTTCAAAAGAGATTGCCCAAATCCAAGGAAGGGCAAAGGTGAAACCAGTGGCCAGAAGAATGACGACAACACAGCCGCCATGGTGCAAAATAATGATAATGTTGTTCTCTTTATAAATTAGGAAGAGGAATGCATGCACCTATCAGGTCCAGAGTCGAAATGGGTGGTTGACACAGTGGCATCTTACCATGCCACATCGGTAAGAGATCTTTTTTGCGGATATGTAGCAGGTGATTTCGGCACAGTGAGAATGGGTAACACAAGTTACTCAAAGATTGCGGGGATTGGTGACATTTGTATCAAGACAAATGTCAGATGCACATTGGTTCTAAAGAATTTGCGGCATGTACCTGATTTGCGGATGAACTTGATCTTGGGGATTGCTTTAGACCGAGATGGATATGAGAACTATTTTGCAAATAAAAAGTGGAGACTCACTAAGGGATCATTGGTGATTGCAAAGAGAGTTGCTCGTGGCACGTTATACAGGACAAATACAGAAATATGCCAAGGTAAATTGAATGCGGCACAAGATGAGATTCTGCAGATTTGTGGCATAAAAGAATGGATCATATGAGCGAGAAGGGATTGCAGATTCTTGCCAATAAATCACCCATTTCTTATGCCAAAGGTACAATGATAAAACATTGTGACTACTGTTTATTTGGTAAGCAGCATAGGGTCTCATTTCAGACATCGTTTGAAATAAAATTGAATATACTTGATTTAGTATATTCTGATATTTGTGTACCAATGGAAATTAAATCAATGGCCGGTAACAAATATTTTGTTACTTTTATTGATGATGCTTCATGAAAATTGTGTGTTTATATTTTGAAAACAAAAGATCAGGTGTTTTAAGTTTTCCAAAAGTTTCATGTTCTAGTAGAAAGGGAGTCAAGTCAAAAGCTAAAGCGTCTCCGAAGGGACAATGGAGGTGAGTACACGTCAAGGTAATCTGAAGAGTAATGTTCACTTCATGGGATCAGACATGAAAAGACAATTCCTGGAACCCCTAAACACAATGGCATAGCCGAGAGGATGAACCATACGATTATGGAGAAGGTGAGCAGCATGCTCAGAATGGCTAAACTGCCTAAGTCATTCTGGGGTGAAGCAATTCAGACACCCTGTTACCTGATCAATAGGAGTCCATCAGTTCCGTTGACATTTGACATCCCAGAAAGAGTTTGGACCAACAAGGAGATGTCTTACTCGCATATGAAGTTGTTCGGTTGCAGAGCTTTTGCACATGTACCAAAAGAACAGAGAACAAAGCTGGATGCTAAATATGTTCCCTGCATATTTATCGGATATGGAGAAGAAGAGTTCGGGTACAGGTTGTGGGATCCTGTAAAGAAGAAGGTCATCATAAGCAGAGATGTAGTCTTCTGAGAAAGTGAAGTTGGAACTGCTGCTGATATGATAGAAAAGGCAAAGAATGGTATAATTTCTAACCTTGTTACTATTCCTTCTACTTCTAACAATCCCACAAGTACAGACAGTACGACCGATGAGGTTGCCGAGCATGGGGAGCAACCTGGTGAGGTTATTGAGCACGGGGAGCAACTTGATGAAGGTGTCGAAGAAGTGGAGCACCCCACTCAGGAAGAAGAACAACCTCAACCTCTGAGGAGATCAGAGAGGCCAAGGGTAGAGTCATGCAGGTACCCTTCCACAGAGTATGTCCTCATCAGTTATGAGGGGGAGTCAGAAAGTCTTAAGGAGGTGCTGTCCCATCCAGAAAAGAAACTGTGGATGAAAGCCATGCAAGAAGAGATGGAATCTCTACAGAAAAATGGCACGTACAAGATGGTTGAACTTCCAAGGGGTAAAAGACCACTCAAATGCAAATGGGTCTTTAAGCTCAAGAAAGATAGAAATGGCAAGATGGTCAGATACAAAGCTTGATTGGTGGTTAAAGGCTTCGAACAGAAGAAAGGTATTGAATTTGACAAAATTTTCTCACATGTTGTCAAAATGACTTCGATTTGAACAATTTTGAGCTTAGCAGCTAGTCTTGATCTTGAAGTGGAGCACTTGGATGTGAAAACTGCATTTCTTCATGGATATTTGGAAGAAGAAATTTATATAGAGCAGCCAGAAGGATTTGAAGTAGCTGGAAAGAAACACTTGGTGTGCAAATTGAATAAGAGTCTTTATGGTTTGAAGCAGGCACCAAGGCAGTGGTACTTGAAGTTTGACTCATTCATGAAAAGTCAAACATACGTAAAGACCTATTCTGATCCATGTGTATACTTCAAAAGATTTTCTAAGAATAATTTTATTATATTGTTATTGTGTGTGGATGACATGTTAATTGTAGGAAAAGACAAGGGGATGATAGCAAAGTTGAAGGGAGATCTGTCCAAGTCATTTGATACGAAGGACTTGGGCCCAGCACGACAAATTCAAGAGATGAAGATAGTTCGAGAGAGAACAAGTAGAAAGCTGTGGCGATCTCAGGAGAAGTACATTGAACGTGTACTAGAACGTTTCAACATGAAAAATGCGAAGCCAATCAGCGCACCGCTTGCTAGTCATCTAAAGTGAGCAAAAAGATGTGTCCTACAACAGGGGAAGAGAAAGGGAACATGGCTAGAGTTCCTTACTCTTCAGCAGCCGGAAGCTTGATGTATGCAATGGTATATACTAGACCTGATATTGCTCACGCATTTGGTGTTGTCAGTAGGTTTCTTGAAAATCCTGGAAAGGAACATTGGGAAACAGTCAAGTGGATACTCAGGTACCTGAGAGGTACCACAGGAGATTGTTTGTGCTTTGGAGGATCTGCTCCAATCTTGAAGGGCTATACAGATGCTGATACGGCAGGTGACATTGACAACAGAAAATCCACTAATGGATATTTCTTTACATTTTTAGGGGGAGCTATATTATGGCAGTCTAAGTTGTAGAAGTGTGTTGCACTTTCAGCAACTGAAGCAGAATACATTGCCACTACAGAAACTGGCGAGGAGATGATATGGCTCAAACGGTTCCTTCAAGAGCTTGGATTGCATCAGAAGGAGTATGTCGTCTATTGTGATAGTCAAAGTGTAATAGACCTTAGCAAGAACTCTATGTACCATGCAAGGACCAAACACATTGACGTGAGATATCATTGGATTAGAGAAATGGTAGATGATGAATCTCTAAAAGTCTTGAAGATTTCCACAAGTGAGAATCCCGCAGATATGCTGACGAAGGTGGTACCAAGGAACAAGTTCGAGCTATGCAAAGAAGTTATCGGCTTGCACTCAAACTAGAAGACATTGCTACCTCCTCTTGATGAATGAGACTGGAGGGGGAGCTTGATGATGTCCATCTCATTGAAGAAGTATTAGGCATGTGCCTAATAAAAGTTTCTTTGATTTGGTAGCCAGCCTTGTTGACTTGGTTCGGTTAGGTAGCCAACTTTGTTGAATTAGGTTGGTTTGGTAGCCAACCTTGTTGAATTTCTTTGGGTTTGTAGCCAACTTAGTTGAATTGTGAAAAGTGTATGTAAATTATCAAATATTGTAGGCTTTAGAGAGTGAAGCTTTGGCTATAAAAGGAGAGCTTCAACTCTCATTTCCACACACCAACTAAGAGAGAAAGAAAGAGTGAGGTTTCATAGACAAGGTATAAGAAAATAGTTTGTGAGAAAAATAGAGAGTGAGCGATATTGTAGTAAGGTGAGAATATCAAAAGAAGGTTATTTCTTTTAAGTGTTGTAGTAGTCTTTGGAGTATTTACTTGGAACTACAAAGTGTAAAATTCCTCACTATAGTGATATCAGCTGCTTCTCTCGGGGCCGTAATTTTTTCCCCTTATTCAAAAAGGTTTTCCGCGTAAAATCTTAGTGTCGTTGTTACTCTTTTATTCTTGTTAATTACTGTATTTCTATGCTACATTATTATTGCACTTTTATTACTGTGATATTATTTGTGTGGGGGTTTATTGCCAACACACAGCTTCTACAAGAGTTTGCTCTTCTTTTTGTCATGGATGGGAAGTTTCGAAGAAAGCATTTCAACGATACACTTTCATCAGCTAAAAATACAATTTCTTCAACTATCTGTCCATATTTTAGTGGAACTCATCTTTGATTTTCTTGTTAATTATATTCCTTGTAGGTACATTAGGAATTAGAAACGCAAATATCTTTATATCAACTTGTCTGATAGTAAGATAAACAACTTAATCAAATTGATTAATTATAAATCAAAAAAGTTTTTGTGTTAGTGAAAAAGAATGTGAAATTATAATTAAAATGATTGCTTTATTTCGAAAAAGATAAAATTCAAGTTGCCCCATATTGAATCCGCATTAAACTCTCAGCCTGCCTTGCCCCGCATTAAAATTTTTTAAAATTATTTTAACCCGTCCCGCACCGCCCTGCCCTGCACCAAACCCCCTCGCCCGCATCAAACAAAACCCACCCGCACCTATCCCGCCCCATTATTACGGATAAAAAAACGAATTAATCGGGGGATAATATGGGTAACCCATATTATCCATGATTTCTTGTATATGATCACTTTTGAAATAATTCTTAGTCTCCCTAACTTGAGGAACCCCCAATTTGATGTTTTACAAATGCAAATGTTAGACCCATTGGTTACTCATGGAGTACTCATTTTCTAAATGGATAATATGGTTCTTATCCATATTTGACCGTTTTAAAAATATTTATTATCCAACCCATATTTTAAGAAATAATATGGATAACTAAATATTTTCTTTGAATCATTTTACCCCGTGCTCGGCCTTAAGTTATTCTTGAAAAAAGAAAGCTTAAGGTTCCGCCCCAAAGCTTTCTTTACCCTGCCCGTTTTTCCTATTTAAGACTTGGCTCCAATTCCCATCACTCGCTCAATCTATATTAAAAAAGCACAAACTTACGCTCTATTATATTTTGTTTCACCAATTTTCAATTGAATTGGGAATCACTTTCTTATGGATGTTTCTATTTGAAAAACACACATAACTAGGTTAAAAAGGATATCCTTTTTGTTCCAACAACTCGGTCGCTTGCCTATCGATCGCCATGCATGCAATAGAAGCTTCCTCTTGCCGGCCTTCGTGGATAATTTTTTTTTAAAATTAGTTAAAACATAAAAATACAACGGAGAAAGGAATAGGTCACAAGAAGCCAAGCATGAAATATCAAACCAAAGACCTAAGACATCAAATTCTTCGAAAGCTCATAAGAAAATTAAGTCACCTGTTTTGCTTCTTGCGCGTAATATGTAAGAGGAAAATGACATAATTAAATAATTGCTCCAATCCTTTAAAAGGACGATGGTTTATACTTTTCAGTCAATTTTAGGGTTGCAATTAAGAAGATGGCCGAGGCAGCCGTTGCTATTGCCATAATTTTTATGTCTTTTACATTTATTTGTTGTGTATGGGGTATGCTCCGTAGAAAGAATAAACCACGGCAAGGAAACGATCAATCTCGAAGCAGGACTAGAGACGGCAATATGTTTGTTTTAGCAGGAACCGGTGCTGCTGTTGCTGGCGCAGCCGCTGCAACAACTGTTGCAGCAGCATACAACAATACCGACGATGAGCGTAAACGGGCTGAGGTTACAATTGACTTAGGAGCTGCTGCTGAGGCAACTGTAACCGCCTCACAAGGTTGTTGTTGTGGTGGTGGTTGTGGTGGTGACGGTGATGGTGACGGTGATGGTGGCGGTTGTGGCGGAGATTAAAAGACCTACCTGGTTCTTTCGTGGAACCGTACATACTATGTGAGGTTCAAGTTCACCAATTGCATTATTAAGAGGCTGCTTTTTTCATCCTTAATATTTCGAAGCATGTGTGGAGTCATTGGTTTTATTTTGAGTGATTTCAAAATTTAATGTACATTGTTGAAGCCCAAGGAATCACTGGTAGAGCTTTCGATCTTAATTTTCACTTTGTTCTATACTCTATAGTCTCTATCTTTCCTATTCACCGATTTTGAGTTTCCATGACTTCATCATCCTAATTGTTAGTATTGCCAATTATCAAAAGGTCGCGAGTTTATATAATGAGTAGTTAATATACTCGCGCTTTGCACGGTGGGTAAAAAAGTCATGTTTAAATTTATTAAACCCTCCTTTCTGTGATAATGTGATGCTTATAAACAACATACATTGAGTTAATTCTTAAATTTGAACTTAGAGCAGATACTACTATATTTGTAAATTACAAGTAGGGGTGTACAAAGAAAACTGACAAACCGCACCAACCCGATAATTTGAGTCAAATCGAGAAAAGAAACCCGACAATGGTTTGGTGTTGGAAAAAAAACCCGAGCATAATTGGTTTGGTTTGGTTTTAACTAAGGAAAGCCAAACAGAAACCAAACCAACCCGACATTATATATATATACATACATATATATATATATATACATAAATTTTAGATATATCTAATAGATAAATATACTTATTGTGATGTAATTATAAATATTTCTTAAAAAAATTTCATAATTTTATTTTTTCACTACAAGAAATTTGGGTTATGGCAATGTCACGACCCGGATTTTTCCCACCATCGGGAGTCGTGATGGCGCCTATTGTTGAAGCTAGGCAAGCCAACCCTTTTTAATCATTTTCACAATAAAATTAATCTAAAACAATATAGATACTGAACTAATTAGATAGAAATCACGCGGAAGACTATTAACAACAATATCAAAGATAAAGTGCGGAAATTAATAACATGCCTCTACCCAGTATCTAGTGTCACTACTCACGGACGACTAGAGAGTACTAAAAGCAACAGTCTGAAAGAAATACATAACATGTCTGTTATGTTACAATAAAACAAACTCGAAAAGATGGAGGTGACTTAGGGCCCGCGAACGCCATCGAACTACCTCAGAGTCTCTGGACTGAAGGATCGCCCCGTAACTACTGCTGCGGTCCGTAGGCTGTGTCCTGACATGTGCACAAAAAGGCGCAAAAGTGTAGTATCAGCACAATCGACCCCATGTGCTTGTAAGTGCCCGACCTAACCTCGGCGAGGTAGTGACGAGGCTAACCGGACCTACCACAAACAAAATGTACAGATGTATGTGTAATAACAGAAAGAGAACAAGAATTTAAACAGATAAAAAGGGAGGGGACATGCTGAGGGAGTAACAGTTCAATTATAACTTCAACAAACAAGAGATGGAACTGAATAAATAATAGTTAAATAAAGAAAGCCAGTGAATCAACAACTGCACGGCACCATCCTTCGTGCTTTTACTCTCATATCTCACCAAAACATATCAAACATAATGCATGGCATTACCCGTCGTGCTTTTACTCTTATTTCTCACCAAGACATATCAAATATAATTCACGGCATCGCCCTTCGTGCTTTTACTCTCAATATACAGCGTATGGCATCACCCTTCGTACTTTTACACTCTCTTCCTCACCCAATCAATGGTCACAACCAAATGGGAAGGGAAATATATAACAATACAAAATATCTCGGCAAGGGAGAATAATTCAACAATTAATCCCGGTAAGAGAGAATAACTCAACAATTAATTCCGGCAAGGGAAGAGTACCAAAAATTTCTTTTTATTTCATTTGCTTCTCAACCATCACTTCATAATTCATTTAACAAGTAATTATCACAATTGTTCGCTTCATTTGAAAGTTAATAACAAATTTGACTCACTATCATGCTAGACTCGGGCGCATAGGTAACTGTCACCATACCTATACACCGACTCCACATAGCACATAGCAATTATTAATCTAATCCTATTCCCTCAAGTCAAAGTTAGATCAAACACTTACCTCGAATCTGAAAATAGCAACTCAAAGCTCAACTGTCACCTTTCCTCTAGAATTCGACCCCGAACCAACGATATCTAATAATAATTTACTCGAATGTATCAACAAATGCTAGTTAAATCAATTCGAATGCATAAGAATGATGTTTCCAAAGTTTTACCCAAAAATTTTCAAAATGCCCCCGGACCACGTGGTCAAAACCCGAGGTTCGAACCAAGATCGGGTTACCCATTCCCGCACGAGTTCATATATATGATTGGTTTTGGAATTCGACCTCTAATTGGGGTCCAACTTCCCAAATTTTTGAAAACTTAGGTTCCACAAAAATCCCCAAATTCTCATTTGTGAAAACCTTTGATTGAAGTTGAAATCACGTTAAAAGATGTTAAGGAGAAAGGAATTTAAGTTAGAGATTGCTTACAAGGAATTTAAGTTAGAGATTGCTTACCGATCGTTTAGAAGGAAGAAAATCAATTGGAAAATCGCCTCTTAGATTTTGAGTCTTTGAAAAGTGAAAAATGGCTGATTCGAACTTATATACCTTTCTAAGGGCCTGGTGCGGACCGCACAAAAATGTGTTGCGGCCGCACCGAGTGGGGAAAAGTCGGGTCCCTCTGAATCCTTCCAGCGCGGATCGCACAGTTTTGGTGCGCGAGCACGCTAGTTATCCCAAAATTCCTGATCTCAAACATAGCCCGCAGACCGCACCGAAATGCATCGCGGCCGCACGGCTCCAACGCGGACCGCACAGAAATGGTCGCGGCCGCGGTGGTGTTTGCAACACCTGAACTATATTTTTTTAAGACTAATACCTCTCGGACCTCACTCAAACTCACCCGAGCCCTCGAGGCTCCAAACCAAAAATGGACACTAACTCAGGAACATCCTACAGACTTACTCGTGCGATCAAATCGCTACTATAACATCATTTACATAGAATCAACTCTCCAAACACATGATTTTCATTTCAAAGTTCACAACTTTCAAATTTTCCATTTCTAGTCTGAACACGTCAAACGACATCCGTTTTCAACCAAACTTTACATATAGTGCTTAAAGCTCATTTAAAACTTGTACCGGGTGTCGGAACCAAAATACGAGCCCGATACCATTACTTTTGATCAAATCTCATTTTCATTTTTCCTTAAGTATTTTCAGAAAATAATTTCACAACGGAATTCCGTACTCGGGCCTGGGACCTCGAATTTTGATTCCGGGAATACGTCCGCGTCCCAAATTTTCTTACGATCTGCAAAACTCATTTGCCTAGACTGAGCTGACCGAAGTCTGTCCTGAATGATCTTGACCTTATCCAAGGCCTCATGTACCAAATCTGCACCCAATAACCGAGCATCTCCCGGCTCAAACCATCCGTCTAGGGACCGATACCGCCTACCATACAATGCCTCGTATGAAGCCATCTGAATACTGGACTGTAGCTGTTGTTGTAGGCAAACTCTGGTAAAGGCAAGAACTGGTCCTACAAGCCTCCAAAATCAATAACGCATGCTCGGAGCATATCCTCAAGAATCTGAATAGTCCTCTTAGACTGTCCGTCCGTGACTGTCCGTCCGTTTGGGGGTGAAACGTTTTACTCAAGTAGACCTGGGTGCCCAACTCATGTTGTACCGCTCTCCAGAAATACGAGGTAAACTGCGGACCCCAGTTTGAAATAATAGATATGGGCACCCCATGAAGGCGGACGATCTCCCTGATATAAATCTCAGCATACCTCTCGGATGAATATGTGGTGGCAACTGGGATAAAATTCGCTGACTTGGTCAGCCCATCAACAATAACCCATATGCATCAAACTTCTTCCAAGTCATCGGAAGGCCAGTAACAAAATCCATGGTGATTCTCTCCCACTTCCACTCGGGAAGCTCAATCCTTTGAAATAACCCACCAGGCCTCTGATGCTCGTACTTAACATGCTGACAATTCAGACAACGAGCCACATATGCAACAATGTCTTTCTTCATTCTGCGCCACTAATAATGTTGTCTCAAATCTTGATACATCTTTGCGGCGCCCAGGTGAATAGAATACCGAGAACTTTGGGCCTCCGCTAAGATCGACTCTCGAAGACCATCAATATTGGGCACACAGACTCGCCCCTGCAATCTCAATTCGCCGTCATCTCCCAATGTCATCTCCCTGGTGCCTCCCCACTACATCGTGTTTCTTGGGACACACAAATGGGGATCATCAAACTGCCGCTCCCAAATACACTCCATCAATAACGAGTGAGCAACCGTGCAAGCTAACACCCTACTGGGCTCAGAGATATCCAATCTCACAAATCTATTGGCCAAGGCTGAACATCCAAAGCAAGCGGTCTCTGGCTGACCGGAATATATGCAAGACCCACGCTGGTGGACTTTCTACTCAATACATCCGCCACCACATTGTCCTTCCCCGGGTGGTATAAAATAGAAACACCATAATCTTTCAACAACTCCAACCACCTCCGTTGTCTCAAATTCAACTCTTTCTGCTTGAACATTTACTACAGGCTCTTGTGATCCGTGTACACCTCACACGTCACACCATACAAATAATGCCTCCAGATCTTCAAGACATGAAAAATGGTTGCCAACTCTAAGTCATGAAATGGATAATTCTTCTCGTGGATCTTCAACTGCCTCGAAGCATATGCTATGACCTTGTCGTTCTGCATCAACACTATGCCAAGTCCGATGCGAGAAGCATCACAGTATACAGTATAAGGCCCAAATCCCGTGGGCAAAACCAATACCAGCTCCATAGTCAGAGCTATCTTGAGCTTCTGGAAGCTCGCCTCGCTCTCATCTGAACACCTGAACTGGGCATCCTTCTGAGTCAATCTAGTCATCGGGGATGCGATGGTGAAAATCCCTCCACGAAACGTCCGTAGTAAGCAACTAACCCCAAGAAGCTCTGAATCTCTGTAGCTGAAGCTTGTCGAGGCCAGCTCTTGACTGCCTCTATCTTCTTCGAGTCCACGTGAATACCCTCTGCTGATACAACATGACCCAGGAATGCGAGTGATCTCAACCAAAATTCGCACTTTGAAAACTTGGCGTACAACTGGCTATCCTTCAGAGTCTGAAGAACCACTCTGAGGTGCTGCTCATGCTCCTCCTGACTGCGGGAGTATACCAAGATATCATCAATGAATACAATCACAAATAAATCCAAGTAAGGCCTGAACACTCGGTTTATCAACTCCGTGAATGCTACCGGGGCATTGGTCAACCCAAAAGATACGACCAAAAACTCATAATGCCCATACCGAGTACGAAATGATGTCTTAGGGACATCAGACGCCCTAATCCTCAACTTATGATAACCAGACCTCAAATCTATCTTCGAGAACACCCTGACACCTTGGAGCTGGTCAAACAAATCGTCAATCCTCGGTACTGGATACTTGTTCTTTATCGTCACCTTGTTCAACTGTCGGTAATCAATGCACATCCTCATCGACCCGTCCTTTTTTCTTCACAAACAACACTGGTGCACCCCAAGGTGATACACTGGGTCTAATAAACCCTTATTAAGCAAGTCCTGAAGCTGCTCCTTCAATTCTTTCAACTCTGGTGGGGCCATGCGATACGGTAGAATAGAAATAGGCTGAGTACCAGGAGCCAGATCAATACAAAAATCAATATCCCTGTTGGGCGGCATACCCGACAGGTCTGAAGGAAAAACCTCGGGGAACTCCCGAACAATAGAAACAGAGTCGATAGATGGAACCTCTGCTAGAGTCGCGAACATACGCCAAATATGCTAAACACCCCTTCTCAATAATACGCCGAGCCTTTTCATACGTAATAACACTACGAGTGGCATGACGTGGGGTCCCTCTCCACTCAAGTCGGGGCAAATCGGAGAAGGCCAAAGTCACGATCTTGGCGTGACAATCCAAGATAGCATGATATGGGGACAACCAATCCTTCCCCAATATAACATCAAAGTCCACCATGTCTAAGAGCAATAAATCAGCACGGGTCTCAAGACCCTCAAATACCACCACACAAGAATGATGCACTCGGTCGACCACTATAGAATCACCAACCGGTGTGGACACATATACAGGAATACCGAGGGCCTCACTAGGCATAATCAAATAGGGTGAAAAATAGGATGACACATAAGAATAAGTAGATCCCGGATCAAATAATACTGAAGCACCCCTATCACAGACCAATATAGTACCTATAATCACAACATCAGATGACTCAGCCTCCGGCCTGGCTGGCAATGCATAATAACGGGCTGGCCCCCACCTCCCTGAACTGTATCTTCGGGACGATCTGCTGCGGGCTGATTCCTGCCTCTGGCTGTCCGAGCTCCACCTCTACGGTCTCTCCCTCCACCTCTATGATCCGTACCCCCACCTCTAGCTGGTTGGGCGGCCTGTGGATCACCTCTTGCCTGAATCGTAGGGCGAGGACTCTGCTGCTGAGAACTATTCGAGGCTCGAGGGCAATATCTGACAACATGACCTATGTCACCATAACCATAGCATGCCCTTGGCGGCTGAGACTACTGGCCCCGTCGACCGGTATGTCCTCCCTTGAAGCTTCTGAAGTGGTGGTGCACTGATGGGGGCTGGTGGTGCACTAAAGGACTGCTGATCCGAATAATATTGTTGATGACCACCACCGCCTGGTGTACAATGAGAAACCTGAAGTGCCGACTGGAAAGGTCTCGGGGGATGGCCTCTGTCATAGAAATCCCTACCTCTAGATGAGGTACCACTAAATCTGCCAGAATGTCGAGGCCTCTTGTCTGAACCCTGACTACCTCCTCGACCCACTGCCATCTCTACCCGGCGGGCCGCATTGGCCGCCTCCTGAAAGGTAATATCACTGCCAACTCTCATAGTGATCTAAAGGCGAATCGGCTGAATCAATCCCTCAATGAACCTCCGGACCCTATCTCGATCTGTCGGGAGTAACACCACTACATGGCATGCCAAGTCAACAAATCTGGTCTCATACTGTGTAACTGCCATGGAGCCCTACTGAAGGCGCTCGAACTGTCTGCGAAGTGCCTCCCGCTGAGTGATGGAGAGAAACTTCTCAAAAAATTGCTTCGCGAACTGATCCCATGTCAAGGCTGGTGACCTTTTTGGTCTAGATAGGCAATAATACCTCCACCAAGTCTTGGCGGATCCCACAAGCCTGAAAGTGAAAAAATCAACCCCATTTTTCTCTACTATCCTCATAGTCCTGAGGATCTCATGGAAACTGTATAGAAAATCCCGGGGATCCTCCAATGAAGCACCACTGAAAGTGGTAGTGAAAAGCTTGGAGAACCGATCAAGTCTCCACAAAGCATCCGAAGACATGGCCGCCCCATCTCTAGCCTGAGTTGTAATGACTGTCTGAGCTGCCACTACGGGTTGAACCAACGGAACCTGAGTCTGGGGAGCTACCTTATCCGGAGTACGTGTAGCAGGAGTCTGAACCCATCCTCCAGCCTGAGAAGTGGCTGGTGCTACTGGAAGCAATCCCTCTCTAGCGATGCAGCCCATTAAGCCTGCTATGCTGACTAGAGCATTTTGAAAATCCGAAGAAAACATCACTCCTCCTGGGACCTGAGCTGGGCTAACTGGAGCTGGTGGGGCTGGAACCTCCTCATCAAAGTCAATATGAGGCTCCACCTCTGGAACTGCTGCCTGGGGCTTAGCTCTGCCCCTGTCACGGCCTCTGGCACAGCCTCAGCCCCCGCCCCTTACAGGAGCTGCTGCTGGGGGCTCGGGCTGCTACGCGAAAGAAGAAGACGTGTGTGTTCTCGCCATCTCCAAAAGAATAGAGTAGAACGATAATCAATATTTGAGAAACATAATCGAACGACAAGAATGAACAAAGTGAAATTTTTCATAACTCTGTAGCCTCTAGGGGATAAATACAGACGTCTCCGTACCGATCCCTTGGACTCTACCGAGTTTGTCTGTGAGTTGTGACACCTAAGTAACCTAGTGCTCTGATACCAACTTGTCACGACACCGATTTTTTCCACCATCGGGAGTCGTGATGACGCCTAGTGTCGAAGCTAGGCAAGACAACTATTTTAAACCATTTTCATAATAAACTTAATCTAAAACAATATAGATACTGAATTAATTAGACGTAAATCACGCGGAAGACTTTTAACAACAATATCAAAGATAAAGTGCAGAAATTAATAACATGCCTCTACCCAGTATCTGGTGTCTCTACTCACGGACGACTAGAGAGTACTAAAAGCAACAGTCTGAAAGAAATACATAACATGTCTGTTTTGTTACAATAAAACAAACTAGAAAAGATAGAGGAGACTCAGGGCCCGCGAACGCCAGCAAATTACCTTAGAGTCTCTGGACAGAAGGATCGCCCCCTAACTACTGTTGCGGCCTGTAAGCTATGTCCTGACCTATGCACAAAAAGGCACAAAAGTGTAGTATCAGCACAACCAACCCCATTTACTAGTAATTGCCCGGCCTAACCTCAGCGAGGTATGTTAGATAATACGATTAACGCTAGAGGGGGGGGGGAGGTGAATAGCGTTATAAGAAAAATTAGCGTAAACTTGCGGAATTTATAAATTGTAGGAAATAAATAAGTGCGATAAGTAAATAAATTAGAACAAACGCACCGATGTATCCTGGTTCACCACAACCCGTGGCTAGTCCAGTCCCCGAGAGACTCTCTCGAGATTTCCACTAACTTGTTAAGCTTACGGGTGCTCAACAAACCGTTACAACTTGAGGACACAAGCCTCAACAACCTTTGCTCGGAGATACAACACTCCAAGACTTCAACCAAGGAAACACAAGTTCCTTCTTACAACACAAGGGACTAACACTTCCCTTCAAGTGTACAAAAACACTTAGCACTGAAACAAGACACTCCTTTAAGAGTAGATATGAGTAAAAAGAATACGCTCAAGATCGCAAAAACTTTCGACAAGAATTTGGCTCTCCAAAACTTATGTAATAAATATAAAATGATAAGCAATAAAGTATGCAAGCTTTAGCAATTGTATGATCAGTTGTTGTGTGTTGTTGTACTTAAAAGACTGATTTGAAGCTGTATTTATAGTTGAAAAACTTTGTATTACCGTTGCCTAATTGCCAATTAAGAATTGCTGATTTTACTCAGTGACAATCGATTGTCAAATTACCACAATCGATTGTTTGCCAGTTCTTCCAAAAATCAATCCCAGATTTTACGCTTAACAATCGATTGTTTAAGACTCACACTCGATTACTGGCAACGTTCAAAAAATCATTTCCAGATTTTACGTAAAACAATCGATTGTCAGAAATCTACAATCGATTACTCAGCAACGTTCAAAAAATCCTTTCCAGATTTTACTTAAAACAATCGATTATAAGAAATCAATAATCGATTACTCAGCAACGTTCAAAAAATCCTTTCCAGATTTTAATTAAAACAATCGATTATAAGAACTCAATAATCGATTACCTGACGGTATTTGAAAACATTTTGGCAACTGTCAGTTATACAATCGATTATATTAAGTTAACAATCGATTATATATCAGTCTTGAAAAATCAATTTAGACACTGCCTCTTGACAATCGATTGTTATAGGTTCACAATCGATTATTTAATAACTTTGAAAAAGTCTGGAAGACACTGCCTCAACACAATCGATTGTCATAAGTTCACAATCGATTATTTTGTGACTTTGAAAAATCTGATGGACACTGTCGCTTCACAATCGATTCTCATTAGCTTCACAATCGATTATTTTGAGCTTTGAAAAACTTTGATGGACACTGCCTCATCACAATCGATAGTCATAAGGTTCACAATCGATTGTCATGCAGATTTGAAAAATCTGATGCTCACTGCCTTAACACAATCGATTGTCATAAGTTCACAATCGATTGTCAAGCAGCTGACTTAAACATAATCGATTATCATAAGTACATAATCGATTATCTTAGTCCAGATTTTAGAGGCATGTTTAAAAATCATTTTGACTAAAGTAAATATGCATTATTTTAAAATCATTTTGCTCTAAATTAAATATGCATGATTTGTTAAAAATATTTTTACGAGAGAAGCCAAGTCTTGAGTTTAAGTTGTCGGATCAAGATCACAATTAAATACTGACTCATATAAAACTTAATCTCGATCTTTGTCTTGTGCTTGAATCTCGTTATATATCAATTTTGCGCTTTGTGCTTGGACCTCGTCATATGTCAATTTGCGCATAGTTTGTCATTCGTCAAAACCTACAAATATGAACACACGTTTAGTATAATGCCTTGAGAACGTGTTTCCAATAATTTCCCCCTTTTTGATAATGTCAAACTTTAAGCGGGATATTCATATTAGGCAATTCATAATGACGATTCAAGACAAGTAAAGATATGCAACAAGTATATAGATATGCAATTAGTTACCCCTCAATATATGAATTCCCCCTCAATTTATGCCGATAAGTATTGAGAGTGCATACCCGTTATCTTCCCCCTTTTGCCATTAGCAAAAAAATATAGAATAATTAAAAAACTTGTTTATTTATTAATAAAAATAGGTTACATAACGGGAACAATAAAAACATAGAACATTAAAATAGAAAAACAAATAAAGAAATTATTCATCATCATTTCCCGCCTCATCATCTGGCACTGCTTCATAGGGAACAAGACCGGCATATGGATAATGAACATGGTCAAAATATCCATGGATATCACGTGTCAATTGACTGACAGAGGTGGTCAATGAAGCAATTTGGTCGGAAATGGATTGAAGAGTAGGTTCTTGAGGCTGACGCGATCGACGAGTTGGAGGAGGAGCAGGAGCTACATGATCGCCGTCATGGGGAAATGAGGATTCGGAAATTTCCCACTTCTTGGTGCTCTTTTTGAGAGGACCGATGGAAGTGTTGAACCCGGAAGCTTCAAGAAAATTCATATTAAGGAGGGCATAGGGAAGAGGTCTATCATCTCCGGTGGCATACGCATGTGAATTTTGACGAACTTACACCAATTGATGTGAGCTCCGGTTGTAATGGCATGCATGAGCTTAGCGTCCTCTTGGGAAAGAGTGGTATGATTATGCTTCCGAGGCTTGAGGACTCGGGTGATGAAGTAGAAAATCAAACGATATTCGGGGAGCATTCCCGTAATGGTAGGACGTCGAGTAGATAGATTAGGACCATAAGCTCCAAGTCCTATTTGGTTTAGGAGAGTTTTCTCATCAAATAAGGCGCCGGCCTCTCTAATGTAGCGAGTAATGTTTTCGCCATTTCGAGGAAGATGGGCAATGGAATGCAAGTTTTTATTGGACAAAAGAATTTGAAGGCCATTAATATTTGACACGAGCTCACCATCGTCATCCTTATGAAGGTTTGAGTAAAACGCTTGAATCAATGGAGGATTAATATAAGGATAGGTAAGATATAAGAAGTCAAGAAGTTGACATTCCTTAAGCATGTTTGCAGCGGGGGCATATGATTCAAGATACTTGCTTGTTGAAAAGCGAGGAGGAAGAATGTCACGCTTTTCGAATTTTGTCAAAAATCTAGTAAGCTCGGTTTCAGTATTGAATTGTAAAATAGACCCATCTTGATAAGGGAAATTTGGAGGTGGAGGAGCAGAAGAAGATGCACCTTGTCTACCTGAACGGGAACGTTTAGAGTGTCTGCCCGACATTTTCAAAAAGTAGTAATGAACTTTGTAAGAAACTTGGAAGATTTTTGAAGGTTTGGGAGCAAAGATTGATGCTTGAGTGAATAAAATTGAAGACTTATGATGCCTATTTATAATGGGAAGAATGGCATTTCATTTATGATGAAAATCTGCAGAAATTTATGAGCCAAAACAGTCAGAAACGGTAAAAATAAATTGTACTGACCGTTGGACAATCGATTGTTGAAACGAAATAATCGATTGTTGAGCAGATTTTGATTTGAACTCGGAACTGACACAAAATCGATTGCAGGACCCAAACGGTAACAAATATTTGAATTACTGACAAAAAATAATCGATTGTTGAATTATGATAATCGATTGTTGTGATACAGTGAGCACGGTGATTTTCTGACTTGGAAAATAATCGATTATATTTATGAAACAATCGATTGTTTTAGGAAAGCAGTACTGAATGACTGAGACGGTAATCGATTATGCAGTTAAAAAATTGATTATTAAACACAAATGCATAATAAGCATCAAACATAAATAATCGATTAGTGATACTTGCTAATCGATTGTCCGCACAGTAAAATAATCGATTATTTGCTGTAACAATCGATTGTTCTATGCCATTTCTTTATAATTCCCCATGCCTTTAGGGCGATACCTGCAAAAGAGAATTAGACGTCTCCGACGCTCAAGTTAGTAATTTGTAACGAAATAATGCAATGAGAACGTGATCTCTTAAGAAGTGTGTCCTAAGGTGTTCTTAAGAGAGTTTCGGGTACTTACCTTTTCTCCGACGTCGCCAATTACCTGTTCGAGAGGGTGATCTTTGATTGTCCTCCACTCGTTAGGCATTTTCGTTTCTTTCTCCAATTGTGGCGTTTCCTCCGTTGATTGTTCCAAGATTTCATCTTGAATTTCCTTAGGAGTTTCCTCTTGTACTTTGTCTTTTAAACTATTTAGAATACCTGCAAGATCAGAACAAGAATCCTTTCTCGCCAAGCGAGCATTATTTTCGGAAAACACAATATGAGGGGATTCCTCCATAGTTTGGGTTCTATTATTAAATACCCTATATGCTTTGCTACGTGAAGAATACCCAATAAAAATTCCTTCATCGGATTTGGCATCAAATTTTCCCAATTGATCTTTTCCATTGTTATGAATAAAACATTTACAACCGAATACTCTAAAATAGGAGATATTTGGTTCCCTTCCCTTGTAGAATTCATAAGGGGTTTTCATGAGTATTGGACTTATGACTACTCTATTTAAAACGTAGCATGCGGTACTCACGGCATCCGCCCAAAAATGTTTGGGAATCTTAGCCTCTTCGAGCATGGTTCTAGCCATCCCTTCGAGACACATATTTTTCCTTTCCACCACCACATTTTGTTGTGGTGTTCGTGGAGCGGAAAAGGTATGCTCGATACCGAGTTCGTCGCAAAAGTCCGCAAAGAGATTGTGATCAAACTCTCCCCCATGATCATTTCTAATTGAAGTGACGGTTGTTTCCTTTTCGTTTTGAACAAGTTTAAGAAAATATTTAAAATTCTGAAAAGCATCACTTTTATGGGCAAGAAATAAAGTCCAAGTAAATCTGGAATAATCATTAACAACAACAAAAGCATAACGGTTTCTACCAAGACTTTCAATGCGAGATGGTCCAAACAAATCCATGTGAAGCAATTGCAATGGTCTAGTAGTTGAAACAATATTTTTCGATTTAAAAGATGCTTTTGTTTGCTTCCCTTTTTGACAAGAATCACAAATAGAGTCATTTTCAAATTTCAAATTTGGAAGACCAACAACTAAATTTTGTGAAACCAATTTGTTCAAAAGATGCATGTTGATGTGAGCTACTCTACGATGCCATAACCAAGAATCATCCTCTTTGCTCATTAAACAATTCACATATTCGAGTGAAGAATTTGCAAGATCAACCATATAAATATTATCCATTCTAAAACCACGAAGGATAATTTTAAAATCGCTACGTCTAAAAACTAAGCATTCATTCGAATCAAATAAAACAAGATTTTCCTTGTCACATAATTGACTTATGCTCAAGAGATTATGTTTTAAACCTTTCACAAGTAATATATGCTTAATGGAAGAAATTTCATCCTTACCGACCGATCCGATACCGATAATCTTTCCTTTGTTGTTATCACCAAAAATAACACTTCCCCCTTCCTTGTGTTCTAGTTGAAGGAATTTGGATTCGTCTCCCGTCATGTGCTTGGAGCATCCACTGTCAAGGTACCATAGTACACTTGATCCCTTCAAACATACCTACAAAATAGATTAATGAGTTTTAGGTACCCATACCATTTTGGGTCCTTGGGGGTTAGGCAAATCATAGTGATGTGATTGAGTATTATGTTAGTCGTGTAAAACAAGCAGGAGCAATATGTCCAATTCGTCTACAATAATGACAAGTCACGTTAGGATTATGCATCCTTCTAGGTTGATAGTAATTGGACGGACGAAATTCATTTACTCTATTCTTGACAATATAACTACTGCGCAAATCATGAAAATCATTTCTCCTACCATTTGTTCTAGGATATGCATCATTTCTAGAATAGTTGTTTCTAGGTTGGAAGTCATTTCTAGGTGTTCTAAAAGGTTCAAAATTCCTTCTAGTGTGTGGCCTAGAATGTGCATTATTTCTAGCATGATTATTTCTAGGTTTCGATGGATGAAAACCATTTCTAGGTTGTTGTATCTAGGATGAACATTTGTTTTATTTATCCTAGGTTGAGCCTTAGGTGGTTGGGGGTTGGCTTCAACTTTCTCTTTAGGCTCGTTTCTAAAACCTATGCCATGCTTGGTCGACTTCAAATTAACAAGCACTTCATTCAAATTTTTATGAGAAGAGTTAAACTTATCTAAGGTGCCCTTACGCCTTTCTACTTCATTTTTGAGATGCATGCAAGAAGTACAATTTCTAGAACTCTCGGGCTTGTCGGCGCTTCTCTTGCCAAAAAAATTGTTTTCCTCTCTCAACTTCTCATTTTCTAAAATCAGTTTTTCCAATTCCTTTTCTTTAAAAGAGAGTTGTTTTTGAAAATCTTTTTATTTTAGAGAAGCATTTTCTTTTATACTCTTAACAGTTTTTGAAGCTTTAATAAATTCGCTATACAACTCATCAAAAGCATTTTGCATTTCTTCAAGGGAAAAGAAATTCTTGGAAGAAATTTGACATACCTCTTCTTTGTTGTCTTCTTGTGCCATAAGACAAAGATTTGCGGCTTCGTCTTCTTCTTCCTCACTTGACTCGTCACCGGAATCGCCTCCCCAGGATATGTATGCTCGTTGCTTCTTGAAGGGTTTCTTCTCCTTTTTAGCATTTGGGCAATTTGATTTAATGTGCCCGGTTTCTCCGCACTCATAGCACTTTATTTGATCTCCTTGCTTTTTGCCCTTTCGTTCATACTCTATTCGCATGAACTTTTGAAATCTCTTGATAACGAGTCCGAACTCGTTGTCTCCGTCCTCATCATTTTGAGGTTGGCTTGTGCTTGCCTTGAGAGCGATTCTTTGCTTCCTTTGATCATCAACAAGAGGGTTAAGTATAGTAGATTCATAAGTTTTAAGATTACCTCTTAATGCATCGATGGTGACATTTGAAATGCCAATGGATTCTTGAATCGCATCGGCCTTGGATCGCCATTCCGGAGTGAGACTTTGGAGAATTTTTCAGACAAGTTCCTTATCCGTGAAGGTCTTCTTAAGAGCATGTAAATCATTTACGATTTTTGAAAATCGTTCAAACATCTCATCGACCTTTTCGCCTTCCTTCATGTGAAACAATTCATATGCATGAGTTAGGAAATCAATTTTGGCTTCCCTTACCTGGTCCGTACCTTCGTACGTAATTTCCAGCTTGTCCCACATTTGCTTCGCCGTTGTGCAACAAGATATCTTCCTGTAATCATCAGCATTTACAGCACAATATAATAAATTAATAGCTTTAGCATTATTTTGCACCTTTCGGATATCATCATCTTCGGACTTTGGGACCCATTCATTTTCAACCTTCTTGGTTGGAATTTGTTCTCCATTCATTATGACCTTCCAAAGATGAAAACTATTTGATTGTACAAATATTCTCATCCTCTCCTTCCAGTATGTATAATTTGTACCATCGAATAGCGGTGGTCGGGTGGAGCATTGTCCTTCACCTATTCCTGCAAAAGAATCACGAGTAGAAGCCATGAATGTTTCTCTCAAACGGTTAAGTCTTCAGAGAGTTGGGCTCTGATACCAATTGTTAGATAATACGCTTAACGCTAGGGGGGGGGGAGGTGAATAGCGTTATAAGAAAAATTAGCGTAAACTTGCGGAATTTAAAAATTGTAGGAAATAAATAAGTGCGATAAGTAAATAAATTAGAACAAACGCACCGATGTATCCTGGTTCACCACAACCCGTGGCTAATCCAGTCCCCGAGAGACTCTCTCGAGATTTCCACTAACTTGTTAAGCTTACGGGTGCTCAACAAACCGTTACAACTTGAGGACACAAGCCTCAACAACCTTTGCTCGGAGATACAACACTCCAAGACTTCAACCAAAGAAACACAAGTTCCTTCTTACAACACAAGGGACTAACACTTCCCTTCAAGTGTACAAAAACACTTAGCACTCAAACAAGACACTCCTTTAAGAGTAGATATGAGTAAAAAGAATACGCTCAAGATCGCAACAACTTTCGACAAGAATTTGGCTCTCAAAAGCTTATGTAATGAATATAAAATGATAAGCAATAAAGTATGCAAGCTTTAGCAATTGTATGATCAGTTGTTGTGTGTTGTTGTACTTAAAAGACTGATTTGAAGCTGTATTTAAAGTTGAAAAACTTTGTATTACCGTTGCCTAATTGTCAATTAAGAATTGCTGATTTTACTCAGTGACAATCGATTGTCAAATTACCACAATCGATTTTTTGCCAGTTCTTCTAAAAATCAATCCCAGATTTTACGCTTAACAATCGATTGTTTAAGACTCACAATCGATTACTGGCAACGTTCAAAAAATCATTTCCAGATTTTACGTAAAACAATCGATTGTCAGAAATTTACAATCGATTACTCAGCAACGTTCAAAAAATCCTTTCCATATTTTACTTAAAACAATCGATTATAAGAAATCAATAATCGATTACTCAGCAACGTTCAAAAAATCCTTTCCAGATTTTAATTAAAACAATCGATTATAAGAAATCAATAATCGATTACCTGACGGTATTTGAAAATATTTTGGCAACGGTCAGTTATACAATCGATTATATTAAGTTAACAATCGATTATATATCAGTCTTGAAAAATCAATTTAGACACTGCCTCTTGACAATCGATTGTTATAGGTTCACAATCGATTATTTAATAACTTTGAAAAAGTCTGGAAGACACTGCCTCAACACAATCGATTGTCATAAGTTCACAATCGATTATTTTGTAACTTTGAAAAATCTGATGGACACTGTCTCTTCACAATCGATTCTCATTAGCTTCACAATCGATTATTTTGAGCTTTGAAAACTTTGATGGACACTACCTCATCACAATCGATTGTCATAAGGTTCACAATCGATTGTCATGCAGATTTGAAAAATCTGATGCTCACTGCCTTAGCACAATCGATTGTCATAAGTTCACAATCGATTGTCAAGCAGCTGACTTAAACATAATCGATTATCATAAGTACATAATCGATTATCTTAGTCCAGATTTTAGAGGCATGTTTAAAAATCATTTTGACTAAAGTAAATATGCATTATTTTAAAATTATTTTGCTCTAAATTAAATATGCATGATTTGTTAAAAATATTTTTACGAGAGAAGTCAAGTCTTGAGTTTAAGTTGTCGGATCAAGATCACAATTAAATACCGACTCATATAAAACTTAATCTCGATCTTTGTCTTGTGCTTGAATCTCGTTATATATCAATTTTGCGCTCTGTGCTTGGACCTCGTCATATGTCAATTTGCGCATAGTTTGTCATTCATCAAAACCTACAAATATGAACACACGTTTAGTATAATGCCTTGAGAACGTGTTTCCAACAAGGTAGTGACGAGGCTAACCGGACCTACCACAAGCAACCTGTATAGATGTATGTGCAATAAGAATTTAAATAGATAAAAGAGGAGGGGACATGATGAGGGAGTAACAGTTCAGTTAGAACTTCAATAAACAAGAGATGGAACTGAATAAATAATAGTTAAATAAAGAAAGCCTGTGAATTAACAACTGCACGACACCACCCTTCGTGCTTTTGCTCTCATTTCTCACCAAAACATATCAAATATAATTCAAGGCATCACCCTTCATGCTTTTAATCTCATTTCTCACCAAGACATATCAAATATAATGCACGACATCACCCTTCGTGCTTTTACTCTCAATATAAAACATACTGCATCACCCTTCGTGCTTTTACTCTCTCTTCCTCACCCAATTAATGGTCACAACCAAATGGGAAGGGAAGTATATAACAATACAAAATATCCCGGCAAGGGAGAATAATTCAACAATAAATCCCGGCAAGAAAGAATAGCCCAACAATAAATCCCGGCAAGGGAAGAGTACCAAAAATTCCTTTTTAGTTCATTTGCTTCTCAACTATCACTTCATAATTCATTTAACAAGTAATTATCACAATTGTTCGCTTCATTAGAAATTTAATAGCAAATTTGACTCAGGGTCATGCTAGGCTCGGGCGTATAGGTAACCGTCACCATACCTGTACACCGACTCCACATAGCACATAGCAATTATTAATCTAACCCTATTCCCTCAAGCCAAAGTTAGATCAGACACTTACCTCAAATCCGAAAATAACAACTCAAAGCTCAACTCTCGCATTTCCTCTAGAATTCGACCCCGAACCAACAATATCTAATAACAATTTACTCGAATGTATCAACAAATGCTAGTTAAATCAATTCGAATGCATAAGAATGATGTTTCCAAAGTTTTACCCAAAAATTTCCAAAATGCCCCCTGGCACACGTGGTCAAAACTCGAGGTTTGAACCAAGACCAGGTTACCCATTTCCCCACGAGTTCATATATGTAATTGGTTTTGGAATCAGACCTCCAATTAGAGTCCAACTCCCCAAATTTTTGAAAACTTAGGTTCCAACCAAAACCCCAAATTCCCATTTTTGAAAACCTTTGATTGAAGTTGAAATCATGTTAAAAGATGTTAAGAAGCAAGGAATTTAAGTTAGAAATTGCTTATCATCGTTTAGAAGGAAGAAAATCGTTTGGAAAATTGCCTCTTAGGTTTTGAGTTTTTGAAAAGCGGAAAAATGGTTGAAGTTTCGAACTTATATACCTTTCTGAGGGCCTGGCACGGACCTCACAAAAATGTGCTGCGGCCGCACCGAGTAGGCAAAAGTCGGGTCCCTCTGAACCCTTTCAGCGCGGACTGCACAGTTTTGGTGCGCGGCCGCGCTGGTTATCCCAAAATTCCTAACCTTTAACATAGCCACGCAGACTGCACTGAAATGCATCGCGGTCGCGCGGCTCCAGCACGGATCGCACAGAAATGGTCGCAGCCGCGCTGATGTCTGCAACACCTAAACTATTTTTCTTTAAGCCTAATACCTCCCGGAGCTCATTTCAACTCACCCGAGCCCTCGAGGCTCCAAACCAAAAATGCACACTAACTCATGAACATCCTACGGACTTACTCGTGCGATCAAATCGCTAAAACAACATCATTTACATAGAATCAACTCTCCAAACACATGATTTTCATTTAAAAGTTCATAACTTTCAAATTTTCCATTTCTAGTCTCAAATACGTCAAACGACATCCGTTTTCAACCAAACTTTACAGATAGCGCTTAACGCTCATTTAAGACTTGTACGGGTATCGGAACCAAAATACGAGCCCGATACCATTACTTTTGATCAAATCTCATTCATTTTTCCTTAAGTATTTTCCAAAAATAATTTCACAGCAAAATTCCGTACTCGGGCCTGGGACCTCAAATTTTGATTCCAGGAATACGTCCGCGTCCCAAATTTCCTTACGTACCCTCCGGGACTGTCACATCACGTGTCCGGGTCCGTTTACCCAAAATATTGACCACAGTCAACTATAACAATATTATTATCAAAATTCATAGTTTTTAATACAGAATTCAAATATTTTCACATAAAATTTTTCCGGCTTTGCGCCCGGACTGCGCACGCAAATTGAGGCAAGCAAATTAGAGATTTTCAAGGCCTCAGAAGCACAAAGAAAGGAAGAATTACGGTGATGACCCCTTTTGGTCGTCACAATCAACGATTTTAATGGCAACGGATCTGTAACCGTTGCTATAGATTTTCTATTGCAATGGTTCCAACCGTTGCGTAAGGATATTGGTACTATCGGTACAGTTTAGATCGTGAACCGTTGTAGTAGTCCAAAAATCATTACAATAAAGGTTTCTATGGCAACGTTTTAGGCGGCCATCGCAGTAAGCTAATCTAAGGTAATGGTTATTTAAAGTTTTGTTTTATTGCAACGGTTTAGAATTTCCTCTCTTTTTTCTTCTAAATTTTAGACGACACTCGCTAAATTAAAAGAGGCCTGCTCTAATTAATATTATTATTTTTTGTTCAATAAGAGTATACCTACTGCAGATATATCTAAGTCACCCCACTCACATAAACTCTTCCAACATTCTCTCTCTCCCAAACATCATCGGCGCCTCTGTTGTCGGATATTACGAGGAGAAAACCAAAGCGTCATCGGCGGTACCGGCAGCATCAACACCGCAAAATCCCTTTAAGGCTAATATTAGTCTTGCTAATCCTCTAGGGTTTCTCAAAATTCGAGTTCATCGGCAGAGAATTGAAGATATTCGTCTGGTGAAAGACAAGTTGGAAACCGATTGAAGAGCTTGTAGTTGTACACTTGTAGTTTTGATTTTCTTCATCTCATTCGATGCAAGAATTTATTGCTTTATTTTCCTTTTCTGACTTGCCAACGGGTAGCCAGTTTTAACTACTACTTTGCTTCCTTTTCAGATTGGGATTTTTAATCGACTTCCTATCTCATACGGCTGTTGTTGGTTTCATGGGTGGTGCAGCCATTACAATTGCCCTCCAGCAACTTAAAGGTTTTCTGGGCATCAAGAAGTTTACTAAGGAAACTGATATCATTTCTGTGATGAAATCAGTATGGCGTTCGGCTCACCATGGAGTGAGTTATCTTGTCCTTGTAGGCATCCTTCTTAAGAGGTTTTATCTGCATAAACGACTAACTGCACTTTTTTTCAAAAAACTTGCAGTGGAACTTGCCGACAATTCTCATTGGAGCAGCCTTTTTAACTTTCCTTTTGTTCGCGAAGTACACTGTAAGAGTTCTACCGTTTGTCTATAACTTAAGTTTAGGTGATTTGGTTGCTTTTGTTGATTCCTAAATGATTTTGAAAACCAGGGAAAGAAGAACAAAAAACTGTTTTGGATACCTGCAATTGCTCCTCTGATTTCTGTCATTCTTTCCACCTTCTTTGTCTACATAACCCATGCTGGGAAAAAAAGGAGTCGAGATTGTAAGTGCTTACTTTAGTTGCTTCTTGTATCACTAACTCTTTTTCTGATAATTTTCTCGTATCATTTAACTTGAACTTAATAAAACATTTTCATTTATTTCTGTAATGACCTTACCAGGTGAGACACATTGAGAAAGGAATCAATCCTCTTTCTGTTAGTAAAAACCGGTGATTATCTCCAAATAGGGCTAAAGATTGGTATTGTAACTGGCATGATTGCGTTGACGGTAAGAAAGTTGGTTAATCAAAGTTGAAACAGGAGCTTTTTATGTTCTTCCATTCAACTTCTACCTTCCCGTTCATAGGAAGCTGTTGCAATTGGAAGAACATTTACTTCAATGAAGGACTACCAAATAGATGGAAACAAGGAAATGGTGGCACTTGGAGCGATGAATGTTGTTGGTTCAATGACATCATGCTATGTGACAACAGGTAGACAAAAATAATAAGTTCTGTTAAAATATATTTAGCGATTCGATACCTAGGCTTCAAATAAATGCAGCCTAAGGAATCAATGTTTGATTGATCTGTTAATGAGTTTCATCATATATACTCTGATTCAACGTTATCTTATGTTTTAGTATTAACGAAAAGAAATACTACAAGGATTTAAATTCATTTCTCTTGGGATTCTTTAACTAATTGATCAATTCACTCTTGCAGGTTCCTTCTCTCGATCAGCAGTAAATTACATGGCTGGCTGCCAAACTGCAGTTTCCAACATTATCGTGTCCGTTGTTGTGTTCTTGACATTGTTGTTCATAACCCCTCTTTTTGAGTACACTCCAAATGCAATCCTCGATGCCATCATTATCTCTGCTGTCATTGGATTAATAAACTATGAAGCAGAAATTTTGATTTGGAAGACCGACAAATTTGATTTTGTTGCTTGCATGGGAGCATTTTTTGGTGTGGTTTTCGCCTCTTTTGAGATGGTCTTTTAATTGCGGTAAGTATTTATCTCAGCAAGGCTAAACAATTTCATTAGGGAAAGCCACGATAGTTCAATGATTGGATCTCGTTGTCTTTATTACTTATTAAATAGGTCTCAATATCATTTGCTAAGATTCTACTCCAAGTCACAAGGCCACGAACAGCTATTCTTGGAAAGATCCCTAGGACAAATCTATATAGGAACATTCAACAATATCCCGAGGCAACACAAGTTCCCGGTGTTTGCATTTGTAATCGTTCTGAAACTTGTCACTTAAAATGCGATTGTGTGAAACTACTTAAGAGTACCTTCTGACCTTATATGCTGTTACAAGGTAGGTAGAAGTCGTATTATATTTCTGCCACCAAACTAAGATTATAGGTAACAAATTTAATGTTTTATAAGATCCTTTCTGAAGGAGAGTTTGGCCATGTTTTATTCTAGTTGTTTGGATAGAATGGATATTCCTCTTGCAGACACCAAAAGGAATTGCGGCCGCCTATGTTTAGAACCTGTGTCTTCAATTCTTTGGCGTGCAATAGTGGTTAACTACTTCTAGAGCATATTTCGAACTTAATGGTTTATTAAGTATTGCAAAAGTATAACGAATTCAATTCTAAGACCTTTAAAGGCCGAAGGTGTCAAGTTTAAATCGTGGATCCACTTATCTATCTTCCATTTTGTTTGTAAATTTTCACAATATTGCTTCTATTCCTTTTGATATGCCTGATTAACACTGATTTAACTTTTCGTTGATGTTCGAAGTTCCTATTCCATTGATCTGTCGATATATTTGTTGATGTTGAATTTCAGTAATGATTCAGTTGTTGCAAAGATTTTTAAAACATGGTATCACCATGTCTATGTTGTTCTTAACGGATTAACCTTGTTTAACACATTGTACTGCTGTATATTTAAGCGAAACCATGTCCTCCGAAGATGCTTACTTTAAACTAGAAAAGAGCGAGAGCTATTTTTAGAAAATGTATCTGACTGCAGTTAAAATTAGTTGAAGGACATTATAATGCTTGAGAGGCATTATGCCAAATGAAGAAATAGCTGTAGAAATTATTAAGGAGCATGCCTGCTTTTTCCGGTATATATGTTCAGAGGCCTTGGCTATGCCAAGTAGTAGGTAACTTTATCTGAATATTCCAAAGCATAAGAGCCTATCCACTTACACTTGATTTGTCTCAAATTTTTTCTCACTGCTCCCGTTGGACTCACTAATACATTCAAAGATTAGAAGGGCATGGTTTAGAGTTTACTTCTTGGAATGATCTGAGACAGTATATGTAAAATTGCTTACTACCTCATAAAAAATTATATTTAAAATTGTTTAGCCGGTCGAGAGCCAAAAAGTGCATAAGACTATCTAATTTTTGGCTCACAAGAATTTGTAACGCCCCAAGAGCATAATCATAAGCTTGAATCAAAACGTGGGGTGCAATTTATAAGTTCGAAGTGGAGGCAGAAAGTTATTCACATTGTGCCGCGATGTTAAATCAAGCACTTGTTGGGAGGCAACCCAACTTTACTACTTTATTTATTTTTTTTGTACTAATTTTTTTTAATTGTATTATTTTTGTAGTGTTAATTTTTTATTTTCTAGGAGCTTTGAAAGCAAAGGTATTGGAAGGACGCAATAACAAGCCAAATGGTTGGAACTAAGTGTAACGTACCCGCACGAAGGACCAAGCTTGGGAGAAGTCTGAGTACCCCATGAGCTGCTAGTACTTTGGCCTTTGGCCTACCAGGGAGTCTCGATTACCCTTTATATTAGTTAAGTGTGGGGTGAGGAGATTGTCTGGGTGACTTTCTATGCTAATTTAATTGAATAATTTTTTTAAATAGGAAACATTGGACTTTTCCCGATGATGGATCTAGTAAACAATATTCTTTAGGGATTTAAGTCTAAAAAAGAGTTTCTTTTGTTAGGTAGTGTAGCAATATTCCCTTGGTTTTTCTTTAATTCACTGTTCTTTTCCAAGGGTTTTATTTGAACCAAGTGTAGTTAGTTTTTTGTTTTAGTAGGAGCCATTGTGTTGTGTTTTGAATTGAAGCAATATCTCTTGACTTTGTTATGCCTTGAGAATAGTGAGTAATCTGGTTGTGACGCTTAGACTCAGTTTTTGACTCTTGTAGAAGTACCTTAAATTGTATGATTTTAACTTTGCTTAACTGTTTTGACTAAGAGTGTCTTGATTTGTCCAATCCTGAGTGAGTTATGTGACATGTTTATGTAAGGTTTTATGTTATTATATGCTTGCATTGGATGCCTAGAACTTGCCCCGTGTGTTTGCAAAGCAAAATAGTAGTTTCATTCAGTCTAGGAAGGTGATATAGGCAGTTCTTTCTTAAGCCGTATATATATATACACACACACACACACACACACACACACACTATCCACCTAATTGTTATGTATCGTAGTTAACCTATTTGAGCCTGTAATCATGTTTCTTTGACAACCACATTATAAGTCTTACCCATTTTTTTGAACAAACCATCTATTTGAACCATTGTAACCTCACATGAGCATTTGAATTGTTTATGAACTTTGTAAAACTTAAATTGTGGGGTGATTGGTTTGCCTTTTAAGTGGAACTAATAAAATAAGGAGCAAGGGTGCACCGATTTGAAAAACAAGAGCCACTTGAATTGAAAAAGAAAAAAATATAGTTGCATTGCTGTGAAAAAAAATATTCTTTGATAGTGGTGACTCTTAATATAACTGTTCTTAAATAATTTGGGAGTTCATGTATATTGATGTGAAGGTGGAGTTTGGCTTGACATATGTATGGGGTTTTAATGTTAAAGTATATGTATTAAAGTGCTTAGGGAGGTGTAGTAACTCTTATATATAAATGTATCATACCCGTCCCATAGCCTACAATACAACCAAATAAAGTCCTAATTGATCCCAGATTTAATGAGCTCGATTAGTGGAGTAGTACACTACGGGCAAGCTTATGGTGCATCTTTTGTTGCATATGAATGTTATTTCTCATAGTGGGTGAATTATTTCTATCTTGAGTTCCTAAGCGTTCTTAAATTTTGTTGTGTAGAACTGCTCTCTTTTGTTGTGTGAGTGCACTTGATTCATAAAGGAAGGGTAATGTCAGTGACCTCTATGTTAGAGTAAGTAGGTGAGTTGTGAATAATGAGTGTTACTTGTGAATCAAATCTTGAGGTGAAGATGTTACGCTTTTCTGCTGAGTCTATTTTAAATACTAGTGGTGTGATGAGTTAAGAGAATTGTTTAAAAAGGTCGTCTATAAAAAGTGTAGTATGATTGCTCGAGGACGAGCAGTAGTTTAAGTGTGGGGTGTTGATGATAGGATATAAGTACGTATTTTAGTCGATTATTACACTCTAATTTACTGCACTTTAGTTGACTTTGCGCTTTTATCGCTAGTGTTTTGTACTAATTGTATGTTTTATGCCTTATAGGTATGACTCCGAGCTATACAGATGTTATGGAATGAATTTAGTGATTTAAAGCTTTGATGTCTGACTAAAAGCTCAAGGAATTAAGACGGGATCGTGTTCGGGTGTCAAATTTGATAGTTGAGAACAAACAAACACTCGATGAGGCATATTGCATACTGTCTAGTAAAATAGACATAACGTTTTTCTCAGAGCTCCATTTGGGCAGTATAACATATGGTTGGAAATATAACTCAAAGGGCTACAACTTTCATGTTTTACGTTTTTTCAAATTCCAAACTCAATTGGGTGAAAAACGGTGGTTTTACTGCGATCGTGGTAGAACCGTTGCAAAAGGCAGTCGCGGACGAACGAAGAATCTGAGAGGGTGTTTGGCCGCGGTTTGACCGCAACCGCAGTACAACCGAAGCCATCCAGGCCTAAAACTTGTCCTTTTTCGTGTAGGATAAGGTATAAGTATTTGGGTCCGACCCTACTTGGTATATATACATGGAAAAATGATATTTTTGAGAATTGGACATAATTTTGACACAGATTTGACCTAAGGAGGCAGAGAACACATTAGGAGCAAGGCTAAGAATTCTTCTACGAGTTTTTCCTTCCTCTTCTTATTTTTTGTTATTGGTTATGATTTTTAGTATTGTAGTTTTACATACTATTATGAATAGCTAATTTGTTATCTAGGGTTTTGATGGAACCTTTTGTAGGATAAATTCTTGTTACATTTTTATATAATTGAGTCGTAGTATAATCTCTATTTGTTCAACTACATTCTTGTTTTAGTTATTTGAAGAGCTCTCAATTATTTGTGCCTATTTAGTATTCATAACTTGGGAGAGAGTGAATATTTAGGTACTTGTTGAACAACACCACTCCCAAAGTATAAGAGGGATCTATAACTGCGGGTTTAAAGGCGAGATTAAAAGCTATCTAGAATAGTTCGGGAGAGTGTGTCTAGTAAATTGTCGTGATTAATCGGGAGAGATTTACGGTAATAAGAGTGCTCATTATCGGTAGAGAATACGGAGGCGAAATTATAGAAGACATAGCGGGAATGATTCTGACAATTGGGGAAATCATAACTCTAGACCTCCTTAATCTTGTCTCTAACCCTTAGCATATTTAATTGTTAATTTAATATTTTACTTTATTAGTTAATTAGATAAAGAGAAGAATCTAAATATCTATAAGTTAGGAATTGTTCAAGCTTGTCTTTTTGGCGATAGTGAACAGCTGTAGCTAAACCTTAGTTCTTTGTCGGATTCGACTCCGGACTTGTAAATCGGATTATATTTGCAACGACCGCATTGTCCTTTTTATAAGGCATAGTTGGGCGTGATAAGTGATAATAGGTGAATTTAACTATATTCAGGCCCTACATAACCCCATTCTTGTGTAGTTTTGATAATAAAAATGATAACAAAATGCTCTTATGAGTGTTTTTCATTATTTACATTTTATATTTATCTAGGGAAGGCTCGGGAGTGCTTTTGGAGACGAAAATGAAGAAAAAAAAGACCAACCATGAGAAGTCCTAAGTGAACCACGCCAAAAATAGGCTGAAGTATCAGAGGTATAGTTCTGCCGCGGTTCTACCGCGACCGCGGCAAAACCGCGGTGAAACGCACTAGCAGACAACATGAGTATCAGAGGAGCTGTTTGGTCGCGGTTCTACCACGATCGTGGCAGAACAGCAGTAGGCGCGCAGAGCTTCTGGAGCAGAATTGTCCAGACGTGATTTTTAGCCCTAAAACCTATTTTGGTCACTAGGTTTTCGCCTTTTGAAGGCATGTATTCGGTATTTAGAGTACTTTGAAGGGGAAACAATTGTGAAAGAATACCCAAAGCAATATTTCTTCTTTTCTTTTGATTTTTATTGGTAGTTATGATGAATATTAATTTAGTTTGTTTACTCATAGCCATAAGTAGCTAAATTCCTTGTCTAAGGTTTTGATGGAACCTATTGGGGGATGAACTTCTTATTTATGTGAATACAAATTGCTAGTTCAATCTTTATTTATTCAACTATGTTCTTTTTGTAGTTAATTGACATGATCCTTTATAAGTTGTGCCTATTTAGTGTGCATAACTCAGAAAAGAGTGCATATTTAGGTTATTGTTGAATAACACCACTTCTAAAGTATAAGAGGAATCTATAATTGCTGGTTTAAAGGCGGGATTAGGGATGACGAAGCCTTGGGTGAAATCTTAAGTGAACTATGTTAATTGAAGCTAGCTAGTGTATCTAGGGAGAGTGCAATAGTATATTATTGTGATTACACGGGAGAGATTTACAACAAGACGAGCGTTCATGATCGATAGAGGTATGTTGATAAATTTGTATGAAGCATAAACAGAAAGGATTCCATTAATAGGGGAAATCATTACCTTAGCTTTCTCTCATTATTTTTTACAACCTTAGTTATTTAGTTTATAGCTTGTTATTTTACTGCAATCTTAGTTCATAAATAAACCTCAAACTGCGATTTAAAAGTCTTGGGAAGATGGTTCTGAAGAGTTTAGTGGATCTAAAGATAGTGGCTGATAGGTTAACTCTATGTGGATTCGACCCTGGGCGTAATACTCGGGTTATATTTGCAATGTCCACAGAGTACTTTCTAGAGGACATAATTGGGCGTGATGAAATTTTGGCGCTGTTGCCGGGGATTTAATGGAATTATCAATTGCCATTGCTAGAAATACAAAAATTCTTGGTGTAGCTAGTTTTTTTACATCCAATTTTTGATTGAAACTTTTGATGGTTGCTTACTTTGCTGCACAGCTGTATGCCTAGAAAAACTACAAGGACTGGAGAACTACTTGAAGGACTTTCAGACCATGGAAAAATATTTCGGGCATTGAACCGTGCCTACAGAAGACTTCAACCACCTCAACAAACAGACAAATTCGAAACTGACATGGAAGACGTAATCGAACCCAACAAAAATGGCAGGCATGAGCAACTCAACTTGAATGATAGAGAAGCGGCACCTCTTGTGCCCAAGGATGCACTGTATGATTGGACACAACCCACAGCTGACAATCTGGCCACATCCATATTTGTGCCAGCCATACAAGCTGAGTCGTTCCAGATCACAAACAATATGCTACACTTGTTGCAAAACAAGGGACTATTCTCTGGGACACAACTTGAAGACCCTCAACAGCACCTGAAGAACTTCTTGTCGATATGGAAAACTCAAAGGCAGCCCAACATCACTCCAGACGCAATCATGCTTTTATTGTTCCCATTACCAGTGACAGGAGCTGCATAGGTTTGGCTTAACTCACTCCCCATAAACTCTATTGCAACGTGGGATGACTTAGTCAAATAGTTTCATAACAAGTCTCATCCACCCAACAGAAATGCCCAACAAACTGATGAGATCGTGACCTTTAAGCACAAACCGATGGAGACACTGCACGAAACATGGGGCAGGTTCTTAGGAATGTTGGTTATGTGTCCACATCATGGTGTTCCAGAACAGATGTTGGGACAATGATTTTATATGGGACTGTCAGATGGGTTAAATAATATTGTGGATGCCTCAGATGGCGGGGCATTCTTGAGCAAGACATGGAGAGAAGGCCAGAGTTTACTTGACAAAATGGCACAGAATTCAAGATGGACATCCAAAAATTCACCAATTACTCCAGTGGTGCACACAGTGCCTCTTGATCCTTCAAACACAATGGCTGAAAATATGGCGAATCTCCTAACACAAATGAGCATCCTCACCAAAAAGGTTGAGGAATCAGGCTGAAGCAGCAAGTACACATAGTAGATACTACCAATTAGGGCTTATGCACATCGTGCAATAGTTAGCCAATTGGTAATCCTTGGAACACAAAGCTTGATCATCATTATCAGCACCCTGAAGATATGAACTACGTGGCTAACTATGGGGGTCAGACACAGGGAAACCAGAACTGGGGTCAGCAGACTCAGCAACAGTATAGGCCAACTCAGCCACAGTATAATGCCGGAAACATGGGAGGTATGACACCCCCCAAAAACATGGCACCGTATCCTAGACCACAGGGGTGCAATAATCAGCAGTAGGGGTATAATAATAAGTAGCAAGGGTACCACCCACCTCAGCAACAGCATGGTGGGAGACAAGATGGTGGATTTTCTAGACTAGAATCAGTGATGCAGAATGTTATTTGGTCCACTGCAAAGATAAATGAGCGAATAGATGCACATGACGCAGCTATCAAAAATATTGAAGTGCAAGTGGGCCAAATTTCAATGTCTCTTAACAACCTTCCTCAAGGGACACTACATGCAGATACCCAAATCATTCCTAAAGATCAGGGCCCGAAGCAGCTGATGGCGGTGAGTCTCCGTAATGGAAATGATCTTGATGTAGAGCAGGAGAGATCTCGTGACAATATACAAGCTGCAACACTCATTGAGGTACTCATTGAGCTGGATAAATCCACAAGGTTGACAGATGTGACAGTCCAGCCTGTTCAGGAAGAAAAGAATAATCAGCAGGAGATAGAGAAAGTTGCTGAAGCATTGAAGAGCCAGTAGTTGAGATAGTAGCTGAGAAAGAGAAGTCCCAAAATATTGGGAAGAAAATACCACCTGCACCATTTCCACAGAGGTTTTCCAAGCATCAAAAGGAGGACCAATGCAAAAAGTTCTTTGAGATGCTCAAGCAAATTCAGGTAAATATCCCATTGATTGAAGCGTTAAAGTGATATCGGGATACGCTAAATTGATGAAAGACTTGATGTCCCGGAGTTTCACTTCCAAGACTTGGCCACAGTGACACTTACCCAGACTTGCAGTGCAGTGGTAACTGGACCTGTTGCTAAAAAGCTCTTTGATCAAGGGAGTATTACTATTCCATTCACTATTGGAAACTTTGCTTTTGCCAAAGCACTGTGTGATTTAGCGGCCAGCATTAATCTTATGCCCCTGGTTATTTACAAGAGGTTGGTCATTGGGAGAGCTAGACCCACCTCTATGTTGTTGCAGCTGGTTGATAGGACTGTGAAGCGTCCATTTGGGATCCTTGATGATGTGCTTATTCAGGTGGGGAAATTTGTATTCCCTGCAGATTTTGTGATCTTGGACTGCAAAGTGGATGAAGAAATTCCAACCATCTTGGGAAGACCATTCTTGGCCACAGGGAGAGCTCTGATTGATTGTGAGATCGGGGAGCTTAAGATGAGGCTCAATGACGAAGAGATTATATTCCATGTGCAAAAATCTATGAGGCGACCTAGTGAGTGTGCCAATTGCTCCCTCATTGTATCGTGGATGTAATTGTACAATCTAATGCTGAAGTGTTGACAGTTGAGGATCTCTTTGCTGCATATCTGACGAAATTAGAGGAAGTAAATGGTGAGGACTTGGCGGAATGGGTGTTGGCATTGGAAGGTAGAGGGTTCTGGGAAAGAAATCTAGAGTTTGAGCCCCTACACATAGAAAAGAGAGAGATTCCTCAAGCTAATCCATCCATTGAAGAACCATTGAAGCTGGAACTAAAGCCATTGCTAGCCCACCTCATGTATGAATTTCTAGGACCTAACTTCACTCTACCTGTTATTATCTCATCTGGTTTGTTAGATGTACAGGTCCAACAGCTTCTACAGGTATTGAAGGAATGCAAAATTGCCATTTGATGGACCATGGCAGACATCAAGGGGACCAGCCCCGCTTACTGCATGCATAAAATTATGCCGAAAGAGGGGCACAAACCTTTCAGGGAACATCAGAGGAGGCTGAACCCAAATATGAAGGAAGTGGTGAAGAAGGAGGTGATAAAGTGGTTAGATGCGGGAATTATTTTCCCAATATCCGGCAGCAGCTGGGTTAGCCCAGTTCAATGCATGCCTAAGAAGGGTGGCATGACGGTTGTGTAGAATGACAATAATGAACTAATATCAACAAGAACCGTCACCGGCTAGAGAATATGGATGGATTATCGAAAGTTGAATCTAGCCACCTGGAAAGACCACTTCCCACTTCCCTTCATTGATTAGATGCTGGATAGATTGGCAGGAAGGTCACACTTCTGCTTCCTGGATGGGTACTCGGGGTACAATCAGATTTCCATTGCACTCGAGGACCGAGAGAAGACCTCCTTCACATGCCATATGGCAATTATGTCTTCAGGAGGATGCCCTTTGGCCTATGCACACCTGCCACATTCCAACATTGCATGATGGCCATATTCACTAACATGGTTGAGGATATAATGGAGGTGTTCATGGATGACTTCTCAGTGGTGGGGAACTCATTTGATGAGTGCCTAGTGAATCTGACGCGTGTGTTGAAACGGTGCATCGAGACTAATCTGGTGCTGAACTGGGAAAATTGCTATTTCATGGTATAAGAAGGTATAGTCTTGGGCACCCTGGTATCACGCAAGGTAATAGAGGTAGATCAAGCAAAGGTTGATGTAATACCAAAGCTGCTTCCACCAACTACGGTCAAAGCAATCAGAAGTTTGCTTGGACATGTCGGTTTTTACCGGCAGTTCATAAAAGACTTCTCCAAAATCGTCAAACCTCTCTATAAGTTATTAGAGAAAGATCACCCGTTTGTATTTTCTGATGATTGCAGGGTAGCTTTTGATGAGTTGAAGCAGAGGCTGGTCACAACACTCATCATTGTTGCCCCCAACTGGGAGCAACCGTTTGAATTAATAAGTGACGCTAGTGATTATACAGTGGGGGCAGTGCTGGGCCAGCAAAAGGACAAATTGATGCATCCAATCTACTATGCTAGTAAACGCTGAGTGGAGCCCAGTTGAACTATACGGTGACTGAAAATGAAATGCTAGCTGTGGTGTTCGCATTCGAATGGTTCCGGTCCTATTTGATAGGATCAAAGGTAATTGTATACACTAATGCTGCTCTCAGGTACCTAATAGAAAAGAAGGACTCTAAGCCACGCCTTATTCGTTGGGTGTTTCTGCTGCAAGAGTTTGATCTTGAATTACGTGACCGCAAGGGCACTAAGAATCAAGTCGTTGATCACCTATCATGACTTGAGGGAGCTGAAAACACAATTGAAGTTAAGGAAATTCTGAAAACTTTTCCAGACGAGAAGCTGCTCGCCACCACTCATCAAGAAGCGCCATAGTATGCAGATTTGCCAATTACCTAGTTAGTGGTATAGTTCCTCACGACCTTTCATCGGTACAGAGGAAATGATTCTTTTGTGAAAGACGCTCGTATTATTGGGATGAGCTCTATCTCTTTAGAATATGCCTGGATAACATAATCCGGAGATGTGTCTCCGAGATGGAACAACATTTTATTTTGCAGGCTTGTCATGCATCGGCTTATGGCGAACACTTTGGAGGGATCAGGATAGCAGCAAAGGTGCTAGAGGCCAAATTTTTCTGGCTGAGTGTGTTTAAAGATGCTCGCTCATGGGCGAAGGGTTGTAATTAATGTCAACGCACCAGGAACATTTCCCAGCGCCATGGGATGCCCATGAACCCAATTCACGAGGTTGAAGTGTTTAATGTCTGGGGGATTGACTTCATGGGTCCCTTCGTCAGCTCCTATGGCAATAAGTACATTCTTGTTGCTGTAGACTATGTGTCCAAGTGGGTTGAAGCTGCATCGTTGCCCACCAATGATGCAAAAGTGGTGGTGGGTTTTCTAAAGAAGAACATATTCACCCGCTTTGGGACACCACGTGCAATTATCAGCGACAGGGGAACTCACTTCTGCAATAAAGCCTTTGAAAAGTTGTTGGCTAAGTACGATGTGCGCCACAAGGTGGCTACTCCTTACTTCCCGCAGACTAGTGGACAGGTTGAGGCATCTAACAGGGAGATCAAGAGTGTGTTAACAAAAACAGTGAACGCCACAAGAACTGATTGGGCGCGTAAGCTAGATGATGCACTCTGGGCTTATAGAACAACTTTCAAGAAACCTATTGGTATGTAACCATACATGTTGGTGTTTGGGAAGGCCTGTCAATTACCTGTCAAACTTGAGCATAAAGCGTGGTGGGCACTGAAACAACTCATGTTAGACATGGAAACTGTAGGAACATCAAGAGTCACATAATTGCATGAGCTAGAAGAGTTACGGTATCTTGCTTTTGAGAGCACAAGGCTGTATAAAGAGAGAATGAAGAGGCTACATGATCAGAACATTGTGGAGCAAAATTTTAAACCAGGGGACATGGTATTGCTGTACAACTCAAGATTGAGGTTGTTCCCGGGTAAGCTGAAGCCACAATGGTCTCAAACCATTCGAGTAGTCAAAGTTTTCCCGTCAGGAGCTGTTGAAGTTGCCACTGAGAATGACTCTCGTACATTTAGAGTCAATGGTCAGTGGTTGAAGTTGCATGTGGGAATGAGCAACCCTAAGGAAGGGTCTGAACTGCATTTTAAAGAACCACAAAGGTCGAGCGAACCTTAATTGCGCTCATCTGAGTCGTGCCGGGACGTTAAATCAGACGCTGCATGGGAGGCAACCCATGAAATTGTTGTAATTGTAACCCTCTTTATATGGAAAATAAAAGAAGTTGGAATCTGCAGAATGCCCAGACCATGGTTGCACCATGACCACGGTCAAACCACGGTAGGAAGGGGTCTCTGAAAATAACCCCTCGCGGTTCCACCAAGAACGCGGTCAAACCGCGGTCCCAACCCCTCTGTAAAACAGGTCTACCGCGGTCCTAAGGCGACCGCGACCGAACCGCGGTAGACCCCTAACGAGCCCAGGTAATTTTTTTTTTATTTTTTTGTTTCCTTTTTTTTCTTTCTTTTCCCAAAATACCCCTACCTATTAATCTACCTTTCAGATTCTCCAACCCTCCCAAACGCCTAAAACACTCTTTCCCTCTATTTTCTCTCTATTCTTCTTCTCTTCTTCACAAATTTCCTCTCTCACACACCCAAATAACAACTCATCCTCCACTCATCTCCACCTTCACCACCCACTATCCATCATCCCAACAAGTAAGTTTCTCTTTCCTTTTCTCTCTTTCATCATTTAACTTAGTGTAATCAATATAAATTCATCTAACTAAACCCTAAGTAGATTAAGTTAATTTTTTTTAATTGTTGCTTCTTGTTGTTGTATATGGTTGTAGTTGATTCTTGTGGGTTTATTTGGTGCTAAATGGGTTGGGTCTCCATTATGATTTAGTTGTAGGACTTGTTTGAATGTTTTGGAGGCCTAGCAATTGTTTTTGGGGTGTAGTTGTTGCACGACCTTATGTTGGCCGAAATTCTTGAGTTATTGTGGTGTTGTGGGGCGGATTATGCCCAGTTCTAATTTGGGGTGTGGTATTTTGTGATTTAAGGTATTGTGATTGTTTGAAAATATATAAAGGAGTAAGTGCAGGGTGGTGTAGGCCAAATGTTGTAAGTAGCTCTGTGGTGAGGCCCTTGTGGAGTTTATGACCTGCACCACCCTGATAGTGGGGCTAGTTGCAAAGCAAAACACAATAGGGTATTTTTTTGTGCCATCAGATGGTGAAGTCTGAGTAACCATCCGATTGGCACTAGTTAGGATGAATTTGATGGTGTTTCTGAACTCTCTGCAGGTACTATGGATCCCAAAAGGCAAAGGAGAAGGGCTGGCTCATCCCAACAGCCGACATATTATGAGTCAAGGTTTGGATCGGAATGAGAAGAAGATGATTTCAATGCCAAGGCTGGGAAAAACTTTATTCAGGAGATTCAAATTGATAGGGCAACCCTACGCGTGGAACAGGAGGACATGTACGAAGAAATCCGGAGGTGGGGCATGGAATTCCTCTTTGATGAGCTTGTCCCGGTGAACTGGATGCTAGTTAGGGAGTTCTATACAAACTTCCCTTCAAACTCCAGTCGAGATGTGATTGTGCGGGGCACAATAGTCCCAGCACACATTCCCTATATTCGCCAGGCCTTGCAGCTGCCTGAGTTCACAGACGATATTGACTATTACCACGACAGAACAGATGTCACGTGGGAAGTTATGACTGAGGTCATTTGTGTTGGGGGCGGCCAACTTGGATCAAGGACCATATCACCCTAAATTCCACCTCTTTCACGCACTTGGCTAAGTGCTGGTTGACGGTCATCTGCAGCAGGTTCATGCCGTCCAGCAACACGATTGACGTGAACTTAAAAAGAGCCCTACTGACATGGTGCTTCATCACAAAGAAGGATTTTGATGCAGCACAGATCATTAGTGATGAAATGGTCTTGCGAGGACCGCTCCTGTCTAAGGGATTTTATTTCCATTCTTTGGTGATTCAACTGTGCTTACGGAGGAATGTCCCCACTAATCCTTCCGATGGGACAATGGCACCTGAAGCACTCTTCCGAGCTTCGCGCATTAGAGTGCGAAGGGGTATATGAACAACAATTTAGATAGAGGATGATGATGATTACTCGATTCTTCTCGCACCATCCAGACGGTCTACGGATAGTGTCGAGCCCTCTCGGCGACGCCATTCTAGGGCGGGCTTCTCTAGATCTCAGTCTACCCGGTAAATGCTCCAAACAATGGAGGAAAGGGTCCCGGATCTCCGCACCTCAGTAGATGGCCTTCACACACGGCTGGATGCCATGTCTCAGAAGCAGGCCAGGACCGAGGGACGATTCATGTCCTGGTTCCGTGCGTTGGGGAGAGCCTGCAATGTGGACCCCAACACCATCTCTGACTCTGATTGAGTCTCATGTAAGTCTTCTTACCCTTCTGTGCTTTGCTTCATTGATATGAAATAGGGACATGCCATGATTTTAAGTGTGGGGTGGGAAACTTACTCTGTTTATGTGTTGTATTTTATATAGATATTGTGACTGTTGTAGCAAGGAAATGTTGTTGTTGTATATAACTGATGGTAGATATATTAGGAGTACCTGACTTGGACCAACTACGGACACTTGTCGACGGGTCTCTTGAGGGTTCAAGTCGGATACATAAAAAAACAAAAAAAAAAACAAAATAAATGAAAAAAACAAAAACTAAGGTAGAAGACTCTTCCTAAGGACGGACCACTTGGACAGTACTCTTGAGGGAAGTAGTCCGGGTAGATTTTTATTTATTTATTTTTCTTTTTGGGTAGTGTATTAAGTCCCCCTTGGTTTTTATTTTGACCATGGTTCTTTTCCAAGGATTTTACTTGAACCGGGTTAGGTAGATTTTCCTTTTGTAGTTATAGGACTAAGATGGGTAAAGGCTAGAATTCTACCCCTGATGTAAACACCTCCAAACAACTAAAATGAACTTAAGACTGTGATGTCTAGGCTCAGTTGTGAACTTATGAATCTATGCCTTAATTTTGCACATCTTGCCTTGCCTGAGCGCTCGTAGGAGTGTGTTGATAAACTGATTCAGAATGAGTTACATGCTAAGTGTGTGTGAGAGTTTACTTGCATTTTGTGCTTGCATGCGATACCTAGAACTTGCCTTGTGTGTTTGAAAAGTGAAATAGAAGCTGTTTGGCCTGATTGAGGCATTTCTTTGTATAAGCTTTTATATGATTGTGAATCCACTTGTTTATATTACCATAGTCAACTCCTTTGAGCCTGAAGTCTGTTATTTGATAACCCTAGAATGACCTATATCCTTGTGTTTGAATAGCGGATTGTTTGAACCTATACCTCCTATAAGCACTTGAATCATTAAAGAACATACAAAAGTCAAAATATCGGGTGGTAGGGAGTTAGCGAAAACATAGGAATCAGGAATGAATCATCTGAAAGGTGCACTGGAATTATTAAAAAAAAAGAGAAAAAAATGAGACAAATAAAACAAAACAATATAAAGAAAAAAAGAGAAAACAACAAGCAAGTTGCACCTAAGGGAAAGTAGGGGTCACCTATGAGACAAAAATGTGGAGAAATGATTAGGCTGAGCAGGGAAATTGAGATAAAGGAAAGTGTGTATTAAAAGTGCTTAGGGGGGTTAGTCACTACACCTAAATGTATCATACCCGTCACTTAGCCTACATTACAAGCTCGATTAGTAGAGTACTACACTAGAGGCAAGCATATGGTGTGTCTGTGTGACATGTGAATGCTCTTTGCTGAGAATGAGTGAATTCTTTCTATCTTTGGTTCCTTGTGTTTGAATTTTATGTGTGTGGAACTTCTCTCAGACTGTTGATGTGATGACATGTGACTTAGGAAGAAAAAGTAAGTCTTCAGCTCTATAGAGTAACTAGAGTGAGCACGAGTGTGTCATGGTAGTAGAGTCTGCATCTTGGGTATGACTGTTGCACTGCTTAGGTTGGTTCGTCAAAATGGCGGGTGTGACATAACTTTGGGTAATGCAGCAAACGGTTAGGCCTAGAAGTGTGGTAGAGCTTGCTCGAGGACAAGCAAAGGTTTAAGTGTGGGGTGTTGATAACATGTGAATTTAACTATATTCAGGCCCTAAATAACCACTTTCTTGTGTAGTTTTAAAAGTGACAACAAAATGCTCTTATGAGTGCTTTTCATGATTTTCATGTTATATTTAACTAGGGAAGGCTCGGGAGTGCTTTTGGAGTCGAAAATGAAGAAAAAGAGGCCAACCATGAAAAGTCCTAAGTGAACTACGCCAAAAACAGGCTGAAGTACCAGAGGTACAGTTATACCGCGGTTCCACTGCGACCGCGGCAGAACCGTGGTGAAACACGGTCACGGACAACATGAGTATCAGAGGAGCTGTTTGGCTGCGGTTCTACCGCGATCGCGGCAGAATCACGGTAGGCGCGTGGAGCTTCACGGGTAGAATTGTCCATACGTGATTTTTAGCCCTAAAACCTATTTTAGTCACTAGGTTTCGCCTTTTGGAAGCATGTATTCAGTATTTAGAGTTCTTTGAAGGAGAAATAATTATGAGAGAATACCCAAAACCATATTTCTTCTTTTTTTAAAAAAATTTTTTTTGGTAGTTATGATGAATGTTAATTTATTTTGTTTACCCATAGCCATGAGTAGCTAAATTACATGTCTAAAGTTTTGATGGAACCTACTGGAGGATGAACTTCTTATTTATGTGAATACAAATTGCTAGTTTGAATCTTTATTTATTCAACTATTTTCTTGTTGTAGTTAATTAACAGGATTCAAGGCCGACATTCAACTCTTTAATTCGAGAGATAGTTAAAACGAATATACCATGGTCTATAGACATGGAGTTCTACATAAAATAATCTTAATCTTTGATAATGGAAGCTGGCTCCCTTTTAAGATTCGGACTCTAAGTTTCATATTATTATGACCAGTGATGCAAATCTTACAGCATGCTTGTAATTTATATTGAATAGAACTATGTGGCAAACATAATTGACAGAAAATTTATGCCTTGTCAATGACTATTGAGTCAGAAAACAAAGCCAAAGAGCAGCATGATGACACGTCCCGCGCCAAGCCTGTCACGGATCCGCGTCCAAACTGGCCCAGCGCCTCAACATCAGCGCCAGTCCATGCATGCTCTAGCATTCAATGCCGCATTCAATGCCCGCCAGCCTTGTCTGCCCACGCCAACATGCCTTGCCTGCCAGCAGCTTCACAGCATGCTTGCACAACCTTCCAGCCAGCAATCAATACGCCCCAGCATGCCCCAACACAAGCATCAATGCACCAGCACGCCTGTCTGCCCAAGCAGCCAGCCAAGACTGTTTAGCTACCCTCTTGTATAGTGTATAAATAGCTTAGGACTTAGCCATTGTAAGGCATCCATTCCCATCCATTCATATCTGTAATTGCAGCATTGTAAAGCATTGTTTAAAGGCAATAAAGCTTCTTTCCCCGCCTGAATTTCTGTGTCGTTATCCAGCGTTCCCTTAGTACGATTCTAGGCAAAAAGGCTTGCTAGACTGCCTATTTCCGCCGGCAGGTCCCATCTAGCGCCGCACGTTCTTAGCTTCAGTCCTAAGTCCGTGACAAAGTGGTATCAGAGCAGGTGCTAAGCGCGAAACAATGGCTAGCGACGGAGAGATTTTTGCAACCCAAACTACCAATGTCCTTGCCAACGTGACAAAAAGATCCAAAAGCAAAAAGACTACCAAGAAAGCTGGTAAGAGGCCGATCAATACTGTCGAAAGTGATGCCGCCAACATTCTATCCCCCGACGTGAGTGATTGGGAACCAGAAGAGTTTCCCCAAAACATTACTCCAGAGGAAGATTTGGCTACGAGGGTCGAGAGAGCCCACATGACAGCCGAGTTGCTGGGCAATCGCTTCAACAGATTCGAAGGCGAATACGAATCTTTCAAGGAGTCTGTGCTCGAGGAGAATGATAATTTTCACAGGGACTTTGATGAGCAGCGGGAAGCACGGGAGAAGACTCAAGCTTCCATTGAAAAACTCACGAATCTGGTCGAGGTTCTAAATGCCAGAGTGACGGAACTTGAGGAAGCTGTACGCCAACAGAAAGATGCTGTTCCAGTCATTGAGCGCGAAGTGAGGATCGACGCTCCGAAGCCGCCCGTTTTCAAAGGTATCCGTGATGCCCGAGAGGTAGAAAGTTTTCTGTGGCATCTTGAGAACTACTTCAAGTTCAGCAAAATAGGCAGCGACGAGTTGAAGATCCAAACAGCGGTTCTCTACTTGACGGAGAACGCGATGCTATGGTGGAGGAGGATGGATCAAGATATTAGCAAGGGGGATTGCACTCTCGATACATGGGAGCAATTCAAAACAGAACTAAAGAAAATGTTCTTCCCCAGCAACGTCTTCGACGAGGGTATGAGAAGGTTACGAGAACTGAAGCAAACAGGCACCATCAAAGCCTACATCAGGGAGTTCACAACGCTCACCCTTCAGCTTCCGGACCTCACCCAAAGGGACTTGCTGTTTTACTTCAAAGACGGTCTATCAAAATGGGCCAAATCTGAGTTGGAGCGGAGACAGGTTTCCACTCTCAACGAGGCTATTGCACAAGCCGAAAGTCTAACTGACTATTCACAGGACCGCGGCACGGTGAAGCAGGTAAAGAGTAACCAAGATAACAGCAGAGCAGAACGCGAGCGGGGCAGAAATATCCGCTCTCCTAGAAGGTCTCTTAGACAGGAGCTTGCTGAGAAGAAAACTCAGCCGAACCAACAGCAGCGCAGGGAAACAAAGTGCCACATTTGCGGAGGACCGCACTGGTACTTAACCTGCCCTCAAATGAAAAGCTTAGGTGCCATGATCAAAGATCATCAGCAAAAATCAGTCAAGGAACAGGGAGAAGGTTCCGAGACTCCAGCAAAAGTCGGCATGATCGGACTTTGTGCCGCAACCACACAATCTGCCGGAAAACTGAATGCCTTCCCAACACAATACGTGGATATCACCCTCAATGGACACTCGGTCCGTGCTTTGGTGGACACGGGGGCAGAGGCCAATGTGATAACTCAGACGGCAGCAGACAAATTGAGTCTCAAGTACTATCCAACAGAGGTCCGGCTCAAAACAGTCAATGCCCCTCCGACACCAATCGCAGGTATTGCAACTGGCCTAGACATCACGTTAGGCAGCTGGAAGGGTAAGACCAACTTCGCCGTAGCTCCTCTGGATATTTTTGAAGTGGTGCTTGGTCAGGAATTCTTCCGCCAATGCCCGTCTGTCATATCCCCTCATTTCCAGCAGATGATCATACTGGAAAAGGGCAAATCATGTTCGGTTCCATTGATTGACATGTCAAAGACTGCACACCTTCCACAGCTTTCAGCTATGCAGGTCGAAGACGTGCCCAAAGAGAACCCAAAACAACCAGCAACCATCAGGAGTTTGAGTGAAACTGATGGTACCTCAACAGAAAGTATCCCGCCTTGCAGCGAAAGCACTGTGGTGGCCAACGCCTCAAGTCAAAAGGCAAAACTTGCTGCCTTCGCAACAGTTCAATGCGACATTCGGGAGTCTATTAAACAGGGCTTACTGCAGGATCCAGACGCAAAGAGGCTGATGGAACTAGCATCCGAAGGTAAGACTCGAAGCTTTTGGGTTGAAGATGGCTTCTTGCTTACCACAGGTAGAAGGGTCTACGTGCCCAAGCATGACAACATCCGGAGGCAGATCATGAAGGAAAGCCACGACACCTTGTGGGCAGGTCATCCGGGACAACAACGTACAAGGGCCCTCATCGAAGCAGTCTATTATTGGCCAAAGATGCGGGATGACATCGAGGCTTATGTGAGAACTTGCCTTATCTGCCAACAAGACAAAGTAGAGCAGCGCCAACCTGGAGGACTCTTGGAGCCACTCCCCATAGCCGAACGTCCGTGGGAAAGCATAACAATGGACTTCATCACTGGTTTGCCAAAATCAAGCGGTTTCGGTACCATCATGGTGGTAGTGGACAGGTTCTCTAAATACGCCACCTTCATGCCAGCCACGCCAGGGTGTAATGCAAAGGAAGCAGCCCAACTGTTCTTCAAGAACGTGGTCAAATATTGGGGTCTGCCAAAGAACATCGTCAGCGATCGTGATCCGCGTTTCACAGGTAATTTCTGGAGAGAATTATTTCAGTTTCTAGGAACGGAGCTGCACTTCTCTACCAGTTTTCATCCTCAAACGGATGGACAAACCGAAAGGGTCAATGCCTTAGTGGAATGCTATCTGAGGCACTATGTAAGTTCAAATCAGAGGGACTGGGCTAAGCTACTTGATGTTGCCCAATTTTCTTATAACTTGCAAAGAAGCGAGGCAACCGGGAAAACGCCATTTGAGCTTGCAACAGGTCAACAACCGCAAACTCCCCTATCACTGCCAGCAGCACCCGAAGGGAAGAGTTTGGGTGCCTATCATCTTGCAAAAGGGTTCAAGGAGCAGTTAGACACTGCCAAATCACACCTTGCCAAAGCAGCCAAGCGGATGAAGAAATTTGCCGACCGGTCGCGACGTCCAACAGATTACAAAGTCGGAGACTTGGTAATGGTAAAGTTCAATTCGAGGCAATTCAGGGCACTAAGGAACTTGAGTCACAGTCTAGTGCGCAAATATGAAGGACCATTCCGGATTCTTGCCAAGGTTGGTAAGATCTCTTATCGGTTGGACCTTCCACCCGTGCTCAAAATTCATCCAGTCTTTCATGCAAGCGTCCTCAAGCCTTACCATGAGGACAAGGAAGATCCGACTCGGGGACAAACGAGTAGGCCGCCCATTACAGTCACGGTTTCACATGACAAAGACATAGAAACTATCATTGATTATCAGGTAAAGCAACGACGGGGTCATCCGGCACAAGCCATGTTCCTCGTCCACTGGAAGGGACAATCTCCGGAAGAAGCTACATGGGAAAGGTACGAAGACCTATGGCAGTTTCGAGATAAGATAGCCGAATTCCTACAGATGCAGGATGCGACGGGGTCGTCGCATCATCAGGTGGGGGAGCATGACACGTCCCGCGCCAAGCCTGTCACGGATCCGCGTCCAAACTGGCCCAGCGCCTCAACATCAGCGCCAGTCCATGCATGCTCTAGCATTCAATGCCGCATTCAATGCCCGCCAGCCTTGTCTGCCCACGCCAACATGCCTTGCCTGCCAGCAGCTTCACAGCATGCTTGCACAACCTTCCAGCCAGCAATCAATGCGCCCCAGCATGCCCCAACACAAGCATCAATGCACCAGCACGCCTGTCTGCCCAAGCAGCCAGCCAAGACTGTTTAGCTACCCTCTTGTATAGTGTATAAATAGCTTAGGACTTAGCCATTGTAAGGCATCCATTCCCATCCATTCATATCTGTAATTGCAGCATTGTAAAGCATTGTTTAAAGGCAATAAAGCTTCTTTCCCCGCCTGAATTTCTGTGTCGTTATCCAGCGTTCCCTTAGTACGATTCTAGGCAAAAAGGCTTGCTAGACTGCCTATTTCCGCCGGCAGGTCCCATCTAGCGCCGCACGTTCTTAGCTTCAGTCCTAAGTCCGTGACAATGAGAAGTTTAAATATCTAGTATCTTCTATGTAAATAAAAGTGAACTTACAAATCGATTGTCTGCAATAATCGACGCCTTTTTGCAGGAGGTTTTACTTTAACTTGCCGACGTTATATCCATTCGGAAATTTGTAGTATTTCTTTGTACAGAAGGACACAAAACATTGCGACTCTTCAGCAGAGACGCATGCCTTTCTGAAGGTTTGTTTTAGTTTTTTAAAATTAAATAGGGTATTAAGTAAAAGGGCATTCTTGTTATTTAACTTTTATGTTAAGGGCTTCTTGTTTTTAATATACTAGTCTCTATATACGTGCAAAACCCGACTTCCATGGTGATTATTACATAACTGTATCCAACGAAATAATATTTTTGTTTTGCTAAAAAGTTATTTGAGTACTTAAATAGCTCTAAAACAATCAAAAATAATATGGGTTAATTGGAATCAAAATTAATATGATCTAGAGAGCATAAAATGACCCAGACTTGTGGTTATAGTGAAAATAATTCGAGATACAAAGGTAATAAGATAAGTAATGAACTTTTCACAAGAGAGAGAGAATTGTATACATTCAATAGTAAAATACAAATGAATTTTTAAAAAGGGAAGGTCCCCTTTATATACTAAGAGACCTTCCTCCAAATAACCAAAGAAAAGTACAAGGGTTGGTGGCTCGGAGTGTACGAGTGTCAGAGCTCGAAATATCACTTAATGTCTAGAAATAAGTGATGTATTCGTGAAATAATTCGAAGTCTTATCATACTCATTTTTTGATTGGATTACTTGTTGAATTTAAGTCGGCACAATTTTAGTAGAATTCAAAGTAATTGAATTATTACTATTTTATCCGGCGTTAATTTATATTCTTTGTTAAGAATAGAACTTTTTAGGGTGAATGTCTATCTTATAGAAGAGTTTTACATTGAGGTTAAGTCATTTATCTTCCTATAAATAGAGGGGTCTTACCCCATTGTAAATTATCCCAAAATATCAATAAGAATTCTCCTCTCCCTACCTTGCTCTGGAATATTGTTTTTGTTCTTGTATTATTTTATAACACGTTATCAGCACGAAGCTCTACTATCTCAAGAATCTCTTTGAGAAAATTAAGGTATTTTTTCTCTGTGGTCAGTTGCAGGTAAACAATCTCTCGCTATTTGACTCATGCTTTTAAACTCAATATTTTTCTGTTTACGTATATATTTTAGTCATGTTAAGAATTTGCTTTGGCTGTTAGTTATCGTGCAATTTCTTTAGTATTAAATATGTTAAGTTAAATTTGTCACCCTTATTTTGATTTATCAAATGATCGCATTTATATTAATTTTAATAATGATAGTTTGCATCGTTTGGGTTCTGATAATAATATGCCTGCTATGTTTTCCTTTACTAGCGAAGAACAAGACTCTTGTTTTAGAATGAAACATAATTAACTTCTTGGTTTCATTTGTTCACTTTTAATTTTTCGTGTTTTGCTTAATTTAATCAAGTTTGTTGTCTTTGAAATTTCGGGCAAGAACTACATGACATGGTTGTTGGATGCTGAAATCCATTTGGATGCAATGGGTCTTGGAGACGCCATTAAAGACAGAAATAATGCATCCACCCAAGACTGTGCTAAGGCCTTGATTTTCTTGCGCCATCACCTTGATGAAGGTTTGAAAAATTGAATATCTCACAGTCAAAGATCCAATTATCTTGTGGAATGGCTTAAAGGAAAGATATGACAACCTGAAGTTGGTCACTCTGCCACAAGCACGATATGATTGGGCTCATCTGAGGCTCCAAGACTTTAAGTCTGTTTCTGAATATAATTCTGCAATGTTCAGAATTACTTCTAAATTGAAACTCTGTGGAGATAATATCACTGATTATGATATGCTTGAAAAAACGTTTACAACGTTTCATGCCTCCAATATGGTTCTGCAACAACAGTACAGAGAGAAAGGTTTCAAAAAGTACTCTGAGCTGATTTCTCTTCTCCTTGTGGCTGAGCGAAACAATGACCTGCTCATGAGAAATCACGAAAATCGACCCACTGGGTCTACACCATTGCCTGAAGCAGATAAAGTGTATTCCCATTATGCTAAGCATGGAAAAGGCTATGACTTTAATCGTGTTAGAATTACTTTTGCATGTGCTGTATGTATTCATAACGCATCATCAAAATAATATATGTATGTCTGTTCGTATTAGCATATAAAGTAATGCTAAATCAGCAGTAAAAAAAAAAAAAATTAAATGTTTTGGTTTTTAATTTATCATATTTAAATAACAAATGTATTTAGTATAGTAGCTCAGCATGACAGCAATTAATCAATGCAATTCTGCTTTAATTGTTCTATAATTATATTGATACATACATCTGTTTGTTATCTTAGGCATTTTATGTTACAATTATGTATTGTCAATGAACTATTGTGTACAGCTTGTGTTATTGTGGTAGCTGTTACCATGAACCAATGTATTTGTTTGTTCTAGTTAGTGCTGTGATCACAATAATATGATTCCAACTCCAGTCATGTACTAATTATATACTTCATTACTAAATAATTATATTCTTTAATTATGTTACGTGTTGTACTTTATAATGTTAAAATTTGTCACATGTCCATTTTGCAAATGTTTCATTCTCCTGTTTTGCAATATTACTAACAATGGTTATATGATACAATAATTACTAATTTACAGTAGTAATTCATTTAATCATGTTGACTGTATTAATATGTAATTATCAATTGTTGTATGATCATCGCACATAAAACTACACTATCGTAATTCATCAAACATTATTTCGCAATTTTACACACTGTATGTTCATTATTTGTTTAATTGATTCATGTACCACACATACGATATTCAAAGGGAAGAAATATTTCTCTCATTTAAGTATGTGTAAGGCAATGTTACTACAATTTCTGGTAGTAGTAAATTGATTGAAGGCTCCAGAAGAGCAACTATAACTCTGCCTAAAGGAACAATATTTATCATAGAGAATGCAATGTTCTCCTCCAAGTCCAAGAGAAACTTGTTGAGTTTTAAAGATATCAGTCAAAATGGATATCATGTTGAGACAATAGATGAGAATAATCTTGAATACCTCATTTACTCATGAAAACGAGGCTGCCCACTTCGGTTTGGGGGCGTTTTGCATGCAGCAATACTAGTTCGTCTCAGACCGACGAATTATCACAAATATTCCCCGTTGCAATTAGTTTTGGGTCATGAACCTAATATATCCCATTTAAGAATTTTTGGATGCGCAGTATATGTGCCTGTAGCACCGCCATATCGCATCAAAATGGGTCTGCAAAGAAGATTAGGAATATATATTGGATTTGAATCGCCCTCCATTATTCGCTACCTCGAAACATTTACAGGGGATTTGTTAACTGCACGATTTGCAGACTGTCGACTCGATGAGACACTTTTCCCAAAATTAGGGGGAGAAGTTGGCGAAACCAAACGGGAAATTTTGTGAAAAAATCCATCATTATCTCATCTTGATCCACGTACCTCTATTTGTGAAAAAGAGGTGCAAAATATTATCCATTTGCAAAGAATAGCAAATCAAATGCCTGACGCATTCACGGACTTGAAAAGGATAACAAAATTACATATCCCCGCAGAGAATGTGATAGCAGTATGTGATAAGTCTGAAAGAAGACAAAATTATTACCGTGAAGGTATCAATGAATATGGACGTGGCAATAGACGGAATTATAATCGTCATCAGTGTGATAATGAGAATAATAAAGATTCTCAAAATAATCTTTCACTTTATGAAAGTAATATTTGACATGAGATTTTATACAGCACATACAGATGATTATGATCCATTCATGGTGTGAATGTGACAACATATGATTTATGAATACATATTCATTCTTGGAAGAATATGAACGTGCTAGTGGTAGTGAATATACCACATCACCTCTAGAAGGAGGTTTGAGATGATATATGAAAATAATGTCATTATTATGGCATGAATGATCATTGGTCACGTACCTATTGTACGCCAAAATATTTTGGAAATATGATTATTAAAGGACAACGATAATACAAGAAACATATCTTGCATATAATTTTGACCATGGCCATAATGGTATAACTTTCTCTTTAAAGGAGATATTCACCACATGGATGTTGATGAATTTGTGGTAGTACAAAATTAATTGAGAGCTCTAGAAGAGCCAATTATTACTATGTTGGAGAAACACAATTGATTACCAATAAGGTATTGTGTTGTAGTAAGTCTCAAAGAAACTTATTCAGTTTTCAAAGTATATGTGAAAGTGGTTAATTATACTGAGACTATAAATAAAGGAAAGATTTGATATCTTCTATTACTACAACTTGTAGCGGGATAATTTGTATATGAAAAGCTACCCGCTTCATTCTCCCGTTTGTACTACACAAACAAAAGAATGCCACAATAAAGTGGATATTTATTGGTATAAAAACCCATATCATAATAAACTTGAAGTTTATTGATAATTACACATGTCATGGTGTAAATTTGAAGTTTATCAATATTGATAATTTATTCAGTTGGCATTCGGGTTAGCCATATCAATTTAAGTATGATGTGCAACAATAGAGAATTCACATGGGTAAATATTAAAGAACTAGAAAGTTCTTTACGAATTCTCTTGTATTACTTGTTCTCATTAATTAATTGACCAACTAAAGAGTTCGGGTTGAATTCCAAAAATTCTGGAAATATCAAAGGTGAGTATGGGCCCATTCACCTGCCATATATACCACATATGATGCATCTATGATATGGTTACATGTGCGATTATTATTAACCTGCAACCTGGCCGGTGCTTGCGAGGTAAATTGCTCAGTAATCTAATTTCGAGCATAATTTTCAGATTTTCTATTCAAGATAGTTCATCTTGATAAGTTGGTTTACATCATAGTTGGTTTAGCAAAATAATTTATTGAGTGCCTCCATTTAATAGCTAAATTATTGCTTATGAGAACAAAGTTATCTATATCAATTTGATATACGCTATACACGAGAGTATATTATATTCTCCCCTCACAAGTGGTTCAAGGTCAGGAACCAAATAATTTCATCTTATTATTATTAATGTGCTGTGTATATTAACATGATAATGCACAAAGATGATTTCCCAGAGTTGAGGAAACAAGTTAGTTTTCCTAACATGAGGGGGAGACATGATAAACACTTGAGAAAATGTTACATGGAATGAATTATCATTTGTATATATAGATCCTCGAATATCATAATATGAACCTGGAGTTCATAAAAGGATAATTCAATTGCAACATATTGCAAAGCATGACATACGCATTTGCTGACCCAAAGAAAGTAATTATATTCTCACTACAAATGCTCATATTAAGTCCTAGAAGGACAAAGTCTTTGATACGCTTAAAGCGTATAGACAAATCGGTTTCAAAAGAACTTCTTAATAAAGAAGATGAGCAAATGATCAAAGTGATCATAATAAGGAGGCAAGTGATCTAGAAGATCACATGACATAACACTTCATAGAATCTCATGAGAGATTCAGGTACCTGAATGTATGAATGAAGAGATCTCCATGTTATGTCTTTATGAAAATCTACTGGAACCGATATAAAATGTTCGTCGACAACATCTATGATAGCGCTAAATATCGATGAGGATCTTATGTTTGTCGAATACAAACAAAAATATTGGCCAAATGGAAGAGATACAATTCAAGTAGAATTGATTCCATATGAAAGACATGCAATTTTGGACATGTAGTTCAAATACTTGAAAGTATAAAGTCAATGGTATGTGCAATCATTTTTCGATATCTTATTTCTTTAACATGACATGAAAACTTGATATGCATCTGAAGTCTATTATATGACTTATATGACTTAACTTATATGACAACCTATGAAGGATTTAAGTTGCTTGAAGAATCTACAATTCTTGATCTTGAGGTACCACTTCCTTAATGCAATTTATGCACAAATATATCTTGCTATAACTATGATAATGTGATGGCGAGGATATCTCTATGGAAATATTGAAGAGTCATTCCACGATATTTGTGAAGACATTATATATCTATCACGAGTTATGATTTCAAGGTGCAAATATTCACTATAGTTAATATGGCTGATTTATTTATCAAATCTCTACTAACGATCTCTTGAAGCTAGTGCACAAGATTGGGATGCGAAGACTCAAGGATGTGAATTGATGCTCTCTTCAGAGGGAGTTAATGCGCGTTGCACTCTTTTTCCCTTACAAGGTTTTTGTCCCACTGGATTTTTCCTTGCAAGGTTTTTAACGAGGCAACCAATAGGCGCATTTCTAAATATGTGTACTCTTTTCCCTTTTCTAGAATTTTTTTTCCCATTGGGTTTTATTTCAGTTAAGGTTTTAACGAGGCAAATTATTTATTGAGTAGACATTCAAGGGGGAGTGTTAAGAATAGAACTCTAATTAGGGTGAATGTCTATCTTATAGAAGAGTTTTACTTTGAGACTAAGTCATTTATCTTCCTATAAATAGAGGGGTCTTACCCCATTGTAAATTATCCCAAAATATCAATAAGAATTCTCCTCTCCCTACCTTACTCTGCAATATTGTTCTTGTACTATTTTATAACATTCTTAACGAAATAGTTTATTTTTAAAGAGCATAAACGACGATCAATATTTAGAGGATATTTTTGTTGCTTAACATTTAATGTGAAATATTCGTGCTTTTATAATTATATATATATATATATATATATTTGGGAAATTTGTTTCTGTAAATCATTTATAGTTGATAAAATCTCTTTAACATTATTTTGTCGCAGCATCATGAAGCGTAGCAAAGCCTTTCTTTTGTAAACTTTTATCTAAGGAGACAAGGGTGGTGGCCAGTTGGAGATAAGGCACCAAAGGTTGGAGAAGAGTGCAAAGTAATTATATTTATCTTTTACAACTTAATTGCTTCTATGATGAGCAAGAATGATAGCTACACGAGTGAATGCATGTTTCATATAGATAAAAAGAGTTTAGTTTCACCCTTCCCCCAAAATATCTTTCCTATTGCTCTAAGTCTTAATAGCATGGGTGTAAGAAGGTGGCCTGCAGGTAATTAAGTTTTCTCTGGTTTATATGGAGCATCAGTTTTTCTAATTTGTAAAATAACTATTCCCTTTGTTCCAATTCATGTAAATCTATTTGACTGGACACGAAGTTTAAGAAAAATGAAGACTTTTAGAATTTGTGGTTCTAAACAACTTAAAATGGGAGCCGGAGTATTTGTATGGTTATAAAAACTACTCATTAATGGTAGAATTATAAATTTAAGCTAAATTGATCATTCCAAATTTAGAAAAGATTTATTTTTTTTGGAACGAACCAAAAAGAAAATTAATTCGCATAAAGTGGAACTGAGAGAGTATATTGTTTTGGGTGCACGACGAAATATACGATGCCACAAATAGCGCAACAGGAAATAGGAATATGCTTATGGAAATGGCTAAAGGAAACAACTCCTCGGTTATCACAACTACTAAAACTTTCATCTAAATTGAAAGCAATTTGTTTTGCGGGAAATTAATATAATCAAAGGAATTGGGTGCTTCATTTGGTTGAACATGTGATAATTGGTGTTAGTGATCTTGTTAGTAAAGTGTATTAGTAAAACAATTCTTGAAAATATAAATTAATATAAACATAAATTATAATAAACAGAAATGACATAAAACAAAATGATCATAAGCAATTCGAGCCCACTGAATTCACAGTATTTCCTTAAGGAATTTAATCCCCTTCTAGCACCCAATGTTATGGATTATTTTCTCCCAGGATAGAACGAATTACACACTGATGTAGTGGTACTCCAAAAGCCAGTGTTTCAGCGAATACAAAGATCAGTAGCAAATCACACTTAGTTTTTGCTTTGTTTGTATGCTAAAAATATGCAGAAAAGGGATAGAAAACTCAGAAATTCGTAGTGAATTTCTGAGTAGAATAGTGTTGTATTTATAGCCAAAATTTGGGTTGGAATCTGAATGGTTGTTTCGGCAAAACTGCCACAGCATAAACGTCATTACATAAATGACTATTTACTTAACAATAAAGAGGGAAAATTGATTAAAAAATAGAAAACGGATTGGATTTAATATTTGATGTTAATATTCTGTTATTAACAAATATTCAATAACACATTTTTGTTAATATTTGACTATTAAAAATAAATTTGGTCCAAAAAGTTAATCAATCAATCATTTGACCGAAGCCACAGCCGAAGCCGAAATCGAAGCCGAAGCTGAAACCAAAGCCGAGCCGAGCGACGACGACGACGGCGCGAGGCTTGCTTTCTTCTCAACTCTTTAAGAGCTAGAAGAAGAGCAATTGCTTATAAACCCATAAAAATCTCTTCCTCTTCTAATATGGGACAATGTCCATGTGCCAAGGGAGGAAAACTTGAAATTTCACTCAAAAATTCCATTTCCCTCCATTTCTCATTCACCCTCTTTTAAGTATTTAATTTATTAACTAAATACATAAACCCAACCATCCCCCACATGAATGGGGAATGGCTATATCACAGAAGTATGCATGAAAAATTGTGTGATTCGCAAGCAAGGATTAATTGTATCTGGATAAGTAGGTTTTCCTTTGAACATTCCATAGTGAACTTATGTCGGATATACTCGATCAATCGATAGATTTGATATCTTGGAACCGTTGAACTTTGGTGTATACCTAGGCAACCACAAGTCACACAACCAACCCTTAACCGTCTTTTGTTCTCAATGTTGTGTTCGTTTCACCCATGAACACCACCTGATTTCATAAGTGCGTAGAGAACTGGCCTTACAAAATTCTCCTTGAAGCGGCTAACATTTCACACTTACATAGGTGATTCCTATACGTGTCATCCCGTAGATACACTATTTAATATACCTCGTATCAAACTTAGAAATCATTAAAAAGCCTTAATGCTTTATCATTTGTACTGAACATTGTCTCATCACGAGAATGGGCCAAAAGTTTAGTTGACAATGTTGAACCGTCATAAATGAATTTGTTTGATCTCTTTGAACCTAGATCTTGGGATCTCCAGTCTTCTAGGTAGAATTACCGCCACGATGACTTTTTCTCAGCCACAGTCACATTCCCCTTGATGACTTCTCAACTACCTATCTAGTTAGGCCTTTTGTAAGTAGATCCGACACATTATCACTTGACTTTACATAGTCAATCGTTATAATTCCTCTAGAGAGTAATTGTCTAACTGTTTTATGTCTTCATCGTATATGACGAGATTTACCATTATACATAACACTCACAGCCTTTCCAATTTCCGCAAGACTATCACAATGTATTCATATTGGTGCCAACGGTTTGGGCCAAAATGGAATATCTTCCAAGAAATTCAGGAGCCATTCAGCTTCTTCACCGGCTTTATCCAAGCTATGAACTCAGCCTCCATTGTAGAGCGGGCAATACAAGTTTGTTTGGACGACTTCCAAGATACCGCTCCTCCACCAAAAGTGAACACATATCCACTTGTGGACTTAGAATCAGTTGATCCGGTGATCCAATTTACATCACAGAATCCCTCAATGACTGCAGGATATCTACTGTAGTGCAAAGCAAAGTCCTGGGTATGTATTACTACCCCAAAATTCGTTTCATGGCCATCCAATGAGATTGACCTGGATTTCTCGTATATCGACTCAATTTACTTATAGCACAAGCTATATCTGGTCGTGTACAATTCATGATGTACATTAATCATCCCAACACACGAATATAACCCAATTGCGATATGCTTTGGCCTTTGTTCTTTGCTAATGAAAGATTCATGTCAATTGGAGTCTTTGGAACTTTAAAGCCCAAGTGCTTGAATTTTTCAAGTACTGTATTAATATAATGAGATTATGACAATGCCAGACCTTGAGAAGTCATATGGATCTTAATTCCCAGAATTAAATCAGCAACTCCCAAGTCTTTCATATCAAACTTGCTAGTTAGCATACGCTTAGTAGCATTTATGTTGGCAATGTCATTACTCATTATGAGCACATCATCCACATATACGGAAACAATGACTATGTGATTTGGAACATTTTTAATGTGCACACATTTATCACATTCATTTATCTTAAACCCATTTGACAATATTGTTTGGTCAAATTTCGCATGCCATTGTTTGGGTGCTTGTTTTAGTCCGTAAAGGGACTTAACAAGTTTACATACCTTCTTTTCTTTACCTGGAACCACAAACCCTTCAGGTTGTGTATGTAAATTTCTTCTTCCAACTCTCCATTTAGGAAGGTTGTCTTCACATCCATTTGATGAATTATACCATAAACTACAGCTAGCGCTACCAATGTTCGTATGGACGTAATTCTTGTAACTGGAGAGTATGTATCAAAATAGTCAAGACCTTCTTTTTATCTATATCCTTTGACTACAAATCTTGCCTTATATTTTTCAATAGTGCCATCATCTTTTATTTTCCTCTTAAAGATCCTTTTAGAATCCAACGGTTTATTTCCAGGAGGAAGATCAACCAATTCCCATGTATGGTTGTTCAGTATGGATTCAATTTCACTATTGACTACCTCTTTCCATAAAAATGATTCCGAAGAATACATAGCTTCTTTAAATGTTTGAAGCTCATTTTCCAATAAGAAAGTCACAAAATCTGGTCCAAATAAATTAGACGTTCTTTGACGTTTACTATGTCTTGGATCATTCTGGTTAAGTGTACTTTCTTTTGTTTCTTCCCGATGTCGTTTAGATCCTTCACCAATCGACTCATATTTTTTTTATACGGATATATATTTTCAAAGAATTCAGCACTATCTGATTCTATTACTGTATTATTATGAATGTCGGGATTTTCTGATTTATGAACCAGAAATCGACATGCTTTACTATTAGTTGCATATCCTATGAAAACACAATCAACGGTTTTCGGTCCTCCTTTTACCCTTTTGGGTTTAGGAACTTGCGCTTTTGCCAACACACCCCCACACTTTAAAATAATTCAAGTTGGGCTTCCTTCCTTTCCATTTCTCATATGGAACTGATTGTTCTGCTATGGGGTATTCGGTTTAGTATTTGGCTGGCCGTAAGAACAGCTTCCCCCCACAAGTTCTGTGGCAAACCAGAACTTATCAATAATGCGTTCATCATCTTCTTTAATGAATGATTCTTTCTTTCTGCAATCTGATTGGATTGGGGTGTGCAAGGGGCCGTTGTTTGATGAATAATTTCATATTCTAAACATGTTTGTTCGAAAGGAGATTCATATTCACCACCCCTGTCACTTCTTATCATTTTGATTTTCTTGTTAAGTTGTGTTTCAACTTCATTTTTGTATTGCTTGAATGCGTCTATTGCTTCATCTTTACTATTAAGTAAGTAAACATAGCAATATCTAGGACTATCGTCTATAAAAGTTATGGAATACTACTTTCCACCGCGAGATGGTATTGACTTCATATCACAAATATATGTGTGAATTAGTTCTAAAGGACTTGAATTCCTTTCAACTGACTTATAAGGATGTTTAACATACTTGGATTCCACACATACTTGACATTTTGATTTGTCGTATTCAAATTTAGGCAATACTTCCACATTAATCATTTTCCGTAAGGTTTTATAATTAACATGACTCAAACGTATATGCCATAATTCATTTGACTTAAGCAAGTAAGACAAGTCTAAAATTTTATTATTATTCTCCACAACCATTACATTCAGCTTGAAAAGGCCCTCAGTGAGGTAACCTTTTCCTACAAAAATTTCATTCTTACTTATTACAACTTTATCGGAAACAAAAACACACTTAAATCCATTCTTAACAAGAAGTCCACTAGAGACTAAATTTTTCCTAATTTCGGGAAAATGAAGGACATTGTTCAAAGTCACCACTTTGCCGGAAGTCATTTTGAGAAATATCTTCCCACATCCTTCAATCTTGGCCTTTGAGCATTTCCTATGGAAATTGTCTCATCGGGTCCAACAAGAGCATAAGTAGTAAAAGCTCTGTTGACAGCAGAAACATGGTGAGTGGCTCCAGAATCAATCCACCACTCTTTAAGATTGCCCACCAAGTTGCATTCGGAAAGCATGGCGCATAAGTCATCAACATCATCATGCTTTTCTACCATGTTTGTTTGACTCTTCTTCTTGTCTTTCTTTGGAGCACGGCACTCCGTAGATTTGTGTCCGGGTTTTTCGTAGTTGTAGCAGTTTCCACTGAACAGCTTATTACTTGGGTTGTATTTAGACCAGAAGCTTTCTTTCTCCTCTTGTTATCTTCAACAATATTTGCTCCCATTATTGTTGAACTTCCACGGCCTCTTTTTTCAGCAGCTTTGTTGTCCTCTTCAATTCTCAATCTAACAATCAGATCTTCAAGGGACATCTCCTTGCATTTGTGTTTCAAGTAGTTTTTGAAGTCCTTCCACAAAGCATACAACTTCTCAATCATTGCTGCTACTTGGAATGCTTCATTGATGACAAGACCTTCAGCAAGGAGATCGTGAATAATCATTTGCAGTTCTTGGACTTGAGTAATAATAGATTTGCTACCTACCATTTTATATTCCAAATACATTGCAGCCACGAACTTTTTTAACCCGGCATCTTCAATTTTATACTTCTTTTCAAGCGCAGTCCACAGTTCTTTTGACGTTTCCATGCCACTGTAGACATTATACAAAGCATCCTCCAACCCGCTAAGAATATAATTCTTGCACAAGAAATCTGAATGCTTCCACGCCTCAGTCACGAGCAAGCGTTCATTATCAGAAATTTCATTGGCCAGCATAAGAACATCTTCCTTCATGAACTTCTGCAGACTTAAGGTAGTCAAATAGAAGAACATCTTTTTCTTCCAGCGCTTGAAATCAATCCCCAAAAATTTTCGGGTTTCTCCGCCGGTGCCAATGCTGCCGGTGTTCGGCTCGTTGATGCATTGGATGTCACCATTGGAACAACTTGATTCTCATTCTCATTAGTCATTTCTGTAAAAGAATGACACCAACGTTAAAATCACGTAGATTTTATAGAGTACAAAACCACAAAGGTTTTACTCTCCAGAAAACAATAATACAAATACAGAAATATATTAAATTCCTTAAGCTTGTTAGTAAACTGTATTTGTAAAATAATTCTGAAAATATAAATTAATATAAATAGACATTGTGATAAACAGAAATGACATAAACAAAATGATCATAAATAATTCGAGCCCGCTGAATTAACAGTGTCTCCTTAAGAAATTTAATCCCCTTCTAGCACCGAAGGTTATGGATTATTTCCTAACAAGATAGAACGTATTACACACTGGTATAGTGGTACTCCAAACGCCAGTGTTTCAGCGAACACAAAGATCAGTAGCAAATCACACTTACTTTTTACTTTGTTTGAATGCTAAAAGTATGCAGAAGAAGGAGAGAACACTCAGAAATTCGTAGTGAAATTATGAGCAGGATAGTGTTGTATTTATAGCCAAAATTTGGTTGGAATCTGAAAAGGTGCAACCCTTCAGAATGGTTGTTTCTGCAAAACTGCAGCAGCATAAATGCCATTACATAAATGGCTATTTACTCAACAATAAAGAGGGAAAATAAAGTGAAAAAATTGATGGGTAATTAATTTTTTGTTACAAAAACAAAAAACTGGTTTGGATTTAATATTAATATTATGTTATTAACAAATATTTAATAATATATTTTTGCTAATATTTTACTATTAACAAATAAATTTGGTCCAAGTTAACCAATCAAACATTTCACAAATTTGAATCCGAATCCGAATCCGAATCCGAATCCGAATTTGAAGCCGAAGCCGAGCCGAGCCGATCCGGGCGAGCGACGACGACGACGGCGCAAGGCTTGCTTTCTTCTCAACTCTTTAAGAGCTAGAAGAAGAGCAATTACTTATAAACCCATAAAAAATCTCTTCCTCTTCCAATATGGGACAATGTCCATATGCCAAGGCAGAGAAACTTGATGTTTCACTCAAAAAATTCATTTCCCTCCATTTTCTATTCACCCTCTTTTAAGTATTTAATTTATTAATTAAATACATAAACCCAACAGATCTTTCTTAAAAACATATATTTTGAACAGACCATTATAAACCCCGGTAAAAAACTGGGTTCCTATGATGTAACTTTGGCAAATATGAGTCCTACATATTTTAATACCACCTTTCTTAATTATAGAAAAAAAAATAAAAAGCTCCTGGCACTAGGGGTGTACATAGGTCGGGTTGGTTCGGATTTTAAAATTACAAACCAAATTAATTGTGTCGGGTTATTAAATCTAATGATCAAACCAAATCAATAGAACTCGGGTTTTCGGGTTATTCGAATTTTTTTCGAAATTTTTTTCCCGGTAAAATCTTTGTAGAACAAAACATAGATTTTGTGCTCAAAATATTTCTTCAATTCTAGTAAGATACAATTATATAAAATATTTTTCAAGAATATAATACAAAATATGAGATGTGTCATGGCATTATCCCAGAATATTCAACAATAAAGACAATAAAACTATGTAATATAAATATTGTTAATTAAAAAACCATAATAAAAATAAACATAATCTAAAAGTACTAAGTCGTGACAAAATAAGTAGACTAATAAGGGAGTAATTATATGACTAAACGCCAAAAAAATAGATTATGCATTTTTATCTAAATTATTGCAAAACAAAATATAGACATTTAATACATTTCCTTTCATAGAATTGAATTGAATGTCTTTTGTTAGCATTAGTATTAATTTAGTTTTCGTTTAGGCTTTTGTTAGCATTATATAGTTTACAAATGTTAATGTTTATAAAACTTATTGAAACATTCGAAAGTTTTAAGTTCAACCTTGAAATAATACCTTAAACACTACTCAAAAAATTGGCCTATGGTAATGCTTTGAAAAGCGTTCCCGTAGGTAGATAAACCGTTGCCATAGCAATATTAGAACGGTTTATAGACCGTTACATCTGCTCCCGTGCCAATAGAGCCATAGGAACGGTTTTCATATCCGTTGCTATAGATACGTCTATCGCAACGGATTTCTCTTTCTCTATTAGAACGATTATTCCTTCCAATGGAATGGTTTCAAATGTATATGCAACGGCTCATAACCGTTATCATATTATCTAATGCAACACTTTCGTAAGCTATTGTTACGATTACTTATGGATTTAACAACGGTCTCTTAAAGCTATTGTAACTGTTTTTTTGTATTGCTGCGGTTTTAATTACCTATTGGAACGGTATAGATAGCATTTTGGAACGGTTTACATTCTAATGGAACGCTATTTGTGTCCTATTGCAACGGTTCTGGTAGGCTATTGTAACAGTTTATTTAAAACAGAAATATAGTTGTTGTTATATATATATATATATATATATATATATATATATATATATATATATATATAACACTAAAATTTAAATAAATCACAAAATGAAGCTATTAATAATATTAACTCGTCCAACAAGCTAGTAAAATCCATAAAAGCAAATGTTCCACCCAAGTGTATAAGTTTAATACATTTCACGATAGTAAGTTTCAAAGTGTTGACAACAAAAGATTCCTAGAACATTCATCTATAGTAATTCAAAATTTATTTTAAGTAAGGTCTAGATCTTCATTGTCTCCATCTTCTATTTCTCCACCTACAAAAGAGGATAAATAAAATCATTACCTTTCATCTTGAATGCCTAGACTAAATAAATTGATCAAAAAAGAAAAAGGGATAGACAAAGCACATAGGGATATTGTTTTTTTTTTAGAATGATGAATGCCAGATACCAAAAGAAAGACAATCACCTATCCAGGGAAGATATGCTGAGAGGAAAATCATAAAGTCAGACAACAATATGTGCTGGACAGTGCTGGAAACAATATGGTGTTGGACAGTGTTGCACGCTCTAATTGCAAATTTTAGAGGTTGACACTAACTAAGTGCACATAAATTTTCAGCTTGTCAAAGGGGCTCCTGGTTTTTCAAGATAAAAGATAAATAAGGAAGGAAACTAGCAGTCAGATTAAATCCGAGCTTAATTATCTATCGTACCAAACGAGCCTTAAAGAGACTACTGCACGTTTTCAAAATTCAAGAAAAGGCTATATTACCTGAGAATGCATGCTAGAAGGTTGAGGTTGAGAATCAGCAATAGCAGCAAGGTACATCAGATTCCTCTGAAGCCTAGCCCGGTTCCTGCACAACAAAAAGTAGTTGTCCTTTACTTTCCTTTAATATTTTTGAATGTTCAAGATTCAAAAATGCTACTACTGATGAGACCTAAAATGTAGAACTGATGATAGCATAAATCTTGGTTATTTCAGCAAGTAGGTGGCTAATAGAGATTGTGCTGACATATAGCATTACCTAAAAAACTAGCACTGCCTTCAGTAAGTCTTTAAAAGGTAAACTTACTTCCAAGTGTTCCTCAGAAACAAAAATAATTACAATAAATAATTGAAAATTTTACTTACTCTCCACATTCACTGAGTTTCCCTGAGTTCTGGCTCTCAACAATTTTCAGAACCAGTGATTTGTTCTCATCCAAATACTAACATGGAATAAAAGAAAGCCCCAACATAAGCAAATATTAAAATAACATTATATGTATAATGCCCAAATCTCACAATGAAACAGCCAAAACAACAATAGTTTATTTCCTCGTACTAATACCATGGACCTCGCAAATTTCAAAGCAGCAAATACTGCAAAGAACAAGAAGTTAAGTCTTCCAAGACCTTCTTTTTGAACAACAAAAAATAATGTTACCTTCCAAGAATTTTAGGTCTTTTTGATCGAGGAGTGTCACCTTGCCTAGACGGCCTTGAGAATTTCAAAATATAAGGCCTATCTACCTCTTTCTTGGAATCCTCTTTATGCTCGTAAAGATCCATTTCCATTTCACCGTCCGAACATAATGTAGAGAAGTGTTTGGAATGAGATCCAACACGCTGAAATACATGAACTTCAAGATTTTGACCTCCTCAACACCCAAAACACTAGAGCCAACTAAATTTGTAACTTCAACATCCCTGGTTGGCTCTAGTATTACCTATTCAACATCGGCATCCTCAAATTCTAGATGGTTAGAGTGTTAGGGTTCTACTTTGGACCCCTCAATTGGCACCTCAATGTCTGCTCTAATGCAAACTACTCCTGGTTACTATCTATAATATTGACATATTGAGTATTAAAATCTTCAATTAGTTGACTCACTTGAGCCTCTAAGTTGTGAATAGTTTCATCTTGCCTCTCTATCTGCAACAGTATTTTATTTTTTTGTTCTATAATGCACTTTAGCATATCTTCGATTTTATTTAGGTCAGCTTCCCTAGGTTCTTTATTCCTGCTATCCTCACAAGAAAATGTAAAATCATCATAATAAAGGGTTGGGGGAAGATAAGAAATATAAGCACAACCATAAAAGTGACCATCTTGACCACCATACATATCACACATATTCCACACATAAGATTGAGTTGGTGCACAAAACTCGATCTCGGGAATATTTTGATAATTTTGCCAAGAGTGGTTTTCATCACAGTATGCATAAAGAGGATTAAAAGTAGAATTACCAACATCAATACTTTCATAATTTCATGCTGCCATGTTTTTTTAAATCAACATGTAAAACAATAAAAGAAAAAAAATCAAATACAAAAAAAAAAGAGTAAAAGTTCAAACTTGAAACCTAGTAATATGTACACATACAGCTACACCGTTAGTTCCCTGGTAAAGGCGCCAAAATTTGATCATACCCAACTATGCTTTATAAATAGGACAATGCAGTCGTTGCAAATATAATCTGGTTTACAAATCCGGAGTCGAATCCCACAAAGAATTAAGGTTTAGCTACAACTGTTCACTATCACCAAGAAGACAAGCTTGAACAATTCCTAACTTATAGATGTTTAGATTCTTCTGTTTGTCAAATTAACTTATAAATTAAAATAGTAAATTAACAACTAAATATACTAAGGGTTCGAAATAAGATTAACGAGGTCTAGAGTTATGATTTCCCCAATTGTCGGAATCCTTCCTGCTATGTCTTCTATAATTTTTCCTAAGTATTCTCTATCGATCATGAGCACTCTTATTACCGTAAATCTCTCCCGAGTAATCACTACAATTTAGACGCACTCTTCTGAGCTACGCTAGCTGGCTTTTAATACAGCTCACTTCAGATCACCCCCAAGGCTTCGTTATCCCTAATCCCGCCTTTAAACCCACAGTTATATATCCCTCTTATACTTTGGGAGTGGTGTTGTTCAATAATTACCTAAATATGCACTCTCTCTCGAGTTATGCATACTAAATAGGCACAACTAATTGAGAGCTCTTCAATTAACTACAACATGAACGTAGTTGAACAAATAGAGATTATACTACGACTCAATTATATAAAAACATAACAAGAATTTATCCCACAAAAGGTTCCATCAAAACCCTAGATAACAAAATTAGCTATCAATAATAGTATGTAAAACTACTATACTAAAAGTCATAACCAACAATGAAAAATAAGAAGAGGAAGGAAAAACTCGTGGAAGAATTCTCAGCCTTGCTCCCAATGTGTTCTCTGCCTCTTTAGGTCAAATCTGTGTCAAAAGTATGTCCAATCCTCAAAACTACTGTTTTTCCATGTATATATACCAAGTAGGGTCGGGCATAAATACGTAAACCTTCTCTTATGCAAAAAAGGACAAGTTTTCGGCATGGATGGCCGTGGTTCTACCGCGATAGCGGTCAAACCACGGCCAAACACTCTCTCAGATTCTTCATTCGTCCGCGACTGCCTTCTGCCACAGTCGCGATAAAAACACAGTTTTTCAACCTGTTTCTTTTGGTATTTGGAAAAACGTAAAACCTGAAAGTTGTAACCCTTTGAGTTATCTTTCCAACCATGTATTATGGAGCCCAAATGCAGTTCTGAGAAAACATTATGTCCATTTTACTAGATAGTCGCAATATGCCTCATCTAGTCTTCGTGTGTTGTCAACTATCAAATTTGACCCCCGAACACGATCTCGGCTTAATTCCTTGAGCTTTTACTCAGACTTCAAAGCATTAAATCACTTAAATTCATTCCATAACATCTATATAGCTCAGAATCATACCTACAAGGCATAAAACACACAATTAGTGCAAAATACTAGGGATAAAAGTGCAAACTCAACTAAAGTGTAGTAAATTAGAGTGTAAAAATCGACTAAAATATCTAGTTATAGCCTATCATCAAGGTCCCAGAGGCCTCGGGGTGAATTCGGATTGTCAATCAGATCAATTCTAGCCTTAAAGAGTTGCAGATTTGCAGTTTTCAGGTTGCAGAGTTTTTGTTCAATGCGACCGCAGGGGTGATGTTGCGATCGCATAAAAGGATTTGGGGCCCCAAGTGTTTTGTGCATTGCATTTGCATCTAAGGAAGTGCGTTCGCATAGGTTTGGTTAATGAAGCTGTTGCAACCATAGAACTCTGGTCACGTTCGCATAGGCCATTTTGGAGGCCTAGGAGAGTTATCTTATGCGATCGCAAGGGCTTGGATGCGATCGCATAGAGTAAAGTGGAGCTGGACAGAAGGGTTTTATTAGACATTCATCCGCGAGCTTAAGTCTATTTCCACCATTTTTGATCAACCTTGAGAGTTTTTGATGAGTATTAAAGAGGTTTTCAACTAGGATTGATTGGAGGTGAGTCTTATGACCTAAAACCATCATTATTTGAAGAATCAACACTTAAATTCATGAAAATTTGATTAAAAGGGGAAGAATTAAGGCTACACTTTTTGAATGAAAAATTGGGATTCGAGGGAGTATTTGCACTCGGATTTTATGCGTTTTTGATATGTGTAGAATCTTGGCGAGATTAGGAGTCCATTATTGTTAGGAGTCCATTAATGTTAAATTTTATTCTTCAAATAAAAACATCATTATTTGAAGAATCAACACTTAAATTCATGAAAATTTCATTAAAAGGGGAAGAATTAAGGCTTCACTTTTTGAATGAAAAATTGGGATTCGAGAGAGTATTTGCACTCGGATTTTTGCATTTTTGATATGTGTAGAATCTTGGCGAGATTAGGAGTCCATTAATGTTAAATTTTCTAGCTTTTGAGAAGTGGGATTGGGCCTCAGATTTTACAAATTTTGTGAATTTCGATATTTTTCGAGTCTTTTTGATTGGGTTATGTTCTCTTAGCCCATTTTAATGTATTCGTTGCAATTTTGGCCAGATTCGACATGCGAGGAGGTCGATTCGAGAGGAAAGGGCATAGCGAGCTAGATATTTGGCTGGCTAGAGATGAGTAATAATTTTAAATGATGAGAGTTTGAAACCCCGGATTTGCACAACGTAGTGCTATGTTGAGATGAGACATGCGCTCAATGACGAGCGTATGTTCATTTACTATTGGGGATTGTGGTTTTATCTATCCCGGTTGATATTTCACTGTTTATTTGACTAAGACTTGTTATTTTTATGACTTTGGCTTATTGCCATACTTGGGTATTATTGCCGACTAATCCTTTGTCAGCTATCATCACTGTTTCCTCACTATTTGATATATTACTTGCACTCAGTCCAATTAAATTACATTGTTTCATGAACTCAGCTACTTTTACTCCAATTTGAAATTTAAATGATATTTGAACTAGTATTAGAGCTGAGCACTATTTTTTTACTGATTCCCGAGGGGCTTATGACTGTTTTTTGACTGATTGATGCCGAGGGCCATATGTGAGGATATGTTGAGTGATGCGAGGAGGCTTTCAGTCCTCGAGTGTTATGCGAGGGGGCTTTCAGGCCTCGAGTGTGATGTGAGAAGGCTGTCAGGCCTTATGTTGATATGAACATGCTTTCAGGCCTTATTTTATACGCCACAAGATCGCTTGATATTGCACTTGGGTTGTAGGAGCCTTTCCAGAGTCTGCACACCCACAGTGAGCGTGAGTACCCATGTGATTTGAGATTGATCCCGAGGGGCTGATACTGTACTGAGAGGTTGATATTGAGCCCGATGGGCAGGTTTCTGATTATTTCTCACTTGTTGAAAGTATTTGCCTTTAACTGTTTTAAAAGAAGAATTATTGATACTTCAATGTTTTTACTGTTTAACTGATTTTACTGCTTGAGATAGAATTTCTTTATGCGTTTATGAGATTTCATGCTTTCAGTCATTGTTTATTCTTATTACTCACTAGGTCGGATTACTCATGTTACTCCTTGCACCATGTGTGCAGATACATGCACAGCGTAGTTCGTTCCTGACCGCTGATTTCCTTCCAGACCAGACGGACTAGGAGTGATGAGGTAGCTGTTAACGTCCGCATCCCCGTTTCCCATTTATCTTTCCCTACTTATGATATATTTAAACTTTGTACCTAGTTCCAAACTTGTAGTATTTTAGTACACTCTTAGTAGCTAATGACTTGTGACACCCCGATTACGGGATGTGTTGGGATGGTTTCCCTGTTTTATCATGTTTATTCCACACTTATGATAATGTTGTTTATGTTCTAGACTCATTCATGTTAAGTAACTATTAAAATAAGTTTTATTATTCTGTTGGTTGGCCTTGTCTTCAAGTGAGGCGCCATCACAATTGGGTTTGAGAATTGGATCGTGACATTTATTCAAGTCACATTTAATTAAATAGGGAAGAGAAAAGAGAATTAACTCCTTTGTGATAAGAGAAAAGAGCACAGGTGAGGAAGAGAAGATAGCGAACAATGAGATATATAAGGTAGCTAGGAAGGAGGCTAAGATGGCAGTAACGAAGGCTAAGACGACATCTTTTGCTCGTCTGTATGAGGAACTAGGGAACAAAGGCGGGGAGAAGAAGTTATTCCAACTCGCTAAGGTCAGAGGGAGGATGGCTCGGGATCTGGACCAGGTGAGGTGCATAAAAGATGAGGACGACAAAGTTTTGATGGGGGATAACCAGAAAAGAGGAGATGACAGACCTACTTTATAAACTTCTAAATAAAGAAGAGGATCAGGATATTGTACTAGATGAATTGAGGAATGCCGACAACCCCATGAATTAAGTTATTGTAGGGACATTGAGGTCTGAGGTTATAGAGGCAATGCGTAAGATGAGAAGGGGCAGAGCTAATGGGCCAGACGACATTCCGGTTGAACTTTGTAAGTGTGTGCGTAGAGCAGGCTTGGAATGGCTTTCTCGATTGTTTAATGTTATATTCAAGACTAATAGAATGCCTGAAGAATGGAGGTGGAGTATAATGGTTCCTTTGTATAAGAACAAAGGCGATATCCAGAGCTGTAACAACTATAGGGGTATCAAATTATTGAGTCATACCATGAAAGTCTGGGAGAGAGTGGTAGAAATGAGAGTGCGAAGGACGGTATCTATTTTAGACAACCAGTTCAGATTCATGCCGGGGCGATCTACCACAGATGTGATCCACCTTATTAAGAGGATGGTAGAACAATATTGGGATAAGAAGAATGATCTCCACATGGTATTTATCGATCTAGAGAAAGCATACGACAGGGTTCCTAGGGAGGTCTTATGGAGGTGCTTTGAAGTTAAAGGGGCCCTAGTAGCCTACATTAAGCTAATGAAAGACATGCATGATGGAGCTAAGACTTAGGTAAGGACAGTATGAGGCGACTCCGAGCACTTTTCGGTTGTTACAGGGTTGCACCAAGGGTCTGCTTTCAGTCCTTTCCTATTTTCCTTAATGATGGATGCCATAACACATCATATTCAAGGGAGGTGCCATGGTGCATGCTATTTGCTGATGACATAGTCCTAATTGATGAGATACACCGCGGCGTCAACGAGAGGCTAGAGGTTTAGAGACATGCCCTTGAGTCTAAAGGTTTCAGGTTGAGCAGGAGGAAGACAGAATACCTCGAGTGCGAATTTGGGGCCGAGCCGACGGAAGCGGAACTGGAAGTGAGGATGGAATTTCAAGTCATCCCTAAGAGGGGTAGTTTGAAGTACCTTGGATCAGTTATTCAGGGGAGCGGGGAGATCGACGAGGATGTCACACACCGTATAGGGGTGGGAATAATAAAGTGGAGGGTAGCAACGGTAGTCCTGTGTGACAAGAAAGTTCCACCATTGCTAAAAGATAAGTCTTATAGAGCAGTGGTTTGGCCCGCCATGAGTAATGAGACCGAGTGTTGGCCGGTTAAGAATTCACCCATGCAGAAGATAAAAGTAGCAGAGATGAAGATGTTGAGGTAGATGTGCGGGCATACAATGATGGATAGGATTAGAAATGGAGATATTTGAGAGAAGGTAGGTGTGGCCCCCGTGGAGGGCAAGATGCGGAAATAAGACTCAGATGGTTCAGGCACATTCAGAGGAGGAGCACGGATGCACCGGTAAGAAGGTGTGAGCGATGGGCTGTGATGGGCACGAGGAGAGGTAGATGAAGACCTAAGAAGTATTGGGGAGAGGTGATCAGGAAGGACATGGCGCGTCTTAGGATTACTGAGGACATGGCCCGTGACAGAGAATTGTGGAGGTCGAGCATTAGAGTTGTAGGTTAGGGAGAAGCTGGGGACATTTCTACAATGCACTAGGGTAAGACTAGCCGGTTAGGAGTTAATCTTAGGATATTATTGCTCAGCTACTGATGCATGGATTTATGTGTTGGATATTAGTACATCTCCCATCCTTTCCGTATTTCCTCTATTTCCTATATTGCTGCTATTTCGTTATTTTGTTGTTATGTTATGTATTTTTAAGTTATTTTAGTATGAGTTTGTGGATAGTACTAATATATCGTCTTTTATTGTTGTCTTGAGCTGAGGGTCTCCTGGAAACAACCTCTCTGCCCCTCGGGTAGGGGTAAGGTCTGCATACATATTACCCTCCTCAGACCTCACTTGTGGGATCATACTGGGTTGTTGTTGTTGTTGTTATTGTTGTGATAAGGCTAATGTAAAGAAGTATTTATGGCACGGACGATATCAAGCATTAAAATTTTATTAAAAAGAAACCGAATAATTTTGAACTGTACGTGGATATATGGACCTTAATTTTATCTTATATGATTACTTAAATTCATTAACTAGATAAACTACTACTCATTATGCAATGTAACCTTTTTTATATTTATCGATGAGATATAAACTCTAACACTTATCAATATGCAAATAGTATAAGTTTATATGATGAGGTTGAATATTGTGTTCCTAACATGTACATTAAAATAGAAAAGGCGAGGCTTGACTATTTCAGAAAAGAACAATCAATCTCGAGAAGACAATTATTCTAAAGGCGCAATTGATATTATTATGACTGAACAATATGGAGAAAATAAAGTTGATTAAAGAATACTACTTCCGACATCATTTATTGAAGCAACCAAATTTCAAGAATGAGATACTAAAACTAATTAATTGATAGCGTAATCGTTAGAAGAGCGAAAGAAAAGTTTACCGATGGATATGTCTTTTGAGTTTTGACTTTATTAATAAAAGATTTTAAGTTACTTGAGAATGTTAGGTTTTGATATATTAAAATATGTAACTCATAACTACATCAAATGTTTTTCGAAGGACATCGACTGTTTTTAATATATAAATCTTGTAAATAGTGATATGTCATACGCATGCTCAGAGAAATTAATTTTTATAAAAGTGGAAATAGATAAGGTGATTTGGCATGCCAAAGATCCTATTTATCTTTCTTTCTCCTTTTTATCCTTTTTTTTTTAATTTTTATTTAAGTAAATTAGCTCTATAATGGATTGAGTCTCTTTGATTTCCCACTTTTATTGTACTCTTTAAATTATTCTGTTTAAAAACTCCAAAAGACAACTTCTTAAAACTTATTATTCTACCGTTTCACGCTACTCTTCTTCCCTTAATGGCCTATTAATTGATATATTAATATCTCGTGTTTTGTGCTTATTTGGCTTATATATTAAAGCACCCATTACCAACCAACGAAATCAAATTTAAGAATGGAGGTTAGCATAGCAAAATATACTTCTATTATGAGTTCTCTGCAAAAGTATGAATTTTTAGTGCTTTTGAATAACGTAAAAGTTGTCCAATTATGTGATTTATACTATCGGGGATGCCTCTATCTTTTTCTCTATTTTAACTTTTTTTTTTTAGGTTTTACTTCAAATACTTGGGTTCTGAATATATAATTGATATTATGAGCAGTTGTTCAATTAAGAGATAAGTTGTGACGATTTCGAGATGTAAAGATTGTGCCAAGGTAGTGCTTATACACTGAATTAATACTTTCTCTATAATAATTACTCTTCTTCTTCTTTTGTTTTTGTGCAATAGCACTTAAGTGGTAATATAATTTTTTATTGTATGTCCGTGGAACCATGACCGAGAATTTATTTTTCAATTTGAAGAACAATTTGATGTAGCTATCGTGGGAACAACAGTGGATATATTCTAAGAAAATTAAGGTCGTTTCATATTTTCTTGCACTTGAATATTAAAGTACTCTATTTCATGAAAAAAATACCCAAGGTAATTTTCTGATTGTGATTCATCAAAAATATTGATATATTCAACCCCAACTTGTGTTGAAGCTGAAATTTTTATTGCATGTCTAACAAGTGATCAAGATTTTATCCTCATTAAAATGTAAGAATCTAAATAAAAATATTAATAACTATTATTATTATATAATAATAAAAATATATATTATTTATGAATAATATATAGACATAATGAAATGCAAGAGAAGTTAACGTGTTATATATATATATATATATATATATATATATATATATATATATATATATATATATATATATATATATATATATATATATATATATATATATATATATATATATATATATATATATATATATATATATATATATATATATATATATATATATATATATATATATATATATATATATATATATATATTCTCTAGAAGTCTCTAAATACTTCGCATCTTCTCTTATCCAATGTTTTCATATATGAATTTGATTGAAATTTCAAAAGTATATAATTAATTAAATTTTAAAATATTATTTATAAAATTATCGCGCAAAGCGCGAAAAATTTCACTAGTATTAATTTGTACTAATAAGTATGCAAGCACCATCGTAAAGAGCCTACAAAAACTCATCAAGTTTTGGGACGTCGCCCTTGCAAATTTCAGCATGCATTTGAAAATAAACATTCTAATCAAGTGACCCAAAAATAACTAATAGACTTCCTGATATAATTTTGTATGGAATATTTTTCAAATCATTTTGCGACGAATCTGCAAAGAATTGAAGCAAAATTTGGAGATATTTTCTCCCGTGAAAAACTTAATATCAAAACCCCATATTAATTCAAAGGAAGATAAAGAAACGGGAAAGAAGAAGATGAAATAGTTGAGAATTTCGGAGTCCCCAAGAAAAAGAGTGAGCTTATCTCTGTAGAGATCTGCCGATAGTCTATTTTATTTCAAGGATTGACACGTGTCAAGATCAAAAGCTTTTTTTCCCTAAATTCTTAACTCCATCTGAGACGTTGGCTTATTAGGAGAAGAGTGAATCACAACTATTCATTTAAAATGATATAAATTTCAGATAAAAGATTCACACGTGAATAGCACATGTGTATAGTACATTGTAAAGGAATATTCTGTTAGTCAATTTTGCAATTAGCCAATAGGATTTAGTACAAGTGTATATGAATATTTTTTTACATTCTTTTGTATCTATACATAGATTTATATAAAAATCAAGCTGGGAATAAAAAACAATAGATAGAAAATTTTCACAATTTCAGTCTCTTTCCTTTCATGGTATCTGAGCAGATTTAAGCTCGATCTATTCACAAATCATCTCAAGTTTCTATCTAATTTCTTCTCTTTTGTACATTTTGGGATTCAACCATGACTGGTACTGAAGCAACAACTGCTATCACAAAATCTGGATGTGCAGTCAACAATGACTCCAATCATCCCTATCACTTGCACTCTTCTGATACTCTAGGAATGGGCTTGTGAGTTTACCATTCAATAGAAGGGGATTCCCAACATGGAAGAGGCATGTCCTCATTGCAAGTTCAGCCAAGAACAAACTTGGATTCATCAACGGTTCTGTTATTGAACCAGCAATGGATGATAAAGAATATCTATTATGGAGTAGGTGCAATGACATGGTCACCCCTTGGTTGTTGAATTCTTTGACCAAAGAGATAGGTGATAGTGTCATCTATTCAAGGACTACTAAGGACCTTTGGAACAGCCTAAAGCACAAGTTTGGGCAGTCTAGTGGAGGAGAACTATACCATCTACAGAAGGAAATTTCAAAAACATGTAAAAAAAACAGCAACATATCAAGTTATTTCACCACACTTAAGAGATTATCTGATAAGCTGGATTCACTTAACTCACACTTAAGGTATAACTGTGCATGTATTTGTGATTGTAATAATAAGATGGCTAAGTTCATGAAAGATCAAAGAATCGTTTAATTCCTAAATGATGCTTATGCACAAGCAATGGGAAACATTCTCATGCTTAGCCCTATGCCTAGCATGGATCAATCTTTCTCTCTCCTTTTACAAGATGAGAGCCAAAGAAAAATCTACATAAGTCCACAATACCCTACTGATGAGGCTTCCTTCATGGTAGGATCACAAAATAAATTTTCACAGAAAACCAACCTAATACAGAGAGGGTGAAAACTCAGCAAAAATAAGGAAACACACAACACAAGTCTAAGCCAAAGAAGTCTAAGTATAATCCTAATGTTACTTGTAGTCATTGCTCACAGATAGGACATCTAAGGGCTGATTGCTACAGACTTGTAGGTTTTCCTAATGAATTTCAATTTACCAAGGGTGAAAATTTTCAAGGAACAACAGTCAAAACTAATGTTGTAGTAGTAGTTCAGCAAGCTGATGGAAATTGTTCTGAGGACAATGAAGGAAACCAAAACAGGCAGACATAATTTTTTAGTAAAGAACAAGTCTCTGAGCTAGTAAACATAATCAAGCAAGTGAAAATTGGAAATACATCAAATACAAGCTCAGAAATTAGTATCAATGTTGTTGCTGGTACTATACTCAAATATACAGGAACATGTCTTGATGTTTTTAATACTAAAATATGGATAATTGATTATGATGCCTTAGATCATATGTGTTTTGATTCCAAAACTTTCCTAAATCTATCACCCTTACCTGTGCCTTTACATATTAGTTTGCCTAATTCCTTCCAACTGTTTGTCACATACATAGGGAAGGTTTGCATTAAGCCTGATATGATTCTAGAAAGAGTACTTTATGTTCCATCTGTTAAGTATAACTTTTTATCTGTTCATAAGTTATTCTCTCAATTCAAATGTATCATCAACCTTACTTCTAGTGAATGTCTATTGCAGGTCCCTTTAATGAGGAGAAGACAAGTTTTTGGTGAAGTAAGAGATGGATTATATCTATTCCAGCCTAGAATTACAAAATCTAGAATTCTATTTAGTAAAGATGTAATTTCTATTCCAAAAGGAAGCAATTCCAGTGTAGTATCTAGTAAAGTTCCATTTTCAATTCTAGTTCTAGCTAATGTTGTTCCTAATGTAACTCAATGACATGTAAGGTTGGGGAATTTACCCTTTCCAGTAATGAAGAAGCTCATTTTTATTCTTTTTCCTTTAGATTTTCATTGTGTGACATTTGTGCTAAAACAAGGCTGCGAGCATGTGATTTTTACCTTGCTTGAATTATTCCTATAAAATTTATAAAATTAAGATTTTTTCTTTTGTTATTTGAATTTTAGGAAATTAATTTGGTGTTTGTTTGCTGTGACAACCCAAAGGGTCATCATCGTAATTCTCCCTTTTTCTGTACTTCCGAGGCCTTGAAAACCTTGCTTTTAGTTGCTTTGATTTGCGTGCATAATCCGAACGCATAGCTGGAAAGCTTTTATGTTGAAACATGTGAATTCTATGAAAAATTTGAAGAATTTTGATATCAATATTGTTAAAGTTGACTTTGGTCAATATTTTAGGTAAACAGATACGGATCCATGATGTGACGGTCCTGAAAGGTCCGTAAAAAAATATGAGACTTGGGCGTATTCCTGAATCAAAATCCGAGGTCCCGAGGCCGAGTAAAGAATTTTTGAAGGAAATTATTTTTATGAAACTTATATGAAAGATTGATATGAAAATGGGTTAGAAAATATAGGTATCGGGATTGTATTTTGGTTCCGGCACCTGGTATAGGTCTTAAATATGTGTTAAGCGCTTCCTGTGAAGTTTGGTCGAAATCGGATGTCGTTTGACGTGTTTTGGACCTAAATATCTAGAGTTAGAAGCTTATGAAGTTTGAAATGAAAAATGATGATTTTGGGGTTTGATTCATTGAATTTGATGTTATTTTTTGGTGATTTGATCGCTCGACTAAGTTCGTAGGATGTTATTGAATTAGTGTGTGTATTTGGTTGGGAGCCCCGAGGGCTCGGGATTGATTCGGAGGTGGTTCAGAATGGATTTTCACTTAGAAAATACATCAGATTTTTAGTTGTGCTGCAGACCAGATTTGCCCTTCGCGAACACGATCCCAGGCTCGCATTCGCATAGCTTTGTCATTTTCTCCTTTCGCGTACACATTGTCCCATCGCGTTCGCGTAGTAGTGTGTCCCTCCTCAACGCATTCTCATGCCTTTTCTCGCGAATGCGTAGGCCTTTTTCCCCTGATCCCAGATTTCCTCTTCGCGTTTGCAACCTCCTCTTCGCGAATGCGATAGTCATTAAAGCCAACCCTTCGCGAACACGGCCCCATCCCGCGAACGCGAAGGGAATTTTTGTCCAACAAATTCTTTAGTTCAAAACAGTGTGCATTTCGGGAATTGTCCGTTTCTTCACATGAGCTCCTCCCTTAAACACTCCATAGGCGATTTTCAAGCTTCTATTTCTCCATAGCTCTTTGGGTAAGTGTTCTTAACTTCATTATCTCCTAATTCTTTCATCTAATCACTAATTTCCTAGCCCTAAATCATGAAATAAAAGTAGAAAATGGGGGTTTTGGGTAGAGTTAGGGCTGTTGGGATTTTGGGTGATTCAACCTCAATTTGGGGTCGAATCCTAAAATACATCATATATTTGGACTCATGGGGTTATGAGTGAACGGATTTTGGTCCGAGCCTCGAGTTTGGACCATGTGGGCCTGGGGTCGGATTTTGGTATTTTTGGAAGAATGTTAGGAACTTCATTTCTAGGCTATGTCATGTTGTTTTTGGGTCTTTATTGATACTATTGAATTTATTATGTCTAGATACCATTATTTCGGAGTTGGATTGTAGAGAAAATGCAGTATTGGAGAGTTGATTGCTATTCTTGGACCGAGGTAAGTGTTTGTTCTAACTTTGGTTAGAGGGAATAGGATTAGGATATTATTTGATAATTTCTAAATGACGCGTACGATGTATAGGCATGGTGACAGTTATCTATACACCAGAGTGTAGCATGACCGTGGGTCTTAAATGTATTTGAACCGGACGTTGTGAAATATCTCTCTTGTCTAATTGCTCAGTTTCATATTTTGTGAACGATTGAGGAAGAATTTCGATTGATATATTATTGGAGTATCAATTCGAACTAGAATTTGATAATTGGGAAGGAAGTGATTAATAGAGAAAGTGTGATGACTCTTCCCTTGCCGGGACATATAGTCTATTATTGTTGTTGCTCCCTTGCCGGGGTATTCAGGCTGTTAGTTGTACCCTTGCCGGGTTTAATCGTTATGTTGTTGAATTTCCCTAATGGAACCTCTTTTAGAGAGATTATTTGTGCAATTCATTATAATATGGGATCGTGTGGCACGCCGTCCACTTATGAACTATAATATGGGATCATGTGGCACGCCGTCCACTTATGAAATATGAATTTGTATTGTGTGTCATGCCGTCTACCTATGAATTATGGAATGTGATCATGTGACACGCCGTCCACTTATGAACTACTAAATGGGATCGTGGGGCACGATGTCCACTTATATATATGAGTTATGGTATTGAGATAGTCTAATTGTTATATCTGTTGAACTTTTTTCACTGTATCTCCCCCGAGCATGTCCCTTCCCCTTTTAATTGATATTTTCTGTTGTTATTTTTGTTGTTTTGTATATGTATACATGTATGCACAAGTTGTTTTAGGTAGGTCTTGTGTAGCCTCGTCACTACTTCATCGGGGTTAGGCTAGGTACTTACCAGCAAATGGGGTCGGTTGTGCTGATGCTACACTTCTGTTCTTTTTGCATAGATTATGCTACCGGAGCATCTATTGAACCACAACATTAGCCTATTTTATCGGGAGATGACTTCAGTCCAGGGACATCGAGGTATCCTAGCTAGTGCTCACCGGGCTGCAGTCCTTTTCTATGTTTAGTTTGTTTTCTTTTACCGAGACAGATGTTTTGTATTTATATTCAGACTTGCTTGTAGTACTCTTAGCAGTTCGTGAGCTAGTGATACTAGATTTTGGGTAGAGATATGTTTTATCCTTCCACATTTTGATTTCATTTATATTACACTTAAAATTTTCCGCTTTTATTTAATTGTTCCGCATATTTATATTGTTGAGATTTATCAGAGAATAATTAAAGTTTGGTTGGCCTAGCTCTATTAGTAGGAGCCATCATGACTCCCGATGGATGGAAATTCGGGTCCTGACATTTGCATTTTTGTGTGCATTGTTAATTGATATAAGTCATAAAATATAAAATAGCATACTTGCATTTAGGACCTCATTTTAACATTTTATTAGTTAATTAACATCACAAAAATGGAAGAAAAGAACAAAATATCCCCTTTCTAATTTTAATTTGGATTTTTTCTAGTTTTTTATAGGATTTAGCTAATTTTTAAAATTAATTAGTGCAGTTATAAAATTAAATCAGGTCTTTATTTTTATTAATTTTACATTTAACAAAAAAACAGAAATAAAAATGAGTGATAAAAAAATAAAGCAAAAAGAAGAGAAAATTAAAAGAAAACAAATTCTCTTCATAAACTATCCAACTTTTGGGCCAATTTCGCCCTAAACCCATTCCAAATACCCTCAAATTGTCCCAAACCCACCTCAGAGATCCGGTCCTGCCCCTTGTTATCCAAAACGGTGTTGTTTAGTCAAGATTCAATCTCAACCATCGTTGTTTATTAATCTGATGCCTTAGAAGTCCATTCCCCTTTAATATAAAAATGTCGGACAACCCTACGCCCCCCAAGCCGTCTCTCTTTCACCCCAATTTCATAAGAGACAATCCCACCGCTCTGCCCCACCGCCGGAAATCGTCTACGGTGACAGCTGGTCTCCAAACAACACCAAAAAGACACCCTATGTTCCCTGTCACTCCCCATGCCGAATCCAACCTTACTTTCCCCCGAATCTTCGTCAGGGCTTTCGAATATTGTATCAAAATCCCAGTCCAAAACCCTAACTCGTCTAAACCTCACCAAATTCACACCCCATACTCTCCTCACCTCCCTCTTCTCAAACCCCTAACTATTTTCTTTTAAATCATCCCGGATTTTCTTCAATTTTAGATCGTAGATTGGCAGAACCCTAGATGTTTGAAGTTGTTGATGTCTTCCAAATTCCCTAAGTCTATTAACTGATTCGAGACATAAAATCATGTTTCTGTTTGTTCTTGGTGAAGAAAAACGTTTAGCATCATTTTGGACTCGAATCGAAGTCCAGTCTTGTCAAACCCTACATAGGTGAGTTCTCTTACTTCGTTGCTTAAAATTAGTTCTTCTTCTCGTTCTTTCTGTTAATCCATTCATGTTGCTTTATTTCTTTTTTCTTTTTTTGGCAGTAATCAGTGTTTTAGGTATATAATTTTATTTTTCAATTAGCTTAGTTTGATAATTTGATTAATAATTCTACCCGTTCTTGGATTTTCTTTTGTTTATCAATGTTGGATTTTTCTTTTCATACTGATTTTTTTCATTTCTTAGTTTTGGTTTAACTGCTAATAAATAATAGTAGTATATAATCTGGAATTCAGTAGTTAGTTTAGGTTTAAGAATTCTGTTATAATTGAATTTGGTTTTAGCTGAATGATTTTCAAAATTTTTGGTTTGACCATGGTTAGTTATAAGAGCTAGGTTAGTTTGAAATAGGTTAATAATTTAGAATGAATAAAAGGGTAGTATAGGCCTTTAAATAAAAGAAACCTTGTAGTAACAGAAACTTCTAGATAGGCATCTAATTTGAATTTCAGAAGTTTAGTGATAAAACTTTAGAAAAAAGTCAATCCTTTAGGAACTAACTAATCAAAAATTGAAAAATTATTAGAGGTGGCAAGGGGGTAAAGATAAAATCTGAGAAATACTTATCCTTACCTATAAAGGCATCCCACTACTACCTTGCTAAAAAGTCTAGAGATCAAAATTTTAAAATTCAAAAATTCAAATCAATTCTTAGAGGTTTAGAGAGTAAAACCCCAAAAAAGTTCAAAGTTCAGAAACCTACTGAAAATCCAAAAACAAATTTCTTTTAGAAGTAGATAGTTTATAAATGAAATATTAGATCCTAGAAACAAAAAATCCTTAAAAACTAACCAAAATAGAGTATTAAATCTCTTCATGGTCTGTTCTGTTCAACTATATTGGTTCTTCAAGATAGTTATCAAATCCAGCTGGTATATTTGGTTGATTGAAGCTCTTTTGAAGTCAATTGCATCATGTTCTCTTTCCCTGAATTTCTGGATGTTTGCGAGCTGTGTTGTTGTTGATTTTACTGCTGATATTTGTTCACTGCTACTGATTTCTCCTTCTTCTTATTGTGTTCTAACTTCCAGGTATTTCTCAGTCTCAAATGATATGAAGTTGACTAAAATTTATGGTTCAAATTGGAAAGAGAACTGAAGTGCAAGTTATTTCTATTTTCCTTTACTTCACCTTAGTATTAGTGCAATTCACATTCGTAGTCGTTTAAATTCCATAATAACAGTATTAATGGTACTGTATGGACTGTTTTCCAGCTAACTAGTTCAAAATTGATAGATTCATTAGCATATTTGGACACTTGAAGAATTGTATAATTGGACTGCTTGTATATATACATTCAGCACTTGAATCCATGTTAGTTTAGCAGAATTCCAATGACTATTTAATTTCCAATACATGGCGGTGATTAATATTTATTGTCTGTTAAAATTCATGAGTCAACGCTTTAATTTATCAGTGTGTGAATGAGTGAATGTGTAGGACACTTGAAGTTTTAAAATAGTTTGTTGTATGATTGAACTAGGTGCTAAGTTGTTTAAATTTTGCCGGAGTTACTAAGTTTACTTATGTTTTAAATTCAGTACTACAAGGATCTAAATTGAAATCAATTTAAAATGCAAAGTCATATTTTATAATTTGATGCAAATAAAGAATTAATTTACAAACTAAATGTCTCATGCACATTGACTTATTAAGTCAGGTTGTTATACTTCCTGGAGTTCACATATTGTTGTATGCGCAGAATTAACATGATTCACATTTTTCTAGGCCAGTCACAAGCCCAAAATGCTGATGGCAATGGTCAAAAGACAATAAGACCATGTATCTGGGCTTCTCAACGTCAGTTACAGGCCTGTGCCTAAATGCCTTAGCAAGGACAATTGCCCTTGCTAGAAGTATAGACTCGAATAAGCCCAGATGTGCTATGCATATTAAGTTCTACTCCCTTCCTATTGGTTTGTTCTTTTATTAGTACTGAGACCCAAATTGTAGTTAGCTCACATGAACAAGGCTAACACAACTCTCTTTTCATGGGCTGGCTTCGAAGTCCAATTTGTTGAAGACTATTCCTGGGCTGCTTCTAATAATTTTCGTTTAGTAAAGCCAATTAATTAAGTTCTTAGAGACAATCCCAATAGATAATAATAGTTTCTCTCTTAGGATGGCCTTTAAAATAAATAAGGTGTGCCGCGCGACATCAAATCACAAATTGCGTGGCTCTCTTTAATTTCCTCTAAAAAAATTATTTATAAATTGGGTAAGCCTTAGCAAATTCTCATGGACTCCCACAATATCAACACACTAGTTACTTTAGGCCCGTCATTTAATTATGCTACCTTCTTAAACTCGGGTATACATTTATGTGACCCAAATCCAAATCTTAACGATATTAGAATATGTCAAAAGATCACGGGTTCATTTATGTGACGTGGTTCGAGACGTGTTTTAATAATGTTGCAAATTCCTTAAAAATTAATTTATAGCGGTAAGCAATTTAAAATTGCACTGTAAATCGAAACATGTATTAAAATCAGACATTTAGCCCTTTATAATAGTTTAAGTAACCGTGATAGAACCACGGGATCTGGGGGTGCCTAACACCTTCCCTCGGGTCAATAGAATTCCTTAGTCAGAATTTTTGGTTCGCAGACTTCGTTTGGAAAGTCGAATATTTTCTCGATTTGGGATTCAAGAGAAATCGGTGATTCGGGACACCAAAAGCCAAATCCCAAGTGGCAACTCTGAATAAATAAATAATCTCATTTTGAATAATGTCACTTTAAGTGGAAAAACTCTCTTATACATTATCCTCCAGGGTAGGCGTGAAAAAGGAGGTGTGACAGCTATAGCGACTCGGCTGGGGATGCAAACCTAGAACTTCAGTTCACGGTTTAAGAATTCAAGCTTAGAATAGCTATTAAATTTGGCTTTATCTATTATCTGATTTTCCTACATTTTTTATACTAATGTGCTAAATGATCTACCGCTTTGATATTATCAAAACTGTATATATAAAACTATTACGAAACCCTTCTATTCTCATATCCGGGAATGTGCTCGCTGGTCGAGACTCCCTATTCTGATAGTGCCATACTTTAAAGTAAGAAAGAGGCCGGACAAGTTACTAAATTGGATGGCCTTTTGGTTCACGGTACGTAGCCCCCCCTGCAACTCGAGTTGTCCGCTCGGGTACACAGTCTAAAACACATGCGCAGGTTTTTACCCTAGAATAACTTGACCTCATGCAGGGTTCGTAGTAGGAACGCTTGCTTGCATCACGTGCATTTGACATAGGGGACTGAACATAGGGGCTGGGTTCGTCTAGGACAGGTAACCTTAAATGAGAATACCATCCTAATTCATCCTAGTTGCTTTTTATGCATTTATTTGCTTCGGATATGCATGTTGACCGGCTTGTAAATAATGAGAGAAATCTTGAAAAAGAAAAGAAAAAAGGAATAATAGTGTTAGGGTTGAGTGAGCTGGTCACCTGTTTTGAATACCCAAATGGTACCGAAACTCTGCCCGTTTTTTTTTGGAAAACAAAAGAAAAAAAATAGTTGGTTTTGTCAAAACAACCCGAACTACGCCTGTTTGATTCTCACCAGATGTAGGATACGTAGGCAACCCCCATCGAGTCCAACTTCCCTTTTTTCAAAAAATAGCCAAAACATAACAAAAGTTTTAGTTTTTGTCAAAAATAAGTCGGGTGATGTCATTCTTGTTTAAATAAGCCGAATGTCCCCAAAAGGGCACCAGAAGGCTTTTTTTTACAAGAACAACCACCTTGGGTCATTTTCAACGGTTAGTGGGCACTGTCACACCTCTTTTTTCACGTACATCCGCAAAGGCGTAAAGGAGTTTTTGCAATTAAAGTACAATCGGAACGGAACTTATTATTAATATTCAGAGCCACCACTTGGGAGATTAATGGTGTCCCAAGTCACCGGTTGAATCCCGAACCGAGAAGAATATGACTCTGTTAATAGTCCGCGAACCAGAAATCCGCGTAAAGAATTCTGTTAACCTGGGACAAGGTGCTAGGCATTTTCGGGTTCCGTGGTTCTAGCACGGTCTCTCAATTATTGTATTTGATTTTATTCGATTTCAAGATATGTTCTAGCTTATTTCCTTTTTTAATTTTGAACCACTTTTATTATTATTTATTTTCAACAAGAATTGCAACATTGTGAAAACGCGTCTCAAACCACGTCACATCAATGTACCCGTGGTTGTTGACACATTTTGACTCCGAATTTAGGAATATAATATTATTAAAAGCGCGCTTAAAGAGACTAACGGTTATTATTTTGGGAAAGGCCGTACAATTTGCTAAACAACCCATCCCGAATTCTACGCATTCTTATTATAGCCATTTATTGAGGGCCCCGCAATTTTTATTTTTATTTGGCAAGGCTCATCTCGTTTTTATAAAGGTCAATCCTAAAGTGATTACGAGTTTTTCTATATTGTTTGTCTTTAATAAGAAAGAAACATCCTAATTAATGGACATTGTTTAGGAACTATCATTTTTGAATCTATGAATTTCAATTAAATTAGGCTAAAAAAAACACTTTATTTTAGCCTGGAGAAACTATATTTGGCTGTGAAGTTTGGGCTATCAACGAAAAGCAATGAAGCCCACACTTTCCGAAATTGGAATGTTGAACTTTTCAACTGTTAACTCAAATCAAATGCTAACTCAATTCGAACAACACACATACTGGAATCCTCCCCAATTAGTCAAATGCAACCAACAACTGTAATGAAAAGAAATACCTTCACTTTAATCACATTTGTGAAGCATAGATCATTTGAATCCCAGTTACGTACTTAGATCACTCTATTTACTTTCCTATTATTGAATTCCTAAAATGACAACTCAAAATCTGACTGGAAGCAGAATTCAATTTTAGCAACATCAATAGCAGCTCAATCATTACCCCAATTAACACTACCAGCACTTAATACTTAAATGAATAACTGTAATTGCATGAACTGATTTTTTTTCAACTCGTTTTATGCTGTCCTTCTAGCTTCATTAATTAACCTCTACGAAAACAGAATTAAACTATTGAGGATAACTCAGACACTCGAACTAAGTTATCGACAACTGATACCATTCTTAATTTAATAGCCCAAACGGTTATTAAAATACCATATTCCTAGACTAAACGACAGGCTAATATCAATTGATTATCATAAAAGTCCAAATCAGTCTAAACACACTCCAATTTCCAGCATAGTCATACAATGTAAATACATATATAAGATAAGCATGAACATGTACATATCTCCTAACGTCTATTCTAATACAATAATTCAACACACACTTCAATAGTCAAATAGTTGAGCCTTTCAATTGAACATTTTAAGATAGGTAGTAATGAATCAGCAGCAATAGCAAACAATTTCCAGCAATTCGAATACCCAACAGCCTAGGAATAGACTCAAAATTTAGAAATATTCAACGAGCTAATAGAAAACCAGCAAATCAACCCTAAATCAGCTTGAACAAATCCCCAGCAACCCAAAAGTTAAATCGAAATCTCCCGAAGCCTTAATAAAGAAAATTTTCACCAGAAAACCACTTGACTAGACCCAAATCCTCTTGAACAAGTTACTAAATACTTCTAGATACTCTTATAAACTCAAAAATTAGAGCATAAGTAAGTAAATTTAAATAGGAATTGAAAGTTAGTTAACTAGGCAATGAAACAGTGATATTTTTGGATTTTTTATTCTATTTTTCTATTTGTTTTTGGTTTCTTTTTTAGATACTGAATTCCAAATCTAGATCATAAAACTAAAGAGAGCCTTTTAGGGAATTTTTGAGCTGAAAAACCTTGGGAATTTTCAGAGTGTCTACAAACCTTTTCAACAAGGCACAGAAATGCCCCTTTTATAGGCATACATGAGGGAATTTCAAATTTTGTATTTTATTTTTAGTCCTCACTTATTTGCAGCTTTTAATTCCCTATTTTTAACTTGTTACACAAGTTAGTACCTTGAACTTTCCTAAAACTTCACTTATATCCCTATCTAGAAAGATCTAGGGAATTCTAGTACTAACTTGAACATGATTCTTCCATCCCAAATACCCAATTTGCCCCTGACTAATCCTGAAACTAATTCCCTGTTCAACTGACCCCAAATTAATTGACCAAAACCCCCTTAATACTAAACAAAACTAACAACTATAACCAATCTCTTGAACCTAAACTAGCATTAAACTAATTAAGGCTTAAAAGAAACTTAAACAAAAATTAAGATAACTTGAAGAACATAAACAACACCTAATCAAACAGAAAGGATTCCAATCATATTAAACCAGAAATTAAACAAACTAAACTTAATCAGTCAGCTAGAACATGAAACAACACATAATTGATAAAACAAAAAGTAACTTAGACAATTGTTCTAATGAACACCATTAACTCGGATTGAACTAGGCTAAAATTAATATAGAAATTGAAAGAATATGGAATTATCAGCAAAGAACAATACAACTTAAACTAATTAAGAACTAAGGAAAACAAAACACAAAAAGAAAAGCAGACTCACTGATAAAGAACTACGACCAGTTATCACTCTCAATTCATCCATTTCAGATGGCATTTGAGATCAACTGATGATGAATTCCTTATGAGAGAATCTCGGGAAACGTATGGTATCGATTTGGGCGAGTTGGTGTGGCTAGGGTTTTGGCCGAAAAAAATTTAAACTGATAAAACAGCTCCGGTGGGATTCGAGGGATGGGGTAAGGGTGTAAATTTGGTGGAGTTTGGGACTGGTGGCATCATTGCCGAAAAATCTTTGAACGGATATTCGACGAGTTTGGATGGGGTTTGAGGGAAGTCGTTTGCATATTTGGAAAGAGGATGAGAAGAGGAGTTTGGGGTGTTAATATACTGGCGTTTGGAGGTGGCGTCACCATCGCCGGCGAGGGAATTTGGGGTAGTGGGTTCTAAGGTTTTGTGATAAGGGAAGGCTGAGGAAGTCGATTGAGGTGTGAGACGGGGGTGGGGGGTTTGTTCCGATACTTATATATCAACTGGGGTTGATATGTGGCTTTTCGATCAAGGAACCTAGACGGCCCTCATCTGCTCGGCACTAATTGTTGTTTTGGTTTACTTAGGGAAATAGGACAGGTTGGGGTATTGGGTCTGGGCGTGGGAACGGGTATTGGGTCAGATTTCATGGTGGTGGCCCAAAATCAGGATCTTTTATTAGGACAACCCAATTTTCCTTTTATTTTGTTTTCATTTTTATTTCTTCTATTTATTTTTTGTACTTCATTTTGTATTTTTTATATTTTTTTCCTTTTATTTTATAAAAATGTAAAAATTAAAATAAAGTCCTAATTTATTTCGAAGTTGAACTAATTAACTCCTAAAATTGTTTGAAATCTATTTCGTGACGAATTCACAATTAAACAATTAAAATGCAAAAGTGAACTATTTTTGTTATTTTCTTCATATTTTGCTCTAAAACAAATTAATCCCTAATTAACTCTAAAATTTGAAATTAAATCTAAATGAAAATTTCAAGCGTATTTTTATAGTTTTTATATGAATTAAAATGCACAAATAAAAATGCAAGTAATTAATAGAAAATGACACAAAATTCACACAATTGTAAAATAATGAAAGAAAAGATAATTTTGTTTGAATTTTTAGGAATAATGCATATATAGAGAAAAAATCACGCGCTCACGGGCAAAATCTTAAAATCTTCTTTCCGAAGTGCTAAAAGGTCATATCTGCAAAACCGTTTTTGGTTTAAAATTAATTTTTTTGGAAAATGATGTCACTTTTTCTTTAAGGTCAAAATAAGTGATTAAATCATCTTAATAAATGTGGAGGATGAGCACTATTAAAAATGAATGATTCTCAATCATAAATAAAATCTCTTTGGAGTTACGTCTGTGGTGGAACAATCTAGGAGGAGAAGGGCAAGACGAAGCCAAAATATATTTGAAAGGTCTTACCGGTTTGTTGGAGATTATGCCTCGGGAGGACATCATAAGGGCATTGGTCACATGCTGGTACCCAGCGCACAACATGTTCTATTTTTCAGACTTTGAACTCACCCCGACTTTATAAGAAATAGCCGGGTACATTGGAAGTGCTGAGGTTCCTTTAAGACACAAGTACTTGGTTTTCCCGTGAAATATAGCTAAGCAGAAGTTCTTAGACTCACTGAAGATTAGCCGGACGTTCCATAACCCATATTTGGAAAAGGGCTTTTGTACTCCACACTTTATATACCAGAGATATAGCCACATAGGAGGGTTGAACATCCCGAAAAACAAAATATGTCGCAAAGGAAGCCGACAAAAATGTGAAAAACATAGACATTTTTCTTTTATGGTGGTCTTTTTGGGGATTTTGTATTCCCAAGAAAAGATGGAAATATTTACATAACAATAGCCGTGGTCGTCAGAACTTTACTCACTCAAGCCAAAAGCACTCTTGCACCCGTGATAATAGTTGAAATCTTCCGTGTTTTCACAGCCTGCAAAGCCGGAGGAGACTTTTTTGAGGGGTGCACTTTGTTGTTGCAAATGTGGATGACTGAACACCTATACCATCATCCTCAATTCATTAGTTATGGGTCAACAAAGAAAACTTGTATAGAGGAATTTTATACGAGGACTAACGGGGTTAGCTTTCCTGAAGGGGTCACGGGATAGACATCATACTTTCAGTCCCTCACTGTCACGGGATGGACATCATACTTTCGGTCCCTCACTGTCACGGGATGGATATCATATTTCATCTTGATGGTTCTTAAGAGCATTAAGCCTTATGCTCCGTATCGGGTTTTAAGACAACTCGGGAGGTGTCTACGATGATCTTAGTATCCAAGTAAGTGAGATTGGTCCTCATAGCTAGTTTCTTGAGGCAAGAGTCTCCCAGATCTGGAGCGAATGTCAATACTTGGCGGCGAATACTTGTGTACGGGATTGATCTAATGGAAAAGTGTCACCTCCATGCATGGTATAGAAGGGAAGTTACACTTGGGAGGCCAACCAAAAGACCTCAGTTGCAGGATTTTATCGATTCATCACAAGAACAGATACGATATTTGGAAAAGCAGTCCGAGACCTTCAATTTAAAAACAGCGTGCAAGCCGCAACCGATGAGGGTGAAAGGAAGAAATTAGCCCAAGAAAATGAAGCCTTACTAGCCCAAATCCAAAAGATGAAGATAGCGGCCGAATATCCTGTCAGGAGTGCCAAAGATGCCAAACTCATAGATAATTTGAGGCAAAAAGTGAATGACTATACTTTTGACCTCATCCAAGGAGAAAGAGAATTAGCCGGGGTTCGGAAGAAATTGGCTAAAAACGCGGAGGAAAGCTCGCATGGTTTAGCAGTTGAAAGAAAAGTACGATAATGAGGTCACATGATTAAAGAAAAGGGTCATCGCCATAGAAAACAAAATGATCAAAGAGGATAAAGAATTCAAGATCGAAAGAGAGCATTGTTACACGGTATTGGCGCAATTAGAAATGGAATTGCAATGACTTCAGGAACAAAACTAGGTCGCCGAGAAGACTTTGGAGGCAAGGTCCCAACAGATAGGGCGTTTTCTTTAAGTAAAAGGCAAAATCATAGAGAGGATCCTAACCCTTGCTCACTACATTACTAGGAAATTCCAAGTGTGCGAGAACATGACTCGCACCACCTTTTTTGCGGTGGTGATGATATTTGTTAAACAAATAATGAATGACTTGGACAGACTTCAAAGGGATCTTGCATATTGGCCCGCGGTGAGACCGAGCGATGTCCTGCGAGCACCATGAGCTTTAATGTATTCATGATTTTCCTTTGAGCTTCTATTTTCCTTTTCACTGGAGTCTGTCAGTTATTTGAGTCCGTATTTTCGTTTCGCTAGAATCTGTCAGTTGTTCGAGTCTGTATTTTCTTTTGAAATAGACTAATTGATGTTGGATTTTGTATTTCTCCTTTTCATCAGAGTATGTTAGTTGTATTAACCTATCAGTTTTGAGTCTTTGTAATCAAAGTATTTGCTATTAATGAAATTGAAAATCGCAAAACATTTTGCTTCTATTTTACATTTATTTTCACGAACTACACTTGGTCTGATTCATGCGGGGTCATGATATGTAGGCAATCTCTATTGGATTTGACTGTAACCCTAAGAAAAATAAAAAAGGGAAAGAAAATAAAAGAAAAACAAGAGAGGAAAAGACACAAAAGAGAGAGAAAATAAGAAAACCAAAAGGAAGAAAATGGTGAAAAAGGAAAAGCAAGAATGAAAGAAAAGAAATGAGAAAGGAAAAGAAAAATGAGAAATGAGAAATGAAAAGAAGTGGAAATAAAATAGATGAGGAAAGTCGGGATGACGCATGCAACTGTTCCAAAGCATATAGAAACCCATTTAATTGTATAGGTGCATCACACCCCTACGTGCGATTTTCTATCTGTTATTTGTCTCAAACTAACTGTTTTCTCTTGTCACGTCCATTCCAGGTTTTACTAGAAACAGTGGTTGGTTTTCGTGATAAACTGGCTTCACATCCCTATTTTATGAGATCAAAGGGTAGCACAGAAATGTTTTCGGAAATGACCTTTTCATCAATTCCCATCTCAGAAGATTGCTCAATCTCGGGAATCCCGACCTTAGAGTCTGCAGTGGCTGAGGAAAATAGGATCCTTCATCTCCGTGTCATGGAGATGTGGGATGCATGGACGAATGGAAGGGATCCTTCAAGTGCCATCCTTGGATTTCCCGAACTTTTCCCTTAATAAGGGGGTACTTCCAATATTCCCATCAGTAATCCATACATCTCATTGGGACAACCCACTATACCGTCTAATTTTGTTGGACCACCTTCTGAGGTCCGCCCCCAGGTGTTCACTCCAGAACAATCCCCAATATCTGTACTGCTCCCCCATGCGCGGCCATAACACAGCCAGCGTTTCCTAGCTAGACCTATTTTTTATCCTTCGGCCTTTACATTCCAAACACCCCTTACTGAATGGAGCCTCCTCAGTACCCCACCTACACTTATCCTCAGCCACCTCCATTTGAGTTCACAACAGGTCAGGACAAAACTCACAAAACTCCCGAACAAGATGAAATGGCAAAAAGGATGAGAAGCCTGGAACAGAGCCTCAAAAACATGCAAGGTCTGAGTGGGCAGAAGAGTGTGTCATGTACTGATCTATGCATGTTCCCTCATATATATTTGCCTACGGGATTCAATACTTCGAAGTTCTAAAAATACGATGGGCATGGTGATCCTATTGCTCACCTTAAGAGGTACTGCAATCAATTGCGCGGAGCTGGATGAAAAGAAGAATAGATCATGGCTTACTTTGGGGAAAGTTTGGTGGGTATTTCCTCCGAGTTGTATATGGATCAGGTTATCTCTTGTTGGAACATTTGGGACGACCTCTCAAAAGACATTGTTAGGAAATTCCAGTGCACTATAGATATTGCTCCAGACAGGAACTCATTGGCAAATCTAAAAAGGAAGTCCTCTGAAAGTTTTAGGGAGTATGCGATCAAGTGGTGTGAACATGCGTCAAGGGTAAAGCCTCCAATGGACGAGGTAGAAATGGTCACGGTATTTCTTCAGGCTCAGTAAGAGGATTATTCCAGAATATGATGTCAGCTATGGGCAAAGCATTCGCAGAGGCTATTACAATTGGTGAAATGGTGGAGAATGGACTGAAAACAGGCAGAATTTTGAGCTAATTGGCTATTATAGCAACCTCCCAAGCCATCCAAGAAGGTTCTGGAGGAATGACAAAGGGTAAAAAGAAAGAAGAACAGCCATGGTGGCTTCGGGTGCAAGAAGACACCACGCTCCTAGATCCATCTTTTCAGAAAGACCCTTCAACATTATTACCCTCACCATGACATGGCCTATGCTCCTCAACCTTATACGGTTAAGAACGCTCAACCATTTGTACGACCGCAGCAACATGCCAATAGAAACCAAGCTCCATTTCCGAGAAATCAGTCTCCTCACCAAAACCACTATAATCCTCGCCCTCCACAGAATACTTTCCTCCCCGTGCGCCACCCAAGAGACAAAATTTTACCCCTATTGGTGAATCTTAGTATAATATATTCCCAAAACTTGTCCAAATGAGTCTAGTGCAACCAATCCCTCAATTAGGGCACAACCCAGCAGTGCCTGCCTACATAGCCGATGTCAGATGTGCATATCATTCAGCGGCAGAAGGCTATGATGCAAATGATTGTTTGACTCTAAAATGAGCGGTTGAGAAATTAATAAAGCAGGGAAAGATCATGCTCAGGGACGAGGAGGTCCCAAACGTGACTAACAATCCATTGCCAGCCCACAATAACGGGCTAGTGATTGGGATTATTTCTGAATGATGTTAATAAACGTCAATACCACACAAGAGGGGGGCGATTTGTGTGGTATCTAATTTTCGCGTTAGAATAACCTTGTTCTTCTAAGTGTTCTAACTACAACAGTTTGCGGAATAATACGAACTGAAAGTAAAGTGCACAGAGATTTTTACGTTGAAAACACCTAGCTCAAAAGGTGAAAAAACCACGACCTACTACTCAGTAGGATATTCCCAAACTCCACTAAAAATCAATGAACCAAAATTGCATTTACAAAGACTCTTTGTAAACCTAAGGATTACCTCTAATCCCGTTGTGGCAACCAGCCTCTAACTGTTGCGACAACTTCAAGTTAACTTTAACTTGAATACTCAGATACCTATTACAATTGCTTCTATGAAAGCTGAAAGGTACAATATGAAAAACACCAACTACAATTGAACTAGAAATAAATAAAGATACATAAAACTATTCATGGAACTTGTTCTTCAATCTGGTTCATGTAGCTTCTGGTTGGCACTGTTGAATTACAAACGAATTGCTTGCAAAAAGCCTTGCTATTTTTCTCCCCATTCACTTTCAACTTATGCGTTTTTGTGCCACACTTTTAATGTGAGAACATCCTGCAATTTATAGAGTTATTAAATGAAGAAACAACTAGAGTTCTGATGCAACTGGTGGAAGAGTTCTAGTTGATTTCAACTTCTAACTCCTTCCCTATCTTGGGTAGTGTACTCTTTGATTAAGTACTCCTTCTCCTTATCAATTGTGCTACCTTTTCGATTAGGAGATATTAAATACACCAAGTTAAGCTATCTCCTTCACGTGAAACCCGCATGTTTGAATCTGCCCGTTTTATGAACCCGAGGGATGGACTATTGGGATGGACCTGGTTCATCCTGAGTTTTTTTGTCAATCTTCAAAACTTAACCTTTACTTGGGCCAACAAATTCCCCCTTTTTGATGATGACAAACTTTGTGCTTTTCATACGCTTAGGCCCTGTTTCAACTTAACTCAACATCAACACAATGTTAGAAACATTTTTTTCTGTTTATCACTTATCATCAAGGACCAGGTACATTAGGTTATAACATCATTGTTCAAAGTGTAAAGCACAACCTTTTTTCCCCTTTTGGCATCATCTAAAAGTTGCATAAAAAATTTGAGATAACCATATTTTAAAACTTACTCATGGCCATCGGGGGCTACTTCAAATGCAATCATGGATTAATCATCATGGATCAAGCTAAGAGTTTTAACCATCAAAGAAACATATACAAATAATTAGAGCAAAAAACAGTGAATTTCATTTATGATTGATAAGGTTCTATCACAAAGCATAAGATGAAATAAAAATACTGAAAACAAGAGTAAAAGAAACAAAACGTGCCGAACTGTGTTACTGGTTGATCTTAACTAGCCTAGGAGACTTAAGGCTTGGAAGCGGTAGGGCTGAGTTATTTTCTTGGAGAAGTTTCACCATGTCTTGAAGAATTCCATCATTCTTCTCCTTTTCTCTTGCAAGTTCAGTTCTGGGAACATCTCTCCCAGATTCTACCTTAACCAATCATGTCTTCAGCCTTGCTATCTCAATGTCCATAGACTTACTCTCCTATACAAACACTTTGACTTTGCTATTGATAGGTGTCTTTTTTAGATGAACCAGGTTCATTAAGAAAACATTGACTTCATAATCATAAGCAAGCAAAGTATTAACCCCACTTCTTCATAGATACCTTGAAATGTGCAACACAGTTTTGAGAATGAAACCATAAGGAATGGCATGAGTTTTGGTGCCATTGATAGCTGTATCAGTAGGTCTGCGAGGGTTTCTGTTCAGATGGAACATCTTCATCAATATTTTGCCAAGTTAAACCAATCCCTCAGCAGCTTTGCCTTACCCCACTTTCCCCTGTTTTGCTCACACTCTCTTATATTTCACTATATTCCTCTCCCAAAAAAATCGTTGCACCAATTTCTCTTGTTAGACCAACATGTGTAGGTGAAGAATCAACCACTCTTGTACCCTTTCCCCTTACAGTACTCCTAGCACCCTTTCTCTATTTTATTTTTCTATTTTTCATTTTTACGACCAACTTCTCCAGATTATATAGTCTCAGCACTTTCTATACATCCTACAAATCTATTCTCAAAATTTACAGAAACTTTAGAAAGTGTCTTAGGAGAACCTTTATAGTCAGAAGATAGCTTATCAGTTTCATAAGACCTGCTTTCTTACATCTTAGTAGCCGACTTAAATGAATCTTAGGATTCTTCTTGCCTACCTACTTTCAATTTCTTGCTTATTTTCTTTATCTCCTCTCTTTCAACGGTGTTCGACAATCTAGGCTAGGGTATGGAAAAGAAGAGAATTAGATTGTGTTTGGATGATGAAGGAAGAATAAGAGGTTCTGACGGTTTGAGAAATATGAAGTAAGAAATACACTAAAGCTCATCAATGTATAGAGGAATAATTGATGGGGTAACTACAACTTTTCAAACTCTTAGAAGTTTAATAAAACTGAAATTCAGTTTTGAAGAGACATTGGAGTGTATCCCTAAAATCTAGGTACTTCCATTCGATTGGGACTCTTTTGAACTTGACTTGTTCACTTGTAATGGATAAGTCCAAAAGAAGTTCGTATTTGATAGGACTTTGCTCATGTCCAAACATAGTAATTTCAAATTATGCCGAGTGTAGAAAATATACCGTGTTATCTTGATGAACCAGGTTCTTCACTGAAAATTCTCTTGTATAAGTCTAAATTTTCCAAAATAGAGAAAATATCATTAGTGATTAATGAGTTATTTTAATACATGTCACAATATTATACTATGTAAAGTATGAGACTCAGCAAGATTTAATCTAACTATACACAATTTACAGACTTTCTAACCAAATATTTTGTTTTCAATTTTTTTTTTCATTTTTTCGTTTAACCTTGACTTTGTCCTTTTAGGTGATCTTAATCATCTCTAATTCCAACCTGTTCCTCTCAAAGTAATCTCCACTTAAACCTTTTGTGAAGATGTCAGTAATTTGCTTGTCAGACGCACAAAACTCCACAATGATCAAGCCTTTTTAATAGTTGTCCCTAAAAAAAAGGTGTCTAACATCTATGTGCTTAGTTCTCTTATGATGAACCAGATTCTTAGTCATACTAATAGCACTAGTGTTATCACAGAAAATAAGGATCAACCAACTTTAATACCAAAATCCATCAACTGCTGCTTGATCCACAAGAATTGAGCACAATCATGAAGCAACGTCAACATACTCAGCTTCAGCAGTAGATAAGGCCACTGAATTTGCTTTTTAATAGCCCATGGCACAAGACATGAACCAAGGAAGTCTGCCATACCTGAAGTGCTCTTCCTATCCACTAGGAAACCTGCATAATCAGTGTCAGCATATCTCACAATGTTAAAATTACTTCCTTTTTTATACCAAAGGCAAAGGTCAGGGGTGCCCTTCAAGTATCTCAATATTCTCTTTACATTAGTCAAGTGGGTCTCCTTTGTATTTGTCTGAAATCGAGCACAAAGACCTAAACTACACACAATGTCAGGTCTACCAGTAGTGAGATATAAAAGAGAACCAATCATTCCCCTATACACTTTCTGATCAACAGATGAACCAGTTTCATCTATATCCAATTTCGTAGATGTTGCAATAGGAGTGTCAATTACTTTGGATGTTCCTTCCTGTTTTTGTTAATGAGGGATCGGTTCATGGACAGGTTCTCTCGAGGTTTGAGGATCAGATACTCTCTAGTTTGGTCTCCCTTATCATGTTGCGCAGGTGGAAGAATCTATTCCATCACATGTTCCTTCCTGTGATGCATATTCAGGTGGATTGTGGTTTCACCATTAGAATTTCTTATCAGCCCAACCTCTTCATTATCTTGCTCCTGCCTCTCAGAAAGAATGTTAGTTTTTCAATAAATAACATATACATTTTTCTACACACATAGTTCTTTTACTGAGTATCGTATAAGCTTTACTATGTTAAGAATATCCCAAGAATATTCCCTCATCACTTTTGGGATCATACTTACCTAGGGAGTCTTTGCCATTATTGTGCACAAAGCACTTGCATCTATTTGCCCTAAGATGCGACATATTTAGCTTTCTCCCTTTAAGTGACTCATAGGGAATCTTCTTAACAAGAAGTCTAGTCATGCAACTATTTATAATGCAGTATGCAAAATTCCATCAAAGTTGCATTTTCAAATTCATTTCCATGATCAGACCGAATTAATGCAAGTTGATTACCTAGTTGTTTCTGAGTCTTTTCTAACAAAAGAAGTAAACATCTCAAATGCTTCATATTTTTAGATGTTAAAAACAATGTCCAACTAAACCTAGAGTAATCATCAACAAGCACCATCACCAAAATTTTACCACCTCCACTTAATGTTCTCATTGGACCACATAGATCCATATGGACCACTTACATCATTCTGGTGGTGCTTACCATTTTCTTGCTTTTGAAAGAGGATCTTACCTGCTTCCCCCTTTCACAAGCCTAGCAAATTTTTTCTTCCTTAAAATTAATGTTAGACAGTCCTATCACCAAATCCTTGGAGACTAGTTTGTTAAGTTGACTTAGACTGCATGTCCAAGTCTCTTGTGCCAAATGAGGGGATCATTGTCCAACACACTTATGTAAGTGAGTGCGTTTTCTGAAAGTGTGGACAAATCTACAACGTATATATTGTTTACTCTTTTTCCCTGCAAAACAATCTTGTTAGTGGCAAGATTAATCACAAAACATTGTGTAGAGGTGAATACTACCAAGTTACCTTTATCACACAATTGTGATTGTCTTATTAGGCATTATTTTAGGCCATCTATCAATTAGACATTCTCAATTGAGTGAGAATCAGTCTTACCTACCTTTCCAACCCCATTGCACTCACTTTTCTTCCTGTTTCCAAAGGAGACATTTCCTCCTTTGAGGTCCTGAGGTGAAAGGAACTGGTTCTTGCTTCCTATCATTTGCTTTGTGCAGCCACTATCCATGTACCATATTTGGCTGCTCCCCTTCACTTGGACCCGCAAAAGGAAATTAGGGGTTAGTCTTAGGAACCCAAACTAGTTTGGGTCCCTTTCTATAGGAAAAACGGTGAATTAGATTCTTATTAGCCCAACTTGGCAGCCTATTTTTCCCTTGAACAAATTCTTTATTCTTTTGACTAGCCTTTTCATTTGCAATACATTCAGATTTATAGTGACCAGTTTTACCACAATGTGTGCAAATTTTATTCTTAGGAAGTGCGAGGTACTTGATTTTGGGATCCCACTTAGGTGCAGGGGTCTCATAGCCAAGTCCCCTCTTATTGCTACTATGGTGTTCATGTAGCCATGAATGTGCATCGGTGGACCTATTCCATTTACAGGTTCTATCGAGCTCGTGCTTAACCTTGTTTAGATCCCCCTTAAAGACTTTTATATGCTCCTCTCTTTTGTACAACTCATCTTTTAATTTTCTTACATTTTATTCTAATGTGAGTTTTGTGTGATCAAATACCTTTTTACCAGTTCCAAATTTCAATTTTAGATTTTCAGATTTGAGCTCTAGGACTGTGGTGTCAAGTTCATAAACCTGGTTCTTCAACTCAGCATTTTTACTATCACTTTCACTAGCCCTAAGTTCCATATTTTTACACTTAGTTTTCAAAATCTCACACTCCTTAGACATCTGTTCCTTTTCATTTTTTAGATCCTCATATTCATCAATGAAATCTAGGAGTAATACAGATAGCCTTTCTTTAGACAAAAATTTAATCTTGTCTTTGAGATGATTTATACTTACCTAGGATTCCTCATCGGATTCTCCAATTGACATAAGTGCTTCATCATCTCCATCTTCACCCTCTGAGTCCTCATCTGAGCTTTCTCCTCAGGCAGAAACCATAGCACTTGTTGATCCTTTGATCTTCTTGAGTTGAACCTGTTTCTTCTTCTTGTTCCTTTGTTCAGCTCTTTTCTTCTTCCATTCAATTTCCAATTGAAGGTAGTTTTTGATGCGGTGATCGGTCTTCCCATACTTGTAACACTCCTCATTGGTTTGTTTTTTAGGAACCCTTGGTTTGCTATAGCTTCCACTTCTTGAAGAACCCTTTCCTCTCATTAAGTACTTCTTGAATTCCGTTGTGATCATGGTCAGTTCATCCTTCTCTAGATTAGCACCTTCAGTGATTCTGAATGCCACGCTCCTTTCCTTCATGGGTGCATCCATTTTCATGGTTTGCCTTCTAAGTTCATAGGCTGTGAGATTTCCAATTAACTCATCCAACTTAAGAGTGGCAATGTTCTTTGATTCCTGAATGGCTGTATTTTTTCTTTCCCAAGTGACTGGCAGAACCCCTGTCAAAATTTTCTCAAATTTGTCCTCTTCAAGAATAACCCTTCCAAGAGACTAAAGTTCATTTGTCAGTGTGGTGAACCTTGTATACATCTCCAGGATGGTTTCCCCTTCCTCCATTGTGACATTCTCATATTGAGAATATAGAAATGTTCCTTTTGATCTCCTTACTTGAGGAGTTCCTTCATGAGCCACTTGTAAAGTGTCCCATATTTCCTTGGCAGTGGTACAAATTTGAATTCTACTGTACTCGTCTGGACCAAGGCCACACACAAGCCATTTTTTGGCCTTAGAATTCTTTTTCCATTTTCTCAAGTCCTCATCATTGCTGTCAGCTCTTGTTTTTGGCACATCTACTCCTTCAGCATTCGTCTTCATGGTAGCTAGGGGACCATCAGTGACAATGTCCCATAGCTCGTAGTCTTCTCTGATGATATGATCTCTCATTCTATTTTTCCAACAAGAGTAGTAGTGGCCATTAAATAGTGGAAGCATATCAGTGGATTGCCCTTCCCATTTATAAGGTGGTGCACTCATCTTGATCTTTTCCTAAGGTGTTAGCCTCTTCAAGGATAGCCTGCTCTAATACCAATTGATGTTAATAAACGTCAATACCACACAAGAGGGGGGGGGGGTGATTTGTGTGGTACCTAATTTTTGCGTTAGAATAACCTGGTTCATCTAAGTGTTCTAACTACAGCAGTTTGCGGAATAATATGAACTGAAAGTAAAGTGCACAGAGATTTTTACGTGGAAAACACCTGGCTCAAAAGGTGAAAAAACCACGACCTACTACTCAATAGGATTTTCCCAAACCTCACTAAAACTCAATGAGCCAAAACAGCATTTACAAAGACTCTTTATAAACCTAAAGATTACCTCTAATCCCATTGTGGAAACCAGCTTCTAACTGTTGCGACAACTTCAAGTTAAATCTAACTTGAATACTCACATACCTATTACAATTGCTTCTATGAAAGCTGAAAGGTACAATATGAAAAACACCTACTACAATTGAACAGGAATTAAATAAAGACACATAAAACTCTTTATGGAACTTGTTCTTCAATCTGATTCATGTAGCTTCTGGTTGGCACTCTTGAATTACACACGAACTGCTTGCAAAAAGCCTTGCTATTTTTCTCCTAATTCACTTTTAACCTCAGAGTTTTTGTGCCACACTTTTAATGTGAGAACATCCTACCATTTATACATTTATTATATGAAGAAACAACTAGATTTCTGATGCAACTCTTCCTTGGTGGAAGAGTTCTAGTTGATTTCCACTTCAAACTCCTGCCCTATCTTGGATAGTGTTCTCTTTAATTAAGGACTCATTCTCCTTATCAATTATGCAACCTTTTCGATTAGGAGATATTAAATACAGCAAGTTAAGCTTACCTAATTCTCGTAAACCCATATGCTTGAATCTGCCCGTTTTATGAACCTGAGGGATGGACCACTGGGATGGACTTGGTTCATCCTGAGTTCTTTTGTCAATCTTCAAAACATAACCTTTACTTGGGCCAACATTGAAGACAAAGAATTTGATCCGGCGATAAAGGCCATAATTTCCATTGCGGATATAGAGAGAAAGCCGAAAATTTCCCGAAGCAAGACAAAGGGGAAAAGAAGAACAAAGTCATCAAGACTGAACCAAAAAAGAAAGTTGAAACAGGAACGAAGGCAATGCCTCCCGAAGAGGGAATTCTCTTTGTCCCACGGGGGCCCCGAAGAAATGTGATTGACTTTGATACCTACAAAGAAATTTGAACTAAGAAGAGGAGCCCAAATGTACCTACCCAAGGGAGCTTATGTGGTGTGGGGGACAATTAAGCCATCGAGGTCGAACGAGCCCGTGGTTATTGGACGTGCGCCATAGAAGCCTATGACAGATCGTGCTACAGTGCCATGGAATAACCAAAAAATAGTGATTACGTATAAAGGCAAAGAGATCTTGGGGGCGCCGCAAGAAAATCACCCTGTTGAGAAGTATTCTAATGTGGAAGAAGAAAATAACGCTACCAGAAAACAGTTCCCGTCAAAGAAACCTATAAGTGCCGAAGAGGCAGAAGCTTTCTTTCAGAAAATTAAAATGGTAGACTATGAAGTGGTTGATCAATTGCGAAAGTATCCTTAACAAGTGTCCTTGTTTTCATTGCTAAAAATGTCTCCCGAACACTTGAAGGTTCTAATGAAGATCTTGAATTAAGCCTACGTGCCAGCTGAAACTTCGGTGGAACAGTTAGAAACAATGGCGGAAAGCTTTTTCGCTATCAATCAGATTTCATTCAGCAAAAATGACTTGCCCCCACAAGGGGCTGCACACAGTAAAGCCTTTCACTTAACTGTCAAATGTGAGGGATATTACGTGAAGCCATTCATGGTAGACGGAGGTTCCGGGTTAGATATTTGCCCACTTTCTACACTACAATGTATGGAAATCGGGACTGGAAGGAGTCGTCCCAACAATGTATGTGTGCGGGCTTACAATGGAATTAAAAGAGACACAATTGGAGAAATTGACCTAATTCTGACCATCGGCCTGGTAGACTCCAAGGTGACTTTCCAAGTGCTAGATATGTACACGTCCTATAACTTTTTTCTGGGAAGGCCCTGGATCCATGCCGCATGAGAAGTACCCTCTACCCTCCATCAGATAGTAAAATTTGAACATGAGGACAAGGAGATTGTGGTCCATGGAGAGGATGAACAGTCAATCTGTCGGGACCCATCTGTCCCATTCCTGGAAGCGAGGGAGGGCAGTGAACACATAGTTTACCAAGCTTTCGAAGTTGTGGTGACAAAAATCCTTGCCCCCAACCTTTCTTGTCCAAAACCTTGATTATGGTGTCCAAGGAAATGATGAGACATGGTTTCAAGCCAGGAAAAGGACTTGGAAAAGCTTTGCAAGGAATATGTGAGCTAGTGACTCTGCCTACAACTGAAAAGTTCTTCGGGATAGGTTTTCTGCCTACCCTAGACGATAAAAGTGGGTAGATGAGAGAAAGAAAGAGGGATGGATCTTGCCACCGCCACTGCCACATTTGTATGAGACCTTTGTCAAGATGAAGCAAAATGAGGAAGGGGATGATGAGGCCTTCACAGCCGAGGAGATTGAAGAAATATGTGGGGCAATAAGGAAGATACTCTACAATACCCACATGGTTCAGCCGGGAGAGGGCACAAGCACCGTTGAGGTGCTGTATATGGGACAAAATGCCAAGCTACAGAATTGGTAGGCTACGCCATTCCCAATCAGGAGGGTGTCTCGGTAGACCTGTCCTGCTACTTTTTCTGTATCTCAAGTTATCCGAGGGTGTAACTCGAATGTCTTCGTTAGTTTCTTGTCTTTAAATTTCCAGATATAAACCCTGTTATCTTCAAATTCTAAGAAATGAAATCAATATTTCATTGTTCATTTTTCTTTATTCTTTTTTATTCTTGCTATTTTTTTCTTTCATTTCTTCTTTTCAGTTCTAATAATGCAACTTTAAATAACATGACATGGTTGCAGACTTCATGCCTAGATCCAAACACATTGTCTGATTGTGAGATAATGAATCAAGAACAGGAATATGTTGAAGAAGAGGCTTTTAGGGAAATAAATCGTGAATTGGAGCAATTTGAGAATAAACCTAAGCCAAACTTGAATGATATTGAGCCTGTTAACTTGGGAACTTCTGAAGAGATCCAGGAAACTAAAATAAGCATTCACACAAATGAGAAAACTTGGGATGCAATAATCCAACTCATGTTTGAGTTTAATGGTGTGTTTGCTTGGTCGTATGACGATATGCTAGGGCTGAGTATTGATCTAGTGGTTCGTAAGTTCACAATTTACCCCGATTGCCCTCCAGCATAGCAAAAGTAGAAAAATTTCAAAACTGAAATCAGTGATAAAATCAAGGAAGAAATCACGAAACAACTAAAAGCAGAGGTGATCCGAGTTGTCCGGTACACTACATGGTTGGCCAATGTGGTCCCAGTTCCAAACAAAGACAGGAAGACCCTGGTGTGCATGGATTACCGAGATTTAACAAGGCGAGTCCCAAGGAAAATTTCCCTTTTTCCAATATCCACATCCTTGTTGATAACTGCACCAAGCATGAGATACAGTCCTTTGTGGATTGTTACGCAGGATATCACCAGGTGCTGATGGATGAAGAAGACACGTAAAAAATAGTCTTCACCATGCCTTAGGGTGCATATTGTTATTGAGTTATACCATTTGGTCTGAAGAATGCTGGGGCAACTTACATGAGGGCCATGACCAAAATCGTCCATGATATGATGCATCAAGAGATAGATGCATATGTTGACGATGTAATCATCAAGTCCCAAACTCAAGATGATCACGTTTAAGATTTGAGAAAGTTATTCGAGCGGTTACGTAAGTATGATTTGAAGATGAACCCACCTAATTGTGCATTTAAGTCACATCAGGCAAACTCCTGGGTTTCATATTCAGCATAAGAGGTATCGAGTTAGACCCGACGAAGATAAAGTCTATACGGGATTTTCCTCCTCCGAGAACCAAGAAAGATGTAATGAGCTTGTTGGGAAGATTAAACTATATCATCGGTTCATTGCTCAGCTGACTTCCACATGTTAGCCTATATTCAAGTTACAAAAGAAAGATGCAGCAGTCAAGTGGACGGATGAATGTCAAGAAGCCTTCGATAGGATCAAAGAATATCTGTTTAATCCACCATCCTTTGTCCCATCGGAGCCACGGAGACCTCTTTTATTGTATCTGACAGTCTTAGAAAACTCTTTTGGTTGTGTCCTTAGGAACCACAATGTAACTGGGAAGAAAGAATAGGCAATCTATTACTTGAGGAAGAAGTTCACCAGTTATGAAGCTAGGTATACTCTGTTATAGAGAACCTGATGTGCTTTGACTAAGGTTGCTCAGAAAGACATTATTTGCAAACCTAAACCACTTATCACATAATCAAGTTGGATCCTTTGAAATACATATTCCAGAAGCCGATTCCCATACGGATGTTAGCAAAATGGCAGATTCTGCTCACTGAATTTGACATAGTCTATGTCACTCGCACGATGATAAAAGCCCAGGCATTTGCAGATCATTTGGCTGAAAATTCGGTTGACGAGGAACACCAATCGTTGAACACTTATTGCCCAGCCGAAGAGGTAAAATGTTCATTGATGGGGCAGTAAACGCCAAAGGTGTAGGAGTTGGGCAATATTGATCTCACCCACCGGTCAGCACTACCCGGCCACCTCTAGGCTTCGGTTTTTCTACACAAATAATACTGCTTAGTATGAAGCCTCTATCATGGTTATGAATATGGCGATTGACCAAGACATTGTAGAGTTATTGATTATGGGGATTCAGATTTGATTATTCGGCAAGCCCAAGGAGAATGGGAAACCCGAGATGTTAAGCTTATTCCCTATCGCCAAGATGTAGAAGATCTCATAAAGCGCTTCAAGTCAATAGATTTTACGTACATCCCTCAGTGTCACAATGAACTAGCTGATGCACTTGCTACTCTAGCCTCGATGTTTTCCCTACCCAGGCAATGCGCACATTGGTCCCCTGGAAATCTAAATAGGGGAACGACATGGTTATTTTAATATGGTCGAGGCAGAACCAAACATCCAGCCATGGTACCATGACATAATTAAGTTTTTAAAATCGCAAGAATACCCCGAAAAAGCTACCGGAGATCAAAAGAGAACCATTAGACGGCATGCGAGTGGTTTCTTTTTGAGTAGTGATGTCTTGTCCAAAAGGACCCCGGATCTCAATTTTTTAAGATGTGTTGATGCCGAAGAAGCTGCAAGAATTAAACAGTGCACACAGGAGTATGCAGACCCCACATGAATGGGTAAATTTTGGCAAAGAAATCCCATCGAGCAGGAAACTACTAGATAACCATGGAGAAAGACCACTGCAGCTTTGTTTGGAAGTGCCATCAGTGTTAGGTGCACAATGATTTGATTTATGCACTTCAAACAGAACTGCATCCATGTCAGCATCTTGGCCGTTTGTTGCTTGGGCATGGATGTCATTGGGCCAATCGAGCCAAAAAGATCAAATAGACATAGATTCATACTGGCTTCACGAAGTGGGTTGAAGCCATCACTCTAAAATCAGTCACCAAGAAAGTTGTGGTAGATTTTGTACACTCTAACCTTATTTGTCATTTTTGCATTCCTGCAGCTATCATCACAGATAATGCTGCAAACCTAAATAGTCGTTTGATGGAAGAAGTGTGCGAACAATTCAAAATAACGTATAGGAATTCCACTCATTACCAGCCTAAAGCCAATGGTGCTGTAGAGGCAGCAAACAAGAACAACAAGAAGATTTTGAGAAAGATGATGCAAAGTTCCAGACAATGGCATGAAAAGCTCCCTTTTGCATTACTGGAATATCATAATACAGTGTGCACATTGGTTGGAGCAACACCATACCTTTTGGTTTATGGAATTGAGTTTGTTGTACATGTAGAAGTGGAAAACCCGTTCGCTCTGGATCATAGTTGAAGGGGATATTGAGGGCAGTGAGTGGGTCAAGACTCGGCTGGAAGAATTGTCTTTAATGGATGAAAAACAGATGGTCGTAGTTTGTCACGGGCAGTTGTACCAACAAAAAGTGGCCCGCGCTTATAACAAGAAAGTACGACCCAGGGATTTTGAAGTGGGACAACTCGTGTTAACATGCATTCTTCCTCATCATGAGGAGGCCAAAGGAAAATTTGCTCCTAATTGGAAGGGTCCCTACATCATCAGGAAAATATTACCGAGAGGAGCATTGTATCTAGGTGACATCGAAGGAAATGATCCCGAAGTAGTTGTTGTTAGAATATACACTTAACGCTAGAGGGGGGTGAATAGCGTTTTAATAAAAATCAAGATAAATTTGCGGAATTAAAATTGCAGGAGTAAAATAAGTGTGGTAAATAAAGTAGTAAGGAGAACACACCGAACTTATACTGGTTCACCACAACGTGTGGTTAGTCCAGTTTCCCGAGAGACTCTCTCGAGTTTCAACTAACTCCGTTAAGCTTGCGGGTGCTTAACAAACCGTTACAAACTGAGAACACAAGTCTCAACAATTGCTTGCTCGAAGATACCACACTTCAAGACTTCACGTGAAGGAACTAACCTTTCCTTCTTACAACCACAAGGGATTAGAACTTCCCTTCAAGTGTATACAAACACTTAGTACTCAAGACAAGACTCTCTTACAGAGTAGATATGAGTAAAATTAATATGCTCAAGAACACAACAACTTCGTTAAGAATTTTGCTCTCAAAAACTATGAAATGAATATGAAATGATTGATATGAAAGTATGTAAGCTTAGACAAGAATTGTAATCAGTTGTTGTACTTAAAAGAGTGGTTTTGAGGTGTATTAATAGTCCTCAAAGACCCAAAGACCGTTGCTTAATTGCCAATCACTAATTGCTGATTTTATGCTAGAATAATCGATTATCTGATTTGCGTAATCGATTATCTGCAAATCGTTCAAATATCATACGATGATTTTATGCTAGATAATCGATTATTGCCTTGTGCATAATCGATTATCTTTCAGCGCTTAAAAATACTTTGGCAACGGTCAGTGAATAATCGATTATGCTATATAGGATAATCGATTATTGACCTCTGCGGAATTTTTAATATAATTCGAATAAAGAGGATAATCAATTATCACATTACATAATCGATTATTTTGCTGTTTTGTAAATTCCGATTTACACTGTCTTAACATAATCGATTATCAAAAATACATAATCGATTATTCTGCTATTTTGTAAATTCCGGTTTACACTGTCTTAACATAATCGATTATCAAAAAAAACATAATCGATTATTTCTGTCCAGATTTGAAAGAGATGTTTAAAATTCATTTTGGCTAAAATGAAAATATTTTAAAATCATTTTGTTTTAAAACAAAGATGCATGGTTTGATGAAAATGATTTTACGAGAGAAGCCAAGACTTGAATCTATCGTTGGATCAAGATCACAATATAAAATGACTCATGTATATCTTCGTTGCTTTGTTTAATCTTGTTCTTTGTTTCTCTTGTGCTTGGACTTTGGTATTTGTCAATGTTCCATGCGCGTCGGTTTTTCATTTATCAAAACCTACAAAGATGAACACACGTTTAGTTTTAGCGATTTGAGAACGTGTTTCAACAATTTCCCCCTTTTTGATAATGGCAAACCAATATCGAGATATGCATATTAAATAATTGATAATGACAATCCAAGACAAGTATATGGATGTGTGAATGAGTTCCCCCTCAATTTATGCCAATATGTATTAGTGTGCATAGCCCTTATTCTTCCCCCTTTTGACATTAGCAAAAATAAATAACCTTTTATTGAGGAAACAATATTGAAAATACATAATAAAGCAAGAAAAATAGACAAAATATTATTCAAACGAGACATAATGGAAGCAAGAAAAAAATAGACAAGATATTATTCATTTTCAACATTAACATCCGCGTCGGCATCCGGCACTTCTTCCGGAAAGGCAACTTAGGCATAGGAATAGTGGACGTGGTCAAAATATCCATGAAGTTCGTGGGATAATCGAGTGACATTCTTATCAATACGAGTCATGGATGTGGACAAAGAGGCAAGTTGCTCAGAAATGGTTTGGAGCGAAGCAACGGACGGGGCCTGAGAACGACGTCTTTGAGTTGGAGGAGGTGTCGATACCAGAGGCTTGAAAAAGAGCCATTATGACAAAAGCATAGGGGAGTGGCTTATCGTCCCCAATTGCATCATACATGTGAGTCATGACGAACTGGCACCAATTGATGCGAGCCCCGGTGATAATTGCGTGCATGAGTTTTGAATCCTCATGAGAGAGAGTCGTATGATTGAATTTGTGCGGTTTTAGAATGCGGGTTATGAAATAAAGATTAGACGATATTCCGGGAGCATGTGCGTAATGGTTGGGCGACGATGCTCCGGACTTGCAATAAATTCAAATTCGCCAATGCCAATTTGGTTGAAAAGGAGTTGTTCATCAAATAAAGCACCTTCTTCCTTAGTGTAGAGTGAAATGTCTTCCCCATTTCATGGAAGTTTAGTGAGGACTTGCATGTTTTCCTCATTTAAAAGAATTGGAACTCCATTGATGCTCGAGACAAGTTCACCATCTTCGTCCTTCCCGAGATTGGAATAGAAGGCACGAATTAGAGAAGGGTGAATGTAAGGGGATTGAAGATATATGAATTCAAGAAGTTGACTTTGCATGAGGATATTTGTTGTGGATGGAGGGGCGATGTGGCTAAGGAATCGATCAGTGGAGAATCGAGGAGGAAGGATTTCTCGATTTTCAAATTTTTCGACGAAACGAATAAGTTCGGCTTCACTGTCAAACCGTAAATAAGATCCGTCTTTATAGCAGTGAATGGGTGGAGGAGCAATGGAAGAGGAGGCAATATGTTTGCTGGAACGAGGTCGTTTAGAATTCTTGCCCGTCATTTAAAAAGAAATTTGAGAGCCTTTGCAGAAATTTTTGAAGACTTTGGAAGAATATTAGGAGCTAGGAGTGATGTTGGAGTGAAGAATTTGAAGGGTGGAAGCACCTATTTATAGATTTGAGGAATTGAGGGCATTTATTGAACAAAAGCTGCAGATTTGTAGTGCCAAACGGTCAAAAACGGTAACATTTTTGAAGAACTGAAAGATAATCGATTATTGTTATTCAGTGTACAGTGTTTTACGGACTCGGGGAATAATCGATTTTTTTTTGGAGATAATCGATTATTTCAGGAAGTGCAGTAACGTAAAATCGAGACGGTAAGAGGAAATCGATTACGCAGTTTTCAATAATCGATTATTGTTACACTATGGCTTAACACCTGTAAAACTGAACCTCAACATAATCGATTAGTAACATTGATAATCAATTTTTATATATGATCGCCAAATTCCTGCGAAGCCGAGATTGTTAGATAACCGATTGTAGTACTTGTATAATCGATATTTTATTTTTCAGCAGAATAATCGGAAAAAATAAAGAAGTAATAGTCGATTATTGACTAAGAAAAATCGATTATTTATCACCGGTGCCCGAGAATTCCCCCTGTCTTTAGGGAGATACCTGCAAAAAAGAGTTAGGCGCCTTCGACGCTCAAGTTAGTAATCGTTAAAAGAAAAAAAATGCAATGTATGTATTAGATCAACGTGGAGTCAAGTATTCCGAGTTCATTACGAATTCGGAAAAAGGACTCTTTCTCCAATGGCTTTGTGAAGATGTCGGCCAATTGATATTTGGTTTCAACAAACTCAATTTCGACATCAACTTTGAGAACGTGATCTCTTATGAAGTGGTGCCTAATTTCTATGTGTTTCGTTCTTGAGTAAAGAACAGGGTTCTTCGTCAAGCTTATGGCGCTAGTATTATCACATCGAAGAGGGATATGATTGATACTAAGACCATAATCCGAGAGTTGTTGTTTCATCCAAAGGATTTGAGCACAACAACTCCCCGCGGCTACATATTCAGCCTCGGTTGTGGATAACGCAACACTTACTTGTTTCTTGCTAAACCAAGAAACTAGAGAGCTACCGAGCAAATGGAAAGTGCCACTAGTGCTCTTGCGGTCCAATTTGCAACCCGCAAAATAGGAATCGGAATAGCCAACAAGTTGGCATGAAGAACCTTTGGGATACCATAGTCCCACATTTATAGTTCCAACAAGATACTTCATTATCCGTTTTACGGCAGTTAGGTGCGACTCCTTCGGACATGATTGATATCGAGCGCATAAACACACGCTAAACATGATGTCCGGTCTACTTGCAGTAAGATAAACAAGGGATCCGATCATACCTCGATACTTCTTTGTGTCTACTTCCTTACCTTTCTCATCTTTGTTAAGATGGTCGGATGTACTCATTGGAGTGGCCATTGCTTTGGTGTTGCTCATTTCAAAACGATTAAGCAACTCCTTGCAATATTTAGATTGGCAAATGAAAGTTCCCTCTTTTATTTGTTTCACTTGCAACCCCAAGAAGAAGTTTAGCTCACCCATCATTGAAATTTCAAATTCACTTGTCATTAATTCAGCGAATTCCTTGCAGAAAGAATTGTTAGTAGCACCAAAAATAATATCATCTACATATATTTGAACTAATAAGATGTCATTATTTTTGTTCTTAATAAGGAGTGTAGTGTCAACTTTCCCCCTAATGAACTCATTGTCCAACAGAAATTTGCTTAAGCGTTCATACCAAGCTCGGGGAGCTTGTTTAAGACCATAGAGGGCTTTCTTAAGTTTGAAGACATGATCGGGAGATTTAAAGTCTTCAAAACCCGGGGGTTGTTCAACATATACTTCCTCTTGAATAAACCCATTTAGGAAGGCACTCTTTACATCCATTTGATATAAATTAAAATTCATAGAAGAGGCAAAAGCAAGTAATAGACGAATAGCTTCTAGCCGTGCTACGGGTGCATAAGTTTCTTCATAATCAATTCCTTCTTCTTGATTATATCCTTTAGCTACAAGCCTAGCTTTATTTCTAGTGATTATACTGTTTTCATCTAATTTATTTCGAAAAACCCATTTCGTACCAATTATGGTGTGATTATGGGGTCTTGGCACCAATTCCCAAACGTCATTTCATTTGAACTGGTTAAGCTACTCTTGCATTGCCAAGGTCCAATGCTCATCCCCAATTGCTTCGGAAATGGTTGAGGGTTCTATTTGAGAAACGAAAGCAGTGTGTCCTATAGTGTTCTTAAGAGTGTTTCGAGTGCTTACCCCTTGTTCGATGTTAACAATTACCTTGTCGAGAGGATGGTCTTTGAATGTCCTCCATGCGTTGGGCAGCACCGTTTCTTCCTCCTGTGGCGGTGCTTCCTCCGATGGTTGTTCCAAAATTTCATCTTGAATTTTCTTTGGATTTTCCTCTTGTACCTTGTCTTGAAGACTTATTTTGTTTAAAGAATCTGCAAGATCAACACAAGAATCCTTTCTCGCCAAGCGAGCATCATTTTCAGAAAATACAACATGAGGAGACTCCTCGATAGTTGAAGTGCGGTTGTTGTAAACTCTATATGCTTTACTATGCAATGAGTAACCAATAAATATGCCTTCATCAGATTTTGCATCAAACATTCCTAAGCTATCTTTTCCGTTATTATGAATGAAACATTTACAACCAAAAACTCGAAGATGGGAGAGGTTAGGCTTCCTTCCCTTGTATAGTTCATAGGGAGTTTTCATGAGTATTGGTCTTATGATAGCTCTGTTCAACACATAGCTTGCGGTACTCACGGCATCCGCCCAAAAATGTTTGGGAATCTTTGCCTCATCGAGCATGGTTCTAGCCATCTCTTCGAGACACCGATTTTTCCGTTCCACCACTCCATTTTGTTGTGGTGTATGTGGAGCAGAGAAAGTATGCTCAATGCCGAGTTCGTCACAAAAATTGACGAAGAGATTATGATCGAACTCTCCCCCATGATCACTTCTTATAGAAGTGACAGTTGTGTTCTTTTCATTTAGAACACGTTTAAGAAAACTTTTAAACCTTTGAAAGGCCTCACTTTTGTGAGCAAGAAATAGCGTCCATGTGAATCTAGAGTAGTCATCAACAATTACAAAAGAATAGCGATTTCTACCAAGACTTTCAATACGAGATGGTCCAACAAGATCCATGTGAAGAAGTTGTAAAGGTCTAGAGGTTGAAACAACATTTTTAGATTTAAAAGAGGCTTTTATTTGTTTCCCTTTTTGACAAGAATCACAAATAGTATCTTTTTCAAATTTTAGATTTGGAAGACCAATTACTAAATTTTGTGAAACTAATTTGTTTAAAAGATTCATGTTGACATGAGCTACTCTACGATGCCATAACCACATGTCGTCATTTTTACTCATAAGGCATTTCACATAATCTAATGAAGAATTTTCAAGGTCAACCATATAGATATTATCAATTCTAATATCACGAAGAATGACTTTAAAATCACTGCGGCGTATAACTAAGCATTCTTCCGAATCAAACAATACAAGATTTCCCTTGTCACATAATTGACTTATGCTCAAGAGATTGTGTTTAAGCCCTTTTACTAATAAGATATTCTTAATAGAGGAGGATTCGGTCTTACCTACGGAGCCGATGCCGATTATTTTTCCTTTATTGTTGTCTTTAAATACAACGCTTCCACCTTTCGTGGGTTTTATTTGAAGGAATTTTGATGCATCTCCAGTCATATGTTTAGAGCATCCGCTGTCAAGGTACCAAAGTACACTTGATTCCTTCAAACACACCTACAAGACAAACTAATGAGTTTTTGGTACCCAAGCTGTTTTGGGTCCTTGTGTGTTAGGTGCAAAATGGTGGTGTGATTGACATGCAGTGAAGTGTCTGTGTCTAGTAAAACAAGCAGGAGCAATATGTCCTATTCGATTGCAATAATGGCAAATGACGTTAGGATTATGCATTCTTCTAGGATGATAATAGTTGGAAGGTCGAAATTCATTTACTCTATTTTTGACAATATAATTTTGACGCAATTTTTGAAAATCTTTTCTCGGTGTTGTAAATTGCTCAACATTTCTTCTAGTGTTTGTTCTAGGATATGTAGCGGTCCTAGGATAATTATTTCTAGGTTGAGTATGTCTAGGTTGCAATTTTTGAAAGCCATTTCTAGGTGTTCTAAATTGCTCAACATTTCTTCTAGTGCTTAATCTAGGATGCATATTGATTCTAGGATTATTATTTCTAGGTTGAATGTTAACATTTATTTTATTTTGCCTAGGTTGAGCCTTAGGTTTTTGAGGGATGGTCTCAACTTTTTCATTAGACTCATTTTTGAACCCTATGCCATGTTTAGTAGATTTTATATTTACAAGAACATCATTTAGATTTTTATGAGAGGAATTGAATTTATTCAAGGCACCCTTAAGTTTTTCTACTTCATCTTTTAGAGATTTGCAAGAAGTACAACCATTGTTTGAGCTCTCGGGTTTACCGGCGCTTCTTTTGCCATAAAACTTATTTTTCTCTTTTAGCTTCTCATTATCGAGAGTCAATTTTTCCAAATCTTTTTCTTTCAAAGAAAATTGTTTCTTCAATTCTTTTATGGTTTTGGAAGCTCTAATAAATTCACCATATATATCATCAAAGGCATTTTGCATTTCTTCAAGAGAAAAAACTTCTTAGAAGGAGATTCACATACCTCTTCTTGAGTTTCTTTGTGTGCCATGAGACTTAAATTAGCGGTTTCATCTTTTTCTCCGTCACTTGATTCATCCCCGGAGTCACCTCCCCAAGAGATGTAGGCTCTTTGTTTCTTGGCGAATTTCTTTTCTGTTTTGTTATTTGGGCAGTTGGATTTGATGCGCCCAGCTTCTCCGCATCCATAGCATTTGAGTGGTCCACTTGGCTGCTTTCCTTTAAACTCTTTCCGCATGAATTTTTGGAATTTCTTGATCACGAGTCCGAACTCGATATCCTCATCACTTGAATCCTCATCGTTTTGAGGTTGAGACGTAGACGCTTTGAGTGCAATCCTTCTTTTCCTTTGATCATCCAAAGGAGGGTTAAGAATAGTAGATTCATAAGTTTTGAGATTACCTCGAAGTCCGTCTATGGTGACATTTGTAATGCCGATCGATTCTTGAATAGCGTCGGCTTTGGAACGCCATTCCGGAGTAAGGCTTCGTAGAATTTTTCGGACAAGCTCCTTATCCGTAAATGTCTTTTTGAGAGCATGAAGGTCGTTTACGATTATTGAAAATCGCTCAAACATATCATCTATTTTCTCATTCTCCTTCATATGAAACAATTCATATTCATGGGTTAGAAAATCAATTTTTGCTTCTCGAACTTGATCCGTACCTTCGTAAGTGATCTCTAGTTTGTCCCACATTTGTTTGGCCGTGGTGCAACATGAGATTTTCCGATAGTCATCGGGATTTACAGCACAATACATTATGTTGATGGCCTTTGCATTATTTTCCACCTTTTTGATATCGTCCATATCGTATTCGTCTTCCGACTTTGGGACGAGTTCATCTCCAACCTTTTTAGTGGGAAGTTGTTCTCCATTCTTTATAATTTTCCACAATTGGAAGTTGTTTGATTGAATGAAAATCGTCATCCTCTCCTTCCAATAAGTGTAATTGGTGCCATCAAAGAGTGGTGGCCTTTTGAAGCATTGTCCTTCACCTAGTCCTGCATTAACGTTACGAGTAGAAGCCATGGATTGTTTCTCTCAAACTTTTAAGTCTTTCGAAGAGACAGGCTCTGATACCAATTGTTAGAATATACGCTTAACGGTAGAGGGGGGGTGAATAGCGTTTTAATAAAAATCAAGATAAATTTGCGGAATTAAAATTGCAGGAGTAAAATAAGTGTGGTAAATAAAGTAGTAAGGGGAGAACACACCGAACTTATACTGGTTCACCACAACGTGTGGTTAGTCCAGTTTCCCGAGAGACTCTCTCGAGTTTCAACTAACTCCGTTAAGCTTGAGGGTGCTTAACAAACCGTTACAAACTGAGAACACAAGTCTCAACAATTGCTTGCTCGAAGATACCACACTTCGAGACTTCACGTGAAGGAACTAACTTTTCCTTCTTACAACCTCAAGGGATTAGAACTTCCCTTCAAGTGTATACAAACACTTAGTACTCAAGACAAGACTCTCTTACAGAGTAGATATGAGTAATATTAATACGCTCAAGAACACAACAACTTCGTTAAGAATTTGGCTCTCAAAAACTATGAAATGAATATGAAATGATTGATATGAAAGTATGTAAGCTTAAGCAAGAATTGTAATCAGTTGTTGTACTTAAAAGAGTGGTTTTGAGGTGTATTTATAGTCCTCAAAGACCCAAAGACTGTTGCTTAATTGCCAATCACTAATTGCTGATTTTGTGCTAGAATAATCGATTATCTGATTTGCATAATCGATTATCTGCAAATCGTTCAAAAATCATACGCTGATTTTATGCTAGCATAATCGATTATTGCCTTGTGCATAATCGATTATCTTTCAGCGTTTAAAAATACTTTGGCAACGGTCAGTGAATAATCGATTATGCTATATAGGATAATCGATCATTGAACTCTGCGGAATTTTTAATATAATTCTAATAAAGAGGATAATCGATTATCATATTACATAATCAATTATTTGTCTGTTTTGTAAATTCCGGTTTACACTGTCTTAACATAATCGATTATCAAAAAGACATAATCGATTATTTTGTTATTTTGTAAATTCCGGTTTAAACTGTCTTAACATAATCGATTATCAAAAAAAACATATTCGATTATTTCTGTCCAGATTTGAAAGACATGTTTAAAATTCATTTTGGCTAAAATGAAAAGTTTTGAAAATTATTTTGTTTTAAAACAAAGATGCATGGTTTGATGAAAATGATTTTACGAGAGAAGCCAAGACTTGAATCTATTGTTGGATCAAGATCACAATATAAAACGACTCATGTATATATTCGTTGCTTTACTTGATCTTGTTCTTTGTTTCTCTTGTGCTTGGACTTCGGCATTTGTCAATGTTCCATGCGCATCGGTTTGTCATTTATCAAAACCTACAAAGATGAACACACGTTTAGTTTTAGCGATTTGAGAACGTGTTTCAACAGTTGTGAATGCGGATGCAGAAAAAAGGTACTACGTCTAGGCTTGCACCAATGATGACTTTGTGCGGTTGAGATGATGAAGGCTTTTGTTCCCGCTACCCAAACACTATCAACCCTTCGCAAACCCTTTGAGTCGCTTACCCTTCTATGATTACCTTCTTTGGAACCTGGATGCACTATTGAAAAGAAAATTAGTGAATTAGAAAAGAAATAAAGAAATAAATGAAAAATAAAAGAAAGAAAAGAAAAAAACAAAATCCAAAACAAAAAACAAGAAAAACAAACGTTCCCCTGAACTATGTTTGACTTGATTCCGAAAGGATACATAGGCAGTCTCTCTCTGGTGTTCAGTCACACAAAGACCAAAATCCCAATTCCCCTAAAAAGTGAAACTGGGGCAGATGATATAATGGCTCGGCCATGGGCCCACCAAAACGGTTCTAAAGTTGTAATTTCATTCAAAATTCATTTTACCCGAAAAAAACCTTGTCCAAGTCCTTCCGATCAATTGGCAAGGCGTGGGAATTGAAAAACAACACTGTTTGAATCTGATGCAGTCCAAATTGAGAGAAATAAAATGAGAGACTCTTATCGGTGAAAACCTTTGGGCACCATAAGGCGACGATGAGTAGGGAAATTTAAAATGAGAGAGTCTATTTGGTGAAAACTCGTAAAGAGCACTATCGGGCGACGGTGAGAAGAGAAATGAGAGAGGTCGATTGGCGAAAACCCACAAAGGGCTCCGTTGGCCGAAAAAGAAGACACCTCCCACCACTGAAAGAGTCCTGGCAAGGTTCCCTGGTTCTATAGTATGGGTCACTGAGTTTACGAGAAGTTGGGAAAGTTTATGCAGGTCGGGCATCCAGTCCAAGAAGCATGATATGTCCATTTGAAGGCCACATGCACCCCTAGATAAGTCCCTCTCTTCCCCCGAAAAGGAATGCTTTTTTTTAAATTCATCATCTTGATCCCAGTTTACTTTTTCCTAAAATCACATTCGGTCTAACTTTGATTCCGAAACTATTACAAAGAAAACGTGGCAGGAGTGGTTTTACAGGGCTTTCCGTCACAAGAGATAAAGAAAAGTACCAGCCTCAGCGGATGTGTTAAGCCAATCCCGACTGGCCAAGATTGTTGATACTTTCAAAGCAAACACATTGAAAAGGAAATAATGTCCAAAGGCAAGGGTCCTAGAGCAGAATAAGTGAAAGGTCGGGCCCCATGCGGGAGAGTTGTCACGAAATCCTGAAGGTTAAGGCCCTTGGTTTGAAATAGAGAATAATCTTCAAAACCAGCAAGCAATAGAGGTTCCTAACAGAAGCGAGGTCGGGACCAAGAAATCAAGGCCACAAAATCAACCATCGTTTCAAACTAACAATTGTTCTTTGCTTGAAAGTTAAAACAGGTGCAATCCAGGCAACCGCGCAAAAGTGGGCGTAACCAAAAGAACAAAAAAAGAACAAGTTCTGAAACAACTTTGCAGTAAATAATCAATGCAAAAGGGAAGATTACTCCAAGTTCTTTCTTGCATCTTAAAAAAAGATAGAAGAGAGATAACCAAAGAAGAAAATCCCAAAAGAGGATAATTTAGAGTTCCTAATACCAACCAAGTACATTGTTTGCCGACATTAGGGCTCCAATCCCTGAGTTGAGCATTTTTTCTTAAGCCAACACTAGAGCTCCAACCCCTATGTTGAGAAAATTTTCATTTAGCCAACATTAGGGCTCCAACCCTGAATTGAGCGTTTTTTCCTTTAGCCAACATTAGGACACCAATCGCTGAGTTGAGCGTTTCTCCTTTTAGCAAACGTTAGGGCTCCAATCCCTCAGTTGAGCATTTTTCCCTTTAGCCAATATTAGGGCTCCAATCCATGAGTTGAGTGTTTTTTCCTTTAGCCAACATTAGGGCTCCAATCCTTGAGTTGAGCATTTTTCCTTTAGCCAACAATAGGACTCCAATCCCTGAGTTGAGTGTTATTTCCATTAGCCAACATTAGGGCTCCAATCCCTGAGTTGAGCGTTTTTCCCTTAGCCAACATTAGGGCTCTAATCCTTTACTTGAGCGTTTTCCCCCTAGCCAATATTAAGGCTCCAATTCCTGAGTTGAGCGTTCTTCCTGTAGCCAACATTAGAGCTCCAATCCCTGAGTTAGGCATTTTTCCTTTAGCCACCATTAAAGCTTCAATCCTTGAGTTAAGCTTTTATTCCTTTATCCAACATTAGGGCTCCAATCCCTGAGTTGAAAATTTTTCCATTTAAGCTAACATTAGGGCAACATTGAGCATTAATCCCGTTAGCCAACATTAGGGCCCCAATCCCTGAGTTGAGCATTTTTTTCCTAGCCAACATTAGGGCCCCAATCCCAGAGTTGAGCGATTTTACCTTTAGCCAAGATTAGGGCTCCAATCCTTTAGTTGATTATTTTTCCATTTATACAACATTAGAGCTCCTGTCCCCCAGTTGAGCATTTTTCCCTTGGACAACATTAGGGCTCCAGTCTCTGAGTTGAGCATTTTTCCCTTAGCCAACATTAGGGCTCCAATCCTTGAGTTGAACGTTTTTCTCTTTAGCCAACATTAGGGAACCAATCCCTGAGTTGAGAGTTTTACCTCTCGTCAACATTTGGGCTCCAATCCCTGAGTTGAGCTTTTTACCTTTTGCCAGTATTAGGGCTTTAATCCCTGAGTTGAGAGTTTTACCTCTCATCAACATTTGGGCTCCAATCCCTGAGTTGAGCTTTTTACCTTTTGCTAGCATTAGGGCTCCAATCCCTGAGTTGCGCTATTTCGACATTGGGCCTCCAATCCCCCATTTGTTCTATCGTAGATAAATACAACTCTTGAAAATAAAAAAAATGGAGAGAAAATGAGTTTAGACTTTTGTCACAAATGACTCAAGAAATTTTTCCTAGTGAAACTGGGGATGAAAATTTTTGTTTGTTTATTTCTTTTGGTGTCTGAGCAGGTTTGACCTCAAAGCACATGGTTCGAGACTAAAAAGAATGAGTCTCCATCAATAATTAAGAAAAGAACAAAAAGAAGAAAAAGAAGTTAATTCAAAATGCTTAAGTGAACAATGATTTGGACTGCTCAGAACGTGATTGAAGTCACAAACTCCGTCTGTGCCGTTTTTACAAAATGATGTAGAAAGGACCAAGACTTATAGCTGGCAAGCATCAAGATTCAGGTCGAGGTCCATAGCAGAATCAACTAAGACTCAAGATCAAGTTTCAAGAGAAATTATAGACAGGAATCTTGTAACTCATAGTTGATAGGCATAGCTAGCTAAACTTTGATTTTCCTTTTGGTGTAATAAGGAGGTCAGCAAAAGCAGTGAAATCACAGCTCCTAGTAGTCCCAGCTACCAACACTTCCAGAACTATACTGACCTGATTTCTTTGTAGCCAAGGATATGTAGTCAACCTTTGAAGCAGGGTTCGGTTAGATGGTTTTCAAAAAATGCTTCTCATGGAGTGCTAAGAAGGCAAAAATCTCTTATGATTGCTCATTTATCTTTGCCTGAAAACCCTTAGTGTCTCCGAGAAAAGAAGGGCATTTGTGAGCATGTGATTTTTTCAATGCTTGAATTATTCCTATAGAATTCATAAAATTAGGGTTTTTCTTTTGTTATTTGAATTTTAGTAAATTAATTTGGTGTTTGTTTGTATTTCTGTGTGCATTATTAATTGCTATAAGTCATAAAATACAAAATAGCATACTTACATTTAGTACCTCATTTTAACATTTTATTAGTTAATTAACAGCACAAAAATGGAATAAAAGAACAAAATAGCCCCTTTTTACTTTTAATTTGGATTTTTTCTAGTTTTTTGTTTCTAGGATTTAGTTAATTTTTGAAATTAATTAGTGTAGTTATAGAATTAAGTCAGGTCTTTATTTTTATTAGTTTACATTGAACAAAAACAGAAATAAAAATGAGTGGTAAAAAAAGAAAGCAAAAAGAAGAGAAAATTAAAAGAAAACAAATTGTCTCCATAAACTACCCAATTTTTGGGTCAATTTCGCCCTATACCCGTTCCAAATACCCTCAAATCGGTCCAAAACCACCTCAGAGACCCGGTCCAGCACCCTTATTATCCAAAACGACGTCGTTTAGTCAAGATTCAATCTCAGCCGTCGATGTTTATTAATTTGACTATTGTGAAGTCCATCCCCCTTTAATATGAAAATTTTAGATAGCCCTACCCCGTTCCCCAAAAGCCGTCTCTCTCACCCCATTCTAACCAGAGACAATACCACCGGCTCCACCCTAGACCGCCGCCGGAAATCGTCTACGGCGGCAGCCGGTCTCCAAACAACACCAAAAATACACCATGTTTCCCCGTCACCTCCCAATGTCGAACCAACCTTACTTTCCCTCGAATCCTCGCCGGGCCTTTTGAATATTGAATCAAAATCCCAGCCCAAAACCCTAACTCATCCAAACCTCACCTAATTCACATCCCATACTCTCCTCACCTCCCTATTCTCAAACCCCTAACTATTTTCTTTTAAATCGCCTCGTACTTTCTTGAATTTCATATTGTAGATTGGAAGAACCCTAGAGGTTTGAAGCTGTTGATGTCTTCCAAATTCCCTGAGTCTATAAACTGACTCGAGTCACAAAATCATGCTTCTATTTGTTCTTGGTGAAGAACAACGTTTAGCATTATTTTGGACTCGAATCGAAGTCTAGTCTTGTCAAACCCTACATAGGTGAGTTCTCTTACTTCTTTGCTTAAAATTAATTCTTCTTCTCGTTCTTTATGTTAATCCATTCTTGTTGCTTTATTTGTTTTTTTCTACTTTGGTAGTTATCAGTGTTCTAGGTCTGTAATTTTATTTTTCGATTAGTTTAGTTTGATAATTCTATTAATAATTTTGCATGTTCTTGGATTTACTTTTGTTTGCCAATGTTGGATTTTTCTTTTCATACTGATTTTGTTTATGTTTTAGTTTTTTGTTTGACTTTTAATAAATAATGGTAGTTTGTAATCCGGAATTCAGTAGTTAGTTTAGATGTAAGAGCTTTGTTATGATTGAATTTGGTTTTAGCTAAGTTATTTTGAGAATCGTTGGTTTGAACATGGTTAGTTAGAAGGGTTAGGTTAGTTTGACATAGGTTAGTAACTTTGAATGAATAAAAGGGTAGTATAGGCTTTTAAATAAAAATAATCTTGTAGTAACTGAAATAGAATTCCCTAGATGATTCTAGATAGGTTTCTAATTTGAATTTCAAAAGTTTAATGATAAAAATTGAGAAACAAATAAGTCCTTTAGGGACTAACTAAGCAAAAACTGAAAAATACTTGGCCTTGCCTTTAAAGACAGCCCACTACTACCTTGCTGAAAAAGTCTAGAGATCCCGAACTTGAAATTTCAAAATTCAAATAAATTCTTAGAGGTTTAGAGAGTAAAACTCTAAAAAATTTGAAAGTTCAAAACTAAAAAAAAAATTACTGAAAAACCTAATGAAAATACAATTTTTTGGTTAGAAATAGATAGTTTAAATACGAAATATTAGATCCTAAAAACAAAAAATTCCTGAAAAAGTAACAAAATATAGTATAAAATATCTCTTCCTGGTCTGTTCTGTTCAACTATATTGGTTCTTCAAGATGGTTCTCAAATCCAGCTGGTATATTTGGTTGAGTGAAGCTCTTTCGAAGTCAATTGCATTTTGTTCTCTTTCCCTTGATTTCTAGCTGTTTGCGAGCTGTGTTGTTGTTTATTTCTATTTTCCTTTACTTTGCCTTAGTATTAGTGCAGTTAACTTTCATAGTCATTTGAATTCCATAATAACTGTATTGATGAGACTGTATGGATTGTTTTCCAGCTAACTAGTTCAAAATTGTTAGATTTACCATCATATTTGGACACTTGACGAATTATATAATTGGACTGCTTGTTTATAAACATTCAGCATTTGAATCCGTGTTAGTTTAGCAAAATTCCAATGATGCCACAACCCATTTTCCATAGTAGGTCATGATCGCACCCGACACCATTATCAGGCCAGCTAACGCGGAAGTATAATTAAGTTCTCAATTTTACCTTTACCAAAAATAAGAATAAAAGAGTTTTCAAAGTCAAGGTTAAAGCCAAGGGTTATAACACTATAAAAATATAGTTATACAACTCAAAATGAATGTCTACTAATGTGTGTTCTAGAACCTGGTGTCACAAGCTACAGGAAACTAATAGAATATATACAAAAGAATAATATACTATCCTACTGTCTAAATCAGGATAGACAGAAACATAAATACAAAGAAAGACTTCTTGGGCTACGGGTCGGCATGAAAGAGAAGCAACTAACCGTAGAAGTCCCAAATGTGCTCGCCGATATGCACCAGAATGATTTCCAGATCCACCTGCCTCAAATCATATACATTTAAGTATAGAAGTATAGCATGAATATATAAACAGCATGTACCCCATAAGTATTCCGCCTAATCACGAAGAAGTAGATACGAGAGGTCGACTTGATACTTACTAAGGTCAAGAAATAATGAGAATCTTATAAAAAGCAGGTATAACTCAAGTCACAAAACTTCCAAGTTTTAATTAGAAATTCTTCCTTTAATCTTTCACAGAGTGTGTTCATTCATAGTTAAATATTTAAGCAAATTTGGAACTTTAGCCACAAGTAGAAGCTAGATAAAACATACAAAAATAACCATCGAGGAACGTACGACCCGATCCAACAGAAAAGTAAATGTGCACTGCCGAGGGTCAAACGGCTCGAACCATAGATGCATCTATAACTCTGCTCACGAATCATACATGCGACGCGCTAAAAATGTCAATAAAAATCACCCTGCTCATGAATCATACATGCGATGCAAGTACAGAAAAAAATACATGTTCTTCCAAGTACAAGTCAACTCTCTTTTTATAAATTCCAGAATAAATGAAATTGAGTCCTTTTAGAATTTTCATGTCCGACTCGTTAGGATGTAAACAATTTAATAGCCAACAGGATTACAAATATTTCACATATACATCCTAGAGTACCCGAACTGTCATATAGTCGCTATGCTCGGACTCTTGTCATCTGGTACGTACTTAGCCCCCTCATGTAAAGAAATTTGGTTATTTATTATACCTATGGGGACATTTCTGTCTCACAAAGTTAGAAAGGAGACTCGCCTTGCTCCAAAGTGCACTTCCAAGTTCCAAGAACGATCCCAAGTCTTTAGTTCGAAGCCGAACAATCTCAAACTAATCAAGCGAAGTAAGAACTAGTCAATAAAGGCTCACAAGGTTGAATTCCAACTATTTATGTGATTTCCTAACCTTTCCCATAATTTTCATAAATTTTGACCCCGTGCCCACATCCCCGGATTTCGAGATATTTTGAAGGAAGTTTTTCCCTATCACCTAAGGATCACAAGCATATGATTTCTAGTTCATTACATGGAAATTACATGATTAAATTTTAGTTTTTTTAAACCTAGGTCTAGCTCTAACCCCTTGATTTTACATAATATTTAGTGTTAAATCTACCTAATGTTTATGTAACTGAAGTAAAAGTGAGTAGGGATTACTTACCTTGCAATGTTATGTAGAAACCCCCTCTTTGGAATCACTAAAGTCGCCTAAGTGGTGGATGCGAAATGATAGAAATGGCTTTGGATTCGAATTAAATGAACCCTTCTGCCCAGTTGTTTCCGCTTCTGTGGTCAAGGGGACCGCTTCTGCGGTTCCACATTGGCAGAATTTTAGTTGCTTCTGCGGGATAGGGAAAGCTGGGCTAGACCGCTTCTGCGGTCTATCGGTAGCAAAGGCGGGACCGCTTCTACGTTCCCAGTGCTACTTCTACGATTTCCCATGCCTAAGCCCATTTCGATTCTGCAATTTTACAAACGCTTCTGCGATCCCACTTATACGGTCCAAGAGCCGCAGAAGCGGTTATAGCAGAAGCAGTAGTAGTTGGTTCTTTCCAAATTCTAACTTCACTCGAACCTCGACCATTTGACGCTCGAGGCTCTCGAGCCCCGCCCGAACATACCGCAAGTCTGAAATTATTAGGCGGGCCTACTTGAACCTTCAAAACACTCATAATAGCGCTAAATCGAGGAATCAACTCCAAAACCAAATGGATCAAATCATTGAATCTTCAAGTTCTAAATTTCCTTCTGTCCGGTCAAAACACCCTTAAACTGCTCGGATTGACTCCGAACTTCACAGGTAAGTCTTAACTGATATTTCAGACCTGTACTAAGTTGTGAAACTAGAATCTGACCCTGATACCTAGGAAATCAATGATTAGTTAGTTTATTTAATTCCTTAAAACTTAAAGTTAATAATTTCACAAAAAAATCATTACTCGGGCTAGGGACCTCGGAATTCAATTGCGGGCATACGCCCAAGTCCCATATTTTCCCACAGATCCTCCGGGATCGTCAAATCTTGAATCCGGGTCTATTTTCCAAGAAAGTTCACCAAAGTCAAACATGGCCTTTTTAGAAAAACTTAAAGAAACAAATGGACATATTCTTGCCCAAAGCTCTTCTAACTTCCGAACCCCCCGTCCCCGCAAATCATAAATTAGTTAAGGCAAGTGCGGGAAGTTTTAATTAAGGGAACGGAGTTCTAAAACACAAAATGACTAGTCGGGTCGTTACATCCTCCACCTCTTAGACAAATGTTTGTCTTTGAACGGATATAGAAAAGTACCTGGTATGCTAAATAATTGGGGATATCGGCTCTGCATGTCCTCCTCGGACTCCCAGGTCGCCTCCTCAACCAGTTGGTCCCTCCACTGGACCCTAAACGTAGAAATCCTCTTGACCTCAAGTAGCGATCATGTGTATCAACAATGGAAACTAGCTTCTTCTTGTAGCCCAAGCACTCATCTAACTAAATGGTACTGAAATCCAACACATGTGAATAGTCGGTATGATACTTCCAAAGCATCGATACATTGAAAACCGGATGGAATCCTGATAAATTGGGATGTAAAGCAAGCTCATACGCAACCTCCCCAACTTGCCTTAACACCTCAAAGGGACCACTAAACCTAGGACTCAGATTGCCTTTCTTCCCAAACCTCATAATGCCCTTCATTGGCGAAACTTTCAAGGGAACCTTCTCGCCAATCATGAATGATACATCACGTGCCTTCTGATCTGCGTAGCTCTTATGTATGGACTAGGCTATGCAAAGTCTTCCCTGAATCAACTTTACCTTATCTAAGGCATCCTGTACCAAATATATGCAAAGTAACTTAGCCTCACCAGGCTCAAACCATCCGATAGGAAAAAGACAAAGCCGACCATACAATGCCTCATACGAGGCCATCTCTAAGCTGGACTGATAGATGTTTTTGTATGCAAACTCCGCTAAAGGCAAGAATTGATTCCACTACCCTCCAAAGTCAATCACAGATGCTATGAGAATATCCTCCAAAATATGAATTGTCCGCTCTAACTTCCCGTCGGTCTGAGGATGGAATGTTGTGCTAAGGTCTACGCGGGTCCCCAACTCACTCTGAATAGCTCTCCAAAAATAGGAAGTGAAGTGAGGGCCTTTGTTTGATATGATGGAAACTAGCATACCGTGCAACCTGACTATATCCCGAATGTAAATTTGAGCATACCTCTTTGCTATATAAGTAGTCGCCACTGGAATGAAGTTGGCTGACTTGGTCAACCTATCCACAATAACCCACACTGTATTAACCTCCCGCAAAGTCTATAGAAACCCAACCACAAAATCCATGGTCATGCGCTCCCACTTCCTTTCCGGAATGGGCATCCTCTGAAGTAGGTCACCTGGCCTCTAGTGCTAATACTTGACCTGCTGGCAATTCAAACATTTAGCTACACACTCTACAATGTATTTCTTCATACTCCGCCACCACTAATGCTGCCTCAAGTCACGATAAATCTCCGTGGAACCTAGATGAATGGAGTACCTCAAACTGCGGGCCTCCTATAGAATCCTTTTTCAAGCCATCAACATTAGGAACACATACACGACCCTGAAGCCATAACACACTATCCTCCCCAATAGAAATCTCCTTGGCATCACGATAAAGTACCGTCTCTCTGAGGACCTCCAAACGTGGATCATCAAACTCTCAGGCCTTAATCTGCCCTAATAAAAAACACTAAGCAACCACACATGCTAGAACTCGACTGGGCTCCGAAATGTCCAATCTCACAAGTCTGTTAGCTAAAGGCTGAACGTCCAAAGCTAATGGTCTCATCTCAATAGGAATGAATGCCAAGCTACCCGTACTCTCCACCTTCCTAATCAAGGCATCCGCGACCACATTCACCTTACTTGGATGATACACAATGGTGATGTCATAATCCTTTAGTAACTCAAGCCACCCGCGCTGCCTCAAGTTAAGATCTCTCTGCTTCAACAAGTGCTGCAAGCTTCTATGGTCTGTATAAACCTCACATGAAACCCCAAACAAATAATGCCTCCATATCTTAAGAGCGTGAACAATCTCCACCAACTCTAGATCGTGCACAGGGTAATTCTTCTCATGAACCTTCAGCTGATGAGAAGCATATGCAATAACTCGTCCCCCCTGTATCAATACACATCCCAAGACAACGCGGGAAGCATCATAATGTACCATTTACATCCCTAAATCGGAAGGCAATACAAGAACTGTTGTCGTGGTCAAACCCGTCTTGAGCTTCTGGAAGCTCTCCTCACAATCATCGGGCCAATAGAATGGGGCACCCTTTTGGGTAAATTCGGTCAGAGGTGATGTAATAGATGAAAAACCCAGCATGAATCGCCAGTAGTACCCTGCTAACCCCAGAAGCTCCTGATCTCGGTCACAGAAATAGGACGTGGCCAACTCTAAACTGCCTCAATCTTCTTGGGATCTACTCTAATACCCTCTCCTAACATTATATTCCCCAAGAATGCCACTGACTCTAGCCAAAACTCACACTTGGAGAACTTAGCATAAAGCTGCTGCTATCGCAAGGTCTAAAGCACTACTCCCAAATGATGCTCATTCTCCCCCAAGCTACGCGAGTATATCAAGATGTCGTCAATGAAGATGATGACAAAAGAATCAATATAAGTCTTGAACACCATATTCATCAAGTCCATCAATGGTGCTGGAGCATTAGTCAAACCAAAGGACATCACCGGAAACTCGTAGTGGCCATATCTAGTCCTAAATGCAGTCTTCGGAACATCTGAATCCCGAATCTTCAACTGATGATACCCTAACGTCAAATCAATCTTAGAGAACACCCTAGCACCTTGCAGCTGGTCAAACAAATCATCAATATGAGGCAATGGATACTTGTTCTTGATGGTGACTTTGTTCAACTGGCGATAATCAATGCGCATCCGCGTAGTCCCATCTTTCTTCTTCACAAATAGCACTGGTACACCTAAGGCGATACATTGGGCCTAACAAACTCCTGTGCTAACAACTCCTCCACTACTCCTTCAACTCCTTGGGATCCATACAGTATGGTGGGTATAGATATATGATGAGTTCCCGGAGCCAAATCAATACAGAAATCAATATCACGATCCGGAGGCATGTTCGAAAGATTAGAAGTAAAAATAGCGGCGAACTCTCAGACAATTGGCATTGAAAAACTTGTCAGAGACTCTACTGTGGCGTCTCGCACATAAGATAAATAATACAAACACCCTTTATCAACCATGCGCTGAGCCTTCAGGAAAGAAATAACCCTTCTAGGCGCATCAACTATGGATCGCTTCCACTCTAATCTCGGCAACCCTTGCATTACTAGTGAAATAGTCTTGGCATGGAAATCCAGAATGGCGTGATATGGAGATAATCAATCCATGCCCAGGATAACCTCAAAATCGATCATATCGAGCAACAGAAGATCTGCTCTAGTCTCAAAACCACATTAAGTAACCACACAAGATCGGTAGATGAGGTCCACAACCACAGAATCACCCACGGGTGTGGATACATGAACAGAAACATCCAAAGGCTCAGGAGAAGAAACCAAGAATCGAGCAAATGGAGATGACACATATGAATAAGTAGACCCTATATCAAACAATACTAAGGCACCCCTACTGCCGACAGAAATATTACATGTGATGACGGCATTTGAGGCCAATGTATTTGGCCTAGCTGGAATAGCTTAGAATCTAGTTAGAGCACTGGCGGTCTGACCTCCACCTAGCGGAATAGTAGCAGGCCGACCTCTTCTGTCTGACCTCCACCTGTGGGACGACCTCTACTAGTCTTCCCTCCACCTCTAGATGGCTGGGAAACTGGTGCTGGAACCATGGACTGCTGGCACTGATGCACCGCCTTGCCCCAAATTCTGGGGCTAGTCCTCTTCATATGAACTGGATTTCCACACCCGTAACACCCTCTCGGTACCATATCCTGATGCCCTGAAGTCTGAGCCTGTTGTCTTCAATACCCACTAGAAGATCCCTATATGGCTGGTGGGTGATACGAACTCTCTAGTATGGCGCTGGAGTGAACACTGGAAGAATTCTGATAACCAAAATACTCGCCGGAAGGACCCTGAATGGCTGGTGGGTGGTCAGAACTCTCTGGTATCGCACTGAAATAAGACCTCGCTGGAGCACCTTGGGGACGGAGTGGTGGTGCTGAGTAATGAGGCCTGTTGGGCTAACCCTTCCCGAACTAACCTTTACCCCTAGCTGGGGAACCTCTGAACTCTTCGGAGAATCTGGCCCACTTGTCCTGCTGCATCTTCTCTCTACCTCTCATACAGTAGCCCTCAATCCCGCGTGCGATCTTATTCACTAGCCATTACCCTGTGCCCATCTCTACCTCTCGGGCCATACCAGATCAGATAGGAGGGTGTAATCATGCAACAAACCTATGCACTCTCCCTGTCTATGTAGGAAGTATCATGAGTTCATGGTGGTACAGCTCTGACAACCTTGCCTCATAATTGATCACTGATATCTGACCCTGCTCTAAATGCTCAAACTGATAACGCAGGTCATCCCTTTCAAAGGGTGGAATGTACCAATCAAGGAATAGCTGAGTGAACTGACCCCAGGTGAGGAGAGGAGAATCTGCTAGCTTGTAATGTGCATAGGACTGCCACTATCTACGAGACATGCCCTCAAGATGAAAAGTAGTGAATTTGACTCCATGTGACTCCAATATCCTCATGTTGTGTAGTCTATCCCTGCACCTGTCAATAAAGTCCTTGGCATCCTCATGTCGCTCACCCCGAATACTAGAGGGTAAATTCTAGTCCATCTATCTTGTAAATTCCACGGATCACCGTCCATAGCTGGCCTGGGCTGGTGTGCCACTGCAGCAACTACTTGAACCCCATCAGCCGGTAGTACACCCCGTGTCTGATAAACTGCGGTTGTGTGATCTGGAGCATGGCAGTAGGAGTTTGTGCTCCCCTTCCTACCTATGAGGTAGCTGGATCTGCTGGAAATAAACCAGTCTGAGTCACAGTATCTACGAACCGAAGCATGCGGCCCATGACCTCCTGAATTCTCGGCGCAGTCATGAAATCAACCGGGGTAGGCTCAGCTGCGGGCACCTCCCCTGCTCATCAATGACCGGATCCCTCGTAGGATCTATTGGTAGTGCAGGTTGAATAGCTCTGGGGTGCCCGCATCCCTACCGCAGGCCGGTGCCCTCCCCCGGCCTCTACCTCGACCTCTAGCTATGGGGGGAGCAACTCCTCCCAGATTCGGAACATCAGCGGTACATCTCCTCACCATCTGTGAGAGAATAGAAGAGGAAAATTAGTATACTTACCACTACACGATGGAAAATGGATAAAGAGTAGTCTTTTCTAACACCTTATAGCCTCTTAAAGATAAATACATACATCAGTGTATCGATCTACAGAGCTCTATTAAATTTTGCCCGTAATACTTTGAGACCAACATGAACCTAGTGCTCTAATACCATGTTGTCTAGAACCATTTTCTATAATAGGTCATGATGGCGCCCGATACCATTGTTAGGTAAGCCAATTATTATTTTTACCCTTTCCAAAAATAAGTATAAAAGAGTTTTTAAAGTCAAGGCTAAAGCCAATGGTGATAACACTGTAAAAATATAGTATATACAACCCAAAATGAATGTCTACTAACGTGTGTGCCAGAACCTGGTGTCACAAGCTTCGGGAAACGAGTAGAATATACACAAAAGAATAATATACTATCTTACTATCTGAATTAGGATAGACAGAAACAAAAATATAGAGAAAGACTTCTTCAGCAGCGGGTCGGCATGACAGAGAAGCAGCTCACCTTAGAAGTCCCATATGTGCTCATCGATATGCACCAGAATATGTCTAGATCCACCTACCTCAAATCTTGTACATTTAAGTACATAAGTGTAGCATGAGTACATAAAAAACATGTACCCTGTAAGTATCCCAACTAATCTTGAAGAAGTAGAGATGAGAGGTCAACTTGATACTTACTAAGGTCAAGAAATAATGAGAATCTTTTAAACAAGCAGGTATAACTCAAGTTATAAAACTTAGTATGAATTAGAAATTCTTCCTTTAACCTTTCACATAGTGTGTTCATTCATAGTTAAATATTTAAGCAAATATGGAATTTTGGCCACAACTAGAAGCTAGATAACTCATACACGAATAACCACTAAGGAACGTACGACCCGATCCAACAAAAAAGTAAATGTGTACTGCCGAGGTTCGAACGGCTCGAACCATAAATGCATCTATTACCCCGCTTGCAAATCATACGTGTGACGTGGTAAAATGTAAATACCAATCACCCTGCTCGCGAATCATACATGCGACGCAAGTACACATAAAAATACATATTCTTCCAAGTACAGTCAACTCTCTTTTTATAAGTTCAAGAATAAATGAAATGGAATCCTATTAGAATATTAGTGTCCAACTCATTAGGATCTAAACAATTAAACAACCTAAAATATTACAAAATTTTACATATAACATGCTTCAAGATCCTAGACCACCCAGATTGTCATATAGTCGCTACGCACGGACTCTCATCACCTTATACGTACGTAGCCCCCGCATATAAAGCAATTTGGTTATTTATTATACCTATGGTGACATTTCCCTCTCAGAATGTTGGAAAGGAGACTCACATTGCTCTAATGTGCACTTCCAAGTTCCAAGAACGAGCCCAAGTCTTTAATTCAAAGCCGAACAATATCAAACTAATCAAACAAAGTAAGAACTAGCAAATAAAGGCTCACAAGGTTGAATTCTAACTATTTAAGTGATTTCCCAACCTTTCCCATAAGTTTCCTAAATTCTGACCCCGGGCCCACGTGCTTGAATTCCGAGATTTTTCGAACAAAGTTGTTCTCTATCACCTAAGAATCACAAGCATATGATTTCTAGTTCATTACATGGAAAATTAAATGATTAAATTTTAGTTTTTATTAAACCCTAGGTCTAGATCTAACCCCTTGATTTTACTTAATTTTTAGTATTAAATCTGCCTAATGTTTATGTATTTGAACTAAAAGTGAGTGGGGATTATTTACCTTGCAATGTTATGTTGAAACCTCCTCTTTGGAATCACCAAAATCGCCTAAGTGGTGGATGAGAAATGATAGAATGGCTTTGAATTCGACTAGCGGTAATCAATGCACATCCTCATAGTCCCATCCTTTTTCTTCAGATGGTGCACCACAAGGCGATACACTGGGCCTAACAAACCCCTTTGATAACAACTCTTCCAACTGCTCCTTCAGCTCCTTCATCTCCTTAGGAGCCATACAATATGGTGGGATAGATATAGGATGAGTGCCCGGAGCCAAATCAAGACAGAAATCAATATCACAATCCGGAGGCATGCAAGGAAGATCGAAAGGAAAAACATCGGCGAACACTCTGACTACTAGCATTGAATCAATCGTCGGAGACTCTGTTGTGGTGTTGCGCACATAAGCTATATAAGCCAAAAACCCTTTCTCAACCATGCGTTGAGCCTTCAGGAAAGAAATAACCCTGCTAGCTGCATCAACTATAGAACCCTTCCACTCCAATCTTGGCAACCCTGGCATCGCTAGTAAAATAGTCTTAGCATGGCAATCTAGAATGGCGTGATATGGAGATAACCAATTTATGCCAAGGATAACCTCAAAATCGATCATATCGAGAAACAGAAGATCTGCTCTAGTCTCAAAACCTCAAAAAGTAACCACACAAGATCGGTAGATTCGGTCCACAACCAAAGAATCACCCACAAGAGTGGACACATGAATAGAAACATCCAAAGTCTCAGGAAATGTGACCAGGAATCATGGAAACAGAGATGATACATATAAATAAGTGGACCCTTGATCAAACTACACTGAAGCACCCCTACTGCTGACGGAAATAATACATGTGATGGTGGTATTTGAGGCCAATGTATCTGGCCTAGCTGGAAAAGCATAGAATCTAGCCGGAACACCGGCAGTCTAGCCTCCACCTGGAGGAGAAGTAGCTGGATGACCTCTCCCTATGTGGCCTCCACCTCTTGGACGGCCTCTACCAGTCTGTCTGTTCTTCCTAGATGGCTAGGAAGCTGGTGCTGGAACCATGGATCGCCGACCCTGCCCCACCACCTGGCCCCGAAGTTTGGGACAAGTCCTCTTCATATGACCTCGATCTCCACGCCCGTAATACCCTCTCGGTACCATAGCCTAATGCCCTGAAGTGTGAGCTTGTTGTCCTGAATACCCACTGAAGACCCCTGAATTGGTCGGTGGGCGATACATACTCTCTAGTGTGGCGCTGGAGTGAGCACTGGAAGAAATGTGATAACGAGAATACCCGCCCAAAGGACCCTGAATGGATGGTGGGCGGTAAGAACTCTCCAGCATTGCAATGAAATAAGGCCTCGCTGGAGCACCTTGGGGAGGGGTGGTGGTGCTGAGTAATGGGGCCTGCTACGCTAACCCCTCCCAAACTGACCTCTACCCCTAGTTGGGGAACCTCTAAACTCTCTAGTGAATTTGGCCCTCTTGTCCTGCTACATATGCTTTCTACCTCTCATATGGCATCCCTCAATCCTGCGAGCAATCTCAATCACTAGCTGGTAGCCTATGCCCATATCTACCTCTCGGGCCACACCAGATCGGATACTAGGGTGTAATCCCGCAACAAACCTACGCACTCTCTCTATCTCTCTAGGAAGTATCATGAGTGCATGGCAGGATAGCTCCAATAACCTCGCCTCATAATTGGTCACTGATATCTAACTCTGCTCTAAATGCTCAAACTAATGATGCAACTCTTTCCTCTCAGAGGGTGGAATCTACCGATCAAGGAATAACTGTGTGAACTGACCCCAGGTGAGGGGAGGAGAATCGGCAAGCCTGCTATGTGTAAGGACTTCCACCATCAACGGGCCCTTCCCTCAAGCTAAAAAGTAGTAAAGTCTACTCCATGTGACTCCAATATCCTTATGTTGTGCAGTCTGTACCTCCACCTATCAATGAAGTCCTGGGCATCATCATGACGTTCACCCCCGAAGACTGGAGGGTAAAGTCTAGTTCATCTGTCTAGTAACTTCTACGGATTGGCCAATACTGGTCAGGGTTAGGGTGCCACTATAGCAACTGACTAAACCTCATCTGAGGGTAGTGCACCTGGAGTCTGATAAACTACGGCTATATGACCTAGATCGTAGGCAATAGGAGTCTCTGCTCCACCACCTGCTCGTGAGGTAGCTCGATCTACTGGAAATAAACCACTCTCAGTCATAGTATTCATTAACTGAAGCATGCGGCCCGTGACCTCCTGAAATCCCGGTGCTGTCATGAAATCAACCGGGGTAGGCTCAGCTACGGGCACCTCGCTCTACTCCTCAATGATCGGATCCCTTGCACAATCTGCCGGATGCAACTGGAATAGCTCTGGGATTCCATCATCCCCTATCGCGGGCCAAAGCTCTCCCCCAATCTCTACCTCGACCTTTAGCAACGGGGGTAGCAACTCCTCTCGGGTCCGGAACGTCGTCGGTACGAGTCCTTACCATCTGTGATAGAATAGAGAGTAAATTTAGTGTACTGACCACTGCACGATGAAAAATTAATAAAAAGTAGTCTTTCCTAACATCATATAGCCTCTCGATGATAAATACAGATGTCTCTGTACCGATCTACAAGACTCTATTAAGTTTTGCCCGTAATACTGTGAGACCTACGTAAACCTAATGCTATGATACCATGTTATCACGACCCATTTTCCATAATATGTCATAATAGAGCCCGACACCATTATCGGGCCAGCCAACGCAGAAGTATAATTAAGTTCTCATTTCGACCTTTACCAAAAATAAGTATAAAAGAGTTTTCAAAGTCAAGGCTAAAGCCATGAGTGATAACACTGTAAAAATATAATTATACGACCCAAAATAATTGTCTACTAATGTGTGTGGAAGCACCTGATGTCACAAGCTATGGGAAACTAGTAGAATATACACAAAATAATAATATATTATCTTACTGTCTAAATCAGGATAGACACAAATAGAAATAAATAGAAAGACTTCTTCGGTTGCGGGTCGGCATGAAAGAGAAGCAACTCACCGTAGAAGACCCAGATGTGCTCACTAATACGAACCAGAATGATGTGCAGATCCACCTACCTCAAATTCTATACATTTAAGTACAGAAGTGTAGCATGAGTATATAAACAACATGTACCCTGTAACTATCCTGCTAATCTCAAAAAGTAGAGACGAGAGGTTGACTTGATACTTACTAAGGTCAAGAAATAATGAGAATCTTATAAACAAGCCGGTATAACTCAAGTCATAAAACTTCTATGTATGAATTAGAAATTCTTCCTTTAACCTTTCTGAGAGTGTGTTCATTCATATTTAAATAATTAAGCAAATCTGGAATTTTAGCCACAAGAAGAAGTCAGATAACTCATACACAAATAACAACCGAGGAACATACAGCCAGATCTAACAAAAAATAAATGTGCACTACCGAGTGTCTAACGGCTCGAACTATAGATTTATCGATTACCCCGCTCGTGAATCATATTTGAGCGAGGTAAAAATGTAAATAACAATCACCCTGCTCGCGAATCATACATGCGATGCAGGTACACATGAAATACATGTTCTTCAAAGTACAAGTCAACACTCTTTTTACAAATACCAGAATAAATGAAATTGAATCCTTCTAGAATTTTAGTGCCCATTAGGATCTAAACAATTCAACAGCCAAGAAGACTACAGATATTTCACATATAACATGCTTCGGGATCCTAGATACCTGGACTGTCATATAGTCACTACGCATGGACTCTCATTACCTGATACGTACGTAGCCCTCGCATATAAAGCAATTTGGTTATTTATTATACCTTTGGGTACATTTCCCTCTCACAAGGCTATAAAGGAGATTCACCTAACTCCAAAATGCACCTCCAATGTCAAAGAACGAGCCCAAGTCTTTAATTCGAAGCCGAACAATCTCAAACTAATCAAACAAAATAAGAACTAGTCAGTAAAGGCTCACAAGGTTGAATTCTAACTATTTAAGTGATATCCCAACCTTTTCCATAAGTTTTCTCAATTCCGACCCCAGACCCACATGCCCCAATTTCAAGATTTTTCATAGAAGGTTGTTCTCTATCACCTAAGGATCACAAACATATGATTTCTAGTTCCTTACATGACAAATTACATGACTAAATATTAGTTTTTATTAAACCCTAGGTCTAGCTCTAATCCCTTGATTTTACTTAATTTTTAGTATTAAATCTACCTAATGCTTATGTATTTGAACTAAAAGTGAGTGGTGATTACTTACCTTGCAATGTTATGTTAAAACCCCCTCTTTGGAATCACCAAAATCGCCTACGTGTTGTATGAGAAATGATAGAAATGGTTTTGGGTTCGAATTAAATGAACCCTTTTGCCCAGTTATTTCCGCTTCTGCAGTCAAGGGGACCACTTCTGCGGTCCCGCCACGACGGAATTTGAGCCGCTTCTGCGAAATAGGAAAAGCTTGGTCGGACTGATTCTGCGGTTTATGGGTAGCAAAGACGGAACCATTTTTGCGGTTTCCCATGCCTCAGCCCATTTCACTTCTGTGATTTGATGACCGCTTCTGCGGTCCTGGAGCCGCATAAGTAGTTAAGACATAAGAAGCAGTTGTTGGTTCTTTCCAAATTCTAACTTCACTCAAACCTCGACCATTTGGCGCTCGGGGATCCTGAGCCCCGTGTGAACATACCGACAAGTCTAAAATAATGAGGGGGACCTACTCGATCCCTCAAAACACTCAAAACAACGCTACATCGAGGAATCAACCCCAAAACTAAATGGATCAAATCTTTGAATCTTCAAGCTCTAAATTTTCATCTAACGGGGCAAAACGCCCTTAAAATACTCAGATTGATACCAAATTTTTCAGGTAAGTGTTAACTGATATTTCGGACCTGTACCAAGTTTCAGAACTAGAATCTAAGCCCGATACCTAGGAAATCAATGGTTACTTGGTTTATTTAATTCCTTAAAACTTCAAGTTAACAATTTCACAGAAAAATTCATTACTCGGGATAGGTATCTCAGAATTTGATTCCGGCCATACGCCCGGGTCCCATATTTTTCTACCCCTTCGAGATCATCAAATTATGAATCCGGTCTAATTCCCAAGATATTTTACCGAAGTCAAACTTTTCCTTTTTAGAAAAACTTAAATAATCAAATGGACATATTCTTGCCCAAAACTCTTCTAACTTTCGAATCACCCATCCCCGCAAGTTATAAATAAGTTAAAGCAAGTGCGTAAAGTTTTAATTAAGGGAACGGCGTTCTAAAATGCTAAAGAACCAGTTGGGTTGTTAAAAATAATTACTTTAATTTCCAATCCATGGTGGTGATTGAAGTTTAATGGCTATTAAAATTCATGAGTCAGCACTTTAATTTATCAGTGTGTGAATGAGTGAATGTATAGGAGACTTGAAGTTTTAAAATCAGTCTGCAGTATGATTGAACTAGGTGCTAAGTTGTTTAAATTTTACCAGAGTTGCTAGTTATGTTTTAAATTTAGTACTACAAGGATCTAAATTGAAATCAATTTCAAATGCAAAGTCATATTTTACAATTTGATGCAAATATAGAATTAATTTACAAACTAAATTTATCCTGCACATTGACTTCATAAGTTAGGCTGTTATAATTCCTAGAGTTCACATATACCCACAACTAACATGATTCACATGTTGTTGGACCACTCACAAGCCCAAAACGCTGAGGTCCATGGTCAAAAGACTATGATTTGGCCTCTCAACGTAAGTTACAGGCCTGTGCCTAAATGCCTTAGCAAGGACATTTGCCCTTGCTGGAAGTGTAGACTCGAATAAGCCCATATGTGCTATTGTAACGACCTGACTTGTCGTTTTTTTAATTTACACCATGTTACTCTATTAACGGCTTCATTATGTTTTATTAACGGTATTGGGTGCATTCGAATTGAATTGGAGTGATTTTAATAAGAAATGAGACACTTAGTATCTTTTAAGAAGGCTTAAGTTAGAAAAGTCAACAAAACATTGACTTATGAGTTAGAGGGATCAGATATGGATTCCGATGGTTCGGTTAGATTTAGGAGATGATTTTGGACTTAGAAATATGTCCGGAACATTTTTGTGATGACCAGTGTAGTATTAATCTTGAATTGACGAAGTTAGTAATTTGACGATTTCCAGTTGATAGGTGAAATTTTGATCCGAGGGTCAGAATGAAGTTCTGGAAGCTGTCATATCTTAATTAGGTGATTTGAGATGTGTATGAAAATTTTCAAGTCATTCGGATGCGGTTTGGTTGGGTTTTTGATCGAATTCGCATTTTGGAAGTTTTAAAGGAACTTAGTCTTGAATTCGATGTAATTCGATAATTTTGGTGTATTTTTAGGAGTTCTGTTGAATGGAACAAGTTTTAATAATGTTTTAAGATATGTTTTCATATTTGGTTGAGGTCCCGGGGACCTCGGGGTAATTTCGGATGGCTAACGGGAACTTTTGAAGTGCGAAAACTTCATAATAGACGGAATTGTAAATGAGTGTGCACAAGACCTCAATGTGGACGATCATATATCCCGTTATATAATTATATGTGTGAGATACAACCTATCAAATTAAAGCCCTTTGATTCTAGTTTCCAACGCAATAAACTGTTTGTCATTTGGAGGTGAATACAAAAATTTATGCCTATTTTACTGGACACGCGTCACCAGCGCGGCCGCGGGGTGGACTGCGGGGCATACTGCCTGGAACCGCGGATTGGACCGCGGGGAATGGCGCGGACCACGGGAAAACCTGTAAAATTTTTAAAATACCCCCGATCTGTGTAAAAACCGAAGGGGTATCTCATTTCCTTCATATTTTGTGATCCCAGGTCGATTTTTGGGGGTTTTCTTCACCCTCTCAAGACCTCCAACCCCTCCCATCTTCAAGGTAAGCAATCTTCATTAACTTGGTGTAAAATTCCATTATTCTTACACTAATATTGATGAAATCTTTGTATAAACACATAGATTTTCAAGAAATTCCTTCAAGAACCTAGAGAAGGGTTTTGTAAGATTTTCTTCTAAAAGGTAAATCCTACACCTTAGACTTACATATATGGATATATTATGGGAATATGAGTATGAATCAAGTATTACAACTTATGGTATAGTGATTGGAGACCATGAATTGGTAGGAATTTAAAGGTATTTATTTGATAGGATTTATTGGTTGGGTGTGCATGGATGGTCATACATGTATAGTTGGAAGTTATAAATTGTATAGGAATGATGGTGAAATGAATTGTTGGTTAATGGTGATAGTTCGAGGAACCAATACTATAGTTATGAGGTGTAAATATCTTTGCATACAAGGTGTTTGATAATATGCCTAAATGGCATAAGTTATAGAATTTATTACCAATATTGGCCCTATTGAATGTGGTATTGTAGATTGATGTTACATAACTATATTGGATCATCGTAGCATCATTAAGGGGCGAATTTCAGATATGTATGGCTAAAACCCCGTCTTTTAGAAATCGAGCTTCATCAATGTTTGTGTGATTTTTGGACATAATGTTTTAGAAAATATATCTAGCCACTTGGATTAGTTTGTTAAGTATTATTGATGATATTAAATCCATTGTGTATAGATACGATTGAATTGGAGCAAAATTTAAAAGAAAGGTATTGCTTAAGAATTGAGTTGGTCGTAAACCTTCGAGGTAAGTGTTTGATCTATCCTAGCTTGAGGGAATAGGATTTGAGTTTATGTGCTAATTATATGTGGGGTGTGACATATAGGCATGGTGACGAGTATCTATATGTTGGGGGTCGAGCATGACCGTGAGTCTTAAATTGATTAAACTTTTAATAATCTTATGTGATTATATGAAAGGAAAGATAATTGGTTATATACCGGCAATATTTATATTGTTGATTTAAAGGATTACTGGTTTCATACCGGTAATATATATATATATATATATATATATATATATATATATATATATATATATATATATATATATATATATATATATATATATATATATATATATATATATATATATATATATATATATATATATATATATATATATATATTGCTGATTAATTATTATTGGTTTTCTTCCGGTAAAATATTGCATTGATTTATGTTATTGGCCATAATTGCCGGTGACATATCGGAAGGGTCAGGGTTCACGCCGCATCATTAACATATATTGATTATTGTTATTGGCTATAATTACCGGTGATATATTGTGAACTGAGTTGGCAATGAAATGCGAGGAAGAGTGATTATGCACAACGGGTCCTTTCGTGCTATATTTTGAGTGATTACGCACGATGGGTCTTTCCGTGCTATGTTTTGAGTGATTATGCACGATGGGTCTTTCTCTGCTATGTTTTGAGTGATTATGCACGATGGGTCTTTTCGTGCCTTGATATGAGTGTGCGAGTAAAAGTATGATGGGTGATACCGTACATCTTAATTGATTATTTGGTGAGAATGAGAGTAAAATCATGATGGTTGGTGACGTGCAGATTTTGATTTACTCGTCCTCATTAATTGTAGTTCATTAATTCTGCACATGTTATTATATTTTGTTGCTACCCCAGAGCATGTTTTCCCTTCCCAAATATTAAATGTTGTTTCCTATGGTTTTGTTGTACATATATATTTTAAACTGTACAGGTTTATGTGAGTGTCTGGTCCTAGCCTTGTCACTACTTCGCGGGATAGGCCGGGCACTTACCAGCACATAGGGTTGGTTGTGCTGATGCTACACTCTGCGCTCTTTTTTCGCGGATACAGGTTTTGGACAGCAGCAGCAGCAGTAGTGCGGTTGTTAGCTTTTGATCATCGAGACACCGAAGTAGCCTTGCAGGCGTCCAGGACCTGGAATCTCCTCTATCTTTATTTTCAGTCTTTTATCTCATGTATCCGAGATAAACAGTATTATATTACTTTCAGACAGTTATGTGTATTATTCTTAGAAGTTCGTGAGTATTGTGACACCGGTTCTTGGGTAGTGTTTAATGTTGGGGTTTCAGTATCGCACCTAGTAAAAATTGCTAAGTCTTCCACTAAATTTATTTATTTCCGCTGAAATTTTAATGTTGTTGATAATAGATTTAATAAGTGTTGTTAAGAACGAAAACATAAGTAAGAATTGGCTTGCCTAGCTCCTATTAGTAGGCGCCATCACGACCCCCGATGGTGAAATATTCAGGTCGTGACAGCTGTGCCTATTAAGTGCTACTCCCTTTCTATTTGTTTGTTCTTTTATTAGTACTAAGGCCCAAATTCTATTTAGCTCATATGAACTAGCTGACACAACTCCCTTTCCATGGGTTGGCTTCGAAGCCCAATTTGTTGAAGACTATTCCTGGGCTTCTTCTAAGAATTTTCATTTAGTAACGCCAATTAATTAAGTTCTTAGAGACAATCCCAATAGATAGTAATAGTTTCTCTTTTAGGATGGCCTTTAAAATAAATGAGGTATTCCGCACCAAATAAAATCACAAATTATGTGGCTCTCTTTATTTACCTCTATAAAAATTATTTAGCAATCAGGTAGGCCTTAGAAAAGTTCCATGGCTTCCCGCAAGGATATAAACACCCTGGTTGCTTTAGGCTAGCCATTTAATAATACTACCTTCTTAAACTCAGGTACACATTTATGTGACCCAAATCCAAATCTCAACGGCGTTAAAATATGTCAAAAACCACTGGTGCATTTATGCGACGAGGTTCGAGACGTGTTTTAATAACGTTGCAAATTCCTTAAAAATTAATTTAAAGCAATAAGTAATTTAAAATTGCACGGTAAATTGAAACATGTATTAAAATCATACATTTAGCCCTATATAATATTTTAAGAGATCGTGCTAGAACCACGGGATCCAGGGGTGCCTAACACCTTCCCTCGGGTTAACAAAATTCCTTAGTTAGAATTTTGGTTCCCAGACTTCATTCGGAAAGTCGAATATTTTCTCCATTTGGGGTTCAAGAAAAATCGGTAACTTGGGACTCCAAAATCCAAACCTATCCCAAGTGGCGACTCTGAATAAGTAAAAAATCCCATTTTGAATAATATTACTTTAAGTGGAAAAACTCCCTTATACATTATCCTCCGGGGTAGGTGTAAAAAAGGAGGTGTGACAAGGCAGACGAGGCTCTCTTTTCCTATTAGCCAAGCAGAACATCATCTCCATTTGACCTCATTCACATAGATACTCGGGGTTCTTTCAAGACTCCTACGTACAATGGGTACAACTATTTTTTAAAATAGTTTATGATTTTAGTAGGGCTACTTGGACTTTTCTATTAAGAAACCAAAAGTAATGCTTTTCCAACTTTGAAGTCTTTCTTTTCTATGGGTTGAAAGGTATTTTAGCAAAAAAGGTAAAAAAAAGGGTGAGATCAGCTAATGCCTGGGAGTGGGAAAGGCAACACAAGAATTCCAATTCTTTCATGGACAAGGGATTCTTCATGAAACGTCTTGTGTGGCTACATCCCAACACAATAGTACGATTGAGAGGAAATATAGGCTCATTCTTAGTGCTCTACTTGATTTTGCTTGACTTTTGATTCAAAGGAAAAAAGGCGTGGAGCTTAAATAACTCACTCAGAACGCTTTTTAAAAGATTACGTGGTACAATTAGGTCGAATAAACCCTTCTGGAATAAGTATTCAGCTACTTGTGAACCTTCGGGTACTCAAAGTGATTTTTACTTCATTCAAGCATTGGATCTCCTGTCTCATCTCAATTAAGAGGGGTCATGGAAAGAACAGGTTCAAAGTCACGATCAATTCCTTTTTCAAATCCTGCTGCAGCTGCACGAGCCCTTCCCGCGTGCCACAAATGACCTACGAAGAAGAAGAATCCTAGAAAAAAATGAGAGATAGCTAACCAACTTCTAGGATCTAATCCAATGTTCTCATATAATATTGGGGAGAATGTGTATTAACTGCAATATTTTTTGATAAACATGTTTCCTTCCAAGGTATTGAAAGGAAAAAAACCATATGGAGTTCTGTTTGGGAAAGAACCTACTTATAAGGTTCTAAGGAGTTTTGAATATTTGTGTTATGTGTCAACTATGTCCTAATATAAAGGAAACTTTTATCCTAGAGCTAAGTCTTGTGTGTTCCTAGGATATGATCAAGGTTAAAAAGGACGCAAGGTACTGGACATGGATACAAGAAGGGTATTTGTATCCAGGGACATCATGTTTCATGAAAAAGTTTTTCCTTTTCATTCAGCAGGCTCATCCATATACTATCCACATTCTTCTACCTTCTCAACATATCCTACTGTTGAAACTCCTGTGTATCACCAACAACCTTTCCCCTCACACATTCATCTTCCTCAAGCATTCCTTCAACACCTACTGGTCATAGCCCTGTTTCTCTTAGATCCACATACCATTCACCTCACACTACATCTGATCTTACACCACTCTAGATGACTCATCCACTCCTTCCGATTCACCTATTCATATAACATCTACATATGTCATTACCACAACTCCATCACCTGTTAGTAAGTCTGACCGAATTTCTCAGGCACCTAGATATTTAAAAGACTATGTATGCAATGCAATCATTCTCATTGATCTCACAGATTTTTGCTTCACTCAGCAGTCATTTCTAATGTTTTCTCCTTTGGGACTCTATCTGCTACAAATAAACACCTAGTTCAATCCATATCTACTATCTCCAAACCTAGCAACTGTACACAGGGTTGCAATCACCCATTGTGGAAGGCTTCCATGGATGTAGAAATTTCAGCCTTACAATTGAATTACTCACTTGGGATGTGGTGGATTTGCCTCTAGGAAAGAAAGCTCTGCCTTGTAAGTGGGTATACAAGGTAAAGCATCATTCAAATGGAACCGTGGAAAGATTACAGGCTAGGTTAGTAGTGAGAGGGGACATTTAGAGGGAAGGAATTGACTATTTTGAGACCTTTTCACCAGTGGTCAAAATGACCACCATAAGATGTCTTTTAGCTGCGGCTGTGAAAAAAGGTTGGGAAGTGTCACAACTTGATGTGAATAATTGATTCCTCCATGGGGAATTTTAAGAAGATGTCTATATGAAGTTCCCAACAAGTGTTTCTCCACCCCAACCTAATCAAGTTTGTCTCATAAAAAAGTCCCTTTATGGGTTGAAACAGGTATCCAGACAATGGTATGCCAGATTTGAAGGAGCTTTGAGTTTTAATGGGTATTCTAGTTCTCCCAATGATTACTCTCTCTTTTACAAAGGAAATGGTACTCTTATGTCTATACGAGCAATTTATGTTAATGATATCCTACTAACAGTGGATAATGCAACAAAAATTAAACATATTACTGGTTTACTCAATTCAGAATTCAAAGCGAAACATTTGTGTGATTTTCATTATTTTCTAGGGATGGAGATACTCAAGGAAAAACAGGACTTCATTATTAGCCAAAGAAAATTTATCTTAGAGCTGCAGTAGGAATTCAATTTTCCAGGAGGCAAGATTTCTTCACCCCTTGACCATTCCATCAAGCTTCAGGCGGATTCAAGGACACCAATGGATGACCCAAGTCTGTATCATCCTCTTGTTAGTAAACTCAACAACTTTACGAACATTAGGCCTGACCTCTCCTTTGATGTTCTTTCGCTGAGCCATTCCATGTAATTGCTTATATTTTATTTTGTTATTTTTTTTATTATTGTATTTTTTGAAACTACACATCCTAATATTAGAAATAATAAGTAATTAACAAACATGGCATATAATGAGTGGTGCAATTATACTGTAATTTCATTGTTGAAGTGGTTATAAACTTATTATGTTTCCTGATCTTAAGTTGCAGTATAACTTACTATTATTATATTGAAATTTGAAATATGTTGAACTATTTTTTGTTTTAAATTTTGAAATTGTGTTTTCATGGTTGCAATTTATTCGTTTTAATAGTATTGACTCATATTGCATGTTGTTCAACTTTTAGTTAGAATTAATAGATTAGTTTTGTCAAATATTTGAATAATGTTATGACATATTTATAAATATTAATTTATTAATCAAACAATAATTCCACGATGTTCTTATGAAACGTATATTTTTAGTTTTTGTAAGTTTCTAAACTAAATATTATTAACTTGAACATACATACATACATATATATATATATACATATATATATATATATATATATATATATGTATGTATGTATATATATATATATGTATGTATGTATGTATATATATATATATGTATGTATGTATGTATATATATATATATATGTATGTATGTATATATATATATATATATGTATGTATGTATATATATATATATATATATATATATATATATATATATGTATATATATATATATATATATATATATATATATATATATATATATATATATATATATTTACAATACTAATTGTAAATATATGATTACTAATTAATATATATTCACGAAAACATATATATCTGAAATACCAAATATAATATTATTTATATTTATAAAAATTTACAAGCAAATATTTATTATATTAAATTTTAAGTTTTAATAATTACTTCATTTAAAATATAATATAACTATGTAATTATACTTGTGCAACCAAACAGTAAAATTTTAATTACACTGTAATTACATTATGACTAACAAACAAGTCGTCCTAATTACACAAGTATGTAATTGCTAGGTTGTATAATAATTACCCTTGTAATTACACCAATTCTAATTACTTAATGGCTTTCCAAGCATGCCCTTAATGAAAACGAAGAGAAAAAGGACGTGAATTTTGGATTTTTATAAATAGAAAATTAACAAAAAAGATAATTGGGTTCCTGCTCAATGAAGCTTGTCACATCACTGGGCAATGTCCCTCAATTATATAGATTCCTATATCCATGTACATGCCGGTGTTCGTTAGTACGTAAAATATGATGAAGATATTGACGAGATTTTAGCTTTGGCTGGAGAGTGCTTGAAATAGAACCATCCAATCCAGGGGCACATCTGAATCAATATCATCAATATTTAGTTCCAAACGTAAAAAGGACATTAAAAAAATTACAAATCTGTATGAATAGTCAATGGGTGCACTAATTGTCACAATCCAAACCCGGTCATGATGGCGCCCAACCCTAAAACTAGGCAAGCCTGACCAATAATCGCTCCCAATTTAACAATAAATCTCAAAACCGACAATTTAAAGAGAAATATAATAAGTTTAGAATAATGCAATAATATTAATAGAATAATACGTAAAGATACGACAACCGATAAACACTCCCATAAGATCTGGGTTCACGAGTCTAGAGCCTCTAAAACAAACTGGATAATAATATCTGAATGAAAATATATAAGTCTAGAATGTATATAATAATGAAACTGAAACAGGAAGAGTAGTCAGGTCCTGCGAACGTCAAGCAGCTACCTCAACAACTCTGAAAAATCTCTGGAGACAACGATTGATCAGCTAAGCCTCCGGTGTACCGGAATCTGCACGCAAGGTGCAGGGAGTAGGGGTGAGTAGTACCAACTCAGTGAGTAATAAGCATATAAAATGTCTGAAGATAAGAAATACATGAAATGCCACAAAGCAAAGTTAAAACTAACAGTCTGACACCTTAACTACGAACTAACAGCAAAGCAATATCAAGTATATCAGTCAGTATCATGCAAAGATGCAATGCAATGCACATGAATCCCCTGCGACGTACATCTCGATCCATTTAACATCGACGACGCTCACTAAGGGTGTGTACAGACTCCGGAGGGGCTCCTACAGCACAAGTGCAACATCATCATATCATTGTTGCGGCGTGTAGCCACACCCATACTCAGTCGACAGTATGCAATCTAATTTCCCAGTTCCAATTATTAAGATGAATATAGTTTAGTTATTTAATTTCAGGAAAAAGGTGACTTAGCATTTAATAACAGCGATTAAACACACGACTGAGATCAATGATTATGCAAATCATGCTATCACAACGATATTCATCCTAGATGGATCGTATAGATCGGCACAAGGCCCCAAACATGGAAATAATCCCAATTCTCAACAAATACAATGTGCATATCAGCCGCGAATAAATTATATTTAGCACTCGGGATGGACCAAGTCACAATCCCCAATCATATATGATCCCACACCTGCCATGGGGTGCGAGTCACGCCCTAATATAGCGTCACAATATGATAAACCAGGGTTTCAAATACTCAGGTAATCATTTATATAAACAACTCAGCTCTAACTGGTCGTAGATTTGTCCGCAATCCCTTTTCCCTTTGAATCTCCCTCTACGCCCGTCGAATCTAGTCAAAACCACAACAAATATGTTATTATAGGTTAAAGAAACATAACCCAATTCAAATTACTCGAAAAATATTAAAAATCATGAATTTGGTAAAACCCGAGCCCCCGGCCTCTTCTCAAAAAATTCCAAAAATCACATCATCGGATTCCTCGTCTTGCCATGAGTCCGTACAAATAAGATTTACCAAAAACGGATTTCAAATGGCCTTTCAAATCACCAAAATTCGTTTCCAAAAACTAAGCCATATTTCTTCACAATTTCAACATATTTTCATGGATTTGAGGGTTGATTCTTCATAAAAATGGTGTTTTTAAGTCAAGAGACTTACGTTCAATCAATAACCATTGAAAACACGCTTCAAATTGCTCAAAAAGCTCTCTTGGTTTCTTAACAATGGTGGAAAATTGGCTTCGTTTGCGGATGAAATGTGATTAAAAACCCTTTTGTCTGCCCAGTTATTACCCTATGCGATCGCATTCAAGCCCCTGCAATAGCATAGCAAAAAATCATCGGGCCCTCAGTTCCTCTTATGCGATCGCAGGAAACCCCTTGCGATCACAGAGCTTTGTCTCCCCCTCATACGCGACCGCACTACCCAACGCCATCAACCTATGCGATCGCAGGCCTCACTACGCGATCGCATAGAGAAAAATATTCACCCCTCTCAGGCCTTCTATGCGATCGCAGACCTACATATGCGATCTCATAGAGTAAATTGTCTGCTGCAATTTCTACAGCACTTTCATGTTCAAAATTTCCCGTTATCCATTCGAAACCACCCCGAGGCTCTCAGGAACTCAACCAAAAGCACAAATACGTCCTATTACTTAATTCAAACTTGTTCGTAGCATAAAAACACTATCATAAACATCAAAATCATCAAATTACCACGGATTCAAGCTTAAGTTAAACTAAAACTTTCGAAACTTTCATTTGATCTAAAACCCAACTTAAACACCTTCGAATGACCTAAAACTTTTCATGCATATCCAAAATCACCTAATGGAATTACTAAAACTGTCGGAATTCCATTCCGACCCTCGGATCAAAGTCTCACCTAACAACCGGAATTCGCCAAAATTCAAACTTAGCCAATTCAAGCCTAATTCTACACCGGACCTCCAAATTCAGTTCCGATTACGCTCCTAAGTCTTAAATCACCACCCGAAACTAGTCGAATCATTGGAAATCCATTCCGAGTCCTCTAACTCATAAGTCAACATTCAGTTGACTTTTTCAAACTAACCTTCTCATAAAGAGACTAATGGTTTCATTTCTAACCAGACTACATCCAAATTACTTCAAATTCTACAAACACATATAATGAAACATATAAGAGCATAAAACGGGGAAAACAGGGCGGTAACTCACGTGATGACGGGTCGGATCATTACATCCTCCCCAACTTAAACAAACGCTCATACTCGAGAAAGTAAAGAAACATACGTGGAGTATCAAACAAGTGAGGATATCTGCTCTGCATCTCCTGCTCAGTCACCCAAATGGCCTCCTCCACGGGCCGACCTCTCCACTACACCTTCACCGAAGCTGTGTCCTTTGATCTCAACTATCGAACCTGATGACCCAAAATAGCCACTGGCTCCGCATCGTAGGTCAAGTCCTCATCTAGCTGAATCGTGCTGAAGTCTAACCCATGAGACGGGTCCCCCACACACTTCCGGAGCATAGAAACATGGAACACCAGATGAACTCCTGACAAGCTAGGTGACAAAGAAAGCATATAGGCCACCTCCCCAATCCTCCGAAGTATCTCAAAAGGTCCAATGAAATTTGGACTCAGCTTCCCTTTCTTTCTAAACCTCATAACGCCTTTCATAGGCGAAACCTTCAACAAGACCTTCTCGCCTACCGCATAAGATACATTTTGAACCTTCCGGTCCGCATAACTCTTCTGACGTGACTGAGTTGCACGAAGCCTCTCCTGGATCACTTTCATCTTCTCTAAGGCATCCTGAACTAACTCTGTCCCCAATAATCTAGCCTCGCCGGGCTCAAACCAACTGGAGATCTACACCATCTCCCACATAAGGCCTCATACGGTGCCATAAGGATGTTGGATTGATAGCTCTTATTATATTCAAACTCCGCAAGTTCCAACAACTCAGCCCAAGAACCTCCAAAATCAATAACACAGGCATGCAACATGTCCTCCAATATCTGGATAGTGCGCTCGGACTGTCCATCCGTTTGCGGATGAAATTTTGTGCTCAGCTGTACCTGTGTGCCCAACTCCCGATGAAATGTCCCCCAGAGTTGGAAAGTAAACATGGTACCCCTATCTGAGACAATGCAAAACGGGACCCCATGCAACTATACAATCTCCCAGATGAAAATCTCTACTAACTTCTCCGCAGAATAGGTAGTACATACTGGAATGTAGTGCGCGGACATGGTCAGTCTATCCACAATCACCCAAATCAAATCAAACTTCTTCGAGGTACGAGGAAGACCACTGGGTCTCTGGTGCTTATATTTGACCTGCTGACAGTTGAGGCACCGAGCTACATAATTCACAACATCCTTTTTCATTCTCCTCCACTAGTAATGTTGTCTCAAATAATGGTACATCTTTGCGGCACCCGGATTAATCGAATATCGCGAGCTGTGGGCCTCATATAATATCAACTCCCGGATACCATCCACATTGGGCACGCAAATCTGACCCTGCATCTGGAACACACCATCATCACCAATGGTCACATCTCTGGCATCATCATGCTGGACCCTGTCCATCAGGACAAGCAAATATGGGTCATCATACTGTCGCTCTCTGATGCGGTCATACAAAGACGATCATGAAACCACACAAGTCAACACCCGACTGGCTCAGAAATGTCTAACCTCACCATCTGATTAGCCAAGGCCTGAACATCAAGTGCAAAGGGCATTTCCCCAATTGGAATGTATGCCAAGCTACCCATAGTAATCGTCTTCGGCTCAAAGCATCGGCTATTACATTGTCCTTCCCCAGATGATACAAAATGGTAATATCATAGTTTTTGAGAAACTCGAGCCATCTCCGCTGCCTCATATTAAGATCCGTCTACTTAAACAAATGCAGAAGACTGCAATGGTCCGTATATACCTCACAAGATACGCCATATAGATAATGCCTCCAAATCTTCAAGGCATGAACAATAGCAGCCTACTCTAAGTCATGCATAGGGTAGTTCTTCTCATGGGGCTTTAGCTTACGAGGAGCATAAGAAATAACTCTACCCTGCTGCAGCAATACACAACCGATCTCAACTCTTGAAGCATCACAATACACCGTGTAAGAACCTGAAGCTGATGGCAATACTAGTACCGGAGCTGTGGTCAACGCCTACTTATGCTTATGGAAGCTCTCCTCGCATTCATCTGACCACACAAATGGAGCATTCGTCTATGTCAATTTCATCAAAGGTGAAGAAATAGATGAAAAGCCCTGAACAAACCTGCGGTAGTTACCCGCTAAAACGAGGAAACTCCGGATCTCAGTAGCTGAGGACAATCTGGGCCAACTCTGCACCACATGAATCTTCTTTGGGTCAACCTGAATACCATCACTGAACACCACATGTCCCAGAAAAGCCACAGTACTAAGCCAGAATTCACACTTGGAGAACTTCGCCTAAATCTTCTCTTCTCTCAATCTCTGTAATACCACCCTCAAGTATGGAGGGCTTCGCATAAATCTTCTCTTATCTCAATCTCTGTAATACCACCCTCAAGTGTTGCACGTGCTCCTCCTGGCTACGCAAGTACACCAGGATATCATGAATAAACACAACCATAAACGAATCCAGATACGGCCGAAATACACTGTTCATCAAGTGCATGAACGCAGCTGGAGCATTAGTCGACTCGAAGGACATCACTAGAAACTCGTAGTGCCCATATCTCATCCTGAAAGACGTCTTCATAATGTCTAATCCTTAATCTTTACTTGGTGATAGCCTGAACGGAGGTCAATCTTAGAGAATACCCTTTCTCCCTAAAGTTGATAAAACAAATCCTCGATACGGGGTAGTGGGTACCTTTTTTCACTGTCACATTATTCAACTGCCTGTAGTCAATGCACATTCTCATTGTGACATCCTTTTTCTTTACAAATAATACTGGTGCACCCCAAGGTGACACACTCGGCTAATGAACCCTTTATCTATGAGTTCCTGAAGCTGTTCTTTCAACTCTTTCAGCTCCGTTGGTGCCATATGATAGAGAGGAATAGAGATGGGATGAGTACCCGACACCATATCAATACCAAAATCAATGTCCCTGTCGAGCGGAATGCCCGGCAAGTCTGCTAGAAGCACATCAGGGAAATCCCTTACAACAGGAACTGAATCAAGTCAAGGGCCTCAACTTCCACATCTCTCACAAAAGCCAACTACGACAAACAACCCTTTCCAACCCTCCGTTGGGCTTTTAGGAAGGAAATCACCCTGATGGATACACAATCAGTCATGCCTCACCACTCGATCCTCAAACACCCGGAATAGCCAACGTAACTGTCTTAGCATGACAGTCCATAATAGCAAGGTACGAGGATCGCCAATCCATACCCAGAATAACGTTGAAATCTACCATTCCCAATAATAACAAGTCGACTCGGGTCTCCAAACCCCCAATAGTCACCAGACAGAATTGATATACATAATCATATAATAGTATCACCCACTGGGGTAGATACGTGCACAGGCAAGGTAGGACAACCACGGGTCGTACCCAACTAATTAGGAAAATATGAAGATACATAGGAATAGGTAGATCCCGGATCAAATAAGACAGAAACATACCTCTGGAAAATAGAGGTAACACCTGTGATGACTGCATCTGATGCAAATAGCGTCCCTCATATATGGAAGGGCATAAAAATGAGTCTAACCACCGCCGGTACGGTCCTCACCCCTGGGGCGACCTCTGGCTACCTGGCCTCCACCCCTAGATGACTGAGTGGGTGCCGAAGAAACCCAGAGCAGAAGATGAGGGCAGATCCCTCTACTAAGACCGTCTACTATGGAGCTGGGACACAGTGTCTCCTCATATGAACCAACTCACCGCACTCGTAGCAATGACCTGGAGCTGGAGAAAGGGACTTATGGAAACCCCTTGCTGCAGATAAACCATGGGCCGAAGAAGCAGGAGTACAGCTCTAAGCTGGAAGAGCACTCAGTGGAGGCTGATTCTGCTGATGTCCCTGATGAACCCGACCTGTAGAGGCTTCACTGGACTCTGTACGTCCTAACTGAGGAGGCCTGAAGGAACGACCTCTACTATGCTGGAATTCGCCCCTAGATGGAGCACCGCAGAAATTACCTGAACCTCGAGGACTCTTGGACTCCCTCTCCATACGCTCCCGACGGTGATCTGTCTCAATTAGTCGAGCCGCATCAACTGCCTCATCAAACATAGCTGCTATAGCCCTCTCTCTAGTCATCAATATACGGATCGGATAGTTGAGGCCATCTATAAACCTTCGGATCCTTTCTCTATCTCTCGATATCATCCAAGTACCATGCCTAGCTGGGCGTGCAATCCTCAATTCATACTGAGTCACTGTCATATCTCCTTGAGTCAACCACTCAAACTGACAACGCAGCTCTTTTCTGTAAGACTGGGGCACATACTTCTCCAAAAATACTATGGAGAACTGCTTCCAAGTGAGGGGTGATGCCCCAATAGGTCAACACCTCTCGAACTCTTCCCACCAAGTAAATGTTGGCCCTGTGGGCTGGAAGGTAGTAAAAGCCACTCCGCTAGACTCCAGAATACCCGTAGTACGAAGCATACACTGGCACTTATCTAGAAAACCCTGGGCATCCTCGTCGTCAGCATCACTGAATGTTGGAGGCCGGTGTCTACCGAACCTCTCCAAACGATGTTGCTCGTCATCTAGCATAGTTGTAACCACATGAGCTGGAGCTGGTGCGACTGGCGTAATTGGAACAACCGGTGCAACTAGACCAACTGGTGCAACTAGGGAAACAGGTGCAACTGGAGAAACGGGTGCAACTGGCGTCGCAGTCCTGGGGCACCCTGCTCGGGTGTGCGAGCATCGAGGGTCTGATGACCACCCACAACAGGAGAAGTAGCTGCTGCAGTAGTGGCATATACGGCCTGAGCTAGGCCAGTGCAGATGGATAGGATTTGAGCCAAAGCTTGCTGAAGACCATGAATCACAATAGCCACTGCCGGCGCCTGAACTGGTGCTGCTGGAGCATATGCAGCTGCAGGTTGGTCTTGGACCTGGGCAGCTGGTGGGTCTGCAGGTGCTGCCCCTGCTGGTCCGCCCTGACCAGCACCACGACTGCGTCCACGGCCTCTAGCTGGTAGTACTGAGGGTCGTCTGCCATGTCCATTAGCACGGGTTCTCGCTATATGCGAGAGAATAGAATACATAAATTTAGTTTTTATATCAACAAAGTCGTACGATGTGAATATCAAGAAAGTGGAGTGTTTACTAAATGTTCTACAGCCTCCCGAGGAAAGATACGGACATCTACGTACCGATCTCGAGACTCTACTAAGCCGGCTCATGAATCGCGAGGCCAAGTAACCAGGCTCTGATACCAACTTTTCATGACCCAAACCCGGTTGTGATGGCACCCAACCCTAAAGCTAGGCAAGCCTAACCAATAATTGCTCCCAATTTAACGATAATTCTCAAAGCCAACAATTTAAGAACAAATGTAATAATTTTAGAATAATATTAATAGATCAATACGGAAAGATACGAAAATCGATAAACACTCCCATAAGATCTAGGGTCACGAGTCTAGAGCCTCTAAAACAAACTGGATAATAATATCTAAATGAAATATATAAGTCTGAAATGTATATAATAATGAAACTGAAATAAGAAAAGTAGTCAGGTCCTGCGAACGTCAAACAGCTACCTCAACAACTCCAAAAATTTCTCTTGAGAGAACGACTACTCAGTTAAGCCTCCGGTGTACCTGCATCTGCATACAAGGCGCAGGGAGTAGGGGTGAGTACTACCGACTTGGTGAGTAATAAGTATATGAACTATCGGAATATAAGAAATCCACGAAATGCCACAAAGAAAATCTAAAACTAACAGTCCGACACCTAAACTATGAATTAAAAGCAAAGAAATATCAAGTATATCAGTCAATATAATGCAAAGATGCAATGCGATGCACATGAATCCGCTGCGGCGTACAACCCGATCCATTTAACGTCGACGACACTCACTGGGGGTGTGTATAAACTCTGGAGCGGCTCCTACAGCCCAAGCGCAATATCATCATATCATTGATGCGGCATGCAACCCGACACATACTCAGTCCACAGTATGCATATGAGTGACAAAACAAATTCAATCTAATTTCCCAGTTTCCAATTATTAAGTTGAATATAGTTTAGTTATTTAATTTCACGAAAAAGGTGACTTAACATTTAATAACAGTGATTAAATACATGACTGAGATCAATTATTATGAAAGTCATGCAATCACAATGATATTCATCCTAGACGGATGCTACATATCGGCACAAGGCGCCAAACATGGTAATAAGCCACATTCTCAACAAATACAATGTGTGTATCAGTGGCCAATAAATTATATTTAGCACTCGGCATGGACCAAGTCACAATCCCCAATCACATACGATCCTGCACCTGTCATGGGGTGCGATTTACGCCCTAATATAGCATCACAATGTTATAAACCGAGGTTTCAAACCCTCAGGCCATCATCTATACAAACTACTCACCTCTAACCGGTCGTAGACTGGTCCACCATGCCTTTTCCCTTTGAATCCCCCACTACATCCGTCGAATCTAGTCAAAACCATAACGAATACATTATTATATGTTAAAGAAACAAAACCCAATTATTACTCGAAAAACACTAAAAATCACGAAGTTGGTAAAACTCGAGCCCCGGACCCGCTTCTCAAAAAATTTCGAAAATTGCATCATCGGATTCCTTGTCTTACCACGAGTCCGTACACATAAAGTTTACAAAAAACAGAGTTCAAACGGCCTTAAGAATCCCCAGATTTTTTTTCCAAAAGCTAAGCCCTAGTTCTTCACAATTTCAATATATTTTCATGGATTTGAGGGTTAATTCTTCATAAAAATGGTGTTTTTAAGTCAAGAGACTTATCTCCAATCAATACCCGTTGAAAACACGCTAGTGAACATTAGTTTGTAACACCCCGTACATTCGTGAATGTAATGAACAGATAAAAAATAATTTTCCTACATGAAGGTAATCCCCGTACATTCGGACTAGGTATGGATATGTTAAATGGGTATTAATTTTATATTTTACATATGAAGTCCTATCGGAATGATTATTGGTGGAAATAGTGATTTCAAAATCAAGATGGAAAGTGAGGTGCATAAGATTCGACAAAATTGACTAAGTTTTCTGAAGGTCTGTCTTCCAGCAAGTTTCAGTGAAAATGTGTAAAGAATTGGGGACAACTCAAAGCATGAAAATTTTAAGCCTTTGAAATAGCTTTCCGATAATCTATTACGGAGCCCAAACGGATACATTTTCAAAATTTTATGCGCATTTTACAGAACACTATGCCCACTAGCGCGAGACTAGCGCGCCCACACTAACGGGGTTTTGTACTGGCCATTTAGCGCTGCCATTAGCATGGTTTGGGCCTCCAAGTGTGTGGGGGAACTAGTGGAGGGGTTATTTTAAGGCACTACTTCGTCACCCACACCCCCAAAACATAAAAACTTGCTCTAGAAAGTAAAGCTCTCAAAAATCTAACTCTTTAAGAATCCCTCCACCACCCAAGGTATGTTCTAATGGTGATTTAACCTAATTTTAATTTTCCAACATCTTATTAACATGGGTAAACCCTCCATATCATTATATATTCTATTGGGACATCATTGGTTTGGGAAGGAAGCCTAGAACTCGAGCTCAAACGGTTACTTCTTGGATTACCTGGAAAATAAAACACAATCCATGCGAATCGATAGAGTATTGTGGAAATTTAAATATGATGCAAGTTCCCTTTGGACCATAAAAGATTGTCTATGGAAAATGAATATGTCCATAGACTATGATGTCATGGACCATGAATCGTGAGATAAGGGATTCGCAGGCCACGAAAAGACATTCACGGGCCATGAGGATGGTGTCTCCGAACCATGATGCCTTTGAATAATAATGTGAAAGTATTAACAGATCCTCAGGCCATGACATGGTGTCTTCAGGCAATGAGGATGATGCCTTCGGACTAATGACGCCTTTGGATGGGTTGGCTATATGTCAGACCATGAAGTGTAGAGATATGATACCGAAAGTGACAACATGACCGAGCTTAATCTTGCCCTGAGTTTTGGGGCAAAGGTTAGCCCTGAGGAACGAAGATATGTAAAGTATAGAAATAGAGCAAAGATTATAGGGAGGGTAACAAAGCTTAACCTCACGAGAATGCAGTGCTTAGCCTTATGCAAATATGAAGGCAAGGCTTAGTCTCATGCAAAGAGAAGGCAATGCTTAGCCTTATGCAAATATGGAGGAAGGGTTTAGCCTCATGCAAGATTTGAGACAGAGCTTACTCTCATGCAAAGAGAAGTCAATGCTTAGCCTTATGCGAGATTTGAGACAGAACTTAGTCTCATGCAAAGACAAGGCAATGCTTAGCCTTACACAATATGGAGGCAAGGCTTAGCCTCATGCAAGATCTGAGTTAAGGCTTAGTCTCTTGCAAAGAGAAGGCAATGCTTACCCTTATGCAAATATAGAGGCAGGGCTTAGCCTCAAGCAATATTTGAGACAAGGCTTAGTCTCGGACAAACAGAAGATAATGCTTAGCCATATACAGTGAACATGTAGCAAATATGAGTACAATGTTTCTTAGTTGGAGATATATTTGCATCTGGTGGCTTGATTGATAGTTACGTTGATACGTGCTTTTTTGCGTATGTTTTGTAAGGGGAAGTTGGCTTGTGCCTTCACCTTCTGGCTTTTCTCCCCTCCGTTATGGATGCCTTGTTTTAGTTACCCTGGGTAACACCTGGCTGTCACGGAAATAGAGTTTTCAAAAATATGCACTTACTGATGAAATTAGAGTTATATTACAAAACATAGTGAAATATTAAGTAATCTTAGATAAACTAATGACTATAGCATGTTTTAAAGACATTGCAGCTTTCTTGCATTAGAATTTTGAGGGTCTTCCTCAAAATTCTTCCCCAATTTGGTAAATGATCCTTCACCATTTGCGTGCGATAAAACTTGTTGAACATTCTCCGAAATTTTGAGAATCCTTCTCCAGGATTTTAAGAATCCTTCTCAAAATTTTGCCCCGGTTTCTTAACTAATTTCTGACTATTTAGCATATGATGGCGTTGGCTAGACTTGCTCCGAAATTTTGAGGGTCCTCCTCAAAATTGTGCCCCAGTATATGATGCTGAGGGAAAATGAAGATATTATTATGATATGATCGAACCCAAAGGGATGCCTACTTATCCCCTTTATATGGTAATCAGGTCAAGCGCAGTCCAGTTACATCATATGAAGGAATGTAAACAATCTAAACATAGTATCTCTTGACTGCCTCTAAATTGATTGGCTTCATCCAAACTCCATTCATTTCTACAAGTGTGAGTGCTCTTCCTGTTAGCACCCGGTGAACGATGTAAGGACCTTGGCAACTGGGAGAGAATTTCCCTTTGGCTTCATCTTGATGCGGGAAGAACTTCTTCAGCACCAAGTGTCCTGGTGCGAATTGCCTTGGTTTGACCTTTTTGTTGAAAGCTCTTGAATTTCTATTTTGATAAAGCTGACCATGACATACTGCGTTCATTCTCTTTTTTCTCTATAAGGGCTAGTTGCTCATAGAAACTCCTTATTCATTCTGCATCGCTAAGTTCGGCTTCCTATATGACTCTTAATGAAGGGATCTCTACCTCGACTGGAATGACAGCTTCAGTACCATAAACCAATAAATATGGAGTTTCCCCAATCGATGTGTTGTCCATAGTGCGGTACCCCAGTAAGGCAAAGGGTAGCTTCTCGTGCCATTGTTTTTTATTGTCTACCATCTTCCTTATATTCTTAATGTTCTTGTTAGCAGCTTCCACAGCTCCATTTAACTGAGACATGTGTGCTTTAGAGTTTTTGTGCTTGCTTTTAAAGGTATCACACATGGATTTCATCGGGTCACTATTGATATTGGCGACATTATTAGTTATAATGGACTCAGGAACTTTGAAACGGCAAACAATACGATCCTTTACAAAGTTCGCGACAACTTTCTTGGTTACAGCTTGTAGGATGCGGCCTCCACCCATTTTGTGAAATAGTCGACGGCCATCAAAATGAACAGGTGCCCGTTTGAAGTAGTAGGCTCGATCAGACCGATGATATACATTCCTCAAGCAGCAAAAGGCCAAGGTGAAATTGTTGCATTGAGCTCATTTGGTGGTACCCTTATCATGTCTGCATGTACCTGGCACTGGTGGCATTTTTTTACGTACCATATGTAATCTATTTCCATGTTTATTTAAAATTATCCAACCCTGAGTATTTTCTTGGCTAAGACAAGCCATTCATATGTGGTCCACAAGTTCCGGCATGTACTTCCTCAAGTAGTCTAGAAGCCTTATTTGCATCAACATACCTTAAAAACCCCAAATCAGGAGTTCTTTATATACAGGGCCCCTCCGCTTTAGAATAACTGATTTGATAGCCTCCACAGAGTGCGTTTCTGAGTATGGTTTACCTGCTCTGTATATTCTCCTCTCGCGAAATATTCTTTGATATCGTGGAACCAAGGTTTTCCATCCGTTTCTTCTTCAACATGAGCATAGTAAGTTGGTTGGCTATAGATTTTCACCGTGATGGAATTGATGAAATTATTGCCTTGGTGTTGTATCATTGATGATAAAGTGTCCACTGCATCTGCGAACTCATTTTGAATTCTGGGCACATCTTTGAATTCTATCTTTGCGAATCTCTTTATCAAATCGTGTACATGATACAAGTATGGTAGTATCTTGGTGTTCTTCGTAGCCCATTCTCCTTGAACCTGATGTGGCATAAGATCTGAATCACCGATTACCAACAGTTCTTGTATATTCATATCGACGGCCAGATTGAGCCCCATGATGCAAGCCTCATATTCTGCAACGTTGTTGGTCCGTGGAAACCTAAGCTTCATGGATACAGGGCAGTGATGACCTCTTTCTGATACCAAAACTGCTCCAATGCCCACTCTTTTGAAGTTTGCAGCTCCACCGAAGAACATTCTCCAACCATCGTAAGCTTCAGCAATGTCCTCTCCTATGAATAGTAGTTCTTTATCAGGAAAATACTTTTTCAAGGGTTTGTATTCTCCTCCACATGATTTTCAGCAATATGGTCTGCCAATGCTTGTCCTTTGATCGCCTTCTGAGTTACATAGACGATATTGAACTCGCTTAACAGTATCTTCCACTTGGCTAACTTCCCGGTCGGCATGGGCTTCTGAAAGATGTACTTTAGAGGATCCATCTTGGATATGAGGTACATGGTATAGGCATAGAAGTAATGCCTCAATTTCTGAGCCGTCCAGGTCAAAGCACAGTAGGTGCGTTCCAGCAGAGAGAATCGTTTTTCATAAGGCATGAACTTATTACTCAAGTAGTATATGGCTTTCTCCTTTATTCCTGTCTCATCATGCTGTCCCAAAACACATCTGAAGGCACCATCTAATATGGATAGATTGAGTATTAGTCCAGGTACTGGCAGGACTAGGACTGGTGGTCTGGACATGTATTCCTTGATTTTGTCAAAAGCCTTTTAACAATCTTCGGTCCAACGCGTTTCAGCATCTTTCCTCAACATTTGGAAGATGTGTTCATATATAACTGTTGGTTGTGCTATGAAGCGACTAATATTGTTGAGATGTCCTAGGAAGCTCATTACATCCTTCTGGCTCTTTAGTGGCGGTAAATCTTGAATATCCTTAACTTTGGATGGGTCCAACTCGATTCCTAGACGGCTGACAATGAATCCCAACAACTTTCTTACGAGAATCCCCAATGTACATTTTGTAGGGTTCAATTTGAGATTGTACCTCCTTAGCCTGTCAAAGAACATTTTCAATCTGTTATATGATTTGCGGCCCTCTTGGATTTGATGATGACATCGTTAAGATACACCTCTATTTTCTTGTGTAACATGTCATGGAATATGGTGGCTCTCATGTAAGTAGCCCCAGCATTTTTTAGACCAAGTGGCATCATCTTGTAGCAGTATACCCCCCACGGCGTGATGAAATATATTTTCTCTGCGTCTTCTTCATCCATCCAGATCTAGTGATAAACCGTGAAGCAATATACATAGAATTGGAGTTCATGCTTGGCGCAATTGTCGAGTAGGATATGTATGTTTGGCAGTGGAAATTCATCCTTCAGACTTGCTCTGTTTAAATCTCGGTAGTCGACATATACTCTGATTTTCCCATCTTTCTTCGAAACTGGTACAATGTTGGTTGACCAGGTTGGGTACTTAGCTACGCTAAGAATTTTGGCTTTTATATGCTTAGTAACTTCCTCCTTGATTTTTAGGCTCATATGTAGTTTGAACTTTTTGAGATTTTGTATTACTTGAGGACACATTGGATTGCTAGGCAACTTGTGAGCTATTATGGTTATGCTCAGAGTGGTCATGTCATCATATGGCCATGCAAAGATATCCTCATATTCTTTCAAGAAATGAACATACTCCTCCTTCTCTGTCGGTGACAAGTGAATGCCTACGCGAGTTTCCTTGATGGTTTCAGCGTTTCCCAAGTTTACTGCTTCGGTTTCATCCAGGTTGGACATAGGTTTATTCTCAAAGTTCTCAGCCCCTCTGAAAATTTCCTCAGGTATTTCATCTTCTTCCTCCAAGTCACTATCCTTATGTTGTGTTGTCTCATTACATGTCATAGTCATCGGTTCATCAGGAAAAGTAATAATAACTCTATAAAAACAAAATGTTTAAGATAATAATGAATAATAAATAGCAATGCATTGATTAAATTTTGAAATTATCCAAAACAAGTACGGCTCGATGAATTGAGAAATTATTTTGAAACAAAACGCATCACTAAAACAAAATTATTGAAAACATCTGAAATGCCTAGCATGGCTATAGAAATAAATTTAGGCTAAATGCCAAGCTACCCAAGGACTCGACGGGCCCGGGATGGCGTAGCAGTCCAATTCTTGAGAACAACTCCCTTCTCCACAGTCTGAATGGTGAGGTCTTCCTCCTCCTCCTCTCCTCCTCCTCCTCCTCCTCAATTATCGCACAGCAATCCATATCCTCGTGCTCTAGGAACAAATTCCTTATCCCCAGATATAGCTTCTTCCTCTGCAGTTCCCCATATTATATTAGCCCAATGAAAAGTCTGACCTAGATGTGGCACTAGTTTCTTGAGAGGGTAATAAGGACCATGCCATAGCATCAACCAATAATTGTACTCCTTCCAGGTGTATGGGTATCCCAGCCCGAAAGTTGTTCCATGACGTTTCAACTGTATCGGCTTGGTAATGCCTTAGAGTTTCTTCCCAAGCCCTTTGTCGGGTTCGTACCCAGACCATTCTAGTATGCTTTCTATTTTGTTACTCCACCATTTGAATTTCTCAACTCCATTGACATGTTCGACGTGGTGATAAGTTTTCCCTCCTAGCCTTCTTCTGCTCTTAATAACCGGGATGTTTTGGCTGGTGTAAATAGGATTGTTTCCATCTTTGTGGGTGATCAACTCCTGATGGTTCCATTTTAGAACTTCACGGCCTGGTGTAGTGTGGAAGCCACAGCCCCAGATGTATGTATCCAAGGTAGACCCAACAGAATATTGTATGTAGCTGATATTTCAAGCACTTGAAATTAAACATCGAACCAAATTGGCCCCATCTCTAGGCAAAGGTTTATCTCCCCAATCTTGGCCCTTTGAGACCCATCAAAGGCTTTCACATTCATACTTCCTACTCGTATCTCGTGGAAATCTTTGCCCAATATTTTGAGAGTAGTCAACGGGAAAATATTGAGGCTTGAATCCCCATCTACTAAGACCCCGGCAATGAATTTGTCTTCAAATTGTACTGTGACGTGCGATGCCCGGTTATGACCTAATAACTTTAGGTGGTAAATCATCCTCGTGGAAGGTGATCTTATGACTCTCCAGCACTTGACCTACCATGTTGTCCATTTCTTCTCAAGTGATCTTGTTGGCCACAAATTCATTTAACTCCTTTATCAAAGCATTCTTGTGCGCCTCTGAAATTTGTAATAGTGACAGGATGGAGATCTGGGCGGGGGTATTTTTCAAATAATCAATGATGAAGTGTTCCTTGCCAATGTTTTCCTTCAAAGATCATTCACCCTTGTTTCAATGATAGTTTTCTTGGTAACAGCCTCCTTGCTTGATCCTCCCAAGTGTTCGGGTGTATAGATCCTTCACATTCTGGTCATTCCTTGTGCAGCATCAGATTCTTCAATTTTTCTTTTCCCTTTCGCCTAGCTTCAATAACGTAATCCCAAGGTATGTCCTTGGAATTGAAAGGAGGTGTGATTGCTACTGTCACTGGGAAAGGTATGGCAATTTCTACCTCAAATAGAACCGATGCAGTTCCTCAACTTCGACTGACGGTTGTATCTGTACCAAAATAAGAGTGAGTGTTACTGCGGGTTTAAAGTCACCGCCTTCTCAAATAAGCCCGATTGACCCCTTAGGATCCCATTATTCATCCGTCTCTATCACATGGACTCCATCACCCCGATGATCCGGGGGAGAATTGTTGCATACGTTAGGCGCAGCTTACTTTGCATGTATGATCTTGTTATCAATCAGTTTCTAGATTTTATCTTTCAATGTTCGGCACTTGTCAGTGGTATGACCCCTTTATACCAAAATGGTATGCACATGACTTGTTTGGTTTGATCAATTGAGTTCTCTATTGCCACAGCAGGAATAGGAGTGATATAACCAGTGGCCTTCAATATTTCATATAGATGGTCAATGGGTCCACCAATAACGGTGTATTGTCTGGGTGGCTTGCGGTCACCGTTAGCTCGGGGTTTCTGGTTATTTGTACGAGTTGAAGGTGAATGATAGTACGCTGGCTAGGTGTTATAGGTGTGATAGACGGTGACGATTTGAGAATATCTGGGAGATGAGGGTTGGTGTGTGGGTTGAGGTGTTTGCTATGTGAGCAGATGTGATTGGTATCATAATATTGTGGGTCATGTGCCCTGACAAAGAACTTGTTCATTTGTTCTTCTTATAGTGCTGGTCTGACCTTGGCTGCTTTCGACCTCCACAAAGTAGCATATTCACGGAAAGTCTCAGTTGGATTATTCTTTAAGTTCTAGATGTAGAAGACATCCAGTGCATTCTCCGTATTGAACCAGAACGGTCCATAACTTTTGACTCCATGCTCCCCCAATTGGCCCCCTTTTTAGGGTTCTAGATAATGTACCCGGACAGGGCATCTCCGGTAAGACTTCTCATGAAGAGTTTCATTCGGATCCTTTCCTCTTTTCCAACCCCCATGAGCTTTTCACAATAAATTCTCAAATGAACCCTGAGATCACCTATTCCATCAAATATTTCAAACTTGGGAAGTTTGTAACCCTCTGACAGTTCCACGTCTAGTTGTATACATAGATTCTCATAATTCAAACCCTCTATCCCTTTACCTTCTTCGACACCCTAAACTCGACTTGTAAATTTCTTGAGTTCCTCGGCCATGTTATTGATGAGCAGGTCCTTCTCAGTGGATTCTGGTGTATAGGAGAATGGTTGAGTGGAGTGGGGTACAGTTTCCACATATATGGGGTTATTTTGGTGAGTGTTAGGGGTTTGGGTGTAGTAATGGTCGTTAGTTGAGTTTTAAGGATTGGGAATAGGTTGCGGTGTGTTCTGAGGACTGTGATAGGTAGTGGCTTGTGGGTACTGGGTTGGTTGATAATGGTGTTGTGAAGGAGTTGGTATCGGTAAAGGACTGGAATTTTGAGGTGGAGTAGCATATTGATAGGGTGCGGGAGGATTTTGTGTATCCTGGTTTGCCGTATTTTGGGGAGGTGCTGGGTTTGGGTATTTTGTTGGTTGATGTCGGGGACGTTCAGGGTGATGGAAAGGTTTGCTAAGTTGCGGACTGTCACACCCCAAATCCGAGGGACATGACCGACACCCGACCGGGTATCCCAAGTCAAGTGGACCTGGATGCCTTTCCTGACCCACGAGTTACCCCAGATTTTCCATTACTTACTAACCGAGTGGAAACAATTGTTTATAATTGAGATTCCCTTTTTACAAAACATACATAACATAGATAACATTAGCGTGGTTTACAATTTACAATGCCAAAATACAAAGTACTTACTACATGGTTCACGACCCACATTTCATGTCTACGGAGCCTCTAAGGATAAAATGACAGTACTATACTTGCCGGTAACAAGGCTCCGGCTATACCTTTTTACATATACCAAAACAAGATCCCGGTATACAAGAACAAAGGCGGCATGAGCCACGCAGGGCCCCGGAAGGAGATGGGCTCACCATTACAGCTGACGGGGTATGAGGAAGAGCTAAAGACGGTGGACTGGAGTACCTGCTGAAGATCCACCTACAATCATAACACGAATGTAGCGCCCCCGGCAAAAGAGACGTTAGCACATTTTAATTGTGATGGTATGTATGAAAAAAACTTGTCCCAAGTAAACTCAAGTCATACACAGGTAGAACACGCCAATAGAAGAAACAATAAAACACACATCGAAGGTACAATTAGCCAAACAAAAGGACAATCAGTGCCCCACAGGTTACAAACTCTCCTACTGTCTCCTTTCACAATTCCACATCAATGATTTCACAATTTGTTCAAATGTTCATTTCAGTAGAATCACTTTTCCACCCTTATAACCTAGGCCACCCTTATTTCCTCGGACACCCTTATCACACCAACCCAAACCTTATTACACCGTGTTGCGGCGTGCAACCCGATCCCGCCGTACAGTTTCAATTCACTACAAACACAAACAAATAGAAAATCACAAAGATAAACAACAAATACACCTCAAGGCATCACCAAAACAGTGTTACAAATGTTTCCATAAATATTAGTACCAATTTCATTACTTTCAACAGTTCGTACTCGATTCAAGTTACCACAGTTGCCCACAACATTCCAAGTACATTATTATCGCAGATAGCCTTGTTTCACCATTTACGGATTCCTTCAATCACTTGTTATTCAACTTTTACCATGAGGTTCATTCACAATTAAACCAGTCACAAGAAGCTCACAAATAACCAACATAGATATCGACTACCAAACAATTCACATACCAAGCAAGGCGATTTCACAAGGATCAAGGTTAGCCATACATACCTGGAGTCAAATTCCCATTTTAAGTTCCTATTCTCAGTCAGCAAACTATCTAGCCACGTCAATCTAATTCACAAATTAACACATGAACCTTAGAATTAAAGTTCACAATTACTACCAGGTTTATTTTAGGCTATCAAGCTCAATTCTCTACTTCTACCCAATTTTCCCTTTACTGGATTTTGGGTTTTGAGTGACATGCATGAGGATTTTCAATTGTTAGTTCAAAATCAAAGCATAAGACTCCCTCCCTTAGCGTAAGTCTGAAAAATTGGGGAAAAGAGTTAGGGATTTTACCTGTAAGAGTGGAGATGAAGACAATAACTTAAAATTTTCCCAGCCCGGATAGTTTTTGAGGATCAATTTGATGAAGAATCCTTTCTCTCTCAAGAACTCTCCCTTCCCTCTCTCTTGTTTATTTCAGAAAATATATATGAATGAGGGGTTCGGGTGTCTTTTTAGAAAAGGTTCAGGTTTTAAAATTTTAGAAAACTGATGTTCGTGCAGGATCTGTGATCAACTATGCAATCGCATAGTTGAAAAGCGGTACACATATTGGACCGCATAATGGTCCCAAATTGTTGACCTCTCTGTTTGGGTATGTGGTGAGAATGCGGTCCGCATACCCATTCTGCGGTCGCATATTGCATCGTAGAATTGACCTCTACAAATCCTCGATAAATTTATGTGACGACTATGCGGTCCGCATATTGGTTATTCCATCGCATAATGGATCGCATTTTCGACATCCAATTTTTCTACTCTCTGATTAACTCAGCGGTCGATATGCGGTCTGCATACCTGATCTGCGACCGCATACCTGACCACAGAAATGATATTTTTTCGGAAAAATTTGACACTAGATTTTTAAGTATTAGATTAGTAGAAAAGGTTCCAACACATAGGTGGACCTGACTCTATGAGTTGCTAGGACTTGAGTACTCATTTTCACAGGGTCTTACATCCTCCCCCGCTTAAAATCATTCGTCCTCGAATGAGAACTTCGAAAATAAAATGGTTTGAAATCATGGTGTGCAAGCTCCTATGTTTTCACTAACTCTTATGATTTAGTAAATTTTCGCCAGAGTTCCTTTTGTAATATGGACATATCCACCTGTCAGTGAGTCCCAAAACATGTTTCCAAGCACCATTACACAAATCTTTCTACCCCTATAATAGTTATACAATGCATGACCTTCACACCTATACATATTCAACCTCTCGACGCACTTTTAACCCTTTTGGTACACCACATACAATTAAATTAAGCATTAATCGTCTGTACTATGAAATCCATTTACTTATCCCAATCACAAGAGAATGATACCTCCATTTAGCAAGAAGGCTTGCCTATAGTTCAATATATTACCTTCATACCTGCACACATTCAATTGTTTGATACCCTTTTTGCACATAGATGATTATTTTAGGTAGTGCGACATAGTTAACCATTTCAATACAGTCCCTCCATACAAAACTAATCATTATTTCTTTACACTTAATCTACCATGGCATATTATCTACCACAAAATACAACAAAAAACTGGCACAACTTGAAGAGTTATAATAGTGAAGTATTTAGGAACATTTACACCAAAGGGGACACAATGCTAGTTTTTTGGGACAAGTACATACATGACCACTCCTAGACTTGCTCAAATAAATAGGGGTATTTTACTTTCATCTCATCTTCCGCTTCGCACGTGGCCTCTTCGAATTGTTGGTTTCGCCATAACACCTTAACCGAAGCGATCTCCTCATTTCGCAACCTATGGATTTGTCTATCAAGAATAGCAACCGGAATCTCTTCATATGATAGATCTTCAGTAACCTTGATGTCATCAACTGGCACGATGGTGGACGGATCCCCAACCACTTTCCTTAACATGGACACATGGAACATCGGGTGCACTAAGGACATTTCAGGGGGCAAATCTAACCTATAAGCAACTTGTCCGATCCTTTGAATAATCTGATAAGGTCCGACATATCTAGGAATTATCTTTCCTTTCTTCCCAAATCGCATGATTCCCTTCATGGGCAATACCCGCAAGAATACCCAATCACCCTATTGAAACTCCAATTCCCTTCCACGCACGTCCGCATAGGATTTCTGGCGACTCTGAGCAGTCTTCATTCTTTCTTGAATGACTTTAATTTTTTGCATGGCCTAGTGCACGAGATCTGGTCCTATCAATTCTGCCTCACCTACTTCAAACCACCCAATCGAGGACCTACACCTCCTCCCGTACAATGCCTCAAACGGGGCCATTTGGAGGCTAGCATGGAAGCTGTTGTTGTAAGAAAATTTTATAAGGGGAAGATGATCATCTCAATTACCCTTGATATCCAAGACACAAGCCCGCAACATATCTTCGAGCATTTGAATAGTCCGCTCTACTTGACCATTAGTTTGAGGATGAAAAGTCGTGCTGAGGTTAACCTGAGTACCAAACCCTTGCTGAAATTTCTTCCAAAAATTAGCTGTGAAATGAGTCCCTCGATCCGAAATGATAGAAAGTGGAGTACCATGAAGTCTCACTATTTCCTTGATATACAATCGAGCATATTGTTCTGAAGTATCGGTGGACTTGACAATCAAGAAGTCAGCTGATTTGGTGAGTCAATCCACTATCACCAAAATTGAGTCGAACTTGCGCTGAGTGAGAGGTAGTCCTGACACGAAATCCATGTTGATCATCTCCAATTTCCATATTGGTATCTCCATACGCTGGGCTAGTCCACCGGGCTACTGGTGCTCAGCCTTTACTTGCTGGCAGTTCGAGCATTTGGATACGAAGTCTACAACATCCCTCTTCATACCGCTCCACCAATAAATTTCCTTGAGATCGCGATATATTTTTGTAGAACCTGGGTGCACCGAATATCTGGAATGATGAGCCTCCACCATTACCCTCTCCCGAAGATTATCTACATATCGAACACATAGCCTACCTTGACATCGTATCACACCATCATTGCCGCCGAGTGAGAATGCCGAAATCTTGCTACTCTGAACCACCTCCATTATTTGTGCCAATGTTGGATCAATAAACTACTTTTCATTGACTTCTGCTACAAGGGACGACTATGCTACGTTGTGAACCATAGTCTCCTCCTCATTTGGGGTCGAAGTACAAACCCCAAGACTAGCCAACTGATAAACCTCTCGAGCTAGGAACCTCTGATCCGTTCCCAAGTGAGCCAAACTACCCATGGATTTCCGGCTGAGGGCGTCGGCCACCATGTTCGCCTTCCCTGGATTGCACAAGATGTTAATATCATAATCTTTGAGCAATTCTAACCACCACCGCTGCCTCAAATTTAACTCCTTCCGCTTGAACAAATATTGGAGACTTTCGTGGTCCAAGAACACATCCACATGGACACAAATAGGTAATGCCGCCATATTTTTAAGGCAAACACAACTGCTGCAAGCTCCAAATCATGCGTCGGGTAATTCTTCTCGTAATTCTTGAGTTTCCTTGAAGCATACGCTATAACCTTCCCATAATGTATGAGCACACACCCTAAACGACCCTGGAGGCATCGAAATACACCACAAATCATTATGTGCCTTCCAGCAGAGCCAACACTGGTGCCCATGTCAACCTTCACTTCAAATCCTGAAAACTTTTCTCACAAGAATCATACTATTGGAACTTGACTGATTTCTGTGTCAATTTAGTTAATGGAGAGGCGAGGGTAGAGAACCCCTCCACAACTTCGATAATAACCCGATAAACCCAAAAAGCTACGGATCTCCGTCGGGGTCGTAGGTCTAGGCCAATCCTTCACTGCTGCAATCTTTTGGGGGTCCAATTGAATCCCCCTACCGGAAACAACATGTCCCAAAAAAGCTACTTACTCCAACAAAAATTCACATTTTGAGAATTTAGCATACAACTGGTGTTGATGAAGAGTTTGCAAAACCGGTCTGAGGTTATCGGCATGATCCTCCCTGCTTCGCGAATAAACAAGGATGTCGTCAATAAAAACAACCACAAAGGAGTCTATTAATGTCTTGAAGACCTGATTCATTAGGTCCATGAAAGTGACCAGGGCATTGGTTAGCCCAAAAGACATGACCAAGAATTCGAAGTGGCCATAGCGGGTTTTGAAGGCGGTCTTAGGAATATCCCGCTCTCTGATCTTCAATTGGTGATACCCGGATCACAAATCAATTTTGGAGAAGAACTTAACACCTTGCAATTGGTCGAACAAATCATCTATCCGGGGCAAAGGGTATTTATTCTTGATGGTGACCTTGTTAAGCTGCCGATAGTCGATACACATTTGAAGTGACCCATCCTTCTTCCTGACAAAAAGAATCGGAGCACCCCATGGCGATAGACTCGGTCGAATGAACCCCTTCTCTAATAAATCCTTCAGCTGCTCCTTTAACTCTTGTAATTTTGTTCGCGCCATCCTGTAAGGTGGAATAGATATTGGCTGGGTGTCTGGCAACACATCAATCCTGAAGTTAATCTCCCTATCTGGCGGAAGCCCTGGAAGCTCATCTGGAAATACCTCCAAAAATTCATTTACAACTGACACGGATCCGAGGGCAGGCACATCTGCAGCGGTGTCCGCCACCTGGACCAAATGATAGATACACCCCTTCTTAATCATCATCGAAGCCATAAGATAAGAAATAAACCTACCTTTTAGCACAAAACCATTCCCTCTCCACTCAATAACAGGCTCGTTGGGAAACTCGAGACTCATGACTCTCGCCCCGCAGTCAAGCTTAGCAAAGCACGAATAAAGCCAGTCAATTCCCATAATCACATCAAAATCTACCGTTCCAAGCTCAATAAGATCGGCCATGGTAACACGACCACACAGTGTGACAACACAATTCCTATAAACTCACGCGACTGTAGTAGAATCACCAACCAGAGTCGATACAGAGAACGGCTCAATAAGTTGTTCGGGCTCTATCCCAAAACTCGAAGCAATAAATGGGGTGACATAGGACAAAGAAGACCCAGGGTGAATAAGAGCATAACAATCAATGGCCTGAACAGACAAGATACCTGTAACCACATCTAGAGAAGACTCAGCATTCTGGCGACCACTCAAAGCATAGAACCGGCTCGGTCCACTTCTACCACGAGCCCCACCACTATTTGCACCATGCCCTACTGGAGCTGGAGGATGCATAGATAATGTAACAACTGAAGAACCGGATTGCTGCGCGAATCCCCTACCCATGTCCTGTCTGGGTGCATGACAGTTCCGCTGAACATGACCTCTCACCCCGCAATTATAACACATCGGAATGTCCAAATGGCAAGTCTCCATGTGGAACCTCCCGCACTTGGGACATGTAGCTCCCCATGCTACTGGGGCCTCGCCCCAGAATGACTGGACTGGTGGAACCTCCGGCTGTCAGAAGCTGGTCTTAAGGAACTACCCTGCTGATGGTTGTGCATAGATGGCGGTGCGCTTGCTGAAGACTCAACATATGATCGGGATGGCCCTGATGGCCCTCTCCCGGGAGCTGACCTCCCTGAGTGACCCATTGACCGGGCCCTATTGCTACTCCCCTATCTGCCTGTATCTTTAATTTCCTAGCCTCCAAAGCCTGAGCGAAACCCATAATCTCCCCATAGTTCATATCTGAGTGCAAGGCCACTGTAGCAGCCTCATTCACCACCAATGGACTAAGACCCTGAACAAACCACCAAACTCGAGCAGTCATTATCGACACTAACTGAGGAGCATACTTGGACAATCTCATGCTGCCCTGCTTGAGAAACTCGAACTTTGTGGTACAATTTGCCATTGTCTCGGCAAGAAAGAAATGGTCCATAAAAGCATTCACAAATTCCTCCCATCTAGCCGGAGGGCTCCCCTCCTCGCGAGAATCCTCCCATATCTCGAACCACGAGTGTGCTGCTCCCATCAACATGTAGGAAGCGAACTCAACCCCCTATGATTCTGTGGCCTTCACCACAAGAAGGGTCTTGTACATCTCATCAAGAAAATCTTGCGGATCGGCCTATGGATCTGTGCCTGAACACTCTGGAGGGGCCAATCGCAGAAACTAGTGGACTTTGAGCTGGCAGAATCTCCCTGTCCACTGAAGGACATAGGAGCATCATGAGATCTCTGAGCCTGAGCAGCCACTAACTGGGTCAACATACATATGGCTACCCTAAGGTCCCCATCAGAAGCCTCGGGACCGGGAGCTAAAGAATTGCCAGGATTAGGAATATCGGCAGGAGGGATGGTGACGCCCTCTACCGCTGCTGGAACAGAAATGCTTGGATCCGGAAAGGACGGGCCAGGCAGATTCAAAGCCGGGGATTCACTCTCACCCACGGCATTAGGTACATGGCTCATGATCACACTTGGGGTGGTGCTAGCCTCAAGGCCGAGTCTAAACTTCTTTTTAGGTGCCATCTCTGAAAATTTCGGAACAAGGCACGAGTTAGCCACAAATACTTTCACTTTTCACTCCACCACACGAAATGGAATAACAAAGAAGAGAGTAGTTTCCTAAATGCTCGTGTAGCCCCCTACCTATAGATGTGATTGACAACACACCGATAAGAAGGGCTCTACTAGGCACAGCTCCGATACACCCTAGGACTCTTTTTAAACGTTAGGCTCTGATACCAAGTTTGTCACGTCCCAAATCCAAGGGACTTGATCGGCACTCGACCGGGTATCCCCAGTCAAGTGGACCTGGATACCTTTCCTGACCCACGAGTTATCCCACATTTTCCATTACTTACTAACCGAGTGGAAACAACTGTTTATAATTGAGATTCCATTTTTACAAAACATACATAACATAGATAACATAAGCGTGGTTTACAATTTACAATGCCAAAATACAAAGTACTTAATACATGATTCACAACCCATATTTCATGTCTATGGAGCCTCTAAGGATAAAGGTGACAATACTATACTTGCTGGCAACAAGGCTCCGGCTATACCTTTTTACATATACCAAAACAAGATCCTGATATACAAGAACAAGGGCAACATGAGCCACGCAAGGCCCCAGAAGGAGAGGGGCTCACATATATAGTTGACGGGGAATGAAGAAGAGCTACGGACGGTGGACTGGAGTACCTGCTGAAAATCCACCTACAATCATAACACGAATGTAGCACTCCCGGAAAAAAGGGACGTCAGCACATTTGAATTGTACTGGTATGTATGAACAAAACTTGTCCCAAGTAAACTCAAGTCATACGCAGGTAGAACACAACAATAGAAGCAACAATCAAACACACATAGAAGGTACAATTAGCCAAACAAAGGGGCAACCAGTGCCCCACGGGGTACAAACTCTCATGTTGTCTCCTTTCACAATTCCACATCAATGATTTGACAATTTGTTCAAATGTTCATTTCAATTGTGATTTCGATCGCTTTTTCACCCTTATTACCTCGGCCACCCTTATCACACCAACTCACACCTTATTACACTGTGTTGCGGTGCACAACCCGGCCCCACCGTACAATTTCAATTCACAACAAATACAGCCAAACAGCAAATCACAAAGATAAATAACAAATACACCTCAAGACATCACCACAGTAGTGTTACAAGTATTTCCATAACTATTAGTACCAATTTCATTACTTTCAACAGTTCGCACTCGATTCAAGTTACCCAATTGCCACAAAATTTCAAGTACATTGTTATCGCAGATAGACTTGTTTCACCATTTACGGATTCCTTCAATCACTTGTTATTCAACTTTTATCGCGAGGTGCATTCACAATCAAACCAATCATAAGAATCTCACAAATAACCAACATAGATGTCGACTACCAAACAATTCACATACCAAGCAAGGCAATTTCACAAGGATCAAGGTTAGCCATACATACCTGGAGTCGAATTCCCTTTTTAAGTTCCTATTCTCAGTCACCAAGCTATATAGCCATGTCAATCTAATTTAAAAATTAACGCATGCACCTTAGAATTGAACTTCACAATTACTACTTGGTTTATTTTAGGCTATCAAGCACAGTTCTCTACTTTTACCCAATTTTCCTTTTACTAGATTTTGAGTTTTGAGTGACATGCATGAAGGTTTTCAATTGTTAGTTCAAAAACAAAGCATAAGACTCTTCTCGTAGCTTAAGTCTGAAAAATTGGGGAGATGGGTTAGGGATTTTACCTGTAATAGGGGAGATGAAGACAATAACGTAAAATTTTCCCGTCCCGGATAGTTTTGGAGGATCAATTTGATGAAGAATCCTTTCTCTCTCAAGAACTCTCCCTTCCCTCTCTCTTGTTTTGTTTAGAAAATATGTAAAAATAAGGGTTGGGGTGTTTTTTTAGAAAAGGGCCGGGTTTTAAAATTTTAGAAAATTGGTGTTCGTGCACGATTTGCGGTCAACTATGTGATCGCATAGTTGACATGCGGTCCGCATATTGGACCGCATAATCGTCCCAAATTGCTGACCTTTCTGTTTGGGTATGCGGCGAGAATGCGGAAGCATACCCGTTCTGCGGTCGCATATTGCACCGCAGAATTGACCTCCACAAATCCTCAAGAATTTATGCGACGACTATGCGGTCCGCATATTGGTTATGCGATCGCATAATGGACCGCATAGTGTTACTAGGTGGGCAGACACTAAACAAACATCGCAATAACGTATAGGCATGGCATCAAGAATGGAGGATTGATTTTAAATTCATAGACATAGTATCTAAATGTACTTAAGCATATAAACATTGCAGCAACCTATAGGCATGGTATATAGAATGCAGGACTGATTTTAAACCATATAGGCATAGTATCTGAATGTACATAACCAAACAAACATCACATCAACCTATATGCATGGTTTCTAGAATACATGACTAATTTTAAACTCATCGGCATAGTATCTGAATGCACATAAGCAAAGAATTATCATCGCAACCTATAGGCATAGTATCTACCCTTTCCCAACAAAAATATATATAAAAATCCCTCCCAACTTTAGTAATATCCCCAATATCTTTTACAAAGAAATTATTATTACAAACTAACATAAATAATGAATTATAGAAGTGAAACTGCTAAAACTATACAGAGCCTGAACAGGCCCAAATAGTAATCCTGAAAAGTCAGGCCTTCAACCAAGTATGAACATGCCAATACTCTCATAGTGCACCTAATGGTATTTTGGTGTGTCAATGTTCCCAGGGGTCTCAAGGACCCCGAGCAATGCTCACACCAGAAAACTTTCAAAGCAACCCTTTTGTGAGCAAGTTTGGAAAGCTAGCCTCATTGTATCAAAGTTCAAAGGAGTCTCATTGACTCCTAGGCAATGCTCACACTAGAAGGGTAGGACCCTAGGTGTTCTAAGAGTAGGAGTTGAAAATAGAAGATAGTTTTTGAGAAAATAGTTTTGGATTCTCAGTAAGTAAGGAGCAAACAGGGTCATTCAATTCTTGTAACTCAAACAAAGGTCCCAATAATCAAACAATAATAGAAATAGGATCACTTAACGTTTCAACTTAGTTTACTAGATGTTACTAGGTGGGCAGACACTAAACAAAGGCATGGCATGCTGGGATCAATCAGACAGTCACATTCAAAAGAGTAGCAGGGATTGGGAGCAATATTGCTCAAGAATCTGTGAGAGGTAAACGTTTAACATGATAGAAAGAACATGCTAGTTGAAAAACAAACAGGCATAGGTCTAATTTAGATATGAGCAGGCATGCAGATATGTTATAGAAAGGGAAGGCGGAAGCATCGAATAGCGAAGAGAGGCGGCTCGGCAGGGAAGGAATGGGAAATCGTCAAGGATGACTTCTTTGTTGGCGGAACGAATGGCTAAATAGCGAGAGTGATTCTCTGAGCTGGTCTGGATTTCCACCGGAGTAGATCTACACTAAAAAAAGGAACACCAGACATGAAAACAAATGTCTCAATACATTTATTGAAACCTTCTAAAACTAAAAAGAGTTGACGGACTCTTTTAGTTTTCTCGGGCACCTAGGAAGCTGAATAATAAGCAGGTAGGTCTAGCTTAAACAGAAGTAAATAGATTGAAGCATGACACTGATAGGTTTAATCAAACAGAAGTAGACATGTTATTGCAGTAAACTCATAGGTTAAACAGAAGTAGACATGACATTGCAGTGAACACATAGGTTTATTAAACAAAAGAAAGACATGCTAGTTATAAGGAAACACGTAGGTCAAATTGAATAGCAGGAAACATATAGCCTAATTGAATAGCAGCATGCTGACTAGAAACAATGAATCTGAAGCACAGGGATCTAATGAGATAAAGTAGACATGCTGATAACAGGGTACATAGTTAAATTGAATATCAGTAAACATGCTGAGCGGGGAAAAACATAGGTTTAATTGAATGGCAGTAGTGGAAGCATACTAGTTAAGATATAGCAATAGAAGAGTGAAGCAAACAGGGTCCAAAGGTCTAGCCTGGGCTTCCAGCCGGCTAGACCATGTAACACCAAATAGTAGAATATTGTGATAGAGGAAGAGAGCAAGAACTTTTTGTACTTTTCTATGTGTGTGTGTGTGTTCAAGAAAAGGAGTGAGACTTATATAGCTTTGAGCATAATAAACAAATAAGGCAAGAAAAATTAATGGCACATAAATAAAGTATGCAAATCAATTAACCAGTTAGTTAGGGCTGGCTAACCTAATCAATTAATATCATTTAAATTATGGAGAATCTCATACGAAAACAGTCAGCAAGCATGATTGAAGTTAACTAAGGTACGCAATAAGTCTAAAGACCATAGATTAGACTAATTATTCCAAATAAGGCAAGTAGTACAAATTAAAAGTTATAAATGAGGAAAATAGGTAAAATCACGGGAAAGTATTAATTTTAACACGAAAATATGATTCGAACCCTAAGTAAAATCAATCAATCTATTTTGATTGATAGAGATAAACAACACTGGAAAAAAATGAAACGAAAGGTGAGATTATTCTTATGGACTTGGTCAGCTCTAGCCACTCGCCTTAGGAATCTCCCACTCGTTCATTATAGCTGCCGATTTGCTCTACCCCGAGGTCGAGCATAGGAAACACTCAGGGTCAGACCTCGAATTGTGTCTCGGGCCTTCTGAAGACGGGCTATGTGATATCATAATGATTATAAAACAGGGCCCTCCGATTTTAGCCGTATACAAATAGGTCAGTAGAGGCCAAACATGAAATAACAAACCAACAACCTAAGACATCAAATTCTTCGAAAGTCGTAGGAAAATTAAGTCTGAAAAGCTTACTTCTTCTACGTATTATATAAGTGGAAAATGTCATGATCCGATCTTTTAAAAGGACGCTGATAAAATTATTCGATCGATTTCAGAGTTGCATTTGAGACGATAGATACAACCATTGTTATTATCATAGTATGTGCTTGTCTAATTTTTCTTGGTTGTATACCGGGTATACTGTGCCCATACCATAGAAGGAACTTACAGCAAAGAAGTGATCAATCTCGAAACAGAACTACAAGAGATGGAAACATGGTTGTTTTAGCAGGATCTGGTGCTGTAGTTGCTGGTGCAGCAGCCATTTCAGCGAACGATAGTACTGATCATGAGCGTAAGCGTGCTGAAGTTACAATTGATGTAGGAGCTGCTGCTGAGGCAACTGTTATGGCTACACAAGGTTGTTGCTGCGGTGGTGATGGTGGTGGTTGTGGCGGTTGTGTTGGAGATTAAAAGCCTTGTCACCTTTTTGCTTTTCAAGTTAATTTCACATATGGTCATTGACCTTTTTCCAAACAGTAAAATCGTATCAAAAAATAGTTAAGTTATTTTACTGTTTTAGTAGATAATTAAAGTTCGTGAAATTAACTCCTCCTTTTTCTTCTCTATTTTTTTGTTAAAAAAAAATTATGCTGCCCTTTTTTATAGTTTGGTTTTGGACTGTGTTTAATTAGTTAACCAAACTAACATTTTGCGAGTCGTGAATGTAAGATGAACTTGTCTAAACTTCCTACTGCTCAACATTATATAGATTCCTATTCTGTAAAAAGAATAAATTTGGAATATTTCTTTCAATAGCAGTGTGATCCAAGTCTAAATAAATTTTTGATCTTGTGAGAAGATATATTTCAGGTAATAGCATATTCAAACCTTTGAATATAGATACAATCTTAATCACATCGTTTTATTTGGAATTAGATTTCACGAATGTCATGTGCCTTACATACGATAAAAGTTTAAAAATTTATCTTTTGAAATTCAAAATTTAATGGTCTATTAATTAATACCTAGCAAAGTAAGGTAAGATAATAAGGTCAGACCATGACGTATACTTGTTTTCACTTTCTTTCAACTGTTCCTGTGTAAAAACTAAAAGTTGTGACATCTAAATCCCACAAGATGCAAAAGATGATATTGTATCATTATATAACTTCCTATGATTATTATACATTTTGGGTTTTAGAGTAGAGTTTGAAAAGGAGAACTATTTATATAATCCTTATTATTTATTCTTTTTCCATCTAAACATAACTTCCAAATTTTGTCCTGCGAAATCTCATATTTTCCGACAATACGAGTTCAATATTGGGAGGAAAATGCGATGCTTTGGATGAGCAATACATGTTTAATAGGCACATTTTTTAGAAGATAAGATATTTTATAAGTACCTACGGTCTATTATCCAGGGATATGGAGAAATTGACGGGGATGTCACACACCGTATTGGGGTGGGGTGGATGAAATGGCGGTTAGCATCTGGAGTCCTGTGTGACAAGAGGGTACCATTGAAACTCAAAGGTAAGTTCTATAGAGCAGTTATTAGGCCAGCTATGTTATATGGGGCTGAGTGTTGGCCAGTTAAGAATTCACATATCCAGAAGCTGAAAGTAGCCGAGATGAGGATGTTGAGATGGATGTGCGGGCATACTAAACTGGATAAGATAAGGAATGACGTTATTAGGGAGAAGGTGGGTGTTGCACCCGTGGACGACAAGCTGCGGGAAGCGAGGCTTAGGTGGTTTGGACACGTGCGAAGGAGAGCCATAGATTCCCCTGTCAGGAGGTGCGAGCAGTTGACGTTAGCAGGTAAGAGAATAGGTAGAGGGCGGCCTAAGAAGAATAGGGGTGAGGTGATCAGGCAAGATATGGCGCGTCTCGAGATATCCGAGGACATGGCTCTTGATAGGAAGGTTTGGAGGTCGAGCATTAAGGTTGTAGGCTAGGGGGTAGTTTATAATTTTTCCCTCTTTGAAGCAGGTAGTGTGATAGATTTTTGCCTATATCCAGTAGCAGTATAGGTTATGTTCACATTATTGTGTTATTTAGCATATGATTATATTATTGCACTCCTCTCTCACTTATTTGGTCAATTTTAAGATATTATTATCATTAGGGGTGTGCATTCGATTTTGACCCTTATCGATAATTATTTATCGATTATCGATTTAAACATATGCTTATCGTTATCGTTTCAATAAGGTTTCGATTTTCTTGATTTCGATTTATCGATTTTTGGGGCTTATCGATTCGGTTATCGATTACACCAATAAGAAAATTTTCGGGATTCCACGGAAAGTATATCGCTACAAACACGCCTAACTAATTTGGACAAAAAGAAGCTAAAATAAGAAGAGCACCGTTTATAACATAAATATTGTGTCAACAAGCACATGAAATGAAACTAAAGTAATGGATCAAATGTATGCCACCAACACTCCAACGGTATAAAAAAATAAAATACATCATCACGGCTAATTCTGTTTTCCATTAATATGAACTTCATTCACTTGAGCTTTAAATATGATCATTCCTAAATGTGGTAGAGGAAATAATAGCGCTAGGGACTTAGGGTAAAGGAAGGGTATTATAAAATAAGGGTAAAAAAATTTAAAAAATATTTTAAATTTTTTTTTATGAAAAATTAAAAAATAGTGTATCTTATCGGTTTATCGATAAACCGATAAACCGAAAAGGGTAGAATCGAAATCGAAATCGATAACTCGATAAGGAAAATTTCGAAATCGAAATCGATAAATCGATTCGAATGTACACCCCTAATTATCACTGCTCTTGCTTCTTTTGTTGTTACATATCTCTTTTTTCATTTCTTTTCTAACAGTATTTTCTTTTCATTTGAGTCGAGGGTCTCCTGGAAACAGCCTATCTATCTTTCCTGGGTAAAGGTAAGGTCTGCGTACATTCTATCCTCCCCATACCCTATAGATTTACTGGGTATGTTGTTGTTGTTATATAAGGTATTTTATAAGTCGAACCTAAGACAAAGTGTATAATAAGGAAAAAAGTAGTGCCAAATTTAGGGAGCGTTGTACGTATTTGGCCAAGATGTTCTTCCCTTTATACAATAGTAATTCCATGAACGGCCAGGAGTAATTATATTAGCAGACAAACGCCAAATTGCCTTTGGCTCTCTCTCCTCCAATAATTTTTTAGAAGTTTATAATATTCATAAAAGATACTATGCTTCAACATTTTGAATATTCACACACTTCACATATAACATTTTCTGTTCAAGGAAGTTGAATGATCACTCAGGCTTTAGGAGGAACCGCAACTTTGTCATAACAATTCCTAGCCAACCTTAAACAATCTAGCCAATGCAGAATCTGGGAGTTGGGGTCTCTCTCTGTAACAACATCAGAAACAGTAATCTGAAGGTTACCTCTAAAGCTAGTGATCCTCCCGCGAACTCTAGCAAGAACACCAATCTGTACTTGGGAAGCAAAATCAGCGGCCATTTGGGAAATTAGTCGAACATGTGATGGGCATCGACGGGAGAAGTGACGCAAACTTTCCTGGTTGAGCCACAGCACACATGATATGCAACCTGTACCATCGTCAATGTCGAACTTGATAAATCTATTGGGCTTGAAGTCTCTGCTTACGACAACACCCACTGTCTCTGCCCGTGAAACCCGCGTCCCCTTGCGTGAAAAGGAGGTGGAGTCGTAGGGGATTGGTTTTAGAGTGAGGAAGTCGAAAGCCAAGAGCTTGACGTGTGTGCTGAGCAGCTGACGAGCATCCATTAATGGAGTGTTTCTCAACGGGTTTCTACGGAGCCGTCTCCTCCACTGTGACAAGTGCGAGGAGGAGAGCCTTATCTCTTTTCTTTTTTTTTCTTTCTTTTCTTTGGGTAGAGTAGAAGCACATATGTTCCAATCTATGTAAATAATTTGTCTCGACACAAATTTTAAGAAATAAAATATTCTCTCCGTTTAAATTAGACGATATATTTTTCTTTTTAGTTTTATTGTAAAATAAATGATACATTTTTAAATTTGAAAATAATTCAACTTTAAGATCTTTATTTTACTCATTTTACCCTTAAATGAAATATTTTTATAACCACACAAATGTCGTGGTCCCATAAACCTTTTAATACCACAAATTTTAAATTTTTTTTCTTTCTTAAACTACGTGACGAGTCAAATTACCTTATCTAAATTGAAACGTGAAATAGTAATTATTAAAATCTGTGGTCTTAAATATGTCATAATATTTATATGACTATAAACTTTTGAATTTGTGGTCTTAAACGTAACATTATATTTGTGTGATTATTAAAGCTTCTCATTAAGAATAGAAATAAGAATTTAAAGTTAAATGAATTAATAAAGAAATAATATCACATTAAAGAAAAATATATACTGCTATATAGTTTGTCCCAAATTCAAGATTTGTGCGAAAACTAGGTGAAAATAGCACAGGCTAGCAAGTTTTCGGACTGGTAATTGAAAAATAGCTAGCGTTTGTAAAGTCATTTAAAAATAGACACTATTTTGCTGAATACAGTAAGTTTCAGCATAATATGCTAGATTATGGAGCTCTTGCGTATAAATTTCCAGTATACTATGTTGGAACTCCAGCACACGCACACGAAAAGTTCCAGCATAATATGCTGGATTATGGAGTTGTACTTGTAAACATCCAGCATAATATGTTAGAACTCCAGCATATTATGCTGGAATCTCATATGTAAAAAGTTCGAACTCCAATATATTAATTTTCCCGATTTTTAAGGATGCTTTTGTTCAGATTTTATCCTTACATTAAAAAGGGGTTAAATTTCAAACATTTTTAAATTTATGGCCATTTTTCAATTACCAATTGTAAATCTGGTCTGATATTTTTTCACTGGACACCTCAGGTGATTTCTATTGCTTGGCTAATCATGCCACAATTAGGTTTTTGCTTGTCAACGGGAACGGGGTACTACTGTTCTGTCCGTCGGGTTTGGGATCAACCAGAAAGCTTAGTTGTGCATCATTATTGAATACGCTACTGTTACACCGCTTGATGTTTCGTAACGGTGTCCCGTAACATGATCATGATGTTGTGTTGAGATCTTGAACAAAGCAGAGTCGCTTATTCTACCCTTAGTGGTGTCTCTTACTTGCCTCGTCCTCCCACCTCCACCTCGACCTCGACCTCGACCTCTTGCTCGCTAGTGGCCACCACTCAATAGTCAATATAAAGATAGGAACATTGGATCCTGTACACAAATTCAGGCAGCCTCCGAACGGGTGCAAGCAACAAATCCTAAGAAAACCGGGGTGGAATGCCAATCACCACTATAAGAGTATATGGCTGCAGAAATTATATACAAAAAGCAGTTGATCACTTCAAACTCAACCAAAACTGCTTGTAGCCAATACAACCATCAAAGTATCAATATAACCAGATATCCTACAACAATGTAGTAGCTAATGTATCTTTTACGAGAGTCTGATACAGAATCTACTGAAATAAAACTAGAGTCAGGCCAACAGAAATTTCTGTCATAGGCGTGTGCAACTAAGACGGTGTCTTCTTCACAAACAGCTTGCTGATGTCTTCTGTAACAACGTTGCTCCTGCACAAGTTAATTAAAAAACATCTATTAGTTGTTCAAAACTAAAACATCTGCTACCAGCACAAAATCTAATACACGGCTCCCTAGTTGGTTCTAGGAAGCTTCTATAAAAGAATGATTAGTCATATACTTCACAAGTACTTTGTACAGCTGTGGCATCAGAAAGACTAGCGTTTATATCGGATAGGTCAGCTATAAGATAATTTTTGAGCACTTTGCTTTCTTTAAATGGTGGTGCCAATCCAATTTAAGACATGATGCCAAAGGAAACTGCTGATGCCATCTAATTCCAAAAAATTTCATTTTTCCCCACTTCTATTTGCTTATTTCCCTCACTGTTTCGCCCTTGATTTTCATCTTCCTACACTCTCTAAAACTTATGTATGTAAGCAATTTTTTTATTGGTAAAGGGTACCTTTTGTAAGCAATTACCCATCTTCACGCCCCTATAACTCAACAATCCTCATGTTTATTCAACCCCGAGTCTGCTACTTTGATCATGGAAACAACTGTATGACTCATCAATTTTGGGTATACGTGAGATATTAATATTGAATCTTAAGAGTTACTCTAATCTATAACCATCCACTAGCAGCCATCTGCCATAATTTCCTCTTTCCCCTCCTGTCTAATCTATAAACGTGCATTACCAGTAATTTAATGGGTCATCCGCCGTTGTCTCATATTTTTCCTTCAGGCTAATCTCATGACCATACAGAAGCGTAATTTGGTGGGTACTCTTCCACTACCATACTCTTTCCCCTTCTGATTTTTCTTTCCTGTTTGCGTTTCTCTCATTTGCTAACTTTGTCTCCTTCTGTGCTACTTTTTCCTCCATTAAGTCCATTTTTTTCCTCTTATATTTCCCATGGTTCTGTGCTGCTATTCTGTTCTTTTTCACTACTCTACTCTAGTTATACCAGTGCAATAAATTTCCCCACGACCACCTATTGGCCCTCCCTCCCTCCTAACTCCCCCCCAGCATTTGTTTGCAATGCTTCCAGTTGTTGCTGGAAAAATCAAAACCATATGCAACATTTGATTAGGTTTCTGCTTCAAAAGAAGTTTACCACCTAAAATTGCTTCTGCTGCTAGAATTTCTCACAACTGTAAATGAAATCTACATACTGAGATTTCATTACTTGCTTACACAATGCATGTCTATTATCCTGATGGAAAATCGTAATCCTAAAGTGCACAACTAATTCATGTTAAGTGGAGTTCCGAATCGTTCTTTAAATTTGGACAAGGCAATAGCAGAAAATAGACCTCCTATAGTGAGCCTGCATAAGGATTTAGTTGCTATGATGAATTGGTGTTTTCCCTTCTTACCAAATAAAAAGAATTGAGTACTGCTCTCCTAATTCAAGCCAGATGAAGAGACTTTGTATCATGATACCAAAAACTATTATTCTTGGTGCTAATAGAACGAAGTAATTAGTGATGCCTGCTTTATTACCAGCATAAACCTGAATGCCTTGACAAATAAAGGTAATAAACAAAAGAAAAATATTATGACGAAGAACAGAAGAAAATATTTCCTTTTTTCATTTATAATTACATAAAAGAAGGAAAAAGGAGAATCTCACTTGACGGAATGTGAAAGACATATCTAAATATCCCAGATTATTATTGTTATTAGTATTATTATGTTTCTTTATGATAATTAACCCAAGCCTTACAAGTTGAATTTCTGCGATTGACATGGTTGAAATGAAATGAACAGAAGTCGGCCCAGTAACGTTGTTATATACAAGAGAAAGAACTTTCTTTCCAGAAAATTGGACTTCAACTTGAGGAGGATTGGGCAAATCACCATATAGGCTCGAACGAAAAAAGAACAGATAGTGATACATGATACAACTTTCATATATAGACGAACTTAATACGGAGCATGCAACGAGACTCAAAATTTCAGTAACGAACTGACCTTCCAGCAAGTTGAGGTGGGACCAGAAGACCACTTCCTGTTTCAGGAACATTCTTCATGTGAGGCAAAGTTCCTTTTGGAATCTTACTCCGTGGATAAGTGGATGCAGACACATTTATATCCCGCTTCCGTGATGCATTTTCAGCCATGGCTGCTGCAACTCGGGAAGAATGGTCAGTCATGTATCCAACTGCCACTGAGGGTGAATTTAAGAGAACTGATGCATCAGGAAGTTTCAGTTCAGAGGACTCCGATGAGCTTGACAAATGTAATGCTTCTTTATTTAATGAAGAACTAGTCCTCCTGCATATGCAACGAAATATAATTGACGAATTGCCATAGGATAAATTAGCAAGTTAAGCATTGCAAAAGTATAAACATGCAATTCATCATTATATGAGTATAAAGCAAAAGTTCCTCCACTAAATGCATATCATCCATAGTTTTCACTAGACCATCAAAGTTGAAGAAATAAGATATATGCTTCGACTACTCATCAACAGTAGCATACCAAAATGTAGAGTTGAGCTGCATGAGTCAGACTTTCACAATATTTTCCCCTTTCAAACGAAGCAAATTCACTAATGACTGCATAACGCAACCACATAGAAGACAGAAGCTTTATAGAACACTAGTGGACTGACCAATCCCCATTATCCGGTTTGGATATTCTCAACCAACACCAGTCATTCTTTCTAACACAGTAATCTACACTTAACTATACCTTTGAAGTGCTCTTAGGTGTTCAATACTTTAAAATCTACTAGTATCATATTAACCAATTCCCATGCTACCAACTTATTAAGAAAAACAATAACAAAAAGAATCCCATGCTAGCAGCCTTCCTAAGCATATTTGACACAAAAATGTGGAAGTAAAGATTCAGATAATTTGCCGCAGGCTTATTATTTTATCCCATTGTGTATCATACTCGGATAAGCTTTGCTCCTGATAATGCAGAAACAGGGCACTGTTGTTTTAGCAGGGTGTGAATGCAACAAGTGAAGAGCCAGAACCATTTTCTTTTCCTTGTTCTTCCTTCTTTGTCCTTTTCCAACATCCTAGCTCCTACCCATCCCCTTGGCCTAAAGCAAATAGGCAGCTCTCTCGTTAATCATTAAATTTAGAGATGTTCCATTATCTTAATATGTCTTTCCTTTAAGGTAGCTCATTAGGATTAAAGAGACAAGTTCACAAGCACAGTTCCTATTAGATTGAGCAAGATTCATTTCTTACTCCATCCGGTGTCAATCCTAGCTGCTCCAATTTACTTTACAGTTGTATTCTATGTCATAGCTTATCAGGTATACCAAGTTCAGTTTTTTACTAAATTTCGGATAGTTGAATGACCATCTAAATAATAGACTCCTCCTTTATTATCAATCAACAGTCCAAGACCAAAAAAGAAAAAATCATGACCCATTAGGCAAAAATAACTAAAACCCACAAATTATCTCAAAAAGGGATTGCTTTCTTTGGTGCAAAGAACACTGAGGAAAACATAAGGAAAGACGAAACTAGCCAAAGGACAAAACCCTATAAATAGAAAATTGGACTGAATGCAAGGGATTACTTACTGGTTTTGCGGCTGAGGAAGATGGGGATTCTGGTTTCTGGTTGGTAATGGATCTAACGGGGCTGAAGAAGGGGTGGGTTCCTCCGCTTTGGGAAGTCGTTTATCTTCTTCAAGCTCTTCGTCTTCTTCTTCGTCGGACGATGCATAGTCCACCAAAGACATCTTTATTTCTTTTTTTTCCTTCGGGAAAGTGGAAACTCCTTCCCTCTCTATATGTTCCCTCTTCTATATTCCTTCTAGCCATGGAATTATAACAGCTTAAATTTTTGTTTTCAAGAGATATTACACTCTTTGGATTAGTTAATACGGTTTATGGTTAAAACTTTTTTAATTACATTTTCTTATTTGTACTACTTTTAAATAAGCATTTTTTTGAAAGAAAATTTCTGAGCACTTTAAAAAGAAAAAAAGTTCCTTTTGGTTACAGAAATGAGTATGATGATTAAACGTGGTTTGCATCAAATATTGGAATTATTAATCTCTTTTGTTCCTTAAAGATTGAATCGGTCATTAATTAGTGGTTAAAACAAGATTCATCTACTTCTCTTTACAATAGTATATTCCAGTACTACCTCTTTTTTTTTAAGCAAATTATAGATTTTATTAATAGAAGAAAAAGATACCATAAATAGGTGAATTACGAGTAAGGGAGTCAAATCGCCGGAGTTGTTACCCATATAATACAACCGGTCTAACCTTACCGTTTTCGACCTATTATGATAATATTACAAAAAATCAAAAGAAAATTACAAGAAGATAGGTTTATACGATAAGGAGGGGGACGCCAGTATTGTCACCCATATAACAATAACCGGCAGCGACCTTACCTTATAAATCCTATCGAGGCCCTAAAAAGCCTCACGAAATAAAAAAGCAAGAAAACGATGAACATTAAAGTGATGGTAAAGAAAGCGGATTTGCTTTTTTTTCTTCATATTTGTGGACTGTTATCTCCAATTGTCTTTAACCTTCACGCTTGTTCCTCGACCGAGTAGGTTTTAAGACGGATGGTTGCACTGCTTGTTTTTGCTTTGCGATTCTCATCAGGGGCCTTCGAATGTTAGCATCTACGCCCATCCTGTTGTCGCAAACTCTTTCTCTTTCACAAGCTTTCTTATTTGCTTTACTATGCATTGGTGATAAATCACCATTTCTCGCCGCTTCTGTTCGGCAATGTGATAATATTTCTTCTTCCTCCCCTTCTTCATAGATATGTCTTCCTATTTCCTCATTCAGAAATTGGCTATTCTGTATGTTGACTTGTGAAGCACTTAACACAATCTGTTGGTGTCCCTTCTCCAAGGGTGTGATTGACTTAGATGGTACAATCTGATTTTGAGCAACTATAGGCAATAATGTTGTCTTTCGATTAGCAGTTACAGATTCAGCTGGTTTTGTAGTATTTTTTGGAAGAAATATCGGAGCATTATGGTTCAGGATTGTCCTTTTGTTTGCAACAGTTTGCATATTGACAGTGTACTGGCCTGGCGATATATTCCTTCGACTTTTGTACTAATCCTCGTAATCTCCAGCTGTATCTTCTTCACATTCTTGATCATCTTCTGAAGAGGAAAAGGCAGCAAATCCTTCTCCCCAACTCTATTCGTCATCATAGTCTCGATGGTCTTTCCACAATTTTGATTTAACAACTATGTCCCTCATAGGGATTTGTTTGTTAATTGCAGCCGGCGTTGACTGATCTCCATAGGGATTTGTTGTTTCCTGTCGAGGTGAATTTTGCGCAGTATCATCTCTCACAGATATAGGTCGATCTGCAACTAATTGCATTTTAGATCCTATTTCTGGCAGAGAGTTGACTGCAGATACTGTTTCATTATGCAAAATTCTGTTGGAACTGTTATTCCCCTCTGAGTATTGGGCAGTGAAGAATTAGGCAAGATCGAAGCTTTACTCTATTTATTGCTTTCTTGTTGCCTGGGTGATTTTGACACAGCAGTTAACGTTGTTGCTATGGAAGTGACAGCAGATTGAGTTGTCAAGTATTTTGAATCTGTAACTGCTTAGACAGTTTCTGAAAACTCCTTTTTTGTATCAGTTTCTTTATCCACCAGAGGAGAATGCTGCAACATATGCTGCTGGTAGATCAAACTATGTTCCTGGTTTTTGGCATTGTCAATACCTGTCTCAGTATAACAAGATACTATGTCATTTCCAGTTAATGCATTCAGTGGCTGTCTCAATGGAATAGAAGATGGCATTATACAATGTTGTGGAATGTTATCATTTGGGGTCACAAGTGTTGGTGCAGCTGCTATTAATGAAGCAGAAGCAGAATCTGTTTTAGAAACCACAGTACTACTATCCCCTTCAAGATGATCAGAATCTCCCTTATCGATCACAGTAGGATGTGTAGTGTTAACAGTCTCCAAATTTGTACCAGTTGTTGGATCACATGAATGCTTTAACATGTGTTGCTGGGTGATTTCAGTTAAATCAACCAAGGGCTGTTTCAATGAAACAGTAACTGGTAGCAGACAAGTCTGGGCAGTATCACCATTTGATTTTGCAAGAGATTCTGCATTTACATAAGTTGTATCAGAAACAGCATCAATTTTAAGAGCCACTGCAGTGCTAGCCAATTTAGAAACTCCCATATCCTTCACACTAGATTGATTAGTGGCAACAGTTAATGCAGCATTTTCAATTGACTACTGTGCAAGATTGTAAGAGTCTTTAAAAAGATGAGCAGTAGACGAGTTTGTCATTGAAAATTTGTAGCATTCTTCAGTGAGGATTCTGTCGACGGTAAGTCTGGACGTATTGCATTTTCATCTGCTGATATAACTGATGCATCAATTGGATACTACATTAACACATTATCCTGGTGAGTACATCCATTACTTTCAGGACAGTATTGAACTGCACAGCCAATCTGGTTAGTCTTATCCTGTGATTCAACAGAAACAGCAATTGAATTTTTCTGGATCAAGTGATGTTTTGTGTATCATTATCCAGTACAGCAGACTCAGTCCTATCATTCACAGAATTTTTTGTAGGCTTCATCTCAACATTCATTTTCGTGGTATCCTTTACCATACCAGATTGTGTAACATAATCAGTTGGATCAACAACATATATAGTTTATTAATTATCCGCTCAGTCCACACTTTAACTACAATTTATATAGCATTCAACTATTAGGCATTAAAAAGGTAGAATATTCCCTAAAAATACGCTAAAATTAAGGAGAAAATCTTTGTGTTAATTGATTCTATATTAAATTTAATTTATAAAACGGGAAAGGAGATTTCTCATCTGTGTATTTTTTTCCAGAACTACAATTCAAATTCTCGAGAAAAAAAAAAGAACGAACAATTCAAATTTTCGAGTTTCAACAACTCAAAGTTGAAAAAAAATTGTTCTTCCATATATTTTCCACCATTGATAACCATTAAAAAGCTTGAAAGAATTCAAATTTGGATTTTTAAAAATCATTATTTGTTTGGATTGGATGTTGTTGTAAATAATTCGGAATATGTTTAGAAGTTTATATCTCAATTTTGAAGGGTTCTGGTGAAGATTAGACTTGGTTTTGACTGAATTTCAGATTGAAAAACATATTTCCAGAAATTGTAGATAAATTGTAGAATTGTAGATAAATTGTAGATTGGGAAGAGTAAAACTTCTACAAATATTCTATAATTATATCGAAAATGCCAATTATGCGATAATTGAAATGGGAATTGAGATATTAAAATTCAATGTATCCAATTTGTAGATATCTTGTAGATAAAAATTTTACAAATAAACTACAAATCAGTTTAAGTATTGTATAAACTTTTATTGTTTTTAAGAGTATCTACAAAATTACTACATTTATACTACAATTAAACTACAATCTTATTTGAAAAAAAAATGTTTTTTTGTCAACTCAACACAGATAATTAGATTGATATAGCGATCTCACACTTTTTTTCTGATAATAAGGTTGAGTTTTTCTCTTTACTAATTATTGTTGAATAGTTTTACTACATATCCTTATGACAATTTGTTCCAAAGATTCTTGTTAATGATTTGATCGTGTTTGGCTAAAAAGTTATTCGAATACTTAAATAGCTTTAAAACAAAATGATATGGGTTAATCGGAATCAAGGGTAATGTGATCTAGAGAATGTTAGATGATAGAAAATAATGACCATAATGTAAAAACCGAGATATAATAGCAGTATGATGTATAACAGGCGTTTTTCACAAGAGAGAGAGAGAGAGAGAGAGAGAGAGTTGTATATTTTCATACATGAAATACATATGAGTCTTTACAAAGGGAGAATGTCTCCTTTATATACTAAGGGACCTTCCTCGAAATAATACAAAGAAAGTACAAGAGTTGGTGGCCTCGATATACGAGTATCAGATCTTGATGTGACGTTACAGCGAGTCACGTCACTCGGTCCGTTCATTGACTGGGGCCGGCCTTACTTGAGTCGACCACGATAAGGCCGCTTTCTTTAGTGAGGCCGTATGTGGATCATATGCGCGCGTAGGGAAACAAATTTTCCCAATACGGATAGGCCCTCCGTTTATTGGGGACGCAGTCGAAAGGCGTTTCCAATGGACGGACATACGTGCTCGACGCCTATGGAAATTTTGTCGTTCCTGTTGATACCTCTGGGAGAGACGCGTTCGTGTGTGAAGAGGTCATGTCGTTGACATGTTACCTCCTTTTTGGAATTTCTTTTTAAGGTGACATCATCGATCACATGCGGATCATTACTTCTGCTCCCGAGGTGGTTCAGGTTATGATGTGACGTTCGGGTTTCCTGCTCTGATTTCTGAATCATGCCCTTTCGATTTCCATGTAACCTTTCTTATAAATAGGAGGAGAGTTGGACTAGGTTCATCTTTGGATCCTTTTCGGAGAGTATTTTCTCAGTATTTCCCCTATCTTTTTCTGGTGCTCGCTATTCTTTTCTTCTCTAAAATTCTCATTCTCAGGAATCGAACTTGTGACCCGTAATACCTTTTTCTTATATCATTCACTATGGCTAAACGTCGGCGTGACGATACCATAACCAGGGACATTTCTTCCACCAGGGCTTCGTCATCCTCGGACGGCGAGGAGGCCGAGGAAGTTTTTGTTCCTCTATCAACGGCCAACCTGCTCCCACGCGATATGAGCAGAAGGAGCGACTTTCTGAATAAACGTAAACTCCTCCCTTGGGAGCATAGTGAGATGATGTTGTCCCACTTGGCCTCTCTCAGGGAGTCGTATGATATACTCGATCACGTTGACATTGGTTCCCGCGGGGCTAGACTATGTTAACGTACCTAGGACCGGGTACTGTGCCTTCTACGAGTACGCCTTCCGAATTGGATACACCCTTCCGATTTATCCTTTAGCGGAAGAGCTGTGTCACTGGTTTGGAGCATGCCCGGCCCAACTCACCCCGTATGCTTTGAAGGTATGCAGGGTAGTATTCATTTAAGCGGCGAAGGGCGAAAAAGAGGTGACCGTTCGTCACCTCCTGCAAATGTTCAATACGGTTTTCATGAGAGGCTCGACGCTCCAGTTAAGGAGTAGAGGCAAGAAGAGCTTTGTGGCGCGAGTGGACGACAAGGCCAACCGTAAATTCTGGATAAGGTTTTCTACGTGCGTACGGAGCACCTTGTGTCCAACCCTGATGGATTTCCAGAAGTGTGGAATGACGCGTGTAAGTATTGCCGTGCGTGATGTTTACTATTTTGACCTTACTTTGCTGGTTATCACTGTCGAAAGTATTACTTTGTATTCATGCAGTGGCTGCTCGCCTTCCTTGTAGGGTTGACGACATTAGGTCGTGGGTACAAGCACTGATACCGTTTGCAGAGGAAAGACGTTCCTGGTCTGAATTCCTTAGGCTCTACGGCCGGGCTGGTAACGACTTTACCTAATTTTGTTATGGTTTGGGGGATCCTATAATTTTCTTGCCCGTCTCACATGTGTTTTGGTAGGTTAGGACGCCTCTAAGAAGGCGAGGAAGAAGAAGCAACAGAAGAAGAAGAAGAAGAATGTGGCCGGTCCTTCTTGGACGGTATCTGATCCTGAGGGGGATCTAGTCTTCGTCGGCACGTCCAGGGGCAGTGCTTCACCCCCTTCAAGACAGGATGGTACGTTAGAAGCGGCCCCAGAGATAGCATCTGAGGCCGTGATGGGGGTCGTACCTAAGACGACGCCCATGGAGATTCCGGTGGCTGTTCCTGAGATTGCCCCCGTAAGGACGCCTTCTGTCGTGCCGAGGGGGACTGTGAAGAGGAGGAGACGTTGGAGAGGAGGCAACATCGGATTCTCACTGGCAAGGCCGTGGCTACCCAGTCGGGAAAGGTTAGGCCATCCCGCCCTGTATAAGGGTCGACCATTATAGTAGAGGTTATTCGCTCAGGAAGAGCTGATCTTTGGAGGGAGGCCGCGGCAAGGAGAAGCGAAGACATGGACGTGGCGGGCTCGGGGGCAGCCACGGAGGGCGCAAACAGAGGAAGCAGGTCCTTGGACCGAGTGGAGATGATGGACGGCCAATCTTCTCGTCGCATAGTGATTCCAAGTCACTATAATTTGTTAGAGAACTGTGAGGAGGCGGCCTCCAGTATGACGCTCCTGTGTGCCGGTGCCGAGCGTTCGACCTTGGCGGAGCTTAGTGAAAAAGTCTTGGCCCAAAGGATGGCAGGTGCGGCTCTACAAATATGCCTTTGCCTTGCTTGATGACCTTTCTTTTTGTAGAGTTATGATTTTCCCGTACTTACTTGGTTTCTTTTCCAGATTTTTGTCTCTGAGGTGGAGAGGGATCGGCGCTGGAAAGAGAAGATGGCCAAATACAACCGGCTGGCGCAGATGTACAATAAGACGCGCAAGGTGCATCGAACCTTGGCCGATATGTACAAGCAGGACCCCAACTTTATGGTAGTTCGTGAGGGCCTAGTGGAGTCCGAGGCACAATTAAAGAAAAGAGTGGCCTAGCTGGAAAAGGTTGATGAACAGCTCATGGCCGTTGTTGCTCGGGCCGCGGAATGGAGGTCCTTATCCAGGCCAAGGACGAGGAGTTGTAGCTCGGTCGTGTTGTGGCGGAGGAGGTGGCACAATTTGTTGGAAAATATATGTATGTTCATATTTATATGTTTTGATAATTGAAAAACCGATTTAGATGGAAAATAATATATGCCAAATAAATGTGAGTTATTATTGAATACACTTTGATTTATATTTTAACTAAAGTGTATTTATTTTGTAGATATGCAAAAGCATACAAGGGGGAAGATAGGATTTGATATGCGAATTTAATATGCGCATTATTTGAGCGGACAAGAATTGGAGTTCATGAAGTTCAAGACAAGATCAAGAAAAGATATGAAGAAATGAAAATAAATGAAGACCTTTTGTTGAGTCTTATTTATATTGTCTCTATTGTGATCTTGATCCGACTTTAAGTTTGAGTCCTGGCGTCTCTCATAAAATGGATTTTACAATATATGCATATCATAAATTTTACAATATATACATATCATAAATGATTTAACAATATATTCATATCATAAATATTTTTATTAGATTTAAAACAAATTGGTTTTAAATATTATATAATAAATATTTTCAATACATTTAAAACGAAATGATTTTAAATATTTTTATTGATCCGGAATGGTCATTCCATTGTTTTTCATATTTAAGATATTTATAATATTTATATCTTCAAACAAAGCTTTGAAAAACATTTTATAACTTATTTTCAATAAGTTAGTTGTTTTAAAAACGGACCATTTCCGCAAGGTCAGATAGTCGAATATCTGATATTGGATAGTCGACTATCCTGATGACCGTTGCCAAGATAGTTGAATATCCATATCAGATAGTCGACTATCCTGATGACCGTTGCCAGCCCAACGGCTAGTAGGCAATCGAATAACCATAAGTTAGTCGACTAACTTACAGATTTTCAGAATCTGTCTTTATGATTTTAGCAACGTCTAGGAGTGATTTTGGAGCTATAAATACACCCCAAAATCACTCAATAAACACACAACTTCTGATCTAAACATTCATAAGCTTTCAAATACTTTCAATATCATTTTGATCATTTTTATCACATTTTGAGAGCCAATTCATTGAATTAATTGTTGTGTTCTTGAGCGTACTTGTTTACTCATATCTACTCTATTAAGAGAGTCTTGTTTAAGTGAGTGTTAAGTGTTTTTTATACACTTGAAGGGAAGTTTATAATTCCTTGTTGTAAGAAGGAATAGTTTATTCCTTCGTGTGAAGTCTTGGAGTGTTGTATCTTCGAGCAAGGTTGTTTGAGACTTGTGTGACTCAAGTTCTCAAGTTGTAACAGTTTGTTAGGCACCCGTAAGCTTAACAGAGAAGTCTTGGGGTGAGGTATCCTCGAGCAAGTGAAGTCTTAAGGTGCGGTATCCTTGAGCAAGTGTAACGGTTTGTTAAGCACCCGTAAGCTTAACGAAGTTAGTGGAATCTCGAGAGAGTCTCTCGGGGACTGGACTAGCCACAGGTTGTGGTGAACCAGGATAACATCGGTGCGTTAGTTCCTTATTATTTACTTACCGCACTTATTTCATTCCTGCAATTTTTTTTAATTCCGCAAGTTTACACTATTTTTTATTATAACGCTATTCACCCCCCCCCCCCCTCTAGCGTTAAGCACTTATTCTAACAATTGGTATCAGAGCCTAACTCTCTGTAAGAATTAACAGTTTGAGAGAATCCTTCTATGGCTTCTACTAGTAGTGCTTTTGCAGGAATAGGTGAAGGTCACTTTACCTTTTTGCCTCCAATATTTGATGGAAGCAATTGCACATATTGGAAAGATCGGATAAGAATCTTCATCAAATCAAACAACTTTTATCTATGGCAAATCATCAAGTATGGTGAGCAAATGATGACTAAAGTTGGGGAAGCCATGGTAAGTGAATACAATACCAAGTCAATTAATATGTTGTATAGCGCTTTGAATCAAGAGGACTATCGGAAAATTTCCCATTGCAAAACTGCTAAAGATATGTGGGACAAGCTTGAGGACACTTATGAAAGTACGCCTCAGGAAGCGGACAGCTCATGTGATGAACCAACTGCCCGGTGTCTTATGGCAAACAAAGAAGAAGAGGTAAGTACTTCTAACTCTCACTCGTTTGAAGAAATACAAAATGCCTATGATGAATTGTATGGTGAATTTGTTAATGCTTCCGAAACGATAAGAGAATTGAAGAAAACACCTTCTTTGCAAGAAACAGATTTTCAGAAAACACTCTCTTTGAAAGAAATAGATTTTGAAAGATTGACTAGTGAAAATGAGAAGCTAAAGAAGAAAAGAATTCTTTTGAAAATGTCACTAGTGTTCTTAAAAATAAAATTGAAGTTTTAGAAAAAGAAAATAATTTTTTGAAAAATGACAATGGCGATCTTAGAAATAAAATTAAAGCAATGAATGAAGCTTCTTCAATTGATAAATGTTCTATTTGCTTATCTTGTGATTCCTTGAAATTAGAGAACATAGAACTTAGGAACACACTAGAAAAACGTAGTGTAGACATTCCTAAAACAGTTGAAGAGATTAAAAAGAAAAAGCCTAAGAAAAATAAAAGGCGTAAAAAGAATAAGAATCATGTTAGAAATTATGATGCACCACCTAGAAATAATTCTAGGATTTGTTCAAATGAGTCTAGAATTAACCATTTTAGACCACCTAGAAACGATACTAGGATTTTTAATAATAAGTCTAAAACTAATCTTTTTAGGACACCTAGAAACGACTCTAGGAATTGTGCTAATGAGTCTAGAAATAATTATTCTAGACCGCCTAGAAATAACTCTAGGAATTTCAACGCTCCTAGGAATGATGATTTCAGATCACCTAGAACGTATTTGGCACAACCTAGGCATATGCACAACCCGAATGTTGTATGTCACTACTGCAACCGGGTAGGACACATAGCACCCACATGTTTTGCAAAACATAGGGATTTATCTTTTGGCTATGATTATTATTTGTCTAACCCCCAAGGACCCAAAAGTGTTTGGGTACCAAAAACCTATTTTTAGGTACTTTTGCAGGTGTGTTTGAAGGCTACAATACTGTAGTAGATGCACCAAGCACGACACCTCATTGCATCAAGGGGGAATTTCGGTTAGTTATCCTTTTTGATAAAAACCGAATTGTTGATATGTGCCAGCAACCGATATTAACATATTTGTTGTTAATTTGGTTCTTATATTGTTGAAATTTTTGATGTGCTTAATCGTAATAGTTGATATGTGTTAACAATTGAGATATCCTTATTAACAATTAATATCAATTATCTTTGTTGATTCATATGTTAAAAATTTGTATCAATTATTAAATGATTGATCCATGTTTTGATAATTATTTTTGGTATCAATTTTTTTTAATTCATGTTTTGATGAACTTTTAAAATAACAATTGGTATCAATTATTTTTTTAGAATAATGATTGATCCTTGTTAGTTATTTTTTGATAAGAATCTAATTGTTGATAAGTGTTAACAATTAGTATCTTTTTGATAAAAATAACCTTTGAAATGTTTGTGCAACAATTGATAACAGTTGGTATGTATTAACTGTTAGCTTGCTTCTAATAAAAACATTTCATTTATGATTTGATAATTGTCATTTGTGGTTTAAATAACTGTTGGTATATACTAAAAAAATAAATAATTGTTGGTGTGTATTAACTGTTAGCATATTTTTGTCAAAAAAACTTTTCACTCATGTTTTTGAATTTTTGGTTTGAAAAATAATTGATATATTCCTGAAATATATGATTCATGTTTTTGACAGTTGATAAAAGTATTTCTGTTAAAAATCGACTCTTGATGAATATACCTTTTGGTCTGAATAATGGTTGGTATATTTTTTCAAAATTTGATTTATGGTTTTAATAAAACTGTTGATTTGTTATATATTAACAGTTGACATTTTTTTTTTGTAATATGTTTTACTAAAAATAACAATTAGTATCACTGTTAATAAAATAACATTTGATACATTTGTTATGTTTTCCAACAAATGGTTTTATCATTGTTTTATAACAATTGGTATATCTATGTTTTGTTAGTATGTATTGATAAATTTCTAGCAATCTACATATTGCATACTCCTCATTGTCTTTCCTATTTTATTTTGACATTCTGGAAATGTCGAAAAAGGGAAGTAGCCTTAATATACTCTCTTCTTGCTAAATGCCAAAAGAGGAAGTGTTTAGGCGATATGCGTCAAGTAAGGGGGAATGTCTTTACATTCTAGTTTGCCTTATTTGAGGGGGAATTTTTCATTAAGGAAAAATAGATTGCATGAATTTTATTGATGATATTATCTTGATGATATTTCTGGTATTTTAAAAATAATTTTTATTGATGATATTATGTTTGGAGCAACTAATAAATTTGTATGCAAGGAGTTTTTAAAACTCATGACTAGCAAAATTTGAGATGTCAATGATGGACGAGCTTAATTTCAACTTGAGGTTGCAAGTGAAACAAATGAAAGAGGGAACTTTCATTTGTCAAACTCAATATTGCAATGAGTTGCTAAATCTAGTTGAAATAAGCAACACCAAAGCAATGGCCACTTCAATGAATTTATATGACCATCTTGACAGAAATGTGAAAGGTAAGGAGAGCAATATCAAGAATTACAAAGGTATGATCGTTCCTTACTTTACCTTATTGCTAGTAGACTTGATATAATATTTAGCGTTTATTGATGTGCTAGATATAAATCATGTCCAAAGGAGTCACATATTTCTGCGGTTAAACGAATAATGAAGTACCTAATTGGAACTTTAAATGTGGGACTTTGGTATCCCAAAGGTCCTTCACGCCAATTAATTGGCTATTCCGTCTCTGATCTTGCAGGATGTAGATTAGACCGCAAAAGCAATAGTGGCACTTGCCATTTGCTTGGTAACTCCTTAGTTTCTTGGTTTAGCAAGAAACAAGTTAGTATTGTTTTTGTTTTATTGAATAATTACTGACTTGAGCGTCGGAGACGTTTACTTTCTTTCTTTTTGCAGGTATCGCCCTAAAGACAGGGGGAACCAAGATGAAGTTTTTAATTCAAGTCGATATTTTTTTTGGCTTCTGAATTTTCGATTTTGGAAATAGCATATTTGTTTTGATAAAATTATTTTCATAAAATTATGATATATATTTTTACCAAAAATATAGTTTATTTTTAAATAAACGAATTCCATAAAATGAAAACTATTTTTCCAATATTTTCTGTTTAAACGATTTTTCAAAGTCGTCGAAGTTAGTCGACTAACTTGCAGTTATTCGAATAACTTGATTATCCAGAAAATCAAGCTATTTCTAGATAGTCGACTATCCTAGAAGATATTCGACTATAGTTCCCAGATAGTCGAGTATCCAATAAGATATTCGACTATCCACGGCCAGCCTTCAAAAATCTGACCGTTTTATAGCCGTTCAAATCAGTCCAAAAATATGATTTTTGTCATTAAATGCTATATTTTCTTGAACTCTATAAATAGGAATAGTGTGTACTCATTGTTTCACACCAAAATCATTCTTGTTCAAGAATTCTCTTCAAAAATTCTATTCCAAATTTCTTTCAAAAGTTCTTCTAGCCTACAAATTTCAATGGCAAATAGAAGTTCTAAACGTTCTCGTGCCGGAAAGAATGTCCCTTCTTCTTCCAATACTCCTCCATCTATATTTGGCTATGATGATGGATCGGTTCTTTGGTTCGAACAAGAAGTTGAACTACAAAAATTTATTCAAAAGTTTGATAATCGAGAAATTCTTCCACCTCGTTCACCACCGGAAGATATTTTGCGGATTCCATTCATTCCAATATTCTTCTACAAAGTTCAATAATCGACTTTGTATATTTGAAATATGATTTCATTCATCCTCTTTTGATTCAAGCCTTCTATTCAAATCTTAAGAAAGATGAGGATGGGGTACTCTCTACCAAAGTTAATGGTATTCCTATTCTTCTAAGTGAAGAAAATATTCAAGCTCTCACGAATCTTCCTCGTGATGGCCAAGACATCAATCAATATTCCGGTGTCGAAGGAATACTCTATGATGAACAAGTCCTTTTCAACCTTATTGGAACTGGACCCTTTGAATTTTCTCAAGAGCAAAAGAGAGCTCCCATTAAAGGAATGTTTCCGGAATTTCGTTTGATTTTTTACATTATCACTCGGATTCTCAAACCGAGGAAAAGCAATCACACCACAATTGGCCGTGAAGACGCAAAAATCATGCATACTATTGTTTCCAAAGCACGCATAAATTGGTGTAAATTTGTTCTTACACATATGTTTGATTCTATAGGAGGTGACAAACCTCTTCCGTATGCATTTCTTATAATGCATCTTCTTGAAGCGTCTCAAATCAACACCAATGTTGGCACCAAGAAAAATCATACCAAACATTGGGAAATACAAGAGACTTCTTTCCATGGCCATGATCAAATTCCTCATCCTCCTCCAACTCAAGCTCGTCGTCCTCGTGCTCAACCGGATGCGTCTCTTCAAACCATCTCGGAACAACTTGCTTCTCTATCAACTTCAATGAATCGAATCGATAGAAATGTGTCTCGCACGGAAAGAAATGTGCGACGACTTAGTGACGAAATCCACGGATATTTTGACCATGTCAATTATTCGTATTCTCACGTCTATTCTGCAAGTACTTCTAGCGACGATTTCAACGACGATGAAAGTTCTTGATTTGTATTTTCATTATTTGAAATGTATTTTTCATTATTTAAAATGTATTTTCAGTTACTCTTATTGTAATTTTCCTTCTTCATTAATGAAATTATCTTTTTGTTAATGTCAAAAGGGGGAAGATAAGGGTATATGCATATTTATCTTTTTTTTAGGGAAGATAAAGGGTATATTTATTTTCCATGCATTAGGGAAGATAAGGGTATATGCATACTTATTTATTTATATGCATATTTATTTTATTGCATAAATTGAGGGGGAACTCAATAATGACTTGTCTTATATTTGGCATAGTTTTATATAAGGGTATATGCATATTCCCATGAAGGTTTGCCATTATCAAAAAGGGGGAAATTGTTGGAAAATATATGTATGTTCATATTTATATGTTTTGATAATTGACAAACCGATTTAGATGGAAAATAATATATGCCAAATAAATGTGAGTTATTATTGAATACACTTTGATTTATATTTTAACTAAAGTGTATTTATTTTGTAGATATGCAAAAGCATACAAGGGGGAATATAGGATTTGATATGCGAATTTAATATGCGCATTATTTGAGCGGACAAGAATTGGAGTCCAAGAAGTTCAAGACAAGATCAAGAAAAGATATGAAGAAATGAAAATAAATGAAGACCTTTTGTTGAGTCTTATTTATATTGTCTCTATTGTGATCTTGATCCGACTTTAAGTTTGAATCTTGGCGTCTCTTATAAAATGGATTTTACAATATATGCATATCATAAATGATTTTACAATATATGCATATCATAAATATTTTTTATTACATTTAAAATAAATTGATTTTAAATGTTATATAATAAATATTTTCAATACATTTAAAACAAAATGATTTTAAATATTTTTATTGATCCGGAATGGTCATTACAATTGTTTTTCATATTTAAGATATTTATAATATTTAATATCTTCAAACAAAGTTTTGAAAAACATTTTATAACTTACTTTCAATAAGTTAGTTGTTTTAAAAACGGACCATTTCCGCAAGGTCAGATAGTCGAATATCTGATATTGGATAGTCGACTATCCTGATGACCGTTGCCAAGATAGTCGAATATCCATATCAGATAGTCGACTATCCTGATGACCGTTGCCAGCCCAACGGCTAGTAGGTAGTCGAATAACCATAAGTTAGTCGACTAACCTACAGATTTTCAGAATCTGTCTTTATGATTTTAGCAACGGTTAGGAGTGATTTTGGAGCTATAAATACACCCCAAAATCACTCATTAAACACACAACTTCTGATCTAAACATTCATAAGCTTTCAAATACTTTCAATATCATTTTGATCATTTTTATCACATTTTGAGAGCCAATTCTTTGAATTAATTGTTGTGTTCTTGAGCGTACTTGTTTACTCATATCTACTCTATTAAGAGAGTCTTGTTTAAGTGAGTGTTAAGTGTTTTTTATACACTTGAAGGGAAGTTTATAATCCCTTGTTGTAAGAAGGAATATTTTATTCCTTCGTGTGAAGTCTTGGAGTGTTGTATCTTCGAGCAAGGTTGTTTGAGACTTGTGTGACTCAAGTTCTCAAGTTGTAACGGTTTGTTTGGCACCCGTAAGCTTAACAGAGAAGTCTTGGGGTGAGGTATCCTCGAGCAAGTGAAGTCTTAAGGTGCGGTATCCTTGAGCAAGTGTAACGATTTGTTAAGCACCCGTAAGCTTAACGAAGTTAGTGGAATCTCGAGAGAGTCTCTCGGGGACTGGACTAGCCACAGGTTGTGGTGAACCAGGATAACATCGGTGCGTTCGTTCCTTATTATTTACTTACCGCACTTATTTCATTCCAGCAATTTTTTTTAATTCCGCAAGTTTACACTATTTTTTATTATAACGCTATTCACCCCCCTCTAGCGTTAAGCACTTATTCTAACAGAATTGTGCACCCGGGTGGTGGATCTAACGGAGGAACTCAAAGCCACGAAAGCCGAGGTCGAGGAGCTTAAGTTGGCTCTCTCACAAGGCGATACGTCTCGTGAGGAGCACGAGATGTGGGTGTATGTGGAGGCCAGGATGGTCGTGCTTGAGAAATTCCTGGCGGCTGGTCGAGCGTTTTAAGCGGAGGTTGAGAACCAGCGCCAACTGGTTAGAGTCGCTCGTGAGGCGGCAGACTATGGTCCTGAATCATCGGCCCCGAAGGGGGGCAACTCAGCGGACATCAATCTCTTGGAATCCAACTCTTGGATTTCTAGGGCGTACCCTCCCAGAAATGAGGATGGGCCACCTGAGGGCCAGGCTGGGATAGATAAATAGTGGTTTTTTAGGGTCTTTGTAAATCTGCTTGTACATACTGATTTTTGTATCAGGGGTGTTTGTTCCCTTTGGTAAAAACATATAATTTTTGTTGTAAGTAATCTATTCTACCTTTTGGCATGACGTCGTACTTTTCTTTACCGTAGCTGCTTGGAATTTGTCGACCATAGCCGTGTAAAGCTAGCCTGATGGTTTTAGCCATATAAAATAGGCGGTCGTAGCCTTGTGAATACGATATCCCTAGCCATGTATAGATAAAGGCCGTAGCCCGATGAAAATGATGTCTATAGCCATATAAAATAAAGGTCGTAGCCTAATGGCCTTAGCCATGCAAATCGATGACCCTAGCCATGTGAAATAAAGGTCGTAGCCTAATGGCCTTAGCCATGCAAATCGATGGCCATAGCTATGTGAAATAAAGGTCGTAGCCTAATGGCCTTAGCCATACAAATCGATGGACATAGCCATGTGAAATAAAGGTCGTAACCTAATGGCCTTAGCCATGCAAATCGATGGCCATAGCCATGTGAAATAAAGGCAGTAGCCTAATTGCCTTAGCCACATAAATCGATGGCCATAGCCATGTGAAATAAAGGTCGTAGTCTAATGGCCTTAGCCATGCAAATCGATGGCCATAGCCATGTGAAATAAAGGTCGTACCTAATGGACTTAGCCATGCAAATCGATGGCCATAGCCATGTGAAATAAAGGTCGTAGCCTAATGGCCTTAGCCATGCAAATCGATGGACATAGCCATGTGAAATAATGGCTGTAGCCTAATGGCCTTAGCCATGCAAATCGATGGCCATAGCCATGTGAAATAAAGGATGTAGCCTAATGGCCTTAGCCATGCAAATCGATGGCCATAGCCATGTGAAATAAAGTTCGTAGCCTAATGACCTTAGCCATATAAAATGATGGCCATAGCCTTTTCATTCATTTGGAGATGGTCGTAGCCTTTTCCTTCATTTGGAGATGGCCGTAGCCTTTTTATTCATTTGGAGATGGCCGTAGCTTTTTCATTCATTTGGATATGGTCGTAGCCTTTTCATTCATTTGGAGATGGCCGTAGCCTTTTCATTCATTTGGAGATAGCCGTAGCCTTTTCATTCATTTGGAGATGGTCGTAGCCTTTCCATCAACTTGGAGGTGGCCGCAGCCTTTCTATACACTTGGAGGTGGTCGTAGCCTCTCTATATATCTGTCTATATATCTGGAGATGACATTAATCTAGTCCATGTATCATGTCTGGCTTAGAGAGTACATAGAGAGGTGGACATGATACACTTGCGCTACAAACATCTCCAGGTGACCCCTTTGCCGCCTCGTTAAAAACCTTCCCGAGAAAACCCAATTGGGACAAAACTCGGGTAAGGGAAAAAGAGTACGACTCAGGTGTCACCTTTTTATAAGTGGAAACGGTTGAGGTGAGCGACGTTCCAATTGTTTTGGAGTGTATTTCCTTCTATTGTCTCTAGCTGGAATGTTCCTTTCCCGACTACCGCCGTGATTTTATAAGGTCCATCCCAGTTTGTGCCCAATTTTCCTTCACTTGGATCTTTTAAGGCTAGAGTCTTGGCTTTGAGGACGTAATCGCCTACTTTGAGTGGCCTTATTTTTGCCTTTTTGTTGTAGTATCTTTCAACTTGTTGTTTTTGGTCTACCATTCTCACGTGGGCCATTTCTCTTCTTTCTTCGGCTTCATCAAGATCTTGGAGCCACCTGATGTCGTTTTCTGTTCCGCTGGTGAGTGAGTACCTTAAGCTGGGTTCGCCCACTTCGACAGGTATGACCGCGTCGGTTCCACAAACCAGTGAGTATGGGATTTCTCCGGTGCTGGATTTGGGCGTGGTTCTGTGCGCCCACAAGACTTCGGGTAGTAGTTCGAGCATAGTCCCTTGGCATCTTCGAGCTTCTTTTTGAGTATGTTCAGGATTATTTTGTTGGAGAACTCCGCTTGAACGTTGGCGGCGGGGTGGTATGGCGTGGATAGTATCCTTTTGGTATGCCATTTTTCGAAGAACTCGGTCGTTTTCTGACCGATGAACTGGCGCCCATTATCTCAGTTGATTTCTTTGAGGATGCCAAAATGGCATATGACGTTCTTCCAAATAAAGGTGATGACTTCTTGCTCGCGTATTTGTGCGTGCGCACCTGCTTCCACCCACTTAGATAAATAGTCAGTTAAAACAAGTAAAAATTGTACCTTTCCTCGTCCTGTGGGTAGCAGGACGATTATGTCCATCCCCCACTTGATGAATGGCCAGGGGGATGTGACGGAATGCAGGGGTTCTCCGGGGTTGGTGTATCATTGGGGCGAACTTTTGCCACTGCTTGCATCGGCGGACGTATTCCACTGCCTCTTTCTTTATGGTGGGCAATAGTAGCCGGCGCGTATAATGCACCTAACGAGGGCGCGGTTGCCAGTGTGGATGCCGCAATGGCCTTCGTGTACTTCTTCGAGTACAGGTCTTGCTTGTTGCGGTCCTAAGCATTTTGCTAGGGGGACACTGAACGTCCTTTTATAACGGTAGTCGTTGATCATGCAGTATCGGGCGGCCTATACGCAGAGCTTTTTTGCCTCTTTTTTATCAAGGGGGAGTATCCCGTCCTGCAAGTAAGATACGAACTGGTTGCGCCAGTCCAAGTCAGGTTTAAGAAAAGTACCTCAGTGTGATCAATAGCTAAGTGGAGGAGTGTGACCACACTCTCTTTGTTGACGCTCTTGGTGGCGGCCGCCAACTTTGCCAGGCCGTCCGCTTCGATATTTCGTGCTCTGGGAATTTGTTCGAAGCGGCATTCATCGAATTTAGTCATCAGCCTATGGATTTCCGACTGGTACTTTTGTAACCTTTGTTCCTTGATTTGATAAGTCCCAGTGATCTGGTTTACCACAAGCTGGGAGTCGCAGTGGAGGAGAATTCGGCGAGCTCCATGCTTGGTGGCCAAATTCATGCCTGCAATAACGGCCTCGTACTCGGCCTCATTGTTAGTCATTTCTAGGAATCGTATAGACTGGCGAATCGTTTCGCCTGTGGGGACAAGTATGCTTTCAAGCTTCTCAGAGCTTCTATACATTCTGTGTTCCACTGTTGTCCCTGGTCTTTCTTCAGTACACCGAAAAATTTGTGGCACGTGTCGGAGGAGCGTGAGATGAACCGGGAGAGGGCGGCTATTCGGCCCGTTAATTTCTGCACCTACTTCTTGCTGCTTAGCATTTCTGGTATGGCCTCTATGGCTTTGATCTCGTCAGGGTTGACTTCGATGCCCCTTTGTGATACCAGAAATCCTAGGAACTTTCCTGAAGCTACTCAAAAAGCGCACTTCTCGGGGTTTAGTTTCATGCCGTACTTCCTTAGTATTTCAAAGGCTTCTTTCAGGTGGGTGAGGTGGTCCTCCTTTTGCGATGATTTGACCAACATGTCGTCGATGTAGATCTCCATTATTTTGCCGAGTTGTTCTTTGAACATTGTCGTCACTAGCCTCTGGTAAGTGGCCCATGCGTTCTTGAGCCCGAAGGGCATTACTTTATAGCAATACGTCCCCTGATGGATAATGAAAGTTGTCTTCTCCTGATCTTCTTCGAACATCATGATTTGATTGTAGCCGGAATACGCATCAAGGAAGCTTAGCAGCTCATGTCCTGCTGTCGAGTCTATCAGTTGGTTGATGTAGGGTAGCGGGAAAGAGTCTTTCGGGCACGCTTTATTTAGATCAGTGAAATCCACTCACATCCGCCACTTCCCGTTCTTCTTTTTGACCATTACGATGTTCGCGACCAATTTCGGGTACTTGGATTCCCTGATGGGGCCATTGGCTAGCAGTTTGTCCACTTCTTCGCTTACTGCTTCGTTAATAGCGGCGTTGAATTTTCTTCTTATCTGCCGTGCGTGCAGGTGCAATGGGTCGATGTTGAGTTTGTGAGAGGCAATTTCTCATGGAATTCCCGGCATATCTACATGATAAAAAGCGAACATATCCGCATGGTTAGATAAAAATTCATGGTACTGACCTGGGTTTGATAGGTCGTGGCCTATGTAAGCTTTATTTATAGGGTCGCTACTGTTCATTAGAACGGGGTCGAGGTCTTCGACCGTAGCCTTGCTAGCCTTGACCTCCTTAGGATCTTCGATGGTGTTCTCTGTCGGATGGACCTTAGTCCCCGACAGGGCTGATTGCTATGCTTCTGCACTTGCTCCTTGGAGTTGCTTGGTATGTGTGTGATCATGGGATATCTTATAGCACTCCTGGGCGGTACGGGGCTCTCCCCGTATGCAGTGCACTCCCCATGGGGTTGGGAATTTGATTACTTGGTAGAAGCTGGAGGGGACGGCTCTCATGGCAAGTATCCACAGGCGTCCGATAACGGCATTGTATGTTGTTTCTTGGTTCATCACGTGGAAGGTAGTTTCCATCGTGACTCCACCTGCAAGAATGGGCAGCGTCACCTCTCCTGAGGTTCTTTCCACTGCATTATTAAAACCTGTTAGTGTTATGTAGCGCAGGATTATTTTATTCTCGAGTCCCATGAGTTCAAGCACTCTTGGATGAATGATACATGCGCCACTTCCATCGTCGACCATGATCATTTTAACATCAATATCTAGTATGCGTAAAGTAATAACTAAGGCATCATAATGAGGAAAACACAAACCGTCGGCATCAGACTTATCGAAGGTGATACTATCTTCGAAGTCATCATACCGTTCGTGGGCGATAGTTCGCTTCAGCTTGTGGGTGGTGGTGAACTTGACGTGATTGATCGCTGAATCATTGCCATCTCCAATGATCATACTGATGGTGCGTGTTGGTGAGGGCGGTCTTGGTGGGCCATGGTGTGGTTCCCTCCCTCGTGCGAAGTTGAGCTTTCCTTTGTCGCTGAGCAGATCTTTCAAGAACCCTTGGTTCAGCATTCGGACTACCTCCTGACGGAGACCTAGTCCTACGTTCTGTGCCCCCGTTCTTGGTGGAACTCGCACAGGGCATTTGACTTTCTGGTGGCGGGGTCAGACTTCATCTTTGTTGGCCATTGTACTTTGTTGCCCAGCTTCTCTAGTGCGTACACTACCTCTGAAGGAGACACACAGAAGTTGTGTGCAGATAATGGGGGGGCGTACCTCTGTCGTTCCTTAGTGGAGCGATATGTCTTTGCAAGGCGTCTGCATGCCTTGGTGGTGGCGAGTGTGAGGACCTGATGTATGGTTGACGTCTTTCCCTATTGAGGCGTGGGATTTGTTCCCGCCTTCCCTCGTTGCGCCGGTCCCTTCGGATTTCTGGGTGCACCGTTGTCAACCTTCGAGTCAGGCCGTTAATTCTTCATAATCCCCACATACCTCGGCGCAATAGGCGTGTATTTCTTCCCAGGTGGTGGGGGGATAATTCAGGAGACGGCTGAGTAGCTTCTTGTCTCCTTCGAGCCATCTCTACTGAGCCCGTTCTGAAAGGCCGCAACTGTCATGCCTTCGGATACGTTTGGTAGGCTCATTCTGACTCTGTTGAATCTGGTTAGGAACTCCCTGAGACCTTCTCCTGGGGTTTGGTGCACAGCAAAAAAATGTCGTTGACCCGTGCTTCCGCCTTCCTCGCTGCCGCATGGGCGGTAGCGAATTTATCTGCAATCTCCTCAAAGGTTGAGATGCTCTTGGCCGGTAGTTGTGAGTACCACGTTAGGGCCCCTCCTGTCAGCGTCTCACCGAACTTCTTCAGAAGTACGGATGATACCTGCTCTTTCGATAAGTCGTTGCCTTTGACGGCTGTAACATAGTGGATCAGGTTGTCCTCGGGATCGGTGGTCCCGTCATATACTTTCAAGTAGGGGGACATTTTGAAGGTTTTTGGGATGGGGTATGGCGCGGCTCCTTCCGTGTAGGTTTGTTCAACAAACCTCCCCATGTCTCGCTTTGGCAGTAACTTAGGCGCGCCTGGGATCTTATCCACTCTTTCTTGGTGTTCCTTCATCTGGTCGCAGAGCGACCTGTTCTCGTTTTCCATTTCTTCCATCTTCTTGAGGATGGCTGCGAGTGTTCCGTCATTAGCTTGGACATCGACGGCTACGTTGTTTGTTCTTGTGACCTCGAGCTCATCCTCAGTTGCGACATGATCTGCTGCTGGGGTGCATCTATAATTTTGAGGTGGTTTCTTGGCTAGACTGCTCAGAGTGCTTGTCAGCCACTCTTCTAGTAATTTCTTTATTTCTGGGGGTGCGTCCTTAGTGGTAGATGTTGAAGCTTCTCTTTCTCGTGGCACCACTAGGTCTTCTGATGAGGAGGGTAAGGCTTCCACGCCTATCAAAGTACTGGGGGTTGTGTGTAGGGCATCTCCTTCGGCAGCCGAGTTGATAGTGCCCGTGAGGTCTGCTCTAACCTCCAAGATAGCCTTCATTTAGCGTTGTTCTCAGCCATTTTAGGTTGTAGAGAGTGGCTTTTTGAAGGATCTCTAGAAACAAACTACAACTTTGATTCTCAAAGTCCCCACAGACGGCGCCAAATTGTTTGGCTAAAAAGTTAGTCGAATACTCAAATAGCTTTAAAACAATCAAAAAATGATACGGGTTAATCGGAATCAAGGATAATGTGATCTAGAGAATGTTAGATGATAGAAAATAATGACTATAAAGTAAAAACCTAGATATAAGAGCAGTATGATGTATAACAGGCGTTTTCACAAGAGAGAGAGAGAGAGAGAGCGAAAGAGAGTATATTTTCAGTAATGAAATACACTTGAGTCTTTACAAAGGGAGGAGGTCTCTATTATATACTAAGGGACCTTACTCGAAATAATACAAAGAAAGTAAAAAAGTTGGTGGCCTCGATATACGAGTGTCAGAGCTTGATGTGACGTTATAGCGAGTCACGTCACTCCGTCCGTTCATTGACTGGGGCCGGCCTTACTTGAGTCGACCACGATAAGGCCGCTTTCTTTAGTAAGGCCGTATGCGGATCATATGCGGGCATAGGGAACCAAATTTGCCCAATACAGGTCGTATGTGCTTCTCTAATAAACTTTTCCAGCTATGCTTTTATATATTTGAAACGTGGGATTAATGAGAGAGGGAAATGTGGGATATATAGAAATTAATAGGAAAGAGAAACTTGTAATATAAGGACACCTTTAATTAAGGAGTAAAAAACTGCCAATTAATTATACCTCTAAATTAATTATGGTATACAAAATAATAATTTGGTATGCTGAAATATAATAAATACAAACCTTAAATATTAAGGGTAACAAGATTTCATATATATGGTAGGAAGATTTCCATATTTCTTATTAGAAGTACCCGAGTCCCGAAATGTCTGTTGAAGAGTTTTCAAGAAGCAAAAAGGAGACTTTAAAGAAGCTACTGCCGAAGAATTTGGATGATCAAATAGTACGTGATGACAGTGTGCAAAGGCCTCTTTACTGCCCAAGTAATGAAGGTTTGTAGAAGGCATGGCTTTGTGCTATCTCAATACGATCACGCGGATCATTCATAGTTTCATCTCTCAAGGCCTGAAGTATTGCCTCTGATGAAACCTCCCTGTAGTTTCAACGTACCAACAGTTGTCAGATTATTTATTAACTAAAACAACTGCAAACATAAGAGGGAATGCGGGCCAGCATTTTAAGTACCTCACTATCAGTACTTTGTGCAATGTCTTCAACAAGGGACAAAGTTCAACAGGAGCAACATGTTTGTTTTCATCAGGGTGATAAACATTTAAACTGGACTGACTAAGTAGCTCATAGAAGGCTTTTACTGCTGAAACTCCCTGCACAATTTGACAGCAGGTTAGCCAACATCCATGATTTCAATTATCCATAGAACTCTCTTGCAGCACTAATTGGGGTACGATATCCTCCATAAATAAACCAATAACATTATGGAAACAGCAATTTTAAAGGATGCTAAACATCTTTGTAACTTCTACAACTTCTGTTTGTAGTACAAGCATCAATAGACATTTCTTTTGCATTTTTTGCTTTGATAAGTGAAATAGTATCAGTAAACATCTCTTATATAAACTATATAAAATCACGTAGGCTCCAGCAAACTATCATTAGAGATCTATTGTTGGTCACACGCTCCTAGTCACTGTATGTAAAGTGTGGCGACCCGGCCAGTCGTCTCATGAGTTACCACTATGTTTCCCTCATTTCTGCTTTTTATTGCTTTGTTTATCAGTTATATGTGCGATCAGGTTGGTTGGCTCGGGTTCGGAAAGATTTTGGTAAGGTTTAAGACACTTAGTCTCTTTTGAGAAAGCTTAAGTTGGAAAAGTTAACCGTATGTTGACTTATGTGTTAGAGGGCTCGGATGTGAATTCCGATGTTTCGGATAGCTTTGGGAGGTGATTTGACACTTAGGAGCGTGATTGGAATGTGTTTTGGAAGTCCGGAGTAGACTTAGGCTTGAGTTGGCGAGATTGGTATTTTGGCATTTTCCGGTTGATAGGTGAGATTTTGATGTAGAGGGTCGGAATGGAATTCCGGAAGTTGCAGTAACTTTATTGTGCCATTTGGGATGTGTGTGCAAGTCATTCGGACGTGGTTTGGTAGACTTTTTGATCAAAAGTGGAATTCGGAGGATTTTGGAAACTTAGGCTTGATCTGATGTGTTTTGATTGATTCAATGTTGTTTGAGGTGTTTTGAAGATTGGTATAAGTTTGGATAGTGGTATATGATGTGTTTGTGCTTTTGGTTGAGGTCCCGGGGACCTTGGGGTGATTTCGGATGGTTGGCGGAAAGTTTAGAAGTTGGTTGTGACAGCTGAAGTTTTCCCATTGCAGTCATAACCGCACCTGCGGCTAGGGGACCGCAGGTGCGGTCTCGCAGAAGCGCATTAAGAGTCGCACAAGCGAAAAGGGGCTAGGAAAGCTGGAGCTGCAAAAGCGGCTGATGAGCTGGCGCAGGTGCAGGCAGTGCATCGCTGCGACGTCTGGGGCTTAAATGAAAAACCGCAGAAGCGATTCATGGACCGCAAAAGCGGTTCCGCAGAAGCAGGATTTTGGCCGCAGATGCGGAGTCCCTGAGCCAGAAGGTATATAATGTTTCCTTCGCGAATATAAGTTCTCCACTTTTGAAGACATGAAGCGATCTAGGGCCGTGAATTCAAGGGAAAATCAAAGAGAATCAGATGAGTAAGTTCTCAAAGAATCATTACTTGAGTTTATGATCATTTCTCCATTTGTTAATCATGGTATTAGTGGAGATTAAGGTTAAAATTGGGGAAACTAGGGCTTCGTATTGGAAACCTAGACTTGAGGATTTGAGGGGCCATTTGTGGTCGGATTTTGGGGCTTTTGATATGCATGAACTCGTGGGAGATAAAGAATCTATTAATGTAAATTTTATCAAATTTCGATATGTGAGCCTGAGGGTCGGGTTTTGGTAATTTCGGGATTTGTGTTGTAAATTGATTATTTTCACATGGGCTTCGTTCCTTTGGCGTATTTTGACGTCGTGATTCTGATTTTGAATAGATTTGACGTGAGTTGAGGCCAATTCGAGGGGCAAAGGCGTCGCGGGCTAGAGTTTAGACCGGTTTGAGGTGAGTAATGATTTTAAATGTTGTCCTGAGGGTATGAAACCCCGGATTGCAAATTGTGGTGCTATAATAAGGTGACGCACGCGCTAGATGACGAGCATGGGGTCGGACATAGTTGAGGATTGTGAATTAGTCCATCCCGAATAACTGTTTTACCGCGTATTTGATTGAAAACTATTTGCTATCATCATGTTTTGGGCTGAATACCAAATTTGGGACTCGTGCCAACCATTTGGACCCTTAAGGGATTTTTACTAATATTTCCTCATTGTTTTTTTATACTTGTACTCCGTCATGCTATATTCTACTGTTTTCATAACTCAACCATGTTTATTCTGTTTTAACACTTAAAATGATATTTTAAATGATATTTTGGGCTGAGCATCATGTTTTAGTGTTGCTCTAGTAGCTTGTGAGATTCTAACTGAGTAAGGCCGAGGGTCTATGTTGTGAGGGAACACAGATTATGATTATGAGGCTGAGGGCCTGAGATTTGTACGCCAAGAGGTGGCTTGTTGATATGAGGCTGAGAGTCTAATTGAGTATGCCACAAGATGGCTTTTTATTGCGTTTGGGTCGTTAAGGGCCCCTCTAGGAGTCGGCACACCCTCAGTGAGCGCGAGTACCCATTGTGATATGAGATATAGCCCGAGGGGCTGGTATTGTTCCATGTGTTGCCCGGGGGACTGATTCTGTTGGTATTATGACCGAGGGGTGGTTCTTTATGTGTTTATCTTTTCTAGATGCCTGTAGTTTACTTGCTTAACTGTTAAAAGGCATTTTTAAAGAAGTTTAAACTGAACTAAGGTGACCTTACATGTTTTCATTGTTTCGTTGCTTTTACTGGCTTTTACTGATACTTTATAGCCTGTTGATGTGCCTCTACGTGATTTCTTATTACTCAGTCTGCATTTATTATTATTACTCACTGAGTTGGAGTACTCACTTTACTCTCTGCACCCCGTGTGCAGATTCAGGCTCATCAAGTCTCGCTTGCGACGGTTGAGAGCTTTCCAGCAGATTTCGGAGATTCACTAGGTAGTTGCTCGGCGTTCGCAGCCCAGTGCCTCTTCCTTTATCTTATTTTCTCCTGTTTTTAGCTATGTAATAGTTGGGAAGACTCTTTCAGACTTGTAGTTTTTATGATAGATGCTCATGACCGGTGACACCCCAATGTCGGGCTATGTCTATTCCGCAACTGTATTATTTACCTTACTTTGGGATTATTTTTATTATGATGATTAAGACTTAATTCGTATAATGTAATTGCTTAAAAATGAATTAGGAGTGTATCGGCTGAACTTGTCTTTCACGAGAGGCACTATCATGACCGGGTCCGGGTTTAGGGTCGTGACATAAAGTATTCTAGAATATACCTGTATCATTCCTTTTCCCTTGATGCTGTCACCCATATCAAGGTTTATTTCTCCCTTGGCCAACTTTTGGCCATACCAAGCATTACGACCTTTCAACAGGGTCACATATGTATCAGCTAGAAGAGGACCTGCAAGCTTCTCTGGTCCTTCCGACAGGAGATGCGTAATGAATATCATCTCAGATGTACAGTGTGCAAAGTATACTGACTTGCTCGTGGCACTTTCATTAGTAAGAGCTGCTACCATACCTGTTGAGTAGAAAACAGTGTGTAAATATGTGGTTTCATATGTAACTAGCAACTAACAGTATCGCACAATTCTGGTGTTTAAAGAGATCAAACAATGATGTTACACTGCCATAATCAGGTGAACTAGAGATGTTATTATTCATAATTTCAAGAAGGATATTGCAGTATATAGAACTATCAGCCACAAACTGAGGATGCCCTGACATTCTTGATCTATTTACTGATGAGAATTCCCTGAGAATCTGAGCTCAAATGGACAAGAAATTCAGGAATCGTGTGATCAGCTTTCCCCAGAAGCTGCAATTGATCACCACCACACTGCTGAAAGCTCCCAAGCCCCAAATAAAAAAGAAAGGGAACGAACAGTGATAGCAGAAATTAGATATGTTGCACGCCTCAGTCAAGCACAGTCACAACTCGAAAAGCCAATTCTATACAATATATGCACTGTAAAAAAGTTCACAGATAGCAAGCGACGTAAAACTTTGCACCAGAACAGCGAAAGGATTATACCAGCTCCAATAGCGTATACATTCTTTAGACCACCCATGACCTCATGAGTTACCAGGTCACCATTGTCCCACACAATAAAATGTGGGTGCCTCAAAAACTTTGCCAGTGCTTTCCGCCATTTCTCAGCTCCACATATCCGAGCATTAGCGTATTCTCTATTGTAAATCTCAGATGCAATATTAGGTCCACCAAGATACAAGATGTTTTCAATTGGAACTCCAGCTACAAATTAAAGGTGTCACATGAGCAAAAGCTAAGACTAATGAAGAACTTGCCAAACACAAATATACTGAGAAAAACAGAATAAAACAAAACAACCAGCAATAAGAAAATAAGTGGATAGATTCGTAAATGGTTAACAAAGAGAAATTAACTCATTCTGGACTGGAAAATGAACCAGTTGGCAGTTGCCATGTATGATTTTTGAAATTCTATTTCAACCATACATGTCATAACCTAGTCACTTTAGCTATCAACAGTACAGAAGTATTGAAGAACCAGAGTCACTTGATCAGGTTGCAAATAATAATATTTGCATATCCATAGACTTCAAAAGTACTATATACAGACACAGAGGGAGTAAATAAAAACTAATATATTTCAACAATTAATCATGTGATCTAAAAAGTGGTTAGAGCAGAATCTAACCTTCAGAACTCCTACATTATGAAACATGTATACACCAATAAATTTGACTCAGCAATAAATATATCTAGAAGATGGAAATCCCTCACTTTGTTACCTGTAGGATGAACTAAAGGCATGAAACATGCTTATCTATAATGACACCTCAATAATCAGCTAAGAAGAGTTAAGTGTAATGAAGCCAATAAAGGTCACGAACTCTCAACAACAAAAGGTCATACTAATGGGAGCAGAGGCTGGAACATCCTGGTAAGGAGGAACCCCCAAGACCAGAAATAGAGCTACTAACCTTACTAAACAAAGTGGATCACATAAGAAACCCAGAAAGGGAGGATTGGATAAGCTGGAGCAACAATAGCAGAGGTCTATTCTCAATCAAAGATTGTTATCAAGTCCTAGAGAAGGAACGCAATATAATTGAAAATCGGCCATGCAAAATCATTTGGAAAACAAAGGCCCTATGAAAGCAGTTTGTTTCACCAAGTTATTGATGTGGGAGGCTTGTCTTACACATGAAAACCTGATGAGGAGGAGTTTCAAATTATGCAACTAGTGCTATTTGTGTAAATCAGATTGTGAGAGTGCCAAGCATTGGTTTTTACATTGCATAGTAGCGATAGATCTACAGAACATGCTCTTGAATCTTTTTTGTACCCAATGGATTATACACTACAACTTAAGGGGGTATTCACCAGTTTGTTAGGTTTCGAATTTAAATGATGACTAAAAACAAAAGTCAAAACACTCTCTACTAATGTATCTACCACTTGCGCAGGTCAACTATCAAAAGCACAAGAAGGAAAGTCCTGCAACATCAGTGCACCAGAATAGGGAAGAAACCAAAGAGGGTCCAACGGTAACTGTCACATTCGAATCCCTCCATCAAATGCGTATATCAGGGAAACAAAAAAGGAAAGCGTACATCAGGGAAACAAGGAAAGAAAGGAAATCAATCAACTGTGCAAAATCGACGGAAGACTCAAATTAAGCGATTGGAAAGACGATTACAAGAATTGAGTCCGAGGCAGATCCAGCACATTGATTAAGGTTGAATCTAGCCCTATTTCGTATGCTGGATTCAAGAGGCAACCCTTAGAATACATTGCCTCGAAAGGAAAATCATAATCAACGATTTCCAAAATCTCAGAGAAAGGAACAAACAGCCTCATCAAGTTCTATATAAGAAGAGAAGAAAGGACGCGGAGAAAGGAACAAACAGCCTCATCAAGTTCTATATAAGAAGAGAAGAAAGGACGTGGGAACTTATGCAGCTTTCATACAAGTTTTCAATCTTTCTACATCTTAGAAAACGTTGTAGTCCTAAGCTTATTAGTGTCTCAAAAGATACAGAGAAAAAGAAAGCAATTGAAAGATTGTGTCAAGAATTCATTTGTAACTCGTTTGTGGTAAACGTGAGGAAAACCACACTCTCATTTGTAACTGTTCGATTGAAGATCTAAGAGAAGCCTTGTGACCCAAGAGAACAGGATGTAGGTGCCACATCGGTACACGAACCAGTATAAAAAATCTTTGTCCCTCCTGTTTATTTTCATTACTCTCTATTATCTTTATTTGTTGTACTAACTATTGTCTGCAGGACCTCGGTAGTCAACTAAGAACAAAGTTAGTCGACTAAAGAATTTTTACAATTCCCCTCCCCCTCCCCCCCCCCCCCCTCACAGTTGGCGCCTCGGGAAAGTACAGAAAACCGACGGATGCTGTTGTAGTCCATCACAAGTTGGATTTCTTCGTCCCTATGTAAAGAATGGACCGAAGATGCTTCGAAGGGTTTCGTCACCTATATCTTCTTTGAAGTCTATGTTATTGAAGGTTTTTATTGCAGACATAGGCAAACATCCAGAACTCTCTCTCCTCTCTCTCACGCATAGGTAACATCCACCAAGCCCTCGCCGGCAAACATCCAGAACTCTCTCTCCTCTCTCTCACGCATAGGTAACATCCACCAAGCCCTCGCCGGCAAACATCCAGAACTCTCTCTCCTCTCTCTCACGCATAGGTAACATCCACCAAGCCCTCCCCGGCAAACATCCAGAACTCTCTCTCCTCTCTCTCACGCATAGGTAACATCCACCAAGCCCTCCCCAGCCCCCCCTCTCCCCCTCCCCCTCCCCCCTCCCCCCTCCCCCCTCCGGCTACCCACCCCCCTCGGCGACCCTTCTCCGGCGACCCCCTAAGTAAGTTCTCTCTCTTCTGTCTCTCTCCTCTATCTTCACTACCCAACCCTCACCCCCCTACCCCCTTGCCAACCCTAACTCCGGCGACCACCCCTTCTCCGACGACCCCCAGTAAGGTACCTCTCCCCTCTCTCTCTCCTCTCTCCCCTCTCCACACATTCTCTTCTCTATTCCCCCTTCTCTCACGCCCTTGCCCCCTACCCCACCCCTTTTTTTGTGACTTTAAGGCAACCCCTCCCCTTTCCCAAGTTAGGCAGCCCCCCTCGCCTTTTTGGGGGGTTTGTTGTGTGCGTGATTTTCAGGTACAAGCCGCGGCGGACAAGGCGAGCTTGCGGCATTTGAACGCAAAGAGCAAAGCAACACCGGAGGAAATGTGCAAGAGCTAGCGGTAGTTGATATCGGGCGAATCAAAGCATACTTCCAGGTTTTTTCATCGTGAGTTGGTACCTCCCGACCTCCTTTTGTACTCTGTACACCCTTTTACGTTTTTTATCTAAGCACCCTGTGTGTGGTTTACTTTGTCGATTCCTAGCTTGCATCCTTTTGCGTATTCCGCTGTAGTACGTGTGTGCGTCGCTGTTTTCTGTAATCGGTTGGGGATAGTGGCCGCGGCAGGGATGGTAGAGTAAGGTCATGTCCTCGCGGGGCGAGGGTGGGGCAGGGGAGAGCAGGGGGGCTGGGAGCGCTTCTGCGGGTAGGGCCGGAGGCAAGGGTGGGAAGAGGGTAGCGGACGCTCATAGATTAAGGATCGGGTTGTGGAACATAGGCACTCTGACGGGTAAGTCCATTGAGTTGGCAAAGGTTCTTCAGAAGAGGAGGGTTAACATAGCCTGTGTACAGGAGACTAGGCGGAAAGGGTCGAAGGCGAGGAATGCAGACGGGTTTAAGCTGTAGTATTCTGGGGTCGTGAGAGGCAAGAATGGAGTGGGCATCTTGGTAGATAGGGATCTAAGGGAGTCCGTGGTCGAGGTTAGGCGAGTGAATGATAGGTTAATGTCTATTAAGTTGGTTATTGGGGGTTGCGTCCTCAATGTCATCAGCGCTTACGCGCCGCAAGCGGACTTAGACGAGGAGGTTAAGAGGCGCTTTTGGGAGCTTGGATAATTTAGTGAGCAGTATTCCCCAATCTGAGAAGTTAGTTATTGGAGGGGACTTTAATGGTCATATTGGGGTTGATGCTGGTGGTTATGGTGAGGTGCACGGTGGCTTCGGCTTTGGGATTAGGAACGGAGGAGGCACGTCACTGCTTGATTTCGCCAGGGCTTCCGAGCTTTTGATTGCGAACTCGACATTTCAGAAGAGGGAGGAGCATTTGGTCACCTTCAAGAGTTCGGCGGCGAGGACTTAGATACCTCCTCCTCAGAAGGAGCGATAGGGGTATGTGTAAGGACTGCAAGGTTATTCCGGGAGAGTCCCTTTCGACTCTTCATAGACTCCTAGTGATGGATGTCGGTCTCTGGGTGAAGAGGAAGAGGAGGGGTGCTCGGGGACAATCGCGGATTAGATGGGGTGTTTTGACTAAGGAGAAAGCACATGAGTTGGAGAGGAGGTTAGCTGAGGGCGGAGCTTGGAGAAGTTCTGGGGAAGGCAGACGCTATGTGGTCAGACACGCAAACTTGGTTAGGGAGGCAGCACGGGATGTGCTCGGGGTATCCAAGGGCTATTCAGGCAGACATCAGGGTGACTGGTGGTGGAACGATGTAGTCCAAGGAAAAGTAGAGGTGAAGAAGGCGGGGTTTGCTAAGTTGGCAGGGAGCACAAGCGAGGAAGAACAGAGAGCGAACAGGGAGATCTACAAGGTGGCGAGGAAAGAAGCAAAGTTGGCGGTTACGGAAGCTAAAAACGTCGCGTTTGGTCGCATGTACGAGGAATTAGGGGAGAAAGGCGGGGACAGGAAGTTATTCCGGTTAGCTAAAACAAGGGAAAGGAAGGCGCGTGATCTTGACCAAGTTAGGTGCATCAAGGGCAAGGATGGTAGAGTTCTGATGGGGGAGTCTCAAGTCAAGCAGAGGTGGCAGGCGTACTTTCGAGACTTACTTAACGAGGAGGGGGATCGTAACATAGAGCTAGGGGAGTTGGAGCATTCAGAGCGACATAGAGGCCTTGGGTACTGCGGGCGCATTAGGGCGGAGGAGGTCATGGGGGCTTTGCGTAGGATGAGTAGGGGTCGAGCGACCGGGCCTGACGAGATCCCGGTGGAGTTCTGGAAAAGCATGGGTAGGTCAGGAGTAGAGTGGCTCTCCAGGTTGTTCAATGCGATCTTCAGGACCAAAAGGATGCCGGAGGAGTGGAGGTTGAGTACAGTGGTGCCCTTGTACAAGAACAAAGGGGGCATCCAGTGCTGCAACAACTATAGAGGTATCAAATTAATAAGTCACACCATGAAGGTCTGGGAGCGGGTGATCGAGGCGAGGGTGAGGGAGATGACATCTATATCTGTGAACCAGTTTGGTTTCATGCCGGGTCGCTCCACTACAGAAGCTATCCAACTTGTCAGGAGGCTGGTGGAGCAGTTCAGGGATAAGAAGAAGGACTTGCACATGGTGTTTATCGACTTGGAGAAGGCGTATGACAAGGTCCCAAGGGAGGTGCTATGGAGGTGCTTGGAGGGGAAGAGCGTGCCGGAAACCTACATCAGAGTAATCAAGGACATGTAAGATGGAGCTAAGACTAGGGTTAGGACGGTAGGTGGAGACTCAGACCATTTTTCAGTGGTTATGGGGCTCCAACAAGGATCGGCGCTTAGCCCTCTCTTGTTTGCCTTGGTGATGGATGCTCTAACCCGACATATTCAAGGGATGTGCCTTGGTGTATGCTATTTGCTGATAACATAGTCTTGATAGACGAGACGAGGGTCGGTGCTAATGAGAGGTTAGATGTATGGAGACAGTCTCTCGAGTCTAAGGGTTTCAAAATAAGCAGATATAAGACAGAATACCTGAGTGCAAGTTTAGCGCCGAGCCGAGCGAAGTAGACAGGGACGTGATGATTGGATCTCAGGTCATCGCCGAGAGGGACAGTGTCAGATATCTTGGGTCGGTGATCCAGGGGGACGGAGAGATTGACGGGGATGTCACTCATCGCATAGGAGCGGGGTGGTCAAAGTGGAGGCTTGCATCAGGAGTCCTGTGTGACAAGAAAGTTCCACAGAAAATCAAGGGGAAATTTTATAGAGTTGTGGTTAGACCTGCCATGTTGTATGGGGCGGAGTGCTGGCCAGTGAAGAACTCTCATGTTCAGAGAATGAAGGTTGCGGAGATGAGGATGCTCAGGTGGATGTGCGGGCTCACCAGGTTAGATAAGATTAAGAATTAAGTTATTCGAGAGAAGGTGGGGGTGGCCCCGGTGGATGATAAGATGCGAAGGCTGAGGTGGTTCGGGCATGTGCGGAGGAGAAGTCCTGATGCCCCGGTGAGGGGTTGTGAGCGGCTGGCGATGGTCGGCTTACGGCGAGGCAGAGGGAGGCCTAAGAGGTATTGGGGAGAGGTGATTAGCCATGACATGGTTAGAGTACAAGTTTCCGAGGACATGGCCATTGATAGAAAAGTCTGGAGGTCTAGTATCAGGGTTGTAGGATAGGGGCTCCTAGAGTTTTTCGTATTCCTCACCCGGGGTTGGAGGCTTGGGAGGGCTATCCATAGATGATTTATGTATTGGATTGTGTCTCCCTTATGGTAGTTATTTATGGTAGTTACTGTCTGAAATTATTACATGCTATTTTATTTATGGTTCTTATGTTTAGATAATTATTTACATTATTTCTGCTGGAGTTACTAATGCTCTTTTGTTTTTTTTTTTTTTTTTCCTTTCCTTCACTGAGCCGAGGGTCGATTGAAAACAGCCTCTCTGCCCTTTCGGGTAGGGGTAAGGCCCGTCTACATATTACCCTCCCCAGATCCCACTTTGTGGGACTATACTGGGTAGTTGTTGTTGTTGTATCTTCTTTGAAGTCTAGGTGTCTTATGAATCTAGTCTGTTGGAATACTTGTCAAGATGCAAAACAAAACAGAATTTTGTTGGCTCCTTCAATATTACTTAGTAGCAAATATACCCTTCTATGTGTCAATGAATCCACTGGAAGCCACTTCAATAAAATATTCATCACTTCATCCAACAAAATATCAGAATCTACAAAGTGGAAAGTATTTAGCACACATTTTGCAGCGCAAAACTCAGTATAGTAACAGAATGTTTTTTGAACTAAGTAATTTAGAAGCTATTAGTTCAAGTTTACATGAAAAACAAACATGTTGAATTCTTCTCAAGCATCTGAAGAAGAGGCAAGATAGCACTCCCATCACAAACAGGAAAAAGAAAAACTTATTCAGCCATTTAACCACGTAATGTCCCAGTAATTCAACATTGAAAACATAATAGAAACTTAATCACTGCGGCAAAGTTCACGACAATGAAGTTATTTACCGAACAAATATTGCAACGGAAAAGTAAAGTACAAGCTGAAAAAATAACTCAACAGTACGCGGTAAGAAACCTCTTACTTGCTCTGTTAATCATCTGTGTTGGGGTAACAATGCGGGGTTCAGGCCCTAGTTCAGCCTCTATGCCCTTTGCCAAGGATACAATGACTGGAGCAGTAATTCGTTCCTTCCAATACCGACTAATTTCTTGAAATACTTCCCTTGTTTCTGTTGATGGCAAGCCGTTGATGACAATATCAGCATCCCACACAGCCTCCTGCAAATTGGTGACAACCTTTAAAGGGCAAAGTGGCGTGTCAATCATATTCAAACAAAAGCCATCTTTCAAAATCTCATCGGCATGTAATGTCCTATCCCCTAATCGTGCCTCAACATACTTCAAGTATGCACAACGTCTTATTAGCCTCCTTAACACATCTTCCCTTGAATTGATGACCTCAAATAAATGCTCAGCAGTAGCTTTATCAACGTCTCGTCCAGCTCTCCTCCATATTCTAATCTGCACTTTCTCGCGAAGATTACCATATGCATCCTGCAACATTGCTACAAAAACACTACCCCATGCTCCTGCTCCAACACCTACAATTCTCAATGGATCACCATCTGCTTTTCCAAAAAGTCGACGGAGCTCATCAACCTTTTCCTCCACAGAACCATTAGTACTTTGAAGCCCATTCGAGTATACATGACTTGTTACTACTTCCCCAGATCCAACCATCTTATTTTCTAGTATTAAAAGTTTCAAACTATTCCCAATATTCCAACAACTCAATATGTTAATCAATTGCAAATACACAAACTTGAACTCTTCTCAACCAAATGCATAAACAAGAAACAGCAACGGTCGACCAATTTCACCAATAATCTAAACTATCAAAGCTGAGAGTTTTAGTACAAGATCTAGTATTCGTTTGGATCACCCCCTAATTTCATTACACAAAAATACTCAAAATGCAGAATAGCATACAATTTTACTGGGTTTTCAAGAAAAAAAGAGAACTTTATCAAACTCGCAAATCTTCAGCACTCTGATGACCACAATTGTTTGTTACACAAGAATCATTTAAAAAAACAATACATCGATTGATTTTTTTTTCACTTGGGTTTCATCTGAATAACATAGATAATTTCAGCTAGAAGGAATATTAATGGATCACAGAGTAAAAAAGAACCAAACTTTGAAACATCCGTAAACTGCGAAGACAACTTGGGTAAACAACCCCCTTGTCCTAATAGTCCAAAAGAAGGCCGTAACAGCTATTGCGGCTATAGCTCCTGTGGGATATGTGAGATAGCTTCTAGAAAATGAGTTGGCAAAATTTTGAAAAGCGTGAAAAGCATGATTTTGGAAAAGGCTAGTGTCAAATGTTAATGTTAATAATGTTATGCAATTTTGTTCGTCTGCTTCCCAGAAGTGGGCAGGGTGGCCAACGCGGCAACCTGGCCTCGCTGCCTTAAGTCTTTGCCCCTTTTTCTGTACTTTTCAATAACACCAAACAACAACAATAACTAACCAGTAAAATCTCATATAATAGTGTCTGTGTAAGATAATATATACGTAGACCTTATCCCTACTCTAGTAGGGCAGAGAGAATGTTTCCGATAGACCCTCGGCTCAGAACGACTGAAATAAGAACAAGAAAAAAAAAGAAAAGAGAATTCATTAGTCCCGTAAAATCATTAAAGTAACAAAAGCATAAATAAGTATAAAAATAAAAACCAAAAGATGAAAGACATGCAATAACGATAATCAGAGTCTAAGGCATCTAAGATAAACAATAAGAATAATGTGGGTTTGACATAAACTACCGGCCATCTAAGATCAACCCTAATCCAACCCGCCTCATCCCCGGTATGCAGGAAGGGAAGCACCACTACCCCTATACTACAACTCTAATGCTTGTCTTCCATACCTTCCTATCGAGGATCGTGTCCTCGAAAATCTGCAGATGGACCATGTGACGAAAAAGAAAAAGAAAAAGAAAAAAAAACAGGCAATGGAAATTAATTCATTGAATAAATTAAAGTATTACTATAAAATAAAATGTATAAGATGCGGCTGAAAGTACAAATAGAGATGCTAAGAACAGAGACGAAACGATAATTCAGTTAATGAGGTTTCCTATTATTTTAGGCAGAAGGATACATAGGCTGGCCATTAAATTTGTCCTTACTTTTCATTACGACACTTCATCTTGATTACGTTGTATTTGAACAATCCAACCACATTTTCAACACGTAATCTTGCGTATGTTGCAATTGAACTCTCCAACCACATCTCAAATGTGTCACTTAAACTCACTTTCATGATATGGCATAGTTAGTGTATTACATCATTTTTCAGAACGTGAGAGAGCAATTTTTCTTTTTAAAATTTTGTCACAACCCGGATTTCTCACTGTCGGAACCATGATGGCTCCTAACTTTTCAGATGCTAGGCAAGCCGACAATTAGAGATTTAATATGCTAAGCTTAAACAACGGAAAAGGGTCAGAACAGCCCCAAACGTATTGACTCCAGGTTAAAAATGCCCTCCGTTAACCTATTTTGAAAAAAATGCCCCTACCGTTAAAGTTCTGGCATATTTGTGCCCCTAATGTATTGACTCCAGTTTAAAAATGCCTCTACCATTAACCTATTTTAAAAAAAATGCCCCTAACGTTTTAAATATAAATACAGTCAGTTGTTAGACTTAGGGGCACAAATATGCCACATTTTTAACGGTAGGGGCATTTTCTTCAAAATAACGGAGGGCATTTTTAACCTTGAGTCAATACGTTAAGGACAGTTCTGACCTTTTTCCCCTTAAACAATTCAGTAAATAGCAACAACTAAACCATAACAGATTAAAGGAGTGGAGAATTTATAATAATCCAAGTAATTATACATAACTATCCAGAATCTGGTGTTACAATTCACGAAATTATAAGATTCACTACAAATAACTGGCTGAAGGGAAGTACAATTGTTTTCGAATTAAAAGAAACAGTAAACTGAAATAACTGGAAGGGGACTCCAGGGTGTGCGAACGCGGCAGATCTACCTTGGATCTCATGTGGATAGGAGTCAGTAGCTCAACTCGGGTCAACACGATCCAGTACCAAAATATGCACAGAAAGTGCACAGTGCAGTATTAGTACAACCGATCCATGTACTGGTAAGTATCGAGTCTGACCTCGGTAAAGTAGTGACGAGGCTAGGACAAGACACTCCCAAATAAACTTGTGTAGTTTATCAATTCATATACACTAACAACAACAACTAAAGAAACAAGGCAAGAAATATTGGGAAGGGGGCATGCTGAGAGGGATTACAAGACAAAGAATTACAACGGAACTGAGGACATGAACAATCAATATACCTTAAACAGATAGAAACAGTTAAACACAGTAAAAGAAAGTGCGCGGTATCACCCTTCTTGCTTTTACTCTCAATCTCACCAGATAAGTAATAAAAACGTGAATGGCATCACCCTTCGTGCTTTTACTCTAAATCTCACCATAATAAATAATAGAAACGTGTACGGCATCACCCTTCGTATTTTTACTCTTAACCTCACCATAATAAATAATAAAAACGTACACGACATCACTCTTCGTGCTTTAACACTTTCCCTCGGCAATATTATGGACAATGATAAAGGGGAGATAGGAATATCAAGAACAAATCTTGCTTCAACTCTTAGTTCTACAATACCAACCTCAACTTTGAGTCAATACTCAATCAATACAAAATTCAGTAAAACATGATAAGAAATTGCTAACTCATTGAATAGCTAGTCTAAACTTGAACAACGTGATCAAAGAATACAACATTACAAGAATAAGACTCACTCACATGATATCACTCAATAACAACATATAGGTACTCGTCACCTCACATATATGTTGTGCTCAACATCCAAATACGTAGAAAATAGGAAAATAATACTTAATCCCTCAAACTAAGATTAATCACGATACTTTCTTGCTCTAATGGCCAACTCAAAGCTCAATCACCGCTTTTCCCTTCATATAAGCCTCCTGACCAATGGAATCTAGCAAATTACCAACCAAACAATTCAATTTAAGCCTTAGGAACAACCCACAATTGCAAGGAATTAAAATTAGGCCATTTTTTAAAAAGTCAACACCAGGGTCCGCTTGGTCCAAACTAGAAATTCGGACCAAAACCTGATTAGCCAATCATTCCCGAGCTCGAATATATAATTAGTTTTGAAATCCGACCTCAATTTGAGGTCTAAATCCCCAAATTTCAAAATCCCTAGTTTCTACCCTAAAGTCTCCAATTACACCATGAAAACCTTATATTATAGGTTGAAATCTTGAAAAATGAAGTGAAAGATTGAAAGAAACTAGTTTAGAATCACTTACCTATGATTTGGGGAAGAAATGGTCTTTGAAAAATCGCCTCTTATGTTTTAGGTTTTGAAAATTTGAAGAATGAATGAAAAAATCTCGTCTAAGTCCCTTTTACATAGCTGCAGATGTCGCATTTGCTACCTTTCACTCGCGGATGCGAAGGGACCATTGCAAATGCGAGGTCCTTCACACTTCTGTTGCTTTCAAAGCTGAGAAGATAAGTTCGCAACTGCGAATTTGAATATCCGCAAATGCAACTAAAAGATCACATTTACGATCACTGCCCCTCCCAACTTTACTTCGCAATTGCGAAGACTGTATGCCCTAACTTCTCTTCACATTTGAGATGATAAGCTCACAAATGTGAACCCCTCAGAGGTCACAATTGCGATGTCTGACCTCGCAATTGTGAGATCAGGGGCCTGCAACACCATCAGTTACACAAATAATTATATATATATATATATATATATATATATATATATATATATATATATATATATATATATATATACACAACAACAACAACTACCCAGTATACTCCCACCAGGTGGGGTCTGGGGAGGGTAATATGTAGACAAGCCTTACCCCTACCCGAAAGGACAGAGAGGTTGTTTCCAATCGACCCCCGGCTCATAGGATAAAAGGAAAAATAGCAGTAGAACAAAAACAAAGACAAAAACAAAAACAAAAACAATAGAGCATTAGTAACTCCAGCAGAAATAGCGTAAATAGCGTAAATAATTATCTAAACATACGAAACATAAATACAATCGCATGCAATAATATCATACAGTAACTACCATAACTAACAGCCATAGGGGGACATAAGCTAAAACACAAATCATCTATAAGTAACACTGCTGACCCACACCCAACCCCGGATGAGGCGTACGAAAAACTCTAGGAGCCCCTATCCTACAACCCTGATTCTAGACCTCCAGACTTCCCTATCGCGGGTCATGTCCTCGGAAACCTGCATTCTAGTCATGTCCTGCCTAATCACCTCTCCCCAATACTTCTTAGGCCTCCCTCTGCCTCGCCGACCGCCAACAATCTCCAGCCGCTCGCAGCTCCTCACTGGGGCATCTGGACTTCTCCTCCGCACATGCCCGAACCACCTCAGCCTCGCTTCTCTCATCTTCTCATCCACCGGGGCCACCCCCACCTTCTCTCGAATAACTTCATTCTTAATCTTATCTAGCCTGGTGTGACCGCACATCCACCTAAGCATCCTCATCTCCGCAACCTTCATTCTCTGAACATGAGAGTTCTTCACGGGCCAGCACTCCGCCCCATACAACATCGCGGTCTAACCACGGCTCTATAGAATTTCCCCTTGAGTTTGTGTGGAATTTTCTTGTCACACAGGACTCCTGATGCAAGCCTCCACTTTGACCACCCCGCTCCCATACGATGAGTGACGTCCCCGTCAATCTCCCCGTCCCCCTAAATCACAGACCCAAGATAACGGACACTGTCCCTCTTGGCGATGGCCTGAGAACCAATCATCACGTCCCTGCCTACTTCGCTCGGCTCGGCGCTAAACTTGCACTCTAGGTACTCTGTCTTAGATCTGCTTATTTTGAAACCTTTAGACTCGAGAGTCTGTCTCCATACCTCTAACCTTTCAATAACATCGACCCTCGTCTCATCTATCAATACTATGTCATCAACAAATAGCATACACCAAGGCACATCCCCTTGAATATGTCAGGTTAGAGCATCTATCACTAAGGCAAACAAGAGGGGGCTCAGCGCTGATCCTTGATGGAGACCCATAACCTCTGGAAAATGGTCTAATTCGCCACCCACCGTCCTAACCCTAGTCTTAGCTCCATTGTACATGTCCTTGATTACTCTGATGTAGGCTTCCGGCAAGCTCTTTGCCTCCAAGCACCTCCATAGCACCTCCCTTGGGACCTTGTCATATGTAGTCAATAAGCACCATGTATAGGTCCTTCTTCTTATCCCTGAATTGCTCCGCCATCCGCCTGACTTAGGTGGATAGCCTCTGTAGTGGAGCTGCCCGGCATGAAACTGAACTGGTCCCCAGATATAGATGTCACCTCCCTCACCCGCGCCTCAATCACCCTCTCCCAAACCTTCATCGTGTGACTTATTAATTTGATACCCCTATAGTTGTTGCAGCACTGGATGTCCCCTTTGTTCTTGTACAAGGGCACCACTGTACTCCACCTCCACTCATCCGGCATCCTTTTGGTCCTGAAGATCGCATTGAACAACCTGGAGAGCCACTCCCCTCCTAACTTACCCATGCACTTCCAGAACTCCACCGGGCTCTCGTCAGGCCCGATCGCTCGACCCCTACTCATCCTGCGCAAAGCCCCCATGACCTCCTCCACCCTAATGCGCCTGCAGTACCCAAGGTCTATATGTTGCTCTGAATGCCCCAGCTCCCCTAGCTCTATGTTACGATCCCCCTCCTCGTTAAGTAAGTCCCGAAAGTACGCCTGCCACCTCGGTTTGATTTGAGATTCCCCCATCAGAACTCTGCCATCCTCGCCCTTGATACACCTAACTTGGTCTAGATCACGTGCCTTCATTTCCCTTGCTTTAGCTAACCGGAATAACTTCTTATCCCCGCCTCTCTCCCCTAGTTCCTCGTACATGCGACCGAATGCCGCGTTTTTAGCTTCCGTGACTGCCATCTTTGCTTCTTTCCTCGCCACCTTGTAGATCACCCTGTTCGCTCTCCGTTCTTCCTCGCTTGTGCTCCCTGCCAACCTAGTGAACGCCGCCTTCTTCACCTCCACTTTTCCTTTGACTACATCATTCCACCACCAATCACCCTGATGTATGCCTGAATATCCCTTGGCTACCCCGAGCACGTCCTGTGCTACCCCCCTAACCAAGTTCGCCGTCACTGTCCACATAGCGTCCGCTTCCCCAAAACTTCTCCAAGCTCCGCCTTCAGCTAACCTCCTTTCCAACTCCTGTGCTTTCTCCTTAGTCAAAGCACCCCATCTAATCCGCGGTTGTCCCCGAGCGCCCCTCCTCTTCCTTTTCACCCAGAGACCGACATCCATCACTAGGAGTCTATGAAGAGTTGAAAGAGACTCTACCAGAATAACCTTGCAGTCCTTGCACATACCCCTATCACTCCTTCTGATGAGGATGTAATCAATCTGAGTCCTCGCTGCCGAACTCTTGAAGGTGACCAAATGCTCCTCCCTCTTCTGAAATGTCGAGTTCGCAATCAGAAGTTTGGAAGCCCTGGCGAAATCAAGCAGCGAAGTGCCTCCTCCGTTCCTAACCCCAAAGCCGAAGCCACCGTGCACCTCATAGCCACCAGCATCATCCCCAATATGACCATTAAAGTCCCCTCAAATAACTAACTTCTCAGATTGGGGAATACTACTCACCAGATCATCCAAGTCCTCCCAAAAGCACCTCTTAGCCTCCTCGTCTAAGCCCGTTTGCGGCGCGTAAGCGCTGATGATGTTGAGGACGCAACCCCCAATAACCAGCTTAATTGACATTAACCTATCATTCACTCGCCTAACCTCGACCACGGACTCCCTTAGGTCCCTATCTACCAAGATGCCCACTCAATTCTTACCTCTCACGACCCCAGAATACCACAGCTTAAACCCATCTACATTCCTCGCCTTCGACCCTTTCCACCTAGTCTCCTGAACACACGCTATGTTAACCATCTTCCTCTGAAGAATCTTCGCCAACTCTATGGACTTACCCGTCAGAGTGCCTATGTTCCATGACCCAATCCTTAATCTATGGGCGTCCGCTACCCTCTTCCCACCCTTACCTCCCGCCCTACCCGCAGGACCACCCCCTGCTCCCCTACTCACTCCCGCCCCACCCCCACCCCCCGAGGACATGACCTTACGGTATCATCCCCCGCCGCGGCCACTATCTCTCCAACCGGCTTTGGTGAACAGTGGCGCACACACGCACTATAACGAAATACGCAAAAAGGTACAAACTAGATAGCAACAGAATAGACCTCACTCGAAATGCTAGCTAAAATATGTAAAAAGGTGCACAAAGTAAACAAGAGCGGGAGGTAACAACTCCCAGTGGAAAAACCTGAAAGTATGCTTTGATGCGCCCAAGTTTTCTTAAAGCTTCGTGTAGTTCTATTGCGTCCTGCCGCGAGTCTGGACGGGAGTCCCCGGGAGTACTGTGGCTTGCCGGAAATCCTCGCTGGTAAAATAGTCACCTGTCCAAGAAAATAGAACACACCCACACACACCCACAAAAAAGCAGAGGAGAGAATAGAAAGAAAAGAGCAGGAGTTGCCGGAAAAATTTCCGGCGAAAAGTAAGAATCGAAGCACAAAATCAGAGATCTTGATTTTCGCTAAGTTCTTAACCGGAAACCTAGTTCAAAGCACAAAAACAAAAAAACAATAAAGACCAATAAAAATCAATATATATATATATATATATATATATATATATATATATAAGAATATTATATTAGTATATACATATATAGTTTAGAGGAAATTACCTTAGATAAAAAAAATTTAAAAAAATTTCCCAAAACAAAAAGCCCGTTAGTCCCGTTTAGGCCCGCGGGCCCGGTCCATTTAGCTCGGGACCATGTGGGCTTAGGACTGCAATGGGTTGGTTCCACTCATTTGGTCTATTAGGCCCGGTAGCGCCTAAGCCCGGCCTGCCTAAGCCTAGGCCCGTTTGGCCCATTTAGGCCCGGGCCGGACCACAATACAGCCTTAGCATGTTCTTGTCGAAACAAGTGAGATAATGACTTCAAAATCTGCTACAATCACATCAAAATGGCATAAGACATAGGAAAATTGTGTGTTCACTGAGTTGATGATAATAAATGTTCTTTGGGGTTGATTTAAAATGCAAAGATTTGGTGAATGTTATAACACGAGTGCGTTGCATCAGGCGTAAGGTATTGGATTTGAACGAATCAGGAATATTTCATGTGATAAAGGTTGTCCGGAAAAGCGATCGGCCAATAACAAGCACTGTCTTCCAAGTTGAAGTCCAAGTTGATCTGAAAAGTGCTAGAGAAATCACCCTCGTAATCAAGGTCACAAACTAACCACCATTTTTTAAACTCACAAGTTTTCTTTATCTGAAACATGGATGAAGGCTATGTTCATATCATATCTTGAATTTTTCAGGTGTAATGCCCTAATCCTTCTTACGCAAAGGTTATTAAGAAGATCAATCATCACCCCTAGGAGACACAATTCCTAGTATGAGTCTTTCAGGTTAAACCTTTGTTTTAGGAGAAGCACTTCTGAAATGGAGATTCCGCCCCTAGGAGATGTACTTCCTAGTTTTGGTCATTTAAATTTATCCCTGGGAGACGCACGTCCTAGTTGTAGTCATTGAAGTTTTACCCTAGGAGACGCACTTCCTATTAGGGGTCTTTCAGATTATACTTTTAGGAGACGCACTTCCTATCTTTGATCATTTAAATTCATTCCTAGGAGACGCGCTTCCTAGTTTGGGTCATCAAAGTTTCACCCCTAGGAGACGTATTTCCAAGTCTAAGTCTTTTAGATTATATTTTTTTTAGGAGACGAACTTTCTAAATGGAGATTTTACCCCTAGGAGACGCACTTCCTAGTTTGGGTCATTTAAGTTCATTCCTAGGAGATGCACTTCCTAGTTTGAGTCATTGAAGTTTCATCCCTAGGAGACGCACTTCCTAGTCTGGCTCTTCCAGGCTATATTTTGTTTTAGAAGACGCACTTTCTGTAATGACCTGACCGATTATTTTGAGCTCTAGCATGTCGTTCCGTAGTTAGAGGCAGCTTCATTTCAGGTATTATGACTTATACGCGTAGTCGAAATTAAATTCGGGAAGTTTAGAGTTGATTTAGAAAGAGAATTCTCATTTCGGAAGCTTAAAGTTGAACGAATTTACTAAGATTAGAATTTCAAGTAAACGACCTCGGAATCAGGATCTAAAGGTTCCAACTGGTTCGTATGATGATTTCGGAATTGGGTGTATGCTCAGATCGGGTTTTGGATAACCCGAATGAAATTTCGTAAATTTGAAGTGTATTTCAGTGTTATTGATGTCTGTTAAAGATTCTAATTCTGGTAGCAGCTCCCTACATTGATTCTGGAGTTGGGAGCGCGATCGGAAGTTAATTCAGAGGTCCGTAGGTCATTTATGGAGCCATTTGGCTAAAGATAGAAATTTGAAGGTTTTTGAGAAGTTTGACCGGAAGTGAATTTTTTCATATCGGGGTCGAAATCCTATTTCGAAAGTTGCAGCAGGTTTGTAATCTCGAATATGACTTCTGTGCAAAATTTGAGGTCAATCAGATGAGATTTGATAGGTTTAAGCATCGAAAGTAGAAGTTGGAAGTTCTAAAGTTCATAAAGCCTTGATTGGAGGTTGATTCATAATTTTAGCGTTGTTTGATGTGATTTCAGGCCTTGAGCAAGTCTGTAATGTGCTTTGCGACTGGTTGGTATGATTGGTCAGGGTCCCGTGAGCCTCGTGTGTGTTTCAGGTTTTAATTGCGCTCTTATTTGATGTTTTAACGTTGTTTCTTTGGACATAAAGGGGTACCATATTAAGCAAATGAGCTCCAAATTAAGTTTTTATTAAACTATTGGATTGTATCGTAATTTTTTAGCCATAACAAAATGAATCGTCGAATTTGGATATCGTATGAAGAAGTTATGCTCGTTTCCGTGTCAAGAAAAGTGATGGTTGCTATCATAACCGCAGAAGCGAAAATTTGCTGGAGGCAGAAAGGTTTCTTTAAAAATCGATGTTTGGCTCATTTTCACTTTATTTCTTCCATGGGAGCTGATTTTGGAGCAATTTTGGAGTGCCATTTTCATCACCAAGCTTGAGGTAAGTGATTCCTACTAGTTTTGAGTATATACAACATTTATATATGGATCTAGTCATGGAAAATTGTAGAAAACTTGGGGTTTGAAGGAAAAACTAGAAAATTAGCGTTCTTGAATTATGACCACGGCTTTGTGTATGGAATTAAGAGAAAATCATATATATGAGTTCGTGAGTTCATAGGTAAACTTTATCTTCGAAAATTTCAGATTTCGGGTAGGTGGACCCAAGGGCATTTTTCTTAACTTTTTGTTCGGGGTTAGGAATTGTTACAAATTAGGTTGTAAAGTTTAATTGAGCACATAATAATGGATTTGTATGACCATTGGCTAGTTTTGGAGCATTATGCATTGGTTCGAGCCTTTGGAAGAATGTAGAGTGCCGGTTATGAGTCTTCAGAGCGAGGTGGGTCTCCTTTCTAATCTTGTGAGGGGGAAGTTACCCCATAGGTGAGTTAAATTGGTTATTTGCTCCTATTTGTCGGGGCTATGTACGCACGAGGTGATGTGAGTCCGTGCGTAGCTACTATTATGCTATTGTCCGGGTAGTTTAGGATCCAAAAGCATGTTATACTTGGATTAATTGTGAACCCATTGATGGCTTGAATTCCTTAAATCACATTAAATTAATAAATTTATTTCTAAAAAGACTTAAGCTTCATTTTTCTCAAAATACTAAAGAGAATTGGCCTTTCCTGGATAATTGCTCCATGTTGACTTCTTAACTGACTATTTGTCTGTGTGTATTTATTTTAGAACGGGTCGAACGCCTAGGCAGATTAGTAGATGCATCTATAGGTGCGCCGTCGACCCTCGTCAAGTCCACATTATTTCTATTGGATCAGGTCGTCTCCTCGATGTGATTTGCGCATGCTTGTGTTTCTGCCTGGAACTTATTTAAGTTGTTATTGCTCACTCTGGATCAAGAATAATGAAAAGAAATTTTGGAAATTTCCTATGAAAGAATTATTGTTTACTTGTTTCCTCTATCTGGATTAAAATCATGTGTATAAAATAAATCCACTGTTTAATATATATATTAAGGATGAATAATTATTTGACCATTAGAGAGTGTTAAAGTTGACCATCTCATCTCTACCCCTTCGGGATTATGAGGGATACTCATTGGGTACACATTATTTTTGTACTCATACTACACTTCCGCACAAGTATTTGTAACTCATGTGGTCTAATGGGCGTATCAACACGGATGATTCTAGGACTAGGCAAGCCGCATCTGTCGAGACAGCCGCAGCTTTTTTCCAGTGTACTGTATTTACTTCTGGTCCACTGTATTCCGAACGGATGTTGTATTTTATTCTCTTATCAGTATATGCTCATACACTTGTGACACCGGTTTCTGGGATGGTTTGAAGTATTGTATTAACTGTTTAACATTTAAATTTTGATTTGAGACTTTATTCTTTAAAATTTCTAAAAATGGAAGGAAAATCCTAGATTTCAAAAGTGTTAAAAAATGATATTTTGATTAAGTAACTTGGTTAGATTGCCTGAAAGTAGTGTTCGGTGCCACCACGGCCCTTTGTGGATTTTGGGTCGTGACAACATGGTATCAGAGCATTAGATTCCCGTAGGTCTCACGAGTCATGAGCAAGTCTTCTAGAGTCTTGCGGATCGGTTCGGAGACGCCTGTACTTATCTTCGGGAGGCTGCAGGACTGTTAGGAGTACTTCCCTTCTTGATTCCTTATCGTGCGATTTGGTTCCTGTTAGGCTTATGCCTTTGTTTTCTTCCTACTCAATCTTACACGACGCGAGCGCTTGTTATAAATCAAAAATTGGAGGATTGTTATGGCACTACAAATGTGGTGCGGGATAATTTTCCCCTGTATAGTTGATTGGACTATTATAGTCACATTATGGAGGGATATTCTATTGTTTCAGCTTAGTAGCATAACTTCTAAGAGCCTTGAGGCTAGGCACAGGTTGCCATGATGCTTATGAGCGATTATTCTGCATTGTTGTTGTGATGTTAGGATGTTTTCCCACGTGTCGGGCAGTGAATGAATTGAAGGGAGGTTTACTCAGTGTGTAATTAAGGGATTTAATATTTTATTCCCGACAGGGGAAAGGCAGACGGACTAAGAATGGTCAAATGTGGGCTGGTGGAAGTAATGAGGCTTGGTATTTGCAAGCATGGTCTTTCTTTTATGAAAGGGTGTCGTGGTCCTGATTGAATGTACTAAGTTATTGGTTTTATAATCTGCTAAAATTCGCCTTTATGGTGGGATATTTTGAAATAGTATTGGAGGTACAATTGTTAGATATATCATGGTGCGGTGGTTTAGGAATAAGAATTTGTAATGTTTACGGATTGAGAAAGATGACCTTTGGAAAGGTTTAAAGTTAGCAGCAATGGTGGATTCAAGTTCCACGAAGATAGATTTTATTTTAAGAGAACAATTGAGCAGCAAAGTATGAGGAAAGACATGTGGGAAGTGTCAGGCGGTGTTTAGAACTTCTAGAAGACCAAGTATGAGGAGCAAGGTCGAATGGTCGATTAAAGAGAACCAAAGTGGGAGAGAAACGGGTGTTGCATATGGGCGTGGTAGTAGGAGGAGTACGCGCCTTAAGGAGAGTTTGGATCAAATTGGGGATTTTAATGATTGGTGGTTGAAGTCTGCGGGTGTGACTTGAAGTATGGGCTACTATGCGGCAGAAGATTGATATGGCAGAAAGGAGCTGCTTGAAATGAATGAGGGTGAAACATAACTCTGAATTTGGGAAGGTGTTGCCGCATATTTAATTGTTGTCCACGAGGAGTGAACGGACTAGTGTAGCTAGTGAGTGAGCTTGGACTCATGATTTGGTTGTTGATGTCATAGTGATTGTATCCCGTGCAGTAGCATTTGGAAGGTGACGGGAAGTGATTTCTGCAAGTGGGTTATTTCCCATGAGCAGATTAGCAGTCGCATGGTTGGTAGAGCTTCCGCAAAGAATTATATTTGTTGTCAAACAAATAGATCGATTGTGTGAATGTGGATGATGATTCAGAATATAAAAGATAGGGATTTACAGGAAGATATTGAGAATTTGCGGGGGATGATTTTATAAGGTTATGTCAACAAGAGATAAAGGATTCTGGTGAGTTCTAGAGTGGTGTAATAATGGCTTCAAGCTAAGTGGGAGAGTCCCAATGCCTAAGATTGGGTTGCATGGTTAACTGCTTGCGGGGTCTCTATTTATCTGCATATTGATGGGTTATTTCAACTACGGGAAAATACCATGAGTGGTAAATTGAGCGAATGAATTGTTGGAGGCATGCGATAGTTGGCCTTATTGGCTCATGTTCGGACTTGGAAAAAGGTTGAGGATTTCTACCTTGTATAGATACATGTTTCAGAGAAAGTTATTTCGCCGGGTACTTCGCCGAGAGAGTATTCGTGTGTAATAAGATTTATGGAGTGAATTATATTCGAGATCAAGTCAGAGCGGGTGGATCTCAATAATGGTCCTAGTGAATTCAGAAGTTAAATCTGATGTCGAGTCTGGTTTTCTATATGCTATTTTTGTGAGTTTCGCTTCCTATCTTCTAAGGAAAATCTGTATTAGTGCGGGGGTTAGGTAAGTCCTTCCAGAGTTTAATTTCCTATTTGTGTTGTGTTCGGATTGGTGGCCTATTGGCACATTGTGACGTCATATGAGACTTTTTTATCGCATTCGGAGTGGCTTTTTTCTTGAGTAGTTCGTACTGGGTGAGACGAGATTATGAGAGTTAGGATCAGTGCAATCTGATTATATGAAGTATAATAAGGAGCAGAGATAATTATTTGGTTCAGAATGTGGTAGTGGTTCTTGTTAGAAGTATAGACTCAATGTTTGGTTGGCTCGGCAGTTGATTATGAATTTTGGCACATCTCATTCGTCATGGCTGTATTGTAAGAGTTAGATTAAGACTTGCGCGTGTCATGAGGTGTAATGGGAGCATCTGATTCGTTGAATTTTGCTAAGTTGAAAATATTATCGTGGTTCATATGGATTAAGTGTTGCAAAGTAAGAATCCAGCAAAGTTATGTAGTCATGTTTGAGGAAAGTGTGTAGTGATTGATATGGTGATCGTATGTTTGAAACAGGTCGGGCATAGAATTTCGGATGTTGGAATGGGCTCTAAAGCCTATTTGCTTTAATAAAAAAGGAATATATTTAGAATTTATAGAGCGGATTTGTTCAGCAGAGTTGTGGTAGCACAGGAAGGTGCGTCAGAAGTTAAACAGCAATTTTAGACTACATCGGTGTAATTATCAGCACATTCGAGGACAAACGAATGTTTAAGTGGGAGAGAATGTAACGACCTGACAGGTCGTTTTGAGCTCTAGCACTTCGTTCAGTAGTTAGAGGCCATGAGCAGCTTCATTTCATGTATTATAACTTGTGCGCACAGTCGAAAACGAATTTCGGGAAGTTTAGAGTTGATTTGGAAAGAAAATTCTTATTTCGCAAGCTTAAAGTAGAAAGAAGTCACTAAGATTAGAATTTCAAGTAAAGGCCTCTCTATCGGGATCTAAAGGTTCCAGTAGGTTCGTATGATGATTTCGCACTTGGGCGTATGCCTGGATCGGATTTTGGATAACTCGAGAGCGTTTTGGCACATATTGTGGAAGTTAGTATTTGGAAGAAATTTATAAGGGCTTGAAGTGCATTTCAATGTTATCGATGTCCTTTTTGAGATTCTGAGTCTGGTAGCAGCTTCGTATAGTGATTTTAGAGTTAGGAGCGCGATCAGAAGTGAATTCGGAGGTCCGTAGGTCATTTTAGAGTCATTTGGCTAAAGATAAAAATTTGAAGATTTTTGAGAAGTTTAACCAGAAGTGGACTTATTTCATATCGGGGTCGGAATCTAATTTCGAGAGTTGCTGTAGGTCCGTAATATCGAATATGACTTGTGTGCAAAATTTAAGGTCAATTGGACGGGATTTGATAGGTTTAAGCATCAAAAGTAGAAGTTGGAAGTTCTAAAATTCATAAAGCTTCGATTGGAGGTTGATTCATGATATTAGCATTGTTTGATATGATTTGAGGCCTTGAGCAAGTGTGTAATGTATTTTGGGACTGGTTGGTGTGATTGATCGGGGTTCCGGGAGGTGTGTTTTGGGTTGTAATCGTGCTCTTATTTGATGTTTTAATGCCATTTGTTTTGGACATAAAGGGGTACCATATTAAGTAAATGAGCTCCAAATTAAGTTTTTACTGAACCATTAGATCCGTATCGTAATTTCAGAGCCATAGCAAAAAGACTCGTTGAATTTAGACATCGTATGAGGAAGTTATGCTCGTTTCCGTGTCGAGAAAAGTGTTGATGCTCTCATTACAGCAAAAGCGGAAATTTTCCGCAAAAGCGGAAAATTTGCTGGAGGCAGAGAGGTTTCTTTAAAAATCGATGTTTGTCTCATTTTCACTTTATTTCTTCCATGGGAGCCGATTTTGGAGCAATTTTGGACTGCCATTCTAATCACCAAGCTTGAGGTAAGTGATTTCTACTAGTTTTGAGTATATACAACATTTATATATGGATCTTGTCATGGAAAATTGTAGAAAACTTGGGGTTTGAAGGAAAAACTAGAAAATTAGCGTTCTTGAATTTTGACCATGATTTTGAGTATGGAATTAAGAGAAAATCATATATTTGAGTTCATGAGTTCATAGGTAAACTTTATCTTAGAAAAATATCAGATTTCGGGCAGGTGGACCCAAGGGCATTTTTGTTAACTTTTCGTTCAGGGGTTAGGAATTGTTACAAAATGGGTTGTAAAGTTTAATTGAGCATATAATAATGGATTTTTATGACCATAGGCTAGTTTTGGAGCATTGTGCGTTGATTCGAGCCTTCGGAAGAATGTAGAGTGCCGGTTATGAATCTTCGGAGTGAGGTGAGTCTCCTTTGTAATCTTGTGAGGGGGAAGTTACTCCATAGGTGAGATAAATTGGTTATGTGCTCCTATTTGAGGGGGCTACGTACGCACGGGGCGATGAAAGTCCATGCGTAGTTACTATTATGCTATTGTCCGGGCAGTTTAGGACCCAAAAGTAAGTTATACTTGGATTAATTGTGAACCCATTGATGGCTTAAATTCCTTAAGTCACATTAAATTAATAAATGTATTTCTAAAGAGACTTAAGCTTCGTTTTTCTGAAATTATTAAAGAGAATTGTCCTTTCCTGGATAATTGCTCTTTTGACTTCTTAACTGACTGTCTGTCTGTGTATGTTTATTTTGGAACGGGTCGAACACCTCAGCAGATTAGTAGATGCATCTATAGGTGCGTCGTCAACTCTCGGCAAGTGCACATATATTTTTGTTGGGTCGGGTCGTCGCCTCGGTGTGATTCGCGCATGCTTGTGTTGCTGCCCGGAACTTATTTAAGTTGTTGCTGCCTCACCTGGCTATAGAATAATGAAAAGAAATTTTGGAAATTTCCAATGAAAGAATTATGTGTTTACTTGTTTCCTCTATCTGGATTAAAATCATGTGTACAAATAAATTCACTGTTTAATATATATATTAAGGATGAATAATTATTGGACCATTAGAAAGTGTTAAAGTTGACCATCTCGTCTCTACCATTTTGGGATTAGGCGGGATACTCATTGGGTACACGTTATTTTTTTACTCATACTACACTTGCTGTGCATTTTGTTGCACATGTATTTGTAACTCCAATGGCCTACTGGGCGTAGCAGCACAGATGATTCTGGGACTAGGTGAGCTGCATCAGTCGAGACGGCCGCAGCTAGAGCAGTCTTTTCCAATGTACTGTATTTATTTCTTGTCCACTGTAATTCAGACAATGTTGTATTTTATTCTCTTATCAGTAGATACTTATACACTTGTGACACCGGGTTCTGTGATGGTTTGAAGTATTGTATTAACTGTTTAATATTTAAATTTTATTTGAGACTTTATTCTTTAAAAATTTTATATATGGGAGGAAAATCCTAGATTCATAAGTGTTAAAAAACGAGATTTTTATTGAGGAACTTGGTTTTCTTGCCTGACAGTAGTGTCCGGCGCCACCACGACCCTTAGTGGATTTTGGATTGTGACACTTTCTAAATTGAAATTTTACCTCTAAGAGACGCACTTACTAGTTTGGGTTATTTAAGTTCATTGCTAGAAGATGCACTATATAATTTGAGTAATTGAAGTTTCACCCCTAAGAGATGCACTTCCTAATTTGGGTCTTTAAGGTTATATTTTTGTTTTATGAGACGCACTTCCTAAATTTAGATTTTACCCCTAGGGGACGTACTTCATAGTTTTGGTTAATTCAAGTTTCATCCCTAGGAGACGCACTTCCTAGTTTGAGTCATTCAAGTTTTACCCCTAGGAGACGCACTTCCTAGTTTGGTTTATTCAAGTTTCATCCCTAGGAGACGCACATCGTAGTCGAGTCTTTAGTTTTACTCTCATCATTGCATCAATAACATAGGTGATTTACAGTTTTTCTAACAACTCACAAATCTTCCTAGTGCAAACTGGGGCAGAAAATTTTGTTTGTTTTGTTGTTTTGATTGCAGGCACCTACATAGAGAACGAGAAAATTCTTTTCTGAGTTACTTCAAATTTCAAGTCATTAGCAGGCGCCCACCTGAAGAACGAGGGAAGTCATTTAAGAATTTAATTCAAAGTTAGAAGTAGCAGAATCTCGACTAATCATGTTAAATCAACTCCGTTTCTTACAAAATTTCATAGACAAGACTTAAATATTATGTTCAACTTGTACCGGGATCCGGAACCAAAATACGGACCCAATAACAATAAGATCAAACATTAACAATTCCTTAAAAACCAATAAATTTTCTAACTTACAATTTAATAAAAAATCATAACTCGGGCTAGGGACCTCCGAATCGGTTCCGGGCATACGTACAGGTCCATATTTGATACGGACCCACCAGGATTCTGAAAATAAGAGTTCGGGTTTGTTTACTCAAGTCTTGACCGAATTCAACTAAATCAACTTTTAATGGCAAAAATTATTATTTTCACCAACTTTCAAATAAAAGCTTTTCGATAACACATTCGGACTTTTCACACAAATCAAAAGAAATAAAAAGAGGTGTTAAATACCCCAGAACACATAATTTAATTTTAAATTATAAGATCACAAAATTTTTATTCTATTTTTTCCATGCACCATTATCTTTCTTTCGCACACCAGATAACTCGCAAATTCGGCCAAAGCTTCCTAATTACAATCAACAAAACAAATCATTTTTAGAACTTATTTTATTTATAACAGTACATAAATGAAGAAATAAAAGGTTAGAAGAGGTCGGGCGGTTCCAATGTAGTCGACGAAAAGTTTATACACCGACCAGATCTGGAAGTGGAAAAACCAGCCGTCAACAGTCGCTACTCCCATGACTGAGAACACCAGAGCAAATGCAATGGAGGTAGCGATAAAAAGACAAAAAAAGCCCGAAATCAGATTCACATCTCAAAGAATTTCGTTGAACCTTCATTTTTTTGGCGAGTTTCGTGAATCCAAAGAAGAAGAAAACCAAGTTTGAATTATTCAAAAAAAAATTCCCAAATCTAGAAGAAGAAGAATAGGAAAAATAGTCAAATTTGTGGAGAAGAAGATAGTTGGAAAAGAAATTGCCGGAAACTAATTTTTCTAGCGAGGGGTCTTTAGGGAAGATGATGATGGAGTGGGGTGGGTTTTCGGCTTTTAAATTAATTTTTGTGGGAAATTTATTTTTTCCAGTTGCCAGGCTTCTGCATATATTTAATTTTTTTCAAAAGCTTTTAAAAATTTGGTCAAACAAAATCCACGTGTCCCAATCTTATTTGTTAATCTGGCATATGATGTACACATGTATATCGAAATTTTAATGAATTGAGCTAAATCCAAAATTCAAGATATTACAAGACATCTTGAAGTTCTAGGAATCTGTCAGTGTTGCTTGGAGGCTACTCTACCTAAACCCTAGGTCACTCCTATAAAAGGATTACATAATTCTTTTAAAAAAGATCTTTAAAATGGAGATCATCTCGAAAATCCTTTAAACTCACGGGATATTCACAAAGAGATCAAGAAGTGTCCGGATAATTCTTGATAGTCAAATACTTCAAAAAGACCCACAACATACTTCATAGATATCAAATAAATCCATGAAAGCCCGAAACATTCTATGTTCGAGAAAAATGTTATTCTAGCCTCGAATCACGGAGATAATCAGGAGAGAAGAATCAAGGGAACAAACAGAATTTTATCCGCATTATTTTATCAATAAAACTAAATTTCTTCAAATTTATTGTGGTTGCAATTTATTTTTGTATAAAAATAAATTGGTACCCCTAGTGGGACCATTCTTGCTCTTCATCTCTTCCTCGTGTAAATTGAAAACTCCAAGTTTCAAAAGCAACGGTTTTATGGTCGAGTACTTCAAACCTTTTCTTTAAATTTCGCAAGCCTACACCCCGACAAACCTTGAAGTAGGGGGCCTTTGTAGACATCGAAACTTTAATTTATTGAGTTAAATCCTAAATTCAAGATATTACAAGGCCTCTTGAAGTTTTAGGATTCTATCAGTATTTCTTGGAGGCTACTTTACATAAACCCTAGGTCACTCCTATAAAAAGGGTTACACAATCCTTTAAAAAAGATCTCAAAAATGGATATCATCTCGAAAATCCCATAAACTTACGGGATATTCACAAAGAGATCAAGAAGTGGCAGGATAATTCTTGATAATCAAATACTTCAAGAAGATCCACAACTTACTTCATGGATATCAAATAAATCCATGAAATCTTGCAGCATTATACGTTCGAGAAACACATCGTTCTAGCCCTCGAATTACGAAGATAATCAGAAGAGAAGAATCAAGGAAATAAACAGAATTGTATCCGCGTCATTCTATCAATAAAACTATGTTTCTTCAAATTTATTGTGGTTGCAATTTATTTTTGTATCATAAAAAAATTGTTGCAAACAATATGCACCTTTTATGTTTGGTTGCCTACAACTTCTGTGTTTAAGTGACACATTTAAGATGTGGTTAGAGTGTTCAAATTGAACAGATTAAGAAGCGTCATAGTGGAAAGTGATGACAAGTTTAATGGCCTGTCGATATATTCTGCCTTTATTTTATTTCATATTTTTTCATGTTTTATACAACCAACCTTCGTTGTATCTGTACATGAGGCATATGATGTACTTGTAGATAACCACAATGGGATTAGTATAGAGGGATTTTCTCTGTATACTAAAATGAAGATGAATTTTTTAATAGTGCCATTTGGTAATGGAGTGGAATTGTTTTGGCTTTATTTTCAATGTCAAGCCAGATATGGAAAGCATGTTGGACCTCCACAAAAAGTGGGTCAAGCACACGAAACTCAATCGACCATTTCATTGATTCTTTTCACTTGAAATCTACAAACTTTCTCGAGATGTTCGAGAAAGTTATTGCAATTAGTTTAGAGTAGTCAAATGTTGATGTTATAGTCTATTGTATCGCATAGGACTTGAATCTCTTATCAATATTGTAATATCCTGATGTGAGATTTATATAGCCTTCTGCTCTTCCACCACAATTAATAGCTAACTTTTAGGTATCCTTCTCGTTGGGTTGTATATCAGTTGATTATCATTGTGATTTTGTAAATTGTTTTCTCGTTGGGCTGGGAAAAGGTAGTGGAGTTTCTGTAGCGATCCGACCCGTCGTTACGCGAGTTACTATCTTGTTTTTCCCGTTTTATGCTTCTATCTGTTTCATTATATGTGTTTGGAGAATTTGAAGTAATTCGGATGTAGTCCGGTTAGAAATGAGACAATTAGTCTCTTTATGAGAAGATTAGTTTGAAAAGGTCAACCCAATGTTGATTTATGAGTTAGTGGGCTCAGAATGGATTTCTGACGATTCGACTAGTTTAGGGTGGTGATTTATGACTTATGAGCGCAATCGGAACTGAATTTGGAGGTCCAGTGTTGAATTAGGCTTGAATTGACTAAGTTTGAATTTTGGCGAATTTCGGTTGATAGGTGAGATTTTGATCCGGGGGTCGGAATGGAATTCCGACAGTTGTAGTAGCTCCATCAAGTGATTTCGGATATGCGTGCAAAGTTTCAAGTCATTTGGAGGTGTTTAAGTAGGTTTTTGGATCAAATGCAAGCTTCGGAAGTTTTAGTTTAACTTAGGCTTGAATTCGTGGTACTTTGATGATTTTGATGTTTATGATAGTGTTTTTATGCTACGAGCAAGTTTGAATAAAGTAATATGACATATATGTGCTTTTGGTTGAGGTCCCGAGGGCCTCGGGGTGATTTCGTATTGCTAATGGGGAAATTTGAACATGAAAAGTGCAGCAACAATTTGCGGCAGAGAAGTCACTTTATGCGATCGCATAGGTAGGTCAGCAAACACATAAAAAGCCTGGAGGAGTCTCAGAAATTATTCCCTACGATCGTGTAAGAGGGATTACGATCGCATAGGTATGGGGAGATGTTCAGTGCGGTCGCGTGGAGGTGTATGCGATCGCGTAGTAGGAGGAAACAAAGCTTTGCGATCGCAAGGGGTTTTATGCGATCGCGTAAGAGGAAATTGAGGGCATGGATTTTTGGTCTATCTGATCGCAGGAGTAGTGATGCGATCGCATAGAAGCGCGAACTGCTGGATAGAAGGGTTTTTGTAATTAAAACCTCTACGAACTTCATCATTAATTCCACCATTTTTTACCCCTTCACGAGCTTTGAACAGGGATTTCGAGGGATTTGACTGAGAAGAAATTGAATGTAAGTTTCCTAGCCTAAGTGTTCGAGTTTGTAGCAATATTATTGTAGAAATCAATAGAAAATCCCCAAAATGGATTAAGTTAGGGCTTGAGAAATTGTGATGTAAAAATAGAACTTTAAGGGGCATTCGAGCTCCGTTTTCGTCAAAATTTATATGTACAGACTCGTGGCTAGACGAGAAATCCGTTGATGTGATTTTTGAAATTTTTCGAGAAGTGGGCATTGGACTTCGGTTTTACCAACTCCGTGAATTTTTGTACTTTTCGAGTATTTTTGACTGGGTTATGTTTCTTTAACCCATATTTGTGTATTCATTGTGATTTTGACTAGAGGCGATGCATGAGGAGGTCGATAAAGAGGAAAAGGCATTGCGGACCAGTCTACGGCCGACTAGAAGTGAGTAGTTTGTATAGATGATGGCCTGAGGGTTTGAAACCCCATTTTATCACATTGTGATGCTATGTTAGGGTGTGACTCCCACCCCATGGCAGGTGCGGGATCGTATATGATTGGGGATTGTGATTTGGTCTATCCCGAGTGATAACTATTATATATTGGTGACTAATACGCACATTGTATTGAATATATCTGAGCTTATTAGCATGCTTGGGGCCTTGTGCCAATCTGCAGCATCCTCAGAGGATGAATATCATTGTGATAGCATGATTTGTATAATCATTGATCTCAGTCCCGTGTTTAGTCACTGTGTAAAATGCTAAGTCACTTTTTCTGAAGTTAAATAACTAATTTTATTCTTCTTAATAATTGGAAAATAGGAAATTAATTGAATCTATTATGTGACTCATATGCATATTATGGATTGGGTATGGATCGAGCTGCACTCCGCAGTGATGATATGATGATATTGCGCTTGGGTAGTAGGAACCCCTCCGGAGTCTATATACACCTCCAATGAGCGTCGTCGATGATAAATGGATCGGGTTGTACGCCGCAGCGGGTCATGTGAATTGCATTGCATTCTTGCATTATACTTGACTGATATACTTGATATTATTTTTCTTTTGGTTCATAGTTAATGTGTCGGACTGTTAGTTTTAGCTTTACTTTGTGGCATTTCATGGATTTCTTATCTTCAGACATTTTATATGCTTATTACTCACTGAGTCGGTAGTACTCACCCCTACTCCCTGCACCTTGTATGTAGATTCAGGTGCACCGGAGGCTTAGCTGAGCAGTCGTTGTCTCCAGAGATTTTTTAGAGTTGTTGAGGTAGCTGCTTGACGTTCGCAGGACCTGGCTACTCTTCCTATTTTGATTTCATTATTATATACATTTCCAGACTTATGTACTTTCGTTCAGATATTACTATCCAGTTTCTTTTAGAGGCTCTAAACTCGTGACCCCGGATCGTATAGGAGTGTTTATTGGTTTTCGTATCTCTCCATATTATTTTATTAATATCATTGGATTATTACTCTAAAGTATTATATTTATCCTTAAATTTTCGGTTTTGAGACTTATTGTTAAATTGAGAGCGATTGTTGGTTTGGCTTGCCTGGCTTTAGGGTTGGGCCCCATCACGACTGGGTTTGGGTCGTGACAAGTTGGTATCTGAGCCTAGGTTACTAGACCTCACGAGTCATGATCCGGTTTAGTAGAGTCTCGCGGATCGGTACGTAGACGTCCGTATCTATCCTTGGGAGTCTACAGAACTTTAGGAAACACTTCACTTTCTTGAAATTCATATCGTACGGCTTGTCTCTATGAAAACTAATTTTCTATATTCTATTATTTCGCATATGGCGAGAACCCATCCTAACGGACGTGGCGGATGACCCCTAGTACCACGTGCTAGAGGCCACGGATGCGGTCGTGGTGTTGGACGAGGCGAACCAGCCGGGGCAGCACCTGCAGACCCACCAGCTGCCCAGGTCGAGGACCAGCCTCCAGTTGTAGATGCTCCACCGGCATCTATTCATGCACCGATAGTGCCCATAGTGATTCCTGGTCTCCAGGAGGCTTTGGCCCAGATCTTGTCCGTCTGACCTAGCTCAGGCAGTTTTAGCCACTACAGCTGAGGCTACTTCTCAGATCGAGGATGGTCATCAGACCCCCGATGCTCGCACACCCGAGCGGGTTGTTAAGGGCTTATAGACATCTGGGGTAGTCCAGTTCAGCCAGTTGAACTAGTTGCACCAGTTGTTCTAGTTGCGCCATTCGCACCAGCTCCAGGTCATGTTGTTCCAGCTATGCCACATGACAAGCAACATCGGTTGGAGAGGTTCGCTAGACTCCAGCCCCCGACATTTAGTGGTGCTGAGGGCGAGGATGCCAAGGGTTTTCTGGATAAGTGCCAGCGTATTCTTTGTACTGCGGGTATTCTGGAGTCTAGTGGAGTGGCTTTTAATACTTTCCATTTCATAGGGCCTGCATTTACTTGGTGGGCGGAGTTTGAGAGGTGTAGGCCTATTGGGCAATGCCCCTCACTTGGAAGCACTTCTCCACGGTATTTGTGGAGAAGTATGTGCCCCAGTCTCACAAGGAGGAGCTGCATCGTCAGTTCGAGTGGCCGACTCAGGGAGATATGACAGTGACTCAGTACGAGTTGAGGTTTACATAGCTAGCTAGGTATGCTACTTGGATGATCCCGACAGATAGAGAGAAGATTAGGAGATTCGTAGATGGCCTCAACTATCTGATCCGTATATTGATGACTAGAGAGAAGGCTACAACAACTACATTTGAGGAGGTAGTTGATGCCGCTCGACTGATTGAGATAGATCGTCGTCGGGAGCGTATGGAGAGGGAGGCCAAGAGGCCTCGAGGTTCAGGTAATTTCAGCGGTGCTCCATCTAGGGACCAGTTCCAGCATGGTAGAGGTTGTTCCTTCAAGCCTCCTCATTCAGGACGTACAGAGTCCAGTGGGGCCTCTTCAGGCCGGGGTCATCAGGGACATCAGTAGAGCCAGCCTGCTCTGAGTGCCCTTCTAGCTCAAAGCTCTGCTCCTGCTTCTTCAGCCTAGGGTTCATCTGCAGCGAGGGGTTCCCATCAGTCCCCTTCTCACGCTCCAAGTTGTTGCTATGAGTGCAGTGAGTTGGGTCATATGAGGAGACAGTGTCCTTGGCTCTGTAGTAGACAGTCTCAACAGAGGGATCGGCCCTTATCTTCTGTTCCGATTTCTTCGGCCCCTACTCAGTCAACTAGGGGTGGAGACAATCTCAGTAGTAGTCGGGCTTGTTTCTATGCTTTTCCAGATAAGAGGGATGCTATTGCATCAGATGTAGTCATCACATGTATTATCTCAGTCTGCCACAGGGATGCTTCTGTCTTATTTGATCCCAGATCTACCTATTTCTATGTATCCTCCTATTTTGCTCATTATTTGGGTACGACCCGTGGTTGTCTTGCCTTTCCTCTGCATGTATATACCCCGGTGGGTGATACTATTATTGTAGATCATGTATATCGATCGTGTCTGGTTACTATTGGGGGTCCGGAGACCCAAGTTGACTTGTTATTATTGGGCATGGTGGATTTCGACGTGATTCTATGTATGGATTGGCTATCTCCATACCATGCTATTCTAGACTATCATTCTAAGACAGTTACACTAGCTATTCCGGGTATTACAAGGATCGAGTGGCAAGGCATGACTGATTATGTGCCGAGCAGGGTGATTTCCTTCCTAATATCCCAACGGATGGTTGGGAAGGGTTGTTTGCCGTACTTGGATTTCATGAGAGGTGTGGAAGCTGAGGCTCCTAGTCTTTATTCGGTTCCTGTTGTAAGGGATTTCTCCTATGTATTTCCAGGGGGCCTGCCGGGCATGCCGCCAGATAGGGACATTGATTTCGGTATTGATCTAGTGCCGGGCACTCAGCCCATTTCTATCCCTCCCTATCGTATGACACCAATGGAGCTGAAGGAGTTGAAGGAGAAACTTCAAGAACTCCTAGATAAGGGGTTCATTCAAACGAGTGTGCCACCGTGGGGTGAATCGGTCTTATTTGTAAAGAAGAAGGATGGAATAATGAGAATGTACATTGACTATAGGCAGGTAAAAACAGTGAAGAACAAGTACCCACTACCCCGTATTGAGGATTTATTTGATCAGCTCCAGGGAGCAAGGGTGTTCTCTAAGATTGACCTCCGATCAGGCTATCACCAGCTGAAGATTAGGGATTCAGACATTATGAAGAAGGCTTTCAGGATGAGATATGGGCACCACAAGTTTCTAGTGATGTCCTTCGAGCTGACTAATGCCCAAGCCGCGTTCAGGCACTTAATGAACAATGTATATCAGCTGTATCTTGATTCTTTTGTGATCGTGTTTATTGATGATAATCTGGTGTGCTCGTGTAGACAGGAAGAGCACACGCAACATTTGAGGGTTGCATGGCGAGATTGAGATATGAGAAGCTTTATGCGAAGTTCTCCAAGTGTGAGTTCTGGTTTAGTACTGTGGCTTTTCTGGAACACGCGGTGTCCAGTGAAGGTATTTAGGTTTACCCAAAGAAGACTGAAGCGGTGCAGAGTTGGCCTAGACCGTCCTCAGCTACTGAGATTTGGAGTTTCCTCGGTTTGGCGGGTTATTACCGTAGGTTCGTTCAGGGATTTTCATCTATTGCTTTGCCTTTGATGAAGTTGACTTAGAAGAATGCTCCATTTGTGTGGTCGGATGAGTGCGAGGAGAGCTTCCAGAAGCTCAAGTCAGCTTTTACCACAGCTTCTGTACTAGTATTGGCATCACCTTCAGGTTCTTACATGGTGTATTGTGATTCTTTGAGAGTTGGGATCGGTTGTGTATTGATGCAGGAGGGTAGAGTGATTGCTTATTCTTCTCCTCGACTAAAGCCCTATGAGAAGAACTACTTTGTTCATGACTTAGATTTGGCTGCAATTGTTCATGCCTTGAAGATTTGGAGGCATTATCTATATGGTGTATCTTGTGAGGTATATACTAACATCGTAGTCTTCAGTACTTGTTTAAGCAGAAAGATATTAATTTGAACCAATGGAGATGGCTTGAGTTACTCAAAGACTATGATATTACCATTTTGTATCATCTCGGGAAGGCTAATGTAGTGGCCAATGCTTTGAGCAGGAAGACTATTAGTATGGGTAGTTTGGCGTACATTCCAGTTGGGGAGAGGCCCCTTGCACTTGATGTTTAGGACTTGGCCAATTAGATGGTGAGGTTAGATATATCTGAGCCCAGTCGGGTATTGTCTTGTGTGGTTTCCTGATCTTCTTTGTATGACCGCATGAGAGAGCGCCAGTATGATGACCCCCATTTGCTTGTCCTGAAGGACAAGGTCCAGCATGATGATGCCAGAGATGTGACCATTGGTGATGATGGTGTATTGCAGATGCAGGGCTGGATTTGCATGCCCAATATGGATGGTCTCAGGTAGTTGATATTAGAGGAGGCCCATAGCTCGCGGTATTCGATTCATCCGGGTGTTGCGAAGATGTACCAGGACTTGAGACAGCATTACTGGTGGAGGAGAATGAAAAAGGAAATTGTGAATTATGTGGCTCGATGTCTCAACTGTCAGCAAATATGAGCACCAGAGACCCGGTGGTGTATTCTAGTGGATGGATATTCCAGAGCGGAAATGGGAGAATATTACTATGGATTTTGTGAGTGGTCTTCCTTGTACCTCGAAGAAGTTTCATTCGATTTGGGTGGTTGTGGATAGGCTGACCAAGTGCACGGTCCGGTATGTACTACCTATTCTGCGGAGAAGTAAGGAGAGATTTTCATCCGGGAGATTGTATGGTTGCATGGGGTCCCGGTTTCCATTGTCTCAGATAGGGGTACTCAGTTTACTTCCCAGTTTTGGAGGAGTTTTCATTAGGAGTTGGGCACATAGGTCCAATTGAGCACGACATTTCATCCTCAGACGGATAGGCAGTCCGAGTGTACTATCCAGATCAGGACATGTTGTTTTTCTGTGTTATTGATTTTGGAGGTTCTTGGGCTGAGTTCTTTCCACTTGCAGAGTTTGCTTACAATAACAACTGTCAATCCAGCATCCAAATGGCGCCGTATGAGGCCTTATATGGGAGACGATGTAGATCTACGGTTGGTTGGTTTGAGCTCGGGGAGGCTAGATTATTGGGGACAGAGTTAGTTCAGGATGCCTTAAAGAAGGTGAAAGTGGTCCATGAGAGACTTCGTACAACTCAGTCGCGTCAGAAGAGTTATGCGGACTAGAAGGTTTGTGATGTATCTTATGTGGTGGGCGAAAAGGTCTTGTTTAAGGTTTCGCCTATGAAAGGCATTATGAGGTTTGGAAAGAAAGGGAAGTTGAGTCCAAGGTTCATCAGACCTTTTGAGATACTTAGGTGGATTGGGGAGGTGGTCTATATGCTTGCTTTGCCACCTAGCTTGTCGGAAGTTCATCTGGTGTTTCATGTTTCTTTGCTTCGGAAGTACGTAAGGGACCCGTCTCATATATTAGACTTTAGCACGATTTAGTTGGATGAAGACTTCACCTATGATATGGATCCGGTAGCCATTTTGGGTCATCAGGTTTGAAAGTTGAGATCAAAGGACATAGCTTCGGTGAAGATGCAGTGGAGAGGTCAGCCTGTGGAGGAGGCCACTTGGGAGACCGAGCAGGAGACGCGGAGAAGATATCCTGATTGTTTGATACTCCAGGTATGTTTCTTGACCCAGACCCGACCCGTCATCACGTGAGTTACCGCCCCGTTTTCCCCGTTTTATGCTTCTATATGTTTCATTATATGTGCTTGGAGAATTTGAATTAATTCCGATGTAGTCTGGTTAGAAATGAGACAATTAGTCTCTTTATGAGAAGGTTAGCTTAGAAAAGTCAACGGAATATTGACTTATGAGTTAGAGGGCTCGGAATGGATTTCCGACGATTCGACTAGTTTCGAGTGGTGATTTATGACTTAGGAGCGCAATCGAAACTGAATTTGGAGGTCCGGTGTAGAATTAAGCTTGAATTGGCAAAGTTTGAATTTTTTCGAATTCCGGTTTATAGGTGAAATTTTGATCCGGAGGTCTGAATGGAATTCTGATAGTTGCAATAGCTCCACTAGGTGATTTTGGATACTCATGCAAAGTTGGCCATTCGGAGGTGTTTAAGTCGGGTTTTAGATCAAATGCAAGTTTTAGTTTAACTTAGTCTTGAATCCATGGTAATTTGATGATTTTGATGTTTATGATAGTGTTTTTATCCTACGAGCAAGTTTGAATGAAGTAATAGGACATATCTGTGCTTTTGGTTGAGGTTTCGAGGGCCTCGGGGTGGTTTCGGGATGGCTAACGGGGAATTTTTAATATGAAAAGTGCAGCACATATTTGCAGCAGAGAAGTTACCCTATGTGATCGCATAGGTGCGATCACATAGAAGGCCTGGAGGGAGTCTCAGAAATTATTCTCTGCGATCACGAAAGGGGTTTGCGATTGCTTACGTATGGGGGTGGTTCAGTGCGGTCATATGGAGGTGTATGCGATCCCGTATTAGGAGGAAACAAAGCTCTACGATCGCAAGGGGTTTTATGCGATCGCGTAAGAGGAAATTAAGGGCCTGGATTTTTGGTCTATGCGATCGCAGGAGTAGTGATGCGATCGCATAGAAACGCGAACTGCTGGACAGAAGGGTCTTTATAATTAAAACCTCCGCGAACTTCATCATTATTTCCACCATTTTGACCCCTTCACGAGCTTTGAACAGGGATTTCGAGGGAACTGAGAAGCAATTGGAGGTAAGTTTCCTAGGCTAAGTGTTCGAGTTTGTGGCAATATTATTGTAGAAATCAGTAGAAAATTACCAAAATGGGTTAAGTTAGAGCTTGAGAAATTGTGATAAAAAATTGAATTTGAAGGGGCATTCGAGCTCCGTTTCCGACAAACTTTATATGTACGGACTCGTGGAGAGACGAGGAATCCATTGATGTGATTTTTTTGGAATGTTTGGAGAAGTGGGCCCGAGGCTCGGGTTTTACCAACTTCGTAAATTTTAGTACTTTTCGAGTATTTTTGATTGGGTTATGTTTCTTTATACCATATTTGTGTATTCGTTGTGATTTTGACTAGATTCGTTGCGCGAGGAGGTCTATACAAGAGTAAAAGGCATTGAGGACCAGTCTACGGCCGGCTAGAGATGCTTAGTTTGTATAGATGATGGCCTGAGGGTTTGAAACCCCGATTTATCACATTGTGACGCTATGTTAGAGCGTGACTCGCACCCCATGGCAGGTGCAGGATCGTATATGATTGGGGATTGTGACTTGGTCCATCCCGAGTGATAACTATAATATATTGGAGTATGATAAATACATTGTATTGAATATATCCGAGCTTATTGCCATATTTGGGGCCTTGTGCCGAGCTGCAGCATCCTCAGAGGATGAATATCATTGTGATAGCATGATTTGTATAATCATTGATCTCAGTCCTGTGTTTAGTCACTGTGTAATTTCTAGTCACTTTTCCTGAAGTTAAATAACTAATTTTATTATTCTTAATAATTCGAAAACTTGAAATTAATTGACTTTGTTATGTGACTCATATACATATTGTGGACTGAGTATGGATCGGGATGCACGCCGCAGTGATGATATGATGATATTGCGCATTGGCTGTAGGTGTCCCTCCGGAGTCTGTACACACCCCCAGTGAGCATCGTCGATGTTAAATGGATCAGGCTGTATGCCACAGCAGGTCATGTGCATTGCAGTGCATTATTGCATAATACTTGACTGATATACTTGATATTGTTTTGTTGTTGGTTCATAGTTAATGTGTCGGACTGTTAGATTTAGCTTTACTTTGTGGCATTTCGTGGATTTCTTATCTTCAGACATTTTATATGCTTATTACTCACTCAATCGGTAGTACTCACCCCTAATCCCTGCATCTTGTGTGCAGAGACAGGTGCATCGAAGGCTTAGCTGAGCTGTCGTTGTCTCCAGAGATTTTTTAGAGTTGTTGAGGTAGCTACTTCACGTTCGCAGGACCTGGCTACTCTTCATATTTTAGTTTTATTAGTATTCATTTCCAGACTTATGAAATTTCGTTCAGATATTATTATCCAGTTTGTTTTAGAGGCTCTAGACCCGTGACCTCTGATCCTATGTGAGTGTTTATCGGTTTTCATATCTCTCCGTATTATTTTGTTAATATCATTGGATTATTAGTCTAAAGTATTACATTTCTCCTTAAATTTTCAGTTTTGAGACTTATTGTTAAATTATGAGCGATTGTTAGACAAACGTGCCTAGCTTTAGGTTTGAGCGCCATCACGATCGGGTTTGGGTCGTGACAATTTCACCCGTTCCACCATGACAATGGTTATAACAATAATAATTACCCAGTAAAATTATACATAGTAGGGTCCGGGGAAGGTGATATGTATGCAGACTTTATCCTTGTCTCGATAGGGCTGAGAGGCTGTTTTCGATAGACCCTCGGCTCAGAAAGACGGAGATAAAAAAATAAGAAAAGAGAATTCATTAGTCACTATGACAATGGCTATTTTTTTAAAAAAAGGCTGAATGTGCTCTAATCCTTAAAAGGATAAGCGGTCGCTGCAAATATAACCTGGTCTAAAAGTTCGGAGTCGAATCCCAGAGAGAACTAATATTTAGCTATATCTATTTAATATCACTAAGAATACAAGATTGAACAGTTTTCTAAAACTGAAAATAAATAAACAGTTGAAAACTAACTATGTTTGAATTGTAAACAATTGGAATAAAGGTCTAAGGTAATGGTTTCCCCCGTTGTTGATTTCCTTGGTTGTATGTTTCTTATAGTTGTGACTTAGTTGCCTCTATCAATCATGAACTCTCCAGCTATCATAAATCTCTTACAAGCAATTATGATAATTTACTAGACGCACTCTCTCAAGCTACGCTAGCTAGATTCACATTACAGTTCACTTAGATCGCACACAAGGTATCATTATCTCTAATCTAACCTCTAAACCATCGGTTATAACTCTCGCGTATGCTCCAGGAGTGATGTTGTTCAAACAACTACCTAAATACGCACTCTCTCTCAAGAAGATACATAATACATAGGAACGGCTAATTGAGGATCCTTTCAATTAACCAAAATCAAAACATAGTTGAACAAATAGAGATTAACAACCAACTCAAAACTATATTAATATAAGAACTAATTCATCCCCAACGGGTTTCAACCAACTCAAAACTATATTAATATAACAACCAATTCACCCCCAACGGGTTTCACGTAAAGATTGATGCTCAATGATCTTCCTTGTCTCTTGCCTTTTCTTCTAATGTTTTTCATTTCCCAAAAATCCTTCTTCTTCTTTCTTGGCCAGCCTCCTTCGTATAATATAGGTTTTAGGGCTTAAAATCCCGTGTTTTGCACTTTGGTCCCTGAAATTTACGACTCCTGCCGCGGTCGTACCGCGGTTACGCCAGGACTACGGCCAGAGTGGCCTTCAGAATCTGCAGCAGTATTTTGCTGTAGTCCTACAGTGGTTACGACCTCTTCCTTTTGGAATTTGGAAAAACGTAAAACATAAAAGTTGTATCCCTTTGAGTTTGCTTTTAAACCATAAAATTGTGGATACCAAATAGAGTTCTGAGAAAAATGTTATATGTATTGTACTAGATAGTGCGCAATATGCCTACTCGAGTCTTCGTTTTGTTATTTCATCATCCTGTGATCCCGAATACTATACCGGCTTAATTCCTTGGGCTTTTACTCAGACTTCAAAGCTCCAAATTTTACATATCATCTATATACTCAAAATAACTCCTATAAATACATTGTTAGTGCAAAACACTAGCGATTAAAGCGAAAACTCAACTAAAGTGAAGTAAATTAAAGTGTAATACTCGACTAAAATACGTAATTATAGCCTATCATTAACACCCCACACTTAAACCATTTCTCGTCCTCGAGCAATCAAACTACACTTTTTATTTTTATTTTATAGACACGACCTTTTTAAATAATTCTCCTAACTCATCATACCAAGAGTATTTAAAATAGACTAAGCATAAAAGCATAACATCTCCACCTCACGATTTGACTCACAAGTACCACGCATTATTCACAACTCACCTACTTACTATAACATAAAGATCACTGACATTACCTTTCCTTCATGAATAAGGTGCCCTCACACAACAAAAGAGAATAGTTCCACAAAATAAAATTTAAGAACACTTAGGAACTCAAGATAGAAAGAATTCACTCACTCTCAGAAATAACATTCATATGCCACAAAAGATGCACCATAAGCTTGCTCGTAGTGTACTATTCCACTAATTGAGCTCATTCAATCTAGTATCAATTAGGACTTTATTTGGTTGTAATGTAGGCTACGGGACGGGTAGGATACATTTAGATATAAGAGTGACTACACCTCCCTAAGCACTTTAATACATATACTTTAACATTCAAACCCCATATTTATGTCATGTTAAACTCCACATTCACATCAGTACACATCAACTCGCAAATTATATAAGCACAATTATATCAAGAGTCACCACTATCAAAGAATTTTTTTTTACAATAATAAAACTATTTTTTCTTTTCTTTTTCAATTCAAGTGGCTCTTCTTTTTTCAAATCAGTGCACCTTTCTCCTTATTTCATTAGTTCCACTCGAAAGCCAAACCAAACACCTCACACTTTAACTTTTACAAAGTTCATACACAATTCAAGTACTCATGAGAGGTTACAATGGTTCAAATAGATGGTTAATTCCAACAAATAGGTAAGGTTCGTAATGTAGTTGCCAAAGAAATAAGATTACATACTCAAGGGGGTTAACTACGATACATAACAATTAAGTGGTTAAAATATACATATTTGCCACAACAAAAAATACCTATATCACTTCCAAGACTGAATAAAACTATTATTTCGCTTCGCAAACACACAGGGCAAGTTCTAGGCATCAAATGCAATGCAAAGAATATAACAATTTCTTACACACACTTGGCACATAACTCACCCAGGATTGGATCAACAAGACACTAGTCAAAACAGTTAAGCAAAGTTAAGATCATACAATTTAAGGTACTTATACAAGAGTCAAAAACCGAGCTTAAGCGTCACAACCAAGGTACTCACTATTCTCAAGGCATAATAAAGTCAAGAGATATTGCTTCACTTCAAAACACAACACAATGGCTCCTACACCCAAAAAAAACTAACTACACCCGGTTCAAATAAAACCCTTGGAAAAGAATTATGGTTTAAAGAAAAATCAAGGGGGAATTTCTACACTACCTAACAAAAGATTTTTTTTCTTTAGACTTAAATCTCTTGAGAAAATTGTCTAATAGATCCATCGTCGGAAAAAGTCCAATCTTTTCTATTCTTAAAAGAAAATGTTCAATTAAACTAACACAACTAAAATAGCATAGAAAGTCACTCAGACAATCTCCTCGTCCCACACTTAAAATAGTGCATTGTCTCCAATGCACACCACAACTAATAAAAGGGTAAAAGAGACTCCCTGGTAGGCCAAAAGCCAAAGCACTAACAGTTCATGGGTACTCAGATTTCTCCCAAGCTTGGTGTTTCATCCAAAACTACCCCGAGAAATGCTCTAGATCAAACGAAAAGGGGACCAGAAAAGGAATCCCACATGAGGATGCAATGGGCGATAAAAATTACTTAAAAAAACTTAATGAAGATGCTAATTGGTATCCTGGAAGCCATCTTTACATAGACCAAGGTACATGTTCCTCGTCAGTACCTCACACTTAGTTCCAACCATTAGGTTTGTTCTTGCATCCTTCTAATACCTTTGCTTTCCATGCTCCTAAAAAATAAAAAATTGATACTACAAAAACAATCTATATCTATACTACTATAAAAGTGGGAACTCTATAACTAAAAAGTCAAGTTACTTAAATGCCCTTCTAAATTAACTAAAATTTCTACTCTTTAAAAAATATAATCTGAGATCACATATTCTCAATAAGAAGAACCGGTATGTCTAATTGCCATTGGACGCATCCCTTCGGCAGCACTTATACCACTAGAGACGTCTCCCAACCTCATTAATAGCACCACCAAATGACATGAAACGGAAGTGTTCGCAAAAATTACAATTACTTTATGGTAAAAGTCCCCTGTATATATAGCTTCAATAATTTCTAGTCGTAACATTAAAATGAATTCAAAAGAAAATTTCTACTTTCATTGACTTAACATTGTCTTATGCTAACTATAAATATAATTTCAGTGTTCCTGTATAGTTTATCCATTATTTATGCCTCTAACTCTTTAGCTGTGTAAGTTTGAGCCGAGTTAGATTTGAGTAGGTAAAACAAAAAATATATAACGGTGTCTTATAAATGTTGAGTGGGTTAAACTATGATCTACGCAAATCTAATGTTGAAATGATTAGATTTGCATAGTTCATAGTTTAATATACATTCAAGAGTATGATAGAAAAGTCACGATGGTTGCTTGCAACAAATTGAAGGACATCAGATGGATTTCAAGGCGGGATCTTTATATTTGCCTTAAATATGGCTATTATTTCTTGTTGCCGGTCTTAGCATTTTGATTTGTACCAGTTTAAAATCGAAGAGAGGAATAAATGTTATTAAACTGTATTTGTAAAATAATTTTGGAAATATAAATTAATATAAAAAAAATGACCATAAACAATTCGAGCCTACTGAATTTATAGTGTCTCCTTAAGGAATTTAATCCCCTTCTAGCATCCAATGCTATAGATTATTTCCTCCCAGAATATAACGAATTACACACTGGTGTAGTTGTACTCTAAAAGCCAATGTTTCGGCGAACACAAAGATCAGTAGCAAATCACACTTACTTTTTGCTTTGTTTTATGCTAAAAGTATGCGAAAGAAGGAGAAGAAAACTTAGAAATTTGTAGTGAAATTCTGAGCAGAATTTAGAAAAACAGATTGGATTTAATATTAATATTATGTTATTAACAAATATTTAATAACACATTTCTGTTAATATTTTACTATTAACAAATAAATTTGGTCCAAAAAGTTAATCAATCAATCGATCATTTAACCAAATCCAAATCCAAATCCGAAGCCAAGGCGAACGAGCGAGCGATGGCGATGACGCGAAGGTTGCTTTCTTCTCAACTCTTTAAGATCAAGAAAAAAATCAATTGCTTATAAACCCATAAAAAATCTCTTCCTCTTCCAATATGGGACAATGTCCATATGCCAAATGGGGGAACTTGAAATTTCACTCAAAAATTTCATTTTCCTCCATTTTCCATTCACCCTCTTTTAAGTATTTAATATATTAATTAAATACTTTAAAACCCCAACAATCCCCCACATGAATAGGGAATGGCTATATCACGGAAGTATGCATGAAACTATATGATTCACAAGTAAGGATTAATTGCATCTAGATAAATAGGTTTCTCTTTGAACTTTCCGTAGTGAACTTATGTCGGATATACTCGATCAATCGGTAGATTTGATATCTTTGAACCGTCGACTTTTGTTATACCTAGACAACCACAAGTCACACAACCAACTCATAACCGTCTTTGGTTCTCATTGTTGTGTTCATTTCAGCCATGAGCACCGCCTGGTTTCATAAGTGCGTAGAGAACTGGCCTTACAAAGTTCTCCTTGAAGTGGCTAACACTTCACACTTACATAGGTGATTCCTAAATGTGCCATTCCATGGATACGCTATTTGATAAACCCCATATCAAACTTAGAAATCATTAAAAAGCCTTAATGTTTTACGCTTTGTACTGAACATTGTCTCATCACGAGAATGGACCAAAAGTTAGTTGACAATGTTGAACCGTCATAAATGACTTTGTTTAATCTCCTTGAACTTAGATCTTGAGATTTCCAGTCTTCTAGGTAGAGTTACCGCCACTATGATTTATTCTCGGCCACAGTCCCATTCCCCTTGATGACTTCTCAACTACCTCTCTACTTAGGCCTTTTGTAAGTGGATCTGACACATTATCACTTGACTTTACATAGTCAACCGTGATAATTCCTATAGAGAGTAATTGTCTAATGGTTTTATGTCTTTATTGTATATGACGAGATTTACTGTTATACATAAAACTCCCAGCCCTTCTAATTGCTGCTTGACTATCACAATGTATGCATATTGGTGCCAATGGTTTGGGCCAAAATGGAATATCTTCCAAGAAATTCTAGAGTCATTCAGCTTCTTCACCGTCTTTATCCAAGGCTACGAACTCAGCCTCCACTATAGAGCGGGCAATACAAGTTTGTTTGGACGAATTCCAAGATACCGCTCCTCAATCAATAGTGAACACGTATCCACTTGTGGACTTAGAATCAGTTGATCCGGTTATCCAATTTGCATCACAGTATCCGTCAATAGCTACAGAATATTTACTGTAGTGTAAAGCAAAGTCCTGGGTATATAATAAATACACCAAAACTCGTTACATGGCCATCCAATTAGATTCACCAGGATTGCTCGTATATTGACTCAATTTACTTATAGCACAAGCTATATCTAGCCGTGTACAATTCATGATGTACATTAAGCATCCCAACACATGAGCATAATTTAATTGTGATATTCTTTGGCCTTTGTTCTTTGTTAATGGAAGATTCATGTCAATTGAAGTTTTTGCAACTTCAAAGCCCAAGTGCTTGAATTTTTCAAGTAGTCTTAATATAATGAGATTGAGACAATTCCAGACCTTAAGAAGTCTTATGGATCTTAATTCCCAGAATTAAATCAGCAACTCCCATATCTTTCATATCAAACTTACTAGTTAGCATACGCTTAGTAGCATTTATGTTGGCAATATCATTACTCATTATGAGCATATTATCCACATAAAAGCAAATAATGACTATGTGATTTGGGACATTTTTAATGTACACACATTTATCACATTCATTTATCTTAAACCCATTTGACAATATTATTTGGTCAAATTTTGCATGCCATTGTTTGGGTGCTTGTTTTAGTCTGTAAAGGGACTTAACAAGTCTACAGACCTTCTTTTCTTTACCTGGAACCACAAACCCTTCAGGTTATTCCATGTAAATTTCTTCCTCCAACTCTCTATTTAAGAAGGCCGTCTTAGCATCCATTTAATGAATTTCAAGACCATAAACTGCAGCTAATGCTACCAACGTTCGTTTGGACGTAATTCTTGTAACTGGACAGTATGTATCAAAATAGTCAAGACCTTTTTGTTGTCTATACCCTTTGACCACAAGTCTTGTCTTATATTTGTCAATAGTTCCATCATCTTTTATTTTCCTCTTAACAATCCACTTAATACCCAACGGTTTATTCAGGAGGAAGATCAACAAATTCTCATGTATGGTTGTTCAGTATGGATTCGATTTCACTATTGACTGCCTCTTTCCATAACAATGATTTCAAAGAAGACATAGATTCTTTATATGTTTGAGGCTCATTTCCAATAAGAAAGTCACAAAATCTGGTCCAAATGAACTTTACGTTCTTTGATGTTTACTACGTCTTGGATCCTCCTAGTTAAGCGTACTTTCTTTTTTTTCTTCCCGGGGTCATTTAGATCCTTCACCAATCGAATCATATTCCTTTTTATACGGATATATATTTTCAAAGAACTCGGAACTATTTGATTCTATAACCGTATTATTATGAATGTTGGGATTTTCTGATTTATGAACCAGAAATCGATATGAGTTGCATATCCTATGAAAACACAATCAACAGTTTTCAGTCTTATTTTTACCCTTTTGGGTTTAGGAACTTGCACTTTTGCCAAACACCCCCCCACACTTTAAAATAATTCAAGTTGGGCTTCCTTCCTTTGTATTTTTCAGATGGTATTGATTATGTTCTACTATGTGGTACTCGATTTAGTATTTGTCTAGCCGTAAGAACGGCTCCCCCCACAAGTTCTGTGGAAAAACATAACTTATCAATAATGCGTTCATCACCTCCTTTAATGAACGATTCTTTCTTTCTGCAATCCTATTGGATTGGGGCGTGTAAGGGGCCGTTGTTTGATGAATAATTCCATATTCTAAATATATTTGTTCAAAAAGAGATTCATATTCACCACCCCTATCACTTCTTATCATTTTGATTTTCTTGCTAAGTTGTGTTTCAACTTCATTTTTGTATTGCTTGAATGCGTCTATTGCTTCATCTTTACTATTAAGTAAGTAAACATAGCAATATCTAGTACTATCGTCAATAAAAGTTATGAAATACTTCTTTCCACCGCGAGATGATATTTTACTTCATGTCACAAATATCTGTGTGAATTAAGTCTAAAGGATTTGAATTCCTTTCAACTGATTTATAAGGATGTTTAACATACTGAGATTCTACATACACTTGACATTTTGATTTGTCATATTCAAATTTAGGCAATACTTCCAAATTAGTATTTTACGCAAGGTTTTGTAATTAACATGACCCAAACGTATATGCCATAGTTTATTTGACTCAAGTAAGTAAGACGAAGCTGAAATTTTATTATTATTATTTTCCACAACCATTACATTCAGCTTAATGGCCCTCAGTATGGTAACATTTTCTTACAAACATTTCATTCTTACTTATTACAACCTTATCGAAAACAAAAACACACTTAAATACATTCTTAACAAGAAGTCTAGTAGAGACTAAATTTTTCCTAGTTTTGGGAACATGAAGGACATTGTTCAAAGTCACCACTTTGCCGGAAGTCATTTTGAGAAAAATCTTCCCACATTCTTTAATCTTGGCCTTTGCAGCATTTCCCGTGGGAATTTTCTCCTCGGGTCCAACAAGAGCGTAAGTAACAAAAGCTTCCTTGATAGCAAAAACATGGCAAGTGGCTCCAGAATCAATCCACCACTCTTTAGGATTGCCCACCAAGTTGCATTCGGAAAACATGGCGCATAAGTCATCAACATCATCATACTTTTCTACCATGTTTGCTTGACCTTTCTTCTTGTCTTTCTTCGGAGCACGACATTCCGTAGATTTGTGTCCGGTTTTTCACAGTTGTAGCAGTTTCCACTGAACCGCTTCTTACTTGGGATGTATTTCGGACCAGAAGTCTTCTTCTTCTTTTTCTTGTTCTTGTTATCTTCAACAATATTTGCTCCCATTATTGTTAAACTTCCACGGCCTCACTTTTCAGCATCTTTGTTGTCCTCTTCAATTCTCAATCTAACAATGAGATCTTCAAAGAACATCTCCTTGCGTTTGTGTTTCAAGTAGTTTTTGAAGTCCTTACACAAAGGAGGCAAATTCTCAATCATTGCTGCTACTTGGAATGATTCATTAATGACAAGTCCTTCAAGGAAATTTTCGTTAGTAAGAATACTAAGATTACTACTTTCAACATCAATATTAATTTGATTCATAACTTCAGCAAGGAGATCATGAATAATCACTTGCAGTTCTTGGACTTGGGTAATAACAGATTTGCTATCTACCATTTTACAGTCCAAAAACTTTGCAGCCACAAACCTTTTCAACCTGGCATCTTCAGTTTTGTATTTCTTTTCAAGAGCATTCCACAGTTCTTTTGACGTTTTCACGCTACTGTAGACATTATACAATGCATCCTCCAACCCGCTAAGAATGTAATTCTTGCACAAGAAATCTGAATGCTTCTACCCTCAGTCACGAGAAAACGTTCATTATCAGGAGTTTCATTGGCCAACATCCTTGATGAACTTCTGAAGACTTAAGGTAGTCAAATAGAAGAATATCTTTTGCTGCCAGCGCTTGAAATCAATCTCGAAAAATTTTTCGGGTCTCTCCTCCGCTGCCAATGTTGCCAGTGTTCGGCTCATTGAAGCATTGACAGTCACCATATGAACAACTTGGTTCTCATTTCCATTAGTCATATCTGTAAAAGAACGACACCAACGTTAAAATCACGTAGATTTTAATAGAGTACAAAATCACAAAGGTCTTACCATTCAAAAATAATAATACAAATACAGAAATATAAAAATTAAATTCCTTAAGCTTGTTATTAAACTGTATTTGTAAAACAATTCTGAAAATATAAATTAATATAAGAAGAAATTATGATAAACAGACATGACATAAACAGAAATGATCATAAACAATTCAAGCCCACTGAATTCACAGTGTCTCCTTATGGAATTTAATCCGCTTCTAGCACCCAAGGTTATGGATTATTTCCTCCCAGGATAGAACGAATTGCACACTGGTGTAGTGGTACTCCAAACGACAGTGTTTTAGCGAACACAAAGATCAGTAGCAAATCACACTTACTTTTTTCTTTGTTTCATGCTAAAAGTATGCAGAAGAAGGAGAAGAAAACTCAAAAATTCGTAGTAAGATTCTCGGGAATAATATTGTATTTATAGCCAAAAATTTGGGCTGAAATCTGAAGAGAATGACTGTTTATGCAAAATAGCCATAGCATAAATGTCATTACATAAATGGCTATTTACTCAATAATAAAGAGGGAAATTGATCTGTTACAAAAATAGAAAAACGAATTAGATTTAATATCAATATTCTAATTTAATAATACATTTCTGTTAATATTTTACTTTTAACAAATAAATTTGGTCCAAAAAGTTAATCAATCAATCGATCATTTGACCAAATTCAAATCTGAAGCCGAGCGAGCGACGACGACGCGAGGCTTGCTTTCTTCTCAACTCTTTAAGAGCTAGAACAAGAGCAATAGCTTATAAACCGATAAAAAATCTTTTCCTCTTTCAATGTAGGACAATATCCATATGCCAAAAGGAAACTTGAAATTTCACTCAAAAATTTCATTTCCTCCATTTCTCATTCACCATCTTTTAAGTATTTAATATATTGATTAAATACCTTAAAATTATGCAAGCTTTGGTCTACGACTCTAGGGGATGAATCAAGGCGAATCTGGCAACAAAATCGGGTATTTCTATAACTTTATTTATTATTTACTTATTTATTAAATCCTGTCTTTGTATTTTTTATGAAACATAATTGATATAAAATGTTAGGACAGATGACTTCTTTATGATGATATTGAAATACATTATTTAGGAATGAATTGGTTTATATTAAAATTAACTTTGTTATTTTATTACTATATTAAAAGTCGTTAGTTTATGGTTATATGTATAAGAGTACGTGAAAATTTACTTTCATATATAGTGGGAAGTAATTTAAAATATTTTATTTGGAGGGATCTTGTGCCTATACTTGAAAGTTGTTTTATTATGAGATTAAATAATGTTGATATTTTGGATACTATTTTAAAATTGACGACCTTTTGTGAATTTGGCTTCTCTTAAGACAAACATAATCTACTACTCTTTCTGTTTCAATTTAGATAATATATTCTGACTTGACGCAAAGTTTAAGGGGGAAAAAAAATATTTTAAAACATGTGGTTCTAAGAGCTTAATGGGTAAAAAGTTTGTGGTGTCATGACATTTTTATGATTATATAATTATCTTATTAAGTGTAAAGTGGATAAAATAAAAAGTTTATAGTTAAATTATTTTCAAATATAAAAATATCATTCCTTTTGGAGCAAACTAATAAGAAAAGTGTGTCGTTTAAATTAAAACAGAGTGATCAATATTTAGTGGGTGTTTGGCCAAAAGAATTGGAAAATTCCAAAAAGGGTGGAAAGTTTTTCAAGAGAAAAAGGTATTTGAAATTTAGAGTTGTGTTTGGACATTAATATAATTTTTGGGTTGTTTTTGAAGTTCTGTGACTGATCCAAGTGAAAATTTTTCAAAATAATTTTTGGAGTTTTTTAAATTTTCAAAAATTTCAAAATGCATCTTGAAGTGAAAATTGAATATTTTATGAACAATTGTTGACTTAAAAAAAATAAAATAAAAATTTGAAAAAAAAGGAAAAAAGTACTGTCCAAACGGGCTCTTAGCATAATATGCTTGACCATGATTATGTATTTCCATATGTATTCTTCCACCGTGTGAAAGAAGCATTGTCAAACTATGTTAACTTCACTTGTGCTTCAAATGAATTCAAGTTCCTTAGATATTAAATGACCTATAAAATTGCGTTTAAATGATAAACTTGGAGAATAAATTAATACTTTAGCATGAAAATATGAGAAACCCAAACATGTTTAGAACACAAGCATAATAGTAGTAATTATTGTGACGTCAAAAAAAGAAAGAAGGACATTGTCGAAACAATCTCAAAATAATATTTTTGAATTAATCACTAAATAAGATATTTCAAATTAATTATTCGGCTAATTAATCTTTTAAAGTTTTTTTGTGCAATATTAATTAAATTCCTAACTTAATCGATTTTGTTTCATTCATTTACTTTAATGAAGATATAAGCAATAGGCTTATGTTTCGGCCTGTTTTACCATTGCGCATTTGCACCGCATTCACATGTTTAGCATATGTCTGGAACGAATTTTTAAACTATGGTGTTAGATTGAACCAACACATGAATCTAATTAAATTTGGATTGTTCATCTTTGTACGTTCAGACGATATCCAATTACTTGACCTTGATATACAAGTCATTATATGATAAAGATCCATGTTGATCATTCACAGAAAAGTTGTACGTACTTTATTCTTCCATAAATGATCATTTATTTAAATATTTGTTTTAATAGATTGATATTATTTTATTAAATCTTGTACTATACGATTCAATATACACTATACACGTGCAACGCACGTGCTGAGAAACTAGCACAATTTAAAAAAATAAATAAAAGAAAGCAATAAAGTTGGGTTGCCTTCCAACAAGCGCTTGATTTAACGTCGCGAATCACTTTTTTGCCTCCACCTCGAGCTTATGAATTGAACCCCAAGTTTTGATTCAAGCTTATGATTATGGTCATGGACGGTGGAACAAAGCTAGCTGGCCCAAGGAAATAATATAATATTCTGCGGTCCTTAGTCTTTGTATGAGGTATGTAATCCTGACTTTCTGGCAAGAAGAATGCCACAATATGTGCACCTTGTTCCTCATTCCTTGGCTCCTCAATTGACTCGGATGACTCTATTTCCATATTGTCATCCAAGCACAATGTAGAAAAATATTTGGAGTGAGAGCCAATGCACTCAAACACATGAACTTGTGGACTTTCAACATCCTCAACATTAATCATACTAGAGTCAACAAAATTTGTATCCACAATGTCCTTTGGCTGACTCTAGTCTCACTTTTTCAACATTTACATCCTTAAATTGTGGTTGACTAGGTTGTTGATGTTCTACTCTGACCTCCACAATTAACACCTCAAATTCATGCTCTTCTTGGCTTCTATCCTCAATATTGGTTTGTTGAGTATTAAAAGCTTCAAGTCTTCAACCACTTGACACTAGGGTGTTCAAAACCGATCCGAAACCGAAAACCGAACCGAACCGAAGCTTAATGGCTTAATGGTAACGGCTTAACGGCTTAACGGACGGGGAACGGATTAAATTTTTTTTATTAACGGCTTATCGGATTGGGGGCGGATTATTCAATTTTCTTAAACCCGTTAAGAATATATATAATTTATTTTTATTTATAAAATTATATATATTAAATATAAAAAATAAAAACCAAATTACAAAAATAATTAAAGAAATACCCCCCCAGGCCCCCATCCGTATATGTGCTCACTGCTGAGTGTTGTACAGTCAGTGAGTCTAATTCCAATTTCCAAATAGTAATAAGTAATAACTCTAAATTACATATTCGCCTATTCCTTTTCCTCATTCAGTCCTTTTCCTCATTCAGATTCAGTCATTGAGACTGAGAACAAAAACCCTAACACTTAGCAGCAGCCGCCGCCAGCCAGTAGCGCAGTACCCAGCAGTCGTCGTCGTCTACTTCCAGCAAGGTCTCCCTCCTCTCACCATCTCGTCTCTCCACTTCTCCAGGTACTCTTCTTTCTGTCTTTACTTGCTTTAATTTATGGATATCTATACTAATTTTTGAATGATCGAAGCGCTCATTCGATATGTCCAATAGGTAACAATTATAAATCTGTACATAAATAAAAAAGGGCTAGCTACCTCTTTCATCAGAACCTAGTACTTTGAAACAAATTTAAGAAGAGCCAGAGTTCTGTTGGCTGACCATATAATTAGGTCTTCTTCGTATTGAAGACCAGACCTACCTCTCTTTCTCAAAAATCTTGAATTTAGTCAAACAACAACTTTGTTTCATTAACATGTCTATGGTGGAGGTAAGAGTTCCAAACTTGGATTGTGAAGGGTTGCCGTGGCTTCAGATGAAGCTGTTGCTTCTCTTTTCAGTGATGACAACCCACATACATGCACTATCATGTGAAAGATTAATCTTCATGCCTTTCAGATTTAATTTGGAGCTACATCTCCTAAATTTTTGTATACTTTTTTCGGAGAAGACCAGCGCTAGTGCTTAAAAAAAAAGATATGTCCAATAGCCATTTCAGCTCCTTGTGTGTATGATTGTGTTCCACCTGTCTTTAATAACCAATGTCTTTATTCGCATTCGTTTTCTTTTGTTGTTGCAGTGATTCATACATGGCTGAAAATATACAAAGTGATAAGGTGATCATGGGTGAAAGTGGGGCTTCTAATTCAAATGCAACAAGTGAAGCTCAATCAAATATATCCAAAAAAAGAAGAAAAAGGTCTGTTGTGTGGGATCATTTTACAGAATTTATTACTTCGGAAGGGAATGCAAAAGCAAAATGTGACTATTGCTTTACTGAGTATGTATTTAAGACCAAAGACGGTACGTCGACACTTCTTTCTCATATGCTTAAGTGTCCTAAGCGCCCTGATATTGTTGATAAAAAACAATCAACTTTAGTCTTTCAATCTGCCCCGGGGGGGGGGGGGTAGTCAGGGTGATATAGCTGTTGTTACTTGGAAATTTGAACAAGTAGAATGTAGGAAGGCATTATGTCGTATGGTAATAGTTGATGAGCTTCCTTTTAGCTTAGTTGAGAAAGAAGGTTTTAGAGACTTTATGAAAGTGGCGCAACCTTATTTTCGGGTCCCTTGCCGTAGTACTATAACTAGGGATTGTTTTAATCTATTTAATGAAGAAAAGCAAAAGTTAAAGAGGGTTTTTATAGAAACAAAACAAAGAGTATGTATTATCACTGATACCTGGACTTCTATGCAAAGAATCAATTACATGTGTATCACTGCCCATTGGATTGATAGTGAATGGAATATGCGTAAGAGAATAATTAACTTTTGTCCTATTGTTTGTCATAAAGGCGAAGATATGGCAAGCGGTATTGGTAGATGCTTACGTGAGTGGGGGATAAATAAGATCTTCACTGTCACAGTTGATAATGCAAGCTCAAATGATGTGACAATAAAAGAATTGTCTAAGCAATTAACAAAAATGGGAACTAATTTGATGAATGGTACTCACATGCACGTGCGATGTATGGCTCACATCATGAATCTTGTGGTCCAGGATGGTTTAAAAGAATATTCATTGTCTATTGAACGTGTTAGGCATGCAGTGAGATATGTTAGGCAGTTTCCTGCGAGGTTGAAGAGGTTTCAAGAATGTTTTGATGCTGAACAACTCAATTCTAAGAAAACTTTATGCTTAGATGTTCCAACTAGATGTAATTCTACCTACTTGATGTTGCGCAGGGCTGTTGAATTTGAAAGTGCATTTTCACATTATGCTTCTAGTGAAATTGGATTGAGACATTATCTTGAGCATTCTTATATTGATGGAATTGTTATAGGTGAACTTTTGAGTAGTGATTGGGAGGATGTAAAAATAATTACAAAGTTTCTTGAAATCTTTTATCTTCTTACTTTGAAGATATCTGGTTCACGTTATGTTACATCGAATATTCATTTTCTTGAAATTTGCGCAGTTGCTGTCTATTTGAAGCAATTGATCGCAAATGAAGATGTAGTTTTAAGTGAAATGGCAAAAAATATGAAAAAAAAGTTTGATAAGTATTGGGGTGATCCAGGGAAAATGAACAAGATAATTTTTATCTCATCTATTTTGGATCCACGTTACAAGCTTGAATCAGTTGGCCTTGCACTTGTAAAGATGTTTGGTGTAGATCCGGGGGCAACTATACAAGCAGAAGTGACGAAGTACATGACTTCTTTATTCAGTGAGTATGTAAGTTCTAGCTCAAAAGGTGTTGTGCTTGCTTCATCTTCAGATTGTTCTTCATTGGACCCAGCGGCTTCTGGCAGTCAAGCAAGCACCCAAAATATAGGACTTTTAGAATCACTCATGCAAGATATAAAAAAACATAAAAGTGGGAGTGGGGGTGTTGATACTAAAACAGAGTTAGATAAATATTTAGGTGAAGAAACTGAGGATGACACTAAAGAATTTGATGTTCTTCTTTGGTGGAAATTGAACTCAGCTAGATTTCCTACTCTTTCGGAGATGGCTCGTGATGTATTAGCTGTTCCGGTTTCAAGTGTGGCATCCGAATGTGCGTTTAGTACGGGAGGACGTCTTCTTGATCCATTTAGGAGTTCATTAACTCCTAAATTGGTGCAAACTCTAGTGTGTCTTCAAGATTGGCTTCGAAATGAAATATTAAAACAACCCATCAGTATTGAGGAAGATCTTGATAAAATCGAGCAGCTTGAACAAGGTAATAATATTGTTTACTATATTTGTTATAATATAAGTATTGTTGATAGATATGCTTTTATTTATCGCACGACTTATTATTTTAATTTTTTTTCAGATTTAGCTAGCAATGGAAAAGACCTTTCCGTAATTGACGTGTAGTGTTGTCTTGAATGGTTATCTGCTATGAGTATTTGGAGTCTTGTCTTGAATGGTTATATTCCTCAGTGAGAGTATCTATTGCTTACTGCTTATGGAGGTAAATTTATATTTGAAGAGGATGGTGCTTTCGGATGAGAGCCTTGAGCTACTCTCGCGATCCTTTCCTAATTTCAAGTCTTTGATCTTGGTTAGCTGTGAAGGTTTTTCCACTGACGGTCTTGCTGCTATTGCTTCCAATTGCAGGTATATGTTCCTTTGCTGCAGCAAATATTACAGACTAATATAATATATATGCATTATTATTACTTGTCTAATCGTTGGTGCATTCGTTATGTGTGTTTGCTTTTCGTGAGTTGCATTAATGTAGTAGTAGTGCTTTCCTACATTGCTGCAGTTTTTCATCCTTGTGGTTTCTCTAGGTATTCATTCTTAACCAAGCAATATACCAAATTGTGCTGTTGGGATATTTCTCTGTTTTGCAATGTTAGTTTAAGCAGAGTTGCTTCAGTTGTCCAGTATGTCAGTTCTTCAGATCTTGTGTATATGCTTTTTCATCTGTATTTTGAATTTCACACTTAACAAGAGGAAAATTTACTGCATATTTTAATTATTAAAAGTCTGATTAGAAGAACCAGCTCTGCTGATATGAAGAAGCTTGAAGAAGCTGTTAGAAGTGTTCAGATGGAAGGATTGACTTATGGAGCATCTAAACTTGTTCCTGTTGGATACGGTATTAAGAAGCTGCAAATCATGCTTACCATTGTGGATGACTTGGTCTCTGTGATGATCTCGTTGAGAATTATTATATGGCTGAACCTATCAATGAGTATGTTCAGAGCTGTGATATTGTTGCTTTCAACAAAATATGAATTCTATTACTCTCTGAAGTTTCGATTGAAATGGGTGGCTATACTGAAGAACAATCAGTAGTTCTATGTTGCTTCTCTTTGTGTTACTATATTTTCTCGTCAAGGGCGGCATCTGTTTTGCTCCTTGTTTGTGACAGGAATTTTATTACTCTGAAGTTTTGATTGAAAGGGTGGCTATGCTGCTGAAGAACAATCAGTAGTTCTATGTTGCTTCTCTTTGTGTTGCTATATTTTCTCGTCAAGGGCGGCATCTGTTTTGCTCCTTGTTTGTGACAGGAATTCTATTACTCTGAAGTTTTGATTGAAATGGGTGGCTATGCTGCTGAAGAACAATCAGTAGTTCTATGTTGCTTCTCTTTGTGTTGCTATATTTTCTCGTCAAGCTATATTTTCTGTTCTTACCTTGTTTGGTTTTAGTAAGCTAGAATGAAAGACGAGCATAAATTAATGATGTACTAAACTGGACAGTGGACAGTGAGGCGTGAGCTACTGAGCTTGCAGCCTTGCATTATAAATTGAATGCAGTGTGCGGACATAATGCAGTGTGCGGACAGCCCTTAGGTATTAAACCGATAAGCCGCCCAGTAACCGCCCGATAAGAGCTAACCCGATACCAATCCGCCCGATATCTTATCGGGTGGCTAACGGATTAATACATTTAAAAGCCGAAAACCGTTAAGCCAAACCGTTAGAGTAAAAAGCCGCCCAATCCGCCCAATGAACACCCCTACTTGACACAGTTGAGCCTCTAACTTGCGAATAGTTGCCTCTTGCCTTTCTATGTGCAATTGTTTCTCATTGTTTTGTTCCATAAGGCACTTTAGCATATCTTTGATCTCCTTTAGGTCCGCATTCCCAGGTTCTTTGTTCCTATTAGCTTCACAGGAAAAAGTAGAACCATCATAGTAAGGGGTTGTGAGAAAATAAGAAATATAAGCACAACCATGAAGGTGACCATTTTTACCCCCACACATATCACACACATTTCACAAATAAGATTGAGTTGGTGCCCATAACTCGCTCTTAGGAACGTTTTGAAAATTTTACCACGGGTGATTTCCTTCACAATATGTATGGAGATTAATAGTAGAATTATCTACATCTAGATTTCCATAATTCTAAGATGTCATGTTTCTCAAATCAACAATTGTAAAATAAAAAATACAAAAAAGAAAATAAAATAAAAGTTCAAACTTGAACCCTAACAATATATACAGCTACAACTACACCATTAGTTCCCCGGCAACGACGCCAAAATTTGATCACGCCCAGCTCTAGTCCTAAAAAGGATAAGCGGTCGCTGTAAATATAACCCGGTCTAAAAGTTCGGAGTCGAATCCCACAGAGAACTAAGGCTTAGCTATATCTATTTAATATCACTAAGAATACAAGATTGAACAATTTTCTAAAACTGAAAATAAATAAAGAGCTGAAAATTATGTTTGAATTGTAAACAATTGGAATAAAGGTCAAAGGTAATAGTTTCCCCCGTTGTTGATTTTCTTGGTTGTATATTTCTTAGCTGCGACTTAGTTGTCTCTATCAATCATGAACTCTCCAGCTATCATAAATCTTTCTCAAGCAATTATGATAATTTACTAGACGCATTCTCTCAAGCAACGGTAGCTAGATTCACATTATAGTTCACTTAGATCGCACCCGAGGTATCGTTATCTCTACTCTAACCTCTAAACCCTCGGTTATGGCTCTCGCCTATACTCCAGGAGTGATGTTGTTCGAACAACAACCTAAATATGAACTCTCTCTCGAGCAGATACATAATAAATAGGAACGGCTAATTAAGGATCCTTTCAATTAACCAAAATCAAAATGTAGTTGAACAAATAAAGATTAACAACCAACTCAAAACTATATTAATATAACAATCAATTCATCCCCAATTGGTTTCACCCAAAACCTTAGATTAGAAAAGTTAGCTACTCATGAAAATAACAAAAATCAAAAAACAATTCATATTCAAAGGTAAAAGAACAAAGAAGAAGATTAAAGATTGATGCTCAATGATCCTCCTTGCCTCTTGCTCTTCATTTTGATGTTTTTTCACTTCCCAAAAATCATTCTTCTTCTTTCTTGGCTGGCCTCCTTCGTTTAATATAGGTTTAGGGCTTAAAATTCTGTATTTGCACTTTGGTCCCTGAAATTTACGTGTCTTGCCGCGGTCCTATCGCGGTTACGCCAGGACCGCGGCCAGAGTGGCCTTCAGAATCTGCAGTAGTGTTCTGCCGCGGTCCTACCGCAGTTACGCCTTGTTCCCTTTGGAATTTGGAAAAACGTAAAACATGAAAATTGTATCACTTTGAGTTAGCTTTCCAACCATATATTGTGGAGCGCAAATGGAGTTCTGAGAAAAAAGTTATGTGCATTTTACTAGACAGTGCGCAATATACCTACTCGAGTCTTCGTTTTTTTATTTTATCATCCGTTGAACCTGAATACGATCCCGGCTTAATTCCTTGGGCTTTTACTCAGACGTCAAAGCTCCAAATTACTTGAATTCATTCCATAACATCTATATAGCTCGGAATCACTCCTACAAGGCATAAAACACGCCATTAGTGAAAAACATTAGCGATTAAAATGTAAATTCAACTAAAATACAGTACATTAGAGTGTAATAATCGACTAAAATACGTAAATATAGTCTATCCTCAGTGACCAGTGGCTGTTATTTTACATATTTGTTTGATCAGAGGGAGCCATGTTGTGACATGGGCCGTTGAAGAGGTCCAGTAACTGATAGATCTAATTGCCTTTGCATGGATATGTACATCTTTGCTTACTACAGAAGGAGTGCATTACTGAATTGTATATTCAAGACTTGTGCAAAGCAAGAAAGGATATACTGTTTCTGTTACATTTCTTTCTCCACTGCCATTTTTGGATGCTGTCTGTAAAGTACTGATAAGAAAGGAGTTCTAACCAATGTCAGATGTTTGAGAGGATGCTTATTGTTTTATTTTTATAGTTAATAAGCACAATTAAAGAGCCTATATATAGATGTAGAACAAGAAACTATTATCTCTAAACCCCAACGTTTTATTTTTCTACTGGTAAATGTTCGAAGCATACAAACTGGAGCAGTATTAAGTCAGTGTCTTTTAGGCAATTATAACAATGGTCTATTATGCACCTGGGACTTAATCCTTTATGAAATGCTTATTTTGGAGAAAATAAAACAACGAGGTGCTTTATGTTGTTTTTTAAATTTCTAGTTGGGCACAAGAATACACTTGAGGTATTATTTAGTATATATCTATTCCTACTATTTCTCATCATTTGATATTTGTGTAAGAAACAACACTGGACGAATGACAGTAAAAAAAAGGCAAGAATGAAGAATGTCACATAAGGAATTTGTACTTATGACTAAAAACAGTGTTTAAACAAATACTAGAGATCAAAAAATTCACATATATACAGATATATTTGCACAGCGTAATTTTTATATGAAGCCCCGGCCCTGATTTGGACTGGCTAGTCATAATTGGAATCTTTGACAGTATGCATCTGTGTAGTCTGTCTCTCAAAATGCTGGCCATTCACATTCCAATTACTAGCTTCATGGGGCAGCTTTTGTTCGTCGGCTCCAGTCTCAGTTCTGTGTTCAACAATTTAAAGTTGTTCTCCTTTTCGAAATCCCTCACATGCATTTCAATGGCTACCTTTCAAGCCACGCATTGATATGGAAAGATCGTAATCTTGTGATTTGACAGACATTGAACTTTTCTGAGGTGGATTCAGATTTAACCTTTAAAATTCTTAACATTAAATTAAACACATAGCAATTTTGAAATTATGGGTTCAAAATTCGATACTCATTGAAACTAATTTGTAATAAAATACTAGCTAGGTTGATGAGTTAAAACAACAACAACAATTATCCAGTATATTCTCACAAAGTGGGGTCTGGGGAGGGTAATATGTAGACGAGCCTTACCCCTACCCGAAAGGGCAGAGAGGCCGTTTCCAATCGACCCTCGGCTCGGTGAAGGAAAGGAAAAACAAAAAACAAAAAACAAAAACAAAAGAGCATTATTGCATTAGAGCATTATTAACTCCAGTAGAAATAGCGTAAATAATTATATAAATGTAAGAGCCATAAATAAAATAGCATGCAATAATATCATACAGTAACTACCATAAATAACTACTAGAGACACTCCAAAACACAAATCATCTATGGATAGTCCTGCCTATCCTACAACCCTGATACTAGACCAGCTAGGTTGATGAGTTGAACCCACTATATTAGGCCGCGTCGGCCGGACTTTCTCCCTCGCGATAATTTTGGGCCAATATGTTACAATCAGTTAAAGAAGTTCAATGTTCTGGTGAAGCAAGCGACGCGAACCACTGAAAATCATGATCATCACTATATACTAGTCAACACTGCCCTCAAAATAAAAAAATCTAAGGATTGTGGTTCTGACAAGATGTCAGAGTTTCCAGTGGCTCCCAATTTACGAATATCTGATGTTACTGGCATCTAAGAAGTATCAACGAATGGAATATTTCAGAGGAATGCAACTTCTAGCTTCTTATCATTGCTATAGTCACCTATGTTTTGCACTTCTGGCTATTAATTTTAGTGCAATCTGTGGAAGTGTATAACAATGTAGAATTATGTCCAAGTGATGTATCTTTTCCTTTGATTCTAACAATTGTGCTAGCTACTTAAGTTCTATTAACACATTAAAATTCTGCTCAGTGAGAATTCATATCATATGACTGACCCCAACTTGTTTAAATGGAGCGAAATTGACAGTGGCGATTAATATAGCCTATCCCAACTTTCTTGGGATTGAAGGCAACATTGTTATTGTTGTCATAAACCAAATCCTGACTTCATCTCTGAGTATTTTTGCTGTTCTTATGCTATAACGAAGTTTTGACCTTTTTTCACAGGATTCAGGCTTATTTTGTGAAGAATCATTTTGAGAACAAAAGTAAGTCTTTATGCTTTCACTTGAGGAACATAGCATTGTGACCATTCCTTATTTTGTTGAACATTTGGAGTATTACTGTTAGTAAACAGACGCTTGCATTATGGAACTGTTGAAGTAAATGTGTAAATAGTAAAGACACTTAAGTTGGTACGGACTCTTGAAAATTAGCCATAGCTGCAGGGTCAGCCATTTCTTTTCCTAGGCTGTAGTATGTGTTAGATTGACTGTGTAGGAGAATCTTGGGACAGGAACCAGAAGTGACAAACTATGAAGAAATGACTAAAAAAGGTAATCATGTTACAGAAAGTTTATGGCTCTTTTCGGCCAATAATTATCAGAGATCTGTGATATCAGCATAGTGATTTTCTTCTCTTGCTTTATTGTGGTTATACACTAATCAAGGTCTCGAAATGCAATACTTGTTTTCAAAAAATTTGTTAAGATACGGTGGCGAATTTCTCACATAACATCAGTACAGTATCAAAAGCAAAATCATTAACAAGATTTCCTAGAGTTCAAGAAAAACACCAATCTTCAAAACTATACTGATAATAGGTGCTTCATCTATCTATGTTTCAAGCTCTAACCAGTGATTATATGTCATTGCTTCCCTTCTTGTTATGTTTGGTTGCTCTAAGATTTCAACTATGTGATACTAAAAAAATTCATCATCTACACTGATAGCGCCATCCATTTTCAAATATGTGATACTACAAAAATTCATCATCTACGTACATTGATCACGTCATTTTTTCATAGACCTCGATTTTTAGTAAAAGAAAATGTTTCTCAATATCGGTCCTTTGGTCTAGAGAAGGTGTTACCATGTTTTCTCCATTCTCCAATACTATTGTTGTTGGATATAGCCAGATTTATTTCACCTATGTTATTCATATAAAGAACACAGGCTGAAGTAATTAGTTTTAGACTTTAATGCCACACAAAGTGCATCTTGAATTTCAAAACATATCTTACATCACATGAAGGGCCATCTTTCACTTGACACTAGCCAATAAATTAACTAAAAATCAAGAGCAAACAAATGCTGTTAATTAGTTCGATGAATAATGCGCATGATGCTATAGCTCTACTACTGTACTACATAGATGTACTAACTCGGACAATTTCGATCAAATAACTCTCTCATAAGTCAGTGCTATATAGTGAATTCATGCAGGTTAAAGTTCCTTTGAAATCTATTGAAATGAGTGTCACAGAGTTAAGCAGTGTGATGCGTTAGTGCTGTGGTCATAGGTTAACTAGTGCTACTGAGTGCTTGATTTTATTCTTCTTTTATTTTGCTAGAATATTCCGCGGCAATTGAAATTGTCTTCTTCACTGTGCTGCACTTGAACATTAAGACAGGAATTTAAATACAATATCATGAATATTAATTAAAGAATTCATACATCGAGTCAATATTTTTCCTTTGCATCTTGATAAATTACTTGTATTGCCTAATAATCTATATGTTGAAGATTCCTAAGAATCTTGAAGAGCTACTGGAGCCTTCTCTTAAACTTACATGTGCAGAGAAAGCAGAAGAAATATGAAGTTAATAGCTATTGACATTTACAACCAAGTTTTCATTTTCTATTTATGCTGCTGCATAGTTACCAATCTCTTGACTCTTTATCTAACATGAAATTAGCCGTTGTTATCAGCTTTTCCTTGTATTATGAAACTGATACTGCTCTTTGAAAAATTCTCTGGCCAGGAGCAAGCATAGCTAAAGGGTCATAAGCAGATTTCCTCTGTACAAATACTTCCCATTTTGGACCAAAGTGGGTCCTCCATTGTTCCTGTGTTGTGTAATGAGGCAAATATTGTTTGACTCCTAGTTGTGCCACATCACAAAAGTCTAAAATTCTTTTGTTCTGAGTTAAGACATGTTCTAAACTGTCAGTTCCATTGGATGAAGGATTTGCATGGGATAAAAAGGCAACCAGGTAGATAATATCTTCATTTGGAGAAACAAATGAGGTTCTGTTATCCAACCTGAAAGATAATAACATGTCAATTGATTGGAAAAATTAAGTACTAGATTTTTGTATATGCGAAATGTAATATAAATGAAAATTACTTTGATTTATGAATGGGGTAGACAAGAACAGGGCCATTGTTAGTATCTTTAAGGATATTGCCAAAAACTTCTTTAGCAAAGTGTTGTATTTTGCTTTTAGGAACTAGAAGGTTGAGCCATGGGTGTGGAAGATCCCAAAGTCCTTTCGATCGAAGTTTTAGCTCTGATGCATGAACTCTGTCCAAAAATTCTATGTATGGAACTTCTGACATAAATAATGTTGATGGAATATAACTTAGTTGGGATAATAAATCTTCAATTTCCTGCATGAAACAACAAGCAGTTACATTAGAATTGTTTCATCAAATTGACTTTTTTTTGGATTTTTAAGTTATGTAACATTGCGTTACCTGGTTTACTGTATCGGATTTTTCGGGGTATAAATTTTTGGTTAGTTCAAGGCAATAGAGTGTTCTTCCATCTGATACAAAGTGGCTGGCTTGAACAGGATCTTGAGGGTCAAAAGATGCTCTCCAGTTATTTATTAGACCTGTTTTGTTCTTTATCACTAGCCCTTCTATGTAATCAAATGTTTTTGCTGCAGATATCAAATGCTCTTGGTCTCTGGCAAATGTGGAGAAATCAGAGTACAACACTCTTATCCATTTCACCTGTTAATTAAAGAAAATCACATGTCTAGTAATATTCCGATGGCTTAAATCAGATATTCTTGAACTTTATTAAGTGAAATTTTTACCATCCTTGGGGCTCGTTCCACAGAGATTCTTGCTCTAGTTATTATGCCAAACTGTCCAAGTCCTCCCAAAACAGCATGGAATAGGTCAGCATTCTGTTCCTTTGAACAAATTAAGACTTCACCTTTTCCTGCAATGAATGAGTTCAGCTCATGTACGTTAGTCAATAAGACACGTGCTGATTTTCTTTTTTCAAATTATGTGATGTTTGTTAATTGAAAATGAGTGGTCTTTGTATATTTGGTGTAAATAAAGTCAGGCTCAACTTGTACTATGAGATATGTCTGCAGCTTCATAAGTTTGGTCTTCCTTAACTAACATATCATATCAGACAAAAAGAGGTAATAACTTGTGTAAGTTGCCTTATGACCGTTTTCTCATATTCCATCATACCGCCTTTTACCAAATCACTGCCATATCTCCAGTATTTTTCTTTTTTTCCAAAAAAATAAATTTTCATAATTGCTTATTCTCGTCAGACTATGGGAAAATTTTCAAACCTGTAACAACCTCCAGCTGGTGGACATTACTGATCTGAGGGCCGTGTCGAAATGCCTGTCCACTGATGCCAGCATTAGACAGTGTACCTCCAACAGTAAGATGGAGGTAATCAGTCCAAGATTTTGGTGCTAATCCATATTTCAAAGTTTCATGCAATATATTAATCCACAATTCACCAGCTGAGACATCTACATAAGGGAATTGACCCCTGTAAACCTGCATTTCCTGACCCTGTAGTGACTCCATGTTGATTATAACTCCTCGTCGCGCTTGTGCCTGGCCTTGAAGTGAATGACCGTGGCCTCGTGCGGCCACGGTCAATTCAGAACCCGGACCCATTTGCCAGACATGTTTAATTATTTCTGAAACATCGGCAACGGATTTGGGATGGACTACTGCTAAAGGGTGGACATGAATTTGGTTGCCGAAATCTCGGGCTGCAAACTCATTGTTTTCGAAAGTAATATGGCCTTGTAAATGAAGGGCTTTCAACGAGGATAGGACACTGGAAAAACAAAAATCTGGTTTGATAATAACCCAGCTTAGCACTAAAATTGTGAAGCTTCTTAGGAACAGAACGTTCTTTTTTCTGGTGAAAACAAAGCTTTGGCACGTCATCTCTTTGATAAAGGAAATAATTAAAAAAAAATGATATTTTTTGCTGTGTTCTTTCTATCAAAGTAAGTAGAAGATAGAAGAGCAAAGAGTGAAGAGTTGAAGAGGAAATATAAAGGAGAAGATTTAAGATTATATGAGTGGGAGAGTCAACCTATATTGAGTGGTAAGAATCTGTATGAAGACTGCCTACTTTAGGTGGGAGAATTTAAGGGATTTTCTTTTGAGTTCCCTTTTGTTTGGGGTCTTTATTTAGTTTATATAAGAGTATAGAGAAGCCAGCCATCACATGTTGCCAAGTTGAAGAAGAAAAAGTCATCAGAAAAGAAAGATTTCCCCAAATCTTTGCACCTTTTTCTCACAGTTCCTTCCACAGTTTTACCTTTTCCATTAAAGACGAGTTATGTCTCTTAAACCCCCCTTTTTCAACTGTTGTTATTAAGGATAAGTTTTCCATTTATAGAGAAAAGTAAAGGGTTAAAAAAGGGATGTTCAAGGAGTGTACGTAAGGCGGGTTAGTTCGAATTTTCTAATTACCAAATTAAATTAATAAATATCGGGTTCTTTTAATCTCGATTTTTCTCGAATTTTTTTGGATTTTTGTTTTTTTTTTCGAGTTTTCTTTCATAAAGTCTTCATAGCACAAAATATAGAATTTGTGCTCCAAATATTTCATAATCCTAGTAAAACAGAACTATATAAGGTGTTTACCAATAAAATAACATAAATATGATATGAGTCATGACATTGTACTAAAATACTCAACAAGGAAGATAATAAAATCGCATAAAATAAATATTATTAATAAGACATAATGAAAACAAACATAATTTAAAATTACTAAGTTGCTAAAATAAGTACGACTAATAAGTACTAGTATTATTTACATGACTAAACACTAAAAGAAAAATAAGTTATGCATTTTATCTAAACCATGAGAAAATTCAAAAATAGATATCCAACACTATTTTCATTCATAATACTATTGAATTGAGTGTCTATTAGTATTGATTTGATTTTGAGTTAGAATTTATTTGAGTTACTATACCATTTATGGACTACAAAACATATTTGAGCATCCAAAAATTACAAGTTCAAGCTTGAAATAGTACGTTAAAAGATAAAACCATGAAAAAGTTTAAGAAATATTTTGTAAATTGCACTACAATAAATATTTTTATGTATTAAACATATTTAAAACTTCTATATATATAATATTGAGTTGGTTTGATTTCGGTATGACTTTTTTTAGTTAAAACCAAACCAACCGAAATCAATTATGATCGAGTTTCTTCTTTCTACACCAAACCAAATCAAACCAAACCATAATCAAATTTTTTTCTCAGTTTGACTCGAATAAACGGATTGGTCCAGTTTTATCGGTTTTATTTGTACACCCCTACTTGTTTTTATTTTAGCACTATAAATTTCTATCCAAGAGCGCATTCGAGCAACGGTAAAGTTGTTTTCATTGGTTTGAGTCGTGAAATCAGTCAGTGATGCTTGTATTCGGGTAGCTATCTACATCACACCCTTTGAGCTGTGACCTTTCCCCTAACTAGATAAATTTTTATCTACTTGGTCAATGTGAAGTATCTAATAGTATTCACTTAGATACCTTTGATTATTAGTGGCGTTTTCTTGAATACCCGTTTGTTGTTGAAAATCAAACATTGCGTATAGGACTGTATTGTGGCCCGGGCCTGAACCGGACCGGACACGCAGTCTTGGCGGCCCTAACGGGCCTGGCGGCCGGTCTTGGTGGTCTTGGGCCTGGTGTTACTCTTAGGCCCGTGACGGGCCAGTCTGCATTATTTAGCCCGTGAGCCCGGGACCGTTAGCCGGGTCTGGGCCGGTCCTGGCGGGCCTAAACAGGCCCAACAGCTATATTTTAATTTTTTTTTTTTTAAAATCACCAATGGACATATTTTAAAAGTAGCCGTTTGGGCAACAATTTGACCGTTTGGAGGTTTAAAAACTGGTCATTTGGCCCCCAAACTTTAATTTAACCCCAAACTATATATAATTACACTTTTACCCATTTCTCTACTATAAATACCCCCTCATTCTTTCATTTTTATTCACCAATTCATCAATATCTCTCAATCTTTCTACTGCAATTGCTTAATTTATTATTGAAAATTCGTGAAAAATTGTGAAGTTGTTGAATTGAAGTTTTCAAGTGTTCAACGATTTTCAATTTTCAATTTTCAAGAAGTTGTTCGGCAATCCGGTAAACTCGTTCCAACTCTTACGTTTTAATAATATATTTTTATGTGGTTTAGTTTGCATAATTATAATTAATATGGCATTTTCTTTGAAAAAAATGTTTAGTAAAGGAAAAGGTAAAATCGGTGAATGTAGTGGCCATAATACTACCATTCCCCCGGCTCCCCGACCTAGAAAAGATAAGCAAGTTGAAAGTAGTCACCAACCTAGACGTCCTCCTCCTCCTCTCGTAATTCTTGATAGTGATCACCCTTGTTTTCAATTTACCGATAGTGAATTTCTATATGATGTTGCAGTAGGTGATATATTAGATGATGAAATTATGAATGCTCTTTATCCTAATGAAACTATCTTAGAGGAAAATGATGATGATGATGATGATGATGATGATGATGATGATGATGATGATGATGAAACCCAAGCACTAGATTTAGATGATACACCTACTAGTCCTGTTAATAACTCAAGCAATGCACCGGCCAACCCACTTGTAGAAACTCCAACTTTTAATAAATAACCTGCTAAATGTCAAGAAGCACCATTAGTTTGGAATTTTTTTACTCAAGTAAGAGAACTAAATAAGGCTAAGTGTAAAACTTACGGGAAATTACTGTTAATAAATTTACTGGAGACCGTAGCGGCACAGGTAGTTTGACTAGGCACATAAAAACACACCTTAGAGATAAGGCTAAATTTTTGCAAATGCAAGCACAGCAAGAAGGGACAAGTGTAGATTCTGCGGTTAACCCTAGTACATGTTCAAATCTAGTTTAACCAGGAATTAACACTGTCACCGGGGGTATTTTATATTACGATCCAAATAGAGATCGTGAAGAATTAGCAAAGATGATTACTGTTATGTGCTTACCTTATACTTTTGCTTCTAATCCTAATTGGGTTCATTATATTAGAAGAGTTTTTAATCCTACTTATAAGGGTTGGCCTCGCGCAACAGTTAAGACCGATATTTATAAATTCAAACATGAATATGAACATTGTGCTATTTATTTACTCATATACCTAATCTGATTTCTATTACTACTGATATTGGTAGAAGTGGTAATGATTGTGATTATCTAACTGTTACAAGTCATTGGATAGATGAGGACTGGACAATACAAAAACGTATAATTGCGTATAGAATAATTAATTCACGTCACACAGGTAAGTTTATAGCTAACACTGTTTCAGATATTTGTAGATATTTTTACTTTAGCGATAAAATATTAGCAATTTCTATGGATAATGCTTCTAGTAACACTAGTGCTATAATCATGCTTACAAAAACACTAAATCCTGCATTTACTAATATTTTCCATGTTAGATGTATTTGTCACATTTATCATTTAATTGTCAGTGATAGTATGCGAATTTTAAGCATAGAAATTGAAAAGGTTCGAATGACTCTTAATTGGCTTTTTTATTCAAACCGTAGGACTAGACTTAGAGAGTATTTTAAAAAATGTGATGAATATGACCTTAGAGAAAGAAAGGTTCCTAAACCTTGCCCGACTAGATAGAATTGTATGTACGAAAGTTTAGTAGTTGCATATGAATATAGAAACCCAGTTAATGCAACGTTTAATTCTCAGGTAGGTGGTGAGGATGATGATGAAATGCTTACTACCCAAGATTGGACGAATGCTAAAATTCTTTTAGATTTTTTAGAACATTTTCAAGTTGCTATAAATGCATTTCTGGGCAATATTATCCTATTATTTCAAACTGTTTAGTTTATATTGCCGCACTAGCTGATTTGTTTGTTGAATTTGGCGAGGGTGGGGATATTTATGAACTTGCTATAAATGAAATGAAACAAAAATTTAAAATATTTTTTTCCTATCCCTCCTATTTTTGGTGTTGCTGCAATGTTAAATCCTACAATGAAATTGAGAGGTCCTAATTTTTGGTATTCAAATATTTATAAGGCTTTAGATCTATCAAACGAGGAAGTTGTTACACTTGCAGATGCAAAAACATCAATTAAAATTAATGCTCAAACAGTTTATAATGCTTATCAACATGCCTCAGAGCATGCTAGGCTAAATATTCCAACCCCTACTTCGTCTAGCTCACAATCGTCTAAAAGAGCTGCGGGCTTAACAGCTCTTATATCTTGGACGGAGTTCCGGGGTTATCAAGGTGATAATTATGATAAAACTTCACATCTAAATGAGCTAAAATTTTATTTGTCTCAGGGACTTGAAAAGGAGAATCCAGACGGCTCTTTTGATCTTTTGGAATGGTGGAAGTCACGTGAAAAATATTTTCCGGTTCTTGCAAGGATGGCTCGGGATATTTTATCATTCCAAGCTTCAACTGTTGCATCGGAGAGCGCTTTCAGTCAAGCAAGATTGCAAATAGGTGATCTTAGAGTGTCGATGAGGGATAGCTTGGAAAAATCGGTACTTTTTAGAGATTGGATCCGCGCGGAAAGAAGAAACTTTGGAATTGCATAATCACAACCGGTGATAGCTGAAGCTTATGAAGAAATGATAGTGGAACTTGCGGAGGATTCGGCTTCGCCCGGAAGTGGTGATGAACAAGCTTCTTTTCCACCACCACCAACAAAACCTCCTCCCAACCTTGACGGATTTATGAGATTTGTTAGAGATACAATATAGATTATGATGTAACTTGTACTTTGGCACATCTTCTTTTAGTTTTTTTTTTAATGGTGGTATTAGTACTTTATTATGCTCATTCCATTGAGGGAAGGAAGACTAAGAAATATATGTCATTTTTGGTAATAAAAATTATAAGACATACCCTTGAATATGTTATATATATATATATATATATATATATATATATATATATATATATATATATATATATATATATATATATATATATATATATATATATATATATATATAACATACAATATATACTACAAGAAAATATATATACATAATATACAACCTAAACTACAAGAAAATGTATAATTAATAACATATATACATAAGATACAATATATAAAAGAGAATATACATACATAAGAGATACAATATATATACTAGAACAAAATATATAACTATATAAGTTATAATATATATATATATATATATATATATATATACATAAGACACAATATATATACTACAAGAAAATATATATATATATATATATATATATATATATATATATATATATATATATATATATATATATATATATATATATATATATATATATACATAACATACAATATATACTAATTACTACAATACAATACAACAACAACAACAACTACCAGTATAGTCCGACAAGGTGGGGTCTGGGAGGGTAATATATAGACAGTCCTTATCCCTACCCGAAAGGGCAGAGAGGTTGTTTCCAATCGACCCTCGGCTCAGCGAAATATATATACATAAGACACAATATATATACTATACTAATAACTAGTACACTATATAAATATATTATATACTATACTAATAACTACTATATAAGATATTGCCTTAAACAAAAAAAATTACAAAAAGCCCGTCAGGCCCACAAAGTCCGGCCCGCTAAGCCCAGACCCATATGGGCTTAGGCCCATCACGGACTGGTCTCACCCATTGAGCCCATAAAACCCGGGACTGCCAGAGCCCAGGCCCACGAAGCCCGTTTAGGCCCGGGCCCGGGACAAAATACAGCACTAGCTAGTTGCGTATCTATATTCAGATTGAAGAAAGGGACGCTGCACAACAATGGATGACATCTAAGGGGTCCACGTGATATATGTAGAAAATTTCCAAGAAAATTAGTGCCTTTTGTATATGAAAGGGGAAATAATATATATATATATATATATATATATATATATATATATATATATATATATATATATATATATATATATATATATATATATATATATTAGTTGTGTTTGGGACCTCTGATAATCATGAGCTCCAAAGAAAAAAATATTCTTTGCAGAAAATGCATATAGTATTGATGCCTTAGTTTCCAACAAATGGACAAACAGAGAATCATTCTTTTGTTTGTGTTTGTAGATTTGCCCAAAAAGCCAGTAGTTCTGTACTATGATGATAAATCAATCCTCTTTCTGTTTTAGTGACTTGTTTATGACATATTGGTTTTATGCTGATCTCTACTCTACTCTGCTTTTAATGGATGACTTGGAATAAATTCTCTCTATCTCCTTTTCTGGTCTTTGGATACTTTAACAGGTTAGAAGATCAAAATGAGATTTTTGCAATAAGAATTCTCAGTCATTTTTTGCTTTTGTGTATTCAGGACAGTAGCAGGGTTAGATTCAGATATATGGGTTCTTACTTTGTTTGATTTTAGGGTATTATCTTGTCTTTGCATTGTAGGCCATGAAATGGATCGAAGATCCGTGAAGGTATATTTCATCATTTGAATTTTGAATATAGCTAGCACGATTAGATTTGGTGTAGGGTTAATATTTAATTGAATTCTTTGAGAAATGTACATAAATTTGTAAAAACAAGTTATATATATATATATATATATATAAAACTTTACAACTGTTGTTGTTAAAACTAATGTCCTATTACATAAATTGCTACAATTGTGGAATCTCGCATAAAGGATAGCTATTTATATTCTGTAACATGGGTGACCATTTAGGTAGCTTTATGCCAGTGAAGTGCACTTGAATTATAATCTCCTTTGTTCGGTTTTTGACGTCTCTGGTTTTTCTGTTAATAATAGATTAAAAGTTGATGTTAAATCTTTCACCAACAAAATAACGTAAGGTTAAATATTTCACAAACAATTTGCTTATTGGGACCACTTAAATGAGAAAAACACCAAAGTGATTTGTAGTACACAAAAAAAGCATGGTAACCTAAAAGAGACCCATCAATGTCTCCATTAAAATCCAGCTTATACATTTAATAATGAACATAAATAAGTAGTATTAGATTGTTATAATCTAAAATAGATTGCACTCAATTCACTCAGATTATGCATGGGACTAGTAAGATCTGTATCGAGTGTGAGATGGGAGAGAAGTAGGTAGTAGAATAACCTATAAGTCATATCATTTACTAATATTTATAAGTAGAATAAACCTTATCCTTAGTGCATTTTATGCTTTCTAAAAGAGGAGAGCCGACCATTAATAAAGAAATCATAAAGCTATTAAAAGGAAGGTATTTAGGGCAAAAAGAAGGAAAGGGATTTCAAATATGATTAATTACCTGAGAACAAACTTTATATCACGTAAGCGTGTGTGATTTTTTTGCTAAAGAAGTAAGTTATATATGTAGGAATTGGTAATATAGAAATTGTAATTCAGAAGGATTATAATACATAAACAAACTGTAATTAATATAGGGGTTATTTGTTATTGGATATTTGGTTTCTTGTATAAAAAAATATTATTATAATGTATACTTAAAAAATATTTTTATTTGTTTAACCAAATAAAATAGTGTTTATTATATGATGGGTTGTTATAATACGAAGATTCCATATGTGGGTATTAGTTATACCGAACAAAAATTTGCAACTAAATATTATAATGAATTATGCTAAATTTATACTGCAAAAACATCAAACTTAACATTGTATAAAACAATGTTGAATTTTGTATTAGATTTATTTTCTCTATTAAACATCACCTAAGAGTTTTCTATGCTGTTAAAGAAAATGTGGGGGTTGGGGCGGAGGAATATTGTTAATCCAATATCAAACATGACATTAAGACACAAAAGAAATCAAGATTAGCAAGAACATATGTGTACTTGTTTGAGCTATATCGCAGATTGACTAAGGACTGGGTCTTCCTCTCTACAACAACAACAACTATCCAGTATAGTTCCATAAAATGGGGTCTGGAAAGGGTAATATGTAGACGACCCTTACCCCTACCCGAACGGGCAGAAATGTCTTCCTCTCTATTACCCTTTTTCCAATATGGTTGCATCAATGTGACAGCTACCACGCACAACAGATGTTATAATATAACTCTAAATATATGTTTATATAAGGGCCAGAGAATTCTAGCTATAATTAATGAAATATCTGTTAATAAATAACCTTCACATCTTTGCGCTTTGTTGTATTGCTATTTATAAGATGATACAGAGTACAAGTTATAATCAAACTTTTCAATGAGATAACACTAATACTCCTACTCTCTATCTAATTGTTGTTAGATACACTCCTATCCAAACTAAACTATAATACATTAACAGCCCCCTCAAGCTGAACATGGATTAAGAGAAATGTGAAGCTTGTCACGAAGAACTGAGAGGCGGTGAGAAGACAAACCTTTAGTGAGAATGTTTGCAAGCTGCATGTCAGTAGAGATGTAGCGAACCAATATAGAACCAGCAACAACACGCTCCCGAATAAAATGAAAATCAATCTCCAAATGCTTAATACGAGCATGATAAATGGGATTGGTGCATATATACAAAGCACTAACATTGTCACATAGCACCAAAGGAGGATCAGAGAGAGGTATATCCAAGTCACAAAGCAAATGTTGGAGCCACGATAATTCAGCTACCGTGTGAGCTAAGGCTCGATATTCAGCTTTCAGTGCTAGAGCGAGAAACAGTAGGTTGCTTCTTACAACTCCAAGAAATTAGATTTGGTCCAAGGAAAATAGCAAAACCAGTAGTAGACCTACGAGTATCAGGACATCCAACCCAGTCAACATCTGAGTATGCCGTGAGAGAGAAGTTTGAGGATGACTTAGGTGAAGTAAAAGAGATATTGTGCCAGCTAGATAACGAAGGATTCGTTTAACGACAATAAGGTGAATGGTACGAGGAGTACTCATGACTTGAGAGACAGTATTTATCATGCCTAGTTATGGTTAAATACTGCAAAGCACCCACAAGACTACGATATTCCGAAGGATCATAAAGTAAATCTCCCTCAGAGGCAGATGGTCGAGAACCAGATGTAGGGGAGTGGACATGTTTGCAACCGAGTAAGGATGCTCGGGAAAGGAGGTCACGAGATATTTACTTTGAGATAAATGAAGTCCATTTGATGTTTTTGTAACATGGATACCCAATAAGTAATGAAGAGGCCCCAAACGATTTATTGAAAATTTAGACTTTAAAATATGAATAAAGCGATTAAGAAGAGATATATTATAGCCTGTAACAATAATATCATCTACATAGAGAAGAAGAATAATATAGTGAGAGTCATAATGAAATACAAATAAGGATGTATATGCACGACTATTATGAAAACCATAAGATAGAAGAAAGGAGCTAAATCGAGAAAACCATGCACATGGAGCTTGTTTAAGATCATAAAGAGCTTTTTGAAGGTTACAAACACGAGTAGGTAAATTGGGATCTATAAAACCTTGAGGTTAAGACATATAAACCTCTTCATTTAGAAAACCATGTAAAAATGCTTTTTTAACATCTAACTACCTAAGATCCCAGCCGCGAGATAATGTTAAGGAAATCACTAAATGGATAGTAGAGTGACGAACAACTGGACTAAAAGTTTTACTAAAGTCAATGCCTTTTTGTTGATTATAACCCTTTGCGACCAAACAAGCCTCATAACGTTCAAGAGACCCATCAGCCTTTTGTTTGACTCGATAAACCCATTTATTTCCAATTACGTTCATATGCGGATGATAGGGTACTAGAGTCCATGTTTGATTTTTATGAAGGGCATTGAATTCCTCTATCATTGTATCACGCCATTTAGAATCTTTAATTGCAGAGGAAAAACAAGTGGGTTCAATGGGAAGAGACTCAAGGTCAGATGTAAGAAGAGCATATTTGGGATTTCGTTTCTGAGTACCTACCATACTTCTCGTAATCATGGAATGAGAAGAGGAAGGTAGAGATGAGGGAGATGAATTAGATGGTAGAGAAGCTATAGTTATTGAACCAGGATTAGTTGCATCAGTGGAGGATTGAGGCATAGAGTAAGTAGTTGGAGAAGTTGAAAAGGAGGAATTATGATTATCTATATCCATAACTGGGGCAGGAAAAATATGGGAAGAAGAAGGTGTGACTGAAGGAGTATCTTTCGAGCCACAGCCTAATGGAAATACATGCTCGACAAATCTAACACTACGACTAATATAGACTCTCTTTGTAATTAAATGCATGCACATGAAACCTTTGTGGTTAGGACTATAACCAAGGAAAACACACACAGCAGATGGAGAAGCTAATTTATGACAGCAATAAGCCTGAAGATTAGGGTAACACAAACAACCAAAAGGACGAAAAAAGAAGTAGTTAGGAGGGGTATGAAAAACCAAATAATATGGTGACTTATTATGTAAAGTAGGAGATGGTAATCTGTTAATGAGAAAGACAACAGTAGAGAACGCCTCAACCCAAAGACTAAGGAGCTGTAGCATGAAAAAACATCGTGCGTCCCATTTCACTTATGTGTCTATGTTTTCATTCAGACACGCCATTTTGTTGGGGTGTATGAGGGAACGATGTCTGGAATTGAATACCATGAGTAGAAAGAAGGTTAAGAAATTTGGTGTTAGTGTATTCACCGCCACCATCAGAGCGAAAAGTTTTGATGTTAGTAGAAAATTGTTTTCAACTAGAGATTTGAATTTTTGAAAACAATCAAAAACTTCATGTTTAAAGCGCAATGGATAAAACCAAACAAAACATGAAAAATCATCCATAAAATTTTATAATAACGATAGCCACTAACAGAAAAGCAAGGAGAGCTCCACATATCGGAATGAATTAAATCTAAATAATAGTTTGACTTAGAGTGACTTACAGGAAATGGCAAACTAGCATGATTTGAAGCTAGGAAAGAGGGACAATAAAATGGTCTTTCATTATTTCTAAAAGGAAATATATTTACTAGAAAACAAGAAATTTAGAACATCAATTCCTGGATGACCTAGTCGGGCATGCCAAGTGTCAATTGATTCAAGAGATGCGAAAAGGGCGGACGAGGATGCGAATCTGGAAGGGGACGACTGAACTTTGATGAAGAATCCACAAGGGGATAGTAGGACTATCACTGGGTCATGTGAGAAGTAGTCTCCCGGTCTTCAAATCCTTAACAAAGAAACCCCAAGAGTGAAACTCAATAAAACAGCCATTACCTTTAGTAATCTTTTTAACAGATAGAAGATTCTTACACATGGAAGGAACATGTAAAATAGAGTTTAAAAGAAATGTTCGATTAGGAGAAACAATTGTTGAACAACCCGTAGAAGAGACATGTATAGTAATACCATTGTCAAGAAAAATAGAGTGAGGATTAGAAGGCATAGAAGGTGATTGAATATTACCCTGATCATAAGTCATGTGGGAGCTAGCACCACTATCCATATACCAAGCCCGGTCTGGTGAATCTTGAAAAGAAAGACCTGCAAATGGTCATAAAAAATCTGAAGATGTATATGAATAATTGTGACGACGAGGACAATCCAACGCTATGTGACCAAAAGTTTGACAGATTTGACATTGTGTCTGGGCTTGTATGGGATTAGGATGAACAAAGGAAGGGATAGCAGAGGTTTGAGAGGGTGGATGAACTGGTGCAGTATATCCTCGACCAAAATTAGAGAACCTACCACCACGACCTCGACCACGATTCTGCCAACGGCCACCATTACATCTCCCGTGACCTGATCGTCCATTACCATGAGAAAATGATAGTCTTCAGCTTTTGGTATATTGGTTGCAACAAGCACAGTTGAGGATGAGGAAGCTGGGACATCATGAAGTTGTTCAAGACGTGTTTCCTGTGTTAGAAGTCGACTCCAGAGTTGTGTGAATGATGAAGGGGGTATTTGATTAGAAGCCATGGTGACAAAAGATTCATATGATGGTGGAAAACCATTCAAGGCATAAAGCAGAAGCTCGGAATCAGTTAGAACACGATCAACAACTTGAAGAGAATCAGCTAATTCCTTTATTTTACCCATATATGCATCAATAGATACCCTTTTTGAGAGAATGAAGTTGGTAATTTATTTGCATCTCGCCTTCAGTAGTGATGTTAACAAAATGACTTTTCAGAATAGCCCATGCCACGTGAGCAAAATCTGCAGCATAGAGGAAAGGAAGAAGATTAGGTGATATTGTTGCATTGATCCAAGTCATTATAAGACGATCTAGTTGGCGCCATTTCAGATACGCGTCATTGGAAATATTGTTTCCAGTTGAATCAGTTATCATAGACGGAGGGGCAGTTTTAGAACCATCAATGTGATGCTGAAGCTCATAGATATCAAGAACAGGAAGAAAAAGGTGACTCCATTTCATGTAGTTGGAATTGTCAAGGCAAACATGAACCAAGTCTTTGATGTGTACTGAGTAGGGGTTGTTGGGAGGTTGAGCAACCATGAGTAGAAAAAACCAGAATAATATTGAATTAGACTTGGTGATAAAAGACAAATATGCAGAACAAAAAAGACAACGGAAGTGATCGGGAAGATAGAAACTCAGAGAGGATCTTGAAGACTATCTAATACCATGTTAATAAATAACCTTCGCACCTTTGCGCTTTGTTATATTGCTATTTATAAGATGATATAGAGTACAAGTTATAATCAAACTCTTCAATGAGATAACAATAAGACTCCTACTCTCTATCTAATTGTTATTAGATATACTCCTATCCAAACTAAACTATAATACATTAAGAATATCCTCCCATTATGGGCTTCATCGGGTTAAGCAAAGTAAAAATAATACCAGGTAGGATAGAAAATATTTCCAATTAAAGTGACATTAATCGAGATGAGACTATTTATTTGTTTCTGAGTCGCTACTTGGAATAATTATGATGTCCCAAGTCACCAGTTTATTTTAAAATCCCAAGTCGAGGACATTGCACTATGTTTTAAAGTCTGCAAAAACTAGAAGACGGGTAAGTAATTCTGTTAATTCGGGAGAAAGTGTGAGGCACTCTTGAGTTTCGTGGTTTTAGCACAATCACTCAACTGTTAATAATTGGCCTAATTATCTGATTGCTTTTATATTTTAGACCTATTGCGTATTTTGACGTTTTAACCGCTTTTAATAGAAAGTTAATTGCTTTTTCGTTTTATGGAATTTATTTGAATAAATCGCAATGTCGCGCATTTATTATTTTGGTACATATTGCGAATCGCATCACGTGAGACACACTCGCGATCTACAACATATTGATTTTTATTATTATTTAAAGTTGTGGTCGAGTCACGTGCACTCGAATTGGGATTAAGTATCATGACTATGCCACGGGAACCATATGAGACACACTCGCGATCTACAACATATTGATTTTTATTATTATTTAAAGTTATGGTCGAGTCACGTGCACTCGAATTGGGATTAAGTATCATGACTAAACCACGAAAACCATATGTATAGTCACAATGATTTATTATTAATCGCGCCAAAAACTAGCTAGGTTGTTCATGATTTGCTTATTTTTCGTGTTTAACCCCTACGAACTAATCAAGTCACAAGATGCCAACTTCTGCCTTCTTTTAATTTATAAACTGGTATCCAAATTCACACTAGAGCTCTTTAATACAAATTACATCCCAAGCTTAACACTACTGCAATTCCATATATTTACCAAATCTAAGGACTATTATATGAATAAAGTTTAAATCTACCTTTTAAAAAAAAGGGTGTTATTCACTAAGGTCGAGAGATGCCAAACTTTTAATCTTATGATAAAGCTTAATCCAAATATCCAATTGATTAACCCCGAGTAGAATATTAACATGGATTATCCAAAAACCTCCATGCCAGTCATACATCGTAGCTATTAGATTGTAACGATCCACTCGGTCATTTTATTTTTAGAATCCCGTTTCCTAAAATAAAATTTTCCGTGCTTGCTTTACCTAATTTACGACTTGCGGGGACGGTTAGTTCGGGACTTGGAGGAATTTGGAGTGAAATATGCCTATTTGATTCCTTAGGATTTTCTTAAAAGACTAAGTTGACTTTGGCCACATTTTGATCAAACGGATCCGAATTCATAATTTGATTCTTCTGGAGGGTCCATAGGAAAAAATGGGACCTTGACGTATTCCTGAAATCAAATTCGGAGGTCCCTAGTAAGAGTAATGAATTTTTATTAGAAATTGTCAATTCGAAGTTTTAAGGATTTAAAGAAACTTATTAATGATTGATTTCATGGATCTTGGGCTCGTATGTTGGTTCCGAAGTCCGGTACATGTCCAAAATATCATTTAATACATGCCAGTAAAATTTGGTATGAATCCGAGTAGTTTAAACGCGTTTTGGCTCATTAATGGAAAATTAAGAACTTAAAGTTCTAGGTTTGATTCATTTGGTTTTAGGGGGTGATTCCTAGATTTAGCAATATTTCGGGTGTTTCGAAGGTTCGAGTAGGTCCGTCTCGTGATTTCAAACTTGTCGATATGTTCGGGTGGGGACCGGGAGCCCCGATCATCAATCGGACAAGGCTTGAGTGAAGTGCAAATTTTTGAGAAGTGATGAAGCTACTACTTCTGTCATAATTGCACCTGCGGTTGGTGGACCGCAGGTGCGAGACCGCAAATGCGATCCTTCCATCGCAGAAATGGCCCAGGGCAGGCCAGGCCAGGAACTGCAGAAGCGGCTCCCAAGTCGCAGAAGCGTCTCCGCATATGCGACCTCGAGAGCGCAGAAGCGGTCCCAGCTCTTTTGGCCCATTTCGCAGATCCAGTCCATTTCTTGTAGATGCGGGACCGCATTTGCGGTGAGGTTCATTTAATGCGGGTTCTAAGTCATTTTTATCACTTTTTCACTCTTCTATTGGGAGATTTTAGAGCTTTTGAGAGAAGAACTTCACCTAGCATCTTGAGGCAAGTGTGTTCTACCTATTTCTAATTTAATAATTATATCTTAGGTAAGATTAAATACTAGTATTAAGGTAAAATCATGGGGTTAGAGCAAAAATCTAGGGTTTTAATAAAACTTAGATTTAACCGCAAAATTTATTATGAAATGAATTAAAAATCATATATTATTGATCCTTAGATTGTAGAGAACAACTTCCTTCGAAAAATCTCGAAATTCAGACACGTGGGTCGGGAGTCAGATTTTAGGAAATTGTGTCTAAGGTTGAGAAATTGCTTAAATAGCTAGAATTCGATCTTGTGAGTCTATATTGACTAGTTCCTACCTCATTTAACTAGTTTGAGATAGTTCGGCTCCGAATTGAGGGCTTGGACTCGTTCTTGGTATTGAAAGTGCACTTTGGAGCGAGGTGAGTCTCCTTCCTAACCTTGTAAGAGGGAATTGTCCATATATGTATAATAATTGAATTAATTGCTATTATATGCGGGGGCTACATATGCACTAGGTAACGAGAGTCCGTGCATAGCGGCTATGTATTCGGATTCGTATATATTATTTTGATTAAGGTAAATGAGACTAGTTGAGGAACCTTATCCTATTTGGTCTTTTAAAAGAGAATTTGGATATTCCTGTAAATAACTACTCCTCGGATATATATTATTGTGTGCTTGTTGATGAGCTTATTTATATTTGACCACGTCATGTGATTCACGAGCGGGGTAATAGATGCATCTATGGTTCGAGCCGTTGGACCCTCGACAGTGCATAATTTACTACTATGTTGGATCGGGACGTACGTTCCTCCGTTTTACTTGCACATACTTTTGCTTAGCATTTCTCTGTGGACTGAACTTCATATCTTCTTGAAATATAGATGGATACCCATGATAATATTTGGAAAAGGACTGTTATTACATGCTTATAAAATGGTAATAACTTGTGCTATTCCTGCTTATTATAAATTCTTCTCTTGTCTTGAGATCAATGATGCATTTTTGGATGAACGACTCCTCGCGGTGTCAATGCATGATATGCTGTGGTTTGTCGACGCCGCTAACTATCTTGTGACCGGTAATCCCGTATAAGCTGTTTTCTAATCAAAGGAAGAAGCTCAAGCGGGATAGTTTGGATTTTTATTGGGACGAGCCATATTTGTTCAAGATTTGCACCGATGGTGTGATTCGTCGTTGTGTCCTGAAGAAGCACAATTGAGTATTTTAGAGGCTTGTCATTCCTCTCCCTATGGTGGCCATCATGGCGGGGTGAGGACGGCCTCTTAGTTGCTTAGTTGCGGATTCTATTGGCCCTCCTTGTTTAAAGATGCCGGCGATTTTGTTAAGAGATGTGATGAATGCCAAAGGGCCGGTGGATTTCTAAAAAGGATGATATGCCTCTCAACACAAGGCTATGTGGGCCTTGAGGAAGTTGAACTTATAATGGATGTTGCGGCAAATCTTCGGGTTGAGCAACTCAATGAGCTTGACGAGTTTTGATTTGATGCCTACTCCATCTCGTCTTTGTAGAAGTACAAGATGAAGTATCTTCACAACAAATATGCTCGGGGAAAGGAATTCAAGGTTGGTGATATGGTTTTTCTATTCAACTCCCGGTTGAGGTTATTCCTGGAAAAGCTCAAGTCTAAGTGGAGTGGTCCATTTGAAGTTGTTGGTGTAACCACATTTGGTTCTATTAATCTCAAGAATAAAAATAGTGAAGTTTTCCGAGTTAATGGACATCATGCCAAGCATTATTTGGGAAAGACAGCCACATGGTGGCACTCTTTCATTTGAAGTCTCAAAAGTTGGCAGTGCGTCCGCAGAGAGTTTTGTGCGGTCCACACTGGGATGAGCTGAAGGTAAAGGTTCTCTGAAGTTTTCCATGCATCCGCAGTCATTTTAATGCGGGCTGCGGCAGACTCACATGGCCATGTCCCAATTGTGCGGTCCGCGTGGAGTTCATCTTACAAAATTTAAGAATTAAACCCAGCACGGTCCACGGTCTATTTCACGCGGCCGTGTTGGTGGGTAAGTACGGGGCCCTACGGTACTCTATAAATAGTGACCTAAGGCCTCATTTTACACTTTTGGCAAATTTGTACACCTGAGCTCTAAATTTCTACTGTTCATCTCTGAGACTATTCTTGTGTGCTTGCATTAGACAACGTTCATTCTTCTTATTCCTGGTAACAATTCTTATAACTATCATTAATTAGTGTTTATTTTTAATTTTTGTTATCTCCCAGTAGTGTAGCTTCTTTGTTCTTCCGTTTATCTTGAATTTAGTGGTGGGCATATATCGGGTAAAATCGATAACCCGAACCGTTAATTACTTATTAGGTTATCGATATTGGGTTAATGGTTTGGTAATGGGTAAAAAAAATTAATTATTGGATTATCGGATCGGAATCTGTTTAGCATTTTTGTTATTGGGTAAACCGATAACCGAATAAAGATCTATAAATTTACTAGTTTACCCTTAGTGCATTGTAACTTAATAATCCTATGGTTTAGTTATTTCCATTTCAGTTTCACTCACGCAGTCACGCTCACGCCCCCACCTCCTCACTCGCATTCACGGCAGTCCTCACCCTCAGAGGCTCAGATCACCGCTAGTCCACCACTGCCAGTGTGCCATAAGGCCCACTCCCTCATCGTGTAAGTTCTGTCTTCTATAAGTTTTGGCTTAAGTTGTTTGCTTCTTTTTGCAATACTAAGAGCTGCATAACGGACTGGAATTATTTTTTGAGGAATAGTCAACTGGACTGACCAGTCATAGTTCGTAGCAGTAGTGTTGCTTGAGAAAGTAGTAGCAGTAGTGTTGTATTCAGTTTTAAGTTTTAATATTCAGCACTTTTAAGTGTTGCTTGAGAAAGCAGTAGATGTAGTGTTGCATTCAGTTTTAAGTTTTAATATTCAGAACTTTTGATATTCACCGTTCATCACTTTTAATTTTAGTTTTACCTTATCGGGTTAATCAATAACCCAACCGATAATGATCAATAACCGATAAACCAATAACCGATAACCAATATCTTATCGGATTGGTTATCGGGTGATGATATTTTTAAACCGATAACCAATAGGCAACATCGATAATTTTTAAAATCGAACCAAACCGAACGATGTCCACCCCTACTTGAATTCAATGATTAGGTTAGTTTATATGTTGCTTTTTGGATGCTGGGTATGATTTTCATGTTGGGTAATTGACTAGGGACAACTAGGACTAAAAAGCTTGAACAAAAATGGACGAATTTGTCAAACCCTAACTCAGTCCCTATGTTAGCCTCAGCGCGGCTCGCGGTCATTTTCTCGTAGTCCGCATGCCCCTGACACGGCTGCACTACTGATGGCGCGGTTTGCGGTGGCCCATTGCTTTAAAAGATAACATGCTCCAATGCAGCCGCATCCTTAACTGTGCAGTCCGCACTGGCTCAGCGCGGTTGTGACCCCATTTTACGCGGTCCGCGTTGGTGAGAATCAAAGAGGTGCTATGTTTGGTGTTTGTTCAGTGCGGCCCGTGGTGCCTCCCACGCAGACGCACCCTTGATGGTGCAGTCCGCAATGACCTGTTCTGAAATGTGTTCTACAATTTTTCCTGTTGATATTCTACAATTGTTTTCATCAACTTATAAACCGCATGTGTTTCAACTAACAAAGTTAGACATGTTTGCTTGCAAAAAAGGGTAAAACAAAGAGAATGATGTGCCAAACAATCCGGCCGAAGTAACTCCTCCCGGGAGGAAAAGGGAAACAAACAAAACTAACTCCCTAACCAAAACTGAAAACAAGAAATCAAGTAGTGAGTGATGACAACCAGTCAAGAAGTGAGTACCTACCTTCTCAGGACATCTCAGCTGACTCAGGGCAAGCCCCTTCAGTCCCAGCTCCACCTTCAGCCCAAGCTCCACAAATTGTACAGTCTAAGTCGTCTACTGGCTCAGCACCGGGTAGCGGCAAATACTCCACCTCCCCTACAACTTTAGTATCTGGGGAGAGTGCAGCAGGTGGGACCAACAGTGATGATGAGGTTCCAGACAGTGGGATGCCCGAGATTGGTGGTCTAGAAAGAACAAGAAAATCAGAAGTTTGGGAGGACCACTTTGTTAGTCAAGTGGCCTTCCAAAAGTTCAGATATTTGTGGCCAAAAAGAAAATTGATTCTAGAGAGGAGCATAATCACATGAGACCTATTGCCCATACTCCCCAATGTACACAAGAAATTTCATACCAGAGTAGGGTAGGATCATTTTAGAGATGAGTTGATAGATGCCAATGAGCAAATGGTCAAGGAATTTTATTGCAATGCAGCCCACACCAAAAAGGTCAAATGCGACCAAAATGCGATACAAAAATGTAGTGTTTTTAGGGAAGGCGTTCAATGAATATTTCGGTTTTGACGATGAAGATGAGAGCCAATACAATGAGAAGTTGGAGCTGAAGGAGGAGGATCGCCCATGGTTGGCTAAGTATTTGGCTCATCCGGGTACTGTTCCAGATTGGATACAGGCGGGGATAACAATTTTGAGGAAGAATTTGAACTTTGAAGCTAGAGGGTGGATTACATTTGTGTGCAACAAGCTTGACCCCACTTCCCATGACCAGACTATCCTACTCCCCCGTGCTGTGCTGATTGCCTCTATCATGGCTGGCTTCCCTATCAATGTGAGGAATGTGATGTACAAGGCAAAATCTTTGATGGGGGTTGACAGTAATTGGAATTATCCATATCCCAACACTATCACCATGTATTTCCGGGATGCAGAGGTAAAGAAGAAGTCATACGATGTAAAAGTTCACCCAATGTCCCCGTTCTCATGGTTCAGCATTCAGGGGCCGGACAACTGAAAAGATAAAAAGCACAAGACATCCATTTCTGCCTCGACTGGCCAGTCTGAGGAGCCAGTTGCAGTAGAGACTGCTGTTGAGCCTTCTACTGAGCTCCCCTACATTCCAGCTGCCACTGTTACTGATGATGTGCCCTCCTCTTCTGCGGATCCTAGTGCTTCAGCTGGCCCAACAGTCTACTCTTCCCGGACAAACCCTCTCACAGCCCAGCAGTTGATAAATACTTTGGCTAGTTAAAATAACTTGTTGTTAGCTGCGACATCCTAGTTGTCCATATTGGCTACTTCAGTTGAGGCTCAGTCAACACCAACCACTACTCAGATTCCTCAGTCTATTGAGGATACTTTGAAGAAGCACCTAGCCAACCAAAAGAAGATTTTGGAGACTTAGGGCGCCTTGACTAAGGCGGTCGATTCACATGTCAAAGCTCTGAAGGAGCTTGTTAAGGAGCACAAAAAGATGAGAAAGTCAAAGGCGTATGAGGAGTCATTGAAGGTGATTAGAGCGGATGTGGACAAGTTATTAGGAGATCAGCTGCCTTTAGACTTGTTATTTTAGGATTCAGCTTCTCCAGCAGTGGCCCAGAGCCACAACAGGAGCAAGCACCCAGTCCTCCAAGGAAGAAGAGGAAGTTTCCCAGTATAGAGGGTGTAGTGATTGATCTTGCAGAGACTCAGTAGATTTCCTCCAGTCCAGGAACATGCCCCTGTCCCAGAAGACATACTAGGCGTAGGGAGCTCTTCTATATCCTTTATTTTGATCTTTTATGCTTATTTGGAAGTTGGCATTAGGGACAATGCCAACTCTTATTCGTGGGGGGTGCGCCCTACTTTTTGTTTCTAGTTGGTCTGTATATAACTTTACATTTTAGCTACTTTTCTTGTACTTTTTATTCTCTTTCGGTCTGTATATAAAGTTACATTCTGTATATTCATCCATCGTTATATGTTCTACTCCTTTATGGTAAATGTTCATTCGGTTTTCTATTTTCGCAAAATGTTTTCATTTTTAGCTTTGTAGATAGCTCGTAGCCTTTTGTTTTGATTTTGGCGTTTTCAATAATCCCTTAGTTTTCTTAATGGTACGGTTCTTTCCAAGGGTGGAGTATTATGCGAATCGGGTGGCTCTTCCCAATGATAGATGGCATGACAACCTTCTTAAGGGTTTGAGTCCGTTTTTGATTTTGATATTGCGTAGTTAAGGGTACCTCAGGCGAAGCTTCACTTGGGCCTAGCACATTTGCCTTTTATCCCATGATCAAAGACATAATGTTATGTTTAGGATGGTGAAAGTTGTGGCCTTGAGACTCTTGTGTTGACCAAACAATCATCATGTGGTCGTTTTGGACCATTGTGCACTTGAATCGTAACTAAGGTCGGCCCTAGACTCGATTTCTTTATCAATCCTTGAGTGTGTGTGGTGAGAATTCGAATTGTGAGTCCAAGTCCCGAGCCAATGGTCTAGAACTTTCCCTGAATGTTTGTTGAGGCGAAATCCTCGGTGAAGTTTGACTTGAGAAGTGATTATAGGCTCTCCTTGATCCAAATGCTAAGTTGAAAAATTCTATGTCCTATCAATGAAAGTCTCCCTAGTTAACCCTTTTGAGACTTGAAACTTTTTCTTTCAAGAAACATTGCTACAAGCCTATACCCGTTCTTAATGATTCCCTCTCTTGGAACCCAAATATTCCCTTGAGTAATGGAAAATGTCTAAGTTTGGGGGTTGGGGATGGGAGGGAGGGGCGAGGGAGGAGAGAAAGGAAACAAAGTGGTAATAGGTACAAAAGCAAAAGAAAAGGAAGGAAATGAAAAAAAAGACAAAAATAAAGACCAATGCGAATAAGAACAAAAAGGGGATTCAATGAAAACAATAGTGAAAAGGTGTGGAAAAAATAGAAAAAGGAGAAATATTTTGAATTGCATAAGAAAGAGTGATAATGTGTCCCTCTAACCCCTTGAAAAGAAGTAAAATACTCAAATGAGTCAAGAAAGTGTGCCAAAATAAATCAAAAGAAGTGCTTAAGGGAAGATTGAACCCACTTGAACAAAAACATGTCCTACCCTTACCTAAAAACCTTCACAATCACTCCACAAAAGCCCTATATGATCTTGAGTTAAGGGAAACTTACATTAGTGGATACTTACATAAGGAGCAAGTATATGGTACTTAGAGCTGGGCTTGTGACCTTCTTCTTTAGAGAGATGAGTGAAAGTCCATCAACCTAGGTTTGTATATCAATACTCTAAAAAGGTGAGGTTCACTTAGGGAGAGTTGAGGATGCGTGAGTTTGGTTTCGCAATGACCATAGTAATCGAGAGAAGTTCCTTGATGAAATGTGTCAACTCTTGATGCCCTTGTGTCACACTTGATCCACAGCTTTCAAAGTTTAAATGTGTTAATGATGCATTCGTATTGAGGGCAATTGTTATTCCTAATTGAGGCTTGTTGAGGTTAATTTAGGAAAGCTGGAATTACTTGGATGTTCCTTTAGGGGGTGGGTCTTATTTTGTTTGCTTGAGGACAAGCAAAGGTTTAAGTTTGGGGGAGTTGATAAGTAGGGTTTTAACGTGTTTTATGCCCCTACTTGCCTATGCTTTGAGTATAATTTGCTACAAAATAGTCCCAAAATGCTCACAGGTTGTTCTTGATTGTAGAAGTGACGAAATATCAAAGACCGTCTCAAAATGGATTGAAACCTGTTCAAGTATCAAAGGCCAAGTGAAGTTGTGGAATAAGAGCCTAGTGCGGACCGCCCAAATGTGCACGCGGCCGGACTAGGAGATTAGAGAAGTGTATATTCAGAGCTTTCAACACGTGCCGTGGTTAGATTTATGCGGTCCGCGTTCAGCTCATAAGACTGCACCACTTTGACACGTGACCCGCGTGAAGGGATTCAGAGAGATGCCAGTTTGGGTCAAGATCAAGCCATGCGGCCATGGTCACACACATGCGGTCCACGCTGCACTTTTACGCGACCCGCGCCAGACGAGCTCAGAGTGATAGAATTTGAAGACAAAGAGCCAGTGTGACCGCGGTCATATTTATGCGGCCTCATTGACCCCGCATGGGCAATTTTGTCTAAATTTTTCCAGCCCACTATAAATCGAATATTTTACCATTTTTAGGTTAAGTTTTTTATTATCAGTAGAGCTGTGCTCGTGAGAACCAAAGTTTTAGCCTATTTTGACATTTTAGCACTATTTTCTCAATAGATTCTTGTAGTTTCTCTTTAGCAATTAATTAATACAATTAGTTCTTCTATTTCTTCAGTTTTCTCTTTAGTGATGTTTAGGGTTGTGGCTCAACCCTAGTGTGGGTAATATATGGGTGTTGCATTCTAATGATAGATTGATATTGGTATTTATTATTTGGATTGATTTTATGTTTTAATTAAGGATTGGTGGTCGCAAATGATGATTCTAGCTTTGTGGGTCTAACTCTTCCTGAGAAATAGAGTCCATGACCCCAAAATTGTCTCAATAGGGAATTGGGATGGACCCATGAGAAATGGTAGTCCCAATTAATGGTGTTAAATCTCGAGATAGTAATCACTCTACTTGAACCCTAGTTGCTTGGTTTAATTGGCCTACCCAATTATTCTTGAGACAGTCAATTGGGCAAAATCACCCTCTCTACCGAGAGGTGTGAGAGTGGGTACAATTGTGCAATGGTTATAGCATAAGTTCCAAATATGTTAATCTATTCTTATTACTTTCTACCCGTTTGTTAACCACCTAGGTGATGCCACGACCCTAGTGCCTTTCTCCTTATTAATTACAACCTAGCAATATTTCCTTAGCATAATTTAGCTTTAGTCCTTAGTTCACAATAGTAGTTTTAAATAAAAAACCCCAAAAATTTTAGGAGTGAAATTGAAGTACAAGTGTAATAATAGGCTGAACAGACAATACAACTCCACTACTAGCTCCCAGTGAAAATTTGATCTCGAACCACTATTCGGGTAAAAGCTGTTGCAACCGGCTCTTCCTACATTCGTTTATTGTTGAGTCGAAAGTGATCAGTAAGTATCAAGTCGACCTCTCGTCTCTACTTCTTCGAGATTAGACGTGATACTTACTGGGTATATATTGTCTATATACTCATACTACACTTCTGTACTTAATTGTATAGGATCTGAAGGAGGTGTATCTGGTTATCAGTCTGGTGCGCATCCCTGATCGGACTCGAGACTTCTACGGTGAGTTGATTCCGTTCCATGTCGTTCAACATCCTGAAGAAGTCTTTCTTATCTATTTTTATTGTCTTTTCTATTTTGGACAGTAGGATAGTACGATTCTTTTGTATATTCTACTAGTTACTCACAACATCTAACACCATATCTTGGCACACACATTAGTAGACTGTATCATTTTGGGGTTGTATGATTATTATGACTATATTAAGTTTTTCTAATCTTACTTCAACTTAAAGAATTATTTCAACTGTTTTAGGGTAAAAGTAAATGAAATTTTATTTAGTATTTTCTACATTTGCTTGCCTGACAATAGTGTTGGGCGCCATCATGACCTATTATGGAAATGGGTCGTTACAACATGGCATTAGAGCGCAAGGTTCATGTAGGTCTCACAAGTCATGGGCAAACCTAAGAGAGTCTTGTAGATCGATACAATGATATCTGTATTTATCTTCGAGAGGCTATAGGGTATTATGAAAACCTACTCTTTATTCATTTCCTATCGTGCAGTGGTTGGTATACTAAATTTCCTTCTTCTATTCTCTCACAAATGGTGAGGACACGTACGACTGATGTTCTAGACCTGGGCAGAGTTGCACCCCCCGTTGCTAGAGGCAGAGGCAGAGGCAGAGGCCAGGGAAGGGCACCGAATCGTGGTAGGGGACGAGGTCCTCCTAGAGTTATTCCAGTAGTACCACCAGCAGATCCTGCGGGAGATCCTGTTAGCGAGGAACATGATGAGTTTCCCGCAGTTGAGCCTACCCCTGGAGACTTTATGACAACACCGTGATTTTAGGAGGTCATGGGTCGTATGCTGTGGTTCATGAATTCTATGACTCAGACTGGTTTATTTCCATATCCATGTCACGACCCCAGTTCGCCCTCCTTGAACATGTCATGACGACACCTAATCCCTATGACTAGGTAAGCCTAACAATGCAAAAAATTAATCATAAATTGGGAAGAATAATTAAAACTGATTTAGTAACATAAACATGTATTTAAGGTGCTGCTCGGCACATACAATAATGACTCTCGAAGCTAAAAAATATTTCAAAATCTGGAATCTCACAAATCACAAGCAAAGGGATACATAAGAGGCTCTGACTCAAGAATGTCTATACAAAGGAGAAATACTGAAGGAGCTATACTTATCATAGAAAGCTGGAAAGTGACTCCTCGGTCTGCGGACATAGCAGATATACCTCGAAGTCTCTACCGATACGCCTCCCTCCAATGCTGAAAGAACTGAGTGTGAGTACCTGTATCAGCACAACAAAAATATGCAGAAGAGTAGCATGTGCACACCACAACGGTGCCAAGTAAGTATCAAGACTAACTTTGGTGGAGTAGTGATGAGGAATAGTTAAGACAACTACCGGTGAAATAAATAATATAAATTATAAGAATAATGGAAACGATATATAAATATGTAAAGACTGCATGATTGACCAAAAATTCTATATTTCACAGCAATGGAAAAATGAAACAAGTAACAATGAGAATACAATCAATGATGATACGAAATAACGGCAGAATCACAATCCAAATCCTAAGGTCACAACACAACAATGGCAAACAAGTCACTAACTCATATCCAAGGATGTTCGCATAAGGTCTTATTCAATTCTTTCCACAGTTTTACCATGTCTCGGACAAACCACAACTCACGAAAACTCAGCATATTAAATCTAACACTTGGCATCTGTGCCCCATCAATCTCACGGTCATGCTACCAACTAACTGGTTAACTAGGGAAACTCTCACGTATATAATGGACAAGCGAGGGCATATCTCCACCCTTAGCAAAATCGGAAGGAATTCACCTCAAATGGGGGTGTCTAACTACGTGTATGCTTGTGCAAGTGTTTTTAACAAGAATTCTACGAACTAGTATAAAGAAGAAATGGAACGACCATCACACGAAAAGTTTGCACACAGATAGAATCAATGAAAACATCCGCTCAGAACACAATGAGTTTAACATGGGATCTCCCAGGATATCGTCCTATAGTCCCAAATATAAATATCTGTGCTAGGGATCTCTTGGTATCTTCAATATATGTACTAGGGATCTCTTTGTATCCCGAGGATCTCTTGGTATCCTCAATATATATACTAGGGATCTCTTGGTATGCTCAATATATGTGCTGGGATCTCTTGGTATCCCGCACTACATCCCAATCAACATAAATGTACATGTTCACGGCATCACCTTTAGTGCCTTATCACTCTTCATCACCCAAATAATAGAACAACAACATCACGGCAAGTGAGTCAACAATAGAAGACAATAATATCCCGGCAAGGGAGTCAACAATAGAAACGTCCCGGCAAGGGAATTATTAATAAATAATAAGGGTCACGGAAAACAAAGAAGCACGATAACCTCAACAAAATAACAAGACATAATAAGTACATGATAACTACACTGGTAACCATAACAATTGAACATGTAACATATTTGTACGAAGTCATAGATGAATTTACAATCAAGGAGTATCCAAACAATAAGGAAATTAACATGAATTAAATAATATCAATTAAGGAAATATCAACTAAACATAGGATATTTAACTTCTTTCCAATTAAGACCAATTAATTACATGAGAGATAGAATATGATTTCCAAACAAAGACAAGCAGCTAGGAAGGATAAATGTCTACAGTTAAACGAGTAAAAATCAATTAGGTGACAAGAATACACCAAAACGGGTTAATAAATTCCAAGAAAGACATGTAGATGTGAAACTAATAACAGGGAACCCAATCGTACTAAGAACAACTTCATATTCGGTAATTTCAAGGATCTAAGAACCTAAAAGGGATAATTTTCCCATAAATAAATCCAAGCATGCACTCGTCACCTCGCGTACAAGGAATACAATCAACAAAGAAGGTTCAAATCCTAAGGAAAAGTCTCCCACACAAGGTTAGACAAGATACTTACCTCGACCTGGCTAAAGTCAACTAGCAACCACGTTATTGCCACAAGTATTCGACTCCAAATGGCCCAAATCTATTCAATTCGATCACTGTCACGACCCAAACCCCGGTCGTGATGGCGCCCAACACATTGCTAGTCAAGCCCAACCATTCGAACATTTCCAGCCAAATCATTAACTTAAAATACCAAGTTTAACATAAAATTCTCAGTTTGATATAAATAGGAACGGTGCAGAAACCATAACAAAAATAATAACAGCCAAAAAGATCCGGCATCGCAAGTCAGAGCCTCTAGATACAACTGGTCAATATCCTATGCAATGGAAATCCAAATGCGGAAGTAATAGATAGATAAGAGGAGAAATCGGGTCGTGTAGACGCAAACAACCACCTTGATAACTCTGGTACTGAACTGGATAACAACAGATAATCACAGCTAAACCTTTGGGATTCTTTTATATGCACACAAGGTGGAGGGAGTAGAGTGAGTACTGCAACTTAGTGAGTAATAGCAATAAATAACGACTGAAAATAAGAAATCTAGGAGGAACACTACAACGTTCTAAAACCAATAGTAAAGACAATAAATATGTGCTAAGTAGGGGAAAGAAACTGATAAAACAAATCTAACTGTCCGACAATTTATTAACCCTGCTGAGGCTTGCAGCCAGATCCAATATAATGAATAGTACTGCGGCGCGCTGTCCGATCCAATATAATATATAATTCTGTGGCGCGCATCCCGATCCAATAAATATAGTCGACTGCGCTTACTGGGGGTGTGTGCAGACTCCGGAGGGGCTCCTTCGTCCCAAGCGCTAAAACACTACGGCATGCTGTCCGGTCCATATAATATATCATTGCGGCGTGCAGTTCAATCCATGTAATATATCACTACGGCGAGCAATCCGATCCATATATAATATACTACTGCGGCATGCAGTCCGATCCAGTACATGTACATGTATATACTGCTTCGGCGTGCAACCTGATCCGGTATATATCAAATACTATCACTTTGGGGTCCTTGACCCCTGTCAGTCACTATAGACTTGGCCTCTTGGGTCCACTCAGCTAAGACAGGGTACTCAACCATATGTATTTACTCCTTTATGGTGCAAATTACTAAGTCCGATTTATTTCATGATTCACAGTTAAGGACATGACTTAGAGTATGGGTCCAATAGGTAAAATGAGGTCAATAAGTTCAGCATGCTCCCTAAGGGTTCTACAGATCGGCAAAAGGCCCCAAACATGCCAACTAGCCCAAAATATACGGATATAAGCTCAGTCTCAATCAAAAAGTATAGTAGGTCAGATATCGGGAAGGACCAAGTCCGAATCCCCAATAGTAAAATCACACGCTTATCACACGACGCGTGTTTCATCTCAACATAGCATCGCATAGTGCAAATATGGGGTTTCAAACCCTCAGTATATCATTTAAACCATTACTCACCTCAATCCGCCCAAAATCCTAGCTCACCTTGTGCTTTCCTCGCAAATCGACCTCCTCGAGTGCAGAATTTGACCAAAAGCACAAGGAATAGGTTATAATAAGCTAATAGGATTTAACCCAATTGAAAGAGCTCGAAAAACACCCAAAAATACGAAGTTGGAAAAACTCGAGCCCCTGGCCGACTTCTCAAAATTATGAAAGTCACATTACCGAATTCCTCGTCTTGCCACGAGTCCGTACATATAAAATTTACCAAAATCGGAGCTCAAATGGGCCATCAAATCCCCATTTAGAATTTCAAAACTCAAGCCCGAGTTCTTCAAGTTTTTCCCAAATTATTCCATGAATTTAAGGTTGATTCTTAACAAAAATGACGTTTCTAAGTCACGAGACTTACCCCCAATCAATTCCCGTTGAAACCCTCTTCAATCTCCGCCAAAAACCTCCCAAGATGGTAAAAAATGGAGGAAGTCATGAATGAACTTGCGGAATAGATTAATTAAACCCTCAGTCATTTCTGCTTCTGCGGTCCCTTAACTGCCTTTGCGGGACCGCATCTGCGTCTTTTCTACCGCTTCTGCAATTTTCCCATAAATCCCAACCATCCGCTTTTACGTTCAAGCTTCCGCTTTTGCGGACCCCCTTCTTCAACTTCTGCGGCTCTCCTTCCGCTCCTGCGGACTCGCAGAAGCGACTCCAAGACTGCTTTTGCGGAAAACTCTCTGGCCCCTCTTCAACACTTTTGCGATGGAACAAGCCGTATCTGTGGAGCCGCTTTTACGGCTCCTCTTCCGCAGATACGGAAATACCAGAAGCCAAAAATCAATTTTCATGCAACATCTCCAAAAACCTTCGTGCAACATCTCTAGCTATTTTGCACCACATTTCTGTCATGAAGCAGCCCCACTTGCTGCCTGTTGAGGAAATTGGAATCCAACCAATTTCGAGACAAATGAATCAAACAGCTTTTTTTATACATTTCTGGAGACAATTTCATTGGACACCAACACTCTTTAAGGCAGCCATGCTCTTTCGGTCAGCTTTATTTATTTTTTACAATGAAATATGTAGTGAGCCTTTGGAATTCTCAACGTTCCATACATTGGAAGGCGCATGCTGTTACATTCAACGCTGGAGCACTGTCTTCAACAGCAAATTTGCAACCACCAAGGAGCAACAATAATATTGGAATTTGATGAAGTATGGCAATGTATTGCATGCTGTCTTCGCGTGCAGTCTCTTTCAGCTAACGAATCGAATTGTTGTTTGATGTGCAGTTCCTTTCGGAAAGATGACATCGCACGGGCAGGACGACAAGAAATGGAGCTAATGCCAATTTCGAGGATTGGCATCCTTTTTCAATTATAGGTTGCATTAGAAAAATTGTAACTGTCAAATTATTATTTCCTCATTGCGTAAGCCTTCAGCTCTTGTATTTTCCTCTTTATTTGTTTGTTTTATTAATACAATTCTAGTCCTAGGCGTTTGCCTAGCGGTTTGCCAAAAAAAAATCACCCCGAGGCCCCCCCGGGACCTCAACTAACAGCACATACCAAACCTTATACTTCATCCAAACTTGCTCAAATCATCAAAACGGTAACAGTAACATCAAAATCCTCTATTACGATCAATTCAAAGCCTAAATTTCTTACAAACTTCCGAATTGCATTTTCGATCAAAAACCCAACCTAAACACCTCTGAATGACCTGAAATTTGCATGCATATCCAAAATCACCTAACGGAGCTGCTGAAACTCTCAGAATTCGGTTTCAACCCTCGGATCAAAATCTCACCTATCAACTGAAATCCGCCAAAATTCAAACTTAGCCAATTCAAGCCCAATTATACTACGGACCTCCGAATTAAATTTCGATTTCACCTGCAAGTCACACATCATCCCCCAAAGCTAACCGAGTCACCAGAATTCACATCTGAGCCCTCCAACCCAAAAGTCAACTTCTAGTTGACTTTTCCAAAATAAGTTCCCCTTAAAGAGACTAAGTGTCTTATTGGATAAACCAATCCAAACCTATCTGATCGACTCAAATACTGATGTAGGAACATAGAGAAATATAACTGGAGGTAAACAGGGCGGTAACTCACGTGACGACGGGCCGGGTCGTCACATCCTCCCCTACTAAAACAATCGCTTGTCCTTGAGTGGGTCAAGAAACATACATGGATTCTTAAACAAGCGAGGATATCTGCTGCACATCTCCTACTCGGTCTCCCAAGTGTAATCCTCCATGGGCTGATCTCTCCCCTGCACCTTCACCGAAGCTATGTCCTTTGATCTCAACTTTCAAACCTGACAACCCAAAATAGCCACTAGCTGTACATCAGAGGTCAAGTCCTCATCCAACTGGATCGTGCTGAAATCTAATACATGAGACGATTCCCCAACATACTTCCTGAGCATAGAAACATGGAACATCGGGTGAACTCCCAACAAGCTGGGTGGCAAAGCAAGAATATAGGCTACTTCCCCAATCCTCCTACGTATCTCAAAAGGTCCAATGAATCGTGGACTCAACTTCCCTTTCTTCCCAAACCTCATAACGCCTTTTATAGGCGAACCCTTCAACAAGACCTTCTCGCCCACCATATAAGATACATCTCGAACCTTCCGGTCCGCATAACTCTTCTGATGCGAGTGAGCCATTGCAAAGTTTCTCCTGAATCATTTTCACCTTCTCTAAGGCATCTAGAACTAACTTCATCCCCAATAGTCTAGACTTGCCGGGCTCAAACCAGCCAATCGTAGATCTACACCGTATCCCATATAAAGCCTCGTACAGCGCCATCTAAATGCTGGTATGAAAGCTGTTGTTATAAGAAAACTCTGCAAGTGGTAGAAACTCTGCCCAAGAGCCTCCAAAATCAATAACACAGGTGCGCAACATGTCCTCTAATATTTGGATACTACGCTCAGACTGTCCGTCCGTCTGAGGATGAAATGCCATGCTCATCTGCACTTGTGTGTACAACTCATGATGAAAAGTCCTCTGGAACTGGGATGTAAATTGAGTACCCCTATCTGAGATAATAGAAACTGGGACCCCATGCAACCGCATAATCTCCCGGATGAAAATCCCTGCTAACAGCACCGATGAATATGTAGTACACACCAGAATGAAGTGCGCAGACTTGGTCAGCCTATCCATAATCTCCCAAATAGAATCAAAGTTATTCGAGGTACGAGGGAGACCACTCACTAAGTCCATAGTAAGCCTCTCCCATTTCTACTCCGGAATATCCATCTGCTGAAGTACACCACCGGGTCTCTAATGTTCGTACTTGACCTGCTGACAATTGAGACACCGAGCCACATAACTCACAACATACTTTTTCATTCTCTTCCACCAGTAATGCTTTCTCAAATCTTGGTACATTTTGGTGGAACCCGGATGAATGGAATACTGCGAGCTATGGGCCTCCTCTGATATCAACTCTCGGAGCCCATCCACATTGGGCACACAAATCTGTCCCTGTATCTGCAACACACCATCATCACCAATAGTCACATCTCTGGCATCATCATGCTGTACCCTATCCTTCAGGACAAGCAAATGCGGGTCATCATACTGGCGCTCCCTAATGCAACCATACAAAGAAGAGCGGGAAACCACAAAAGCCAACACACGACTGGGCTCAGAAATATCTAACCTTACCATCCGATTAGCCAAGGCCTGAACATCAACTGCAAGGGGCCTCTTCCAACTGGAATGTACGCCAAGCTACCCATATTAACAACCTTCCGGCTCAAAGCATCGGCCACTATATTGGCCTTCCCCAGATGATACAAAATGGTAATATCATAATCTTGAGTAAGTCAATCCATCTCCGCTGCCTCAAATTGAGATCCTTCTACTTAAATAAGTGTTGAAGACTGCGATGGTCCGTGAACACCTCACAGGATACGCCATATAGATAGTGCCTCCAAATCTTCAAAGCATGAATTATGGAAGCCAACTCTAAGTCATGAACAAGGTAGTTCTTCTCATGGAGCTTTAGCTGACGCGAAGCATACGCAATAAATTTACCCTTCTGCATCAATACACACCCAATCCCAATTCTCAAAGCATCACAATACACTATGTAAGAGCCTCTAGTACCGAAGCTGTGGTCAAAGCTGACTTGAGCTTTTGGAAGCTCTCCTCGCACTCATTCGACAACACAAATAGAGCATTGTTTTGCGTCAACTTCGTCAAAGGCGAAGCAATAGATGAAAAACCCTGAACGAACCTGCGGTAATAACCTACCAAACTGAGGAAACTCCGAATCTCAGTAGTTGAGGACGTCCTGGGCTAACTTTGCACTACCTTAATCTTCTTTGGGTCAACCTGAATACCGTCACTGGACACCACGTGTCCCAAAAAAGCCACGGAACTGAGCCAAAACTCTCACTTGAAGAATTTTCATAAAGTTTCTCCTCTCTCAACCTCTGCATACCACCCTCAAGTGCTACGCATGCTCCTCCTGCCTACGCGAGTACCCCAGAATATCATCAATAAACATGATCACAAAAGAATCCAGATACGGCCGAAATACACTGTTCATCAAGTGTATGAATGCGGCTGGGGCATTAGTCAGCCCTAATGATATAACCAAAAACTAATAATGCCAATATCTCGTCCTAAAAGTTGTCTTCATGATATCAGAATCCCTAATCTTCAGCTGGTGATAGCCTGAACAGAGATAAATCTTAGAGAATACCTTTTCCCCCTAAAGCTAGTCAAATAAATCCTCAATACGGGGTAGTGGATACTTGTTCTTCACTGTTACTTTGTTCAACTGCCCGTAATCAATGCACATTTTCATTGTGCCATCATTCTTCTTTACAAATAATACTAGTACACCCCACAGCGACACATTCAGGCGAATGAACCCCTTATTTAGGAGTTCATGCAGCTGCTCCTTCAACTCCTTTAGCTCTGCTGGTGCCATGCGATAGGGAAGAATAGAGATGGGCTGAGTTCCCGACACCAAATCAATACCGAAGTCAATATCCTTTTCCGGCAGCATGCTCAACAGGTCTGCTGGAAACACATCAGGAAATTCCCTCACCACGAGAACTGAATCAAGACTAGGAGCCTCACCTCCTACATCCCTTACAAATGCTAAATATGATAAATATCTCTTACCAACAATCTGTTGGGCCTTTTAGAAAGAGATTACCCTGTTGGGTAGATAATCAGTCATACCACGCCACTCGATCATCGGAATACTCAGCATAGCCAAAGTGACTGTCTTGGCGTGACAGTCCAGAACAGCATGGCACAGTTATAGCCAATCCATGCGCAGAATAACATCGAAATCTACCATGCTCAATAGCAGCAAGTCAACTCGGGTCTCCAGACCCCAATAGTAACAAGACAGAACTGATATACGTGGTCGATAATAATAGTATCGTCCACCGGGGTAGATATGTGCACAGGTAATGGAAGACACCCTCGGGTAGTACCCAAATAATGAGCAATGTAAGAAGATACATATGAATAGGTGGATTCGAGATCAAATAAGACCGAGGCATCCCTGTGGCAGACCGAAATAATGCCTGTGATAACAGCATCCGAAGCTGAAGAGCATATAAATGAGCATGACCACGACCGGATCAGCCTCCCCCTCTGGGGAGACCCCTAGCCGCCTGACCCTCACCCTTAGCTGACTAGGCGGGTGCTGAAGACACTGGTCCAGAAGATGAGGGCTGGCCCCTCTGCTGAGATGAACTGGATGCACGACGGGGACACTCACTCCGCATATGCCCAAACTCGCCACACTCATAACTACTCCCTGGCGCTGGGGCCTGGAACTGAAGGGAACCCCTCGCACTAGAGTGGCTTGCTGATGAACTCGGCCAGGATTAACCTTGAACAGATGGGGCATGAGACAAACTCTCCGCTAGAAGTGCACTCAGAGATGGCTGACCCTGCTGGGAGCCCTGATAACTCGACCTGAAGATGACCCACGGTACTCTAAGCGAGCTGGCTCTAGAGGCCTGAAAGAACGACCTGCTTTGCTGAAATTGGCCCCTAAACGGAGCACCACTAGAGCTACCTGATCCTCGAGGCCTCTTGGCCTCCCTCTCTTCTCTCTCCCGACGGCGAGCCATCTCATTATCACGAGCTATATCCACTGCCTCCTTAAATGTATGGCTCAGGACCCCCTCTCGAGACATCAGAATACGGATGTGATAAATGAGTCAGTCCACAAATCCTCTGATCCTCTTTTGATCCGTCGAAACCATCCACGGAGCATAACGAGCTAACTCTGAGAATCTCACCTCATACTGTGTCACAGACATATCCCCCTGTCGGATCCACTCAAACTGCCTACGGAACTCCTCCCTCTGCAACCGTGGTCCCCACTTCTCCAGAAAGATAGTGGTGAACTCCTGCCAAGACAACGGCGCTGCACCTACCGGCCTACGCCGCTCATATGCCTCCACCATGTAAAGGCTACTCCTGAGAACCAAAAAGTGGTAAAAGATACCTCGCTCGTATCTAGAATCACTGTTGTCCAAAGCATGCATCGACACTTGTCGAGAAACCCCTAGGCATCCTCTCCCGAAATACCGCTGAAAATAGGGGTGAAAGTCTTCTGAACCTCTCAAGACGACACTGCTCATCATCTGGCATCACGGGCACCCCATCACCCTGAACCAGAATAATTGGCTGAACTGGGGCAACTGGCTGGACTGGTGGTGCCTCCAGTGTCTGCAAACCCTGTACACCCTTCTCAGGAGTGGGAGTTGCGGGGGTTTGATGACCACCCCCGGTCTGACATGCAGCTGCCGCCGTAATGGCTGAGACTGCCTGAGCCAGGCTAGTGCAAACCGATAAAATCTAAGCCAGGGCCTCCTGAAGACGCGAAATCACACTAGGCGTGGCTGGTGCCTGGGAAGGTGCTGTTGGGATATCTATAGCTGGAGGCTGATCCTGATTGGGGGCAACTGGACGGTCAACTAGCTGTGCTCCTTCTGCTCTTCCTCGACCACGGCCGCGTCCTCGGCCTCTAGTGGCTTGCAATGGTGGTCATCTGGCACGTCCGGTCACGTGCGTCCTCGCCATCTTTGAGAGAATAGAATGCAGAAGTTTAGTCCTCAGAACAACAAAGTCGCACGACAAGAATTTCAAGAATATAAAGTTTCTTCCTAAAGGTTCTGCTGCCTCTCGAGGATAAGTACATACGTCTCTGTATCGATCCCAAGACTCTACTAAACCGGCTCGTGACTCGCGAGGCCTAGTAACTTAGGCTCTGATACTAACTTGCAAGCTCGACCATTCGAACATTTCCAGCCAAATCATTAACTTAAAATACGAAGTTTGACATAAAATTCTCAGTTTGATATTAATAGGAACAGTGCAAAACCATTCCAAAAGTAATAACAACCCAAAAGATCCGACGCCGCAAATCAGAGCCTCTAGATACAATTGGTCAATATCCTATACAATGGAAATATAATAGCGGAAGTAAATGATAGATAAGAGGAGAAATCGGGTCCTGCGGATGCCAACAGCTACCTCGATAACTCCGGTATTGAACTGGACAACAGCAAATAATCACAGCTAAACCTCCAGGATCCTTGTATCTGCACACAAGGTGCAGGAAGTAGAGTGAGTACTCCAACTCAGTGCGTAACAAAATTAATAATGACAGGAAATAATAAATCATGTAGGAACCCTACACAGTTCTAAAGCCAATAGTGAAGACAGTAAATATGTGCTATGTAGGGGAAATAAATTAATAAAACTCCTCTTACTGTCCGACAATTTACTAAACCTGCTGCGGCGCGCAGCCCGATCCAATATAATGTATAATATTGTGGCGCGCGGTTCGATCCAATATAATACATATAATACTGTGGCGTGTAGCCCGATCCAATAAATATAGTCGACTGTGCTCACTGGGGGGTGCGCAAACTCCGTAGGGGCTCCTTCAGCCCAAATGCTAAATACTGCGGCGTACGGTCCCGTCTATATAATATATCACTGCGGCGTGCAGTACGATCCATATAAAATATCAATGCGGCATGCAGTTCGATCCATATATAATATATTACTCTGGAGTGCAGTCCGATCCAATACATGTACATGTATATACTGCTGTGGCAGGCAGTCCGATCCGGTATATATCAAATACTATCACGTTGGGGTCCTTGACCCCTCTCAGTCACTATAGACTTGGCCTCTTGGGCCCACTCAGCTAAGACATGATACTCAACCATAGGTATTTACTCCTTTATGGTGCAAATTACTAAGTCCGGTTTATTTCATGATTCACAGTTAAGGACAGGACTGAGAGTATGAGTCCAATAGGTAATATGAGGTCAATCAGTTCAGCATGCTCCCTATGGGTTCTACAGATCGGCACAAGGCCCCAAACATGGCAACTAGCCCAAAATATATGGATATAAGCTCAGTCTCAATCAAAAAGTACGGTAGGTCAGCAATCGGGATGGACAACGTCCGAATCCCTAGCAGTAATGTCATAGGCTCATCACACGATGCGTGTTTAATCTCAATAAAGAACTACATAGTGCAACGGGGTTTCAAATCCTTAGTATATCATTTATAACCATTACTCATCTTAAACCGGCCAAAATCCTAAGTCACCTTGCGCTTTCCTCTCAAATCGGCCTCCTCGAGTGCAGAATCTGACCAAAATCACAAGGAATAGGTTATAATAAGCTAATGGTATTTAACCCAATTGAAAGAACTCGAAAAACACACAAAAATACGAAGTTGGCAAAATGAGCCCCGGGCCTACTTCTCAAAAAATTACAAAAGTCATATTATCGGATTCCATATAAAATCTACCAAAATCAGAGCTAAAAAATGTAGGAACTTACTAATGAACTCACGGAATATATTAATGTTTTAAACCCTTAGTCATTTTCTCTTCTGCAGTCCTGTAACAGCCTTTGCGGGACCGCATCTACGTCTTTTCTTCCGCTTCTGCAATTTTCCCTTAAATACCGACCATTTGATTTTGTGTTCAAGCTTCCGCTTTTGCGGACCCCCTTATTCTACTTCTCCGGCTCTCCTTACGCTCCTGCGGACCCGCAGAAGCGACTCGAAGGCCGTTTTTGCGGCAAAGTCTCCGGCCCCTCTTGGCCGCTTTTGCGATGGAACAAGTCGCATATGCGGAACCGCTTTGGCTCCTCTTCTGCAAATTCGGAAATACCAGAAGCCAAAAATCCATTTTCATGCAAAATCTCCAAAAATCTCCGTTCAACCACCCGAAATTACCCCGAGGCCCCCCGGGTCCTCAACCAACAGCACATACTAGACCTTATACTTCATCCAAACTTGCTCGAATCATCAAAACGCTAACGGTAACATCAAAATCCTCAATTATGATCAAATCAAAGATAAATTTCTTACAAACTTCTGAATTGCATTTTCGATCAAAAACCCGACCTAATCACCTCCGAATGACTTAAAACTATGCACGCATATCCAAAATCACCTAACGGAGCTGCTGAAACTCTCAAAATCCCATTCCAACCCTCGGATCAAAATCTCACCTATCAACGGAAATTCGCCAAAATTCAAACTTAGCCAATTCAAGCCTAATTCTACTATGTACCTCCGAATTAATTTTCGATTTCACTCCCAAGTCACACATTATCCCCTGAAGCTAATCAGTCACCAGAATTCACATCCGAGCCCTCCAACCTAATAGTCAACTTCCAGCTGACGTTTCCAAAACAAGCTCCCCTTAAAGATACTAAGTATCTCATTTCCATCAGAAATCAATCCAAACCTATCCGATTGACTAAAATACTAATATAGGAACATAGAGAAATATAATTGGAGGGAAACGGGGCGGTAACTAATGTGACGACGAGCAGGCTCGTCACAATCACACAGTGTAAATAACATCTTAAGCAACTGATTCTACTATTTAATTCAAAGCTAAAGCGCGAAATTAGGTAAAATGACCAAAATTCCCTCAGGAAAATGTCTCGAAACCGGATGAATTAATTATTTTTTCAGAACCCTTGTAATCTCACGAGTCTAACCATTTAAAAATCTCTCAAATCGAAGGTCAGACACCCCCTCAAAACTCAACAATTCAGTCTATGAAGTTCTACCCATTTTTCATTAAAAATCTGAAATTAAAGGATGAAATTACGAGGAGATTCATGGAAATTGGTCTAAATTAAGTGAGAAGAACTTATCCAAGTCACCCAGGCAAAAATCCCTTAAAAAATTGCCAAGAGCCGAGCTGTAGAAGTCGAAATGTGATAAAATAGTGAAACCATTGAATTTGGGATTAAAAACTATCTGCCTAGTTATTTGTTCATCGCGATCGTGGGACAACGGTCGCGATCACGTAGAGGAAATTTGAGAAGGACCAGAAATGTACATCATGAATGCAATGATGAGAACACGATTGCGGAGAAGAGAAAAATAGTGCTTCACGATCGCGGAAGCATGAATGTGAACGCATTGAAGGAAAATATCGAGGTCCAGAAGTTGTTCTATGCGAACGCGTGAAAGCTTCTACGAACACGAAAAGAAGACTTCGCACAGTTACGCGAATGCGAGGTGGTGTATGCGAACTCGAAGAGGAAGTAAGATGGCCTTAGCGAATGCTGGTGGAGTTATACGAATGCGAAGAGGAAATTCCAAGGTGGTCAAGATAAGCCTTTGCGAACACGAAGGCCAGTTCGCGAACGCGATGAAGGGATACCAGAAGTAGCAATAGTAGTTCAAAAAACGGAATAAAAAGACCAGTGTTCCATCCGAAACACACCCGAGGCTCTCGGGGTTCTGTCTAATCATACACACAAGTCATATCACCTAACAAGGAATTGCTCGAAGTTCCCAATCACATAGCACAATATCAAAACGACGAATCAATCCAAATATGAATCTTATGAACTTTCAAATCTTCAAATATCGAAACACATCCAAAACCTACCAATTCAACCCAGAATGACCCCATATTTTGCAGAAAAGTCCCAACTTACATAACAGAGCCGCTCTATCTCTCGAAATTGCATTCCAACTATATCCCAAAAGTCAATCGTGGGTCAAATTTCTTCATTTTCCATTCAACTTCTGCCGAAATGCCTCAATTCATTCTAAGGACCTCCAAATTTAAATCCGTACACGCGCCTAAGTCCAGAATCACCATACAAATCTACTGAGAGCTCCACGATCCATTCTAGGGTTGTTTACCCATAAGTCCAATCTCGATCAAATTTTTATTGTTTTAACTTCCAAAACTAGATTCCTTTTTCCAATTTGACTCTGAACTATCCGAAAGGCAAATTCCACCATGCACGTAAGTCGATAATAATATTCCAAAGCTATTTCAGTCCTTATACCACTAAACGAAGTTTGATTTCTCAAAATAACTGGTCGGGTCATTACAATCCAGCTACCTCACAGGTAGGAGGGGGAGCATAGACCCGTACTACTCAGGCTCCTGGACATACAGCTACAATGTATCAGAAGCCGGGTGCACTACCTGCAGATGGGGCCTAACCAGTTGCTGCAGTGGCGCCCCAACTCAGACCAGTTGCGGATGGTGGCCCTCAGAAGTTATTGGATAAATAGGCTAGGCTTCACCCTCCTATCTTCGAGGGTGAGCAAGATAAGGATGGCCAGGACTTCATCGACATGTGCAGGGATAGACTGCACAACATGAGGATATTAGAGCCATATGGAGTTGACTTCACTACTTTCAGGTGGAGCGCAGGGCCCGTAGATGGTGGCAGTCATATGTTATTGGTAGGCTAGAAGGTTCTACTCCCCTCACTCGGGGTAAGGTTCCCAATTATTCTTTAATATGTATATTCCACCCTCTGAGAGGGAAGAATTACGGTACCAGTTTAAGTATATTGAGTAGGGTTAGATATCTGAGATCGATTATAAGGCGAGGTTCTCTTAGTTATCTCGCCATGCAGTCATGATACTTACCATTGATGCAGAAAGAGTGCAAATATTTGTTGCGGGGTTGCACCCCGGTATTCGAGCTAGCATGGCCCTAGATGTGGAGATAGGTACTGAGTATTAGTTAGTGGTAGAGATTGCTCGTAGGATTGATGGGTTACGCAAAAAGGTTAGAGAGCAGACTCAGAAGGAGAAAAGGGCCCTGTTTCGGGAGAGTTCAGAGGTGCCCTAGTTAGGGGTAGAGGTCACTTGGGGAGGGGTCAGCCCAGCAGGCCCCCGTATTCAGCACCACCACCCCCTCCCTGAGGTGCTACAGTGAGACCTTATTCATTGCGATGCCGGAGAGATCTTACCGCCCACCAGCTATTCAGGGTTCCTCCGGCGGGTATTCTAGTCTTCAGGGTTCCTCTGGAGGGTATTCTAGTCATCAAGATTCTTTCGATTCTCACTTCAGTGCCGTGCCAGAGATTTCATATTGACCACCAGCCATCCAGGGCGCTCCTAGTGGATATTCGGGTCAGCAGGCTATGGTAGCGAGAGTATGCTATGAGTATGGAGACCAGGGTCACATGAAGAGGACTTGCCCCAAAATTCGGGGCAAGGCAGTGCAGCAGGGCCAGCAGCCTATGACTTCAACATCGACTGCCCAGCCACCAAGAGGTATTGGGCAGCCTGGTAGGGGCCATCCTAGAGGTGGAGGTCAGGCAGGAGAGGTCAGCAAGCTACCGCTCAATTAGTTCAATCCAACCAGCCGACGCTCCAGCTAGATTCTAAGTCTTTCCGGCCATACCAGATGCATTGGCCTCAGATGTCGTCATCACAGGTATTATTTCCGTCGGTGGCAGAGTTGCTTTGGTATTATTTGATCCAGGGTCTACTTATTCATATGTATCATCCCTGTTTGCTCATTTCCTCGTTATTTCTCCTGAGCCTTTGGGCACTCCTGTTCTTGTATCTACTCCAATGGGTGATTCTATGGTTGTGGACCAGTCTACCGGTCTTGTGTGGTCATATTCTATGGTTTCGAGACTAGAGCAGATCTCTTGTTACTTGATATGATCGATTTTGAGGTCATCTTGGCCATGGATTGATTATCTCCATATCACGTCGTCCTAGATTGCCATGCAAAAACTATTTCACTAGTGATGCCAGGGTTGCCGAGGTTGGAGTGGAAGGGTTCCACAATTGACACACCAAGTCTGGTTATTTCTTTCCTGAAGGCTCGGCATACGGTCGAGAATGGGTATTTTGCTTATCTAGCTTATGTTCGGGACACCACAGAGGAGTCTCAGATGATTGATTCAGTCCAGTAGTCCGAGAGTTCGCCGATATGTTTCCTTCTAATCTTGCTAGCATGCCACCCGATCATGATATTGATTTTTGTATTGATTTGGCTCCAGTTAGACAACCTATATCTATTCCACCATACCGTATGGCTCATAAGGAGTTGAGGGAGCAGCTTGAGAAGTTGTTGGTGAAGGGGTTTGTTAGGCCCAATGTATCACCTTGGGATGCACCAATATTATTTGTTAAGAAGAAGGATAGGTCTATGCGGATGTGCATTGATTACCGCTAGTTGAACAAAGTCACCATCAAGAACAAGTATCCGTTGCCTCGTATCAATGATTTGTTCGACCAGTTGCAGGGTGCTAGGATGTTCTCTATGATAGACCTGAGGTCAGGGTATCATTAGCTAAAGATTCGGCACTCAGATATTCCGAAGACTACATTCCGGACTAGATATGGATATTATGAGTTATTGGTGATGTCCTTTGGCTTGACGAATGCCCCAACAACATTTATGGACGTGATGAACCATGTAATCAAGTCGTATATTGATTTATTTTTCATCGTCTTCATTGACGATATCTTGATATACTCAGGTAGCCTTGGGAGCACGAGTAGCATTTGAGACTTGTGCTACCGACCTTGCGAGAGTAGAAGCTATATCCTAAGTTCTCCAAGTGTGGGTTTTGGCTAGAGTCAGTCGCATTCTTGGGGCATATTGTGTCAGGAGAGGGTATTAAGGTGGATGCCAAGAAGATCGAGGAAGTTCAGAGTTGGCCACGCCCTACCTCAGTAACCGAGATCAGAAGTGTTCTGGGGTTAGCATGTTATTATTGACGATTCGTGCAGGGCTTTTCATCGATTGCATCACCTTGACTAGATTGACCCAGAAGGGTGCCCCTTTATGTTGGTCTGATGATTGTGAGAAGAGCTTTTAGAAGCTCAATAAATATATATATATATATATATATATATATATCGAATTTTTTTTGATGAAGCGATGTCATGTGACACTGGTTGGAACAAATTCCCTACGCCCCTGATGCTCGAGGATTATTCCATATTGGTTCATAGAATAGACTGATATCTCCTTATATAATCTTGGATCACTTTTACTCTACACGTTAGTTTTTTAGATTGAATTAAATCTCATGTTCAGTTTTTATTAGAAGGTAGAAAAGTCGTTAAAGTCCTAACGGATTTGATTTCTTAATGTATCTTACCCTGCTTAGACACATATATAAGCGCAACTTTCGTTGGAAAATCTTTAACCCCCCGTGTATCTATTTATTCAAATTAAATGAAGTAGTGGACTGTGGACATCTTAAGTGAAGCCTCTGGTTGAAGGTTGCATGATACATGCGTTAGAGATTGAACTGATGTTTCAGTTGCTCTTAACAATAATGTAATTTCCGTTGGATGCCTAATATTTGTATTGAAATCCGACTAACTCCAAATTCAAGTCAGAAGGTTCCATATTTGAGGGTAACATACTTCATAACAAAGATGATTCCATTCTCTTGGTCCAAACCTAACTTATGATTGAAGATGAAGGAATTCTTATTACTCCGCCAGAATTAGTTATGTTGAGATTAATTATTTTATTATTATTTCTTATTGATTATTTGGTATGTAGTATTAATTCGGATTGTCAATTTTACTACTTTACCCTGTAATTACTATTTTATCTTTTGATAAATATAAATTATCTCGATACTATTTTTAATTCTTAAATAGCTTATTCCAAAAGATTATTTTTTTATCCATTGTACCAAAGGAGACCGTTTCCTATTATTGGTCCCATATTATGTAATCCACGTAATTAAATATTCGTATACCTCAAATCAAATAACGCCTTAAAAATTATCCTTTTTGTAAAAGGTGGTTTAATCAACGAACCATATTGGTATGACATGTCGAGAAACTTTGTGATAGGCAAATATGAGAAATGACGCGCAGAGAAGGTTTGCCATATCAGCAGCGTGATGATGAGCTTCCTATGGGTGAATTCGAATATCGAGAAATAGACGAATGATAGCGCAACTAGTAGGCATTCCACCACTAAGCCGGCCGTGTTTTCTTCATTAGCCACGTTAGGGCCGTCAACACAAAAAGTTATATGGTTTGGTATGACACACCAACATAAACTTTTTATAAATTTTTTCCAAAACCTATGAGATTAGAAGTAATCAAATCTTTTCTTATCATGTTCCCTAGCCCACTTTCATTCCACTTTAATCAATCTTCCTTTGTCTTTTTGCTAATTTTATCCTTTGGGTTAAATAAATTCTCCAACTGTATCACTGCCTTTTATTGTCACAGTTAAACGAACGTGTTGCATTTAGAAATGTAATAAGAATGGATAAAATTTCTCGTCCTCAATCAGAATATTTTGAGTCGAGCACTCGATATTTATATTTTTTAAAAAACACCTCAGTAAGGAACATTTTTTCTTTTAATAGTCAAGATTAGTATATTTTGATAATATCAAATTATTTTATGACAAAGAAAACTCGAAGAAATATTTTGTCTTTTTTAGGTCCTCTAAAATCTTTCTTTTCTATGCTCACGAAGGGATCCTAGAAGTATATATTGGGTGGCATGCCACGTGTTGAAGTGCTCTGGAATTTTATGTTATGATTCTTGTTTGCAATGATGTAAAGAAATCTCACATGGCCGGTTATTATAGATAAAAAGAGATAGGGGAAAGAAGGGTTAGTGATTCTCTACCTCAAAACTATTGCCTAATCTTATAATCAGAAAAGGAAAAGGGGAAACAGAAACACACGCATAAAGAGAAACAAAGAGCACTAGTCAACTATATATCTGTTTTACTTTCTTAGTGCAATAATTAAAGTAAAAATTCGCTCCTACATTGAATTACAATTGTCCTCGAAAAACTCTATTGAATTATTTTGTACTAAAATTCATTTTTTTATATATCTCCTGATGATCAAGAATAAGCAGGCGTCATTGCTTAGCAAAGTGTTTCCAATTATTTCATAAATTAAGATTCTGGTAGAGTGATAAATATTTCTTTATATTTAATATTATAAGTTAGGCTCGAATCATGAGTATGGAATTACATTTATTATGAAGTATGTTACCCTCAAATATGAAACTTTCTGAGTTAGTCGGACTTTAATATAAACATCGGACGTTCAAACAAAAATTGCATTGTTGTTAAGAGCAACTGAAACGTCGCTTCAATCTCTAACGCATGTATCATACAACCTTCAACCGGAGGCTACACTTAATATGTTCACAGTCCCTACTTAATTTGAATAAATATCCGCATGGAGGGTTAAAGATTTTCCAAGGAAAGTTGCGCTTATATATATATATATAAGCAGGGTCAGATACTTTAAGAAATCAAACCCGTTGGAGCTTTAACGACTTTTCTACCTGTTAACAAAAATTGAACATCAGATGTAATTCAATCTAAAAAACTAACTCGTCGAGTAAAAGTTATCCAAGGATTATAAGGAGATATCAGTCTATACTTTTAACCGGAGGCGACAAAATGGTTAAAAGAAAATAATTATTTATCTATTATCCATTAAAAATGGGTTGGATAATGAACTATTTAAAAACGGGTCAAAACATGAATAAAATATCATATTATTCACTTAAAAAATGGTTAACCAATGGATAACTATGTATTTAACTTTTACATTTGTAAAGCCTCGAATTGGAGTTCATCAAAAGATAAGAAATTCTCTTATAAGTGATCATATTTAAGAAGACATGTGTCACGACCCTAAACCCGGACCCGATCATGATGGCACATATCGTGAAACAAGGCCAGTCGACATAAACCCCCAATATCAAGTTAAAAGTTATAATAATTCAATTTAAGCCATTAACATGCTATAAATTCCAAGATAAAAGTGAAATAGAATAATTTGCGGAAACAACACAGCTCGATATCGGGGTGTCACCAGTTATGAAAATCTAAAACATCCATCTAAGAGTACGAAAAGTTCACACAGTCTAGTACAAGGAAAATAAAGATAGGAAGGAGAAACACAGGGCTGCAAACGCCGAGCAGCTATGTCACGACCCGGATTTTCCATCCTCGGGAGTCGTGATGGCACCTACTAATAGGAGCTAGGCAAGCAAGTTATTAAATACCTCTGTAGCGAACATCGACGATATTAACATCAATAAAACATTTAACAATAAAGCGGAACTCAAATATAATTTACTGAAAGAAATGCGGAAGTTCAACAAATCCTCTACCTAAGGCTGATGTCACAATACTCACGAACTTCTAAGAGTTTACCAAGTACAAGGTTTGGAAAGAAATGAGAAAATGGCTATCCCGAACAACATGGGAAGAATCAGCTAAAACAAGACAAGGGAGATGCCGAACCCGCGAATGCCTGCTAGGCTTCCTCGAAATCTCTCTCTGGACTAAAAGCATGCTCCCGATCTACTGCTGCCGCTGCTGAAAAAAAGCCTGGTTCTGTGCAAAAGAGCATAGAAGTGTAGCATCAGCACAACCGACCCCATGTGCTGGTAAGTGTCTGGCCTAACCTCGGTGAGGTAGTAACGAGGCCAAGACCAGACTCCAGATAAACCTGTGCATTTCAAATGTATAAACATACAACAAAAAATAATACATGAAGCAAAAGCCAATAACGGGAAGGGGAAATAAGAGTCGCAATTAAGAGAAACCACAATAATGATAAAGCATCCAAGAATTTACTGCAAATCAAGCTACAAATATTCCAAACAAAACACACTTGAGACAGCAACAGTTGCGGCGTGCAACCCGACCCATATCATTTATCTTTGTTGTGGCAACCAACCCGGTCCATGTGAATTATTTATTCTTTTTGTGGCGAGCAACCCGGTCCATGTGGATATTATTTATCCTTGTTGTGGCGAGCAATCCGATATTATTTATCCTTATTGCGGCAAGCAACCCGATCCGTGTGGATATTATCTATACTTGTTGCGGCTAGAAACCCCATCTGTGTCATTTGACACTGTTGCAGCGTGCAGCCCAACCCACTAAATCATACCTTCTCATCCAAACTATTGTCATATACACGGAGCAAGAGAAGAATAACCAGTAAAGTAATCCCGGAAAGGGAACATAACATCACCACAAAAATCCCGACAAGGAAGTACATCAATATACGCAAAATATCCCGACAAGTGATTATTCACATCTCCTTCTATTTCTTTCATTTACTACTCATTAGTCCTTTTAGCGTTCGAGCCAACACTCCTAACGGTTTACAATTCATAATTATTTCGCATACTCTTCACATTAAATAACGATCATTAATTGAACATGGAAGAATCACCACCATATAAGAATAAGTACAAGCAAGGACCCACGGTCATGCTTGACACCAATGTATAGTTATTCGTCGCAATGCCTATACAGCGCACTCGACATATAGCAATTAGAAATTAAGACCCTACTCCTATTCCCTTAAACCAAATTTAGATCAAACATTTACATCGAAATCTCTAAACTCAACTCAAGCCTCTAGTATAGCTTTACCCCTCTAATTCACCACAAAATCGCTCGAATCTAGCCATAAATTACTTGAATGTATAAACAAATTCTAGTTAAATCAATTTGAATGAATAAGAATGCATTCCCAAAAATTTGCCTGAAAATTCCCAAAATGCCCCCAGACCCACGTGGTGAAAACTCGAGGTTAGAATAAAAATCCGGCTACCCATTCCCCCACGAGTTCATATCTATGATTAGTTTTGAACTCAAACCTCAAATTGAGGTATGAATCCCCAATTTTAAGAAAACCTAGGTTCTACCCAAAACCCCCAATTTCACCCATGAAAATTCATGATTTTAAAATGAAAACATGTTTAAATGTTAGAGATTGAAGAAATTAAGTAAAAGTTGACTTACAAATGGTTTGGAGAAGATGGATTTCTCAGCAAATCGCCTATGGAGTTTGGATTTTTAAAGAATGAAGAAAATGGGTTTAAAATTCGTCTAAGTATGAAATAACTGAGCCACAGGTATGTGAATTGCGAAACTCGGTTCGCAATTGCGAACCCCGACCCTGCCATGTTGGGAATTGCAAAGAATAGTTCGCATTTGCGAACACTGAGTCTCCGAGCAGACTTCGCATTTGCGACTGGGCGGCCCTCGCATTTGCAAATAAATTGGCGCATTTGCGGCCCAAGCAGAGATTTCCCCTTCTCGCATTTGCGATGGAGGATTCGCAATTGCGAGTCTCACATTTGCGATAAATCTTTCACAAATGCGAAAATACCAGACCTGACCTGCAACTTTGTTTTTCAAAGTTCAAAAATGCAGCCCGTGGCCTATTTAAATCTCACCCTAGCCCTGAGGGCTCCAAATCAAACATGCACACAATCACAAAAACATACTACGGATTTACTCGTGTGATCAAATGCTAAAATAACATCAAAATTAATGAATCAAGCCTCAAAATCATCATTTTCTTTTCTAACTTCTTAAACTTCTAACCTTAGATATTTAGTTCCGAAACACGTCAAACGACGTTCAATTTCGATCAAATTTCACAGAAAGTTCTTAAACCATATTTAAGACTTGTAGTAGGCACCGAAACCAAAATATGGGCCGATACCTATATTTTCTAAACTATTTTCATTTTAAAATTTCATATCATTTTTCAGAAAAATAATTTCTTTCAAAAACTCATTTCTCGGGCCCGAGACCTCAGATTACGATTCTGAAAATTTGCCCGAGTCCCATATTTTTTTATGGACCCTCTGAAACCATAACATTACTGGACCAGGTCCGTTTATCCAAAATATTGACCAAAGTCAACTTTGACAATATTAATATCAAAATTCATCAAATTTTTTATAGAATTTATATTTTTCAACATAAAAGCTTTCCAGCTACACGCGGCAAATTGAGGCAACTAAAAGTAAAGTTTTCTAGGCCTCAGAAGCACGAAAAAGGAAGAAATCAGGTGATGACCCTCTGGGTCGTCACATTTTACACCTCTAAAACAGTCGTTCGTCCTCGAACAGGCAAAAGAAAGGAGTACCTGAGTCGGGGAATATATGAGGATAACGGCTCTGCATATCAGATTTGGACTCCCAGGTCGATGCCTCAGGAGGCTTACCTCTCCACTGAACACGCACTTGTGACGACCCGAATCGTCGTCTCCTCTATTCCAATTCCGTATTCCCCTTTATATGCCTATTAATGTTTCAATATGTGTACTGGGAGAATTTGAGTAAATTCGGATAGAGTTTGATAGGAAATGAGACAATTAGTCTCTTTAAGGGGGGGTTAGTTTGGAAAAGTCAACTGGTCGTTGACTTATATGTTAGAGGGATGGAAATTGAATTCTAATGATTCGGTTAGTTTTGGGGGATGATTTAAAGATTAGGAGCGCAAAGGGAATTAATTTTGGAGGCCCGGTGAAGAAATTAGCCTATTTTGGCGAAGTTAGTATTTTGGTTATTTCTGGTTGATAGGTGAAATATTGATCCGGGAGTCGGAATGTGGAATGGAATTATGAGAGTTTCCGTAGCTTCGTTAGGTGATTTTGGACTTGTGTGCAAAATTTCAGTTGATTCGGAGGTGATTAGGTCGGGTTTATGATCGAATGTGAATTTTGAAAGTTTTAGTTTAACTTAAGCCTTGATTTGATGAAAACTTGCCGATTTTGATGTTAACATCAGTGTTTTTATGGTTCAAGCAAGTTTGAATAAGGTAATAGGACATATCTGTGCTTTTGGTTGATGTCCCAAAGGCCTCGGGGCGATTTCGGGTGGTCAAGGGAGCTCGGGTGAGGTGATTTTTCAAGTGATTTTCAAGGAAACATCGGGGTAAGTGTTCTAAACCCAACTTTTGTTGTATAACTTGAATCTATTGCAAGTTTTGGTGTTTAATTTGAGGATTTTTGTTGAAAATGGTAGAAAACCCTCTTGGTTAGAATCACCGATTTGAGGGGTCAAATGGACCTCGATTTTTGTGAATTTTATATATACGGACTCGTGACTAGATGAGAAATCCGTTCATGTGACTTTTGTAATTTTTCGAGACGTGGTCCAAGGGATCGGGTTTTGCAAATTTCATAAATTTCGATATTTTTCGAGTCTTTTCAATTGGGTTATGTTCCCTTAGCCTATTGTAATGTATTCATTGTGGTTTTGGCCAGATTCGACCCACGAGGAGATTGATACGAAAGGAAAGGGCATTGCGGAGTAGTGTTTGGCAGGCTAGAGGTGAGTAATAGATGTAATTGTTGTTCTGAGGGTTTGAAACCCCGCACTTTCGCATCGTAACTCTATATTGAGGTAAGGCACACATTCCACGACGAGTGCCGGGTTGGATACTATTGGTAATTGTGACTTGGTCCATCCCATGTGATGTTTATACTATACAGGTGATTGATACACATACTTTATTTATATTACTGGGCTTGATGCCATGTTTGCGGCCTTGTGCTGACTTGTAATATCCTTCGAGGATTGATATTATCGCTTAGCATGAATTGCATATTATATAACTTCAGTCCAACGTTTAAAATACCATTTTGCAAACTCATCCATATTTCGAAGTTTTGAAAACTCAAATGATAGTATAAATATTATTTCGATCCCAGAACTACTATTTATAAATGCCCATGGGGCTCATAATGTTTTCTAGACTGATTATGGGTGGCTCAGGCTGCGCGCCGTAGCAGTGACTTAAAAAAGTGGTTACAATTGCACTGTGTGATGTGACTTAAAACATTATGGGTGGTCCGAGCTGCTTGCCGCAGAGGAACTTGAAACAATGGTAAAAATGGAACTATATGAAGTAAATGGCTCAGGTAACAATGACTGACCAGGATTTGATTGATGCTACGAGATGGCTTGATATTGCGCTTGGGCTATAGGGGCCCCTCCGGAGTTTGTACACACCCCCAGTGAGCGCCGTTGGCGTTAAATGATTTTGGGTTGCTCGGGATGGGCGTCGTAGTGGGTACTAGACTGTACCATCATATGCATTGCATTCATGCATTTGTATTTTAACTGTTGTTCAGCTGTTCAGTTCTGTACATTGTTGGATATTTATAGCTTACTTTGTGTATTTACTGTGTTTTCATATCTTCGGACTGTATTTATTTTTATTACTCACTGAGTTGGTAGTACTCACTTTACTCCCTGCACCCCGTGTGCAGATCCAGGACAGTCTCAGGCACAGTAGATCTAGTTAATCAGCGGATCTACTGATTCGGGAGTATCAAGGTAGCTGCACGGCGTTCGCAGCACTGATTACTTCCCTCATATCCTATCCTTTTTATTTCCACGTCATCATACTTTGGATATACTATGTATTAGGGTGATATTCTGTATTCTAGAGGGCTCATATTCGTGTCACCAGGTCCTAGTAGGATTGTGTTGTATATTTTGTTAAATTCTTCAGTACTTTGATCATGACTTGAATTGATTTTTCATATGTTATTTTGTCAAATTGGGTTTAAGTGTTGAATAATGGTCGGGCTTGCCTAGGAGTGTGCTGGGCGCCATCACGACCAGGATTTGGATCGTGACAAGTGGTATCAGAGCCTAGGTTACTTGGTCTCGCGGGTTATGAGCCGGTTAAGTAGAGTCTTGCGGAGCGGTACGGAGACGTCTGTACCTATCCTTGGGAGGCTGCAGAACCTTTAGGAAAAACTTCACATTTTTGAATTCTTATCGTGCGACTTTGTTGATCCCAAAACTGAATTTTGTTGTTCTAATCTCTCGCAGATGGCGAGAACACACGCTAATGGATAGGGCGGACGACAACCATTTCTACCTTCTGAGGCCACCAGAGGCCGTGGACGCAGTCGTGGTCGAGGCAGGGCCACAAAGGTAGTAAGTGTTGACCCACCAGTAGCCCCGGCATAGGATCAGGCTCCAGCTGCAGAGATTCCAGTAGCACCTGTTCAGGCACCAGCTATGCCTATTGTTATTCCGGGTCTCCAGGAGGCCCTAGCATAGATCCTATCAGTTTGCACTGGCCTAGCTCAGGCAGTTTCAGCTACCACTACACCAGCTACTTCACAGGTTGGGGGAGGCAATCAGACCCCCGCTGCTCTCACATCTGAGCCAGTAGTGCAGGGATTGTAGACACCAGAGGCACCACCAGTGCAACTCGTTGCCCCAATTCAGCTGGTTTCACCGGTTCGGGATAAAATGGTTCCATTTATGCCAAATGATGAGAAGCCCCGTCTTGAGAGATTTAGCAGACTTGCACCTCCTACTTTCAGCGATGATCTGGTTGAGAATGCCCAAGGTTTGCTTGAAAAGTGTAGACATATGCTGCGGACAGTAGGGATCTTGGAAACTAGTGGTGTGTCCTTTACTACTTTTCAGTTCTCAGGTGCAACGTTCACTTGGTGGGAGGAATATTAGCGGTGTAGGCCAGTAGGTGCAGCGCCTTTGACATGGCAGGATTTCACCACTCTTTTTCTGGAGAAGTGGGTACCGTGATATTAGAAAGAGGATCGACGCATGCAATTTGAGTATCTTCGCCAGGGAGATATGACCATATCTCATTACGAGGTGATGTTTTCGGAGTTAGCTCGTTATGATCCATGGATGGTCCCGACTGATCAGGAAAGGATTAGGAGGTTCGTGGATGGGCTCATTTATCCCATCCATATCCTGATGGCCCGAGACACGATTATGAGCCACACTTTTGAGGATGCAGCCGATATTGCCCGAGATATTGAGACAGATGGTCGGCAAGAGAGAGAGGAGCGAGAGGACAAAAGGCCTCGTGGGATCAGGTAGTTTCAATGGTGTTCCGTCTAGAAGCCAGTTTCAGCAAAGCAAGGGTCGTTCTTACAGGACTCATCAGTCGGCTCATCCCGAGTATCGAGGGGCATCTTCAGGCCATGGTCATCAGGTATTTTAGCAGGTTTGGTCTTCTTTGGGTGCCCTTCCAGCACAGAGTTCATCACATGCTCCTTCAGTCAAGGGTTCTTCGGTGCCGAGTGCATCAGCTAGTCACTTTGGTGTGAGGGGGTTCCCAACATCCCCCTTATCCAATGTCGGGTAGTTGACAAGTGTGGAGAGTTTCGCCATATAAAGAGGTATTATCCTCGGCTTTGTGGTATTCAGTCTCAGCAGAGGGATCATCCCTTGTCTTCTGGCTTGGTTTTTTCTTCATCTGCCCCACTAGCTAGGGGAGGAGACCAGGCAACCAGGGGTCGCTCCAGAGGGGGAGGTTGATCGGGCGGTGGTCAGGCTCAATTTTATGCTATCCCAGATAGGACATATACTCTTGCATCAGACGCTGTTATCATAGGTATTATCTCAGTTTGCCACACAGATGCCTCCGTATTATTTGATCCCTGTTCCACCTATTCATATGTGTCTTCATATTTTGCTCGTCATTTGAGTATGCCCCGGGAGTCTCTTGCTTTCCTTGTTCACGTTTCTACCTCTGTGGGCGATACTGTTAATTTTGGACCGTGTGTATCGGTCATGTATTGTGACAATTGGGGGTCTGGAGACCCGAGTTGATCTATTGTTGTTGAGCATGGTAGATTTTGATATTATTCTGTTCATGGACTGGGTATCTCCATGTCACGCTATTCTGGACTGTCATGCTAAGATAATTACTTTGGCTATTCCGGGTGTTCCGAGGATCGAGTGGCATGGTATGACGGATTTTTTTCCTAGTAGAGTAATTTCTTTCTTGAAAGCCCAGCGTAAGGTTGGGAAAGGCTGTTTGTCATATTTGGCTTTTGTGCGGGATGTGGGAGCTAGACTCCCAGTATTGATTCTGTCCCAGTTGTGAGGGACTTTGCTGATGTATTTCCTGCAGACCTACCAGGCACGCCACCGGACAGGGATATTGATTTTTGTATTGACCTGGTTGCGGGTACTACGCCCATTTTTATTCCGCCGTACCACATGGCACCAGCGGAGCTAAAAGAATTGGAAGAGCAGCTTCAGGAACTCCTAGAAAAGGGGTTTATTCAGCCTAGTGTGTCCCCGTGGGGTGCACATGTATTATTCGTGAAAATGAAAGATGGCACAATGAGAATGTGCATTGATTATAGGAAGTTGAACAAAGTAACAGTGAAAAACAAGTATCCCTTGCCTCGCATTGATGACTTATTTGATTAGCTTCACGGAGCGAGGGTGTTTTCTATGATCGACCTTCGATCGAGTTATCACCAGTTGAAGATCAGGGATTCAGATATTCCTAAGACTGCCTTCAGGACTAGATATGGCCACTATGAGTTTCTAGTCATGTCTTTTGGGATGACCAATGCCCCAGCGATGTTCATGCATCTAATGAACAGTGTGTTTTTTCCGTATCTAGATCCTTTTGTTATTGTATTAATTGATGATATTATGGTATACTCGCCTAACCAGGAGAAGCACGCCCCGCATTTGCGTGTAGTATTGCAGAGATTGAGGGAGGAGAATTTTTATGCTAAATTCTCTAAGTGTGAGTTTTGGCTAAGTTATGTGGAATTCTTGGGACTCATAGTGTCCATCAATGGTATCCAGGTTGATCCAAGGAAGATAGAAGCAGTGCAGAGCTAGTCTAGACCCTTCTCAGCCACAGAGATCTAGATTTTTCTTGCGCTGGGAGGCTATTATCGCCGGTTTGTTCAGGGATTTTCATCCGTCATATCGCCCTTGACCAAGTTGACTCAGAAAGGTGTTCCATTTGTATGGTCATATGAGTGTGATGAGGGCTTTCAGAAGCTCAAGTCACTTTTGACCACAACTCTAGTGTTGGTGTTTCCCTCAGCTACGAGTTCGTACACAATATATTCTGATGCTTCGAGAATTGGGATTGTTTGTGTACTAATGAAGGAGGGTAGAGTTATTGCTTATGCTTCTCGTCTGTTGAAGCCCCATGAGAAGAACTATCATGTTCATGATTTAGAGTTGGCTGCCATAGTTCATGCCATAAAGATTTGGAGGCACTAATTGTACGGCGTATCTTGTGAGGTATTTACTGATCATCATAGTCTTTAGCATTTATTTAAAAAAAGATCTTAATTTGAGGCAGCGGAGATGGCTTGAGTCTCTTAAGGTCTATGATATTACTATCGTGTATCATTCGGGTAAGGCCAATTTAGTAGCCGATGGTTTGAGCCGAAAGGCATTCAGTATGGGGAGTTTGGCTTACATTCCAGTTGGGGATAGAACACTTGCTATTGATGTTCAGGCTTTGGCCAATCAGATGGCGCGGCTAGATATTTCGGAGCCTAGCCGAGTGTTGGCGAGTGTGATTTCTCGATCTTCCATATATGATCATATCATGAAGCACCGGTATGATGGTCAATATTTACTTGTCCTTATGGACAGAGTTTGGCATGATGATGCCTAATATATGACTATAGGTGATGATGGTATATTAAGGATGCAGGGTCGTATTTGTGTGCCAAATGTTGATGGGCTTAGAGATTTGATTCTTGAAGAGGCCCTTATATCGTAGTATTCCATCCATCCGGGTGCCGCGAAGATGTACCAAGAATTTAGATAGCATTACCAGTGGAGGAGAATGAAGAAAGAGATTGTGGGGTATGTGGCTCGGAATCTCAACTGTCAACAAGTGAAATATGAGTATCAGAGATCGGGGGGTTTGCTTCAGCAGATGGTTATTGATGAATTGAAATGAGAGAGAGTTAATATGAACTTCGTGACTTGTCTTCCTCGTATATTGAAGAAGTTCGATTTGATTTGGGTCATTGTGGATCGGCTGACCAAGTTCGCGCATTTCATTCCAGTGTGTACTACATATTCCTCAGCGGCTGGCAAGGATCTTTATTCAGGAGATTGCATGGTTGCTTGGTGTTACTGTTTCCATCGTATCAGATAGAGGTACTCAGTTCACTTCTCCGTTTTGGGGAACTTTTCATCACGAGTTGGGCACTCAGGTGGAGCTGAGTTCAACATTTCATCTTCAAACAGACGGAAAGTCCGAGCATACTATTCAGATATTGGAGGATATGTTGCGTGCTTTTGTGATTGATTTTAGGGGTTCTTGGGTTGAACTTTTACCACTTGCAAAGTTCTCCAACAACAACAACTGTCAGTCCAGTATTCAGATGGCACTGTATGAGGCCTTATATGAGAGGCGGTGTAGATCTCCAGTTGGTTAGTTCGAGCCTGGCGAAGCCAGGTTGTTGGGGATAGATTTGGTCCAGGATACCTTAAAAAAGGTGAAGGTGATTCAGGAAAGACTTCGCACAGCCCAGTCGCGTTAGAAGCGTTATGCGGACCGGAAGGTCCTGGATGTTTCATTCATGATGGGTGCGAAGGTTTTGCTGAAAGTTTCGCCCATGAATGGTGCTATAAGATTTGGAAAGAAAGAAAAGCTAAGTCCGCGAATTATTGGACCTTTTGAAATACTTAGGAAAGATGGAGATGTGGCTTACATGCTTGCTTTGCCGCCTAGATTATCGGGTGTTCATCTGGTATTCCATGTATCTATGCTCCGGAAGTATGTTGGGGACCCGTCTCAAATAATAGATTTCAGTACAGTGCAGTTAGATGAAATTTGACCTATGATGTGGAGCCAATGGCTATCTTGAGTCGACAGGTTTGAACATTAAGATTAAAAGATATAGCATCAGTGAAAGTACAGTGGAGAGGTCGGCCCGTGGAGGAGGCTAGTTGGGAGACCGAGCAGGAGATGCGGAAAAGATACCCACACCTATTTGAAAATCCAGTTATGTTTCTTAACTCGGTCGAGGACGAGCGTTTGTTTTAGTTGGGGAGAATGTGACGACCCAACTCATCGTCTCCTGTATTACCATCTTGTATTCCCCTTTATATGAGTATTCATGTTTTAATATGTGTACTGGAAGAATTTGAGTCAATTCGGATAGAGTGTGGTAGGAAACGAGACAATTAGTCTCTTTAAGGAAGGATTAGTTTGGAAAAGTCAATCGGTCATTGACTTATAAGTTAGATGGCTCGGAATTGAATTCTGATGATACGTTTAGTTTCTGGGGATGAATTAAGACTTAGGAGCGCAAACATAATTGATTTTGGAGGTCTGGTGAAGAAATTAGCCAATTTTGGCAAAGTTAGTATTTTGGCGATTTTCGGTTGATAGGTGAAATATTGATTCGGGAGTAGGAACGGAATTCTGAGAGTTTCAGTAGCTTTGTTAGGTGATATTGGACTTGTATGCAAAATTTCAATTGATTCGGAGGTGTTTAGGTCGGGTTTATGATCAAATGTGAATTTTGAAAGTTTTAGTTTAACTTAAGCCTTGATTTGATGAGAACTTGCCGATTTTGATGTTAACGATAGTGTATTTATGGTTCAAGAAAGTTTTAATAAGGTAATAGGAAATATCTGTGCTTTTGGTTGATGTCCCGAGCGCCTCGGGGTGATTTCGGGTGGTCACCGGGTCATTTTGGAAGGTTTTGACATGCTGATTTCTGGTATCTAGTTTTTTCCTTCGCGTTCGCGAGGTCCCATCATGTTCGCGAAGCAGAAATTGACTTCTAAGACTTTTTTTCTTGGCGTTCGCGAAGAAGGAATTGCCATCTGGGACTTTTGTTCTTCGCGTTCGCAACGTTGCTTCGCGTTTGCGAATAAGGGATTTTCTATCGCAGAGGTCCTACTTCGGAAGCTCATATCTTTTGATCCACAAAGAATTTGGGGTTGATGCAGAAATGAAAGTTGTAGATATTTGAATCGAGTTTTCAGAGACATATTATAATGCCATTTGGACATCATTTGGAAACGTTATGATCAATTTACTAGAGGCTGTCCGAGAGGAGTTTGAAAAATAATTTCTTGGAATTTTGTTCTTCGCGAACGCAGAGAACCAATACTTGGGCAGCTTATTGAAGTCAAAACTCGTCTCACTCTTTCATTTTTGGACCAAGGGAGATCGGGTGAGGCGATATTTCAAGTCATTTTTAAGGAAAACATCGGGATAAGTGTTCTTATCTCAATTTTTATTGTATAAGTTAAATCTATTGCAAGTTTTGGTGTTTAATTTGAGGATTTTTGTTGAAAAGGGTAGAAAAACCTCTTGGTTAGAATTACCGATTTGAGGGGTCAAATGAATCTCTATTTTTGTGGCGAGACGAGGAATCCATTAATGTGACATTCGTAATTTTTCGAGACGTGGGCCTAGGGCTCGGGTTTTGCAGATTTCATGAATTTTGATTTTCTTCGAGTCTTTTTGATTGGTTTGTATTCCCTTAGCATAATGTACTGTATTCGTTGTGGTTTTGGCCAAATTCGACCCACAAGGAGATTGATACGAAAGGAAAGGGCATTATGGAGTCGTGTTTGGCAGGCTAGAGGTGAGTAACATATGTAAATGTTGTTCTGAGGGTTTGAAACCCCACACTTTCACATCGTACTGCTATATTGAGGCATGACATGCATTCCACGACGAGTGCGGGGTCGGATACTATTAGGGATTGTGACTTGGTCCATCCCATGTGATGCTTATACTATACTGGTGATTGATACACATACTTTATTGATATTGCTGGGCTTGATGCCATATTTGGGGCCTTGTGCCGACTTGTCAAATCATTCGAGGATTGATATTACTGCTTAGCTTGATTTTCACATCATCTAACTTCAGTCCAAGGTTTAAAATACTATTTTGCAAACTTAGCCATATTTCTATGGTTTGAAAACTCAAATGATAGTTTAAATATTATTTCGGGCTCAGAACTACTATTTTATAATTGTCTGTGGGGCTCATGACATTTTCTGGACTGATTATGGGTGGCTCAGGCTGCACGCCGCAACAGTGAATGAAAATTGTGGTAACAATGGCACTGTGTGATGTGACTTGAAACATTATGGTTGGCTCGGGCTGCGTACCATAGCAGGAACTTGAAATAATGGTAAAAATGGAACTATATGATGTAAATGGTCAGGTAACAATGATTGAACAGGATTTGATTGATGCCACGAGATGGCTTGATATTGCGCTTGGGCTGTAGGAGCCCCTCCGGAGTCTGTACAGACCCCAGTGAGCACCATTGACGTTAAATGATTATGGGTGGCTCGGAATACCCCCGCAGTGGGTACTAGATTGTACCATCATATGCATTGCATTCATGCATTGTATTTTAACTGTTGTTCAGCTGTTCACTTCCTTACATTGTTGGATGTTTGGATTATTGCTTAATTTGTATATTTACTGTGCTTTCTTATCTTCAGACTATATTTATTTTTATTACTTACTGAGTTGGTAGTACTCACTTTACTCCCTGCACCACGTGTGCAGATCCAGGACAGTCTCAGGCACAGTAGATCCAGTTAATCAGCATATCCAGTGATTCGGGAGTATCAAGGTAGCTGCACGGCATTCGCAGCACTGATTACTTCCCTCCTATCCTATCCTTTTTATTTCCACGTCATCATACTTTGCATATACTATGTATTAGGGTGATATTCTGTATTTTAGAGTCTCATATTCGTGTCACCAGTTTCTAGTGGGATTGTGTTGCATATTTTGTTAAATACTTCAGTACTTTGATCATGACTTGAATTGATATTTCTTCTGTTATTTTGTCAAATTGGGTTGTGTTGAATAATGGTCGAGCTTGCCTAGTAGTGTGCTGGGCGCCATCAAGACTGGGATTTGAGTTGTGGAAAGTTGGTATCAGAGCCTAGGTTACTTGGTCTAGCGGGTTATAAGTCGGTTTAGTAGAGGTTTGCGAAGCGGTACAGAGACATCTCTATATATCCTCGGGAGGCTGCAAAAACATTTGGAGAAACTTCACATTTTTGAATTCATATCGTGTGACTTTGTTGATCCCAAAACTGAATTTTGTCATTCTAATCTCTCGGAGATGGCGAGAACACATGTTAATGGACAATGCGGACGAACACCATTGTCACCTTCTGAGGCCACCAGAGGCCGTGGACGCGGTCGTGGTTGAGGTATTGGTCGAGGCAGAGCTACAAGGGTAGCACGTGTTAACCTACCAGTTTCCCTAGCATAGGATCAGGCTCCAGCCGCAGAGATTCTAGTAGCACCTGCTCATGCACCAGCTGTGCCTATTGTTATTCCGGGTCTTCAGGAAGCCCTAGCACAGATCCTATCAGTTTGCACTGGCCTAGCTCAGGCAGTTTCAGCTACCACTGCAGCAGCTACTTCACAGGCTGGGGGAGGCAATCAGACCCCCGCTGCTCACACACCTAAGCCGATAGTGCAGGGATTACAGACACCAGAGGCACCACCAGTGTAGCAGGTTGCCCTAGTTTAGCCGATTGCACCGGTTCAGGATAATATGGTTCCAATTATGCCAGATGATGAGTAGCGTCGTCTTGGAAGATTCAACAGACTTGCACCCCATACCTTTTGCGGTGCTCAGGGTGAGGATGCCCAAGGTTTTATTGACAAGTGTAGACGTATGTTGCAGACAGTAGGGATCTTGTAAAATAGTGGTATGTCCTTTACTACTTTTCAGTTCTCAGGTGTAGCCTTCATTTGGTGGGAGGCATATGAGCAGCGTAGGCCGGTAGGTGCAGCGCCTTTGACGTGGCAGGAGTTCACCACTCTTTTTCTGGAGAAGTGAGTACCAAGATCTTAGAGAGAGGATCGACACATGCAATTTGAGTATTTTCGTCAGGGAGATATGACCGTATCTCAGTACAAGGTGAGGTTTTCAGAGTTAGCTCGTTATGCTCCTTGTATGGTCTCGACTGATCGGGAAAGGATTAGGAGGTTTGTGGATGGGCTCATATATCCCATCCGTATCCTGATGGTCTGAGAGAGGATTCTGAGCCACACTTTTGAGGATGCAGTCAATATTGCACGTGATATTGAGACTGATCGTCGGTAGAAGAGAGAGGAGCTTGAGGCCAAACGGCCTCGTGGATCAGGTAGTTTTAGTGGTGCTCCGTCCATGAGCCAGTTTCAGCAGAGCAAGGGTTTTTTTACATGCCTCATTAGTCGGCTCGTCCCGAGTATCGAGGGGCATCATTAGGCTGTGGTCATCAAGGACTTTAGCAGGTTCAGCCTTCTTTGGGTGCCCTTCCAGCAGAGAGTTCATCACATGCTTCTTCGGCGCTGAGTGCATCGGCTAGTCATTCTGGTGCGAGGGGTTCCCAGCAGTCCCCTTACCCAACGCCGGGTAGTTGTTACGAGTGTGGAGAGTCTGGCCATATAAAGAGGTATTGTCCTCGGTTTCGTGGTATTCAGTCTCAGCATAGGGATCATCCCTCGTCTTCTGGTCTGATTTATTCTTCATCTGCCCCACCAGCTATGGGAGGAGGCCAGGCGGCCAGGGATCGCCCTAGAGGGGGAGGTCGATCGGGTGGTGGTCAGGCTCAATTTTGTGCTTTCCAAGACAGGACAGATGCTCTTGCGTCAGATGCTGTTATCATAGGTATTATCTCAGTCAGCCACACAGATGCCTCCGTATTATTTGATCCCGGTTCCACCTATTCTTATGTGTCTTCATACTTTGCTCGTCATTTGAATATGCCCTGGGAGTCTCTTGCTTTCCCTGTTCACGTGTCTACCCCAGTGGGCGATATTGTTATTGGGGACCATGTGTATCAGTCGTGTATTGTGACTATTGAGGGTCTGGAGACCTAAGTTGATCTATTTTTGTTGAGCATGATAGATTTTGATATTATTCGGGGAATGGACTGGCTATCTCCATGTCATGCTAAGATAGTTACTTTGGCTATTCCGGGTGTTCCAAGGATTGAGTGGTGTGGTATGACTGATTATGTTCGTAGCAGAGTAATTTCTTTCTTGAAAGCCCAGTGTATGGTTGGGAAAGGTTGTTTGTCATATTTGGCCTTCGTGCGAGATGTGGGAGATAAGACTCCCAGTATTGATTCTGTCCCAGTTGTGAGGGACTTTCCATATGTATTTCCAACAGACCTACCAGGCATGCCACCAGACAAGGATTTTGATTTTGGTATTGACCTGGTGCCGGACACTAAGCCCATTTCTATTCCGCCGTACCACATGGCACCAGCGGAGCTAAAAGAATTGAAAGAGCAGCCTCAGGAACTCCTAGAAAAGAGGTTTATTCGGCTTAGTGTGTCCCCGTGGGGTGCACCTGCATTATTTGTGAAAACGAAAGATGGCATAATGAGAATGTGCATTGATTATAGGAAGTTGAACGAAGTAACAGTGAAAAACAAGTATCCTTTACCTCACATTTATGACTTATTTGATCAACTTCAAGGAGCGAGGGTGTTTTCTAAGATCGACCTTCGATCGGGTTATCACCAGTTGAAGATCAGAGATTCAGATATTCCTAAGACTGCCTTCAGGACTAGATATGACCACTATGAGTTTCTAGTCATGTCTTTTGGGTTGACCAATGCCCCAGCAGCGTTCATGCATCTAATGAACAGTGTGTTTTGGCCGTATCTGGATTCTTTTTTTATTGTATTCATTGATGATATTCTGGTATACTCGCGTAGCCAGGAGGAGCATGCCCAACATTTGCGTGTAGTGTTGCAGAGATTGAGGGAGGAGAAATTTTATGCTAAATTCTCCAAGTGTGAGTTTTGGCTAAGTTCTGTGGCATTCTTGGGACACATAGTGTCCAGCGAGGGTATTCAAGTTGATCCATGAAAGATAGAAGCAGTGCAGAGCTGGTCTAGACCGTTCTCAGCCACGAAGATCCAGAGTTTTATTGGGCAGGGAGGATATTATTGTCGGTTTGTTCAGGTATTTTCATCCATCGCATCGCCGTTGACCAAGTTGACTCAGAAAGGTGTTCCATTTGTATAGTCAGATGAGTGCGAGGAGTGCTTTCAGAAGCTCAAGACACTTTTGACCACAGCTCTAGTGTTGGTGTTACCCTTAGCTATGGTTTCATTCACAGTATATTCTGATGCTTCAAGAATTGGGATTGGTTGTGTACTAATGCAGGAGAAAAGAGTTATTGCTTATGCTTCTCGTCAGTTGAAGCCCCATGAGAAGAACTATCTTGTTCATGATTTGGAGTTGGCTGGAATAGTTCATGCCTTGAAGATTTGGATGCACTATTTGTACGGCGTATCTTGTGAGGTATTCATTGATCATCATAGTCTTTAGCATTTATTTACAAAAAGATCTTAATTTGAGGCAGCGGGGATGGCTTGAAGTGCTTATGGACTATGATATTACTATCATGTATCATTCGGCAAGGCCAATGTAGTGGCTAATGCTTTGAGCCGAAAGGCAATCAGTATGGGGAGTTTGGCTTACATTCCAGTTGGGGAGAGACCTCTTGCAGTTGATGTTCAGGCTTTGGCCAATCAGATGGTGCGGCTAAATATTTTGGTGCCTAGCCGATTGTTAGCGAGTGTGATTTCTCGATCTTCCTTATATGACCCTATCATGAAGCACCAGTATGATGATCCACATTTTATTGTCCTCTATGAAAGAGTTCGGCATGATGATGCCAAAGATGTGACTATAGGTGATGATGGTGTATTGAGGATGCAGGGCCGTATTTGTTTGCCAATGTTGATGGGCTTAGAGATTCGATTCATGAGGAGACCCATAGTTCACGGTATTCTATCCATACCGGTGCCGTGAAGATGTACCTGGACTTGAGACAGCACTACTGTGGAGGAGAATGAAGAAAGACATTGTGGGGTATATGGCTCGGTGTCTCAACTGTCAACAGGTGAAATATGAGCATCAAAGACCGGGCGGTTTGCTTCAGCAGATGGTTATTCCTAAGTGGAAATGGGAGAGAGTTACTATGGACTTCATGACTGGTCTTCCTCGGACTTTAAAGAAGTTTGATTCGATTTGGGTCATTGTGGATCAGCTGACCAAGTCAGCTCATTTCATTCCAGTGTGTACTACATATTCCTTGGAACGGCTGGCAAGGATCTTTATTCAGGATATTGTACGGTTGCATGGTGTTCCTATTTCCATATTTTCAGATAGAGGTACTCAGTTCACTTCTCAGTTTTGGAGAGCTTTTCATCACGAGTTGGGTACTCAGGTGGAGCTGAGTTCAGCATTTCATCTTCAGACAAACGGACAGTCCGAGCGTACTATTCAGATATTGGAGGATATGTTGCGTGCTTGTGTGAGTGATTTTGGGGTTTCTTGGGTTGAATTTTTGCCACTTGCTGATTTCGCCTACAACAACAACTATCATTCCAGTATTCGGATGGCACCGTATGAGGCCTTATATGGGATGCAGTGTAGATCTCTAGTTGGTTGGTTCGAGCCCGGCGATGCCAGGCTGTTGGGGACAGATTTGGTCCAGGATGTCTGAGAAAAGGTGAAGGTGATTCAGGAAAGACTTTGTACATCCCAGTTGCGTTAGAAGAGATATGCAGACCAGAAGGTCCGGGATGTGTCATTCATGACGGGTGAGAAGGTTTTGCTGAACGTTTTGCCCATGAAGGGTGTTATGAGATTTGGAAAGAAAGGAAATCTAGTCCCGCGATTTATTGGACCTTTTGAAACACATAGGAAGGTTGGAGAGGTGGCATATATGCTTGCTTTGCCACCTAGATTATCGGGTGTTCATCCGGTATTCCATGTATCTATGCCCTGAAAGTATGTTGGGGACCCGTCTCAAATTTTAGATTTTAGCACAGTGCAGTTAGATGAAAATTTGTCCTATGATGTGGAGCCACTGGCTATCTTGGGTCGACAGGTTCGAAAATTAAGATCAAAAGATATAGCATCAATGAAAGTACAGCGGAGAGGTCGACCCGTGGAGGAGGCTAATTGGGAGACCGAGCAGGAGATGCCAAACAGATACCCACACCTATTTGAAAATCTAGGTATGTTTCTTAACTCGCTCGAGGACGAGCGTTTATTTCAGTTGGGGAGAATGTGACGATCCGACTCGTCGTCTCATGTATTCCCATCCTGTATTCCCCTTTGGTAGGAAATGAGACGATTAGTCTCTTTAAAGAGGGATTAGTTTGGAAAAGTCAACCGGTCGTTGACTTATTAGTTAGAGGGCTCGGAATTTGATTCTGATGATTTGATTAGTTTCGGGGGATGATTTAAGGCTTAGGAGCGCACACGGTATTAATTTTGGAGGTCGGGTGAAGAAATTAGCCTATTTTGGCGCAGTTAGTATTTTGGCGATTTTCGGTGGATAGGTGAAATATTGATCCGGGAATCGGAATGGAATTTCGAGAGCTTCTGTAGCTTCGTTAGGTGATCTTTCACTTGTATGCAAAATTTCAGTTGATTCGGAGGTGTTTAGGTCGGGTTTATGATCAATTGTGTATTTTGAAAGTTTTAGTTTAACTTAAGCCTTGATTTGATGAAAACTTGCCGACTTGATGTTAACGATAGTGGTTTTATGGTTCAAGCATGTTTGAATAAGGTAATAGGATATATCTGTGCTTTTGGTTGAGGTCCCGAGGGCCTCAGGGTGATTTCGGGTGGTCAACGGGTCATTTTTGAAGGTTTTAAACTGCTGATTGCTGGTATCTGGTGTTGTCCTTTGCGTTCGTGACGCAGAAATTGACTTGTGGGACTTTTGGGCTTCGCGTTCGCAATAGTGCTTCGCGTTCACGAAGAAGGAATAGCCATCTGGGACTTTTGTTCTTCGCGTTCGTGAAGAAGGGATTTTTTGTCGTGCATGTCCTACTTCACAAGGAATTTGGGGTTGATGAAAAATGAAAGTTGTAGATCTTTGAATCTAGTTTTCAGAAACATATTACAATAGGAATTTGGACATCTGGAGCAAAATTTATTATCATTTTACTAGAGGCTATCCGAGAAGAGTTTGAAAAATGATTTCTTGGAATTTTGTTCTTCGCGTACGCGAAGGGAGACCACGAACGCGAAGAACAAATACGTGGGCTGCATATTGAAGTCCAAACGCGTCTAACTATTTCAGTTTTGGACCAAGCGAGCTCGGGTGAGGAGATTTTTCAAGTGATTTTCAAGGAAAACATCGGGGTAGGTGTTTTTAACTCAATTTTTGTTGTATAACTTGAATCTACTGCAAGTTTTGGTGTTTAATTTGAGGATTTTTGTTGAAAAGGGTAGAAAATCCTCTTGGTTAGAATCACCGATTTGAGGGGTCATATGAACCTCAATTTTTGTGAATTTTTTATATACGGACTCGTGGAGAGACGAGGAATCCGCTAATGTGACTTTCGTAATTTTTCTAGACGTGGGCCCGGAGCTCGGGTTTTGCAAATTTCGTGAATTTAGATATTTTTCGAGTCTTTTCTATTGGGTTATATTCCATATTTGGGTCCTTTTTCCGACTTGTAAGTGCTTCGAGTTTTGATATTACTGCTCAGCATGATTTGCATATCATCTAACTTCAGTCCAAGGTTTAAAGTACTATTTTGCAAACTCATCCATATTTCTATGTTTTGAAAACTCAAATGATAGTTTAAATATTATTTCGGGCTCAAAACTACTATTTTATAAATGCTCATGGGGCTCATGATGTTTTCTGGACTGATTATGGGTGGCTCGGGCTACGCGCCGCAACAGTGACTTATAACAGTGGTAACAATGGCACTGTATGATGTGACTTGAAACATTATGTGTGGCTCGGGCTGAGCACCGCAGCAGGAACTTGAAACAATGGTAAAAATGACACTCTATGATGTAAATGGGTTAGGTAGCAATGACTGACCAGGATTTGATTGATGCAATGAGATGGCTTGATATTACGCTTGGGCTGTAGGAGCCCATCCGGAGTCTGTACACACCCTCAGTGAGCGTCATCGATGTTAAGTGATTATGAGTGGCTCGGTTGCGCGCCGCAGCGGGTACTAGATTGTACCATCATATGCATTGCATTCATGCATTTGTATTTTAACTGTTTTTCAGCTGTTCAGTTCCGTACGTTGTTGGATATTTGGATTATAGTTTACTTTGTGTATTTACTGTGTTTTCTTATCTTTAGACTGTATTAATTTTTATTACTCACTGAGTTGGTAGTACTCGCTTTACACCCTGCACCCCGTGTGCAGATCCAGGACAGTCTCAGGCACAGCAGATCCAGTTAATCAGCGGATCCAATGATTCGGGAGTATCAGGGTAGCTACACAGCATTTGCAGCACTGATTACTTCCCTTATATCCTATCTTTTTTATTTCCACATCATCATACTTTGGATATACTATGTATTAGGGTGATATTCTGTATTCTAGAGGCTCATATTCGTGTCACCATGTCCTAGTGGGATTGTGTTGTATATTTTGTTAAATTCTTCAGTACTTAGATCATGACTTGAATTGTTATTTCTTCTGCTATTTTGTCAAATTGGGTTAAGTGTTGCATGATGGTCGGGCTTGCTTAGTAGTGTGCTAGGCGGCATCACGACTGGGATTTGGGTCGTGGCAGCGCTGAAGGAAAACTCTTCAACCTCAACTTTCGAACCTACCGCTCTAGAATAGCCACCAGTTCCTCCTCATACGACAAATCCTTGTCCAACTGGATAGAGCTTAAATCTAACACGTGGGCTGGATCGCCGTGATACCTCCGACGCATCGATACGTGAAAAATTAGATGCACTGTTGACAAGCTAGGCGGAAAGGCAAGTTATACGCCACTTCCCCCACACGATCGAGAATCTTAAATGGGCCAATGAACCTGGGGCTAAGCTTGACCTTCTTCCCAAATCGCATCACGCCCTTAATATGCGACACTCTGAGCAATACTCGCTCACCAACCATGAAGCCACAACTCGAATCTTGCGATCTGCATAACTCCTCTGTCTAGACTGAGTTATCCGAAGTCTGCCCTGTATGATCTTAACCCTATCTAAATCTGTACCCAATAACTGCGCCTCTCCAGGCTCAAACCATCCCAATGGAGACCGACATCGCCTACCGTACAACACCTCATATGGAGCCATCTGAATGCTGGACTAGTAGCTGTTGTTGTAGGGAAACTCTTCTAAGGGTAAAAACTGGTCCCACGAGTCTCCAAAATTGGTGACACAGGATCGGAGCATATCCTCCAATATCTGAATCGTCCGCTTGGACTGATCGTCCGTCTGAGGATGGAATGTTGTGCTCAAAGCAACCTGGGTGCCCAACTCCTATTGGACTGCTCTCTAGAAGCGCGAGTTAAACTGCGTACGTCGGGCTGAAATGATTGATACTAGGACCCCATGAAGGCGAACAATCTATCTGATATAGATCTCAGCTAACCTCTTAGATGAAATACGATGTGGCAACCGGATCAATATGCGCTGACTTGGTCATCCTATCAACAATAATCCAAGCTGCATCAAACTTCTTCCGAGACATCGGAAGGCCAGTAAGGAAATCCATGGTAAGTCTCTCCCACTTCCACTCGGGAAGCTCAATCCTCTGGAATAAACCATCAGTTCTCTGATGCCCATACTTAATCTGCTAACAATTTAAACATTGACCACATATGCTACTATCCTTCTTCATCCTCCGCCACCAATAGTGCTTCCTCATATCCTGATACATCTTCGCGGTGTCCGGATAAATAGAATACCGAGAGCTATGGGCCTCTGCTAAGATCAACTGTCTAATACCATCAACATTTGGCACCCAAACTCGCCCCTGCAATCTCAATACAGCATCATCACCTAAGGTCACTTTCTTGGCCCCTCCATGCTGCACCGTGTCTCTCAAGACATACAACTAGGGATCATCAAACTGTCACTCACGAATACGCTACAATAATGAAGAACGAGCAACCCTGCAAGTTAGCACTCTGCTAGGCTTAGAAATATACAACCTCACAAGATGATTGGCCAAGTCCTGAACATCCAAAGCAAGCGATCTCTGGCTGACTGGAATATATGCAAGGATACCCATGCTTGCGAACTTTCTACTCAATGCATCGGCCACCAGATTGTCCTTTCCCGGGTGATACAAGATAGTCACATCATAATCCTTCAAAAACTCGAACCACCTCCTCTGCCTCAAATCCAACTCCTTCTGTTTGAACAGGTACTGAAGACTCTTGTGATCATTGTAAACCTCACACGTGACACCATATAGGTAATGCTCTAAATCTTCAAGGCATGAACGATGACTGCCAACTCTAGATCATGAACCAGATAATTCTTCTCGTGGATCTTCAACTGCCTCGAAGCATAGGCAATAACTCTACCATTCTGCATCAATATTTCCCCAAGCCTAATACGAGAAGCATCACAAGAAACTATTTCAGGCCTTGAACCCGTTGGAAAAACCAATACCGGCGCTGATACAATGGGACCCACAAATGCAGCCAAACTCAACCAAAACTCACACATCGAGAACTTAACATATGACGGACTAACCTCTAGATTCTAAAGAACCACTTTGAGGTGATTGGCGTGCTCCTCTTGACTGTGGGAGTATATCAGAATTTCTTCAACGAAAACAATAACAAACAAATCCAAATAGGACCTGAACACTCGGTTCATCAACTTCATAAATGCTGCTGGGGAATTAGTCAACCCAATTGACATGACCAAAAACTCATAATGCCCATACCTAGTGCGGAACACTGTCTTAGGGACATCAGATGCCCTAATCCTCAGCTGATGGTAGCCAGATCTCAAATCTATCTTTGAAAACACCCTTGCATCCTGAAGTTGGTCGAATAAATCGTCGATCCTCGGTAGTGGATACTTGTTCTTTATCGTCACCTTGTTCAATTGTCGGTATTCAATGCACATCCTCATCGAGCCATCCTTTTTCTTCACAAATAACACTGGCGCATCCCAAGGCGATACAACGGGTCTAATGAAGCCCTTATCAAGCAAATCCTGTAACTGACACTTCAACACCTTCAACTCTGGCGGGGCCATGCGATACGGTAGAATGGAAATGGGTTGGGTGCCCGAAGCCAGATCATTTCTGAAATCAATATCCCTATCGGGCGGTATACCTGGCAGATCTGAAGGAAAAAGCTCGGGGAGCTCTCGAACAATAGGGACAAAATCAATGTATGGGACCTCTACGCTGGAGTCACGAACATATGCCAAGTAAGCTAGACACTCCTTCTCAACCATGCGTCGAGCCTTAACATATGAAATAACATTGCGAGTGGCATGACGTGGGGTCCCTCTCCACTCTAGTCGGGACAAATCTGGCAAATCCAAGGTCACGATCTTGGAATGACAATAAAAAAATAGCATGATATGGGGAGAACCAATCCATCCCAAATATAACATCGAAATCCACCATATCTAAGAGCAATAAGTCAACAAGGTCTCAAGATCCTCAAATACTACCACACGGGAATGATGCACTTGGTCGACCACTATAGAATCACCCATCGGTACAGATACATATACATGAAACTCAAAGCATCGCTAGGCATAACCGAGTAGGGTGAAAAATATGATGAAACATATGAATATATGGACCCATGGTCAAATAGCACTGAAACATATCTATCACAAATTAGAATAGTACCTGTAATGTCTGCATCTTACGACTCAGCCTCTGGCATGGCTGGCCTCTACCTCTGGCGGCCTGAGCTCCACCTCTATGACCTCTACCTCCACCTCTATGACCTCTACCTCCACCTCTATGACCTCTGCCACCACCTCTGACTTGCCCGAATCCGAGTACGAGAACTCTGATACTGAGAGCTGCTCAAAGCTCTATGGCAAAATCTGGCAATATTCCTCGGATCACCACAAGCATGGAAAAATCTCGTCTGCTGTGGCTGAGCACCCCTCAACCTTGGGCAAACCCTCCTGTTATGACCATACTCACCACGCTCAGGACATCTACACAAACACTGCGGCTGAGGAAAGTGAGGTTGACCCTGTCAACCTGAATGACCACCTGAAGTACCATATACGACATGGGGAACTAACTGAAAGGGCCTGGGAGGATGGCCTCTACCATAAGTACCCCTACCTCTAGACGAGGTACCATTAACTCTACCTGCATGACAGGACCTCTTATTCATCCTATGACCGCCTCCCTGTGGCAGTACCACCTGAACTTTAGGGCCCACACTGGTCGCGTTCTGAAAAGTGGTCTCACTCCCGGATGGAGCCACAGTACCCAGCCAATCCGACACCTCCGACAGAACCCCTGGAAGCAAACCTGCTTGAATGACACTCTCCACAAAGCCTACCAACCTGACAAAAGCATCCTGAAGAATGAAGGTTGGCTATGAACCCTTTTGGGACCTGAGCTACGCCCACCAGAACCGCTGGGGCCGGAACCTCCTCGTCGTGATCAATCTGAGGCTCCGCTACTGGGACTACTGCTAAGGGCTGAGCTCTGACCCTGCCTCGGCAGACTCCTACTGGGGGCTTGGGCTGTTGCGCGGTATAAGAGGAAGCACGTATTCTCACCATCTGCGAAAGAATCGAGTAGAAATTCAATGGTGTTTGAGAAATGGAAATGCACGGCAAGAAATAACAAAGAGGAATTTTGTTTCCTAACTCCGTAGCCTCTGGGGGATAAATACATACGTCTCTGTACCGATCCCTCAGACTCTACCGAGATTGTCTGTGAGCTGTTAGACCTAAGTAACCTAGTGCTCTGATACCAACTTGTCACGATCCGGATTTTCCACCCTCGAGAGTCGTGATTGTGCCTACTAATAGGATCTAGGAAAGTCAATTATCAAATACCTCTGTAGCGAACATCGACGATATTAACAATAATAAAACATTTAACAATAAAGTGGATGTCTCAAATATAATTTATTGAAAGAAATGCGAAAGTTCAACAAATCCTCTACCCAAGAATGGTGTCACAATACTCACGAACTTCTAAGAGTTTACTAAATACAAGGTTTGGAAACAAATGATAAAATGTCTATCCAAAACTACATGGGAAGAACTAGCTAAAACAAGACAAGGGAGACACCGGGCCTGCGAACGCTTGCTAGGATACCTCAGAATCTCTCTCTGGTCTGAAGGCCTGCTCCCGATCTACTATTGCCGCTGCTGACCAAAAGCCTGGATCTGTGCAAAAGAGCACAGAAGTGTAGCATTAGCAAAACCGACCCCATGTGCTGGTAAGTTCCTTGCTTAATCCCGACGAGGTAGCAACGAGGCTAGGACCAGACTCTAGATAAACCTGTGCAGTTCAAATATATATCAATACAACGAAAAATAATACAGGAATTAACCGCGAATAACGGGAAGAGGAAACATGTTAGGGGGAAACAACATTTACAATTAAAAGAAACCACAATAATGATGAAGCAGCCAAGAATTTACAGCAAATTAAGCAACAAATATTCCAAACAAAACACACTTGAGACAGCAATTGTTGCGACGTGCAACTCGACCCATATTGTTTATATTTGTTGCGATGAACAACCCGATCCATATGGATATTATTTATCATTGTTAGGTGAGCATCTCGAACTGTCTGGATATTATTTATCCTTGTTGAGGCGGGCAACCCGATCAATGTGGATATTATTTATCCTTGTTGCGGCGAGCAACCTGGTCCATGTGGATATTATTTATCCTTGTTGCGGCGAGCACCCTGATCAGTGTGGATATTATTTATCCTTGTTGCGGTGAACAACCCGATATGTGTGGATATTATTTATCCTTGTTGCGGCGAGCATCCCAATCCAAATACAGTCATACCTTCTCATCCCAACAATAGTCACAAATACAGAGCAAGAGAAGAATAACCAATAAAGTAATCCCGGCAAGGTAACATAACATCACCATAAAAATCCCGAGAAGGTAACATAACATCACCACAAAAATCTCGGCAAGGGAGTAAATCAATATACTCAAAACATCCCGGCAAGGGATTAATCACATCTCTTTCTATTTCTATCATTTACTACTCACTAATTCTTTTATTGTTCGAGCCAACACTCCTAAGGGTTTATAATTCATAATTATTTCTCATACTCTTCACATTAAATAAAGATCATCAATTGAACATAGAAGAATCACAACCATATCAGAATAAGTACAAGTAAGGACCCACGATAATGCTTGATACCAGTGTATAGATACTCGTCACCATGCCTATACTCCGCACTTGACAAATAGCAATTAGCAATTAAGACTCTACTCCTATTCCCTCAAATCAAAGTTAGATCAAACACTTACCTCGAAAGCTCCAAACTTAACACAAGCCTCTAGTATATCTTTACCCCTCGAATTCACCACAAAATCGCTCGAATGTAGCCACAAATTACTTGAATGTATCAACAAATGCTAGTTAAATCAATTTCAATGCATAAGAATGAATTTCCCAAAGTTTTGCCCAAAAATTCCCAAAATGATCCCGAGACCACGTGGTCAAAACCCGAGGTTCCAACAAAAATCCGGTTACCCATTCCCCCCACGAGTTCATATCTATGAATTGTTTTGAAATCGGACCTCAAATTGAGGTCTGAATCCCCAATTTAAAGAAAACCTAGGTTTTACCCAAAACCCCCAATTTCACCGATGAAAATCCTTGATTTGAAGATGAAAACATGTTTAATGATGATAAATATTGAAAAATTAAGTAAACGTTGACTTACAAATGGTTTGGAGAAGATGCATTTCTTGGAAAATCGCCTATGGAGTTTGGATTTTGAAAGAATGAAGAAAATGGGTTAAAAATTCGTCCAAGTATGAAATAGATGAGCCTCAAATATGAGAATTGTGAAACTGGTTCGCAATTGCGAATCTCGACCCTGCCATGTTGGGAATTGAAAAGAATAGTTCGCATTCGCGAACACCGAGCCTCCGAGCAGACTTCAGATTTACGACTGGGCGGCCATCGGATTTGCAAACAAATTGTCGTATTTGCGACCAAAGGAGAGCTTTCGCCTTCCCGCATTTGCGATGGAGGATTTGCAATTGCGAGTATCGCATTTGTGAGAAATCTTTCGCAAATAGGAAAATGCCATACCTGATCTGCAATATTTTTTTCAAAGTTCAAAAATGCAACCCGTGGCCTATTCAAATCTCACCCGAGCCCTCGGGGCTCCAGATAAAACATGCAGACAACCTCAAAAATATCCTACGGACTTACTCGTGCGATCAAATTGCCAAAATATCATTAAAATAAATGAATCAAGGCTCAAAATCATAATTTTCTTTTCAAACTTCTAACTTTAGATATTTATGTTCGAAACACATCAAACGACGTTCGATTTCGACCAAATTTCACAGAAAGTGCTTAAACCATATTTAATACCTGTAGCGGGTGTCGCAACGAAAATACGGGCCCGATACCTATATTTTATAACGCATTTTTATTTCAAATTTTCATATCATTTTCCTAAAAAGAATTTCTTTCAAAAATTCATTTCTCAGGCTCGGGACCTCGGATTTCGATTTCAGAAATACGTTCGAGTCCCATATTTTTCTACGGACCTTTCGGGACCGTCACATCACGGGTCCCGGTCCGGGTCTGTTTACCCAAAATGTTGACCAAATTCAACTTTTATAATATTAATATAAAAATTCATCAAATGTTTCACAGAATTCATATTTTTCAACATAAAAGCTTTCCAGCTACGCGTCCGGACTGCGTACACAAATCAAGACAATTAAAAGCAAGGTTTTCAAGGCCTCCGAATCATGGTAAAAAGGAGAAATCTGGTGATGATCCTTTGGGTCGGCACAAGCTACCTTGTGAACTTCGAACAACCTGCTGGAAGCAATCAGCCCTCGCTAGCAGGACCTGAAGCTCCTGAATCTGCACACAGGGTGTAGGGAGTAATGTGAATATGCCAACTCAGTGAGTAATAAAATTAAAGGCAGGTGAGAGATAAGAAAATACGTAAAACACAACAAAATGCTATAAAGAGGCAGTAAAAAATCAAATCAATGCAATAAAAATATTGAAATCTTGTAAAACACCTTATTTTAGTATAAGCTTCTTTAAAACATCTTTCAGCAGCTAAACGAGTGAATGAAAAGAAGTGAGAAAAGATAAACACATAAAATCAACCCCTCGGGAAAAGTACCAACAGGATCAGCCCATCGGGCTATCTCACAATCCATCGTATCAGCCCATCGGGCTATAACACATCTCACAATAGGTACGCTCTATAGGGGTGCACAAACTCCGGGAAGGGCCCTTACGGCCCAAGCGCAATATCAAGTCATCTCGTGGCATAATCAATATGCTCTCGACCTCATAAAAAGCCACCTCGTGGCATAACAACTTAGGCTCTCGGCCTTATTATCATAAATCAGTACAACACTGCTGCAGCGTGCAGCTCGATTCAATAATAACATGACAACATAGACCCTCGCCCTACTTAGTCATAAATCTTCAAAAGCCACTTGGGCACAGTAAAAATATGATGCTCAACCAAAATTATCATTTAAGATGTCAAAACTGAGTAAACACGGCTGAGTTATAAAAACTATAAAATATAGCATGATTGAGTACAAATATAAAGTCAAAACAGTGAGCAATAGTAGTAAAATTTTCCTAAGGATCCAAAACAGTTGGCACGAGGCCCAAATATGGCTTTCAGACCAAAATGTTATGATAACAAACAGTTTCAATCATATACGCAGTAAAACAGTCATTCGGGACGGACTAAGTCACAATCTCCCAACAATGCATGACCCCACGCTCGTTATCTAGCATGTGGGTCACCTCGAAAGAGCACAACGATGTGAAATTCGAGATTTTATACTCTCAGGACAGCATTTACAATGATTACTTACCTCTATCTGGTCCAAGCTCTAGCCCACAATGACTTTGCCTCTTGAATTGGCCTCTGGATGCTCCAAATCTAACAAAAATCAGTAGACAACCATTAAAGTATGCTAAGGGAAGGAACCCCACTCGAAAATAATCAACATAAAATACGAATCCCGAAATTAACCAAAACCCGACCCTAAGGCCCACGTCTCAAAATCCAATAAAAATTACATCAATAAACTCCTTATCCTCCCACGAGTTTATCCATATAAAAATTATCAAAATCCAACCATAAATGACCCCTCAAACCCTTACTCAAAAGTCTCTAATCTCAAGCCCAAATTTCCAGTTTTTAACCCTTAATTTTCATTAATTTCAAGCCAAATCAGTGAAATAACACCATTAGAAATGGATTTAGGGCCCAAAACCTTACCTCTATGAAATCTCTCTTCAAACAGCCCCCTCAAGCTCAATCACACATGAAAATGGTGAAGAATAACTCAAAAATAGCAAATGAAATCTTTTATACTTTCTGACCCTGGATTTTTGCACTAGTAGTTCATTTTCGCATCCGCGCAACCGCTTTTGCAGTGAAGTGCACCGCTTATGCGATCACCACTTAAGTCTCCTTCCACACCTACAGCCCGAACTTCGCTTCTGCAAGCCCGCAGACCGGTTCAAATCCCGCTTATACGGTTTCACTCACTTCGCGTTTGGCCACATCTGCGCCTCCAAATTCGCTTCTGTGAGACTGCACCTACGCTCCCCTAGCCACAGGTGCGGTTATGATAGCAAATGGGAAAACTCCAGCTGCCAAAATCCAATTCATATCTTCCGTCAACCTTCCGAAATCACCTTGAGGTCGCCTAGACCTCAATTGAGTAGGTTTTTTTTAATTAATATTTTCGTTTTTTATATTAGCTAATTTAATTTATTATTTTTTTATTTTTTTCATTTTAATATAACTTTAAAACACCAACTATAAACTACTCCCCAGTTTGAATGGGTAGTTATTTTTTTTATATTTTTGTTTTTAATATATCTAATTATAATATATTTGTATTTACTAATTCAAAAAGAATAACTAATTAATTCAAAATTTAAAAGTTTTTTAGTTAAAAAGGTAGTTTATTTTGTCTTAACAATGCCACTTGACTTTTTGTAATTACGCCACTTGTCTTATTAATATGCTTTTGCCTCTCCTTTTATTATATATCAATATAGATATAGATATAGATTTGAAATACTAGTTTTTAACTTTTAGTTTTTCTTATTGTAAAATAATTTTAAAACTCTAATTCAATTAGTGTAACCAATTAATTCAAAACTCAAAATTCAAAACAAATTGGTTAGAAAAGTAGTTTATTTTGTCTTAACAAAGCCACTTGGCATTTTGTGGTTAAGACACTTGTCTTATTGTGGTGGTTTTGCTTCTCCTATTCTATATAGATAGATTAGTGTAACCAATTAATTCAAAATTCAAAATTCAAAACAAATTGGTTAGAAAAGTAGTTTATTTTTTCTTAACAAAGCCACTTGGCATTTTGCGGTTAAGACACTTGTCTTAATGTAGTTGTTTTGCTTCTCCTATTCTATATAGATAGATTAGTGTAACCAATTAATTTAAAATTAAAAATTAAAAAAAATAGTTAGAAAAGTAGTTTATTTTGTATTTATAGAGCCACTTGGCATTTTGTGGTTAAGACACTTGTCTTAATATAGTGCTTTTGCTTCTCCTATTCTATATATATAGATATAGATTTGAAATGCTAGTTTTTAACTTTTTGTTTTTTTATTGTAATAATTTTAAAACTCCAACTTGAAACTACTCTCCAATTTGAATAAGTAGAATATTTTTTTGTATTTTCATTTTTTATAAATAATTAAGATATCTATATTTATTACTTCAATTAGTGTAACCAATTAATTCAAAATTCAAAATTCAAAAATAATTAGTTAGAAAATTAGTTTATTTTGTCTTAACAAAGCCACCTGGCATTTTGTGGTTAAGACACGTGTCTTAATGTAGTGCTTTTGCTTCTCCTATTCTATATAGATACATAGATTTGAAATGTTAGTTTTTAACTTTTTGTTTTTTTATTGTAAAATAATTTTAATACTCAAACTTGAAATTACTATCCAATTTGAATGAGTAGAATATTTTTTTTGTATTTTCCTTTTTTATAAATAATTATAAGATATATATATTTATTAATTCAATTAGTGTAACCAATTAATTCAAAATTTAAAGTTAAAAAAAATTGGTTAGAAAGTAGTTTATTTTGTGGTAACAAAGCCAGTTGGGACCGTCTCTCTCTCATGCTCTCGGCGCACGTTAGCATAACATACGCCGAGCTTTGTGGCAATGGCGAAAGGCGGTGCACGAGGAAGGGGACGCCCACGAAAAACTCCAATCGATACATTTGACAAGCTGAATCTACTGATTATGGAGAAGAACAGTGTAAAGGAGGTGCAGAACTTACCCCAAGCGCAAACCCTAGGCACCATGGAAGCCAGTGAACAAGCTTCTGAGACAGCGATAGAGCAACCAGTTGCTCTAGTAGAAACGACTATGGAAATGCCCAAGACACCAGAGGTCGAACGGTTTTCAACCACTCTGAATACAGTGAAAGAAGCTCCTGTCACAGAGACAACCATGCAACCAACAATGCCACTAGAGGAACAACCAGGGACTACCAAAAGCACAGTAGAGGAACCTAAGAAGAGCTGGTCAACACTCTTTCAGAAGAACCGCTTAGCGACTCATGGTATGACTCTTGATTACATTCCTCCAATGATAGTCGATGGAAAGCCTATGGTACAACTGGAAAAAGCTGAAGTGGAGGAGGAGGAAGCTAAATGGAAGTGTGCCTTAGTGGTATACATTCTAGGCGACAGCCCTGTCTTCAATGCGATGAGGAGATTCAATAGTCACCATTGGTCCCATGTACCCGAACCAGATTTGTACTACCATGATGAAGGGTACTACATTGTGAAATTCAAGACTGTGGCTGATGTTAAAGAGATATTGTGTGATGGTCCTTACTCAATAGCCAATAGGCCTATGATACTCAAACAATAGGCATCTGATTTTGACTTCTTAAAAGAGTTTCCAACTGAAGTTCCCTTGTCGGTAAAGTTTCCAAAATTACCAATGTCTTGCTGGGGGATGAGGTCTCTTAGCAGAATTGCTAGTGGATTGGGAAAGTCAATTTTTGTAGATGAATGTACCACAAAACAGACACGGATATCCTATGCCAGAATGCTCATAGAGGTGACTGTCACCAAAGAACTACCAATGGAGATATGGGTTATGGACCCAAATGGAAAGAAGTTTCTTCAAGATGTAGAGTACGAATGGAAGCCTTCCTATTGTGAGAAATGCCAAACAATAGGCCACAATTGTGCATTGCAACAAAAGCAAATTCCAAACCAGCCTACACAAGTGTGGAAGCCAAAGGTAGTTCAGGAATGGAGAACCAAAGGCCTTGTTAGGCCAGTACAGCCTTTAACACAACATACTGAATCTACTGGGTCACCTCATGAAGCCAGGACAGTCCAGAACCACAGGGTTGATAAGGGCAGTGACAAAGGGAAACAACCCTAGAGCCCAACACTCAATTTCACCAATTTCCCACCCATGTCCCCCATCACTGTGAGTAATAGATTTGCAGCAGTTTCTGGTAGTAAAGATGACCCACCAGGGGAGGTAGAGGGATCAACATCACCATCTTATCAATGAAGTGGTTAGTATGGAATATTAGGGGTGTAAATAACAGGACAAGCAGAAAGAGGTTAGGGAATATATTAGAAAAAACAATATTAACCTAGTTGGATTAGTAGAAACTAAGGTTAAACAAGTACATGCTAGTAGAATTGCTAACCTACTAGCTCCAGGCTGGGGTGTCCTAATAAACTGTCTCTGGTGAAAAGGGTAGAGTGTGGATCCTATGGAATCCAAAAGTTTTTACAGTCAATAGTGTTCTAGAGGAAAGCCAGTTGATCCATAGCAGGATTTCCAGCAGAACAAGGGAATTCACAGGTTTCCTCACTGTGGTGTATGGTTTTAATGGGCTGGAACAGAGAAGATCCTTATGGACCAGCTTACAAGCACTGGCAGCAGGAATACAGGGCCCATGGGTTGTTGCTGGGGACTTCAATGCAGTACTATGTGACAAAGATAGACAATCTTGCAAGCCAGTCAGACTCCCTGAAACTCTAGAGTTTAACAAATCTATACAACTAGTTGGACTGACAGAATTGCCTTGGAGAGGGGAATATTACACATGGACAAACAAACGAACTGGTGTGGACAGAGTATGCAGTAGGATAGATAGACTCTTTGGTAACTATGAATGGATGATCAAATGGAGCCAGGTGGTTACTGATTATGATTTACCCCTAATCTCATACCATAACCCCATGGTATTGACACTGTCTTCAACTGACTGGCATGGAAAGAAGAATTTCAAATTCTTTAATGTCTTGGCTGAGCATGAGAACTTCCAACAGATAGTGTCAAGAGTGTGGCAGGATGGAAAGGCAGATACAATGAGAGCAATATAGGATAAACTCAAAGTATTGAAGAACCCTTTGAAGGCCCTGAATAGTAAAGAATTCAAGACAATTTCATAGAGAATTCAACAATGTCGACAGGATCTGGAGACACTGCAAGCCCAGATGCATCAAGCATACAATGATGACCTACAACAGAAGGAGAAGGAGTTGGTCCTAAACTTGGAAAAATGGTCACTTATTGAGGAGAGTGTTCTGCAACAGAAGGCAAGAGCAAAATGGATACAACTTGGGGACACCAACACCAAGTATTTCATTGCAGTAATGAAGGAAAGAAGCCAACACAACCAGATTACTGAACTTACCAATGCAGTGGGCATCAAACTTACTACAGCTGCAGAGATCAAAGAGGAAGTCATGGGGTTCTACAAGGCACTGATGGGCACATCTGCAACAAATCTGCCTGTTATTAACCAAATGTATATGTTGAATGGGCCAAAGCTGACACAGCAACAGAGACAGGACCTATGTGCAACAGTTACTGATAAAGAAATAGCATAGAGTCTTAAGGCTATTGGAGATGAAAAAGCACCTGGGATTGATGGTTATAATTTTGTCTTCTTCAAAAAGAGCTGGAGTATCATTGGTAACCAAGTCACCACTGCTATTAGACAGCTTTTCACATCAACTAGGATGTACAAACCAATAAACTGTGCAACTATCACCCTCATCCCTAAACTGTCAAAACCATCTACAATCAAAGAGTATAGGCCAATTGCCGGCTGTTCTGTTCTATTCAAAATCATCTCAAAAATACTGGCTAATAGGCTGCAGAAGGTAATTGAAAGTATTATCAGTGAAGCTCAGGAAGGATTCATCCCAGGAAGAAAGATCCAGGACAACATCATCCTAGCTCGTGAGCTTGTCAAAAGCTATACTAGGCAGCATGTATCTCCCAGATGCATTATAAAAATAGACCTCCAGAAAGCGTATGACTCAGTTGAATGGGTATTTCTGCACCAGGTTATGGAGTAGATTGGCTTCCTCAGCATCTTCACAAAATGGATCATGGAATGTATCTCAACAGTGAGTTTCTCTGTGTTAGTTAATGGTGAACCTACTGTGCCTTTTGCTGCTGCCAGGGGATTGCGACAAGGGGACCCCATCTCCCCCTTCCTATTTGCCTTGGTCATGGAGTATCTAAGCAGATCCTGCACTTCACTAAAGGATGATCCAGCCTACCAATTCCACCCCAGATGCAAAAAACTGGCCATTACACATATGTGCTTTGCTGATGATTTGCTACTGTTTGCCAAAGGAGACCTTAACTCTGTTAAGGCTCTGTCAAAATGCTTCTCACAGTTCTCTGCAGCTTTAGGACTGCAGGCCAACCTGAGTAAGAGCTCAGTCTACCAAGAAAATCACACTGCTGCAATGGCAACCGTTATTGGACAGAATCACTGCCAAGATCACATCTTGGACTGCCAGGACACTATCTTACTCTGGAAGGATACAACTGGTGCAATATATTATCTTTGGAGTCCAAGCTTACTGGGCACAACTGTTTATATTGCCTGTGAAAGTATTCAAAATGATTGAAGGCATCTGTAGGAGTTTCATTTGTCCGGGATGAAAACTGTAACTAACCTAAAGCTTTGGAACAAAGCTGCCATTGCAAAGACCTGCTGGGACCTAGCTCATAAAAAGAACAAGTTGTGGATTAGGTGGATCACTGTATATTACATCAAAGACAGACCAATAGAATCCATTCCAATTCCTGCTCAAGCAAGTTGGATGGTGAGAAAGATCATCCAATCCAGAGATATTCTACAAAGGATCCAGAATTGGAAGGAATAGAAGTGCTCGACTAGACAGTTGTACCAGTCACATATGCAAGCAGTGCCGAGAGTCCCATGGAAGAATTTAATTATACAGAACCAAGCAAGGCCAAAAGCAATTTTCAACCTATTGCTATTCCTACAGGATAGACTCCCAACAATGGATATACTACACAGCTGGGGAATGAGTATTGATCAACAATGCACCTTGTGCCAAACCCACCCGGAAACAAGAGATCACTTGTTAATGAACTGCCCTGTCATTGTGGACTTATGGGAAAGAACAATGAACTGGTTGCAGGAAACCTACCCACCCAGTTCTGATTGGAACCAGAAAATGCAGTGGTTGATTAGCAAAGCCAAAGGTCGAACAGTTGGAGCTGCCACTTTCAAAATGGTTACAGCTGAATTTGCATATGCTATCTGGCTGGAAAGGAATGCAAAAGTCTTCAACAAAATATTCCGATGTAACGCTGCCCTACTAAGAGACATAGTGTATAATTGTAGAATTAGACAAATATTACAACACCTTCACATATAGTAGTTTTAGATAGTTAGGATAGTAGATATAGTTTATATGTTAGCTCCTAGACAGTCAGCTGGTTAAAGCTCGACTGTGGTTTTGTAAAGCTAATTCATTGATGATTAATGAAAAAACTTAATTACCAAAAAAGAAAAACAAAGCCAGTTGGCATTTTGTGGTTGAGACACTTGTCTTAATGTAGTGCTTTTGCTTCTCCAATTCTATGTAGATAGATATAGATATAGATTTGAAATGCCATTTTTCAACTTTTTGTTTTTTTATTGTAAAATAATTTTAATACTCCAACTTGAAACTACTCTCCAATTTGAATGAATAGAATATTTTTTTGGGTTTTCGATTTTTATAAAAAAATTATATGATATCTATATTTATTAATTAAATTAGTGTAACCAATTAATTTAAAATTCAAAACAAATTGGTGAGAAAAGTAGTTTATTTTTGTTAACAAAGCCACTTGGCCAATTTTTTGGTTAAGACACTTATCTTAATGTAGTGGTTTTGCTTCTCCTGTTCTATATAGATAGATTTGAAATGCTAGAAAGTTTTTTTATTTTCTTTATTTTCGTTTTTTATTTTAAAATAATTCTTAAAATCCAATTTGAAACTACTTCCAAATTCGAATCGATAATTGATTATTTTTTATTTTAAAATAATTTGTAAAAATCCAATTTGAAACTACTCCCAATTTTTAATTAGTAATTCATTATTTTTTATATTTTATTATAAAACTATTTCAAAACTCCAACTTGAAACTATTTCTCAATCTGGATGGTTAGTTTTTCTTCCCCTTTTCCATTTTTTATAGCTATTTTTTCCTTTTATTTTAAAATAATTTTTAAAAAGTTTAACTTGAAACTACTCTCACCCAATTTAAATGGGTAAAATAATTATTTTGTGTTTTTAATTTTTATAGAAAATTATAAGATATCTATATTTATTAATTCAATTAGTGTAACCAATTAATTCAAAATTCAAAATTTTAAAAAAAAATTAGTTAGAAAAGTAGTTTATTTTGTATTTACAAAGCCACTTGACATTTTGTAGTTAAGACACTTGTCTTAATGTAGTGCTTTTGCGTCTCTATTCTGTATATATAGAATAGATATAGATATAAATTTGATATGCTAGTTTTTAACTTTTAGTTTTTTTATTGTAAAATAATTTTAAAACTCCAACTTAAAACTACTCTCAAATTTGAATTAGTAGAATATTTTTTTGTATTTTTGTTTTTTATAAATAATTATATCATATCTATATTTATTAATTCAATTAGTGTAACCAATTAATTTAAGATTCAAAACAAATTGATTAAAAAAGTAGTTTATTTTATCTTAACAAAGTCACTCGACATTTTATGGTTAAGACACTTGTCTTAATGTAGTAGTTTTGCTTCTCATATTCTATATAGATAGATTTAAAATACTAGAAAGTTTTTAATTTTATTTATTTTCGTTTTTTTATTTTAAATTTTTTTTTAAAATCCACTCAAAATACTTCCAAAATCAAGCCGCTAATTCGTTATGTTTTATTTTAAAAAAATTTGTAAATCTCAAATTTGAAACTACTCCCAAATTTGAATTGGTAATTCATTATTTTTTAAATTTTATTTAAAACAAAATTTAAAACTCCAACTTGAAACTTTTTCTCAATCTTAATGGTTAGTTTTCTTTTATTTTTTCATTTTTTATAGCTATTTTTTCCTTTTATTTTAAAATAATTTTAAAACGTTGAACTTGAAATTACTCTCAACCAATTTGAATGGGTAAAATATTATTTTGTGTTGTCATTTTCTATAGATAATTATAAGATATCTATATTTATTAAATCAATTAGCGTAACCAATTAATTCAAAGTTCAAAATAAAAAAATAGTTAGAAAAGTAGTTTATTTTGTATTTACAAAGCGACTTGGCATTTTCTGGTAAAGATACTTGTCTTAATGTAGTACTTTTGTCCTATTCTATAGATATAAATTTAGATGTAGATATAGATTTGAATGCTAGTTTTAACTTTTAGTTTTTTTATTGTAAAATAATTTTAAAAAACTCCAACTTAAAACTACTCTCCAATTTGAATGTGTAGAATATTTTTTTGTATTTTCGTTTATTATAAATAATTATATGATATCTATATTTATTAATTCAGTTAGTGTAACCAATTAATTCAAAATGTAAAATTCAAAACAAATTGGTTAGAAAAGTAATTTATTTTGTCTTAACAAAACCACTTGGCATTTTTTGGTTAAGACACTTTTCTTAATGTAGTGGTTTTATTTGTCCTATTCTATATAGATATATTTGAAATGCTAGAAAGTTTTTTATTTTCTTTATTTTCGTTTTTTTTATTTTAAAATAATTTTAAAAAATCCAATTTGAAACTACTTCCAAATTCGAATCGGTAATTCAATATTTTTTATTTTAAAATAATTTGTAAAACTCCAATTTGAAACTACTCCAAATTTTTAATGGTAATTCATTATTTTTAAATTTAGTTTTAAAATTATTTTAAAACTCCAACTTGAAACTATTTCTCAATCTGGATGGTTAGTTTTTCTTCTCTTTTTTCATTTTGTATAGCTATGTTTTTCCTTCTATTTTAAAATAATTTTATAAAAGTTCAACTTGAAACTACTTTCACCCAATTTGAATGGGTAAAATATTATTTTGTGTTTTCATTTTTATAGATATTATAAGATATCTATATTTATTAATTCAATTGGTGTAACCAATTAATTCAAAATTAAAATTAAAAAGATAATTAGTTAGAAAAGTAGTTTATTTTGTATTTACAAAGCCACTTGGCATTTTGTTGTTAAGACACTTATCTTAATGTAATGCTTTTGCTTCTCTTATTCTATATATATAGAATAATGATAGATATAGATTTGAAATGCTAGTTTTTAACTTTTAGTTTTTTTTTATAGTAAAATAATTTTAAAACTCCAACTTAAAACTACTCTCCAGTTTGAATTAGTAGAATATTTTTTTGTATTTTCGTTTTCTATAAATATTTATATGATGTCTATATTTGTTAATTTAATTAGTGTAACCAATTAATTCAAAATTCAAAATTCAAAACAAATTGGTTAGAAAAGTAGTTTATTTTGTCTTAACAAAGCCACTTGGTATATTTTGTGATTAAGACACTTATCTTAATATTTTTTTGAATAAACAGATTTTCTATTCCATTCCGTCAAAAATTGTACATGTACAAAACATAGATGCTGACCATCTATACTCATATGCTATACTATCGCTACACCTATTATCAATCTAATAAGAATTAAAATATCACTATTTGATAATAAATGTGACAAATCTGTCCCCAAGAGCAACCTAGGGGTAATGGTTTATACTTTGTAGAACAAACCTCCATTTATGAGTTGAAGCTCCTCTTGAGTGGAGATGGACTACTATTTCCTTACAAACATTATCGCTCAGCATATTACCTCCTTGGAATCTCATTTTATTACACTCTCTCCATATCACTGTCACCAGAATCCCAAACAGACATGCAGTGATTTCTGCGACTCCAGTTCTACTTCTTGCCAGCTTACTGACCCAGTCACACCTCCTTCTAGTCAGAAATGAGTCGCTTATAGCCCAACCAGTTTAGGAGTCGATTCCAAAGTGCTTTAGTCTTCAAGCAATCAAAGTACAGATGATCAAAAGTTTCACAATACATTCCACAGAAAATACATTCCTGTGGAACCAGGATATTGAGTTCCTGGAGTCTGTCCACAGTTGCTAATCTCTTGTGCAGTAGTTTTCATTTAGTCGTTTTGCTTCTCCTATTCTATATAGATAGATTTGAAATGCTAATTTTCTTTATTTTCGTTTTTTATTTTAAAATAATATTTAAAAATCAAATTTGAAACTACTTCCAAATTCGAATCAGTAATTATTATTTTTTATTTTAAAATAATTTGTAAAACTCCAGTTTGAAACTACTCCAAATTTTGAATTGGTAATTTATTTTTTTTAAATTTTTATTTCAAAATTATTTTAAAACTCCAACTTGAAACTATTTCTCAATCTGGATGGTTAGTTTTTCTTCTCTTTTTGCATTTTTATAGCTATTTTATTCCTTTTATTTGAAAATAATTTTAAAAAAGTTCAACTTGAAACTAATCTCACCCAATTTGAATGGGTAAAATATTATTTTGTGTTTTTATTTTTTATAGATAATTATAAGATATCTATATTTATTAATTCAATTAGTGTAACCAATTAATCCAAAATTCAAAATTCAAAAAGAATTAGTTAGAAAAGTAGTTTATTTTGTATTTATAAAGCCACTTGGCATATTTTGGTTAAGACACTTGTCTTAATGTAATGCTTTTGCTTCTCCTATTTTATATATATATATATATATATATATATATATATATATATATATATATATATATATATATATATATATATATATATATATATATATATATATATATATATATATATATTGTTGTTGTTTTTAACTTTTAGTTTTTTTATTGTCAAATAATTTTAAAACTCCAACTTAAAACTACTTTCCAATTTGAATGAGTAGAATATTTATTTGTATTTTCATTTTCTATATATATATATATATATATGTATATATATATATATATATTGTTGTTTTTAACTTTTAATTTTTTTATTGTCAAATAATTTTAAAACTCCAACTTAAAACTACTTTCCAATTGGAATGAGTAGAATATTTATTTGTATTTTCGTTTTTTATATATAATTATATGATATCTTATACTTATTAATTCAATTAGTGTAACCAATTAATTCAAAATTCAATACAAATTGGTTAGAAAGTAGTTTATTTTGTCTTAACAAAGCCACTTGGCATTTTTTTTAAAGATTAACATCGGATTCTATTGATATCAACAAATGTACAAGAAGGTGTTCTTAGTGGTAGTGTAGACTAACTACCACTCACTAAACAACTATACTGCTATTACAATTCAAATTAGTAACTAAGGATAGTAATTAAGTTGTCGCAACCCTTTTAACCATTTCTTGCATATCCTGCCACGTGCATGAATAAGAATTGCAATCTCTCGGCAAACAAGGTTGTCATCAAATGGTTTCTTCTCAAATCTAATGGCATTCCTGCACCTCCAAATCAGTGATACAGTAGTAATAAAGGCAGTGGCTATCACAGCCTTTCTAAACTGTTTACTTCTGGCATTGCAGCATATCCATGTCAACTCATCCTTCCAGCATCCAATCCTTCTATTGTAGCCCAACCAGCAACAAATCCTGAACCAAATCCTACTTGTAACTGGACAGTTAAAATACAAGTGATCAAACTCTTCAATGTTCTGATTGCAAAATATACAGGCTTCTTCAACATTGATGCCAAATTTTAGTAATCTGTCAACTGTTGGCAATCTACTATGGGCAGCCATCCACACAGTAAACTTATGTCTAGGCAAGACATTAGTAGTAGCCATCAAATTCTTCCATTCCACTCTAGGACACACTGGAAGCAAAGAGTGGTATAAGGAATGAATTTGAAACTTTCCAGATTTACACAAACCTGAGAGTCTAGACAAAAGATCTCCTTGCAAACTGTTAACATCCATAACATGAGTTCTGCATTCTATTATCTTCCTAATTACCCAAGAAGCATTTTTTGGATTAGCCATTGTTTCAATGTCATCATTCTTTATGTAATAAAAATGAATCCATTTGATCCAAAGGCAACCCTTTTTCCTTGCTAAATCCCATAGTAACTTAGATACAGCAGCTTTGTTCCAAGTCTGAATATCAATGAGATTTAGACCTCCAGCAGTAACAGGCCTACAGATTTTATCCCAAGCTATCAATGATCTTTTGGATACTGTTCCATTGCCAGTCCAGAGGAATGATCTGCAAATAGCATCAATTGCTTTCACCACCTTCTTAGGCAATATGAAAATCTGGGACCAATATGTTTGAACTCCAAAAAAAACTGATTTGATAAGTTGACATCTGCCAGCATAAGATAAGAATTTGGCAGACCAGCATGTAATTCTATCTGTGATTTTCTCAATCAGAGGCAAATAATGATGTATATTTAACTTCTTGGAGTGTAAAGGAATGCCCAAGTACTTGAAAGGGAGATGCCCTTCACTAAACCCCAAGTCCTCAAGGATAGCCTCTTTTTCAATCTGAGAAATGCCAGCAAAATATACAGCACTCTTAGACTTATTGGCTGAAAGTCCAGATGCTGCAGAGAATGATGAGAATGCATCATGCAGTAACTGAATAGATGTTAGATCAGCTCTGCAAAATAACAACAAGTCATCTGCAAAACAAATATGAGAATAGTTGAGCTTCCTGCATCTAGGATGAAAGTTAAAATCACCATTCTTATGTAGCTGATTAAGGTTTCTGTTAAGATACTCCATTGCAATAACAAATAGGTAAGGAGACATAGGGTCTCCTTGCCTAATACCTCTTCTGGCTTGAAATGGTTTAGTGAGACCCCGATTAATCACTAAAGAATAAGTAACAGATCAAACACAAGCCATAATTCAATCCACAAACTTTGCAGGAAATCCAAGATCAACCAACATTTGTTTAAGGAATCCCCATTCAATGGTATCATAAGCCTTCCTTAGATCAACCTTTAGTACACACCTATGTGATATACCTTTCCTGCCATAACCTTTGAACAGCTCATGACTGAGCAAAACATTATCTAAAATACTCCTCCCTTCTATGAATGCTGACTGACCTTTCCCAATAATATTGTCAATTACATCTTTCAATCTTCTGGTAATAACTTTAGAAATAATCTTGTAAAGAGTGGTGCAGCAAGCAATGGGCCTGAAATCCTTAACTGTTTTAGGAGTTTTAACCTTAGGAACAAGAGCAATAGCAGTAGTATTCAACATGTGTGGCATATGACAAGTAGTAAAGAATTCCACAGTGGCAGCAAATACATCAGTTTTGACAGTCTCCCAGTTTTTAGTGAAAAATTCCACAGGAAATCCATCAACACCTGGAGCTTTATCATTTGGCGTATCTCTAACAGCATCAGTAATCTCTTCCATAGTAACCTCTCTAATAAGAGCCCTTTGTTGCTCAAGGGTAAGACAGATACCTTCTTTAACAACAGCAGAATTAAGACAAGGTAATTCAACAGGTCTATCCCCCATCAAAGATTTGAATACTTCAATAAATTCATGTTCAACAGCCAGAGGATCAGTAAGTTTAACACCAGATTCAGTATAGATAGAAGTAATATTGCTTTGGCTGGATCTTATCTTCCACTGTGCATGAAAATATTTGGTATTAGCATCACCACAATCAATCCAGTTAGCCTTTGGTTTCTGTCCCAAGACTTGCTCCTCTACATTACTCCACTTCTCTATGTTAAGAAGTGCTTCTTTCTCTGCACTGAATAAATGAGTTGAACAAGGATTCATCATCATCTGACTTTGAATTATATCCAATTGCTCCCTTGCATGAATCAATTTCTGTTGATAAGAAGCCATATGCCTATTGAGTCCCTTTATTTGCTGCTTCAACTCTTTAAGCTTATGCCAGATCTTTTGCAATGCTGACCCTTCCCCTATTTGGTTCCACACCTGCTGTAAAATATTATCAAATTGAGGATCCTCCATAACAGTGTAGTAAAGTCTGAAAGGTTTAGGATGTAGAAGCCTTTGCCTTCCAAACTTAATAAAGATAGGAGTGTGATCAGAGACTGAGTGATTCAAGAAATCAGCTTCCACATGACTGAATTGCTGTAGCCATTGAAAGTTTCCAATTGCCCAATCTATCTTACTATATACCTGCTTATTGGTCCAAGAATACTTCCAACCTTTTGATCTGATAGGAGTAAGATGAAGTTCATATATCAGTTCCTTGAAGTCCTTTACCTCTGCATCTGTTACAGGAGATCCAATCCTGTCCTCAGAGGATAAGACAGCATTGAAGTCTCCACTTAACAACCATGCATCCTGGCTTGGAATGGACAGACCTCTCAGATCACTCCACAACTGCTTCCTAAGTGAAATTGTATTGTAGGCATATATGACAGTCAGCTGGAATTTAATTGCTGAAGCTGTATCTTCAACACTACAATGAATAAACTGATCAGTGGTACATAAGATATGAACCTGTATAAGTGACCTCAAAACTAACCATATCCTGCCATTAGTTGCTTTGGGATAGTTGTGATGAAACTTCCATCCTTTAGCAATTTTATTAAAAATACTATGGGCTTTTGGTTCCTTTACTCTAGTTTCAAGGCAACCAAGAATATCAACCTTATTCTTAAGCAGGAAGTTTTTTAATTCTTTCTGCTTATGGGCTTTGTTAAGCCCTCTAATATTCCATGTAACCACAATCATGAAATACTAGAAAGCAATATAGAAGGGCCAGGATCCTGCAGTTGGCCTTTCCTACCTTCATCCAGTATTCCCTCATTAACCATCTCTTCCAATTGCTCCTGCATTGTTCTATCACTGTTCACAAATTCTACCCTCCCATGCTCACCCACAGCTCCAAAACTAGCAGCCATATCAGTACCAATGGGGATCCTTTGGAAGTCATCCATAGGTTGATCAACACTTACTGTGCTTCTAGTAGCATTTCCTTCACTGACCAATTATACTGGATTATCAATATGCATTGGCAGATTAGGAATTACTGTTGCATTAACATCATCCTTAGCCAAAGAGGTTTTGATTCCAATGTTTCCTTTTGGGATCCATTTCTGCCTTGGCCTTTTGTTCCTCACCTTATTCCTAGACACATTTGTTTGATCTGCCTGCTCTTGTTCTTTATCAGTGTGACTGGTATACCAACAGTCCATTGAATTGTGCCCAAACTTCAAGCAGTGATTGCAAAATTCTGGTTTCCAGTCATACTCAATGTCTTGAATCTTCAAACCAAATGGAGTCTCAATCTCAATTTCCTCAAGAAGAGGAAATGCTGCATCAACTTCAACCAGTACCCTTGCAAAGGAAATCTTCTCAAATTGAGCTGTAACTTTATCAGTATACAGAGGTTTGCCAACAGTACTAGCTAACTTGCTGAGTATTTCAGGGGACCAGTACCCCAAAGGCAATCCTGGAAATCTCACCAAAATAGGAATAGTGCTGAGAATACCATTCTGCATAGAAAAATCTATATCCAAAGGTTTCAATATCATAGGCTTGTTCCTATATGAATAAAGACCAAATTGAAGCACTTGATTCATATCCTCAGCAGATTTAAATCGAAACACACAGTATCCATCTCTATGCATTAGAATTTGTGGCTTAGCCACAAAATTCCACACATGCAGAACAAAATTCTCCATGGCCTTCTCAGTAGGGTTGTCACCAATGATATAGCCAATGAGAGAATTACTCCAATACTCGGCTTGTGGTTTCAGCTCATGGATATTGATTTTAACAATCTTCTTCCCATCCTTATCAATAGGAGGAACAAATGTTAAAACCTTCCCCATATTATGCTTACCTCTAACATCTCAGCCATAGTAGGAGGCGGTTGTTCAGCAACTGCAATGTCTGAGAATTGGAGCTTCCTCACAGCTTGACTATCACGATCTGCATCAATCACCTTCAATTGAGCCTCAGTATTCAGAATTACCTCTGCATGCAAAGGTGATTTGGACTGAAATTTCTCCGGCAAAAAGTTGCCAAAAGTCAGTGGTTCGAGTTCCTTCGTTATCCCTGGAGCAGGAGTAACGATCTGGGGTGTAGAGGGAGGAGGTTGTCGCCGGCGTCGCGTCATTATCAACGGAAAAAGCTTCATGCTGACGTGCGCTTGTTAGGCGCACTGTTCCATTGTAACGTGCGTCGAGAGCTTCTCTTCGGTACTTTTTAACACGCATATATATATCCCACTTGGCATTTTGTAGTTAAGACACTTGTCATAATGTAGTGCTTTTGCTTCTCCTATTCTATATAGATAGATTTAAAATGCTAGAAAGTTTTTTTATTTTCTTTATTTTTATTTTTTTATTTTAAAATAATTTTTAAAATCCAATTTGAAACTACTTCCAAATTCAAATCGGTAATTCATTATTTTTTATTTTAAAATAATATGTAAAACTCCAATTTGAAACTACTCCCAATTTTTAATTAGTAATTCATTATTTTTTAAATTTTATTTTTAAATTATTTTAATACTCCAACTTGAAACTATTTCTCAATCTAGATGGTTGGTTTTTTTTCTCTTTTTTCATTTTTTGTTGCTATGTTTTTACTTTTATTTTAAAATTATTTTAAAAAAATTCAACTTGAAACTACTCTCACTCAATTTGAAGGGGTAAAATATTGTTTTGTGTTTTCATGTTCAATAGATAATAATAAGATATCTATATTTATTAATTCAATTAGTGTAACCAATTAATTCAAAATTCAAAATTTAAAAAACATTAGTTAGAAAAGTAGTTTATTTTGTATTTACAAAGCCACTTGGCATTTTGTGGTTAAGACACTTGTCTTAATATATTGCTTTTTCTTCTCCTATTCTATATATATAGATATAGATATAGATATAAATAGATATAGATATAGATTTGAAATGTTAGTTTTTAACTTTTAGTTTTTTTATTGTAAAATAATTTTAAAACTCCAACTTAAAACTACTCTCCAATTTGAATGAGTAGAATATTTTTTTATATTTTTGTTTTTTATAAATAATTATATCCATATTTATTTTCAATTAGTGTAACCAATAATTCAAAATTCAAAACAAATTGATTTGAAAAGTAGTTTACTTTGTCTTATCAAAGCCACTTGGCATTTTGTGGTTAAGACAATTGTCTTAATGTAGTGGTTTTGCTTCTCCAATTCTATATAGATAGATTTGAAATGCTAGAAAGTTTTTTATTTTCTTTATTTTCGTTTTTTTATTTAAAATAATTTTTAAAAATCCAATTTGAAACTACTTTCAAATTCGAATCGGTAATTCATTATTTTTTATTTTAAAATAATTTGTAAAACTCCAATTTGAAACTACTCCCAATTTTGAATTGGTAATTCATTATTTTTTAAATTTTATTTCAAAATTCTTTTAAAACTCCAACTTGACTCTATTTCTCAATCTTGATTGTTAGTTTTTCTTCTCTTTTTTCATTTTTTAGCTATTTTTTTCTTTTATTTTAAAATAATTTTTAAAAAGTTCAAATTTAAACTACTCTCACCCAATTTGAATGGGTAAAATATTGTTTTGTGTTTTTTATTTTTTTTATAGATAATTATAAGATATCTATATTTATTAATTCAATTAGTGTAACCAATTAATTCAAAATTCAAAATTCAAAATTCAAAAACAATTAGTTAGAAATGTAGTTTATTTTTTATTTACAAATCCACTTGGCATTTTTTGGTTAAGACACTTGTCTTAATGTAGTGCTTTTGCTTCTCCTATTCTATACATACATATATATATATATATATATATATATATATATATATATATATATATATATATATATATATATATATATATAATAGATATAGATATGGATTTGAAATGCTAGTTTTTAAATTTTAGTTTTTATTGTAAAATAATTTTAAAACTCCAACTTAAAACTACTCTCCAATTTGAATCAGTAGAATATTTTTTTGTATTTTCGTTTTTTATAAATAATTATATCTATATTTATTAATTCAATTAGTGTAACCAACAATTTAAAATTCAAAACAAATTGGTTAGAAAAGTAGTTTATTTTGTCTTAACAAAGCCACTTGGCATTTTATGGTTAATATGCTTGTCTTAATGTAGTGATTTTTCTTCTCCTATTCTATATAGATAGATAACCATCTGAAGATACTCAGAAATTAAACTTACTTTTTTCAAATTTCAAAAACGTACAATCAATCCTCCCACAATTGACTTTTTGGAATTATTGTATTCATTTATTTATTATTTATTATTTATTATTACTCTTACCTATTAAATGTATAATTCCTCCTCTTTTTTGATTGGCTTTTATAAAAAAGATAAATCCTCATACTTTCTTAGTTTTTATTTTTTAATCAACAATTGCCCACGATTGAAAAAAAATGGAGGAAAGCAGTCCGTTAGAAACTCACGAGTGATCGTGCTCCCAAACGTGGCCTCCCAACCTAAACTCCCTATTCTATCTACACCTCCATAATTGATATTTATGCGCTTTATCTTTTTGAATCCTTTTCAACTTTCTATTTTATCTACTCAGTCTGATTAAAATTGTTTTGTAACTATGGTTACACACCTTCATGATATCAAATAAATTTTAGGTAATTCGATGCAATAAAATTTTAAAATTAGAGTAATTTGAATGTGGGTAATCCCGAATCGATTTAAACCAGAAATACCGCTTTCAATTGAATTAATTTTACAGGATTTGAAAGTGACTGTTATTTTTGCCTCATTCTTTTACTCACTTTATGCATATCAGTTAACGGATGAACATTGAGCAAATTCTTTTTTCTTCCCTACAAATGTTGATTGCCTTCAAACGTTGAGCATTAAACATGCTATCAATTTCTTTTTTGCTGCTTTCAAATGATATGTAAAACAGTAGCATGTGATTGTCATATTGGATACATACAAAATTCACCTATATGAAATATGTTTACTGCAAGTATTTCTGTCTTTTAGTGCTGGCTTCACAAAGGATATTCTTTCTTCCGTATTACTCAACTATATGAGAATTTGCTTCATTAATTTCATTTTCATATAAAAAGTTATTTAACAGAAATAGAAGAAACGATAGCATTCTGTTTTTTTTTTTTTACTTCAAACGTTGATGACAATTTTAGGCATTCGTTGTCATAATAACAACTGTTTAGTTCAAAATATAAAAGAAGTGGATGTTAGGGATATAGTAGATATGCCCTAGATCCAATATCATATTTGATAACTTGAACATATTTTGTGAATGTCATTTGATATAAAATATATGGCATTTGATATTCTTTTATCATTATTATCAATTGTTTGATAATTTGATAAGGTCCTTGATTAAATTTTGAGATTTGTCATCGTGATAGAGATCATGATAATGAGAGCAAAGTCTTTTACAATTTAATCTAAATTTGTTCTTGATCGTAGGATTATTAATTTGGACATTTGTAATCCGGTTAGATCAATATTCATGTGATCGTCTTTATCGGATAAAGATTAGTTGATCTCATTAACTAAATCACATAGATAGATGATGCATATAGAGATATGATCATTGAACCGACTCATTGGATAATTCCTAATGGTTAGAATTACCATAAACTGTCAATAGGATATTTTCTTGAAGAATGTGATGTAACCGTTTCCTTTGACTTGAGATCGTCATAGTAATTGACAAGTTATTTATTGTGCTTTGATACTAGACACCTATGGCCCTAGGGCGATAGTTGAAAGGATATTGGGTACGATTAAATATTTGTAGAATTAGTGATTGATCAAGACGGAATCTGTCAACACTTGTTAATGAGTTTAAGCTCCATGTTGTCATGAATTATCAACGACCAAACTAAGACCTTGGCCAGCGCAATTGAATGAAAGAAGAAATGAGTTTCTTAGGTCATTCAATGGTCGATTATATTTGACGTGAACACATAGTTGATCGCCTATTAGGATTTGACAGTTGAACCATATCCTAGGGTGATCCAGAGCTAAAAGGACAGAAGGAATTACTACATTATTCTTCTACTGGTTCTTGAGAGTAAATTGTTTACTTCATGCTATCCGACCGTTAAGGAGTGTTGCTAGACGCCACCCTTGATTAGTATATTGATATGATCAATTTACTACCGGTTTAGTATTGAACCTATGGGGTCGCACACTAACGAGTGTTCTGATCTTTGCTAGAGGATTAATTAATTTATTATTTTATAATTAAATTAAAGAATTTAATTAGTCAAATAAATTTAGTTATTAGTCCAAATGAAATATTATTATATTTTTTGCTAGCACAAAGGTAATAATTAATATTGTGAATAAATTGAAGTTTCTATTTGGAATAGAAATTAAATAATATCTCTTGGTTGAAATAGATGTGATATATATAATTAATATTATTTTATATAATTGATGTATATAAAATATAATATTAATAAAGGCTTGTTAATAAATCCAGTTTTGAATTGGATTATTAATTAAAGTTTTATCCTATTTGAAATGGGATTAATATTTTCAATAGAAAAATATTATATTAATATAAAAGTTTTAAAAAAAAACTAATAAGAATAAGAATCCAATTTAGAATTGGATTCAAAGAGTCGAAAGAAAGAGAAAAAAAATTTCGGTACTTTACAAAGAAGGAAATTCGAAACTTTCCTACAAAATTTTCCAAAGGTTTATTTTTGGAATAAACTTTTACTCTAGGAAAATTATTGCCTCAACCAAATAGTTAAAGGGTTTGTATGTGATACTATATAAAGGGTGATTGAGAAAATTTGGATGGTTCTTTTTCGTTTTTTTATTATTATTCTTGAGAAGAAAACCTGCTTTGTGAAAGTGAGAGTTCAATACAAAGTCAAGAGAGAAAATACAATTACAAGAAAAGTGTTTCTTGTTCTTCTAATTTGAGTTGAGATTTTTGAGAAAAATTTCAACATAATATTCTTCGTTCAATTTGTTCGCGGGTTTCATTGATAAAAGAGTTGATAGCAAGGATCGGTCTCGGTGTGGATACGCATAGAATCTTCGCACTATCAAAGAAATTTCGGAAAAGAAACTCTCTTCACCAGGTACGTCTTAGATCCTATCTTTGACACGTAAATAAATTTTAAAAATAAAAAATCTACCCAGGATTGTTATTATCTTCCGCTGCGTGTTATGAACACCCATACGCAATCCAACAGTGGTATCAGAGACGTGGTTTATTGTGTCTAAAATTTATTTACGAAATATTTTATTATTATATTTGAAGAGTTCAAGCCATAATAGATGTGCCTTGTGCACTAGTCAAATCATTTGAATGTTGATATTATTTTATTATGGATAAAATATGCATTCATATAACTATTGAGATCGTTCAAAACTTGAATTTGAAATTATGTATTAGATACAATGGGAATCTATAATATGTTAAATGATTCTATTATTAATTTAATTGTTATTAGTTCATGAGATGTTAATTAATAATAATATTCTAGCATGAATTCTTTTTATGTGATATATAAGATAAATATGTTAGAGGATGTTGAATTTTATTTTATGTCATGTGCTTGCTCATTACATAATTTTGAATTATTTATTACATGTGATGTAAATTAATTTAGGGCTAAGCATGTAGACAATTGAACTAAATTCACATGCTATAAGAGATTCGATCTTCGTGTTATTAAAAATAATTTTTGTGACAATTCCCTCTTATTAAAAAAATTTGGGTTCTTAAATAATGAAATATAAGATATTTTATTATAAAGATATCCATCAAGGTAATTAATTTTACTTAATTCTTGTTTATAAGGAGCGGCCTAACTACCAGGAGACTTATAGTTCGAGAATATATTAAAATTATTTATTGCATTAGATGTATGGATTGAAAGAATTATTCAATTTTACACTAAACGCCTGGACTACCCGGGGGAGTATAAAATTCAATAAGTTCTTTGCTATCATGATGGTTGAACTCAACTATGCCAATAGGATCGACCTGACTACCAGGGGACTATTTGACATAGAGCCATTTAAGGAAATTGTATGGGGATACAATTGGTAAGAGTACCTACCTTTAAAATATAAGTGAGAAACGACTTGATTACCAAGGGGCTCATACATATTGTTAAAGGATTCCATTACTCCACTAAAAGAAATAAAGATTTCGTAAACAATAACGAGGGTAAATAGATTAAAATAATTAGTGAAAATATCATTTAGATAAAAGTCCATGTCTTTATGATATATGCAAATATGTTCTTATATTATTGCCTTTTCTTTCCTATATTTTAGATTTCTCAATATGTTTGCTATATCACTGCGTGGAATACTTGAGACCAACAAGTTGGTAGGACCAAACTTTGATGATTGGTACAGATATTTGAGAATTATTCGCATGCATGAAAAACTTATTGATGTGATCGATAAGCCCGCCAAGGAAGTCCCAGATGTAAATGATGATGATGCTACCAAGATTTATCAGAAATACGTGGAAGAATGTCTTACTACCAAATGCATCATTCTCGCTTTTATGAATTCTGAACTGCAGAGGAAACATCAGGATATGGATCCAACTGCAATTATTGAACATCTTAAGAAGATGTTTGGTACACAAAGCAGGACAACTAGATACCAACTATCTAAGGCTTTATTTGGATCCAAATTGACTGGAAACTCACCAGTTGGACCCTATGTCAATCATATGATTGATCTGATTGAAGAACTTGAGAAGTTGGGGTGCAAACTGGGTAAAGAATTTTCTCAAGATTTTATCTTGCAGTCACTACCAGAATCCTTTTCACAATTTGTTATTAATTTTAATATGAATAAAATGGATTGTGATCTTCATGATTAACATGTTGATTGATTATGAGAATCAACTTGTATCTGAGAAGAAGAAAGGAACTATCATGTTGGTTGGAAACTCTTCTAAGAAGAAGGGTAAGGGTAAAAGTAAACCCAAGAAAAAACCTACTGCGTCCAAGGGTGGTGTGACCAAACCTAAAGGCAAAGAAGGCAAAGCTGACCAATCTGATGCTGTATGTTTCCATTGTAAGAAAATAGGACATTGGAAGAGAAATTGCAAAGAGTATCTTGCAACTTTAAAGGACAAGAAACACGGTAAGACTTTAATGAAAAATGTTTTCAAGGTTTCTTTAACTACTACTAATTCTTCATTGTGGGTATTAGATACTGGCAGTGGTTATAAAATCTACAATATGTTGCAGGGGTTCCAAATAAGTAGAAAGTTGAAGAAAGGAGAAATTAATCTACAAATTGGAAATGGTGCAAAAGTTGCGGCCGTAGCTGTAGGATCAATTTCTTTAATAATGCCTACGGGCAAAGTACTTATGTTGGATGATTGTTATTACGTTCCTAAATTTATTTCGAACATAATTTCAGCTTCTATGTTAGACAAACATGGTTTTCGCATTAATATAGGCAATGGTATTTTCCCTATTTATTATAGTGATAATATATGTGTGAATGGCTATCTCCAACATGATGTTTATGTCTTACCTAGTGTGAATGCTAATTCGATTATGCATATTTCAAGTCTGAAAGGAGAAATAGAACCTTATTAGATATGATGAGATCTATGATGGGGGTCACTGATCTTCCAATAAATTTATGGGGATATGCTTTGGAAGCAGCTGTTAGAAGTCTAACTGTATTAGAAGTCTAGTCTAAACTGTATTAGGAGTCCTCGTATTAACTACATATGTAACAAGCTCGGTACATATGATTTATATGCACCAGCTTGAGGGGGAGTGTTAGAAGTCTAACTGTATTAGAAGTCTAGTCTAAACTGTATTAGGAGTAGGCTAGGTTATGTGTATTATATATAGGGCTCATTGTATCATGTTTACATATCAATTATATATTCTTCTCCCGTGCTTTCTCACAGCAGCAACATACCTACTTAATAAAGTTCCCACTAAGTCAGTCTCTACAACCCCATAAAAGATATGGAAATGATGTAAGCCTAACCTTAAACATATTAAAGTTTGGGGTTGTCCAGCTTATGTTAAGAGACTACAGTCTGATAAACTTGACTCAAGATCTGATAAGTGTAGGTTCATTGGGTTTCCCAAGGAAACAAGGGGATATTATTTCTATCACCCTTCTGACTATAAAGTGTTTATGGCCAGAGGAGCAACCCTTTTGGAAAGGGAATTTCTTTGTAAAGGAAATTATAATGGAGAAATAGAACTTGATGAAGATCAAGAAACTAATGAATCAACACAATATAAAGATCATGAGACCCAAGTTGAAGAACCTTTATTGGATGTTTTGAAGTTGCCAAGTAAATTGCCATCTTCAACGGTTGAAGTTCAAGAACTAAATGAAGTTCAAGAACAGGTTAATGAACCAGTTCCAAACCATATTGAGCAACAACAAAATCAAACACAAGGTGAAAAGGTTGTACAAGTACCTCTTCGAAGGTTTACGCGAGAACGTCATGTACCTACTAGATTAAATTTATTGGTACAGGATGATTTATCAAATGAGGTTGATCATAATGATGATGAACCTAAGACCTATGAAGAGGCTATACAAAGTTCTAATTATGAGAAGTGGCAAAAGGCCATGAAATCCGAAATGGAATCCATGAAGGAAAACAAAGTATGGACTTTAGTTGAACCTTCAAAGGATATAAAACCTATAGGTTGTAAATGGGGTTTTAAGAAAAAGATAGGAGCAGACGGAAAGGTGGAGACCTACAAAGCACGTCTTGTTGCCAAGGGATATCGTCAGAAAGAATGAGTCGACTATGACGAAACTTTCTCTCCCGTGGCAATGCTCAAATCTATTCGGATTTTGCTTGCTATAGCAGCATACTATGATTATGAAATATGGCAAATGGATGTGAAAAGAGCTTTCCTTAATGGTGAGCTAGAAGAGGATGTGTACATGACACAACCTGAAGGTTTCACATCTTCGTCTGATCATAATAAAATTTGTAAGCTACAAAGATCTATTTATGGATTAAAGCAAGCTTTTCAAAGTTTGAATATTCGATTTAACAAAACAATTGAAAAGTTCAATTTTGTTAGATGCGAAGAAGAACCTCGTGTGTACAAAAAGGTTAGTGGGAGCACAATTATATTTTAGTGTTGTATGTTGATGATATATTGCTCATAGGGAATGACGTACCGGCATTGCAAAATACCAAGATTTGGCTATCTGAACAGTTTTCCATGAAAGACTTGGGAGAAGCAGCTTATATATTAGGAATAAAGATCTATAGAGTTAGATCTAGGAAGCTGCTTGGACTTTCCTAGTCTTTGTACATTGATACTATCTTAAAGAGGTATAACATGGATAATTCCAAAAGAGACTATCTACCGATAGGCACTGGAATTTCTCTCAGTAGGGAGGATTGTCCTAAAACACCTGAAGAGAGAGAACGCATGAGTAGGATCCCATACACTAGTGCAGTGGGAGCTATCATGTATACTATGACATGTACACGTCCTGATGTGGCTTATGCACTTGGAGTGACTAGCCGATATCAGGGAAATCCTGGTGAGGAACATTGGAAGGTGGTGAAGACCATTCTTAAGTACTTAAGAAGGACTAAAGACCAATTCCTCATCTATGGGGATTGAAACTTGAAGGTCATACTGATGAAAGTTTCTCTTCAGTTAGAGATGATAGCAATCTATTTCTGGTTATGTATTCACCTTAAATAGTGGTGCAGTGAGTTGGAAAAGTTCCAAACAAGCTACAGTAGCTGATTCAGTGACTGAAGCAGAATATATAGCAGCTAGTAAAGCTGCTAAGGAAGCTGTATGGATGGAAAAGTTCTTAATTGAACTTGGTGTGGTTCCTTCAATAGAAGGTCCGGTTCCATTGTTGTGTGACAATACTGGAGCCATTGCTCAAGCAAAAGAACCAAGATCACACCAAAAGTCCAAACATGTTCTGCGAAGGTATCACTTGACAAGAGAAATCATTGAACGTTGAGACGTCGAGATTCGAAGGTTGATGGAAAGGAAAATGCTGCAGACCCATTCACTAAAGCGCTTGGCACAAAGGAGTTTGACAAGCACAAGTGTAAATTGGGGATGAAGTACAAGAGCGATTGGCTCTAGTGCAAGTGGGAGATTGTTAGGGATATAGTAGATATGCCCTAGATCCAATATCATATTTGATAACTTGAACATATTTTGTGAATGTCATTTGATATAAAATATATGGCATATGATATTCTTTTATCATTATTATCAATTGTTTGATAATTTTGATAAGGTCCTTGATTAAATTTTGAGATTTGTCATCGTGATAGAGATCATGATAATGAGAGCAAAGTCTTTTACAATTTAATCTAAATTTGTTCTTGATCGTAGGATTATTAATTTGGACATTTGTAATCCGGTTAGATCAATATTTATGTGATCGTCTTTATCCGATAAAGATTAGTTGATCTCATTAACTAAATCACATAGATAAATGATGCATATAGAGATATGATCATTGAACCGACTCATTGGATAATTCCTAATGGTTAGAATTACCATAAACTGTCAATAGGATATTTTCTTGAAGAATATGATGTAACCGTTTCCTTTGACTTGAGATCGTCATAGTAATTGACAAGTTATTTATTGTGCTTTGATACTAGACACCTATGGCCCTAGGGCGATAGTTGAAAGGATATTGGGTACGATTAAATACTTGTAGAATTAGTGATTGATGAAGACGGAATCTGTCAACTCTTGGTAATGAGTTTAAGCTCCATATTGTCATGAATTATAAACGACCAAACTAAGACCTTGGCCAGGGCAACTGAATGAAAGAAGAAATGAATTTCTTAGGTCATTCAATGGTCGATTATATTTGACGTGAACACATAGTTGATCGCCTATTAGGATTTGACAGTTGAACCATATCCTAGGGTGATCCAGAGCTAAAAGGACAGAAGGAATTACTACATTATTCTTCTACTGGTTCTTGAGAGTAAATTGTATACGTCATGCTATCCGACCGTTAAGGAGTGTTGCTAGACGCCACTCTTGATTAGTATATTGATATGATCAATTTACTACCGGTTTAGTATTGAACCTATGGGGTCGCACACTAACGAGTGTTCTAATCTTTGCTAAAGTATTAATTAATTTATTATTTGATAATTAAATTAAAGAATTTAATTAGTCAAATAAATTTAGTTATTAGTCCAAATGAAATATTATTATATTCTTTGCTAGCACAAAGATTATAATTAATATTGTGAATAAATTGAAGTTTCTATTTGGAATAGAAATTAAATAATATCTCTTGGTTGAAATATATGTGATATATATAATTAATATTATTATATATAATAGATGTATATAAAATATAATATTAATAAAGGCTTGTTAATAAATCCAATTTTGAATTGGATTATTAATTAAAGTTTTATCCTATTTGGAATGTGATTAATATTTTCAATAGGAAAATATTATATTAATATAAAAGTTTAAAAAAAAAAACTAATAAGAATAAGAATCCAATTTAGAATTGGATTCAAAGAGTCGAAAGAAAGAGAAAAACATTTCGGTACTTTACAAAGAAGGAAATTCGAAACTTTCCTACAAAATTTTCCAAAGGTTTATTTTTGGAATAAAGTTTTACTCCAGGAAAATTATTACCTCAACCAAATAGGAAAATGGTTTGTATGTGATACTATATAAAGGGTGATGGAGAAAATTTGGATGGTACTTTTTCATTTTTTTATTATTATTTTTGAGAAGAAAACCTGCTTTGTGAAAGTGAGAGTCCAATACAAAGTCAAGAGAGAAAATACAATTACAAGAAAAGTGTTTCTTGTTCTCCTAATTTGGGTTGAGATTTTTGAGAGAAATTTCAACACAATATTCTCGTTCAATTTGTTCGCGGGTTTCATTGATCAAAGAGTTGATAGCAAGGATCGGTCTCGGTGTGGATACTCATAGAGTCTTCGCACTATCGAAGAAATTTCGGAAAAGAAACTCTCTTCACCAGGTACGTCTTAGATCCTATTTGACACGTAAATAAATTTTAAACATAAAAAAATCTACCTAGGATTGTTATTATCTTCCGCTGCGTGTTATGAACACCCATACGCAATCCAACAGTGGAATCATAGTACATTGTACTAATACAATGTAGAATGTCCATTAAACACATAGAATACCTTTTTTTCGTTTTCTGGAGTCCATGTTCTTCAACTTAACATAATATTACATCATATATATCAAGTTTCACTAATAAGAAATATTATTTTGTAGGGTGATCGTATACATGCTTCAATTGAAAGCATGTTGTTAAGTTTTTAGGAACAAGATAAAGGAACTTCGCTTATATCGTATGAACTACTTTGTTGTCGGACCAAATAATTTGAAGTTGATGACTACAACACACAACCTGAGACTGACATTTACACAAAAGACATTTGTTGAGGAAACAACTGATCCTTCATTTCATATGAACATCTTTAACATGCGTCCATTTGACCAACTAACAAATCAACATGATGTCGATGAGACAGAATTATTCGGCAATTCTTCTTTTCCTTTTTTATTCTAATTGTAGGTTTGTAAAATTATGTTACTAACTTTTATATTTATAGATGCTGTTGGTCAGGTTGTGACCTACGAAGATGTTAAGACCTACAAAGAAGAAGATGAACAAAGTGTCTTTATTAATGTTGTACTCGAGGATCAGGGGCGGCTCCAGCTCATATGGGGCCTAAGACCAAAATTTCTATCTTGGCCAGATTTATCATAAACCTCCTTCTTCAATTTGGATTTTGTTATCATCTGGCTCAAAGTTAGTGACTTGTTCATCTTCAGAATATTCTTCTATATTTTGCGATTTAGTTTTTTTATTATTTGTCAAAAAATTCCCAAAAGCTCTTTTTTGATATTTTATTAAATTCTTAACTTTTTTTTTCTTTTGGATTTTTGAATATTCGGATACATATTTTCTTGTAGACATGTTTCTATTCAAAAAAAAATTAAACAATATGTACATAGTAAAAGTAATAAAATAATAAATAACAAATAAACATAATACTAGAAAGTTAGAATAATATTATCCGACTAACTGATTCAAGAAGTTTGAAGACTTTGATTCTAAAATATTTAGTTGTTGGCATGTTGGAGTCCACGAGAAAGAAAGAAATCTAGTAGAAAGAAGATGAGCATGAATAAAAAAAAGGAATGAAGAAGGTATGTAAGTGTATCTCATTCTCCTATATAAAATATGAAGAATGAAATGAAATTGCCTATATGGAATGTGAAGAATGAAATGAAATTGAAATGTTGGATTGAGTCTTAGAATTATTTGGGTAGAAGAACAAAAAGTAGAGTTGTTAAATCAAATCCAAGTGACAACTATTTTTTAGTACTATTTTAAGCTTTATTTTTTAATATATTAAAAGTTTTTCTTTTTTTTATATATGAAAAGTTAAAAAGTACTATATATATTGTTTAAGTCCAAAAATATTTTCTTTTAAGTCATTCTTTAGAAGTCTTTTCGTGGAAAATTCTAAATGTAAAAATAAATTTAAAATAAAAAATATTTTCTTCCTTTGTATAAGTCTTTCATTCAAAAAATAAAATAAAATAAAAAATCAACCAAAATCCAAATTAATGTGTTTTCTTTCTTTTTGGACGTCTTTCTCCAAAAAATCCAAACACAAAAAAAGGCAAAACCAAAAGCCAACAAATATTTTTCTTTCTTATGTAAAAGTTCTTCTTTCGATTTTTTTTTTATAAAAATAAATCAAATTCCAAAAATATTTCTTTCTTTCAAAAATTTAAAAAACTCAAATCCTAAAAGAGTTAATTTATTTACTTTATTTTTTATCTTCCCGAACTACGAAAGATTTGATTCATATTCCCACGTGATACACAGGCAACCCGCATCAGGTTCGATTGAACGATTTACAAAAAAAAAAGCAGAAAGGAAAGAAATTAAAAAAAAAAGAGAAAAAGAAAGAAAGAAAGAAAGTGATTATTCTAACATGCATGTTGTTTTGAAATAAAAGCTAGTCAAATATGGTTGGTTTGGTGGTTTGCCATGGTGAGTCACAAAAACAATCCAAGAAACCACGGAAATAAAAGAATCTTCTAAACCAATGGAACATGCACCACTACTGTTGACCCAAAGTCACGAAAAGGCAAGCATGCAAGTTGGCAGTGAAAAAATAAAAATGGAGGCAAATATGGGGTTGACTTTACAAGATTTGAGCTATAGGACATGGCCTGCTCGGGATGATTTGGTGACAGGGAGACATGAGAATTCTTCTAAGTCCATTAGTAAATTTGTAACAACCCGACCGATCTTTTTAAGAAATTAAGTTTTGTTCAGTGGCATAAGGTCTGGAACAGCTTTGGAACATAAGTATCAACTTGCTTGCACGGCGAAATTCGGTTTTGCGGATGGTTCAGAGTCAATCCTAGAGAAGAAACCTTATTTTGGAAGTTAGAACAGTGAAAATTTGACCGGAACTGGACTTTTGGATAAACGACCCCGTAATGGGTCATGGATGATCTCAACATCTTCATATGGTGATTTTGGACTTAGGCGCGCGTCCGGATTCAGATTTGGAGGTCCGTAGAATAAACAGAGGCATTTCGGCGAAAGTTGAAGTTCGAAAATGAAGAAGTTTGACCCACAGTTGACTTTTGAAATATCGGGGTTGGAATGTGATTTCGAGAGTTAGAATAACCCCATTATGTCATTTTGGACTTATCTGCAAAATTTGGCGTAAATCCGATTTGAATTGATAAGTTTCGACATGAGTTCTGTTATTTGAAGATTTGGAAGTTCATAAGCTTGATTTTGGTTGGATTCGTCGTTTCGATATTGTGTTATGTGATTTGGATCTTCGAGCGGGTCCGTGTTAGGTTATATTACTTGCCTGTGTGACTAGACGGGGTTCCAGGAGTCTCGGGTGTGTTTCGGATGGGCTACGGGTCATTTTCCCTTGTTTTTTGAACTGTTGCCTTCTCCTTCTGATATCCTATTTCATGTTCGCGGGCTCTATCGCGTTCGCAAAGCTTTACTTATGGTCACCTAAAAATCCTTCTTTGCGTTCACGTTAAGAGCCTCACGTTTGCGAAGCTCTGCCTGTCCCTCCATCGCGTTCACGTTCCCATTCCCGCGTTCGTGTAGTTTGGGCATTTCACTCTTCGCTTTCGCGTACAGGCCACACGTTCGCGAAGGGCTGTCCCTGGGCCACCTGATTCTTCTTGTTCGTGTTCGGGACGCACTATCGCGTTCGCGAAGAGTAATATAGCCCCTTCACCTTTTCTTCTTCGCAAACTTGATTCTTCTTCCGCATTTGCAGGGACAAATAACTGGGCAGACATAATTTAATCCCAAATTCGAGGGTTTCATCATTTTATCACATTTTGACTTCTAGAGCTCGGTTCTTGGTGATTTTTGAAGGGATTTTCACTTGGGCAACTTGGGTAAGTGATTCTCATTTGATTTAGACCAATATCCATGAATCTCCTCTTAATTTCATCCTCGAATTTTAGTTTTTGAATGCAAAATGGGTAGAACTTCATAGACTAAATTATTGAGTTTTGAGGGAATGTCTGACCTCCGATTTGAAAGGTTTTTACATGGTTATACTCATGAGACTACTAGGGTTCTAAAAATATTAAATTCACCCGGTTTCGAGACGTTGGCATGAGGGGTGTTTTGGTCATTTTACCTAATTTCATGCTTTAGCTTTGAATTAAATTATAAAATCAGTTTTTTTGAGATGTTAAATGCAATTTGTGATTTAATTGAATAGATTTGGGCCATTTGAAGTCGAGAACTCGTGGCCAGAACGTGGTTGCTAGTTGATTTTAGCCGGTTTGAGGTAAGTATCTTGCCTAACCTTGTGTGGGGGACTTCCCCTTAGGATTTGAGTTTTCTCTGTTGATTGTATTCCATGTACGCGAGGTGACGAGTGTGTGCTCGGATTTATTTATGGTAAATTGTCCCTTTTAGGCTCCTAGACTCTTGAAATCACCGAGTATGAAGATGACATTGATATGATTGAGTTACCTGCTATTAGTTTCACCTCTACATATCTTATTTGGTATTTGTTTGCCCTTCTTGATTTATTCTTGCTGTTTAATTGACTTTTACGTGTTTAACTGAAAACCATCACCCTTTTATAGACATTTTTTCCGTCCTAACTGCTCGCCTTTAATTGGAAATCATAAATGTTATATCTCATATAATTAATCGGTCTTAATTGGAAGGATGATAGATATCTTATGATTAGTTGATGTTTCCTTAAATTACAATTATTTGATTCATGTTAACTTCCTTACTGTTTGGATACTCCTTGATTGTAAGTTCATCTGTGACTTCGTGCAAATATAGTACATGTCCAACTGTTGTGGTATCAGTGTAGTTATTGTGTACTTACTATGTCTTGTTTTGTCGTTGAGGTTATTGTGTCTTTCCTTGGTGTTTTGTTACCTTATTAGGTATTGTCGATTCCCTTGCTGTGACGTTATTGTTTATGTGTTGATTCCCTTGCTGGGACATTATTGTTTCTATTGTTGATTCCCTTGCCTAGGACGTTATTGTTTCTGTTGTTCACTCCCTTGCCAGGATGTTATTGTCTTCCATTGTCGACCCCCTTGCCGGGATATTGCTATTCTATTGTTTGGGCTGTATATCTATATTAATTATGTTGTCGTGCGGGATACCAGGAGATCTCCAGCACATATATTGAGGATACCAAGAGATCCTCGGAATACCAAGAGATCCCAGTACATCTGTTGAGGATACCAAGAGATCTTCGGGATACCAAAAGATCTTAGTATATATATTGAGGATACCAAGAGATCCTCGGGATACCAAGAGATCCCCAGTAAATCTATTGAAGATACCAAGAGATCCTCGGGATACCAAGAGATCCTTAGTATATCTATTGAGGATACCAACAGATCATCGGGATACCAAGAGATCCCTAGCACGCATATCTATATTTTAGACTACATGACGATATCCTGGGAGACCCCCGTTAAACTCATTGTGTTCTGAACTACTATTTTCATTGGTTCTATCCGGGTGCGATAATTCAGGTGCTGTCATTCCATTTCTTATACTTACTAGTTGTTAGAATTCTTGTTAATACACTAGCACAAGCATACACGTAGCTGGACACTCCTATTATAGATGAATTCTTCCTGATTTGTCTAGGGGTGGAGATACGCCCTCATTTACCCATTAAATATTTGAGAGCTCTAGTTGACTAGTTAGTTGTTAGCATGACCGTGAGATTGATGGGGCACAAGATGCCAAGTGTTAGACCTCAGATCCTGGGTTTTCAATAGTTGTGGATGGTCCGAGTTTTTTGGTAAAATTGTGGAAAAAGTTGAAAAGAACTTATGTAAACATCATTGTAGAATAATGAGTTAGTGACTTGTTTGCCCTTGCTGTGTTGTGACCTTAGGATTTGTATTATGATTCTGCAGTCATTTCACATCATCATTTATTATATTCTTGTTGTAACTTGTTGCCCTTTTCCTTCATTGTGAGTTGTAACATGTAGTCATTCATACAGTTTTTACATAATAATATATCGATTTCATTATCCCTATGATTATACTGTTTATTGAACGATAGGTATCTTGACTGTTCCTCGTCACTACTCCATTGAGGTTAGTCTTGATACTTACTGGGCACCACTATGGTGTGCTCAGGCTACTCTTCTGCACACTTTTATTGTGCAGACATAGGTACCCCATTCAGTTTGGTCAGCCTTGGAGGGTGGCGTATCGCTAGAGACTTCACGGTATATCTGTTGCGTTTGCAGATTGAGGAGTCTCTTTCCAGCTTTCTGTAATAAGTATAGTCATTCCAGTATTTCTCCTTGTATAGACATTCTTGAGCCAGAGCTTCTTATGTATCCCTTAGCTTGTGATGTGTGAGATTCTGGGTTTTGGGAACTTTGTTTAGCTTTGAGAGTTGATATTGTATGTGCCAGGCAGCACCTTGAAAATTGATTTATTTCACTAGTTTGTTTTTGTTATTATATTGTGCATTGTTAGGCTTACCTAATCGTAGGGACTAGGTGCCGTCATGACATGTTCACAGAGGGTAAACTGGGGTCGTGACAAGTAGGTATCAGAGCTCTAGGTTTATAGGAGTCACAGATCACATGCTGATTTATTAGAGTCTCGTGGATCGCTACGAAGACGTCTGTACTTATCTGCGAGAGGCTATGTAACCATTATGAAAAATTTCACTACATTTGATTTCCCTGTAGTGCGATATTTTGGCATTCACAATCCTAAACCTCTGTCTTCCACTCTCTGATCGATGGTGAGGACAAGTAGTGCCCGAGGTGATCAGGCACTCGCGCCCCTTGCTACAGTCGTTGGAGGTCGGGGCCGGGCTAGAGTTCGAAGACGCACACATGGTGCAGTGAGAGCACCTGAGCGAACGGCCGCCGAGGTACCACCAGCAGATCCAGCCGGAGTGCGAGCATCTGACACCTACAACTACTGCTTCTCCATCCCTTCATGAGACTTTCCCACAGTTCATGAGTATGTACACCATTTTAGCAGGACAAGTTCCACTTACTGCAGCTACACCCCAGGCCAGGGAAGGAGCACAAACTCCCATCGCCCACACTCTTATGTAGCAAGCGCATATTGAGCAAGTCCTTGAGATTATTCCTCCATTGCCTGCAGCACCAGTTCAGTCCGTGGGCATGACAGCGACTTCCGAGCAGGAATAGATGTGACTTGAGAGATTTAAGAGGTTTAAGCCTCCCGAGTTTAGTGGTTTCGCATCGGAGGATGCCCTGGAATTTCATGATGAGTGTTATCGCATTTTCCGTATTATGGGTATTCGCATCGAGCCGGGTTCCTTTTCACTACTTTCCAGCTTTAAGGAGCCTCCTAGTACTGGTGGTAGCTATGATTTAGATAGCCTAGACGAGGCAACTTCATTGACTTAGGCCTAGTTTTTTGATATGTTCCTGCGAGAGTTTGTTCCTCAGAGCCTCAGGGATGCATGGTGCATTGAGTTTGAGCATTTGCGCTAGGGTGTTATGATCGTCTCGAAGTATGTTGTCCATTGCACCAGTTTGGCTAGACATGCCTTAGTCTTGGTTTCTACTGTTTGCGAGAAGGTTCACCGGTTCATTGAGGGGCTTACTCCCCGCATCAGGTCCCGTATGGCCCGTGAGTAAGAGATGGATATTTCGTGTCAGCAGGTGGTGAACATTGATAGGAGGATAGAGGGTATGCATGCTAGAGAGAGAGGGGGGGGGAGGCAGGCAGGGTCTTGAGAGACAGAGCAGACGAGGTCAGGAGAGAGAGCTTGAGGAGGCCTCGTAGACTGGTGAGATGTGCCAGTCCTTATTTTGGAGGCAGGGTGCGTCATGGTAGAGGTTTTGCGGGTCAGACCATTCAGTTCACGCTTCAGGATTTGCATGGTGACTCAGGTGTTCATGGGTCTCGGAGAAGCCGTACCGCATAGTTCCCGCCACCTCATCAGAAAAGGTGCTTTGAGTGTGGGGATACTAGCCACATGATGAGAGATTGTCCCAGGCTTCGGACCGGTATTTCGTAGTGAGGTATTCAGGCAGGTAGAGGGCTCCCAAGAGGGGAAGGCCCGACTCATTTCTGTGTTTCATATAGTAGGCTTGAGGCCGGTTTGCCAGCTAATGTCATTCAGGTTCTAATTCAGTTTGTGATAGAGAGGAACTACATATAGTTCATCACACTTCTACTTATCAAGTCTTGTTGGGAGGTTCTATGAGTAATAGCCGTGTCTATCATCTGTTTCTAGCTGTCATCAAGAGACACGAGGCTAGTAGTAAATTTCTGTTGTTTGTTTTGGCAGGTTTGATGTCACTTTTGAGTATTCTTGCTTACGAGCTATGATTTTTATGCTCCAATGGTGTCGGAGCCAGTGTGTTGTAAATTATAGACATAATTGATCTAGTGCAAGTTTGTAGATTGGTTAGTGTGAGCCCTACTTGTGATTTAGTGTTGAGGGCGGGACACTCATGATTTCAACCAAACACTGACTATCCCCTGTCCTTGCTGTGTTGTGACCTTAGGATTTGGATTATGATTCTGCAGTCATTTCGCTTCATCGTTTATTATATTCTTCTTGTTATTTGTTGCCCTTTTCCTTCATTGTGAGTTATAGCATATAGTCATTCATCCAGTTTTTACATAATTATATATCGTTTCCATTATCCCTATGATTATACTATTTATTGACAGGCAGGTGTCTTGACTGTTCCTCGTCACTACTCTATCGAGGTTAGTCTTGATACTTACTGGGCACCGCTATGGTGTGCTCATGCTACTCTTTTGCACACTTTTGTTGTGCAGATACAGGTACCCCCATTCAGTTCTATCAGCTTTGGAAGGTGGCGTATCGGTAGAGACTTCAAGGTATATCTGCTGCGTTCGTAGACCGAAGAGTCCCATTCCAGCTTTCTGTAATAAGTATAGTCCTTCCAGTATTTCTCTTTGTATAGAAATTCTTGAGTCAGAGCTTCTTATGTGTCCCTTAGCTTGTGATTTGTGGGATTCCGGGTTTTGGGAACTTTGTTTAGCTATGAGAGTTGATATTGTATGTGCCAGGCGACACCTTGAACACTGATTTATTTTACCAGTTCGTTTTTGTTATCATATTCTGCATTGTTAGGCTTACCTAGTCGTAGGGACTAGGTGCCGTCACGTCATGTTCACGGAGGGTGAACTGGGGTCGTGACAAGTTGGTATCAGAGTTCTAGGTTCATAGGAGTCATATATCGCAAGCCGGTTTATTAGAGTCTCATGGATCGGTACGAACACGTCTGTACGGAGAAGAAATGGGGTTTGCAATAGTTGAAGCAAATCTGCAATTTTTCATAAGATTAAACCATCATGAAATAGATCTGAAACACACCCGAGCCATCAAGGATCCTAACCAAATACATGCGCTAACTCAACAACATCCTACGAACTTAACCGTGCTATCAAATCGCCAAAATAACATCAAGAACAATGATTCAAACCACAAAATCAAGATTTTTTCTTCAAAATTCATTAAGTTTCAAATTTAGAACTTTAAGTCAGAAATACGTCAAACGACGTCCGATTTCAACCAAATTTTACAGAAACATCTTAAATCACATAAAAGACCTATACCGGGCACTGAAACAAAAATACGGGCCCGATACCAACACGTTCAAATATATTTTTATTTCAAATTTCCTTAATAATTTCAGAAAAATTTATTTCTCGGGCTCGAGACCTCTAAAATCGATTCCGGGCATACGCCCGAGTCCCATATTTTCCTACGAACCCTCTGGGACGGTCAAATCATGAGTCCGAGTCCATTTAACCAAAATTTTGACCAGAGTCAAATTTATTTATCTTAACACCAAAATTTAGCATTTTTCATAGAATTCCATATTAAGCTTTCCAGCTATGCGCCTGGACTATGCACGAAAATCGAGGCAACTCTAGATAAAGTTTTCAAGGCCTCGAAAGTACGGAATGGATAAAGATACAGGTGATGACCCTTTGGGTTGTCACATTCTCGACCTCTAAAACAACCGTTCATCCACGAACGGACAGTAGAAGGAAGTACCCAAGTCGAGGAATAAATAAGGATAACGGCTCTGCATATCGGACTCGGACTCTCAGGTCAATGCCTCAGGAGGCTGACCTCTCCACTGAACACGAATAGAAGGGAAACTCCTGGATCTCGACAAACGAACCTGTCGGTCTTTAATAGCTTCTGGCTATTCCTCATAAGACAAGTCCTTGTCCAACTGGACAGTGCTGAAGTATAACATGTGGGCTGGATCGTCGTGATACCTCCGAAGTATGGACACATGAAAATTGGAAGCACGACTGATAATCTCGGCGGCAATGCAAGTCTATAAGCCATATCTCCCACTTAATCAAGAATCTCAAACGAGCCAATGAACCTAGGGCTGAGCATGCCCTTCTTCCCAAATCTCGTCACGCCCTTCATAGGTGACACTTGGAGCAGCACCCGCTCACTTACCATGAAACCACTCACCGACCATGAAAGCTATATATTAAACCTTTCGATCTGTATAACTCATTTGCCTGTACAGAGTTGTATGAAGCCTATCCTAAATGATCCTGAACTTGTCCAAGGCCTCCTGAACCAAATACGTACCCAACAACCGAGCCTCACCCTGCTTAAACCATCCAACCGGAGATTTGTACTTAATAACATCTACTTTATTCAAAATATAAAACACTGGCAACTATTGCATATTGAATGCCTTCCTTAGAATGTAATCGGATGAACATACAAAAATTCTACCTATATATGAAATATGTTTACTGCAAGTATTTCTGTCCTTTAGTGCTGGCTTCACAATGGATATTCTTTCTTCCGTATTACTCAACTATATGAGAATTTGCTTCATTAATTTCATTTTCATATAAAAAGTTATTTAACAGAAATAGAAGAAACGATAGCATTCTGTTTTTTTTACTTCAAACGATGATGACAATTTTAGGCAGTCATTGTCATAATATATACATATAAAACTCACCTATATTGGAGTTTTGTACTTAGTAACACTTATTTTGTTCAAAATATAAAAAAAAGTGGAATCATAATACTTAGTACTAATACAATGTAGAATGCCCATTAAACAGATAGAATACCTTTTTTTTGCGTTTTCTGGAGTCCATGTTCTTCAACTTAAAATATTATTACATCGTATATATCAAGTTGCATTAATAAGAAATATTATTTTGTAGGGTGTTCGTACACATGCTTCAATCGGAAAGCATGTTGTTAAGTTTTTAGGAACAAGATAAAAGGAACTTCGCTTATATCGTATGAACTACTTTGTTGTCGGACCAAATAATTTGAAATTGAGGATTACAACACACAACCTGAGGCTGACATTTACACAAACGACATTTGTTGAGGAAACAACTGATCCTTCATTTTATATGAACATCTTTAACTTGCGTCCTTTTGACCAACTAACAAATCAACATGATGTCGATGAGACAGAATTATTCGGTAATTCTTCTTTTCCTTTTTTATTCTAATAGTAGGTTTTGTAAAATTATGTTACTAACTTTTATATTTATAGATGTTGTTGGTCAGGTTGTGACCTACGAAGATGTTAAGACCTACAAAGAAGAAGACGACCAAAGTGTCTTTATTAATGTTGTACTCGAGGACCAGGAGCGGCTCCAGCTCATATGGGGCCTAAGACCAAATTTTAATATGGGCCTAAAGACAAAGTTTGTATCTTGGTCAGATTTATCATAAACCTCTTCTTCAATTTGGATTTTGTTATCATTTCATCTTCAGAATATTCTCCTACAATTTACGATTTAGTTTTTTTCATTACTTGTCAAAAAATTCGCAACAGCTCCTTTATGAGAGTTTATTAAATTCTTAACTTTTTTTTTCTTTTGAATTTTTGAATATTCGGATGCATATTTTCTTGTAGACGTGTTTCTATTCTAAAAAAAAATTAAACAATATGTACATAGTAAAATTATTAAAATAATAAATAACAAATAAACATAACACTAGAAAGTTAGAATAATATTATCCGACTAACTGATTCAAGCAGTTTGAAGACTTTGATTCCAAAATATCTAGTTGTTGGCTTGTTGGAGTCCACGAGAAAGAAAGAAATCGAGTAGAAAGAAGATGAAGCATGAATAAAAAAAGGAATGAAGAAGGTATGTAAGTGTGTCTCATTCTCCTATATAGAATATGAAGAACGAAATGAAATTGCGTATATGGAATGTGAAAAATGAAATGAAATTGAAATGTTGGATTGAGTCTTGGAATTATTTGGATAGAAGAGCAAAAAATAGAATTGTTAAATCAAATCCAAGTGACAACTATTTTTTAGTACTATTTTAAGCTTTACTTTTTAATATATTAAAAGTTTTTCTTTTTTTATATATGAAAAGTTAAAAAGTACTATATATATTGTTTATTTTTTAAAAAATATTTATAAACCAATAAAATATATAATATTCCTAAAAAATGGGGCCTCCTCCTCATTGGTTGCATTGAAGAGAGAATCTACACATTTCTCCATATTAGTATTACTGCTAGTTTCATACGGAAAAGCTGACATTTTTGAGCTTATGTTTACTTTCTAGAACTAGCGCTGCATTTGAGATAATATTCAAATTAGTGGATTGACTTCAGAATATATTCTCATAGAGTATTGGAAAAGGTTATATATGTGTTCTACTTCTGTAACAATTTTATGCGTACTTTCACTCATTGGTTTCTTTATTTTACAGAAAAAATTTGTTATAATTCATATTTTAAACTCTAATTTTAAGTGTTACGCTGTTGTTAAATTATTTTTTAAATATTTTTATCTTTTACGCTTGATATTTAATCGCCTCTTTTATATATGTATATTTTTTATTATCAGTATAAAGTGTTTGAAGATGGATATTGAAAAATTGAAGGGGAGATCGCAAGGATAAAATTGATTTACTTGAATTGAATTGACATCTAAAGAAATCTATCCTCTAATTGAGTTCAAAGTAAAATCATGTTGCTATACTCATTCTTGTTAGATTCTTGAGTCTTTGTTTGAAACATATCATAAGTATCGATTTTGTACTTGAATATCATGAAGAGCAAAAAGACTCGAACATATATATCAAATGAGCCAATGAATATAACAAAATTAGAATTCTTTCATACTCCTTTGTCTTTATCGTGCTTTTTCAGTAATATTTTTTATGATAAAATTATATTTAATAGTCTCCACACAACGTGCGGATACGGATACTAGCATACAAAGAAGAAAGGGAGAAACGGCCAGAGTTCTCTTGACTTCCAAATGTGAAGAATTTAGCAACTGATTATTGCATTTGAAAAAAAAACAATGTATTACACTTCCAAGTTGTTTCGCCAGTAAGGTTATTCTACCGATTTGTGTCAAAATAAAAGTGTTGAAGTCATTTGAGGTGGCCGACGAGGTTCCATCGAGGTTGTTACCGTCCAAGGTTTCCAGTCTTGAAGCATTTTCAGATTCAAAGAGCTGACGTTCTTTCATATCTCTCCTACTTATGAATCCCTTATCTGCTTTGCTTGATATTGTTTTGAGATCTTGTTGAGATGAGAGAAGCTACATGATTTAGCTTTGTATATGTTTGTACATTTTTGTGTATACTCAGTGTATAATTTTAGTATATCCATGGTATACCTTGTAATTGGGTTGTAACTGGGCTGTGATGAGTTTGTGTCTGAGCTCAATTGTCATTATTTAAATTTGGGCCAGATCACCCGACCCGACCCGTTCGTGTGAAATATGTATATATGTGGGTGAGATATTTTTCTCACCTACCGAGTATTCATTTTTCTTTCTTTTCTCTGTAATAACATCTCTCATCTTCTAGAGAGTTTCGAAATGCTCTGACTTCTCTCTACTTTCTTTCTCTATGTTTTCTATGATTTCTCGGTCTAATATCAATGTTTACTGGTATCAGAGCCTAGACGACGATCTGATTATGTTTCTCTACATCTCGTTGTCTTGGTTGAACTCTTTTTGAGATTTTCTAGGGCTTTTTCTGAGACCTTATGGCCGATGATGGCTTTGACCTAGATCGGATGCTTTTCCGAGTTTTTCGTCATGATATTTGAGTATATTTTCTTCACCTGAACATTCTGAGTGGTTTTCTACTGATTTTGGGTGGTTTCTCGGTGACCTATCGGCTTCTAGGGTTTCTGGTGGTTTAACCTAGGGTTCTACTGCTTTCCGGTGGCTCGACTCCTACTCAGTGGACGTTTTGGGTGCCTCTCCGACGTTCCTGACCACATTTTCAGTAACGATTTCCAAGGTTACACCTAAGGTTTTATACCTAGGGTTTCTCTGTTGTTTGAAGGCCGATCTTCTCCGGTCGCGAAGAAGGAGGGTAACTCTGTCCTTATCTTCGGTATTGTACGTGATTATCTGACTCTGTGGATGTGAGCATCTGGTGTTGTCTGTGAATACCTGATTTGGTTATACTCTGTTTGTTGGTTATTGTGTTTGAATACCTGATTTGGTTATAATCTGTTTGTTGAAAAGTTGTTCCCGGTTCATTGACTATGTCTTCTAACACAAATACTGGTGCCTCCCCTTCTGTAGACTCTTCCAGTCCCCTTTTTGTATATTCTTCTGATGTCCCTGGGGTATCTCTCGTTCCCACTCCCTTCTCGGGTAGTGGTTATGGGGGCTGGAGACGTAAAATGATTGTTGCCTTATCAGCCAAAAACAAAATCGATTTTGTTGATGGCACATACTCCCGACCTGCCACTAATGTGGCTCAACAGAGGTTGTGGGATAGATGCAACAACATGGTGATTTCTTGGTTGACTGCTTCCCTCTCCCCTGCAATTGCTGAATCTGTGCAGTACTCTGACACTGCACAGAGCATATGGTCCCAACTCCAGGCCAAATATGGCACTGCAAACAGGACCAAAATCTTTGAACTGAAAAGAGAGTTGTCCCACACCTCTCAAGGGTCCTTAGATATAGCTTCCTATTTTAATAAGCTAAAAGGTATGTGGGATGAGCTTAAATCTATGTGTGTTAATCATGGTCAAAGGTGTATTTGTGCTGCAAAAGATGGCATAGTGCAGGAAAGTGATGATAATAAGGTCTTTCAGTTTTAATGGGTCTGAATGAAGCATATATGGGGGTCAGGAGTAACCTTTTGATGATGCAACCTCCTCCTTCTCTTGATAATGTCTATAATATGGTCCTCAATGATGAGAAACAAAGACCAGTCCAGTCTTCTTCTCATTTTAATCCAGACTCTGTCTCTTTTAATGTACATACTAATAGGCAGCCTGTTGGATTTAACAAGGCCACAATGTCTATTCCTCCTCCTTTCAGACAGAGAGTCAATTTGGACCAACAGAGAGTCAATTTTGACCAAGCCAGGGGACCTTTATTTTGTAGATACTGTAAAAAATCTGGACACTTAATTGATAAGTGCTTCAAGATCCATGGGTATCCACAAAGTACCACTTTTAACAAGGGAAGGAGACCTGCTGCTGCTCACCTGAGTACTGGTCTGGATTCTCCTATTTCTGATGGACAGTTGTGTGTTCCTCAAGGGAATCCTCCTGCTAGCCATCAATCTGTTGCAAGAATAGATGGCCAGAGCTCTGTGATACCAGGGTTGAGCAGACAAGATTATGACCAGTTGATGAACTTGTTACACCAGACCAAGTTATGGGAATCCACTGCTCAAACTCCTCCTCCCATATATGCTGCAAACTTTGCTGGTATTATGTTAACTGAGAACCCTATTTTTTATTTCAAACTTTGCTTGCTTACTCATATTAATTCTGTCACCTGGATTATAGATTCAGATGCCTCTAATCACATGACACATGATAAACAATTACTTTTTAACATCACACCTTTAACTCTGCCATATCTTGTCACTCTTCCTAATGGCTATAAAGTGAAAGTGACATGCACAGGCTCTTTTGCATTGACTCCTACCATTACTCTTCACAATGTACTGCTAGTTCCTTCTTTTAAATACAACTTGATTTCTGTTCACAAGTTAGTGAAGCAGTTGCATTGCATAGTTATGTTCACTGAACATTCCTCTTACTACACATGATACAGGACCCTTCTCTGAGGAGGCCACTGGATCTTGGTAGAGAAGCTGCTGGCCTATATAAATTGGCTTGGGTCCCTCCTTCTCCTTCTCCCTCTGTTAGTTGTTCCTCTACTTCTGTTTGTCCTGTATCTTCTTCTTGTAATGATAGCAAAGTTGTTACATTGCCTTCTGTGTCTGTTTCTTGTAATGATGACATCTTGTCTGATAACAAGGCTGTTCCTTTGCCTTCACATGTGAATAGTTCCATCTGTAATAACGATTTTGCATTTGATATGAATTACATTTGGCACTTAAGACTTGCACTACTCCTTTTTCAAATATGAAATGCATTTCTGGTCTGTCTTTTCCATTTGCTTCAAAACAACCCTTTCCCTGTACAGTCTGTCCCATGGCCAGACAGACTAGGTTTCCTTTTCCTGATAGTTCCATTAAGACTTCTAGACCTTTTCAACTGATTCATGTGGACACCTGGGGACTTATCATACTCCAACCTCATCTGGTTGTAAATATTTCCTTACAATTGTTGATGACTTTTCCAGGGCAACTTGGACACACCTATTGAGATCAGAAAGCAATGCTTTTTCTATGCTTAAGTCATTTCTTTCTCTGGTCAGAACCCAATTTAATGTTGTGTTTCAGACTGTTAGAAGTGACAATGCCTTAGAATTGGGCTCTAGCAATGAGGGTATTTCTTCTTTTAGCAGCCAGGGGATCATACATCAAACCTCCTGCCCTCACACCCCTCAACAAAATGGTGTTGTTGAGAGAAAGCATAGAACTCTCCTTGAAACCAGTAGGGCTTTGCTTTTTCAATCTGGCTTGCTAGTATCTTTCTAGGGGGATTGTTTGTTGACTGCTACCTATCTACTTAATAGAATACCCACCAGATTGCTTCATAATAAGTCTACTCATGAAATTTTGTATGGGGAAATTCCAACCTATACTCACTTGAGGACTTTTGGTTGCCTTGCCTATGCCACAGTTCCCATCCCTCAAAGGGACAAGTTAAAGCCAAGAGCCATTCCTTGTGTTTTCCTGGGATATCCTTTTGGCAAAAAGGGTTATTGATTATATGATCTTGCTTCAAAGAAGTATTTGGTCTCCAGGGATGTTCTCTTTCATGAATCATGTTTTCCTTTTAAATCTGTGCCTCCTTCTGCTCATCCTCCTGCTTCTCCTTTTCCCTTTGTTTCATCTGGAGAACATGATGATGCCTCTGATTCTCCCATTCCCCTCTCTCCTCCCTCTTCTCCCACATCTGTGCAGATGCTTTTTCTTGTCCCTGTCACTGTCCCAAGTGCTTCAGTCTTCCCTTCTCCTTTCAATCCTGCCAGCTCACCTCCTGTTTTAGCTTCTTCTCCCTCTATTCCTGCTCCCAGAAAGTCTCAAAGATAACATAATCCTCCTTCCTATCATAAGGATTATGTTTGTGAACTCCCTGCCTTCTCTAGTTCATCTTCCTCCTCTTTGGAATCTGAGCCTCTATATTACTCTCAGGCTGCATCTGTTCCAGCATGGCAAGCTGCCATGAGACAGGAGTTTGAAGCTTTGGACACTAACCATACTTGGGATGTTGTCCCTCTTCCTCCTGGTAAGAAACCCATCGGTTGTAAATGGGTTTACAAAATAAAATACAAGGCTGATGGCAGTGTTAAAAGGCATAAAGCAAGGTTGGTTATTAGGGGTGATACACAGGTTGAGGGGATTGATTTTACAGAAACTTTTTCTCGAGTGATTAAAATGACTTCTGTGAAGTGCCTTATTGCTGTGGCTGTCAAGAATCATTGGCCCCTTTTTCAGCTTGATGTCAATAGTGCCTTTCTTCATGGTGATTTGGATGAGGATGTTTACATGAAACTTCCTCCAGGTTTGACAGTCTCTCCTTCTACTTCTGGTTCTGTTTCTTCTCCTTCTTCTCCTTTTCCTCCTCTGGTCTATAAACTCAAGAAATCCCTGTATGGGCTGAGACAAACATCCAGACAATGGTATGCCAAATTTTATTCTGCTCTTTATTCCAGAGGGTATAAACATTCTTTGAATGACTATTCCTTGTTCATCAAAGGTAAGCCTGGCTCCCTTGTGGTGGTAGCAGTCTATGTGGATGACATAATACTTACCGGGGATGACAGTGATGAACTGACTGCTCTAAAACTGTTTCTGGATGATCAGTTTGAAATCAAGGATTTGGGGTCTTTGCACTATTTTTTGGGCCTAGAGATGTCTGTTGTCCCTGGTGGAATGCACCTTAATCAGCACAAGTATATTTCTGATATGCTGCATCAGTTTGACTGCGTCAATGTCTCTTCTGTTGTGTCCCCTTTGGACATCAATGTAAAACTTCATGCTGATTCTGGTGACCTCTTGCCCTCTCCTGACCAGTACAAGAGTCTAGTTGGCAAGATGCTCTTCCTGACTCATACTAGGCCTGACATTTGTTTTGCAGTCAAGCATCTGAGTCAATTTCTCAAATGTCCCAGACTTCCCCATATGAGTGCTACCCTGCATGTTCTGAGATACCTTAAGGGCACTCCCTCCTTGGGTTTATTTTACTCTGCTCATGTTGATTTTTCTGTTACTGGGTATTCTGATAGTGACTGGGCTGCTTGCCCTGATACTAGGCGCTCTGTTACTGGATTTTGTGTGCTTTTGGGTGGCTGTTTGATCAGTTGGAAATCGAAGAAACAGCCTGTTGTTTCTCTTTCCTCTGCTGAGACAGAATACCGAGCCCTTAGCAAGGTTGTTGCTGAATTGACTTGGCTTTCTCGCTTGTTGGTTGATCTTGGGGTCTCTGTTTCCTCTCCTATTTCTGTATATTGTGATAGTCTAGCTGCTGTTCATATTGTTAACAATCCTGTTTTTCATGAACGTACCAAACATATCGAGGTGGATTGTCATTTTGTTCGGGACTTGCTACTTTCTGGTTTTTTCAAGTTGCTTCATGTGCCTACTTCTCGTCAGCTGGCTGACTTGCTCACTAAGCCCCTGCCTAGCACTTTACTTCTTCCGCTGCTCACCAAGTTGCAGGTGGTTTTCCCCTCCAACTTGAGGGGGGGGGGGTGTTGAGATGAGAGAAGTTACATGATTTAGCTTTGTATATGCTTGTATATTTTTGTGTATACTCAGTGTATAATTTCGGTATATCCATGGTATACCTTGTAATTGGGTTGTAACTGGGCTGTGATGATTTTGTGTCTGAGCCCAATTGTCATTATTTAATTTTGGACCGGATCACCCGACCCGACCCGTCCGTGTGTAACATGTATATATGTAGGTGAGATATTTTTCTCACCTACCGAGTATTCATTTTTCTTTCTTTTCACTGTAATAACATCTCTAATCTTCTAGAGAGTTCCGAAATGCTCTGACTTCTCTCTACTTTTTCTCTCTATGTTTTCTATGATTTTTCGGTCTAATATCAATGTTTACAGATCTTGCTGTTTAATTGATGACTTTTATTCCCATTTTGAGATTTTGTTGTTCATGATCTATTTGATATGACTTTAAAATCTTGACTGGCGTGGGGATTTTGGGATAATCTCTATTATTTGTCGATTCGGGTTAATCAATTGGATATTTGGATTAAGCTTTATTATAAGATTAAAAGTTTAGCATATGTAGACCTACGTGAATAACACCTTTTTAATTTTTTTTGTAGATTTAAATTTTATTCATATAATAGTCCTTAGATTTGGTAAATACATGGAATTGCAGTAGTGTTACGCTTGGGATGAAATTTATATTGAAGGGCTCTAGTGTGGATTTGGACACTAGTTCGTGAATTAAAAGAAGGCAGAAGTTGGTATCTTGTGACCTGATTGGTTCGTAGGGGTTAATCACTAAAAATAAGCAAATTAAGAACATCATAGCTTGCTTTAGGTTCAATTAATAACAAATTAGTGTGATTATGGGTACTGTTTCCGTGACATAATCATAATATCTAATCCCAATTCGAGTGTGCGTTCCGCGTGACTTGACCATAATATTAAATAATAATAAAAATCAACATATTTTAGATCGCGGGTGCGTCTCACATAATGCGATCCGCAATATGTACAAAAAACAATAAGTGCACGACATCGTGATTTATTCAAAAAAATTATATAAATCGTAAAAACAATTAACATTCTATTATAAAGGTTAGAAAGTAAAAGATTCACAATTGGTCTTAAATATATAATTATGAGATGATTAGGCCAATTATTAATAATTGAGCAACCATGCTAAAATCACGAAATACAGAAGTGTCTCACACTTTCTCCAGAATTAACAGAATTCCTTACCTAGTCCTTTGATTTTCACAGACTTTAAAAGAGAGTGAAATTTCTTTGATTATGGATTTTAAAATAAACCAATGGTTTGGGACACCATAAAGATTCCAAGTGGCAACTCTGAAATAAATTAATAACCCGTTTCCAATTAATGTCCTATCCTCTCGTGGAAAGGAGGTGTGACAGCTCTGGCGAATCTGCTGGGGATAAATCCCAAAATCTCTAGGTCAGGGTTCAAAATTCGAGTTTAAAATAACTATTATACTTGACTTTTGTCTATTATCTGACTTTTTTTACGTGTTTGAGCTAAATGCCGCTTTTTACCGATTTGATATTGCTTGAACTATACATAAAACTGTTACGAAATCCTTCTTCTCTCTAAATCTTCTAAATCATTTGGGAAGTGCACGCTGGCGTGACTTATTTTCTATTAGAGTCATATTCTAATTTTAGAACAAGGATCGGATTAGTTATAAAGTCGGATGACCTTTTGATTCCCGGTACGTTTTTCCCTCTCCACTCGAGTTGTCCCCCTTTGTTAAGTCTTGAACAACACACTCTAGGATTTATACCTAGAATAACATAATGTCATGTCGGATCCCTAGTAGGAACGTTTGTTTGCACCACGTGCATTTGACTTTCAAGACTCAACACAGGGGTTGACTCCTTCTAGTATAAGTGTACCCGAATAAAAAGATTATCTTGATGCATCTTGTGTGCTACTTGTGTATTTGTTTGTTTCCGTTCCATGTTGACTGGCTTCTAGAATAGAGAAATAAAATGAAAAGTACAAAGAAAAAAAAGGAAAAAAAAAACAAGAGTAAGAGGTAGGTATCGAAAAAAAATTCAAAACTCTACCAAAGTTTAAAAAAAAAGAGAAATAAAATAAGCCAATAAATGAAAATTCATGTTTCCTCTGTTCTGTCAAAACGATCGAACTACACGAGTCTAATTTTCACTAGATATGAGATACGTAGGCAAACCTTATTAGTCCGGGTTCCAATTTTTAAAAATCCAAAAATATTTTCTTTTAAGTCATTCTTTAGAAGTCTTTTCTTAGAAAATTCTAAATATAAAAAATAAATTTAAAATAAAAAATATTTTCTTCCTTTATATAAGTCTTTCATTCAAAAAATAAAATAAAATAAAAAATCAACCAAAATTCAAAAAAATGTGTTTTCTTTCTTTCTTGGACGTCTTTCTCCAAAAAATCCAAAAAAAGGCAAAACCAAAAGCCAACAAATATTTTTCTTTCTTATGTAAAAGTCCTTCTTTCGATTATTTTTATAAAAATAAATCAAAATCCAAAAATATTTCTTTCTTTTTTATAAGTCTTTCTTTAAAAAATATAAAAAACTCAAATCCTAAAAGATTTAATTTATTTACTTTATTTTTGATCTTCCCGAACTACGCAAGATTTAATTCATATTCCCACATGATGCATAGGCAACCCGAATCGGGTTCGATTGCATGATTTACAAAAAAAAAAAAAGCAGAAAGGAAAGAAATTAAAAAAAAGAGAAAAAGAAAGAAAGAAAGAGAGTGTTTATTCTAACATGCTTGTTGTTTTGAAATAAAAGCTAGTCAAATATGATTGGTTTGTTGGTTTGCGATGGTGAGTGACAAAGACAATCCAAGAAACCTCAAAAATAAAAGAATCTTCTAAACCAATGGAACATGCACCACTACTGTTGACCCAAAGTCACGAAAAGATAAGCATGCAAGTTGGCAGTGAAAAATGGAGGCAAATACGGGCTTGACTTTACCAGATTTGAGCGATAGGACATGGCCTGCTCGGGATGATTTGGTGACAGGGAGACATGAGAATTCTTCTAAGTCCATTAGTAAATTTGTAACAACCCGACCGATTGTTTTAAGAAATTAAGTTTGCTCAGCGGCATAAGGTCTGGAATATCTTTGGAACATGAGTATCAACTTGCGTGCATGGTGAAATTCGGTTTACGGATGGTTCAAAATCAATCCTAGAGAAGAAACCTTATTTTCGAAGTTAGAACAGTGAAAATTTGACAGGAAATGGACTTTTTGGTAAACGGCCCCGTAATGGGTCATGGATGATCTCAACAGCTTCGTATGGTGATTTTGGACTTAGGCGCGCGTCCGAATTCAGATTTGGAGGTCCGTAGAATAAACTGAGGCATTTCGGCGAAGTTGAAGTTCGAAAATGAAGAAGTTTGACCCACAATTGACTTTTGAGATATCGGGGTTGGAAGTGATTCCGAGAGTTAGAACAACTCCGTTATGTCATTTTGGACTTGTCTGCAAAATTTGGCGTCAAATCGAGTTGAATTGATAGGTTTCGTCATGAGATTTGTTATTTGAAGATTTGAAAGTTCATAAGCTTGATTTTTGGTTTGATTCATCGTTTCGATATTGTGTTATGTGAATTGGAGAGAATATGAGTAATGTCTTATTTGCTAACTGATATTTGTCCAGTATGGTGTATAGGCATGTTGACGAGTATCTATGCACTGGTATCAGGCATAACCGTGGGTCCTTACTTGTACTTATTCTGATATTGTTGTGACTCTTCCATGTTCAATTGATGATCTTTATGTAATGTAGAGAGTATGAGAAATAATTATGAATTGTAAACCCTTGGGAGTGTTGGATCGAACGATAAAAGAACTAATGAGTAATAAATGAAAGAAATAGAAAGATATGTGATTAATCCCCTGCCAGTATGTTTTGAGTATATTGATTATCTCCTTTGCCGGGATATTAAGGTTTTGTTGCTCGTTTGCAGGGATATTTTATTGGTGTTGTTGATTTATTCCCTTACAGGGATTTAGTTATGTTGTTATGTTCCCTTGCCGGGATTTCTTCATTGGTTGTTCTTCTCTTGCTCCGTAGTTGTGACTGTCATTTGGATGAGAAAGTATGATATTAGTGGGTCGGGTTGCACGCCGCAACAGTGCTAAATGATATGGATCGGGTTGCTAGCCACAACAAGGATAAATTATATCCACACGGATCGAGTTGCATACCGCAACAATACCATGAATATGCGGATCGGGTTGCGCGCCACAATAGTGTTTTCAAGTTATTGGATCGGGTTATGCACCACAACAAAGTATGGGTTCAATGTGTTATTTTAGATTTGAGTTTTGTTGGCTGATGTATCTTTAATTAGACTCCTCCTTTTATAAATTACTTATCATCTGTTTATTTTCCGCAAAGTATATTTCTTATTTTGGTACAGGTTTATACAGTAGTCTGGTCAATGCCTCGTCACTACTTCGTCAGGATTAGAATAGGCACTTATTAGCACATTGGGTCGGTTGCGCTGATTCTACACTATGTGCATCTTTTTGTATAGATAACGGAGATGGAGCAGCTTTTGCGCCTCAACAGTAGGATTTGATGGGGAGTTGACTTCAGTCCAGGGATTTTCGAGGTAGCCTAGCTGACGTCCGCAGGCCGGAGTCCCTTTTATGTTATTAGTTTGTTTTCCTTGTACCAAGACAAACATTGATGTACTTCTTCAAATTTATTTTTAGCACTCTTTAGTAATTTGTGTGTTAGTGACACCGAATCTGGGTAGAGATGTATTTAAACTTACGCATTTGGTTTTCAGTTATCTATATTTTTAGGACTTCCGCTTTTATTTAATTGACTTGTTTTATTTATATTGTTGATATGTTATCAGAAATTTTTTTAATACTTGGCTTGCCTAGCTTCGATAGTATGCGCCATCATGACTCCCGAAGATGGAAAATCCGGGTCGTGACAAATTTTCTGTTAATATATTTCTATGTATTTCAACGTATCTCACCGTATTTCCATGTATTTCATTATATTTATTATTTTTCCATTGTGTTTCAATGTATCTCGCTGTATTTCATTTATTTCATTGTATTCACTATCTTATTGTATTCAATGAATGTATTCATATATTTTCTTAATTAATATAATGTATTCAGATGTATATATGTATTCAAATTGCTTTGTTTTTATTGTACGTATCAGTTAGAAAAAATATTCAACATAAATATTACTATATTTTTGGAGTATTTTTCGATTGAGAATCTTCTTTATAACTGAAAATACACATTTTGTTTGCTATAATTATTAGGAGTCTATTATGTTAATTGATTCCCTTTCCATTTAAAATAGCTAAATAGACCATGACTTGCGCTATTTAAGTTACTGTATTCACAAATACATATCGTGAATACAATAATCAATCTAGTTGTGCTCCTCTGTTTCACGCCGTGAATACAGTCGAATACAAACATATGTCTAGCTATAATCTCATGTTTCACGCCTAGAAATGCTATTGTATTTATGAATACAATAGTTTAAATACATTGAATACAATCTAAAAATTCTAAAAATATAACTGTAGGAACTAATATAGTAAACGATAGCTACAATTAGCTAATAACCACTAAAACATAGTTATTTTCTGAAACCTTCTCAAAATTTAATGCGAGCCTGATAAAAAAATGAATCTTGTGCATCCATAACTCGCCCAAAATATTAGCTCTTTTATGTGACAATTATCTAAAATTGTTAAAGAAGACAAACTCATTTTTCCAATTAATGTTGGACAATCTAACACTATTCATTAAACTAGATGATTTATTAAAAAAGTTAAAAAACATTTGCAAGGAACTTTAATCGCGCCTGTTATAGACTATATCCACTATGAAAACCCGACATTGAAAAGTAAGTTTAATTGATCATCTCATACGCACAATAACCCAAATTATTCTGAGTGGTGTATAATGAGTTCGAACTATGTGAGTGGTGGATAACTATTGTTCTTAATTAGTTGTTCCTCTGAATTAATTATATGTGTAAATTTGAAAGCAAAAAGTCACAAACGTATTCTTTTGTTATATAAAATTATGTATTGTCTAACCTTTCTTTGGTGCTTTACCTAGACTTGTTATGAATTATTCCCTCCTTTCTACTGTTATTTTTTAGGTACAACACCATGATTATGTTGCTTTTTTCATCTTTCTAGATCTGTTTCCCCTTTTATGTGTATTCATATTATTATAATGTCGTTTCTTTATGCATTAATGCATGTATCTTACACCGTCATTATGAATTTTTTTAAGAAATAACTATATACAGTTTAGTTGAACGGATCCCTTTCATTGTGGCTTGAAATTATGACTTGTATGTGAAAGATTTGTAACAATTGATTATGATTGCATGTTCAATGTTTGTTTTATATTTAAATATACATATACTAATTGATGTCTACCCACGCCTTGTCTGCAATGTCTTTTAACTTATATAATATAAAATGAAAGTCGTCCTTAAAGCTGTAATCTAGCTTGTGTAACAGTCTCTTCTACTTCAATAATTAATAATATAATATTACTCAAAACCTTTTAAATTTAAGAAATGTTTCGACCAAGGTTTCATTTTCCGTTATTTTAATGTGGTCGCACTTTGCTGTAATTCACTAGTTTCGTTTTCCTTCTTTTTCTTTTTCTTTTTTATAATCACCTTCTTTCGAAAGTTCACTGGCTCAAATAATCCAGATTCATCTACGCAGATCCCGTTAAAAGGGAGAACATCCCTGCAAATAGAACTTTCATCACCGAACGTCGAATTTGAGACCTCCGGTTAAAAATAGAAAAATATCAATCTCACAATATTTCCTTATTGGTAACTCGATCTCGTTAAATTAAAGTAATATGATAATACTGTCTGCTACGAGTTACTAGTTGGTACTGCACTCATGTTTGTATGTTTATAGAAAAATCTACTACAACGTAAGTATGTCTATTATCTTTGGGTCGGGGTCTTTCGAAAACTGTCTCTTTAACTTTTCGGGATATGAATAAGGTTTACGTATATTCTACTTTAATCTATACACCTCACTGGTAAAATTTTATTGGTTGTTGTTTTTGTAAGTAATATCTCGGCTATAAGCGTGACAATCACGTTGTTTAAACTTGTTCAGAACTTTAAAAATAAAGCTTACGAGTGAAAATTAACTTGGTGCATGCGAACCTTCCATTTGACTAATTAAGTTAATTAGAGACAAAAAGGTAGCAGTGTAAAGCCTCCATCCTGTCTGTGTAGTGGTATTTCTTTTGATAGTTGACTCATAGTCAGCAGTCAACCACCATGAGACCATGCATGACTTACCACACACGTTTTAGTTAACACTTAATTAAAATATAGGATAATTTGTATATACAACAACAAAAATTCAATATAATCTCACCTAGTGAGGTCTGGAAAGGGCAATATGCATGCAGACCTTACCCCTACCATTAGATAAAGAGGCTGTTTCCAAATAAACCTCCGACATCCTTTGTCAGTAATGATTGAATATTCATCATCCCACTTATCAGCAACTGAGCCCATGAGTATTTGAGAGAATTTCAAGAAGAACCTGCAGCTTTCAACTAAAGTAACATGACTTACTGCAACAAAGTAACCCTTGCATAACACCTAAACCAAATTGCTTTTACACAAACAATCAGATGTTTCAAATAAATCTAAGGAAAATCCAGGACTCTCAGTCCAAAATCTTTTATGAAAGAGAACGTTAATATGAATGTAGTTTTCTTTTTGAAATGCTAATGCACTGTAGAGGACATACCTATTGATACACAGGCTGTTATTTCTTCCATCCTTTACACATTATTCGGGTTAATAGGTCGTAGATGCAGATAATTTTTTCCAAAGAAAGTAATCATAAATCCAGCATACCAATGTTATCTTCATGGATTAATCTTATGTATTTAACATTGTTATGAAAGCACATGGTTGTTCATTGTAACTTCTCCTTTTTCATACTTTAGGTGGTTTAACTGTTAAATATGCATTCAGTTTTTTAGATACTCTGAAAGTATATATAAGCCTAATCAACTTTTTTAATCCCCAGCCTAAGGTTCCAAAGTAAGTCAGCCTCAAAAATAAACAGGTGATGGTAGCACAACGGCTAATTTGTATATGTAGTAAATAAATTTATATGGTTATATTCTTTTTAATTCGTTTAGTCTTCTTTAACAGTAATCCAAGTATAATGCAGGAAAAATGCATAAGTACCCTTGATCTATATTCGGATTGTTAACTCCACATTTTTTCTTTGCGAAAATACTATTATCTCATAAACTTATTTTAAATGTAATTATTTGAACCCATAACGCTGACAACCAAACTCATGAGAAGTGGTGATTTACACGCACCCCACATGTATTTTTAGTACATTTTTTATTCTTTCTTCTTTTTCTTAACCTCTTTTCTAATTTCTTATTATTCTCATTTTTTTGGTTATTTTATTCTCTTTCTTTTTGTTTTGGTCACCAACGGCATAAAATGGTGGTCGTCGGAATTTCACAAACCATTATTTCCGGCGATTTTTTTTCGGTGACAGATTTATATATATATATATATATATATATTTATATTTATATTTATTCTTGAAAGTATAATTTATGTGTGGAAGGAAGAGCAAAAGAAATAAAAATGAATATAAGCTGAGAACACCTTTTCCAGTTAAAATTTCAATACATCATTTTTTTCGGCGTGAGAAGATTTTTCGATGATGAATTCCCCCCCCCCCCCCCCCCCCAAATCTGAGTGTATTTTGCATTGCATATGAATAGATCTTTTTAATAGTTTAATTTGTAAGAAACGAAAAATAGAAGAAAAACGGTTAGACAAAGCCGTCGACGAATGAATATCCGTCGGAATTAGAGAAGAAATGAAAAAAAGTAAAAGAAAAAAGACAAAGGAAAAGGAAAAGAAAAAAAAAGTAAGAAAAATGGTAAAAAAGAATAAAAAATAATCTGAAAATCATATTTTCTTGCTTCTCACTCCCCTAAACGAAAGTGAACACACTCTCTGCCACGTCAGTGTTACGGGTACAAATAATTCCATTTAAAATAAATTTAGGGAAATAATGAGATTCCCACAAAGAAAAAGTGTATAGTTGAAAATATGGCTACAAGCAAGGGAATACTTATGCATTTTCCCTCATAAAGCACATAGTAAAAATTAAATAGAAGCAATAAATTAAGTACGTAACAATCAAATTTATAATTACAAGATAAACCACTTGGAAAGGGATAATTAAACAGTGCTCTTAATTCACTGACACTTAACCATTACAGTAATTTATATGGCATTAGAAAATAAAGTGGACGGTAATTGATACTGTAATAGCATATAGATATCGAAGACTGTCGTAATATAATACGAAAATTATAGATTTGAATATCAGCAAAACAAAAGCCGTCTAACACGAGACAAATTAAGGTGGATTATTAGGCATCAAACAACTACGGAAAAACCTGAACATTAACAATAAATATTGAGGCAATAATAATAATAAATTGTCCTTAGTTCAACGCAGCGCTATTCAGTGTTAGCAGCTTGATATGTCAACAGTTCATGTCTGGATTAGAAACCTAGCAAGTAAATCAATTGGAGGAAAAAAATATTATCAGTACATGCATAGAAAGGACGAGAGAAAGTCATTTGCTTAATTAATTGCTTCCTCACTAAACCATAAGGGTCAACAATGAAGGCTTTAAATTAATGGTGGGCACTTGTTTATTCTCAGCCATCAAATGTACCATAAAAAGAACTTATATATTCTTTCATATATTCCTCGTTGTTATAAATAATTATTTATTGATAGATGTCCATAACTCATAAAAGAGTAATATTCATTATTTTTCTCTATTATCTCCATTATTTCGACTACTCCAATACTTATAGAATTATGGTTGTAATTTTCAAGCCTCCCTAACCTCCCCATGATCTTCCTCCATGATCTAAAATATTTAATATCATGTTTATAATATTCTTTTGTATACCTCTATGTAATACTATAAAGAGAAGATGAAGTGATATTGTACACAATTGAATACATGGAAGAAATAGATTCTCTTCTCTCTTTCTCTCTACATTGTTGTCTATTATTTTGTTTTATATTATTACTATAAGCTAAGTTTCGTAATACTTTATTAGCACGAGTTTTCTATCCAATTGAGTTACTACATCTACAAAGTTGTCTTACATAAAAAAAAACATATGTCTATTGTGCCTGATATTCCTCTGGAAGAGATGAGTTTTTCTTTTCCATTTAGCAATTTCAAATAATGGTATGAAATATAATAGAAGGAATAACAATGTTAGAGAGACTAGTACACCATGAAAAGGTATATAATGCTAAGATTTATTTTCTTTAATTAATTCATTTTCTTGTTAGTTTTTCTCAAAGGTACTTTATTTGTCATGAAAATTTTCAATACTACGTATTACTTTGTAAAGTTGAAAATACTTAGATGTAAACTAATTACTACTCCGTGTTTTTCTTTCTAATATTTATTGTAAGTTTAGTCTAATCTCTTTCACCTAATCTTATATGAGAATCAGAAGCATATAATGATGTAGCCAAATGCTAGATACTAAACCAAAGACCAAAGATGTACATAAATTGTCACGACTCATATTTTTCGCACCATCGGAGATTGTGATAGTGCCTATAGTCGGAGTTAGGAAAGTCAACTTAAACATTCTTTTTCAACTTTTATTTAACAAAATAATAAAAAAATAATAAATTAATGTGAAGTCGCAATTTAATATTAACCGAAAGAAATACGGAAGAAGTTAACATCATCCTCTACCCAAGATTTAGTGTTACAATGCTCACAGACTATTATGAAATATTATAAACAGGAGTCTGAAAGAAAAAACATAAGAAATCTGTTTCGGTACAATAAAAACAAACAGAAATGAAATAGAAGAGGCTAGGGCATGCCAACAAACTACCTAGGAGTCTCTAGACTAAAGGAACACTCCCAATCTACCGCTGCTGCGGTCCCTAAGCTACTCCGATATCGTATATATGCAAAAAACACAGAAGTGTAGCATCAGCACAACTGACCTTATGTGCTGCTAAATGCCTGGCCTAACCCCCGCGAAGTAGTGACGAGGCTAGACAGGACCTACCACAATTAATCTGTGGAAATATAATATAAAAGTGCGAGAAAAACATTAATAAAACAATAAAAGTTAAAGCTAGAGGGGACATGCTATCGGGGAGTAATAGATACAAATGAAACATTGGAAACAACAGCAGATCTATTCCGGATTTTATGATACACATGTCTACAGTGGACGGCGCGCCACACGATACCATAAAGTATAACCTAAGTGGACGACGCGCCACACGATCCCTAGTGTAGTATATAAGTGGACGGCGCGCCACATGATCCCATTTTCTCCGTGGGCAATGTCACCGCATCTCAGGCCAATTACAATAATCAATATGAGTTGTGGTCGGCGTGCAACACGATCCCGTATTATAATCCATAAGTGGTCTCCGTGCCACATGATCCCATAATATAATTTATTAACTCTAAAGATCTTTACAAAGGAGGTCCCATTAGGGAAGAAAAACAATATCACAATTATAACCAGCAAGGGTACAACTAACAACCCAAACATCCCGGCAAGGGAGAATTCAATAGGAACAGTCTACACGTCCTGGAAAGGGTATCATTGCTTCACATACTCTCTTAATTCATTTGGTTCTTGGCCAACACTTTACATGGAATTTATCAATTTAACAAGACAGTTGTATCATATCTTTCGAATGAAAAGCATTTACGATCCACGATCATGCTAGGCACTGGTGTATAGATACTCGTCACCATGCCTATACACCGTACTCAATCATTTAGCAAATAGAAATCAAACACTCTAATCCTAATACCTCAAGCTAAAGTTAGATCAAACACTTTCCTCGATCCGAAAATAGCAATCAAGCCTCTAACACCGCCTTTCCTCTAGAATCCAACTCCGAAACAACGATACCTAGCCATAATTAGTTCAATGTTATCAATAATGGCTTAAAAACACAATCCCATAGCCAATAAATGAATTTTCTATCATTCTTCCAAAAATATTAAAATCCGACGTCAGGCCCACATGGTCCAAACTCGAGGCTCGGACCAAAACCCAATTACCCATAACCCCACGAGTTCAAATATATAATTTGTTCTTAAGTTCGATCCCAAAACGAGGTCTAAATCATAAATATTTGAAAATCCTAACTATACCCATTTCTCTAATTTTTTTACCCATTTTCACATGTTTAGGCCTATGAATTTCAACAATATTGATGGAAGACGAAGAAAACGAGTCAAGAATCACTTACCCAAAAGGTTTGATGAAGAATCACCCAAAAATGTTGTTGGAGAAAGGAGAGTTTAGAGAATTGGGAATAAATCCTGTTTTGTTCTGTTTCTCGAACTTAAATTAACTATGGAAATTTAGTCTTCCCATTTGCGACACAGGGCAGCGTTCGCAAAGATTGGGCAGTTTTGGGCATCGTGTTCACGATAAACGCATGCGAACGCGTATAAGGAAAAATTGGGGGACTCACAAAATGGCCTATGCGAACGTGTAGCCCACACACGAATGCATAGGGAAAAGGGCAGGGGCCCTGGGCAGACTTATATGCGACCGCGAAGAAGGGGGGGGTAGTCTGGGCATCACGAACGCGAGGCATATTCACGAAGAAGGAGAAGCCTATGCAAAAATTGAAGCAAATATGCAAGATTTTCTAAGTCCAAAACACCCCGAACCACCTCCAAAACACTCATGAGCCCTCGGGGCTCCCAACCAAACACACACACTATCTCCATATCATCCCAAAAACTTGCTCGAGTGACCAAATCGCTAAATTAATATCAAAATAAAAGAATCAACCACCCTAAAACCTCATAATTTTCATATCAAAGTTCATAACTTCTAACTTTAGATTTGTAGGCCCGAAACACGTCAAATAACGTCCGATTTTGACAAAATTTCACAGAAAGCGCTTAACGCTCATTTAAGACCTGTATCGGAAGTCAGAACAAAAATACGAGCCCGATACCATTATTTTTTGATCAAATTTAATTTCATTTTCTTTAAACATTTTCAGAATACAATTTCATGAAAAAATTCTTTTCTCGGGAATGGGACCTCGGATTTCTATTCAGGGAATATGCTCGAGTCCCATATTTTCCCGCGGACCCTCCGGGACCGTCACATCATGGGTCCAGGTCCGTGTACCAAAAATGTTGAAAAAATTCAACTGTATCAATATTATTAATAAAATTCATAGTTTAAACATAAAATTCATATACTTCCACATAAAAACTTTCCGGCTTCGCGTCTGAACTACGCACGCAAATCAAGGAAACCAAATAAGAGGTATTTAAGGCCTCGGAAGCATGGAGAAAGGGATAATTACAACTTTGGGTCGTCACATCCTCCACTACTAAAACAACCGTTCGTCCTCGAACGGACAAAAGAAAGAAGTAACTGAGTCGGGGAGCAGATGGGGTAACGGCTCCGCATAATAGACTCGGACTCCCAGGTCGATGCCAGGCTGCCCTCTCCATTGAACACGCACTGAAGGGAAACTCTTCGACCTCAACTGGTGAACTAGCTTATCTAAAATAGCCACTGGATCCTCCTCATATGACAGATCCTTGTTCAATTGGATAGTGCTGAAATCTAACACGTAGGTGGGATCGCCGTGATACCTTCAAAGCATAGATACTTGAAAAATCGGATGCACGACTGACAAGCTAGGCGGCAAGGCAAGTCTATAAGCCACCTTCCCCACGCGATCGAGAATCTCAAATGGGCCAATCAACCTAGGGCTAAGCTTACCCTTCTTCCCGAATCTCATCACGCCCATCATAGGCAACACACGAAGCAATACTGGCTCACGAACCATGAAAAGAACATCCCTGACCTGGCGATTTTCATAACTTTTCTGCCTAGACTGAGCTGACCGAAGTCTGTCCTGAAAGATCTTGACCTTATCCAAGGACTCCTGTACTAGATCTGTACCCAATAACCAAGCCTCTCCCGGATCAAACCATCCGACTGGGGACCGACACCGCCTACCATACAATGCCTCATGCTGTAGGCAAACTCTGCTAAATGGAAGAACTGGTCCCACGAGCCTCCAAAATCAATAGCGCAGGCTCAGAGCATATCCTCAAGAATCTGAATAGTCCCCTCGGAGTGAACGTCCATCTGAGGATAAAATTTTGTACTCAACTGAACCTGGGTGCCCAACTCCTATTGTACCGCTCTCCAAAAATGCGAGGTAAAATTTGTACCATGTTCCCAAATGATAGATATAGGCACCCCATGAAGGTGAACGATCTCTCCAATATAAATCTCAGCATATCTCTTGGATGAATAGGTGGTGGGAACTGGAAAAAAATGCGCTGACTTGGTCAGCCTGTCAACAATAACCCATATAGCATCAAACTTCTTCCGAGTCATCGGAAGGCCAGTAACAAACTCCATGGTAATTCTCTCCCACTTCCACTCGCGAAGCTCAATCTTCTGAAATAAACCACATAGCCTTTGATGCTCGTACATAACATGATGAAGATTCAGAAAACAACCCACATATACAATGATGTCTTTCTTCATTCTACGCCACCGATAATGCTGCCTCAATTCCTGATAGATCTTTGAGGCGCCCGGATGAATAGAATACCGAGAACTGTGGGCCTCCTCTAAGATAGACTCCGAAATACCATCAACATTGGGCACACAAACTCGCCCCTGCAACCTTAATACACCATTATCTCCCAAGGTCATTTTCCTGTCACCTCACCGTTGTACCGTGTCTCTTAGCACACACAAATGAGGATCATCAAACTACCACTCCCTAATATGCTCCATCAATGAAGAACGAGCAATCGTTCCAGCTAACACCCTGCTATGCTCTGAAATATACAATCTCACAAATCGATTGGCCAAGGCCTGAACATAAAAAGCAAACGGTCTGTGGCTGACCAGAATATAGGCAAGACTACCTATGCTGGCAGACTTCCTACTCAATGCATCTGCCACCATATTAGCCTTCCCAGGTGGAATAAGATAGAAACATCATACACTTTCAACAACTCCAACCACCTCCAATGCCTTAAATTTAACTCCTTCTGTTTGAACAAGTAGTGAAGGCTTTTGTGATCCGTGTACATCTCACATGTCACACCATATAAATAATACCTCCAGATCTTCAAGGCTTGAACAATCGATGCCAACTCTAGGTCATAAACTGGATAATCCCTCTCATGGATCTTTAATTTCCTGGAAGCATATGATATGACCCTGCCATTCTACATCAACACTGCGCCAAGTCTGATACGGGAGGCATCATAATAAATATCGTAAGGCTGATCTTGTGGGCAAAACCAATACCGGTGTTGTAGTAAGAGTTGTGTTGAGCTTCTGAAAGGTCGCCTCAAATTCATCTGACCACCTGAACTAGGCACCCTTCTAGGTCAATCTAGTCATCGGGGCTGCAATGGATGAAAACCCCTCCACGAAACGTCGATAGTAACCAGCTAACCCCAAGAAGCTCCAGATCTCTGTAGATGAAGCTGGCCGAGGCCAATTTTTGACTTCCTCTATCTTCTTCGAGTCCACCTGAATATCCTCTACTGATATGACATGACCCAGGAATGCAACTAATCTCAACCAAAACTCGCACATCGAGAACTTGGCGTACAACTGACTATCCTTTAGAATCTAAAGTACCACTCTGAGGTGCTGCTCATGTTTCTCCCAACTGTGGGAGTATATCAAAATGTCGTCAATGAGTACAATCACAAACAAACCCAAATAGGTCCTGAACACTCGATTCATCAAGTCCATAAATGTTGCTGGGGCATTGGTCAATCTAAATGACATGACCAAAAACATATAATGCGCATACCGAGTGCGAAATGCTATCTGAGGGACATCAAAGGCTCTAATCCTCATCTAATGGTAACCAAACGTCAAATCTATCTTCGAGAACACCTTAGTACCCTGAAGTTGGTCGAATAAATCGTTAATCCTCGGCAGTGGATACTTTTTCTTTATCGTCACCTGGTTCAACTGCCGGTAGTCAATGCACATCCTCATCGACCCATTATTTTTCTTCAAAAATAACCCTAATGCACCCCAAGGCGATATACTGGGTCTAATGAAACCCCTACCAAGTAAGTCCTGAAAATGCTTCTTTAACCCTTTCAACTCTGGCGGGGGATGTGATATGGCGGGATGGAAATAGGTTGAGTGCCTAGAGCCAGATCAATACAGAAACCAATATCTCTGCCAGACGGCATACCCTGCAGGTCTGAAGGGAAAACCTTGGGGAACTCTAGAACAATAGGAACATAGTTAATAGATGGAACCTCTGCGCTGGAGTTGCGAACGTACACTAGATATGCTAGACACCCCTTCTTTACCATACGCCAAGCCTTGACATACTAAATAACACTGCGGGTGGCATGGCTTGGGGTCCCTATCCACTCAAGTCGGGGCAAATCTGGCAAAGCCAAGGTAACGGTCTTGGCATGACAATCCATAATATCATTATTTGGGGGCAACCGTTCATCCCCAATATAACGTCAAAGTCCACCATATCAAAGAGAAATAAGTGGACTCGTGTCTCAAGACCTTCAAATACTACCATACATAAATGATGCACTCGGTCGACCACTATAGAATCACCAACCGGTGTAGACACATACACATGAATACCCTAAGCCTCACTAGGCATAACCAAATAGGGTTCAAATTAGGACGACACATATGAATACATAGATCCCGAATCAAATAACACAGAAGCGTCCCTATCACATATTAGAATAGTACCTATAATCATAGCATCTGATGACCGGCCTCAGGCCTGGCCGGTAAAGCATAACAACGGGGCTGGCCCCCACTTCCCTGAACTGCATCTCTAGGACGATCAACTACTGGCTTACCCGTACATCTGGTGAGCTCTACCTCTACAGTCTCCCCCTCCACCTCTATGATCCCTACCCCCACCTCTAGCTGGCTGGGCAAGATATGGATCACCTAGTTCCTAAATCCTGGGGGGAGGACCTTGATGCTGAGAACTGCTAGAAGCTCGAGGGCAATACTTGGCAATGTGCCTCAGATCGTCGCAAGTGAAACAAGTCCTCGACTTCTGAAAATATCAAAGTGGTGGCGCACCAATAGGAGATGATGGTGAGTTAAGAGCTGCTTGCCAGAATACTGCGATTGAGAATCACGACCACCTGGAGTACCATGAGAAGCCTGGAGAGCTGACTGAAAGGGCCTCGGGGGGTGGCCTCGGCCATAAGAATCCCTACCTCCAAACGAGGCACCACTGAATCTACCAGAATGATGAGGCCTCTTATCAAAGCCCTGACCACCTCTCTGAGAAAGTGCCATCTCTTTCCGGCTGGCGCCATCTGCCGCCTGCACAAATGTAATCTCACTGCCGGCACTCTCATCTGAACACGGATCGGCTGAACTAACCCATCCACAAACCTCTGCACCCTCTCTCTCATTTGGGAGTATCATAATAGCATGTCATGCAAGATCAATAAACCGAGTCTTATACTGCGTAACTAACATAGAGCCCTGCTGGAGACGCTCAAATTGCCTGCGAAGGATATCCCTCTGAGTAACTGGGAGAAACATCCTAAACAATATCTCGGAAAATGGATCCTACGTCAGTTATGGCGACCCTGCTGGCCTAGCTAAACAGAAATATCTCCTCCAAGTCTTGGCGGATCCTACAAGGAAAAAAAATGGAAAAGTCGACCCCATTGGTCTCTAAAATACCCATGGTCTGAAGAACCTCACGGCAGCTGTATATGAAGTCCTGGAGGTCCAATGTAGAAGCACCGCTGAAGGTGGTGGTGAAAAGCTTGGAGAACAGATCAAGTCTCCACAAAGCATCCGAAGACATGGCCATTCCATCACCGGACTATGGTATAATAGCTGTTTGAGCTGCCACAGCGGGCTGAACCACTAGAACATGAGTCCAGGGACCTACTTGCTCCGGAGTACGCGTAGTAGGAGTCTGAACCCCTCCTCTAGCCTGAGAAGTGGCTGGTACTACTGGCAGCAAACCTGCTCTAGTGACACTGTCCATAAATCATGCCAGTCAGACTCGAGCATTCTAAAGATCCGGGGGAAACATAACCCCTCCTGGGACATGAGCTGGGCCCACTGGAGCTGCTGGGGCTGGAACCTTCTCACCATATTCAATATGGGGATCCACCTCTAGAAATACTGCCTAGGGGCGAGCTCTGCCCACACCACGGCCTCTGGCATGATCTCATCCCCTGCCGCTCTTAGGAGATGCTGCTGGGGGCTTGGGCCGTTGCACGGTAGAAGAATACGCATGTGTTCTCTCCATCTGCGAAAAGATAGAGTAGAACCACATTCACTATTTGAGAAACAAAGTCGCATGACAAAAATGAACAAAGTGAAATTTTCCTAACTCTATAGCCTCTGGGGATAAATACAGACGTCTCCATACCGATCCCTCAGACTCTACCAAGCTTGTCCGTGTGTTGTGATACCCAAGTAACCTAGTCCCCTAATACCAACTTGTCACGACCCTAATTGTTTCCACCATCAGGGGTCGTGATGGTGCCTACTGTCGGAGCTAGGCAAGCCAACTTAAATATTTTTTTTCAACTTTTTTTCAACAATATAATAATAAAAACAATAAATTAATGTGGGAGTCTCAATTTAATATTAACTGAAAGAAATGCGAAAAAAGTTAACATAATGCTCTTCTTAAGATTTAGTGTCACAATGCTCATAGACTACTATCAAATACTACAAACTGGACTCCGAAAGAAAATACATAAGAAGTCCATTCGGAACTATGAAAACAAACAACAATGAAATAGAAGAGAGTCAGGGCCTGCGCACGCCAACGAACTACCTAGAAGGCTCTGGACTGAAGGCGCGCTCCCAATCTACTGCTGTTGCGGCCCCTAAGCTGGTCTGGTATCGTAAACTGTGCAAAAAGCACAAAAATGTAGCATCAGCACAACTGACTCCATGTGCTGGTAAGTGACTGGCCTAATTCCGGCGAAGTAGTGACGAGGATAGATAGGACCTACCACAATTAACCTGTGCAAATATAATATACAATTGCGAGAAAAAAAAAAAGAAACATTACAAGCTAAAGTTGGGAGGGGATATGATATCAGGGAGTAATAGATAAAAATGGAACATTAGAAACAACATCATATCTATTCCGGGTTTCATGATATACATGTCTACAGTGGACGGCGCGCCACACGTTCCGATAAAGTCTAACCTAAGTGGACGGCGCACCACTCGATCCCATAGTGTAGTATATTAGTGGACAGCGCGCCACACGATCCCATTTTCTCTGTGCATAATGTGACCAGCATCTCAGGCCAATAACAATAATCAATATAAGTTGTGGTCGGCGTGCCACATGATCCCGTATTATAATCCATAAGTGGTCGGCGTGCCACACGATCCCATGTTATAATTTATTAACTCTAATAATCTCTCTAAAGGGTGTCCCATTAGGGAAGAACAACAATATAACAATAATACCCAGCAAGGGTACAACTAACATCCCAAATATCTCGGCAAGGGAGAATTCAATAGTAATAGTCTACATGTCCCGACAAGGGTATCATAGCTTCAGAAACTCTCTTAATTAATTTCGATTTTGACCAACACTTTACATGGAATTTATTAATTTAACAAGACATCTGTAACATATCTTTCGAATGAAAAGCATTTACGACTCACGGTCAATCTAGACACTGGTGTATAAGTACTCGTCACCAGTCCTATGCACCATACTAGATCATTTAGAAAATAGCAACCAAACACTCTAATCTTATTCCCTCAAGCCAAAGTTATAACAAACACTTACCTCTGTCCGAATAGCAATCAAGCTTCTAACACCGCCTTTCTTATAGAATCGAACTCCGAAACAACGATATCTAGACTTTTTTTTTGGTCGACTAGGCAATCCCTAGGGTTTTTATTTATGTATTTATTTATTAAAAGGAAAAGGAAAATTACAATAAATAGGAGAAATAAAATAAGGCGGATTACGCCGGTAATGTTACCCATATAACACATCCGGCATAGACCTTACCTTAGTTATCATATTAAGGCAAAGGCCTCCTGGACTAGCAAGCATGTTAAAAGAAGGAACTCGCGAGAACTAAGAATTGACTGATCATCACAGAGTTAATAACATACTCTGTGATGATATTACATAGAATAATACTAATGTGATGGTAAAATAAATAGATGAGGAAACCATAAAGGTGCCCTTTTTTCTCTTTTGTTGTGAAAGTTTCGATTTGTAAAATGTTGTCTTCTTCCACATGATTTTTTAAAATTTCTTCAAAATTCATACTTTATTCTTGTATTTCGAATGTAACGTTTGAGCAACCTGTTTTTGTTTTGCATTTCGCATTGGGGGCCTCCTTATGTTGACGTCTTTGATCACCCTGCCGTCCCAACTTCTTTCCCTTTGACGAGACTCTGCCTAGCATTATTTCTTGGAGCAAAAATTGAGGCATTATAGTTTAAACTACTGATTACTTCATCCCAACTCTCCTCATCTTTTTTGTTGCTTGAAATTGAGGGTTCCCCGTACTCTTTGACAATGTTGTTCATAGGAGGAGATTTGTCCTTGGAAAGTACTTTAAAAGAATTTGAAATTGACAGTATAGTTGTATTGTTTCCTGGATTGTTTGCTGCAATATGACTTTTATTTTTGGATTTTGATGATTCTGCTTTGTTGGCCATCGATGAGCATTGTCTATCTTTGTGTTGTCGATGATCAGTAAACTGTATAACAGAGTTTGCTTGTGTTGAGGCAGTATTAGTTACAGCCTCTGCAATTGTATCTACTGCAGCAAAGTTTGAATTGTCTTGCAGTTTTGCCATTGTGGATTGCTCCTCTGTTTGAACTAGAAAAATATCTTCCCCGCTGTATATACTGCATATAGAGATGGGGGGATAACTTTGCACCTTCTGGATCACTCCTCCAGCAACTTTTCCATCATGTTTATCCAGATTTTCAAGCACGGCAACTGAATTGGACCTTACTGATATTGCTGTAGACTTGTTTGCAATCTGTTTATTTTTGTTCTGGGTATCTCCATTTCTGTTGGTCCTCAAAGGTTCACTTTTCCTTGCATTTTGTTGTCTAGTATCCTTTGTAAGTTGCAGATCATCTGGAGGATGTGAAACCAAATCACTGTTAGAGATAGTCGCAACTGTTTTACTTTGTTGAAACATCTCTGTCTTGTGGTTTGTATCCTGTTTAGATGAGCTTCCTACACCGTCTTTAACTGAAGGATTTGTTAAATGGATATTATCAACTCTCCCATTTGAACTTCGACTTGCAAGACTTTGCAAAGGAATTGGAGATTCCATCTTTAACTGTGAACTATCTGCATAGACTGCTTCCTCTTCTGCTGCTATCTGCTGAATGTTATTCTTGTTTTGCTGTGAACTTGAGTTCTTCTCAGTGTCCACATCTGGAGGCCTTGTTTTTTGTTGGTTTACTGCATTATCAGATACAACTCGATTAGAAAGTTGTTGCCCAGTTTTGTTTGAATCAACAATTGTATTAGAAGCTGACAACTTCTCTTTTAGTTGCAAATACACATCTGTGTGCTCTATGTTTAGTGCAGCTTCTCTCACTTGCTGGCTAATGCATTTTTCATCTTCTGCTATTACATCCGATGCAACAGTAATGTTCAGCTTTGATAACTTCTTATCTGATTGTCCAGTATGGTCAATCAACTGTCCAGTGTGACCAGTAGATATAACATGTTCTGTAGGGGTTAGAACTGACACATCAGTTTCTACATTTGCAGCAGGTATTTCATTAACAGTAGTAAAAGGTTGACTGACCAAATTCATAACCTCATCCATTGCCCTCTCTGGATCTGCTGCCTGAGACACTATTGTTGAATTAGAATTCACAGCAGCCTTCAGATTTACCAAATGTTCACTGTTTCCTTTATCAATCACTGCAGGGAGGTTATTCATACATGCATCTCTCAATTGCTGGCCAGTTACTTTATCATTTTCTGCTATTACATCCAATAGAACAGTAGAGTTCACCGATGATAACATCTTATCTGATTGTGCAGTAGGATCAATCAACTGTCCAGTGTGATCACTAGATAAAACATGTTCTGTATAGATTAGATCTAACTTAGCAGTTTCTACATTTGCAGGAGGTATTTCACTGACAGTAGGTAAAGGTTGACTGTTCAAATTCCATACCTCATCCATTGCCCTCTCAAGATCTGCTGCCTGAGCCACTACTGAAGCATTAGAAGTCTCAGCATCCTTCAGAATTACCAGATCCATGTTTTATTTATCAATCACTACAGGGAGTCTTTTCATTGGATCAACATTCTGTTGCGCAAACTTTACTACTGGTACATAAATTCGATTACCACCCTCCTTCCACACTGCATTATTGTGCGTAATACCTACTTGGCCAGCTTTTTTACCATTTAAATAATCCCTTGCATCTCCTTGACATTTGACAACATTATCCCTGATGCTAGTGACATGTCTGCCCTGACCGTATCTAGAAAAATTGTCATCTGCTTCCTCCTCTGGTCCATTTTTCTGTTTTTTAAATCTACAAACTTTGTCATCGTGACCTTGATGTTTGCAAAAAACACAATACTTAGGAAGGTTGTTGTAGACAATTTGTTGATGAAACTCAAAAGATTTTCCAGAAGTAGAATCTAAAAACTGCAAAGTCACCTTTTTAGGACGCTTATCTAAAAGATTCACAATAACTTTGACTCTTACCGCGCTAGGTCTCGACGTTTCCTGTGTCGCCCTGTCGATAGCAAGAGGTTTTCCCACAGCTGAGGCAATTGACAGAATTAATATCTTAGCAAATAAATTTGGTGGAAAACCTGGAAGAGAGATCCATACAACTGCCATCGAGGTCTCCTCTTTCGGATTGAATCCGAAAGACCATCGAAACGTTCTAAAAAAATATTCATCGCCGTTGGTTTTCGATATCCTGTCGACTTTGAGAGGAATTGAACATAGTCATTAAAAAGATCAAATCTGACAAAAAGGTGTCAAAATTCCAACTGCCCGATTATACAGTGACCTTTGACATCAAAATGCGACGAAAAAATTCTTCGTACCTCCGATAAATTAGGTCGGCCATATGAAAATTTTAAAACCACCGCTTGATGAAAACCTTCTTCTCTTGTAAAGTTATTCACATCTTCCATTGTGAATAGAATTTTAGGAACTTCATGATCGAAGTTAACTTTGCACCATTCAAGTTATGTTTGAATCTGTTTTGGTTGAACAACTGAAGCAAACGATGGCTTCAAAACTTCTTTTGCATCTGTTGATACGATGTTCTGATCAATCTCTCCCACAGCCAAAGGCTGGGGAGAGATCTCCGCAGCCATAGCTGCCAATGTCACAAAGTTCCGACAGAAACTAGGGGGGGCAGAAGAATTCGTTCATTGTCCAAAACATCCAAAAAAAAAAAACAAATCTGGATATCTACAATGAATCTATTCAATTAAGATCTGGAAAACAATGGTTAAGTGATTTGGATGAGGCAATCAGAATCGATCTTGCTTTGTGATCGGAAATGAACTGGTACAATTTAAATGAACAGTGAAATATTGATAAAATTAAGATCTACTGAGTTTATATTAATCATTTGGAATGAAAACAGATGGAAGGTTATCGCATCAAGAAGGAGCTTGACGAGATACCAAAATTGCGATATTCCACCACCAGATTCCGGCGATATGCCGGATGAATAGTACTGAAAATACTATTCAATGAACCGACTTCCCTCCCTTAGGAATTACACGTAGACGTTTTTGGCTAGATATCTAGACTTAATTAGTTCAATATTATAAATAATGTCTTAAAAACACAATCTCATAGCCTAGAAATGAATTTCCTATCATTCTTCCAAAAATACCAAAATCCGACGTCGGGCCCACATGGTCCAAACTCTAGGCTCGGACCAAAACCCAATCACCCATAACCCCACGAGTTCAAATATATAATTTGTTCTTAAGTTCGACCCCAAAATGAGGTCTAAATCATACATTATTTGAAAACCCTAACTATGCCCATTTCTCTGATTTTTCTACCAATTTTCACATATTTAGGCCTAAGAATTTGAATAATATTGATGGAAGATGAAGAAAATGAGTCAAGAATCACTTACCTAAAAATTTGATGAAGAATCTCCCAAGAATCACCCAAAAATGCTATTGGAGAAAAGAGAGTTTTGAGAATTGGGAATAAATCCCGTTCTATTCTATTTTGCGAATGTAAATTAACTAGGCAGAAATTTACTCTTTGCGTTCGCAACACAGGGCCATGTTCGCGAAGAGTGGGCAGTTCTGGGCATCGCGTTCGCGATAGGGGCATGCAAACGCGTATAAGGAAAAATTAGGGGACTCAAAAAATGGCCTGCACGAACGCGTAGCCCACACGTGAATGCGTAGGGAAAAGGGTAGGGGCTCTGGGCAGACTTATACACGAACGCTAAGGGCATCCGTGAACGCGAAGAAGGGGGACAGGCTGGGCATTGCGAATGCGAGGCATGGCTGCATTTGCGAAGAAGGAGAAGCCTGTGCAAAAATTGCAGCAAATTTGCTAGATTTTCTAAGTCCAAAACACCCCGAACCACCTCCAAAACACTCCCGAGCCCTCGGGCCTCCCAACCAAACACACACACTATCTCCATATCATCCTACAAACTTGCTCGAGTGACCAAATTGCTAAAATAACATTAAAATAAAATAATCAACCCTCAAATCTAATAATTTTCATTTCAAAGTTCATAACTTCTAACTTTAGATTTCTAGGTTCGAAATTCGTCAAACGACGTCCGATTTCGACCAAATTTCATAGAAAGCTCTAAACACTCATTAAAGACATGTAGAGAGCGTCAGAACCAAAATACTAGCCCGATACCATTTTTTATCAACTTTCATTTTCCTTAAACTGTTTTAGAAAATAATTTCACGAAAAAATATTTTCTCGGGCCTGGGACCTCGGATTTCGATTTCAGAATACATCCGAGTCTCATATTTTCCTATGGACCCTCTGGGACCGTCACATCACGGGTCCGGGTCTGTTTACCGAAAATGTTGACCAAATGCAACTATATAAATATTATTGTCAAAATTCATATATACTTCCACATAAAAACTTTCTGTCTTTGTGCCCGGACTACACACGCAAATTGAGACAACCAAATAAGAGGTTTTTCATAGCCTCGGAAGCACGGAGAAAGGGAGAATTACGGTGATGACCCTTTGGGTCGTCACATAAATTAAGGAGCTATGCCAACTTCAAAGTGATTTGAAGAACTTTGATTTTTTTTGTTACCAGTAAATAGTTACTTATTGTTATGGCTTGTGTAACACATATATCAGTTTACTTTTATTACAATAAAAAGTAGTATACCATGAAAGGCCTAAGGGTGAGTCTACTTTGGTAGATTATGCCATTAATTTAGTGTTAAATGGTGAATTCATGTCCCAACGCACTATGTTGATGAAAAGACGTTGGATTCAAGTTTCAATGCAGTATGGCCTAACACTTTAATTGTGTAAGGAATTGTGAGTCCCAATGCACCCTATTGTTGATATTATAATGACTAAAGAAATATAATGTTATTTCACTTAATTGTCTCTGTTCTTGAAGTGAATGTGATGACGGTGCATAACAAGTTTAAATAAAGACAAGTGGTTGACCAATGAATATGGGCATCCCAAAGATCAAATAATAACTTTCATCACTATGATAATTATAAAAATGAGAACAAGAAGGGTTCATAGAATAGTCCTTCAAAATATGAAGGTAATGTTTACCACCAAATTGGTATGGAAAAATAATAAAGCATGTCATTGGTTATGATCCATTCCTTGAAGAGGATGTGATGTATGATAAGCATTGAGAATGCTGACCCATTCCTGAAGGTGAATGTCGAAATATGTGATAAAAGTAATGAATAAAGACCTGCAACGCATTCTTGGATGAATACCACAACTCACCTCTAAGGGAGGTTTGAGAGAAATAAAGATAATGAATATTACAATGCGGTTATATGAATATATCATTGGTCGCGTACATGTGGTACGCCAAAAAATATTTTGCCATGTCTTATAAAAGGTTACTTAAGGTAAAATCAAGGCAAGAAATGATTTTGCTTATGATGATTTTGACCATGACAATTATTATGATATGATTTTCAGTGAAGGAGACATTCACTATATGGTTGGTGTGACAAAATATCTGGTAGTGCAAAATATTTGTTACTACCGAATAAATAAAATTATTCATGGCATTTGTGGCAGTTAGTCTCAAACGAAAATTTTGAGTTTTAATAATATTCGCCAAAGTGGTTGGCATATTGAGACTATATATGAAAGGTAATTGATTATCTTCATATTACTATAATAATACTGGGTAAATATGAAATGTTACTCGACTTTTCTTCTATTTGCACTACAGATGTACAAGCATGATGATATAATCACATGCCATTGTAAATTAACTATTTATTGAAATAAACAATAGTTGGCATGATCGGTTGGCCATCCCGGTTCAATTATGATGCGAAAAATTGATTGAGAATTCACATTGGCATATATTGAAGAAATAGAAAGTTCTTCAAGAATTCTCTTGTGCTGCTTATTCTCATGATATAACAGTTAAGGTTGGGATTGAATCCCTTGATTTCTGGAACGAATAGAAGGTGATATATATATGCCCAGTCACCTGCCATGTGGATCGTTTACTATTATATAATTTTAATAGATGAATCTATTATGGGGTCACATGTACGTTTGTTATCACAATCATATATTTTTAAATCTCTCTCTCTAAAGTGAATGGTGAATAGTGAATAGTGACTCTCTCTAGGAAGAAGGGTAAATAGTGATTCCGTCACTATTCATCGGGCATATTTTCGGAATCTGGCGGTGGATTGTAGCAAACATGGTGTCAAAATATCCCCCTTTGCATTGCGAACAATCACAAGTTGGTTTCTTACCCAAATTCATGACCATTTCTTCAAGATCTTAAATTTTATTTTGTAAAATACTGTAGCTCAAAGAATTTTTCCAGATTCTTCAATAAGTTCTGCTCTTCTCAGTATTAATGAACAATGGATGAGAAGGATTTTGGCATCCATTGGTGAGCTTGGCAGCCATGGATGCATTGAGCTCTCCCCAGCCTTTGGTTGTGGGAGAGGTAATTCATAAAGTTCTAAAAACTGATAAAAAAGAAAACACAAAACAATCGTATGCTACAACACTTCAAGCTAAACAGGCTGCTCCGTCAAAACTTGAACTGTGTCCAGTTATCATAGAGCACGGTGAACCTGTCATTCAATTCACAAAGAAAGAGGTTAACAACTTCATTAGGGAAGAAGGATTGCATCTGGAAGTCGTTATGAAATTTTCTTATGGAAGACCTGATCTATCAGAAGTTCGAAGAATATTTTCGTCGCAATTTTATGTTCAAGGTCAATGTAACGTTGGGCAGTTGGAGTTTCATCACCTGTTAATCAGGTTTGATCTCTTCAATGAATATGTTCATTTCCTTTCAAAGTCGACTGGATATCTTAAATCCAAAGGCGGCGAATATTTCTTCAGAACATCCCATGGTCTTTGGAATTCAATCCGAAGGAGGAGACATCGATGGCAGTCGTGTGGATTTCTCTTCCAGGTCTGCCACCAAATTTCTTTGCTATGAGAGTCTTTAATGTCTATAGCCTTAGCTATGGGAAAGCCTCCTGCTGTGGACAAGGAGACGCAGGATAGAACGAGACCTAGCACGACAAGAGTTAAGGTTATAGTTGATCTTTTGGATAAACATCCTAAAAACTTCAAGCTGTATATTTTAGATAGAGTTTCAGGTAAATCTGTTTAGTTCCATCAAGAAATAGTTTACGACAACTTGCCTATGTATTGTGCTTATTGCAAGCATCAAGGTCACGATGAGAAGGTGTGTAGAATTAAAAAAGAAAAAGCTGGAGCAGAGGTGGTGGCAGAGGAAAATTTGGACGGTAATCTGCCTGGTATCGAGGTGGATGATGTTGACAAATTACAAGGGGATGCAAGGGTCTATTTAAATGCTAAAAGAAATGGACAAGGAGATAAGGATTTACAAGAAAAAGATGGTAATTCAGGAGTTGAATTAACAAAAGTCTCACAGCAGGCTTTACAAAGTGCAGAAGAAGTGACTGTGGAAAATAATGCAGGCTTGAAGGATGTTGTTGATCGAATTGATTCAGCTGCACAACCTGGTATTGCAAAGAATTTTACGAAAAAGACTGCTAATTTGAATACTTCACAACCTTTTGTGAATGATAGTGGTGAGGAAGATCAACATGTAATGGCTAGGACCGCCGTGGCTGTTGGTTGATCAGATACATCACATGCAACAGTTCCAGTTGAGTCTATGGAGGAGGTATTGAAGTTAGATAAAGGACCTCTTAAGCCGTTTACAGATGTACATGTTTCTACTATCTATGCACGAACATATGTGGCCACTGCTGGGGCAATGCAGACTACTGCAGATAGTATTAATACTAATGCACAGGCTGGGCAGGTGGTTGTTTTTTAGGGTGAGGCACTAAATCTGAATTCAGCATCAGCTTTTGTTACATCTGAGCATACCAAAAATAGATGATATTCACAAAGGACATCATCACAGTTGCAATGTGCAGCAACTAGGAGAAGCTCTCCCAAGGCCAAAGGGTGATTCTGCCCAGTTTTGTAAAATGCAATCTACTGTTCCATTGAATTTTCCTCCTAATTTTGTAACTGAAAAGATTGTATCAAATTTGCAACCTAGTGATCCATCTACTGTACCAGAATCTGACAATACAAAAAGGCATGAAGAGATGCTGATTGAGCCGCATCAGATATTGCAGAATACTAACAATAAAAACACTATAATGTTCGGTCAAGCAAATGATACTAATTTGGAGGTTTCGGATAATTTCAGATCTCCTACAGATCCTACTGTTGTATCAGTTCAACCAGGGGAGAATTCCACAGTAAGAAAGATACTTAATGCTTCAAATAGTCCTGGACAATAACATTGTATTCAAATAAACAAAGCATCAGCTTTGGTTAATTCAAAACATACCAGAAAAGCTGAAGCTCACAAAGGACAGCATCACAGCTGCATTGTGCAGCAACTGGTAGCAGGGAAGGAAAATGTACCAGCTAGTGTAGATACAATTCTTATGACAAATATGCAAATATCAGCAAGTCTTACAGAAGAGAAGGTTGCGCAGAAAACATTTCAACAAGATACCTCTAATCAGCATGATATGGTTCAACAAGGCAGAGTGACCTCTTTGATAGATACACCAGCTGCAGTTTCTAATGAAGCCGTTCTTCATCATGGTTTTGATGTACATCCTTCTGCTGCTACACAACAAACAAGTGAAGATGCTCAACAGTCTGTAAATAACTGCTAATCGATATCCAACAGAAAAGCAACATCAAAAACCAAAAACAAAATACGCATCGCAGATAAGAGTCCAGCTCTACATACAATTTCAAACTCATTTGCTGCACTTACCAATGTCAATAATGAAGATGGAATCTTGAGTGGAGAGTATATGCATCAATTTTTGGAAAACCATCAACCTCCTCTGGAAATAACAAACTAGTAATTCAAGTTAAGATGAGGGACATGGTAATTAAATCGAAACTGTGGATAGACCAACGAGATTTCGATGATGAGGAGGGCTGGGGAGAAGGACTTGCTGGTTATTCATCTTCAGAAGACGACCAAGAATTTGACGACGACAGTGCAGGAGAGGGCATTGATGCTCAATTCAAGCCAAACTTTCAAACGAAATCAGCGACAATCAATTGTCCTGCAAATATGCAACCTGCAACGAACACAAACATCAACTTGAACCATAATGCTCAAGTATTTGTTCCATGAAATACTACAAAATCAGGCGAAACATCAGCTGCTGATCGCAATGCAACAACACTGCCAACATCTGCCCAGAATTAGATTGTACCAATAAAATCAATCACTACTTTGGAGGAGAGGAAAATGTCGGAAGCAATGATGCAACCTTCCCATACAACACAGCGCCAGCAAAGGAATGCAACAACACCATCTAATTTTCCTTCTGCTGATAACAAAACAGAACCATTTTCATAGATGGGGCAGCACTATTTAGTATTAACAATTCAAGAAATCACACTACAGGACAGAAAACTACTGGATGCGCGGGCAGAAGGACATATATATGAAGAAGGGGAGTGAGAGGATATCTTAACGCAATGTCGGGCAGACGCGTCAAGAAAAGGTGATTTGTCACCAATGCATAGTAAAAAAAGTAAGAAGTCTCGTGAAAGGGATAGAAGTTGGGACGGCAAGATGTTTGAAGAAGCAAACATAAGGAGACCTCCAATGAGAAAACCAAAACAAAAACTGATCACTCAAACAATTCTTACAAAGTCCAATCGATCGAGGAACAAAGCATGAATTTTGAAGTCATATTGAGAAAAATTGTGGACGAAGACATCATCTACAAATTGAATTTTTCACAAATTGGAGAAAAGAGAACACCAAGATGGCTTCATTAACTTTTTATTTTTCCATCTCATTAGTATTAGTCTATGTAATATCATCACAGAGCATGTTATAAACTCTGTGATGATCATATTTTTCTTAATTCTTGCTACTTCTTTCTTTTTTTCATGCTTGTTAGTTCATGAGGCTTTAATTTGCCTCAATGGGATTACTAAGGTAAGGTTTACGCCAGTTATTGTTAAATGGGTAACAATACCGGTGCTATTCCCCCTTATTTTCCTATTTGTCGTCATTTTCAATTTCATATTATTAATTAAAACTAGCCCTAGGCGCTTGCCTAGTGGATTGCCTAAAACAAAAAAATTATGCTACCACAATGAAAAAAAATATGGTTTCCCAAAGAAGGTTCGAAAATGTGTTGGTAATTCCAATATTAAGGGGGGAAAATAGGTAGTTGGAAAAGTGATACTTAGAATGAATTATTATGTATATATCTAGATCCTCGTATAAGAAATGTGAACTTGAAGTTCAAGTGATAATTTATTTCCAAAAATATTGCCAGGCGCATTTGCTAAACCAAAGCAAAATGTTATATTTCAGTTGTTAATGCCCAAATAGAATAAAGTCCATGATGGACATTGTCTTTAGAATGCATGAAGGGAAATAGACTAATCGGTTCAAAAGATTAAACTCATTGAAGAAGGAGAGGAGAAAATGATAAAGATAGGAGGCAAGTGCTCTCTAATAGCACCATGACATAACACTTCATAAGACCTCATGGGAGAGTCTCAGGTACCTGAAAATGATGAGAACTCGATAAGTTATGTCTTTATTGTGCGATGATGGAACCGCTATAAAATATCGTCGATGATGTTGTTAATATAATGTATCACTCAATAATATTAATATTGACAAGGATCTTGAGCTCTAATCTGTCATGGAATTTGGACAGATAAATGATTGGCTAAATGAAAAATATGTAATGAAATTGACTTCTTCTGAAAAATATGAAGTTGCACGGATAGTCCCAACAACTGAAAGTATAAAGGCTATATGGAGATATTGAAATATGATTAGTATTATACTGCAAAAGATATCCTTGATATAGATTTGTTTATTCTAACAAATATTGTCAAGGTTTTTTTGATTATATAAATGCAGGGCATAGTTCGTTATTCAAACAATCTATTTTCATGTGAGGATAATACCATATTATTATTCTATAAGGCAGTTAATTGTTGATACTTATTCAAATCGTGCTAAGATAAGCAACTGATAAAGCAAATGACTCAACACACAACAGACGTGTGACTTTTCTTTAAAGAGATAATTCCAATAATATTGACGGTGTTGCTTGCATAACTCAATTAAAAGAATGATATATTGAAGAAGACAAAGCCCATTGAGCCAAAGTTTCTTTGCAAAGACGAAATTCAAGGTAATGATGAAATAGATGTTCAAGAAATTCATTCAAGTGATAATTTGGCGGAATAATTCATCAAGGTATTATTGATCTCAAGATTAGAGAAGTTGTTATACAAGCTTGGATTTTTTTTTCTCCAAGAAATAAAGTGATGTTTTCATCACGGGAAGGCTAATACGTGTTGTACTCTTTTTTCCTTGGCTAAGGTTTTATCCCACTGAGTTTTCCTTGCAAGGTTTTTAGTAAGGAAACAAGTAATGCGTATTACAATATATGTGTAATCTTTTCCTTCGCTGAATTTTTTTTCCTACAAGGTTTTTTCTTAGTAAGGTTTTAATGAGGCACACTATCCATGGACATACAAGAGAGAGATTTATAAATAATTACTTATTGGTGAATGTCCATAACTCATAAAGAGTAATACCCACTACTCGTCTCTGTTATCTCCATAACTCCTACTACTACACTTATGGAGTTATGGTTGTAACTCACATACCTCCATAACATTTTCATGATCTTCCTCCATGATCTAAAATACTTAATGTCATGTTTATGACATTCTTTTGTATACCTCTATGTAATACTATAAATAGAGGATGAAGTGACATTGTATACACTTGAATATATAGAATAAATAGATTCTCTTCCCTCTTTCTCTCTACATTGTTGTCCACTTTTTGTTTTGTATTATTAGTTTGACCTAAGTTTCGTAACACTCCTTTTTTTCTTTTTTAGTAGTGATATATTCCTCTTATATATTGCTTTTCAGTTTTTCTGCTTTTCTCTCCTATAGGTATTGATACTGATTTGTTGATGAACTTGTAACTTACATAAATTTGAAAGGAGTGTGGTTTCTGAGTTGAGAAAGCTCAAACAAGGAATCGAAGAAGAAGTAGTTGTGGAGGGAAAATGATTTATCATTAGTTTTTTGAAAATTAAATACTGTACATACACAACACACATATATATAGAGTTCTACTTCTGCAACTAACGTCTAACAAATTAATACAGCTCTACTTATCCTATTGATCATTTTCAACACCCCCCTTTAAGCTAGGTGTGATGAAAATGTTTAAAACACAAAGCTTGGACATCAAATGATAGTGTTGAGCAGTTTCTAGTACTTTTGTGAGAAAATCTACTTCCTGTTCTTCTGTTGATATGTATGTAGGGTGTATCGGTCCTTGTTTCACCTTCTCCCTTACGAAATGGAAAATTATTTCTATATTTTTGGTTGTCTCATGGAACACTGGGTTATTGGCCAGTGATTCACCAAATGCACCAGGTACCCAGTGACTGGCTTTATTAAGTTAGGACATCTTGACCATTCTGCATCACAATATGCATTAAGAGTCATGTCCTCAATTGCATTCATAAGGATCTCAAGCCTAGGCTCATTCTTATCATATCTCACTACTCAATATGCTGCTTCTAGGTGAGATTTCTTGGGCTTGCATAAATTGACTTAGAGTTTGCACACTATGCGCGATGCCATTCCTACTAAGGTTAAGTATACGAGCTTTCCAACTAATCTCTGATAACTCCTCACATATCTCAGCATTGGATCACCATCCAAGTGCCAATGCTTATCACACTCAACATTTGTAAGCCTTTTATTTTGTTCCACTAGTGTGATAGCAGGCTTAGCACCAGCCAATCCTAGTTCTGCTATGAGTTATAGAGCATATTTCTTCTAACACAAGAGGATTTCCTTTTCACACCTGCACACTTCAATGCTTAGGAAATATTTCAAGTTTTCTAAGTCCATGATTTTGAATGCTTTGTAAAGTGTGACCTTTGCCTCTTAAAACAATGTAATGTCACCACCTATGATGAGAAAATCATCAATATATACAAGTATGATGCCATTTTATTCTTTGATGAACAAGGAATGGTCAGGTTTACTAAAAACAGGTGGCAACTGCATGTAAACCTCTTCTTCAAGGCCTCATTCAAAAAATGCATTATAAACATCCAGTTGAAAAAGTGGCCATTAATGCATAGCATCTATTGCAATAACAGCTCTTACTGTGACCATTTTAAAAACTGGAGATAAGGTCTCTTGATAGTCCAGACCTTCTTGTTGATTGTATCCATTGGAAACAAGTCTAGCTTTGAATCTCTCAACTTTTCCACTGGACCTGAACTTGATTTTTACACCCATATGCATCCAATAAGTACCTTACATTTAGGAATGTAAACTATCTCCCAAGTGTTCAGAACAAAAATATCAACTCTTGCCTTTATGGCGTCAATCGACCTTAGGTCCTTCATCGATTCTATGTATGATGTAGGTTCTGTTTCCTGTGAGGTAGCAGCCAAGTAAGACTTATAAGTAGCTGAAAGAGCATTATAATTCAGATAGTTGGATATTGGATATTGGATATATTCAAGTGGATAAGGATGCCCCATTGAGTGGACATACATAATCTTTCATCCAAATAGGTGGTTTGAAACCTCTATTAGATCTCCTGAGTGGTTCCGCTTAAACTTCCTTGGCATCATCAACAACTGGTACATGCCCATTATGATCTTGATCAACTTCTATAAGGTTATTCTCTTGCTGCACAAACTCATGCACAACATCCTGGTTGACAACATGTTATTCCTCTCGGATTTGGGGTTGTTGTTGATATAAAGGATGATTTCCTTCTTCTCTTTGTTTTAGCTCTAGAACATATGAGTTTGTTGTGTTCTATCTTTTGACGGTTGTACAAGAAATATGTCTTCCTTAAAAATGACATCTCTATTGACATAAAACCTTCTGCTTTTTAAGTCATACAACTTGTATCCCTTCTGAGATACAGAATATCCCATGTGCACTGTAGCAATGGACCTAGGAAAGGACTTGTCCACCTTTTCTATTACTATAGCAAAACACAAGAATCCAATTGTGACGACCTGACCCATTGTCACGTTATCTACCACCATGTTTTCACTGTTTTATGCTTTATTATGTTTCATAATACGTGTTTGCATAAATTTAAGTAATTCGGATGGAGTTTGGGTAGAAATTAGACAATTAGTCTCTTTATGATAATGTTAGTTTGGAAAAGTCAACCAAATGTTGACTTGTGCATTAGAGGGCTCAGAATGGACTTCAGACGATTCGACTAGTTTCGAGGGTTGATTTATGACTTAGGAGAACAATCGGAATTGAATTTGGAGGTCTGGTGTATATTTAGGCTTGAATTGCCAAAGTTAGAATTTTGGCGATGTCCGATTGATAGGTGAGATTTTGATCCGGTGGTCGGAATGGAATTCCGACAGTTGTAGTAGCTCCGTTAGGTGAGTTTTGATATGCATGCAAAGTTTTGGGTCAATCGGAGGTGTTTAGGTCAGGTTTTATATCAAATTCAAGTTTTGAAAGTTTTAGTTTAATTTAGGCTTGAATCCATGCTAATTTGATGATTTTGATGTTTATGATAGTGTTTTTTATGCTACGAACTAGTATGAATGAAGTAATATGATGTATCTGTGCTTTTGGTTGAGGTCCGAAGGACTCGGGGTGATTTCAGATGGCTAACGAGGATTTTTGAAGTTAGAAATGCAGTAGAAAAAAGTTGCTGAGGAAGTTTCCTCGAGTAGGGATGCGATCGCACAGAAGGATAACTGGGCGAACATAAGGGTTTTATAATTAAAAAATCCATAATTTCTTTATTATTTCCACCATTGTTACCCCCCACACATGCTTTGGGCAAGGGCTTTTGAGGGAATTGACCTAGAACCAAATGGAGCTAAGTTTCTTACCTAAATATTCGAGTTTATGGCAAAACCATCGTAGAAATCAGTGAAAAATACCAAAATGGGTTAAGTGAGGGCTTGAGAATTTTTGATGTAAAAATGGAATTTGAAGGGTCATTTGAACTCTGTTTTTGACAAACTTAATATTTACGGACTTGTGGCGAGACGAGGAATCCTTGATGTGATTTTTGAAATTTTTTAAGAAGTGGGCCCGGGGCTCGGGTTTTACCAACTTCGTAATGTTTAGTATTTTTCGAGTAATTTCAATTGGGTTATGTTTCTTTAACCTATAATAAAGTATTCGTTGTAATTTCGACTAGATTCGACAGACATATAGGGAGGTTAAAAAAGAAAAAGGCATTGCGCACCAGTCTACGACCGGTTAGAGGTGAGTAGTTTGTATAGATGATGGTCCGTGGGTTTGAAATCTCGGTTTATCACATAGTGACGCTATCTTCAGGTGTGACTCGCAAACCATGGCATGTGCGGGATTGTCTATGATTGGATATTGTGACTTGGTCCATTCTGAGAGCTAAATATAATTATTGGCAGCTGATACGCACATCGTATTGTTGATAATTGGGCTTATTGCCATGTTTAGTGCCTTGTGCCTATCAGTAGCATCCATTTAGGATGAATATCAGTGTGATAACATTATCTGCGTAATTATTAATCTTAGTCCTACGCTTAATCACTGTTATTAAATGTTAAGTCACCTTTTTCCTGAAATTAATTAACTAAATTATATTCACATTAATAATTGGAAATTGGGAAATTAGATTGAATATGTTATGTGACTCATATGCATACTCTGGACTAAGAATGGGTCGGGCTGCACGATGCAGCAGTGATATGAAGATATTGCGCTTGGGCTGAAGGAGCCCCTCCTGAGTCTGTACACACCCCCAGTGAGCTTCGTCGATGTTAAGCGGATCGGGATGTACGCCTCAAGGGATTCATGTGAATTTCATTGCATTTTTGCATGATACCCGACTGTTATATTTGATATTGCTTTGCTGTTAGTTCGTTGTTAAGGTGTCAGACTATTAGTGTTAGATTTGCTTTGTGGCATTTCGTGGATTTCTTATCTTAAGACATTTTATATGTTTATTACTCACTGAGTCGGTAGTACTTACCCCTACTCCCTGTACCTTGTGTGCAGATTCAGGTACATCGGAGGCTTAGCTAAGCACTTATTGTCTCCAGATATTTTTTCAGAGTTATTGAGGTAGCTGCTTGACATTCGCTGGACCAGGCTACTCTTCATATTCAGTTTCATTATTAAATATACATTTTCAGACATATATATTTTCATTCAGATATTATTATCTAGTTGTTTTAGAGGCTCTAGACACGTGACCCTAGATCTTATGGGTGTGTTTTATCGGTTTTCATATCGTTCCCTATTATCCTATTAATATTATTATATTATTATTCCAAGATTATAATGTTTCTCTTTAAATTGTTGGTTTTGAGACTTATCGTTAAATTGGGCCGATTGTTGGTCAGGCTTGCCTAGCTTTAGGGTTGGGCGCCATCACGACCGCGTTTGGATCGTGACAAGTTGGTATCAGAGCCTAGGCTAGTAGGCCTCGCGAGTCATGAGCCGGTTTAGTAGAGTGTCGGAGATCGGTATGTAGACGTTCGTATCTATCCTCGGGAGGCTACAAAACTTTTAGGAAACACCTCACTTTCTTGAAATTCATATCGTGCAGCTTTGTTAATGTGAAAACTAAATCTCTATGTTCTATTCTCTCGCAGATGGCGAGAACCCGTGCTAACGGACGTGGCGGACAACCACCAGTACCACTTGCTAGCGACCGTAGACGCGGTCGTGGTGCTGGACGAGGCGGACCAGCAGGGGCAGCACCTGCAGACCGACCAGCTGCCCAGGTCCAGGATCAGCCTGCTGCTGTGGATGCTCCAACAACACCTATTCAGCCACCGCCTGTGCAAATTGTGATTCCTGGTCTCCAGGAGGCTTTCGCTTAGATTATGTCTGTCTGCACTGGCCTGGCTTAGGCGGTTTCAGCCAGTACAGCAGCAGCTACGTCTCAAATCGGGGGTGGTCATCAGATCCCCGATGCTCGCACACCTGAGCAGGTTGTTCAGGACTTACAGACACATGAGGTAGCTCCAATTCAGCCAGTTCAGCTAGTCCAGGCAGTTCAGCAAGTCCATCCAGTTGCACCTGTTGCACCGGTTATTCTAGTTATGCCAGTCGCACCAGATCCAGCTCATGTGGTTCCAGCTATGTCGTATGACGAGCAGCATTATTTGGAGAGGTTTGGTAGGCTCCATCCTCCGACATTTAGTGGTGCTAAGGGCGAGGATGCCAAGGATTTTCTGGATAAATGCTAGTGTATGCTTCTTACTGTGGGTATTCTGAATTCTAGCGGAGTGGCTTTTACTACTTTCCAGTTCTAAGGGGTTGCATTTACTTGGTGGGAAGATTTCGAGACGCGGGGCGGTGCCTTTCACTTGGCAGCAGTTCTCCATGGTATTTTTGGAGAAGTATGTGCCCCAATTTCATGGGGAGGAGCTACATCGTCAGTTCGAGTGGTTGACTCAGGGAGATATGACAGTGACTCAGTATGAGTTGCGGTTTACTCAACTGGCTAGGCATGCTATATGGATGATCCAGACAGATAGAGAGAGGATAAGGAGGTTCATAGATGGCCTCAACTATCCGATACGTATATTGATGACTAGAGAAAGGGCTACAACAGCTACATTTAAGGAGGTTGTTGATGCAGCTCGACTGATTGAGATAGATCACTGTCGGGAGCATAGAGAGAGGGAGGCCAAGAGGCCTTATGGTTTAGGTAATTTCAGTGGTGCTCCGTCTAGGGGCCAAATCCAGCATGGTAGAGGTCGTTCCTTCAGGCCTCCTCAGTCAGGATGCACAGAGTCCAGTGGAGTCTCTTTAGGTTGGGGCCATCAGGGTAATCAGCAGAGTCAGCATGCACTGAGTGCTCTCCCACCTCAGAGCACTGCTCCTTCTCCTTCAGCTCAGGGTTCATCTGCAGTGAAGGGTTCTCATCTGTCTCTTTCTCAAGCCCCAGGTCGTTCCTATGGGTGTGGTGAGTTGGGTCACATGAGGAGACAGTGTCCTCGGCTCCGCAGTAGGCAGTCTCAGCAGAGGGATCAGCCCTCATCTTCTGCATCAATTTCTTCGGCTCCCACTCAGTCAGATAGGGGTGGAGGATAAGTATCCAGAGGTCACCTCAAGGGTGAGGACCGTACTAGCGGTGCTCAGGCTCGTTTCTATGCCCTTCCAGATATGAGGGAATCTATTTCTCGGATGTAGTCATCATAGGTATTATCTCAGTCTGCCACCAGAATGCTTCTATTTTATTTGATCCCGGATCTACTTATTCATATGAATATTCCTATTTTGCTCATCATTTGGGTACGACCCGTGGTCGTCTTGCCTTAACTTTGCACGTATCTACCCCGGTGGGTGATACTATTATTGTTGCAGATGCATAAGATGGAGAGGTGCCTCATTGATTGTTGACGTAGGTTTAGAATGCCCCACTAATTGATCAATGGCTCAAGGATCATGTATATTGATCCTGTCTGGTGACTATTAGGGGTCTGGAGACCCGAATTGACTTATTATTATTGGGCATGGTAGACTTCGATGTGATTCTGGGTATGGATTGGCTATCTCCATACCATACTATTTTGGACTATCATGCTAAGATAGTTACGTTGGCTATTCCGGGTATTCCGAGGATCGAGTGGCGAGGCATGACTGATAATGTACCCAGCAGGGTGATTTCCTTCCTAAAAGCTCAACGGATGGTTTGAAAGGGGTATTTTTCGTATTTGTCTTTTGTGAGAGATGTGGAACCGGAGGCTCCTAGTCTTGATTTGGTTCCCATTGCAAGGGATTTCCCTGATGTGTTTCCAGCAGACTTACCGGGCATGCCGCCGGACAGGGACATTGATTTTAGTATTGATATGGTGCGGGGCACTCAGGCCATCTCTATTCCTCACTATTGTATGGCACCAGCGGAGCTAAATTAGTTGAAAGAACATCTTCAGGAACTCCTGGATAAGGGGTTTATTCACCCGAGTATGTCACCTTGGCAACGGTGTTATTTGTAAAGAAGATGGATGGCACAATGAGAATGTGCGTTGACTACAGACAGCTGAACAAGGTGATAGTATAGAACAAGTACCCACTACCCTGTATTGAGGATTTGTTTGTTCAGATCCAGGGAGCAAGGTAATTCTCTAAGATTGACCTCCGATCAGGCTATCACCAGATGAAGATTAGGGATTCAGACATTATGAAGACGGCTTTCAAGACGAGATATGGGCACTACACATTTCTAGTGATGTCTTCCGGGCTGACTAATGCCCCAGCCGTGTTCATGCACTTGATGAACAGTGTATTTCGGCCTTATCTAGATTCTTTTGTGATCGTGTTTATTGATGATATCCCGGTGTACTCGCGCATCCAGAAGGAGCACGCTCAACACCTAAGGGTGGTATTGTAGAGATTGAGAGAGGAAAACTTTATGCTATGTTCTCCAAATGTGAATTCTGGTTTAGTACTGTGTTGATTTTCTGGGACACGTGGTGTGTAGTGATGGTATTCAGGTTGACCCAAAGATGATTGAGGCGGTGCAGAGTTGGCCCAGACCGTCCTCAGCTACTGAGATTCGGAGTTTCCTCACTTTGGCTGGTTATTACCGTAGGTTTGTTCAGGTCTTTTCATCCATTGCTTCTCCTTTGACGAAGTTAAGGCAGAAGAATGCTCCATATATGTAGTTCGATGAATGTGAGGAGAGCTTCCAGAAGCTCAAGTTGGCTTTGAACACATCTTTGGTATTAGTGTTGCCATCAACCTCGGGTTCATACATAGTGTATTGTGATTCTTTGAGAGCTGGTATCTGTTGTGTATTGATACAGGAGGGTAGAGTGATTGCTTATGCTTCTCGTCAGCTAAAGCCCCATTAGAAGAACTACCATATTCATGACTTAGAGTTGGCTGCAATGGTTCATGCCTTGAAGATTTTGAGGCATTATCTATATGGTGTATCTTGTGAGGTATATACGGACCATCGCAGTCTTCGGCAATTGTTTAAATAGAAGGATCTTGATCTAAGACATCGGAGATGGTTTGGGTTACTCAAAGACTATGATATTACCATTTTGTATCATCCCGGGAAGGCCAATGTAGTCGCCAATGCTTTGAGCGGGAAGGCTATTAGCATGGGTAGTCTGGCGTACATTCCAGTTGGAGAGAGGCCTCTTGCGGTTGATGTTTAGGCCTAGGTCAATCAGATAGTGAGGTTAGATAATTTTGAGCCCAGTCGGGTGTTGGCTAGTGTGGTTTCCCGATCTTATTTGTATGACCGCATAAGAGAGCGCCAGTATGATTACTCACATTTGCTTGTCCTGAGGACAGGGTCCAGCATGATGAGGCCAGAGATGTAACCATTGGTGATGATGGTGTGTTGCGAATGCAGGGCTGGGTTTGCGTGCCCAATGTGTATGGTCTCTGGGAGTTGATATTAGAGGAAGCCCACGACTCGTTGTATTCGTATCCAGGTGCCGCGAAGATGTAGTAGGACTTGAGACATCATTACTAGTGGAGGAGAATGAAAAAGGATATTGTGAAGTTTGTGGCTCGGTGTCTCAACTGTCAGCAGGTCAAATATGAGCACCAAAGACCCAGTGGTGTACTCCATCGGATGGATATTCCGGAGTGGAAATGGGAGAATATTACTATGGATTTCGTGAGCGGTCTTCCTTGTATCTCGAAGAAGTTTCATTCAATTTGGGTGATTATGGATAGGTTGACCAAGTCCGCGCACTGCATTCCAGTATGTACTACCTATTCTACGGAGACGTTAGCAGAGATTTTCATTCGGAAGATTGTACGGTAGCATGGGGTCCTGGTTTTCGTTGTATCAGATAGGGGTACCATGTTTACTTCCTTGTTTTGGAGGACTTTTAATCAGGAGCTGGGAACACAGGTACAGTTGAGCACAACATTTCGTCCACAGACGGACATGCAGTCCGAAGTACTATCCAGATATTAGAGGACATGTTGTGTGCCTGTGCTATTGATTTTGGAGGTTCATGGGTGGAGTTCTTTCCACTTGCGGATTTTGCATATAATAACATCTATCAATCCAGTATCTAGATGGCTCTGTATGAGGCCTTATATGGGAGACGGTGTAGATCTCCGGTTGGTTGGTTTGAGCCCGGTAAGGCTAGATTTTTGGGGACAGAGTTAGTTCAGGATGCCTTAGAGAAAGTGAAAGTAATCCGGGAGAGGCTTCGTACAACTCAGTCTCTTCAGAAGAGTTATGCGGACCGGAAGGTTCGTGATGTATCTTATGCAGTGGGTGAGAAGGTCTTGTTGAAGGTTTCGCCTATGAAAGGCATTATGAAATTTGGAAAGAAGGGGAAGCTGAGTCCAAGGTTCATTGGACCTTTTGAGATACATAGGAGGATTGGGGATGTGGCCTATATGATCGCTTTGCCACCTAGCTTGTCGGGCGTTCATCCAGTGTTCCATGTTTCGATGCTCCATAAGTATGTTGGGGACCCGTCTCATGTATTAGACTTCAGCATGATTCAGTTGGATGAGGACTTGACCTATGATGTGGAGTCGCTGGCTATCTTGGGTAGTTAGGTTCAAAAGTTGAGATCAACGAACATAGCTTCGGTGAAAGTGCAGTGGAGAGGTCGGCCCGTGGAGGAAGCCACTTGGGTGACCGAGTAAGAGATGCGTAGCAAATATCCTCACTTGTTTGATACTCCAGATATGTTTCTTGACCCACTAGGGGACGATCGTTTGTTTAAGTTTGGGAGGATGTAACGACATGAACCTTCATCACGTGAGCTACCGCCTCGTTTTCCTTATTATATGCTTTATTATATTTCATTATACGTGTTTTGAGAAATTGAAGGAATTCAGATGGATTTTGGGTAGAAATGAGCCAATTAGTCTCTTTTTGAGAATGTTAGTTTGGAAAAATCAACCGAATGTTGACAATGCGTTAGAGGGTTCCTAATGGGTTTCCGACAATTCGACTAGTTTTGGGTGGTGATTTATGACTTAGGATCGCAATCGGAATTGAATTTGGATGTTCGGTGTAGATTTAGGCTTGAATTGGCAAAGATATAATATTGGTGAAGTCCGATTGATAGGTGAGATTTTGATCCGGGGCTCAGAATGGAATTTCAACAGTTGTAATAGCTCCGTTAGGTGATTTTGGATATGCATACAAAAGTTTCAGGTCAATCGGAGGCATTTAGGTCGTGTTTTAGATCAAATGCAAGTTTCGGAAGTTTTAGTTTAATCTTAGAATTGAATCCGTGCTAATTTGAGGATTTTGATGTTTATGATAATGTTTTTTATGCTAAAAACAAGTTTGAAAGAAGTAATTCGACATATTTGTTCGTTTGGTTGAGGTTCCGAAGGCCTCGGGGTGATTTTAGATGTTAACGGGGATTTTTGAAGTTAGAAATGCAGCAGAAAAAAATTGCAGAGGAATTTTGCTCAATGCGATCGCATAGAAGGCCTGAATGAGTCTCAGAAGTTTCTCTATGCGATCGCAGTAGGGGGCTTGAGATCACATAAAGATGAGACCTTGTTCAGTGCGGTCGCGCAGGGAAGAATGCGATCGCGTATTGTGGGACTCAGTGCGATGCGATCGCCTAAGAGGAAAAATTTGATGGGCTGGATTTTTGGTCTATGCGATCGCAGGAGTAGGGATGCGATCGCATTGAAGGATAACTTGGTGGACATAAGGGTTTTATAATTAAAAGATCCACGAACTTCTTCATTATTTCCACCATTATTAACCCCCACACAAGCTTTGGGAAAGGATTTTTGAGGAAATTAACCTACAATCAATTGGAGGTAAGTTTCAACAACAACAACAACAACAACTACCCAGTAAAGTCCCACAAAGTGGGTCGGGGGAGGGTAATATGTAGACGGGCCTTACCCCTGCCCGAAAGGGCAGAGAGGCTGATTCTAATCGACCCTCAGCTAAGTGAAGGAAAGGAAAAACAAAAACAAAAGAGCATTAGTAACTCCAGCAGAAATAGCGTTAATAATAATCTAAACATAAGAACCATAAATAAAATAACATGCAATAATATCAGACAGTAACTACCATAAATAACTACCATAAGGGAGACACAATCCAATACACAAATCATCTATGGATATCCCTGCCAAGCTTCACCCAACCCCGGGTGAGGATTACGGAAAACTCTAGGAGCCCCTATCCTACAACCCTGATACTAGACCTCCAAACTTTCCTATCAAGGGCCATGTCCTCGGAAACCCGCATTATAGCTATGACATGCCTAATCACCTCTCCCCAGTACCTCTTGGGCCTCCCTCTGCCTCGCTGTACGGCGACCATCATCAGCCGCTCACAACTCCTTACCGGGGAATCAAGACTTCTCCTCTGCACATGCCCGAAAAGCTCAACCTCGCTTCTCGCATCTTTTCATTCACCAGGGTCACCCTCACCATCTCTCGAATAACTTCATTATTAATCTTATCTAACTTGGTGAGTCCGCACATTCACCTGAGCATCCTTATCTATGCAACCTTCATTCTCTGTATATGCGAGTTCTTCACTGGCCAGCACTCCGCCCTGTACAACATGGCAGGTCTAACCACAGCTCTATAAAATTTCCCCTTGAGTTTCTGTGGAACTTTCTATTCACACAGAACTCTTGATCAAGCCTCCACTTTGACCACCCCGCTCCTATACGATGAGCGACGTCCCCGTCAATCTCTCCGTCCCCCTGAATAACTGACCCAAGATATCTGACACTATCCCTTTTGGTGATGACCTGAGATCCAATCATCACGTCCCTGCCTACTTCGCTCGGCTCGGGGCTAAACTTGCACTCCAGGTATTCTGTCTTAGATATGCTTATATTGAAACCCTTAGATTCAAGAGTCTATCTCCATACCTCTAACCTCTCAATAACACCGACCCTCGTCTCGTCTATCAAGATTGTGTCATCAGCAAATAGCATACACCAAGGAACATCCCCTTGAATATGTCGGGGTAGAGCATCCATCACCAAGGCAAATAAGAGAGGGTTAAACGCCGATCCTTGATGGAGCCCCATAACTACTGGAAAATGGTCTGAGTCGCCACCCACCGTCCTAACCCTAGTATTATCTCCATCGTACATGTCCTTGATTACTCTGATGTAGGCTTTAGGAACGCTCTTCGCCTTTAAGCACCTCTATAGCACCTCCACTGGGACCTTGTTATACAACTTTTCCAAGTCGATAAGCACCATGAGTATGTCCTTCTTCTTATCCCTGAACTGCTCCACCACCTCCTGACAAAGTGAATAGCTCCAGTAGTGGAGCGACCCGCCATGAAACCGAACTGGTACACATATATAAATGTCATCTCCCTCACCCTCGCCTCGATCACCCGCTCCCAAACCTTCATGGTGCGACTTATTAATTTGATACCCCTATAGTTGTTGCAGCACTAGATGTCCCCTTTGTTCTTGTACAAGGGCACCAGTGTACTCCACCTCCACTCCTCCGGCATCCTTTTGGTCTTGAAGATCGCATTGAACAGCCTGGAGAGCCACTCCACTCCTGACCTACCCATACATTTCAAGAACTCGACCGGGATCTCGTCAGGCCCGGTCGCTCGACCCCTACTCATCCTACGCAAAGCCATCATGACCTCATCCGCCCTAATGCGCCTGCAGTACCCAAGGTATCTATGTTGCTTTGAATTCCCCAACTCCCCTTGCTCTATGTTACGATCCCCCTCCTCGTTAAGTAAGTCTCGAAAGTAAGCCTTCCACCTCTGCTTGACTTGAGACTCCCCCATCATAACTCTACCATCCTCGCCCTTGATGCACCTAACTTGGTCAAGATCACGTGCCTTCCTTTCCCTTTCTTTAGCTAACTCGAATAACTTCCTCTACCCGCCTTTCTCCCCTAATTCCTCGTACATGGGACCAAAAGCCGCGTTTTTAGCTTCCGTAACCGCCAACTTTGCTTCTTTCCTCGCCACCTTGTAGATCTCTCTGTTCGCTCTCCGTTCTTCCTCGCTTGTGCTCCCTACCAACTTAGCTAACGCCGCCTTCTTCACCTCCACTTTTCCTTCGACTACATCGTTCCACCACCAGTCACCCTGATGTCTGCCTAAATAGCCCTTGGCTACCCCGAGAACATCCCGTGCTACCTCCCTAACCAAGTTCGCCGTCATTGACCACACAGCGTCCGCTTCCCCATAACTTCTCCAAGCTCCGCCCTCATCTAACCTCCTCTCCAACTCCTATGTTTTATCCTTAGTCAAAACACCTCATCTAATCCGCGGTTGTCCTCGAGCACCCCTCATCTTCCGCTTTACCCAGAGACCGACATCCATCACTAGGAGTCTTTGAAGAGTCGAAAAGGATTCTCCCGGAATAACCTTGCAGTCCTTGCACATACTCCTATTACCGTCGAACTCTTAAAGGTGACCAAATGCTCCTCCCTCTTCTGAAATGTCGAGTTCGCGATCAGAAGCTCGGAAGCCCTGGCAAAACCCAGCAGTGACGTGCCTCCTCCGTTCCTAACCCCAAAGCCGAAGCCACCGTGCACCTCACCATAACAACCAGCATCAGCCCCAATATGACCATTAGAGTCCCCTCTAATAACTAACTTCTCAGATTAGGGAATACTACTCAGTAGATCATCCAATCCCTCCCAAAAGCGCCCCTTAACCTCCTCGTTTAAGACCGCTTGCGGCGCAAAAGCGCTGATGATATTGAGGATGCAACCCCAAATAACCAACTTAATAGATATTAACCTATAATTCACTCGCCTAAACTCGACCACGGACTCCCTTAGATCCATATCTACCAAGATGCCCACTCCATTCTTACCTCTCACGACCCCAGAATACCACAACTTAAACCCGTTATTCCTCGCCTTCGACCCTTTCCACCTAGTCTCGTGGACACAGGCTATGTTAACCCTCCTCTTCTGAAGAACCTTCGCCAACTCAATGGACATACCCATCAGAGTGCCTATGTTCCACAACCCAATCCTTAATCTATGAGCGTCCGCTACCCTTTTCCCACCCTTACCTCCCGCCTTACCCGCAGGACCACTCCCTGCCCCCCTACTCACCTCCGCCACCGCCCCCACCCCCCGAGGACATGACCTTACACTATCATCCCCCGCCGCGGCCACTATCTCTCCAACCGACTATGGAGAATAGTGACGCACACACGCACCATAGAGGAATACGCAAAAAGATGCAAACTAGATAGCAACAGAGTAAACCTCACAGTGAATGCTTGCTAAAATACGTAAAAAGGTGTACAAAGTAAAGAAGAGAGCGGGAGGTACCAACTCCCGATGGAAAACCTGAAAGTAGGGTTTGATGCGCCCGAGGTCAACTGCTACCAACTCTTGCACGTCCCTGCTGGTGTTGCTTAGCTCCTCACTCCCAAACGCCGCAAACTGGCCTTGCCTCGCCGCCACGACTAGTACCTGGGGCAACATTTCCTGAAGCTTATCGGAACGGGTAGTTCTACTGCGTCCTGCCAAACACCTGACCGGGAGTCGCCGGAAGTACTGACGCTTGCCAAAAATCCTCGCCGGAAAAATATGGCACCTGTCCAAGAAAAGAGAACACACCCACGCACACCCACAAAATGATGAAGAGAGAATAGGAAGAAAAGAAACAAAACACACATATAGAGCGAGAATTCTGCTTCGCACTTACAGAATTTGAAATGCTCTTTAATAACTAGAAGAAGACAAACAAAAACCGGAACAAATTTGGAATCTAAGCAAAATCGGAACTTATACTTTATATATCGGCGATGAGTATCTCAAGAGTAGGAATAACCTTCCACGACTTCGAAATCTGACAGTGGCGAAATATATGTTTCCTACGGAATTGAAACCCTAGTATGTATTTTCCATGTTCAAAAACAAATAGAAGGAGACATAGAGAGAGAGAGAGAGAAAAATGAATGCAGACTACCAGATCAAATATCAAATTCAGTTGAATAGAATCTTAATCAAAATTTAAATTACATAATATTAGAAAACATATTTTTTAAAACGAATTAGAAAACATATTTTTTAGAAAACATATTTCTTAGAAAACATATAGCGGCGCCCCCTGAAACCCTAACAGAGAGGAAAAAGAAAAGCAGGAAGAAAAAGAGTGAAGAGAGAGAAAGAAGCGTTTAAACTGAACACCTAACGTTTCTCCGACACATCCCAACATATTCGGCAATAAAAGGTTTCATTGTAGTGTTTCCATTCACTCGCTATTCATTATCTTTCCATAATTGGAGGTAAGTTTCATAGCCTTAATAGAGTTTATTGCAAAATCATCATAGAAATCTTTGAAAAACCACCAAAATGGGCTAAGTTAGGGCTTGAGAATTTGTTATGTAAAAATGGAATTTGAAGGGGCATTTGAACTCCGTTTTTGACAAACTTTATATGTATGGTCTCGTGGCGAGACGAGGAATCCGTTGATGTGATTTTTCGAATTTTTAAAGAAGTGGACCCGGGACTCGGGTTTTACCAACTTCGTGATGTTTAGTATTTTTCGAGTAATTTCAATTGGGTTATGTTTCTTTAACCTATAATAACGTATTCTTTGTGATTTTGACTAGATTCAACACACCTAGAGGGAGATTCAAAAGGAAAAGGCATTGAGACCAGTCTACGACCGGTTAGAGGTGAGTGGTTTGTATAGATGATGGCCTGAGGGTTTGAAACCCTGGTTTATCAAATCGTGACGCTATGTTAGGGCGTGACTCGCACCTCATGGCAGGTGCAGGATCGTATATGATTAGGAATCGTGACTTGGTCCATCCCGAGAGCTAAATATAATTATTGGCGGCTGATACGCACATTGTATTGTTGATAATTGGGCTTATTGCCATGTTTGGGGCCTTGTGCCGATCTATAGCTTCCGTCTAGGATGAATATCTATGTCATAACATGATTTTCATAATTATTGATCCCAATCCTGTGCTTAATAACTGTTAATAAATGCTAAGTCTAATCTTTTCTGAAATTAATTAACTAAATTATATTCACCTTAATAATTGGAAATTGGGAAATTAGATTAAATATATTATGTGACTCATATGCATATTGTGGACTGAGTATGGGTCGGGATGCAAGCCGCAGCAGTGATATGATGATATTGTGCTTGGGCTGAAGGACCCCTCCAGAGTTTGTGCACACCACCGCTGAGCGCCGTCGACGTTAAACGGATCGGGTTCTACACCGCAGCGGATTCATGTGCATTGTGTTGCATCTTTGCATGATACCCGACTGTTATATTTGATATTGCTTTGTTGTTTGTTCGTAGTTTAGGTGTGGACTATTAGTGTTAACTTTGTTTTATGGCATTTCGTAGATTATTATCTTCAAACATTTTATATGTTTATTACTCACTGAGTCGGTAGTACTCACACCTAGTCCCTACACCTTTTGTGCAGATTTAAGTTCACCGGAGGCTTAGCTGAGCACTTGTTGTCTCTAGATATTTTCAGAGTTGTTGAGGTAGCTGCTGGACGTTCGCATGACCTGGCTACTCTTCCTATTCAGTATCATTATTACATATACATTTCGAGACATATATATTTTCATTCAGATATTGTTATCCAGTTGTTTTAGAGGCTCTAGACTCGTGACACCAGATCTTATGGGTATGTTTTATTGGTTTTCATATCTTTTCCTATTATTCTATTAATATTATTGGATTATTATTCTAAGATTATTACGTGTCTCCTTAAATTGTTGGTTTTGAGACTTATCGTTAAATTGGGAGCGATTGTTGGTTAAGCTTGCCTAGCTTTAGTGTTTGGCGCCATCACGACCGGGTTTGGGTCGTAACACCAATAGTCATTAGATGTGTCATACTAGGTGATATTTTATGAAAGACCTTATATGGAGATTTCCTTTCTAGTATTGAAGAAGGTGATTCATTGATCAGATATATTGCATCCAATACACAATCTCTCCAGAATTGCAAGGGAATGCTACACTGAGATCTTAAAGTCCTTGCTATCTCTAGGACATGTTTGTGCCTTCTCTCCACTACTCTATTATGTAGTGGAGTATGAGGAAAACTACTTTGATGTAGAATACCCTTATTTGTCAAATAATCCCTGCATTCACGGGTAAAAAACTCTGTACCATTTTCAGTTCTCAGCACTTTCATATTCTTCCCAAACTGTGCATATACCATTTTAAGAAAATGCTTCAACATAAAAAAAATATCACTTTTCAATTTCCTTAAGAAAATACAAATCAAATTAGAATGATCATCAACAAGATTCAAAAAGTATCTATTTTTATAGTATGTAGGTACTCTATATGGACTCCAATGTCCACATGAATTTCCATAGTATGTAGGTACTTTATATGGACCCAAATATCCACATGAATTAAATAAAAATTGTCTTCAGCTTTTCTGTTTTGTCTAGCTAAAGAACATACTAAATTTATTGAGCTCACAATTGGAAAATTTGTTATTTCTAAAGAAATCCAACTACTTCATGACTTTAACAAGCACATGCCCAAGTCTCTCATGCCAAGTAGTGAAGTATGCCTACCTCCTTTCCACTAGAAAATTGCTGATCTTTTGTGCCATTTTGTTCTTGTTAGACTATTTTGGTATCAGGAGATAAAGGCCAACCTCTTCCTTACAAATCACCTTCAATCTTCTAGTTTATAGGTTCTAAAAGACACAAAATGTTGGGAAGAAATTTCCTGATCATTGCAACTTCTTAGTCAATTTTGGTACAGACAACATGTTGTACTAAAAATCAAGCACGCATAATATATCATGTATTACATTATTGTCTGTAAGATTGTAGCTCCCTTTACAAATGAAAGGTACAGTCTTACCATTTGGTAGATTCACATTACCTTTATTTGAACCCGGTAAACCAGTCACTGGTTTCAATATTTCACTACTATATGCTATATGGTTAGTCGCAGCAGTACCTACAATTCAGAAAGCAGCTAAGTTTTCTAGTGATATTGAATTAGTATTACCTGCCACATTTGCTACATGTTCTTCTGACTTATCCTTGTTAATCATCTCCATGATCTAGTTTACTGCTCATCAGTAAAAAAATTAAGCATCCTTTGGTTCATCCCATCATTATCCTCATTTGCAGTATCACCTTTACTAGAGTTGTTAACACTCACAACCATGTTAGCTTGCATATACTGCTCTGGTCTCTTCCCTTTGAAGCTAGATGGATATCCAACCAACTCGTAACAAATTTCCTTTGTGTGACTTTTGTTTCGACAATACTCACAATACAAATTATTGAACCTTGTAAACTTTGGTGTATTATTTCTAGAACTCACAAGAGTTGTTGAATAATTCACTTCATTTGTCACATTAATATGTCAATTAGTCTCAAACACACTTCTTTGGTTTTTATTATTTATTAGCATTGCATAGGCACGACTAAAATCAAAAAAGTTTCTGTTCTCTAAGTAATTGATGAAATCCCTGGTCCCAGCCGTAACAGGAAGTGAAGGTATCATGGAAGTATATTCATCCCAAAGTGATTTCAATCTAGAATGATACACTGAGATTCTAGATATGCCTTGAGAAATGGTAGCTATCTCTCATTGAAGATTGTAAATCCTAAATCCATTGACTTTGTCAAATCATTCCTGCAAATCTATCCAAACCTCATGAGCATCATTAGTATAAACAATTTCAGTTACCAATTCTAGTGATACCGCATTCAAAATCCATGTTAGTACAGTAGCATTCACTTGGTCCCATTCTTACCCCAAATTGGCAGTGAATTGTGCTTTTGTATAGCTCTCATTGATGAACCCTAGCTTTCAGTTTGCTCATAATGCAATCACCATCACCTTGCTCCAAATTGAATAATTCTCAAATCATTTCAGCTGTATCAATATGATTACATTTCCATAATTAACAGAAGGTTGTAAATACAGAGGATGCTGAGGATTATCAATATCCAAATTTGACATGGCTAATCTTTTGAAAATAGATTCAAGTTCATATTGATAGTTTCAGAAATTGAATTAGCTAATTAATTCCTAGACTCGATCGATCTAATCAAGCTCTGATACCATGTTAAATTCCATCATTGTTTAGTGAAGAAAGATCGGATAAGTAATCCAGAAAGAAGAAGTTGTGGAGGAAAAATCAGTTATAAATGCTTTTCTAATAAAATTAAGTACAATACATACACCACTACACACATATATATTCAGTTCTACTTCTGCAACTAACTTTTAATAATTCAATATAGTTGTACATATACTATTGATCACATGTTTATTTCAACAATTTTTTCGATGCTTATAGTGCATATCTTCTGTCTCGTGTCATAATTGAAGTTAAAGGTCAAAATCATTAGAGTTGAGGCCATATTGTTTTAAAAGAAAATCTTTAAAATAAATTAAAGGAAAAAATGTGCTTTTGCCAATCAAACTTATATGTCACTATAAATATATATTAGAGAGTCGATGATGTAGTAAAATATCAATAGACGATCTCTAATTATTTTCAATTGGAGAGAAGCCGCTTCTAATCCAATCCTCATAGAAGAATTGAGAATGTAACGATTAATTTACTTATCATGATACTATGTTTTATTTTACTATAGTGTATTTCTTTTGCATCATCTTAAAATATACTTCTATCTCAGGAAGAATGTAAATTATTATTATTCCTGGAATCAAATAATTTCTTTTATCAAAGAATTTGAATAATTTCAAATTTCTTTAACAATAAAATTAGATACTTTTATATAACTCTAAACAAACAAAATGTAGTCAAAAGTCAAAGTATTGATGTTCGAATGTGACGATCCAAAATCAGCCTAGTCGTGATGGCATCTAACTCAATCCGCTAGGTAAGTCAAATGCAGTCAACATAATTCAATTGAGATTTATAAGAAAACAATGAAGAATTAACTGAACTTTGATACAATAATCCAAGGACAGGTAATAGAATTAATCATGAGCTTCAAAGACTTAAAATTTACAAAAATACAAAATAAATACATCATTTGTTTGAAATATACATAAACAAATTTGCAAAATATAAAGCTACCAAGAATAAGTGACAGCTATAACAGGAACGAAGATACATCTTCGATGGCAGCTTCTGTCATACACAACAACTTTGGTGTGACGACCCGGCCAGTCGTCTCATGAGTTACCGCTCTGTTTCCTCTATTTTTGGTTCCCATCGCTTTGTCTATTGATTCTATATATGATCGGGTTGGTTGGAACGGGTTCAAAAAGGATTTGGTAAGGTTTGAGACACTTAGCCTCTTTTGATGAATCTTAAGTTGGAAAAAACTGGAATTTGACTTATGTGTTAGAGGGATCGAATGTGAGTTCTCATGCTTCGAATAGCTTCGGGGGGTGACTTGGGACTTCGGAGCATGATCGGAATTAGTTCTGGAGATTCGGAGTAGATTTAATCTTGAATTGGTGAAATTATATTTTTGGCGATTTCTGGTTGGTTAGGTGAGATTTTGATATAGAGGTTGAAATGGAATTCAAAGAGTTGTAGTAGTTCCATTGTTTCATTTGTGATGTGTGTGCAAAATTTCAAGTCATTCGAAATTCCGTACCTGGTTGGTTGGATTTTTGATCAAAAGCAAAATTCGGAATATATTTTTGAAAGTTAGGAGTGAATCTAATGTGTTTTGGTTGATTCAGTATTGTTTGAGGTGTTTTTAAGATGGGTATAAGTTTGAATAAGGTTATGGAGTATGTTTGTGCTTTTGGTTGTGGTCCCAGAGGCCTCGGGGTAATTTTGGATGGTTAATGGAGAGTTTGGGATTATTTGAAGAAGCTACAGATTTTTGCTTATGGTATTTCCTCAACTTTTTATTGGGGGACCGTAGGTGCGACGCCGCATGTGTGGATGATTGGTCGCTGAAGTAGGAAGGGACTAGAAGAATAGGAACTTAGAAGCAGACTAGGAGTCGCACCTGTGATGGCGCTTCGCGATGCGGAGATGGGCAGTTTAAGTGAAAATCGTAGAGGTCATTCTTGGGCCGCAAATGCGGTGCCGCAGAAGCGGGTATATGGCCGCAGATGCAAAAATGCCTGGGCCAGAAGGTATTAATTGTTTCCTTCGCGATTTTTGAGCTATTTTACCATTTCTAAGTCGGCTTTGGAGCTTTTTGGAATATTTTTTGAAAAGGGATTTCAAGGAAACTTCATTGAGGTATGAATTTTTGACCTAAAGCTCATCCTTATGGTATCATTTCACAAATTAGAGCTATAACTAACGGGATTTAAGGTTTAAAATTAGAGAAACTAGGGCTTAGTATTGGAGACCTTGACTTGATGATTTAAGGGACCTATTGTGATTGGGTTTTGGTACTTTTGTTATGTACGAACTTGCGGAGAGATAAGAAATAAATTGATGTGAATTTTATCGAATTTCGAGATGTGGGCCTAGGGGTCGGGTTTTGTAATTTCGTGATTTGTGCCATATATTGATTATTTTTTCTTGGGATTTATTTCCTTAACATATTTTGACACAGTGATTTTGATTTTGAATATACTCGACGTGAGTGGAGGCCGATTCGAGGGGCAAAGGCGTTGCAGGCTAGAGATTTGACCGTTTTGAGGTTAGTAATAATTTAAATGTTGTTCTGAGGTTATAAAACCCCAGATTCCACATCGTTGAGCTATATTAAAGTGCCGCACATGCTTGATGACGAGCGTGGAGTCGTGCACTATTGGGAATTTTGATTTAGTCCTTCTTGAATGACTATTTTACAGCGTATTTGTCTGGGATCTATTTTCTATCTTCACGATTTGGGCTGAATGCCATATTCAGTCCTTGTGCAAACTATTTGAACCCTTCGGGGAATTTTATAGATATTTCCTCACCGTTTTGTCTTCACACTTGAACTTAGTCATGTTATATTCCATTGTTTTAATACTCAGCCATGTTCACTTGGTTTTTAACACATAAATGATCTTTTAAATTATATTAAGTTGAGAATCTTTTTTTACTAATTCCCGAGTGACTTGCGAGGTTTTTGACCGAGTAAGGCCGAGGGCCTACGTTGTAAAGAAACATTTGGTTATGATTATGAGACCGAAGGCCTGAGATATGTGCGCCACAAGGTGTCTTAATTGATATGAGGCCGGGAGCTTAGTAATGATGCCACGAGATGGCTTGATAATGCACTTGGGCCGTAAGGGGCCCCTCCTAAAGTCTACATATCCCAGTGAGCGCGGGTACCTATATGATGTGAGATGTAGCTCGGGGGGCTGGTATTTTCCTGAGATATTGCCCGAAGGGCAAACCTTTATGTGTTTATTCTTCACAATTGCATGTCGTTCACTTGTTTAATTGTTGATAAAGGCTTTTTTTGAAGTTAAGTTAAACTAAAATGACTTTCAAATATCTTTACTGATCTATTATTTTTACTGGTGTAATGCTTCGTTATAGCTGGTGATATGCTTTACGTTATTTCCTGATTTCAGTCTTTTTTATGATTATTACTCACTGAGTTGGAGTTCTCACTTTACTCTCTGCACCCTGTGTGCAGATTCAGGTGCATCTATCCCCACTACGAGTGCTGATCTTTCTAGCTCAGGCAGATCCGAGGAGTCTCTAGGTAGGTGTCGGTGTTTGCCGCCCAGAGCTTGTTCCTTATCATATTTCTCTTTGCCTTAATTTTTTATTGAGCTATGTAGACTTTTCTAGAATTATTCCGGATTTTTGATGCTCATGACTAGTGATACCCCGGTATCAGACTGTGTTTGGTTGTATTCCACAAATTAAGCTATTATCTGTTACTATGAGATTCTATTTTTTATTGTTTAGACTTATTTCTTATAGTTTAACTGTTAAAAATTGAAATGGGAATGGGTCGGCTGGCCTTGTCTTCACGAGAGGCACCATCATGGCCGAGTCTAGGTTTAGGGTCTTGACAAGTTGGTATCAGAGCCTATATTATATAGGTCTCATTAGTCGTGAGTATTTTCAGTAGAGTCTCGTAAATCAGGACAGAGACATCTGTATTTATCCTCGAGAGTCTGCATAACCATTAGGAAAAACTTCACATTTTTGAGATTCTTGTCGTGCGAATTTGTTGGTCCGAGTACTAATCTTTCGTTATTCTATTCTCTCATATATGTTGAGGACATGCGCTACTGGTTAGGATGGACGACCCCCAGTCCACTAGATGTGGCCACTAGAGGCCGAGGATGTGGTCGTGGTCACGATAAGGGCAAAGGTGTGGCCCGTACAACAGCTAGGGCAGCACCTATAGATCCACTAGCCGCCCCAATTAACGATCAGATCCCAGATATGGATTCTCCAGTAGCACCATCTCAGGCACCAGCTATTCCCATTGTTATTCTGGGTCTTCAGGAGGCCTTGGCTTGGATTCTATCCATTTGCACTAGCCTAGCTCAAGCATTCTCAGCCACTACAACATCAGCTAATTCTCAGGCCAGGGGAGGTAATTATACTCCCGCCGCTCGCACACCTAAGTAGGTCGTACAGGGACTTCAGACGTTGGGGGAACATCCGGCCTAGCTGGTTGCAGCTGCTCAAGACTATGTAGTTCCTGCCATGCCAGAGGACGAGTAACGTAGGTTGGAGAGGTTTCGTAGATTTCATCCTCCGACCTTCAATGGTGTAGAGGGAGAGGATGGCTAGGGTTTCTTGGATAAGTGTTAGAGGATTCTTCGTACATCGAGTATTTCGTAGACCAGCGGGATCTCGTCCACTACTTATCGGGGTATTAAGGATGCCTTCACTTGGTGGGAGGATTTTGAGAGGCGTAGGCCTAATAGGGAAGCACCCCTTACCTAGCAACAGTTCTTTGTTCTCTTTCTGGAGAAGTATATGCTGCAGTCTCGTAAAGAGAAGCTTCATAGGCAGTTTGAGTGGATGTGTCCGGGATAGATGATCGTGCCGCAGTATGAGTTGAGGTTCTCTAACTTAGCTCATCACGCCATTGGGTTGGTTCCAACATATAGAGAGAGGATTAGGAGGTTTGTTGATGGCCTCAATTATTAGCTTCGTATTATCATGACCATGGAGAGGCTGACTATTGCTACTTTTGAGGATGTTGTGGATATCTCTCATGATATTGAGTCTGTTCGTTGCTAGGAGCGAGACGAGAGGGAGGCCAAGAGGCCTCGAGGATCTGGTAGTTATAGTGGTACTTCTTCGAGAGGTCAGTTGCAACACGGTAGAGGTCATCCATTCAGGCATGCTCAGCCAGTTCGCCCAGGTTATTTTGGGGCGTCATCGGGTCATGGTTCTCACAGCTATTATTAGGGCCAGTCATCACTTAGTGCCCTTCTATATCAGAGTCTGTGCGGTGCTCTATCAGTTCAGGGCTCTCCTATATCAGGTGCATCTTCTAGTCACTCCAGTGCGAAGGATCCCTTCACAACCCTTCTCCAATACCTGGGACTTGTTATGCGTATAGCGAGATGGGCCATATGTAGAGGTAGTGCCCTCGTCATATTGCAAGATCATATCAGCAGAGGGGTCAGTCATCAGCTTCAGCGCCAGTTACTTCAACACCACTCGCTCAACCAGCCAGGGTGGGGATCAGTCAACTAGGGGTCGCCTGAAACGGGAAGGTCGATCTGGTGGCAGTCAGGCCTGTTTCTATGCACTTCTAGCCAGATGATGTTATTACGGGTACTGTTTCAGTCTGCCACAGAGATGTCTCTATATTATTTGATCCCAGTTCCACCTTTTCTTATGTGTCATCATACTTTGCTCGTTATTTGGTACGCCCCATGAGTCTCTTCCTTCACCGATTCATGTATCTACCTTGATGGGCCATACTGTTATTGTAGACCGTGTGTACTGTTTGTGTGTGGTGACTATTGGTGGTCTGGAGACTCGAGTTGATCTCTTATTATTCTGTATTGTGGATTTCGATGTCATTTTATTCATGGATTGGCTATGTTTGTATTGTGCTATTCTGGGATGTCATGCCAAGACACGCACATTTTCTATACCGGGTATGCCATGGATTCAGTGGCAGGGTTTGACTAATTATGTTCCCAATAGAGTGATCTTATTCTTGTAGGCCCAACGTATGTTGGGAAGGGATGTCTTTCGTATGTAGCCTTTATGAGAGATGTCAAAGCTGAGATTTCCCGTATTGATTATCTTCCAGTTGTGAGGGATTTTCCTAATATGTTTCATTTAGACCTGCCGAGCATGCCACCGAACAAGGATATTAATTTTGTTATTGACTTCATTCCGGGAACTCAAGCCATTTCAAGTTTTCCGTATCGTATGACACCAGTGGAGCTGAAAGAGTTAAAGGAGCAGCTTCAAGAAATTCTTGAAAAGGGGTTCATTCGGCCTAGTGTGTCACCTTCGGGTGCACCAGTTCTATGTGTGAAGAAGAAGGAGTGGCACTATTAGGATGCGCATTAATTATAGACAATTTAATAAGGTAACAGTTAAGAACAAGTATCCTTTCCTCGTATTGATTATTTATTCGACCAATTTCAGCAAGCGAGAGTGTTCTCCAAGATTGATCTCCCTTCAGGTTATCACTCGTTGAAGATCAGGGACTCAGATATTCTTAAGACGACTTTCAAGACCTGATGTGGTTATTATGAGTTATTGGTGATGTCTTTCGGGTTGACCAATGCACCAGAATCGTTCATGCATTTGATGAACAGCGTGTTCCGGCCTTATCTAGAATTGTTTGTTATAGTCTTCATTGATGATATTCTGGTGTATTAATGTAGTTTAGGAGGAGCATGTGGAGCATTTGAATGTTGTCATGCAGAGATTAAGGGAGGAAAAAATTTATGCAAAATTCTCCAGGTGTGAGTTTTGGCACAGTTCAATGGCTTTCTTGGGGTACGTGATGTCGAGCGAGGGTATTCAGGTTGGCCCGAAGAAGATAGAGGCGGTTGAAAGTTGTCCCAGACCATCCTCAACCATAGAGATTTGCAACTTTCTTGGTTTGGTAGGCTATTATCACCGGTTTGTTTAGGGATTTTTGTCTGTCGTATTGCCCTTGACCAAGTTGACTCAGAAGGGTGCTGCATTATTCTGGTCGGATGCGTGTGAAGAGAGCTTTCAGAAGCTCAAGACAGCCTTGAGAACAGCTCTGGTGTTAATTCTTCCATCAACTTCAGGTTCATATACCGTGTATTGTGATGCTTTGAGAGTTAGTATTGATTGTATTTTTATACAAGAGGGTAGAGTTATTGCTTATGCTTCTCGTCAGTTGAAGCCCCATGAGAAAAACCACCCCATTCATGATTTGGAGTTGGCTTCCATAGTTCACACGTTGACGATTTGGAGGCATTATCTTTTTTTTTCAGAAATTTATTTACTATTTTTTATAAATTAAATGGGAAAAAGAGGCTATTTAACTTATAGCCAGATTTTTTTTTAAACACAAAAATAATTACATAATCTTGGGTTCTTACGAAATGAGAGAAATACAATTTGACAATTACATTCATCCTATTACCAAAGTTGAGTAGTATACTCAGAGTTAGTATCACAAGTGAAGACTATACTTAAAATTTGGTACCAATCGTATTAATTGTACACTAACTCCATACTTTGTCTACCATGCACTTGCAATGTCTCCTTTCCTGCCTCCAGAGAAAGAGCACCAAGTATTAATATCGATATACCCATATTCCAACTTGACAATAGCATCCGTGTAATGACCATGTGCCAGTAAATCATGAGGAGAGCTATGATTTGTCATGTAAATCCAATTGAAAATGTAGCCTTAATCAACCAACTTGTCACGCTTGCACGATGAAGAAATAGCCGAATCTCATTAGGAACAGCTTTGATGCTAGAGTGTTCCAATAACACCTCGTTTGAATCAAGCGTACAACAAGAAGACATGTGATGCCTTGTGATATTGCCTATTTTCAAATCCCTTCCATTGGATTGAATGCAAAGCATTAATACCACCAATTGAAATTTCATTAAAAATAGACAAAGAAGACATGCCAACATATAAAATTCCCATATAACTCCTCATGCCATATGTGGTTCTAGAAAAAGTCCACTAAGCAAGCGTGAATTAACAAATACATTGAAGACCGTGCTTCTTTTGTCACGCTTGCACAAAGAATTAACATAACACATTCGTGAATTAATAATTCCAATGAAGCTGCTTGAAGACCGAGCTTCACTAGTCACGCTTGCAGGCCTTCACGCTAACTCCTCAAGATTCGAATCAAGAATCATGTGTTATAGATCTATATCCAGCGCTTTTGACCAAGATTTAGACATGGAGTCTATAGATTCCCATGCTTGACTGGAGAAGCGTGCTGTTGAATTGACATTCCCCTGGAGTGCTTGCATTAACGAAAAACTGTTTTGATTTCTTGTCTCAAATATGCCACGAGCATATCTCTACGCGTGTCTTGTGAGGTTTTTACTGATCATCGTGGCTTCCAACACTTGTTCAAGCAGAAGGATCTTAATTTGAGGCAGGGGAGATGTTTGGAGTTGCTGAAGGATTATGATATCAACATATTGTACCATCCGGGAACGACCAATATGGTGGTCGATGCTTTGAGCCAAAGAGCGGTGAGCATGGCGATTTTGTCATATATTCCAGTTGAGGAGAGACCTCTTGCATTTGATATTCAGGCATTGGCCAATTTGTTTGTGAGGATAGATATTTTGGATCCTAGTCGGGTATTGGCTTATGTGGTTCCTCGGTCTTCTTTATTTGATTGCGTTAGAGAGTGCCAGTATAATGATCCACATTTCCTTGTGCTTAAGGATCGTGTTAAGCATGATAATACCAGATACGTGACCATCGGTGATAATAAGGTGTTGAGGATGCAGGGCCGCATATGTGTGCAGAATGTGGATGGGCTTTAGGAGTTGATTCTGGATAAGGCTCATAGCTCGCGGTATTCCTTTCATCCTGGTGCCGCAAAGATATATTACGATTTGAGGCAACATTATTGGTTGAGAAGAGTGAAGAAAGACGTTGTGGGATTTGTAGCTCAGTGTCTCAATTGTCAGCAGGTAAAATGTGAGCATCAGAGATCGAGTGGCTTACTTCAGCAGATGGATATTCCCGAGTGAAAGTGGGAGAGGATCACTATGGATTTTGTAGTTAGACTTCCACGGACTTTGAAGAAGTGCGATGCTATTTAGGTGATTGTACATTGGCTGACCAAGTCCGCGCACTTCATTTCTGTGTGTACTACCCATTCTTCAGAGCAGTTGGCAGAGATCTATATATGGGAGAATGTTTGTTTGCTTTGTGTCACAGTTTCCATCATTATAGATAGGGGCACTCAGTTCACTTTGTAGTTTTAGAGGTCTGTGCAGCGAGAGTTGGGTACTTAGGTTGAGTTGAGCACAACTTTTCGCCCTCAGACGGACGGGCAGTCCGAGCGCACTATTCACATATTGGAGGACATGTTGCGTCCTTGTGTCATTGATTTCAGAGGGTCACGGAATCAGTTTCTACCACTTGCAAAGTTTGCTTTAACAATAGATACCAGTCGAGAATTCATATGGCTCCATATGAGGATTTGTATTGGAGATGGTGTATATCTCCAATTGGTTGGTTTGAGTCGGGTGAGCCTAGGCTATTAAGGACAGACTTGGTGCAGGATGCCTTCGAAAAGGTGAATGTGATTCGGTAGAGGCTTCATATAGCACAGTCGAGACAAAAGAAATATGCTACCAGGAAGGCTCGAGATGTGTCATGCATGGTTTGTAAGAAGGTTCTGTTGAAGGTTTCACCCGTGAAGGGTGTTATGAGATTTTGGAAGAAAGGAAATTGAGTCCGCGATTCATTGGACCTTTTGAGGTGCTTCAGAGGATTGGGGAGGTGGCTTATGAGCTTGCTTTACCACCCAGCTTGTCGAGTGTACATTCGATATTTCATGTCTCTATGCTTCGGAAGTACATTAGGGATCCGTCTCATACTCTGGATTTTAGCATGGTTCAGTTGGATGATGACTTGACCTATGATGTATAGCCAACAACTATTTTGGAGCATCAGGTTTGAAGGTTGAGGTAAAAAGATATAGCTTCGGTGAAAGTAGAGTGGAAAGGTCAGCCCATGTAGGAGGCTACCTGGGAGACCGAGCGAGAGATGCGGAGCAGATATCCTCACATGTTTGAGGCTTCAGCTATGTTTCTTGACTCATTCGAGGATGAACATTTTTTTAAGTTAGGAAGACGGAATTCAGAAGATGTTTTGCAAATTTAGGCATGAATTTGATGTGTTTTGGTTGATTCGGTGTTGTTTGAGGTGTTTTGAAGATGGGAATAAGTTTGACTAAGGTTATGAGGTATGTTCGAGCTTTTGGTTGAGGTCTCGGAGACCTCAGGGTGATTTGGGATGGTTCATGGAGAGTTTGGAATTTGTTGAAGGAGCTGCAGGTTTTCCGCTTATGGTATTTCTGCACCTGAGGATTGGGGACTGCATGTGCAACATCGCATGTGTGGACGATTGGTCTCAAAAGAAGCAAGGGGCTTGAAAAGCAGGAACTGCAGAAACAGACTAGGAGTCGCACATGTGATGGAACAGGTGCGAATATTTCATAGCAGATGTGGAGATTGGCAGTTTAAGTGAAAACCGCAGAAGCGGTTCGTGGGGAGCATATGCAGTGCCACAGAAGCGGGTATATGGCCGCATATGAGAAAATGCATGGGCCAGAAGGTATAAATTGTTTCCTTCGCGGTTTTGAGCTATTTCAACATTTCTATGTCAGCTTTGGAGCTTTTTGGACGATTTTGAAGAGGGATTTCAAGGGAACTTCATTGAGGTAAGAATTTTTTACTTCAAACTCGTCTCTATGGTATTATTTCACGAATTAGAGCTATAATTAATTGTATTTAAGGGTTAAAATTGGAGAAACTAGGGCTTAGTATTGGAGACCTAGACTTGAGGATTTTAGGGACCTATAATGGTCGGATTTTTGGTACTTTTGATATGTATGAACTCGTGGGGAGATATGGAATCCATTTTTGTAAATTTTATAGAATTTCGAGATGTGGGCCCGAGGGTCATGTATTGATTATTTCACTTGGGATTCGTTCCCTTAGCATATTTTGACGTCGTGATCCTGATTTTTGATAGATTCGACGCCAGTGGAGGCCGATTCAAGGGGCAAAGGAATCGCGGGCTAGAGATTTGAATGGATTGAGGTGAATAATGATTTGTAAATGATGTTTTGCGGGTATGAAATCCTAGATTGCTCATCGTTGTGCTATATTGAGGTGTCGCACATGCTTGATGAGGAACGTGGGTTCGTGGACTGTTGGGGACTGTGACTTGTCCATCGTGAATGAATATTTTACTACGTATTTTATTGAGATCTATTTGTTATCATCATGATTTGGGTTGAATGCCATATTTTGACCTTGTGCCAAGTATTTGAACCCTTCGGGGATTTATTTATTGATATTTCCTCACTATTTTGTCTTCATACTTGAACTCAGTCATGTTATATTCCATTGTTTTCATACTCAGTCATGTTCACTCAGTTTTTAACATTTAAATTATCTTTTAAATGATATTAAACTGAGATGATTGTTTTACTATTGCTCGGGTGGTTTGCGAGGTTTTTGGCTAAGTAAGGCCAAGGGCCTACGTTGTGAGGAAATATTTTGTTATGATTATGAGGCCGAGGGCCCGAGATATGTACGTTGCGAAGTGGCTTAATTGATATGAGACTGATATCCTAGTACTGATGCCACCAGATGGCTTTATATTGCGTTTGGGCCATAAAGGGCCCCTCCAGGAGTCTGTTACTCACTGATTTGGAGTACTCACTTTACTCCCTACATCTTGTGTGTAGATTCAGGCACATCTAGTCTCATCCCAAGTGTTGATCTTTCCAGCTCAGGCGATCCGAGGAGTCCCTAGGTAGTTGTCGGCTTTCGCAGCCTAGAGCTTCTTCCATATCTTATTTTTCTTTGTCTTAATTTTGGATTGAATGTCGTAGACTTTTCTAGATTATTTTGGACTGTAGATGCTCATGACTAGTGACACCCCGGTCGGGCTGTGTTGGGTTGTATTCCACAAATTGTTCTGTTATCTTCCATTTGGAGATTCTATTTATTATGCTTTATAGTTATTTCTTATGGTTTAACTTCTAAAAATTGAAATGGGAATGTGTTGGTTGGCCTTGTCTTCACGAGAGGAGCTATCATATCCGGGGCCAGGTTTAGGTTCGTAACATCCGGGTCCAAATTTTGCATGCAAAGTGTAAAAGTGTAGTATGAGTATAAAAAACCCCATGTAACTAGTAAGTATATTTTCTAACCTCGGTGAAGTAGTAAAGAAGCTTTTTAGTTCAAAGATTAACACTGCTATAACTTTTAAATTTACATTAATATAATACAAGGAGAGTACAAGAACAGATATGCAAAGCAATAGATGATACTAAAAGAAATCACGGTCAGTTTCCTCCATGTCACAACTAATCCTTTTCTTAAAGAAATAACCACCAAACAAAATAGTAAAACGAACTTTCATAGTATGAGAAAGGTACTCAAGATATCAATAAAATAGCACGGCAACACCCTTCGTGCATTTCTCACATCCTCTTCAGATATATAGATATATGTCAAATCAAACGACATGGAAATACCCTTCATGCATTCATCTCATTTTACCAAGCATAAGCATAACAGTGTCAACAAAGTGAAAGAAATATCAATAATAGTAACAACAATGTGGGAAAAACACAGGTAGTCATAACAAATAAGGCACATTGTATGGTTGATGGTAACAATCTAAGTGGGAGGCACAAAAGTGATGATAGCAATTAATATAGGAGAATATAAATTTCATTAACTAACATGGTAGAAGTCTTAGATGTAGATATAATCACAAGAGGACGAGTATTATATTTATATTCTAAACAAATGGAAGACATCATTAACTAACATGGTAACAAGCTTATACGAAAGCGCAACAAATGAGAAGCTTTATAGATGCATATATAACAAATAAGAAAGAAAACATAATATTTACATATTAAACAAATAGAAGATCAGATAACACAACACCAATTAAAGGAAAGGACAAAGATAGAACAACAATGACAAGTTACGTAGAAAGTATAGTTGCAATAGCAACAGCTCAAGATAGAGGCATGAATATGTGCTGGTCCACCTCCTATCACCTCTCAATAGTGAGTGGAAACGGTTGTTGGAAGAATAGTACCCAACAAGAGTCGGGGTCAATTTCAACATGGAGTATAATATGGGTGTTAGTGATATACACTTGAAGAGAGAAAATAAAATAACTAAATTTCCTTCCGAACAAAAGATTTTATTTTCTAGTTCTAGATTATCACTATCAATTTTAAACTAAGTGAGAAGAAACTTGAAAGTGAATGCTTGTTTTTGTTGTTTTACCAAATGGTTAAAAATCCTAGGGATGTTAACTTCATATAGGTGTTTGCCTAATGGGTTAAGTACAATAACACTTATTTTATTAGTCAGGGTGTATTATAGCTCTCAACTCTAAGTTACCCACTCATTTCCTCTCGGTCATAGAAAAATTTTGTCCAATTTGGCTTTCTCAAGCCCAAATGGGTATCAAGCTAAATAGTTGATATGATCTCAAGTACTATTTTTTCTATATCTAGTTGAAACCATTTAATTAGGCTAATCAAATTCTTAATTAGCCCAATTTCTTGTTAAACAAGCTTCTTATACTAGGTTCCTCTTTATCAAGTAGAAACTAAGTCAAAAAGGCATGAATCAATATTTTCAACTACTAATTCTAAAATCAACGCTAAACAAGGATAAATAATTAACATTCAATCAAAAAAAAGAAAATTAAATATTCATAAGGTTTACACACTAGCATGCATTAGGTAGGGGTAAGGTCTGTGTACAAACTACCCTTCGCAGAGCCCACATGTTGGGATCAAGCTAGGTTTGTTGTTGTTGTTGTTGTTGTTGTTGTTGTTGTTTATACGCTAGAGTTGGGTCACAAGCCTACTAAAAGTCTAGCTACTCATAATAGAAGATGAAGAAAATAAAGAAGAAATACTAATTAATCTCATAATCTAAAATTAAATTGATAAACTATTATGTTTAAATCCCAAAATAGTCACAAGCTTCCTAAAATAGAAAATAACTATAGCTACAGCTGCTCAAACTTCAAAAATTGACCTAAAAATGTGATTCCTATCTATTTATAGTATCCCAAAATTCACTGACAAAAATGCCCACCGGAGGTTCTGCAGCCGCACAATTCCATGTGTGTTCCGCACATTGCTCCATATTGAAAGGAATTAGATTCTGTAGCCGCATAATTTGATATCTGACTGCATGTCAGCTTCTATGGCCGTACAATCTTTTGCGGTTCATACTTCAGGCAAGGCTTCAAATCTTGGCCATTTGTACACTCTCTAAACATTTAAATTTTTGTCAATGCAGAACCCTTTCTGTGGCCGCACAACTCATGTACGGTGCACACATCTCCTTTAAATATGTTGGGCTTCCTTACCAGTTCTGCAGTAGTAGAGGGAATTCTGGAGTTCGCACTTTCTTTTTGGGACCGCAAAAATATCTCTGCGGATCACACTTCTTGTGTTCGGCACCCCTTCTTGCCTTGCAAGTCGGAACACTCTTTTTTGAGTCGGATTTCTTCATGAGAGCCCAAACTTCCAACATTTGTGCAGTTTACACATTTTTGTTAGTTTCGGAAACATAGATCAATACTTTCAGACTAAAATATATGCAAAACGGTTCTAATAAGTGGTCAAAATCTACACCTATCAACTCCCCCAAACATAAGTCTTTGCTTGTCTTCAAGCAAATAAATTAGTCCCCACCTCCTCAAATCTAAAGGCCATTTTAGCAGGTCAATGGTAAGCTATTCATGCTCAGTTGGGACCAACAATTACCCACACTACTCATGCATTATCAACAAGATGACAAGATATATATTTATGCACATATAGTTCTAATGTGACATTTGAGCTTCAAGAATTGACTTTACTCTTCAAGGACTCTTGTTCTATCATGTAGGTCATGGCGGACTCCAAACTCTGCCTCCTGTACTTCCATTTGCCAAGCTCACTTAAAATGTTAGCACTCAACATTAAGATTTATGAAAGGTCCACTCTTCTCTCACAAGAGTTTATCACAAGTACGGTTTCAAGTACCATAGGCTTTCCCCTCATGTATATCACCACTAATGAAATCTCACTCAGTTTGAAATCAATTAGAGGTTCTTTCGGGTTCTAATGAAGGCTTTTGGATTAGGGTAGGATACTATATGGGTAAGTGATTACGCCTTTCCTTAAGAACTCCATATTTTTATTTTTCAGCTCACAGTTACCAATTCTTAGAGGCATTTTCTTTTAATTGGGAGCTAGAGAGACTTGACATCACTTTTTTTGTTCATTTCATTCCTTTTTCTCCCACTGATACTCATGTTAGGGATCATTACCTCATTTTGAATCCATCAACCCTTTCACTTTTTTTATAAAAAACTTTTTGTTTTCTTTTCTTTTCTTTTCTTGCTTTCTCTTTTCACAGAGATCATTTCTTTTCTCTTTTTGTGCCTTGATACCATTTCATATTCATAATCTCTCCCCCAAACTTATGTTTTAAGCCACTTATTTCTCAATATTGTTTAGGAATGTCCGCGTACCAAGAGAGGATCACGATAAAATAGATAAAGACTTATAACATGGTTATTAAATGATAAAGGCTAGAGGCTCAAAGGGGTTTAGCTAGGGATAATGACATCGGTTGGCAATAGAAAGCTCAAACGGACAAAGGAAAACTAAAATTACTTCTCAAACCAAGCCAAACTTAGAATTACACCTTGAAGCACATCCAGGGGCAAGCTCTAGACCATTCGTATGGATACGTGGACTAGCAATAATTCATCTGACATTCGTACAGATACTTGGACTAGCAACAATTCATCTAACTCTCACGCAACTAGATCGAAAGAGGATAGAGTGAAGAGCCTTTAACAACCACATTCAAGTTTTAAGATAACTATGGTCAAATAAACCAATAGATGATTGCCAAACTCAACTCAAGAGTCACAAAGTTACTAAATGGAGTCTTTTTCTTTCAAAAACCTTGTCTCTAATCATACGCACGTAGTTAAGTGTGTTTTATCGATTAAGCATGGTTTACTATTTGAGAATGACTTCATTAGACCTTTTATTCATTACTACTACTATTATTATTACCTAATCCCAAAAATGGACTCATTCCCTTAAAATGGTTTTCACGCCATCCATCGTTGGGAGGAGTCACCTGGTTCAGAAAAAAATTACCTTTGGAAAGAACCGTAATATTAGGAAAATCAAAGGCTTATTATGTACTAAGCATAAAAAGAAGCTACTTAACAAAACGAGAACAAAAGTAGAAAAATAAATAAGCTACAGAACAATAACTACAAAAGATAGATAAATATATGTAAGAAAAGAAAGATAATCATCAAATTATTACAGACAAATGTATCCAAAACATGTTAATTAATAAAAGAAACCCCCCTCCCCCCTCCCCCCTGAGAATAGAAGTCAGCATTGTCCCCAATTCATAGCAAATTAATAGTGAAAGAAGAGAGGGCAGAGAAAACTCCCTAAGGATCCTTGGACATCTCACTGTCCCCAGAAATATCATCTCCCTCAATATCATCCAAGTGTATCTCATTATCATCAAATCTAACAAGGTTTGGCTCCTCAGACTGGCCAACCGGTGTTACTAGTGCAAAAGGTGTTGAATGATCTAAGGCGGACTAGTGCAGGTCAAGCAGCATATCAAAAGGAAGGTCTCCAGTTGTATCAAGTCTAGTCACGTACTTCAGAATCTTCTCCAATAATTTCTCGCTTACTAGGGACTTCCTCATCTTCTTAACTTCCTTTCCTAGCCCCTGAAGAACTCACCTGTGCTATACCAAGCTGTCCATGATCCTCTTTTGGTTGTCCAGAATCATTCTGAGTATCTCATCAATATTAGAGGGAGCCTGTGGTACCTTTGTAGTGGACTTCGCTGCAACACTACTAGCTAAGTCAGATAGCTTTGCAGTAGCTTTCTGCATCCAGTTGTTGAGACTCGCCAATTCTGGGAGACTCATAAAGAAGATAGTGAAGTTGTAGGCATGGGCACTGTCCTGGAGCTAGCCTTGGGGTTGTGGTAAGAGCTAAGGATGATGGCAGAGGGATAGCAACAGCACTGGAATAAGGCTCAACAGAGGTATACGGGAAGATCATCTACCTCAGAAACTGCCACTAATATCTCATCAGACTGACCTATGGTTGTATAAGGATAGACTTTCCTCTTTGGTTTGCTCGCATCCATTAATCAATACTAGTCGAATGGCTTCTTTATCGTCCCCTTGGTGTCAAAATCTTTCTACTTTACCTTTGTATTACCGAGGTACTGTATGATAGTTTTGGGATAAGGGTAGCCGAGAAATCTTGCCCTGCTATCAATGAAATGTTGGCCGAAATCACGGCACCTACAGTAATTAGGTACCCATCCATGATGGAAGCCATAAGAACAACCCACGGTATTGGAAGGTGGGTCTCATTTTGGAACAAGTCCAGTTTGCTACAAACAAAAGTCTTCCACCCTTCGCGTTAAAACTCAAAGTGATCCGGTGAATGGGAACCCTACCAGTAATCTATGGTGGTGACCCTAGTGGTGCTAAGGTCTTAGCTGGCCAAGGTCGGACATCCTCCTTCATAGACGCACTTCTCCATATACTCCCTTGGTTGAACATCCTTGAAGCCCAAGTTAGCACTTAACGTATGCTGGTCAAACCTCACCTTGAGGTTGCATATTTTGGTCACCTTCATCCCTTTATTTATGTGAGCAACACTAGCATAGAATTCTCGGATGAGGTATTCATTGGTATCATCAACTCTCATAGTGAATCACATCAAATACTTTTGTGCTTAAAACTGCCTAAAGATAGCCTGGTTGTATGTCTCCGATCTTTCAATAAACTCTCGCTTAAAAGACATCAACCTCACTATCCAGCACATACAAAAACTAGTGAAAGTGGCCAAATAAACAAACCTATTCTCCCAGACTTCCTTCTTCTTAGATCTCTTCATAATTGTGGATGTATCATCTCCCCCTCTACCATCATCGAGGATCTCATGTATAATATGTGCTCTTCGACTGGTGTAGCAGATGGCTCATATGCCAATCAAGCACTCTCCTACCCTCAGAGGTACTGTGAGATGACAAGGGCTCATCCCTGAGTTAGAATCTCCTTTGTGGCCTCGAGTATGTGGTTTTATGCTGCTCCAGAACTGAGTTGAGTTTCCCCATGATACTTTGCTAGATATGACATAGAAGCTAAACTCGGAGAGGTCTGTACCTCTCCCTCTGCTAGTTGTTGTTTCCTTATTGATGGTCTCAGGCTGGCCAAGGGGCAAGGTACCTCTACCTCGACCCAGGGAACATTCACCATTTCCCTTTACAGTGTCGCCTCGGCCTTATGATTGAACCATTATTTGTATCAATGTAAAGAAATTTTTAGTTGCAATTCATTATTCAGGACATATGTAGGAAAGGGAGAACCAATGAGACACAGAAGGGTGATGAATATAACACATGTCTGTAGGTATAGGGATCCGCGGTCCACGCATTTCGGATGTGCAGCTGCAGAAGGCAATTGTGGTATGCAGATATTTTTTGTGTAGCTATAGAAAGGAAGTGTAGTCCGCACATTTATACTTGAGACCGCACTTCTGAATCTAAAATTTTTGGCTCCCTGATGACAGAGAAATGGCTGATCTGTGGCCACTGAGGGAAATTCGTGGTCCGCACAATTTAACTTGCGGCTGCAGATTCCTTCATCATTGAGTTCCTAATTTTGCTAATTTGCGGACGTCACAAATTCAAGTGCAGTTGCATAGTTCAAAAGGTTATGATCAGACTACCTTATTATTTTTACTTAGGTTTTTTTAATTTCTATCACAAATAGGCATGGAAACATGGTAAAAATATGAAATTACACTACCCCAAACCCATTAGAGCATGCATTAAGTTTACCCAGTTCAGATCAACCCCACATGGACACAACTCTAATAATAGACGGCCTTAAAAAAGAACTAAGAATCTAAAATTAATCTAACACAAAAACTTAACATGAGATTGGAGCATACCAGATAGAGTGAGTATAATGAGTGAATGTGGTTGGGTGCGAGGATAGTTAGAAATCTCCAAGAAAATCAATAGAGCAGTAGTAATTTTTTCAATGAGGGGAAAGTTTTAAATAAGGTCCATTGTTCTATTAATACCAAATATTTGAGAAGGGGGAAAGAGGAGAGTGTGGACGCACATTTTCATGTGTGGTCCACACTTCTTCACTTGGGTGAACATTCTAAGAACCCACTATGTAGTCTGTACATTTCCATGTGCAGCCGCAGATTTCACGTGTTGTCGTAGATCGATATCCTCACTGACAAGATCAAACATTAGAGAGTTGGTATTTTGACATTTCAAATGTGCAGTCCGCAAGAGAAATGTGCGGCAGCAATGCTCTTCTGCTCTGGCACATAGAAATTGCGGGCCGCAAAAATAAAGTGTGGTCCACTCAATTTTGAACACCTAGCGATAGTTTTGTCCACCTTTATTATAAGTCACACTCATCCCTGTAACACTTCAAATCAAGTTAGAACACAAATAACACCTAACTACAAAAGAAAAAGGGAAAGAACATTAGATGCCTCCCAAGAAGTTCCTGATTTAACATCACGACACGACGGAAAATATCTTCGAGTGTAGTGAATGACCACTACCACGTGGCTATCTCCAACCATGCCGAAGTAGTGCTTCACCCGGTGACCATTGACTCTGAATACCTCATTGTTTTTGTTTATCAAGTCTAATGCACAAAAAGGTGTAACACCAACAGTTTAGAAAGGACCACTCCACTTGGATTTTAGCTTCCACGGGAAATATCATCAACCTTGAGTTAAACAACAATACAAGATCATCCACCTTGAACTCTTTGTTCCTATTTATTTGTCAAAAAGATATTTTATCTTTTCTTTGTACAAGGACAAATTTTCATAAGCATGTTATCAGAACTCATCCAATCCATTCAAATATGCAACCCTCAAGTTAGCGACTACATTCCAATCAAGATTCAACTTCTTTAGATCTCACATTACCTTGTGCTCTAGTTCCAACGGAAGATGACAAGCTTTTTTGAACACCAACCGGTATGGCAACATTCCGATATGTATTTTGTAAGCTGTCGGATAAGCCCATAATGCACCATCAAGCTTCTTGGACTAATCCGTCCTATTAACATACACGATTTTATACAAGATACTCTTTATCTCCCGGTTAGAGACTTTCACTTGCCCATTAGCTTGAGGGTGATAGGGAGTTTTACTTTGTGAATAACATCATACTTACAAGTAAAGTGTCAAAAGTCTTTTGCAAAAGTGCGATCCCCCATCTCTTATAATTGCACGTGGAGTACCAAACCTTGTGAAAATATTATTCTTCAAGAAAGCAACTATACTTATCGCCTCATTGTTGGGTAAAGCGATGAGCTCAACCTATTTGGACGCATATCTATCGCGACCAAGATGTATGTATTTCCACAAGAACTTATAAAAAGGCCGTGAATTCAAAGCCCCGCACATCAAAAATATCAATCCCCAAAATGGTAGTGAGTGGCATTTAATTTTTTTTTGAAATTCCACCGTCCCGTTGACATTCATCACATCTTTTTACTAACTTACTAGCAATCCTTGTAAAGAGTGGGCTAATAGAAACCACAACAAAGCACTTTTGCTGTCATTATTGCTCCACCCTGATGACCACCATATGGCGAAGAATGACCAGCCCCAAGAATATCACCTTACTCTTATTTCTATACACACCTCCTAATTACCTCATCCGCACAAATTCGGAAAAGGAATAGTTTAATCCAATAACAATCTTGACATTACCTTTTGAGCTTCTTCCTTTGGCTTGAAAATAACTCACCCCGAATGATTTCACATACAAGAAAATTTGCTAATTCCCTGAACCATGGCACCACTTTCATTGAAATTGCCGAAAGTTGCTCATCGGGAAAAGAGTCATTGATTTCAAGGCCCTCTTGTGGCCTCCCCTCCTCCTCCAAATGAAAAAAGTAGTCTGCCACTTGGTTTTCACTGCCTTTTCTATCTTGGATGTCAATATCAAATTCTTGTAACAAAAGCACCCATCTAATCAACTGTGCTTTAGAGTTCTTTTTACTCATAATATAACAAAACCTGCATGATCGGTGTGGCAAATAACTTTTGCACCCATCAAGTACGGGCGGAACATCTCAATTGCAAAGACAAAGCAAGGAACTCTTTCTCCATAACGGTATAGTTGACTTGGACACTATTCATAGTCTTACTAGCATAGTAGACCAGATGGAAAATCTTGTTAATACGTTTCCCCAAAATTACCTCAATCACTACGTCACTTACATCGCACGTCTAGTTAAAAGGAACACTTTAATTTGGGGTAGGGATGATGGAGTACTTTTGAACTTGAGCTTCAACAATTCAAAATCTCTCATGCAATCTTCATTGAAGTTAAACTTGGTATCCTTCTCAAGTAGCTTGCACAATGGGTTCACCACCTTAGATAAATCTTTTATAAAGCACAGTGAAAACCTGCATGGCCTAAGAAACTTTGCACACCATTCAACGAAGTTGGCCTGGAAGCTTAGAGATTACCTCAATCTTTGCCTTGTCGACTTTAATTCCACTTCTTGAGATCTTATGGTCAAGGACAATTCCTTCATCAACCATGAAATGAAATTTCTCTCAATTGAGTACCAAATTGGTTTCTTTATTTCTAGCCAACACTTTTTCTAAATTTGCACGACAATAGTCAAAACATTCTTCAACCACCAAGAAGTCATCCATGCAAAATTCGAAGTAGTTTTCCACTATGTCCATAAAAATAGCTATCATACATTGTTGAAAGGTTGTGGGGACATTGCACAAACCAATAGGCATCTGCTTGAAATAAAATGTACCATAAGGACATGTAAAGTTGTTTTCTCTTGATCTTCTGGAGCAATGAGAATTTGGTTTGTATCTCGAGCACCCATCAAGAAAATAATAGAAAGCGCGTAACGTCCAATCTATCGAGCATATGCTCTAAGAATGAAAGTGGAAAATGACCCTTCCTTGTGACTTTGTTGAGCTTGCGATAATCCATACACATCCTCTAACTTGTCCCTGTTCTTGTAGGAATCAATTTATTCTTGTCATTAGTGACCACCATCATGTCCCCTTCTTTAGGACACATTGAACCAGAGAAGTCTATTAACTATCAAAGATGGGTAGACAACCCCGACATCCAACCACTTGATAATCTCCTTCTTGAGAACTACTTGCATAGCCTCATTAAGCCTCCTTTGATGTTCAATAGATGGTTTAGCGCCATCGTACAACTTAATCTTATGTATGCAAAAGGAAGGGATTATACTCCGAATATCCACCAAGCTCCACCCAATAGAATTCTTTCTCTTTAGTAGCACCACCAATATTTGCATGTTAGTCAAACAAGAGGATAGAAAAATTGATAAAGTATAACAAGGGCCAAGAAATTCATACCAAAGATGTGGAGGCAATGGCTTCAACTCCAAGGTTGGTGGCTCTTCAATAAAAATTTTTGTAGGCGGAGGAGTCAAATTTTCAAGACTAAGGACAATTTCCGAGTGCATAGTTATACGACCCCATTCCTTGCAAAGAGTTCACATATTCCATGAATCCATCCATCTCGTCATCATCAAAGTTGAGAAAGACGGCCTCCAACATATCACAAACATTGGTTGGAGTACTTATATCATCAACAATGACACCGGTGACCAAGTCCACAAAAGAACAAACCTCATTGCTATTTGGTTGCTGCATGGGCTTACACATATGGAATATAATGTTTTCATCACCAATCCAAAAAGTAAGTTCTCCGTATTCAACATCACTAAGAGCCTTACTCGTAGAAAGGAAAGGTCTCACAAGAATAATTGGAAATTCATAATGAACCTCACAATCTAGAATGAAAAAATCTATCGGAAGAATGAATTTATCAATCTGGACCAAAGCATCTTCAATCACACCAACCGCTCTTTTCATGGTACGATCGACCATTTGTAATATGATGGAGGTGGTCTTTGTTTCCCAATTCCCAAAGTCTTGAAAACAAAATAGGGCATCAAATTTTATACTTTCCCCAAGATCACAAAGAGCTTTAAAATTAAGCATTTCTAATTGTACCAGAAATCATAAAAGCATCGCGATCCTCCATCTTAGTAACCACGAAATGAACAGTTGATCTCATTTGATGAGTGACTTTAATGGTCTAAGAATTCATTAACCGTTCTTTGTCACAAAATCCTTCATAACATTTGCCTAACTGGGCATTTGTTCCAAAGATTCGATCAATGGCACATTGATTGAAAGAATCTTCAACATTTGAATGAACTTCTTGAATTCATTCTCACCATTTTTCTTGGAAAATCGCTGAGGGTAGGGAGGTGGAGGCTTAGGTAATGGTGCCTTATCCTTCTGCACAACCGACTCCCGTATGTCAATATTGTGTTCCCTAGACGGGTTCACCTCCTCTTGAGACTCTTCCTTACTATCATCAATGTCAATCAGAACTTCCTTATTAGGTTGAAGAACATTATTTGAGATCTCTTCTTCTTGTATCACTTGATCATCATCAAAAAGTCGCCTCCCACTTGAGGTGGGTGCTTTCCTGCCTCTTCCACTTATTGCTAGAACTGCCAAGGCATGCCCTGTATTGTTACCACCTTTGTGTTTACCACCGCATCACTTGGTAGTACCCCCTTAAGATGAGAATATGTAGTTTCAGATATTTGCCCCATTTTAACTTCTACATTGTGGATTGATGTGTTGTGTGGGCATGTTAGGCATCTGAATCGACATTCTTTTCATTATTTGCTTGAAAATACTTTCAATACGTCCCATCTCTTTGTTTGAAGAACTCGAACCATGGGAAGGATAAGGAGGTGCATTGCTTGGTTGTTGGCACATCGGGGACCTTTGAAAACCCGACCTTCGGTTTCCTTGGTTGTTACTCTATCTTCTTTGATTATTGCCTCCTCAATTTACTTGGTTGTTTCCACTCCAGTTTCCTTGATTATTTTTCTTATGCCAATTCCCTTCATTTTTGTTTCCACTCCAATTTCCTTGGTTGTTAGAATTCCAATTTCCATGATTGTTTTATGGTCACCATTGTTGTTGGCTTGGGCCTTGGAAGTTGTTTGTCGTAGAAGATTCTTCACATACTGCACTTCCTCCTCTTGTTCATTGTGAGAATCATCTTTCTCAAAACCACCATATTCTTGCACATAGTTATCCACTCGAGTTTGCACTTGTGGACCCTTGGTCCTTCTCTTTTTTACCAACATATTCACTCCTTATATAGCACTAACTTGCTTAGGGGCTTGCACTTGGTTTAGTTGAGCTTTTGCTAGTTGAGTCATGGTAGTGGTCAATTCGGCGATGCATTGCTCATGGTCTCTCAATTCTTTATGAAGGTGGATCATTTTCGGACCACCATGTGGAATATTGATCTGGGACGGCCAAGCGGACTGTGTTTCGTCATCTCATCAGAAATCTCACACGCCTCCGCATAAGCGTAGTCATAAAGTTCCCACCGGCTAGTTGATTCAGTACACATTGGTTAGTTGTGTTAATCTGCGATAGAAGGTTTGTTGAATCATGTTTTCCATCATATCTTTGTTGGTACTTTACTTAAATATTGTTCTATAATGCTCCCATATCTCGTGTAGTGGTTAATTCGGCTCTCGCTTGAATGCAAAGATCTCATCTTGAAGTCTAGCCATGTGTCTGAGAGACAAGAACTTAGAAATTAACTGTCAGGATCCCGATTCGCCCTAAGTGAACCATCGTGATGGCACCTAGTCTCTACGACTAGGTAAGCCTAATAGTGCGAAATATAAACAACAATTGTGGAAAAATAATTAAAAACCGAAATAGTGAAATTAAACGGTATTTAAAATGTCGCTCGACATACACATTGACAAATCTTAAATCTAATAGCATTTCCCAAAACCCAGAATCTCATGATCACAAGCCTTTGAATGTCAACAAACATCTAACCCCAAAAAGAGCGAGTAGAAAGGGACTCTTCGGTCTGCAGAGCGGCAGATATACCTTGGAGTATCTACAAGCACCTCGTCTCATGAGTGATAAGTCTGAATATAGGTACCTGGATCTGCACATGAAAAAAATCCGTAGAAAGGGCATGCGTACACCATGATGGTACTTATGAAGTGTCAATCCTAACCTCAAGGTAGTGACTAGGAAGGTCAGGGCCCTACCGGGATTAAATAAAATATAAGGTTAATAGAATAAGATAAGCAATACAGTTGAAAGCCAACAGTAAGAATTCATATAGGATAATAAGGATAACAATAATTGAAACAGAGATAAAACAATCACAAGAAAATACCACGCTTCACAAGGAGAATAACTGGGGATCTCTCAGTATCCCGATGATCTGTTAGTACCCTCAATGTATGCCAGGGATCTCTTGGTATCCCGAGGGTCTAACAGTATCGTCAATGTATGCTAGGGATCTCTTGGCATCCCGAGGATCTCTTGGTATCCTCAATGTATGCTAGGGATATTTTGGTATCCCGGACATCTCTTAGTATCCTCAATTTATGTGCTGGGGATCTCTCGATATCCCGCACTTTGGCTCTAATAATATATAAATAAAGGGGATCTCCCTGGATAGCGTCACGTAGTCCTAATGTAAAAGACACAATAATGGCAACTTCATACCAAAGTAACACAGGCAATTCTAACCTAGCATGCTTCACGTAATACAAATGAGGCAGTTAAAAAAGTCAATTAGACATGCTTCTCTAAACTAACAGTGGGCTTAAATTCCAAATAGTACAAGTAGGCAAGGAAAAACAAAAATTAAGCTATTTTAGTGAAAACAAGATTTTCAACAATTAGCACAAGTAAACACTCATCACCTCACATACAATGCATTTAAATTATCACAATGCCATTCCTAATGGGAAAATCCCCCACATAATACTAGGCAAGCCACTTACCTCGAACTAGCTCAAGATCAATCTGAAACCACGCTCTTGCCATGCGTACTCGACTCCAAATCGCCCGAATCTATTCAATCCAATTGCATAATTTAAATAACACTTCGAGTAACTAATTCTATAAAAAAATTCTAAGCTAATACATGAAATTAGGTAAAAATAACTAAAATGCCCCTCGGTCCTATGTCTTAATCTCAGGTAAAACATATATTCTTAGAATCCCCATATTTTAACGAGTTCATGCATACCAAAATTATCCAAATCCAAGGTCAAATTCCCAATCAAAATTTGAATTCTAGGTCTAAGAACGTTCTTCCAATTATACCCAAATTTGCACTTCCAATCCGAAATTAAAATACAAAACTAACAATAGATTAATGGAATACAACTAGAAAGGGGAAAGGAATCGTTACCCAATAACTTCCTCTTCAACTTCCTCCCAAAATCTTCCTTTCCCGAGCTCTAATTTGATTTTTCCAAGTTTTGAACTAAACCTTTGATTCTGTCCCTTTTCTGACCAGTGAAATCATATCTGCTGTACCGCTTCTGCGAAGACCCTGTCGCATCTGCGACATTTCATTAAAGGAGGGGGGGCTTCCGCACCTGCGACTGCTCTACCGTAGATGCGGTCCTGTTTCTTCAGTGCCCTGACCGCATCTTAAGTCAATTTCCTTTTTCCTCAAACCGCTTCTGCGTTTATGACAGTAGCCTTGAAGCTTTAGCTGCAACTCACAACTCCAAACCTTTCCGTCAAACATCTGAAATCATCCTGGGGCCCCTGGAACCTCAACCAAAAGCACGAACAAGTCATATACCACTATTTAAACTTATACCAATCCTTAAAACACCAAAGATAACATCCAGACATCGAATTAACCATGGATTCGAGCCTAAGAACTCCAAAAACTATCAAATTACGTTATCGATAAAAAAGTCTATCAAACCTCATCTGAATGACCTAAAATTTTGCAAACACGTCATATCCAACAATATGGAGATACTCCAACTTTTTGAATTCCATCAGAATCTCACTATCGAACCAGAAACTTCATAAAATTCAACTTGTGCCATTTCAAGCCTAAATTAGCTACGGACCTCCAAAACCCAATCCGAACATGCTCCTAAACTAAAATCACCTAATGGAGATAACATAACTATCATTGTTCCGAGGCCGTCTTCACATTGTTCCAACTACGGTCAAATTTCCAAACTAAATCCCTTATTTAGGGATTAAGTATTCCAAAACTCTATGAAACTCTACATAATCCTCCCAGTAACTCACAATAGAAGAAACAAATACGGTAAAATCAGTTAATAGAGGATCGGGGCGTAAATTATTTAGACGACCGGCCGGGTCGTCACATCCTCCTACACTTAAACATTCATTCGACCTTAAAAGAGCATAGTGATATACCTAAAGTAGTGAAAATATGAGGGTAATGGCTGCACATGTCGTACTCGATCTCCCTGGTCGCCTTCTCGACTAGATGGTCTTGCCACTAAACCTTCACTGATCCAATGTTCTTTGACCTCCTCTTTATAACATGCCTGTCCAATATTTCCACTAGCTCCTAGACATAGGATAGATCCTTCTCCAACTAGACCAAACTAAAATCCAGCACGTGCGATGGATCATTGTGAGCCCTCCGAAGCATAGAAACATGAAATATCGGATGAACTCCTTCCAAGCTGGGAGGTAGGGAAAGATCATAAGCAACCTCCCCAAAACGCCTCAATATTTCAAAAGGGCCAATAAACCTCAGACTCAACTTTCCTTTCTTTCCTAGATCTCATAACACCCTTCAAAGGTGATACCCGAAGCAGAACCCACTCTCCAACCATATAGGAAACATCACAAACCTTCTGGTCAGCGTAGCTCTTCTATCTGGACTGGGCTGTAAGGAGTCTATCTTGAATCACCTTAACCTTCACTAAAGCATCCTAAACCAAGTCTTTGCCCAATAATCTAGCCTCACTCAGCTCAAACCAACCCACTGTGGATCTGTACCACCTACCATATGAAGCCTCATACGGTGCCAACTGAATACTGGACTGATAACTTTTATTGTATGCAAACTTGGCCACTGGCAAAAACTGATCCCAAGACCCTCCAAACTCAATCACACGCGCCCAAAGCATATCCTCAAGAATTTGAATAGTGCGCTTGGACTATCCGTCCGCCTAAGGATGAAATGTTGTACAAACCTCCACCTGAGTACCCAACTAATGCCAAACGGACCTCCAGAACCGTGATGTGAACAATCTCCCAAATGAAAATCTCAACATGCTGGGTATATCTCGGTATCCCGCACTTCAGCTCTTATTATAAATACGAACAGGGGATCTTCCGAAATACCGTCACGTAGTCCCAAAGTAAAACACACAATAACGACAAAAAGAATACTCAATTAAAATCAACTTCATATCAAAGTAGCACCATCAATTCTAACCTAGCATGCTTCACGTAATATAAATGAGGCAGTTAAAGAAATTAAGTCAATTAGACATGCTTCTCTAAACTAACAGCAGGCATAAATTCAAAGTAGTACATGTAAGGAAAAACACAAACGAAGCTATTTTAGTGAAAATAGGATTTTCAACAATTAGTAAAAGTATGCACTCGTCACCTCACGTACAAAGCATTTAATTAATCACAATGCTAGTCCTGAGGGGAAAATCCCCCACACAAGGTTAGGCAAGCCACTTACCGAAACAACTCAAAATCAATGTGAAACCACACTCTTGCAACGAGTACTAAAGCTCCGAATAGCCCGAATCTATTCAATGCAATTTCATAATGTAAAAGATCTATCAAATCTTGTCCGAATGACCTAAAATTGTAAACACATCACATTCAACACTACGGATCTATCTCCAACTTTCGGAATTCCATCCCGACCCTTGGATCAAAATCTCACTATCGACCCGAAAACTTCAAAAATTCAACTTTGGTATTTCAAGCTTAAATTAGCTACGGACCTCCAAAACATAATCCAAACACGCTCCTAAACCCGAAAACACCCAACAATGCTAAAGGAACAATCGAAATTCCATTCGGAGAATGTCTTCATTCTGTTCCGACTAAGGTCAAATTTTTTAAACTTAATCCCTCATTTATGGACTAAGTGTCCAAAAACTCTCCAAAACTCCAAATAATTACTCAAAGAAACTCATAATAGGAGAAACAAACATGGGAAAAGTAGTCAATAGGGGATCGGGGCGTAAAACCTTAAGACGACCGATCGGGTCATCACATTAACTTTTTCGCCAACTAATCCCAACTGTGAATTAATTGGTTTGGCAATCGTTCCAACCAATCTAAAGCTTTCCCCAGTAGAGAGAAGGGAAAAAGTCTTAGCCTCACTGCTTCCTCGGAAGCATTAGTTTGCTTGATCACCTAACATGTTTCCATAAATCCCTTCAATTGTTTATAATTATTTTGTGTTGGAGAACCCCCTTTGCTCAAGCAGAGTGAGCATCACATTGGTTATTCGAATTTTACCCGCCATAATACGAGGAGGGACTATTTCACTAGCATAACTTTCATTGGGGAATATCCTTTGTGGAGTCGCTCGTGGTGAGGTAGAGGTGGAACGAGCACATTGTCATGAGGTACTCAGCCACTCTGATTGGCCTGTGGCTCATGAGGTGCCTCCTTTACTTGTCCTTCCTCGCCATCCAATTTCCCCAAAGGTAAATGTCCAAAATCATTGTTCGCTATGTTTGTAGCTATAATTTCTCACACAAATTAGTAGTACGGAATGAAAAGAATATTTCCAAAAACAAACTCAAATATATATAACTAACACTATTTTAACTCCCCAAAAACGGCACAAAAAATTGATCCACATCCAATTCGCACTCAATAATGAGTGCAATGACATAACTAAATTGCACTTTCCAAACAAAAGATTTTTTTTCCACTTCTAGATTATCACTATCAATTATAAACAAAGGAGAAGAAATTAGAAAGAGGAAATGATTGTTGTAGTTGTTTTTACTAAATGGTTATAAAGACTATGGATGTGACCTTCACCTAGATGTTTGCCTAATATATGCATTCACAGTTATTTTATTGATATGGGTACATGATAGTCATTCAATATCTCTCGGCCATAGAGTGATTTTACCAAATTTGGCTTTCTCAAACTGAAATGGGTATCAAGATAAAGAGTTGATATGAGCACGAGTCGGATTTTACCTATATATAGTTCAAACCCTTTAATTGGGATAATCAAATCCTCAATTAGAAAATTTCTTGTTAGCCGAGCTTTCTGTCACGACCCCAGTTCCCCCTCCGTGAACAATCATAACGATACCTAGTCTCTACGACTAGGTAAGCCTAATAAATGCGGAAAAGAAACAATTTGTGGAAAGAAAATAATATAACACCAAAATAACAAAATAAAACAGTGTTTAAGATGCCGCCTTGCATATAACAGTGCAAGAATCTCAAGCTAACACTCCCAAAATCTAGAACCCTATGAATCAGAAGCTAAGAGTTTACATAAAAAGCTCTAACTCTAGAAATATCCATCAACAAGGAAAATACATAAGGGCTATATTAGTACTGATAATAAAAAAGGACTCTTTGGTCTGTGAACGCGGCAGATATACCTCGAAGTATTTACGAAAGTGCCTCGCCTCGAGGATGATAAGATTGAGTGGAAGTACCTGGATTTGCACATGAAAAACATGCGCAAAAATGGCATGAGTACATCACAACGATATCAGTAAGTTCCAAGCCTAACCTTGGTCGGGTAGGGACGAGGAAGGTCAAGGCCTTACTAAAGTTAAATAAAATACAAGGTATAACTGTATAGCGTAAGACAATATAATTAACTACGATAGTAAATAATAACACATGATAGAATGAACAACGTCAATTATAACAGAGACAATATAATCACAGAAAGGAATGCAGTTCAAAATGGAGATAACAACCGGCGATCTCTCAATATCCCAAGGATTTCTTAGTATCCTCAATATTTTTGCCGGGGATATCTCAGTATCCCAAGAATCTCTTAAAATCCTCAATATATATGCTGGGGATCTCTCTGTATCCCAAGGATATCTTAGTATCCTCAATATATGTTGGGAATCAATTGTTATCCTGCACTACAGTCCAAATCAATATATATATATATATATATATATATATATATATATATATATATATATATATATATATAAATATATATATATATATATATATATATATATATATATATATATATATAAAATATATGTCTGTGTGTGTGTGTGTGCAGGGGATCTCCTAGGATACCATCCTGTAGTCCTAAAGTAAACACTCAGCAACAACATGAAAAATACTCAATTAAATTCAATTTCACACCAAGGTAAACAAGTATTTCAAACCTAGCATGCTTCACATATTCCAAATAAGGCAAGCGAATAAAGCAATTAAGTCAATTAGACATGATTCCCTAGGCTAATAGTAGGCTTAAATTGCTAGTATGATAAACAGGAAGGGAAAACACAGTTAAAGTTACTAAATGAAATGGGATTTTCAAAAATTAGCACAAGTACGCACTCGTCACATCACGTACAAGGCATTTCAAATATCAACAATACCAAAACCTAAGGGGAGTTTCGCCCACACAAGTTTAGGAAAGCCACTTACCTCGTACCGGCTCAAAATCAACCTGAGACCACGTTCTTAGCACGAGTACTCGACTACAAATGGACCAAATCTATTCAATTCAATTGAATAATGTAAATAGAACTTCAAGTAACTGATTTCAAAAATAAATTCTAAGCTAATACGCGAGATTATATAAAATGACCAAAATGCCCCTCGGGCCAAAGTTTTGGAATCGCGTAAAATTTATATTTTCAAATTCTCATACTCTCACGAGTCTAACCATAAAAAAATTATCCAAACCCAATGTCAAATCCCCAATCAAAACACGAAATTTAGGTCTAAGAATGTTCCCCCAATTTTCCACAATAAATTCGAAATTATAGGATGGATTCAAGAGTAGATATATGGAAATTAATCTAAACCGAGTAGGAATTACTTACCAAAATCGCCCAGGTGAAAATCTCTTCAAAAATTGCAATTTCCCGAGCTCCCAAGTTTAAAATATGAATTATGGCTTAAAACCTCGATTTTGGTTTTTAAAATCTGCCCAACTATTTCCTTCTTCACGAAGGTGGAAGGACACTCGAGTTCGCGAAGCATAAATCCACTTGTTCCAGCTTTCCTCTTTTGCGAAAACGATGCCCAGTCGCAAACGCTATGACCAAACTCCCTCCTCCTATGTGAACGTGGGACTACCTTTGCGAACGTGTAGGTATAAGATCTCACAGCCTCTCGAATGCGGGAATACCTTCGTGAACATGAACCCTTAACCCTTCACCATCCCCATCTCCTTTTCACAAACGCGAGACCCCACTCGCGACCACGACGAAGAATCAAGAACTGACTACTGCAACTTTTTCTACAATTTTCTAAGTTCCAAAAAATGATTCGTTGAGCATCTGAAACACACCCTAGGCCCCCGGGACCTCAACCAAACATTCCAACCAATCCTAAAGCATCATTCAAACTTCTTCCAATCTTCGGAATGCTCAAAACAACATCAAAACACCAATTTAACATCGGATTCAAGCCTAAGAACTCCAAAAACTCTCAAATTACGCTTTTGATCAATAAGTCTATCAGACCTCGTCAAAATAACCTGAAATTTTTCAAGCACGTCACATTCAACACTACGGAGCTGCCCTGAAATCAAAATCTCACTATCAAACCGGAAGTTTCAAAAATTCATCTTTCGGCATTTCAAGCCTCAATAAGCTACGAACCTCTAAAACACAATCACAACACGCACCTAAGCCCAAAATTACCCAAAGCAGCTACGAACCCGTCGGAATTTTATTACAAGGTCGTCTTCACACTACTCCAACTACGGTCTAAATTCTAAAGTTTAAGCTCTCATTTAGGGACTAAGTGTCCTAAAACACTCCGAAACTCAAAACCAAATATCACGGAGAATAAAAATAGCAGAAACAAACATGGGGAAAGCATTTAATAGAGGATTGGGGCGCTAATTCTTATAATGACCAGCTAGGTCATTACACTTTCCTAGATTAGTTCCCCAGTTCTCAAGTAGAAACCAAGTAAAAAAGGCATCAATCGATATTTGCAATCATTAATTCTAAAATTGAAGAATATAAAAATCTAAATAATCAACACCATATCATAAACAAGTATTAAATTAAATACACATAAGGTTTACACACTAGCATTTAGTCAGAACCCTAGTAAAAGTCTAGGTACTCATAATAGAAGATGAAGAAAACAAAGAAGAACTACTAATTATACTCGTAATCTAAGATTAAATTGATAAACAATGATCTTTAAATCCCATTATAGTCAAAAACTTCCTAAAATAGCAAAATACAACGGCTACAAATGCTCAAACTTCAAAACTTAACCTAAAAATGTGATTCGTGTCTATATATAGTGGCCCAATATTTACTGACAAAAATTCCCCTCGAGAGGTTTTGTGACAGCATCATTTCATGTGCGGGTCTGTGCATTGCTCCAGCTTGCAAGGACTTGGATTCTATAGCCGCTAAATTTTGTTTGCGGCTGCAAGTTAGCTTCTACGGCGGAACAATTTTGGTGTGGTCCGCACTTCGGGCAAGGCTTCAAGTCATGATAATTTGAACACTCTCTGAACATTTGAATTTTCGCTAGTGTAGACCCCTTTCTTCGGACTCGCATTCATGCACAGTCAGCACATGTCCTTTAAATCGGCTAGGCTTATTCATTAGTTCTGCAGCCGCAGAGTCAATTCTGTGGTCCGAATTTTCTTTTGCGACCACATAAATTCCTCTACGGGCCGCACTTCTTGTGTTCCCCACCCCTTTTTGCCATATGAGTCGTAATACTCTTTTTTGAGTTTGATTTCTTCATGAGAGCCCAAACTTCCAACATTCATGTAGTTTACACATTTTCATTAGTTTTGGGAAGATAGATCAATACTTTCGGACTAAAACAGAAGCAAAAAGTGCTAATAAGTAGTCAAAATCCACACTTATCATATGCACGAGAAGATTATAGCACAATATAATGCATGTCTCTCATCCTCGTCTGCATAGAAACATCCTTCTTGACATGAACAAATGATAATATAAATAAAATAGCACGACATCACCCTTCGTGCTTTTACTCACATGCATGACATCACACTTTATGCTTTACACTTTTTTTCTTATGATAATGTATATGAAATGGCACGACATCACCCTTAATTCTTTACACTCTTCCACAGCAAGCACAAGTTTATCAATAACAAGCAACGTAGGAAGCATGAATAATATTAAGGGCAGTGATCAATCAAATATTCTAATTGAACATCAATCACAACATTCAAGCCAATAATAATTCAATAAACCTCAAGAACTTTATTGTTCAATTAACTCAACAAATCTCGCATATGATCTTCAATTAATGTACATAATCCACTATCTCAAGAATAACGTAGCGATATATTAGCAATTATTTATAGTGACAACCGTATTTAGCATATAAGTAATTTCACAAAAAGCCCGTCAAATTTTAATCAAGTTATAATAAGTTAAATCATGATTTTTAGTATTTAGCTTTATTTTCATATTAATCTAGAAGTCAAGTAAAATATGAGGCAAGAAAGTCACATAATCTTACAAGGCGTAATTAATCGAATAATTTACCCTCAAGCATGAAAAACCATAGCACATGCACATATGCTCGTTACCTCATATATACATCACTCTCCCATGTAGCAAACAATGTCAATTAGTAGGAAAATTTCTCTAACAAAGTTAGGTAAGACACTTACCTCAAACAAGCCAAATCGATACACTAGAAGCCATTCCGCTCAAATCGACCTCCAAAGGCTTGAAACTAGCCAAAAGCAACTCAAAATCATCAAATATTTCCATAAGAAGCAAGCCCAGACGATAAAGGTATAATCTTTACATATTTACTCAAAGTCAACTAAAAAGTCAAACCCGGGTTTGCACCTTGGAATACAATAAAACTCATAAATTCCAATAACGGGTTCAATTACGAGTCTAACCATACTAATTTTATCCAATTCCTACTCTAAATCAATGTTCAAAACTCATAAATTAACATTGGGAATGTTAAGACAAAAACCCTCGGTTTCTCTTTTGAAATCATCATTCAAATATCGAAAACGAATGTGGAATCACAGAATACAATCAAAATCAACTAGAAAATATATACCCCAATCTATGTGGTGAAAATCATCCAAATTCGAGCTCCACAACTCAAAAATGTGATAAAATGACCAAAATCTTCGAAATAGAGTACCTAATAAACACTGCCTTGGTGAATCCTATGCGATCAAGAAACTAGAATCACGATCGCAAAATACAAACTCTACTGCCATTAAATTGCTCTATGCATTCGCAGAACTTTCCATGAAAACGTGACTCATATCTGACACAGAACTTCATAAACCCAGCTCTCTCTATGCAAATGTGATGAAGAAGGCCTCCAACTCCATCTCCAGCTCTCAGCTCACACTAAGAGATTGCAATTTTACATACGTGAACGCGAAGAAGACTTGCCCTAACTATGTGCAAACACGATCGGCCTGTTGCAAACGTAATGAAGAAAATCCCCCGGTTCCATGAATCACTATGTGATCGTGACCATAATACTGACATCAGCATACTACAGAAACAAGCAATATCAACCTAGCCAATAATGGTTTGAAACCTGTCCGAAACTCATCCAAGCCCCTCGGGACCCGTCCAAATATACCAACAAGTTTAAAAACACAACATGATCCTACTCAGGCCTCTAATTACACATAACACCATCAAAACTATGAAACGCATCTCAAATCAAACTTAGTGAATTTTCAACTCCTAAAATTCGTGTCGAGCCATATTAAATCAATTCGGAATAACATCAAATTATGCACAAAAGATTTAAATGACATAGGCAGAATACATAAAATAGCACTTGAACTTGTACCCAAATCCATGTTACACACTTGTTGATCACGGGCAATCTTTTACACACCAACCTTTTAAAAGTGTGTCAGTAGCACACCATTTTGATTACATGGCAAGAGCGTGTTTTACACACAAATTAGGCGAGTGAATAGAAAAATAAATCTGTGAACTCTAGTGTGTAACTGGCACATGTCCATTTTTTCATTTTTTTATTAAAAACATCATCTTCTTCCTCAAGAGCTTAAACAAACAACCAACTCTTGCAACAATGGAGAAATTATTCCCTTTTCTTTTTTTTTCAAAATCTCACCATAGAAATCTTCCCTTCCTCTCCCATAGAAAACAAACAACCAGTTTTTTGCTACTCTTCCCCCTTTTCCCATTTTCGTCTTCTTCCCCACCCATTTTTCTCCTCTTTCATGTCCCCTATTTTAAGAATAACAATAATATATGATATCTTTGGAAGAAATTGGTAAAGAAAGTTAAAAGAAATCTATATCAAGAGAATTTTATAAATCTGAGTTTGAATCTATACCACGAATCGAGCAACCATGGATTTGGCCATAACCAACTTTAATGAAGTTTTGAGTTTTGCATTATATTTATTGTGTCATATTTGAATCTAGACTCACAAATGCACTTGAGTTCCTAATTTTGCTTTATAATATGAAGGTGATTAAATGTAGATTTTTGGTGATGTCTGGCGTCAATCTCCCATGGAGAAGAGAAAGATATGAAATGGAGAAGATGGTTAAAGGGTATAGGTGTAATTTTAAGTGTTTTATTTCTTAAATTAAAAAATAGTGACATGTGCCACTATCTGATTGGAGCGTGAAATCACACATGTTTTGCAAATTTGGTCAAGAAAAAAGTAGTATGTATTTGACACAATTTTAAAAGGTTGGGTATGTAAAAGGTTGCCCGTGATCAAAAAGTGTGTAACAGGGATTTGAGTACAAGTTCACGTGTTATTTTGTGTATTCTGCCAATGACATAACAGTTACTCCAATTCCCAAAACCATATTTCGAACATGATGTTGTCACAGTCAACTCCCGATCAAACCTTGAAATTCTCAACTTTCACCAATTAACTCAAAACGTTCATGAAATATCCAAATGTAAACTCGGGCGTATGGCCAAGTTCAAAATCACCATGCAGACCTAACGAAAATATCAAAACTCCAATCTGAGGCCAAATACACAAAAATTGAACTTGATCAACTCTTAGAACTTAACGCTTCCTAGTTGATAATCATTCTTCTAAATCGAGTCCAACTCACCTAAAAACCAAAACCGACGACATGGGAAAGATATACGACACCATATAATGCTACTCAAGACCTCAAGCTATCGAGCTGAATGCGATCGCTCAAAATGACCGGTCGGGTCATTACATTGAATCATTTAGATAAGTTCATTATCACTACTAGAAATTCGGGAAAAAGCGACCGCAATTAGTCATTAACAGGCCAAAAAAGCAATCAAAAAGCGACCAAATAGGCCTGGTAGCTTTATTGATGGTATCCTTTATTTAGGAGCCAAAGTTGATCGCCAATTAGCGACCAACATTGGTCTCAAAGGTAAATGGACCAAATATTTCGGACTTTGACAACAGAGACCAACTTAGGTCGCTTTATTAATTCAATAATATAAATTCAGCGACCAAAGTTTGTCTCTAAATATAAAATACTTTATTTATTTATTTATTATTAATAAAAAATATGAGACCATCTTTGGTCGCTATTTTATTTTAATAATATAAATTTGACGATCAATGTGTGTCTCCATACTTAAATTATGTTATTTATTTTTTTATTATTAATAAAAAAAGAGACCAACTTTTCTCTCTAAAGAAAATATTATTTATTTAAATCTGAATATTGGAGACCAATATTGGTCGCGTTTTTATTATTTTTTATATTTTTTTTTATATTAAGCGACCAAAGTCGGCCGCTAACAAAAAGAATTAATTATTTTTTTAATCTTAGGCGACCAACTTTGATCGTTATAACTTCAAAAATTATTATTTTTTAATTATTTGGCGACCAAGCTTGATTGCTTCTTTGAAAGCTAGGTTGAATAGCGACCAACGTTGGTCGCTATTTCCCAGAAATTTGTTTTATTAGGTATAAGAAACCAACTTTGTCGCTTTTCTTGATATCTTTATGGAACAAAATGCTTGTTTTGGCAGCTACACCACCTGGCAGCTTACCAACTTCCTAAATAGGCATTTTATGCCAACAACAACAACGACGACGACGACAACAACAACACAAAAATAAGATTAAAAGCTACATTAAAACCGATAAAGTGTAAATTCAATAGAACTACCAAACTAAGTTAACTCTTATTACAACTCAATCGAAAACAAATTGTATTTTTCTAGTTCAAATTATCTAAAATTCATTCGTTGTTTGGTACATCATTATCATCCCCTTCTGATGAAGGTTCATCATCATCATCACGGTATTTAGAAGGGTCTACTTGTAGATGACGGGAAGAATGATCACGGGGAGAACGGGAGGAACGGATACTTGGAGGACCGGACGAACGAGAACAGGGACGGATAGGCTCTGGAGATGATTTTTAAGACAGAGGGATTGAAAAAGATCCAGCTATGAGATTTTTTATATGCTCTTGTATGCCCTGGCACTGATTGACCACGCCAATGTACTGAGCATCTCTAAACTTTTCTCTTTCCTTGGATGCTTCTAGCTTGGATGTGAGCTTTGTCACAATCTCCCACATAATGCAGAGGCTCTCCCCATCAAGTTGCTCTACTTGCGAGGAAGTCCCTATTCCTTCCATTCCAAACCTATAGCGATGGAGTTTCTTAGTTGGAACACCATGTACCTTCCCCCATTTTTGTACCGCCTACAACCTGTGTATATAGACTTTCAGCTTCCTCGGCCGAAAGTTAGAATGGCGCACCCGACTCATTAGGTGGCTGGCTGCATATGAATTCCTCAACGTCAGCTCTGAAGCGATCCTACAAGAAAAAGTAAATTGAAATAGTATTTCAAAATCTATATAAAAGTATATGAAAATACTTAATGGAAAGTGAAAACTTACATGTATAGTCGAATTTCGTCCCTCGACACACCTTTCTTGATCCATACCTTTCTTCTTCTTCTTCACAATATGAGTCTCCTTGAATAGCTCATCTTGGTTCATCGGACGGCCCAACTTCATTTCCTGAAAACTCATAAATTTAAATTAATAAATAGACTAGATATACTTTGAAAATTAAAATAAATTAAGCAATTATGTACCATTCTTCTTTTTACTATCCCCTGGCTGACCGCACCTCAAGTGTGCAAGGATCCTCCCTTCTCAGATGCGCGAGCTTTTTTTGCCTTTTTCGCTCTTCTCTAAGAACTTTGTGGTAAGCCATTGCCTTAGAAAATCCTCCAAAATCCTGAAGCAATCAGCCATGCTTCTGGTTCAGCTGTCTAGCTATGGTGAAAGCATGCGGCTACCGCTTGCGAGCTTTGAGATTACAATTTGCAGCCACATACATGCCATACTGGTGCTCCCATGCACACTTGCTCTGTATTTCAAAAGTTAACTATTATATGGAAATATCATTATAATAATTATACTTCTTAAAAGAACATTTATACCTTAAATTCATTGAAAATTGCCTCCTTCGGTGAGAATGGGAATTCACGCTAAGACGCATAAGGGGCATCATAAAGCTTTATGGTTGCTTTGGTGATTATCCTCGTAGTAACATTACTCGGGAGGAACCTACAATTTAATAAATTAAACAAATTAATATCTTAGTGGAAATTGTACAAAAACATAAACATAAAAATAACAAATAACTCATAACCATTACCCTCAGGGACTATGATGATCTTGTCATACTGATTATAATGCACCTCCTCGTGAGTAGCTGTAGCAACATCAGCATCTTTGTCTGAAACATATGTATTATAGGCATGTGTGGAAGGAGTGAGGAGTTAGAGCTACTATCCCGCAAGTGAAGGCCTCTAATAGGTGGAGTCGCTGATGAAGATAGATGTGATCCTTGTGACTGCGACATAGTTGCACGAATCACAGATAGTTGTGATACTGACTGTTGTGACCCGAGTGACTGTGATACTGATTGTTGTGATCTATGTGGATGTGACGTGTATCGAAGTGATCCATGTGATGCTGCTGGGTGGGATCCACGTGGTAGTGAGGCAGGTGGATTGTATGTCAGACGCACAATCCTGTGGCCCTGTAAGGAAAGACCTGGGGTCTACACGAAGGTGTAGGGTTGTGATGTTGTGGCAGCTCAGCATAGCCAAGGGGTAAAGGCTGTGGCATAGTGATAGGCATATAAGAAGAGGGTGGAAAAGATTGATGAGTAGTATCTTCTACCCTCCTCTTTGGTTTTCTAGCCTTTTATCGACCCCGAGAACCACTACCTTCATTATTACCTCGACCCTTGCATGTCATATCCATAATATATACATATTTAGATTGAAACATATAAGGAAACTATCTATAAATGAGAGTTATCGAAGAAACCAACTTTGTAAAGTTCATCGACGTGTTCTTCCTCGTCAGAGAATTCTTCTTCTTTGCTAGTTTAAGCTTCATCAATTTATTCTTCTTCCTCGTTTCTATAATTCTTACTTCACTTATATCAACTTCTTCCCATATGTGTTCAGGATGTTCCAAATTATTTTTTAAAAGTTCGTCCACTATTTGGTGAACACTAGAGATATTGTTTTGATATGCAACATCCAACACATTCTTTGACTTAGACCCTAACTACAGGCTTAGTTTTGATTACAAGCCATCAATGGGACTTATTCCGCCGAAATGGATAAGAAGCGTAATACACTTGCCTAACAGTATGTGCAATCATGAAAGGATCATAGGGATCATATTCCCTCATATGATTAACCTCAGTTATGTTGTATTGATTTTATACTCTCATACCTCTTGTTGGATTTGGGTCAAACACTTGCATCTAAGGAGTATCAATTTCTTAAATGGCCAACCTGTATATTCTAGTTATATTATTTCTTTGAGCACACCATAATAATCAATATCTCCAACTTGGTTACTTTTCCATCTCCACCTTGAACCCACACCCCATTGCTGTTGCTTTTTTTTATTTTTAGAGCAGCCCTCTGTATGAAACTTATAACCATTCACAACATACTTGGAATTTGTTGTGACCTCAACCTCAGGTCCCCAAGATATATCTTTCAAAAATTGATTTACACCATTATTTGGATCATTTACCTACATATTATTAAAAAAAATTCATAAGTTAGCATAACTTCCAAACATTGGTTACCTACATAGTGTTAGAATATTTTAAGGATATACTTACAAATTGTTTGAACCACTTATCAAATGCCGTAATATACAGCATCTTGGCCAAATTTACCCACGAAATTGTTGTGAGACATCAAATATTTTTAGTAGCTGCATTGAGATGTAATTACAGTAAATTTTATATTTTGATAACTATTAAATCAATACTTACTTGAGAAATGGTACTACTTCGGGACAATTTAGCAACACATGAAGTGTAGCTTTGAACTCCGTATCACTCAAATTTCTCCTTCTACCATTGTGGCGACATGACCCGGTGTCTCAGGTGTTACTGCTCTATTTCCCCCATGTTAAGCTTCTTCATATGTTTTTATCGGTATGTGGTGTGTTAGAATTGATTTGGACTAGTTTTGATAAGAAATGAGACATTGAGTCTCTTTAAGGAATGCTTAAATTGGAAAAGTCAACCGGATGTTATCAAATGCATTATAGGGCTAGGATGTGATTTCCAGGGATCTTGTTAGCTTTGAGGAATGATTGATGACTTTGGAGCGTGATCGAAATTGAATTTAGAGGTCCGTTATAGAATTATGCCTAAATTGACGAAGTTCGCATTTTAGCGAATTCCGGTTAATAGGTGAGATTTTGATTCGAGGGTTAGAGTGGAATTCTGAGAGTTCTTGTAGCTTTGATATGTGATTTGTAATGTTTCAGGTCATTTGGAGGTGTTTAGGTCGGGTTTTTGATCGAATGTGCAATTCGGAAGTTTTTAAGAAACGTAGGCCTTGATTTGAGGATATTTAAGGATTTTGATGTTAATGATATTGTTTTAAAGGTTCGAGCAAGTTTGGATAAGGTATTAGATTATGTCCGCGCTTTTGGTTGAGGTCCCGGGGGCCTCGGGATAAGATCGGGTGATAAAACGAGAAGTTTATAAAGTTGGCTTTAGGTATGTGTTGTTGTCAGCTGGTATTTCCGCTTCTGCAGAAATGGACTGCACAAGCGGTTCTGCAAAAGCGAGTGAAGGAGCGCATATGTGAGTTTCAAAGGGGTTGAGGAGTTCCACAGAAGCGGAACCTGGTTCTCGTTAGCGGGTCCGCAGGAGCGGAATATCGATCGTAAAAGCGGACTTAGGGATCTACAGAAGCGTGATTTTGTGTTGCAGAAGCGGTCGTGGGAAATTAAGTGAAGAACCGCATAAGTGGATTTTTGGCCGCAGAAGCGGTTCCGCATAAGCGATAGAGGGACCGCAGAAGCGAAAAGGACTGTTGGCAGAAGGGTTTAAAGGTTTTATTTCCTCCGCGAGCTAGGCATTATTTTCCTCCATTAGTGAGTAACCTTGAGAGCTTTTGACGAGATTTCTAGAGGGATTTGACTGAGAATTGAATGGATGTAAGTTCCTTGGTGTAGTTATTCAAGATTATGGTAGAATTAACATGGAAATTGGTAGAAATTCATTGAAAAGGTGTAAAGCTAGGGCTTGAGTTTTGATATTTCAAATTGGGATTTTATAGGTCATTTGAGCTCAGAGGCGGGAGTTCTTGGTATGTATGGACTCGTGGCGAGATGAGGAATCCGGTAATGTGAGTATTGTAATTTTTTGAGAAGCAGGTCGGGGCTTGGGTTTTGCTAGTTTTGAGATTTTCGATATATCTTGATTGTTTTCGATTGGATATTGTTCCCTTCGCATAGTGTGATGTGTTCGCTCTGATTTTTGTTAGATTCAACACGTGTGGAGGCTGGTTGAAGGGAGAAGGCATCGCAAGCTAGAGAATAAGCTGGTTCGAGGTGAGTAATACTTGTAAATGATATCCTGAGGGTTTGAAACCCCAGATTTATACATCATAGTGTTGTATCAAGGTGACTTGCACGCCGGATATGGGCGTGGGGTAGAGCACCATTGGGGATTGAGACTCGGTCCGTCCCAATTGACAAAATTAATACGTATTTGACTGAAACTACTTGATATTATTATAACTTGGGTTGTTTTCCATTTGTTGGGCTTCGTGCCGTAATTTGAATCCTTCAGGGATTGATATCACTAGTTTTTCATTACTCTACATATTAATTGATCTCGGTCCAAAGTTTTAAATACTATTTTGCAAATGATATCTTACTAATGTTTTAAGCTGAGAGTTATTATGTTGATATTGCCCATGTGGCATATGTGCATTTCTGGACTGTGCATGGATTGGGCGACACACCGTAGCGATGTGATATTGATATTGCGCTTGGGTTGTAGGAGCCCCTCCGGAGTCTGAACCCCCACAGTCAGCGCGAGAATCCAAATGGATCGGGCTGCTTTTCGCAACGGTCATGTGCATTGCATTTCATTCACACATTGGTTCCTGTTTGTACTATGTGGCATGACATTTAGCACTCTCATATTATTGGCATCAATGCTATAATTTGTACTGTGTACCAGATACCCTGGTGTTATTTTTTAATAGAGTGTTGTGCCCGAGGGGCTTATTAGTGTGCGGACTTGCACTACTTGATATCGTATTCATATGCTTAACTGTTAAAAAGAAAAGAATAAGATATTTCAAAAGAGGTTTTAAACTGAGCCAGATATTTTCTAAAGGATTTTTGCCGAACTTACTATTTTCTAAAAGGGTTTTGCTGTCCCATATTGCATGATGGAGTTACGTGATTTCTTGTCGCTCAGTTATTATTTTCTCTTATTACTCACTAAGTTGGAGTACTCACTTTACTCCCTGCACCTCGCGTACAGTTGCAGGTACTGTTCACCCAGTAGCGAATTATTAGTGGACTGAAGGTATACTATTGTAGCCGCGTAAGGTGGCCGCCAGCGTTCACGGCACCGGACTTCATATTTTTTCTTCTAAATCTTATTTTGTATATAGTATTGGCCCTGTAGTGGTGTTCAGTTTTCGTTAAATGCTCATGACTTATGACACCCCGGTCGGGTTGTGTTGAGTGATAAATATCAATTATTAATGCTAATAAGTCGTATTATTCATTCGTTTATAGTTAGTTAATAATTGTTAAATAAGGCATTGTTGTTCTGTTAGCTGTCCTTGTCTTCACGAGAGACGCCATCACGACCAGGTTTGGGAATTTGGGTTGTGACAATTTGATATCAAAGCCTAGGTTACTAGGTCTCACGAGTCATGAGTAGGTTAGTAGAGTCTCATGGATCGGTTCAGAGATTTCTGTATTTATCCTCGAGAGGCAGCAAAACCTATAGGAAAAACTTCACTTTCTTGGAATTCTTATCGTGCGTACTTGATTCAGCTTGAGATATAACTTTTGAAATTCCTTCCACAGGTTTGTATGTGCACGTGAGCGCTTAGTATTATATGTGCTTTGATGGCTTGAGATTCCTCGATCGAGGGGCGAGATGTGATTTATATGAGTTGATGTTGGGCTGGTCTGGAGGACTTGAGGCCGAATCTTTGCTTATGGCTTGAGCACCGAGGTGCTAATTTTGTGGGCTGGTGTTATGAACTTATATGTTCTATATTGTCCCTAATGGTGGGAATGGCATTGGATAGCTACGCGATGAGTATGTTGGTGATGTGTGATGTGTCTATATGACTTAGAAGTATCGAAGAATGTCTGCTAGGTAATAGATGAATCATTAAGTATTTGATTTCCATTGTGTTTGGATGTGTCGCCCTGAGTTATGACTGCATGAAGAATCTTATCAGATCCCCTAGTTGGGAGTGAAGTAAATAGCATATTGCGGTATGAGTCCCGACTCGGGAAGACTAAATTGACTGCGTAGCGTATATGACGGTGGAAGGTATGCCGAAGTACTAAATTGAGGCAAAGCAAGTGGGTTACCTCCTACGGGTTGATTCGTAAGTAGTATGATTCCTAAGTATATTGATAGAAGATCTCATAAGTATTGATTTGGTGTCGGGCACTGTATCGTACGGCCCTGGCATGAGTTATAGTAGTGGAAGGAGCAGATTCAGGCTTCTTGGTAATGAGTTCATCTGTAAGCTGATTGGATACGTGTTTAGCTTGAGTTGGCTTGATTGGCCCTGAATTTTATTGATGAAGGATAGGTTGATTCGATCGTTATTGAACCCGCTAGTTATCTAGGGAGATCTACGAGTTGTTTTCCTGTGATGTGAGACGTTATGATTTTCGGACTTTAGGCACGTATAGTGCGGTGCTATCGAGATACATGGTTGAAGTTGCGTTTTGTAGCTTACAATGCTATAGATATCATTATGCACTCAGTATGCTTACGACCGATACTCTGTATTTTGTTATAATGAACAAATTTGTCTTGATTTGTATCTCCCTATGTGGGATATTTGTTTGGATTGGGTGGCACGCTGCCACGTGTATTTTTTCTGGATCGGGTTGCATGTCGCAACAGTGTGATCTTGAGAATAGTTTTATACATGTTACTTTGTATGCTGCTTCCTGGTTTCTGAGGAAAGTCTGTATTGGGAGTTTCTCGGCAAGTAGCGCATCGATTATGTCCTTTCAGGATTGAATGGTGTATATTACTTGCTTCATCGTGGGTGTGATGGAATGCTTGGTTTCACGCATCAATCTGTGTGTGGCTGTCTACTTTGAGCATGGTGACATGAGGTGCTTCATGTGTAACAGTGTTTGGATAGGATCGCGCGTTGTGGCGAGGCCACGTGAAGTTATGACCTTTCAAGGAGGATTGAGGTATTTTATTTCTATGATGTGAGACAGGGTCTCAGCCTTGTATTGTGATGGTACTAATAAGCTTGAGGTATAGCTCTTTCGTTTGAATCAGTTGCCATGATTTGTGTATGTTCGGACCGTCTCATATTGGTGCGTATATGATGCAAGTTGTGGCTTAGGCATGTGTTGAGATGTGTTATCACCATAGTAGTATGTTGGATTTGAGGAGATCGCTGGAGTCATTAATGAATATAAATATGGTCGATTTTAGCTTGTTGGAAGGATAATATCGAGGTTTGACCCAGAAATCTATTGTGATATTAGTTAGAGGGAAGTGGCCTCATGAATGGTTGATCTGAGGAATAGTTACGGTTCATCACGTGTTTGAATTATCGTTGGTAGTATATGAAAGTGTTGTAATAAGACTTTAGCTAATAAGAGGTTCCTATCAGTAATTGAGTATTTTGGGCAATTGTTGTGAATAGAGAATATCTTTTTGAGTGTTGGATTGTGTGGTTGTTGTATGGTTTCACCTGAGGTTGCAGAAATGGGTTATTACCGTTGGTTTGTGTTTATTCTGGGTATGATTTCTGAAGTGCAATGTGGTTCTACGGTTTATGGTCTGGATGGATTGAGAAATTTCAGCTATGTTGTATTATCGGTGCCGATGTGAGTTAGGGTGATGTGGCATCACCCAGGGTATATGTTTGGTAAGGTCATTCAGATATTGGTTGGCTTCTAGTGGAACACTGGGTACGCTCGAGGACGAGCATTTGGTTAAGTTAAGTAGAATGTGATGACCCGACCCGTCGTCTTAGGTGTTACTACTAAATTTTCCCCATGATAAGCTTCTTCATATGTTGTTATCGGTATGTGGTGTGTTAGAGTTGATTTGGACTAGTTTTGATAAGAAATGAGACATTAGTCTCTTTAAGGAAGGCTAAAGATGGAAAAGTCAACTGGATATTGACTAATGAGTTATAGGGCTCGTATGTGATTTACAGTGATTTGGTTAGCTTCGGGGAACGATTGGTGACTTAAGAGCGTAATCACAATTGAATTTTGAGGTCCTTTGTAGAATTACGCTAGACTTGACGATGTTCGTATTTTGGGGAATTTCAGTTGATAGGTGAGATTTTGATCTGAGGGTCGGAATGGAATTACGAGAATTGCTCTAGCTTTGATATATGATTTGTGATGTGTGTGCAAAGATTCAGGTCATTCGGAGGTATTTAGGTCGGATTTTTGATTGAATGTGCAATTCGGAAGTTTTTAAGAAACTTAGGCCTTTATTTGAGGATATTTGAGGATTTTGATGTTAAAGATGGTGTTTAGAAGGTTCAAGCAAGTTTTTATAAGGTATTAGATCATGTCTGGGATTTTTGTTGAGGTCCTGGGGGCCTCGGGGTAAGATTGGGTGTTAAAACAAGAAGTTTTTGAAGTTGGCTTCAGGTTTGTGTTGCTGTCAGCTGGTATTTCTGCTTCTGCGGAAATGGACCGCAGAAGCGAGTGAAGGAGCGCAGATGCGAGTTTGGAAGGGGTTGATGAGTTCCGCAGAAGCGGAACATGGTTCGCGTTAGCGGGTCCGCAGAAGCGAAATATCGACGGCATAAGCAGACTTAGGGATTTGCAAAAGTGTGTTTCTGTGTCGCAGAAGCGGTCGTGGGAAATTAAGTGAAGAACCACATAAGCAGGTTTTTTTCCGTAGAAACGGTCCCGCATAAGAGATAGAGGGACCGCAGAAGCGAAAAGGACTGTTGGCAGAACGGTTTAAAGGTTTTATTTCCTCCGCGAGCTAAACATTATTTTCCTCCATTATTGAGCAACCTTAGGAGCTTTTGACGAGATATCTAGAGGGATTTGACTGAGAATCGAATGGAGGTAAGTTCCTTGGCCTAACTTTTCAAGTTTATGGTAGAATTAACATGGAAATTGGTTGAAATTCCTTAAAAAGAGGTAAAACTAGGGCTTGAGTTTTGATATTTCAAATTGGGATTTAATAGGTCATTTGAGCTCGGATTTGGGAGTTCTTGGTATGTATGGACTCGTGGCGAGACGAGGAATCTGGTAATGTGAGTTTTGTAATTTTTTGAGAAGCAGGCCAGGTCTCGGGTTTTGCTAGTTTCGAGATTTTCGATATATCTAGATTGTTTATTGTGCCCTTGGCATAGTGTGATATTTTCGCTTTGATTTTGGCTAGATTCGACACGCGTGAAGGCTGGTTGAGGGGCAAAAGAGTCGGAGGCAAGAGATTTCATCGGTTCGAGGTGAGTAATACTTGTAAATAATACCCTGAGGGTTTGAAACATCGAATTTGCACATCATAGTGTTGTATCGAGGGGACTTGCACGCCGGATATGGGCGTGGGTTAGAGCACCGTTGGGGATTGAGACTCGGTCTGTCCCAATTGATGAAATTACTATGTATTTGACTGAAACTACTTGATATTATTATGATTTGGGATGTTTGCCATTTATTTTGCTTCGTGCCGATCATCTGAATCCTTCATGGATTAATATCACTGTTTTTGCATTACTCTGCATATTAATTAATCCCGGTCCAACGTTTTAAATACTATTTTGCAAACTCAACCATTTTTCTAAGATTTGAAATCCTAAATGATATCTTACTGACATTTTAAGATGAGAACTGTTATGTTGATATTGCCCAAGTGGATTATGTGCATTTCTGGACTTTGCATGGATCGGGTTGCACGCCGCAGCGGTGTGATGTTGATATTGCGCTTCGGCTGTAGGAGCCCCTCCAGAGTCTGAACCCCCACACTGAGCGCGGGTACCCAAATGGATTGGGCTGCTCGCTGCAGCGGTCATATGCAATGCATTGCATTCAGGCAGTGGTTCCTGTTTGTACTACGTGGCATGACATTCAGCACTCTCATACCATTGGCATCCATGCTATATCTTGCATTATATACCAGATACCCTGGTGTTATTTGTTAATAGAATGTTGTGCCCAATGGGCTGATTTGTGTGCAGACTTGCAGTACCTGATATCGCATTCATATGCTTAACTGTTAAAAAGAAAAGAATAAGATATTTTTAAAAGAGGTTTTCAACTGAGCCAAATATTTTCTAATGGATTTTTCCCGGACTTACTATTTTCTAAAAAGGTTGTGTTGTCCCATATTGTATGATGGAGTTAAGTGATTTCTTGCCTCTCAGTCATTATTTGATCTTATTACTCACTGAATTGGAGTACTCACTTTACTCCATGTACCTCACGTGTAGTTGCAGGTATTGTTCACCCAGTAGCGGATTATTAGCAGACTGAATGTATACTATTGTAGCTCAGTAAGGTGGCCGCCAGCGTTCACGGCACCGGACTTCATCTTTTGCTTCAAAATCTTATCTTGTATATAATATTGGCCCTGTAGTGGTATTTAGTTTTCTTTAGATGTTCGTGACTTGTGACACCCCGTTCGGGTTTTGTTGAGTGATTAATATCAATTATTAATGCTAATAAGTCGTATTATTAATTCATTTAAAGTTATTAATTGTTAAATAAGGAATTGTTGTTCTGTTGTCTGGCCTTGTCTTCACGAGATGCGCCCTCACAACCGGGTTTGGGAATTTGGGTTGTGACAACCTATCCTTAGAACATCGGCCTGGTTGATTGAATATGGACATAGGCGAATATAATGGATCATTCCTAAGGTCGACAGTGTGCCTGTTGGGCCTATTCCTATTACATGGCACATTACTCTCAAAACAATAAGAACAAAAATGAGCAGTTTCCTTTGTAAGATAAGTTATGCTTTAATTCTATTCCTCTGTTTAACAAATTATTGCATTTTCCAATTGTCCTACCTAATTTCAGGTTAGCCAAGAATATTCAAATAAAATAGAAAATTATATATGGACTATAATATTACCTCTCAAAGGGATACATCCATCTGCATTGAACATGCCCTCCAAGTCATGCCTCGTGTACAAGGTGGATTGGAAGGTGTTCCATCACATCAAAAACCCACATGGAAATATCTTTTCCATCTTACCCAAAGTTACACAAATATTATGATCCATCCGGTGTAGGTTTTCTTCCCTTAATGTGGAAGAACACAAGTCATTGAAAAACAAACTAATTTAAGTGATGGGTTTTCAGATTCTTTCAGGCAAACCAGAAAAACGCAATAGGCACTAAGGTCTCCATGAAAATATGACAGTCAGGACTTTTCAAATGGCTCAACTTCCCTACCTCCATATCAATTTATTTCACAAAATTCGACGCATAACCCTCAGGCATCTTCAATTTTGTTATCCAATAATAAATATGTCGTCTTTCCTCCAAAGTGAATGTGTAACTTGCGTTGGGCTTGAATAACTTACCATTGTTTCTTGTCTGCAAGTGTAATTCAGGCCGCCTGCAATATTCTTGTAAGTCCATTCTAGCCTTCGTATTATCCTGTGTCTTAGCTTTAACATCCATCACTGTGTTGAACAAATTGTCAAAATAATTCTTCTCAATATGCATGACATCAAGGTTGTGACGGAGAAGACTATCGTTCCAAAAAGGCAACTCCCAAAATATACTATATTTGGTCCAATTATGAGTAACAGCGTATTCACAGAATCTATATGGTGGAACTTCAGCAACTTTACTGAAGTTCTGGACCCTCTCCCAAATTTCATCACTTGAAAGTATCGAAGGTGGATAATCATATTCTATTTTATTATTTTTGAAAGCATTTTTCATACTTCTAAACTCATGACCCTCGGGCAAGAATTGACAATGACAATCAAACCATGATTTCTTTTGGCCATGATTCAAAGAGAACATTTTACTATTTTCCATGCAGTAAGGATAAGCTATCTTCCCAGCAGTCATCCACCTAGACAATATTCTATACGCAGGAAAATTATTAATAGTCCACAATAAATTAGCATGTAAATTGAAATTTTGCTTGGTTGATATGTCATATGTTTCAACACTACGTACCACAATTGTTTTAGCTCATCAATCAAAGGTTGCAAATATACATCTATCAAACTTTTCGGATTACATGGACCAGGCATAATACAATTTAAGAATATATATGGACTAGTCATGCACAACTCGGGCAGTAGATTATAAGGTGTAAGAAAGACAATCCAACATGAATACAGTGTCGCAGATACAAAAAAAAGCCGTGAAGCCATCCGCACAAAAACTTAACCGAGTATTCCTTGGTTCACTAGCAAAATCTGGATATGTCTTATCAAAGTGATTCCAAGCTTTTCCATCTGAAGGATGACACATCACACCAGGTGGTCTTCTATTTTAAAAGTGTCATCTCATATGAGGAGCAGAACTCATTGGCGCATATAACCTCTTTAGCCTATGTATAAGAGGTAAATAATGCATCGCCTTGATAGCGACCATCTTTCCGCTGGAAAGCCTCTTGAAACGAGGCTTTTCGAAAAATTTAAAACTGCTTAAATTTACATCATCTTTATAATATAACATGCAACCATCTTCAAAACAATCAATTCTCATTGACGAAAGTCCTAACTTAGAAACTAATCTCTTTGCCTTATAGAAATCACCATGTAATTCGATTTCCTCGCCAACTAGTTCACGCATAAGCTCAATAACAGAGTCAATGGCTCCATGAGAAATATTCCAATCAGATTTTATCTTAGTAATCTAACTGCAACAGACAACTCAGAGTGCGGACGTCCTTTACGTAGTGGACGACTAGCTTCCTCTAACTGTTCATAAAAATATTTTGCTTCATCATTAGGACTTTGTTCAACATTTTCGTTGGTCTCACCCCCACAATACATTCCAAAAACATTCGCAACCATATCATAAATTCTTAAATCACTATTTCTATTCTCCCTAGACCTACTACTTTCACCACCAACCATGTTATGAAATATCTCATGGCTATCATCCATCTCTCCATGATTAGTCCACACAAAGTAATTCGCTATAAACCCCTTCCTATAAAGATGAACCTTAACTTCCTCCGGTTTTCCAAACTTCATACAGTCGCACTTAAAACAAGGGCACCTAATTACTCCTTCATTTATGTATGGTGGAAGTGACATTGCATGTCTAATAAAGCCCTCAACCCCTTCAACAAAATCCTCCCCCAATCCCCGCCGATTAGGATAATTCCTATTGTACATCCAAGAACGATGTTCCATCTATTTAAATAAAGCAAGAACAAATTAAATTAGTTAGTTCATATCCTAAATGTTCTATTCATAAACTAAAAGTCCAATTCATATCCTAAAAGTTCAATTCATATCCTAATATTTTAATTAATTAACTAAAAGTTCAATTCATATCCAAAAATTTCAATTCATATCCTAAAATTTTATTTTATAAACTATTTCTGCTGGAGTTACTAATGCTCTTTTGTTTTTGTTTTTGTTTTTCCTTCCTTCACTGAGCCGGGGGTCGATTGGAAACAGTCTCTCTGCCCTTTCGGGTAGGGGTAAGGCTCCTACATATTACCCTCCCCAGACCCCACTTTGTGGGACTATACTGGGTAGTTGTTGTTGTTGTTGTTGTAAACAATAAGTTCAATTCATTAACTAAAAATCAATACATGCCCAAAAATCTCAATGCATTCTCGTTGGATTCTATTAAGAACAATAAATTTATAATTTAAGGTAGTTTATAATTTCTACCTTAGGTTCGTAATTTATACATTAAACCCTAATATTAAATCTATAAAAATACTCACAAATTAAATAAAATTATATAGCAAAAATTAAAAATTAAAAATCTAATAAGGTAGATTACTAACCTTGGTAGATTAAAGGATGATTAAAAAGCAGTGATGGCAAGGGGTGGGGGACAGCAGCTCCGGCGATAGTGGTGGCGACGGACAGCGGATCCGGCAAAAATTGTAGCAGCAGCGGCTCCGGCGTAGTGGTGCGCGGTCACAGTGGTGGCAAGGGGTGGGGGGTTGATTTCTGTAAGAAAAATAGAGAAGGGGAGGAGGAAAAGTTGAGAGAGAGATTGGGAATTTTTTGGGGGAGAAAATAAGATTTTGGGAGGAGAAACCCGATTTTGAGTTCTGCATTTAAAAAAGCGACCAAAGTTGGTAGGTATTTTGGTAGCAACTTACGTGTTGACTGTTCTGACCAAAATAACAACTAAAGTTGGTCGCTATTTTTGCCCGTTTGACCAAAAAGCGACCAACTTTTGAGTTCTGCATTTAAAAAAGCGACCAAAGTTAGTCACTAACTGTACTTGAAATTAGTTTAGTGACCAAAGTTGGTCACTAAATTTTAATCAGATTTATATATATTATATAATATTTATATTAATAATAAAAATTATTAAACGTTGGAACTGGATCCACATTGGCGACCAAAGTTGGTCTCTATTGCGTTAAGCAACCAACTTTGGTCGCTAACTTTTTAATTATATTTATTTATATTTTATAATTTTTTTAAATAAATATATATTGATTAAAATTTTATAACTGGATCCCACCTTGGTCGCTATGAACTTATCTTTCAGATAGAGACCATCTTTGGTCGCTAGTGTTAATTATATATATTTATCTTTTATAATTTTTATAAAATAATAATGAAATTATTTAAAAAAATATATGGATCCCACTTTAGCAACCAACAATGGTCGTTTATCTCAGTATATCCTTGACCAAGCAAGTCTGACCAGTCCAGTCAACAATTTGACTAAATTTGTGGTCAAATAACGACCAACTTTGGTCGCTAAAGTATTTCAAATATTTTTATTATTATTTTCGATATTTTGGCGACCAACTTTGGTCGCTTTTCTTGACAGACCAAAATTGATCGCTAATGTTTGATCGCTTTTTACATAAATTCTAGTAGTTTATCATACTATAAACAACATGCCATTCATTAGGTCACGTGGATCAATATTTCCCCACATTAATTCCTACATATATATAGGTGCTTTGGTGGTCCAAGGATTGGATTTAACGAAACTCAGCAAAGTGTTCTAAAGTATGAAGCCAAATTTTTCAGAGGGAGATGATTAATCCTTTGACGTGAACATTGGTCATGGTCATATTAAAATAGAACAAATTCCAAGTCAAAAAAGGGATTCATACAAAGAAACAAATCCAAGATTTTTTATGAGTTTTCGTTATTTCATTCGAGAAAGCTAAAACGTCTACCACTAATGGGAAATGTTACTATCATATACAGTTTGTTAAACTCATTCTTCTCCATAAAATTTCCACTATAAGCTGGTCAACATAGACATTGGCCTAAGCAATTATCTGCATATGGCACATGGATTTTCTTCATTTTCGGACGCAACAAACTGATCATTTGCATTGACTCGCAAGGAAAACGATAAAGGAAAAATTAAAGAAACTATGGTGGAAAGATTACGAGTCGTCATCAACCTATTCACAAATCAGAATTCTTCACTAATACAAGCAAGTGATAAACTCATGAGATGAGCTTTTAGCCTTTGACATCTCAATCATCGTTAAGTGCAATACGTGATAACATTGCATGAGTTCAACAAATTATAATTCTTGAACATTAACTTCTATGAGCTATGTATGTAACCCTACATTCAACTGATGATCTCTCCCTATGTGTCTATATTTATCACGTCGTTTGAGGCACAGTAATCGCCTCTTTTGGTTAGAGTTTCACTCGACCTTATTGCTGTGTCGAAAATAACAACCATGTTGGGCGTTTAAAATCACAATTGTTAATGTGAAAAAAGGAGGTTATATATGGAACGGGAAGAAGTTTTATTTTGTGTCTCATACAATTGATAATAGTTGTATGAGGCTCCTTTTTATCTTATAAAATTGTGGGCCCCAATCTTACACTGTTGGGTTCACATAATTCTGGGTCCACAAAATTATGAGACAAAAAGTTGCTTTATACAACTAGTGTAAATTGAATGAGACACAAAATAAAATTTTCCATAGAATGGGGGATAGAATTGCGTCCTCATCTATAATGTATCTTATCTTACAGCAGTGCAAATAGTTTAGGATATTCTAAGTCATACCAAAGGAAACATACTTAATATATATATTGTAGTTTGCTATTCATAATTACTACAATACCTTGTGCCATGCTGGTAAATATGCAAGAAATAATTTAGTTTCAATAGAAGTAGCATAATAGATTTGGAAATTAGGATTTTTAGTTTAATTACTTGTTGGTTTATAATTATTTCATAATTCCAACGCCACAGAAAAAATTTAATATTTTATTATTTTTATTAATATAAAAATATCGGTACGGTTATAGATTTATATAAAAATTATAATTTTATTGAAAAAACTCTTTCGATATGATACAGTTCGATCAATTTAGTCGATTTTTGAAATATTTATTGACATCCCTAGTTGCCGGCTAACATAGGCAGCCACGAAACGTGTTCGTATATAAGTTCTGTGCTTTTTCAGCTTATCTTTCGAGTGGTTAGAAGAATGGTCAATGCGCTGCTGGTCATTGGTCAAAGATTTGCTAAAGATTATGTAGGAAAACATTCTTTGAATATACAGAGTACTTGCGTACAGCCTAGCGTTTGTTCAAATTTAAGACTTCTGGGGGATCTCTTCTTCAGTTTCTTCTGAGATAATGCAACACCCTAAAATTAATAAGGTGTTTGAATTTTGACCAAAAGGGACTAAGAAATTATAGCAATCTTGTTAACAACTTTTGAATGAGTCTATGCAATAAGGAAAACATTGTTAGTTTACCAATTTCTTCTAATAATATTTTTTTTAAAACATTTCTTTCACTCAACTATATATGCAAGCTTCTTCGAATCACATTCCCCACGTAATTCAAAGGCGCATAGATTTTGATACGTAAAGCATGGCTTGTGAAAAAGAAAAAAGAAGAAGAAACAGGGTGAAGGGCATCATTCACCTTGACCTTTACTTCTTTCACAATTTAATGGAAAAATATATGAGAAAATCTCACTTTATACACATTAAGCTCAAATTATTTACCCTTAAATATTCAAACCTAAATTATTTACTTTTTCTATCTACGCAACCAAAATTATTTACCTGGCCCCTCAGTTATTTACCTTCGCATTTGAAGTATAGAATGTTAAAACATGTGACTTCATTTTTGTAACCTTACTTGTTAGTAAACTTAAATAGATCTAATTTTACTCTACCATATCGATCTTCATTAAAACGGTCAATCCAACCTATTGCTCTACCTCTTCTTCTTTTTATTTATATGTGTATATGTAGGGCAAACATTATTGTTGAGCTTGAAGCTTCACAATTTGAAATTTTATTTTGAAGATTTATTGTTTGATTCGATGTGGGTGCTATAAAATATTGCTTATAGTATCTTTGAGTAAGCATTCCTGATCTAAAATTTTATGTATATTTAAATATCTACCATTGTTGGGCTTGAAGCTCAATTTTATTGTTGAAGATTTCTTCTTTGATTCAAAATGTGTGCTGTTAAATATTGCTTATAATACCTTCTGAAAGTTCATACTGAAATTTGATAGCATTTGGAGCTGGTTTGAGGTGATTGAGATTGAAATTTTCAGTTGAAAACTGAAAACTGAAGAAGAACATAGCTACCCAATAGTATACCGCTAAAATAGTATACAATATGCTACAGGAGTATATAGCTATATTGCAATAGTATACTATTATAATTTACAATATACTATAGAGGTATATTGTAATAATCGAATAAGAACACAATTACCTAACAGTATACTGATACAGTATACAATATATTATAGGAGTATATAGTTATACTGCAACAGTATACTATTATACTATATAATATTTTTATAGTATACTGTAATAATATGCAATATACTGTAACTGTATGATATAATAGTATATAGTATACTATAATAGTATGCTTATTACCTGTAAATTCATTTGCCATTCCCTTTTTAATTTGTTTGAAGCTTTTACCCAACGTGAGGGGCAAATTGAAAATGCAACAATAAAAATAAAAAACTATAGTATGCTATATAATATAACGGTATACTCTTACCATTAGATCTTTTTAGGATTTTTGAAAGTTTTATTGACAACTGATAGTATTTCAATTTAATAATTAAATTAATTTTTTTTAACTCTTTGCATGTAATTGTATACCATATTGGTATAGGTATATACTATACTGGTATCATATGTTAGTTAATATTTTTTGATTGAATTAGCTACATTTAATTGGTATACAATTTAATTTTCTTTAGTAATAGTATTAATTTTTTTAGAGAAAACAGTAAAAGTAATTAGATTATGAAGAAAAAAATACAAAAAAAATCAAATAAAATTAGAAAGAAAAAAAAAGAAAAACATAAGAAGAAACGATTAGAAAGAAAAGGAGAAAAGAAAAATGAAAGAAAAACAGAAGAAAAGAATAGAAATAAAAAAGAATTGGAGAATAAAGATAAAATTTCCCACAAAAATTACTATAGATAAAATATAATTAATTTATAGGTGAAAATTATATAAATAGACAAAAATAAATAATTTTGTTTTGTGAGTAATTGTATCATTCTCCCAAAATATATCAAATTAATTAGAACTATATCACTACGGTTCGCAGATTAATTCACAGTCCAGTAAGAACTTGAAACCTAGTGGTCTATACCCGAATTCCCGAAACAATCTTTTCCTTAGCCCAACATAGATTTCTTATCAGCCCATTATGAAATTCAATGGGAAATACGAGTTCTAGAGGGAATCTTTACCTTAAAGATTTCTCTATTATATTATGTAACCGAAATATATTATTACATATAATGGTGTAATGTGGGCTGGGCCTGAACCGGATCGGATCGGGCCCGCAATCCTAACGGGCCTGGTGAGCCAGTCCTGGTTGGGCGGTCCTGAAAAGCCCGTGACCGGCCGGGATAACACGAAGAGCCCACGAGCTCGGGACCATCAGCCTGGCCTGGGCCGATCCTGGCGGGTCTAGCGGACCTAAACGGGCCCAACAGTTATTTTTTTTTTTTTAAAAAAATTGTTTTTAAAATTCTCCAACGGTCATCTTTAAAATATAGCCGTGTGGGCTGACAAAAATTGCCGCTTTTAAGTTTAGAAAATGACCATTTGGCCCCAATTTTTATAATAACCCCAAACTTTGTAAAATTACACTTTTTCCCATTTCTCAACTATAAATATCCCATCGTTCTTTCATTTTTATTCACCAATTCATCAATATCTCTCAATCTCTCTCAATCTCTCTACTTTAATTGGTTAATTTATTGTTAAAAATTCGTGAAAAATTGTGATGTTGTTGAATTGAAGTTTTCAAGTGTTCAACGATTTTCAATTTTCAAGAAATTGTTCGACAATCTGGTAAACTCGTTTCAACTCTTACGTTTTAAGAATATATTTTTATGTTTTTTAATTTGCATAATTATAATTAATATTGCATTTTCTTTGAAAAATCTATTTGGTAAAGGAAAAGATAAAACTGGTGAAAGTAGTGGCCATAATACTACCCTTCCCTTGGCTTCCCAACCTAGAAAAGATAAGCAAGTTGAAAGTAATCGCCAACCTTGACGTCCTCCTCGTCCTCCCGTAATTCTTGATAGTGATCACCCTTATTTTCAATTTACCGATTGTGAATTTCTCCATTGTTGCAGCAGGTGATAGATTAGATGATTAAATTATGAATGCTCTTTATCCTAATGAACCTATCTTAGAGGAAAATGAGGATTATGATCATGATGAAACCCAAGTGTCATGACCCGGATTTACCCACCATCGGGAGTCGTGATGGCGCTTACTGTCGAAGCTAGGCAAGCCAACCTTTATAATCATTTTTACCATTTTTAAATCTAAAACAAGTGAAATACTAAAATATTTAATTAAAACCTGCGGGAGTCTTTTAACAACAATACCGAAAATAAAGATGCGGAAATTAACAACATGTCTCTACCCAGTATCTGGTGTCACTACTCACGGTCTACTAACAGAGTACTAAAAACAATAGTCTGGACGAAAATACATAACATGACTGTTTGATTCAATTAAACAAACTGAAAGAAATAGATAAAGGAGACTCGGGGCCCGCGAACGCCAGCGAACTACCTCAGAGCCTCAGGACTGAAGGATCACTCCCGGTCTAAAGCTGCGGTCCGTAGCTTGGGTCCTGACATGTGCACAAAAAGACACGGAAATGTAGTATCAGCACAACCGACCCCATGTGCTGGTAAGTGCCCGGCCTAATCTCGGTGAGGTAGTGACGAGGCTAAACCGGACCTATCGCAACCAACCTATGCAGATATATGTAATAACAGGAAGAGAGCAAGAATTTAAGCAAATAAAGGGGAAGGGGACATGCTGGGGGAGTAACAGTTCAATTATAACTTCTACAATCAAGAGATGAAACTCAATAAATAATAATTAAACAAGAAAACGAATGAATCAACGGCTGCACGGCATCACCGTTCGTCTTTTTACTCTCATCCCATACCAAAATAGAAAAATATAATGCACGACAACACCCTTCGTGCTTTTACTCTCATTTCTCACCAGCAATATCAAATACAAGGCACAGAATCACCCTTCGTGCTTTTACTCTCGATAAACAGTGCACGGCATCACCCTTCGTGCTTTTACTCTCAATAAACAGTGCACTGCATCATCCTTCATGCTTTTACTCTCTCTTCCTCTCCCGAACAATGGTCACAGCCAAACGGGAACAAGGAAATTATGTATATCAAGAGAGAATATCCCGACAAGGGAGAACAATACAACAAGTGATCACGGGAAAGGAAATACAACTCAACAAATGGTCCCGGCAAGGGAAAAGTATCAAAAATTCCTTTTTAGTTCATTCAATTCTCAACTTTCACTTCATGGTTCTTGTAACAATTAATTATCACAATTGCTCAATTATTTCACAATTTAATAGCAAATATGGCATCACGGTCATGCTTGACTCGGGCACATAGGTAACTGTCACCATACCTATACACCGACCCCACATAGCACATAACAACTAACAATCTAGTCCTATTCCCTCAAGCCAAAGTTAGATCGAACACTTACCTCGAATCTAAAAATGCTAACTCAAAGCTCAACAATCGCCTTTCCTCTAGAATTCGACCCCGAACCAACAATATCTAACATAATCAGGTTCAACATTATCAATAAGAATCCAAACACACAATCCCATAACCTAGACATGCATTTTCTAGCTTATTTTCAAAAATATTAAAATCTGACACCAGGCCCACGCGGTCCAAACTCGAGGCTCGGACCAAAACCCAATCCCCCATAATCCCACGAGTTCAAATATATAATTAGATTTTAAGTTCGACCTCAAATTGAGGTTGAAATACCCCAAATCCCATAAACCTAACTAAACCTAAAAACCCCTAAATCCTACTTTGATTTCATGTGTTAGAGCTAGGATTTCAATGATTATTGATGGAAAATGAAAGAAATTAGTTAGAACTTACTAACCCACGAAGTCTAGGTGAAATTGGGCTTCAATGGACGCTTGGGAGCCTTGGAGAAGAAGGAGTTCGAGTGAAAATGTGAATACTCCCGTGCACACTGTTCTGGGATTATTTAAAATCACTGGAGCATTTTGTGCTTCATGAACGCAACACAAGGGCCGCGTCCGCGATGAAAGAATTTAATAAGGCATTGCGTTCGCGATGGGACATACTCGAACGCGAAGGAGGAAAACAGGGGGGTCCTGAGTAGTTCTACGCGATCGCTAAAAAAGACACGCGAACGCGTAGAAGGATGAGGCTGGGCTATGATAACGCGTGGAATCGGAAGCGATCGCGAAGGGTAAGAAGACTTGAGGCTACGCGAAGCAAAGAAAAAATCGCTCTGCAACAACTGTTGAAAAATCTTGTATTTTCTAAGTTTTAAAACACTCCGAAATCACCCCCGAGCCCTCGGTGCTCCCAACCAAACACACACGCTAACCTAGTCTCATCCTACGAACTTGCTGGAGCGATCAAATCGCCAAAATCACATTAAAATCATAAAATCAACCCCCAATACTCATGATTTTCATTTCTAAGTTCAAAACTTTCAAATTCCCACTTTTAGTCCGGAACACATCAAACGGCGCCCGTTTTAGAGAAAACTTTACAGATAGCACTTAACGCCCATTAAGACTTGTACCGAGTGTCGGAACCAAAATACGGGCCCGATACCATTATTTCTGATCAATTTCCATTTTCATTTTTCCTTAAGTATATTCATAAAACAATTTCACAGAAAAGCTCTTAACTCGGGCCTGGGAACTCGAATTTCGATTCCGGTAATATTCCCGGGTCTCAAATTTCATTACGGACCCTCCAGGATCATCACATCACGGGTCCGGGTCCGTTTACCCAAAAGGTTGACCAAAGTCAACCATAGCAATATTAGTATCAAAATTCATATTTTTTAACACAGAATTCAAATATTTTCACATAAAAATATTCCGGCTTCGCGCTCGGACTGCGCACATAAATTGAGGCAACCCAATTAGGGGTTTTCAAGGCCTCAGACTTGCAAGGAAAGGGATAATTATAGTGATGTCTCTTTGGGTCGTCACACCAAGCACCAGATTTAGAAGATACACCTACTAGTCATGTTAATAACTCAACTAATGCACCGGCCGACCAACCTGTAGAAACTTCTACTTTTAATAGACAACCTGCTAAATATCAGAAACATCATTTGTTTGGAATTTTTTTACTCAAGTAAGAGAACAAAAAAAGGCTAAGTGTAAAACTTGTGGGAAATTAATGGCACATAAATATACTGGAGACCCTAGCTGCACGGGTAGTTTAACGAGGAACATAAAAACACACCCTAGAGATAAGGCTAGATTTTTATAAATGCAAGCGCAACAAGAGGGGACAAGTGTAGATTCTGCGGTTAAACCTATTACAGGTTCAAATCTAGTTTAACCGGGAATTGACACTATCACAGGCGGTATTTTATATTACGATCCAAATAGAGATCGTGAAGAATTAGCAAAGATGATTATTGTTATGTGCTTACCTTATACTTTTGCTTCTAATCCTAATTAGGTTCATTATATTATAAGAGTTTTTAATCCTACTTATAAAGGTTGGCATCGCGCAATAGTTAAGGCTGATATTTAAAATTTCAAACATGAGTTAGAACAATATTTGCAGTATTTATTTACTCATATACCTAATCAGATTTCTATTACTAGTGATATTGGTAGAAATGGTACTGATTGTGATTATCTAATTGTTACAAGTCATTGGATAGATGATGAATGAACAATACAAAACGCATAATTGCATATAGAATAATTAATTCACGTCACACAGGTAAGTTTATAACTAACACAGTTTCAGATATTTGTAGATATTTTTGCTTTAGCGATAAAATAATGGCTATTTCTACGGATAATGCTTCTAGTAACACTAATGCTATAGGAATGCTTACAAAAATACTAAATCCAACATTTACTAATATTTTTCATGTTAGATGTATTTTTCATATTTATCATTTAATTGTTGGTGATGGTATGCGAATTTTAAACATAGAAATTGAAAAGGGTAGAATGACTCTTAATTGGATTTTTCATTCAAACCGTAGAACTAGACTTAGAGAGTATTTTAAAAAATATGATGAATATGTCCTTAGAGAAAGAAAGGTTCATAAACCTTGCCCGACTAGATGGAATTGTATGTACGAAAGTTTAGTAGTTGCATATGAATATAAAAATCCAATTAATGCAACGTTTAATTCTCGGGTAGGTGGTGAGGATGATGATGAAATGCTTACTACTCAAGATTGGACGAATGTTAAAATTCTTTTAGATTCTTTTAGAACATTTTTAAGTTGCTACAAATGCATTTTCTGGGCAATATTTTCCTACTATTTCAAACTGTTTAGTTTATATTGCAGCACTATCTGATTTGTTTGTTGAATTTGGTGAGGGTGGGGACATTTATGAACTTGTTATAAATGAAATGAAACAAAAGCTTAAAAAATATTTTTTCATATCCCTCCTATTTATGATATTGCTGCAATGTTAAATCCTACAATAAAATTGGGAGCTCCTCATTTTTGGTATTCAAATATTTATAAGGCTTTAGATCTTTCAAATGAGGAAGTTGCTACACTTGCATATGCAAAAGCTTTAATTAAAATTAATGCTCAAATAGTTTATAATACTTATCAACTTGCCTTAGAGCATGCTAGGCCAAATATTTCAACACCTACTTCGTCTAGCTCACAATCGGCTAAAAGAGTTGCGGGCTTAAAAGCTCTTAAATCTTGGATGGAGTTCTGGGGTTCTCAAGGTGATAATTATGATGAAACTTCACATCTAAATGAGCTTCAAGTTTATTTTTCTCAGGGACTTGAAAAGGAGAATCTAGACGGCTCTTTTGATCTTTTGGAATGGTGGAAGGCAAGGGAAAATATTTTTTGGTTCTTGCAAGGATGACTCGGGATATTTTATCAATTCAAGCTTCAACTGTTACATCAGAGAGCGCTTTCAGTCAAGCAAGACTGCAAATAGGTGAGCATAGAACGTCTATGAAGGCTAGCTTGGAAAAATCGGTACAGTTTAAAGATTGGATCTGCGCAGAAAGAAGAAACTTTGGTATTGCAGAATCACAACCGGTGATAGATGAAGCTCATAAAGAAATGATAGAGGAATTTGCGAAGGATTCGGCTTCGCCCGGAAGTGGTGATGAACAAGCTTCTTTTCCACACCACCAAAGCAACCTCCTCCGAACCTTAAAGGATTTATGAGATTTATTAGAGATACAATGCATATTATGGTGTAACTTGTACTTTGGCACATCTTCTTTTAGTTTTTTTCCCTTTTAATGGTGGTATTAGTACATTATTGTGCTCATTCCATTGGGGGATGGAAGACTAAGAAAGATATGCCATTTTTGGTAATAAAAATTACAAGACATACCATTGAATATCTTTTCTCAATATTTCTTTGTCTTTACTTGGAATTATTTATAAGTTACAATACATATATATATATATATATATATATATATATATATATATATATATATATATACACACACACACATAAGATACAATATATATACTACAAAAAAATATATAAGAGAATATATATACATAACATACAATATATACTACAAGAAAATATATAAGTAATAATATATATATATATATATATATATATATATATATATATATAAAAGAGAGAGAATATATATACATAAGAGATACAATATATATACTACAAGAAAATATATAAGTTATAATATATATGCATAACATACAATATATATATTCTTCAAGAAAATATATAAGAGAATATATATACATAACATACAATATATACTAAAATACAATATACAATGAAATATATATACATAAGTATATAACATTCTATACTAGTATACTCTTTCTCTCTCTCTCTATATATATATATATATATATATATATATATATTATGTACTATACTAATAACTACTATACAAGATATTGCCTAAAAAATAAAAAAATAAAAAAACTCGCTAGACCTGCTAAGCCCACATGCCCGACCCGCTAAGCCCAAGCCATATGGGCTTAGGCCCGTCACAGGCTGGTCTCACCCATTGAACCTACGAAGCCGGGAACCGCCAGAGCCCAGGCCCACAAAGCCAGAGCCCACAAAGTTCGGCCCATTAAGCCTATTTAGGCCCGGGCTCGGCCCACTTTACACCATTAATTACATACAAGGAGAAAAGTGCTTATACTCTTCTTTATGTCTTATACGGTGGCAAAATTACCCCATAAAAATATTACTCGTCTACTCAATTAAAATTTGGACAAGCTGATGACTCACCGTCTAACCCATTTAGTAACTTAGTGCATCTTAACTCCCAAATTCAATCTATCTAAAACCTAAGCTGATTTTGACTCAGTATACCACTGAAATTAACACATGAATAACCTTGTAAGAATAAAAAAATACCTTTTGTTTAATATGATATGATAACTATAATAAAAGAAGAATACTTTCTCAAGAGAGGTTTGCACAGAAGTACAGTCGAACACACTATGTTGTACTTATCTGGCCTTCTTTTTTTAAAGTTTACAATCGTATAGTTCACTATTTTTAAAATAGTATTTATACATGGGTATGCAATATTATACCGTACTTATTATATTATTATATACAAAAATTGGATTTTATCTCCAACAAACTTTCACTTACAAAAATATCACTAAATAACTTAAATCTTCGTAGAATAGCTTCACAATTTTTCTCCAACTTCCAAATGATATCCCCAACAAAATACAATCATCAATTTGTAAAAAAAATCAATAAATCACAAAACTCACTTATGAGTTTTCAAGCTTTTAGAAACTTCAACAATGGACATAGTTCACCCAAAAAATATTTAAATAGTAATGATAACCATGTCACTCTCTAATCAGTTTTTAACTCATTGTTTAAGCCATCCTAATTCATCTCATTTCAGCACATGTATCTTTTGAACAGGGTTAATTAATGACTCATTTATGATTTACCGCACTTTGACTTGCCAAATTCAGTCCAAACACCAATTTGTCACCCGTACTAGTGATGAAACTAATCATACCATGATCCATCCAATTACTTCAAAGTATTCTGCTATAAATAAAAATGAAGGTGAAATAAAAGTATAAAGTAAGATGAAAGAAAGAAAGAATCTAAAAAACATAGAGAGATGAGATTTTCTTATTTATTATTTATTCTCATTTTTGTAATTTTGTTTTCATGATCTTATGTATATAGGGAGATTTAAAGAAGTTGATGTGCATCAATTAATTGAATACGTACAACCAATAATAAGATTTATAAATAAAAGATAGATTCGTTAAACAAAATAGAAGAAGATATAAAAGTAATATTGTTTAACTGTAAAACAGTATATTTGAATTTCAAACGTGGTTTATAGACAAGTGAATTGATTTCATCCAAAAATAATAAATAAATTAAAGAAAAAGCAAGACTCAGGGTGTGTTTGGTATGAAGGAAAATATTTTTTGAAAAATGTTTTTTAATTTTTTTATGTTTGGTTGGCTTAAATGTTTTAGAAAATATTTTCCTTATCAAGTCATTTTCATCTGATTGAAGGAAAATATTTTTATTATCAAGAGAAGGGAAAACATTTTCCAAAACTCCTTCTTAACATTTCTCACCCTCACCAACCCACAACACCCCCTTTCTCCAAAAAAGCCTTTTTTTTCTTTCAAATTTCAATTTTTCAGTTACCACCCACCCGATCACCCCTTCACCCCCTCCCCCGAAAAATTTTTCAGTTTTAATTTATTTATTGGTTTACAGATTCAAAACTTTACAAGTACCAAGTTATGAGTTTGAAGGTTTATGTGTTTGGAAGTTTACGGGTTTAGAAATTATAAAGTTTAGGGGTTCGAATTCTGCGGTTCCAAAAATTTATGAATGTTGTAGATTCGGAAGGTTGTTGGTTTGAAAGTTTATGGTTTCATATTTATTATATCTAAATTATTTATGAATATTATTGAGAAGTCATTTTCTTTAATTTGCGTACCAAATAATGAAAAATGAATAAGATTACTACTTGTTTTCTAAGAAAATATTTTCCACAAAAAATACTTTTTGTTATACCAATCACACCCTCAGTGTTGAAATCGATATAAGACAACGAATAGCTTGATTCCGGGAGTAGAGCTTTCGAAGGCAGTAGTAAGAATATCAATAGAAAGGAAACAAGTTGTTATTGAGCTTAGAATAATGTGTAACATAAGTTTTTGTCAGAAAAATCCTCACTTACAATTGTTGTTGAACTAACTATTTATAGATGCACCTAGGGAACAAGGTTTTTGTCATGCCCCAAATTCGAGGGACATGACCGGCACTCGACCGGGTATCCCCAGTCAAGCGGACGTGGGTGCCTTTCCTATCCCACGTGTTACCCCCACATTTTCATTATTTATTAACCAAGTGAAATAACCATTCATAATTAAAAATACCTTTTATTACACAACAAACATGGTACTCAGCGTGGTTTACATCTTACACCTCCCAATATATAAAATACATATTTACATATGTTCACAACCCACATTTACTGTCTACAAACCTCTAAGGATACAAAAGGGTAATACAATACTTGCCGGTAACAAGGCTCCGGCTATACCTTTCACAAAAAAAAAATCAAAATAATATTTCCGAAATAAAAAGCGCCATGAGCCACGCAAGGCCCCGAGAAGAAAGGGGCTCACTAATACATCTGACAGAAAGTGAAGGGGAGCTACGGTCGATGGACTGGAGTCCTTGCTATGGATCCACCTATAAACATAACACGAATGTAGCGCCCCCGGCAAAAGGGACGTCAGTACATTTGAACTGTACTAGTATGTATGAACAAACCTTGCCCTAAGTATACTCAAACTATACACAAGTAGCAAAAAATAACAAAATCAATAATCTAATACAAATTTAAGGAACAATCAAGCTAAATAAGTTTACAATATATCTTTTTTCCCCTTCAACATTATCACATCAACGATTTTCAATTTTTCTCATATTTTCATTTCAGTAGTGATTTCAATCACTTTTCACCCTTATTACCTCGGCCACCCTTATCACCACAACCCACACCTTATTACTTTGTGTTGCTCCCACCGTACAGTTACAACTCACAAACAACACAACAACAATCAACAACTCACAAAGATCAACAACAATGCTTCTTAAGGACAACCACAACAATTTACAAGTATTTCCGTAACCATCAATACAGTTTCCCATCATTTTCAACAATTCATATGCAATTTAAGTCTACAAAATAATTACCCAAAACAAGCCAAATATGTTATAACCATAGTTGTTCCAATTAAATCATTTATGACTTCCTTCCATCATATGTTTCTCATCTCTTACCACATAACACATTCGCAATCAAGCATTAGTTTATTGCCAATTACATGCACCATTATATCGGGAGAATTAACCACAAACACTCAAACCAAACCAATCACAAAAAAATTGTACAAATAGTCCATATAGATATCACATACTAAATAGTCGTACACCAAACAAGGTGACTCTACAAAGATCAAAGTTGGCCATACATACCTTTCTATAGCTTTCCTTTAATTACAACGGTATTCCAGAAATTCTAGCAACTTCAATCTATTTTGAGACATAACAAAATTAACACAAATTTGGAAGGTATTCATGGTTTTAGCTCATTTGAGCATTTTATCAAACACTAGTTGAGCATCTTAATTACTAACTCTCTCTTGCAAGATTTTCTTGATTCCCCAACCCAATCTTTACCTATTTATGTTCATCAATCTTCACACAATCCTAATTTGCACATACATGTATATTATTATACCAAGAATCATACCTCAATGACCCATCTCACAATCTGTACAATACCAACACAACATAGGTTAGGCATCTATTGCTCCCAATCATCATCCCATGAGTTCTAACATATATATCATACATAAATAATCACCATAGAGTAGTTAGAGATGATAGACATACCTCTTGTAGTAAGAATTTAAGACTCTCCACATTTGGTGTTCTTGATAAATTCAAGGATTTGAAGGAAGATCTAAAGATTTACAAAATTAATCCTTGTTAATATAAGTGTTTAGGAGTAATAATCAACTCAAAATACTCCAAAAACCTTACCTTGGATATGGGAGGAGTTGAAGGTCTTGAGAGAGTGGAAGAAAACCCTCAAAGTTCGTCCAAAATAAAAATGGGGAAATGAATCCCGCAATGCTGATATAGACTGTCTCGGGCGCCACAGGTGGCGCTGGGCGCTGCCCGGTTTGCTGGCAATGGAAGAGACACGAAAATTGTCATAACTTTGTGTAGGAATGTCCAAATGACAAACGGTTTGAAGCGTTGAAAATTAGATTCAAAGACCATTAATATGATAGGGTTTTCATCACACAACTCCACATATATCTGGAGATATGATTGTCCAAAGTAGAGACCAGTGCGAACTCACTTGAAATCTTGGACTAATGCAAAAGTTTCCAATTTGACTTGGACTAAGGCCCTTCTTGGATCCCACATTACTTACCACAAGACTTGTACACTTATTTAACAAGTTCAATTCATGTTGACCATGTTAATAGAACATAAAATATTATAATAAGCTTACGTGGCATCACGAAATCCATGTTTACATAGCGAAATTTTTCGGGGCCTTACATTCTCCCCCTCCCTAAGGATCATTCATCCCCGAATGAGTAGTAGAGTTTGCCCTAAATTCTTAACTTATTATATTTCCTTTCTAACCAACCTCAAATCCCTAAATTTTGACTAAATCCCAATTTTTTCAGAAATTTCGGCTGAGTCTCCTTTGTAACTAGGCCTATCCATATGTTAGAGAACCACCAAAACAATCCCTAAAACACATCCTCAAATCGACAAAGCACCCCAATGTATATAACATTTATACTAATGTGACGACCCAAAGGGTCATCACTTGTTTTCTTAATCATTCCGATCTTTCAAGGTCTTCAAAACCTCTATATTAGTTGCCTCGATTTGCATGCGCAATTCGAGCGTGAAGCCGGAAAATTTTTATGTTGAAATATATGAATTATGTTAAAAATTTGAAGAATTTTGATATTAATATTGTTAAAGTTGACTTTGGTCAATATTTTTGATAAACAGACCCGGACCTGTGATTTGATAGTCTCAGAAGGTCCGCAGAAAAATATGGGACTTTCCCAGAATAAAATTTCGAGGTCCCAGGCCCGATAAATGAATTTTTGCGTGAAATTATTTTCTAATTATATTTAAGTAAAATAAAAATGAAATTTGATAAAAAAGTAATAGTATCGGTTCGCATTTTGGTTCCGATATCCGGTACATGTCATATATGTTGGTTAAGCATTTCCTGTAAAGTTTGGTTAAAAACGGACGTCATTTGCCGTGTTTCAGCCTTAAATTTGAAAATTTAAAAGTTTATAAAATTTGAAAGATTTCTTGGATTTTAAGCTCAATTCAGTGTTTTCAATGTTATTTTGGCGCGCTCGAGCAAGTTTGTATGATGTTTTTGCATCAGTGTGCATATTTGGTTTGCAACCCCGAGGGCTCGGGAGTGTTTTCGAGGTGCCTCAGAGTAATTTTGGATTTGGGAAAAAATTCAAAAATTGCAGAAATAGTACCTGTGAACAGTACCCAGGAACTGTACCCATGGACATTGCCCGAATGCGTGAACAGTGCCCCCGACATTTTCTTGACAGATTAGTCATCCCATTTTCCATTTTTACCAAATTGGAGCTCGGGAAAAGGCAATTTTTGGGAGATTTTCAGAGAAAACAATGGGGTAAATGTGCTTAACTTGATTTTGGTTAAATTACCTGAATCTACTAATAGTTTTGGCATTAAATATGTGAATTTAGAGGGAAAAAACTTAGAAACCATCTTGAATAGATTTGAGGATTTGAGGGCCGAAATTTTATCGAAATTTAGTAATTTTGGTATGGTTGAACTTGTGAGTGAATGGGTTATCGGAAAAAGGTTCGAACCGTGTGTTTTGACCACGTGGGCCCCGGGTCGATTTTCACTATTCCGGGCAGAATGTTGTGGAAAATATATTTAGCCATTTAGATTAGTTTGTGAAGTGTTATTGATGACATTAAATCAATTGTGTATAGATACGATTGAATTGGAGCCAAATTCGAAAGGAAAGGGCATTGCTTAAGGATTGAGTTGGTTGTAAACCTTCGAGATAAGTGTTTGATCTATCCTACCTTGAGGGAATAATAGTTGAGTATATTTGCTATTTTTATGTGTAGAGTCCGACGTATAGGCATGGTGATAAGTATCTATATGTTGGGGGTCAAGTGTGACCGTGAGTCTTAAATTGATAATTTCGCACTCTTTGTAATTATATGAAAGAATAAATTGCTTTGGTCCAAATGACTTGACACGACTATCTTGTTTAGTGGATCAATTTCATATAATGAGTTAGTTGAGAAAGAATGCCGGGGGTCTATTTGGAAACAGCCTCTCTACCCAAGGGTAGGGTTAAGGTCTGCGTACATACTACCCTCCCCAGACCCCACTAAGTGGGATTATACTGGGTTGTTGTTGTTGTTGTTGTTGTTGTTGTTGTTGTTAGTTGAGAAAGAAATGAGTTAAAAGAGGATGTGTTGAAATTATTCCCTTGTCGGGACGTATAGACTGTTATTATTGTATTCTCCCTTGCCGGGATGTTTAAAACTATATGTTTATTCCCCTCACCCTGATTGGTTGTGATAGTTGATTTGGTGAGGAAGATTGATTATGCACGAAGGGTAAATCCGTGCCATATTTTGAATAATTATGCACCAAGGGTCCTTCCGTGCCTTGATATGAGAGTATGTGAGGAAAAGCACAAAGGTTGACGCCCTGCACTTTATTATGAGAGTGTGTGAGGAAAAGCACGAAGGTTGATGTCGTGCACTTTATTTGACTGTCTTGGTGAGAACAAGAGTAAAAGCACGATGGTCGGTGCCGTGCAGATGTTGATTTACCTATTCTCCTTAATTAACGTTCCTTTATTCTATTTATGCCATTATATTTTGTTGCTATCCAGAGCATATTTTCCCTTTCCAAATGTTAAATATTGCTTCCTATGATTTTTGTTGAATATATATTTTTAACTATACATGTTTATGTGAGTGTCTGGTTCTAGCCTTGTCACTACTTCGCCGGGATAGGCCAGACGCTTACCAGCATATGGGGTTGGTTGTGATGATTCTACACTCTCTGCTCTTTTTGCTCAGATACAGGTTATGGGAAACATCAGCAGTAGTAGTGCAGGTGTTAGCATTATGATCATCGAGACATCGAGGTAGCCTTGCAGGCGTCCGCAGGACCCGACATCTCCTCTATCTTTATTTTAGTCTGTTATCTCATGTATTCGAGACAAACAGTTTTATATTTTTTTCAAACAGTTGTGTTTAGTATTCTTAGAAGTATGTGAGTATTGTGACACCAGTCTTGGGTAGAAGTTTATGTTTTGGATTTTTTTTATCGTATCTTGTATTATTTCCTTTAGTCTTCCACTAAATTAATCTATTCAGCTGAAATTATCATTATTATTGCTAATTATTTTAAACAAGAATTATTAAATGGAATGAAATATATAGGAGTTGGCTTGCCTAGCTCCCATTAGTAGGCGTCATCACGACTCCCGATGGTAGAAAATTCGGGTGGTGACAACTAATCTCACAATTACATGCACTATATTATCATAATAATACCCAAAGATGGACTGCACATTTTTAAATCACAACACCTATAAGGTACCTTTCAAATTAAAACTAATTGTTATACAATCAAGTGAAAATATTCTTTCGATGACATTTTCGGCCTTCAAGGTGGCCTCCTCGACTTACAAGCCTTACTACAACCCATTTGCAAAAATGATCCCTATCATCAAACTTATCTAAAAAGGATGATAACTATATACCTCGCATAAGCTAACAGTCCAGTAACTTCACGTTCAATAGTTTCCACCGAGATGATATACAAAAGCTCTCCAACTGCCTTCTTAGACACAATCATATGAAAACACAGAATACATATAGTAAAATGATGGAATGAATCATACTCATAGCACGGTCTAATGTGAAATACCCTTATGCAACCTTCATTATCAACTCACCTAACATCTTTAGGGGAACGTATTGAGAATAACCCATTCACCTTTCTAAACTCTAAATCTCTACACTCACACTCACACTAAACCATTGATTACCTTCAACAATCACTCTAGGATGTGCTATCATAAACTAACGATAAAATTATCTATCACATATATGAAATCACACGGGGATACTTCTTCTTTGACATGTTTGACCCTTCAATACCCAATTGTTTTAATACATTAAGGAACAACAGAGTTCAAGATTAGGCTTGGGATTATTCACGAATCCATTTAGGCACTGAGCAGAGCATTCCATGAAGTTACATGCTAAGAGACACGAGGATTTATATTGACGATGCTGATATGGTTAATAATTGTGACGACATCAGCTATTAGGCAATTAAGGCATCGGGGTAACTCATACATTTGCAATAGTAACCATTAAGGAGGAATATTCAAGTATGTGACCCAGTCGTTTTTTGGAGTGTAGGAAAAATCCATTTATCAAGAATGAGAATATCCTGGCACCTTGAATGCGATATGGGTTGCAAAACACATCAAGTTGAATTAAACTCTAAGTGTTAACTGACACGAGGAATCTATAACACAAGCCCGCAAGGATGAAAAGAAGTGGAACACTTATGAGATTATCATTCTTCAAACAGCTTAAACCTTCATGATAATTTATTATATATGAGGAAACTAAAAATATGACCACTTGTCTTTCAAATCAACATGTTCATTTTATGTGCAAAAATCGAAGTCATATAATCTCAACCTTTCACGAGTGAAACCCCGTAGCTAGGACATCTTGACATATGATGAAATCATGAATTGGTTAGATGCTCTGGGGAGAAGGCAAATAACACTCCTACCGTGTAAAGTAATTGAGATACCAAAGGTGGCAAAACTCCTCACACATGTCAACGACATAGTCAATGATTCTAGAAGTTGAGGGTGTAAAGGCAACCAAACTCAATGAGGCAATGCACAATAATCATAGAAGGTTTGCATATGTTCATGATGAGCTCTCCATAGGTTTTGACTTGAAAAATGAAGTGTCAAAGTGACACATAGAAGGGCATGTTCTCTCATGGTTATCGTACAAATGTTGGGAACTATCACAACGAATTCACTAAATAGGAATACAATTAACACAATATGGATACATAAAGAGAAAATAAACATTTGCTGTGAGCTACATACTTTTGCTATATTAACCCCCATACTGCATTGCAAGACCACATCATTGGCAACCACAATACTAGAAACCAAGTGAGCTACTTGCTACGGGATATCTCAAGTGGACACGAAAATCATAGCGATACAAGATCTTCCTGTGATGGAGATGTGAGGATCTCAATTTTTTTTTGTTTTTGAAAAACTTTATGTACACGGTGACCATTTCGATTGACATACACTCATCTGATAAGTGTTAAGGCATGCTCTGATGTTACTAGACATTGAGAAGCTTCCATGATCATACTCACAAGAGAGTAGAGTGAATGTTTGAACTATATACGGCATATACACCAATAAGTAAAAGTAAAATGACTCGAGAAGGAACGTAATATTGGGATGCTATACGTGGAAATTGGCACCACATAAATAAACTTTACAATGGTGCATGTATAGGCACAAATGAGCAGAAGTTGACAATTTAAATAAAATGTTTCTGTAAGAAATACATCGGGAATAGTCCTTTGTTGAGAATTTAGGAAAGGAAAGTGGGAAGTATCAATAGTGTTACAACTCAATTCACAAAAACAATTACAGAGCTCAATACCATAGGCGGCTGTAAGTGATAGAAATGTGATCAAAAGACTTTGTGAATAATATGTCTCATTCAACAAGCAGGTGCATGCAATGTTTTCTGATTTAGATTCTTTTTAAGAAAATATCTGTACAAGGACAAGGACATCATAAGGGTTTAACAAAAATTTTAAACAATCACCACATTACCAAATAAAAGGGATCACATAGCTTTCACATAATTTCCAGACCTCTAGGATGCATTTCATAGCTCTTCCATAGGGCTCACATATCAAATTATTCACATATGTGTTTCATTCAATAATAAGGAAATCATAATTACAAATCAAACACTTTAATATATCACCACATTATCAAATAAAATAATCATGCCATTTTCACATATATTAGTTCGTCGGCACTTAGAGCCTCAATTGCATTTATACATCATCATTGGGACTAGGCCACAATTCATAACACAATCTCTTTTTTCCCACATTTAACATCATTTCCGCATATTTCACATGAATATCAATTCATCATATCAATGATTTCACAAACTTTCATTTCGATAGTGATAATGATCATATTCTATTCTTATTACCTCAGCCACCCTTGTCACCCCAACCCATAATTTATTTTTTTGTGTTGCGGCGCGCAACCCGATCCGACCGAACAATCACATTTCACACAACAACAATAATTCACAGTTCAATCACATGGCTTCATGCCATCCATAATATCATTCCGCAACAACAATAATAATTCATGAAGAGTTTTCATTAACAATGGAACTTGAATCACAACGAATTCTTTTACAATCATGACAATATCCAATTTCAACATCAAAGTATGTAACAACCCGCATCATATTGGATGCACTCATAAGGCTAAGCATTATCTTAAGTTGCCACTTATGGCGTAAATTGTGTACAAAACCTTTAAGGCACGTTATTATCGATATCATTTATGAAAAGCAGAGTCGAGACTCATTTCATAATATGTTTCATATTTTCTCATGTCATAGGCATCGTCAAGTACAATTACAACTCGAGTTCTCGACACGTTGGCCATACTCTATTTCTCAAAGTCATTTGACTTATTTCAACATCTCTATACACAGAGTATTTCACATAATATATGCAGCTCCAATTTCAATTAAAGGTCTTAGCATTTCAATACATGATGCATATTCCTTGCACCATTTTTAAGTTGTCAATAATAGCACATTGATCATATTTGAATGTATCTTTCACAAACATCGGGTCACAACACTAAGTCGTGTAAAGTACCGATCACAACAAGAATACAACATTCAGTCTTGCCACATTTACATAGTGACTTACTTTACTTCCAAACATCTTTATACATACCAACAACTAGACACAAGCAATCAAATACATTTGGTACACATAGGAACAATTTGGAGGATCAACCATAACGAGTTTTCTCACACAATTTGGCATCAAATCTCAATTTAAACTTGACTTGAAGTCTAGGCATTTTAGCACGTAGTTCACATTCTTCACATATCTTCATTTACCAAGAATACATATTACACATGAAAAAGTACCTCCCACATATATATTTTCACAAATAATTCGCTTAACATAACAAAAAGAGTATTACATCAATTATATTTTGAACTTACAACATTTACGCGAGCACCATCGAACCTCGATTTCTAAAAGAAGGGGTTTTAGCCGTAATACTGATGATATACTATATGATCTGTGGTGCGGTGACATTAGTTGGAACAAGGGTACTCTACTAAACAACAAGTTCTACCAATCACTCCATGGCTCAACACATTCTTCTAACAAGTCCTTGGGTAATCCACTCGGACTCAACGGTGGGATAAATTCCTCCTTACATGCTTCAAATTCGCGGATTATGGTATCAAAATTACCAATCTTGAGAATAATACTTAGAAAGGAAACTAGATCCCTATCTTGAGCCATATCACATGATCTGGAAAATCAAAGAAGGGTGAAATTTCTAAATGTCCAAATAGCCTCCAACTTATAGATGTGGTCGACAACACACCTATATTAAGGACTCTACTAGACACGGCTCCAAGATATCCTAGGACACTTTAAAACCTTAGGCTCTGATACCAAGTTTGTCATGCTCCAAATTCAAGGGACATGACCGGCACTCTATCGGGTATGGCCAGTCAAGCGGACCTAGGTGCCTTTCCTATCCCACGTATTAACCCCCCATTTTCATTAATTATTAACCAATTGAAATAGCCATTAATAATTAGAAACATCTTTTATTACACAACACACATGGTATTCAACGTCGTTTACATATTACACTGCCCAATAGTTCGCAACCCACATTTACAATCTATGGAGCCTGTAAGGATACAAAAGGGTGATACAATACTTACCGCTAACAAGGCTCTGAATAATACCTTTCACAAAAAATCAAAATGATATTTTCGAAATAAAAAAATCGGCATGAGCCACGCAAGGTCCCGAGAGGAAAGGGGCTCATTAATACATATGACGAAAATTGAAGGGAAGCTACGGTTGGTGGACTGGAGTCCTTGCTATGGATCCACCTACAATCATAACACGAATATAGCCCCCCCCCCCCCCCCCCCAGCAAAAGGGACATCACTACATTTGAATTGTACTGGTATGTATGAACAAACCTTGCCCTAAGTAAACTCAAACCATAAACAAATAGCAAGCAATAACAGAATCAACAATCGAATACACATTTAAGGAACAATAAAGGCAAACAAGTTGAAAATCTCTCTTTTTCCCCTTCAACATTACCACATCAACGATTTCGCAAGTTTTCTCATATTTTCATTTCAATAGTGATTTCGATAACTTCCCACCCTTATTACCTAGGCCACCCTTATCACGACAACCCACACCTTATTACTTCGTGTTTCTCCCACCATATAGTTACAAATCACAAACACCACAACAACAATCAACAACTCATAAAGATCAACAACAATACTTCTTAAGAACAACCACAACAATTTATAAGTATTTCCGTAACCATCAATACCATTTTCCATCATTTTCAACAATTCATATGCAATTTAAGTCACCACAATAATTATCCATAAGAAGCCAAATATGTTATTACCACAGTTGTTCCACTTGCATCATTTATGACTTCCTTCCATCATCTGTTTCTCATCTCTTACCACATAATACTTATCGCAGTCAAGCATTTAGTTTATTGCCAATTACTTGCATCTTTATATCGGGAGACTTAACCATAAACACTCAAACCAAACCAATCACAAGAATTTTACAAATAGTCCACATAGATATCACATGCCAAATAGTCGTACACCAAACAAGGTGGCTCTACAAAGATCAAAGTTAGTCATACATACCATTCTTGAGCTTTCCTTTAATTACTACGATATTCCGGAAATTCTAGCAAATTCAATCTATATTGAGACATAACAAAATTAACACAAATTAGGAAGGTATTCATGGTTTTAGCTCATTTGAGCATTTTATCAAAAAAGTAGTTGAGCATCTTAATTATTAACTCTCTTTTACAAGATTTCCTTCATTCCCCAACCCAATCTTTACCTATTTATGTTTATCAATATTTCTACAATCCTAATTTACACATACATGTATAAATAATACTATTATACAAATAATCATACCTCAATGACGCATCTCACAATCTCTACTATACCAACACAACCTATGTTAGGCATCTACGACTCCCAATCATCATCCCATGAGTTCTAATGTATATATCATATATAAATAATCACCATAGAGTAGTTAGAGATAATAGACATACCTATTGTAGTAAGAATTTTAAGAATCCCCACTTTTGATGTTCTTGATAAATTCAAGGATTTTAAGGAAGATCTAAGGATTTTCAAGATTAATCCTTGTTAATATAAGTGTTTAGGAGTAGTAATCAACTCAAAATACTCCAAAAAATTTACATTGGATATGGGAGGCGTTGAAGGTCTTGAGAGAGTGGAAGAAAACCCTCAAAGTTCGTCCAAAATAAAAATGGGGAAATGAATCCCGAAATGAGGATATAGACTATCTCGGGCACCACAGGCGCTGCCCAGGGTGCTGCCCAGTTTGCTGGCGACGGAAGGGACACGAAAATTGTCATAACTTTGTATAGAAATGTCCAAATGAAAAACGATTTGAAGCGTTGGAATCTAGACTCAAAGAACTTTAATGTGATAGGTTGTGCATCATAAAAATCCTTATATAACTGTAGATATGATCATTCAAAGTAGAGATCAGTGCGGAAGCATATGAAATCTTGGACTATTGCGAAAGTTTCCAGTTTGACTTGGACTTAGGCCCTTAATTGGACCCCAAATTACATACCAAAAGACTTGTACACTTATTTAACAATTCCAATTTATGACCACCATGTTAATCGCACATAAAATATTATAATTAGCCTATGTGGCATCACGAGATCCTAGTTTACTTAGCTAATTTTCGGGGCTTACAGTTTTAGGATCAAACGATTCTTAAATGATAACTATGATGGCCGTTGATGAATGTTTAATGACAGGCTATGAATGTCAAAATTTTCTATATTAGAATATGTATTTAATACTGAAGAATATTCTTTATGGAATATCATTGGATGACAAACATTTGTTTGTCTTTATTAGCAATACTTTCTTCGGGGTTTTTTCGGGGCCAACCGAAGCTGCTGTCCCCAGTCTTGGTTTTCACTTGCCTCGCTTTCTATCTTTCTTGGATTCTACCAATCGTTATATTATTCAAGCATTTAATACGAACCAATTTTATCATATATAAATAGTCCCCCTGCTTTCCGATGGCACATCTTTGTGTCATCGACAAGTTGGTCAATATATCTTTTTGGTGGAAATGCTTTTGATTCCTTCTTAAAAGTTTTTGACGTTTGATTACACGCATGTCTCTCCGCATTTAATTCTCTGAACACGCTTCACTCCATGACTTAGCAATACTTTCACTGGTTCTCGAGGTAATCATGGGCACAAATTTAACCGTTTATTCCTTTACTTAAATGCCTCATTCTTTACACTTCACAGGTTTTCAAACTTTCTCAAGTTATTAGCATTCAACTCTTTCTTGCTTTCACTCTTCTTTAGTATTCCTCTTCAAAAAACTCTTACTACCTTCTGCTAACCATGGGCTCATCCTCCAAGAACTCAAGTCCTCTAAAAAATAAGGAAAGAAACAATGATATTACCCCTCGTACGGTGAGCATCATCATTCCCAAAAGGCTCAGTACAATCAAGGATTTGTAAGAGAAGCTTCCTTCTACAAGCTCTTGTACGTGAGCTATTGGTGTGTACCCTTCTTCCATCCATCCTTCTAGCATTCTTGGTGTGAATAAAGATTGTAGTTGCCATGATATGAACATTGTCTCTCTCGATCTGGTAGAGTTAGTAACCTTCCCCAAGAAGGGTTTTACTTACATTTACACATACCCCTTCACTTTGGGACCATTCTCATTGAGCGTGAGACTTGACCCCGTAATCTTGGAGTTCTCCACTGGTATCAAATTTTCTTGGAACAACTGAGCCCCTTTGTCTGGCAGACGGTATCCTATCTACGACAACCTTGCCAAGAGACGGTGGAAGAACTCTCCTTTGCTCACATAATGAACCTCTACTCCCCCAAGATTTTTCGTGGGAGAGTAATAAGCTTTAGCAAATGTGGCCACCATTTTTCTCACCAACATGAATGATGACAATAATAGTGGGTGGATAGAGCGATTCATTATTGTTCCAACTAGGAATATTATCCCGACCACGACTCCATCTTTTCCTAAGTCGTATACTTAAGTTCAACGTCTATCTTTTCTCTGATAAAATGTTATTTAATGTTGTTACCGATTATTCTCTTTTCATTATTTTAGCTACTCAGTGGACACTACCAAGGATTGAAGGCTAGACCATTGGGTTCCGTAGATTCTGGATATTACCAAACCTGATACCTGCCGGTGGAAAGAACTAGCCCTCAAATACGGGTGAAAAGATAAAAAGCATGGTAATTTGATTCCCAAAAATAATCTTGTCTTTATCTCATTTTTGTGTATAATAAAATTGGTTAAATTTCTTTTTCGTTGAATTTAGGTCTTCCGTAGGGCTCTGTTATGTCCCCGAGGAGGATGTTTTGGCTGATCCTACAGAGGCTGTGAGGTTGCTGAAGGAGGCCTTCAACCGAATAGGAGCTATCGAATCCACTTTCGGTGCAGGTGCTTCCTCTTGGAGTCCTATACCGAAAAACAAGCAACCAAAAGGCTGTGTTCCTCCACGGTCAAGGGCAAAAAAAAAGGTAAAAAACACCGTGCAAAGCCAACTATAGCCACTGTGCTAATTGATGATGAAGGGGAAGCCAGTGAAAAAGAGGCTTCCCTACAGAGGAGACAACGATCTTCATTAGCTCAACTGAATGATCAATATGAAGATCTTAATACACCAACAGAGGATGACCATCAAGCATACTAGGGAGAGTGTGGTACAGTAGAGAATGCCAATTCTTACTTTTGAGCCCCATCTCTGCTCTTGGTACTATGAGGCTGATTATCGAACCTCTTTATTTAGTTGATGAGAAACCTACAACCATCATTGCTTTTGCCGCAAGTGTTTCTCATCCCACAACACCATCAGCTTTGTTTCCTTCCACGCTGGTCATATTTTCATCGCCAACAACTGCTATGTCACCTCTCCCTAGTCCCCAGGCCATGGTAATTTGGGCCAAAACTACTCGATCCCCTCTGCAGATCCCCAAAGAAGGAGGAACGTCTCATTCTCAATCTCTACCAAGTGCCATCTGCTGTCCCGACCAGTGGAACATGCCAATTTCCTGAAGTCGCTGGCTTCAAAGAAATATAAGAAAAAACATACACTCTCTTTTAGGGGAGTGTTTGAAAAATAATGCCATCCACAACGCAACAACATTATGATATTTGTTCATTTTACTGTTTCTTCTTGTCTTGTTATGACAGGATTTCTTATTTGAGTTTTTAATTTACATGCTCACTTCCTTGCTTTTGAGGGCCTTCAATAGTTGATCCTTGATAAGTAAAGACTCAGGTCCAAGTGGGATCAACTGTTGGTCGAGCAGGACCAAATTGTTGCTCGCCTCCTAGCATTAGATGCACAAGCCGCCAAAGCCCGTGAGTTCGAGGTTTAGTTGCAGCCAAGCAATCAGGAAGTGATGGACGTTAGCAAAGAAGCCTCCTAGTTAAGTACATAATTTCAAAAAGCCAAGGCTAAATGGCCTGAGGTCCAAAATGTTGTACTTGTTGTTGCCGAGCGCGAGGTTGCCTCTACTGAGAGATTGAATAACTTGGAGGCATCATTGAACTCCTAAGCCGAAGATATTGATACCATTAAGGAGAAGTGTTACCAGATGGAGGAGAAGTTTAATAAGGTCATGGAACACAATAAATTTAATACCTCCACTCTCTGTGACCTTTATCTCAACCTTAGTGCCACGAGGTCCGAGTGGGATAGACTTTAGATCGAGGTTGATCGTCTAAAATCAGAGCTCCAGCGAGCGTATTCCTTCACTGTTCAGAAAAAATATTTTATGTATAGCATGAGGAGAAAAACTTTGGAAGAGGCCAAAGCGGGCATCATTTTCTTTGATGCCGAGATCGGCAAGGCCCGAGAGTGGAGTCAACTGCCCGAAGATTCCTATAGACTCGACCCAATGCAACCACCTCTTTTGATTCCAGTTCAGAGTTCTTGGGACATTAATAGGAACTCGAAGAGGATAATGATTAAGGTTAAGATTCCGAGCTGACAACATATCCGTTTACTTCTCTCGGAAGCGCAAATACTTTTCTTCCCCCGATTTTTGGGGATGCAATAGTTTGTTTTTTTGCTTTCCTTTCCTTTTCTTTTGTTGTTTTCTTTTTATTCTCTTGTATTTGTGTTGCTTGGAATGTGTGTTATATAAACGTGATTTTTTTGTTTAAGCATTAGAATTATGTAGGGGCTGCAGGTGTATTTTTCCCCGATAGTATTTAGGTTCTGGGCTAAAATTCTTCCGCAACTATTCCTTTAGTGTGAGTATTTCATAAGATAAGGCCCTCTTATATTTATGATTCTCTTGAAGAGAACGTCTTCTATTCATTCCGACACTAGCATTTTAAGTACTTGATTAACTTTCAAATGATAAATTAATTCATCGTTTCGACAAGAAACAAGATAAAAATAAAAGTATTTTATTTTATTTCTTTTATCTTCAAAAATACATAAGGATTCGTTTTGCTAAAGATTTTCATTAATTGTGGCTAATGTTTACAACTTCTTTCTACGGGGCTGGCCATGCAGTCGCCAATCCCGATGATATATTTTTGGTTCCAGATCTTGTAGTCCTTATTTTTGTGGCAATCATTGGCGTAATCTCATATCATTCCCCCCCCCCCCCCCCGTGTTTGAATGTGAAGAATGCAAATTGGAACTTTGGTCTTGCTCCTTTGAAGATTCCTCTAGTCAATGGTTGGATAATCTTTAGTCTTACAACAAGTTTCATTTCATGTTAGGAACTTTGCCATTAAGATAAAGATTATCTAACCACCCCAGAGGGTTGTGTTAAATGGTTTGGTAGATTTCAATTCGATAGCAAGCTTTGTTTCTCTTTAGGAGCTTTGCTATCGAGCCAAAAACTATCTAACTATCTCGCAGTGGTTTGTTGTTTTCATGCCTTTTTGTTTAAGGGTCTTATTTATTCTGATGGTGCTTTCTTCATGGTATGCTTTCCGTTGTTGCATCGTTAAAAACCTTACCATAAAAATCTTATTGGGGAAAAAATTGAACGAAGGAAAAAAGAGTGCATCACATAATTTTAGTATAGGCGGTGCTCATCAACAATAGTACCTTTTGAAGTGTGCCACATTCCAGTTTCTTGATAATTTTACTATGTCTTATTTTGAATTTCATGTGATCCTTTTTCGGTGACATCGAACACCCGGTAGGGCCTTCCCACATCGAACCCAACTTTCTTTTATTGAGCTATTGGATTTTTGAGTCACTTTTATTAAAACCAAGTCTCCCACTTTGAAAATATTGGCTCTTCGATTATAGTATCTTTCCATTGTTTGTTTCTGGGACACCATGCTTATATGCCTCAAGTCCCTGCATTCGTCAATCAGCTCTAATCTAACCAGCATTGCGTCATTGTTTGCTTCTTTGTCCATCTAGAAGTATCTTATTGTAGGATCGCCACTTCCACCGGGAGTAGGGATTCTGCTTAGTATACAAGAAAGAAAGATGTATCTCTCCTTCTTGACTTGGCTGTCATTCGGTATGCCCATAACACTCATGGTAACTCTTTCTGCCATTTGCCTTTGGCTACTTCCAAAATTTTCTTGAAATTTTGAATAATCACCTTATTTGTCGATTTTGTTTGGCTGTTTACACTCAGGGTGGTATGGACAAGATGTAATTACTTGGATTTTCAAGTCTTCAAGTGAATACCTTCCCACTCCGATGTCATTTGGTTGTTTTTATTTATAAAGTGAAGTAGGTGGACCAGCACCTAAGTGAGTTCCATTAGGAGCTGCTTGCGCTGTCTCACAAAAATGCGAATACCTCTCTACTCCGTTTCTTCTGGTACCTGAAAATACCTTGGTACCTGATAAGATTCTCATGGCTCCTCCCCTATGCCGATATAATTTGGTTTGGGAGAAGGCGACACCTGTAATTTCTATGATGTATGCTCCTTTCCTTTACAATTGGAAATCAAGATCGCATTTATCTCCCTTGCCACTGGTTGATCCCCTCTTATTTGTTTAATTCCCTCTGGAGTTGGGAATTTCAGAAGTTGATGGCACAACCTTCATCTCGTGTAGCCATGGCCTTACAACAGTAATTTTGTAGTCTATGTCATTGTCTACTACTTCAAATAGGGTCGTCCTCATGACCCCTTCACCGTTTGTAGGTAGCAGGATTTCCCCTCGGGTTGTCACACTTGCTAAGTTGAACCCCGCGAGGAGCTTTGGGGCCAGAATGATGCTTTCTGTTAGCTTGGCTTGTTCTAGCACTCTCCATTAGATAATACTGGCTGAACTCCCTGGGTCCGCCAAAACATCATTAATTCTAAAATCTAGAATAGTAAGAGAAATTACCAGGGCATCGTTATGTGCTATCAGAAGTCCATCGACGTCCTTCACCGTGAAAGTGATATCGTCTTCGGTGACTTCCCTGAGTCTTTTGCTACGGGTCACCGAGACCTTTGTCTTCTTATATTCTAAAAAGGTTACACCATTAATCTCATTCCCCCGAAAATCTTGTTGATTGTTGCACAAGAAGGGTTCCACGTTATCCTGGTTGTGACCATAGTTATTTTTAGCCTGATCGTTATGAACTCTCTAAGATGTCCTTTTTTTGGCTATGTCACCACGTTCTCACTCAGATGTCAGTAGTCCCTAGTCTAGTGGTCTTTAGTCCCATGATAATTATACCATATATTAGGATCTCTTTTACTAGGATCGGATCTCATTGACCTCTGGAACTGTACTTCCTTAATGTTCCTTATTAATGATACCAATGCCACCACGCTCATATTAAAGCCATATTCGGACAATCTAGGGTAAGTGGAATCTCGAGAGATTGACATCTCTTTGTCCTACAATGGTCTGATTTTCCTGCCACGGTCAACTATCCTATCGGTAACATCTTTCGACCCTTTCATAGGGCAAAAACGATCTTCACAAGATTGATGATCTGTGTCAAAATCATCCTTCAACTTTTCCTTATTCTTCTATCGATTTCTACCTTTAAATGATGCGGGAAACTGAGTTGTTCATCCTATATTATTATCTTTTATTCATGGCGGTTGTTCACATCTTCCCATATTGTTGCTTAGAACTCGAGTAGATTTTCTTTCAGTTTCTAGGAAGCATCAGAGCTCCTCGGGTTCAGCCCTTGATTATTTCTTGAGGCGCCCATTCATCTGTAACTTCCAGAAGCAGCATCCCTTCCTTCTAAAATCTAGTCACGTACTCTCGTAGTAATTCAGATTCTCCTTGTTCAATTCTGAATAAATTGTTTTTTCGGGCATTCACCTTCTTGGCCCCAGCATTGGGCTTGATAAAGAATTTGTGAGAATATAAAAGAATTCTAGTGAATGCTCGAATAGAAGTGAATAACATGTTAGGGCCTCCTTTGTGAGGATCTCCCCGAACTTTTCAGCAAGACTGGCTCAATCTCGTGTGGAGCTAACTCGTTTCCTTTCACCGCCATTTTGTAGGTGGTGATGTACTCCTGAGGATCTGAAGTCCCCTCATATTTTGGTGTGTCTGGCATTTTGAACCACTTTCCTATTAACCCTGGTGCCATGCTCGATTTAAACGACAACTGGGTCTATTTCTTTGAGTCTGGTCCTTTCAACATTGACCATGCGCCTGAGATTTGGTCAATTCGGGCATTTATTTATTTCATAAACCATATGAGTTCGGTTATAAAGGGATCATTCCCATTATTTTTACCAGATTCACTCTCGTCTCCCCCTCCCCCTCCCACAGCCCCGTCGAAGCTGGCCTCACCCACCTGGGTGTTGTTATCAACCCTTTTTATTGTTTGGTTTGTGGGAGCACCGGGAGGAAGTAAACCTCTCCCATTCGCGTTGTTGGAAGCACCGGATAATGCTTGCCACTCTGTTATGGAATGATATTTCAGCGAGATATGGCCGTTAATTGCATTTTATTTCTCCTTCAAGATTCTCACCGTCTCCGCAACATGCTCATCTTCTGCATCACCAAGAGTTGCCTCCCGAACGTGTCATGAATATTGCCCACCATGGACTGGCGTGGTTGCATCCTCGTTGCGGTTATCACCGATCGAATCTTCGTGTCGAGGTGAATTTCCTTAGGCCTTAATGTTGTGTGTGATGTTGACATTTTTATTTGCCATTGTTTATGACTTTTAGCTAAGAAATAAAGAATTGAACATATTAGTGATAGATATACGGATCAACTAAATTACGGAACTATTTAAACACCAAGGTGGGCGCAAACCATTTACCCATAAATGGTACAATTAAATTTGTTACATGGTTTACAGACAAGTAAATTGATTGGATCCAAAAATAAAAATAAACTAAATAAAAAGCAAGAATTAGCGTTGAAAACTAAATAAGACAGCAAATAGCTTGGTTCCGGGAGCAAAGCTTCCGAAGATAGTAGTAAGAATATCAATAGATAAGAAACAAAGTGTCATTGAGCTTAGAATAATGTTTAGCATAAGTTTTTGAGAGAAAAATCATCACTTACAATGGTTGTTGAAGTCACTATTTATAACTGCACCTAGGGAACAAGGTCCTAGTATCAAGCCCCTCTTAAATGATAATTATGGGGACATTAATGAATGTGTAACGGTAGGCTATAAATGTCAATATTCTCTATAACGGACTATATATTTAATACTGAAGAATATTCTTTATTGAACGTCATCGGGTGACGATCATTCATTTGTCTTTATTAGCAATATTGTCTTCAGGGTTTTTCCGGTGCCAACCGAAGATGTTGTCCCTGGTCTTGGTTTTCACATGCCTCGCTATTTTGATGGTCGTTTTAATATACCTACCAAAGTTGGTCGGTAGTTACCGACTAAGGTTGGTCGGTATGCTAAAACGACCATCTGAAGAATTTAAAACATTCAACGACCAACTTTAGTCAGAAACATATTTTAATAATTTGATTTTACTGACCAAAGTTGGTCGCTGTATTTAAATTATGTTTTTTATTAATTATAAAATTTAAAACATTATTGGCTGAAGTTGGTCGGTAAATGATAATATACATTTTTCAAAAGAAAATAAAATTTAACAATATTGACTAACATTGGTCGGTAATGCTAAATTTTTGAAATTCCTTATTCATTACTCGGCCAACTTTGGTCAATTTTTTTTGGGTTTTAAATTTGGCATAAAGTACCTATTTTGGCAGCCACACCATATGTCAACATACCAATACACCTAATAGCAAACATAAAATAACAACACCACCACCACCACCATCAACAACAACAACAACAACAACAACAACAACAACAACACCACAAAAACAACAACACAACAACAACAACAATCAATAAGTACATTAAAACTAACAAATTAAAGCTTAACTGAACATAAAAATCCAAAACCGAGTTAAAACTTATTACAACTAGTTCAAAACGGGCACTATTTGTCTAGTTCAAAGAATATAAAAGTGAAGAAGTGTTTTGTACAACATCACCATCATTATCTGATGAACTATTATCTAAAAGATGGTGTCGAGAAGGGTCTAGTGGAGGATGAGAAAAATGACCACGGGGAGGACGGAAGGAATGATCATGTGCAGGTCGAGCTTCTAACGATGACTCATGAGGCCGAGGCAATGGAAACACTCCAATAGATAGGAGAGTTCTGATCTGAGCTTGCATACCAAGGAATTGAGCATCTCTAACCCTTTCTCTTTCCTTGGCCGCTTCTATTTCAAATATGAGCTTTGTCACAGTCTCCCGCATAGCGGAGAGACTCTCCTCATTAACTTGCTCTCCTTTCGAGGAAGTCCCTATTTCTTGCATTCCACACTTATATCCATGGAACGTTTTATTAGGAATCCCGTTTACCTTCCCCCATTTTGGATGCCCAGCAGACTCCATGCATATTCTTTCAGCATCCTCATCTGAAGGTTGGGTCAGCTCGCCCAATTCACCAGCTGGCTGAGTGCAGATGAATTCCTCCATGTTAGTTTGGTAGCAACCTTATACGAAAATTTAAATTGAAATAGTACTTCAAAATTAATATAAAAGCAAATTAAAATACTTAAAGAAAAGTTAAAGCTTACATATACAGTCGAGGCCCGGTCCTCGACCACCTCTTTATCCTATTCTATCTTCTTCTTTAGAATATGCGTCTCCTTGAATAACTCATCATGGTTCATTAGATGCCCCAACTTCTTTTCATAAAAATAAAATAATTTAGTTAATAAACAGAATAGATATACTTTGTAAATTAAAATAATTTATGCATCACGTACCAAATCCTCTTTTTATTGTCCCTAGGTTGATCGCACCTCCATTGTGCAAGGAGACTCATTTTTCATATGCACATGATTTCTTTCCTTTTTCACTCTTCTCTAAGAACTTTGAGGTAAGCCATTGCCATAGCAAATCATCCCATAAACTTTGAAGTAACCAGTCAGGCTTCTTGTTCTTCTTTCTAGCATAGAGAAAGCATTCGAGAATCGCGTGCAACTTTATGATGAAAATTTGCAACCACTTCCGATAGTGGTGTTCCCACATACACTAGCTGTGTATTTAAAAATTTCATTATAATACGGAAATATCATAATATAAATTATTAAACTGCTTAAAAGAACATTTATACCTTAAATTAATTGATAGTTTGTTCCTTCAGCAAGAATTGGAAATCAGTCCAAGTCGCATAAGGGCCATGATGATCCTGTGATATTGATCATAATGGACTTTCTCATCACGATCATCATTATCGTCCGAAGTATGTGTATTAGAGGCATGTGTGGATGGTGTAGGGGGTCAGAGCTACTACCTCGCAGGCGAAGGTCTGAAATAGATGAAGTCATTGATGAAGATGGTTGCCTTGCCTGTGACTGCGACATATCTGGTTGGACCCCAAGTGACTACGATATTAATGACTTGTGATGACCCAAAATACCAACACTTGATTTACAAGCTAATTCTCTGTTTCAAGGCGTTAAAATACTCCTTTTATCTCACCACAATTTGCGTGCATGGTCCGGGCGTATATCCGGAAAGCTTTTATGTGAAAATTTGATAAATATGCAAATTTGGCCTTTAAAATTGAATTTAAGTTGACTTTGGTCAGCATTTTGGGTAAACGGATTAGGACCCGTGATTTTGACGATCTCGGAGGATCCGTAAAAAAATATGGGACTTGGGCGTAAGCCCGAAATTGTATTCCGAGGTCCCAAGCCCGAGGAATAAATTTTAAAGAAAATTATTTAACAAAAATTATAAGAGTTTTTGGAAATTTAAATCTTTTTGAAGTAATGGTATTGGGCTCGTTTTTTGGTTTTTCGGAGCCCTGTAGGAGTCTTATATAGTATTTAAATTGTGCCTGTAAAATTTGGTAAGAAACAGACTTCATATGACGTGAATCGGACCCTCGATTACAAAATTTGAAACTTAAGAGTTCCTGAGATTTTCCATTTATTTTGATGCTAAACTTGAAGTTCTAGGTATTATTTTGGCAATTTGATTGCACAAATAAGTCTGTATGATATTTTTAGGGTTAGGTGCATGTTTGGTTTGGAGCCCCAAGGGCTCGGGTGAGTTTCGGATAAGCCACATAATGTTTTACACTTAGATAAGTTGCAGGTTTTGTTGTTTCAGGTGCACAGACATTCTGTGCTTCGGGGTCACGAAGCTATTCTTGCGATTGTGAAAGGGAACAAGTATGGGGGTGGAATTTGTTCTATGGAAATGCAAAGACAGGGATGTGAATGTGGAGCACTGGGGGGTGCTTTACGCGAATGCGGCCCATGTCTCGCAAACGCGTATAGTAAATTGGAGGTGGGCTGGGAAGTTGTCATTTCTTCTATCCGAACGCGTACGTTGATTCGCGAGTGCGAAGCTCAAGGGGACTTACCCTTCACGAATGCATAGGAGAACTTGCGATCACCTAAGTCCTCAACGGGTAGCTCTTTGCGAACGCGCAAGGCTCATCGTGAACGTGATGAAGGCCTGCCCAGTCTTTTAAAACAGTAGCAAAAACAGGCAGAATGTATTATCATATTTTCTAGCTAACAAGACCTAGAGGCGATTGTCTTCACACAAATTCATCCCCAAAGTGTTGATAATCAATTCTAAACTTTACCTTTCAATTACCTAACATTTTTCATCACTTTTTAATCAAAAATCATGAATTTTCATGGTAGAAATTGGAAATTTTGGTAGAGTTAGGTTTTTCTGAGTAATTAGAATATAGACCTCGTTTTGGGGTCAGATTTTGAAACTGATTGCATATTCGGGATCGTCGGTAAATGGGTGATCGGGTTTTGGTTCGAACCTTGAGTTTTGACCAAGAGATATCAGAGTTGATTTTTAACTTTCTGGGGAAAATGATAGAAAACCTATAATTAAGCATTGGGTATGAATTCTTTAGCATTTATTGATGTTAAATTAATTTGGGCAAGATACAAGTAAATTGGAGGCGAATTCTAAAAGAAAAGTTGTGTTTGAGGCTTGAGTTGACCGTGGAAGTTCGAGGTAAGTGTTTGGGCTAAGCTTAGCTTGAGGGAATAAGTGTTTTGTCTTATTTGCTATGTATTGGTGTCGCGTACGACGTATATATGAGGTGACGAGTATCTATACGTGGGTGTCAAGCATGCATGTGAGTCTTACATTCGAGTTTGTTGTGATTTTATTATGTATTGATCATGCTTAACTTGATGGATAGCAACCGTGGTACAAGAATTATGATTAGTTCTTCGTAATTGGAAATTGTCATGTATTGGCTCAGGTCGAGTTTTATTGTGTGAATTAACTATTGAAACTGGATTGGTTATAGTTGGTTTCCTTGTCAAGATGTTATTGTTATGATATTGTTTCCCTTGCAGGGATATTGGGGTTCTATTATTTTTCTTTTTCCGAGATATTGTTGTTTCATTATTGTTCCCATGCCGGGATCCTTTTGTGATTGGATTTGATTTGTATATTGGGATCGGGTTACATGCCGCAACAATATTATATGGGATCAGGTTGTACGCCGCAATAAGAAGTAATAAGGGAGGAGAGGTGGGGTGAGGTTGCACGCCGTAATAGTGATATATGATTTAGATCAGGTTGCACACCGCAACAGTATTATATGATTTGGATAGGGTTGCACGCCGCAACAATATTATATGATTTGGATCGGATTGAGCGCTGTAACAATAAAGAATAAAAGTGGATATTGATTCGTTACTGTTTTCCTTATTCTTACTGATGCGAAACTTAAGATGTTCTTTCTACTTTTCTTATGAGATTCGGTTGGTACTTGATATTCCTCGCAGCATGTTTCCCCTTCCCTATTTTTAACTGCCAGTTCCCGTTTATATTATTTGCCGTATATTCTTAAACTGCACATGTTTATTTGGCAGTCTAGTCCCAACCTCGTCACTACTTCACCGAGGTTGGCTCGACACTTACCAGCACATGGGGTCGGTTATGCTGATACTAGACTCTAAACTATGTGCAAATCTAGGTACTGGAGCTTTTGGACTATAGAGAGGTTGCTGCCTTCAGTCCAAGAGAGACCCGAGGTAGTCTTGTAGACGTCCACAAGCCTTGGTGTCCCCTTCTATCTTTTATATTTTGTTTTCATTTATTTCAAAGAAAGACTTGTATCTTTCTTTTCACACCACAGTTTGTAGTATTTATAGATGGTCTGTGATATTGTGACACTAGTTCTGGTTAGAGTTGTATTTCTGATTTTTAGCTCTAGTATTTGGTTAATTTATTAGATTTCGTCTTCCGCATTTCTTTTATTACTATTATTTTTCCGTTGTTAATCGCATGCTAATTTGAAATTATTAAAAGGCTAAGGAAAAAGGATAATAAGATGTATAACACTCGGCTTGCCTATAAGCACCATCACGACTCTTGAGGGTGGGAAGTTCAAGTCGTGACAAGTTGGTATCAGAGCTTTAGGTTGCTTTGGTACCAGAATTCACGAACAAGGATGGTAATGTTTTAGGAATCGGTACGGAGATGTCTATGCTTATCCCCAAGAGGCTACAGAGTTTTGAATATTTTAACTTCTATTCATCTCAATCGTGTGGTTTCGTTTCTCAATGCGAATTGAATTTCTACTCTATTCTTTTGTAGATGGCAAGAACACGCACTTCTTCATCCGGTGACCAGAAATCCGAGCCTCGAGCAGCAGTTCCCACGAGACGTAGAGGACGAGGCCGTGCTAGGGGTCAAGGTAGGGGCAGAGCTCAGCCTAGAGCAAGAGCACCATCAGCGAAGCCTCAGGTAGAGTTTTATGATGAGGTTCAAGCCCAGACAGTTACGGTAGGCCAAACTCAAGTCCCAAAGGGGTTTATTGCTACCCTAATACTCCAGGATGCTCCGGCCCATCTAGTGGGCCTTTTGGATAGTGTCACCTGGGAAGGCTTACTTCGTCCCTCAGGTTTGGGGAGGAGCACGAACTCTCACTACCTACATTCGGAGCAGATATCTCCCCAGCTTAAGACTTCAGTAGCTCAGCCAGTTGGAGTAGTTGAGCTGGGTGTAGTAGCTCAGACCAGTGATGGAGCAGCTATGTCTGTCGATGCTTTGTGGAGATTTGGCAGGTTCACCAAGTTTATCACTACTACTTATGGTAGTACATCTTCAGAAGATCCCCAAGATTATTTAGGCAATTTTCATGAGGTTCTTTGGAACATGAGGATAGTGGAGAACAATGCGGTCAACTTTGCTGCTTGTCATTTGTCGGGTTCCGCTAAGACTTGGTGAAGGGATTATTATTTGGCTAGCCAGCTGGTTCATCTTCATTGACTTGGTATCAATTCTCTCAGCTATTTCTGGAGAAGTTTCTTTCTATTAGTCAGAGGGAGGACTATCGGAGGCAATTTGAGCGTCTCCAACAGGGTTCTATGACTATCACTCAGTACGAGACCAGATTCATTGCTTTGGCCCGTCATGATCTTATTATACTTCCCACCGAGAGAGAGAGAGGGGGGTGAGGAGGTCATTGAGGGACTTGCTCAGCCGATTCGATTGCAGATGGCTAAGGAGACTAAGAGCGAGATTTATTTTCAGGATGCGACCAATGTGGCTAGGATAGTTCAGATGGTTCTATCACACGGGAGTGGTCAGGGGCCGGAGAAGAGACCCCATCATTCAAGCAGGTTCAGCTCTACCTCATATGAAGGAAGGGGTTCTTTTGGTAGGGACCATCCACCCAGGCCATTTTATTCAGCACTTCAGACTTCTCATAGTTCTCCAGGTGGCCGTGGTTCTCACGTGTAGTATTCTGATCAACAGTTCTACTATGCACCATCATCTCCTATCAAAGCACTTCCTCTTTAGAGTTATTCTCATGGTCAGTTGGCCTGCCAGGGTCAGTCTCGTTTCCTCAGCCACAGCACTCAGGTGGATTCTTTGAGTGTGGTGAGTATGTTCATATCCGAAGGGCTTGTACGATATTTGTGGATGTTCAGTCGCAGCAGCAGGGTTCCTGTGCCATGGTTCAGTCACTAGGTGTTCCATCGCCTACTCAGTTAGCTAATGGTGGGGGTATAGGTTCTAGAGGTGGAGATAGAGGTATTAGAGGTGTAGGTCAGGCCGCTAGAGGTGGAGGCCAGCCCATAAGAGGCCATCCCAGGGACATAGTTTAGAGTGGTGGGGCCCATCCATGATGTTATGCTCTTCCAACCAAGTAAGAGGTTGAGGCCTCCGATGTAGTTATCACATGTATTGTTCTGGTCGGTCGTAGAGATGTTTCAGTTCTATTTGATCCAGGGTCTACATACTCCTATGTGTCATCTTATTTTGCCCTGTATTTAGTCATGCCTTGTGATTCTTTGAGTGCTTATGTATATGTGTCTACTCAGGTGGATGATTCCATTACGGTGGATCATGTCCATTGTTCATGTATATTTGTGATTGGGTATTTTGAGACCCTAGTAGATCTGTTACTTTTGGATATGGTGTATTATGATGTCATATTAGAGATGGAGTAGTTATCACCTTACCACGCTATCTTGGACTATCATGCCAAGACTGTGTCCTTAGCCTTGTCGGGTTTACCTCGTATAAAGTGGAGGGGGACTCCTGGTTATTCCACCTGTAGGGTTATCTCATATATGAAGGCTTGGTATATGATTGAGAAAGGATGTTTGGCCTATTTGGCGTATGTTCGTAAACCTAGTGCCGAGATTCCTTCTATGGATTCTGTGCCTATTGTTCATGAGTTTCTGGAGGTATTTCCTGCAGACCTGTTAGGTATGCCACCCGAAAGGGATATTGAATTTTGCATTGATTTGGCTCTGGGGACTCTGTCTAATTTTATTTTTCCATATCGTATGTCCCCGCCATAGTTGAAAGAAAAGTTGCAGGACTTGCTTGATAAGGGCTTTATCAGATCTAGTGTCTCGCCTTAGAGTACGCCGGTTTTGTTTTTTAAGAAAAAGGATGGATCGATGAGGATGTGTATAGATTATCGGCAGTTGAACAAAGTCACCATCAAGAAAACGTATCCATTCCTGAGGATTGATGTGTTTGATCAACTTCAGGGTGCCAAGGTATTTTTAAATATTGACTTGAGATCTGGCTACCATCAATTGAGGATCAAGTCATCCGATGTCCCTAAGACAACTTTTCGCACTCGGTACAGGCATTATGAGTTCTTAATAATGTCATTCAGGTTAACAAATGCCCCAATAACTTTCAAGGACTTGATGAACCGAGTGTTGAAGCCTTATTTGGATTCCTTCATGAGTGTCTTCATTGATGATATTTTGATTTATTCCTGTAGCCAGGAGGAGCACGAGCAGCATTTCGAGTCATTCTTTAGACTCTGAAGAATAGTTTGTTGTATTCCAAGTTTTTGAAGCGTGAGTTTTGGTTTATTTTGGTTGCATTCTTGGGTCATATTGTATAAGCAAAGGGTATATAGGTGGATCGTAAGAAGATTGTGGTAGTCAAGGACTAGCCTAGACCCACATCAGCTACAACGATCTGGAGTTTCTTGGGTTTGACGGGTTATTACCGTCGGTTTGTGGAGGGATTTTCATCGATGCAGCCCCGATCACCAGGTTGACCCAGAAGGTTGCTCAGTTCAGGTGGTCGGACGAGTGTGAGGTGAGCTTTTAGAAGCTTAAGACAGTTTTGACGTCGGTTCTAGTGTTGGTTTTGCCCACAGGTTCAGGGCCATATACAATATATTGTGATGCATCTCCTATTGGACTTGGTGCGGTGTTGATGTAGAATGGCAAGGTTATTGCATATGCTTCGTGGCAGTAAAGATTAAAGAGAACAATTATCCAGTTCATGATTTTGAGCTAGCAGCCATTGTTCACACGCTGAAGATTTAGAGGCATTATTTATATGGCATGTAACATGAGGTGTTAATAGATCACAAGAGTTTTCAGTTTTTGTTCAAGAAGAAGGAGCTAAATTTGAGTTAGAGAAGGTGGTTGGAGCTATTGAACAAATATTATATATCCATCTTGTATCATCCGGGAAGGCCAATGTAGTGGCCGATATGTTCAGGTTTTAGCCAATTAGTTTGTAAGGTTTGATGTTTCGGAGCCCAACTGTGTTCTAGCTTGCACAGTCGCTCGGTCTTCATAATTTGAGAATATCCTAGATCAGCAGTATGACGATCCGCCTTTGCTTTTCCTTAGAGGTACAATGTAGCGCGGAGGTGCCAAGCAAGTTACAGTTGGAAATGATGAATTTTTGAGGATGCACGATGTATTTATGTGCCTAATGTTGATGGACTACGTGAGATGATTCTGGAGAAGGCCCATAGTTTCCGGTACTCTATTCATCCGGGCGCCGCTAAGATGTATCAGGACTTGCGGCAACATTATTGTTGGAGGAGAATGAAGAAGGACATCGTTGCTTATATAGCTCGGTGTTTGAATTGTCAGCAGGTAAAGGACGAGCATTAGAGACATGGGGATTTGTTTTAGAAGATTGAGATTCCTGAGTGGAAGTTGGCGCGGATCAGTATGGATTTTATTGTTGGATTCCCATGGACTTATGGTAAGTTCGATGTAGCATGGGTTATTGTTTATATGTTGACCAAGGAAGCGCACATTCTTGTGGTAGTTTCCTATTCCTCGGAGCGGTTAGCTGAGATCTGTATCCGGGAGATTGCTCGTCTTCATGGTGTCCTCGCGTTTATCAATTCTAAATAGGGTACACAGTTTACCTCATACTTCGAAGAAAGCAGTACAACGTGAGTTAGGTACGCAGTCGAGTTGAGCACAGAATTACATCCTTAACGGACGAACAGTCCGAGATTACTATACAAATTTTGGAGGATATGCTCCGAGTAAGTGTTATTGATTTTGGAGGTTCTTGGGATCAGTTCTTGCCATTAGCAAAGTTTGCCTACAACAACAAGTACCACTCGAGCATTTAGATGGCTCCCTATGAGGCATTATATGGTAGGCGGTGTCCATCGCCGGTTGGGTGGTTTGAGCCGGGGGAGGCTCAGTTGTTGGGTACATATTTAATTCAGGATGCCTTGGATAAGGTGAAGCTCATTCTAGACAGGCTTCGTATAGCTGAGTCCCAGCAGAAGAGGTATGCGGACTGCAAGGTTCGTGATGTGGCATTTATGGTCGAAGAGTGGGTATTGCTCCAGGTGTCGCCCATGAAGGGCGTGGTGTGATTTAGGAAGTAGGGCAAGCTAAGCCCTAAGTTTATTGGTCATTTTGAGATTCTAGATCGAGTGGGAGAGATGGCTTACAAACTTGCATTGCCACCGAGTTTATCAGCGTTGAACCCAGTGTTTCATGTGTCCATGCTTCGAAAGTATCACGTAGATCCATCCCACATGTTAAACTTCAGCATTGTCCATTTGGACAAGGATCTGACCTATGAGGAAGAGCTTGCTAAGGGTCTTATATGGTATTTAAGTTGTGCATGTAAAATTTGGTATAAAATGGACTTCATATGACGTGAATCAGACCCTCGGTTGCAAAATTTGAAACTTAAGAGTTCTTGAGATTTTCCTTGGATTTTGATGCTGGACTTCAAGTTCTAGGTGTTATTTAGACGATTTGATCGCACGAGTAAGTCTGTATGATATTTGTAGGTTTGTGTACATGTTTGGTTTGGAGCCCTGAGGGCTCGGGTGAGTTTCGGATAGCCCATGGGATGTTTTTACACTTAAAAAATGAAGGTTTTATTGTTTCAGATGCACAAAAATTTTGTGCTTCGTAGTCGCGAAGCTAATCTGGTGATCTCTAAAGGGAACTGGGCTGGGGGTGGAATTTGTTCTATGCAAATGCAAAGACATGGACGCAAGCACAGAGCATCGGGGGCTGATCTACGCGAACGCGACCGATGTCCCGCGAACGCGTATAGTAAATTTGAGGTGGGTTGGGAAGTTGTCATTTCTTCTACGCGAATGTGTACACCGGTCTACGAAGCCAAAGGTCAGGGGGGCTTACCCTTTTAGAACGCGTAGGAGAACTCGTGATTGCGTAAGTCCTCAATGGGCAGATCTTTGCGAAAGCGGTAGGCCCATCGCGAATGCGGCAGGCCCATCGCGGACGCGATGGAGGCCTTGCCAGTCTAATAAAACAGTAGCAAAAATGGGCAGTGCTCATTTTTATCATATTTTCGAACTACCAAGACCTTGAGGCGGTTTTCTTCACATAAATTCATCCCCAAAGTGTTAGTAATCAATTCTAAACTTTACTCTTTCAATTACCCAACATTTTTCATCACTTTTTAATAAAAAAATCAAGAATTTTCATGGTAGAAATTGAAAATTCAGGTAGAGCTAGGGTTTTCTAAATAATTAGAATTTAGACCTTGTTTTGGGGTCATATTTTGAAATTAATTGCATATTAGGGCTCGTGGCTGAATGAGTGATCGGGTTATGGTCTGAACCTCCAGTTTCGACCAAGGAGGCCCGGGGTCGATTTTTGACATTTTGAAAAACAAAATGATAGAAATCCTATAATTAAGCATTGGGTATGAATTGTTTAGAATTTACTGATATTGTTAAATTAATTTGGGCTAGATACAAGTAAATTGGAGGCAAATTCTAAAGAAAAAATGGTGTTTGAGGCTTGAGTTCATAGAAGTTCGAGGTAAGTGTTTGTCCTAAATTTAGCTTGAGGGAATATGTGTTGTATTTTATTTGCTATGTGTTGGTGTCGAGTACGACGTATAGGTGAGGTGACGAGTATTTATACGTCAGTGTCAAGCATCTCTGTGAGTCTTATATTTAGATTTGTAGTGATTTTATTATGTATTGATCGTGCTTAACTTGATGGTTAGCAACCGTGGTGCAAGAACTATGATGAGCTCTTAGTAATTGGAAATTGTCAAGTATTGGCTCAGGTCGAGGTTTAATTTGTGACTTAACTGTTAAAACTGGATCTGTTATAGTTAGTTCCTTGCCGGGATGTTACTGTTATAATATTGTTTCCTTACCGGAATATTGTTGTTTATTATTGTTCCCTTGCTGGAATATTGTTGTTTCATTATTGTTCCTGTGCCTTGATTCTTATGTGATTGGTGTTGATTTGTATATTGGGATCGGGTTTCACGCCACAATAATATTATATGAGATTGGGTTGCATGCAACAACAACGAGTAATAAGGGAGGGCAGGTGGGGTCAGGTTGCACATCGCAACAGTAAATATGAATTGGATTGGGTTGCACGCCGTATCCGTATTATGTGATTTGAATCGGATTGCACGACGCAATAATATTATATGATTTAGGTCGGGTTTCGGGCCGCAAAAATAAAGAATAAGAGTGGATATTGATTCGTTACTGTTTTTCTTATTCTTACTGATGTGAAATTTAAGACGTTCTTTATGCTTTTCTCCTAAGATTCTGTTGGTACTTGATATTCCCCGCAACATATTTCTCATTCCCATCTTTAATTGCTAGTTCCCGTTATTATTATTTGCAGTATATGCTTAAACTGCAGTTTTATCTGGTAGTCTTGTCCTACCCTCGTCACTACTTTGCCGAGATTAGGCTCGACACTTACCAGTACATGGGATCGTTTGTTCTGATACTACACTCTTCACTGTGTGCAGATCTCGGTACTGGAGCTTTTTAAGCATAGTGAGGTTGATGCTTTCAATCCAGCGGAGACCCGGGGTAGTCCTGCAAACGTCCACATGCCTTGGCGTCCCCTTCTATCTTTTATTTTTTGTTTTCATTTACTTCAGAGACAAACTTGTATCTTTCTTTTCAGATCACTGTTTGTAGTATTCATAGATGATCTGTGATATTATGACACCAGTTTTGGATAGAGTTGTATTTTGAATTTTTCGCACTCATATTTGGTTAAGTTATCAGATTTCGTCTTTCGCATTTCTTTTATTACAATTATTATTTCGCTGTTGATCGTATGCTAATTTGAAATTGTTAAAGGATTAAAGAAAAATGGTAATAATATCTATAACACTCGGCTTGCCTAGCTTTCACGAGTAGGCGCCATCATGACTCACGAGGGTGGAAATTACGGGTTGTACCATGGCTGCAACATACTGATCAACCTGCCGCCACAGGGTTAGGATCTTTGAGGGATAGACTTGTGAAGATCCTAATTAATATATATAATTTATCATCAAATATAACTATTTGTAAATTGGTTCATCGACTTTTAACTTACTTGGATGCATCGTTGAATATTAAAAAAAAAGTTTAGCCTATATATATATATATATATATATATATATATATATATATATATATATATATATATATATATATATATATATATATATATATATATATATATATATATGCACACACACAGAGTTTGTTGTACTACTTTAACTATATATATAGCATGTTATAGCATATGTTAGTGTATTCATTATTTGTATTATAAAAGTGTTAACGAGTTACATTTATATTGTTTAGATAGTGAATATAAAAGTGATTCATAATTTTGACCAATGTTGACTTAATAACCAACCAACTTTGGTCGGTTATTTTTTCTGAAATTAAAATATACCGATTAACATTGGTCGGTAAATGCTTCCCCATCATTAACCGATCAACTTTGGTCGGTAATTTTAAATAAAATTTCATTAAATTTTATAATGCATTTTATATAAGAATATAACTATTAAAGTTTTAAAATTTTGGTCCACATTACCGATCAAAGTTGGTCGGTAATGTGAAAGTTTCATTGACTAAGCAAGTCTAACCAGCTCGATCAACTTATTGACCAAATCACCGACCAACATTGGTCGGTATTTTTTCTAAAATAAATGTAAAATATTTTTCTTTCCCTTTCCATCCAACTTTGGTCACTTGTTTTAATCGACCAACGTTGATCGGAAAATTTTGATGTATATATACTGGATTTCTAGTAGTGTGATCATAGCAATTCAATTAATGCAAGAAATTTTTGTTTGATACACTCATTTATAACTTAATAATAGTTGAATAATATGTTTTTTCACTGTAGTTTTTAAATGCTAATATTAAATTACTTGATGAATTAACTTAATTAACGTATACAATTGCTTAAACTAAAAGTAGCTAATAAATATATATAATCACATATGATAAATGCATAATAATTTATAATTTATTTTATCAAATAGAAAAATTAAACGTAATCCGATCTGCTATTCGTGTAAGAATACCGTTGTCCAAATTCTTTCGCTAAAAAATGGCACCCAAAAACAAAATGCGCATATGGTCCAACGACCTTTGGGACGTAAAAGTCAAACAAATATAGAAGTAGTTGTATCTAATTAAAATGTTTCTAATGTTTTTAAATGGCATATGTTATGAAATAATATAAGAACAAGAACAATAATATAAGAACAAGAACAATAGGGAGAAAAGTGGAGAGAGGAGTATTCTTATTGATACTTAGGGACGGTTTACAATAGAATAGAACCCCTATATTTGTAGGGAGGTGGTGGCTTAGCCACCAAGTAGTAAACCCTAGAATCTCTCTAAATATAGACATTCACCTTAAATAGAGTTCTATTTATCACACTCCCCCTTGAATGTCTATTCAATAATGTGCCTCGTTAAAACCTTAACTAAAACAAAACCCAACGGGAAAAAAATTATGGAAAAGGAAAAAGAGTACACATGTTTGAATATGCGCCTATTGGTTGCCTCGTTAAAAACCTTACAAGGAAAACCCAGTGGGACAAAACCTTGTAAGGGAAAAAAAGTGCAACGCGCATTAACTCCCCCTGAAAGAGCATCAATTCACATCCTTGAGCATTTGCATTCCAATCTTGTGCACCATCTTCAAAACGATCTTTTGTAGAGATTTGATAAATAAATCAGCCATATTGATTTGAATAAATATTCCGCACCTTGAAATTATCATTCTTGATAAATATGAACATCTTCATATAATGTCGTGGAATGACTCTTCAATATCTCCATAGAGGTATTCTCGATGCCATCATGCTTATAGTTATAGCAAGATACATATGTACACAAGTTGCACTTAGGATGTGGTACTTCAGGACCAAGAATTGTATATGCTTCAAGCAACTTCAATCTTTCATGGGTTGACATATAAGTTAAGTCATATAAGCCATATAATAGACTTTAGATGCATATCAAGTTTTCATGTCATGCTAAACAAGTAAGATATCGAAAACTGATTACACATACCATTGACTTTATACTTTCAAGTATTTGAACTACATGTCCAAAACTACATATCTTTCATATGGAATCAATTCTGCTTGAATTGTATCTCTTCCATTTATGATCACTTTGATCATTTGCTCATCTTCTTTATTAAGAAGTTATTTTTGAAACCGATTTGTCTATACGCTTTAAGCGTATCAAAGACTTTGTCCTTCTGGGACTTAATATGAGCATTTGCAGTGAGAATATAGTTACTTTCTTTGGGTCAGCAAATGCGTATAGCATGCTTTGCAATATTTTGCAATTGAATTATCCTTTTATGAACTTCAGGTTCATATTATGATATTCGAGGATCTATATATACAAATGATAATTCATCCCATGTAACCTTTTCTCAAGTGTTTATCATGTCTCCCCCTCATGTTAGAAAAGCTAACTTGTTTCCTCAACTTTGAGAGTCCATCTTTGTGTATTATGGTGTTAATGAAAATATACACCGCACATCAATAATAATAAGATGAAATTATTTGGTTCCTGACCTTGAACCACTTGTGAGGGGAGAATATAATATACTCTCGTATACAACGTATATCAAACTGATATATATAACTTTGTCCTCATAAGAAACAATTTAGCTATTAAGTGGAGGCACTCAATAATTATCTTGCTAAACCAATTATGATATAAACCAACTTATCAAGATGAACTATCTTGAATAGAAAATCTGGAAATTATGCTCGAAGTTATATTACTGAGCAATTTACCTCGCAAGCACCGGCCAGGCTGCGGGTTAATAACAATCGCACATGTAACCATATCATAGATGCATCATATGTGGTATACATGGCAGGTGAATGGGCCCATATTCACCTTTGATATTTCCAGAATTTATGGGATTCAACCCGAACTCTTTAGTTGGTCAATCAATTAATGAGAACAAGTAATATAAGAGAATTCGTAAAGAACTTTCTAGTTCTTTAATATTTACCCATGTGAATTCTCTATTACTGCACATCAATCTTATAATGAGATGGCTAACCCGAATTCCAACTGAATAAATTATCAATATTGATAAACTTCAAATTTACACTATGACATGTGCAATTATCAATAAACTTCAAGTTTATTATGATATGGGTTTTTATATCAATAAACGTCCACTTTATTGTGGTATTCTTGTGTAGTACAAACTGGAGAATAAAGCGGGTAGTTTTTCACATACAGATTATCCCGCTACAAGTTGTAGTAATAGAAGATATCAGATCTTTCCTTTATTTATAGTCTCAATATAATAAATCGCTTTCGCATATACTTTGGAAACTGAATAAGTTTCTTTGAGACTTACTACAACACAATACCTTATTGGTAATCAATTGTGTTTCTCCAACATAGTAATTATTGGCTCTTCTAGAGCTCTCAATTAATTTTGTGCTACCACAGATTCATCAACATCCATGTGGTGAATATCTCTTTTAAAGAGAAAGTTATACCATTATGGTCATGGTCAAAATTATATGCAAGATATGTTTCTTGCATTATCGTTGTTCTTTAATAGTCATATTTCCTAAATATTTTGGCGTACAATAGGTACGTGACCAACGATCATTCATGCCATAACAATGACATTATTTTCATATATCATCTCAAACCTCCTTCTAGGGGTGAGTGTGGTATATTCAATACCAATGCGTCTGGCATTCGATTTGCTATTCTTTGCAAATGGATAATATTTTTACCTCTTTTTCACAAATATAGGTATGTGGATCAAGATGAGATAATGATGCATTTTTCCACAAAATTTCCTGTTTGGTTTCACCAACTTCTCCCCCTAATTTTGGGAAAAGTGTCTCATCGAATTGACAGTCTGCAAAATCGTGCAGTGAACAAATCCCTTGTCAATGTTTCGAGGTAGCGAATAATGGAGGGCGATTCAAACTCAACATATATTCCTAACATTCTTTGCAAAACCCATTTTGGTGCAATAAGGCGGTGCTACAGGCACATATATTGCACATCCACAAATTCTTAAGTGGGATATATTAGGTTCATGACCCAAAACGAATTGCAACGGGGAATATTTGTGATAATTCGTCAGTCAGAGACGAACTAGCATTGCTGCATGCAAAATGGCGTGACCCCATACCGAAGTGGGAAGCCTCGTTTTCATGAGTAATGGTCTTGCAATCAACTGCAGGCGTTTAATTAAAGATTCTGCAAGACCGTTTTGAGTGTGAACATGAGCTACAGAATGTTCCACTTTTATCCCAATTGATAAGCAATAATCATTAAATGCTTGGGATGAAAACTCAGCAGCATTATCCAGTCTAATAGACTTGATTGGATTATCAGGAAAATATGCTCGTAGTCGAATTATTTGTGCCATTAGTTTTGCAAACGCAAGGTTGCGTGATGACAACAGGCAAACATGAGACCATCTACAGGATGCGTCTATTTGGACCATAAAATATCTAAAAGACCCACTAGGTGGGTGAATAGGTCCACAAATGTCCCCTTGTATACGTTCCAAAAACGTAGGTGACTCAGTCCCAACCTTTGTTGGTGATGGTCTTGTAATTAACTTGCCTTGATAACAAGAAGTGCAAGAAAATTCATTATTTAAAAGAATCTTGAAATTCTTTAACGGATGCCCATATGAGCTTTCTATAATCCGTCTCATCATGATTGATCCAGGGTGTCCCAATCGATCATGCCAAAGTACAAAAGTATTGGAATCAGTAACCTTTTGGTTTACTGTTGAATGTGCCTCAATTGCACTAATTTTTGTCCAATACATGCCACAAGATAAAGACGGGAATTTCTCAATAACCCTCTTTTGGCTAGAGACATTCTTTGTAATGATGAGATATTCAAGATTATTCTCATCTATTGTCTCAACATGATAGCCATTCCGGCGTATATCTTTAAAACTCAACAAGTTTCTCTTAGACTTGGAGGAGAACATTGCATTCTCTATGGTAAACATTGTTCCTCTAGGCAGAGTTATAGTTGCTCTTCCGGAGCCTTCAATCAATTTACTACTACCAGAGATTGTAGTAACATCTGCCTTACACATACTTAGTTGAGAGAAATATTTCTTTTCTTTGAGTATCGTATGTGTAGTACATGAATCAACTAAACAAATATTTGATCCAAGTTTGCTTTGTGAGATATCCAAATTTGCTTTCCCATGGTTTGACATACAAAAGAAAATACACGAACATGAGAATAAACAAACTCAATCCGTTTGTCTCAATGTAATCGATTGTTAAACATACATCTAATTTGAAAAACTTCAGATCACACTGTCTTAATATAATCGATTGTTAAACATACATAATCGATTATTTGCTATTTTGAAATCCTTCAGATCACACTGTCTTAATATAATCGATTGTTAAACATACATAATCGATTATGTCTTAATATAATCGATTGTTAAACATACATAATCGATTATTTGCTATTTTGAAAAACTTCAGATCACACTGTCTTAATATAATCGATTGTTAAACATACATAATCGATTATTTGCTATTTTGAAAAACTTCAGATCACACTGTCTTAATATAATCGATTGTTAAACATACATAATCGATTATTTGGTATTTTGAAAAACTTCAGATCACACTGTCTTAATATAATCGGTTGTTAAACATACATAATCGATTATGTCTTAATATAATCGATTGTTAACAAGTATATAATCGATTGTTTTGCAGTTTTAATGCGAAATATTAGATAATCGACTAACTGTTAGGTTAGTCGATTAACTCTACTGAAAAATAAAAATATCTTTGAAATTTAAGCATATTGAAACATTCTAAAGAACTAATACTAACATTATATCATAAACTAACTAATACGAGCTGATACTAATGACTATTAGTTTATTCACTAACTAATACAAATAAGTAAAATAAAATCAAATAATTCCATCTTCCTTCATCACAGATCCATCACCGATTAAGTGGTCTATTTTTCCCTCGGGTTGCTCAAAGAAGTCTGCCACATCCAGGTGGGTGATGTCAAAATTGTCGTCATAGACAAAATTTGTTTCAGGGCCTTTATTCTTTAGAGATGCTTGATAAAGATCAACCAAATATCTTGGTACACGGCAAGCTTTTGACCAGTGCCCTTTTCCACCGCAACGATAGCATATGGTTTCTGAACTATTTGCCTTTGGATTCTCATAATCCCGTTTCTGCTTTTGGTGGTTATTTCTCTTTGGAGGGTGACGGACATCAGGGAAATTTCTTCATTGTCTACGTCCATGGCTATGACCCCGATTACGACCACGACCATGACTAGATCCATGGCCTTTTCCATGCTTGGCATAATGAGAATACACCTTATCTGCTTCAGGCACTGGTGTAGACCCAGTGGGTCGATTTTCGTGATTTCTCATGAGCAGGTCATTGTTTTGCTCAGCCACAAGGAGAAGAGAAATCAGTTCAGAGTACTTTTTGAAACCTTTCTCTCTGTACTGTTGTTGCAGTACCATATTGGAGGCATGAAACGTTGTAAACGTTTTCTCAAGCATATCATAATCAGAGATATTATCTCCATAGAGTTTCAATTTAGAGGTAATTCTGAACATTGCAGAATTATATTCAGAAACAGACTTAAAGTCTTAGAGCCTCAGATGAGCCCAATCATATCGTGCTTGTTGCAGAGTGACCAACTTCAGGTTGTCATATCTCTCCTTTAAGCCGTTCCACAAGATGAGTGGATCTTTGACTGTGAGATATTCAGACCTTCATCAAGGTGATGGCGCAAGAAAATCAAGGCCTTAGCACAGTCTTGGGTGGATGCTTTATCTTTGTCTTTAATGGCGTCTCCAAGACCCATAGCATCTAAGTGGATTTCAGCATCCAACACCCATGTCATATAGTTCTTGCCCGAAATTTCAAGGGCAACGAACTTTCTTTTCATAATATCAGACATAATTAAAACCAAATTCGGAAAAAGGGAAATACCTTAATTTTCTCAAGAGGATTCTTGAGACGGTAGAGTCTCGTGCTGATAACGTGTTATGAAATAATATAAAAACAAGAACAATAATACAAGAACAAGAACAATAAGGAGAAAAGTAGAGAGAGGAGTATTCTTCTTGATACATAGGGATGGTTTACAATAGAATAGAACCCCTATATTTATAGGGAGGTGGTGGCTTAGCCACCAAGTAGTAAACCCTAGAATCTCTCTAAATATAGACATTCACCTTAAATAGAGTTCTATTTATAACAGCATATAATTTTTCAGAAAATCAACTCATATTTTTTCTTGGAAACTTCATAAATGGTCATGTAGGTATGACTTTTCTTTCACCAAAGTTATATAACTATATTTTCTCACACAAAAATATAAAACTTTTACTAACTCATAAAAAAAAGCATAATTATTGAAAAATAAAAAATTTCAGTAATATTTTCTTATTTTGTAATTTTTATTTTTTTTTATTTTCAGCTTAATAAATAATAATTCAATTGAAATAGGGATGACCCAACCCTGACCCACCCGGTCCAATACTCATATATATAAATTAAGATAATGCAAAAAGTGAATAGTAAATTCTTCAAAATATGATACTTCTATATTTTATTTTTCTTTTAAAATTTTTATTCATATTGATGGCATTTTTATTTCAAGTGTTTTCTAATTATACCTTTTATTTCATTATTTTTTTTATCATAATCTCATACATTCCAAACTAAGTTTTTATGGAATACTTTACTTTTGGTATTATTTTAATTTGCGTTTATGGGTATTGGGTCAGTCTAAGTTGTGTCATTCATTTTTAAGGAAAACAAAATAAAAAATTAACCGGTCGGTTAAAACTAATTGCATTTGCTAGCCAAAATATATAAAGAGTATGTATGTTATATGTACACATATAAAACAATTTCGGCTATTGTTTTTTGGAGAGGCTAGAAATATACTCATATTTCTCCTATTTTAATTTGATAATTATTTATTAGACTGATAAAAAAATATAGTATAAGAAAATACAACCGAAAAATTTATTTTTTCGATTTATGATTTTTGTATGAGTTAGTGAAATTGTTATGATTTTTGTGTGAGAAAATAAAATTAAATGATTTTGGTGAAAAATTTATAGTTATATAATTTTTTATGTGAGAAATAAAGTTATATAACTTTAGTAAAAAAAGATCATAATTATATGACCATTTATGAATTTACCCGATTTTCTCCACCTGTATTTTCTGAGAAAATAAACTCACATTTCTTCCTGGAATAGGCATCTTGACCAAAGTTTACGGCAATGGATCTACCCTATATTTTCTTGATGTTTCAATATTTAATTAAATGGAAACGACAGCATAAATCATACCACTAAGTAGGAGCATATATTCGCTACCATCTGTCTATTCCCAAGCGATTAGTAAAATTTTACGTGAGAACTTATAAAAAAATTATTCGGAATGATTTTATCTCGAAAATAGGAGTAATAATTGAATTTGATTTATGATTTTAAAGTTAGGCAGAATACACAAAATAGCATCTGAACTTGTACCCAAATCCCTGTTACACACTTGTTGATTATGAGCAACTTTTTGCACACCCAACCTTTTAAAAGTGTGTCAGTTACACACCATTTTGATTATATGGCAAGAACTTGCTTTACACACTAATTAGGTGAGTGAATAGGAAAAAAATCCGTGAACTCTCGTGTGTAACTGACACATATCCATTTTTTATTTTTTAATTAAAAACAACATCTTCTTCGTCAAGAGCTTAAACAAACAACCAGCTCTTGCAACAACGGAGAAATTATTCCCTTTTCTTTTTCTTCAAAATCTCACCATAGAAAACTTTTATTCCTCTCCCATAGAAAACAAACAACCAGTTTGTTGCTGCCCGTCCACCTTTTTCCATTTTCGTCTTCTTCCCCATCCATTTTCCCCATCTTTCATGTCCACCATTTTAATAATAACAATAATATAAAATAGCTTTGGAAGAAATTGGTAAAGAAAGTTAAAAGAAATCTATATCAAGAGAATTTTATAAATTTGGGTTTGAATCTATACCACGAATCGAGCAACCATGGATTTGGCCATAACCAACTTTAATGGAGTTTTGCATTATATTTCTTGTATCAGATTTGAATCTAGACTCACAAACTCGTGATTAATGTACTTGAGTTTCTAATTTTTCTTTATAATATGAAGGTGATTAAATGTAGATTTTTGGTGGTGTTTTGCGTCAATATCCCGTGGAGAAGAGAAAGATATGAAATGGAGAAGATGATTAAGGGGTATAGGTGTAGTTTTAAGGATTTTATTTTTTAAATAAAAAATAGTGACACGTGTCACTATCTGATTGGAGCGTGGAATCACACATGTTTTGGAAATTGGTCAAGAAAAAAGTAGTGTGTATTTGACACACTTTTAAAAGGTTGGGTGGATAAAAGGTTGCCCGTGATCAACAAGTATGTAACAGGGATTTGGGTACAAGTTCAGGTGCTATTTTATGCATTTTGCCTTAAAGATATGTGATTTAGTTCAATACCAATTCATAATAAAAAATTATGAAGTAGAGATGAAATAGACAAGTTAATCAAACCAATGTTACTCAACAATAGTGACCTCGAGCTTAGTGACCTCGAGGTGGTGTTAGAACAATAAGAACAATAAAGTAAGAAAAGTAGAGCTAAGGACAATTCTGATGGTAGGAAAAATGTAGAGAGTATATTCTTTGCTTAATGGTTGGATGATGTTACAAATGATTGGGGTCCCCTTTATATAATAGGGGAACCCCTAAATTATTTCCATTTACAATAAGAAATATTCTTGGTACAACTGTCTAACCGCCTAGTACGAAATCATACAATCATATTCCGGGATTTGCGCCATGACTTTGGGGACGTGACAGGAATTTAGCTTATTCTGGTACAAGTTCATAACGATACTATTTCGGGGTTGAGCATACTTATCCCTGGTAATCCTCGAGCATTTAGGTCTTCGACCTCTTATTCTACCTTCGAGCCCGAGCTTGGTCTATATTGAACTTTTGTCCTCGATACAACTTCTCGAGCCTACAAAATCGGAGGCATATGATTTTGACCATATACATCGGGCTTGCTCCTAGTCTCTTTTGATATCGCTCTTGAAGTGACCCTCGAACCCACGGAATTGGGTAGCCCCGATTTCTACTACATATAGATAGTCCCCGCGTTTTTTAGAGTATAACGAAAAGAAATGAATTGACCCTTGATCTTTATCCTGATTTGTCACGACATCATCATCGTGACGTAAGCGACCGAGGAAACGATAAATTCGAAGTTTTAGTAAGTCCGGTGGTGGGGAAAGTTCTGAAGGCGAAGACACTTCTGCCAATAAGGACCGTGCCACTTGGGTTTCATGCTCTTAGTATTTATTTTTTGCTGTTGGGGTTGATCGGCCCTTGCGAGGAACTCTTGATCGTGACCTATCGCTCTTGTAAAAAGGTTTATACAAAGCCTTTTTCCCTCCATGACTTCGAAATATGTTAACCGTTTTGCGCGCGCCAAAGCACCTTATCATAAAATTCCTTTTGAATGTCAAAAGATTGAGATGGTAATGACCAATAATAAGTTCTGCTCTCGAACGTTTCTGATCAATGGTCCCCAAATGACCATTCGAAATTGAGTTTAATTAGCTCTTAGGCTCAACATTTGATTAGGTAAGGTAGCCCTTGGGCTTGATAGTTGAGTGGGTGCACGCTTGAACTTGAAATAAAAATATCCCTTAGGCCTTATGGCCAAGCGAGGACATGCTCGAACTTGATATGAGGTGGCCCTTGGGCTCGAAAGATAGTCCTCGAGTGAGAATTTTCTCGAACTCGGGTAGCCCTTGGGCTTAATAGTCAAGTGAGTACTTGCTCAAACTCGAAATGAAGTTAGCCCATGGGCTTTATGGATAGTCCACGAATGAGGGTTTTCTCAAACTCGGGTTAAGATAGCCCTTGGGCTTTTAGGATCGAGTGAGACTCACTCAAACTCGAAATAGAGTTAGCCCTTAGGCTTCATAGATAGTCCCCGAGTGAGAATTTTCTCAAACTAGGGTAGCCCTTGGGCTTAGTAGTCGAGTGAGTACTTGCTTGAATTTGAAATGAAAAATTCCCTTAGGCTTTATATTCGAGTGTGGATTTGCTCAAACTCGAAGTAATGTTAGCCCTTAGGCTTATTCATATTGTCCCTTAAGCTCTTTTAGATCGGCCCTTAGGCTCTTTAGGTTGGGCAAATTCGGCCTCTAAGACGGCTATCATTTTTCTCTCTTTCGGCTAAAAGACTTAGTAAAAATTTCTTTATGCCTTAGCATAAATATTTTGTACCCATTGGGTTTTCTAAGGGTTCAATCAATCTGAACCCATTTGTATTAATACCTCATGAGGCTTTTTCGAAGGCTCATGCTATCGAAGCCTTTAAATTATTCGGAGACTGATTTTATTGATGCCCTTTTTGCTTTTGTCTAGGGTAGCCGAGTTTAACTAGTTTTTTTATGTAATTGAAGACATTTAATTTTTGGTGGAAGTCGGATATCTCCGAGCCGTATTATTTCCGCCGTACCTTTTACATGACCACAGTCATTAATATGACCGTAGTCTTTAATATGGGCGTAACCTTTAGTATAGTCGTAGCCTTTAATATGTCCGTAGCTTTTGGGTATGTCTCTTGGACTTATTTCAATAGAGGCTTAATATAAAAGAAGAGTGAAAATAGTAATTTCAAAAGCAAGCCTCTCGGACAAAGTACCACTCACAAATAAAGCCCTTCGGGCAAGCCTCTCAGTCACTCGTGACACAACTCCCGTCAATCAGTACTCACACTCAGCACTTCCTCTCAAGAGATATCACATAATAATAATTGTTGCGGCGTGCATCACGATCCGTAAAATATATATATATATTTATATGTATATGTATATTCCTCGCCATCAGGTCTTGAACTCTCTCAATCATTAATCATATAGCCACTCGGGTATTACAGTGAATATCAGAAAACTCAGCCCAAACAGTTTTCATATATTTGAAAGTAGAGTACTGAAACTGAATAAAATGTAAAAAGGTTAAACTCATGACCGAGGATATGCTTTCGAATTAAAACTGTGTGAGGAAAGTAGCAAAATACCCCCGAGGGTCCAAATTTCTGCACAAGGCCCCAAACATGGCATTCAGCCTGAATTAACAGATTCATTACTAAAACACATAGATGTCATGTAGAGTTTATCAAAAGGTGCAACTCTACAGTTACCACGGAACGGACCAAGTCACATCTCTTTTGGTACACGCCCACATTCCCATCACCTAGCATGTACGTCACATCATATATCATAAAAATACGAGATTTGGGGGTTTCATACCCTGAAGTCTAGATTTACAATAGTTACTTATCTCATACCAGACGAAAATCTACTCCTAAACGCCCTTGCATGTCGACTCGGCCTCAAATCGCCCCGAATTAATCCAAAATTAGAATCATGATATCAATACATGCCAAAGGTGTTAGATAATACGCTTAACGCTAGAGGGGGGGGGGGGGTGAATAGCGTAATAATAAAAATTAGCGTAAACTTGCGGAATTTAAAAACTTGCAGGAAAAATAAGTGCGGAAATTAAATGCAATAAAGAACAAACGCATCGATGTATTCTGGTTCACCACAACAAGTGGCTAGTCCAGTCCCCGAGAGACTCTCTCGAGATTTTCCACTAACTTGTCAAGCTTACGGGTGCTCAACAAACCTTTACAACTTAAGGACACAAGCCTTAACACCTTTGCTCGGAGATACAACACTCCAAGACTTCACTGTTAAGCTTACGGGTGCCTAACCAACCTTTACAACTTAAGGACACAAGCCTTAACACCTTTGCTCGGAGATACAACACTCCAAGACTTCACTGTTAAGCTTACGGGTGCCTAACCAACCTTTACAATCTGAGGACACAAGCCTCAACAATCTTGCTCGGAGATACAACACTCCAAGACTTCGACCAAGGAAACACAAGTTCCTTACAACAAGAGAATCACAATTCTCTTCAAGTGTACAAAACACTAAACACTCAAACAAAACACTCCTTAATGAGTAGATATGAGTAAAAGAAGTAAGCTCAAGATCACAACAACTATGGACAAGACCTTGGCTCTCAAAAGCTTTATGAAATGAATATAAAATGATAAACAATAGTATGCAAGCTTATAGCAATAGGCATTACCATTGCCTAATTGCCAATTAAGAGTTGCTGATTTTACTGAGTGACAATCGATTGTCAAAGAGCCACAATCTATTGTCTGCCAGTCATTCCAAAATTCAATCCCAGATTTTACGCTTGACAATCGATTATTTAGAATCCATAATCGATTACTGGCAACGTTCAAAAAATCCTTTCCAGATTTTACCAAAAACAATCGATTGTCCAGAATCAACAATCGATTACTCAGCAACGTTCAAAAAATCTTTTCAAGATTTTAGCTAAAACAATCGATTATACAAAATCAATAATCGATTACCTGACGGTATTTGAAAACTTTACGACAACGGTCTGCTTCACAATCGATTGTACGAAGTTAACAATCGATTATTTATTAGTTTTTGAAAAGCATTTTAGACACTGCCTCTTGACAATCGATTGCACAAAGATAACAATCGATTATTGAATAACTTTGAAAAGTCTGGAAGACACTGTCTCAACACAATCAATTGTCATATGTTCACAATCGATTATTTTGTGACTTTGAAAAATCTGATGGACACTGTCTCTTCACAATCGATTGTCATTAACTTCACAATCGATTATTTTGAGCGTTGAGAAACTTTGATGGACACTGCCTCATCACAATCGATTGTCATAAGGTTCACAATCGATTGTCATGCAGGTTTTGAAAATCCTGATGCTCACTGCCTTAACACAATCGATTGTCATTAGTTCACAATCGATTGTCATGCAGTCTTGGCTTAACATAATCGATTATCATAAGTACATAATCGATTATCTTAGTCCAGATTTTAGAGGCATGTTTAAAAATGATTTTGACTAAAGTAAATATGCATGATTTAAAATCATTTAGCATTAAATTAAATATGCATGATTTTGTAAAAATTTTACTAGAGAAGCCATGTCATGAGTCAAGTTGTTGGATCAAGATCACAATTAAGAACGACTCATGTAAAACTATCAAACTTGGTCTTGTGCTTGAATCTCGTTATATATATATCAATTGTGCGCTTGTACTTGAGCTTCGTCATATGTCAATTTGCGCTTGTTTGTCATTCATCAAAACCTACACATATGAACACACGTTTTAGTATAATGCTTTGAGAACGTGTTTCCCACAATTTCCCCCTTTTTGATAATGGCAAACTCTAAGCGGGATATGTAAATTAGACAATTCATAATGACGATTTAACACAAGTAAATATATGCAACAAGTATGCAAAATTAGTTCCCCCTCAATATATGAATTCCCCCTCAATTAATAAGAATTGAGAGTGCATACCCGTTAATAAGAATTGAGAGTGCATACCCGTTATCTTCCCCCTTTTGCCATTAGCAAAAAAAATTTAATAAGATGCCAAAGATGTAAATAAAGCTTTTTTATTTATTGGAAAGAGAAAACAATTACATAAGGAGGGGACAATAAAACATATCACAATAGAACCAAAACAAACAAAGAAATCATTCATCATCATTTCCCGCCTCATCATCCGGCACTGCTTCGAAGGGAACAAGACCCGATTATGGATAATGAACATGGTCAAAATATCCATGGATCTCATGAGTCAATTGACCAACAGAGGTGGTCAAGGAAGCAATTTGGTCGGAAATGGATTGGAGAATGGGCTCTTGAGGCGGACGAGTTCGACGGGTTGGAGGAGGAGCAGGCGCTGCATGATCACCGTCATGATGAAAGGAGGATTCTGAAATTTCCCACTTCTTGGTAATCTTTTTGAGATGACCGTTGGAAGTGATGAATCCGGAGGCTTCAAGAAAATTCATGATGAGGAGAGCATAAGGAAGAGGCCTATCATCTCCGATAGCGTCACGCATGTGAATCTTGACGAACCGACACCAATTGATGTTAGCTCCGGTTATTATGGCATGCATGAGCTTGGTGTCCTCTTGGGAAATGGTGGTATGGTTATGCTTATGAGGCTTGAGGACTCGGGTGATGAAATAGAAAATCAACCGATAATTGGGATCCATTCCCGTAATTGTAGGACGACGGGAAGAAAGATTTGGATCATAAGAAGTAAGTCCGGTTTGATGTAGGAGGACTGTTTCATCAAAATGGGCTCCGGCCTCTCCGATGTACCAAAAAATGTCTTCACCATTATGAGGAAGACGGGCAATGGTATGAAGGTTTTCATCGGAAAGAAGAATTTGAACACCATTTATATTTGTCACAAGCTCACCGTCATCATCCTCATGAAAGTTGGAGTAAAATGCTTGAATCAATGTAGTATTGATGTAAGGATGGGTAAAAAGTAAGAAGTCAAGAAGTTGACAATTTTTTAGCATATTTGCAGCAGGGCCATAAGATTCAAGATACTTGTTGGTTGAAAAGCAGGGAGGAAGAATGTCACGCTTTTCAAATTTTGTTAAAAATCGAGTAAGCTCAATGTCAGAATTAAAATATAGAACGGAACCATCTTGATAGGGATAGTTTGGAGCAGTAGAGGAGGATGCACCATGCCTAGCAGAACGGGAACGTTTGGAGATACGGCCCGACATTTTTACTAAGTATTGCTGGAATTTGCAAGAGACTTGAAAGAGTTTTGATAGTTTGAGAGCTAAAATTGATGCTTGAGTGAATAAAAATGAACATATATGAAGCCTATTTACAGAGGGGAGAAAGGCATTTCATTAATGGAAGAATTCTTCTGAAAATTGAAAGCTAAAACGGTCAGAAACGGTAAAGAATAAATTGCACTGACAGTTTGACAATCGATTGTTGTAATGAGATAATCGATTGTCATTAAGATTTGACTGAATCTCGGAACTGACACAAATCGATTGCAGAACCAAACGGTAAAAAAAATTTTGAATTACTGACATGAAATAATCGATTGTCAAAATATGGTAATCGATTGTTATGTTACAGTGAGCACAAATTTTCTAATTTTGAGAATAATCGATTATATTTTGAAACAATCGATTGTTTTGGAAAAGCATTGCTGAATGGCTGAGACGGAAATCAATTTTGCAGTTAAAGAATCAATTATTTAACAAAAATGCAATAATAAACATAAACCATAAACAATCGATTAGTGATACTGCTAATCGATTTTCTGCACAGTAAGATATTCGATTATTTGCTTGGAACAATCGATTGTTCTGTGCCAAAACGTAATAATTCCCCCTACCTTTAGGGTGATACCTGCAAAACAGAATTAAACTTCTCCGACGCTCAAGTCAGTAATTAAAATATAAATGCAACCTAAAATGTAAGCATTTAGATCAACGTCTACCCGCATTCAATACTTCATTTGGACATGATTTATATTTAGCACAACATTAAACGCTAAATATTTTATCAAGTCTACTAGCAATAAGGTAAAGTGAGGAACGATCATACCTGTGTAGTTCTTGGTATTGCTCGTCTTACCTTTCACATTTCTGTCAAGATGGTCATCTAAATTCATTGAAGTGATCATTGGTTTGGTGTTGCTCTTTTCGAATTGATTTGGCAACTCCTTGCGACATTTAGATGGACAAAGAAAGTTCCCTCTTTCATTTGCTTAATTTGCAGCTCCAAGAAGAAATTAAGCTTGTCTATCAATAATATCACAAATGCGATTTACAGATTCCTTGCATGACACATATTAGTTGCTCCAAAGTAATACAAATATTTTCTAAGATATCATTTTCCACAAGATTTGGAATGCAAGATATTAGTGGCATGAGAGTTTAAAGAAAATAACATCGCCAATATAGAGAGTTGTTTTGAAATTCTGTCATCAAAAAGATAGTAAACTTCTTGCAATCTATTTCCCCTTAATCAGAAATTTATCAAGACACACCAACAAGACATAGATATACCAATTGTTATAAAACAATGATAAACCCATTTGTTGGATGACATAACAAGTGTATCAAAAGTTATTTTATTAACAGTGATACAAATTGTTATTTTTAGTAAAGCATATTACAAATGAGTGTTGACTATTAACAGATCAACCATACATCGAATTTTGAAGAACATACCAACCATTATCCAGACCAAAGGATGTGTTCATCAAGAGACGATTTTTAACAGAAGGATTTTTGTCAATTGTTAGACACACGAGACATCTCAATTATTTTTCAAAACTGAGGATAGCATTCATCAAAAACGTGAGTGAAAACTTTTTGAAGAATATGCTAATAGATAATACACACCACACAGTATACTAAAAGTTATTTAAACCACAGATAGCAATTATCAAATCATGAATGAAATGATTTTATTAAGCTAACTGTTAATACATATCTACAGTTTTGATCTTTTAAAAGCAGATAACTAACAAGTAAATTAATTGACACCAATTGTCATTTAATGACACGTTTTCAACATATGAATCAACAAGGCTAATTGATATTGATTGTTGACAAGGATATCTCAATTGTTAACGCACATCAACTATTACGACTAAGCTTATCAAAGATTCAAAAATAGGGGAACCAAATTAACAACAAATAAGTTAATATTGATTGCTAGCACATATCAACAATTCGGTTTTTGTCAAAAAAGGATAACTAACCGAAATTTCCTCTTGATGCAATGAGGTGTCGTGCTCGGTGCATCTACTACAATACTGTAGCCTTTCAAGCACACCTGCAAAACAGATTAATGATCTTTTGGTACCCATGCCATTTTGGGTCCTTGGGGGTTAGGCATATCATAATGATGCGATTGAGTGATATGTCTATGTCGTGTAAAACATGCAGGAGCAATATGACCAATACGTCTACAATAATGACAAGTCACGTTGGGGTTATGCATCCTTCTAGGTTCATAGTAACTTGACGGACGAAAAATGTTTACTCTATTTTCAGCATTATGACTATTGCGCGATTTATGAACATCATTTCTCCTACTATGAGCAGCATTTCTAGAATAATTATTTCTACGTTGGAAATCATTTCTAGGTGCTCTAAAGGGTTCAAAATTCCTTCTAGTATTTGGCCTATAATATGCATCATTTCTAGGGTAGTTATTTCTAGGTGGTAAGTCATTGCTAGGTCTTCTAAAATGTTCAACATTTAGTCTAGCATGCATATTGGTTCTAGGATTGTTATTTCTAGGATAAGCATTTTTATTATTAGTCCTAGGTTGAGCCTTAGGTTGTTGGGGGTTTAGCTTCAACCTTTTCTTTAGGCTCATTCGTAAACCCTATGCCATGCTTGGTTGACTTCAAATTATCAAGAACATCATTCAAATTTTTGTGCGAAGAATTAAACTTATCTAATGTGCCTTTAAGCCTTTCTACTTCATTTTTGAGATGCAAGCAAGAAGTACACTTTCTAATAGAGCTTTCGGGCTTATCGGCGCTTCTTTTTCCGAAAAACTTGTTTTCCTCTTTCAACTTCTCATTTTCTAAAACCAGTTTTTCAAAATCTTTTTCTTTTAGAGAGAGTTGTTTTTGAAAATCTTTTTCTTGCAACGACAAAGTTTTCTGCAAATCTTTAATAGTCTTGGAAGCATCAACAAACTCACTATGTAATTTATTATAAGAATTTTGCATTTCTTCAAGCGAGTGAGAGTTGGACGTACTTACCTCTTCTTCTTCGTTTGCCATGAGACATTGGCCAGTTGATTCATCATATGAGCTGTCCGCTTTTTGAGGCATGCTTTCATACATTTCCTCCAGCTTATCCCACATCTCTTTGGCAGTTTTGTAGTGGGAAATTTTCTGATAGTCTTCCTGATTCAAGGCGCTATACAACATATTTATAGCATTAGTGTTGTATTCACTTACCTTGGCTTTCCCAACTTTTGTTGTCATTTGATCACCATGCTTGATGATTTGCCATAGATAAAAGTTGTTGGCTGTGATGAAAATTCTCATCCGATCTTTCCAATATAAGTAATTATTTCCATCAAATATTGGGGGCAACATGTTAAAATCACCTTCACCTATTCCTGCAAAAGAGTCACGAGTAGAAGCCATGGATGGTTCTCTCAAACTGTTAAGTCTTCAGAGAGTTTGGCTCTGATACCAATTGTTAGATAATACGCTAAACGCTAGGGGGGGTGAATAGTGTTATAATAAAAATTAGCGTAAACTTGCAGAATTTAAAAACTTGCAGGAAAAATAAGTGCGGAAATTAAATGCAATAAAGAACAAACGCACCGATGTATTCTGGTTCACCACAACAAGTGGCTAGTCCAGTCCCCGAGAGACTCTCTCGAGATTTTCCACTAACTTGTCAAGCTTACGGGTGCTCAACAAACCTTTACAACTTAAGGACACAAGCCTTAACACCTTTGCTCGGAGATACAACACTCCAAGACTTCACTGTTAAGCTTACGGGTGCCTAACCAACCTTTACAACTTAAGGACACAAGCCTTAATATCTTTGCTCGGAGATACAACACTCCAAGACTTCACTGTTAAGCTTACGGGTGCCTAACCAACCTTTACAATTTGAGGACACAAGCCTCAACAATCTTGCTCGGAGATACAACACTCCAAGACTTCGACCAAGGAAACACAAGTTCCTTACAACAAGAGAATCACAATTCTCTTCAAGTGTACAAAGCACTAAACACTCAAACAAAACACTCCTTAATGAGTAGATATGAGTAAAAGAAGTAAGCTCAAGATCACAACAACTATGGACAAGACTTTGGCTCTCAAAAGCTTTATGAAATGAATACAAAATGATAAACAATAGTATGCAAGCTTATAGCAATAGTATGATCAGTTGTTGTCTTTAAAACACTGAAATGAAGCTGTATTTATAGTTGAAAAACTTGGCATTACCGTTGCCTAATTGCCAATTAAGAGTTGCTGATTTTACTGAGTGACAATCGATTGTCAAAGAGCCACAATCGATTGTCTGCCAGTCATTCCAAAATTCAATCCCAGATTTTACGCTTGACAATCGATTATTTAGAATCCATAATCGATTACTGGCAACGTTCAAAAAATCCTTTCCAGATTTTACCAAAAACAATCGATTGTCCAGAATCAACAATCGATTACTCAGCAACGTTCAAAAATCTTTTCAAGATTTTAATTAAAACAATCGATTATACAAAATCAATAATCGATTACCTGACGGTATTTGAAAACTTTACGACAACGGTCTGCTTCACAATCGATTGTACAAAGTTAAAAATCGATTATTTAATAGTTTTTGAAAAACATTTTAGACACTGCCTCTTGACAATCGATTGCACAAAGATAACAATCGATTATTTAATAACTTTGAAAAGTCTGGAAGACACTGTCTCAACAAAATCGATTGTTATATGTTCACAATCGATTATTTTGTGACTTTGAAAAATCTGATGGACACTGTCTCTTCATAATCGTTTGTCATTAACTTCACAATCGATTATTTTGAGCGTTGAAAAACTTTGATGGACACTACCTCATCACAATCGATTGTCATAAGGTTCACAATCGATTGTCATGCAGGTTTTGAAAAAGCTGATGCTCACTGCCTTAACACAATCGCTTGTCATTAGTTCACAATCGATTGTCATGCAGTCTTGGCTTAACATAATCGATTATCATAAGTACATAATCGATTATCTTAGTCCGGATTTTAGAGGCATGTTTAAAAATCATTTTGACTAAAGTAAATATGCATGATTTAAAATCACTTAGCATTAACTTAAATATGCATGATTTTGTAAAAATAATTTTATGAGAGAAGCCATGTCATGAGTCAAGTTGTCGGATCAAGATCACAATTAAGAACGACTCATGTAAAACTATAAAACTTGGTCTTGTGCTTGAATCTCGTTATATATATATATATATATATATATATATATATATATATATATATATATATATATCAATTGTGTGCTTGTACTTGAGCTTCGTCATATGTCAATTTGCGCTTGTTTGTCATTCATCAAAACCTACACATATGAACACGTTTTAGTATAATGTTTTGAGAACGTGTTTCCAACAAAAGGTACAAAGCCCACACGAAAATTATCAAACAAACAAAAAAGTCCCAAAATTGGTCAAACCCGACCCCCGGGCTCATGCCTCAAAATCCGATAAAAATCACAACACTAGAATCCTTATCCTCTCACGACTCTATACATACTAAAATCACAAAATCAGACCTCAAATCGCTCCTCAAATCTCCAATTTTAACTCTCCAATTTCAAGCCCTAATTTCCCAAATTTTCACCCCTAATATATTAAATTCCATGTTTAATAAACTAAAATTCACCATAGATATAAGTATTAAGTTCAAAAATCTTACCTCAACAAGAATATCCTTGATTTCCTCTTCAAAACCTCAAAAAGCTGATACTTATACAGTTTCTGCCAAGGGATTCCGCACCTGCGGCTCCTTTCTTGCTTTTGCGATCAAACCAACCGCATCTGCGGTTTCCGCTTATTCAATCATAGCCGTATCTACGGCCTAATACTCACACATATGGTCACATAGGTGTGCTCATCCCCTCACATCTACCAATCCTGGTCTGCTTGGCCCTAACCGCTTCCGCGGTTTCTCTAGCATTTCTGCGGACCTCGCACCTACAATCCCCAATCCGCAGATGCGGTCGTGACAGGTGCAACATCTGAAGCTGCTAAATTTTACAACCTAACCTTCCGGAGTCATCCCAAGGACCCTGGACCTCTACCAAAAATATGAAAAAGTTGCAAATCATAATTCAAACTCATACCAACCCCGGAACACTCAAAATAATATCGAAACACCAAATCACCCTCGGATTCAAGCCTAAGGATTTTCAAACTTCTGAATTCTGAAACCGATCCAAAAAACTATCAGACCTCATATGAATGATCTGACATTTTGCACACACATCACAAATGATACAACAGACCTACTCAAATTTCTGAAATTCCATTCATACCCCGATATGAAGATTTCCACCGCCGACCGAAAAATGCCAAATTTCAATTTCGCCAATCCAAGCCTAAATCTACCACGAACCTCTAAAATACATTCCGAACATGCTCTTAAGCCCCCAAGTCACCTAATGAAGCTATCCAAGCCATAAAAAACAAGATTCGATATCATTTACTCACAAGCCAACCTCCAGTTGACTTTTCTAGCTAAAGCTTCCAAATAAGAGACTAAGTGTCCCATTTCACTCCAAGATCATTCCAAACACAGAACAACCAACACAATATGATGAAATATAGCGAGACTGTTAGTTTATATGGGTCCATAAAGTAGTGGAGCACCTAGTCCTTTATACGGTTTTACTGAGAATGCTAATAAAAGTGTAAGTAAATGTGACACATGATTTCTACATGGAAATCCCACACAAGGGGACAAAAACCACGACCTACACTTGTAGGATTTCAACTTCACTAACTTGTAATCACCCTATTACAAGCTACTTTGTAATACCTCAACTACAAAGGATTCAACTTAACTAACTTGTGATACTCTTACCACAAGCCACTTTGTGACTATCTAGTGACAAAGGCTTTAAACTTATTACTAAACCTAGTCACAACATAAACTTATAAAGTTTATGTATTTTGGGTTTCCTAAAACAAAGATTCTAAGAAAGCAAGGTAGGAGTTAAAATGAAGAACAAATAACAAGATTACAACTCAACTACGGATACATATAGACTCATTGTGAAACTGATCCTTTAGTGGAATTGTCTTCGTGTTCTTAACACACCAATGGCTTCAATGTCGGGTGAAAACATTAATGCTTGAGAGAATATCACTGAATGATCAAAGAAGTGTTGTGCCTTTTACCAGGTTGTTATACTATAAAAGACATCGCAATGGTGATGTCAAATCTTGGCACACGCTTCTTCCCAATGAGAAGTGATTACTGCACTGTTCGTGTGTATAGTTGCAGACAGACACTTTTTGCAGTTGTGTTATAGTTGTATAGTTGTTTTGTACTTTTGTCAGAGAACCTAAGGCACCAGGTCCTTGTTGTGTTCCTCTTTGTACCAATTGTGGATAGCCACTATATGCTACTACGTTCTATCTATATAGTTGATTTGTACTTCTGTAGGAGAACCCTAAGTGACCAGGCCCCTGTTGTGTTCTCCCTTGTGGTTGTTCACTCACTTGCTGGTCTTCCTTGTGGTTGTTCCATAACTTGCTGGAAAGCTGACTGAAAATTGTTCATTTGAAGAGTACACCAAGTGGGTGAGGTTCTTTATTTGGTTCTTAACAATAAGTTTTTTAGATCATCAAAACATAAGAAGCATAAGGCAAAGACCTTGGAAATACATCAATTTACCTTTTTTGATGATGACAATCTTAGGCAGTGACGATATTTGTTTAGATAAGAAATAACCAGATAAGGCACCAGAAACTACATATGTTCCCCTTGAAAATTTACTTTTGATTCCCCCTTAATCAGATCCCTTATATTTGCAGCTAGTTGCTACACAAGTTCCCCATGAATCCCTGACCTTTTCCCTCTTTTGGCATTATTAAAAATATACACAAGTAGGAAATCAACATAAAGAAGTCTAACACAGCCAACTCATACCATATATGTGCACACATATTGACAGAAAAGAGAAGTCAGGAAAGCAGCATTGTACATGCAAAAAGAGGAGTTATTTCATTAATATTAACAATGGACTGAGCTAAATAAGAGCAATAGTGGTGAAATCCAGCATGACTATCACAAAAAGATAACAAAAAGGAACAACAACCACAAACTATTAGAGCAAAAAATAGCTGGCCCTTGAGAGGATCCTAGGGGGCACTAGAAGATGGAGGCTTCGAAGAGTGCAATGGTTTTGAGAACCAGGTTCAGTCGAGCATTTGCAAATAGTTGTTCTTCAAGTAGTTTTGCACGAATCTTATCATTTTCCATTGTCAGGCGGGCAACTTCTTCATTCATAGAATCGGGTCAGTTAGCTGCTTGATTAGCTAAGTTTCCAGTATGGCATTTTGAGACCTCAACTTTCTCATCTCTTCAAAAGCTACGTTTTGAGCATTGATTAGCTGAGAAATGGTCGAGAATCTTCCACCAACTCTTTCTATTCACTCATATTCTTCCAGAATAGTTTTAGAGAAGGTTTGCTTGCATGTTCCTACTCTTGGTATTACCCAAGGGGACCTGGTAAAATATGAACACTTGAGTGAGGAGAAAACTATATGGAGTCCATGATTCCCACCTTTAAAGCTTTCCACCTTTTGCATATGATCTATTATGATTGCTGGAAGATAGATTAGGAAAAACGCATCAAGCAGCTCCATTAAGACCATATCCGATTTTGTAGCAATGAACATTTTCTCAGAACGAGGTAAGAGCACCTTATTGACCAGTTCAAAATTAAGCTGATACTCAGGAAGTAATACCTTTTTATGCACTTGGTCCCCCTGCTGAATAGCTTGCTCTTTCATGATAGTACTCCTAATGTTAACACCACAGAAACCTTTGATGAAGTTATTCCTTCACATGGAATTTTGAGAACCTTTTCCCAATGCTGAAGCATCGAGTACAATGTCTACTCCATTTACTAGCGCACAAATGTGATTCCCCATCAACGGTGAAGAGAGATGCATAGAAATTTTGTACCGCATCTTCGTACCCCAGAGGCATGCTCCCCTGAAACAAGTGCTCCCATTACTGAAATTCCACTATTTCTAGAATTTATCTCATACCAGCCATCTCTGAGATTGCTGGTCAAATGTACGACCACACAGGACTTTCAGAGTTCTTAATCTCTGCTACCAAAGACCACTATCACTGGGCATGGTCCTTAGAGGACTAGGTTCTCTAACAGTTTCTTGTTTTCTTTTGCTAGATCCTTCAACAGACTTTCCTTTCGAGCTTACTAGCCCCATAGTATCATCTTCAGACATAGCTTGCTCAATTGGACTCTTGGTAGACTTGCTGATGCCATTCACGAATGCACCATTTTATTTCTCAATAGTTTCATCGGAAGCTTTATAAATAGATTTTTGAGCTTTTATATTTTTTTTCACAAAGGAACCAGGTTCCTTTGGAGAATTTTTGTCAATCCCACTTGCTGGAACACTCTTGTTAGTAACAAATTCCCTTTGATTCATCAACCTCTTTTTCCTTGTCTTGAAACTCCTCCTACTTTTCTACAATGCAAACCCGAAATCCTCTTTCTGTTGTGACCTGATAGTGGGTGACTTGTAGGAGGATTTTAAGAGCTTAAGATGATCAAGAGGTGCAGAAGTGGTTTTCTTGGAAGAGAATTAGGTTCTTCAGTATTATTTTCTGGAATGTCTCATGAGCCAAAGACTCGAGGAGTACTATGGTTCTTACATTGCCTAGAAGTGGAGTTTCTTCCCCCTGATACTCAGACGAGAGATATGTTCCTTCATTCATCAGACTGTCTGCAGTGATAGCTATGACGTTATGTATTGCTTCTTTTTCTTGTGACTCTGTGAGAGTCACTAAGTCCAAAATAGAGGAGTTCATGTACTGATCAGGATCATCCTTAGAGACCTTAAGAAATGAAACCCCCTGAGCGTTCTTTGATGAGATCAGAGGAATGAAAAGACATAGAGTTTTCAATACATGGGAGGAGAACATGGTTTTTTAGAAAAGGAAATGTTATAGAAAAAGTAGAGGAACCAGATGTGGACATAATAGTATTAGAATGAGTGGAATAGGGAATCTCTGGGGATGATTTTAAGGATGATAGGGAAGTGGGAGTGGTGTTAATGGTTGAAGAAGGAATTGATCATTTGATTGTCATTATAGGAGTTTTCGGAAGACAAGTAGAGTGATAGAGAGAGTTGAAGAGAGGATCACAGCTATATAGAAGAGATGCAGGTTCATGACTTGCTGTGAGAGAGAAAGAAAGTTTTATTGAAAAAGGACTAATGATGAGAAGAGAGAGAAATAGGTTATGAATAGTTCTAAAACAGCGTTAGGTTTGTGGGAAAATATTATTGTATAGAGGGGATTAAGGGATTTGAGAGACAAGACATGATATGCAAACTTTAAAAATTTGGATGATGTGGCAGTTGAATTGATTTTTTTAATAATTTTGAGAAGGCATGCAGAACAAGAACATTACTACTAACCTATAGTACAGGAACCTAATGCCCAAATAATTTTTTGAAAAAGATTTTAGCAGCTCTTCTTTCGTAGTTCATAACTATACCTTTAGATACTATGATCATCATGTGTGTTTACCTATAATGGTATTAATATGAGATAGACTTGGCCAGAAAATATTTTAGCTAATTTTACTTGAAGGTGTTTTTACATAGCCAACTAATATCAGGTTCTCTATTAGATCTTAATACACCGCCCCCCCTCCCCAAGTTTTACCTTGTTTCTTCCAAAATATTCCCTACTCGAGGATTTGATGAAGATATCTGGAATTTGGTATTCTGTACTGCAGAACTTTCCACAGATCAACCCTTTCTCCATATTGACCCTCAGAAGATAATGCTACCCATCTATGTGCTTGGTCCTCTTGTTTTAAACTGGATAGAGAAGATATACCATTAGATGATACCCTAAGATCTTCTAGTTTCTACTCAATTCATAGGGTTTGAGCACAGCAGGATGCTCCAGCTACACATTCTTCTTCAGTTGTTGACGAAGACATTGAGTTTTGCTTCCTTATGCCCCAGGATATGAGACATGAACATGGCAAGTGAACCATTCCAGAAGTGTTTTTCCTGTCCACAAGAAAAGCTACACAGTTAACATCAGCATACCAAACAAGATTAAAATTGTCACCTGGGGGGGTAATACAGCGTAAGGCCCCGGAAAGTTTTTTCCAAGTAATTTGAGATTTCGTGGTGCCAAGATAGACTAATTATTTTATTTTATGTGCAAATGAGGATTTAGGATATTATGAATATCAATTGGTTATGTTAACAAGCATATAAGTCATATTAGATGTGAATTGAGGTCTAAGGAGAAGCTAAAGTCTAAACCAATTTGGAAAATTTCAGATTAGACAAAATCTGTAAATAAGTGTGCACATGATCTCACTTTGAACAATAATATCTCCCGTTATATAAGAAGTTGTGTGAGGATCAACCTATCCAATTAAAATTCTTTGAGTCTAGATTCCAACTCAACAAACCGTGCATAGTTTGGAGGTTCATAGAGAAATTTATGACCATTTTACTAGGAACATGTCAGTAGCGTGGCCTTAGCGCGGAAGCGCACAACCCGCGCTAATAGGGTTGTCTTCTGCCTCACTATCGTGGGTTATGCGCTAGAGCGCTAGTGTCAGACGTCTAAGTACTCCTTAAGACCGTAAATGAGAGGATTTGAGTCATTTATCAAGCACATGGCTTCCTCTACACCCCCAAATCGATCAAGGCAACAAATTCCACTCCTAAGGTGAGTTTTTAAGTATGTTTTGATGGTGATTTCACTTCTCAATCACTACCTACAACATGATTTGGATTGGATTTCATAGGATTTCTTCAAAATCTCAAGAACACCCCAAAGTTGTTTTTCAAAGATTTGATCTACAAGAGGTAATCCTACACCTTAGACTTACATATATGAAGTTATTATGGAAATATGAGTATGGACTAAGCATTGTAACTCATGGCAAGGGGATTGAAAGCAATAAGTGCCTAACCTATGTTGTGTTTGTGTTGTAGAGATTATTAGATGGGTTTTTGGGGTATGATTCTTGGTATAATAGTATTATGTATACATATATGTGCAAATTAGGATTGTGGGATGATTGATGAACATAAATAGGTAAAGATTGTGTTGGGGAAAGAAGGAGATCTTGTAAAAGAGAGTTAATAATCAAGATGCTCATCTAGTATTTGATAAAATGCTCAAATGAGCTGGAATTATGAATATCTTTCTAATATGTGTTTAATTTTGTTATCTCTCATAGTAGATTGGAATTGCTAGAATTTCTGGAACGTTGTAGTAACTTAAGGAAAGCTCAATCAGATATGTATGGATAACTTTGACCTTTGTGGAGACACCTTGTTTGATGTTTGGCTATTTGGTACGTGATATCTATGTGGAATATTTGTGAAATTCTTGTGGCTGGTTTGATTTGAGTGTTTGTGGTTAGGTCTTCCGATATAATGGTGCAAGTAATCGGCAATAAACTAAATTCCTTATTGTGAAAGTGTTATGTGGTAAGAGCTGAGAAAAAATGTTGGAAGGAACTCATAAATTATGCAATTGGAAACATTGTGGTAATAGCATATTCGGCTTGTTGTGGATAATTATTATGGTGACTCAAATTTCACATGAGTTATTGAATATGATGGAAATGATATTGATGGCTACAGAAATTCTTGTGAATTGTTGTGGTTTCTCTTTGAGAATTATTGTTGTTGTTCTATTTGAATTGTGGTTATTGTGATGGTTGTGAATTGTGACTTGTTCGGTGGGATTGGGTTGCACGCCGCAACACGAAGTAATAAGGTGTGGGTTGAGGTGATAAGGGTGGCTTCGTTAATAAGGGTGGACGAGGTAATAAGGGTGGAAAAACGATCGAAATCACTAATGAAATGAAATTATGAAAACAATTGTGAAATTATTGATGTGAAAATGTTGAAGGGAAAAAGGATAGATTGTAAACTTATTTGGATTGATTGTATATTTCATGTGTATTTGATTGTTGATTCTATTATTGAGGAAGAGATGTAAAATTATTGATGTGAAAATATTGAAGAAGAAAAAGGAGAGATTGTAAGCGTGTTTGGCTTGATTGTTCATTTCATGTGTATTTGATTATTGATTCTATTATTGAGGAATAGATGTGAAATTATTGATGTGAAAATATTGAAGGGGAAAAAGGAGACATTGTAAACTTGTTTGGCGTGATTGTACATTTCATGCGTATTTGATTGTTGATTCTATTATTGAGGAAGAGATGTGAAATCATTGATGTGATAATGTTGAAGTGGAAGAATGAAAGATGGTAAACTTGTTTAGCCTGATTGTTCCTTAAATGTGTATTCAATTGTCGATTTTGTTATTGCTTGCTACTTGTGTTTGTTCATACATACCAGTATAATTCATATGTGTTGACGTCCCTTTTGCCGAGGCGCTACTTTCGTGTTATAAATGTAGGTGGATCCGTAGCAGATACTCCAGTCCACCGACCATAGCTCACTTTCATTTTCTATCAGATGTATTGGTGAGCCCCTTTCCTCTCGGGGCCTTGCGTGACTCATGCCCCTTTTTATTTCGAAAATATTATTTGGATCTTTTTGTGAAAGGTATATCCGGAGCCTTGTTACCAGCAAATATTGTATCATCCTTCTGTATCCTTAGAGGCTCCGTCGACAGTAAATGTGGGTTGCAAACTTATTTAAATATGTAATTTGTATATTGGGCGGTGTAAGATGTAGACCACGCTGAGTACCATGTATGTTGTAAATGTTTTGTAATAAAATGTGTTATTAATGTTTTGTATATTGGGCGGTGTAAAATGAAATTGCAGGGGTAACACGTGGGATAGGAAAAGAACCTAGGTCTGGTTGACTGGAGATACCCGGTCGAGTGCCGATCATGTCCCTCGAATTTGGGGCGTGACATACAGGACCAGGTCCTGAGTTCCCTTAAGGTATCTCAAACTTCTTTTGGCAGCCTTCAAGTAGGATTCCAAAGGACTTTACTTTGGATTATATTCTGGAGTGGAAATACATAAAGGACTAAGAAAAATAGTTCTTTTAAATTTTCTAAAACTTGTCTAACACTATAATGAAAGGGAGTGATAGTTATCAGATATATGAGAGCTTTTGTATTTCCAGTTTGAGACTGAGATTTGATTGGTAAAGGAACTTGAGAGGTTAACTTGATTTCCCTACACTCCTTGTTTTGTTACTTGTGGAATGTTATGAAATTTATCTCCACTCTTTCTTCAGCTTTAGTAGCAGTAAGTGAAGTACTAGGTTCCTTGTGAGAAGTTGAAGATGATGTTGCATTATCTTTCACCTGTCTTCTTCATCATACACATCATATCAGCCTCCCTATTTGAAATCTCAAATATTTCACAGGGTCCAGAGATGGTTCATTATATTGATCATCATTGTTTCCCCCTTAGTTAGAGGAATGTGTCTTGTTAAATACTCCATGAGCACTTCCTTCCACTTAGTGTGTCATTTGTTGTAGACTTTGTGGCCTTTTCTTTGTGGGGAGTGTCCAAGAAGGATTCTTTCATCACCTCTTGCATTAAACTTCCCAAGATGGTCCTTCCCGTTGTCGAAAAAATGGTATTTTCATTCAAAAAGGTTCTCAGATGAGCTGTCTTTGGTTTTCTTCCATTTGGCAGCTCATAGTGGGTTTTGATTCAGGAGGGACCTGATCATACACCTGTTCACCAAGTAGAAAGTAGTATTTACTACTTTTGCCCATAATTATTTGGCGATTCCATTGTGGATGAGCATTTTCTATGCCATGTCTTCTAGAGTTTTGTTCTTTCTTTCAGCAACACCATTTTACTATGGAGTCCTTGGTGCTGAGAAGTTGTGTATGCTTCCATTTTTGTTACAAGCTCATCAAATTTGCGTTGTCACATTCTGCATGTGGTCAGATCTGATGCATACTACCTTCAATTTTATCTTCACTTGGATCTGCTTGATAAAGGTTCTAAACACCTCGAAAGTCTCATCTTTTGTTCTAAGAATCAATGTCCAGGTGAATCTTGAATTTGAAAGACCACGAACCAGGTTCTTCTGAATCAATTTATTCCAGGTCCTTCTGAATCAGTTTATTTAGAAGTGAGAAACTTGCATGCCCCAATCTTCCAAGCCAAAGTTGTGCATCATTATCAACTGACCTCAAGCATCTCATATCACTAGTTTGTAAAGATTCAAAGTCAACATCGTAGATGTTCTTATTTCATTAGGCCGCTAGGACCACTTTGCTAGTTAAAAAATTTGTAATCGTGCACACTTTTGATAAGAACTCTACTTTGTTCACTTTATCTCAAATTTGAGAGACACTTTTGAGAATGTACTTCAGGTCATCCATATGGTACACGTTCTCAATTGAGTGGCTAAGAGATTTCCAACTTTTCCAGCACTGAGAATGTAGCTTTTCCTTTTTCAAGGGATACATTCCTTTCCTGCAGGGCTTTCAGTGAGAAGAAATCTAGGGTGCTTCCAGTCACGTGCTTTGAGCATCCATAATCCATGGTTCATTGCAATCTGTTTCCTCTCATTGTTCCTTGCACATGCAAATTCTGGGTTAGATTTAGGAATACAAACTACTTTGGGTCACTTGTTATGATAAAAAGGACGGATAAGGGCTTTTTAGTCCATGCAAGTAATATTCATTTTTTGCGACCGATACCTGGCCCCTTATTAGTAGTCATTTTGTCATTAAACATTTGATTTCCTGAATAGATTGAACCCTAGCCTGGTAATTTTCTTTGAAGTACTCATTATTCCCACATTGGGTACACAACCAGTTATCAGGAACAATGACGTACTTCATGTAAAAGTTCTAAGGATTTTTCTCCTTTTGGAACCCGATTCCCTACATGTTTCTACTATTATTCAAATACATGGCAGTGACAGCATCTGAGGACCAGGTTCACTTCAAAGATTTCTCCAGATCAATTTTTACTTTCTCTAATTCAACTTGAAATTGCCGATTTTTCTCAAATTCACCACATAGACTAGTTTTCTCCTCGTCTAATTCATGTTCAAGCTTAATGTGTGTCTCACTAGCTACTTCCTTCCCTTTCCCAAGACTCACAGTCCAATGTTATCTATTGAGTCTCTCAATGGTTTCCTCTAGGTAAGTGATTATCACTAAAAAATCATCCATCTCTTGCTTAGTAGGTTAAATTGTTTTCTTTTAGAGTGTGTTTCTAATTGCTGAGACCTTCTATTGTTTCCTTCAAGTTAACCACCACTACCATCAGGTCATCTCTCTCATTTTATACACTAGTTAACCTTTCATTTAGATCTTCCTTTTCTTTTTCAAGATTAGTTATGGTCTCATTTAGGTCCACTAATAGACCACCAGATCATCTCTAGATTGTTCAGCTTCTCCTAGTTCTTTGGTAAGGATCTCCTTATCTTTATCAAGTTTGTAATAAGCATCAACTAGAACATTTTCTAATGAACTTAACTTATTTGAAGAGTAGGATTTCAAATTTCTCCGAACATCCCTGATATTTACCGTATCATCTTCATTTTCTTCTTCCTCATCAGACTGAGCCATCTGCGCGAACAATGAGTCATACTTTTTTGCTTCAGTTTTCACTGCTATCATGGAACTGTTTTGTGCATCTGGTTCCCTTTCTGATTCACTGGAGAAGTCTACCTAAGCATCAAGATCTTGTTTCACAATATTGTCAACTGTATTTTTTCGATTGAACCGTTTGTCTGAAACCAGGTTCCTCTTTGCTTCTTTGTCAGAATTTTGTTTGTATTGATCCTGTTTCACGAGTGGGCAGTCTTTAATGAAATACCCTGGCTTTCCGCACCTATGACAGAGATCATAGTTCCTTGCCTTACTTGAACTGGCCCTCTTTGGTATACCACCATTTCATTGAACCATATTTTGAAATCTTTTAGTAAGATAGGTTATATCACTGTCTTTATCACTTGTCACTGCTTTCATCTTTGAGTATCGGGTTCATTTCCTCCTTCGCCTCTCTTCTTTCACTGTCTTTCTTTCCTTTCATCTCGTATGTCTTCAAATTACCAATCAACTCATCCATGGTTAGAGTTTGTAGATCTTTAGCTTCAGTGATGGCATTTACCTTACTTTTCCAAGAACCATGTGTTCCTGACGATTTTCCTTACAAGATTGTTTCTGGGAAAAACATCTCCAAGTGAATGAAGCTCATTTATGATGGACGTGAATCTGGTGTGCATATCTTGTATAGACTCATCATCCTTCATCCTAAAGAGCTCATACTCAGTGATGAGCATGTTAATCTCGGACTGTTTAACCTGAGTAGTTCCTTCGTGTGTAGTTTGCAATGCTTCTCATATTTCTTTGGCAGTATCACAAGCTGAGATAGTGTTGTACTCATTGGGTCCTATACCACAAACCAAGATTTTCTTGGCACGATAGTTCTTTTCTACGACTTTTCTATCAATGTCGTTTTACTCTTTTTTGTCTTTTGGCACCATTGGTCTAGTTTCTTCAACTTCTTGATAGGAACATGTGGACCATCATAGATGATATCCAACAGTTCTGAATCTTCAATCATTATAATATCATGCCTGCGAGTCTTCTACCAGTCGTAGTATTGACCATTGAATCTAGGAGGTCTGTAGGTTGATTGTCTTTCCTCAAAGTTGGGTAGAGTTGCCATTGAGATCCTTTATAGGTGTTAGCCTTTTAGAAAGAACCTGTTCTGATACCAATTTTTAGTTTATATAGGTCCATCAAATAATAAAGTACCTGGTCCTTTATAAGGTTATGCTGAGAATGTTAATAAAACTATAAGTAAAGGAGATACATGATTTTTACGTGGAAAAATCCCATACAAAGGGGACAAAAACCATGACCTACCATGTAGGCTTTCAACTTCACTAACTTGTAATTTCACTATTACAAGCCACTTTATAATACTCTATTACATAGGATTTAACTTAACTAACTTGTGATACTCTTACCACAATCCATTTTGTGACTCTCTAGTTACAAAGGCTTATGCATATATGACTAAACCTAGTCACAACATAAACTTATAAAGTTTATAGATTCTGGATTTCCTAATACTAAGCTTCTAAGAAAGCAAGATAGGAGTTACAATGAAGAACAAATACAAGATTACAACTCCACTACGGATACACATAGAATCATTGTTAAACTGATCCTTTAGTGGAGTTGTCTTCTTGTTCTCTGTAAACGACAAAATAAGGGGGAATTGTTCTGCGCCTGCATCATGAAGCTAGTGAGCTGTCCCACCATACTTTCTTAATTATTAATGTATCTTGTACTATGTTTGAATTTCCCCTCCTATATAAGGGGGATCCTTGGGACTTTGTAAAGTTTGTTGCTCCAACTATTCTACACGAAATATACAAGAACTATTTCTTTTCTCTACTAATATTTTCTCTCGACACTTTTGATGTTGCTTATTAATTTCATATTTGTTCTTCATTTATTGTTTGTTACTAGCCCTATGGAGCTTCCCTTTGTTATATCCTAACTTTTAGCCCTTTCTCGATTATCCCTGATAGCTCAAGCTCGACAGGCATCGACCACGAGGCCCCTCATCGATCAATCCGAGGCCAGAATAGCTAACCCCTGATTCGACTATAATTCCATTTTAGTTTGCATTTCAAGTTGTCTTCATATACCTAGCATTAACTACTCTAACAACTAGCATAAAATAAGATCACGTGTTTTTAGAGTCCCATCCAACAAATTTAATTGTTATTATCATTTTCATGGTAAAATGTTTTGCGCCAATCGTGGGACTAAAATAATAGTGATTATTTTCTTGATGGTTTCGTCGCACAAAACAAGTTAGCTTTCACACTTTTTCTTGTCCAAGATCTTCGATTTCAGTTTGAAATGTCTGGCTTAATGAACAGAGTTGAGAATGATAACCTTGAAAACCACTGTGAAAATAGTGTGGTTGTTCCAATTTTTGGCGCACCACCACAGAACCCCAATAATGCACTTGGACTGCTAGCTCCACCATTGGAACAAGTACCTAAGAGATCAAGTAATAATGAATCGATAGCCAACCCTGCCATTATAAAAATGCTTGTGGAGCTCACAAAAAGGATCGAATCGGGTGAAAAAATGATAGCAGCCAATGATAAGAAGGTCAAGACCTACAATTCCAGGGTCGAGGATCCCAGGCGCACCCCCGGTCCTGAAGGGTGTGGATTCGAAGAAGTTCGTGCAAAGGTCGTTACCTCAAGAAGAGGCCCCGAAACCCATTCAAAAGAAGTTTAGAATACTAGAATTACCAAAGTACAGCGGGGCCTCAGACCCGAATGAACGTGTTACCACCTACACTTGCGCTATAAAGGGCAATAATATAAAAAATGATGAGATCGAATCCGTATTGCTGAAAATATTCAAGGAAACACTCTCAAAGGCGGCCATAATATGGTATCAAAACTTGGCTCGTAACTCCACAGATTCATTTGGCATGCTAGCAAACTCCTTTGTAAAGGCAGCGACTGGTGCCATCAAAGTAGCAACGAGAAAGTCTGACGTTTTCAAAATTAAGCAATGGGAGAACGAGATGTTATGGGAATTCATGTCTTGCTTTCAAATGGAAGGAATGGAGCTAATGCCAGGCTCCGATGATTGGGTAGTACAGGCTTTCACTCAAGATCTAAATGAAAAAAACTCGGTGGCTTTCAAACCAACTAAAACAGAATTTGATCGAATATCTAGCTGTGACCTGGTCGGAGCCCCCCTTGGACTGAGTATAACAAAGTATGCTCCTAGCAAGGGAACCAAAACCAAACAAAGATAGATATACGCCGTACATTGAGGATAGGAGGAACACCCCGAGGCGCTGCCCTCCTTGCAATGAGCGGATAATAGATCGAGGAAAAAATCCTCGAGGACTCATCAACAGAGCCAAATTCGATAGGAACGCAGGGCCAACGGGTGCACCTAACTTGTCAGAATATATCTTCAACATTGATGTATCCGATATTGTGTTCACCATAAGTAAAATCAGAGATGCCAAGTGGCCCAGGCCTATACAATTGGATCCTTCACAAAATAATTACAACTTAGTGTGCAAGTTTCACAACACGCACGGCCACAGAATAGAGGATCGTCACCAACTACGAGAAGAGGTAGCTCGATTAGTTAACAAATGAAATCTCTGAGAATTCCTTAGCGATCGAGTCAAAAATCAATACCAGGAAAGAAATGTGACCAAGAAGAAAGAGGCAAATGAGCCACAACATGTCATCCACATGATCATAGGGGCATTGATGCCACACAGGAACTTCTAATGAGAAGGACGAAAATATCCATAACTAGAAAAAAGCGGACCCGTGGATATATTCCAGAGGATGCCCTTATGTTCAGCGAAGAGGACACCGAGACCTTGTCTCAACCTCACAATGACGCACTGGTAATCTCTTTCCTTGTAAATTCTTTTCAAAGGAAATGTGTACTCATGGATCTAGGAGCTCGACCAACATTATCAGTCGATGGTGATAAAGTAGCTCGGTCTTCTCAACCACATCGTCCTCTCCACTCGAGTCCTTAATGGATTCAACATGTCATGTGAAACAATAAAAGGTGAATCATGCTCCCGGTCAGTGTAGCCGGCACGACCCAAAACGCCAAATTCTATGTCATCGAATGAGACATGAGGTATAACGCCTTATTTAGACGTCTATGGATACACTGCATAAGAGCGGTTCCATCCACTCTTTACGGGATGATGAATTTCCCAACAAAGGATAGAATTAAAATTATCTACAGGGAACAACATGTGACAAGATAAATGTTCACAGTGCACGATGTTGCACCAGTACTCGCACCTCCACCCACTAAAGAACCAAAAGGTAATCAAGCCTCACTCTCAATCAAGCTTGATTAAATGAAACAATGGACCGTACCGCATCCTCACCTTGAGTGATTGGACGTATTGATCCTCAAGGCATCGCCTGCATGTCTCACATTAAAGTACGAGCATCTTCCTTTTTCATTTTGTATTTCAGACTAACCCTTATGCAAGCACCTAATCAAAGCGCTGAGAAAATTAACCCAACTCGAAGACCATAAGGTTTTAAAGCATCTGTTGTACTCGTTTCCTTCAATGGAGTTTATATCCCGAAAGAAGGGTTTTACCGAAAATTTTTTTAACAAGGCAACATCTGCATGCTACCAAAGGGAAGCTCAATAAATGCTCGAGGCTTCTCTTGCAGTCAATCTCAAACATAGGGGGCATTCCCCACTCAGGAAGACGCCCTCTCGGAAAAATCATTTAACGCCTATGTGGTCCTTATAGGAAAGTAATGTACAGGGTCAAACGAACCGTGTCCATATAGTCGGGATTCTGGTGGTGAATACATGTACACTTGTATAAAATAATCGAAGAATATCTTTTGTCAAGACACCTCATGCTCCAAATTTGGCTCGGCCAATCCGCAAAAATGACTCCTTCATCGGAACCGTCGACAACACTCGGGGAATGGCGTCAACAATTCAATACTTAAATGACCTCTGGGTTGGGACTCCAAAATAGTAAGCCATCAGATAAGGCAATGTAAAACTCGCTAAATATCTCTAATTCCAAAGGTACCTCGAGTACTCGGGGACTAATTCAAAATCTCAAAAGATAAATGCACGACCCCAGGGTCAGGATCTTCAAAATCGTAAGCCCTCAATGATGTAACGCAAAGTTTGAAAAAAATAGCTCCCAATTCAAGAAAATCTCGGCAACTCGGGCACTGCCGTCAATGTGCTACCTCCATTGACTCACCGAAACACGAGGCCATAAGACCCCGAACGGGCAGACTCTTTCTCGTAAGACCTCAACAATGTGAAAAAATTGTAAGACCTCAATGGCATGATGTAAGACCTCAATGGTGTGAAAAAATTGTAAGACCTCAACGACATGAAAAAATCATAACACCTCAACAGCGTGATAAAACTTTAAGACCTCAACGACATACAAAAACTGTAAGACCTCAATGACATAAAAACTTTGTAAGACCATACTACAAGTATAAACTCGATCCTAAAGTTTAGTCTATATATCGAATTTGTAAGACCCTTAAAAAGGCATAGTCTCGATATAGATGCCCAAACTACTACACACGAGACCAAAATGATTCCTGCAAACACAAATAATTATGGTCATATGACTGTACTAGCCGAATTAACGCGACTCGGGGATGCCCGACCATCGCTACAAAACCTTAGGCCATTACTTCAAATATTCTTAAAAAGAAATCGGTTAAACATGCTACCCTTGAAAGGCAAAAGAGCTTCGACCATGTCAGCTCCAAATCACAAGGCTTCGAGCTACTCAACCTACGAGCCAAACCTTCCGAGGTGCTCTAACATCATTGCAAACCACCTGAAATTAAGGTTCTTCCCAAACTGACGACAGGTCTGGCAAAATCATTATAAAAGTCTTTAACGAGAGGAAAACAAGGCCTACATACTCCTAAGGGAAAAATGTAAGAGCCATTGTCGCCAACCTAATGAAGCTCAGGGCCACACGCACTAAATGGTCGTATTGACCAAAAACATAAGAGCCATTATCGCTAGCTTAAATTTGAAAGCATGAGAGTCAAAATGAGCTCGAGTCGTAACCCAATTCGGAGACCGGACCCAAAATAGCTAACCATCCATGCCTAAGGAAAAAGTGTAAGAGCCATTGTCGCCAACTTAATGAGCCTCAAGGTCGTGCATATAAAAGGTCGCTTCGACAAAAGGCGTAAGAGCTGTTGTCGCCCACCCATGCAAACACAAAATCTTAAGGGTCGAATGAGCTTGAGTCAAAGCCTGACTCGAAGAATAAACCCAAAACAATTGAGCCAAAATATAAGAGCTCTAACCGATCTTACACTAAAGGTCGGATCGACCCAAGGTGTGAAAGCCATTGCTGCCAACCCAAAGAGCCACAGCGGCACCTCACTACTTTAAGGATTCCTAAGAACACAAGAACCAGCGCACCCTACCAAGATTAGGGCATAAAAAGATGCGAAAGGAGTAAAACTGCAAGGTTTTCTTTTTCACACATGCAGGAGATGCAACCTCTGCTACAAACATGCTTTGGAAATGTTACATAAAGATGATAAAATCTATGTCCTTCCCCTAGGGGCTATGGCCTGCTGGTTTCATCCTCAATTTCCTTAGCATTGGGCGAAAGCAATCGAGCATCATGCTCATCCGCCTTTGCTAACGTCGGCTCCTCTGGGAGGCTATCAAGTGTCTTCTTGAGGGTTTTTCTTAATGACTTGTAACAAGCATATCCTTCAATCATTGGCTTGAGCATCAGCAACATCCTTTGAAAAGATCGCCATCTCCTGGTCAACCTCAGTCCGGCTCATTTTAGCTTCTGCCCGGGCATTAACGAGCTCAGCCTCGACTTTTAAAAGCTCAAACTGGAGCTCTACAAACATTATGTCTGAGCCAAAGTACTATTGTATGCTAGGCAAAGTTGAGATTCAAATGTAGGAACTTTGGCCAAAGCATGCATCCCCCCTAAAGCCTGAGCCTCCACCCGAGCTTTCAACTCATCACGCTCACACCTGGCCCGGAAAACTTCATCTCGAAAGCATTCCAGAGCCTTTGTCTTTTTCTACAACTAAAATAAACTATGTGTCAACCCCAGGAGCCAGAAAGCGGAATGCACATTCATCCAGGATAGAAATCTACCCACTATTTTAGGTGGTTTTCGCAGTTTAAGTTCCGGCACGCCTCACACTGCAAAATGCACCAAATTGACCTCTTTTTTATCACAAAGGAGCCTCATGGATCTCTCCTTATCTAGATCTTTCTATGGCCTGGCTTCATAATAAAGCAACCCACACTCGAGTTTGTCGGATGCCTGCAAAAGAAAACTCAGTAAGGAAATGAAGGCGTAAAGATTGGAAAACATGTTCCAAAACTCACCGCTAATTGAAACCGTCGGGCTTCCTAGAAGGCTGAACGCAGACCTGCCAATTCAGTCCCTTTAGCCCTAAAAGAGACTACTCCAGTAGAAGCACGACCACTCGGTGTATGCGACCCCGAGTTTCTAGTATCTCCCAAAATGTTGTCAACGGAAAAGAAAGGTGATTGCAAGGAAGGAATAGCACAACACTCACCATGATATTTCACTTCCCACCTGCCCCGGGATAAAGCTCGCCACTCGCATCCTCACAGGTCGAGTGGGACGCAAATTTTCGAATCCAGTCTAGCAGATCATGAACGTCGCCCGACGCCCATGAAACCACTGCAAAGGAAGTAAATAAGGCATGATTACAAAATTAGCTTTTGCCATAGACATAACTGATAAAGCACGAGATGCACCACTTATTAAAATAGTTCCATGAGCTCCTTGGGTATAATATCAGTGGTCCGCACCTGGACGAAGCGACTCTTCTATTCTCGGTCTTCGTTTTCCTAGACAACAATAATGAAGGGCATAGTGGATCGGCACCTCAAAGTCAGCAGACCTCGATGGTCCCGAAGACCGGAGGCGTAGCTCTCCCCTCCCTATCGGACTGACCCCGACATAGCCGCTGTGGTGGTCACAAATTACATAAATAAAAAAGTAGGGATATGTGCAGACGCATTAGCACTGGAATGCCGAAGGGCTGGCACAGAAAGAGAAGGACAACTACTTAAAATGGGGGAACCCCCGAAAAGGCAAAAACAACCCTACATATGCATGGAATAAACGAAAATTTGCCTGCCTCAAAGCCGGTTAAGAACACTAACCAAGAACACCCTCTCCAATTCCAAGGTGGTATCCAACCTTGACAACCTCCATTAAAGTGAGGTTAGGCTCCAAGAAGCCAATAGAACCATTTCTAGTCCCAAGGTGGCAACCGACCTCAAAGAACTCAATTAAAACAAGGCTAGGCACTAGGGAGCCGATGACGCCTTCGCCAACACCGAGGTAATACTCGATCTCGAGGAATTTTTGTCAAAAGGGAATTAGGCTCCAAGGAAATAAGAATTTGAACTCCACCAGTATGGGCTTGGCCGTGGATATCATCCAAGATCCGACAAACCCTCTCTCAAAATCTATCTACAACATCATGAGGCTATTCACACTAAGCCCATAGCGCGTTTCTAGGTGATCTGAATTGGCACAAATCATCGCTCGGGGACTTCCCTTAAGTGATCAAAGGCATCCCCTGTCCATGGGCCCCCGACCAAATTCTTCTCAAAGGTCACCACGAAGTTTAACTAGTGAGTCATCATTCCAAGGCCTGAAACATTATTCTTATTTTACTCGAAGTCAAGGTCCCGGCAACCTGAGTCTATCGACCCTATTCAAGCTCGATCCAAGGGATCACAAAGGGTTCTGTGCAAAGCCGTTCTTATCAATGAAAGGTTGGAAGGTATACTCGCATTCGGGTAGGGTATTAGCAACAATAGATAGATTCATGCATTCGGAGTCTCAAAAAATATAGAAGAATATAGCAAGCATCAAGGACCAATCGAGATAAAATCTATGTATTCACAAAGAATTCCATTACAAAATCCCACAAAGTGTCCTTACATATGATTACAAAAGCTCGCGAGGGGTCCTCACACGAGAACAAAGAAGTAGAAGGGTGTACAGACAACAAAATCCTAAGAACCTAGCCTATTCTCAAAGGTGCATCCTCAATAGGAACCTTTTCGGATATCATCCCCTTGGGCGCATGACCTCAAAGACAATATATCCCAAAGCTCCATCCCTCTGGGAGCCTAACCTCGACCCCCTAGAATGGCATCTTCAAAAGGAAGATAAGGAAGGGGAAAGCGATGGAGAAGAGAAAAATGATGAAGGAAAAGCCAAAAGGAGCAAAGAAGTGGCTGGGTGAAAATTTTGGCTGGAATAAACTCCGCCAATATTACTATTACAAAGTCACTTCTCGCAATGTTGCCCCGGAAAGGGAGGCAACAGTTAGTGGATAGTGCCGCCACATCAAAAGGAATCCATAAGGGGTGTAAAACGCCAAGCCATGGAAGGAGGTTGTGCATCAGTGTATAATCTAAGACCCCTCTTGAGCAGTGGAGTGTAATCCAAATATTTCTTCGCGTCAGAGGAAATTGTCCCTCTACTACATCGTCCCGATCCAACGAAGATTTCAACAACAACAACAACAATAACAACAACAACAACAATAATAATAACATAAAAGAAGCATAGTCTTGCTCAACTAGAGAAGGTCCGGGAGATCGGCCGTAGCATTCCTGATATTGCCATAAAATTTTGAGGCCATGGGCCTCAACATGGTGAACAACAAAGAGTAATATAAAAAAGAAAGAAGGAATGGATAGGTATCCAAGGATACTTGGATGAAAGACTGATCCAAGGGGGGTCCTAATTATAGAAGAAGGGGGGAAAATAACCAACGACACCATTATCCCTCTCGTAAAATGTAACGATGGGTGCATTCAATTCGTCCATGGGAGCCAAATCAATGGAGACATTATGGCCTCGAAGAATAAGAAACCACGATGTGTTGAATGGCCCTGAAAAAGCGAAACAATGAAACGTTTCAATAATCATTGAGGCTTTTGTAATCAGCACGGCGTCATTACGGGAAGCCCGTATAGTGGGATGTCAAAATCAATTCTTGTTTCTTCTTTTTAAGAAACAAGGGAACTATCTATATTTAGCGAAATTTGGGGGACCAATTTCTCGTTGATAAGGAATTTCGGGAGATCACCTCCGTGGCTCGAGACCAAGGACCAAGTATCCCCCGAGATCTATCGACACCTGGCGTGGGGATAATGTTGCTCGAGACCCCAACATGAATGGGAAGTTCTGAAGAATGCAGCCAGGGCTTGTTAAGTCTATCAGGCTAGTCTAAAGTTGTGTTGCGCTTGCATCATGAAGCTAGTCAGCTGTCCCATCCTGCTTTCTTTATCATTAATGTATCTTGTACTGTGTTTTGATTTACCCTACTACATAAGGGGGATCCTTGGCACATTCTAAAGTTTGTTGCTCTAACTATTCTATAGGAAATATATATGAACTCTTTCTTTTATCCCAAACATATTCTCTCGACACTTTTGCTATTGCTTATTACTTTCATATATGTTCTTCATTTATTGCTTGTTACTGGCCCTATAGATCCTTCCTTGATTATATCCTAACTTTTAGCCCCTTCTCGATTATTCCCGATAGCTCGAGACCGAGCCCAGGAACTGATCTCGAGGTCCTTCATCGGTCAGTCTTATGCCAAAATAGCTAACCCCCCAGTTCGATTATAGTTCCATTTTAACTCGCATTTCATATTTTATCTTCACATATCTAGCATCAACTACTCTAAAAACTATAAAAAAAATAGATCATGTATTTTTAGAGTCCCATCAACAAATTTAATTGTCATTACCATTTTAACAGTAAGCATTCTTAACACACCAGTGACTTCAATGCCGGATGAACACTTTAATGCTTGAGATAATATCACTGAATGCTAAAGGAAGTGTTGTGCATTGCACCAGGTTGTTATACTACAAAATACATCATAATTATGATGTCAACTCTTGGAGCACGCTTCTTCCCAATGAGAAGTGAGTGTTGCACTGTCTGCTGCACTAACAGTCACTTTATTCAGTTGTGTTCTAGCTATATAGTTGACTTGTACTTCTGTCATAGAACCCTAAGGGACCAGGATCCTGTTGGGTTCCTCTTTGTACCAGTTGTGGATAGTCACTATCTATTGTTACATTCCATTTGTACAATTGACTTGTATTTCTATCGGAGAACACTAAGGGACCAGGTCCTTGTTGTGTTATTTCTTGTGGTTGTTCAGTCACTCGCTGGTCTTCCTTGTGGTTGTTCCCTCACTTGTTGGAGATTAGATTGAACATTGTTCATTTGAAGAGTACACCAAGTAGGTGAGGTTCTTTAACTCTTTCTTAACAATAACTTTGTTAGATCATCAAAACATAAGAATTATATGTCAAAGACATTGATAACCCATCATGGACAATACATAAAGTAGCAGAAATAGGGAGAACGAGATTGTAACTCATGAAACAACCAGCCGGGTCATTACATCCTCCCCATCTTAAACAAACGTTCATCCTCGAATGAGTCAAGAAACATACCTGCCTCAAATAGGTGAGGATATCAACTCCAAAGTTCCTGCTTGGTCTCCCAAGTGGCCTCCTCCATGGGTCGGCCTCTCCACTGCACTCTTACTAAAGCTATGTCCATTAATCCCAACTTTCGAACCTGACGCTCCAAAATAGCCACTGGATCCAATCAACCTCATAAGCCGCCTCCCCAATCCTTTGAAGCAACTCAAAGCGCCCAGTGAACGGAGGACTCAATTTATCCTTCTTCCCAAATCTCATAACACCCTTCATTGGTGAAACCTTTAGTAGAAACTTCTCCCTAGCCATATAAGACACATCAGGAACCTTCCTGTCAGCATAATTCTTTGGTATTTACTGAGCAGTAAGAAGCCGCTACTGCATCACTTTCACCTTGTCCAAAGCATCCTACACCAAGCTATACCTAAAAGCATAGCCTTGCCCAGCTCAAACCAACCTACTAAAAATCTACACCGACTCCCATATAAAGCCTCATATAGATCCATCTAAATTCTTGACGGATTACGATTGTTATATGAAAACTCCATGAGCAGTAGAAACTGATCCCATGAACCCCCAAAATCAATGCCACAAGCACGCAACAAGTCCTCCAATATCTGAATAGTGGGCTCGGACTGTCCGTCCATTAGAGAGTGAAACGTTGTACTCAACGCAACCTAAGTACCAAACTTTCTCTGCACGACTCTCAAAAAATGCGATGTAAGCTGAGTACCTCTATCTGAAATGATGGAAAGTCGAACCCCATGTAGGTGAACAATCTCAGATATAAATCCCATCTAACCGCTCAGAATAATAGGTAGTACACACAAGAATGAAGTGTGTGGACTTGGTCAGCCGATCCGCAATCACCCAAATTGCATTGAACTTCCTCAAAGTCCAAGGGAGTCGAACTACAAAATCCATGGTGATCCGCTCCCACTTCAACTCTGGAATATCTAACCGCTGAAGCAAGCCATCCAGTCTCTGATGCTCATATTTCACATGCTGACAATTGAGACACCAAGCTACAAATACCACAATATCCTTATTTATTCTCCTCCAGCAATAGTGCTGACTCAAATCCTGATACATCTTCGCGGCACCTGAATGGATGGAATACCACAAGTTATGAGCATTATCTAGAATCAATTCCCTAATCTCATCCACATTGGGCACACATATGCATCCCTGTATCCTCGATACTCCATCATCACCAATAGTCATATCTCTTGCATTGTCGTGCTGAACTCTGTCCTTGAGGAAAAGTAAATGAGGATCATCATATTGGCACTCTCTGACGCGATCAAATAAGGAAGACCAAGAAACCACACAAGCTAGGACCCGACTAGGCTCCTAAATATCCAACCTCACTAATCGGTTGGCCAAGGCTTGAACATAACCTACTAGAGGTCTCTCTCCAATAGGAATATATGCCAAACTGCCCTTACTCACTGCCTTCCTACTCAAGGCATCGGCCACTACATTGACCTTTCCCGGATGGTACAAGATAGTGATATTATAATTCTTTAGCAGCTCCAATCATCTCCACTACCTCAAATTTAAATCCTGCTGATACAAGTGCTAGAGGCTAATATGATCAGTAAACACCACACAAGACACCATAGAGATAACGCCTCAAAATCTTCAACGCGTGGACAATGACAACCAAATCCAAATCATGGATCGGGTGGTTCTTCTCATAAGGATTCAACAGACGAGAAGCATACGCAATCTCTCTACCCTTCTACATCAACACACATCCAATACCAACTCTAGAAGCATCATAATATACTGTATATAAACCTGAAGCTGATGGAAAAACAAACACTGGAGTTGTGGTCAAGGCAATCTTGAGCTTATGAAAGCTCTCCTGATACTCATCCGACCACCTGAATGTAGCACCCTTTTGGGTCAATTTGCTTAAGGGTGATGAAATAAATGAAAATCACTGAACGAATCAACGGTAATAACACGCCAAACCAAGAAAACTGTGAATTTCTATGGCTGAGGATGGTCTGGGCCAACTCGGAATCGCCTCTATCTTCTTCAGGTCAACTTGAATACCCTCACTGGATACCACGTGTCCCAAGAAAGCTATTTAACTGAGCTGAAAATCACACTTGGAGAATTTTGCATAAAGTTCTCCTCACTCAATCATTGCAATACAACTCTCAAATGCTCAGCGTGCTCCTTCTTACTACGCTAGTACACTAGAATATCATCAGTGAAAGCAACCACAAATGAGTCGCGATAAGGACGAAACACAATGTTCATCAAATGCATGAACGTGTTTGAGGCATTGGTTAGATCAAAATACATCACAAGGAACTCATAATGACCATATCGGGTCCTAAAAGTCATCTTAAGAATATCCGAGCCACTGATCTTCAACTGGTACTACCCTGATCGGAGATCAATCTTGGAGAACACTCTTGCTTCCTGAAGTTGGTAAAATAAATCTTCAATACAAGGCAAAGGATCCTTGTTCTTGGTTATAACTTTGTTCAACTGCCTATAATCAATGCATATCCTCATCATCCCATCCTTCTTCTTAAATGGAATGGGCGTACCCCAAGGCAACACACTAGGCCGAATAAACCCCTTATTAACGTGTTCTTGAAGTTGCTCCTTCAACTTCTTCAATGCCATATTGGAATAGAAATAGGCTGAGTTCCTGGCACCAAGTCAATATCAAAGTCAATATCCCTGTCCGGTGGCATGTCCGACAGGTCTGCACGAAACACATCAGGAAAATACCTCACTACTGGAACACAATCGATATTAGGAGTCTCTACATTGATATCCCTCATAAATACAAGTATGAAGGACAAGCTTTCCCAATCATCTGGGCCTTCAAAAATGATATCACCCTATTGGGGACAAAATTAGTCATACCTCGCCACTCAATCCGTGGAACACCCACCATATCCAACATCATTGTCTTAGCATAACTGTCCAATATAGCATGACATAGCGATATCCAATCCATGCCTAATATCATATTAAAGTCCACCATACAAAGTAACAAATGATCCACTCGGGTCTCCAGACTGCCAACAGTATCTACACAGGATCGGTATACGCAGTACATAACAATAATATCTCCCACTAAAGTAAATACATGAACAGATGAAACAAGATAATCACATGGCATATTCAAATAACAAGAAACATATGATGACGCATATGAAAAAGTTGAACCAGGATCAAATAACACAGATGCATCTCTGTGACAAACTGGGACAATACCTGTAATCACGGCATCTGAAGCAATAGCATCTAGTCTGGCCGGGAGTGCATAGGAAAGGGCTTGAGCACCGGATCGACCTCCCCTCTGGGCTACTCCTAGTTGACTGACCCCCTAGCTACCTAGGCAAGTGGTGAAGTAACTGGAGCTAATGTCGAGGGTTGACTCCTCTGCTGAGATGGACCCAAAAGAATGGGAGGATATTATCTCCTCATATGCCCAAAATTTCAACACTCATAACAACTCCCTGCTGCTGGAGATGGGGACTGAAGGGAGCGCAACCAAAACTACCGGATTCCCGAGACCTCTTAGAATCCCTATCATCTCGCTCCTAGTGACGAGATGACTTAACATCTCAAGAAATATCAACAACCTGCTCAAAAGTTTCACCTGGCACCCTCTCTCTGGTCATGAGAATACAAAGCTGATATGTGAGGCCATCCACGAACCACCTGATCTTTTCTCTATCTGTAGGAACCAACCAAACGGCATAATGAGCTAGCTATTAAAATCTCATTTCATACGGAATCATAGTTATATCATCATAATGCAACTTCTCAAACTGTCTGTGCAGTTCCTCTCTACGAGACTGTGACACATACTTCTCCAAAAAGAGAGTGGATAATTGCAGCCAGGTAAGGGGCGCTGCATCAATAGGCCTACACCTCTCATAAACCTCCTACCATGTGTAGGCAACTCCTAAAAACTAGAAGGTGATGAACGAGATCCCACTGGTCTCAAAAATACCCCCAGTCTGAAGCATCCTCTTACACTTGTCTAAGAAACCTTGGGCATCATCGCCCTCTGCACCATTAAAAGCCGGAGACTGAAGTCTACCAAACCACTCCAATCAATGCTTCTCATCGTCAGGCATAACTGGTACAACATAATCCTAAGAAGGCGCAACTGGCTGGGATGGAGGTTCCCCCGGTGTTTGAAGTCCCTTCACAATGTGCTCAAGTGTGCGAGCGGCGGGAATCTATGTGCCTACCCCGGCCTATAAATTAGCTACGGTTGTAGTAACTGAGACCACCTGAGCCGAGCCAGTGCACACTGATAAAATCTGGCTAGGGACTCCTAAAGGTCTGGAATAACAATCGGCATAGCCGGTGCCTGAGCTGATCCTGCTGGAGCATCCGCAACTGGGACCTGATCGTTAACTGGCGCGGTTGGTAGATTTGCAGGCGCCGCCCTAACTTTTGTGCGGGCTACTCCCTTGCCCCTACCATGGCCTTGACCACAACCTCAGCCTCTGGTGTCACCAACTGTTGGTACTAGTGGTCGTCTGTCCTAACCGGTAGCACGTGTCCTCACCATTTGTAAGAGAATAGAATAACAGAAGTTTAGTACCAATATCAGCAGATTCACACGACATGAATTTCACGAATGTGAAGCTTTTGTTAAAGGTTTTGTAGCTTCCAAAGGATAAGTAAAGATGTCTTCTTAACAATCCGTGAGACTTTACTAAACCGGCTCAGGACTTGAGAGACCTATATAACCTAGGCTCTGATGCCAACTTGTCACGACCCCAAACCACCCTGATCGTAATGGCACCTACCACAATATTAGGCAAGCCAATTCAATACTAACAATGTAAAGGTCTTTTGTAAATACATTTCCAAATCAATTATGATCACAAGTCTTTCATTTTAATATAACAAAATATAAGGAAAAACAATTACGCAAATACATCCACACTGCCCGATCTTGGTGTCACTAGTCATGAGCCACTACAATACAACCCAATATTGTCCTCTTAATACAAAATAAGGCTGAAATATAAAATACTAAAGATAGGAAGGAGAAATGCAGGGCAGTGGACACCAAGCGGCTACCTTGCGATCTCCGAAAAATACTCTTAAGGCAAAGATCAACTCTCACTCGGAGTCTTTGACACTTGGATCTGCACACAAGGTGCAGGGAGTAATGTGAGTACGCCAACTCAGTAAGTAACTAATGTAAATAAAGGGTGAGTGTAGTGACGAACATTTAAAAACATATATATAGTCTAACATAGAATCACAATTGAAATAACAAAGACAAATACGTAGTTCAACATCTGAACATCTTGTAAAAACTCCAGTTTCAATGAAAGTTATTTAAGGCATTTGTGCAACATTTTTAAATAGAGGCTCAGTATAAAAGAAGGGTCAAAATAGTAATTTCGTAAGCATATAAATATAGCCAATCGGGAAAGCCTCTTAGTCACTCGTAACTCAGCTTTCGTCAATCAGTACTCACTGGGGTGTTTTTGTCAATCAGTACTCACAAGAGATATCACATAATAATAATTCTTGCGATGTGCAGCCCGATCCGTAAATATATATATATATATATATATATATAAATATAATAGTCGATTACGCTCACTAGGGTGCACAGACTCCGGAGGGGCTCCTATAGCCCAATTGGTATATCATTGCGGTATGCAGCACGATCCATATATATATATATATATATATATATATATATATATATATATATATATATATATATATATATATATATATATATATATATATATATATATATATATATATATATATATATATATATATATATATATATATATATATATATATATATATATATATATATATATATATATATATATATATATATATATATATTTATATAATTCTCACTATCAGGTCCTCGACCTCTCCCAATCATTAATCTCACAGTCATTCAGATATTTTAGTGAAAATCGGGGAACTCTTCCCAAACTGTTTTCATATATTGAATGTAGAGTAATGAAACTGAATAAAAAATAAACAGGTAAAACTCCTGACTAGAGATATGTTTTCGAATTAAAATCGTGTGAGGAAAGTAGTAAAATACCCTTGAGGGTCCAAACAGTTCGACACAAGGCCCCAACCAAGACATTCAGCCCGAATTAACAAATTCATTTTTAAAACACATAGATATCATCTAGAGTTTATCAAAATGTGCAACTTTACAGTTACCACAGGACGAACCAAGTCACAATCCCTATAGGCACACGCTCAAACGCATATCACCTAGCATGTGTGTCACCTCATTTATCATAATAGTATGAAATTATGGGGTTTCATACTCTCAGGTCTAGATTTACAATCATTACTTACCTCAAACCGGATGAAAATCTACTCAAATATGCCCTTTCCTCTCGAATCGGCCTCCAATCGCCCCGAATCTATCCAAAATAAGAGTCATACATGCAAAAGGAACAAGGCCCACATGAAAATTACCAAATAAACTGAAAAACCCAGAATTGTTCAAACCCAACCACTAGGCTCATGCCTTGGAATTCGATAAAAATCACAACACTAGAATCATTATCCTCTCACGCCTCTATACATACCAAAATTGGACCTCAAATGGTCCCTCAAATCCCGAATTTTAACTCTCCAATTTCAAGCCTTAATTTCCCTAATTTTTCACCCCTAATATCTTATTTCCATGTTTAATCATTTGAAATTTACCATAGATACGAGTATTAAGTGCAAAAATCTTACCTCAACAAAAATCCCCTTGATTTCCTCTTCAAAACCATCCAAAATCTCCAATCTCGTCTCAAAAATAGTGGAATGGGAAAAAATTCGCGATGGATGATTATATGGTTTCTGCCCAGTGACTGCGCACATGCAACTCCTTTCTTGCTTCTAGGGTATCGCTGATGTGCTCAAACCAATCATATTTGCGGTTTCCACTTATCCGATCATAGCCATATCTGCGGTCTAATACTCGCACTTGTGGTCACGCAGGTGTGCTCCTCCCCTCATATCTGCAGTTCCTGGCCTCCTAGGCCCTATACGCTTTGCTCATGCACATGCGGTCCCCAATCCGCAGGTGCGCTTATGATAGGAGCAGCAACTGAAGCTGCTCAATTTTTAAACAAAACCTTCCGACAACCTTCCGGATTCATCCCGAGGCCCTAGGGAACTCATCCAAAAATACGAACAAGTCACATATCATCATTCAAACTCCTACCAACCCTCGAAACACTCAAAACAATAACAAAATACCAAATCACCCTCGGATTCAAGCCTAAGGATTTCCAAACTTCCGAATTTTGCAACTAATCCAAAAACCTATCAAACCTCGTCCGAATGATTTGAAATTTTGCAGACACGTCACAAATGACACAATGGACCTACTAAAATTTCTAGAATTCCATTTTGACCTCGATATCAAGATTTTCTCAACCGAGTGGAAAATGTCAAATTTTTAATTTCTCCAATTCAAGCCTAAATTTATGATGGACCTCCAGAATACATTCCAAACACGCTCCTAAGCCCCAAATCACCTAATGAAGCTATCCAAATCACAAAACCCAAATTTCGAGATTATTTATTCACAAGCCAACTTTCGATTGATTTTTCCAACTAAAGCTTCCAAATAAGAGACTAAGTGTCTCATTTTACTCCATGAACATTCCGAACACAGAACAACCAACACGATATGATAAATACAACTGGACAATACATAAAGAAGCAGAAATGGGGAGAACGGGTTTGTAACTCATGAAAGGACTGGTTGGATGGTTACATATGATCCATTCATGGTGTGAATGTTACAACATGTGATTTATGAATACATATTCATTCTTCAAAGAATATGAACAAGCTAGTGGTAGTAAATATACTACCCTCACCTCTCAAAGGAGGATTGAGATGAATAAAAAAATTATTATTATAGCATGAATGGTCATTGATCACATGCCAATTGTAATTATGCTAAAAAATTATGGCAATGTGATCATTAGAGGGAAAAAGTAATAGAAGTAACATATCTTGCCTATAATGATTTTGACCATGACCATAATGGTATAACTTTCTTCTTGAAAGAGATATTCACCATATTGATGTTGATGAATATGTGATAGTAAAAAATTAATTCATAGATCTGCAAGAGCCAATTATTACTATTTTGGAGGAATAAAATTGTTATAAATAAGGCATCGTGTTATAGTAAGTCTCAAAGAAACTTACTGAGTTTCTAAAGTATTCGTATAAGCGGTTGGTTATATTAAGACAATAAATAAAGGAAAATTTTAATATCTTCTATTACTACAACTTGTAGCTGAGCAATATGAATGTTAAAAGATACCTGCTTTATTCTCTAATTTGTACTACATAAATAAATGAATGTCACAATATAGTGAAACTTTATTGATATAAAAATCCATATCATAATAAACTTGGAGGTGATTAATAATTGCACGCGTCATGGTGTAAACCTGAAATTTATCAATATTGTTAATTTATCCAGTTGACATAATTGATTTAGCCATATCAATTTAAGTATAATGTGCAAAAATTAAAAAAAAAATCACATGGGTAAATATTAAAGAACTAGAAAATTCTTTACGAATACTCTTACGTTGCTTGTTCTTATTAATTAATAAACCAACTTAAATTAGAATTGAATCCTATGAATGCTGGAAAATGCTGGAATATCAAAGGTGAATATGGGCCTATTCACCTGGCATGTATACCACGTAAGACGCATCTATGAGATGGTTACATGTGCGATTACTATTAACCTGCAACCTGGTGTTTGTGAGGTAACTGCTACCTAATTTAATTTAGAGCATAATTTCTAGATCCTCTATTCAAGACAGTTCGTCTTGATAAGTGGGTTTACATCACAGTTGATTTATCAAAATAATTTATTGAGTGCCTCCACTTAAGATCTAAATTATTGCTTATGAGAACAAAATTATCTATATTAGTTTGATATAGTTTATATATGAACGTATACAACATTCTCCCCTAACAAGTGGTTCAAGTTCAGGAATCAAATAACTCCATCTTATTTTTGTTGATACGTGGTATATGTTTTCATTAATACCAAAATGCACAAAGATGTATTTTCAAAGTTGAAGAAGCAAGTTTGTATAGAACCGACCTGTTGTTTTGAGCTCTAACGCATTGTTTGACAGGTTGAGGCTATGCGCAGCTTCACTTCAGGTATTATGACTTGTACGCATGGTTAGAGAGAACGGAATAACAGTGGGCTAAAGGAACAATTTCAGTAGCAGTAAGTAAAGCAGGTAAGGATCCCAAGCCAATTTAAGCACCACAACACCGCATAACGGCCATCTGCCTGGAGCGGATAAAGTGCACGGCTAAATCCACTTTAGCTTTCATTACTGGCTGTTATTAAACCTTTAAACTAATGTTACGCCGAACTTCCGGTGTTCACAGGATCATTATCATTTTAGTATTATTACTACTTTCCTAAAATCTTGCCAAAGAAAATTTAGCTAGCCATAGAATTACGTACCTTATTTTGCTCCATTATTTCCTTAGTTGATGCTAGATTTTTGAAAGGGTAAGAGTATGTGAGAGAGAGTGTTTTTCAAAGAGTGATTTTATTATACAAGAGTTGAAGAGCTGATACCTCCTCTTCCATTTACAAAGTCCTACATATATAGGCAAAGAATAAATACTACCCTAATCAAGACAAAAAACTTTTCCTAATAAGACTAAAATCTATCTTAAAAATACTACACTTCTTGAAAAAGTACAAGGCTAAAAAACAAAACTATTAATCAAGACTAGGAAACAAAACTATTAATCAAGACTAAAAAACAAAACTAAAAGACAAAAACATTGAAAAAAGCTAGCCTAGAGAGTCTAGTCTAAAAACTACATTTTTCTTGGAAATTGGCTAATAAAACTTTTACGTAAATTGTTCTAGTCTTCAATTTGCTCTTTGTCTTCTTCTTCTTTTTCTTTTCCATAGTTGGTGGAAGATAAACTTTAGGAATATCTTCTTTTTTATTGCAATAATTGCAATGGTGTAGGTTGAATAAATCCTTCAATTGTTGACATAGTAGGTATTTTGTCTTTTCCGTCATCTGCTTAGGATATGTCCTTAATGCATTTGTTGTCGGCGTAATTTCCCAATTTGCAAGGGTAGTAATCCATCTTGGTAGTTCTTCTATGTCCTTTGTCGTCTTGGCATTTGAGTAAATAATTGTGCTATTTTTGCTGTTGTAGATCCACTTTCCTCCTTCTTCATAACTGTTTATTAGCTCTTGAATAATAACTTTGATCATAATAGCTCTTTTGTGTTGTAGAAATTCTACTATTTCTTGAATAGTTAGATCAGGTTGTTCTATAGGCTCTTCATACATAATTGTTCTTGTCAGTCCTATCTTCACTGCTGTAATAGAATGATATATTTCTTGTGGTGTTACTTCACAGGGTGCTGAATAAAACCGAATAAATATTAAATCTGCTTTGGTAATTCCCAAGTATTTCTTTACCACTTGGTATAGTTCTGGGATATGTTGTAGATTATCTCCATTTTGCGTATACACTGCATGCAATAGTCCATAATTATACATGGTCTCTATAAGTTCTGGGTCTGTCTTATTTAATGCTACTAGTTTATTATATCCCTTCAAAGGTTTGGTTTGCCACCCAATAAGTTTTTCTGGGTTATAGTCTGGTGATTATATGTTTTTGTTTAGGTAGTTGGCAACTTGTATGAATTGGTTTAGGTAGTTGTGTATTCTCTGCACGAACTGATTTTGTGTAGGTTTTTTGGTGATTTCACTGTAAGTATTTGTCTGGGGTTTTGGTAATTGGTAAATAAAGTCTGTCCTTTTAGGTATGGGTTGCTCTGGTCTAAATTGGATATTGAAAGGTTTAAGTTTTTTGGCTTGGTGAATAGTAACTTCTATCCCTTTTCCTTTATCTTTTTGTCATATTTTTCTTGGCTAATTGTTATCTCTTTAAATTCTTGCAGGTCTATTTCTTGCTCTTTTTTGCTATCTTCCATGTGGGTAATTCTGCTTTCCAGCTCTGATACCAAAAGGGAAGGGAGCGGAATAACAGTGGGCTAAAGGAACAATTTCAGTAGCCATAAGTAAAGCAGGTAAGGATCCCAAGCCAATTTAAGCACCACAACACCGCATAACGGCCACCTGCCTGGAGCGGATAAAGTGCAAGGCTAAATCCACTTTAGCTTTCATTACTGGCTGTTATTAAACCTTTAAACCAATGTTACGCCGAACTTCCGGTGTTCACAGGATCATTATCATTTTAGTATTATTACTACTTTCCTAAAATCTTGCCAAAGAAAATTTAGCTAACCATAGAATTACGTACCTTATTTTGCTCCAGTATTTCCTTGGTTGATGCTAGAATTTTGAAAGGGTAAGAGTATGTGAGAGAGAGTGTTTTTCAAAGAGTGATATTATTATACAAGAGTTGAAGAGCTAATACCTCCTCCTCCATTTACAAAGTCCTACATATATAGGCAAAGAATAAATACTACCCTAATCAAGATAAAAAAACTTTTCCTAATAAGACTAAAATCTATCCTAAAAATACTACACTTCTTGAAAAAGTACAAGACTAAAAAACAAAACTATTAATCAAGGCTAGGAAACAAAACTATTAATCAAGACTAAAAAACAAAACTAAAAGTCAAAAACATTGAAAAATGCTAGCCTAGAGAGTCTAGCCTAAATACTACATTTTTCTTGGAAATTGGCTAACAAAACTTTTACGTAAATTGTTCTAGTCTTCAATTTGCTCTTTGTCTTCTACTTCTTTTTCTTTTTCCATAGTTGGTGGAAGATAAACTTTAGGAATATCTTCTTTTTGATTGCAATAATTGCAATAGTGTTGGTTGAATAAATCCTTCAATTGTTGACATAGTAGGTATTTTGTCTTTTCCGTCATCTGCTTCGGAAAAGACCTTAATGCATTAGTTGTTGGCGTAATTTTCCAATTTGCAAGGGTAGTAATCCATCTTGGTAGTTCTTCTATGTCCTTTGTCGTCTTGGCATTTGAGTAAATAATTGTGCTATTTTTGCTGTTGTAAATCCACTTTCCTCCTTCTTCATAACTGTTTATTAGCTATTGAATAATAACTTTGATCATAATAGCTCTTTTGTGTTGTAGAAATTCTACTATTTCTTGAATAGTTAGATCAGGTTGTTCTATATGCTCTTCACACATAATTGTTCTTGTCAGTCCTATCTTCACTGCTGTGATAGAATGATATATTTCTTGTGGTGTTACTTCACAGGGTGCTGAATAAAACCGAATAAATATTAAATCTGCTTTGGTAATTCCCAAGTATTTCATTACCACTTGGTATAGTTCTGGGATATGTTGTAGATTATCTCCATTTTGCGTATACACCGCATGCAATAGTCCATAATTATACATGGTCTCTACAAGTTTTGGGTCTGTCTTATTTAATGCTACTAGTTTGTTATATCCCTTCAAAGGTTTGGTTTGCCATCCAATAAGTTTTTCTGGGTTATAGTCTGGTGATTGTATGTTTTTGTTTAGGTAGTTGGCAACTTGTATGAATTGGTTTAGGTTGTTGTGTATTCTCTGCACGAACTGATTTTGTGTAGGTTTTTTTGTGATTTCACTGTAAGTATTTGTCTGGGGTTTTGGTAATTGGTAAATAAAGTCTGTCCTTTTAGGTATGGGCTGCTCTGGTCTAAGTTGGATATTGAAAGGTTTAAGTTTTTTGGCTTGGTGAGTAGTAACTTCTATCCCTTTTCCTTTTATCTTTTTTGTCATATTTTTCTTGGCTAATTGTTATCTCTTTAAATTCTTCCAGGTCCATTTCTTGCTCTTTTTTGCTATCTTCCATGTGGCTAATTCTGCTTTCCAGCTTTTCTATATTTTTCTCCATTCCTTGTAATTTTTGTAATATGTCTTGTAATAGATTTTGTACTATTTCGCCTTGTTCAGGTGGTACCTGTCAATCATAATAAAATGCTTCTTTATATGCTCATAGTTATTCCTGCATCATATGTCTAGATAAAAAATTTACAATAAAATTGTCTTTAGTACTGATTAGTTCAATAAAGTTAAATAAAGATATTTGACATACTATATTTCTAATATTTCTAGTAGTATTTGATTGATTCTTTAAATCCTTTGTTGACCAAAATTTAACTTGGGTATTATCTGTTCTTAATATAAAATGTGTATGTGCTATATATATCTCATAGTATAATAATGCTTTTAATACGCTCAATAATTCCTTTCTATTTATTTCCCATTTTATCTCATTTTCTTTGAAAGTTCCTCAGTTGAATGATGTAATATGTTGTGTGTTATTTTCCATATTTACATATGTTAACATACTTCCAAAAGCATAATCTGATGCATCTGTATAAATTATCCATTTTATTTTTTCATTTATTTCTGGGATTTGTAATTTGGGTAATTTCTTACAATATTCCTTTACTTTTTTCAGGTTTTTTTTATCCTCCATAGTCCATTCAAATACTGTTGTTTTTGTTTTTAATTTTTTTTGTAGCGGTACTAATTTTTCACTTAAATGAGGTACATAATTTCTAATTTGATTTACTAATCCTAAAAAACTTTGTAATTGTTTCTTTTCTTTTAATTCTTCCATGTGTTCTGCAATCTTTTTTAATATATGTTCTTGCATCTCTACGCCATTTCTATCTATCTTTATTCCTAAAAATTCTATTTTGTTCCTTAATATTTCTGCTTTCTTTTCACTTAGAGCTATTTCTGCCTCTTTTATTATTTTCATAAATCTTTTTAATAAATTTATATGATTTTCCTTCATTTTAGTGAATAATAATATATCGTCTATATATACAATAATTCCATCTATATTTCCAAGATATGTATCCATAAATTTTTGAAAATATCCTGGGGAATTTTTAAATCCAAAGGGTAATACATTCCATTCATAAAATCCATTGGGTATTGAGAAGGCTGTTAAATGTCTATATTCTTCTATTATTTTAATATGATAGAATCCTGATTTACAATTAAATTTACTGAACCACTCATAACCTTTAACTTTGTTTAGTATTACTGCTTTATTTGGTATTGGATAATTTAATGTTTCTGTCTTTTTATTTAAGTCTTTATAGTCTATTACCATTCTAGATTTTCCTATTTTTTGTTCACTGTGTTTCATTGCTATGAATGCGGGACTACTATGTTTAGATTCACTAGATCTAATAAAATTTTCTTTTAATAATTTTGTTATATGTAATTTGAATTGAATCCTATCTTCTTCAGTATATTTCATAGGTTTTTATAAATCATCCTCTTTTAGTAACCTAATTGGTATTTGGGTTTTGTGTTTTTGCCAATATTTTAATTGGTCTTCACTAAATACTTCTTTAAATTCGTTAGTTAATTCTTCTTCAATTCTAATCTCACTTATTTGTAATTTATTATTTTTACTTTTACAAGGTAGTGATTGTTTAATTTTACTATCTCCTTTAATCCAGGGTATCAGTTCACTTTGTTTTTCTAAGGTTCTTTTAGCTATTATTTTTTGCTTGCAAGGGGCAGTTAATAATAAAAAGTCTCTTGTAATTGTACAAGGTTCATAATTTTTTTAGAATTTTTTATATCCTAATATTATATTATGAAATATTTCATCACATGGGTATAATTCATTTATTACTAGTTCTTTATCCCATATTTGTATTGTTATATTTGTAGCTTTGTGTCGGACTAGATTTCCTTCTTGGTTAAATCCAGCAATTATAATTGGATTTTTTAATTCCTTCCAATAATCTTCTGGTAATACTTTTCTTCTACATATATTAGTTCCAGCTCCTGTATCTATATATGTTGTATAATATCTACTGTTATATCCTTCACATTTTACTTTAATTAAGATATGTATTTCTTCATGACTCATATACTTTCTTTATTATATTTATAGCATTAATTGTTTCTCTTTTTATATTATTGTTATTGTATTAACTGTTATTTCTAATTCTGATTCTGTTAGATTCCATGGTTCTACCATATTTAACCATTTAATTCCTAGTATAATTTATGGTCATTATCCATTACTTCTAGATTTATGTTGAATAATAATCCTTCTATTTCTATTGGGCTATCAATTTTTCCCATACTTGTTACTTCTTGTTGTGTAATAAAATTAGTATATGTGTGATTACTTTCTTCTATCTTGTCAATCTCACTTATTAGTTGTTCAGCTATATAATTTTCTCCTGCATTAGTAGCAATTAAGATTGGTACTAGTATTCTTATTCCATTTCTTATTATTCTTCCTTTATATAATATTGGTTTTCATAATATTTGTCTGATATATTTTTCCTAATTCTAGGTATTATGTTTAGATTCCTTCTGCTCATACTTCTATTAAGAAGATTTCTTCGTTGCTCTAAATTATAAGTTACTAATTCTAAGTCTTGGTTTTGGTTAGGTAGTATATATAATTGTTCTTTCCTAGGTATTTCCTTTAGGATAGGTTTAAAGATTTTACTTATATGTGTTAATCCTTTTCTTTTGTTTTTATTTATTCCTGGTTTATTACTTAATACGTATAATTGTTTTGCTTTGATAGTTAGTACTTTACTTCCTGGTAGCATTTCTATTCCATTAGTTTTCCAATAAATCGTCAATGCTTTGTCTATATTTTGTTCTGTCATACTTATATTAAAATCAGGTTTAAATAAGAATTTAGCTTTTTGGTATATTAGATTTCCGGTTAATTGTGTTAATATGGATTGTTCTATAGGATGAGTTATTCTATCATCTGCTAAATATATTTCTATTGGTGCATCTATACCTTCTTTAAAATGTGCATATAACATAATCTGTATTCCTCCAAAATAGCAATATCTTAGATTGTGTTTATTTTTAATACTTTTAGTTTCTTCTTCAATTAGATGTTTAGATACTAAAGGTATCATTGTTTTTCCATTTAAATGTTTTATGTCTAATACAAATTCCTTTTTAGTGATTATATAATAATTTTGTTTTTTAATTTTTAAGGTTTCATTCCAAAATTGATTTTTAAAAACTAGGTCTGGTGTAAGGTCTAATTCTACTTTCTTAATTTTCTCATAAATTTCTTCATCAAATATTATCTGTTGTTTCTCATAATCTATGTCTTGTGTATAGTTTATTATTATATCTTTGTCACTTGTTTCTCCTATTTTAGTCTGATTCATCTTCTTCTTCACTTGTTATATCTGATTCAATTATTTCATCTTCACAAGAAAAGTTATGTGTATCTATTTCTTGCTTAACTATATCTATATTTATAAATTCATCATTATCTAACTGAATTTCTTTTATTTGTTTTTGTCTAGGTTCTTTGCATTCGTGGATATGTGTCCTATTTTTCCACAATTATAACATTTACATTTTTTAGGATTCCTTTTGAAGTAATTTCTATATTTTCTTTTATTTATATATCTTCGTTTTTTATTATTATTTGTAAAATTTCTTAAACTGTAATTTCTTCTAATGTATTTCTTATTTCTTTTCTTGTAGTGTTTTCTTATTTGTTTAGGGTATTTTTTACTACATCAGTATTTACTTGGTTTATCTTTTGCACAACATAACTGTATATCTGATTGCAATAAATTTCTAAGATTTGTCGCTTGAGTACATCTATCATTTATCCAATTTCTTACATATTCTATCCTAGTTCCTAAAGTGTCTATTGATTTAGCTTCTATTTTATAGTCTTTAAATACTAATAAATTAGTTGGATATGGTAATTTATGTAGGAATAAGTCTAAGATCACAGGTTTCTCATTATTATTAAATCTTCCTTTATGAAATAGTTACTAAATTCACATACATATTCTTCATAGTAGCATAAATCACATATAACTAAATTTAATAGATTATTTCTTGCCTTTTCTATATTTTTACAAATCATTGAATTTTCTGCTCCCGGCGTACGAAATTCGGCTGTAATTGATATTACAAATTTTTGAAATATTTTACTCACATCTGTTGTAGGCTGTGCATTAGCATCTGTAGCTGCATGTAATGCTTTTATCATTTCTTCTCCTAAATTTTCATACCATTCTTTAATATTTCCTACTAAGGTGGTTACAATATATTGTCCTACTTTATCTATGGGTAATTTTGTTTCTAAAATCGTTTTCTCTGTTTTTGCTGACCATTTTTGTATTTCTTTAGTTATATCTTTAGAGCAGTCTAAGTCTAAAAAAGAATTAGTATTTTCTCCTGTAAATGTTTTTACTATTTCTGCTATTCCTCTTATTAATCTTGATCCCCATATTTTATCATTCCTATGTTGTTTTGAATAATCTGTTTTTTCATAATAACTTCTTTTTTTATAACCTTTATCTCTTCCTGTTGCGAGATTTGTATAAAATCCTTTTCTATTTTCTAGGCTATCTGGTTTAGTCATATTTATATGATTTGTTATTATATCTTCATCTTCATCTTTAATTGTATCTTTGAAATCATTAGTTTCTATATATAATTTATTTGATTTCTTTATCAAGTCAGTATATGTATCCGAATTGCTATCTTCGTCTATATTAATATCTGAATCATTTTCCATTTTATTTATTACTTCTACTAATTTCTTATCAATTTTTCTTTCTTCTGAACTTATATTTGTTGTTGTATCTGAATCTAATCTATTTCTAGATATTTCAGGGTAAGAATTTATTGTTTGTTTTTTCTTTTTAAATACATGTTTTTCTAATTTTTGTATTCTTTTATCCATTTTATCTAATTTTTCATAAATATCTTTTAGAGTTATCTTTTTCTTTCTCATATTCTTTCTTTTAGTGATGTCATAACTAGTTGTACTACTATCACTATTATTACTATATGATTCGTTATTGTTTTCCTCATTATTTTCTCTGGTTAATCTTACTATTTGTTCTAAATGTGATTCTACAGTATTATCTTATTTTTGCATAAGTCTATAATTATCATTTAGCTTAATAAATATTCTATTCAAATTTGACATTTCTTTTATTTTGTTATTTTCCATATATGTAATTTTTACATATTCTCCTCTTTTCATAATTCTTCTTTTATTTTTTTAGGAGTTATTGGTACTTTAATTGGCATCCATCCTAATCCTGGTATATTAACATAGCCAGTTTTATTTATAGGTCCTTTTTCTTTTTTATTATTTTCTTGTAACATTCTTAACTTTATATTTTTAATTTCTGTTTCTATATTTTCTATCCTTTTTCTTATTTCTTTTATCTGCTCTAATGTTACTTTATTTGATTCCAAAATAATATTATTTATTATTTCTATTTTATTATTTATGGCTTCCATTTTAACCATTACTTAGGTAGTCTTCAGTAGATACTGAGGTAGTGGTGTCATCTATATGTTCCATATTTTCTATAATATTATATAGTATTTCTATATGTTCTTCTACTAATTTATCTTCACCTTTTTCATCCATAGTTAATTTTTCTAGAGTATATTTATAAATAATATCAATGAAAAACTTTATATCTGTTTCATCTACTGTATGATTTCTAAAATATTTATGAAATATTTCTTTAATCTTATGTTCTTTATTTTTATCCTGTAGGTTAAGGAAACTAAATATACTTTGACAGTATGTAAAATAATCATTAGTTATTCCAATATGTCTAGGTCGGGTTCCTAAATATTTTCTAACTATTTGATGTATACCTAAATATTCTATTCCATACTTTAAGTGTATTAAAAATTTTCCAAAAGGGAAGGGAACGGAATAACAGTGGGCTAAAGGAACAATTTCAGTAGCAGTAAGTAAAGCTGGTAAGGATCCTAAGCCAATTTAAGCACCACAACACCGCATAACGGCCACCTGCCTGGAGCGGATAAAGTGCACGGTTAAATCCACTTTAGCTTTCATTACTGGCTGTTATTAAATCGTTAAACTAATATTACGCCGAACTTCCGGTGTTCACAGGATCATTATCATTTTAGTATTATTACTACTTTCCTAAAATCTTGCCAAAGAAAATTTAGCTAGCCATAGAATTACGTACCTTATTTTGCTTCATTATTTCCTTAGTTGATGCTAGATTTTTAAAAAGGTAAGAGTATGTGAGAGAGAGTGTTTTTCAAAGAGTGATTTTATTATACAAGAGTTGAAGAGCTGATACCTCCTCTTCCATTTACAAAGTCCTACATATAGGCAAAGAATAAATACTACCCTAATCAAGACAAAAAACTTTTCCTAATAAGACTAAAATCTATCCTAAAAATACTACATTTCTTGAAAAAGTACAAGACTAAAAAACAAAACTATTAATCAAGACTAGGAAACAAAACTATTAATCAAGACTAAAAAACAAAACTAAAAGACAAAAACTTTGAAAATGCTAGCCTAGAGAGTCTAGCCTAAATATTACATTTTTCTTGGAAATTGGCTAACAAAACTTTTAAGTAAATTATTCTAGTCTTCAATTTGCTCTTTGTCTTCTTCTTCTTTTTCTTTTTCCATAGTTGGTGGAAGATAAACTTTAGGAATATCTTCTTTTTGATTGCAATAATTGCAATGGTGTAGGTTGAATAAATCCTTCAATTATTGACATAGTAGGTAATTTGTCTTTTCCGTCATCTGCTTCGGATATGTCCTTAATGCATTAGTTGTCGGCGTAGTTTTCCAATTTGCAAGGGTAGTAATCCATCTTGGTAGTTCTTCTATGTCCTTTGTCGTCTTGGCATTTGAGTAAATAATTGTGCTATTTTTGCTGTTGTAGATCCACTTTCCTCCTTCTTCATAACTGTTTATTAGCTCTTGATAATAACTTTGATCATAATAGCTCTTTTGTGTTGTAGAAATTCTACTATTTCTTGAATAGTTAGATCAGGTTGTTCTATAGGCTCTTCACACATAATTGTTCTTGTCAGTCCTATCTTCACTGCTGTGATAGAATGATATATTTCTTGTGGTGTTACTTCACTGGGTGCTGAATAAACCCAAATAAATATTAAATCTGTTTTGGTAATTCCCAAGCATTTCTTTAGCACTTGGTATAGTTCTGGGATATGTTGTGGATTATCTCCATTTTGCGTATACACCGCATGCAATAGTCCATAGTTATACATGGTCTCTATAAGTTCTGGGTCTGTCTTATTTAATGCTACTAGTTTGTTATATCCCTTCAAAGGTTTGGTTTGCCATCCAATAAGTTTTTCTGGGTTATAGTATGGTGATTGTATGTTTTTGTTTAGGTAGTTGGCAACTTGTATGAATTGGTTTAGGTAGTTGTGTATTCTCTGCACGAACTGATTTTGTGTAGGTTTTTTTGTGATTTCACTGTAAGTATTTGTCTGGGGTTTTGGTAATTTGTAAATAATGTCTGTCCTTTTTGGTATTGGTTGCTCTGGTCTAAGTTGGATATTGAAAGGTTTAAGTTTTTTGGCTTGGTGAGTAGTAACTTCTATCCCTTTTCCTTTATCTTTTTTGTCATATTTTTCTTCGCTAATTGTTATTTCTTTAAATTCTTGCAGGTCTATTTCTTGCTCTTTTTTGCTATCTTCCATGTGGCTAATTCTGCTTTCCAGCTTTTCTATATTTTTCTCCATTCCTTGTAATTTTTGTAATATGTCTTGTAATAGATTTTGTACTATTTCCCCTTGTTCAGGTTGTACCTGTGAATCATAATAAAATGCTTCTTTATAAGCTCATAGCTATTCCTGCATCATATGTCTAGATAAAAAATCTGCAATAAAATTGTCTTTAGTACTGATTAGTTCAATATCAAAATTAAATAAAGATATTTGACATACTATATTTCTAATATTTTTGGTAGTAATTGATTGATTCTTTAAATCCTTTGTTAACCAAAATTTAACTTGGGTATTGTTTGTTCTTAATATAAAATGTGTATGTGCTATATATATCTCATAGTATAATAATGCTTTTAATACGCTCAATAATTCCTTTCTATTTATTTCCCATTTTATCTCATTTTCTTTGAAAGTTCCTGAGTTGAATGATGTAATATGTTGTGTGTTATTTTCCATATTTACATATGTTAACATACTTCCAAAAGCATAATCTAATGCATCTGTATAAATTATCCATTTTATTTTTTCATTTATTTCTGGGATTTGTAATTTGGGTAATTTCTTACAATATTCCTTTACTTTTTTCAGGTTTTCTTTATCCTCCATAGTCCATTCAAATACTGTTGTGTTTGTTTTTAATTTCTTTTGTAGCGGTACTAATTTTTCACTTAAATGAGGTACATAATTTCTAATTTGATTTACTAATCCTAAAAAACTTTGTAATTGTTTCTTTTCTTTTAATTCTTCCATGTGTTCTACAATCTTTTTTAATATATGTTCTTGCATCTCTACGCCATTTCGATCTATCTTTATTCCTAAAAATTCTATTTTATTCCTTAATATTTCTGCTTTCTTTTCACTTAGAGCTATTCCTGCATCTTTTATTATTTTCTTAAATCTTTTTAATAAATTTATATGATCTTCCTTCGTTTTAGTGAATAATAATATATCGTCTATATATACAATAATTCCATCTATATTTCCAAGATATGTATCCATAAATTTTTGAAAATATCCTGGGGAATTTTTAAATCCAAAGGGTAATACATTCCATTCATAAAATCCATTGGGTATTGAGAAGGCTGTTAAATGTCTATATTCTTCTATTATTTTAATATGATAGAATCCTGATTTACAATCAAATTTACTGAACCACTCATAACCTTTAACTTTGTTTAGTATTACTGCTTTATTTGGTATTGGATAATTTAATGTTTCTGTCTTTTTATTTAAGTCTTTATAGTCTATTACCATTCTAGATTTTCCTCTTTTTTGTTCACTGTGTTTAATTACTATGAATGCGAGACTACTATGTTTAGATTCACTAGATCTAATAAAATTTACTTTTAATAATTCTGTTATATGTAATTTGAATTGAATCATATCTTCTTCAGTATATTTCATAGGTTTTTTATAAACTAAAAGTCATCCTCTTTTAGTAACCTAATTGGTATTTGGGTTTTGTGTTTTTGCCAATATTTTAATGGGTCTCACTAAATACTTCTTTAAATTCGTTAGTTAATTCTTCTTCAATACTAATCTCACTTATTTGTAATTTATTATTTTTACTATTACAAGGTAGTGATTGTTTAATTTTACTATCTCCTTTAATCCAAGGTATTAGTTCACTTTGTTTTTCTAAGGTTCTTTTAGCTATTATTTTTTGCTTTCAAGGGGTAGTTAATAATAAATAGTTTCTTGTAATTGTAAAAGGTTCATAATTTTTTAAGAATTTTGTATATCCTAATATTATATCATGAAATATTTCATCACATGGGTATAATTCATTTATTACTAGTTCTTTATCCCATATTTGTATTGTTATATTTGTAGCTTTGTGTCGGACTAGATTTTCTTCTTGGTTAAATCCAGCAATTATAATTGGATTTTTTAATTCCTTTCAATATTCTTCTGGTAATACTTTTCTTCTACATATATTAGTTCCAGCTCCTGTATGTATATATGCTGTATAATATCTACTGTTATATCCTTCACATTTTACTTTAATTAAGATACGTATTTCTTCATGACTCATATACTTTCTTTTATTATATTTAAAGAGATAACAATTAGCCAAGAAAAATATGACAAAAAAGATAAAGGAAAAGGGATAGAAGTTACTACTCACCAAGCCAAAAAACATAAACCTTTCAATATCCAACTTAGACCAGAGCAACCCATACCTAAAAGGACAGACTTTATTTACCAATTACCAAAACCCCAGACAAATACTTACAGTGAAATCACCAAAAAACCTACACAAAATCAGTTCGTGCAGAGAATACACAACTACCTAAACCAATTCATACAAGTTGCCAACTACCTAAACAAAAACATACAATCACCAGACTATAACCCAGAAAAACTTATTGGATGGCAAACCAAACCTTTGAAGGGATATAACAAACTAGTAGCATTAAATAAGACAGACCCAAAACTTGTAGAGACCATGTATAATTATGGATTATTGCATGCGGTGTATTCGCAAAATGGAGATAATCTACAACATATCCCAGAACTATACCAAGTGGTAAAGAAATACTTGGGAATTACCAAAGCAGATTTAATATTTATTTGGTTTTATTCAGCACCCTGTGAAGTAACACCACAAGAAATATATCATTCTATCACAGCAGTGAAGATATGACTGACAAGAACAATTATGTGTGAAGAGCCTATAGAACAACCTGATCTAACTATTCAAGAAATAGTAGAATTTCTACAACACAAAAGAGCTATTATGATCAAAGTTATTATTCAAGAGCTAATAAAAAGTTATGAAGAAGGAGGAAAGTGGATCTACAACAGCAAAAATTGCACAATTATTTACTCAAATGCCAAGACGACAAAGTACATAAAAGAACTACCAAGATGGATTACTACCCTTGTAAATTGGGAAATTACGCCGACAACTAATGCATTAAGGATATATCCGAAGCAGATGACGGAAAAGACAAAATACCTACTATGTCAACAATTGAAGGATTTATTCAACCTACACCATTGCAATTATTGCAATTAAAAAGAAGATATTCCTAAAGTTTATCTTCCACCAACTATGGAAAAAGAAAAAGAAGAAGAAGACAAATAGCAAATTGAAGACTAGAACAATTTACGTAAAAGTTTTGTTAGCCAATTTCCAAGAAAAATGTAGTATTTAGGCTAGACTCTCTAGGCTAGCATTTTTCAAAGTTTTTGTCTTTTAGTTTTGTTTTTTAGTCTTGATTAATAGTTTTGTTTCCTTGTCTTGATTAATAGTTTTGTTTTTTAGTCTTGTACTTTTTTCAAGAAGTGTAGTATTTTTAGGATTGATTTTAGTCTTATTAGGAAAAGTTTTTTGTCTTGATTAGGGTAGTATTTATTCTTTGCCTATATATGTAGGACTTTGTAAATGGAAGAGGAGGTATCAGCTCTTCAACTCTTGTATAATAAAATCACTCTTTGAAAAACACTCTCTCTCACATACTCTTACCCTTTAAAAAATCTAGCATCAACTAAGGAAATAATGGAGCAAAATAAGGTACGTAATTATATGGCTAGCTAAATTTTCTTTGGCAAGATTTTAGGAAAGTAGTAATAATACTAAAATGATAATGATCCTGTGAACACCGGAAGTTCGGCGTAACATTAGTTTAAAGGTTTAATAACAGCCAGTAATGAAAGCTAAAGTGGATTTAGCCGTGCACTTTATCCGCTCCAGGCAGGTGGCCGTTATGCGGTGTTGTGGTGCTTAAATTGGCTTGAGATCCTTACCTGCTTTACTTATTGCTACTGAAATTGTTCCTTTAGCCCAGTGTTATTCCGTTCCCTTTGCTTAAATTCGAAAAGTTCAGAGGAGTTGGAAAGAGAATTCTCATTTCGAAAGATTTACGTTGGAAGAATCTCACAATGGTTTAACTTTGAGCAAATGACCCAGGAATGAAATTTTTAGGATTCCAATAGCTACTTATGGTTATCTTTGACTTAGTATCATGTTAAAAATTAGATTTGGAATCCCGTAGGACAATTTGGTACATTTTGGCGAAAGTTAGAAAATAGAAGATTTATAGAAAGTTTGACCAAGAGCTGACTTTTTAATAGCGGGGTCGAAATCCAATTCTAAAAGTTGGAACAACTCCATTAAGTCATTTGTGACTAGTGTGAAAAACTTGAAGTCATTCAGAATTTATTTGATACGTTTCGGCATAAACTATAGAAGTTGGAAGATTTGAAAACTCATAATTCGATTCGATGCACGATTCTTAATTTCGGCATTGTTTTACATGTTTTGAAGCCTCAATTAAGTTTGTATTGTATTTTGGAACATTTGGTATAATTGGTTAAGGTCCGGAGGACCTCAGATGGATTTATGAAGGTAACGTAATGGATTTCGGACAAAAGGAGCTGCTGAATTTTTCCGCTACAAAACTGGTGCAATCATAGAGCTGATTTTGGGAGCTTATATCTAGAAATTTATAAGGAATCTGAAATTTTCAAAACATGAAAGTTGTAACACTTTGATTCTTGTTTAAAGAAAATTAATCCATTCATCATTTGGACATTTGTAAAGAATGTTATGATCGATTGAATAAAAGATGATAAAGCAGTTTCGCTAGAAATTGCATGGAGCCAAATTTGAAATCTTGTATCTCGAAATCTATAAGGAATATAAAAAATATCAAAACATGATAGTTGTAGACCTTTGATTCTAATTTCTAGAAAGTTAAACCATACATCATTTGGACATTTTTACATAAAGTTATAATTGGTTTTCTGAAGACCGGTAGAAGTTTATATTTGCCCGAAAATCTAGTAAAATTGCATTTCACATATGCGACATGCCTGTACAGAATGCTTAAAAGCGAGAGATATCACATAATAATAGTTGGGGTGCTTTCTTCAATCATTTATTATTATGTAATCACTCTGGCACCCGTACATCAGCAGCAGGACGTCATGGTAGGGGCTATATGGGTCGCCCAGTTCACTTAGCTCTTCCTTCACCCAGCAGTACTCAAGCTTCCCCCAGATCTCAAGAGCCTTATTATGCACCTCCGATTTCTAGTGTGCCTCCTGCATGGGGTACTTGCAGAGGTCACTCTAACAGGGGTGGGCCCAGTTAGGCACAGCCATTGCGCCCTCCCAGAGCTTGTTTTGAGTGCAGGGATACCTGCCACATGTTTAGGAATGCCCCAGACTTGGGAGGGGTGTGCCTTCTCAGACTCCACAGCCTCAGCATGCCCGACTGGGTTAGCAAACCATCGTTCCAGCTCCAACTACCACCCCACCTGCCCAGCCAGCCAAGGGCGGAGATCAGAGAGATAGAGGTCGCCCTCGAGGGAGGGGCCGGTCTGAGGACAGTGCTTCAAACCCTGAGAGAAAAGAAATTATATGCAAAGTTCTCAAAATGTAAGTTTTGGTTGAGTTTTGTGGCATTCCTAGGCCACCTGGAATCGAGTGAGGGCATTCGGGTGGATCCGAAGAAGGTGGAGGCCATGCAGAGTTGGCCCAGGCCCTCCTCATCTACAAAGATCTGCAGTTTCCTTGGCCTGGCAGGGTATTACCGTTGTTTTGTGGAGGGGTTCTCATTGATTGCAGCCCCTATGACTAGATTGACCCATAAGGATGCTCCCTTTCAGCGGATAGACGAGTGTGAGGGGAGCTTCCAGAAGCTCAAGACGGCCTTGACTTCAGCCCCTATTCTAACTTTGCCTACTGGTTCGGGGTCCTATACAGTTTATTTTGATGCCACACGAGTCGGAGTTGGAGTAGTGTTGATGCAGGACGGTAGGGTGATTTCCTACGCATTCAGACAGATGAAGGTACATGAAAAGAAGTATCATGTCCATGACCTTGACTTAGCTGCTATTGTTCATACCTTGAAGATCATACATCATTATTTTAAGTCGTGCCTTTTGATATTTACACGGATCATCGGAGTTTACAGCACTTGTTCAAGCGCAAGGATCTGAACTTGCGCCAGAGGAGATGGTTGGAGCTATTAAGGATTATGATATTACTATTCTTTATAAGTTGGTAGCTGATGCTTGAGTCGCTGGGCGGATAGTTTTGGGAGTTTGGCATATTTACCAGCTTCAGAGAGACCTATGGCAATGGATGTTCAGGCCTTGACCAGTCAGTTCATGAGATTGGCTAAACAAGAAATAACTGAACATGTCTTTCCCATATTTAAGAACATATATCACTTCCTTCCTTTAAAAACATGACCACACAAACACTGAATCTATACCAATTATAAAAAATGTAAAAGGGTCAGAACTACCCCTAGCGTATTAACGCTAGTTTAAAAATGCGCTCCGTTAACCTATTTTGAAAAAAAATGCCCCTACCGTTAAAATTCTGGCATATTTGTGCCCCTAACGTATTGACTCCAGTTTAAAAATGCCCCTACCGTTAACCTATTTTGAAAAAAATGCCCCTACCGTTTTAAATATAAGTACAGCCAGTTGTTAGACTTAGGGGCACAAATATGCCACATTTTTAACGGTAGGGGCATTTTCTTCAAAATAGGTTAACGGATGGCATTTTCAACCTGGCGTCAATACGTTAGGGGCAGTTCTGACCCTTTCCCATTATAAAAGGAACCTCCCATTGTATTTTCACACACGAATCTGAGGACGTTCGGTCCAGTCCAATATAAATGTAAATTGTACACTGCCGAGGGTGGAACGATGCGAACCATAGATGTCTCTATTACCCAACGAATCATACATGCTACGCGAACAAATATAAATTTAAGGAATTACCAGCTGACGGATCATACTTGCGACGCAGTCACACATATATTTCTTAAGCTATTATTGTATTCTTCCATTCTTTTCAAAATACGAAGTTCAAATGAAAAGTTTTAAGATCCTAACTTTTCCTCAATTTCAACTCATTTCGAACATTTAATTAAGAAAACTCAATCTCTCTCCCTCGCAAGGTAACAATAAACATAAATCAATAACAATATCAACAAGGCATGCTGTAAGCCTAAAACTACCTGGACATAGGCATAGCTTGTAGCTACGTACGGACTCACGTCACCTCGTGCATACGTAGTCTACACAAATAGAAGCATATATTAATTTAGTAAACATACAGGGTTAGTTCTGTCACGATCCTAGTTCACCAATTGTGAACTTGTCATGACGGCACCTAGTCTCCATGACTAGGTAAGCCTAACACATTGCGGAAGCAACAACGTTTAAAAAATTTAAGAATCTAAAAACGAAATAACATGAATAATGTATATAATAGCCGCCTGGCACATACACTTGAATACTTAACATTCTGAAACAATCCCTAAGACCCAGAAACCCACGGGCAACACAGGCTAATAGAAACATAAGATACGGCTCTAATATCCGGAAATGTTTACAACAACTGAATACATGAAATGGAACTGCTAACTACATGATAGAGTAGTAGGAGACTCTTTGGTCTGCGGACGCGGCAGATATACCCGAAGTCTTCGAATATAGCTCCTGGATCACTAATAGTGCGCCTGATCAGAAGTACCCGGATCTGCACATGAAAAGCATGCACAGAAGAGGCATGAGTACACCACAGCAGTACTCAGTAAGTGCCAAGCCTAACCTCGGTTGAGTAGTGACGAGGAAGGTCAGGGCCCTACTGAGATAAAATATAATAATAAGACTGACAACCGCATGAAATAAGCAGAATAAAGATATATGACTATGAAATAAATCGGATTATACAACAACAATTTAACCCACAGAAACATAAGATAACACGGAGTAAATAGCTCAATACCAGCACCAATAATGAGGATCTTCCAGGATATCGTCCTATAGTCCATTTTGTCAGTCTGTACAATGAGCTCCCGCGATATCGTCCCGTAGTCCACCATTTGAATATGTCTGAAGGATCTCCCGAGATATAACTCGTAGTTCATCGCATATCAATACCCAGTACTGGGGAATCTACCGGTTGCATTGTCGTAGTTCCATATAACTGTGCAGGGGGATCTCCTGGGAATCGAATCTGTAGTCCCGAATAAACAACAAGGGAAACTCCCGGAATCCACATCTGTAGTCCCAATTTATATGCACAACCAAAACCAAGAATTTGCAGGAAAAATCAAATATGGAGCACAAACAATCAGGTTTGACTAACCTAGCATGCTTCACATAGTACAATTAAAGCAAATAAGCAATTAATTCTATCTAATCATGCTTTTCTAACTTACACAGATTAATCTTACATTGAAATCCGTCAAATAAATGGAGAAACACAATTTAAACAATTCAAGTAAAGTAGATTTTTTAATAATTAGCACAAGTACACGCTTGTCACCTCACACACAAGGCATTTAAATCAACAGATAAGAAGTCCTAAGGGGAGTGGTCCCCCGCACAAGGTTAGACAGGTCACTTACCTCGAACCGATACAAAAATCACTATGAAACGATGCTCTTGCCACGAGTATCCGACTCCGAGTGGCCTAAATCTATCCAAACCTATTACATATTGTAAATAACATCGCAAGTAACTAATTCCATTATTAAAAGTAAAGCTAAGGCGGAAAATAGGTAAACATGACCAAAACGCCCCTTAAGCCAACGTCTCGGAATCAAATCATTTTCACATTTTTAGAAACCTCATACTCTCACGAGTCTAACCATATAAAGATCCCCCAAATCGGAGGTCAAATGCCCCCCTCAAATCCTCACAATTAGGTCTAAGAACTTTACCCCAATTTTTCATTCAAAATCCGAAATTAAAGGTTGAATTCAAGATTAGATTAGTGTGATTTATTCATAGAGGATTGAGGAATCATTACCCATCATTGCCTTCAAAAATCCCACAAAATATCTCTCAAATCCGAGCTTTCTAGCTTTAGTTTTGTTAAAAATGGAAGAACCCTCATTTTGAAATGTTTATATTTGCCCAGAGGTTTTGTTCATCGTGAACGCGGAGGAAATCTCACGTCGCAGAGAGGAAATTATAAGGCTGAAAATAATAACGCGAAGGTGAGGATGCAAATTCGAAGAAACACAGGTTGGACCCTACGTGAACGCGACACTACTTACGCGAACGCGTAAAAGAAACTGAAGGGGGTCAACGCGACACTACTTACGCGAACGCATAAAAGAAACTGAAGGGGGTCCAGGGCTTGGGGCTGGAACGCGAACACGGAAGGGGGGATGGATGGGCTTCATGAACACGGGGAAGGGTACACGAACATGATGAAGGGGAAAGGTTAAGCTTCACGAACGTGAAGAAGGAGTCGTTGTCTGCAATTTTCTATAGAAATTTCCCACCTCCAATTGCTCCGTTGAGCATCCGAAACACACCCGAGGAACCTATGACATCCACCAATCCTACGGATATATCCCATATCATCATTCAAGCTTGTATCAATCGTTAAACCACATAAAACAACGTTGGAAACTCGAATCAACCAATGATTTGAACCTAAGAACTTCAAAACTCAACCAAACTCGCTTTCGATCAAAAACCTAACCAAACCACGTGCGATTGACCTGATTTTTTGCACACACATCCTAAATGAGATGACAGTGCTATGGAAACTTCCGGAATCCCATTCCGACCATCGAATCAAAAGTTCACTCACGGTCCGAAAATCTACAAATTCTAATTTTCGGCATTTCTAGCCTAAATGATTTACGGACATCCAAAATACATTCTGAACACGCTTCCAACCCTGAAATAACCTAATGGGGATAATAGAACCATTCCATTCCGAGGTCGTCATCACATTGTTCCAATTACTAACCATTTTCCAACACTTAAGCTCTCATTTAGGGACTAAGTGTCCCAAAACACTCCGAATCCTATCACCGCACGTCCCGAAAAACCAAAATCGAATTTCTATTCCGAGGTAATCTTCATAGTGTTCCAATTACGAACCATTTTCCAACACTTAAGCTCTCATTTAGGGACTAAGTGTCCCAAAATACTTCGAATTCTATCACCGAATGTCCTGGCAAACCAAAATAGTAGAAATGAACTTAAGGGAAACAGTTAATGGTGAAATGGGGCATAAATTCCAAAGACGCCCGGCCGGGTCATCACATCCTCCTACACTTAAACATTCATTTGTCCTCGAATGAGCATAGAGAACATACCTGAAGTAGCAAAAAGATAAGGGTATTGGTTGCGCATATCCCGCTCGGTCTCCCAAGTTACCTCATTGGCTGGATGACCCCACCACAGAACCTTTACTGAAGCTATATCCTTTGACCTGAGCTTTCGGACCTGCCTTTCCAATATCACCACTGGCTCCTCAACATAGGACAAGTCATTGTCCAACTGGACTGAAGTGAACTCCAACACGTGAGACGGGTCACCGTAATACCTCCGAAGCATCGAGACATGAAATACTGAGGAACCCCGACCAAACTGGGAGGTAAGGCAAGCTCATACGCAACCTCCCCAACTCGCTTCAAAATCTCAAAAGGGCCAATGAACCTCATACTCAACTTTCCTTTCTTCCCAAACCTCATGACGCCTTTCATAGGCGAGACCCGAAGCAAAACTCGCTCACCAACCATAAAGGAAACATCACAAACCTTCCGGTCCGCGTAACTCTTCTGTCTAGACTGGGTCGTACAGAGTCTATCCTGAATCTCCGTATGCTTCTCTACTGCATACTGGACCAAGTCAGTGCCCAATAGCCTAGCCTCACCTGGCTCGAACCAACCCACCGGGGAATTGCATCTCCTACCATATAAGGTCTCATATGGTGCCATCTGAATGGTGGACTGATAACTGTTATTGTACGCAAACTCAGCCAATGACGAAAATTGATCCCAAGACCCTCTAAACTCCATTACGCACGAAGGAATCATATCCTCAAGAATCTAAATGGTGCGCTCGGACTATCCATCCGTCTAAGGACGAAAAGATGTGCTCATAGTCACCTGGGTACCCAGCTCCTGCTGGACGGCTCTCCAGGACCGTGATGTAAACACTGAACCCCTGTCTGAGATAATAGAAATGGGAATGAATTATCATTTGTACATCTAGATCTTCAAATACGATAATATGAACTTGAAGTCTCCATAGAAAGATAACTCATCTCAAATATATTGCAAAGCATGCCAAACGCATTCGTTGACCAAAAGAAATTAACTGTATTCTCACTGAAAATGCTCCTATTAGAATAAGTCCTAAAAGGACAAAGTCTATAGTACGCTTAAAGTGTATAGGTAAATCGATTTCAAATAAATTATTGATAAAGAAGATGAGAAAATGATCAAAATGATCATAATAAGGTGCAAGTGATCTAGAAGATCACATGACATAACACTTCGTAAAATCTCAGGAGAGATTCAGGTACCTTACAATATGAATGAATAGATCTCTATGTTATATATTTATGAAAATAAATATTGGAATTGATATAAAATATTAGTTGACGATATCTATGATAGAGCTAAGTATAAATGAGGACCATAAGTCTCGAATACAGACACAAAAATATTGGCCAAATGGAAGAGACCAAATTCGAATAGAATTGGTTTCATATGAAAGACATGTAGTTCAAACACTTGAAAGTATTAAAGTCAATGGTATGTGCAATCAGTGTTATCTATCTTATGTGTATAGCATGACATAAAAACTTGATATGTATCTAAAGTACATTCATATGGCTTATATGACCTAACTTATATACAATCCCTATACGAGTTAAATTGCTTAAAGCATATAGTATTTTTGGTAATGAAGTACTACATCATAAGTGCAATTCGTGCACATTTGTATCTTGCTATAACTATAAGCATGATAATATGATAGCGAGAATTTTTACCTACATAGATATATTGAAAATACCATTCCATGATATTATATGAAGACATTATATACCTATCAAGAATGATTATTTCAAGGTGTAACATATTCATTGAAGTTAGTATGGATGATTCATTCACTAAATCTCTGCCGACATAAACCTTCAAGAAGCTTATAGTGCACAAGATTGGAATGCGAGGCTCAAAGATGTTAATTGATGCCCTCATCAATGAGAGTGAATACGCATTGTACTCTTTTTTCCTTATAAGGTTTTGTCCCACTCAATTTTTTTTGCAAGGTTTTTAACGAGGCAACCGAAAGGCGTATTGTAGATATGTATACTCTTTTTCCATATATAGAATTTTTGTTTCCACTAGGTTTTATTTTAGTTAAGGTTTTATCGAGAAACATTACGTATTGAATAGACATTCAATGGGGGGATATTATAAATAATATTTTATTTATGTTGAATGTCTATATTTTAGAGAGATCTTAGGGTTTGTTACTTGGTGGCTAAATTATTTTTTACTTATAAATAGAGGGGTTCTATTCCATTGTAATTTATCCAAAATCAATAAAATTCTCTCTCTATTTTTCTCTGCAATACTCTTTTTCTTCTTTTATTGTTTATAATAGTTTCCAAAATGAAAAAGAAAAAAAACTATCTCCAAGTTAAAACTTTCCGTATGTGTTGCTTTTGCAGAAGTTTTCAATACTTTTTGGCAATCCTATTTGGGTAGGAAAAGGTATTCTGTTTTAAAATGAAAATTTGTGGTAATGTAGTTAGAAAGGGATTAGGATACTCCATAGTAAATAAATAGTATTATAAACATGTAAATCAATTAGAGAGGCAAAACTTTGGAAAGCAATTACCTTATTCTCTCTACAGAATTTTTGTTAGGGTGATATTCCGGATGATATTTTTTAGTTTGATTCAAGTAGCTACAACTGTGGGTGAATGGAAGTATCCGACGAAATTTAAAAAGCACAAGAATAATATAATGAAGTGGTTGATAAATCAATCTGATGAAGATATTCTTCCATTGAAGTAGAGCAGATGGAAGCAATTGTTTGTGAAAGAGTCCTGTTTTTAGAAAACATCATAAAGAAACTAAAAAGTGCAATTCTGTCGTAACAATAGAAGAACAAAGTTTTAACGAGAAAGATACTAGCGACGCCAACACTCACATGAATACAAGAGTAAGAGCGATGTCCAAGAGTTGCAGTGATGGTTCAACAAAGATCAAGCTACCCATCAAAAAACACAAAAAAATTGATGATCATGGTGATCAAGAAGGAACAGATCAGACCCAAAGCAACAACCTGCAGACTACTGCTAGTACTACTACTGTTAATCTGAAATCGGCAATAAGTCAACTGCAGCGGAGTTATGAGGAAGAGTGGAAAAGGTTTGATGAAGAATACGAATATTGATGTCTGACGCCCAAAGCAGGAATATGCAGAGTACTACTGTTAATCTGTAATCAGCAACAAAGGTTGACTGCAACGGAGTTATGAGGAAGAGTAGAAAATGTTTCAAGAAGATAGATAGTGACGTTGACACCCAAAGCAAGAGCCAGCAGACTACTACTGTTAATCTGAAATCGGAAACAAAAGTTGACTGTTGTGTAGTTGTGAGAAAGAGCGGTAAAGATTTCAAGAATACGGATAGTGACTATGACACCCAAAGCAAGAACACTGCTCCAACATTAACAGAAGCTAAGCATTGCACTGAAGAAATATAAATGAAGAAGAAAAGATTGAGACTGGATTTTAAATCAAGTAAAAAAAGGAAATATGAGGATAGGTTGGCAGATAAAACAAAGCAAAGAGAATGACCATAATGGTGGACTTTCATGAGATGCCTAAGCCTGCGAAAGATTCATGTGCTCCCAAGCACTGCTGGGAAAGGAGAAGATTTTGAGATATTGTGATTCAATTTCCGCAAGAGAATCTTTGTATTGTGATTCACTTGGCTATTTTTTTAGTTATTCAACTCTTGGGTATATGCCCTTTAATTTGTATATGTGAACTATTTCAAACATTAAAATAATAATAGAGTTACAATTTCACAAATGTTGTTGTATCTCATGCTTAGGATCTGTGATTCATTTACCTACTCAGATTAAGCATTTACTAGTTAAAGCTAGGATTTTTTTGATGACCTGATAGGTTATTTTGAAACCTAATTGTTACGATCCCAGTTCGTCCTCTGTAAACTGTCGCGACGGTACCTAGTCATCTACAATTAGGTAAGCCTAACAATGCAGAAAAAACAATCGAGACTTTGCGGAAATATAACTTAAAACCAAACATTAACCAAATGAAAGCAAAATATAAAATTTCACTCGGCATATACAACATAATAACTCAAACTTCTACAAAACTATCCCAAAACCCAAAAACTCACGGGAACACAAGCTAGAAGATATTTAGTAAAAAGCTCTAATCTCCAGAATGACTATATCAACAGTACGATAGAAGGGCTAACACTATAAGATAGAGTAAAGAAGGAGACTCTTCGGTCTGCTGACGCAGCAAATGTACCTCGAAATCTCAAAAAGCTCTCACTGCCTCAAGGATGGTAAGCCTGTGCAAAGGTACCTAGATCTGCACATGAAAAACATGCGCAGAAAGGGGTATTAATACAACACAGCGGTACTCAGTAAATGCCAAGCCTACCTCGGTCGGGTAGTGATGAGGAAGGTAAGTGCCCTACTGAGATAAATAAATAATAAAGTGATCGGATAAATAAGTAGTATATTTGAGAATCTAAAGTAGAAATCTATACATGATAATAAGGATACAGTAACGGAAACAGAGATAAAACAAACACAAACAAATACCGCTCACAAAAAGGATGATAACCGGGGATCTCTTGGTATCCTGAGGATCTCTTAGTATCCTCATCATATACACTAGGTCTCTCTTGGTATCCTCAATAAATATGTCAGGGATCACTTAGTATCCAGAGGATCTCATGGTATCCTCAAGATATATATATATATATATATATATATATCCGTGTGTGTGTGTGTGTGTGTAAGCGTGTGCGCGCGCGCGCTAGGGATCTCTTGGTATCCCGCATCTCAGTCCAGATCATAAACACGTGCAAGGGATCTCTCGGGAAGCCGTCTCGTAGTCCCAATTTAAAACACACAGCAGCAGCTCAAGAATATCAAAGCAAATACTAAGTCCTTAACAAGTAAACAGTAAATTCTAGCCTAACATGCTTCACGTAATGCAAGTAAGGCAGTTTGAGCAAATAGTCAATTAAGTCAACTGAGCATGCTTTTATAAACTATCACAGTCTATGTTTGCAAGTAGATTAAAGAAGGTAAGAAAGGAACTCAGTTTAAGTACTTAAAGAAAAATCGAATTTTCACCAATTAGCTCAAGTACGCGCTCGTCATCTCGCGAACAAGACATTCAATTACAAAATATCATATCCTAAGGAGAAAGGTTACCTACACATGGTTAGACAAGCCGCTTACCTTGAACCGGCTCAAAACACAACTCGAAACCATACTTTTTGCCACGAGTATATGATTCCAAATGGTCCAAATCTATTCAAATGATCTATGCGATCGCGACAAAAAATCATGCGATCGCGGAAGAGGGGAAAAGCAAGCTTACACGTTCACGGTCGAGGCCACGCAAACGCGAAGAGTAAAATATCACCGGGCCACTAGCTCCCAGTTCTTCTATGCGAACACGAGAAGGGGAATGCGAATGCGAAGGATGAAGGGGCAGTGCTATGAGATCGAGAGTCAAGTAACACGATCGTGAAGAAGGAATTACACTATGCGATCGCGAATGGATGGTTGCGATCACGATGAAGAAAAGTCTACAACACCTAAACCTGAATTTCTACAACTTTTAACAACTCAAAATGACCCGTTGAGCATCCGAAACACACCCGAGGCCCCCGGACCTCAACCAAAACCTACCAACATATCCCATAGTATCATTCAAACTTGTTCCAACCTTTGAAATGCCATAAACAACATCAAAATACCTACTTTTCAACGAATTCACGTTAAAAATTTCTAAAACTCTAAAAACACATTTTTGATCAAAAGGTCAACCAAACCTTGTCCAAATGATCTGAAACTTTGCACGCTCATCGTAAATGACATGAAGGAGCTACTACAACTTTTGAAATTCCATTCCGACCCTCGTATCAAAATCACCCTATCGAACTGGAAACATCAAAGATTCAACTTTCGTCATTTCAAGCCTAAATTAGCTATGGACCTCCATAACACATTCCGAAGATGCTCCTAACCCAAAAATCATCTAACGGAGCTATCAGATTTCCATTCTGAGGCCATCATTACATTGTTCCAACTATTGCCAACTTTTCAACACTTAAACTCTCTCTTAGGGACTAAGTGTTCCAAAAGTCTCCGAAACACAAAATCGAACATCCCCGCAAATCAAATTAGCAATAAACTTAGGAAAAGAAGTTAATAGGGGATCGGGGCATTAATTCTAAAGACAACCGGCCGGGTCATCACATTCTCATACACATAAAGATTGGTTCGTCCTCGAATGAGCGTAAAGACATACCTGAAGTGGTAAAAAGATGAGGGTAACGGCTGAGCATATCCTGCTCGATCTCCCAGGTTGCCTCCTCGAGCGACTAACTCTGCTGCTGAAACCTTTACTGAAGCAATGTTCTTTGACCTCGACTTTTTGACCTACTTGTCCAATATAGCCATTGGCTCCTCAACATATGATAGATCCTTGTCCAGTTAGACTAAATTTAAATCCAACACGTGCGATTGATCACTGTGATACCTCCGGAGCATCGAAACATGAAATACGGGATGAACTCCTGCCAAGCTGGGAGGTAAGGCAATCTTATAAGAAACCCCCCAATACACCTCAATATCTTAAAAGGGCCAATAAAACTAGGGCTCAACCTTCCTTTTTTCCAAAATCTTATAACGCCCTTCATAGGCGAAACCCGAAAACAAAACTCGCTTTCCAACCATATACGAAACATCACGAACCTTCCGGTCCATGTAACTCTTCTGTTTGAACTGGGCTGTACAGAATCTATCCTGAATCACCTTAACCTTCTCCAAAGAATCCTAAACCAAAGTTGTGCCCAAAAAATCTGGCATCACCCGACTTAAACCAACCCACTGGAGATATATATTGCCTACCATATAAAGCCTCATACGGTTCCATCTGAATGCTAGACTGATAGTTGTTGTTGTAAGAAAACTCTGTCAATGGTAAGAACTGATCCCAAGACCCTCCAAACTCAATCACACACATACGGAGAATATCCTTAAGAATCTGAATAGTGCGCTTGGACTGTCCGTCCGTCTGAGGGTGAAATGTTGTACTTATATCTACCCAAGTACCTAACTCACACTGAACGGCCCTCCAAAATCGTGATGTAAACTGATTACCTCTCTCCGAAATAATGGAAACTGGAATACCATGTAGACGAACAATATCTCGGATATAAGTCTTCGCCAACCGCTCCGAAGAATAAGCAGTACGCATAGGAATGAAATGTGTGGACTTGACCAGCCGATCCACAATAACCCAAATAGCATCAAGCTTCTTCAAAGTTCGTGGGAGTCCAACTACAAAGTCCATGGTGGTCCTCTCCCACTTCCACTCTAGAATCTCTATCTGCTAAAGCAACCCACCCGGCCCCTGGTCTCATATTTCACCTACTGACAATTGATGCACCTAGCTATAAATCCAACTATATCTTTCTTCATCTACCTCCACCAATAGTGATGCCTCAAATACTAACGCATATTCACGGCACCCGGATGGATAGAATACCGCAAACTACGGGCCTCCTCCAGAATCAACTCTCGAAGCCCATCAAATTGGATACACAAATTCGACCTTGCATTCTCAATACTCCATCATCTCCAATAGTCACATCTCTGGCATCACCGTGCTGAACCTTGTCCTTGAGGACAAGAAAATGGGGGTCATCATACTCCGCTCCCTGATACAATCAAATAAGGAGGACCAAGAAACCACGCAAGCTAGAACCGGCTGGGCTCTGAAAGATCCAATCTCACAAACTGACTGGTTAAAACCTGAACATCCATCGCCATAGGCATCTCTGATTCTTGTAAATATGCCAAACTCCCCAAACTCTGCGCCTGGAGACTCAAGGCATTAACCACCATATTAGCCTTGCCCGGGTGATGCAAAATAGTGATGTCATAATCCTTCAACAACTCTAACCACCTCTTCTTGTGCCAATTTAGATCCTTTTGCTTGAACAAATGCTGCAAGCTTCGATGGTCAGTATAAATCTCACAGGGAACCCCGTATAAATAATGGCGCTAAATCTTCACAGTGTGGACAATGGAAGCTAACTTAAGGTCGTGAACAGGGTAGTTCTTCTTATGTATCTTCATCTGTCTGGACACGTAGACAATCACCCTACCGTCCTGCATCAACACCGCTCCGAGGCCAACCCTCGAGGAATCGCAGTAAACTGTATAAGACCCCAAACAAGTAAGCAATATCAATATTACGGCTGTAGTCAATATGACTTGAGCTTCTGAAAGCTCACCTCAAACTCTTTTGTCCACTTAAAAGGAGCACCCTTTTAGTTAACCTAGTCATAGGGCCTGCAATCGATGAAAACCCCTTCACCAAACGATGGCAGTAACCTGCCAAACTGAGAAAATTGCAAATCTCTGTAGCTGAGGATGGTCTGGGCCAACACTGCACTGCCTCTACCTTCTTTAGATCCACTTGAATACCCTCACACGATACCACATGGCCTAAGCATTCCAACGAATCCAACCAAAACTCATATTTAGAGAACTTCGCATATAACTTCTTCTCTCTTAAAGTCTAAAGCATAGTCCTCAAGTGCTGATCATGATCTTCCCGGCTCCGGAAATACACCAAAATATCATCAATAAAAATAATGACAAACAAGTCAAGATACGGCCAGAACACACTATGCATCAAATTCATAAAGGTTGTTGGGGCATTGGCCAGCCCGAATGACATAACAAGGAACTCGTAATGACCATATTGAGTCCTAAAAGCAATTTTCAGGATGTTTGGCTCCCGAATCTTTAGTTGATGTTAACCTGTGTGCAAATCAATCTTAGAAAAAACTAGTGCCCCCTGAAGCTTTTCAAATAGATCATCAAAACGAGGCAAAGGATAACGGTCTTCACTGTAACCTTGTTCAACTAGCGATAATCGATACACATACGCATAGAACCATCCTTTTTCTTCACAAACAAGATAGGAGCACCCTAAGGTGAAACACTGGGTCGAATAAAACCCTTATCAAGCAATTACTATAATTGATCCTTTAACTCTTTTAACTTATGAGGAGCCATAGGATACGGAGGAATGGAAATGGGCTGATTTCCCAGCAACAGATCAATGCTAAAATCAATATCACTATCAAGCAGCATGCCCGGAAGGTCAACTGGGAACACATAGGCAAAATTATGTACTACAGGGACTGAATCAACTGAAGGGGTATACTAACATCTCTCACAAAAGCTAAATACGTGTCACACCCCTTCTCAACTGTACGTCAAGATTTAAGGAAAGAGATACCTCTACTGGCAGTGCGATCTAAAGTAGCACTCCACTGGACACATGGTGCACCTGTCATAGCCAGCATCACGGTCTTGGCGTGACAATCAAGAATAGCATAATGGGGAAACAACTAGTCCATACCCAAAATAATGTCAAAATCAACCATGTTGAGTAGAAATAAATCAGCTCTGCTCTCAAAACCATGAATTGTAACCAAACACGACCGATAAACGCGGTCCACAATAAAAGAATCTCCCATAGGAGTAGAAACATAAATAGGGGAACTCAAAGAATCTCGGGGTACACCCAAATGTAGAGCAAAATAAGAAGACACATAAGAGTAAGTGGAGCGTGGATTGAATATAACAAATGCATCTCAATGACAAACCACTATAATACATGTGATGATAGAATTAGAGGCAACGGCCTCAGTATGAGCAGGAATGGCATAGAATCTGCCCTGGCCTCCCTCTCTAGGGTGCCCTCTACCTGCCTGACCTCCACCCCTAGCTGGTTGGGTCAATGGGGTAGCAGCTGGAGATGTGACCATAGCCTCAGAACTCTAAGGTCACACTGTGTCTGAGAAGTCTGTGGAGGTGCACTCATCCCAAGTCTAGGACACAATCCCTAACCACATAGTCGGTGTCACCACACTCAAGACAAACTTTTGGAGGATGTAATGGCTGCGACTAGCTCAGGCCAGGTCTACTGGACTAACCTCTAAAAGCACCCTGCGCAAGAGGCGCGCTAGAAACCAGATGTGTATAATGAGGCTCCTAAGGCTTAGGAGGAACTTGACGCTCTGTTGGCTGCTGGAAGAGATAAATGAACGCGGCGACTCATATAACCCCTACCATGACGACCTGAAGTTGGGGCACGGGTACTTGAGAAATGGACAAACTATCGAGACCTCTTGGCCTCCCTCTCCTCTCTCTCCCTAGCATGCATACCCTCAATCCTCCTAAAAATGTTCATCACCTACTAATAAGAAATGTCCATCTCTAACTCATGAGCCATGCTAGATCTGATGGGAGGAATAAACCCCTCAATAAACCGGCAAACCCTCTCGCAGATAGAAGCAACCAAGGCTGGTGCATGCCTAGCCAAACTGGTGTAACAGACATCACACTCTAAATAGTCATAGCACCCTGGCACATATGCTCAAACTCTACCCCCCATACGTCTCTGACGCTCTGAGGAACATACTCTCTCAGGGATAGATTCGAAAACTAAGCCCAAGTCAGTGGAGCAGCCGCATCTGAACTGTATAACTCATAGGTGCACCGCCAATCATAGGCCATTCTTCGAAGCTTGAAAGAAACCCCGCTAGATCCAAAAATACCCATAGTATGGAAATGCGGTAAAATTCATTAAGAAATCCCAGAGCATCCGTTGATGCTAGACCACTAAACTCAAGGAGAATTGTACCTCTTGAACCTCCCAAGCCTCAACTGCTTATGTTCGGAAGCCGCTGCCATGCCCTCGGGCTGAACTGGTGCTGCAGGAAGTACAAGAATAATCTCAGGACCTGCTTGACATGCACTCGTTGCTCAGAGTGCAGGCTGCGGTAGTCTGTGCTCCTTCCTCGACTTATGATCTGGCTTTAGCAAGGGGAAGAAACCCTGCTTGAGCCAAAGTAGTGTACATACTGATGAACTGTGTCAAAGTCTCCTGAAGGGTTGGTGTTGTAGTAACGTAGGCGTGTCAGATGCTCGGACTCTAGGTGGATCTGCTTGTAGTACCAGTAGGGATTTTAGGAAAGCGGATTATCTTCTCGAGGAAGCGGTCTCGCTGCACCACGTGCGCGTCCTCGGCCTCTACCCCAGCCCCGTCCTCTGATGGCTGCAGTAGGGAGCGCGGGTGCCTGATCATCTCGAGTAGCACATGTCCTCACCATTTGTGAGAGAATAGAAGACAGAAGTTTAGAATTGTGATGTCAAAATGTCGCACCACAAGGAAATCAAATTAAGTGAAGATTTTCCTAACAATTACATAGCCTCTCGTAGATAAGTACAGACGGCTCCGTACCGATCAGCGAGACTAAGAAATCAGCATGTGTTTTGTGATTCCTACGAACCTAGAGCTCTGATATCAACATGTCATGACCCAGTTCGCCCTCTGTGAACTATTTTGATGGCATCTAGTCATCTATAACTAGGTAAGCCTAACAATGCATAAAAAATAATTGAGACTTTGTGGAAATATAACTTAAAACAAAAATTTAACCAAATGAAAGCGACATATAAAATGTCACTCGCCATATACAACACAATAACTCAAACTTCTAAAAAATATCCCAAAACCCAGAAACTCACGGGAACACAAACTAGGAGAATTTCAGTAAAAAGCTCTAATCTCCAGAATGTTTATAACAATAGTACAATAGAAGGGCTAACACTACAAGATAGAGTAAAGAAGAAAACTCTTCGGTCTGAGGACGTGGCAGATGTACCTCGAACTCCAAAAGCTCTCCCTACCTCAAGGATGGTAAGGCTATGAGGTACCTAGATCTACACCTAAAAAACATGCACAGAAAGGGGCATGAGTGCACCACTGTGGTACTCAATAAGTACGAAGCCTAACCTCGATCGGTTAATGACGAGGAAGGTTAGGGACATACTAAGATAAATAAATAATAAAGCGACAGGATAAATAACCAGTGTATTTTAAAATCTACAATAGAAACCTATAAAGGATAATAAGGATACTGTAATAGAAATAAAGATAAAGCAAACACAAGGAAATACCGCTCACAACAAGGATGATGACCAGAGATATCTTGGTATCCTGATGATCTCTTTGTATCTTCATCATATACACTAGGGATCTCTTGGTATCTCGAGGATCTCTTGGTATGCTTAATAAATATGCCAGGGATCTCTTGGTATCTCGTATCTCAGTCCAGATCATAAATACATGCAGGGGATCTCCCGGGAAGCCGTCCCATAATCCCAATTTAAAACACACAGCAGCAACTCAAGAATATCAAAAAAAATACTAAGTCCTTCACAAGTAAAAAATAAATTCTAGCCTAACATGCTTCATGCAATGCAAGTAAGGCAGTTTAAGCAAATTGTTAATTAAGTTAACTAAGCATAAAGCAGGTAAGAAAGGAACTTGGTTTAAGTACTTAAAGTAAAATCGGATTTTAAAAAACTAGCCCAAGTATGTGCTCGTCACCTCGCGTACAAGACATTCAATTACCAAATATCATATCCAAATGGGAAAGGTCCCCCCCCCCCTCCCACACACACACAGGGTTAGACAAGCCACTTAACTCGAACCGGCTCAAAAGTCAACTCAAAACCACACTTTTGCCATGAGTATCTGACTCCAAATGGACCAAATCTATTCAATTCAATTGCATATTGTAAATAACACTTCAAGTAACTGATTCTACAATTAAATTCTAAGCTAATATGCAAAATCATGTAAAGTGATCAAAACACCCCTCGGGCCTACGTCTCGGAATCAGGTGAAATTTTATATTTTCAGAAACCTCGTACTCTCACGAGTCCAACAATACTAAAATTATCCAAATCTAATGTCAAATTCCCAATCAAAACTCAATTTCTAGGTATAAGAACTTTTCCCCCAATTTCTACCAAAATTCCAAAATTAAAGGATGAATTTGAGTGAAGATTCGAGGAAATTAGTCAAAACCGAATCACTTACCCAAGTTTTCCATGTGAAAATCCTCTCAAATATTGCAATTTCCCAAGCTCCCAAGTCCAAAAATATGAATTATGGTCTAAACCCTCGATTTTAGGGTTTTTAAATTCAGCCCATGTGTCATCGCAAGAAATTATTTATGATCACGAAAAGTAAACGTCAAAGGCTCCAGAAATGGTCTGCGATCGCGAAATAAATCATGCGATCGTGGAAGAGGAGAGAAGCAAGCTTACACATTCGTGATCGAAGCCATGCAACGCAAAGAGAAAAAGGTCACTGGGCAACCAACTCCAAGGTCTTCTATGTGAAAGCGAGAAGGGGAATGCGAACACGAAGGAGGAAAGGGCAGTGCTATGCGATCATGAGTAACGTGATCGCAAAGAAGAACTTGGCCCTCTCTAGAATTACACTATTCGATCACGAATGGATGGGTGAGGTCGTGATGAAGAAAAGTCTGCAACACCTGAACCTGAATTTCTGCAACTTTTAACAACCCATTGAACATTCGAAACACACCCGAGGCCCCCAGGACCTTTGCCAAACCTACGAACATATCCCGTAACATCATTTAAACTTGTTCCAATCTTCGAAACGCCAGAAACAACATCAAAATACCTACTTTTAATCGTATTCAGATTTAAAGAATTTCAAAAACTCTAAAAACATATTTTCGATAGAAAAATCTACCAAACCTGTCTTAGTGACTTTGCACGACATCCCAAATGACATGGCGGAGCTACTTCAACTTTCAAAATTTCATTCCGATCCTCGAATCAATATCTTGCTATAGAATCGGAAACTTCCAAAATGTAACTTTTGGCATTTCAAGCATCAATTAGCTACGGTCCTCCAAAGCACATTTCGGATACGCTCCTAATCCAAAAATCACTCAACGGAGTTAACAAAATCATCAGACTTCCATTCCGAGGCCGTCTTCACACTTTTCGGACTACGGTCAACTTTACAACGCTTAACCTCTTATTTAGGGACTAAGTATACCAAACGCTTTGAAACTCAAAACTAAATATCCTGGCAAATCAAATAGGCAGAAATTATCTTGAGGAAAACAGTTAATAGGGGATCGTGGCGTTAATTCGAAAAGCGACCGGTCGGATTGTCACACTAATTAGGTGATCCAAAACCTTAAAAATCATGTTTAGACCTTCTTCATCTGCGTGCGCGGTCCGGGTGTCTTTTGAAAAAGCTTTCATGTTAAAAACTATTAAAAATAAGAAATTTTGCCTAAAACTTCATTTGAGTTGACTTCAGTCAATATCTTTATAAATAGGCCCAGATTCATATTTTGACTATCCTGGTGGGTCTATATCATGATTGGGACTTGAGCGGATTGAATTCGAAATTCCCTAGCCCGAGATATCGGATTTTGTCAGAATTTGAAAGTTAAAGGCTTAATGAAATAAAAATATTTGACAAATGTATGACTTCTTGCATATCGGGTCCATATTTTGGTTCTGAAACTTGATATAGGTCGAATACCATAATTATGACTTTTTTGTATAATTTGTTGAGAAACGGAGTTGGTTTGACGTGATTCGGACTTCCGGATGTGAAATAAGAAGTTTCCAAGTTTTCTTGAAAATTTCATATGATTTGGTGTTTAATTCGTAGTTGTAGGTGTTATTTTAGCATTTTGATTGCACGAGCAAGTTTGTATAATGTTTCTAGACTAGTGTGCACTTTTAGTTTGGGGACCCGAGTGGTCGTGTGAGTTTCGGATAGGCTACAGAGTGAAATTTGACTTGGAAAAATTGCTGGTGTATCTGATCTTGTCATAGGCCTCTGATCTCACATTTGCGAGATCAGGCATCACAATTGTAACCTCTGAGGTGTTCGCATTTGCGAGTTTCTCATTGCAAATGCGAAGAGAAGCTGGGGCACATAGGTTTCGCATTTGCGAAATATCCTTCGCATTTGTGAAGTAAGTCTATGGAGGGATTCTTCGCATATGCAAAGACATGGGTCGCATTTGCGATCCTTAGGTTCTGCATTTGTGAACACTTTGTTCGCACTTGCGAAGACAGCAAAAATGTGGGAGTTTCACATTAGCAAAGCTTTTCTCACATTTGCGAATCTCAGGTCCCATTCTTCAAATTTTCAAATCCTAATACCGTATAAACGATTTTCCAAAAAACATTTCTTCCCCAAATTATTGGTAAGTGATTCTAAACTAGTTTCTTTAAACCTTTCACTGAATTATTCAAGATTTCAACCTAAAATCTATGGTTTTCATGGTAGAATTGGTGGGTTTTGGGTAGAAATTAGGGATTTGATAAATTGGGTATTTAGACCTCAAATTGAGGTCGGATTCCAAGTAAATTACATAACCGAGCTTAGGAGTGAATGGTTAATCAAGTTTTGGTCCGAATTTCTCGTTTGGACCAAAGGGGTTCGGGTGTTGACTTTTTTAACAACAACTTAAATTGAATTCTTTGCAATTGTGGGTAGTTCCTAAGGTTTAATTTGAATTGTCTGGTTGCTATATTCTAGATTCTACCATTTTGGAGGCTCGTTTGAGAGAAAAAGACGTGGTTGATCGTTGAGTTTGGCCGTTGGAGCGAGGTAAGTGTCATGGTAAACCTTGCCTCGAGGGATTAGGTCTTATTTTCATATGTTCTCTATGTGAATGTTGGGTACAATGTATCGGTGTAACGACCCGGCCGATCATTTTAAGAATTAGCGTCTCGATCCCCTATTAACTGCTTTTCCCATGTTTTTTTCTACTATTTTGATTTGCGGGGAAGTTTTGTTTTCAATGTTGGAGTGTTTTAGGATATTTAGTCCCTAATTAATAGTTTAAGTCTTAGAATTTGGACTGTAGCTGGTGCAGTATAAAGACAGCCTCAAAATGGAATTACTTCAGTTCCTTATATCCGTTGGGTGATTTCGGTCTTAGGGGGTGTGTTAGGAATGTGATTTGAAAGTTCGTAGCTTATTTAAACTTGAATTGCTGAAAATTGAATTTATGAAGTTTCTGGTTCAATAGTGAGATTTTGATATCGGGGTCGGAATAGGATTCCAAAAATTGGCTAGCTCCATATTGTTAAATTTGATGTTCATGCAAAATTTAAGGTCATTCAGATGAGGTATTATAGAATTTTCATCGAAAACTAATTGAGAGTTTTTGGAGTTCTTAGGCTTGAATCTGATGTTAAATTGTTGTTTTGATATTGTTTTTAGTGTTCCGAAGGTTGTACAAGTTTGAATGATGTTTTAGGATTGGTTTGCAAGTTTGATTGAGGTCCCAGGGGCCTGAAGTGTGCTTCGGATGCCCAGCGGATCATTTTTGGAACATAGAGAATTGCAAAAAAATTACAGCAGGTCAGTTTTGGTTTCCTTCTTCGCGTTCGCGAAGAGAAGCTGGGGCTGGTGGAGGTTTAGTGCTTCGCATTCGCGAAGGTGTTCCCACATTCGCGAGGTTGTAGGATCTTATATCTACGCGTTCGCGAAAACGATCCCGCATTTGCGTGGGAGGAGCAATGATGGCCACCGCGTTCGCGACATGGATATCGCATTCAAGATGGAGAAAGAATGCCCAGTGGATTTTTGTGCATCGCGTTCATGATTATGGCCTCACGTTCGCGAAGAAAAATGCATCTTCGCAGAATATAAAATTTCAAAGTCGAGGGTTTAGCCATTTTTATCAAAACTAGAGCTTGGGAGCTCGGGTTTAAGCAAGATTTTGAGGATTTTCATAAATATTGATTGGTAATGATTATTAACTCCTTTTTTCTTATAACGCATTCATTTAAATCCAAATTCATCATCACATTTCGGATTTGGGGTGAGAAATTGGGAAAAGTTCTTAGACCTAATTTTCGAGTTTTTGTTGGGGATTTGACATTAGATTTGAATAATTTTTGTATGGTGAGATTCGTGAGAGAATAAGGATTCATAATCCGTAACTGTTACACAATTCTGAGACATGGGTCGGGGGCATTTTGGTCATTTTTCCTAATTTTGCGTATTAGCTTAGAATTTTTTTTGTGAAATCAATTACATGAAGTTATATTTATATTATGAAATTGAATTGAATAGATATGAGCCATTTGGTGTCGATAATTCATGGAAAGAACGTGGTTTCAGGTTGATTTTGAGCTGGTTCGAGGTAGTGGCTTACTTAACCTTGCGTGGGGGAACTCCCCTTTGAATTTAGTATTGTTGGTAATTGAAATGCCTTGTTCATGAGGTGACGAGTGCGTACTTGTGCTAATTGTTAAAATCCCATTTTCATTAATTAACTATAATTGTGTTCTTTTTCCTGTTTATACTAGCAATTTAAGCCTACTATTAACTTAGGGAAGCATGACTAATTTACTTAATTGCTTTACTTTCTCAACTACCTTATTTAGATTCGGTGCAGCATGCTAGGTTAGAAATACTTATTTTACCTTGGTATGAAATTTGAATTGGATTGAGTGTTTTTTGTGTTGCTGTTGTGTGTTTACTTTGGAGCTACATGACGGTATCCCGAGAGATCCCCTACATGATTACTTTGGGATTATGGATTTGTAATATGGGAGATCCCACTGCACTTTTATATTGGAACTGTAGGACTGCACCGGGTGAATTCCCCCAGCACTAGATATTTGCATTTAGGAGTACGGATCGGTATTCCGGGAGATACCCGTGCATTATGAGTTGGACTACGGGACGGCACTCGGAAGATCCACTGGGTATTTATATTTGGGACCACAGGATGGTATCCTGGGAGATACCCAGTTTTTATCTCTGTGTTGAGTTGTATTCCTTTCTACAATTAATTTGTCTTTGTTGTTGTTGTTGTTGTTGTTGTTCTTTCTATCCTGTATTACTCTTTACTGTTACACTTAATTATATTGTATTATCATATACTGTTATACCTTGTTTTTCATTTAAACTCAGTAGGGCCCTAACCTTCCTCGTCACTACTCGACCGAGGTTAGGCCTGGCATTTACTGAGTACCGTTGTGGTGTACTCACGCCCTTTCTGGGCATGTTTTTCATGTGCAGATCCAGGTACTTCGACCATGTCCTACTACCCTTGAGGCGAGGCGATTCTCCAGAGACTTCGAAGTATATTTGACGCATTCGCAGACCGAGTAGTCCATTTTCATTCTCTCTTATAGGTTTAGCACTTCTGTATTTATCTTGATTTATACGTTCTTTAGTTAGAGCACAATGTAGTACACATAGCTTGTGATTTCATGAGATTCTGGGTTTCGAGAATTGTTCAGTGTTTGAGATCTTGTATTGGTATATACCAAGCAGTATCTTAAAACACTTCTATATTTTTTTATCTTTAGTTTTTATTATGTTTTCTGCATTTTGGTTCTTTTTCTGCAAATGTTAGGCTTACCTAGTCGTGGAGACTAGATGCCATCACGATAGTTCAAGGAGGGAGAACTTGGGTCGTGACAAGCTGGTATCAAAGCTTTAGGTTCATAGGAGTCATGAATCACAAGCCAGTTTATTAGAGTCTCACGTATTGGTACATAGATGTATGTACTTATCTACGAGAGGATATGTAACTATTCGGAAAATTCCACTTCATTTGATTTCCTTGTCATGCGAGATTTTGATTTCACCATTCTAAAATTTTGTCTTCTATTCTCTCACGGATGGTGAAGACACGTGCTACTAGAGATGATCATGCACCCTCGCCCCCTAATAGAGACGTCAAAGGTAAAGGTCGGGGTAGAGGCTGAGGATGCGCACGTGGTGGAGCTAGAGCACCCGCGCAAGATAACACCAGCAGTACCAGCCGAAGTCCAGGAACCTTATACGCCTATTGCTACAACTACTCCAGCTCTCCGAGAGACTCTTTCGTAGTTCATGAGCATGTACAACACTTTGGCTCAAACAGGGATGCCTCCTATTGCTGCAGATACATCCAGGCCGATGAAGGAGCAGAGACTCCCGCCACCCGCACTCCTGAGCAACTAGTGCATGTTAATCAAGTCCCGAAGATTATTCATGTACAGCCTGCAGTACCAGATCATCCTGAGGATAGGGGAGTTGCTTCCGAGGATGAGTAACTGAGGCTTGAGAGGTTTAAGAAGTATAAGCCTCATATATTTAGTGGTCAAGCATTAGATGATGCTCTGGATTTCTAAATGAGTGCCACCGTATTCTCCGCACCATGGGTATATTAGGATCGAGCGGGGTTTCCTTCACTACCTTCCAGCTTTGAGGAGCTACCTATGAGTGGTGGAGTACTTATGAGTTAGACATTCCAGATGAGGCAGCTTCCTTGACTTGGACTCAGTTTTCATATATGTTCATGAGAGAGTATGTCCCTCAGAGCCTCAGGGATGCCTGGCACGCAAAGTTTGACCATTTGCACCAGGGTACTATGATTTTCTTGGAGTATGGTGTCTGTTACACTAACTTGGCTAGACATGTCCCAGCCTTAGTCTCTACTGTTCGCCAAAGGGTTCGCCGGTTTATTGAGGGCCTTTTTCCCAGAATCAGATCTAGCATGACTCGTGATTTAGAGATGGATATTTCTTATCATCAGGTGGTGAGCATTGCTACGAGGATAGAGGGTATGCATGCTAGGGACAGAGAGGAAAGGGAGGCCAAGAGGTCTCGAGAGTCCAGCTATTATTCTGGTGCACATGCTCCAGCTGTAGTTCATCATGGTAGGGGTTATATAAGTTGCCTCATTCATTCATCTCTTCCAGCAATCACTGGTATTCTAGCTCCTCCTAGGCCTTAGGAGCCTTATTATGCATCGCCAATATCTAGTGCCCCTCCTGCGTGGGGTGCTTTTAGTGGTCAGCCCAACAATGTAATGACCCGGCCAGTTTTTTTAAGAATTAACGCTCTGATCCCCTATAAATTATTTTCCTCGTGTTTATTTCTATTATTGTGATTTTCCAGGATGTTCGATTTTGAGTTTCAGAGAGTTTTGGGACTCTTAGTCCCTAAATGAGAGCATTAGTGTTGGAAATTTGACCGTTGTTGGAATAGTGTGAAGAGTGTCTCTGAATTGAATTCTAATGGTTCCATTAGCTCTGTTGGGTAATTTTACGCTTGGGGGAGTGTTCGGGTTGTGTTTTAGAGTTCCGTAACAAAATTAGGCTTGAAATCCCGAAAGTCAAATTTTGAGGTTCCCAGTTTGATAGTGAGATTTTAATACAAGGGTCGGAATGGAATTGTAGAAGTTGGAGAAACTCCATACTTTTGAATGTGACAAGTGTGCAAAATTTCAGGTCATTCGGACGAGGTTTGATAGAATTTTTTATCGAAAGCGTATTCTTAGAGTTTTGGAGTTCTTTGGCTTGAATCCGTGGTTGATTCATCGTTTCAATCTTGTCTTAGGTGTTTATGGATTGGTATAAGTTGGGACAATGGTATTAGACTTGTTTGTGATTGTAGTTGAGGTCCCGGAGGCCTCGAGATGATTTTAGATGGTTGTCAGAAGAATTGAAAGTGGTTCGTAGCAGCTGAAGCTGCTGATCTTTGTCATAACAACACTTGCAGGCGGAAAAGGGAGAAGCCAACAGGGACTGCGGAAGCAGGAGCTTCACCGCAAAAGCGGCCCGCATCTGCGGAAGGATAACCGCAGGTGGAGAAGTTGGCTTTAAGTGAAATTTCGCAGATGCGACCATGTCCTCACAGAAGTGGGACCGCATTTGCACAAGCGGATTAGCTGGGTGGAAACATATAAATACTTTCCTTCGCGAAATTTAGCTATATTCACCTCTTTTCAAACAGGAAGAGGCCTTGGGGAGCATTTTAAAGGGATATTTTCAGCGGAGATCATTGGGGTAAGGTCTTTGATCCCTAAACTTGTTATTGGAGTGATTTTTATCATTATAAGTATGAAAAATTAAGGAAAATCAGTGGTTAGGCTTAGCACTTACTGAGAACCACTGTTGTATACTCATGCCCTTTCTGTACATATTCTTCATGTGTAGATCCAGGTACCTCCACGCAGACTTTCCATGATTGAGTTGAGTCGTTCGTAGAGACTCCGAGGTATATCTACCATGTTCGCAGATCGAAGAGTCACTTTCCTACTCTCCCTTTCATATTATCTCTTTCGTACTTATGTAATTGTTAGATATTCTAAAGTTAGACATTGATCTTGCGATCATGAGATTCTGGGTTTTGGGAAAATGTATTTAGCTTCTGAGAGTTATTATTGTGTATGCCAAGCGGCACTCTAAAATTATTGCTTTATTTCACTGCTTCGGTTTTAAATTTATTTCTTTTGCAAATTGGTTTATTTTTCCATTGTTAGGCTTACATAGTCGTAGAGACTAGGTTCCATCACGATGGTTCACGGAGGGAGAACTGGGGTTGTGACAAGTTGGTATCAGAGCTCAAGGTTCATAGGAGTCATGAATTAGTAGCCGGTTCATTAGAGTCTCGTTGAACAATACGGAGACATCTGTACTTATATACTAGAGGCTATGTAACTGTTAGGAAAATTCTACTTCATTCGATTTCTTTGTTGTGCAAGATTTTGATGTCAGAATTCGAAATTCTGTCTTCTATTCTCTTACAGATGGTGAAGACACGTGCTACCCGAGATGATCAGACACCCGCGCCCCCTACTGCAGCAGTTAGAGGCCGGGGCCATGGTAAAGGGCGAGGACATGCACACGAGCTACCATCAAGGTACTGCTAGCAAATCGAGCCAGAGTTCAGACACCTGATACGCCTACTGGTACTACTACTCCAGCCCTTAAGGAGACTCTTGTGCAATTCGTGAGCATGTACACCACTCTGACTCAAGCAGGGTTGCTTTCCCTTGCTGCAGCCACATCTCATGCCAAGAGAGGAGCACAGACTCCTGCCTCCCGTACTACTGAGTAGTGAGTGCACGTTGATTAGGTCTCAGATATTATTCTGTACAGCTTGTAGTCATAGGTCAGTCTGAGGATGGGGCACCGGCATCAAAGGATGGGCAGCGGAGACTTGAGAGGTTCAAGAAGTATGATCCTCTGGTATTCAGTGGGTTAGAATCAGATGATGTCTTGGGATTTATGGAGGTGTGTAGCTGTATCCTCTACATTATGGGTATATCAGGATTGAGTGGGGTGTCTTTCACTGCCTTCCAGTTTTGAGGAGCCTCCTGTGAGTGGTGGCGCACCTATGAGTTAGATAGTCTGGATGACGCAGATTCATGGACTGGGACTCGGTTTTTAGTTATGTTCCTGAGAAAGTTTGTTCCTCAGAGATCTAGGGATGTATGGCGCACAAAGTTTGAGCATTTGCGCCAGGGTGATAGGACTATCTTGGAGTATGTTGTCTGTTACACCAGTTTGGCTAGACATGCCCCAGCCTTGGTTTCTACTATTCGCCAGAGGGTTCGCCAATTTATTTTAGGGCTTATTCCCAGCATCAGATCTAGCATGGCTCGTGAATTGGAGATAGATATTTCTTATTAGCAGGTGGTGAGCATTTCTAGGAGGATTGAGGGTATGCATAGTAAGAGAGAAGAGGGAGGCCAAGAGGTCTAGAGTGTTGGGACATTATTCTGGTGCCCATGCCCTAACTCTAGGTCGTAATGGTAGGGGTTATATGAGTCTCCTTATTCACTCATCTCTTCTAGCAGCAATGGTATTCCAGCTCCTCCTAGGCCTCAAAAGCCTTATTATGCACCTTCAGTTTCTAGCGCGCCTCTTGTACAGGGTGATTTCAGAGAGTCAAGTTGACATGGCCGAGCAAGTCACAACTGCCACATCCTCCCAGAATTATTTTTAAGTGTGGTGACATATTCCATGTGGTGAGGGATTGCCCTAGACTTAGGAGGAGTGCGCTTTTATAGACTTCTCAGCCACAGTGCGCCCCGCAGAGTTCTCAAGCAATGGTTACAGCTCCAATTGCTACCCCACCTGCTCATCCAGCAAGAGGTGGAGGTCGAGGAGGTAGAAGTCACCCTAGAGGGGGAGGCCAGGCCAGATACTATACCTTTCTTGCCCGTACCAAGGTTGTTGCCTCTGATTATGTCATTACGGGTATTATACTGATTTTTCATAGAGATGCATCGGTTCTATTAGATCGAGGCTCCATTTACTCTTATGTGTCTTCTTATTTTTCTCTGAATTTGGGTGTACCTCGGGATTTTTGAGTTCCTCTTGTTATGTTTCTATTCCTAGGGGAGATTCTCTTGTTGTGGACCGCATTTATCGATCGTGTTTGGTTGCTCATAGTGGTTCCCGAGCAGATTTATTGTTTCTCAGGATGGTAGATTTTGATATTATCTTGGGCATGAACTGGTTGTCACCTTATTATGCGACTCTTGATTGTCACTCCAAAAACGTGACACAAGCTATATTAGGTGTACCGCATATTGAGTGAAGGGGTACATTAGATCACACTCACAACAGAGTTATTTCTTTTCTTAAGGCTCAGCGAATGGTTGAGATTGGGTGTGACGCGTATTTATCTTATGTGAAAAATGTTAGTATTGATACCCCCTCAGTTGATTCAGTACCAGTAGAACAGGATTTTTCCAAATGTTTCCTGCTGATCTTTCGGGCATGCTACCTGATAGAGATATTGATTTTGGCATTGATATGTTCTCGGGCACTCAACCCATTTCTATTCCTCTGTATCGTATGGCTCCTCCTATGTTGAAGGAATTGAAGAATCAGTTACAGAAATTTTTTAATAAGGGTTTTATTAGGCCTAGTGTGTCACCTTGGGGTGCTCCTGTCTTTTTTGTGAAGAAGAATGATGTTTCTATGCATATGTGCATTGATTATTGCCAGTTGAATAAATTTACAGTGAAGAACTGTTATCCATTGCCTCACATTGGTGATCTGTTTGACCAGCTTTAGGGCTTACAGGTGTTTTCTAAGATTGACTTCGCTCAGGTTACCATCAGTAGAAAATTCGGATCAGATATCCCGAAGACTGCTTTTAGGACTCGGTATGGACATTACAAAATTCTTGTTATGTCATTTGGGCTGACCAATGCCCCAGCAGCCTTTATGCATTTGATGCAGAGCGTGTTCCAACCGTATCTTGACTCGTTCATCGTTGTCTTTATTGATGAAATTTTGGTATATTTGGGGAGTCAGGATTATCATGAGCAGCACCTGAGGATAGTGCTCTAGACCCTGAGGGAAAAGACATTATATGGAAAGTTCTCAAAATGTGAGTTTTGGTTGGATTCCGTGACATTCTTAGTCCACATGGTATCGAGTGAGGGTATTCAGGTGGATTTGTATAAAGTAGAGTCAGTTCAAAGTTGGCCCAAACCACCCTCAGCTATAGAGATCTACAGTTTTCTCGCCTTGGCAGGTTACTAATATTGTTTATTGGAGGGGTTTTCATCGATTGCAGCTCCTATGGCCAGACTGACCCAAAAGGTGCTTCGTTCTAGTGGAGGAAGAGTGTGAGGTGAGCTTTCAAAAGCTCAAGACAGCGTTGACTATAGCCCCAGTTTTAATATTGCCTATATGTTCAGGGTCTTAAACTACCTATTTTTATGCCTCGGCGATTGGCCTAGGAGTAGTGTTAATGCATTGTGGTAGGGTGATTGCCTACGCATCTATACAACTGAAGGTACATGAGAAGAATTACCATGTCCATGATCTAGAACTTGTTTCCATTGTTCACGCCTTGAATATCTGGCGTCATTATTTGTACAGGGTTCCTTGTGAGAATTATAAAAATCATCGGAGCTTGCAGCACCTGTTCAAGAAAAAGGATCTAAATTTGCGCTAGAGGAGATGGTTAGAGTTGCTAAAGGACTATGATATCACTATTCTGTATCATCCAGGAAAGGCCAATGCAGTGGTCGATGCCTTGAGTCGTCGAGCAGAGAGTTTGGGGAGTATGGCTTATTTACCAACATCGGAGAGGCCTATGGTGATGGATGTTCAGGCCTTAGCCAGCTACTTTGTGATATTGGATCTTTCAGGGCCTAGTCGGGTTCTAGCTTGCGTGGTTTCTCGGTTATCCTTATTAGACCTTATCAAGGAGCATCAGTATGATGACCTTCATTTGCTTGTCCTCAAGGACAAGGTCCAACATGATGATGCCAGAGATGTGACTGTTGGTGATGAAGGGGTATTAAGGATGGAGGGTCGGATTTGTGTACCCAATGTTGATGAACTTCGGGAGTTGATTCTACAGGAGGCCCACAGTTCATGGTATTCCATCCATCCAGCTGCCACAAAGATGTACCAGGATTTGAGGCAGCACTACAGGTGGAGGCGCATGAAGAAAGGTATAGTTGGGTTTGTAGCTCGGTGCCTCAACTTTCAGCAGGTGAAGTATGAGCCAGAGATCTGGTAGGTTGCTTCAGCAGATAGAGATTCCGGAGTGGAAGTGGAAACCGATCACCATGGACTTCGTAGAAAGGCTATCACAGACCTTGAGGAAGTTCGATGCCATATAGTTGATTGTGGATCGGCTGACCAAGTCCGCTCATTTAATCAATGTGTACTACCTATTCTTTGGAGCGTCTGGAGGAGATTTATATTCGTGAGATTTTTCGTCTGCATGGTATTCAAGTTTCTATCACTTCAAATAGAGATACTTAGTTCACATTGCAGTTTTGGAGTGTCATTCAGCATGAATTGGGTACTCGGGTTGAGTTGAGTACAAGATTTAACCCTCAGACGGACAGACAGTCCAAGCGCACTATTCAGATTCTTGAGGATATGCTTCGTGCATGTGTGATTGAGTTTGGAGGGTCTTGGGATCAGTTTTTGCCATTGGTAGAGTTTTCCTACAACAATAACTATCAGTCCAGCATTCAAATGGCACCGTATGAGGCTTTATATGGTATGTGGTGTAGATCCCCGGTGGGTTGGTTTGAACCGAGTGAGGCTAGATTATTGGTTACAGACTTGGTTCAGGATACTTTAGAGAAGGCCAAGGTGATTCAGGATAGACTCTGTACATCCCAGTCCAGACAAAAGATTTGCACGGACCGAAAGGTTCGTGATGTTTTGTATATGGTTGGAGAGCGGGTTCCACTTCGAGTTTCTCCTATGAAGGGCGTTATGAGATTTGAGAAGAAGGGTAAGTTGAGTCTGAGGTTTATTGGCCCTTTTAAGATATTGATGCATGTTGGGGAGGTTGCTTATGAGCTTGCCTTACATCCCAGTGTTGGAGGAGTTCATCCGGTAGTTCATCTGGAGGTATCACGGTGATCTGTCGCATATGTTGGATTTCAGTTCAGTCCAGTTGGGCAAGGATCTATCATATGTTAAGGAGCCAGTGGCAATATAGGACAAGCATGTTCGAAAGTTAAGGTCAAAGAATATTGCATCAATAAAGGTTCAGTGCCAGGCTAAGGCAGTTGAGGAGGCGACTTGGGAGACCGAGCACGATATGCGCAATCATTACCCTTATCTTTTCACTACTTCAGGTATGTCTCTTTGCTCTTTCGAGGAAAAATAAATGTTTAAGTATGGGAGGATGTAATGACCCGACCGGTCATTTTAAGAATTAATGCCTTGATCCCCTATTAACTGTTTCTCCACGTTTATTTCTACTATTGGAAATTTGACAGTAGTCAGAACAGTGTGAAGACGGCCTAAGAATGGAATCTTAAGGATTTCGTTAGCTCCATTGGGTCTTAGGGGCATGATCGGATTATGTTTTGAAGGTCTGTAGGTAATTTAGGCTTGAAATGATGAAAGTCGAATTTTGAAGTTTCCGGTTCGATAGTGAGATTTTGATCCGAGGATCGGAATGGAATTTTGCAAATTGAAGAAGCTCTGTAGTGTTAAATGTGACATGTGTGAAAAGTTTTAGGTCATTGAGCTGAGGATCGATAGAATTATTGATCGAAAGCGTATTCTTAGAGTTTTGGAGTTCTTAGGCTTGATTCCATGGTTGATTCGTCGTTTCGATGTTGTTTTAGGTGTTTTAAGGATTTATATAAGTGGGATAGTGGTATTAGACTTGTTTGTTCTTTTAGTTGAGGTCCTGGAAGCCACATAATGATTTCGGATGGCTATCGAAAAAATTGGAAGTGGTTTGTAGTAGCTGAAACTGTTGATCTCTGTCATAACCGCACTTGCGGTTAAGTTCCGCAGGTGCGGAGCCGCAGAAGCAGAGAAGATATTGCAGAAGCCGAAGGGAGAAGCCAGCAGGGACTGCACAAGCGTCCCCGTATCTGCGTATGGTTAACCACAGGTGCGGAAGCTGGGCTTTAAATAAAATGTCGCAGATGTGCCCTGTCCTTGCAGAAGCGGGACCGCAGATGCGGTCCAAGGGCCGCAAAAGCGGATTACCTAGGCAGAATCATATAAAAACTTGCCTTTGCGAAATTTAGCAATTTTCACCTCTTTTCAAATGGGAAGAAGCCTTGGGGAGCATTTTCAAGGGAGATTTTCAGAGGAATTTATTGGGGTAAGGTATTTGGTCCTTAAACTCATTATTGAAGTGATTTTTATCATTATAAACATGAAAATAAAGGGAAATCAGTGGTAATTTGGGGGTTAGGGCTTTATTAATTAGAGACCTTAAGGCTTAATTCGAGGGACAATTTGAGGTTCGATTTTGGTACTTTTGTATGACTAAACTCATGAGAGTGTGAGGATTCTGGAAATATAAATTTTACACAATTTAGAGATGTTGGCTCGAGGGGCATTTTTGTCATTTTACCTAAATCGTGTATTAGCTTAGAATTTCTTTGTAGAATCAGTTACATGAAGCGTTATTTACATTATGAAATTAAATTGAATATATTTGGGTCATTTGAAGCCGAGTACTCGTGGCAAGAGCATGGTTTTTGAGATTGATTTGAGCTTGTTCGAGGTAAGTGGCTTGCCTAAACTTTTGTGAGGGACTTTTCCCTTAGGATTTGGTATATTTGATAATTGAAATGCCTTGTACGTCAGGTGTCGAGTACGTACTTAAGCTAATTGTTGAAAATCCGATTTTCTTTAAAAAATTTCAATTGTGTTCCGTTGTTCTCTTTTATACTACTTGCAAGTTAAGATTGATGTTAGCTTAGAAAAAGCATGTTTAATTGACTTAATTATTTATTTGCTTAAATTGCCTTGATTGTATTATGAGAAGCATGTTAAATTAGAATTACCTATTTTACTTCATACGAAATTGAGCTTAATTGAGTATTCTTGTGTTGTTGCTGTGGGTTTTTCTTTGGGACTACGGGACGGCATCCCGGGGGATCCCCTATACGTATTTAGGATTTGAGCTGAGGTGCGGGATATCGAGATATCCCTAGTATGCATATTGAGGATACCAAGAGATTCTCAGGATACCAAGAGATCCCTGACACATATTGAGGGTACTAAGAGATCCTCGGGATACTGAGAGATCCCTAGTTAGTTGCTTTGTGAAAAGTGGTATTCCTTGTGATTGGTTTGCCTCTGTTTTAGTTGTAGTTATCTTTATTATCCTGTTTACACTCTTATAACTGTCTTTCAACTGTACTGCTTTATCTTATACTGTCACATCGTATATTTTATTTAATCTCAGTAGGGCCTTGACCTTCCTCGTCACTACCCGATCGAGGTTAAGCTTGGCACTGACTGAGTACCGTTGTGGTGTACTCATGCCCTTTCTGTGCATGTCTTTTATGTGCGAATCCAGGTACCACCATGCAGACTTTCCACGCTTCAGTCGAGGCATTCATATAGACTCTGAGATATATTTACCGCGTCTGTAAACCGAAGAGTCACTAGTCTACTCTTCCTTTTGTATTTGCCCTTTCATACATGTGTACTTGTTAGATATTTTGGAGTTAGACATTGATGACTTTCTAAGGCTTGTGATCATGAGATTCTGATTTTGGGAAAAATGTATTTAGCTTCCGAGAGTTATTATTGTGTATTCCAAGCTGTTAGAAAATACGCTTAACGCTAGAGGGGGGGTGAATAGCGTTATAATAAAATTTAGCGTAAACTTGCGGAATTTGAAATTTGCGGGAAATAAATAAGTGCGTTAAGTAAACAAAAAGGAAAGAACGCACCGATGTATTCTGGTTCACCACAACAAGTGGCTAGTCCAGTCCCCGAGAGACTCTCTCGAGATTTTCCACTAACTTGTCAAGCTTACGGGTGCTCAACAAACCTTTACAACTTAAGGACACAAGCCTTAACATCTTTGCTCGGAGATACAACACTCCAAGACTTCACTGTTAAGCTTACGGGTGCCTAACCAACCTTTACAACTTAAGGACACAAGCCTTAACACCTTTGCTCGGAGATACAACACTCCAAGACTTCAACCAAGGAAACACAAGTTCCTTACAACAAGAGAATCACAATTCTCTTACAAGTGTACAAAACACTAAACACTCAAACAAAGCACTCCTTAATGAGTAGATATGAGTAAAGGAAGTAAGCTCAAGATCACAACAACTTTGGACAAGAATATGGCTCTCAAAAGCTTTATGAAATGAATATAAAATGATAAACAATAGTATGCAAGCTTATAGCAATTGTATGATCAGTTGTTGTGTGTTGTTGTGTTTAAAACACTGAAATGAAGCTGTATTTATAGTTGAAAAACTTGGCATTACCGTTGCCTAATTGCCAATTAAGAGTTGCTGATTTTACTGTGTGACAATCGATTGTCAAGAAGTCACAATCGATTGTTTGCCAATCGTTCCAGAAATCAATCCCAGATTTTACGCTTAACAATCGATTGTCCAAGATCAACAATCGATTATTGGTAACGTTCAAAAAATCATTTTCAGATTTTAATATCAACAATCGATTGTACAAAATCAACAATCGATTATTCAGCAACGTTCAAAAAATCTTTTCCAAATTTTAATTTCAACAATCGATTGTACAGAATCAACAATCGATTACCTGACGGTATTTGAAAACTTTACGGCAACGGTCATCTTCACAATCGATTGTGCAATGTTAACAATCGATTATTTATCAGACTTTGAAAATCATTTTAGACACTGCCTCGTGACAATCGATTGTTATATACTCACAATCGATTATTTAATAACTTTGAAAAAGTCTGGAAGACACTGCCTCAACACAATCGATTGTCATATGTTCACAATCGATTATTTTGTGACTTTGAAAAATCTGATGGACACTGTCTCTTCACAATCGATTGTCACTAGCTTCACAATCGATTATTCTGAGTTTTGAAAAACTTTGATGTACACTGCCTCATCACAATCGATTGTCATATGGTTCACAATCGATTGTCATGCAGGTTTGAAAAACCTGATGCTCACTGCCTTAGCACAATCGATTGTCATTAGTTCACAATCGATTGTCATGCAGTCTTGGCTTAACATAATCGATTATCATAAGTACATAATCGATTATCTTAGTCCAGATTTTTGAGGCATGTTTAAAAATCATTTTGACTGAAGTAAATATGCACGATTTAAAATCATTTAGCATTAAATTAAATATGCATGATTTTGTAAAAATAGTTTTACGAGAGAAGCCATGTCATGAGTCAAGTTGTCGGATCAAGATCACAATTAAGAACGACTCATTTAAACTGTAAAACTTTGTCTTGTGCTTGAATCTCGTTATCCACCAATTGTGCGCTTGTACTTGAACTTCGTCATATATCAATTTGCGCTTGTTTGTCATTCATCAAAACCTACACATAAGAACACACGTTTTAGTATAAAGCCTTGAGAACGTGTTTCCAACAATTTCCCCCTTTTTGATAATGGCAAACTTTAAGCGGGATATGCAACTTAAACAATTTATAATGACGATTCAAGACAAGTAAAGATATGCAATAAGTATGCGATTAGTTCCCCCTCAATATGAATTCCCCCTCAATTTAAGCTTATAAATATTGAGAGTGCATACCCGTTATCTTCCCCCTTTTGCCATTAGCAAAAATAATATAAGAAGATGCCAAAGATGTAAATAAAACTTGTTTATTTATTGGAAAGAAAACGTGATCACTTAAAGAGAGTACAATAACTCAAGTAATAGCAGAACAATCGATTATTGATACGAGATAATCGATTATTAGACGACAGAAACTGATTTTTTTTCTGAAGAAGACTCGATTATTGTGCGTCATGCTTTATAATTCCCCCTACCTTTAGGGCGATACCTGCAAAAATTCGTTAGACGTCTCCGACGCTCAAGTTAGAAATCATGAAAAAAAAAGATGCAATGCATGACTTAGATCAACGTGGAGTCAAGAATCCCGAGTTCACTACGAATTCGGAAGAAGGACTCTTTCTCAAAGGGCTTAGTAAAGATGTCGGCCAATTGGTCTTTGGTTTCAACAAATTCGATTTCGACATCGCCCTTGAGAACGTGATCTCTTATAAAATGATGTCTAATTTCAATGAGTTTTGTTCGCGAATGAAGAACGGGGTTCTTCGTCAAGCATATGGCACTAGTATTATCACATTTAAGAGGGATATGATCAAGACTTAGGCCATAGTCCAAGAGTTGTTGTTTCATCCAGAGGATTTGAGCGCAACAACTCCCCGCGGCTACATATTCAGCCTCGGTTGTGGACAACGCAACACTTACTTGCTTCTTGCTAAACCAAGAAACGAGAGAGCTACCGAGAAAATGGCAAGAGCCACTAGTGCTCTTGCGGTCCAATTTGCATCCAGCAAAATTGGAGTCGGAGTAGCCAACGAGTTGGCATGTAGAACCTTTAGGGTACCATAGACCCACATTTGTAGTACCAACAAGGTACTTCAAAATCCGTTTTACTGCAGTAAGGTGAGACTCCTTCGGACACGATTGATAACGGGCGCATAAGCACACGCTAAACATGATGTCCGGACAACTAGCAATAAGATAGAGAAGAGATCCAATCATACCTCGATACTTCTTAGTGTCGACTTCCTTACCTTTCTCATCTTTGTCTAGATGATCGGATGTGCTCATGGGAGTCGCCATTGCTTTTGCATTGTTCATTTCAAATCATTTCAGCAATTCTTTGCAATATTTGGCTTGGCAAATGAACGTACCTTCTTTCATTTGCTTTACTTGTAATCCCAAAAAGAATGTTAACTCAGCCATCATAGACATCTCAAGTTCGCTTGTCATTAAATCGGAAAATTTCTTGCATAAGACATTGTTAGTAGCACCAAATATGATATCATCCACATATATTTGAACTAATAAAATATCATTATTTTTATGCTTAACAAAAAGGGTGGTGTCAACTTTCCCCCTAATGAAATCATTTTCCAATAGAAATTTACTCAATCTTTCATACCAAGCTCGGGGAGCTTGTTTTAAACCATAGAGTGCCTTTTTGAGTTTGAAAACATGATCGGGAGATTTAAAATCTTCAAAACCGGGGGGTTGTTCAACATAAACTTCTTCTTGTATAACACCATTCAGAAAAGCACTTTTCACATCCATTTGATATAAATTGAAATTCATAGAAGAGGCAAAAGCGAGCAATAGACGAATAGCTTCTAATCTAGCTACGGGAGCATATGTTTCTTCATAGTCAATACCCTCTTCTTGATTATAGCCTTTTGCTACAAGCCTAGCTTTGTTTCTAGTGATTACACCATTTTCATCTAGTTTGTTTCGAAAAACCCATTTCGTACCAATTATGGTATGATTTCCGGGTCTTGGCACCAAATCCCAAACGTCATTCCGTTTGAATTGGTTAAGCTCCTCTTGCATTGCCAAGGTCCAAAATTCATCCCCAATTGCTTCGGAGATGGTTGTTGGTTCAATTTGAGACACAAAAGCAGTTTGTCCTAAGGTGTTCTTAAGGGAGTTTCGGGTACTTACCTTTTCTCCGACGTCGCCAATTACCTGTTCGAGAGGGTGATCTTTGATTGTCCTCCACTCGTTAGGCATTTTCGTTTCATTTTCCAATTGTGGCGCTTCCTCCGTTGGTTGTTTCAAAAATTCGTCTTGATTTTCCTTAGGCGTTTCCTCTTGTATTTTGTCATTCAAACTATCTAAAATACATGCAAGATCAAAACCGGAATCCTTTCTCGCCAAGCGAGCATTATTTTCGGCAAATACAACATGAGGGGATTCCTCCACAGTTTCGGTTCTTTTATTAAAAACCCTATATGCTTTGCTATGTGAAGAATAACCAGTGAAAATTCCCTCATCGGACTTAGCATCAAATTTTCCCAATTGATCTTTGCCATTGTTATGAATAAAACATTTACAACCGAATACACTAAGATGGGAGATATTTGGTTTCCTTCCCTTATAGAGTTCATAGGTAGTTTTCATGAGTATAGGCCTTATGACTACTCTATTTAAGACGTAGCATGCGGTACTCACGGCATCCGCCCAAAAAAGTTTGGGAATCTTGGCCTCTTCGAGCATGGTTCTAGCCATCTCTTCGAGACACCTATTTTTCTTTTCCACCACCCCATTTTGTTGTCGTGTACGTGGAGCGGAAAAGGTATGCTTGATACCGAGTTCGTCACAAAAGTCTGCAAAGAGATTGTGATCAAACTCTCCCCCATGATCACTTCTAATTGAAGTGACGGTTGTTTCCTTCTCGTTTTGAAAACGCTTAAGAAAATATTTAAAAATCTGAAAAGCATCACTTTTATTGGCAAGAAATAAAGTCCAAGTAAATCTAGAATAATCATCAACAATCACAAAAGCATAACGATTTCTTCCTAGACTTTCAATGCGAGATGGTCCAAATAAATCCATGTGAAGCAATTGCAATGGTCTAGACGTTGAAACAATATTTTTGGATTTGAAAGATGCTTTTGTTTGCTTCCCTTTTTGACATGAATCACAAATAGAGTCATCTTCAAATTTTAAAATGGGAAGGCCAATAACTAAGTTTTGAGAAATCAATTTGTTCAAAAGATGCCTGTTGATATGTGCTACTCTACGATGCCATAACCAAGTATTATCCTCTTTACTCATAAGACAATCAACATATTCGGGTGAGGAATTAGCAAGATCAACCATATAAATATTATCCACTCTAAAACCACGAAGAATAATTTTAAAATCACTACGTCTAAACACTAAGCATTCATCCGAATCAAATAGGGCAAGATTTCCCTTGTCACATAATTGACTTATGCTCAAGAGATTATGCTTTAAACCTTTCACAAGTAATATATGCTTAATAGAGGAATTTTCATCCTTACCGACCGATCCGATGCCAATAATCTTTCCTTTATTTTTATCCCCAAAAATCACACTTCCTCCTTCTTTGTGTTCTAGTTGAAGGAATTTGGATTCGTCTCCCGTCATATGCTTGGAGCATCCACTATCAAGGTACCATAGTACACTTGAACCCTTCAAGCATGCCTACATAACAAGTTAATGCGTTTTAGGTACCCATGCCATTTTGGGTCCTTGAGGGTTAGGCATATTATAATGATGCGATTGAGTGATATGTCTATGTCGTGTAAAGCATGCAGGAGCAATATGACCAATGCGTCTACAATAGTGACAAGTCACGTTGGGGTTATGCATCCTTCTAGGTTCATAGTAACTTGATCGACGAAAATGAATTACTATATTTTCATTATGACTATTGCGCATTTCATGAGAACCATTTCTCCTACTATTAGTTCTAAAATGAGCAGCATTTCTACAGTAATGGTCATGTCTAGATGTTCTAAAAGGTTCAAAACTCCTTCTAGTGTTTGGCCTAGAATATGCATCATTTCTAGGGTAGTCATTTCTAGGTGGTAAGTCATTTCTAGGTCTTCTAAAATGTTCAACATTTGGTCTTGCATGCATATTTGTTCTAGGATTGCTATTTCTACGGTAAGCATTTGTTTTATTAATCCTAGGTTGAGCCTTAGGTGGTTGGGGTTTGGCGTCAACCTTTTCTTTAGGCTCATTTTCTTAAAGCCTATGCCATGCTTGGTTGATTTCAAATTAACAAGGACCTTATTCAAATTTTTGTGGGAAGAATTAAACTTATCAAAGGTACCTTTAAGTCTATCTACCTCATTTTCGAGATGCATGCAAGAAGAGCAATTTTTAATAGAACTTTCGGGCTTGTCGGCGCTTCTTTTTCCGAAAAACTTGTTTTCCTCTTTCAGCTTCTCATTTTCTAAAACCAGTTTTTCTAAATCCTTTTCTTTCAAAGAAAGTTGTTTTTGAAAATCTTTTTCTTTTAGAGAAGCATTTTCTTTTTTGCTCTTGACAGTTTTTGAAGCCTTAATAAATTCAGTATATAGCTCATCAAAAGCAGTTCGCATTTCTTCAAGAGTAAAGAAGTTTTTAGAAGAGATTTGACATACCTCATCTTGCTTGTCTTCTTGCGCCATAAGACAAAGGTTTGCGGCTTCGTCTTCTTCTTCTTCGCTTGACTCATCTCCGGAGTCTCCTCCCCAAGAAATGTATGCACGTTGCTTCTTAAAAGGTTTCTTCTCCTTTTTGATGTTTGGGCAATTTGATTTGATGTGCCCAGTTTCACCGCATTCATAGCACTTTATTTGTTCGCCTTGCTTTTTGCCCTTTCGTTCATACTCCTTTCGCATGAACTTTTGAAATCTTTTGATAACGAGTCCAAACTCGTTGTCTCCGTCCTCATCAACTTGAGGTTGGCTTGTGCTTGCCTTAAGCGCTATTCTTTGCCTCCTTTGATCATCAACAAGAGGGTTAAGTATTGTAGACTCATAAGTCTTAAGGTTACCTCTTGATGCGTCGATGGTGACATTTGAGACGCCAATGGATTCTTGGATTGCGTCGGCCTTTGATCGCCATGCCGGAGTGAGACTTCTAAGAATTTTTCGAACAAGTTCTCTATCCGTGAATGTCTTCTTGAGAGCATGTAGATCATTTACGATTATTGAAAATCGTTCAAACATTTCATCCACCTTTTCACCTTCCTTCATGTGAAATAATTCATAAGCATGGGTTAGGAAATCAATTTTGGCTTCCCTTACCTGGTCCGTACCTTCGTACATAATTTCCAGCTTGTCCCACATTTCCTACGTCGTTGTGCAACACGATATTTTCCTGTAATCGTCAGCATTTACAGCACAATATAATAAATTAATTGCTTTAGCATTATTTTGCACCTTTCGGATATCATCCGCGTCATATTCTTCTTCGGACTTGGGAACCCATTCGGTTTCAACCTTTTTGGTTGGAATTTTATTTCCCTTCGTTATCACCTTCCAAAGAAGAAAATTGTTTGCTTGAACGAAGATTTTCATCCTCTCCTTCCCGTACATATAGTTGTACCGTTGAATAGAGGTGGTCGTGTGGAGCATTGTCCTTCATCAATTCCTGCAAAAGAGTCACGAGTAGAAGCCATGGATGGTTCTCTCAAACTATTAAGTCTTCAGAGAGTTGGGCTCTGATACCAATTGTTAGAAAATACGCTTAACGCTAGAGGGGGGGTGAATAGCATTATAATAAAATTTAGCGTAAACTTGCGGAATTTGAAATTTGCAGAAAATAAATAAGTGCGTTAAGTAAACAAAAAGGAAAGAACGCACTGATGTATTCTGGTTCACCACAACAAGTGGCTAGTCCAGTCCCCGAGAGACTCTCTCGAGATTTTCCACTAACTTGTCAAGCTTACGGGTGCTCAACAAACCTTTACAACTTAAGGAAACAAGCCTTAACACCTTTGCTCGGAGATACAACACTCCAAGACTTCACTGTTAAGCTTACGGGTGCCTAACCAACCTTTACAACTTAAGGACACAAGCCTTAACACCTTTGCTCGGAGATACAACACTCCAAGACTTCAACCAAGGAAACACAAGTTCCTTACAACAAGAGAATCACAATTCTCTTACAAGTGTACAAAACACTAAACACTCAAACAAAGCACTCCTTAATGAGTAGATATGAGTAAAGGAAGTAAGCTCAAGATCACAACAACTTTGGACAAGAATATGGCTCTCAAAAGCTTTATGAAATGAATATAAAATGATAAACAATAGTATGCAAGCTTATAGCAATTGTATGATCAGTTGTTGTGTGTTGTTGTGTTTAAAACACTGAAATGAAGCTGTATTTATAGATGAAAAACTTGGCATTACCGTTGCCTAATTGCCAATTAAGAGTTGCTGATTTTACTGTGTGACAATCGATTGTCAAGAAGTCACAATCGATTGTTTGCCAATCGTTCCAGAAATCAATCCCAGATTTTACGCTTAACAATCGATTGTCCAAGATCAACAATCGATTATTGGTAACGTTCAAAAAATCATTTTCAGGTTTTCATATCAACAATCGATTGTACAAAATCAACAATCGATTAATCAGCAACGTTCAAAAAATCTTTTCCAGATTTTAATTTCAACAATCGATTGTACAGAATCAACAATCGATTACCTGACGGTATTTGAAAACTTTACGACAACGGTCAGCTTCACAATCGATTGTGCAATGTTAACAATCGATTATTTATCAGACTTTGAAAATCATTTTAGACACTGCCTCGTGACAATCGATTGTTATATACTCACAATCGATTATTTAATAACTTTGAAAAAGTCTGGAAGACACTGCCTCAACACAATCGATTGTCATATGTTCACAATCGATTATTTTGTGACTTTGAAAAATCTGATGGACAATGTCTCTTCACAATCGATTGTCATTAGCTTCACAATCGATTATTCTGAGTTTTGAAAAACTTTGATGTACACTGCCTCATCACAATCGATTGTCATAAGGTTTACAATCGATTGTCATGCAGGTTTGAAAAACCTGATGCTCACTGCCTTAACACAATCGATTGTCATTAGTTCACAATCGATTGTCATGCAGTCTTGGCTTAACATAATCGATTATCATAAGTACATAACTGATTATCTTAGTCAAGATTTTTGAGGCATGTTTAAAAATCATTTTGACTGAAGTAAATATGCATGATTTAAAATCATTTAGCATTAAATTAAATATGCATGATTTTGTTAAAATAGTTTTACGAGAGAAGCCATGTCATGAGTCAAGTTGTCGGATCAAGATCACAATTAAGAACGACTCATTTAAACTATAAAACTTTGTCTTGTGCTTGAATCTCGTTATCCACCAATTGTGCGCTTGTACTTGAACTTCGTCATATATCAATTTGCGCTTGTTTGTCATTTATCAAAACCTACACATAAGAACACACGTTTTAGTATAAATCCTTGAGAACGTGTTTCCAACACAAGCGGCACTCTAAAATTATTGCTTTATTTCACTAGTTCGGTTGTTAGTTTATTTCTTCCGCAAATTGGTTTATTTTATGCATTATTAGGCTTACCTAGTTGTAGAGATTAGGTGCTATCACGATAGTTCACAAGGGCGAACTAAGGTCGTGAGAAGCAGACCTGGACCGAGCCAGTCACATCCGCCACATACTCCTAGAGCTTATTTTGAGTGCGGTGGAACATGCCATATGGTGAGGGATTTCCATAGACTTAGGAGGGGTGCACCTTCAGAGACTTCTCTGTCACAGTGCTCCCGCTGAGTTCTCAGGATATGGTTACAGCTCCAGTTGCTACCCTACCTGCTCAACCTGCTAGAGGTGGAGGTTAGGGAGGTAGAGGCCGCCCTAGAGGGGGAGGCCAGGCTAGATATTATGCCCTTTCTGCCCCTACCAAGGTTGTCGCTTCTGATGCTGTCATCATAGGTATTATCCAGGTTTGTCATAGAGATGCATCAATTTTATTTGATCCCGGCTCCGTCTATTCTTATGTGTCTTCTTATTTTACCCCGCATATAGGTGTATCTCAGGATTCTTTGAGTTTCCTTGTTTATGTTTCTACTCCTATAGGAGATTCTCTCATTGTGGACCGCGTTTATCGGTCGTGTGTGGTTGCTCTTAGTGGTTTTGAGACTAGAGCTAATTTATTATTGTTCAGCATCATAGATTTTGATGTTATCTTGGGCATGGATTGGTTGTTGCCCATTATGCTATTCATAATTGTCACGCCAAAACTGTGATGCTGGCTATAGCATGTGTACCGTGAGTAGAGTGAAGGGTTACCTTAGATCATACTTCCAATAGAGTTATTTCATTACTTATGGCTCAACATATGGTTGAGAAGGGGTGTGACGTGTATCTAGCGTATATGAGAGATATTAGTATTGATACCCCTACAGTTGATTTAGTCCAACAGTACGAGATTTTTTTGATATGTTTCCAACTGACCTTCTGGGCATGCCATCTGATAGAGATATTGATTTTGGCATTGATATGTCGTTGGGAACTCAGCCCATTTCTATTCCTATGTATTGTATGGCCCCTCATGAGTTAAAGGAGTTGAAGGATCACTTGCAGGAATTGCTTGACAAGGGTTTTATTCGGCCCTATGTATCACCTTGGGGTGCCCCTATCTTGTTTGTGAAGAAAAAAGATGGTCCTATGCGTATGTGCATTGATTATCGTAATTGAACAAAGTTACAGTGAAGAGCTGGTGTCCTTTGCCTCGTACTGATTATTTGTTTGACCACTTGCAGGGTGCACGAGTGTTTTATAAGATTGAATTGCATTCAGGTTACCATCAATTGAAGATTCGGGAACCAGATATCCCGAAGATTGCTTTCAGGATTCGGTATGGTCATTACGAGTTCCTTGTTATGTCGTTGGGTTGACCAATGCCCCGGAGCCTTTATACAATTTATGTACAGTATGTTCCGTCCATATCTTGGCTCATTCTTCATTGTCTTTATTGATGATATTCTGTTGTATTAGCGCAGTCAGAAGGATCATGATCAGCACCTGAGGATATTGCTTCAGACTTTGAGAGAAAAGAAGTTATAAGGAAAGTTATCGAAATGTGAGTTTTTGTTGGATTCCGTGGCATTCTTAGGCCACGTAGTACCAAGTGAGGGTATTTAGGGGGATCCGAAGAAAGTGGAAGCAGTGCAGAGTTGGCATATACCATCCTCAGCTACAAAGATTCGCAGTTTTCTTAGCTTGGCGGGTCACTACCATCAATTTGTTGAGGGGTTTTCATCGGTTGTAGCACCTATGACCAGGATGACTCGGAAGGGTTCTCCATTCCAGTGGATGGAAGAGTGTGAAGCTAGCTTTCATAAGCTCAAGATAGCCTTGACTACAACCCCAATTTTGATATTGCCTAGAGGTTCGGGGTCTTATACTGTCTATTGTTATGCCTCGAGGATTGGCATTGGAGCAGTATTGATGCAGGGCGGTAGGATAATTGCCTACGCATCCAGACAGTTGAAAGTACATGAGAAGAATTATCATGTCCATGACCTCGAGTGAGCTATTATTGTTCACGCCTTGAAGATCTGGTGTCATTATTTGCATAGTGTGCCTTGTGAGATTTATACTGATCACCAAAGTTTGCAGCATCTGTTCAAGCAGAATGATCTTAATTTGCGTTAGAGGAGGTGGTTAGAGCTAGTGAAGGACTATGGTATGACTATTTTGTATCACTCGGGCAATTCCAGTATGGTTGCTAATTTTTTGAGTCGTCGGGCGAATAGTTTGGAGAGTTTATCTTATTTACCAGCAGCGGAGAGGCCCAAGGCGATGGATGTTCAAGCCTTAGCCAGACAGTTTGTGATATTGTATCTTTCAGATCCCAGTCGGGTTCTAGCTTGCGTGATTACTTGGTCTTCCTTATTTGATCATATCAGAGAGTGTCAGTTTGATCACCCCCGTTTTCTTGTCCTCAAGGACAAGGTTTTGCACGGTGATGCCAGAGATGTAGCTATTGGTGATGATATGGTGTTGAGGATGTAGGGCTGGGCGTGTGTACCCAATGTTGATGGGCTTCAGGAGTTGATTTGAGAGGAGCCCATAGTTCGCGGTATTCCATTCATCCGGTTTCCGCGAAGATGACCAGGATTTGAGGTAACACTACTAGTGGAGGCGGATGAACAAAGATATAGTTAGGTTTGTAGCTCGGTATCTCAATTGTTAGCCAGTGAAGTATGAGCACCAGAGACCGGGTGGGTTGCTTCAGTAGATAGCGATTCCGGAGTGGATCACCATGGACTTCGTAGTTGGACTCCCGCAGATATTGAGAAAGTTCGATGCCATTTAGGTGATTGTGGATCGGCGAACCAAGTCCGCACACTTCATTCTTGTGTGTACTACATATTCTTAGGAGTAACTAGAGGATATTTATATCCAGGAGATTGTTCATCTGCATGGTATTCCTGTTTCCGTCATTTCAGATAGAGGTAGTCAGTTCACATCATGGTTCTGGAGGGCCGTACAACATGAGTTGGGTACTCCGGGTGGAGTTGAGTAGAACATTTCACCCTCAGACGGACGAATTGCCCGAGCGCATGATTCAGATTCTTGAGGATATGCTACGTGCATGTGTGATTAAGTTTGGAGGGTCTTGGGATCAGTTCTTGCCATTGGCGGAGTTTGCCTAGAACAACAGCTATTAGTCCAGCATTCACATGGAACCATATGAGGCTTTATATGGTAGGCAGTGTAGATCCCCATTGGGTTAGTTTGAGCCGGGTGAGGCTAGATTATTGGGCACTGACTTGGTTCAGCATACTTTAGAGAAGGTCAAGGTGATTCAGGATGGACTCCATACAGCCCAGTCCAGATAGAAGAGTTACGTGGACTGGAAGGCAGTACGTGTTGTTTCTTATATTGTTGGAGAGCAGGTTCTGCTTCGGGTTTCACCTATAAAAGGCGTTATGAGATTTGGTAAGAAAGGGAAGTTGTGCCCAATTATTATTGGTCCTTTTGATATATTGAGGCATGTTGGGAGGTTGCTTATGATCTAGCCTTACCTTGCATCTTGGTAGGAGTTCATCTAGTATTTCATGCTTCGACGCTCCAAAAGTATCACGTTGATCCACTGCACGTGTTGGATTCCTGTTCTGTCCAGTTGGACAAGGATCTATCTTATGTTGACTAGCCAATGGCAATATTGGACAGGCGGGTTTGGAAGCTGAGGTCAAAGAATATTGCATTAGTAAAGGTTCAGTGGTGGGGTCCCCAGGTCGAAGAGGCGGCCTAGGAGACCGAGCAGGATATGCACAGCCGTTACCCTCATTTTTTCACTACTTCAGGTATGTCTCTATGCTCGTTCAAGGACGAACGAATGTTTAAGTATAGGAGGATGCAACGACCTGGCCTGTCCTTTTAAGAATTAATGCCCTGATCCCCTATTAACTGCTTTTCCCATGTTTGTTTCTGCTATTTTGATTTTCTAGGATGTTTGGTTTTGAGTTTCGGAGTGTTTTAGGACACTTAGTCCCTAAATGAGAGTTTAAGTGTTAGAATTTGGACTGTAGTCTGAGTAGTATAAAGACAGACTTGGAATGTAATTTTATCGGTTTTGTTAGCTCTGTTAAGTGATTTCGGGCTTAGGGCCATGTTCGAATGGTGTTTTGGAGGTCCGTAGCTTATTTAGGCTTGAAATGCCGAAAGTTGAATTTTTGAAGTTTTCGGTTCGATAGTGAGATTTTGACTTTGAGTTCGGAATGGGATTCCGGAATTTGGAGTAGCTCAGTAGTGTTAAATGTGATGTGGTTGCAAAATTCCATGTCATTCAGACGAGGTGTAATAGACTTTTTGATCGAAAGCGTAATTTGAGAGTTTTTGGAGTTCTTAGGCTTGAATCAAATGTTAAATTGGTGTTTTGATGTTGTTTTGTGCGTTCCGAAGGTTGGAACAAGTTTGAATGATGTTTTAGGATTTGCTGACATGTTTGGTTGAGGTTTTGGGGGCCTTGGGTGTGTTTCGGATGCCCAAAGGGTCATTTTTGGAACTTAGATAATTGCAATAAAGTTGCAGCAAGTAAGTTCTGGTTTCCTTCTTCGCGTTCGCGAGTGGGGTCTTGCGTTCGCGAAGAGGAGTTGGGGCTGGTGGAGGTTTAATGCTTCGTGTTCGCGAAGTTGTTCCCGCATACGCGAGGCTGTGGGTTCATATACTTATGCATTCGCTAAGACGGTCCCGCGTTCGCATAGGAGGAGGGAAGATGATCACCGCGTTCGCGATGGAGAAAGACTGGCCAGTTTTTGTGCATCGAGTTCGCGACAATGATCTCGCGTTCGTGAAGAAGAACGCTTCTGGGTAGAATATAAAATTTCAAAGCCGGGGGTTTAGCCATTTTTATCAAAAAACTAGAGCTTGGGAGCTCGGATTTGAGCGATATTTTGAGGGATTTCAGAGATATCGATTGGGTAATGATTCTTATCTCTCTTTTGCTTGTAACCCATTATATTAAACGCAAATTCATCTTCTAATTTCATATTTGGGATGAGAACTTGGGGGGAATGTAGAAACATTCTTAGACCTAATTTTTGAGTTTTTATTAGGGATTTGATATTAGATTAGGATAATTTTGGTATGGTTAGACTCGTGAGTGAATGAGGGCTCATAATACGTAACTTTTACCCCATTCCGAGATGTGGGCTCGGGGGCATTTTGGTCATTTTTTGTAATTTCACGTATTAGCTTAGAATTTATTTGTAGAATCAATTACTTGAAGTTATGTTTTTATTATGCAATTGAATTGAATAGATCTGAGCCATTTGAGTCGAGTACTCGTGGTAATAACGTGGTTTCGGGCTTATTTTGAGCCGGTTTGAGGTAAGTGGCTTACCTAACATAGTGTGGGTGAACTTCCCTTAGGATTTGGTATTGTTGATAATTGAAATGCCTTGTACGTGAGGTGACGAGTCCGTACTAGTGCTAGTCAAAAAAATCCCATTTTCATTAATTAACTATAATTGTGTTCCTTTTCCTGCTTATACTACTTGCAATTTAAGCCTACTGTTAGCTTAGGGAAGCATGTCTAATTAACTTAATTGCTTTACTTGCTCAACTGCCTTATTTGGATTCGGTGCAACATGTAGGTTAGAAATACCTATTTTACATTGGGATGAAATTTGAATTGAATTGAGTGTTCTTTGTGTTGCTGTTGTGTGTTTATTTTGGGACTATGGGATGATATCCTGGGAGATCCCCGTGCATGTTTACTTTGGGACTGCGGATTTGTATTCCGGGAGATCCTACTACACTTTTATATTGGAACTATGGGACTGCACCTGATAGATTCTCCTAATACTGGATATTTATATTTAAGACTACGATCGGTAATCCGGAAAATCCCCATGCATTATGAGTTGGACTATGGGACGGCACCTGGGAGATCCACTGGATATTTATATTTGGGACTACAGGACGGTATCTAGGAGATCCCCGATTGTTATTTCTGTGTTGAGCTGTATTCCTTTCTGTGATTAATTTATCTTTATTGTAGTTTTTATTGTTCTTTCTGTCCCGTGTTACTTCTTACTATTACACTTAATTATATTGTCTTATCCTATTCTGTTATACTTTGTTTTTCATTTAAACTCAGTAGGGCCCTGACCTTCATCGTCACTACTCGACCAGAGTTAGGCCTGGTATTTACTGGGTACCGCTGTGGTATACTCATGCCCTTTTGTACGCATGTTTTTCATGTGTAGATCCAGGTTCTTCGACTCCTCCCTACTACCCTTGAGGCGAGGCGAATCTCCAGAGACTTCGAGGTATAGTTGATCCATCCTCAGACCGAGGAGTCCCTTTCCATTCTCTCTTATAGTTTTAGCCCTTCTGTATTTATCTTGATTTATACGTTCTAGAGTTAGAGAACAATGCATTATTCATATCTTGTGATTTCATGAGATTCTTGGTTTCGGGAAATGTTTAGTGTTTTAGATCTTATATTGGTATATGTCGAGCGGCATCTTAAAATACTTCTATTTTTTTTTTGTCTTAAGTTTGTATTAGTTTTTCCACATTTTGGTTCTTTTTCCGCAATTGCTAGACGTACCTAGTCGTAGAGACTAGGTGCCTCCATAACAGTTCACGGAGGGCGAACTTGGATCGTGACAATTGGTGAGGTGACGAGTACCTATGCATTGTTGTAGGTGTTAGATAATACGCTTAACGCTAGAGGGAGGGTGAATAGCGTCATAATAAAAATTAGCGTAAACTTGCGGAATTTAAAATTTGCAGGAAATAAATAAGTGCGATAAATAAGAAAGAACACACCGAAGTATTCTGGTTCACCACAACCCGTGGCTAGTCCAGTCCCCGAGAGACTCTCTCGAGATTTCCACTAACTTGTCAAGCTTCCGGGTGCTTAACAAACCTTTACAACTTGAGGACACAAGCCTCAACACCTTTGCTCGGAGATACAACACTCTAAGACTTCAACCAAGGAAACACAAGTTCCTTCTTACAACAAGAGAATAACAATTCTCTTCAAGTGTACAATACACTAAGCACTCAAACAAGACACTCCTTAATGAGTAGAGATGAGTAAAAGAATACGCTCAAGATCACAACAACTTTGAACAATATTTTGGCTCTCAAAAACTTATGTAATGAATATAAAATAATAAGCAATAGAGTATGCAAGCTTTAGCAATTGAATGATCAGTTGATATGTGTTATTTGTGTACTCAAAAGACTGAATTTAAGCTGTATTTATAGTTGAAAAACTTGGCATTAGCGTTGCCTAATTGCCAATTAAGAACTGCTGATTTTACTCAGTGACAATCGATTGTCAAGAATCCACAATCGATTGTTTGCCAATCGTTCCAAAAATCAATCCCAGATTTTACGCTTAACAATCGATTATCTAAGGTCAACAATCGATTATTGGCAACATTCAAAAAATCATTTCCAGATTTTACGTAAAACAATCGATTATACAAAATCAATAATCGATTATTCAGCAACGTTCAAAAAATCCTTTTCAGAATTTAATTTCAACAATCGATTGTACAAAATCAACAATCGATTATTCAGCAACGTTCAAAAAATCTTTTCCAGATTTTAATTTCAACAATTGATTGTACAAAATCAACAATCGATTACCTGACGGTATTTGATAATATTTTGGCAACGGTTAGTTATACAATCGATTATACTAAGTTGACAATCGATTATATATCAGTCTTGAAAAATCAATTTACACACTGCCTCGTGAAAATCGATTGTTATATACTCACAATCGATTATTTAATAACTTTGAAAAAGTCTGGAAGACACTGTCTCAACACAATCGATTGTCATATGTTCACAATCGATTATTTTGTGACTTTGAAAAATCTGATGGACACTGTCTCTTCACAATCGATTGTCATTAACTTCACAATCGATTATTTTGAGCGTTGAAAAACTTTGATGGACACTGCCTCATCACAATCGATTGTCATAAGGTTCACAATCGATTGTCATGCAGGTTTGAAAAACCTGATGCTCACTGCCTTAACACAATCGATTGTCATTAGTTCACAATCGATTGTCATGCTTGGCTTAACATAATCGATTATCATAAGTACATAATCGATTATCTTAGTCCAGATTTTAGAGGCATGTTTAAAAATTATTTTGACTAAAGTAAATATGCCTGATTTAAAATCATTTAGCATTAAATTAAATATGCATGATTTTGTAAAAATAATTTTACGAGAGAAGCCATGTCATGAGTCAAGTTGTCGGATCAAGATCACAGTTAAGAACGACTCATGTAAAACTATAAAACTTGGTCTTGTGCTTGAATCTCGTTATATATCAATTGTGCGCTTGTACTTGAACTTCGTCATATATCAATTTGCGCATCGTTTGTCATTCATCAAAACCTACACATATGAACACACGTTTTAGTATAATGCTTTGAGAACGTGTTTCCAACAATTTCCCCCTTTTTGATAATGGTAAACTTTAAGCGGGATATGCAAATTGAACAATTCATAATGACGATTCAAGACAAGTAAAGATATGCAACAAGTATATGGATATGCAATTTGTTCCCCCTCAATATATGAATTCCCCCTCAATTTATGCTGATAAGTATTGAGAGTGCATACCCCGTTATCTTCCCCCTTTTGCCATTAGCAAAAAAAATTGTAATAAGATGGCAAGGATTAAAAAAAACTTGTTTATTTATCGAAAATACAGCGTGATTTCATAAAGAAAGTACAATAACTCAAATAATAGCAGTACAATCGATTATTGATACGAGATAATCGATTATTAGACGACAGAAACCGATTTTTCTAAAGAAGACTCGATTATTGCGCGTCATGCTTTATAATTCCCCCTACCTTTAGGGCGATACCTGCAAAAATTCGTTAGACGTCTCCGACGCTCAAGTTAGAAATCATGTAAAAAAAGATGCAATGCATGACTTAGATCAACGTGGAGTCAAGAATCCCGAGTTCACTACGAAATCGGAAGAAGGACTCTTTCTCTAAGGGCTTTGTAAAGATGTCGGCCAACTGATCTTTGGTTTCAACAAATTCGATTTCGACATCGCCCTTGAGTACGTGATCTCTTATAAAATGATGTCTAATTTCAATGTGTTTTGTTCGCGAATGAAGAACGGGGTTCTTCGTCAAGCATATGGCACTAGTATTATCACATCTAACAGGGATATGATCAAGACTTAGGCCATAGTCCAAGAGTTGTTGTTTCATCCATAGGATTTGAGCGCAACAACTCCCCGCGGCTACATATTCAGCCTCGGTTGTGGACAATGCAACACTTACTTGTTTCTTGCTAAACCAAGAAACGAGTGAGCTACCGAGCAAATGGCAAGTGCCACTAGTGCTCTTGCGGTCTAATTTGCATCCAGCAAAATCGGAGTCGGAATAGCCAACGAGTTGGCATGAAGAACCTTTGGGATACCATAGACCCACATTTGTAGTACCAACAAGGTACTTCAAAATCCGTTTTACCGCAGTAAGGTGAGACTCCTTCGGACACGATTGATAACGGGCGCATAAGCACACGCTAAACATGATGTCCGGACGACTAGCAGTAAGATAAAGAAGAGAGCCAATCATACCTCGATACTTCTTAGTGTCGACTTCCTTACCTTTCTCATCTTTGTCTAGATGATCGGATGTGCTCATGGGAGTCGCCATTGCTTTTGCATTGTTCATTTCAAATCGTTTCAGCAATTCTTTGCAATATTTGGCTTGGCAAATGAACGTACCTTCTTTCATTTGCTTTACTTGTAATCCCAAAAAGAATGTTAACTCACCCATCATAGACATCTCAAATTTGCTTGTCATTAAATCGGAAAATTCCTTGCACAAGACATTGTTAGTAGCACCAAATATAATATCATCCACATAGATTTGAACTAATAAAATATCATTGTTTTTATGCTTAACAAAAAGAGTGGTGTCAATTTTCCCTCTAATGAAATCATTTTCCAATAGAAATTTACTCAATCTTTCATACCAAGCTCGGGGAGCTTGTTTTAAACCATAAAGAGCCTTTTTGAGTTTGAAAACATGATCGGGAGATTTAAAATCTTCAAAACCGGGGGGTTGTTCAACATAAACTTCTTCTTGAATAACAACATTTAGAAAAGCACTTTTCACATCCATTTGATATAAATTGAAATTCATAGAAGAGGCAAATGCGAGCAATAGACGAATAGCTTCTAATCTAGCTACGGGAGCATATGTTTCTTCATAGTCAATACCCTCTTCTTGGTTATAGCCTTTTGCTACGAGCCTAGCTTTGTTTCTAGTGATTACACCATTTTCATCTAGTTTGTTTCGAAAAACCCATTTCGTACCAATTATGGTATGATTTTCGGGTCTTGGCACCAAATCCCAAACGTCATTCCGTTTGAATTGGCTAAGATCCTCTTGCATTGCCAAGGTCCAAAATTCATCCCCAATTGCTTCGGAGATGGTTGTTGGTTCAATTTGAGACACAAAAGCAGTATGTCCTAAGGTGTTCTTAAGGGAGTTTCGGGTACTTACCTTTTCTCCGACGTCGCCAATTACCTGTTCGAGAGGGTGATCTTTGATTGTCCTCCATTCGTTAGGCATTTTTGTTTCTTTCTCCAATTGTGGCGCTTCCTCCGTTGGTTGTTTCAAAAATTCGTCTTGATTTTCCTTAGGCGTTTCCTCTTGTATTTTGTCTTTCAAACTATCTAAGATACCTGCAAGATCAAAACCGGAATCCTTTCTCGCCAAGCGAGCATTAGTTTCGGAAAATACAACATGAGGGGATTCCTCCACAGTTTTGGTTCTTTTATTAAAAACCTTATATGCTTTGCTACGTGAAGAATAACCAATGAAAATTCCCTCATCGGACTTAGCATCAAATTTTCCCAATTGATCTTTTCCATTGATATGAATAAAAACTTTACAACCGAATACTCTAAGATGGGAGATATTTGGTTTCCTTCCCTTGTAGAGTTCATAAGGGGTCTTCATGAGTATTGGCCTTATAACTACTCTATTTAAGATGTAGCATGCGGTACTCACGGCATCCGCCCAAAAATGTTTGGGAATCTTAGCCTCTTCGAGCATGGTTCTAGCCATCTCTTCGAGACACCTATTTTTCCTTTCCACTACCCCATTTTGTTGTGGTTTTCGTGGAGCGGAAAAGGTATGCTCGATACCGAGTTCGTCACAAAAGTCCGCAAAGAGATTGTGATCAAACTCTCCCACATGATCACTTCTAATTGAAGTGACGGTTGTTTCCTTTTCGTTTTGAACACGTTTAAGGAAATATTTAAAATTCTGAAAAGCATCACTTTTATGGGCAAGAAATAAAGTCCAAGTGAATCTAGAGTAATCATCAACAATCACAAAAGCATAACGATTTCTTCCTAGACTTTCAATGCGAGATGGTCCAAATAAATCCATGTGAAGCAATTGCAATGGTCTAGTAGTTGAAACAATGTTTTTCGATTTGAAAGATGCTTTTGTTTGCTTCCCTTTTTGACAAGAATCACAAATAGAGTCGTTTTCAAATCTCAAATTGGGAAGACCAATAACTAAGTTTTGTGAAATCAATTTGTTCAAAAGATGCATGTTTATATGTGCTACTCTACGATACCATAGCCAAGTATCATCCTCTTTGCTCATAAGGCAATCCACATATTCGGGTGGGGAATTAGCAAGATCAAACATATAAATATTATCCACACTAAAACCACGAAGGATAATTTTGAAATCACTACGTCTAAATACTAAGCATTCATCCGAATCAAATAAGGCAAGATTTCCCTTGTCACATAATTGACTTATGCTCAAGAGATTATGTTTTAAACCTTTAACAAGTAATATATGCTTAATAGAAGAATTTTCATCCTTACCGACCGATCCGATGCCGATAATCTTTCCTTTATTGTTGTCACCAAAAATAACACTTCCTCCTTCTTTGTGTTCTAGTTGAAGGAATTTGGATTCGTCTCCCATCATGTGCTTGGAGCATCCACTATCAAGGTACCATAGTACACTTGATCCCTTCAAACACACCTACAAAACAAATTAATGCGTTTTAGGTACCCATGCCATTTTGGGTCCTTGAGGGTTAGGCATATCATAATGATGCGATTGAGTGATATGTCTATGTCGTGTAAAACATGCAGGAGCAATATGACCAATTCGTCTACAATAATGACAAGTCACGTTGGGATTATGCATCCTTCTAGGTTCATAGTAATTAGACGGACGAAAATTGTTCACTCTATTTTCGACACTATGGCTATTGCGCATTTCATGAAAGTCATTCCTACTATTATGAGCAGCATTCTAGAATAATGTTTTCTAGGTTGAGGGCCATTTCTAGGTGATCTAAAAGGTTCAAACTTCCTTCTAGTGTGTGGCCTAGAATATGCATCATTTCTAGAGTAGTTATTTCTAGGTGGTAAGTCATTTCTAGGTCTTCTAAGGTGTTCAACATTTGATCTAGCATGTATATTTGTTCTAGGGTTGTTATTTCTAGGATGAGCATTTGTTTTATTAATCCTAGGTTGAGCCTTAGGTGGTTGGGGTTTGGCTTCAACCTTTTCTTTAGGCTCATTCTTAAAACCTATGCCATGCTTGGTTGACTTCAAACTAACAAGGACCTCATTCAAATTTTTGTGAGAAGAATTAAACTTATCTAAGGTGCCCTTAAGCCTTTCTACTTCATTTTTGAGATGCATGCAAGAAGTACAATTTCTAATAGAGCTTTCGGGCTTGTCGGCGCTTCTTTTTCCGAAAAACTTGTTTTCCTCTTTCAACTTCTCATTTTCTAAAACCAGTTTTTCCAAATCCTTTTCTTTCAATGAGAGTTGTTTTTGAGAATCTTTTTCTTTTGAAGAAGCATTTTCCTTTATGCATTTAACAGTTTTTGAAGCTTTAATAAATTCACTATATAACTCATCAAAAGCATTTTGCATTTCTTCAAGGGAAAAGAAATTTTTAGAAGAGATTTGACATAGCTCATCTTGCTTGTCTTCTTGTGCCATAAGACAAAGGTTTGCGCTTTCCTCTTCTTCTCCTTCGCTTGACTCATCTCCGGAGTCTCCTCCCCAAGATATATATGCACGTTGCTTTTTGAAAGGTTTCTTTTCCTTTTTGATGTTTGGGCAATTTGATTTGATGTGCCCGGTTTCTCCGCATTCATAGCACTTTATTTGTTCTCCTTGCTCTTTGCCCTTTCGTTCATACTCTTTTCGCATGAACTTTTGAAATCTTTTGATAACGAGTCCAAACTCGTTGTCTCCGTCCTCATCAACTTGCGGTTGGCTTGTGCTTGCCTTTAGAGCGATTCTTTGCCTCCTTTGATCATCAACAAGAGGGTTAAGTATAGTAGATTCATAAGTCTTAAGATTACCTCTTAATGCGTCGATGGTAACATTTGAGACGCCAATGGACTCTTGAATCGCGTCGGCCTTTGATCGCCATGCCGGAGTGAGACTTCTAAGGATTTTTCGGACAAGTTCCCTATTCGTGAAAGTCTTCTTGAGAGCATGTAGGTCATTTACGATTATTGAAAATCGTTCAAACATTTCATCTACCTTTTCACCTTCCTTCATGTGAAATAATTCATAAGCATGGGTTAGGAAATCAATTTTGGCTTCCCTTACCTGGTCCGTACCTTCGTACGTAATTTCCAGCTTGTCCCACATTTCCTTTGCCGTTGTGCAACACGATATTTTCCTGTAATTGTCAGCATTTACAGCACAATATAATAAATTAATTGCTTTAGCATTATTTTGCACCTTTCGGACATCATCCGCATCATATTCTTCTTCGGACTTGGGAACCCATTCGTTTTCAACCTTTTTGGTTGGAATTTGATTTCCCTTTGTTATCACCTTCCAAAGATGGAAATTGTTTGCTTGAACGAAGATTTTCATCCTCTCCTTCCAGTACGTATAGTTTGTACCGTTGAATAGTGGTGGTCGGGTGGAGCACTGTCCTTCCTCTATTCCTGCAAAAGAGTCACGAGTAGAAGCCATGGAAGTTTCTCTCAAACTGTTAAGTCTTCAGAGAGTTGGGCTCTGATACCAATTGTTAGATAATACGCTTAACGCTAGAGGGGGGGTGAATAGCGTTATAATAAAAATTAGCGTAAACTTGCGGAATTTAAAATTTGCAGGAAATAAATAAGTGCGATAAATAAGAAAGAACACACCGAAGTATTCTGGTTCACCACAACCCGTGGCTAGTCCAGTCCCCGAGAGACTCTCTCGAGATTTCCACTAACTTGTCAAGCTTCCGGGTGCTTAACAAACCTTTACAACTTGAGGACACAAGCCTCAACATCTTTGCTCGGAGATACAACACTCCACGACTTCAACCAAGGAAACACAAGTTCCTTCTTACAACAAGAGAATAACAATTCTCTTCAAGTGTACAATACACTAAGCACTCAAACAAGACACTCCTTAATGAGTAGAGATGAGTAAAAGAATACGCTCAAGATCACAACAACTTTGAACAATATTTTGGCTCTCAAAAACTTATGTAATGAATATAAAATAATAAGCAATAGAGTATGCAAGCTTTAGCAATTGAATGATCAGTTGTTATGTGTTATTTGTGTACTCAAAAGACTGAATTTAAGCTGTATTTATAGTTGAAAAACTTGGCATTACCGTTGCCTAATTGCCAATTAAGAACTGCTGATTTTACTCAGTGACAATCGATTGTCAAGAATCCACAATCGATTGTTTGCCAATCGTTCCAAAAATCAATCCCAGATTTTACGCTTAACAATCGATTATCTAAGGTCAACAATCGATTATTGGCAACGTTCAAAAAATCATTTCCAGATTTACGTAAAACAATCGATTATACAAAATCAATAATCGATTATTCAGCAACGTTCAAAAAATCCTTTTCAGATTTTAATTTCAACAATCGATTGTACAAAATCAACAATCGATTATTCAGCAACGTTCAAAAAATCTTTTCCAGATTTTAATTTCAACAATCGATTGTACAAAATCAACAATCGATTACCTGACGGTATTTAAGAATATTTTGGCAACGGTTAGTTATACAATCGATTATATATTAGTCTTGAAAAATCAATTTACACACTGCCTCGTGACAATCGATTGTTATATACTCACAATCGATTATTTAATAACTTTGAAAAAGTCTGGAAGACACTGTCTCAACACAATCGATTGTCATATGTTCACAATCGATTATTTTGTGACTTCGAAAAATCTGATGGACATTGTCTCTTCACAATCGATTGTCATTAACTTCACAATCGATTATTTATAGAGTTGAAAAACTTTGATGGACACTGCCTCATCACAATCGATTGTCATAAGGTTCACAATTGATTGTCATGCAGGTTTGAAAAACCTGATGCTCACTGCCTTAACACAATCGATTGTCATAGTTCACAATCGATTGTCATGCTTGGCTTAACATAATCGATTATCATAAGTACATAATCGATTATCTTAGTCCAGATTTTAGAGGCATGTTTAAAAATTATTTTGACTAAAGTAAATATGCCTGATTTAAAATCATTTAGCATTAAATTAAATATGCATGATTTTGTAAAAATAATTTTACGAGAGAAGCCATGTCATGAGTCAAGTTGTCGGATCAAGATCACAGTTAAGAACGACTCATGTAAAACTATAAAACTTGGTCTTGTGCTTGAATCTCGTTATATATCAATTGTGCGCTTGTACTTGAACTTCGTCATATATCAATTTGCGCATCACTTGTCATTCATCAAAACCTACACATATGAACACACGTTTTAGTATAATACTTTGAGAACGTGTTTCCAACAGTAGGGTCATAGTATGCGAGTGTGTATTATTCATGTAATTGTTTCTTTATGTGATCATATTATCCATGCTTAGACTAGTTAATTGTTTTGTTGATCGTTCTTATCATTTTACAGACTTTGGTTATAACTAAGTATTGATTCAAAGTTGAGGTTGGTATTGTGGAACCGAATGTTAAAGTAACACTTGTTCTTGTCATTCCTATCTTCATGTTATCATTGTTCATTGCTTGATGGTGAGGGAGAGTGTTAATGTAGGAAGGGTGATGTCGTGTCATATTGCAAATTTTAATGCACGAAGGATTATGTCGTACCATATTATGAATGTTAATACACAAAGGTTGATGTCGTACTATGTTATGAGATAGTTAATGCACGAAGGATGATGTTGTGTCATTTCTATTGCTTCATATGGTGAGGTTGAAAGTAAAAGCACGAAAGGTGATGCCATGCATTTTACTTTACTGTGTTTACTTGTTCCTACCTATTTAAATTATATCGATTGATCAAGTTCTTATTATTGCTGTGATTCTTAACCTTCTGATCCCTTCAGCATGTCCCCATGTCGATATTACTTGTCTAGCTTTTTTTTTTAACAATATATATGTACATATACTATTAAATTGCACAAGTTTATTTGTGGGTGTCTTGTCTTAGCCTCGTCACTACGTCGTCGAGGTTAGGCTCGTCACTTACTAGTACATGAGGTCGGTTGTACTGGTATTGCACTCTGCACTTCCTGTGCAGATTTTGGTATTGGTCCCAATTGATCGAGGGCATATCAGCTTGGAGCGGGCCACCGGAGACTCAAGGTAGATATGTCGGTGGTAACAAACTTTGAAGTCCCCGTCTATCTCTTCTGTTTTAATATTTCTTTTGTTCAAACAGTTGTATTTCTTTCAGGCTTTTACTTATAGTAAATCCTAGAATGCTCGTAAATTTATGACACCAGATCCAAGTAGGAGTAAATGATGAAGTTATTATATTATTCCGCATTTAGTGTATTTCACTTTAGCTTATTTACTGTTATTTGTTAAGTTGAATAAGGTTTGGCTTAATAATCTTCTAATATCGACTTGCCTAGCAAATGACATGTTAGGCGCCATCACGATTCTGACGATAGGAATTCCGGATGGTAACAATTTTGTTACTTTTTCTTATTTCTTAAATCTACCTTTTTCTTTATATTTTAATCTGAAACTTAGTTGAATAGTCAGAATTTGGTTTATTGTAATTTTTATCACTTAGCTGAACTCTTAGTTGGGTGATGCTTTCCATTGCACTGGTCTAGGCATGCAGTCATAAACAGATAGAAAGTTGCACTATTTATTATTTGAAGTAGATAAATGTTTACTAATGTAACTTGGAACCTTACTCATGATACTGTTCAAAGAAAAATCAAAGGTACTAAGATGTACTATTTTCAAAGTACTTGGACCAAAGATAGATTCAGAACCTCAGTATTTTTATTTTTTCCTATTAAAAGATGTCAAAATCTATTCATTGTGAGATAGCAGGGGTACTTCAATCTCATTTATTATAATTCTTCATTTACATCTGTGGGCACTCCAAAATTGAAGCAAAACATTGAGATATTGCAATCTAGTGAGATTTTATGTAGTCGATGGAACAAAATCATTTAAGGTGCGATGATAAACTTTGTATGATCAAAATATGGACAACATTTTGCATAATTACCAAGGTTCAACAAATATCTGGAAGGGCAAACTTTACTAAATTTAAATTTTTAAAACAGTAGAAAGATATCTTAGGTACAACGAAATTCACCTTCTTTACTCTACAACAACAACAACAACCCAGTATAATCCCACTTAATGGGGTCTGGGGAGGATAGTGTGTATGCAAACCTTACCCCTACCCTGGGGTAGAGAGGCTGTTTCCAAATAGACCCTCGGCATCCTTCCCTCCAAGAATTTCTCACCTTGCTCTTCGGAAGACTCGAACTCATAACCTCTCGGTTAGAAGTGGGGTTGCTTACCATCAGAGCAACCCCTCTTGTCTAATGGAACTTAATATAATGATTAACATAAGAATCTAGTGCTTGGACCTGATCGTCTGCTGATGTTAACTCTGTTACCAGTTATTCCGTTGCTTCCAATTGAGACAAATCCGTCGATGACTCTGTCTAGGAAACTGAAATAAGCTAATTTCTATGGCTCCATATAAGATGTTTCTTGACAAATCTATTGAGATCAGAAGTGATAGAGTCAACTATAGTAATAAGGCAGCTGATGAGTTATTGTTCCCAAGGTCTAAGTCAAGTAAGAACACTCCCATATGCTTGAAGTCAACTATAGTAATAAGGCAGCTGATGAGTTATTGTTCCCAAGGTCTAAGTCAAGTAAGAACACTCCCATATGCTTGAAGGAATGCTTCTTGTTAGCTTACTATTTGATAGATCAATGAATTGAAGAAATGTCATCTTTCCTATAGTAGCTGGTATTTCACCCGAAATTCCATTACCCGAAATAGACAGGATATCAAGTCTGGAATGACTTCAGAAATATACTGAGGGATGAGACCTTGAAACTTATTGTTTGAGAGATCAAGCAATTCAATTGGGACAGTAGGTAAAGGAATGGTTCCCTTAAATAGGTTCGAGCTCAGGTCAATATCCGCAAAGGGAAATATTGGTAATGGATTTGGTAGCCTCCCAATTAATTTAGGCGGAACACCCTAAATAACACATATACTTATGCCACTTTATCGTGCCGATATTTAAACTTAACAATTTTCCAATTGAATACTTACACTCCGTCAAATCGTGTATTATAAATGCTTATGACAGAAGGTTGCGATACGTGTAATACAATCTCCTCCACGTTGGTTGCCACATAACAAAATAACAATGTTTAAATGCCATGTCACATGTAGATTAAAAATAATTAAAATCAGAAATTAAAAAAAAATTCAAACTTTAATCCTTTCATAACTCAGCGGACGTAAAGAATTCCCTTTCAATTTTTCTGTCGCCGGGCTCGGCAAAGAGCCCCAAAATGAAAGAACAACTACTTTTCTACATGTGCAATAAAGATTCAAAAACATCAGACTTCAAAACCAAATACCCAAATCAAGAAGATAAAGTTTTGTATATTTAAATTGAGGCAAAATAGTGCGCAGGAAAATTGCCGATTTGAAAATTTCGAACTTAGCTTTGTGTTGCAGCTGAAATCTCGCTCAAAAACAGATTAAATCTTCTCCAAATCACCTCAAAACGAGATATTGCCAAAGGTATCCCCAATTATTTGTCAAGACACCCAATCGAACCCGAATCCAATTTCGCAAACCCAAAAATTTAAACTCAGCCTTCGAGCTTGTTTAATGGAGTCTTAAACTTTCTCTTTGGTACTAGAAACCTTAGTAATGTTACAACTAGAATTTTTGTGTAAGAACATTTTTTTCAATATTTGTTATTTTTTAATTGAAATCATCAAAGTTACTCACTTTTTAGAGCGTGCAATCACGCATTTTACCCAGCTCAGTAATGCATATGCCATATATTCTTGGTCAACAATCAGAAAAGTTTAAAGTAACGTATTTTACAAAATTACGTGTGTCCATATGAAACTTCGTAGAGTATCGGATGCCAAAGTGAGACAAGTAGTAGAGTTTATTATGCTATTCTGCCATTAATTTATAAAAAGAACAATTCAGCAGGGATAAATTAGAAAAAATGTTCCAAAATAGCTTGGAATAGAATCTGAAATACTTGCATTTGAAATATCTAGGAACTTAAGCTCCTTTCGACAATTGATCCAAGTAGGAAAAGAAGAACCTAAGTGACGACACCTCATGTCAAGATTTCGAATCAAAAATGGAGGAATCCAATTGGAATTAACATTCAAGGTGATAGAGTTGGACGAAAGATCAAGAATCTTCACTTTGCTCAGGTTCTTAAAATGGACTACTAATATAGTACTTGTGAAAATTTCCAAGTTGGTCAAATTTTGAAGTGTTCCTAAAGAAGCTGGTATAGGACCATCAAAAATGTTGGAAGCTAATCCAAGTTGTTGAAGATTTTTCAGCTGATTTAACCATTCTGGTATTTTAGCAACAAGACCATTGTTGCTCAGCTTTAACTACATCAAACTTGGAAAGGACTCCTAGAATCACATTTCTTGGTTGCTTAGAGTATTTCAGACAGACTTCTTATCAAATTATTTCCTGATAAATCAAAGTTGATTAATTTGCATCGTCCTCCATTAATACTCGGTATTCCACCATCAATGTTGTTCGATAAAAGATTAATTGAAGTGAGTTAAATGAGCCATATTCCCAATAGATCTAAGCACTTTTCCATGTAGTTTGTTCAAACCTAAATCGAGAACTTCTATATGTTTCCAGCTTCCTCTAAATAGTTCGTGATAATTGGCTGTTCTTGCTTAGCGCAAGGTTAAAGTATCTTAACCTCAGAATCTCGCTGATGCCCAGTGGAATTCTGCCTCTAAGACTAGAGTTGCTTAAGTCTGTATATTCAAGACTGCTAACATTTACAAGCCAACTCGGGGACATTAAGTTGAAACTATTCATTCAAGCCTAGATGTTCTAAAGAAAGGTCCTTAACATTTCTACAGGAATGGAAATTAAGTTTGCTCGCTCTTGTTTGGTTTATAAAGGATTTCTCTTTCCTATTTCTGTTGGTCCTCTCCCTTCACAAAAATAAACATACATTTGATTTTGTATGAGTTGAGTAATTTTCGGAAAGCACTTCCTCTCCCTTTTAAAATGTAGGGAGGGCTCTAAGATTCAAGAAGTGTTTTTTGAAAAAGTATTTTTGGGGGAGAAGTAAATTTTGTTTGGCTAATCAATATAAAAAGCACTATTGACCAATAATTTGTATATTTGCCAAACTTTTCACAAGGTACTTTTAAATATCAAATTACGAGTAAGAACATGAAGACCGAAGAGATTTACTTAAGAGTTAATATTATATGAATAATAAATAATCTTAAATATATGTTATTAAAGATAATAATAAGTTTTTTATTTTATTTAAGTAAAACATAGAATAAAATTTAAAAGTACTTTAATTCTTTCAAGATGATTTAGATATATCAAAAAATTATTTCACAAATATAAATGGATTTATCTCAAAAGTCACCATATATTAGAAAACTATAATAAAAATAAAAAGGAATATTTATACATTAGGAGAATTCAATAATATAATCTCTATCTCTAAGTATTAGGTTTAAAATAAGTAAGGTTATTTTGATATATACTCCCTCTCTTTCATATTGTTTGAGATACTTTTCTTTTTAGTCTGTTCCAAAATAAATGACACATTTCTAAATTTGGAAATAATTCAAATTTAAATTCTGTATTTTATCCCTTTTGCCCTTAGTGAGAAGCTTTATATCCATACAAATGGTATGGCCCCACAAACCTTTTACCCCTTAATCTTTTAAGACCACAAGTTTTAAAAGTTTCTTCTTTTTTCTTAAATTTCGTGGCGAGTCAAACTACCTCAAACAATATGAAACGGAGGGAGTACCATACAACTGACACTAGTTGTATGAGATAATTTTTTTATCTCACAATTTTGTGGACCCAAATTTTTGTGGATTCGAAAATGTAAGATTGAAGTCCACAAATTTGTGAGACAAAAAAAAGTCTCATACAAATAGTGTAAGTTGTATGAGATACAAAATAAACTTTTTCTTATTTTTTGGTAAGAAGAAAAGTCAACATTGCTGTTTCCGGAGAGAAATTACTTTTTTTTATTTATCTAAAATTATTTCTACTTTTTCCGAAAAGTATTTTTAGAAAAAAAAAAGTTTGGCCTTTGAGTAAAAAATATATTATTTGAGAATAAAAGTGCTTTCGGGATGGGATTAGGAAGAAGTTCGGCCAAACAAACAGGCTATACGCAATTTATTACTCCTACAAAATTACGCATGTAATGCTAGACTTCTATCAGCCGTAAGATCAGTTACTATGTAAGGTTGTCGAGACACGTGTCACTCATCTAAACCCCTCAGAGTCTTCCAGCAAAACACAAAACCCCCCAAGAGCAGAAAACTCAAAGTGCTTCGTTTCTTCACTTCACTTGTCGCATGGATGGTGAGAGAAGCAAAAGGGCCTGCGTTAAAGTCGGAAATGATGGCGTTGGAGGGAGGTGGGATGAGTTAAATCCGGAGATATTAGCTTCAATATTCGTAAGGATTGTTCCGGCGGAGGTGATGGTTAGGACGGTGGCATTAGTTTGCCGGAGTTGGATGGAGGCCGTGGCAGGGCCGTACTGCTGGGCGGAGATTGACTTGGAAAACTGGTGCCGGAAATGCTGCATTGCTAACAAATTCCATCTCATTGACCCTCTCGTACGGAAAATTGTTCGCCGGAGCAGATTCACTTTCCGGCGACTCTCCACTTACCGTCTCGGCAATGTTGGATTCTCCTACGCTGCTAACTGGTATTGTTTTTCTTGTTGTTTTGCCTAGAGATTCTTTAAGGTATGGTTCATGGGTTTGGGGAAAAGGTCCAAATTTACCCCTTAATTATATAAAATCTCTTATTTTTAAGCTCCGTTATACTTTGGGATATTCATACAATTGCCATTAGCAATTTTTTCCTTAAATTTAACGAGCTTTAGAAATAGCCCTAAATATAACAGAGACCAAACAAAGATTCCCCTTTTTGTGGTTTAGCTCGAAAGCTTTTAGTCCAGCTGTGTAGGGGTGTCAAATGGGGCAGGGCAGGTTAGGGCGGGGCGGGGCAAGACTTGACCTGCTAATATTTTGGCCCGCCCCGCGCTGCCCCCTTTAGGTTCTCTTGGATTTTTTTTTCCTAATTTCTAGTATTTTGTTTATATATACTGTATGAGCAGATCCCATCTTCATAATCATGCATTAATAAAAATTTTTTTATCTATGTAGGATTTGTCGTACTCACTTCCAGTTACTTGTTTTGAGAGAAAAAATAATAACAGGAGTAATAAACTTACAAATTGCCCGAAACTGTTGATTTCAATACAATACCGGTGTGGTAAAATATCAAATTACTCATTCAATTACAAAGAAAGGGATAGACTTGGCTCTTTTCAGATGAATTTAATTTCTCAACTAATGATTAATAAAAGAATGGAAAGCTGGCAATAATTTCAGTTATCCTTGTACACGAGCCTAAAGAATAGGTGTGGTAAGTATTAAAAGGAAGAGAAAGGAATAGAGAACAATCAGCGACACACAATGGGTATGACCTAGGCATAGCTATGATGCACTATTGGGTTTACACGACTGAGATAGTAACAAGGAGAGCTGGAAAAGGGACAACTACGCTTAGCCATTTGATCCTAGCTCATCAAACTTCAGTACCAAACACTTAGCAAACACATTGAACTTCTGACTTTGAGATATTATGTAGGCCTGGACTTAAAACACTGTGAGAGAGGGATGAATGGACTAAGATAAGGCTGAAATGCATGGAAATAGTAGTATCTTAGTGCTATTTAAGGTGCTTAACAGAATGTGAGGAAGTACAGAAACAGTGAGTTCCCTAAGATACTAAGATACTTCCCATGATCCCATCAATATAAATGTGAGGAAGTGCAGAAACAATGGTCTGACCCTAAGATTCTGCTCCCTTGAATATTGTTCAACAACAATAAAGGACCATATTTTCTGCTTCAGATATTGTACATCCCATGTGAAAAGAATTAAGTTGAATTGAAAGTAAAGAAGTACATATTTTAACTGAAGATGCATAGACACACATCAGACAACATGTACATGTATTCCTACTCAACCCCATCATGGAAATGCACGTCTTTCCACAATCAGTCAATCCTGTAAGTTGTAACCACTTGACAAACACAGTCTATTAACCACGAAGAAAACACTGTGAGTTTTACAAGGAACATTTAATTGCTACAAGTAGGCCGAAACCATACTTAAATTCAAACAGTATCAACAACAATAAAAACAGATACTATAAATTGAAACAGTAGCTATGTGGAAATCCAAATTTCAAGGAACAAAAGGGATGTAAGTATGTCAAGGGTCTCATAGTTGCGATAAACCACTTGAATCCGGCTCGTCCTCTTCATCAAGCAATACCGGACATGAAACTTGATCAACGGTTGAAGTCAAACCTTAAAGGAAAAATGCATAGTTCAATGTATCAATATAGTATTAAACAATTGAATACCTATTAAGATAATAATGAGAAAATTACTTACCATTTAAGTCATACCATAACCACGTGCGAGCACACATTAAAGCTTCCAAAGTAGTGGGGCGGGCTAATCAACCTCCAACTAGTGCCAAATGCCGATTCTGAAGCAGCACTAGACACATGAATGGCTAAGAAATCACGAGCCATTTTTTGCAATGTAGGGAATTTCAATCCATTTTTCTTCCACCAACTCAAATTGTCAAATGAAGGGGTTCGAGGTAGTAGGTCTTCTTCTAAGTACATATCCAACTCTGATCTTTTCTTCGTGGTAGCTCCAGTTGAAGCTACAAATCTGTCAAAGCTCGAACGCCGATCACCCTGAGTAAAACTAGTGACTTCACTAGAACTAGATGCTAATGAATCATGTGGAACATATAATTTACTCTTATAATCATGAAAAAGATCATAACAATTGGATCGAACTTCTTGAATTTTAGTTGAAGCTTCTTCAGCATAAATTAGTGGAAGAAAGAACTCTACCAACCTCATCTTGTACCGTGGATCAAAGATTGCAACTACTCCCATCAAAATATGCACATCATCCCAATATTTTTTAAATTTCAACAACATGGCAGATGCCATATCTCTAATCAAAGGATTAAGCTCTTTCACCCAAGCTTCTAATTCTAGTTTAATTTCACAAACTTTTGTAAAGTATTGACTAGAAGTTGGATATTGAGTTCCTGAAAACTGTTCAGTGGTATAAAAAAGTTTGAGCTTATCAGAAACATCATCTGCATTACTCCATTGCTCTTCAGTTGGATACCACTTATAATTTGTGTCAGTTAGACTCAACTTGTTAAACACTTCTTTGTATCCTATTGTTGTTCTCAATATTAAATATGTTGAGTTCCACCGAGTAGGACAATCATACTCCACCAACGTCCAGCTTCTTCAAACCTCTCAATTCTGCCAGCTGATCCAATCCAATACAAGACACTATCACGCACTTTGCTAATATTATCTCCTAACTTTTAACCCTTCTTGCACTATTAAATTTAAAATATGTGCAGCACAACGCACGTGAAATACCCTACCAGTCAACAACAAATCTTTTTTTTATTGAGTTTCTCGTCCAATAAAGTTTTAATCATAGCAATGTTTGTGCTAGAATTATCAATTGTGATAGTTGATATTTTTCGTTCAAGATTTCAATCAAGCAAACAATTAACCAAAGCACCACACAAGGAATCTTTATCACGTGGAGCAGGGACATAAGCAAATATCAGAATATGACTTTGAAGCCTCCATGAATCATCAATGAAATAACCAGTAATAGCCACGAACCCTTTTTTGTTACTATTGGAAGTCCACATATTGTTATTATTGCAATTCTACTCATGACTTTCTCCAACAACACTGAAGTTTGCGATTTCAAATTGCCAATGATTTTTATTATGTCATTCTTGATTGTATTTTTGGAAACCATCTTAAAAATAGGTTGAAGACTCACTACAAAGTTCCTAAATCCCACATGATCAACTGTAGAGAGTGGATACTTGTGTAAAATAATGGCATGTGCAAGCTTTTTACGTGAAACATCTTGATAAAAATAACCACCCCCGGTATCGCCCTCATTTTGTGCATCTCTTGGCCTATTAGTACACTTAAACATGTGATCTAACATAGATTTTGTCCCATAATTCCTAGCATTTTTATACCGGCGGTCGCAATGCTTACAATCAGTGTTATCAAAGGCGAAAAGTACAAAAACGCTCTAAGTTCTGTTGGAGCTTTAAGCACAAAGCGCAAATAAAGCATGTGCTTTAATGAAGAAAGATGCAAATGGAGAAAAACTACAAATATGTATGTGTGATCCAACACTAATATCTATAAGAATGAATACCAATATATGGACAAGGAAATTGAAGAAAATTTACGATAAAGTGAAATATCAATTGTTTAGTGCGGCCTTTTTTGGATTACGCTTATTGGCAAGGAAAAGTATACCTTAGAGCTTTGATGACAACACTAAAGCGCCCGCGAGCGCTCAACATGTTTTGAGCCTCGCTTCAGGGCTTAAGCGCGCTGAAAGCGCACCTTTGATAACACTACAAGCACCATATGGAACACCCTTAACCTTCACCGGCTCAAAATGATCCTATGCTCGGGAATATCTCCTTTTTTTTCGATTCAACTTCATGAGGATGTGAAGGCCGTTGACACTCATCGTCTAAGGAAATAACATTAGAAGATGAAGCTGGTAGATTCTCTTCAATTTGAGATGCCATGATTATCTAATAAAACAAAGACAAAAAATATCACTAAAAACTGATATTTAGAAACACAAGTCACTTCAGACACCAAATACTGAACAAACTCATAGTAAAAAGTTGAAACAAAACAAAGATTTAAGGCATAGAAAATGGTATTCTGCAAACAACTTAATCAAGAATGCAAGATAGCCGAGACAACGCTTGAAACAAAGAAGCAACATAACATTGCTCAGATCATATAGATTACATTTATTTATACAAAACCCCAAAAGCTCTTTTGTTTTGTCCGATAGAATGCATAATTGCATAGAAGACTTCCTAAGAAATGGAGAAATATATAGAGTTTCTATACTTATGAAGGGAGGATAACTTCAAATACACCTAATAATTTATCCTTAAGCTAGTGACATCCAAAAACAATATCAGTACCATTAACCGAAGAACTTGAGTATCTTTCATCTCAAGATGATTTTTGTTGCCTACATGAGATAACTCTCTATGCATAACACTGAACTAAAAAAATTCTCTCTATAATACTGAAACCCAGCAATTAGAATACTCTATGCATCGGCAACCCAATATACCAGTAACAAAATTAAAAAAAATGCAGCCCGATGCACTAATCTCCCAACAGAATATAGAATCAAATAAACCAAGCAGCAACAAAATCGAGTCCGAACCTGACAAATAAAAACCGGTACACCTGGTCCAAGGTAGTTCTTCTACAAAAAAGGTCTGTTGATCAGTGAACCACCATTACTAGGCCGGAAATGACCAGTGATCGTGACAAATGAAAGGAAATTATTAGAGAAAAAAGAGTACTATGTACTTATTAGATATTTACCTGGATTTGCCAGAGGAAGAAGAATCGAAGAAGGTTTGAGTAAGAAGAATCGCAGATTCGCAGCAGTTCAAAGAGGAAAGAAGAATCGCATGAGAGATTGAGAGTTTCTGACTTCTGAGTTTGGAAATTAGGTTTTAGGCATACGGTTTTTGACTTTAGCGTTTAGGAATTTAAGATTTGGGGGTACGCCTTGCGCGTGTCTAACTTATTTTGACCCGACCCAGCTATTAACCCGTATATGCCCTACCCTGCCCTGCCCTATTAAAAATTTTCAGAAATAACAATTTGACCCGCCCTGCCCCATTAAATTCTTTCCCTGCCCCGCCCCATTTAAGGTTATCCCTGCCTCGCCCTGTCCCAATTGCCATCCCTACAGCTGTTCCATTAGATTATTCCAGCTATATATTCGTTCTAGATGAAACATTGTGCTTTTATTTCCAGTTTCATTTTAAATAAAGAAAACAAACATGGAAATGACACAAGATAGCTCAACACCGGCAGAACTACTATAAAACTCTCTTGTGAAATTTTTCATAGGTTAGGGTAACTGTAAGCCGTCCAATCATATTGTAAGTATTGTTTAGTCAATTTGGGCTCACAAGGGAGTTGGTTCAAGCAAAGTATGGAGAGTTGGTGCACAAATTCAGTAAGTTCCCCTTTTGGTGTTGGAGTCTGGAAGTGCATAAGGCATCAGACAGACCTTTCTAAAATGGTGGGAAATAGGGAAAAAAAAATTTTTTGGCATGAATATTGGACACTCTAAAGAGTAGACATATCTATGTTGTGCAGACTATCCAAAATGTTGCCGCACCTTTGTCGGATTATCCAAAAATATACTGCTTTTGGAGGATCCGACACGTTCCCGGAGATATTTTTTGAGAGCCCGAGCAACATGACTATAAATAAAGAAGACACTATACTGCGATGTGAATCTGGTAATGGATCAGGGTTAAAAAGCTCACACCTGATGGGGAGGACTCTATTGATTGGTAATATGCTGGGAAAGGTGTTTCTTTTGTCAGGTCATACTTCAATAAAGTATCTGAAGGGGTTTCCGGCTTTCAACAGTATCCTTGGAAGATTATATGGGGCTCAAAAGCTCAATGCAAGGCGTCCTGTTTCTGCTGAGCTATAGCTCATAATGCTTGTTCAATCATTCCAATCTGCAAAGAAGAGGTTTTCAAATTTGCAGCAGCTGTTTTTTCTTCGGACAGGAAGCTGAAGACTCCATGCATTTATTCTTACATTGCTCGATTACAAGGATGCTGTGGGATCTATGTTTGCAGTTTTTTTGGAGTGAAATGGGTAATGCCTGGCACTGTTAAAGCTATTCTTTCTGTAATAACTGAGGAATCTATGAAAACAATCCCTTCTTTTGCATATGCTGGGTCATTTGGACAGAAAGGGATCAGAGATGTTTTGAGGGGAAAGCTGCCAATGTACATATGATGAAATATAGTATCCCTGTTAGTTGTGAAGAGGATACGCTAGACTTGATATGGTTTTTGGCTAGTTGAGTACTTTCGCACAGGGAACTATTTGTACTGATCTGCACCATCTTAATATTGATCAAGTTTGCTTATATTAATAATGTACTATCACCTTTACAAAAAAAAAGTCCTACCCAACATTACCATCTGCACTTCCGACTTCACTCAGCCATGTAAACTCAGTCATGTAATTGGATGGCCTACAAGTCCCCACCTATAACCTGAGTTTATATATGTGAAACTTTTGTTTTTTTATCTTCAGATTGAAGCAAAGGTATCATTTTATTGATCTTAATTTATAGAGAATATACCAATATGTTTTTGCAGTGGAAGATGTCTCAAGATACTGCAAATCCCTATGAGTGAAGTCACTGACCAGGTGGTGGAAAAGCATGCAGAATCCTTGGTCAATCTAACCTTCTTAGACATTAGCTACTGTGTAAATATCACAGTGAAGGGTCTCAAAGCTTTTGGATTACAATGCAAGTCCTTGACTCATCTCAGAAGAAACACTCCTCCGTGGGAGCTGCCCACTAAATTTGAAGCTTCCGATGTCGATGATCACGAGGCGTTGATTATTGCAGAAACCATGAGTGGCCTCCAGCGCCTTGACCTCGCATTCAACCAATTAAGTGACAATGGCCTTGACGCTATTCTCACGCAGTGTAAAGCACTAGCACACCTTGAAATCCAAGGGTGTTGGAACGTGGAGCTGAAGGGAAATCTTGAGGAAAGATGTGAAAAGCTTGTAGATTTTCGGAGCCCTTGGATCCATGAATACGAGGATGGGCATGCTGAATCTCCTGATATTGATAGTAGAGAAGATGAATGTGATGAAGAATCAATCTACTCAGAATCACCCTCTTCATCAGATTTGGATTAGATGCATTTCACTTTTCTTTTTAGTATATTTGTGCTAATCTTTTGGATGTGTATTAATGCATATCACCATGTCCAAACATTCCGAAATGGGGTTTGGTGTGTTTTTGAGACATGTTAGTGGTAAGAATTGCGAACAAGATACATAGAAAGTGATGGAAATTGATGGTAGTATTGGTGGTGACAGTGCATTATTTTTGAAGCTTTTGTATGTTTGATGATATCTCTGTATGATGCTTCAACATGTTACTTAACTATGCATTTATGGCTTCTTTGTAACTTGGTATCACTGTGTTCTTGTTTGATAAGCATCCTGCCTGAATTGTCCTTTTCTTCAAAAGTGGTTTTAAAGAATTAGCAGGTAAAAAAAAGAAGGAAACATAGAGTTTCCGTATTGTTCTATTAACCAATTTACTCAGTGATACTTTTGGAAATGAAAACAAAGATCTAAAGTAGTCCTCCACCCATTTGTTTGTTTTCTTTTGTTTTTAATTCCCCCTATTTTTCCTTCTAATGTGTAATACGATTACTTCTCCCTACTACTATCCATTGTAATTTGTATGTATGGTGCAACGCATGATTAATAACACGACCAAATGCAGTTTTACTTTGCTAGTACATCAAGAACTGTAAGGGGTCGTTTGGTTTGAATACCTCTTGTACTGGGATAAGTTATGATGGGATTTGTTATGTTGGTATTATTTTTTATTCACTGTTTGATATGTTGTATTAAAAATACAAGCATTGCATAATTTTTAAGAAGAAGCTGTTTGTTTACAAAAATACCTTCCATCTTATTTAGCCTTCATCTTCTTACTCCTTTATCCAATTGACCTACGTCAATTTCCAATTCTAACAAGTACTCAATTTTCAGGGAATGTATTGTGATTTTAAAAAAAAGGCCACATCAGAGGCTCAAACCAAGATCCACTATGCTTTGGCTGCTTGTGACCTCTTTCCCGCAGCACTGCAAGGTTTCTATTGGTATTCACCTGAAAACAACTTGGTTGACATCACAGAAAGGTTCCTTCAAGCAGTATTTTATTCAAAGAAGTGGGGTACTCTGGTATTTGTGATGCTTGAGATACTGTTTTGGGGCTTGGTTGCTGGATTCCTTCACGCAAAAAGGTTTATGTACAACATACTGCATTCAAAGAAGAGAAAGAAATCTTCCCCAAGAGCAGAGAAATTTAGCTGCGTTGCTTTACCAATGTTAGGTAAAAAATGGAAAAAGTGAGGTCGAAAAAGGGTTTGAGAACTTTAGGGCTATTTTGGGAATTTTGCCATTTTGTCTGGTGATAATAACCCCAGCATTAATTATCCCACCTCATGAGAGGTATAAGTTATCCCGGTATTAATTTTAATACCTGAATAACTTATACCAAATTTAATAACCAAACAAGGTATAAGCTGGTATTAAATTTTGGTACCAGTATTATTTTTACTTATACCCCATACCAAACGACCCCTAATTGCTCCAAAAAAATTTAGAGCCATCAAAATGGGCCAATCAGCCCAACCCAGCCCACTACTTGGGTAGGTTGGGCAAGGATTTTTTGATCCCACTTAACACTGAGGCTTATAAACCGGTCCAAGTTAGCCCGCTAGCCCTTGAGGCTTGATCGAGGCAGGGTTTGTGCCGGCCCATGGGTCAAAAATTAATTATATTCAAATTAATTAACTATTAAATATTTAAAAAAGATAAAAAAATAAAAAAAAATTTATCCATAATCTCCAATTCTCCATTCCCTAACCCTAGATGGTTCATTTACCCTTCCATATCTATGTTTTAAAAGGCAGAATTGGGACTCGCCCGGGGCTTGCCCTGGGGCAGAGCACTTGTAAGACGCCCATGGGCTTATATGCGGGGCTTAGTTTCGCGAGACTTACGCCTCCGCCATCTGGGCTTTCTCCCCAGACACGCCCAACGTCTAGCGTACTGGCCGCCTAATAGAAGTTTATGAAATTCTATGTAACTAACCTTATAAATTCTCAAATTTTCTTCATAAATCTTTGACTATTCAAAATTACTTTTTTCTTAATCATAAATCATTACGCTGAGAATATCTTATGTCATAATTAAAATAAAAATTATTACACTTTTTCTACTAAGACCGCTATGATAGTTAATTTTAAATAAATCTTTCATTTAAAAAGTATTTATTTATTAACTTTTGTTAAGTCTTTATTATATAATAGTCCATAGTTTTTTAATAATTTTTTTAAATATTATTTTTTTTTCACGTTTACGAGATATAATTGTTTAACCAGAAAATAGGAATTTTGGTTGAAGCTTAATTTTAGAAGAACTCAGGTTACTGATAATCAAGTGTGGAATAAATAAAAAGAATTGACTTAAACGATAGTTGAATAAGTAAAAGAAAGCAAAGTAAATCACTGCATTCCAATAATGTTTTATCCTTACAAATGTTTTTTCTCTCCTTTTATAACTATTTCTAAGTAATACGTTTCTTTTCTCTCATAACAGAGCCATTATGAGCAATTAATGACATTTAATTTAACGTTATAATTGGCAATCGTAACTGTTTCGGAGATTCTATAACATTTTTCGTCATTGATGCTCATTAATTACGGATAATACGTATCTATACTTTTTGCTATCTAGGTTCATTCCTCCGATGTCTCTTCGAATTACCAAGAGATCCGGGTAACTATTCCTTCGTGTTTTCTAATCTTTGTCCATGCCTGTTAAGGTTCGTATCTCTTAACTTATTCTTTGCCAGCTATTATTCTTTTATTGATCCAATTGTCTTGTCGTATCAACACATGATTAATTCCAAATATTAACTTGATTTTTTCCAATACAGATAGTCCCTCCACTTGCCATTTATTCATCAATTAAATATTTGGAAAGTGAATCTTATTAAAGCAGGAATTTTTGCCGCCATTCTTCATATTATTATAACTTCTCCAAAATTGACGCTTTGCATATCACTTCCATTTAATGTACGTGACACGTGGTCAATTTTGATTGGTTCTGCAACCCTTCAGCACCTTTTGAGGCTTTTTCCTGGCTTACATCAATCACGAAGTGGCCGTTTTCATTATGACGTCCCCATCATTACCTTTTTTGTTTGACGTTTGCTTTTGAGTATAAATATAACCTTTGTCTTTTATTTCTCATAAAAGTTACCCATCTTTGAATATTTATTCTTGTTATCTTCCTCGTACAACCATGTCTTCTTTGAACCCTAATCCCCGAAGAGTTCCTATTGTTGATGAACTTCCCCTTACTCCTGTTAGAAGTAGAAGAGGGGGAAGATTACGCAGTTTAGGATCATCATATAGTCGAGGTGCTTCTTTGCCTCCACTTAGTTCTACCATTCCTTTTTCTTCTAGAACTAGGGGTTCTCTTTCACATCGATCTTCGCTAGAAGTAGAGACTTTAATGAACCAATTCATGAACCCATAGTAGACGAAATTATCCCCTCTGAACTTTCTTTTTATACTGATAGAGAGTTAATTAAGAATTAGGTTTCTTCTATGTCCTCTCTTGATCGTGCTGATGTTTACCCTTCTCAGATTACTGAGGATTAATCTCTTTTGTCAGTAGAGATTGCCATTGGAAATCTGACTTCCCAATCATAATTCCTAATGCAAATCAAAGGATCACATCCTATATGGCTGGATTTTATTTCGTGTATACATATCCTTTTACACTGAATTTTAGACCCCCTATTCATCATGTTATCATCGAGTTCTATTGTTTTTTCAATGTTTGTTTAAGACAAATTGGCTCCATTGTATGGAGGGCTATTGCTTGTCTAAGGTACTGGGCAAACTTGGCTCATTTGCCTTTTACCTTTTTTCATCTGATCCATCTCTACTCCCATATATTGTTCCGACATAGGATCTTTGAGGGATTTAGTCAGCCCTGAGGATGACAAAGACCGTAGCTGGTACGCCAGATCTGTCGCCGGTCCTACCGTTGGGTTAGTAGGTGAATAAAATATACCATTCATTGAAAAGAGGAACTTTGCACGTAAGTTTTCTTTACAACTTTCTTCCCCCCCCCCCCCCCCCCCCCAGAAAGGGTTTGTTCTTCCTGTAACTATTTCTCTTCTCTTTTTTAGTAAGCATGGGACTGTTAAAGAGATTCCCAATTTCCGTGGTTGGGTAGAGAAATTGTTGACCATTGCTTCGATGGAGGTTAGGTCTTGGAAATACATTTCGAACAAGTTTGCTTGGAAAGTTAAAACTCATGGTAGAAACCTTACTTTTTCTTTCTTTCTACTTTTGTCCACTTTTCCTTTAGAATATATTTGACCCTTCTTTTTGTCAGGGTTTCCTATTCGTGGTGTAAGTGCCGAGTCAATCATAGCTTCTATGGTTTCTTTGGCAAGACCTCAGGAGATAATCTTGAGTTTTTCATTGAAAAGGAAAGTTGATGCGTCTTAGGATTCTGATGAGGAAGAAGAAAAAGATAGAAGTTCTTTGGTTAGAAGGAAGTGGGCTAGAAGACGCGTCATTTTGGATGACGAAGCTACTCCTCCCCGTTCTGTTCCCATGACTGAGCCCATTGAAGCCACCTCAGTAAGTTGTGTCGTTGATAATTCTATGGTAGCTCGTGACTCTGATGAGCAACTTTTTTCACGTGGATTTGATAGTGAAAGTTTTGATTTGGTGTTAGATGAAGTACCTCTTGCCTCTTTCCGCGTGTCTTTCCTAGTGGAATGCTCCTTACATGTTCCTACTATTGTAGTTTCTGTCCCACTTTAAGCTATTATGACTTCCTCTACAGTCCCCACTACTATCTTTTCTTACATTGAAGTTGGTTCTTCAAGTGGAAGTAGAGTGATGAAGCAGATTACCATTGAAGTCCCTGCTGATGGTAGTCTTTTGAAAAACTAATTTTGGGCTGACATATTGTTGAAATCCTTGATTGGTCTGGTTGAAAATTCAAACTAGAAAGTCATAGTTCTTTGACTTGGATGAATGATACCATGAAGTCATCACTGAAGCTATTAATTTCCTTTCATGATTTCTTCCATTCTCTTTTTACTAAGATTCTTACCCTCCTTTTTAGATCAATCTCATCGATATGGAGATGATGAAATTGGTTTCCTATATAGAACAATTGATGCATGATTACCAAATTGAGGCAGACAATTGGAAAGAACAATATTAAAGTCTTCAGCTGAGATGGAAGTTTTAGAAAAAACAAATGTAACTTGGAGCAGCAGCTGAGGGTCATGGCTACGAAGTTAGCAGTCGAAAAATCTTCTTCAACCCAGGCAAGCAAGGATAAAAATCTCCTTGAGTCATCATTTTTCGAGCAACTCTCTAAAGCCACAGAGGAGATCCGAGGTTTGAAGACCTTGTTGAAAGAGGTTTATGTAGGTGAACTTGTTCAAACTTTACTTACCCAGACCCAAGAAGATCTCCGTGTGTCTTCTGATAAGGTCTAGCTTTTAGAGAATTCACTTGCTCCTTTACAGTCTTCTTACGATGCTGTTTTATCTGAGAGGGAGGAGCTCAAGAGTGAAATTAACCATTGGTAAAGAGACTACGAGGCTCTTGAGGACAAAGCTGCTGTCAAAGTAAGTTGGGATATATTGAGCACACGCCATGATACCCTTATGAAGGTTAGCTAAGAAGGCTTTAACTTGGATGGTGAGTTAGCAAAGATTAAAAAACCATTGAAAAAACTCAGCAAAGCCAAAGATTCTCTTCTTCCATGGCTGATACTCTCGAGCACGTTGAAGCTGACCCTAGTGCGGTAGATGTCCCAGTTCCTTCAGATCAAGTCGAGCCTTCTGTTTCTGATGATACTGTTTTGAACCATTCTCCTGCTCCACAGTGAAAGTTTGTGTGTGAAGTTTGACTCTCTTTATTTGTTGGAATATGTGGTGGTTTTACCCGTGATCCCATTTGGGGGTTATGTTTTTAGTGATGGCAAGTCCCCAGGTCTTTTCAGGGCTTTTTGTAAAAAGATAATCATTTTATAGCTAAGTTCATACTTAGTTTTAACTTAATATTATTAAGTTATCAGTTTAACTTAATTTTTTTGAGTTTCTGCTATACTCCTTTAGTAATTTGCTTTGTTTTTTATAAGTCCAAGATCTTGCTTTTTCATTCGTGGGTTTTTGTCTTACCCTTTTGACTTTTTGCATCTTTAGAAATGCTTTATTAACTTTATGGATCTTTGAATCAAACATGAATTTATCAAAGAGAGCCCTTTTATATATGATACTTAATGAAGAAGATATCTCATTTTCATATTGGTGTAAACATACGAAAGAAGAAATAGGAACACACATGTTTCTTGAAATAAATTTGATAAAGTTCTCATTTAAACGTTTTAAAGTTTAAATAACATCTTACGTGCATTTAAATATCTTCTATCACTCTTTCGTAACTATTTTCTTTACAACAGGTTTGCAAAAAAGAAAGAAAATCCAGGGGTTTCATTATGACTCATGGCTACATACTGCATTTAACCAAAACATCGTAAGATTTTGAAATCTATATCCATGAGTGTTTCCTTCACAGGTTTTTTGATCAGGCCTGTGTTATTGGCTCGTGACTTTGCTCTGAACTTTATATTGGATGAGTAGACTTTTAAGCTTGACTTGAAATAAATTGTTTTCAGTCTTCTTTGCCTTCCTTATACATATATTATATGTATATTATATAGTCTCCAAGTGTTTGAGCTTTGAAATATGAAATCTCGAGCGCTTGATTATTTTTTTCCATGCGGTCCTTTTCTTGAAAAGGAAAAGCATATGGGACTTGGAGGTGCGATTTTAGATGAAGACTGCTTAACCCATTTAAATTTTCATTAGAATAGTTATAACCCTAGACCAAAAATTATGTTCTTTCCATGTGTCTTTCAAGTCGTAATTCATCATTTAGTGTGGGTTAGCTTTTTGCCTATCATTTAAAATCGTTAGTAAAATTTTCATAATTCAAAAATAAATATCTTTAGTGAGGATACCTGGCCGTAGGTATTTCCTTTCCTTAGAAGTAGTATATCTTTAGATGAACAACATTTCAATTTGAAGGTAGAATCTTGCCATTCAATATTTCAAGCTCGTATGCTCCTTTTCATGCGATACCATGAATCTTATAAGGCCCTTACAAAGTTGGACATAACTTTCCTAAATTGGCCGCCCTTCTGGATTGGAAAACTTGTTGAGTACGTAGTCCCCAATCTTGAAGTATCTTAGATGAACTTTCCGATTGTAATACCACTCAATAACTTATTTCTATGCTGCCATCATTAATGTAGTTTCCCTCCTTTATTCAAGTAAATTTAGGTTTATCCACATCTCTTCTTCGTTTGATTCTACAGAAGCTTGATCATATTTCATGCTTGGTTCCACTATCTCGACTAGAATTAAGGCTTCAGCCCCGTATACAAGTGAAAATGGTGTTTCCCCCGTACTTGTTTTTGTTGTTGTTCGATAAGCCCACAAGACCCCAGGTAGTACCTCTGGCCAATTGCCTTTAAAATTTTACACTCTTTTCTTCAAGTTGTTGATAATGACTTTATTTGTTGATTCAACTTGTCCATTACCCATCGGATGGTAAGGTGTTGAGGTAATCCTTTTAATTTTCCAACTTTGGACAAATTCTGTGATTTGTGCACCTATAAATTGCGGGCCATTATCACATGTGATTTCCTTTGATACCCCAAATTGGCATATGATGTTCCGTCAGATGAAGTCTTTGACCTCTTTTTCTCATACCTGTTTGAAAGCTCCCCCTTCTACCCACTTAGTAAAATAGTTAGTGAGCACAAATAAAAATCTTACCTTGCATTTGGCTTGTTGTAGTGGATCTACAATATCTATCCCTGAGTTCATATAAGGCCACGGTGCAATAGCCGGATGTAATAACTCAGCTGGTCGATACATGTTATTACCGTATCTTTGGCACTTGTCACATTTTGCCACAATATTTCCGCGTCTTCTTTCATTTTTTCCAATAATAGCCGACTCTAATCATGGTTTTTACCAAATATCTTCCTCCAACATGATTTCCACAATGTCCCTCGTGTATTTCTCTCATCACGTACTCTGCTTGAGAAGGCCCGAGGCATCTTGCTAGAGGACCGCCAAACATTTTTTGATAAAGATTGCCTTGATTTAAACAATAGCAATCAGCCTTTTTGCGAAGTGTTTGAGCTTTTTCCCTATCTACAGGTAAAATTCCATACTGTAAAAAATTGACAATCTCGTTCCTCCAATCCCAAGTTAGATTATTGAAATTTACCTTGTTTTGTCTTGATCAAGTACTGAACAAAACAAATGAATCCTAGAAGCATTTTCTTCATTTGTTGCTTCTGCAGCAGACACAAGATTAGCTAGAGTGTCTGCCTTGGCATTTTCTTCCCTTGGTATTTGCATGACTTTCTAAGTTTGAAATTGCCTGACCAAATCCCGTGCTTTTTCCTGGTATTGTTGTATCCTTGCCTCTTTGGCTGTATAAATCCCTTACATATGGTTAACAACGAGTTGCGAATCGCTTTTGATTACCACCTGTTCTATTCCGAGCTCCCATGACAACTCTAAACCTGCAATCACAACTTCATATTATTCCTCATTATTAGTGATTGAATGGCTCTTTATTGATGTTATGTTTCACCCATAGGTGGTACCAGGACAATGCCAGACCTGCTTCTTTTATATTTGACGAACCGTCAGTAAATAAGGTCAAAGTACTTGGATTTGATCCATTAAATATCTGTAGTCTTTTTTTGCTTCTGATTGTATCCCTTGGTTAAAATCTGCTACGAGATCTACTAAAACCTGTGACTTCACTACAGTTCTAGGTTGATATGTAATGTCATATTCACTTAGTTCTATATCCCACTTGGATAATCTACTTGATAACTCTTGTTTATGCAATATATTATGTAAGGGGTAGGCAGTTACCACAAAAATAGGATGACATTGGAAATAAGGTCTTTGTAATGACCCGACCGATCTTTTTGAGCTCCAACACCTCATTTAGCAATCTGAGGCCATGAGCAGCTTCATTTCAGGTATAATGACTTGTATGCATGGTCGAAATTGAATTTCGAAAAGTTTAGAGTTGATTCGGAAAGAGAATTCTTATTTCTGAAGCTTAAAGTTGAAGGAATTAGCTAGGATTGGATATTTGAGTAGACAACCTTAGAATCGGGATGTGAAGGTTCCAGCGGTTCATATGATGATTTCGGACTTGGGCCTATGCCAAGATCGGGCTTTGGATGACCCCGGAGCATTTTGGAACCTATTGTGGAAATTATCATTTTGGAAGAAATTTCATAAGTTTGGATTGAAGTGACTTTTAGTGTTATTGATGTCCATTTGGGATTCCGAGTCTGGGAGTAACTCTGTATGGTGATGCTGGAGTTAGGAGCGCGATCAGAAGTGAATTCTGGGGCACATAGATCATTTTGTAGTCATTTGGCTAAAGAAAGAGATTAGAAGGTTTTGGGAAGTTTGAACGGTAGTGGAATTTTTGATATCGAGGTCGGAATCTAATTCCGAAAGTTGGAGTAGGTCCGTAATGTGGAATATGACTTGTGTGCAAAATTTGAGGTCAATCGAACATGACTTGATAGGTTTTGGCATCGAAAGTAGAAGTTTGATCTTCTAAAGTTCTTAAAGCTTGATTGGAGGTTAATTCGAGCGAGTCCATAATGTGTTTTGGGACTGGTTGGTATGATTTATGGTGGTCCCGAGGGCCTCAGGTGGATTTCGAATTGTTAACGGATCGAATATGGAGTTTGGAAGAAGGCTGAAGTGCTGGTTGCTGTCACGACCACACCTGTGAGAATCTAGCCGCTGGTGCGGAGCTGGAAAAGTGGCCACAAAGCTGTAGATACAGGTTTTGGTGAAGGGAGATGGGATCGCAGATGAGGCCAGGGTGCCGCAGATGCCGGACCGCGCCTGCGGAATGGGAAGCACAGAAGCGGAAAATGGGCGGCCCGAAGAAGACCACAAATGCGGTACTTTGGATGCACCTGTGAAATTGCAGAAGTGGTAGAGGAGCCAGGTGCGAAAACAGGTGGAGTCAGAGATTGTTTTAAATTCGGGTTTTGGCAGTTCTTCTCCCATTTGTCACTTGGCATGGGAGATTTTGGCGAGCTTTAAGAGGGGAGTTCCATCGTCAACATCAAGGTAAGTTATCACCACATATTTGGAGTTAACTACATCATTTATATATGGATTTGAGCATGAAATTGGTAGAAAACTTGGGGTTTGACAGAAGATCTAGAAAATTAGTATTCTTGGAATTTAACCACTATTTTAGGTATGTAATTAAGAAGAAATCATATATTTGAGTTCTTGAGTTCATGGGTAAACTTTATCTTCAAGAAATTTTAGATTTCGGGCACGTGGGTCCGAGGGACTTTTTTTTCAAATTTTTGATCGGGGTTAGGAATTATTATTAATTGGATTATAATGAGTACCTTAGCCTATATTAATGAGTTTGCATAATTATTGGCTAGTTTTGGAGCATTGTGCATTGATTCGAGTCTTCGGAAGTTATAGATCTTCGAAGCAAGGTGAGTCTCCTTTATAACCTTGTAAGAGGGATTAGTCCCCATAAGTTAGTTAATTGGTTGCGTGCTCCTATTTATGGGGGGCTACGCACGCACAAGGTGATGAGATTCAATGCGTAGCTACTATGCTATTGTCCGGGTAGTCTAAGATCCAAAAACATACTATACTTGGAAATTTTGCCATCTTTGTGAAAGCTTGTATTTCTTATATCACATTGAGTTAGTAAATATTTTTCTATAGAAGTTTAAATTTTATTTTCTTAATTATTAAAGAGAATTGGTATTTCTTTGGATAATTGCTCCATGTTGACTTCGTTATTGATTGTGTGTCTGTGTGTTTATATTTGGAATGGGTCGAATGCCTAAGATTAAATAGATGCATCTATAGGTGCGCCGTCGACCATCGGCAAGTGCACAATTTATTTCAGTTGGATCGGGCCATCGCCTCGGCATAATATGCGCATGCTTGCATTGTTTACCTTGAAACTTATTGAAGTTGATATTGCCTTTTTATGGCCGTTATAAATTAATAAAGATAATGAAAAGTAAATCTTGGAATTTACTTATTATTTGATGAGGTGTAACCTGTTTCCTTGCTTTGTGAGTCGTAATTGCTAGATAAATCCATGTTTCCTCACATCTTCACCATATTATTATTGGACCACTAGCAAGTGTCGAAGTCGACCTCTTGTTTGTGCTTATTCGAGATTAGACGGGATACTCATTGGGTTTACATTATTTTCCTACTCATACTACACTTCTGTGCATTTTTGTTGCACAGGAACATACATCAATAGTGGCCTACTGGGCATAGCAGCACGGATGATACTGGGATTAGGTGAGTTGCGTTATTCGAGGTGTCAGCCTTTGTACTTCGTTTTGCTCGTGAATATATCCGGAATTTCTTTAATAGCTTTAATCTGCACAGGATTTACTTTAATGCCATAGTTAGAATAAGAAATCCCAAGAACTTACCTGATGAGACGATAAATTCACATTTCTCAGGATTTAACTTCATGTTAAATTTGTGATGAATCTAAAATGTATTAGTCAGTTGTGCAATGTGGTCTCCATTTAGTTGTGATTTAACCAACATATCGTATATATAAACTTCCAGGTTTTGCCTAAGTGTTTTTGGAATATTTTTGTCACCAGCCTTAGATATGTGGCCCCAGCATTCTTTAAACCGAATGGCATGACTTTGTAACAGTAAGTCCCCCTATCTGTGATGAAGGAATTCTTTTCTCCATCTAAAGGATCCATTTTAATATGATTATATCCTGAATAGGGATCTAGAAAATTTAGCAATTCATGCATTGCAGTAGAATTAATTAGTTGATCTATGTGTGTTAACGGAAAAGAATCTTTAGGGCAATATTTCGATCAGTGTAATCTACACAAACTCGCCACTTACCATTCTTTATAGGTACTACAATAGTAATAGCCAACCAATCTGGATACTTTACCTCGCGGATAGACCCAATTTTAAAAGTTTTTACACCTCATCTTCAGTCACATGGTTCTTGAAGGAGTCTTGCTTCCTTTTCTTTTGTTTGGCAGGTGGGTATGATGGATATTTGTTTAATTTGTGGTTCATTATCTACGGTGGTATACTTGTCATATCTGAATGGGACCACGCAAAAAAACCTGCGTTAGCCTTTAAAATATCAATTAACTTACGTTTCATTTCCGGGCTGAGGTTGTTCTAATGTTGACTTTTCTGTCTGGCAATGTACAAATAGCACCAACAGCCTGTAGTTCCTCGATAATTGTTTTGATATTTTCATTTTCCTTTGTTTCCTAAATAGTATCGGGCCTCGAATTTACATATGTTTCCCATCTTCAGTTGGGGTTCATGTCGATGCATCCTCAATTGCATTCTGTGATTACTATTTTTATCACTTTTAATGCTTCGTGAAACTTGTTGGTCACCACAGATTTGTCGTATCCCCCATTGTGATAGGAATTTGATAACTTGATGAAAGGTAGATGGACCGATGTCCATTTCGTGAATTCACGGTCTGCCGAGAATCATATTGTAGGCCATATCCATTTCCACTACCCGAAATTTTGTATCTTTGACCACTCCTTCTGTGAATGTGGTGAGTACTATCCCCTTTTTGTTTTGACGCCCGAGTTGTCAAAAACAGACAAGGTGTATGCCTTCGGTATCAACTTATCATCAGTTTGCATCTCGTTTACCAATATTAACAGAATGATATTCACATAACTACCTGGATCAATCAAAACCCTTTTTACATTAGTGTCATGTACAAGTAAAGATATTACCAGTGTATCATTATGCGGGATTAGCACACCATCTACATCTGCATCATCAAATGTAATACTATCTTCTTCCAAAACTTGTCGAACTCACTCCCCGTGTGTAACTGTTATTTTTCACAATTTCTTAGGTGTTGTATATGTTACGCCATTGATCTCGTCTCCTCCGCTTATGACCGTAACCGTCCTTTTTGGTGAAGGAGATTTTGATGGCTCCTGCCTATTCTTCATATATGCTTGCTTTCCCTTTTCCCTAAACGATTTGGTTAAATATCCTTGTTTTAATAAATGTTCAACTTCACCTTGCAACAATCTTCAATTCTCCATTTTGTGACCGTGATCATCGTGAAACTCGCACAAAAAATTCGGATTTCGTCTGTTCGAGTTTGATCTTATTTCTTTGGCCACTGTACCTTGTCTCCCATGCTCTTTAAAATAGCCACCAATTCGAATGTGCAAACATTAAAACTTTAACCGCCAATCTTTGCCTTAGAGCTTCTGTCTTCATCTCGCATCTCCAGCATGTTTCGTTCTTTTTCGAACCTTGATGATGAACCTGACTCACTATCTCTTGATCTATGAACGTCCCTCAGGTTTTCTTGTTTTGAACACGAGCGCGTTCTTGCTTGTCCCATGTACGGCTCGTGCCTATTTTTACCGGACCCTTTTTCAGTTTTAGCTCATCTTGAACTTACCCTTTCATCTTTTTGGGACTGAGTGACGGTATCTTCTCTCTGTAGCTTTGTGTTGTATCTGTTATAAACTTCATTCCAAGTTGTTAATGGAAATTCTTGAATATTTTTCTTGAGTCTCCTCGTGGCTTCTGAACTTTTTTCATTCAGATTACTGGCAAATGCCATTGCCGCCCAATTATTAGGGACACGTGGCAACATAGCCCTTTCTCGCTGGAATCTGTCTATGAATTCCCTAAGCAACTTCATATCTCCTTGTTTTATTTTGAAAATGTCCTTGATTCTTTTTTCAACTTTTTGAGCTCCCGAGTGTGCTTTGATAAATGAATCTGCAAGTTAAGCAAAAGAATCTATAGAATTTTCGGGTAAAAGAGAGTACCGTGTCAATGCTCCCTTAGTGAGTGTTTCTACGAATGTTTTGACCAATACTGATTCAATTCTTTCCCTTTACACCAGTCGTGAATGCAATTACGTTATCCCGTGGATCAGTTGTTACATCGTATTTCGAAATATCAGGCATCTTGAATTTTTTCGAAATTGGTAGAGGAGCAGCACTTGGCTTCCAAGGTTATTGTGAATATTTGTCCATATCTATTCCCTTGATCACAGGAGGCACTCAAGGTATTTTCTCTATGCGTTCGCTTTGCTACTTGAGTTGTTTCTACAAAGTTCGTACTAAACTTTGTAAATCAGAATTAACTGGGTTACCTGGCTCTCCATCATGAGATTCTCTAGGAGCTCCGCTACTCCCTGAATTAACGAGTCCTTGGCGAGGATTTTCTAGGGTATTGTTGTTTCTCGTTGGTGTTGGCGATACAACCGGCGACTGGTTGGCATAAGCCTGATGAGCAATGCTGACCTATTGAGCGATTAATTTATTCAAAGTTTCATTGAGATCTTGATCATTTTCATTTGATTCAGATCTGTCAGTAGCCCTCTCTCGTGATTGTCGAGGAGAATGTTGTATAGAAGGGGGTGGAGTTATGTCACCTTGTTGGTTTAGCTGATGTAGTGGATCTCATTAGAGTGGTAAATTTTGTTGGTTATTGTTGTTGACATTCAACATGATTGTTTTTTTTATAGATAATCGATTTGGAAAGCTGAAGATTATTAGTTTTCCGGTAACGAAACCAATTTGTCTAACCATAAAATCGGAAATTTTGTCAAACTTAGTTTTAGAATAACTCGGGTTACTGATAATCAAATATGGAATAAATAAAAAGAATTGACTTAAATGGTAGCTGAATAAGTAAAATAAAGCAAAGTAAATTAGTATATTCCAATAATATTCTATCCTTACAAGTGCTATTTCTCTCCTCTTATATCTATTTCTAAGTAATACGTTTATTTCTCTCATAAGAGAGACATTATGAGCAATTAATGACATTTAATATAATGTTATAATTGCCAATCGTAACTGTTTCGTGAAGATTCTATAACGTTTTTCATCATTGATGCTCATTAGTTATGGATAATACTTATCTATACTTTTTGCTATCTAGAGTCGTTCCCCCGATGTCTTTTCGAATTACCAAGAGGTACGAGTAACCATTCTTTCTTGAATCTTTTCCCGTGCTTATTAAGGTCGTATCTCTTCAACTATTCTTTGCCAGCTGTCATTCTTTTATTGATCCACGTATCTTGTCGTATCAGAACATAATTAATTTTAAATTTTATCTTAAATTTTCGCAATACAACAATACTTATTAATTTAATACCCCAGTATTAGCTAGTAACTATTTATAAATAATTAATTATCATGGTATTGCACGGTGAATTATGTGTCACTTTATTACCTTGTTGAAACATAAAAATAAATCATGCAAGAGAATCATATTTAAATTGTGAATTATGTTTTATATAAATTCTCTTTCAAATAGAAAGCATATTAAATAAAAGGAGTATTTTAAGAAAAATATCAAATTATAATAACAAAGTTCTTTCAAAATTCATCAGTCCTTAAGCGATACATATAAATTTCATATCGAATATATTACTTTTGATGTTTGAGCTGTAATGACGTTGTAGCTAATTTGAATATTATGATATATGTCATGAATATTACATATGTCATACTTTTCATATTATTCATAGTTGAATTTTAATTTATAAATATTTTAAATAGATTATTTGTTATAATTGTGATATAAATGTAATTCCTATAATTATTTTTTATTTTATTCTATCTTGAAATTCTTGAAATTAGTAAAATTTAAAGATCTGTGGGACTTACGACCCATGTCTTAGGGCTTGCGTCCCACCTCGTTAGAGGTAAAATGCTTCGCCTCACGCCCCTAACTTTTAAAACATTGTTCAATATCAACTAGAATTTAGATTTTTGACGTGCATGCAATATAACAAAATTTATTTTTCTTTTGCCAAGGGGACAATACAATATGCCAAGGGAACAATACCCAATCTAAAACAATCGAGAAAATAGCAGAAATCTCGAAATTAGCAAAACTCGAGCCCTGGGCCCGTTTCTCAAAATTTTACAAAACTAACATTACTGGATTCCTCGTCTTTCCACGAGTCCATACACATCAAGTTTACCAAAATCGGAGCTCAAATGCTCCCTCAAACTCCAAAATTTCATTCTCTTAAGTTTCTAGTCCTAACCCCCATTTTTGACTTCTAATTTCCTTGACTGTTTACCCTTAATTCATGTAATAACACATAGGATTTAGGTTTTAGGCTTAGAATTCCTTACCTCAATGAAGTCCCTTGATTTCCTCTCCAAAATCGCACCAAAACCTCCATGTCCGAAGTGAAAATATTGGGTTCTTTCAAATATTCGCGAGGATGGAATTAAATATAACTGACCAGGAAAATTCTGCTTCTGCGAAACTAATGGCCTCTTCTGTTACCTCCGCATCTGCGGTCTGCGTCCGCTTTTACGGACCCTCAATAAGGGCCTACCATATTTTACACCAGCGGGACCGCCTATGCGGTCCAAACTTCCGCTTCTGCGGAACCTGACATGCACCAATTTTCGCTTTTGCGCCTGCCCATTCACTTCCGCAATACCGCACCTGCGGTTCCAAAATCGCAGGTGCGAAAACACCAGATACCAACAACCTTCAGCAACACACAAGTCCAATTTTCTTCCTGTTGGCCATCTCGAACCACCTCGAGGCCCCCCGGGACATTGACCAAAAACACAGATGTTATCATCAAGCCACTACGGTTAACATCAAACGTCATCAAATTTCATCAAATCAAAGCTTAAGTTCTTCAAATTTCTCAGAAACTCGCATTTGATAAAAAATCCGACCAAACGATGTTCGAATAACCTTAAAATTTTCATACATATCAAAAATTACCCAACAAAGCTACAACAACTCTCGGAATTCCATTTCGACCCTCAGATCAAAATATCACCCATAAATCGGAATTTGCCAAATTACTAACTTTGCCAATTCAAGCCTAATTCTACACCGAACCTGAAAAATCAATTCCGTTCGCGCTCCTAAGTCACAAATCACCTCCCAAAGCTAACCGAATCACTGGAAATCACATCCGAGCCCTCTAACTCAATAGTCAATATTCGGTTGACTTTTCCGACTTATGTTTTCCTTAGTGAGACTAAGTGTCTCATTTCTTATCAAAACTAATCCATCTCAACTCTAATACACCACATACCGATAAAAAAATATGAAGGAGCAATAAACGGGGAAAACAGGACGGTAACACATGAGACGACAGGCCGGGTCGTCATAGATACATAGCGACCAAATCGTCGTTCTATTGATGTTTGAGGGAATGCAATCCATTCGATCAACATTTTAAAAATTCAAGCTAACATACCATTCTTTTGCTGAACTTTGGATCTCATTTGATATAAAGGGGGAAAGCCCCTATTTTAAATTGGTGCCTTCAATGAGACGATTATTGACTTTTAGGAGGATGCCGAGTATTTGCATTGAAGTACAGGTATTCACTATGCCTGCATGTTCGACAAATCTTATATTTTTTTACTGTATAGATTGAGATCCAGTTGAAGTGAGATCACGATGTTCAACCCTTTCAAATAGATAGATTCAAATCCCTACTCGGTCTAGCTGCCCTTTTATTATGACCGTCCCTCATTGGTTATCATCGGATTCCATTATCAAGAAGTGTATCCACGGCTGGCCTCCAAATTCACTCTCTGCCCTAAAAAGAGGGGGGGGGGGGGGGGGGGAAGAGAGTCATCAGAAGAAAATACAAGTATAAGAAGGAAGATTACTAGGCACAACATTTCAAATTCACTAAGATTTGAACCCAAGATATTTGGGGAGAATAAAGATCTTTCATTTCAAAATATTATCTGAGGCTATCCTTAAAGAGTTATATTTAACATTTTGGATATATTTTAAATTCTGAAATTATGTTTTCAATAAATCAACACTTCATGATTTTGACGTTCCTACATCAAAATAAAAAGTTTTTGTGAAGTCACGCAAATCTGAAATCGTCACCATATCAGAATTTAATATTATTTTCGAAATATTATCTAAAACTATCCTTAAGGCATTAAATTTTGCATTTTGGATATGTTTTAAATTTGGAAGTTTAGTTTCCAAGAAATCAAATGGTTCGTGATTTTGATGTTTCTATACCAAGATACAATTTTTGGTGAGATTGTGCAAATAAGAAATTTTCAACGTGGTAGAATCTAAAGTTGGATTTAAAATATTATCTTGGGTAATTTTGAAGGTGTTCGATTTTATGTTTTGGATATTTTTCAGATCTAATTTTTAATAAATCAAACGGTTTGTTATTTGGACTCTCTCACAACAAAATATGAATCTTTTATCACAAGCGCATAAAACTAATAATTATAGATGAGACTTTGATAAAAGTCGGACAATATAAAGAAAAAGAGAAGAAATCTTATTTATGATGAAATAAATATCCACTAGGTCAATCTAACATAAAATAAAAGGGGGGATAATTGTAGTCTTATCTAAATAGAAATTGTAGTTGATCAATTCTTGACAGCTAGTCTCCAGGTTCTTCTTCTTCTCATCCAAATTAGCAGAATCATCAACAGTCGGAAAATTTACATTGTCATATGAAAAGACTTCAGTCTCTATAGCTGAAACGTTTGCTTGAATCTCTTCAGTCTCCTTTTGAGTTTCTTCTATAATACCTTCAAGATTCTCCCTCTCTTGTTGTCATGTCTGCAGTCTCTTACTAACTCTCTTCAGTTTCTTTTCACTAGAGGTAACTTTCTTGACTTTCTTGCTTGCTTCAAGTTTTAACAATTTGAGGCACTCCTTATCCTTGGAAATCTCCTCTAGCTACTCATATTCACTCCTCTTATCAGCCAAATTTGATCTTTCTTGGTCATATGAAGCGGCAAGCTCAAAAGGAGAATCCAGTAAACTCTCTAATAGAGAAAGATCCAAAACATTTGCCTTCTTCATATCCTTGAAAATATCTGTTATTTGCTCCTTATAAGATGAGAGAGATTCTACACGAGTTTTGTAGAGTCTATTGCAAATATTCTCCCAAAGCCCTAAGATGAATTCGTTTTTGTGATTAAAGACAATGCTTTTTCCTTCAAAAATAGATATTGCTGCATTTGTTATTGGTAGAACGCGAGTTATCTCATTTGGAGTTCATTTTTTAGTTGTTATGAGGAAGAGATGATGCCTTGGAAGATGACTTCACTTTAGATGTAGGACCTGCAATAGATTCATCACTAACTTGAGGCTTGTCATATGGGGATGCAATCAGATGCCTATTGGCATTTAGCTACTTTAGGAAAAGGAAACAAAATGAAAAAGGGAGAGGTTATTGTATTCTTCCTTTTTGTTACAAGATGTATGCATTCTTGAGGGACTATCAACACTTTAACCTCAACAAGTCTACTGGGTTAGGCCTTTTTCTTTTCTATTTTGATCTTCGTTGGTATTCAGACTTGTATCTTGAGGAACTCGCGTGCTAAATGGAAGAACTTGATAGTGTTTCTCTATATCTATTGAAGTGCATACCACCTTTTTTAGATATACATTTGAGGATTTAAGATTCTTTTTTCTTATGTTGTGTAACTACTTTTGGTACTAGAGTAAGGTCTTTCATTGAGTTTTGAGATCGTGTTTCCAACACCTTGATCTTCATCTCCTAAAGGAGTAGTAAATATTAGCCCAACATTGTCTACTAGAGCTTGTAAATATCCTCAAGAAACTTTCTATGCGCTTTCTACTACCAAGACAAATAATTGGTGGAGAAAAGATCCTCCACAGAATCTCCCGTTAAGGGAAAACCCATACATGACATAGACCGACACAGTGTGCAAATCCTCCATAATTTGAGTCCTTCATATAGAGAGGCACCATGGATATTACTCTTCAAAAGACCATGGACGTTCTAGTAAAACCCAAATTGTCGACCAAACTGATGCGGGCTATATGGCTTGACAATGAATGAGTTATCATACCTCAAACGGAGGCAATTAAAACGTAAGCTCATAAAGTAATTTGACTGCAACTCTTGAGGGGCCTCGTTATACATATAACAATAAGAGCGAGAATTAGTTAACATTGTTCATGTCCAAACTATACTCTCTCCATTGTGGATGCGTTTTCTTGCATCTTTCTTGTCAAAGTACCTCGCAGCTCCCTCTCTTCTGTATGCCACCATCAAAGGGACAGATGGTCCCTTAGCAAGTGGGTAATGTGTTTTGAGGTAATGTGCAAGCCAACCGTAAACATAATGGAGGGGGAAAAAACCTTGATCTGATCAAGTTGGGAAGAACATGAAATTTTATTCAAATCATGATAAATACTCGTCAAAATTGGGACCGCAAGGCTAATGTTTCGCCTCATTGCCATCATGCTTGCTATCTAAAAAGTCTTGGGATGAATGAAGTTCTTCGCTTTATAGGGAAACACAAAAGCACATAGCCAACATTATAAGAAGGCCGCTATATATGTTTGATCTTTCTAGTCAGTCCTCGCTCTAAACCTGGAAAATATAGCTTCTTGATCGCTCGACCACCCTGTTGTCTCGGGAATAATTCCGTTAGGATTATGTGTCGACTTTAGGTGCACATATTTCTTTTTCTTTCACAGTAGGGCAGATTTATATATTAAATCTTTATTATATCAAAATTTTGTTCGCGTACTCAAGGAGATTTGGTTAACACCATACCTTCCTAAAGGTGATGGAAGGCAGTAAACAAATACTCACAAGATCGATGAACAATTCTCATATATTTTTCATCTAAACATATGAGTTTTCTTATCTCCGATAGTATTTCTTCGTATGGAAACACGAAATTGGCAAACCTCCAAGAATATGTAAGTCCCAAAGAGAGATAGATAGCTCCCTAATTGATGTAAGAAGTGTGTTCGTTTTGGGGAACCAAGGCTCGCAAAATTCTTGCAAAATATTCGAGTTTCGATCATAAGTGAAAAGTAAAGCATAAACAACACAAAAAATAGTTATTATACTCAAGGTTTATTGGCTTCCACCAAGTACATCTTCAGCCCATTCCCAATATCATTGAATATAACGATGCTCGCCCTCGATTGTTACTGTGTTTTCCCACCGTATTTCTCCTTGAATTATATGACACCTTATGTTTGGAAAGGTGCTAGTAATGTGTACATGGCGATAGATTGGCACTTGGATAGATCACATCTTGGACAATGGACTAGAAGTATACATGTGCTCCAAGGTCTACTTTTAACATGAAGCAGGTTCTTCAAAAAAAGTCAGGAGACTGCAATATATCGGCCAGCTTGTGGGGTGTGAATCAAAAGTTTGGTTTGTTCTATGCCATCTTCAGTCTCAATTATGAGATACCTAAGTTTGGAGGAAGGTGATCTATAGTCTCTGAATTTACTATCTCTTCGAGCTGCAAAGAAAGAAAAAGTCATCAAAGTCCAAATCAAGATTATTGGAATGGGCACAAAAAGGTCTAAATTGATGAAATGTCCTCCGGTTTTCGGGCGGGAATGAGTATCTATCCCTTCACACCCTAAGAGAAATCTCTCCGATATTCGGACGGGCATGGGTATCCATCCATTCACATCCTGAGAGTAATCTTCGATATTCAGGCCACCTCGAGAGTAATCTCTCCGATATCCAGGCCATCTCGAGAGTAATCTCTCCGATATTCGGACCACCTTGATAGTAGTCTCTCTGATATTTGGGTCGTGATGAATATCCATCCCTTCACACTGAAGCTATTCAGGCCACCCTCAAAGTATTCTTTCTGATATTCTGGGATGAGTGTCCATCCTTTCACACGCTAAGATCACCTTGAGATTAGGGATGAGTGTCCATCCATCCCTTCACACGCTAAGATCACCTTCTTCATGTGAAAGAAAAAGAAAAAGGTTTTACATGTCAGCTACGAAGTTAGCGACCAGCAAGCACTAATTGTTTATTATTGATCAAAAGGCACGAGCATCTGGTGCTTATATAGAATTCTCAAGTGGCTGTTGGAAATTAATTCCCGATGTGGGATGGCTGCTGTGATCAAACTCCAGCAAGGATTTAAAATGTACAAGTTATTCTCCTAATTGAAGTTGGCTACCGTGAGTTGGCGGGGATTTCATACGCACATGCAAATTCGAAAGGGCCTTGTATTCATGATAAAGTAAGTGAAAGAATGATTTCGTTATTACTGCATGTGTATGAAGAAAGAAATTAATCTTCACAAACTTTGAATGCAAAGGAGTAAATGACGTGCAAGTCTTTTGAATTCAATAAGCACACTTGTTCATTTTTGTCTTCTAAAATAATAGCAAATAAAGTTATTATTCTTTTCCTTAATATGATAGAACTAAGCCATTAATTTAAGCTACAAATTGAAAGGAGTATGCACGAATTAATCCATGAAAGCTCTATTAAGAGGGAAGATAGGAATCGCCTTCATTAATACTTCAAGCATCGTCTTATAAAATTAATAAGCTGATATTTTGACAAATCTTAAAGTAAGGAGTATTTGTAGGCTATCAAAATTTTATTGAATTTAAATTCATAAGAAATTTGGATTTAATCTCAATTCAATATCTTTTAGTCCAAACAAATGTTATGGGCTAATACAATTGAATTAATATTTGAAATCCAATAAATAAGGATTTAATAAATAGGTCCAAATGCGTTGGGCTAACCCATTTAATTGGGCTACGGATGAGGAGTTGTCACGACCCCAACCCCGATCGGGATAACGCCCAACACATTGCTAGGCAAGCCTGATCAACTATCAACCAAAACCCATCTTCTTATAAAATTCATTACCAACTAACACAATTTAAATACCAATTTAGCATAATAAAGGTCTGAAACAGTAAGTTAAATATGCGGAAGTCAAAAGATAATACCACTACATAGCCCACATTGATCTGGTGTCACAAGTCAGGAGCCTCTCATACAAATCTGAACAGCCTAATACATAAATAGCCTAGGAATGCAAAAGATAATAAGATAGAAGGAGAAATCGGGTCTGCGGACGGCATGCATCTACCTTGATAACTCCGGCAAATTATGATCAACGGAAAAGCTCTCACTCAGCCTCTGGAACACCTGGATCTACACGCAAGGTGCAGGGAGTAATGTGAGTACTCTGACCCAGTAATTAATAAGTAAAAAGAATGACCGAAAATAAGAAATCATGCATACACATGGTAATCTATAACGCGGCAGTAAAACAAGTAATATGAAAGCAATAAACCAATGCAGAGCAGAATGTGATACTTCTACAACAGATAAGCAAATAATTGACAGAAAGATAAAGAAAATAGACACATAGAACAAATTATATATTTGGGTTCGTGGGAGAATGGGTAAACGGGTTTTGGTTCGAACCTCGGGTTTTGACCATGTGGGCCCGGAGCAATTTTTGACTTTTTGGGTAAAGCTTTAGAAAACTGGTTTTCATGCGTTGGGTTGATTCATTTAGCATTTATGGATGTAATTGAGTAACTTGTGACTAGATACGAGCGAATTGGTGGTGGAATTAAGAGGTAAAGCGATGGTAGAGACTTGAATTATGTTCGTGGCATCGAGGTAAGTGTTTGATCTAATCTTAGCTTGAGGGATTAGAAGTTGTGTCCTACTTGCTACTTGATTCTTTTTGAGTATGACATATAGTCATGGTGATGAGTATCTATACATTGGTGTCAAGCATGACCATGAGTCTTATATTGTGATTTTCATGACTTCGTTGTATGATTCATGCCTTGGTGAAGATTTCTATTTGTTGTGTAAAGTTGTGGAAAGAATTGTGACCTATGAACATTGAGGAGCGATGGCTCCAGTTAACGAATGGTGAAAGTATAAGTGATAATTGAACCTCTAGAGCATTGGCTTGAGTTGTGAAGTAAAAGTGAGAAAGAGAAGAGATCATTATGTCGACCATTAGTGAGAAAGAGATGATATCTTATTGATCCCTTGTCGGGACCCTCATTATAGATGTAGATATTATATATGGGTCAGGTTGAACGCTGCAACAATACTATATGTTGATCGAGTTGCACGCTGTAATAATATTATGTGTGGATCGGGTTACGTACCGCAATAATATTATATGTGGATTGGGTTGCATGCCGCAATAATATTATATGTGGATCGGGTTGCACTCCGCAACAATATTATATGTGGATCGGGTTGCACACCACAACAGTATAATATGTGGATTGGGTTGCACGCCGCAACAATGGTAAATGAAATGGGGAGCGGGTGGTACACCTGCCACAAGATATAATAGAATGCGAGCGGGTGGTATGCCTACCACAAGATATAACAAAATGGGAGTGGGTGCTACGCCTACCACAAAATACAATGAAATGGGAGCGGGTGGTACACCTAGCAAAAGACAAGTGAAATGGGAACGGGTGGCACGCCTGCCAGGAGATACAGGAAATGGGATCGGGTTGCACGCCTGCAACAAGATGTGAAAAGAAAGTGAAATCTGCCTTTGCTTTCTTTATTCTTGTTAGTGTATGGTTTTTTATTCCTTAATATTTCTCTTGATATCTTGTTTTTACCTATTATTCCCGAAGCGTGTTTTCCCTCTCCCATCTTTATTTATTTATTTCTGATTTACTTTCCGTTGTATATTATATAACTGCACATGTTTATTTGGTAGTCTAGTCGTAGCCTCATTACTACTTCCCTGAGGTTAGGCTAGACACTTACTAGCTGACGAGGTTGGTTGTGCTGATACTAAACTCTGCATTCTTTTGTGCAGAACCCAATGTTATGGACTTCAGACCGCTGTGAGATTGTTGATTCTTGATCATCAGGAAACCCGAGGTAGTCCTGTAGGCATCCGCAGGCCTTGGCATCTCCTTCCATCTATATTCTTGTTTCTTTCATACATCTCCAGAGATAGTGTTGTATTTGGTCTTTCAGACCTTTATTTGTAGTGCTCTTAGACCGTCTCTGAAATTGTGACATCAGTTTTGAGTAATCAAAATTCAAACATTTGTATTAGATATTCATTTTCAGATAGCTTAATATTTTTCATCCACTTATGTTAAATTCCGTTGTTAAAATGTTATTACTTAGAAATTGTTAATAAATATAAAATGGGTAAAACGGTAAATTGTGATATTAATTGGCTTGCCTAGCTCGTATTATTAGGCTCCATCACGACTCCCGAGACTGGGAAATCCGGGTCGTGATAAGTTGGTATCAGAGCTCTAGGTTACATGGGTCTCACGGTTCACAGACAAGCTTAGTAGAGTCTGAGGGATTGGTATGGAGGCGTCTGTATTTATACCCAGAGGCTATAGAGTTAGAAAAAACTTCACATTAATTCTTTCATGTCGTTCGATTTTGTTCTCGCAATGTTAAATGAAATCCCTACTCTTGTCCTTTTGCGAATGGTTAGGTCACATACTGCTTCTTTAGTTGAACAGCAGCAGATCGGAGATAGATCAACTACGTCTTCGGAGGATTTGTAGAGGTAGAGATGCTAGAGGTGGAGGTAGAGGTATTAGAGATGGAGGTGCAGGTACTGTTCTGGTTGGGGAAGAGAAGCTTCGATTTATTTTGCGTCGCATCTAGTCATGCCTAGTGGTTCTGTGGGTGTTATTATATATGTGTTGTTGACACCCCCTTTTTCCTAAAGAGCGAAATCGGTTTTACGACATTATGGGAAAAAACTCTTATTCCCTTGTGGGAATCGGGTTATAGAATTTGAAGAGTCGCCACCTAATGATTATAGTACATTAGAACACTTTAAAGAGGAGAAGGAGATTTTGAAAGAAAAACTAGAGTTCGGGTAAGGGCTGGAGATTATCTCGAGGGGAAGGTGTTAGGCACCCCTCAAGATCCGCTAATGTGATTCCCGAACATGTTTAATTGTGACTTTAAAAGGGAGTATAAAAAAGAAAATAAAGTTCACATGTAAGAATTCACAAATAAATTTGAAAGGTTTAAAAAGTAGAAAGGGACATAAATCTCATTTAGTAGAAAACATAATTTTAAGAAAGAGAACCTTTTTTTTTTTTGCAAATAAAGAAAGAGAGAAAGGGGTCCTAGGTTTATACGATATATGGATCACATCAATGAAATACCCAAGAATCACTCCTCAAAAATAGGGCTCGCATGAGATATTAGCGCGCCGGTCATCATATCTATATTCTACCCTTCCCACCCCATAAAGGTTATTTAAATGTGTGGATTGGTCATGAATACTTATTTCTTGCTATTACCCGTCCCGTCCTATAAGTCCTAAAGGGTATTTAGGACCACTTATTACTATAATGTAAGGACTAGGCTGAAGTCTTAGGTTTAAAGGTCAAAATACTAGGTGACATACATAACAAGTAGGACTTCACATAAAGGAATCATATAAAGGCAGATAAAAGGCTCAAAAATACCTCCATAAATAAACATGCAATTAGCACGTATCAAACACATTTAAGGTCTAAAAATAAATGTATAAAAGTAGGAATGTCGAAGATAGGTTTTAGTGGAAGAAGAAAGTTTAATCAAAATTTCAGAAGTGTAACTAAAGATGGCAATAAGTATACAGTAGTCTATGAATTAGTAAGAAACACGTTGAAATATACTTTGAAAATATAGTAATAGTGTAGTAAAATAGCACGATTCTGGACAAGCAAAACAACCCAGCAGAAGACATGACAAAACATATACACGGTTCCGAGCGGATGTCAAAATGGGACTGGAGTTTTAAAAGAAAACAGAATAATCTTCAGCGAGGCAAACAAGGAACGGAGTTCAGGCAAACTTTATTAGGCCTAAAGTTTGCCTAGGCGTCGTAGTTATTGCCCACTAAAAAGGTGAGCATCCTTATTAATCTAGTTTTAAGAAGAAGACATAGTTTAGCCCTAAGCTTCTATTATTATTAAACAACTGGCGAGGCGTTCAACAATTGTAACTCAGATGAAGCAAAGTACTAAGTGACATGATGTCTAATGCACATAAAGCTCCTAAAACATGGTCTCTAAAATGCAGTAGTAACCTTATGACAATTGTATGTTGATTACTAACTAATTACAGAGTGAGTATAATAATTTGAAAGTAAAGACCTAAACATGATATCTATATGTAATATGCATGTCCTACACATGGTTTCTATTGCACAAATAGGTAAGCAAATCCCAATAGACATGTTCTCTACCCATTAATTAAACTAAGCATGCATAATCCCACCCAATTTTTCAATAACCCCAATCATTTGTTACAAATTATTACAAACTAGGATAACTGAAATACAATAATGAAAAAATAAAAAAGAAGTTATTCTATAGGGAGCCTTCAACCAGGCATAATCTTCCAACCTCACTTCTTTCGAGTTTCACAGCACCATGGTTTGGGTGTGGCAAAGCTCTCTAAGGGCCCATTGGGGTCCTTGGACAATACCAAGCACCCAAACAATATCAAACATTGAACAAGTGCAGTGTGGAATTACCAGCCTTGTGCATCAAAGTTCAGTGAGCACTCACAAGGTGCTCAAAGCAATGCTTAAAAGAATGGGGTAGAACCTAAATTCCAGGAGTATTGAGTGTGATAGAGTTATTTTTAAAAAAAAAACTTGAAATTGAGTTGAAAACAATTTTAGAAAAAATAATTCTCATGGAAACATTTTTGAAAGAAAAACAACAGAATAATGTGAGAAAGAGCTTGAATTGAAAACATCTTAGGAGAATGGTTCATACAAAAGCATTTTTGAAAGAAAACGACTTAAGAAATAACTCTTGTAAGGAGGTGAGTAAGACCAAGCTTAGACATATAATTCATAAGGCAAATACAGGCAGGTGACATGGGACATAGAGACAAGTAGTTCATATGTAGGAATACAATTGCACATACACAAACATCAACGAAAGCATTTCAGAACTTAGACAATCACACCAGGTTCCCACCAAAAAGGGCCAGGACTACATGCTGGTTATGTACTAGGCTAGGGGCAGAGGAGCAAATCAATAGGCATGCTAGATTAAGAAGAGGGTGAACTAAGCACAGGAACATACTAATTTCAATAAGAACAACAAAACCACGAGTAAAAGCGTAGAAGAAACAGAATGAAGTGCAGTATGTATAAAAACATGTTGTTTGAGAATTGTAAATCAAATGGAGGGCATACCAGTTGAGGATGAGATAATATAGAGCTATAGTGAGCAATAATATGCAGAGAAGTGAGCAGCAATTTGCAGAGAAGTGAGCAGCAATATGCAGAGAAGTAAGTAGCAGTATGCAGACCAAACAAGTAGCAGTGTATAGAACAGTAGAGTAGTAGAGCAACACAAAATTACTCAGTCTTGGCTTTTAGCCGACTGAGTAATCAGTAGTTAACAAGGTAGTGAGAGATGATGTGTATAAACAGACAGGAGAGAGTACTAAGTATGCTAAGAGAGAGTCAGAACAATGAAGATTTTGTTTCGTCTGTTTATTCTAAAAGGAGGGCAGAGTACTTATAGTTTTCAAACTAAGTGGAAAATAAGGTAATCCACATAGACCAAGTATAATTATAGAAAGAGTACCTATTAGAATCAATTTAAAACTCAGATTCCCTTCAATTAGGGAATCACAGCTCAAACAGTATAAATTACATCACACAAGGAAGGTGTTTGAAAGACTGATGGTGTAAAATAAGTACGAGTAAGGAAAGTAAAATAAATAAGAGATAAAAAAAATATATTGCACATAACAGACTGATTATGAAGACAACTAGTTTCATGAAAACACGGACAAGATTGGAAAAATTACAGGGAATCATCACCAAGTAAGGATAACATCTCACAAACAAGGAAGTAACGCGAATCAGTAGAGATTCTCCAAAGAAATTACATTAAAAAATCGGAGTTCAGAGAGATACACAGAATCGGTAGAACATTAGTAAATAGAAACACTTAGACATATTTAAACATAATAGGCACAAAACCAAGAACCCTAGCCAGAATATTAGGACAACTTAACTAATAGAAATTGGGAAGTAACCCAGAAAATCACACAAACAAGCAGAAATACTAACACAAACATATAATATCAGAAAATATAATGATTTCAACAGAGGTTCCAAAACCCCCACTTTTGAAAAAGAACAAAACGCTGAAAGCTTGAACAATCGAGGAAATCAAGTAGAGGGTAGTGTAAAACACAAAGAATAAGTTAAAAATCACTTTAAAAGATAGATATTGAGAGACTTAGGCACAAATTAGGGTTTCACAATAAATCAGTGAGAGGTAAGGAACCTGGCTGTGAAACTCTTTAATAATAGCATTCGTAGTACCATTGGACCAAAAACCATCAAAGAGAGGCCGGAGAGAAGCCAGGAAAGGCCTCCGGCGACCATATTGCACGGCGGAAGCCTCTGGAGTCTCGAAGCTAGGGAGAATCAATGAGATACGGTTCCATGGTAACTGGTGGTCGAGAGAAGTGAGGATGGAGGTGGCCGGAGAGGCGGTGGCTTCATCAGAGGCGAGAGAGAACCAGAAGTTTCTAAAGAGAAGGGATAGGAAACGTTAGCATACAGAGAGGGAGAGAGAGAGAGAGATACCGTCTCTGAAGTGATAGGTTTTGGGGGGGGGGGGGGGGTCAGTAGATTTTAATTTAGGAAATAGAATCTAGGTCATTGATCACATTTGACCAACGACTCAAATTAGATCAAGGCTGGATCGGGATGCTAAATTGGGTGTGGGTCAGGCGATTTGGGAATATGAGTCGTGGGATTTGGAATTGAAATTGGGGTACAATTGGGGCTGTAATTCTAATAAATCTGGCTAGCAATTAAATAGCCACCTTTTCCCCTTTTTATTTTATTAAATAGTTAAAATGAATTGAAAAACAAATTAAAAGCACAAAATAAATTAATAATATATAAATATTAATCTAAAAGTACTGGAGATAATTTTATAATTACAAAATATTGTTAATTGTAAAATAGGCTATAATTGCAATTACATGCAATTTAGCTTTAGAAATGCCACATAAATTTGTAACAAATATGAAAAAAATCATCTTTATTATATCTTGATGTAGATATGAGAATGAAATAAGTTATTCACAAAAAATGATAATTTTGAAAATAATTTTTGATTTTTTACTGTTAAAATATATAACAAATTCATTTTAAAAAATCTTAAAAATTGTGGAAAAATACCAAAACTTTTGTGCATACTTTTTTTTAGATTGAACATTTGTATCCATTAATAACGAAAATATACAAGGTAGAGCTCTAGTAGTAGTTTTGACTTTCTACTACTCCTTTACATCACAATCATCTCTACTAAGTATCTAACTACTCTTTCACTAATTACAAAGTATAGTAGTTAGCTATTAAAAACTATATCTATGGAAAATTGTTAATCTGCCGCAAGCCATTTTGCCATCGACTACAATTCCTACCTCGAATATGGATATCTAAAACAATTTCTCTGCAAATCTGATTCTCCTCATAGGCTTCCTTTTCAAATCTGATGATGTTTCTCTCCCTCCAGATTTGTGCAATAGTACTGATAAACACACAAGTTGTTATGGCATTGATCCCCACTCTGCTCTTTGCTTTACTGCTTATCCATTTCAGTTCAGTTGCCCAGTCTCCAATAGTTCTTTGATGCCCCAGCCATAAAGAGAGTCTAGACCACAGATTTCTTGTGATTGAACAGTCAAAAAATAAGTGGTTAAAGGATTCTACACTCTGTTTATAGAAAACACATGTTGCAGGCACTTGAATGCCAATTTTCTGCAATCTGTCCACTGTTGGTAGCCTCTGTTGTGCAGCTAACCACATACTGAATCTATGCTTAGGATGAACATTGACAAGCAACTTTTGTGCATACATATAGATGCCTACATATGCTATTTTAAAGGTGTTTTGAGTATAAAAATACATAGAAAAAATTGGGTATCAACAACTTCACCTCTTTACCGGAGGAGGATGAAAGAGTTGTCAGGTAAAGACAAGATGGCCAATGTTGACCGGAAACGACGATTGTAAAAGATTTTTCACCGCGCTCTGGTTTCTGAGCTGCCTACATATCCCTGGTTTTACAGGAATCGGGCCATATATAGTTCAGGAACCATTGACGGAATGTGTCAATGGATTCGAAAAGACAGACACAATGGTTAAATTTTAAAAAGTGTTGGGAGTTTATTGGGTTGCGGGGAATCGGAGCGGGATCGCTCCTACTGAGGCGGTCGTTTTCTAGTCGGCATACCTGCAAATGAACAATGCGGTGCATACTGTGCATAATTAAAACATGATGCAAGTTCCCGTTGGACCAAGAATGTTGTCTTTGGATGGTTAAGATGACGTCCTCAGACTATGATGTCCTGGGCCATAAAGAGCACAAATAAAGATTCGTAGGCCATGAAATGGTGTTCTCGGGCTATGCAGATGGTGCTTTCGAACTATTACATCTTTGAATAAGTTGGCGATCTTTCAGCCCATGAGAAGGTCGCAATTTTTCAGCCGATGAATTCAAAGGGTGGCGATCTTTCAGCCAAAGCGAGAAATTAAATGCAGGTGGTGATATTGCAACTGTTTGAAAAGATAGAGTGGGGATATTTCAGCCAATGCAGGATGGAGACAGAGCTTAGTCTCGAAAGGTAGATTGATATCCTTATGCAAAATGTAGATGGAGACAGTGCTTAGTCTCGAAAGGAAGATGAGTAGCCTTATGCAAAATACTGAAGGAGACAATGCTTAGTCTCGAAAGGCAGATAGATAGCCTTATGCAGGATGGAGGTAGAGTTTAACCTCAGAAGGAGGAAAATGTCCATATGCGATGCAGATGGAGACAGAGCTTAGTTTCCAAAAGCAGATAAGTAGCCTTATGCGGGATGGAGGTAGAGCTTAACCTCGGAAGGCAAAAAACGTAGCTTTATGCCAAAATGCAGATGGAGACAGAGCTTAGTTTCGAAAGGCGTAAGATAGCCTTATGCGAAATACCGATGGAGATAATGCTTAGTCTCGAAAGGCAGATAGATAGCCTTATATAGTATGGAGGTAGAGCATAACCTGGGAAGGCAAAAAATAGCCTTATGCAATGTTGATGGAGATAGATCTCAGTCTCGAAAAGAAAATAAATAGCCTTATGCAATGTTGTTGAAGACAGAGCTTAGTCTCGAAAGGCAGAAAATAGCCTTATGCAATGTAGATGGAGATAGAGCTTAGTCTCGAAAGACAGATAAGTAGCCTTATGCAATGTAGATGGAGACAGAGCTTAGTCTTGAAAGGCAGAAAATAACCTTATGCAATGCAGGAATGCAAAGAAACGAACAGTAGTAAGTTCTCTTAGCTGATAGATGATTGTAATAACATCGATGTTGGGGATGTTAGGTGGAGATAGTAAATTTGCGAATGAGCGATCATTCTGAGAGCTTCAATTCTGAAGGGTGAATGTGTTCAATGATTTGCGACCTAGGTTCCTGCATCCAAAGAATAATCGTGAGTTCTGTAGAGGGGATAGGTTAGTTCGTGTCCCCCACTCTTGACGTCGTGTATTATTGGGGTAGCGTTGTAAAACATCGACGATGCAAATCATATTTATGCATGATTCAGTAAATATAATGTAAGTGTATATATATATATATATATATATATATATATATATATATATATATATATATTAAAAACAATTTTATTTTGGATGAATAAACAACTGCAACGTGGTTCAAAGACATAGCACAGTAAAAATCTATTTGGAAATTTGAGATTATGTAAAACAAAAGTTGTAGTCCTTAATGTCTAATTTCTAGAACAGTAAATCATTCATGATTTGGATTTGTGTACAAAGACATATATCTATTATGTTAGAGGGTGTCCGGGAAGATGAAGAAAAAGTTGTGTTACGCATGGGCTGAATTTGGCAGATTATATCTAGAAATATATAAGGAATTAGGAAATGAACAACAATGAAAGTTGTATATCTTTGAGTCTAGTTTTCAGAACATTTAACCATTTGTCATTTGGAGTTGTGTAAAAAGCGTTATGACAATTCTACTAGACGTTGTCCGGAAGTTTGTGAAATTGTTCTCTACGATCGCGAAGAGTAAATTTTGGAATGGAAAATTTTTTCTCCACGATCGCGAAGCATTTCTACAATCACGATGAGTAAATACCTGGGCAGAATGGCATTTTAGTGGGTTTAGCTCATTTTTCTTCATTTCTTCAAAGCATGGACGATTTTTGGAGAGCTTCAAGAAGGGAGTTTGTCATCTATGTTAAGGTGCGTTACGCCTACTCATTTCCAAGTTAAATACAAGATTATATCATGGAATTAGATGTGAAAATTGTGGGAAAATTGAGATTTTTGGAAGAAAACCTAGAAAATTGATAAATTATATTTTACCCTGAATTTGAGCATGGAATTAGGGGTAAATTATATATTTGATCTAGTGAAGCTATGGATAGAGTATATCTTTGAGAAATTTTGGAATTCAGGCACGTGGGCCAGAGGGTATTTTGGTCATTTCACTAAGTGGATTTGGGAATTTGTATAATTTGAATTGTTAACAAGTATTTGAGTATATTCTCATTAGTTTGCCGTTATTTTGCTAGTTTCCGGGCATTTTGCTACGATTCGAGTCGTCTGAAAGGCTTGGAGGCTGTTTATGAAATTTTGGATTTAGGTGAGTCTCCTTTCTAACCTTGTAAGAGAGAATTGTCCTCATAGGTGAGTAAATTGGCTATGTGCTCCTAATTATGGGGTCTACATACGCACGAGGTGACGAGAGTTCATGCATAGCTACTATTATGCTATTGTCCGTGTAGTCTAGGACCCAAAAGTATGCTATACTTGGATTAATCGTAAACTTACTGACAACTTTAATTGCTTAAATTACATTTAATTAGTAAATGAATTTCTAAAAGGATTAAACTCCAGTTTTATTAAATTGTTAAAGGAGAATTGGCTTTTAATTGGGATAAATGCTCTCGGATAAATTCCTAATTGGATATTTGCGCATAAGTTTTGATGTGTACCTGGATCACATGTATGATTCATGAGCAGGATATGTGTCTAAATTTTGGAGCGGGTCGAACGCCTTTACAGATTAAATAGACACATCTATGGTTCATGTCGTTCGACCCTCGGCAGTGCACAATTAAAATTTCTATTGGAGCGGGCCTTCGACCTCGGCATGATATGCGCATGTTGCACTACTGACTTGAAACTAATTAAAGTTGATATTTCCTTCTTGTCCGCTACCCACTAATGAAGATAATGAAAAGTAAATCTTGAAAATCCTTTGTTAATTGTTCAAGGTGTTCACCTGGTTTACAACTTCGTGAGTTACAACCTACTATATAAATCCATGATTTCCTCACATTTTAGTATAATATTATTTGACCACTAGCAAGTGTTAAAGTCGACCTCTCATCTCTACTTCTTTGAGATTAGAAGGGATACTTGTTGAGTACACGTTGTTTTCGTACTCATACTCCACTTGTTGTATATTTTTGTTGTACATGTTTAATGAGTGGCTAGTGGCTTAGTGGCATAGCAGCATGGTTGACACAGAGACTAGGTGAGCGGTATTTTCTCCGAGGTGATTCCGTAGCTAGTATAGTCTGTTTCAGGATTCTATTTACTTTCTGTCCAATTGTATTCCGTACATTTATTGTACTTATTTGGTTTCTCTTAGAAATTGCTCATGTAGTTGTAATACCAGGTTCTGCGATGTATTATGGTTTATTTCAGGAATTTTAAAAGTTGTTAAATGTTTCATTACTTATTTGACGGAATTTACAATGCATATTGTTTTAAACGTGTAAAAGAAGTGTTTTCGCAAATAATGTAAATTAGAATTTAATTAACTATTTTGGTTGGCTTGCCTAACTGTAGTGTCCAACATCACCATGACCCTTAGTGGCTTTTGGGTCGTGACAGAAAAAATGTAGCTTCTGGTTCTCTAACAAAAGCTTTAAATGAAAATTTGAGGGCTAGCCAGAAGAGAGAGAGAGTCCAGTTAATGAATCTGACTCAAGTTTTGAGTCTGAAGAATTTATCTTTGCCAGTGAAGGAAAAGAACATGGGTCTTCTAATACTGACAAAAATCAAGAAACCCTTGGTGAGGTAAATACTTGTCTTGTATTCTCTGATGTGGTAGAAAATGTGGAAAATAGGTTTGTGTTAGTTGGTTCTATGAAATATGTAAAGGGGGCTAAGTCTATTTGTGGTAGTGTAGAGGAGGGAGGCAAAATGTCTGGGGCAAGTGGATCTGGAGAGGCTGCTGAAGGTCTTGTCCATTTGAGTGAGCAGCGAGATTAATGTGGTTCATATGTTAAGGAAAACCTAGCTGACATCTTGAAGAAGGTTGGGGACAACTAAGATCCAAAGAAGCACAAGGCTTCTTCCTAAAAGACCCAACCGCTTCTAAGCCAACAAAGAAAAGCAAGGTGTCATCTCCTAAGTCTACTATCCCTTCATTACCTAAGGGAAGAGCTACTAGGTTCAGGGTCAAGCAAAGTGAGGCAGAGTTGCAGAAAGCTGTAGAAGAAAGTAGGAAATGAAGAAGGAGAAGGGAAAAGTAAAAGTTATGGAAAGCTCTGAAGCTGCAGAAGAGGAGGAGAAGGAGGAGATGGAACTGATCCATCAAGAAAGAGGTACAACTGTGGAGGTTCCCACTTCCAAACAAAAAGGTCCAACATCTCTTCAAAGAAGTCTTCGGAACCTGTATATGTTGAACCTTCCTTATCTAAAAGAACCAGGTGTGCAAGAAAGGGGAAATAAGTAAAAATTACTAAAGAAGAAGAAGAATGGGGTGGAGAAGAAGAAGAGGAGGAGTCTGAGAAATAACTTGATAAATTTTCCATCTTTGGCAGGAGAAAGATTTTGAAAGGCAGGTTGTTGAAAGACCTAGAGGAGCTAAGCATGATAAGATTGGTGGATGCCCTAGATGCACAAGGTTTGAAGTACATGGTCCTTCAAATGGATGGAAGGTTGGCCCGGAAGGAACTGATTGAGTTCATGACTAATGCCACTGTGAATAATGAGGTAGTTACCAGCTTGGTGAGGGGAGTAAAGGTGCAGTTTGATGCACCTAAATTGGGAAAGATTCTGGACATACCAAGTGAAGGTTATGATGACTATACTAGGAAGAGGTGGCCTTGTCTAGATGATCTTCCTACTGTTCTCCAAATCACAGAAACTTTTGTGACACAGAATCTGTTGAAGATGTGTTTGAGGCTAGGTTTGTGCAGAAAAGTGAGATCAAGCCTGAGCACAAGGTGCTATTTGAATTTGTGAACAAATTCTTGCTGCCCAGACAGGAAAGAAGGCATACTGCTAATTATATGGACTTGGTTCTTCTATAATGCCTTGTAAGAGGCAAGCAGATTAATTGGCATGCTTTCATTATCAAGCTACTGGACAGAGTCATCAATGGCTCCAAGGCTCATGCTACTCTATATGGGTTTATGACTATATGGTGTCAAAACTTTGCAGGCTTATGACTATCTCCTCAGTGTAGCCTGAGGTGAACCTGGTTCATCACTGAAGACTCATGTGAACAGCAATGTTAGGGCCTTGGTTCAGGAAGATGGACCAAAAGATTCTGAAATTGCTAGGCTCCTGGCTCGTGTTGCTAAACTAGAAAATGAGAGAAATAGCCTGAAAGTTGAGCTAGAAAAGGAAAGGGGAAAGAGTGAAGGGGTGCTTCGAACTACGCTTAATCTTCTCCAATCCCAACCCTCTAGTTCCTCCAAGCCTTTGGTCTTCCAATTCCTGTTGTTGAACTAGTTTAGAATCCCCAGTGGCCCAGATTTTGGACGTTGCTTTGTCTTTGTTGCTCATGGTTGGATGTGTTTTCTTTCTTTTTATGGTCTGGTTTGTAGAAACATTTCCTAATCAATGATACTGTGCTTTTTCTCTTGCTTTATGAAGATGTTGATCTTAATAGTAAATTTTTGTCAAGTTGATTATTGATTAACTGAACCATGCTTTCACTTGCAGTTACCCCAGTGGCCATGAGTAATTATTAAAATATGGGATTCACATTATATGTAACTTTTCAATGATTCCAAAAGGGGGAAGAGATTATGCTTGACTTTGTATTATGAAATAAAGTGATATTTATAACCTGATTAAACTTGGTCCTTAATGATAAGTTAAGATTTCTAAGTTAAAGTGTTGATAATTCAGCTGAGTTCCAAAGGTTCTCTGATTTGTAAAATCACAGAGTTTTTCATCATCAAAAGAGGGAATTTGTTGGCCCAAGTTCATATGAAGTTTTAAAGATTGACAAATGAACTCAATCATGGACCATGTCCATCATGTGAGACATAGTGGTTGTCTACTTACATATGTGAGATGCATAAAGTATGGGGAGATGAAGTCTGCATAAATATCTTCAGAACTGATCGAAAAGTTTGCATAAAGTATGAGGAGATGAAGTCTCATTATGAAAAGAGAACTTAATCGGGATCAAGGATAAGGGTTGGAGTTTGTATTGTTCTATGACTAAAATTCGATGAAGGATCAAAAATTGAGTCTCAATCAATTCTAATTACTAACTCATTAAATAACTATGATTGTAATCTTTTACAGGTATTGCACATACGCAGAAGTTAAGCAAAATTGAGAGTAAAAGAGCAAGGCAATTTTTCAAGCAATTTATAGGAGATTTAAGTGTGCACTCCTGAAGCTACTTGAACGAGATAGAAGAACCAGTTCCGTTGTGTTTATTCTTATTCTAGTTCAATTTTAGTAGATGGTTTAATATTGTACCTTTCCAGCTTTTATAGAAGCAATTGTATTAGGTACTTTGAGTATTCAAGTTAGAGTTAACTTGAAGGTGTCGCAAAAGTTGAGGTTGTGTGCCACACTGAGATTAGAGTTAATACTTCGATTTACAAGATTCTCTTAAATGTTGTTTTGGCTCATTGATTTTAGTGGATGTTTGAGAAAATCCTACTGAGTAGTAGGTCGTGGTTTTTTCACCTTTTGAGCCAGGTGTTTTTCACGTAAAAATCTCTGTGTTCTTTATTTCCTGTGCTTTTAATTCCACAATAGTAGTAGTTAGAACACCTAGAAGAACCAGGTTGTTCTAGATCGAAAAATCTGGTACCACACAAATCGCCCCCCCCCCCCTCTCCCGTTGTGTGGTATTGACGTTTGGAACAACACTGTCCACTTGTATTCTAGACAATTATTGTACTTTATTCGCTTCCTTAATAGTTGCTCATGTACTTGTGACATCGAGTTCTGTGATGCATTTGAGTTTATTCAGAAGTTTTAAAAGTTTTTTAAATATTCCATTATTCATTAGGAGGAATATACTGAGTATTGTTTTAATCGTATGAAAGAAGTATTTTCAAAATTATTAAAATAAGAATTTAATTAAGTATTTTTGTTGTATTGCTTGACAGCGGTGTCTGGGGCCACCATGACCCTTAGTCGATTTTGGGTCATGACAATAATAGTGAAGTACCTACTTGGAAAGACTCTTACTATACAGGGGGATGCAGATATGTCAGAAGGATCGGATTAGAATATCCCCTTTTTGCAAATCGAACATGGTGAAAAGGAAGTCACAACCCAAAATCTACTAAGGGTCGTGGTGGCGCCGGACACCGCTGTCAGGCAAGCCAAATGAAATACTTAATTAAATTCTTGTTATAAAAATTGTGAAAACACTTATTTTGTTCGATTTAAATGACACATTAGTATATTCCTCCGAATAAATAAGGAAATATTTAACAATTGTACAATTTCTGAATACACCCAAATACATCCCAGAACCCGATGTCACAAGTACATGAGCAATTTCAAAGAAAGACCAAATAGAGTACAACAACTTTCCGGAATACAATTGGACAGAAAATAAATAGAATCCTGAGAGAGACTATACTAGCTGCGGATCGCATCGAGGAAATACAATTCACCTAGTCTCTGTGTCAATCATGCGGCTATGCCACTAAGCCACTAGCTACACAATAAGCCTGTGCAACAAAAATGCACAGCAATTGTAGTATGAGTACGAAAATAATGTGTACTCAGCAAGTATCCCGTCTAATCTCGAAGAAGTAGAGACGAGAGCTTGACTTTAACACTTGCTACCGGTCAAATAATAATATCCTAAAATATGAGGAAAGCATGGATTTATTTAGAAGTTCTAACTCACAAGCGGGTAAACAGGTAAACACCTTTAGCAAGTAATAAAGGATTTCCAAGATTTCTTTTCATTTATAAAAAGGCAATATCAATATCAAGTATTTCAGGTAAGCAATATAAGCATGCACATATCATGTCGAGGTCAACGACTCGCCTTAACAGAAATGTAAAATGTGAAATGCTGAGGGTCGAACGGCTCGAACCATAGATGCATCTATTACCCCGCTCGCAAATTATCCTATGACGCGGTCAACATAAAGTAAACAAATACCCTGCTCGCAAATCATACGTGCGACGTAGGTACACATTGGAATACATGCTCAAACAGCTAATTAAGGATTTATCCATTAAAAGCCAATCCTCTTTTAACAATTTAATAAAATGAATTTCAATACTTTTTGAAATTTATTTACTAGTTCAATTTGATTTAAGCAATTCAAATGTCAATAAGATTATAAATATTCCAAGTATAGCATGCTTTTGGGTCCTAGACTACTCGGACAGTAGCATAATAATAGCTATGCATGTACTCTCATCACATCGTGCGTACGTAGCCCCCACAAATAGGATCACATAGCCAATTATCTCACCTATGGGACAATTCCCTATTACAAGGATAGAAAGGAGACTCACATCGCTCCGAAGATCCATAACCGATATTATACATTCTTCTGAAGACTCGAACAAACGCACAATGCTCCAAAACTAGCCAATGATTATACAAATCCATTAATATATGCTGAATTATACTTTACAACCCATTTTATAACAGTTACTAACCCCGGAAAGAAATGTTGACAAAAACACCCTTAGGCCTATGCGCTCGACTTCCGAATTTTCTCGAAGATAAAATTTACCCATGAACTCACAAACTAAAATGTATAATTTACTCCTAATTGCATGCTGAAATTCGTGGTAAAATCTGATTAATCAAGTTTCTAGGTTTTCTTCCAAAAATCCCAATTTTTCCACAATTTTCATGTCTAATTCCATGAAATAATCTTGTATTTAACTTGAAAATGAGTAGGATTAAATCACCTTAACATAGATGACGAAATCCCTTTTGAAGTTCTCCAAAAATCGTCCATGCTTTGAAGAAATAAAGAAAATGAGCTTAACCCGATAAATACCATTCTACCCGGATATTTACTCATCATGATCGCATAAAGAGCTTCGCGATCGTAGAGAACAATTTTTCCAGCCCAAAATTTACTCTTCGCAATCGCGGAGAATGATTTCCTAGCCTTCCGGATAGCCTCTAGTAGAATAGTCATAACTCTTTGCACATAACTCCAAATGACAATGGGTTAAATGTTCTCAAAACTTGACTAAAAGATATACTACTTTCATGTGTTGGTTATTTCCCAATTTCATATATATTTCTAGATATAATCTGTAAAGTCAGCCCATGTGCAACACAATTTTTTTCTTCATCATCCCGAATACACTATTGCTTAACAGCTATATCTCTTTTATACAATTCTAAATAATGAATGATTTACGTTACTCGAAACTAGACACAAAGCTCTACAAGTTTTATTTTTATATCATCTCGAAATTTCTTATAGATTGTGAGATATGAGCCTCCGAAGTTGAGTCAGTGCAGAAGAATATTTACTTTACGCGATCGCGAAAGGCTATCCGCGATCGCGATTCACTGGCTTTTTTCTCACATTTTACTCATCGCGATCGTGAGCAATTCCCCGCGATCGCATAAACACTACTGTAGCAAAAACAAGCAGTTTTAAATGGCCTAGAAATGGTCAGAAACCACCCCGAAACTCACCCGAGACCCTCGGGACCTCGTCCGAACGTGCCAACAAGTCTGGAAACATATCACGGACTTATTCGAGGCTTCAAATTACATCAAAAAACGTTCAAATCACGAATCGCGCCAAAATTCTTCTTTATGAACTTTAAAATTTCTAACTTTCACATTCGATGTCGAAACCTATCAAATCACGTTCGATTGACTTCAAAATTGATACACAAGTCATATTTGACATTACGGACCTACTTCAACTTTCGGAATCGAATTATGAACACGATATGAAAAAGTCAACTTCCGGTCAACCTTCTCAAAAACCTTCAAATTTCTATCTCTAGCCAAATAGCTCCAAAATGATCTACGGACCTCCGAATTCGCTTTTGATCGTGCTTCCAACTCTAGAAATACAATACAGAGCTACTCACACACTCGGAATCCCAAACGGACATCGGTAACACTGAAATGCACTTCAAGCCAAACTTATGAAATTTCTTCCATATGCTAACTTCCACTGTGCCCCAAAATTCTCTCGGGTCTTCCAAAACCCGATTCGGGCACATGCTCAAGTCCGAAATTATCATACGAACCTGCTGGACCCTTCAGATCCCAATTCCGAGGTCGTTTACTCAAAATTCTAATCCTAGTTCATTCCTTCAACATTAAGATTCTAAAATGATAATTTTTTTTCCGAATCAACTCTGAACTTCCCGAAATCAAATTCTGACCATGCGTACAAGTCATAATACCTGAAGTGAAGCTTCTCATAGCCTCAGACTGTTGGACGACATGCCAGATCTCAAAACAACCGATCGTGTCGTTTCATTCTCTCCCACTTAAACATACGTTTGTCCTCGAACGTGCTGAGAACTACACTGAAGTAGTCTAAAATCACTGTTTAACTTCTCATGCACCTTCCCGTGCTACCGCAACTTAGATAAGCACACTAGCTCGATAAATTCTGAAGTTATCCCCTTTCATTCAAGCAAATAAGCCTTAAATCCCAATTTCAAAATCCGGAATTCTATGCCTAACCTATTTTCAACATAAGATCACCATATCAATCACTACACGTTGTACCCAAACACGGCTTCATAAATTTGCTGAATTCACACCTTGCATTACTTTACTCACCGGACCGCAGTAACACTTTCTGATCAACTTAGCCAAAAATCCATGAATCTGATGCTCCCATTGCACCCCATGAAATACATAAGTCTTACTCTATCTCTTACTATGTCTCCAGAACAGAAGAGACGTGCAGAAATTTATAATCAACTGCCGAGTCAACCAACCATTGAGTCTATACTTCTAACAAGAAACATTACCTCATTCTGAACCAAATAATGTTCTTTTCTCCTTACCATACTTCATATAATCAGATTGCTTTACCTCGTCTTACCCACTACGAACTGCTCAGGCAATGAGCCATCTCGGACATAATCAAAAGTCTCATATAATGATACCGCATGCCAATAGCCTACCAATCAGAATGTGATACAAAAAGGAAAACAAACTCTGAAAAGGAGATCCAATTACCCCGCTTGTGAATCATACATGCAACATGGGCAACATACTAAACACACACCCCGTTTACGAATCATACATGCGACGGGGGCTCGCAACTAGAATGAGCTTTCCTCGAAAAATGGGAAACAGAACACATAAAAGCAAATATGGGGAACTGTACTGAACATCACACTGTTGTGGCGCGCAACTCGATCCGAGCAATCATAACCATGGCGTCGTGCCACCTGATCCACACATCATAACCATGGTAGCGTGCCACCCGATCCAAATAACATACCCACGGCGGCATGCCACCCGATTCACACATGGAACTCACATAATGAGATATACATCTTGCTAAATTGCCCGTTACAACAAAATACTGAATATCAATCATAAACACGCTAAGTGTATAATACCATTCCCTAGGGAGAGTTATAACGTTATAATCCATAAACTCAAGCACAATTGAGGTGCGATATACAATCTGAGTCTCAAGAGCCATCCGGCTTATATAACATTACCTTTATGCAGATTCTCAACACATAAGAAATTGACCAAGCCACCTCACAAATCACACAGCGCAATATATCATTACATGAAATAGCTGACGACAAAATAACACCCCCACGTCTGATTACTCCTCCATAAGGAGCGCCCATGCTGAAATGAGCACATTCAGCCTAATATAAGGCCCATATTCACATTTAACTTCATCTATAGACCTCAAGCTGATTCTGATCTCACTGAACTAGGCTAATAACCTTTCAAAGGTCCATAATAACTCCTCTTTCTCTCACAACACATAAGATCACCCATCATAGCCGGAGCAAACCTGCATAGTCCATAACCCAATAAACTGAGTACTCTCCAAGCATAAATTCTCAAATTAATGTTATCACCACAATCATCATACTTAGCTTAAATCTTTAATCAATCAAATGACTACATGTCACACTTATACGATCTCCATGTGGGACACACTCCCACAATCTTCTGAAATACATAACAGGTCCGTACTGAAAAGTGATCAAGAACACCTAACCAGGATGAAAAGACATCCAAACCACCAACCACTCTAACACTCAAAAGCGATCAAGAACCCCTAACCAGGATACGAAGACTTCTTCATAAAACACCGATTTCAGGTGACACTGAAGAAACCACCAACTTACTTTAAACATCAAAACTCCTTTCCTGCTCGTCCGAGCTCGCGACATCCCTGTCACCATCGAACTGCAACCTCGATCTTCTCTTCAAATTCTATATCACTTAATTCTCCCAATATGCCAATTCAACTATGGCTAATCAATCTACCTTCTTCCAATTTATCCGGGATTGTCTTAGAAATAGTACTAGCTCCATTCAACACATAACACACTCCATCTGCACTCATCCCAAGTGACCTCGAATAGCAAGACCATGTTGTCTCAAATCCCATAAACCATTTCATACCTCCCAAATGCTATATTGTAAGTCAAAACACCGTTGAACATCCTGTGCCCCTTCTCATAAGCTGCTACAAAGCTTGATTCCTAATCATACCTATAAGCTAGACCTCATTAGGCACCAAAAGTTTACCCATTTGAATCCATTAGGACCGCTACTGAGATCCAACCACTCTGACTTGGGCCCGAATATAATCAACTTCATCAATCTTCTAGCATATGAACACCCTCTTGATGAAGCACCTGGCAGAATCACTTCCGTTGGAACCCGCATCCATACAAAGCACAAATGAGAAATGCTTTCCAATATTTGGACATTAGCCAGCAAGGACAACAATAGCACACCTTTCCAATTCCTTTCCCAAACTACCACTTATGGTCTTTTCCATATCTGAAACAACCCATCGATATGCAAATAAAAAGAAACCTCGCAAGTAGTTAACCATGCAACCCAATATTAAGCAGTGGGACTCTCCCACTTAGCTTGAAACCAATATTCCATAACTCTAGAACTCACCAGAATCCTTTGTCGCTTGTGACATAACCTTACGCAATCATCCGCCGGAATTCTCAAAATCTTTTTGTAAATCCCCATTTTCAGATTCTAAATCATCATCCACATGTGCCCGACCGATCTCTTTGTTGTATAACCAATATAATTCTTTGCAGAAGCTTTGCCAACCACGTGACCGCTAACTTGCTCACAGGGGATGACCCACCTATAGAAATCACTTCCTGACATCTTCTAACACTGCCGCACGGGGTACAATCACTATGACTTATTAACCCATCCTAGGTACGATTTCCCTCTCTAGCTGCACCAGTCCATTAACCCTTCGTGGACATCAATTAAATGTGCGGCAACACCTTTCCAATTCAGAGTTATGCTGCATCCTTCTTCATTTCAAGAAGCTCATTTCTGTCATACCAAATCTCTTGCCGCATAACAGCCCATACTTCAAATTAAACCCGCAGGCTTCAATTTCCAGTCATTAAAATCCGAGATCATTCCAAACTCTTCTTAGGCGTGTAGTCATCCTACTACCAAGCCCATATGCAACTTCGCCACTCTCCCACTTCGAGAAAAATCAATTCTTTAATCAACCAATCGACCTGCGCTTCTTATATCTGACCTTCTAGAAGTTTGAAACACCGCCTGACACTCCCCCCCCCCCCCATCCTTCCTCATACTTTGTTACTCAATTTTTGCCTTAAATAAAATCTATCTTCATAGAACTTGAACCCACAAGTAACTAATAACTTTAAACCCTTCCGAAGATGTCTTTCTCGAGCCGTCACACTAGCAACACCGGTTCCATCCTGAACCATCGCATCCCGCGATCTTTGACTTTCGTATCCTGCTCTAAAGGCAAATTGAAGAAAACTATAATACTGGCAACTTAACATATTCAATCAAGGACGGGGATACCACGCCACCAAGGAAATATCCAGCACACTTGAAAATACCAAATCTCGTTATCTCATCAATCCCCAACCTGAACATTCTAATCCTGGTTGCCTTTCCCCAGCCAGGGAATACAATACTTAATATATAGATCATGCACGAAGTAAACCTCTCTCAAGTCACTCACTGCCCCGACACGTAGGCAAGCATCCTACCATCATAACAATACTACGGAATAATTGCTCATAAGCATCATGACAACATGTGCCTAGCCTTAAGGCTCTTAGATGTTTTGTTACTGAGTTGAAACAATAGAATATCTTTCCATAAGGAAACTATAATAGTCCAATCAACTATACTGGTCCGGCACCACATTTGTAGTGCAATTTTAAAATCTTCAATTCTCGATTTCTAACAAGTGCTCGTTTCTAAGATTGAGTAAGAAGGAATCAAAAAAGGCATAAGCCTCCAAGGAATCGAACCACACGATAAGAAAATCAAGAAGGAAAGTACTCCTAATAGCCTTGTAGCCTCCCGAAGATAAGTACAGACGTCTCTGTACCGATCCGTGAGACTCTACTAGACTTGCTCATGACTCGTGAGACCAAGGGGAACCTAGTGCTCTGATACCATGTTGTCACGACCCAAAGTCCACTAAGGGTCGTGGCGGCGCCGTACACCGCTGTCAGGCAAGCCAAATGAAATGCTTAATTAAATTCTTGTTTTAAAATTTTTAATGAAACTTCTTTCATTCGATTTAAATGACACATTAGTATATTTTTTCGAATAAATAAGAAAATATTTAACAACATTATAATTTCTGAATACACCCACATACATTCTAGAACCCGGTGTCACAAGTACATGAGAAATTTCTGAAAAAGACTAAATAGAGAACAACAGCTATCCGGAATACAATTGGACAAAAAATAAATAGAATTCTGAGAGAGAAAATACTAGCTGCGGATCGCCTGGAGGAAATACAACTCACCTAGTCTCTATGTCAATCATGTTGCTATGCCACTAGCCACACAATAAACCTGTGCAACAAAAATGCACAACAAGTATAGTATGAGTACAAAAATAATGTGTACTCAGCAAGTATCCTATTTAATCCCGAAGAGGTAGAGATGAGAGGTCGATTTTAACACTTACTAGTGGTCAAATAATAATATCCTAAAATGTGAGGAAATCATGGATTTATTTAGCAGTTCTAACTCACAAGCAGGTAAACAGGTTAACACCTTCAGCAAGTAATAAAGGATTTTCATGATTTTTTTCATTTATCTTTAGCAATTTATTGTCAGGAAAAAGGGCAATATCAACATCGAGTATTTCAGGTAAGCAATATAAGCATGCACATATCATGCCGAGGTCGAGAGGCTACTCCAACAGAAATATAAATTCTGCACTGCCGAGGGTCGAACGGCCCGAACTATAGATCCATTTATTAACCCGCTAGCGATTTATCCTACGATGCGGTCAACATAAAGTAAACAAATACCCTGCTTGCGAATCATACGTGCGATGCAAGTACACATAGGAATACATGCTCAAACAACCAATTAAGGATTTATTGGGGAGTATTTAACCATTAAAAGCCAATCCTATTTTAACAATTTAAGAAAATAATGTTTAATTCTTTTAGAAATTCATTTACTAGTTCAATTTGATTTAAGCAATTCAAATGTCAGTAAGATTACAAATATTCCAAGTATAGCATATTTTTGGGTCCTAGACTACTCGGACAATAGCATAGTAGTAGCTACGCACGGACTCTCGTCACCTCAAGCGTACGTAGCCCCCACAAATAGGATCGCATAGCCAATTAACTCACCTATGGGGACAATTCCCTCTTACAAGGTTAGAAAGGAGACTTGTCTCACTCTGAAGTTCTATAACCGACATTCTACATTCTTCCGAAGACTCGAACCAATGCACAATGCTTCAAAACTAGCCAATAATTATACAAATCCATTAATATATGCTCAATTATACTTTACAACCTATTTTGTAATAATTTCTAACCCTGAATAAAAAATTAACAAAAAATCCCTCAGGTCCATGCGCCCGTATTCTGAATTTTTTGAAGATAAAATTTACCCATGAACTCACAAACTAAAATGTGTAATTTACTCCTAATTCCATGCTCAATTTCGTGGTAAAATCTAATTTATCAAGTTTCTAAGTTTTCTTCTTATATCCCTTCTTAAAGCTCTCCACAAATCGTCCATGCTTTGAAGAAATGAAGAAAATGAGCTAAACCCGCTAAAATACCATTCTGCCTAGGTATTTTCTCATCGCGATCGCGGAAAGAGCTTCGCTATCGCGGAGAACAATTTTTGCAGCCCAAAATTTACTCTTCGCAATCGCGGAAAGAGCTTCGTGATCGCGGAGAACAATTTCTCAGCCTTCCGGAAAGCCTCTAGTATAATAGTCATAACTCCTTGCACATAACTCCAAATGACAAATGGTTAAATGTTCTGAAAACTAGACTCAAAGATATACAATGTTCATGTGTTGGTAATTTTTTTCTCTATATTCCCGGATACCTTATAGTGTAATAGCCATATCTCTTTTTACACAATTCCAAATCATGAATGATTTATCTTTCTAAAAACTAAACATAAAGGGATAAAATTTTCATTTTTACATCATCTAAAAATTCCTTAAAGTTATGAGATATGAGCCTCCAAAGTTAAGTCAGTGCAGCAGAATATTTACTCTACTGATCGCGAAAGGCTTTCCGCGATCGCGATTCACTGACCGGTTTCTCACATTTTACTCATCGCGATCATGACCAATGCCCTGCAATCGCATAAAACACTGTTGTAGCCAAAATCCAGCAGTTATAAATGGCCTAGAAATGATCCGAAACCACCCCAAAACTCATCGGAGCCCCTTGGTTCCCCGTCCGAATGTGCAAACAAGTCTGGAAACATATCTCGGACTTAGTCGAGGCTTCAAATCACATTAAACAAACTCGAAATCACGAATCGCGCCAAAATTCATCTTTATGAACTTCGAAATTTCTAACTTTCACATTCAACACCGAAACCTATCCAATCACGTCCGATTAACTTCAAAATTTACAGACAAGTCATATTTGACATTACGGACCTACTCTTACTTTCGGAATCAGATTCCGACCCCGATATCAAAAAGTCCACTTCTGGTCAACCTTCTCAAAAACCTTCAAACTTCTATCTTTAGCCGAATCGCTCCAAAACGACATGCAGACCTCTAAATTCCCATCCAATCGCGCTCCCAACTCCAAAATCACCATACAGAGATATTCCCATACTCGGAATCCCAAACGGACATCGGTAACACTGAGATACACTTCAAACCAAACTTATGAAATTTCTTCCAAAATGCTATTCCACAATGGACACGTAAACGCTCCTGGGTCTTCCAAAACCCAATCTGGGCACACGCTTAATTCTGAAATCATCATATGAACCTACTGGACAATTCAGATCCCAATTCAGAGGTCGTTTACTCAAAATTCCAATTTCATTCCTTCTACTTTAAGCTTCCAAAATGAGAATTTTCTTTCCAAATCAACTCTGAACTTCCCGAAATTAAATTCCGACTAGATGTACAAGTCATAATACCTGAAATGAAGCTTCTCATAGCCTTAGATTGTTGAACGATGCACCGAAGCTCAAAATGACCGGTCGGGTCATTACAAAGGATATGATGATTAGTGGGTTTAATTACAAACAAGGAGTATTTTACCTTTTATTTTGATCGCCAGAGTAAGATTCATATACTAGAAATAATGAGAGGAATGAGCTTCCTGGCATGCGCTTAGGGCGAAGACATCAAGGTCTCTTTTAATTTCCCAATACTTTTTTCCCATGAGAATGATTTTGGGCTAGGTTACCAACCTCAAGAGGAGGATTCCTTTTTATTTTGAGAAATGGTTTTATTCGCGCTAAAGCAGCAGTAAAATAGTCAAATCTCTCTATTATAATATTGTTTATATTAATATTTTTTATTTTTAATAATGAATGACTATTATATTAACATATAACAATTATTTGATGTTTAGATATTAATTGACCATCATAGACAACAATTATTCAAAAATTAATATTGACCATTAAAAGAAATTATTCAAATTTAAAATCTTAAAAGGCATACATATTTCAGTAGTTAAATATTAAAGAAAGCTAATACCTTAATAATATATTTAAAACTAAATGTTCAAAGATTTAAAATTTAGTGCAATGAAATGAAAAATATAAGGACACTTATAGAAAGTAATTGAAATCTTAACAAAAACACAATATTCTTTATCATACATGATGTTATAAATGCCGACACCACACGAGAGAGGGGGTGCTTTGTGTGGTACCTAATTTTCGCGTTAGAAGAACTTTGTTCTTCTAAATGTTCTAACTACAGCAATTTGAAGAATAATAAATACTGAAAGTAAAGTGCACAGAGATTTTTACGTGGAAAACACCTGGCTCAAAAGGTGAAAAAACTACGACCTACTACTCAGTAGGATTTGCCCAAACTCCACTAAAATCACTGAGCCAAAACTGCATTTACAAAACTCTATGTAAACCTAAGCATTAACTCCAATCCCAGTGTGGCACACAGCCTCAATTGTTGCGACACTTTCAAGTTAACTCTAACTTGAACACTCAGAATACCAAATATAATTGCTTCTAAGAAAACTGAAAGTACAATATGAAAACCTACTACAATCGAACTAGACTTAGAATAAACACAATAATGAAAATGGTTCTTCTATCTTAGTTCATGTAACTTTAGATATGCACACTTGTATCTCGCATATGTTGCTTGCAAATCAGACTTGCTCTTTTTGCTCTCAAATATGCTTAACTTCTGCATATGTGCATTACCTGTATAAGAGAATACGTAGGTTATTTAATAGATTAGCAGTTAGAGTTTGATTGAGACTCCGATGTTTATCCTTAGTCGATTTGAGTCCTTAACCAATACAAACTCCCATCCTTATCCTAGCTTAGGATTGTGTTCTCTTATCATAAGGAGACTGTCCTCCTTAGAAGTCAATGCAATCTTTTCGATTCTGTTCAGAATATATTTGCTACGTAATCTTCAATACATATCTTCCTCACATGTCTTCCATGTGAAATGGTTATGAATAAATGTGTCTCTCAAAATGGACCAGGTCCTTCTTTACTAAGGCTTCGACCTTGCTATTCACATAAGTCTTTGCGGAAGAACTAGGTACAACTGGAGCTGTACTGAGCATATAATCACAAGCTTGAGGGTTTTGCTGCCAAAATACTCTTTGCTCGAAGCCATTTCCCACTTTTTCAGGGGAACATTCAATCTTTCAAGCACAATTGTCAAGATAAATCCCTAGGGAATGGCATGAGCTTTTGAACAATTGAGAAGCGTTTCAAGCAGCTGTACAATAAAGGCAGGCCAGTTGATTTGCTTCCCTTGATTCAGGCATGCATAAGAACTAGAACCATATAATTTGTTGTATGCCTTCTTTCCTGTTTGGGCAGAAGGCATTTGTTGACAAACTTAAAAAGCACTTTGTGGTTTGGCCCCATTACTTTTCTTATCTGCCCTGGCCTCAGGTACCTCTTTGTCTGTTATGGTGTGACAAAAGTTCCTTGTGATCTGAAGATCAGTAGGCAACCCATCCAGGCAAGGCCACCTCTGCCTTGTATAGTCATCCTATCCCTCACTAGGGATGTCTAGAATCTTGCCCAGCTTTGCAGCATTGAACTTCACTTTGACACTTTCCACTGTGCTAGTTGTAAGCACATGAGTTTTGCCCTATATATGAATTACTCCCAGAAAATTCAAAATAAAATAATTTTTATTTGTTTGCAATTGTTGCGAATTTGTGTTATTTTTCTTGTATTGTTTGCATTTGTCTGTGCATGTTTATTGTTAAATTAACAATTAAAAAAATATAAAAATATGTTTCATTCGCATCCAAAATTCAATTATACATTTCGGAGTAATTAAAGTTTGTTTTACAAAAATAGAAAAATCACAAAAATACGTACTTTACATTTTTTAGCATTTAATGTCAAATTGTGTGATTCAATTTTTAATTAGTATTTAATTGTGTGATAATTAATTAGCATTTTTGTTTAATTTTTTGATTTTATCATTTAAGTTATAATTTTTTTTTTGTTAATTAGAAGTTAAGGAAAAAAAATGAAGAAGAAAATCGGATTGGGCCACTTGAATTAAAAGGGAAACCATGCCCAATAGCACCAAAATAGACCAGTCCAAGCCCCCCATCCGGTCTAAAGTAATTAAGCTTCTCAACCAATCCAAAAGACGTCGTTTTGTTATAATAGATACAAACCGTTGATCTCATTAGATCGAACGGTCCAGCCCGTCTCCTACATCCACAAAACGATGCCCTTTCAGGTAGGCTGATCTACACCATTCAAACTCGTTCATATGACGGTCCCAAAGCTTCCCCATAACCCGATTCATTTATCCCCGGGTCAACCCAGTCCTCTATTTATGCTCAAATGACATTGTTCCGTTTAAACCATTGATCTAGGCCGTTGATCTTGTTTGATCGAGCGGCCAGGATCAAACCAACCCCCCACTTTATAAGCCTAGTTACTTACCCAGCCCCCCAAACCAAACATCCCCCCTCGTATCCTTATTCATCGTCTCTCTCAGAGACGATGCAAACCCTAGCGCCGCCCCCTTTTCCTCCACTATTAAACCTGGTTGCCTTGTCTCCGATGACCACCAAATTAACACCCCTAAGCCACATGACCACCCCCAATCCAAATCCACCCTTCGTTTCCCTCGAATCAGCATAGAGCTTATCGAATCTTCAATCGAAGATTCGAGTCAAACCTGAAGCTACACCAACCAGCCCCAAATTCACACCAAGCCTCCCCCAGACCTCCCTCACACTATAAATCACTTTGGTTCCATTCGAATCTGCTTAGAAATGTTCGAGCCCCAAATTGTAACAACCCTAGAAAACCAAAGATGGTTTCTGTTCAAAATATTGAGGGGAATTTGCCACCCAAACCGACCTTAGAAAGTGTTCGCAGTCGAGAACACTTGATTAAGGTCCGTTTGACTTCAAAAAGGTTCAAGTCCGAGTTTGTTCAAGCTCGTTCGATTTCTGACTTCCTAAGGTATTTTCTTCTTTCTTTTTCTTGGTGTTGTTTGTTGTAGATTATTTTTTCAGTTTAGTTGTATTATTCTTATTTTTATATCTGTCAACTGTTCTTATGCTTCTTCTCCTTCCGACCCTTTATTTGGTCGAATTTGTTTATATACGTTTGTTGAGTATATAGTATAGACTAGGTAATCGATTCGACTGGTGTCGTCAATTAGTTGAATTGTATTATAACTCCATGTCTCTGTTTAAAACCCATTTGAATTGCTTGATTATCTTTTTCTAATTATTTATTGTCAATTATTCTATGTAGTCGTTTAAGTAGATTTGTCGATTAATTAGTTTCCCTAAGTTTTATGTTTCATGTCAAAAAGAATCAACTTGAATCACCAGTTTGTATTCCACTTTGCCTGTTAGTGATCAATTGCTATATACTATAGTTTGTAAACGATTATTTAGATGTCGTCGATTAGTCTAATTGAAATGAACTTGCTTGGTATATTCAGTTCAATGAACTGAATTGTCTAATTAATAGGTAAGGCATATTCAATTCTGTTGTTGTAGTTGTTTATCTCTGTTGGTCGAACCTTGATTATAATAGGTTTGTTCAATTGTATTTAGTTCTATGATTTCTTTGATTTATATTAAGAATTGGCTATAGCTGTTACTTAGTGAATAGTTTTAGAAAATTAGAAGTTTGGTTCTTGTAACGACACGATCCGCCGTCTCAAGTATCTCCACCCCGCTTTCCCCATTTTATGCTTCCATATGTTTCATTATATGTGTTTGGTGAATTTGAAGTAATTGGGACAGAGTTTGGGTAGAAATGAGACAACTAGTCCCTTTATGAGAAGGTTAGTTTGGAAACGTCAACTGAATGTTGACTTACGAGTTAGAGGACTCGGAATGGATTTCTGACAATTCGACTAGTTTTAGGTGGTGATTCATGACTTAGGAGCGCAATTGAAACTGAATTTGGAGGTCTGATGTACATTTAGGCTTGAATTGGCTAAGTAAGAATTTTGGTGAAGTCCGGTTGATAGGTGAGAAATTGATCCGGGGGTCGGAACGAAATTCCGACAGTTCAAGTAGCTCCGTTAGATGATTTATATGCAGGCAACTTTTCAGATTAGTCGGAGGTGTTTAGGTTGGGTTTTGGATCAAATGTGTGTTTCGGAATTTATAGAAGAACTTATGATTGAATCCGATGTAAATTTGGTTTTTGATGTTAGTTTTGGTCTTTTGAATGTGAAACTAAGTTTGAATGATCATATGTGATGTTTTAGTATGTTCTTATGCGGTCCCGAGGAGTTTGGGTGAGTTTCCGATAGCTTTGGGCTGCGTTGTGCTCGTTTTTCTTATGATTCGATGTCGTTCTTCAAGCATAAAAAATATCATATTAAACAAATAAGCTCTGATTACTGTTCTGAATAAATTACTAGATCCTTATTGTAATTATGGACCCGTAGCAAAACGAGTCGTCGAATTTGGAAATCGTATGAGGATTTTATGGCCGTTTTACCAAGGTTGCCTAGGTTTTCAAGTTAATGATGAAATTGCACCTCACGGCGTATTAAAAACCTGCACTATTTGCAAATCTTAAAATCTACATATCTCTTTCATTATAAGGTCAAATTGAGTGATTTTTCAAAAGCCTAAATTCATTAGAATTTCACAAGGAATCCATTGGGAGCAGTAAAACGCATGAACATTATACTTATAATGAGCACGTCGAGTTTTCTTAAAATTTTTGAATGCGAAGAAGCTTCCGAGGCGATTTTTAAGAGAGAAAATCAGTGGATATCACAGAGGTAAGTTATTTGATTATTAAAACTCATTTATAGGTGATTATAAACCATAATCCCATACTTTAATTCATGAAAAACATTAGAAAAAATAGGATTTTGGGGCCTGAGATTATGAGACCTTTAGGGGTCGATTTGAGGGGTCAAATAAACTCCGATTTTGGTGTTATTTATACGTATGGAATCGGTAGGAGATAAAGAACACTTTTATGTAAAAATTTACGAGTTTTGAGAATTGGGACCGGGGCTCGAGTTTTGTCAATTTCGGGATTATTGATGCTTTTCGATTATTTTCGATTGGGTATTGATCCAATAGCGTAATGTGATGTATTCGTTGTGGTTTTGGCTAGATCCAATGCGCGAGGAGGTCGATTCAAGAGGAAAGGGCATCGCGAGCTAGTCTACGGCCGGTTGGAGGTGAGTAGTTTGTATAGATGATTTCCTGAGGGTTTGAAACCTCGGTTTATCACTTCATGACGCTATGTCAGGGCGTGAATCACACCCCATGGAGGGTGTGGGATAGTATATGATTGGGGATTGTGACTTGGTCCATCCCGAAAGATAAATAAAATTATTGGCGGCTGGTACTCACATTGTGTTGTTGATAATTGTGCTTAATACCATGTTTGGGGACTTGTGCTGATCAGTAGCATCCGTCAAGGATGAATATTATTGTGATAGTATGATTTGCAAAATCATTGATCTCAGTCTTGTGTTTAATCACTGTTATTAAATGCTAAGTCGCCTTTTTTCTGAAATAAATTAACTAAATTATATTCACCTTAATAATTGGAAAAATAGGAAATTAGATTGAATTTGTTATGCGACTCATATGCATGTTGCGGAGTGAGCATGGGCCGGGTTGCACACCGCAGCGGTGATATAATGATATTGCGCCTGGGCTTAAAGAGACCCTCCAGAGTCTGTACACACCCCAAGTGAGCGTTAAACGGATCGGGCTGCATGCCGCAGCAGTTTCACGTGCATTTCCTTGCATATTTATCTGATACTTGACTGTTATATTTGATATTGCTTTGCTGTAAGTTCATAGCTAAGGTATAGGACTGTTAGTTTTAGCTTTGCTTTATTGCATTTTGTGAATTTCTTACTTTCAGACATTATATATGCTTATTACTCACTGAGTCGGTAGTACTCACCCCTACTCCCTGCACCTTGTGTGCAGATTCAGGTACACCGGAGGCTTAGCTGAGCACTCGTAGTCTCCAGATATTCTTCAGAGTCGTTGAGGTAGCTGCTTGACGTTCGCAGGACCTGACTACTCCTCCTATTTCAGTTACATATATTTATACATTTCCAGACTTGTGTATTTTCGTTCAGATATTTTTATCCAGCTTTTAGAGGCTCTAGACTCGTGACCCCCAGATGTAATGGGAGTGTTTATCAATTTTTTGTATTTATCCATATTACTCTATTAATATTTTTGGATTATTATTCTAAAATTACTATAATATTCTTAAATTGTCAATTTTTAAACTTAGTGTTAAATTGAAAGCGATTGTTGGTCAGGCTTGCCTAGCTTTAGGGTTGGGCTCCATCAGGACCGGGTTGGGGTCGTGACAAGTTGGTATCAGAGCCTGGTTACTAGGCCTCGCGAGTCATGAGCCGGTTTAGTAGTGTCTCTTGGATCGGTATGTAGACGTCCATATCTATCCTCTGCACGCTACAGAACTATTAGGAAACACCTCACTTTCTTGAAATCTTATCGTGCATCTTTGATTCAGCTTGAAAAATTAACTCTTGAAATTCATTCCTTAGGCATATATGCACGCATGAGTGCTCAGTATTATATCTGCCTTGATGGCTTGTAATTCCCCAATTGAGGGGCGAGATGTGATTTCTATGAGTTGATGTTGGGCCAGTCTAGAGGACTTGAGGCCGATTCTTTGCCTAAGGCTGAGCACTGAGGTGCTGATCGTAGGAGCAAGTGTTTTGAGCGTATATGTTTGGCGCTGTCGCTATTAGCCGGAATGGCGGTTGGTATTCGTGTGATGAGTATGCTAGTACTGTGAGAAGCAAATTATATGACATGGTAGTGACGAAGAAGTCTGTTGGATAAAAGACGAACTGTTAAGTGATTCATTTCCTATTGTGGTTTGATGTGTAACCCGAATATAGGGGCATGAAGATTCTTTTCAAGTCTCCTAGTGGGAGTGAAGTAAATTGCACGATACGATATGAGTTCAGACTCTGGAAGACAAAGTAGTTGTGTAATGTGTACGATGGTGGAAGGTATACAGAAATGTTATATGCGGCAAAGCAGATGGGTTATCTCCTGCGGAGTGTTCTAAAGTGATGCGGTTCCTATGTATATTATGAGAAGATTCATGTGTAATTTAAAGGTATTTTCCGTATGTTAGGATTCAAATAGGTATAACACATGCCCATGTATCAATTTTTGATAATATAATACATATATTCTTGAGATTAATGTTGTTAATATACAATGTGATGCTTTTTCAAGTTGTGGACGAGTTGTTAGGATGGTTTTGGTGATTCTCTGGCAGGTGGATCGGCTCAGTTACAAAGATAATTCTGCTGAAATATTAGAAAAATTTGGGACTTTGTAAAAATTTTATCGCCGAAAGAGTGGGCTCCACTATTATGTGAATGAATGCAAGAATTGCAGAAGAGTTAAATTTCTGATGACTCGTGTTTCCACAAGCTTATGAAAGAGGGAGTTTAATCTCACCATGATATTACGACAGCAAAAGAGTATATATGTTGTGGTATATATGGCTTCGAGCTAAGTTGGGGAGGTTGTTGTTGATTAGCTAATTGTACGATTGGTATTATGTTACTTCCAATTTGATGCATGCGGGTGAATCAGTTCTAGTTGCAGATATTGAGCCGAGGATAGCACGAGTGAAGCAAAAATTTTGACAAAGGTTATACAGTGCTTTGTCGAAGTGAGAAAATAATGGGATGTCTTGAGTTGTGGATAAGGAATACTTAGTGTAAAGAGAAGGAAGTTGTTTGGTCTTTTCGGAATGAGATCATGTCCTGAGGTGTCAGAGTGCTCATAAGGCACGAGTGGTTCGATTCTTTAAGTCAAGTAATTCGCAGTGGGTATAAGAGTGGATGACTCTTGAGAATAATTTTGATGTGTTGAAAAATCTATATGTAGCACTCATATGTTTTAAGGTTGAGTAAATGACCAAGTCAATGTTTTCATTTGAAAAGGTCAATACTTGTGGTATCTTTACGTCAATTACGGGAATCTATGTATTAGTATCTGGGAAATAAAGGTAGCGGACTTAGATTCGCATGAAGTTCTTCAAAGTAGGGTATTTTAGAAGTGCTATTTTTTGGAACGTTTGAGAGAGTGTATAGTGGCCTATTGGTCTTAGACAGTGTGTTCTTACGTTCGAATCTCGTGTGATAAGCCTAGGTTGAGGCATTGTGGCGCTACAGCAAGAGAGTATATCAAGAAGAAAATGAATCAGAAGGAAATCTAGACAAATGAAGTAGCTTGTCAATTCCTTATTTATATTTGAGGTAATGAGCCCTTACGGGTATAAGGCGGCAGAGCTTTTGAGCTCGGACATCTTGCTTGGACTAGTGTGGGTAAAATGATTTTGTCCCGGCAGTTTAGCTTGTGGTTAGGAAAAGAAGATGGAGTTGTCAGGTTATCCTAGTATAGTAAGGTATGTGTGCTCTGTTGTGGAGGATTGGTATTTGTGTGTGTAAGGTGCGGTTCATTTCTGAATGGAAAGTCATTAAATTGTTAAGCAACAAGGGCAACTGCAGGTGATTTAAGAATCGATCCTCAAACGGTTAAGGAAAATGGTATTACTATTCTAGTGATGTGACGGGAGTATATGTTCGGTAAGAGGGAAAGGTGATGTAAATTGATAACACTTCAGTGGGATTTCAGTAGTTCCCTAATGGACCGACTGTAGACATTTGAGTTTGTTGATGGCACAGGGACACATTTTAGAATATCATTTGTGGAAATGAATGGGTACATGATGTGTAATATTTACTCATACGGCGGAATGTGGGATCAGGTATAGTGATTTGTGTGTTATATGGAGTTGGAGACTGGGAGTTCTCCGATACAGCCTATGTCGCGGTTGTGGATCGTGAGTATTCGACACTGTTTAACGGCAATTAGGATTTGGGGGCTAGAGTGGATCTTTATTTGTTGATACGATAAGTTTTTGGATATAATATTGGGTGTAGACTGGTTGCCTCAGTGATGGGTAAATCTAGACTATTGTGTTATGGGCTATGCCAGAAGATGCCACAGGTTCTGTAGCGAGGTGCATCGGGTGATGTTATAGTGAGAGTGAGTTACATTCCAAGGAACAAAAGACGCCTGGTAGGAATTCTTTTCCTTAATTTGGCCTTTGAGGCGGGAGGCAGTGTAGAGGTTTCTACCATTGACTCAGTTTCGGTATTGAGGGACATTTTCGGATGTGTTCCTTGTGATCGGGCGTTTCTCCAGGCGAGATGGTGGACTTCAGTATTTATTTGGTGTTGGGCATCGTATCGTACGGCTTTGGCATGAATAATAGTAGTGGAAGAGGCAGCCTCAAGCTTTTTGGTAATAAGCTTTTTGGTAAGCTGGTTGGATATGCATTTAGCTGGGGTTGGCTTGGTTAATCCCGAATTGTATTGATAGAGGATGGGTTGATTCATCCGTTATTCGATATGATAGTGATATGGGAAGATCTATGAGTTGTTTTTCGGTGCTGCGAGGCGTTGTGATTTTCGCTAGTGGCACATAAATTGCTGTGCTATCGAGATTCATAGTAGGAGTTGATCTTTGTATCCTACGCCTCCATAAATAGATATGATTATGCACTCAGTGTGCTTACGAACGATACTCGGTTGTGCTTATGAGCCAATTCGGTTCGATGTACATCTCCCTATGTGAGATATTTGAGTAGATCAGGTGGCACGCCGCCACAGGGTATGTTATCTGGATCGGATTGCACGCCGCAATAGTGTGATGTGGAGAATAACTCCCATACGTATTTTGTATGCCTTGTTCTCCATGGGTATAGTGGGTTGCTTGGGTTCTAGGCATTAATCGTGCGTGGTTATCAAGTTTGAGTGTGGCGACTTGAGGTGTTTAATGGGAAATAGTGTTAGGATGAGATCGTGTATTATAGCGAGGCCACGTTGAGATTAGACCCTTCGGTAAAGATTCAGGTATTCTATTTCTATGATCTGGGATGGGGTCTCAGCCTTGTGTTGTAGTGGTATTGGTGAGCTCAAGGTACAACTCTTTTGTTTGAGTCATTTTCATGACCTAAGTATGTTTAGACCGTCTCTTATTGGTATGTGTGATATATAAATTGTGGCTTAGGCCTTATTGATGTGTCATGTCACCAGGATGATGTGTTTGGTTAGAAAAGACCTTTGGGGTCATCAATGGATACAAACGGATTTGGTTTCAGCTTGTCGGAGGGTTAATGTCGAGTTTCAGCTCGGAGATCTATTGTGGTATTAGTCAAAGGGGAAGAAATGTCTTCATGAATTGTTGATCTGAGAAATGGTTATGGTCTACTGTGTGTTCATTATCATTGACAGAGTATAGCAGTGTTGGAATAAGACTCCGGCTAATAAGGGATTTCTATTGGTATACGACTGTTATGGACAACTACTGTGGATATAAATTATCGTTTCGAGTGATAAGATTATGCGGTATATCATGTGAGTGCACCGAGGTTGCATGTATGGGTTATTACAATCGGTTCAGGCTTATGCTGAGTATAAATATGACGTTTAGATCTTGTATATGGTTTCGGAGGTTTAATGTGGTTCTACGGTTATGGGCTAGCTAGCCTGTGAAATTTTTAGCTTTGTTGTATTAAGTGAGTTAGGGTTACGCGGGATCACCACGGATATATGATCATTAAGGTGATTCGGAGATTGGTTGGCTCCTAGTGCAACTTTGGGCACGCTCGAGTACGAGTGTTTGTTTAAGTTGGGGAGGATGTAATGACCCGACCTACCGTCTCAGGTATCTCCACCCCATTTTCCCCGTTTTATGCTTCTATATGTTTCATTATATGTGTTTGGTGAATTTGAAGTAATTCGGACAGAGTTTGGATAGAAATGAGATAATTAGTCCCTCTATGAGATGGTTAGTTTGGAAAGGTCATCCGAATGTTGACTTACGAGTTAGAGGACTTGGAAAGGATTTTTGACAATCGGAGTAGTTTTTGGTGGTGATTTATAACTTAGGAGCGCAATCGAAACTGAATTTGGAGGTCTGATGTAGATTTAAGCTTGAATTGGCTAAGTTAGAATTTTGGGGAAGTCTGATTGATAGATGAGATTTTGATCCGGGGATCGGAATGAAATTTTGATGGTTGCAGTAGCTCCGTTAGTTGATTGTGGATATGCGGTCAAATTTTCAGATCATTGAAGGTGTTTAGGTCGGGTTTTGGATCAAATGTGTGTTTCAGAAGTTTTAAAAGAACTTAGGCTTGAATACAATTTAAATTTTGTGTTTGATGTTAGTTTTGGTGTTTGGAGAGTGCAACTAAGTTTGAATGATCATATGTGATGTTTTCGTATGTTCGTATGCGGTCCCGAGGAGTTCGGGTAAGTTTCGGATAGCTTTGGGCTGCGTTGTGCTCATTTTTCTTATGCTTCGACTTCGTTTCTTCAAGCATAAAAAATATCATATTGAACAAATAAGCTTCGATTACTATTTTGAATGAATTATTAGATCTGTATCGTAATTATGGACCCACAGAAAAAAGAATCATCGAATTTGAACATCGTATGAGGATTTTATGGCCGTTTTACCAAGGTTGCCCAGATTTTTAAGTTAATGATAAAATTGCCCCTGTCGGCATATTTAAAACCGCCACCATTTGCAAATCTTAAAACTTACATATATCCTTTATTAGAAGGTCAAATTGAGTGATTAAAAAGCCTAAATTCATTAGAACTTCACAAGGAATCCATACCTAAAATGAGCAGGTCGAGTTTTCTTCCAATATTTTAACGGGAAGAAGCTTCTGAGGCGATTTTTAAGAGAGAAAATCAGTGGGTATAGTAGAGGTAAGTTATTTGATTATTAAAACTCGTTTATAGGCGATTATAAACCACAATCCCAGCCTTTAATTCATGAAAAACAGTAGAAAAATAGGATTTTATGGCCTGAAATTATGAGACCTTTAGGGGTCGATTTGAAGGGTCAAACGGACTCCGATTTTGGTGTTCTTTATATGTACGGAATCGGGAGAAGATGAAGAACACTTTTCTCAAAAAATTTGTGAGTTTCCAGAATTGGACCCAGGGCTCAAGTTTTGTCAATTTCGGAATTATTGATGCTTTTCTATCATTTTCGATTGGGTATTGATCCTATAGCGTAATGTAATGTGTTCGTTGTGGTTTTGGCTAGATTCGATGCGCAAGAAGGTTGATTCAAGATGAAAGGGCATCGTGGGTTAGTCTACGGCCGGTTAGAGGTGAGTAGTTTGTATAGATGATGGCCTGAGGGTTTGAAACCCCAGTTTATCACATCGTGATGCTATGTTAGGGCGTGACTCGCACCCCATGGCAGGTGCGGGATGGTATATGATTGGGGATTTTGACTTGGTCCATCCCGATAGCTGAATAAAATTATTGGCGGCTGGTACGCACTTTGTGTTGTTGATAATTGGGCTTAATGCCATGTTTGGGGCCTTGTGCAATTCTATAGTATCCGTCTAGGATGAATATTATTTTGATAGTATGATTTGCAAAATCATTGATCTCAGTCCTGTGTTTAATCACTGTTATTAAATGCTAAGTCACTTTTTCCTTAAATTAATTAACTAAATTATATTCACCTTAATAATTGGAAAAATGGGAAATTTGATTGAATCTGTTATGTGACTCATATGCATACTGTGAACTGAGCATGGGTCGGGTTGCACGTCGCAGCGGTGATATAATGATATTGCGCTTGGGCCGAAGGAGCACCTCTGGAGTCTGTACACACCCCCAGTGAGCGTCGTCGTTGTTAAATGGATCGGGTTGCATGCCGTAGCAGTTTCATGTGCATTGCGTTGCATCTTTATCTGATACTTGACTGTTATATTTGATATTTCTTTGATGTAAGTTCGTAGCTAAGGCATAGGACTGTTAGTCTTAACTTTGCTTTGTGGCATTTCATGGATTTCTTACTTTCACACATTATATATGTTTATTACTCACTGAGTCGGTAGTACTCACCCCTACTCCCTGCACCTTGTGTGCAGATTCGGGTACACCGGAGGCTTAGATGAGCACTCGTAGTCTCCAGATATTTTTCAGAGTCGTTGAGGTAGCTGCTTGATGTTTACAGAACCTGACTACTCTTCCTATTTCAGTTACATATATTTATGCATTTCCAGACTTGTGTATTTTGGTTCAAATATTTTTATCCAGTTTGTTTAGAGGCTCTAGACTCGTGACCCCAGATCTTATAGGAGTGTTTATCAGTTTTTCATATTTATGCATATTACTCTATTAATATTTTTGGATTATTATTCTAAAATTACTATAATATTCTTAAATTGTCGGTTTTGAGACTTAGTATTAAATTGAAAGCGAGTGTTGGTCAGGCTTGCCTAGCTTTAGGTTTGGGCGCCATCACGACCGGGTTGGGGTCGTGACAAGTTGGAATCAGAGCCTAGGTTACTAGGTCTCGCGAGTCATGAGCCGGTTTAGTAGAGTCTCGCGGATCAGTATGTTGATGTCCATATCTATCCTCGGGAGACTACAGAACTTTTAGGATACACCTCACTTTCTTGAAATCTTATCATGCGTCCTTGATTCAGCTTGAAAAAGTAACTCTTGAAATTCCTTCCTTACGCTTGTATGCACGCATGAGTAATCAGTATTATATGTGCCTTGATGACATGTAATTCCTCGATCGAGGGGTGAGATGTGATTTCGATGAGTTGATGCCAGTCTGGAGGACTTGAGGCTGAATCTTTGCCTAGGGATAAGCAGTGAGATGTTGATCGCATGAGCAAGTGTGTTGAACTTTTATGTTCGGCATTGTCGCTATTAGCCGGAATGTTGGTATTCGTGTGATGAGTATGCTAGTACTGCGAGAAGAAATTATATGACCTGGTAGTGACGAATAAGTCTGCTGGATAATAGACAAACTATTAAGCGACTTGTTTCCTATTGTGGTTCGATGTGTAGCCCAAATAAAGGCGCATGAAGATTCCTTTCAAGTCTCCTAGTGGGAGTGAAGTAAATTGCACGATACGATATGAGTTCAAACTCAGGACGACTAAGTAGTTGTGCAATCTGTACGACGGTGGAAGGTATACAGAATGTTATATGCGGCGAAGCAGGTGGGTTATCTCTTGCAGAGTGTTCTGAAGTGACGCGGTTCCTATGTAAATTGTGAGAAGATTTCATTTGTAATTGAAAGGTATTTTCCATGTGGTAAGATTCAAATAGGTACAACGCATGCTCATGTATCAATTATTGATATAATATATGTAGTATTGAGATTATTCTTGTTGATATACATTGTGATGCTTTGTCAAGTTGTGGACGTGTTGTTAGGATGGTTTTGGTGATTCTCTGGCAGGTGGATTGGCTCGGTTACAAAGGAAACTCTGCCGAAATTTTTGAAAAATTTGGGACTTCGCAAAGATTTTTGTCGCCGAAGAAGTGGGCTCAACTGTTATATGAATGAATGCAAGAATTGCTGAAGAGTTAAAATTTCTGATGATTCGTGTTTCCACAAGCTTATGAAAGAGTGAGTTTAATCTCATCATGATATTACGACAGCAAAAAAGTATAATATTGTGGTATATATGGCTTCAAGCTAAGTTGGGGAGGTTGTTGTTGATTAGCTGATTGTTCGATTAGGTATTATATTACTTCTAATTTGATGCATGCGAGTGAATCAGTACTAGTTGCACATATTGAGCCGAGGACGGCACGAGTGAAGCAAAAATTTTGACAAATGTTAGATGGTGCTTCGTAGAAGTGAGAAAATAATAGGATGTCTTGAGTTATGGATAAGGAATCTTAGTGTAAAGAGAAGGAAGTTGTTTGGCTGTATCGGAATGAGATCATGTCCTGAGGTGTCAGAGTGTTGATAAGGCATGAGTGGTTCGATTCGTTAAGTCAAGTAATTTGCAGTGGGTATAAGAGTGGATGACTCTTGAGAATGATTTTGGTGTGTCGAAGATTCTATATGTATCACTCAGATGTTTTAAGGTTGAGTAGATGACCAAGTCAGTGTTTTCATTTGAACAGGTCAAGACTTGTGGTATTTTTACGTCAATTATGGGATTCTATGTATCAGTATCTAAGAAGTAAAGGTAGCGGATTTAGATTTGCAGGAAGTTCTTCAAAGTAGGGTATTTTAGATGTGGTATTTTTGGGAACGTTTGAGAGAGTGTGTAGTGGCCTATTGGTCTTAGACAGTGTGGTCTTACGTTCAAGTCTCGTGTGGTAAGCCTGGGTTGAAGCATTGTGGCGCTACAGGAAGAGAGTATATCAAGTTGAAAATGAATCAGAAGGAAATCTAGACAAATGAAGTAGCTTGTTAGTGGATCGAATCGGTATGGTAAAGATACGATCAGTCCCTTATTTATTTTCGAGGTAATGAGCCCTTACGGGTAGTGAGCGGCAGAGCTTTTGAGCTTGGACTTCTTGCTTGGACTGGTGTAGGTAGAATGATTTAGTCCCGGAAGTTTAGCTTGTTGTTAGGAAAAGGAGATGGAGTTCTCAGGTTATCCTAGTATAGTAAGGTATGTGCAGTCTGTTGTTGAGGATTGGTATTTGTCTGTGTAAGGTGCGGTTCAGTTCCGAATGGAAAGTCATTAAATTCTTAAGCAACACAGGCAGCTACAGTTGGTTTAAGAATGGATCCTCAGACGATTAAGGAAAATAGTATTATTATTCTAGTGATGTGACAGGAGTATATGTTCAGTAAGAGAGAAAGGTGATGTAAAATGATAACACTTCGATGGGATTTTGGTAGTTCCCTGTTGGACCGACTGTTGACATTTGAGTTTGTTGATGGCACAGGGAAAAATTTAAGAATATCTTTCGTGGAAATGAATGGGTACTTGATGTGTAATATGTACTCATATGGCGGAATGTGGGATCGGGTATAGTGATTTGTATGTTATATGGAGTTGGAGACTGGGAGTTCTCCGATACAGCCTATGTCGCGGTTGTGGATCGTGAGTATTTGGCACCGATTAGTGGCAATTCGGAATTGGGGCTAGAGTGGATCTTTATTTGTTGATACGATAGGTTTTTGGATATGATATTGGGTGTAGACAGGTTGCCTCGGTGATGGGTTAATCTACACTATTGTATTATGGGCTATGCCAGAAGATGCCACAGGTCGTGTGGCGAGGTGCATCGGGTGATGTTATAGCGAGAGTGAGTTGCATTCAAGGACCAACAGATGGCTGGCATGAATATTTTTCCTTAATTTGACCTTTGAGGCGGGAGGCAGTGTAGAGGTTTCTACCATTGACTCAGTTCCGGTATTGAGAGACCTTTTCGGATGCGTTCCTCGTGGTCGGGCATTTCGCCGGGCGAGATGGTGGACTTCAGTATTAATTTGGTGTCGGGAATCGTATCGCACGAATTTGGCATGAATAATAGTAGTGGAAGAGGCAGCGTCAGGCTTCTTGGTAATAAGCTTGTTGGTAAGCTGGTTGGATACGCGTTTAGCTGGGGTTGGCTTGGTTAATCCCGAAGTGTATTGATAGAGGATGGGTTGATTCGTTCGTTGTTGGATCAACTAGTGATCTAGGAAGATATATAAGTTGCTTTTCGGAGGCGTTATGATTCTCGGCAGTGGCACATAAATTGCGGTGCTATCGAATTCATAGTGGGAGTTGAGCTTTGTTGCTTATGCCGCCATAAGTAGATATGATTATGCACTCATTGTGCTTACGACCGATACTTGGTATTCTGTGATTATGAGCAAATTCAGCTTGATGTGCATCTCCTAATGTGAGATATTTGAGTGGATCAGGTGGCATGCCGCCACAGGGTATGTTATCTGGATCAGGTTGCGTGCCGCAACAATGTGATATGGAGAATAGCTCCCATATGTATTTTGTATACCTTGTTCGCCATGGGTATAATGGGTTGCTTAGGTTCTAGGTACTAATCGTGCGTGGTTGTCAAGTTTGAGTATAGCGATTTGAGGTGCTTCATGTGAAATAGGTTAGGATGAGATCGCGCATTATAGAGAGGCCACGTGGAGATTAGACCCTTCGGGAAAGATTTAGGTATTCTATTTCTATGATGTGGGACGGGGTCCCAGCCTTGTGTTGTAGTGATATTGGTGAGCTCAAGGTACATCTCTTTCGTTTGACTCATTTTCATGACTTAAGTATGTTCAGACTGTCTCTTATTGGTATATGTGATATGTAAGTTGTGGTTTAGTCCGTATTGATGTGTCATGTCACCAGGATGGTGTGTTTGTTCAGAAGAGACCTTTTGGGGTCTTTAATGGATTTGAATGGATTTGGTTTTAGCTTGTCGGAGGGTTAATATCGAGTTTTGGCTCTGAGATCTGTTATGGTATTCGTCAAAGGGGAAGAAATGTCTTCGTGAATGGTTGATATGAGAAATGGTAATGGTCTACTGTGTGTTCATTATCATTGATAGAGTATAGTAGTGTTGGAATAAGACTCCAGCTAATAAGGGGTTTCTATTGGTACATGGTTGTTGTGGACAGCTACTATGGATATAAATTATCGTTTCGAGTGTTAGGATTATGCAGTATATCATGTGAGTGCACTTGAGGTTGCAGGTATGGGTTATTACAGCCAGTTCAGGCTTATTCTGAGTATAAATGTAAGGTTCTAATCTAGTGTATGCTTTCGGAGGTGTGATGTGGTTCTACGGTAATGGGCTAGATGGCCTGTGAAATTTTTAGCTATGTTGTATAATCGGACATATGTGAGATAGGGTAACGCGGGATCACCCATTGAGAGATTGGTTAGCTCCTAGTGTAACAATGGGCACGCTCGAGGACGAGCGTTTGTATAAGTTGGGGAGGATGTTTTTTTCAATTTCAGAATAATTGATGCTCTTCGATTATTTTCGATTGGGTATTGATCCTATAGAGTAACGTGATGTATTCGTTGTGGTTTTGGCTAGATTTGACGCGCAAGGAGGTCGATTCATGAGGAAAGGGCATCGCAGGCTAGTCTACGACCGGCTAGAGGTGAGTAGTTTGTATAGATGATGGCCTGAGGGTTTGACACCCCGGTTTATCACATTGTGACGCTATGTTAGGGTGTGACTCGCACCCCACGGTAGGTGCGGGGTGGTATATGATTGGGGATTGTGACTTGGTCCATCCCGAGAGCTAAATAAAATTATTGGGAGCTGGTACGCACATTGTGTAGTTGATAATTGATCTTAATGCCATGTTTAGGGCCTTGTGCCGATCTCTAGTATCTGTCTAGGATGAATATTATTGTGATAGCATGATTTTCAAAATCATTGATCTCAGTCCTGTGTTTAGTCACTGTTATTAAATGCTAAGTCACGTTTTTAGTAAAATAAATTAATTAAATTATATTCACCTTAATATTGGAAAAATTGGAATATTAGATTGAATCTGTTATATGACTCATATGCATAATATGGACTGAGTATGGGTCGGGTTTCACGCCGCAGCGGTGATATAATGATATTGTGTATGGGCTGAAGGAGCCCCTCCAGAGTCTGTACACACCCGCAGTGAGCGCCGTCGACGTTAAACGGATCGGGCTGCATGCCGCAGCAGTTTCATGTGCATTGCATTACATCTTTATCTGATACTTGACTAATATATTTGATGTTTCTTTGTTGTAAGTTCGTAGCTAAGGTATAGGACTGTTAGTTTTAGCTTTTCTTTGTGGCATTTCGTTGATTTTTTACATTCAGACATTGTATATGCTTATTACTCACTGATTCGGTAGTACTCACCCCTACTCCCTACAGCTTGTGTGCAGATTTAGGTACACTAGAGGCTTAGCTAAGCACTCGTAGTCTCCAGATATTCTTGAGAGTCGTAGAGGTAGCTGCTTGACGTTCGCAGGACCTGACTACTCTTCCTATTTCAGTTACATATATTTATACATTTCCAAACTAGTGTATTTTTGTTCAAATATTTTTATCCAGTTTGTTTAGAGTCTCTAGACTCGTGACCCCAGATCTTATGGGTATGTTTATCGGTTTTCAATATTTATCCATATTACTCTATTAAATTTTTTTGGATTATTATTCTAAAATTACTATTGTATTCTTAAATTGTCGGTTTTGAGACTTAGAGTTAAATAAAAAGAGATTGTTGGTTAGGCTTGCCTAGCTTTAGGGTTGGTCGCCATCACGACCGGGTTGGGGTCGTGTCAGTTCTGTTTTCTTATATTCTGAATCAGAACAATAGCAGTCAGTAGGATTCAGGGGTGCTTTAGGAATAGAAAAATAGAGAAATTTAGTTTGACTGAGTAGTCTATCTAGTATGGCCTGATAGATTTAATTTGAATTAATTGGTAGGGTGGGAACCACTAAGAAATGATAGATGTTTGGCTGATTGGGAATTACAAATAGTATAAGCGATCATAAAAGGGTAAAAGGTACACATAGAGGGGAATATTTTGGGTTGGAAAGTAAAAGAAGTAAAAGAGTTAATAATAATAGTTTAAAAGTAAGGGAAAGAGGTAAAAAGAAAAGAAAGAGTCTTGCTTTGAGTATAAATAGGACTCATTTGACACTTAAGGGGGGACGAAAAAGAGGGAGAGATAGACTGAATTTTGACTGAGGAATTCATAAGGCTGGTCTTTCAGACGAAGAAGGTCAGTTTATTTTTAGAGCATATAGGCTGGAATTTTAACATAAAAACTCTAGAGAAATTTAGAGTGATAATAGGCTGAACTTTTGCATTAAGAGGTCAATTAGTTTGAGAGATAAAACTAGAAAAGTGGCGTCTCTCTTGTTAGTGAAAAGCAGTGTTAGTTTGATTGTTTCATTAAAGCTTTAGGCTTCTTCTCCTTTGAGTGTTTGAAACCAGAAAACTACTACTCTTTTGATTATGGTGCCCTTCTGTTATTGCCTGGGTTTTTCTGTTGGGTGTTGAGCACTGTTGCATTGAGTGTCCTGGGGTTTTTATTGGTTTTTCAAATATATTCCTGGGTTTCTGCAACTTCTTTTTACTGGGCTTCTCTATGTGTTGCTGAGTTGTTGTTGTTATGTATTGCTACAACTACCCTGCTGATCGCTCCTCTTATTCTTTTGCTTCTAATATCAGGTACACAACTGGTAATTGTAAGCTGAAACTTGAGACATGAATATAAACATGAAGAGGTTGAAGTTTTAAACTTGATATAGTTTCCTGTTACTTATTGTTACTTAGGTTGTTCTGTACACTGTTGTTCATGTAATTTTCTGCCATATAATTGTATTGCTGGATAGTTTTTACGTTACAGTAGTTTAGTTAGCAAACTTCCCATGTATGCTTAGTTAGTTAAAAAGGATTGATGATGCATTAAACCATATTCTATTATTTCAGTTTGTTTGTTAAGTAGTATATTTCAAAAGAACATCAGGCCTTAGGCTATTTAAATTACTAGACAATCTAAGTTATCTCATATTAACGAGCTGCCTGTCTAAATTTGCAAAAAACACATTTAATTAAAAATCCTCGATTTATATTTCGGCCTCTTAGATTCTGAACATGTTCAGATGAATTAACTAGGCTTCAATATTGGAATAAGATGGCCCATGTCCGATTTAATACTGTACGCGTTGGACCTGGGCCCGTGATTGGCGGATGGACCGCCCCTATGTATGTACCGATTTAATAAATTGTGTTCGAAACCCGACTATAACAACTCATAACTATGTAAATAGATTAGGACCTTTTCTTCTTTCATTTTTAGAGACGGACAAAAATAGAAGAATGTAGTCACTTGAGGACGATCCTTCTAAAATAAACGAGATGAGCCTCACCAAATAGAACGCACAAATTGCGGGGCCCTCACAAATGCATACATATATATATATGTATATATATATATATATATATATATATATATATATATATATATATATATATATATATATATATATATATATATATATATATATATATATATATATATATATATATATATATATATATATATATATATATATATATATATATATATATATATATATATATATGTATATATATGTATATGTATGTATACATATATATACATATATATACATACATATACATATATATACATACATATACATATATATACATATATATATACATACGTATATATATATATATATATATATATATATACATACGTATATATATATATATATATACATATATATATATACATACATATATATAACAATAATTATAATAAAAGCGGCTAAAAGTTAAAATTTGCACATAAGTTACAACATGCTTTAAAATCAAATAAATAAGCCAAATATGACAGTTTAGCGACCGTGCTATAACCGCGGAACTCGGGAATGCCTAACAGCTTCTCCTGAGTTAACAGAATTCCTTATCTGGATTTCTGGTTCGCGGACTGTTAAACAGAGTCAATCTTTTCCTCGATTTGGGATTCAATCGGTGACTTGGGACACCATAAATCTCCCAAGTGGCGACTCTGAATTAAATAAACAAATTCTGCTTTGATTGTCCTTTAATTAGAAAGACTCCCTTGCGCCCCACGGGTACCGAAAAATGGAGGTGTGACAGCTTTGGCAACTCTGCTGGGGATGATAACCCAGAACCACTGGTTCAGGGTTAGAAATTCGAGCTTAGAAATATTGTTGTATTTGGCTTATTTTATTATCTAATTTTATTAAATGTTTTGGCTTAAATGTGCTAAGTGTTGTTTTTTTTTTACCGCTTTGATATTGTTCAAAGTGTACATATAAATTGTGTCGAAACCTTCTCTTTTTACCTCCAGGAATGTCCTCACTGGTTTGAGACTCCCTATTTTGTTAGTGTCATACCTTTAAGTAAAAAGAGGCTCGGATAAGTTACTAAGACGGACGATCTCGCGGGTCCCCGGATTTGTAGCCCCCTCTTCGACTCGAGTCGTGCACTCGGGTAAGCGAGGTCTAGAACAATAAACTCATGTTTCTAACCTAGTATAATAATGCTTCATGTCGGATCCCTAGTAGGAATGTTTATTTGCATCATATTGCATTTGACTTAGGGGACTTAACATAGCGGTTGGATCCGTCTAGAACAGGCGACCTGAAGTGAAAAGACCATCCTGTTGCATCCTGATTATTTTATGCATTTATTTTCTTCAGACTGGCATGATGATCGGCTTTGAATACTGGAAAATTGTGAAAAGAAAAGAAAGGAAGAAAAAAAATTAGTAGTGTAGAGTGTAAATTACATTTTTAGAAAAATCAATGCCCAAAAAAAGTCAAAACTCTGTCGAATTTTTTTCAAAAAAAATGAAACAATGTTTTATATTTAGTTTGTCTTTGTTTACCAAATAAAGTAAAATAAAAAGGGAAAAGAAAAATATATTTTTTTCAAAAAATAACTTGTTCTATTTTACAATGAAAAAGAGAAAAAATGTCTTGTTTTCAGAAGTATCTTGTTTTATTGGCGAACTACGCCGGTTTGATTCTCACAATGTGTAAGATACGTAGGCAACCCTCATCGGTCCAACCTCCCCTTTGCAAAAAAAAAAAGCAAAAAATATCAAAGTTTTAATTTTTGTCATGAAGAAGTTGGGTGACGTTGTCTTTTGTCAAACGTAGCTGAATGTTCCCGAAAGGGACGCCAGAAGGCTGACATTGCATAAACAGCCACAATTGGGTCATTTTAAAATTTTGGCCAGTTGACCACACAGCCATAAAATCTTCGTCGTTGAAGTGCTGAAAGGCTGTATTTGCAAAACCAGGCTTTTATTTTAATTTGGAAAAACAAGAAAAAGAGTTAGTGGCAAGTGAATGCCGTTTTGGATTTTTGGTCAAAATAAGCCGAGCCAGCTTCAGCAGTGTCTTAAATCGTTCTTACTGGGATAGCCTTAGAGTATCTTTCAGTTGTCGAAAGGCTATTTTCGTAAAAGAATGGACAAGTTTGTAAAATAATCCTTCCCGACCTCAAAATTCATGTGAAATTGAGAAGGGGCCACATTTACAAAAATAGCCATTTGGTTGAAAGTGGAAAATAGGGAAATGAATATGTTCGTTTGTTTTTGAGTTTGTAATTGTTTTGATAGAATATGGGGTTGTTTTATTTTCGAGTCTGTATGTTGTCTTTTCATCAAATTTTGATAGTTTGGTCACCTTTTAAACCGTTGTAATCAAGTTTGTTCTATTATAAAAATTGAATATTCCAAAAAAGTGTTTTATTATTGTTTACCTTATATTGGTCCGAACTACAGAGTGTGTGATTCATGCGGGCTCATGATACATAGGCAATCTCCATAAGATTCGACCACAACAAAAAAATCAAAAAAAAAATCGAAAAAGAAAAAAAGGAAAAATATGTTGTTAATAATGAGGATCGCTTGAGTCCATTCTAACCTATTTTATTTTGAATCGCAAAGAAAGTTAAGGTGGTTGGTTTGTGGTTAGCCAAAAACACAAGATCCAGGATGACCTGATTGTAATGCAAGCCAATGACACCCAGAATATCACGTAGAATCCTTTACATGCACATCATGATGCACACTTTGTGGGGATGAGGCCTGATGACAGGGAGTACTCCAATCCTATTGGGAATTTGTTGAATGAGGTTGATGATATTGAAGTTGGTAATGGTCTTGGCAATATTGATGTGAAGCTCAGTGGCTAAGATGCCAGGTTTGATAAGTGGGAGGACACTCCATTTCTTGGTTAGCAGGAGAGAAGCGTTTGGTGGCTTATTTTGTTGTCATTTCTGTTGTCTGGATTATTCTTAGGGTTGTAATCTGGATATTATCTTGTGTCAAACTTTCTTATTTTTCCATTTTTGTCATAGCGGTTTATTTATTTTTCTCCAGGTTTGTTTCGGGATTATATTCTAGTTTGCTTTTTTTTGTTTTGTTATTCAAACCATTTCACCGTTAATCTAATGCAAAATCCGGTTTTTTTATTATTTCCAGTCATCTTTTCGTTTAGTATTTTTATCATTTTGTTCAGCGCCGATTCTAGTGACATGGCATGCGCTCACAGTTTGGACCTAATCTTAAACGTTAATCATAAAACAATTGAGAGGTGATCGGAACATTTAAAGGAAACAAGGATGGTCTGAGATTATTCGGAGCTCGAGTCATGTGGAACTGGGGAAAGTAAAGCATAAAGAAACTCGTTAAAGGAAAGATTCGCCAAATTGACATGAGGTTCGTTCATAATAATGAGAGTGAGAGTGTTGCCCAACGGTGCTTTAGAGATGACAAATGAAAAAGCAAATGTGTGGATATAATTGTCAAGTCCAGCACCATCAGGAGAGGCTACAAATCTTTGTTTAATTGTGTTGTTTGCACTTGGCATGTTTTGAAGACTGGAATGACGAAGGCATTTTGTTCTGCTACCAAAATACGTTATCCTTCGTTACCCCTTTTGAGCCTTATTTATTTTCTTTCATATCCCTCGTTCGGAATCAGTAGCAAAGGTTAGGAACACAAACGTGGAAGAAAAAAGAAAAGAAAGAAAAGGAAAAGAAAGCAACAAAAACAACAATAAACAACAAAAGAGAACAAAAAAAGAAAAGAAAAAATGATAACAAAAACAGAAGAAAGTGAGAAGAAAACAAAGAAATTGTGAACTACGTTCGACCTGATTCCTCAAAGAGGATACGTAGGCGCCTTACGGCTCGATCATAGTGTAACAAAAATATTTAAAAAATCCCCAAGCAAGAAACTAGGGCAGAAATTGTGGTTTGTTTTAAAGAAATCTGGTTCCGAAGGTTGTAATTTTGAACCCAAGGTTAATTTGCTTTGAGCCTTTTAATACCCTTTCTTTCTAGCCCCATCCAAAATCCCACATTACAGTCCAAAGAAAGACCTTCTGATCAGTCTTCAAAAGATGCCAAGTTAGACAAATGAGAGAGTCCTATCAGAACATAACACTCTGGTCTCCAGCAAAAAAGACTTTGATCCCCATGCAGAGAAGACTCTGATCCCCAGCAAAAAAAGCCTCCGGTCCGGTCCCCGGGAGAAAAGAACTAGAAAATAGAGTTTTATCGTAACACCCCAATCCCCAACTGGAAAGTAATACAAATGAGAGAGTATTATCGGTGAAAACCTTCACTGGCACCATAAGGCAATGAAAGCTGAGAAAAAAACCAAAATGAGGGAGGCTTGATAGTGAAAACCCTTCGGGCACTACAAGTAAAATAAGAATGAAAATCAGATGTGGAATCACCAAATGAATATCTTGAAAGACGATTGACGGCGGAGGATAGGCCACATGTGCATGTCATGACCATAAGAGTCGGTATCCGCGTTTGATAAGGTTTTGTTTATAGTTTCTCTTGTAACAGAGTCATCCCTTCCCTTTGTCTTTTATTTTATCCCCTTTAATCTTTCTCCTTTCATAAAATATTTTCCCAGTAGAATCTGTTTAGTCAGAACAAGTGAGAAATGACTTCAAAATCTGCATCAACTTTCCAATTATGCAAAATGATACCTAACTAGTACATCCAAGTGGTATGAGTCAGGAATCTTTGATTTGAAGCATGTAAAAGAAAATGGCATTGATGGCAGAAATGCGTGCCGCAAGGAAGATCATCAAACTAGGGTAGAAAATTTTCCTTTCATTTTGAAATTTTTTGAAAATCAGGTATCCATTTAGGGAAGAAGGAAGATAAGACAAGCCTTAAGGAAAATGGTCTTTGAACTAGTTTTATCCCTAGAATAACAAGTTTTAATGAAGAAAGTTGTATCCCCAGCGGACAGAATAAAGCAGCGATTTTGAAGGAATAAAATTCCACCCAGCAGCGTTATCCTCAACAACGTTATCCCCAGATAATAACACTTTTATCCCCAGCGATGTTGAGAGAAAATAAAGTTTTTTTGAAGGAAGTTGAAGGGAGGAGAAGAAAAGTAATTCCCCATAAATGTCATCTCCAGCAAATAATATCATCCTCAGAAAGTTTTGATAGCGTGAGAGAATGCATAGCAATGAAAGGAGAAAGGGAAAGACCATCCCCAACAGGAGTACCACAACCAACCACCGCACTTTAAACTGACAAAATTTTCTTTGATTTGAAGAAGGGAAAGTAAATATTATTAATGGCAAAAAGACACGCCACAAGGAAGATTACCAAAACTGGGACAGAAAATTTTCTGTCATTTTTCAAAATTTTCTCGGAGGAACGAGAAAATCAATTCAAGTTTAAGGGATAGCAAGACAACACAATCTTAATAAAAACAGTCGGAGGTAAGATAATTTCAACTCTTGAAGTCGGGAGCCCGCCCGTATAATAGAGGAATACTTTTCAGTCTTTACATTTCAAGATTTGAAATTGGGTCTATCCGCCCTCAAATAGGATATTTTGGGTTCATACACTCTCGAATAGGATATTTTTGGTTCTATCCGCCCTCAAATAGTATATACTTGGTTCTATACGCCCTCAAATAGGATATACTTGGTTCTATCCGCCCTAAAATAGGATATACTGGTTCTATCCGCCCTCAAATAGGATATACATGGTTCTATCCACCCTCAAATAGGATTTACTTGGTTCTATTCGCCCTCAAATAGGATATACTTGGTTCTATCTGCCCTCAACTAGGATATACATGGTTCTATCCTCCCTCAAATAGGATATACTCGATTCTATCCGCCCTCAAATAGGATATACTGGTTCTATTCTCCCTCAAATAGGATATACTTGGTTCTATCCGCCCTCAAATAGGATATACTCGATTCTATCCTCCCTCAAATAGGATATACATTGTTCTATCCGCCCTCAAATAGGATATACTGGGTTCTATCCGCCCTCAAATAGGATATACTTAGTTCTATCCGCCCTTGAATAGGATATACTTTGCTCAATCCGCCCTCAAATAGGATATACTTGGATCTATCCTCCCTCAAATATGATATATTTGGTTCTATCCGCCCTCAAATAGGATACTCTTGGTTCTATCCGCCCTCAAATAGGATATTTCGGGTCTATCCGCCCTCAAATAAAATATTGAATCTAATCCTTCCTCAAAAGGGCGTTTAATTTATTTCGACACGAGTGGTCTTACTTGCATAAGCATTGCCAAAATATATATTTCATAAATCATTGCCAAATGCATTTTATTTTCAAAGCTGTTGATGAAATCAGGAGCCCGCCTGTAGAACAGAGGAAAACATTTAAAGTTGAAGTCGGAAGGCAGGCAGGCAGAAGGTTGCAACAAAAAATCCCCAGCATAAGGAAAGAAGCCGTATCCCCAACGGATAGAGCAAAGTAATGAAACTTGTGTTCAGAAAAAGCAAAAGGCTAGTGTCATCCCCATCAGTTTCGGAAGAAAGAAGCACCGGAAGAAACACAAGCCGACAAGAAAGCAAGGCATCAATAACAAATTGAAGATAGATAGGATCTTGTAATCCGTAGTCTATCCTAGCTTCTTGATTTTTCTTTTAGCATGATATAATAAAGAGATCAGTAAAGCAGTGGTAACAACATGCAATAGCAGTAATAGCAAAATCCCAGTCCCATGATAGTCCCAGCTACCAAAACTTCCCGAACTACATTAACCTGATTCCCTTTTAGCCAGGGATATGTAGGAAACTTTTGAAGCGAAGGTTCAGTTAAATCTTTCAAAAAATGCTTCACACGGAGTACTCGTACGGGCAAAGATCGCTCGTATCCGCTCACTTTATCTTTGCACAAAAACTCTTCGTGTTTTCGGACAAAGATGGGCAGCTGTGAGCACGTGATTTTTTTCCTATATATTAATAACTCCCAGAAAATTCAAAATAAAACAATTTTTATTTCTTTGCAATTGTTGCGAATTTATGTTATTTTTCTTGTATTGTTTGTAATTGTCTGTGCATGTTTATTTGTTAAATTAATAAGTAAATATATATATATATATATATATATATATATATATATATATATATATATATATATATATAGAAAATATATTGCATGCACATCCAAGATTCAATTATACATTTAGGAGTAATAAAAGTTTGTTTTACAAAAATGGAAAAATCACAAAAAATATGTACAGTGCATTTTTTTAGCATTTAATGTCAAACTGTGTGATTCTATTTTTAATTGGTATTTAATTGTGTGATAATTAATTAGAATTTGTGTTTAATTTTTTGATTTTATAATTTATGTTAGAATTTTCGTTTTGTTAATTAGAAGTTAAGGAAATAAAAAAATGAAGAAGAAATCATATTTGGGCACTTGAATTAAAAGGGAAACCATGCCCAATAGCACCAATATAGACCAGTCCAAACCCCCCCCCCCCCCCCATCCAGTCCAAAGTAATTAAGCTTCTCAACCAATCCAAATGACGTCGTTTTGTCATAAAGATTCAAACTGTTGATCTCATTAGATCAAACGGTCCAGCCCATATCCCACATCAACAAAACTACGCCATTTCAGGTAGGCTGATCTAGACCATTCAAACTCGTTCATCTGACGGCCCCAAGGTTTCCCCATAACCCAATTCGTTTATCCCCGGATGAGCCCAGTCCTCTATCCATGCTCAAAGACACCTTTCCATTTAAACCATTGATCCAGGCCGTTGATCTTGTTTTATCGAGCGGCCAGGATCAAACTAACCCCCCCACTATATAAGCCTAATTACCTACCCAACCCTCCCAAACCAAACACCCCCCCCCCTTGTATCCCTGTTCATCGTCTCTCTCAGAGACAATGCAAACCCTAGTGCCGCCCCTTTTCCTCCACCATTAAACTCGGCGGCCCTGTCTCCGATGAACACCAAATTAACACCCCTAAGCCACCTGACCACCCTCAATCCAAATCCACCCCCCCCCCCATGTTCCCCTCGAATCAGCCTAGAGCTTATCGAATATTCAATCGAAGATTCGAGTCAAACCTGAATCTACATCAACTAGCCCTAAATTCACACCCAGCCTCCCCAAACCTCCCTCACACCATAAATCACTTTGGTTCTGTTCGAATCTACTTAGAAATGTTCTAGCCCCAAATTGAATGTAAGAACCCTAGAAAACCAAAGATGGTTTTTGTCCAAAATATTGAGGGGAATTTGGGGTCCAAACCGACCTTAGTCAAGCGTTCTCAGTCGAGAACACTTGATTAAGGTCTGTTTGGCTTCAAAAAGGTTGAAGTCTGAGTTTGTTCAAGCCCGTCCGGTTTCTGACTTCCTGGGGTATTTTCTTATTTCTTTTTCTTGGTGTTGTTTGTTGTAGATTAGTTGTTTAGTTTAGTTGTATTATTCTTAATTTTATTTCTGGTATCTGCTCTTATGCTTCTTCTCCATCCGGCCCTTTATTTGGTCGAATTTGTCTCGATACGTTTTTTGAGTATATAGTATAGACTAGGTAATCGATTAGACTAGTATCGTCAATTAGTTGAATTGTAATATAACTCCCTGTCTCTGTTTAAAAAACCATTTGAATTGCTCGATTATCTTTCTGATTATTTATTGTCAATTATTGTATGTAGTCGTTTAAGTAGATTCGTCGATTAATTAGTTTCCTGTCTTTGTTTCGTGTCAAAAAGAAACAACTCGAATCACTAGTTTGTATGTCATTCTGCATGTTTGTGATCAATTGCTATATACTATAGTTTGTAATCGATTATTTAGATGTCTGCGATTAGTCTGATTGGAATGAACTTGCTTGGTATATTCAGTTCAATGAACTGAATTGTCTGATTAACAAGTTTGGTATATTCAATTCTGTTGTTGTAGTTGTTTATCTCTATTGGTCGAATGTTGATTATAATAGGTTTGTTCAATTGTATTTGGTTCTGTGATTTCTTTGATTAATGTTGAGGATTGGCTGTAGTTGTTAATTAGAGAACAGTTTTAGAAAATTAGAAGTTTGGTTCTGTTTGCTGATGTTCTTCATCAGAACAATAGCAGTCAGTAGGATTCAGGGGTGTTTTAGAAATAGAAAAAAAGAGAAATTTAGATTGACTCAGTAGTCTATCCAATAGGGCCCTAATAACTTTAATTTGAATTAATTGGTAGGTTGGGAACCACTAAAAAATGATAGATGTTTGGCTGATTGGGAATTAGGAATAGTATAAGTGATAATAAAAGGGTAAAATGTACACATAGAGTGGAATATTTTGTGCTGAAAAGTAAAAGAGGTAAAAGGGTTAATAATAATAGTTTTAAAGTAAAAGGAAAGAGGTAAAAAGAAAAGAAAGAGTCTTGCTTTGGGTATAAATAGGACCCATTTAACACTTAAGGGGGGACGAAAAAGAGGGAGAGATAGACTGAATTTTGACTAAGGAATTCATAAGGCTGGTCTTTCAACCTAAGAAGGTCAGTATATTTTTAGAGCATATAGGCTGGAATTTTAACATAAAAACTCCAGAGAAATTTAGAGTGATAATAGGCTAAACTTTTGCATTAAGAGGTCAGTTAGTTTGAGAGATAAAACTGGAAAAGTGAGGTCTCTCTTGTTAGTAAAAAAGCAGTGTTAGTTTGATTGTTTCATTGAAGCTTCAGGCTTCTTCTCCTTTGAGTGTTTGAAACCATAAAACTACTGCTCTTTTGATTCTAGTGCCCTTCTGTTATTGCCTGGCTTTTTCTGTTCGGTTTTGAGCACTGTTGCATTGAGTATCCTAGGGTTTTTCTGTTTGTTTTTCAAATCTATTCCTGGGTTTCTGCTACTGTTTGTTACTGGGCTTCTCTGTGTTGCTGAGTTGTTGTTGTTGTTGTGTATTGCTACAGCTACCCTGCTGATCACTGCTCTTCTTCTTTTGCTTCTGATATCAGGTGCACAACTAGTTATTGTAAGCTGAAACTTGAGACATAAATATAAACATGAAAAAGTTGAAGTTGTAAACTTGATATAGTTTCCTGTTACTGATTGTTACTTAGGTTGTTCTGTACACTGTTGTTCATATAATTTTCTGCCATATAACTGTATAGCTGGATAGTTTTTATGTTACCGTAGTTTAGTTAGCAAACTTCCCAGGTACGCTTAGTTAGTTAAAAAGGATTGATGGTGCATTAAACCATATTCAATTATTTCAGTTTGTTTGTTAAGTAGTATATTTCAAAAGCACATCAGACTTTAGGCTGTATCAATTACTAGAAAATCTAAGTTATCTCATATTAACGAGTTGTCTGTCTTTTGCAAAAAACACATTTAATTAGATACCCTCAGTTTATATTTCAGCCTCTTACATTCTGAACATGTTAAGATAAATTAACTAGGCTTCAATGGTGGAATAAGATGGTCCAGGTCCAGTTTAATATTGTACGCGCTGGACTTGGGCCCATGATTGGAAGATGGACTGCCCCTATGTATGTACCGATTTAATAAATTGTGTTCGAAACCCGGCTATAAAACCTCATAAGCATGTAACTAGATTAGGACCTTTTCTTCTTTCATTTTTAGAAACGGACAAAAATAGAAGAATGTAGTCACTTTAGGACGATCCTTCTAAAATAAACGAGATGAGCCTCGACGAATAGAACGCACAAATTGCGAGGCCCTCACAAATGTGTGTGTGTGTGTGTGTGTGTATATATATATATATATATATATATATATATATATATATATATATATATATTAATTTCTTAAAATTCGGGATTTGCCGCTTAGCGAATTTCACGGTCGAACTCAAAACAATGATACGTTAGTCGCTTTATGTGCATCCTTAATAAAATTACTTTCTTAGATTCGGGGGTACATTGATGTGACCCAAATCCAAGTCTCCACTGAGTCGAAATGTGCCGACGATCACGTGTACACTGGTTGTAACGTGGTACGGGATACATTTTGACGACGTTGCAATTCTCTGTAAAATAATTATTATTATAATAGTAAAAGCGTCTAAAAGTTAAAATTTGCACATAGGTTACAACATGTTTTAAAATTAGATAAATAAGCTGAATATGATAATTGAGTGACCGTGCTAGAACCACGAAACTCGGGAATGCCAAACACCTTCCTTATTCGAATTTCTAATTCGCAGACAGTTAAAAAAAGTCAATTTTTTCCTCGATTCGGGATTCAACCGGTGACTTGAGACACCATATATCTCCCAAGTGGAGACTATGAATTAAATAATCAAATCCTTTTCGATTGTCCATTAATTGGAAAAGCTCTCTTGCGCCCCGCGGGTGCAGCAAAAAGGAAGTGTGACACTAGTCATCAGCCCATTCTTCACTGTCCCATTTGCTGTGAGCTCTATAAGTTCCTTCCTAGCTAATTTACCATCCATATGAAGGACCATGTCCTTCCAGCCATGTACTTCTAGTGCAGTCACAAGCCTTATCATACCTGGCTTCTCCAGATCTTTGAGTAGTCTCCCTTTCAAAATTTTCCTCGTGCCAAAAAACACCCTCTGTCTGTTCTTCTTCCTCATCTCACCTAAAACCTGCAACCTAGCCCGCCATCGCCACCAGTGAAGCTCAAATCACCACAAAATTCAACCATGCAACCGTGACCCCTCCTTGAGCAATAATCCAATTTTGTTCTCCTGAATCTTGGCCAAACCAGAAAAGGTTCGAGTTTCAATCGAAGGAAGTAGATCGTCGAAGTTTGCAAGTTATTGTAAGTGATTAGGCTTGAAACGGGTATTGTTTGTTTGTTCTTGAAAGAACATGCAGTTAATACCAATTTCACGTCGAATCGAAGTCACCTAAAGTTATCAAGCTCTGTCCGTGCAGCTACCTAGGTATTTTTACGTTTCCCCCGTCTCCTTCGTCTGTTTTGTTCATCGTTTTTGTTTATGTGACCCTCGCTTCTCTCTTCTGGTTCCCTTTATATTTATTTCTTAGTTGAATTTGGTGGGATTTAAAAGACAGAATATAAGTTTTCCCTGTTCGTATGGTAGTGGTATTTATTCTGCGAGCTTTACAGTTTCTTTGTAGAAATTTTCGTAAGTTTCTGTTCGTGCATCTTGCCCGTTAGGTTATGACTTGTTTTCTAGTCGTATAACTAGCTTGGGTTAATTCGAATTGGCAGCTCATATTTAGTTAAAAGGAATTTAGTCGTTTGAGTCCAGTCTTAGTGTTGAAAAGAAGTCAGCTAATCAACCTATTTTGTTTCTCATTTTATCAGTTGAATTTTAGATATGGTTTCGGATTAGGGGACACTCTCGATAAGAGTTAGGTCAAGCCTGACCCATCTCTACTTGGGTTTAAATTGGAGGATTATTTTTTAACTGGGGTAATAGTTTGGTTAGTAATTTCAAGGCTATTCAGGGGTGTTTTGGTGATTTGAGGGGTAGAATATTTTCTGTTATAGGGAAGCTTCTAGAGGATAAGGCTGGAATGGCATGTGAGGGTGCAGATATTTTGAGAGGAAGGGTAGTTTAGTGATTATCTTGCTCAAAGAGTGTCCTAGAGTCTTTTAGAATAGGACTAATGTGTAGTTTTCAATAGATTTAGGGTATTTACTTTAGTAACAAGCTGAGAATTAGAGGGATAATTGAATAAAAGTAGCAGGGACTTAGAAGAAAAGAAAAATCTGATTGTTGCCCTACCTTACTTCTATATAAAGGCATTCAATGCCTTGTAAAAGGGTGGACAATTTTTCAGCTCAAAAACCTCACTAAGATCAAATCAGATTTTGATTCCATTTTTCAATTTCAGTTTAGTTCTATCATAAAAAATACAAAAAAAGGTATATACTAAGAAGAAAACAACAAAACATTAATGTTTCATTGGTTTTTCAAGTAATTGTGGGGTTTACTCTTTAGCTTTCTGCTTGTGGCTTGGCTTGGAATTTGTTTGCATATTGGTTTGGAGCATTTTCCACTAGTTTCTAGTTCTTTGGGTGCATCTGGGTTATCTACTGGGTTTTCATAAACTTCCTGGACCAATTTTCACATCAAGAGGCTGCTGAGTTCTTGTTGTTGTGTTATGTTGATTGTTTGAAACTATTGTTGCAGCTGTAGCTGTTGATCTTCAATTTCTCCGTTGTTTCTTGTTTGTCCAGGTACATATTCGTACTTCTGCTGTAAGTTTGAGCTCAGAACATGGAATAGAATGATTGTTTGGTGATCCTGCTTCTATAGGCTGAGTTGTATTGGCTCTCATTTCGCTAAATAATTTTGTAATTAAGATTTTGGCTGATAAACTATGAAGTACAACTCTATTGACTTGATGATTTGAATTATTATGTGTATGTTGATGTATTAAAAAAAACAACCAAGAAGGATTAGACTAATTTATGTCGATATTACTGGTTCGATATTAGTTAGATCACTGGGAAAGTTCATGTAGTATAGCTGTTAAATAGATCTTGTTTTAGTATAATTCGAAGAAAAAATCAGTTTGGTTTAGTTGGACTGTTCTGTGATAACCATCAAGTGCAGCAGTTTAGTTTAAATATCAAATGAGTTTTAAATGTGAATTTTGGGACGTAGGTCGGTATAGATCAAAATAATTAGCATAGTCTGGACATATTAATTATTGTGATCTAATACCATTTGAATAAACCTGGATTGAATTTATTAATTACTGAGAGTAAGTCTGCTGGTCACCAATGTTAATCCTTGCTTGTTTATTCAAGGCCATAGTTTTTTGGGCTTGTGTCATATTCAAGCTTGGAAACCAAAATGTGTTGATTGTTGATAATTAGTAGAACCAAAAATTTAAATAACCTGAAATATTGTTAGTAGATTGATATCCAATTTGTTGGGAATAACACGGAAGTGCTATGAGGGGATTCGACCCTTGTGTCAATTCACTTGGTCGCGTCCAGCTCTCCTTAGGGGATGTTCAGTCGATTTTGGTTCCTAGCCCATTTTGTACAATTATGGATTTAAGGGAAGGATCTTTCGTCTCTAGCTGCTTTTTCTATTATCTCAATTTGGGCTAGCTCTTTGGGCCAATTCAATACTCTTTTAAATGATTTAATATTCGAAATTTGGGTCTCGAGTTAAATAGCAGGTCTTTAATTAAAAGGTTTATCCTTTTGTTTGAACCCGGAATTGAACTTGAAGCCAAAGTTTTATTAATAATTTAATTAGGATTTTCTCTTTTATGTTATAGACAAAATTAAAATAGAAAATCATAGTTGCTTTTAGGTTGGCTTTCTAATAAAATGAAGAGCCTCGCCTCGCCAAACAATATACAAAAAATGCGTGGCCCTCAATAATTGATTATTAGAAGATTAGAATTTAGAGAGGTCGTTTAGCGAATTTCAACGGCCTTTCCCAAACATTATTACGCTAGAACCCTTAAGTGCGATTTAATTAAATTACCTTCTTAAACTCGGTTGTGCATTGATGCGAGCTAAATCCAAATCTCGACGAAGTCGAAACGCGTCGACGATCATGTGTACACTGGTGGTGACGTGATTAGAAATACGTTTTCACGACGTCCCAAGTCTTTTAAAACAAATTATGGTAAAATCGATTTATAAATAAAAGGCACATCACCTAGCATGTAATAAAATCAGACAAAATCAAATGCAACAGTTAGGCGACCGTGCTAGATCCACCAAACCCGGCAATGCCTAACACCTTCTCCCGGGTTAACAGAATTTCTTACTCGGATTTCTGGTTCGCAGACTATAACAGAGTCATATTTTTCCTCGGTTCGGGATGCAATTCGGTGACTTGGGACACCATAAATATCCCAAGTTGCGACTCTGAATAATTAATAACAAAATCCTGTTCCGATTGTCCTTTAAATGGAAAAACTCCTTTACGCTCCCTTTGCGGGGGTGTATGGCCAAAAAGGAGGTGTGACAGCTCTGCCGACTCTGCTGGGGAAGAGAACCCAGAATCTCTGCTTCAGGGTTCAGAATTCGAGCTTAGATAAATTGTTGTATTTAGTTATATCTTATTTTCGTACATGCTTAACGTGCTAATTGTTACCGCTTTGATATTATCTGAACTGTATATAAACTATGTCGATACCCTTCTCTCTCTACCTCCGGGTATGTGCTTACTGGTTGAGACTCCCTATTGTGTTTGTGTCATACCCTGAAATAAGAAATAGGCCGAATAAGTTACTAAGCCGCCTGACCCCGCGGGTCACCGGTAAGTTGCCCACTCCTCGATTCGAGTTGTCCGCTCGGGTACACTGTCTAGAACACCGACACAGGTTTTGAACATAGAATAACTTGACTTCATGCCAAATCCCTAGTAGGAACGCTTATTTGCATCATGCTGCATTTGACTTAGGGGACTCAACACAGGGGTTGGGTCCGTCTAGGGCTAGCAACCTGAAATGAAAAAGACCATCCTGGTGAATCCTACTTGTTCTGTGCATTTATTTGTTCAACCTGCATGTTGACCGTCTTTGAATCTTGGAATGTCGGAATTTGGGGGGGGGGGGGGGAATGAGAGAATTAGCAGTTGTAGAGTTAATCTTGGAAAAACCCAATGACCAAATACTGTCGGAACTCTGCCAAAATTTTGAAAAAATGAAAATGTTTTTATATATAGGTTGTTTTAGAAAAAGATTTTTGGAAAATTATTGGAAAAAATAGAAAAAGGTGGTTTCAAAACTGAAAAAGCTTGAAAAAAGAGTTTTATCTTAAACTTTAGTTAGCTTATTTTCCCAAACTACGCATGGTTTGATTCTCACAGGGGTGAGATACGTAGGCAACCCTCATCGGGTCCAACCTCCCCTTTATAAAAATAGCAAAAAAAATGTCAAATTTAATTGTTGTCATAAATAAACCAGGTGACGTTGTTTTTGTCGAAAGTAGCCAAATGTTCCCGAAAGGAATGTCGGAAGGCTAACCTTGCATAAAAAGCGACATGTGGTCAGGTTTTCATTATTTGACCTCACAGCCTTAAAGTCTTCACCCTCGAGGCGCCAAAATGCCATGTTTGCAATATCGGGTCATTTATTTTAATTTGAAAAAAAAGAAGAGAAAAAAAAAGAAAATAATTATAAATAAGTCGGGTGACGCCGTTTTTGCAAAAATAGCCAAATGTTCCCAAACGGAACGCCGAAAGGCTAACCTTGCATAAATAGCCACCTTTAGTCTTATTTTCATTTTTGACCCTCACAGCCTTAAGTTTTCGTCCTCGAGGCATTAAAAGGCCGTATTTGCAATACGGGGTATTTTATTTTGAAAAGCAAAAAAAGACAGTCGTAAATAAGTCGAGTAACGTTGTTTTGTCATAATAGCCGAATGTTCCCAAAAGGGACGCCGAGAGGCTGACTTTGCAAAACGACCATTTTGGTCAATTTTGATTTTTGACCATTTAGTTAACTCAGCCCTAAAATCTTCGCCCCCGAGGTGTTGGAAGGCCGTGCTTGCAAAACTAGGTCATTTATTTTAATCTGAAAAACAAGAAAAAGACTCAGTGGTCAAGTGAATACCGTTCAGTTTTTGGTCAAAATAACCCGGCCCAGCCTCAAAATTCATGTATAATTAGAAAAGGACCATGTTTGCAATAACAACCAGTTGGTTGAAATTGGCATGTAGGGAGGGGAAGAAATTTTTCATTTTTGTTTTTATTATAGAAATGGAAAATTTGAAAAAATGTTTTATTGTCCTTTAGTTTTTATTTGCATGAACGACGCCTTGTCTGATTCGTGCACGGTCACGATACATAGGCAATCCACATAGGATTCGATCACAACCAAAACAAAAAAAGAGAGAAAAAAAAAACATGAAACAAAAATGAAGAATGGAAAAGAGAATTGAATAAAAATGGAAGAAGACGTCATGAATAATGAGGACCGATCCAATGCATTCTAACGTGTTTTATTTTGAATTGTGAAGAAAGTTGAGGTGGTCGGTTGTGGTAAGCTAGAAACACAAGATCAGAGGAAAATGATAGCCGACATTGAAGCTGTTACAAGTGCTCAGGAGGCTCAATCCCGAAAGAGGGTACAAGAAGAAATAACCCAATGAGTGAAAAGATTAAAACAACGGTTGAAAAACACGCAAGCAATGGCAGGTCAAAAAAGTGTTGCCTTCATAGATATATGTATGTTCCCCGATGTCCACTTGTCGTCTGGTTTCAAGCTTCCCAAATTTGAGAAGTACAATCAATATGAGACCCTATCACCCACCTGAAAAAGTATTGCAACCAATTGAGGGGTGTGGGAAGAAATGAAGAATTGCTTATAGCTTATTTTGATGAAAGCCTCACGGGAGTAGCATCTGAATGGTTTGTGGACCAAAGGATGACATGGCACGGGCCTTTGTCAAATAGTTTCAATACAACGTCGACATTGCCCCAGACCGCATTTTCCTTTCTAACCTAAAAAAGAAACCAACTGAAAGTTTCAGGGAATATGCCATCAAATGGGGAGAGCAGGCAGCTAGAGTTAAGCCACCCATGGATGACCAAGAGTTAATCATTGTCTTTCTACAGGCTCAAGAGCCAGGTATTTTTAATACATGACGATCGCAGTGGCTGAATCCTTCCCGGAAGCAATCAAAATGGGGGAAATGGTGGAGAACGGTCTTAAGACAGGCAGAATTATAAGTCAAACAGCTCTCAAAACTACATCTCAGGTTGTCCACTTTGAATCTGGTTACACAAATGGGAGGGATGAAGAAATCATGATGATATCAGGGTCAATAAGAGGTCCTGGAAGAACGCCTCGAAGTCATGTGCAGCCTCATCACTATTACTATCCACCTCAGAACCCACCATACTCTGTTGATCTGCCCCAGTATGTTGTCCATCCATCAAATTACCCAGAAAGCGAGCATGAACATCACGAAATCTCCACCAGCCTCCGCAAAATTTTTACGTACCTTATAACCCACATCCAAGCCAGGGGTATAGAAGGGAACAAAAGTTGAAAGATAGTTTTACACCAATAGGGGAGTCCTATCCAAGCTTATTTGAGAAGTTGAAACAACATGACATGATTGCACCTATTCCTCCAAATCAGGTGGACCGAAGTGCGAGAAGCTTTGACTCATCTAAAAGGTGTGAATACCACTCCAATGCCCTAGGGAACAATGTGGAAAATTGTCGGGATTTGAAAAGGGAAATAGAAAGGATGATCTAGGAAAATTTGATTCAAAAAAGTGGCACCTAGAATATCACGCTCCATCCTTTACATGCGAAGACACACTTTGTGAGAATGATGCCCGGAGACATGGGGTGTGAGAATCCTTTTGGGAACATGTGGACTGAAGTTGAAGACGCTGAAACAGATAGTGGTCATGGCAATATGGATGTGAAGCTTAGTGGTTAAAAATGTCGTGCTTGGCAAATGGGAAGACGCTCTTTTCTGGGTCAGCCAGGGAGGAGTCTTGGTGGTCCATTTTGTTGTCATTTATGTGTCCGCGTTATTTGCAGGGTTGTAATCCTGATATTGTCTCGTGATCAAACCCTCTTATCCTTTCATTTTGGCTAGTTATTTTAGTCGTAATGATTTTTTTAGTATTGTATAGGTTTGTTTTATTTTCATTCTAGGGTTGTACTCCAGTCAGGTTGTTTGTTTTGTTGTTTCATGCAAATCCCGATCTTCTGTTATTCACAATCATTTTTGTTTAGTTCTTTTCTATCCTTTTGTTTTGTCTTTTGCTGGTTCTAGTGACATGACATGCACACATAATTCTCAGTCGGATTTTTAAAGCCATGTTGGTCGGGAAGCAATGAAACCATTTTTGAAAATGATGAGGGCACTTGAGGAAATAAGAATATATTTGGACGTTGTGAGATTGTTTGACGCCCGAACCATATGAAACTAGAGCAAGTAAAACATAAGAATTCCCACAAAAGCAAGTTGGACAAATTAACAGGGGGACGGTCATGGTAATAAGAGTAAGGGTGTTGCCCAATGGCACATTATATCTGACAAATGCATAAGGAAAATGTGCAAAAATGGTCGTCAATTCCGGTGCGGTCAAGAAATGATGTGTATGGTCTCTGTATTCCGATTATACTTGTTTGTACTTGGCATATTTCGAGGGTTGAAATGACAAAGGCATTTTGTTTTGCTGTTCAAACACTTTTTTCCATTGTCACCCCTTTTGAGCCGTTTTTATTTTCTTGCTTACTCTTCTTTCGGAATCAATGGCACAACTAAATAAGCGCAAATGTCGGAGATAAGCAAATGAAAAAAGAATGGAAAAAAGAAGGAAATGAAAAAGAAGAAAAAGAGGAAGAGAAAAGGATAAAGGTAAAAAAGAAAAAAAGGGAAAAAGAAGAAAGAAAATAAAGAAAATAAAAATGAAGAAAGGAAAAAGCAAGAAAAACAGAAAAAAGAAGAGAAAGAAAATCACAAAAACGTAGTTTCTATGACGTGATCTACGCTTGACTTGATCCCGAAAGGGTACGTAGGCACCCTCGTTGAGATTCACTCATACCAAAATAAAATTCCAAAAGTCCCCAAGCAAGAAACTGGGGCAGAAGTTGTGATTGTTGAAAGAAGTCGGATTCCGAAAGTAGTAGTTTTAAACCATGTTGAAATTGTTTTATGCCTTTTATACCTTTCTTTCTAACCCTATCCAAAATCCCACATTACAGTCCAAAGAAAGACCTTCCGATCAGTCTTTGAAAACGCCAAGTCAAGCAGGTAAAGGTAATTCATGTCAGGGGAAGAACTCCAGTCCAAGCAAGAAAATAGAGAGCAGAATTGATGAAAACCTTCACAGGTACTGCAAGGCGACAAAAGCTGAAAAAAAGAAAAATGAGAGAGTCTTATTGGTGAAAACCTTCACAGGCGCCTTAAGGCGACGGTAAGTGGACAGAGAGAACAAATGAGAGACATTTGATGGTGAAAACCCTTCGGGCTCCACAAGTCGAATAAGGAAAGCGAATCAAATAAATGGAGCATTGAAGCCCAGTTTCACGGCGAAAAGATACAACAATAGTTGAACATCAAATTTGATTAACATAATAGCTACATGTGCATTTCATGGTCGTTGGAGTTGATATCCACATTTGATAGGTTTCTACTTAGTAGTGTCTTCTTTAGGAATCATCTCTTGACTTTGTATTTCACTTTGTTCTTCTGTTTTATTAACTTCCTCTTTCTGAGTCTATTCAATCGTAACAAGCGAGAAATGACTTCAATATTTTCCACTAGCTTTCCAATTCCACAAAATGGGGTCAAGAGCCAAGGAAAACAACATGATAAAGGGTAGTAAATCAACACGCATTGGGGGATCATGTGAAGCACAAAGTTTGGTAGATGTCGGTTCAGGAGTAATGCAACAAATGGATGGTATTGGGTTTGAACGAAGAATAGATACTTTCTGTGACAAGGGTCAAGCACATGAGTAATAGACTTCAGGGTCAAGGGGCTAGGGGTTATGATTTAAAAAGCAACAACATACTGTGGGGGTAATAGGTGCAATTTGGGAATTCATGTAAGACTCAAAGGTCAGGAAAATGCAGTTCATGAATGAGATAAGAAACAGAAGATATAGGGTTTGAATGTAGAAAAGGTACAGGGGCCAGATAAGGAGATTAGAAGTAATACTTGGGAGGTAGTCATCAAAGAAGGGCGGAAGTACAATGCAAAGCATGGTCGGGCAATGCAAAGCATGGTCGGGCAATGCAAAGCATGGAAAAGAGAAAAAGGAGAGCCATCTCCAGCAGAAGCACCGCAACCAACCACCACAGTTTAAACTAACAAAATTTTCTTTGATTTGAAACAGGGGCAGGGAAATATTATTGATGGCGGAAAGATATGCAGGGGCAGGAAATTTTCTGCCATTTTGAAAATCATTTTGGAAGTCGGGTACACATCTGAAGAACATGAAGGCCAATACAAGTTAAAAAAGGCGGGAAGTAGTTTTCAGGAAAGAAACACCAATTTTCGAAGGAATGAAACACCGGTTGTTAGAAAAGTGGTTTCTGAAGGAGGACAACACAAGTTTTTAGGGAAGCAATTCTAAAGGAAGGTAGTTCAAATTAGAAGGTAGGTAAAAACAAGTTTTGGAGGACAATGGGCAGTCGATAAATCTTAGTCTAATGAATTTTTCACCTAAGATGCAATCTTAGTCTGATGAATCTTTCACCTAAGATAAATGCAAAAGTTGGGAAAAATAAAGTAAGGCATAACTTGAAAAGGAAGACAGAAGTTGGAAAAGAAAGAAAGGCATAATTTGGGAGAAAGAAATGAAGGCACAATTTGAAAAGACGGAAGGGAATGTTTGAATTCCAAAAATGGACCTAGTCTGATGAATATCTCCTAGAGTCAAAATCTCAGTCCGATGACTCTTTCTCCTGAGATCTCTCAAAAATGGATCTAGTCTGATGAATTATCTCCTAGAGTCAAAATCTTAGTCTATTGAACTTGTCACCTAAGATATAAAAATCTTAGTCTATTGAATCTTTCACCTAAGATGAAGGCAGAAATTGGAAAAGGGAAAGGAAGTCATAATTTGGAAAAGAAAGGGAAGGCAGAAGTCCGAAAAAAGGAAGATGAATGTAGAAGTCGGAAAAAGTAAGAAAGGCATAATTTGGGAAAAAGAAAGGAAGACGTAATTTGGGAACAAGAAAGGAAGGCAGAATTTGAATAGAAAGGAAATTGAAATTTGGAAAATTTAGAAAGTCTAAAGTCAAAAATGGAACTAGTCTGATGAATATCTCCTATAGTCAAAATCTCATTCTGATGAATCTTTCTCCTGAGATCGCGCAAAAATGGACCTAGTCTGATGAATATCTCTTAGATTCAAAATCTCAGTCCGATGAATCTTTCTCCTGAGATCGCGCAAAAATGGACCTAGTTTGATGAATATCTCGTCAAAATCTCAGTCCGATGAATCTTTCTCCTGAGATCGCGCAAAAATGGACCTAGTCTAATGAATATCTCCTTGAGTCAAAATCTCAGTCCGATGAATCTTTCTCCTGAGATCGAGCAAAAATGGACCTAGTCTGATGAATATCTACTAGAGTCAAAATCTCAGTCCGATGAATCTTTCTACTGAGATAGCTCAAAAATGGACCTAGACTGATGATTATCTCCTAGAGTCAAAATCTCAGTCCAATGAATCTTTCTCCTGAGATCGCGCAAAAATGGACCTAGTCCAATGAATATCTCCTAGATTCAAAATCTCAGTCCGATGAATATTTCTCCTGGGACCGCACAAAATGGACTTAGTCTGATGAATTATCTCCTAGAGTCAAAGTCATAGTCTGTTGAATATTTCTCCAAAGATGAAAATCTTAGTCTGATGAATTTTTACCTAAGATAAATTGCAAATTTTAAGGTACATTTCAGGTTTTAAAGTTGTATTTCAGCCTTATCACAATTCAAGTTTTAGTTGTCAATTTTTGATAATATGTGGTAAAAAACCCCAGTTTTCCAAACCGGGGAAGAAATTTTTCTTTGTTTTGCCAATTTTTGTGAAGTCAGGAGCTCGCCTAGAAAACAGAGGAATACATTCAAGTTGTGAAGTCAGCATTCAAGTATTGAAGTCAGGAGTCCGCCTGGAGAACAGAGACATGAATTTAGAATTTTAGTAGCCAGGAGCCTGCTTGAAGAATAGAGGTGATACAATTCAAATTTTAGTTTTCAATTAATTTCTTTGTTTATTTTGAAATCAGGAGTCCGCCTGGAGAATAGAGACGTACATTTTGAATTTCAATAGTCAGGAGTCCGCCTGAAGAACAGAGACATGCAATTCAAATTTCAGAAGTCAGAAGTCCGCCTGGAGAATAGAGACATACATTTGAATTTCAGTAGTCAGGAGTCCGCCTCGAGAACAGAGACAAACAATTCAAAATCAGTAGTCAGGAACCCGCCTGAATAACAGAGGAATGCTTTTTAGTTCAAGTTCAGAAATCAGGAGCCAGCCTGAAGATTAGAGGAATAAATTTGATTGCAAGTCCAGTAGTTAGGAGTCCACCTAAAGAATAGAGACATGCAATCCAAATTTCAGCAATCAGGAGCCCGCCTAAAGAATATAGGTGATACAATTCAAGTTGTTAGTTTTTAATTCCTTCGTTTATTTTGGTAGTCAGGTACCCGCCTGGAGAACAGAGGTCCACAAGTCCAAGTTTAGCAATCAGGAACCTGCCTGGAGAATGGAGGTGTTAAATTTCAAGTTGCAGCTGAAGTTAGGAGTCCGCCTGGAGAACAGAGACATCCATTTCGAATTTTAGTAGTCAGGAGCCCGCCTGAAGAGTAGAGGTGACACAATTCAAATTTTAGTTTTCGATTAATTTCTTTTTTTATTTTGAAGTCAGGAGTCCGCCTGGAGAACAGAGACGTACATTTTGAATTTCAGTAGTCATGAGTACGCCTGGAGAATAAAGACATACAATTCAATTTTTAGCAGTCAGGAGCCCGCCTGAAGAACAGATGTGGTACAATTCAAATATTAGTTTTCAATCGATTTCTTTGTCTTTTTGAAGTTAGGAGCCCGCCTGAAGAATAGAGGTATACAATTCACGTTTCAGAAATCAGGAGCCCTCCTGTATAACAGAGGTATTTTGAGGCAAGTTGTAGTCATATTCTTATTAATATCTGGTAACATGTACACAGTTTCCAAACTGGGGCACAAAGTTTTCTTTGTTTTGTATATTTTTGTGAAATCAGGAGCTCGCCTGGATAACAGAGGAATACATTCAAGTCCAAGTTTACCAATCAGGAGCCCGCCTGGAGAACAGAGGAATACATTCCAGTTCAAGTTTACTCAAGTTCAACAACGTGGAGGGAAGGAACAACATCGCAATGCACGATTTGAAGTAACAACAAGAGAAAGTACAAGACAACAAGAAAACAAGGAAGTACAAGAGCAAGTTTGAAGATTATAAATAGGAATTTTTGTAATTCATAGTTCATAGCTTAGGTTAGCTTCTTTTTTTGACATCGTGTAATAAGGAGGGTCAACAAGCGGTAGCAGCACCAACAATCGCAGTGGAATCACAGCTCCTCGTAGTCCCAGCTACCAGACACTCCCGAACTACACTGACCTGATTCCTACTTAGCCCAGGATATGTAGGCAATCTCTGAAGCAGAGTGCGGTCAAGCTTTTCAAAATACTTCACACGGAATTTTCAAACGGGCAAAAATCGTTCATAGTTGCTCACTTATCATTGCCCGAAAATATTTCATGTTTCCAAGCAAAGAAAGGCAGCTGTGAACATGTGATTTTTGCCCTATATTTGAATAATTCCCAAAAATTCAAAGAAAATGACTATTTCTTATTGTTATCATTTTGTGAATTTTTGTGTTTTTTTTTTGTTATTCATTTGCATTTTTATTTGCACGTGATAATTTGCACGAAAATACAAAAATATATACATTTGCATTTTAGGATTTAATTTTATATTTTAGGATTAATTGTCAAATTAGTTGTTTTATAAAAATGAGAAAATGACAAAAATAGTTCATTTTGCGTATTAATTGTTTTAATTGTGAATTTTGTTGCGAAATAGGTTTAGTTTTTTTAATTTAATTATTTTGGTTTTGGAATATAATGACTTTATTTTTAGCTTTTTGCATATTTTTCAAATTAGGAAATATAAAACAAAAAATACAAAAGAAAAGAAGAGGTAAATAGGATTAGTTGAAAATAAGAATACAATTGAAAGAGATGGAAAATTCTGGGCCAATTTTTGACCCAATCCGTAGCCCAGCCCAAAGATACCTGATCCAGCATCAGTTGTGAGACAGATAAAAACGACGTAGTATTAAACGTCGTTTTGAGTTTAAGATTCTAAAGAGATCATGGCCTTCCATCCAGTTTGATCGAACAGTTAATATTGATTCCCCCAAATCCTTTAATATGTTCGAAATCCCCTAAAACTAAGATTAAACCAAACAACCCCCCTTGTCTGTTCTTCTTCCTCATCTCACCTAAAACCTGCAACCCTAGCCCGCCAGTGAAGCTCAAATCACCACAAAATTCAACCATGCAACTGTGACCCCTCCCTGAGCCATATTCCAATTTTGTTCTCCCTGAATCTTGGCCAAACCAGACAAGGTTCAAGTTTCAATCGAAGGAAGTAGATCGTCGAAGTTTGCAAGTTATTGTAAGCGATTAGGCTTGAAACGGGTATTGTTTGTTTGTTCTTAAAAGAACATGCAGTTAATACTTATTTCACGTCGAATTGAAGTCTCCTGAAGTATCAACCTCTATTCGTGCAGCTACCTAGGTATTTTTACCTTTCCCATGTCTCATTCGTCTGTTTTGTTCATCTTTTTTGTTTATATGACCCTCGCTTCTCTCTTCTGGTTCCCTTTAGATTTATTTCTTAGTCAAATTTGGTGGGATTTAAAACACTGAATATAGGTTTTCCCTGTTCGTATGGTAGTGGTATTTATTCCGCGAGCTTTACAGTTTCTTTGTAGAAATTGTCGTAAGTTTCTGTTCGTGCATCTTGCCCGTTAGGTTATGACTTACTTTCCAGTCGTATAACTAGCTTGGGTTAATTCAAATTGGCCGCTCATATTTAGTTAAAAGGAATTTAGTCATTTGAGTCCAGACGAAGTGTTGAAAAGAAGTCAACTAATTAACCTATTTTGTTTCTCATTTTATCAGTTGAATTTTTATATGGTTTGGGATTTGGGGCTTCTCTCGATAAGGGTTAGGTCAAGCCTGGCCCATCTCTACTTGGGTTTAAATTGGAGGGTTATTTTTTAACTGGGGTAATGGTTTGGTTAGTAATTTCAAGGCTATTCATGGGTGTTTTGGTGATTTGAGGGGTGGAATATTTTCTGTTATAGGGAAGCTTCTAAAGGGTAAGGCTGGAATGACATGTGAGGGTGCAGATATTTTGAGATGAAGGGTAGTTTAAGGATTATCTTGCTCAAAGGGTTCCCTAGAGGCTTCTAGAAAAGGACTAATGTGTAGTTTTCAATAGATTTAGGGTATTTACTTGAGTAACAAGCTGAGAATTAGAGGGCTAATTTAATAAAAGTAGCAAAGACTGAGAAGAAAAGAAAAATCTGACTGCTGCCCTACCTTACTTCTATATAAAGGCATTCAATGCCTTGTAAAAGGGTGGACAATTTTTACGCTCAAAAAACTCGCTAAGATCAAATCAGATTTTAATTCCATTTTTCAATTTCAGTTTAGTTATAACATTTAAATAATAAAATACAAAAAAAGGTATATACTAAGAAGAAAATAACAAAAAATTACTGTTTTATTGGTTTTTCAAGCAATTGTGAGGTTTTCTCTTTAGCTTTCTGCTTGTGGCTTGGTTTGGAATTTGTTTGCGTATTGGTTTGGAGCATTTTCTGCTGGTTTCTAGTTCTTTGGGTGCATCTGGGTTATCTACTGGGTTTTAAAAAACTTCCTGGACCAATTTTCACATCCAGAGGCTGCTGAGTTCTTATTGCTGTGTTATGTTGATTGTTTGAAACGATTGTTTCACCTGTAGCTGCTGATCTTCATTTTCTCCCTTGTTTCTTGTTTGTCCAAGTACATATTCGTACTCCTGCTGTAAGTTTGAGCTCAGAACATGGAATAGAAACTATAGTGTGCATTGATTTTATTAAATTACCTTCTTAAACTCGAGTGTGCTTTGATGTGACCCAAATCCAAATCACGACGAAGTCGAAACGTGTCGACGATCACGTGTACACTGGTGGTGACGTGATTAGAAATACGCTTTCACGACGTCGCAAGTGTTTTAATATAAATAATGGTAAAAGAGGTTTATAAATAAAAGGAACATAAGCTAGCATGTATTAAAATCAGATAAAATCAAATGCAACAATTAAGCGAGCGTTCTAGAACCATGGAACCCGGGAATGCCTAAAAACTTCTCCCGGGTTAACTAAATTCCTTACTCGGATTTCTGGTTTGCAGACTGTAACAAAGTCATATTTTTACTCGGTTCGGGATTCAATTCGGTGACTTGGGACACCATAAATCTCCCAAGTGGCGACTCTGAATAATTAATAACCAAATCTTGTTCCGATTGTCCTTTAAATGGAAAAACTCTTTTATGCTCCCTTTGCGGGGGTGTAAGCAAAAAAGGAGGTATGACAGAAAGCCTTGCGTTTCTTTGGGTCATAGCTAGCCCCCACTTTCTTCAACAAATCAGCCAAGTTCTCTTCCCCATATGAACCAGGTTCATCTTGTTGCTTGCTCAGATTAACCAACCCCTCAGCAGCCTCACCTGATCCACTTCCCACTTACTTCGAGACTCCCTCTTCCCCACTTCCATATATGGCTAAAGGCTCATTCTTCTTTTTCTTACTCATTTTCCCAGAGTCAATCCTAACTACATCTCTAGCAGCCCCTATCACAGATCGATTTTCCTCCCTCTGAAATACATCAGAAAAAGCAAAAGACTTTACCTCTCTTTGGGTTTCTTTAGTTTTGGCATTTTCAAAACACTCAGGTTTGTGTCCTTCACTAGCGGAGATGTAATAATCAGATTCAGAGCTAGAGTTGGTCTCGGTTGCTGGGACTGCTTTCTTTTGACTGAACAGAAGTTTTTCATTCAAATCTTTCCTCAGAGAACCAGTAGCTACAGTTTTTCTTTCTAGCATTTTCTGGTGACGGAATCTAGGTTTTGGGGTTTCGACTGGTGGTAGAGTGCCAGGATAGTCTTGGGGATTTGTCATGGTAAAGATTTTCTGAATCCGTTAAGGGATTTTTGGTTGTGTGAAGAACTTTGGAGAGTTTCAGAGACGACAGAGGATGATTAGGGGTTTGTGAAGAATTGACGGTTATTGAGTGTATTGGGGTTTTTAAAGAGGGTAATGATTACTCAGAAAAGGCAGCTTTTTTACAGGTGACATAGAGGTCAAATCAATTTAGAGTTTCGATCTTCTTAGAGATTAATTAGAATTGCTAAAATTTAGGAGAAGGTTCTATTATACTTAGACTTCTAGTTTCAATGAAACTGGTTCAATTTGCCTAACGGATAGAATAGCTAGGACGTTTGGTATATCTAGGAATCTTGCTCACGATTGATAATTAAATTTTTCTAATTGTGCAAATAATAGAAACATACCTGAACTTTCTCATGAGCATAATTTGATGAACCAGGTTCTTCAAGTGAAACTTCTCTGGATTATGTCTCAAAAGTCAAAATAGAAAATTTATAAGAGATTAGTGAATCGCATAGACACATGTCACAAGAGTATACTATTTACAGTATGAGACTGAGTAAGATTTAATCTAATATTCACAAAAATTAAGAACTCCTAGCCAAAAAAAACTTTTTTTCATTGTGCATTTTGAACTGGACCTTTTAGGTGATCTTAATCATCCCTAACTTCAACCTGTTCCTTTAAAAATTTTCTCTACTCAATGCCTTAGTGAATATGCCAGCTATTTGTTCATTAGTAGTACACAATTCTATGGAGATTGGCCCTTTTCTCATAGTTGTCTCTTAATAAGTGGTGTCTAACATCTATGTGCTCAGTCCTTTTGTGATGAACATGGTTCTTTGTCTTACTAATTGCACTAGTGTTATACAAAATATTGGTATGCACCCTACTTCAAATACAAATTCTACCAGTTGTTGCTTAATCCACAGTAATTGAGCACAACATGAAGCAGCAGCAACATATTCAGCTTCAGTAGTAGAGAGAGACATAGAATTTTGCTTTTTGGTAGCCCAAGATACAAGACAAGACCCTAGGAAGTGTGCCATACCTGAAGTGCTCTTTCTATCCACTAGAAAACCTGCATAGTTAGCAACAACATATCTTATTAAGTCAAAATTACTACCTTTGGGATACCACAGACACAGATCAGTTGTGCCTTTCAAGTATCTCAATATTCTTTTGACAACTGTCACATGTGACTCTTTTGGATTTTCCTAAAAACGAGCACAAAGTCCTACACTGAAAACAATGTCAAGTCTGCTGGCAGTAAGATATAAAAGTGAACTAATCATACCTCTATATAACTTTTGATCAACTGATGAATCGGGTCCATCAACATCTAGCTTTGTGGCAGTTGCTATAGGTGTATCTATTTCCTTGGATTCTTCCATTTTAAACTTCTTGATTAGTTCCTTTGTATATTTATGTTGATGAATCATAGTTCCATCTGGACTTTGTTTAATCTGTAGCCCCAAGAAGAAATTGAGTTCACCCATCATGCTCATTTCAAACTCACTTCCCATTAGCTTAACAAAGTCCTTACTAAATCTATCTGTAGTGGCCCCAAATATTATGTCATTAACATATATTTATACAACAAGAAGATCTTTACCTTTTTCCCTTAGGAACAAAGTGCTGTCAATTTTACCTCTTTTGTACCCATGCTCCAGAAGGAACTTTGACAATCTTTCATACCAAGCTCTTGGGGTCTTTTTGAGACCGTAGAGAGTTTTATCTAACTTGTACATATGATCAGGACATTCTTTGCTTTTGAATCCTAGAGGTTGTTTCAAAAACACTTCTTCCTTGAGATAGCTATTTAGGAAGGCATTTTTGACATCCATTTGATGAAGAGTGAATTCCATATGTTTTGTAACGGCTATAAGAAGTCTAATTGCTTCAAGTCTAGCAACTGGAGCAATAGTCTCATCTTAATCAATGCCTTCCTTTCGACTATAGCCTTGAACCACCAACCTTGCCTTGTTTCTTGTAACAGTTCCATCTTCATCTAGTTTGTTCCTGAAGACCCATTTTGTCCCAATGAATGACATGTCCTTAGGTATTGGAACAAGTTCCAGACTTAGCTTCTTTCAAACTGATTGAGCTCATCTTGCATAGCATTGACCCAATATGCATCTTGTAGAGCTTTATTCACATTTTTAAGGTCAATGAGGGACAGAAAGGAATCAAATGCACATAGGTTCTTCAGTTGTGATCTAGTCTTGACCCCAAATGTTAGATTATTGATGATGTTCTCAATGGGGTGAGAACTCAGGTACTTGTAAGATTTCCCCACCAGCTGGTTCCTGCTAGTTTCTTCTTCATTGTTATCTTGCAGAGGAACAGGTTCAGGTACAGGATCCTTCAGAGTATTTGTGCAGTTTCTCTCAGATTGGTTCCGCCTATCAGGTTGCCTTGTATGAAAGGACATGTTCCATCACCTTCTCATTCCTTTGATGCCACCTTGAATTGTATTGTGGCTTCAGTCAATTGTCTCACTAGTCCAATGGCTTCATCTTCATGTTCATGTCTCTCAGAAAGAGTGTTAGATTCATCAAACACAACATGTACACTTTCTTCAATATATAGAGTTCTTTTATAAACACTTTATATGCTTTGTTATGTGAAGAATATCCCAAGAATACTCCCTCATCACTTCTGGGATCAAACTTACCTAGGGAGTCTTTGCCATTATTGTGCACATAGCACTTGCAACCAAAAGCCCTAAGATGGGATATGTTTGGTTTTCTCCCTTTAAGTAACTCATAGGGAGTTTTCTCTACAAGAGGTCTGGTCATGCATCTATTTATTATATAAAAGCAGTGTTAATAGCCTCTTACCAGAAGCTATGAGGTAGTTTACTAGGAAGTAGCATGGTCCTTGCCATATCCTCAAGGGTCCTGTTCTTTCTCTCAACTACCCCATTTTGCTGAGAAGTCCTAGGGGCAGAGAAATTATAATTTATTCCATTTTCATCACAAAATTTAGCAAACTTTGCATTTTCAAATTCAGTTCCATGATCAGACCTAATGGATGCAAGTTGATTTCCTAATTTTCTCTGGATTTTTCTAGCAAAAGTAGTGAATATTTCAAATGCTTCATCTTTAGAAGTTAGAAACAGCACCCAGGTAAATCTAGAATAATCATCAACAAGCACCATTACATATCTTTTACCACCTCTGCTCATGGCTCTCATTGGACCATAGAGATCCATATGAACCAGCTCCAACATCTTGGACGTACTTACCATTTTCTTAGGTTTGAAGGATGCCCTTACTTTCTTCCCCCTTGCACATGCCTCACAAACTTTGTCTTCCTTGAACTTGATATTAGGTAACCCTATCACCAAGTCCTTGGATACTAATTTGTTCAATTGATTTAGACTGGCATGGCCAAGTCTTCTGTGCCAAAGGAGGGGATCATTACTTAACACACTCAAGAAAATGAGTTCATTTCAATGACAGTTGACAAATCTACAATGTAAAAATTGTTAAATCTCCTTACCTACAAACAATCTTGTCAGTAGTAAGGCTTATCACAAAACATTTTGTGGAAGTGAAAGCGACAAGATTACCTCTGTCACACAGTTGTGACACACTTATCAGGCTATATTTTAAGCCATCTATCAAATAAACATTCTCAATGGAATGAGAGTCTGTCATTCCTAGCTTTCCAACTCCAAAGTTCTCACTTTTCTTTCCATTTCCAAAGGAGACATTACCTCCTTTTAGGTTCTCAAGTGAAAGGAACTAGTCCTTGTTACCAATCATATGTTTTGAGCAGCAACTATCCATGTACAATTTTGCTATTCCCCTCTACTTGGACCTGTAAAAGAAATCATGGATTAATCCTAGGAACCCAAACTAGTTTGGGTCCCTTTCTATGGGCAAAAGATTAAATTAGATTTTTCTTTGCCCAACCAGGCAGTTTGTGCTTTTCTTGAACAAAGGCTTTGTTCTTTTGACTGGTCTTTTCTCTTGCATTACATACATTTTTGTAATGGCCAGTCTTACCATAGTGTGTGCAGATCTTATTCTCACGAAGTGTGAGATACTTGTTTTCGGGATCCCATTTTGGAGCTTGTGTCCCAAATCCAAGTACTCTTTTATTGCTAATATGATGTTCCTGCAGCCAGCAGAGTGCATCGAAATCCTTGTTCCATTTGCATGTTGTGTCTAGTTCATGATTTACCTTTCCTAAATCTTCTTTTAGGACTTTAATCAATTCATATTTCTTGTACAGTTCATCTTTTATTTTTCCTAGATTTTCTTCTAGAGTGAGAAATGATTGATTAGACTTTTTCTTTCTTGTACCTAATTTCAGTTTAATATTTTCAGATCTAAGTTCTAGGATCTTATTTTCAAGTTCATGAACCTGGTTCTTCAACTCAATATTTGTGTTGTCACTCTCATCAGTGCTATACTCTAACCTTTTAAAGTTTTCTTCTAGGATAACATATTCCCTAGACAGAACATCCTTCTCAATGTTTATTATTTCAAACTCATCTATGAAGTCCATCAGTAGATCAACCAATTTTTCTTTAGACAAGAACTTAATATTTTCTTTAAGGTGTAGAATACTTACCTCATGTTCATCTTTTGATTCTCCGATGACCATAAGAGCTTGCTCATCTTCAGCTTCATTTTCTGAGTCCTCATTTGATGTTTCTCCCCATGCAGAAACCATAGCTTTAGTTGATCCTTTGTTCCTTTTTGGTTGAACCTGATCATTCTTCCTATTTCTTCTATCTGCTTTTTCTTTCTTCCATTTAACCTCCCACTGAGGGCAGTTTCCAATGTGGTGATCAGTCTTCCCACACTTGTAACACCCCTCATTGGTTTGTTTCTCAGGAGCCCTAGGTTTGTTGAATGTTGTTCTTTTTGAAGGACCCTTTTGAAATCTTTTGTTATCATAGCCATTTCATCATCTTGAAGATCTAATCCTTATAAGATAATAAGAGCCAGACTTCTCTCTTTCTTTGGAGCATTCATCTTCATTGTTTGCCTTCTCAATTCATAAGCAATAAAATTTCCAATCAGTTAATCCAATTTTAAAGTAGCAATGTTTTTGAATTCCTAAATAGCAGTGATTTTGTTTTCCCAAGAGATTGGCAGAACTCTAGTTAGAATCTTCTCCACCTTGTCTTCTTCCAGGATAATCCTTCCAAAAGACTCAAGTTCATTTGCTAGTGTAGTGAACTTGGTATACATCTCTTGGATAGCTTCTCCATCCTTCATAGTAAAATTCTCATATTGAGAATACAGCAGTGTTCCTCTTGACTCTTCACCTGAGGTGTTCCTTCATGAGCCACTTGTAAAGTGTCTCAAATCTCCTTGGCAGTAGAACAGCCTTGAATCCTGTTGTACTCATCAGGACCAAGTCCACACACTAGACATTTATTGGCTTTTGTATTTTTCTCCCATTTCCTTAGATCTTCAGCAGTACAATCTGCTCTTGTCTTTGGGACATCCAATCCTTCAGCATTCTTCTTGGTTGTGGCTAAAGGACCATCAGTTATGATATCCCAAAGCTTATAGTCTCCGCCCATAATATGGTCTCTCATTCTGTTTTTCCACCAGGAGTAGTAGAGTCATTGAAGAGAGGAGGCCTGGCAGTGGATTGCCCTTCCCAGTTCCCAGGTGGTGCACTCATGTCGATCTTTTCCTAAAGTGTTAACCTTTATAAGGATAATCCGCTTTGACACCAATTGATATAATAAACGTCAATACCATATGAGAGAGGGGGTGATTTGTGTGGTACCTAATTTTCGAGTTAGAAGAACCTGGTTCTTCTAAGTATCTAACTAAAACAATTTGAGGAATAATAAATACTAAAAGTAAAGTGCACAGGGATTTTTACATGGATAATACCTGGTTCAAAAGGTAAAAAAACCACGACCTACTACTCAGTAGGATTTTTCCAAACTCCACTAAAATTAGTGAGCCAAAAACTGTAATTACAAAACTCTTTTTTAACCTAAGGATTAAATCTAATCCCAATGTGGCACACAGCCTCAACTGTTGCGACACTTTCAAGTTAACTCTAACTTGAACGCTCAGAGTACCTAATACAATTTCTTCTAAGAAAGATGAAAGGTACAATATGAAAACCTACTACAATCGAACTAGACTTAGAATAAACACAATAATGAAAATGGTTCTTTATCTTAGTTCATGTAGCTTCAGATATGCACACTTGTATCTCGCATATGTTGCTTGCAAATCAGACTTGCTCTTTTAGCTCTCAAATATGCTTAACTTCTGCGTATGAGCATTACCTGTAGAAGATAATACTTTGGGTATTTAATAGATTAGCAGTTAGAGTTTGATCGAGACTCCAATGCTTATCCTTAGTCGATTTGAGTCCTTAATCAATACAAACTCACATCCTTATCCTAGCTTAGGATTATGTTCTCTTATCATAATTAAGGAGACTGTCCTCCTTAAAACTCAATGCAATCTTTTCGATTCCGTTCACAAGATATTTGGTGTGTAATCTTCAATACATATCTTCCTCACGTGCCTTCCATGTGCAATGGTTATAACTAACTATGTCTCTCAAGATGAACTGTGTCCTTCCCTAGGTTCATTTGTCAATCTGAACTTGGGCCAACAATACATGGTACATATCGTTTTAAAATATTTGTTAAAATCTTTAAACTTATTATTAGTTATCTTAGAGATTTGACATTGTTGTTATAGATGGATAATTTTATCAAAATAATATATAAGGTTATAAAAATAATGTTGGTGTTAAGGTAAAAAATCATTATAAAGAAGTGAAATATATCGTAAAAAATTAATTCAGGAAAAAACTTAATATAATAGTGAACGGTGATTATAAGTTACAAAGAAGCTTAACTATATATGTTATGACAAAGAGAAACTTATCGATATTAATGAGTCTTCAACCAACGAGGTACAAAGTTCCATATTTCTCCTCACTTGCACATTCACTTGAGTTTTTCCTCTTTGATATTCTCTATTTCCTAACATACTTTAGAGTACTTGGAAAGATTCTTCATCTAACATGACTGCGTCTAAAGCTTCAAGCTCACGAAAATAAATAATAATACTGCTCATCTTTGTTTTTGGTCAGATGCTGTCGCAATCCAAAATTTTCTGGGATTGTGGTGGCGCCGGACGTCGATGTTACGCAAGTCAACTAGAAATACTTACTTAAATTAGAATTTTAGTATTTGTTGAAATTATTTTTCCTTATTCATTTAAATAATAAAAAATAAAATTTATAGAAATAACCTTGGAGTATCTAACAAGCTAAATATCGAATAATCCAAAATCATCCCAGAATCCGGTGTCACAAGTGCATGAACATTTACTAAGAAGGAAATAAAATGCAACAACCGTCCGGAATACAATAGTGGACAGAAAATAAATATAAATAATTGAAAGAGACTCTGCTGACTGCGGGTCGCCTTGAGAAGTACACCTCACCTAAGTCTATGTATCAACCCTGCTGCTACGCCCAGTAGGCCACTAGAGATACATATGCATGTGCAATAAGAATGCACAGAAGTGTAGTATGAGACGAGAGATCAACTCCGATACCTACTAATGGTCCAATAATGTTATATCCATAATATATTAAATCGTGAATTTTTATAAACATGATTATAATTCATAGGTTGAATCAAATAAGAAATTCTTTCCATTATAGGAAATTTCCAAATTTCCTTTTCATCATTCATACATGTATTCTTAAGCTAGGAAGAGGCAGCAACAACTTCAATAAGTTTCAAGGCAAGCAATACAAGCATGCGCAAATTATGTCGATGTCGTATGGCCCGATCCAACAGAAAAATAAACTGTGCACTGTCGAGGGTTGAACGGCTCGAACCATAGATGCATCTATTACCCCGCACGCGAACTATCCTGCGATGCGGTCAACATAAAATAAACAAATACCCTGCTCGTGAATCATATACGCAACGCAGGTATACATAGACATACATGCTCAAATAGCCAATTAGGAATTTATCAGAGAATATTTATCCAAATAAAAGCCAATTCTCTTTTAACAATTTAAGAAATGAAGTTTAATCCTTTTAGAAATTCATTTACCAATTCGATAGAATTTAACCAATTCAAACTGTCAATAGGATTACAAATACTTCCAAGTACAGCATGTTTTGGGTCCTAGACGACCCGGACAATAGCATAATAGTAGCTACATACGGACTCTTGTCACCTCATGCGTATGTAGCCCCTACAAACAGGAGCATATAACCAATCATTTCACCTATGGGGACGATTCCCTCTTACAAGGTTAGAAAGAAGACTCACCTTGCTTCAAAGGTCCATAACCGGCATTCCACGCCCTTCGGAAGACTTGAATCGATACACAATGCTCCAAAACACGCCAACAATTATGCAAGTAAATTAATATATGCTCAATTACTCACCAGAATACAATTTATAGAAATTCCTAACCATGATCGAAAAGTTGATAAAATTGCCCTCGGGTCAATGTGCCCGGAATCCAAAACAATCGAAGATAAAATTTACCCATGAACTCACGAACCCAAACATATGATTTTCTCTTAATTCCATATCCAAAATCGTGGTTAAATTCACATAATATAAATTTTAGGTCTTTCTAACAAAAACTCCAAAATTCTACCAATTTACATGCTAAAATCTGTACATAATCGGTGTATTTAACTCAAAATAGGTGGAGTTAGCTTACCTTGTCGTTGATGATGAAAAACCCCACTTGAAACTCTTCAAAATCGCCCATGCCAAAGGAAAAGGGGAAATGGCCAAATCCCGATTTTTAAAACACCTCTCTGCCTCCAGCACTTTCTACACCTGCAGTCCCTTTACCGCTTTAGTGGTTCTGCAGGTGCGAGCCAATCCACCGCTTCTGAAATTTTTTCACAAATCTTCCTTTTTCCGCTTCTGCGCTTCTAGTCCCGCAGATGCGGTTCCGATTCTACAGCCAAATGATCGCATCTGCGACCCAGCTCTCTTTTCCAAATCCGCATATATGACTATTGGGCCGCTTCTGCGTCTCCGCACCTGCGGCCCTATTCTCGTAGGTGCGGTTATACCAGATACTATCAACTTTAGCCTTTCCAAAATTCTATTGTCACTCTGTTAACCACCCGGAATCCACCCGAGGCCCTCGGGACCCCAACAAGTCCCAAAACATATTACGGACTTCCTTGAGGCCTCAAATCACATTGAACAACGCTAAAATCATGAATCGACCTCCAATCCAAGCCTTATGAACTTTAGATTTCAAACTTCAAGTTTTCGATGTTTAAACCTATCAAATCACGTCCAATTGACTTCAAATTTTGCACACAAGTCATATTCAACAATACGGACCTACTCTAACTTCCGGAATTGGATTCCGACCCAGATATCAAAAAGTCCACTTCCGGCCAAACTTCTCAAAAACCTTCAATTTTTCTATCTTTAGCCAAATAACTCAAAAATGACCTACGGACCTCCGAATTTACTTCTGATCGCACCCCCAACTCTAGAATCACCATATGGAGCTACTCCAGACTCGAAATCTCAAACGTACATCAATAACACTGAAATGCACTTCAAGCCAAACTTATGAAATTTCTTTCAAAATGCTAACTTCCATAATAGGCGCCACAACGCTCCCGGGTCATCCAAAATATGATCCAGGCATACGCCCAAGTCTGAAATCATCATACGAACCTGTTGGAACCTTCAGATCCCGTTTCCAAGGTCGTTTACTCAAAAATTCAATCCTAGTTAATTCTTTCAACTTTAAGCTTTCGTTATGAGAATTCTCTTTCCAAATCAACCCTGAACTTCCCGAAATTCAATTCCAACCATGCGTACAAGTCATAATACCTGAAATGAAACTTCTCATAGCCTCAGACTGCTGAACGACGCGCTAAAGCTCAAAATGACCGGTCGGGTCGTTACAGATGCTACTCCCTCCCTCCCCAAAATCTTTGTCCAACGTTTTGTTTATAAAGCTCAACTATATTTTATGTCAAGACATTGCTGACCATATTTTTGAAACTGCTTTTTATTGGATAAAGGTGAAAATCTAGTGAAGGAAATACGGGTTCATCCGATCCTGATAACATTAACACGATCTTTTATGTGTTTAAAAATCTTACTCTTCACATCCCAATTTATGGGGCATTGTTCGAATTTCAAGAGTCAAACTTCTTAATTTTGACGATAAAGTTGGACATAAAAGCTTTAAGTTTTTGAAATTAAATTTAAACATTTGAAAATTATATAAAAAGTATTGTAAGTAATAGTAACTAACAATTTAAACTATTTAAAAACATATAAAAAAAATAACGTTTAAAGAAAAACTCGGTTCATCTCAATGGTGCCACATGAATAAGAAGAAGAGAGTACTAAATAAGTACAAATAGTAAATTTTAAACTCAATAAATTAGACGGAACGTGGCACATACCAAATCCAAACTAATAAAATTCAAATCTTAAATTAGCATCTAGAAGGAGAGTCGGGCTTGAAGCAATGATAAAAGTTATATTTTTGTGGTTATTGATCACGAATTCAAGCCGTAGAAATAATTCAAATTATCTACATTATACCTTTTGGGTGGAGCATTTCCCTCATCCCTTTATGAATATGTGATAATGGACTTTGTTTTTTGCTCTTAATACCTGATTCAGCATATTATCTCAAACCGACCCGCCCGATACATATATTAGCACATGTTATCCCCTAAAATATAAACCTTAATGCCCTTATTTATTTATAATTTTTTTTAGAAGCCATTAATTTACTGAATTGAGTAGAAGTTGGCATATGTTGGGCAAGACAATGGGGCCAATAACAGGCTGTGTATTCCTTGTTACCACTTAAGGCTGCTCTGTTTCCTTCTTCACATTCTCTATCTTGTTGCACATTACCACTACCCTACCGCCTTCAATAATGCCTCCAAAAACAAAAGGTAATGGTAATAATAGTTACCTTGAATAAAGAAAAAATGATTTTCATATTCATCAACATCTCTACTCACTAGTACTATAGTAGGTCACATCTACATGTCATACTCATGCAACTCACTTGACAAATTCAGCATTTGAAGTTCACAAAAACTCATAGCAATATTAAGTTAATATATAATACTAATAAGTAAGTTCACAATCATAGTTGATTACCTAATATATATGTAAGGCTCGAGCAAAAAATAATAAATTTATGTGCATTACTAGTGGTGTATCATATCTTAAGTAATAGTATTAAGGTAGCACATCAAAACTACCTTTGCATTAAGGATTGGCAGAAAATCAGTGTCACTTCATCATAGTACATCAACAACAACTATGACTCTATTTCAGACTAATTGAGAAATGATCAGAATCATAGTAGTAATAATTCATTTCATGAAAAAGTTATCATAACTATACCAAACAGTCCTTTACTGCAATTTACAATAAATAATATGAAAAAAGAACTCCAATTCACTCTTCCTCTAAACAAGATTCTGAACATTTGATAAAATTTTATTGCAAATTTTGATATCATCCATGGCTAGCTAATCACAACATTGGAGATGTGAAAAAGTCATTATGAACCTATTTGTGACAACTTGGTATGGGCTTAAAAATGAGTGCATGTAATATGCTATTGCACTTAATACAATATTTTCCTTTGTTTGTTTTTATTATGATAGTGTAAAATTGGCTAAGAAAATAATTAGTTGTGACCATTAAGTATGTTTCTTTTAGGGAGAAATTTAAAAATAGCCAGATTTATAACTGGTCATTTAAAAATAGCCCAATTTCAAAAGTAATCGAAATTCAGCTATTTTTTATGTAAAAATAAATCTGAGCAAAAATATTGTTCAAAATCCGGAAACTATGCTCGCATATTATACGGGAGTTCCAGCATAAATATGCTTAATCTCCCGCATATTATACGGGAGTTCCAGAATAACTATGATAGAACTCCCGTATAATATGCGGGAGTTCAAGTATAATTATGCTGTTCCAACAAGTACAAATGTCCAGAATAATATATTGGAGTTTTGAGCACCGATGTTCGAGTCTCCCGTATATTATACAGGAGTCAGCAAAAAATATATCGGTCCAGCATAATATGCTAAAGACTGAAGTATATGCACAAATACACCGAACTTTCATATATTATAGGAGATCGATTTCTATTATAATAAAATAATAACTATTTTTTATTAACTCAATAAATACTGACTATTTTTTATTAACTTAATAAATACTGATTATTTTTTATTGATCAGTGCGAAAACTGAAGCTAGCTATTTTAACGTTTCTTTAGCTTGGGGAAGGAAGAAAAAGAATGACATTCTTCTAGGCGAGAAGTCCCTTCTCATTAATATACCCACTTTCCGTTTTCTCTTCCATTCCTTTCCTCTGCCCACTTCCCAAACAAAGTGAAGAAGAAGTAGTAATTAATTGTACTATTATTGTCAGATATCTGAAAATAAGAACATGGTCCACAGTCCATACCACTTGTCTTTCTTTATTCCTATATTAACCCCGTAAGGTCTTCAAATCTCTTTCAGTACCCTCATTCTATATTTAAAAATAAAAAAAGGCAGTCGAGTCGGTATACAAAATATTTCACGTTGCACAAGTTTCGGAAAAAAACTGCAACCAAAGGAAATATATAAATAGTCTACCACAACACAAGCAACAACAGTTGATTCCATGTAGTGCCGGCTCTAGGAAAAGCCACCAAAACAATTGTTTTAGGTCCCCCTAAAATTGAAGGCCCCAAAATTGTATACTATTAAATATTATAAAATTATTAATAAAAGATACTAATAAAATTTTACACTTTTATGTTTGGAATGTGGTAGAGGTTATTCAAATGATCAACTTGAGTTAATGCATATGTAATACGTGAAAATAAATAATTTGACGACGACTTTGAAAATTAAAAAATAAAGTACCTTGTAGTATCTTGTAGAGTTTATTGTTTCTGATAAAGAATGGATTATGCCATTTGTTTTTTCGAAATAGACTTTAACTATTTTAAATGTATGAAATTATATTATCTATCTAAAATATAAAATTGAGATTATTAGATTATGAGAAGTTATAAAAATATTATCTTAATCATTATTACTGTTTCTTATAAAATATTATACAGGTGTTAGTGAGTAAAATTACCAAATTTTTGCAATGATAAAAGCTAGCGATAAATGAATGATCAAAACATTAACAAGATGGTTGGTATACCGTCATTACAAAAAATAAAAAATAAAAATATATTAAATTTTCTTATATAAATGTAAGGCCTCAAACCACCAATATCGTTAAGCCACCCCTAGTTCTTCAGTTCGAAGTCATGATCCATAAATCACACAGAGACAATTTTATAGTTGCTTCAAAAGTTACCCTTCAATACAGAAAAATCCATACGAAAAATAGAACAGAAAAATAGCCTCTGTTTAAAAAAAAAAAAAAAAGAAGTCCTAGATCTTCCATTTAATATTGTAAAGAATGAAGAGACATCTGATCAGGTTTGGTATCTGTAGTGTACCCCACTGGCCTAAGTGGTAGTGTCAGGAGGTCCAACAAACATTCGAACATGTCAATTGTAGTTGAAGAAAACAAAATAGGAGCTGGAAAAGAAACTCATACCCCATAATCTCATAAAGATTCTCATAATTCATACTCCATCAGGTTTCCCTCCAATATGAAAGACACTTCCCCCTAACTCCCCTCCACAGTTCTATTACTTAAAAAGGCCCACATGTGTTTTCTTTTTTAGTTAAATCACCTCATATATGAAGTCTACTGGTCGGGTTAATTCATAAAAAGAAAAGCGATCTCGATCAGAATTTTTACTATTCTTAGGATTTAAACTCGAGACTTTTTATTAGGATTAGGGGTCTCAGCCAAACACCCTTAGTGATGGAACACCACATGTTGAAACAGAAGGAACTCATCTTATCAAGAAGATGAGAAAAGAAATGTGAATTATTGAATAGAGAAAAATGATACCCATGTTGATCATATACACCTTATTCTAAAGTCTTTGTTTCCACTGTTTCCATCTGAATCATTGATGACCAGAGCTTCACTTTATTTATTATTATTATTTTTTGGTGGGGTACTTATGACTGAGTTTCTAGTTCATTATAGTTGCTTACTTCAGAAGATTTTGGTTATTTTTAGAAATGAATGAGGAAATCTAGGATATCTCTTGCGTAGGCTGCTTACTAATCTTAGCAAATCCTCCTGAAAATATGCTTCAATTCCCAAGGGTACCGATACCAATAGATCGTCTATTCTAACAAGGCAACTCACTGAAACTTCCTTTTTTGTATTCTTATGTTTAAATTACTCCCAAAAAAGATCTTCTTGCTACACCCAAGTGTCATTCTTGGTTTTCCTTTGCTACCCCAAAAGTTCAAATGAGCTTCATGAGTTCTACTTGAGGTAATTATAGCTATGGCAAAGAAGAAGAGCTGGTTCAACTTGCTGAAGAGGATTTTCGTTTCAGAGTCTGAATCAAGATTGGAGAAGGTAAATGATACTACTTGTGTGATCAACTTTGATACATTCAATCTCTAGCAGATCCTTAGCAATTTTTAGATATTTCTATGAAGAAACCATACCGTTCCTCCTCGTTTCACTGAGGCCGGATTCAGGATTTAATGGTTATGTGTTCAAGGTTCTGACTTTGAACCTTGAACTCATCTCTTAAACTATACATTTGCAACTGAAAGGTGATCTTTGTCAATTTTGAACCTGTGTATCCAAGTTTTAGTGACATTGCATAGCTACTGTATCAATAGGCAAAGAGGAAGAGATGGGTATTTGCAAGGCTAAAGATCAGGAGATTGGCGGCGTCCTCGGCATCGTCACCACCAAGGGAAAGGAGACACCAGAAAGCAGAAGAGAAGCAGAGTACGCCTACTATAAATGTTGATGTTGAAAGAATAGATGAAGCTAAAGCAGCTGCTAAAACACCAGAGGTTGAAGCTGAAATGGCTTCCTTAAAAGAAGGCACTGAATCTATCCATGAGCCCAAAAATGAAACTCTTGGATTGTCAAAATTGACTCTTCATGGTCAAGTGCCACAGTACTTCTACCTCTATGAGAGAAAGATTGAACATCTTGCTGCCGTCAAAATTCAGACAGCTTTTCGTGGTTATCTTGTATGTTTTTCTTGAAAAGACCGTTTCTTCTGTTTCTCTGCATTCACAAGGAAATGTTTTATTTAACCAATGAATTCAATTTCAGGCAAGGAAAGCTTTGAGAGCACTGAAGGCACTAGTCAGGCTTCAAGCTATTGTTCGCGGAAGGGCTGTTCGACGTCAGGCTATTGCTACCCTTAAGTCCTTGCAGTCAATTGTAAACATTCAGTCAGAAGTCTGTGCAAAGAGATATCTGGTGAAAACCACGGTACATTGTCAAGAAAACACGTTCCTGGATGTGGGAGAGAAAGATATAAAGGTATCACAAATAACATGGTGATCCAATATTTTACACACATAACTATAATCCGATCACTTTCAGAAATTCTGCAGGAGAAAAAAAAAATGCATTATAGAACAAGCTTATGTTATTGATCCAAGTGTAGAACCAAATCGTTATGGTGATGAGAGTAGTATTTATTAGATAATCATCTCTAACTTAAGGTATAATAACAACTTAGTCAATTCTTTTACAATTTGCAGATTGATCTAAACAGCGAGAGAAGGTGGGACAATCGATTTTTATCTAAGGAAGAGACAAACAAGTTGTTCTCAAGCAAAAGGGAGGCTGCTATCAAGAGAGAACGTATAAGAGAATACTGGTTAAGCCATCGAGTAAGTACCTTATAGTTTGATTTCTCAAATCCTAATCGCATTTATCGCAGACTATGATTTATTTCGCGAGAGGTATATTTTCTACTTGCAGAGGTCAACAGAGACGGAAATAAATGGAAGACGCCGATACTGGTTAGAACAATGGGTAGATGCTCAGCTGGCTAAAAGAGATGACCTTAAAAACTTGGATACACTTTTCTCAACAAGAAACAAAGAGGAAGTTGAGAGAAAAGAAACTAAACCAAGGACTTTACTAAAACAATACCATACAGATCAAGAATTGGTTTCTCCAATATATGTTCCAAGAAGATCATTTCACCACAGAAGGCAGCACTCAAGCGGAGATGATAATTCTTTCATGGGCTCTCCTGCTCTTCCAACATACATGGCAGCCACTGAATCTGCAAGAGCAAAAGCAAGATCAATGAGCTCACCAAGGCTAAGACCTCTCAACACCGATGTTTACTCAGAGATTAATTCTCCCTACAAATACAAACTATCTCCCATATCTTCTATCAACAGTGATGTCACAGTAACAAGTAGGATCGGAAGTGTTACTGGGTTCTCAAGATCACCATGCTTAAAAGGTACACCTGGTCCAATAAAATCAACCAGGAGCATTAAGGACCACAACTTTGAGTCAGATGGCTCGTTTACAAATTGGGATCGGATCGGTGCCTGCAGATGATTGATTAGAGTAAAAATTATAGATTGTAATAGTTGGGATGCTTTAATTCCACAAGCTAATGTTATATCTATGCTAATAGTTTGTGTGAAATCAGTTTCTGTTGAACATTTTCTTGTTGACAACCAAAAGGATCATTTCAATGCGAGTAAATCTCAAGGAAGGAAAACTTAGATCAATTTACGGAGGTCACCTTACGTCTAACACTAAAGAAATCAACTATTTAGTTATAAGGCAATAACATCTATTTTAATAATCTGACACAATTAATTAATGACTGATGAACTTTGTACCAATGGAAGTTACATATATTGATATTTGGACCATACATGATACAACATGCAAGTTGACATAAGAACTGTTATAGTATCCTAAGCGTCGTTGGAGAATCACAATAATCATTGAAGCTTGAGGCATGTAAAGCTTGATCAGCATCTAGTGTTAGAGCTGCTCGCTTCTGATTAATATTTCTATTCGATAAACTAGCCCGTCTACTAAAAGAAATTCTCACAGCAACTCTTCATATTGTGACCTGTATTCTCCGACAAGATCAGGAATGAAGATATTCGGAGGAAGGTGGGCGCCACCCCTGTGGATGACAAGATGCGGGAAGCGAGGTTTAGATAGTTTGTGCACGTGCAGAGGAAAAGCATCGATGCTCCGGTGAGGAGGTGCGAGCGGTTGGCCGTGGTGGGTATGAGAAGAGGTAGAGGGAGACCTAAGAAGTATTGTGCAGAGGTGATTAAGCAGAACATGGTACGTCTGCAAATTTCCAAGGACATAGCCCTTGATAGGAAAGCATGGCGGACAAGCATTAGAGTCGTAGGATAGGGGTAGTGGTGCTTCCCTTTCTGCATGCCGGGGGTGAGGCGGGTTTGAATTAGGGTTTATCTTAGATGGCTTGCAGTTTATATTGAACTCATACTATTCTTATTGTTTATCTTAGATGCCTTAGACTCTGGTTATTGTTATTGCATGTCATTTATCTTTTGGTTTTTTTTTATGCTTCTGTTACTATAATAGGTTTACTGGAGTTACTAATGATTCTCTTTTTTTTTCTTGTTTTCCTTTATTTTCGTCGTTCTACGCCGAGGGTCTATCGGAAACAGCCTCTCTGCCCTACAGGGGCAGGGGTAAGGTCTGCGTACACATTACCTTCCCCAGATCCCATTACGTGGGATTTTACTGGATAGTTGTTGTTCTTCTTCTTCTTCCTCACCCCCCCCCCCCCAAAACACCCCACATACGCACGCAAACCATGGAAAAAAGAAAGAAACAAGAAATTTTTCTATGTGTTTTGCCCCACAAATCTTTAGAGGTCCAATAACCAAGACATGGTGTTTCTGTTTCCTGAATTAAACGGGTGCCACTTGTTAGATCACATAGGGATGGGAAAACATATATGTATAAAGGAACATCATCTGTTTAATGAATGAGTTTTCATGGTATACAATGGTGCGATATCCGTGTACATTTGATATAGTATTGTCTAAAGACACCTATGATATAATTTCATTCATTGGATGTACTTGATGTAAGATATATGGATTTATATCTAGATATATGGACTTATATCTACATACATATGAACAATATATGGATAAATTATATGTTATGTGCTATCTTTTGGTTTGGCCTAATTTTGTGGTCTTATGGACATTATGTTAAGGGGGCCAATGTGTTGTCATATAAAGTGTAGTTCTAATGTGCAGATACCCAAAAGGGTAACCTTAGTTAATGATGGGCTAACTAAGGTTACATATATGTAACCATGGTTACATGCTTGTGACTCTTGAGTTATGTAACTCTTGTGACTCTTGGGTTATGTAACTCATGAAGTTATAAAGTGGGGGTTATGGTTCCCACATTAGTGTAAGACAAGACTCTTCTTCCTCCCATTGAATCAAGAGCCAAAATACTCCATTGTTGTCTTGCAAATATCGTGGAAAACCATAAACCATTTTGATCATTGTCATTACATTGTTATTGTTGTGAAACCACACATATTATTTAGTCTTGTGAAGAATCTTGTGGATACACATACCATCAAGAACAAACTTGAAGGAAAGGATTAAGGAGCATTCTTCAAAAGGCATAAGGACAATCATCAAAAAAGGAGGTTCAACAATTCCACATATGGATTCAGGTTAGCTTCCGCTCATGTAGTTTAATTCCGGATTATTCAATATGAAGGTTATTGTCTTTAGTAGGAATCATAATCCTAACACTTGATTGTTGTAAACTTATACTTAGTTGTTGACTGCTTTTATTTACTTTTAACTAGCATAGTTTTTGAAATTAATGTATAATGTCCAATATATAATTTATAATAAAGAGGGCAGTAACAGTATCATATCCCCAATCACAAACCAAAATTTCGCTAAATGGCATCACATATTAATTCATTTCAACCCAACTGTCTTGGATATCTCTATAAATACAAATGAGAATCCATCCATGTCCCATCTCATATGCGAGTTGAGTTCTGAGTTCTCATTATATGCAAGCTAGGAGAGCTTCATTGGTTGAACGCAAAATACTTCTTACAAAGGAAAAGAAGAAAAAGGAGCTAGTAAACAAAGTTAATTGCACTTATCATCCAGTATATAGCATTTCATGTTTCTCTATGGTGTTTAGGGGACTAAGTTCACTTGCTAACTTAAACTTATGGATACTGAATTTTCAAAAGTGAGCAAATGGGAGCACCTTTTTTGCTAATGCATTTGATTGTGCATGTAGAAAACTTCATATTGGTGTAGAAAGTCCAAACCTCAACATTAAAATCCACTGGCTTAATCAATGCAAGGAAACTCTAATAGAGAACTTACAATGAAGCATTAGTGGGGGTTTTTTGTTTAGTGGCTTCTATTCACTAACATCTAACAATATTATTAGCGTAGGTCCTGCAAACTGTAATGGATGTTCCTGCAATAGAGTGAACCGCCACACATTCTTAGTACATCATATTTGTTATACCATATTGGTATTACAAGCAATATCAGTCATTTGATAGCTTCAATTGCTGCTAAAAACCATATGTGCCACTTTCGCAAGTATAAGCCACTCTGTTTTATTAGCAGTACAGCGTGCAAAATAATCAAATGTATCGACTGTTCATCAGTGCATTTTTGCAGAACAAGGTTCAGAAGGGAAGCATGATAGACAGTAAAAAAAACTTGAAGGCAGTAATCTTACCTCTTCCAAATTTGTTGCTAAAGGCAGCTTCTTCCCGTAGATTATATATGTTTATACCAGACAGTGGTCTCCTTAATTCTCTCAGAGACACTGAATATGCATTTCTATGACAGGAAAAGCAAGAGAAGAGCACCATCAAAATAAAAACAGATATTCAACTAAATACATGTGCAATGATCAAGCTACAGAATACGATCTCCCATAAAACGTCTACTTATAACATCACTAACATACTACAGCAAATAGCATCACACCCTAAAGCCAAAACTCTACTTCAATATCATTAACATATAAAGCAAAATAGCATGTAAACAAAGCCTCTACAACCTATTTGGGAGGACAAAGCAAGAAAGAGAAATCTGATCTTTCTCTAGCACCAAAGCCAGTCATTTTCTTTTAAGAATATCTCTACTTACAAATGAAGGCAGCATGACAGTGACATACTAAAAAACTCTGAGCAATCAATCCTCAATTGAAGAAGACAGCAACAAGAAGTCTTATTCTCACTCTATCGAGACATCAGTCACAATCCAATTCTTGAGATTCCACCATTTTCTACCTAAAAACGACAAAAATATTGCAAACATTAAGTATGATTCTTCACTGAGTATAAATATAATAAGTACAAATATACCAATTGATTTAAATTTTAAACAATCAAACTTGTTTGTATTTACAAAATTACCCAACCTTTCCACCAACTACAGCTGCTAACCTGATTGAAACAAAACCCCAAACATTAAAATAAACCAAAGTTCAGAACTTTACACTATCTTTAGCATCTTTAGCTTAATTATATTTAACCTCATTATAACCTACCAAACCATTAATCCCTTAAAACCCTTTTAGTCAAAAATGGCCGCCCAGATACACCTTCTTCACCCTCTTCACTGCCTTCCAGTTTCACTCAAAACCCAAAACCCACACAAGCAATGCCATTATTTCAAACACAAGCCCATAAATCCAGTTGTCTCCAAGCTTCGAGCAGCCGTTATAGGCGGCGGCCCAGCTGGATCTTCAGCAGCAGAAGCTTTAGCCAGCGGCGGAGTCGAAACTTTCCTCTTCGAACGCAGCCCAGCTTCGGCCAAGCCATGCGGCGGCGCCATTCCACTTTGCATGCTCGACGAGTTCTCAATACCTTATCACCTCATCGATCGGCGCGTCACTCAGATGAGAATCATTTCTCCGTCGAATCTCGTCGTCGATTTCGGCAAAACCCTAAAACCTCACGAGTTCATCGCCATGCTCCGACGTGAAGTCCTCGACTCGTTCCTCCGCCGCCGCGCCGAGTCTAGCGGTGCCACTCTCATGAAAGCGCTCGTCACTAACCTCGTTGGCCCCACATCCTCACACGAGCCGTATGTGATTCATTACACTATGGATAATTGCCAGCGTCAGCTCGCCGTCGATGTAATCGTCGGCGCCGACGGAGCCAATAGCCGCGTGGCTAAATTGATCAAAGCTGGAAATTACGCTACTGCCATTGCTTTCCAAGAAAGGATTAAATTACCCGAGGACAAAATGGGGTATTACGAAAATTTGGCTGAGATGTACGTGGGGAATGACGTGTCACCCGATTTTTACGCGTGGGTGTTTCCTAAATGTGACCACGTGGCAGTGGGGACCGGCACAGTGTGCTCAAAGTCTAATATTAAGTTATTTCAAGGTGGTATCAGAGCACGAGTTACACCAAAAATTGACGGCGGACGGGTAATTAAAGTGGAGGCGCATCCAATACCGGAGCATCCGCGCCCGATTCGTGTACGTGGACGAGTTGCTCTAGTAGGAGATGCGGCAGGATATGTGACAAAATGTTCAGGCGAAGGAATATATTTTGCAGCAAAAAGTGGAAGAATTTGTGGCGAAGCAATAGTGAAGGCTTCAGAAGGCGGAGAGAAGATGATTAGTGAAGATGATTTGAAAAAAGAGTATTTAAGAAAGTGGGATGACAAGTATTTCACAACTTTTAAGTTTTTGGATATACTGCAAAAAGTGTTTTATGGTAGCAATGCAGCAAGAGAAGCATTAGTGGAGTTATGTGGAGATGAGTATGTCCAAAGGATGACATTTGATAGCTACTTGTATAAGAAATTAGCTAGTGGCAATAGATTGAATGATGCTAAAATGGTGATGAACACAATTTCAAGTTTGGTTAGGTGTAATATTATGGGGCGAGAAGTTGAAGCGTCAGCCCAAAAAATTCTCTCACGAGTATAGGTTATCCTAACAATCAAATATTTCAATTGGTTATGTTTAGTATGTCATTTGTTGTAGTGTAACCAAGTCAACCTCTACTTTGCAAGGAGCTCTATTTTCATAAGGGATCTCCTCGAAATAATTTCATGCCATAAATGTTTGCTTACGACAATGTGGTTAACTTGTGTATCATATTCTTTTGATATTGGTATAAGTAAGTCTGGATTGAATTAAATCATTAGTTCATTCTACTTCAACATTCTTTATCCTGTATATTATTTTCCTTTTTTATTCAATGTGGAAGGAGAAAGACAAATATGCCATTATATTTTTAAAAGGCTAAAAATAATATATAACACGAATAATTAAAATAAATAGTAGGAACAAATGTATCAAATTGACGAAACTAAAAATAATGAAACCGTTAATTGAAGTTGAGTTGATCCATAAATTTAGATCTCTAGTCACCAAGTTGAGAGACTAAAATTATTGATATCCTGAATCGAGAGGCAGAGTTGTGAGACTTCCAGAGAAAGTATGCGCCAGTATTTGTGTGAGAAGTGTTGGAAATAGAAAGGGGTATTTATAGGTTTAAAAGGTGTAACTGAAAGAACTTTTAAGAAAAGAAAATTTGTGCTTTTATTTCCTCAATCATCAATAAATTCTGATTTTGTAATGTGCATATAACTTCTAGTAATTGAAATGTGCACTTTTGATCTCTTCCCTTATAACTCTTCACAAATTTAATAAATTATTAACAATTTACTATTTAATTACCCATATTATGTTCAATTTCTGATATTATTGGCATATATAAGGATGATAGATGTAAAAAAAAGTCTAAATGTAACATGTTTTTTGTCACGGCCCAAAATCCACTAAGGGTCGTGGTGGCGCTGGACACCACTGTTAGGCCAGCCAACTCAAATACTAAATTAAATCTCGTTTTAACACTTTGAAATACAAGATTTTTCCTTACATTATTTATAAATTTTTGAAGAATGTATTTTCAAATCAAATTTAAAGGTTAAGCAATTAATACAATACTGCAAACCATCCCAGAATCCGGTATCACAAGTGCATGAACATCTACTGATGAGAGAAATAAAATACAAAATTCGTCCGCAAATACAATGGACGGAAAGTAAATACAAAACACAGGAAAGGGACTACTCTGGCTGCGACCGTCTCGAATGATGCAGCTCACCTAGTCCCAGAATCATCCGCACGGTTATGCCTAGTAGACCACTAGAGTCACATCTACATGTGCAACAAAATGCACAGCAAATGTAATATGAGTACAAAAATAACGTGTATTCAATGAGTATCCCGTGTAATCCCGAACGGGTAGAGACGAGATGGTCAACTTTGACACTCTCTAATAGTCCAATGATTATTTATCCTTAACATATATATTAAACAATGGATTTATGTTATAAACCTGATTTAAATCTAGATAGAAGGAACAAGTAAACACATAGTTCTTCGAAAGGAAATTTTCCAAGATTTCTTTTCATTATTAACAAAATAATCTCGAGCTAGAGTGAGGCATGTAACGACTTAAATAAGTCCAGGCAGCAATACAAGCATGCACAAATCACACCGAAGCGATGGCCCGATCCAACAGAAATAAATGTGCACTTACCGAGGGTCGACGATGCGCCTATAGATGCATCTATTAATCTTCCGCGACATTCAGCCCATTCCGAAATAAACACACACAGACATACAATCAGTCAAGAAGTTACCATGCAGCAAATATCCAAGAAAGGCCAATTCTCTTTAATAATTTGAGAAAACGAAGCTTATGTCTTTTTAGAAACTAATTTATTAATCTAATGAATTCAAGCAATTCAAATCATCAATGGGTTCACAATTAATCCAAGTATACATGATTTTGGGTCCTAGACTACCCGGAAAATAGCTTAATAGTAGCTAGCACGGACTCTCGTCACCTTGTGCGTACGTAGCCCCCACAAATAGGAGCGCATAACAAGTTTAACTCGCCTATAGGGTAAATTCCCCCTCACAAGATTAGAAAAGAGACTCACCTCGCTCCAAAGATTCATAACCAGCACTCTACATTCTCCCGAAGGCTCGAACGAACGCAAAATGCTCCAAAACTAGCCAATGGTCATTCAAATCCATTAATATATGCTTAATTAAACGCTACAACTCAATTTGTAACAATTATTAACCCCAAACGAAAAGTTGGCAAAAATGCCCTCGGGCCCACGTACTCCAAAATATTTAACACTTTAACACTTCATTATATAAGAACTTTGTACTTATCTCACTTCAGGAGAATCATAGCAACACACAGGTAAATTCTCATAACCGTAGAATATGCAAATCTGCAAGTAGTGGTCCAAGCCACCATAGCCCTTTCGGAATTCGCTTCCATTTAACAAGCCATAACAGAAGAATGCCCCTGATAAATCATCAATCACAGCGCCCGATAGACCTCACATGCATCGCCACAGATCACACACATAACGTGGTCACGCGGACCGAACTGATCGCTGGCCCCAATATGCCAATTCAACTATGGCTAATCAATTTACCTTCTTCCAATTCATCATTGATTGACTTAGAAATAAGACTAACTCCAGTCAACACATAACATACTCCATCTACACTCGCCCCGAGTGACCTTGAATCACGAGATCAGGCTATTTCAATTCCCATGAACTATTTCATATCACCCATATGCTGCACCACAAGTCAAAATATCATAGAACATTCTGGGCACCTTCTCATAAGCTGCTAAAAAGCTTGATTCTTAACTGTACTCACAGGCTCGAAATTATTAGGCACCACACTCTAACTTGTAAATTCACCAAGACCATCATTGAGAGCTACCTGCTCTGACTTGGTCCCGAATATAACTCACCCCATAGATCTTAGCACATGAATACTCTCTCGGCGCAGCACCCGGCGAAATACTTCCTCTGCACCATGCATCTATACGAGGCATAAATCCCGAATCTTTTTCCAAGTCAGAACATGAGCCGATAAGGCCAACCATTGCATGCCTCCAACAATTCATTTTCTTGAATTACCATTTATGGTCTTTTCTCATGGCTGAAATAACCCATCAATATTCCAATAACCAGAAATCACACAAGTAGTTATTCATACAACCTAATCTTAGGCGGTGGGACTCTCCCACTTAGCCTAAAGCCATCATTTCACAAATTTTGAGTTCGCCCAAAATTTTTACCTAATATTGGCACAACATTGCACCATAAATTATCAAAATTTCTCGAAATCTTCCTGCAAATCCCCATATTTCATATTCTAACTCATCATCCACATTCGCAGGACCGATCTCTTTGTTGAACAATCAATACAATTCCTTGCAGAAGCTTCGCCAACCACGCGACCGCAAACCTGCTCACGGGGAATAACCTACCTAGGGGAATCACCTCCCGATATCTTCCCACACTGCTGCACAAGGTACATTCACTATGACACCAATAGCCTATCCTGAGTCCGAGCTCATCTTCCAGCTGCACAAGTCCATTTTCCCCTCACAGATATCAATTAAATGTGCAGCAACATCCTTCCAAATTTCAGGGTTATGATGAACCCTCCTCCATTTCAAGCAGCTTCTTTCTGCCATATCAATCTTCTGCCGCATAATAGCCCATACTTCACATCATACCCGTAGGCTTCAATCACCAATCATTAAAATCCCCAATTTGATCCAAATTCCCCTTAGGCGCATAGTCATCCTACTACCAAGCCCATACGCAACACCTGCCACTCCCCCACTTTGGCGAAACTCATCTCTTTAATTGATCACTCGACCTTGCTCCTCATACTTTGCCTTCTAGAAGTTTTAAACACCGCCTAACACTTTTTCACATGTCCTTCATCATACTTTGCTGCTCAATTGTTGCCTTAAATAAAAATTTATCTTCGTGGCACTTGAACCCACAATAACTGCTAACTTTAGAACCTTTCCAAAGGTCATCTTTATCGATCTGCCAACATTAGAAATTCTGGTCGATCTTAAATTACCACACCATGCAATATCTGATAGTTGCATCTCCAATACTATTTCATAACATCTTGCCATAAAGGCGAATTGTAGTAGATTCTAACATCGACACTTAGTACGTTCAATCAAGACTACAACACCCCATCATAGAAGAAAAGCTCCACCATGCTTGCAAATACCAAGTCTTATTACTCTCACCAGCCCACACCTGATCATTCTTAGTCCATTAGCCTTTCCCCCTGCCGGGAATAAAATACTGAATCCCTTGATTACACGATGAGTAAACCTCCCTTCAATATATCCACTGCCCCGACACGTGAGAAAACATCCTACCACCACAACAACACTGCGAAAAATTGCTTATAAGTATCATGGCACCCTGTGCCTAGCCTTATGGCTCTTAGAAGTCCTATTACTGAGCTGAACAATAGAATATCCTTCCATAAAGCGACTATAATAGTCCAATGAACGATATCGGGGAAATCATCTCGCACTACAATTGTAGTGCCATTTCAGTTCTTCAAATTCTCAATTTCTAACAAGCGCTCGCGTCGCGTAAGATTGAGTAGGAAGGAATCAAGATATAAGCCTCAAAGGAACAGAACCGCACGATTAGAAAATCAAGAAGGGAAGTACTCCTAACCGCCCTGTAGCCTCCCGAGGATAAGTATAGACGTCTCTGTATCGATTCGCGAGACTTTACTAGACTTGCTCATGACTCATGAGACCGATGTGAACCTAGTGCTCTGATACCATGTTGTCACGACCCGAAATCTACTAAGGGTCGTGGTGACGCCATACGCCGCTGTCAGGCCAGCCAACTGAAATATTAAATTAAATCTCGTTTTAACACTTTGGAATACAGGATTTTTCCTTACATTATTTAGAAATTTTTGAAGAATGCATTTTCAAATCAAATTTAAAGGTTAAGCAATTAATACAATACTGCAAACCATCCCAGAACGCGGTGTCACAAGTGCATGGGCATCTAGTGATGAGAGAAATAAAATACAACATTCGCCCTGAAATACAATGGACGAAAAGTAAATACATAACACAAGAAAGGGACTACTCTGGCTACGACCGTCTCGAATGATGAAGCTCATCTAGTCCCAGCATCATCCGCACTGCTATGTCTAGTAGACCACTGGAGTCAGATCTACCTGTGCAACAAAATGCACAGCAAGTGTAATATGAGTACAAAAACAACGTGTACCCAATGAGTATCCCGCCTAATCCCAAAGGGGCAGAGACGAGATGGTCAACTTTGACACTCTCTAATAGTTCAATGATTATTTATCCTTAACATATATATTAAAAAGTGGATTTATTTTATAAACCTGATTTAAATCCAGTTAGAGGGAACAAGTAAACACATAGTTCTTTTATAGAAAAATTTCCAAGATTTCTTTTCATTATTAACAAAATTATCTCGAACAAGAGTGAGGAATGTAACGACTTAAATAAGTTCAGGCAGCAATACAAGCATGCACAAATCACACCGAAGCGACGGCCCGATCCAATAAAAATAAATGTGCACTTGTTGAGGGTCGACAACGCGCCTATAGATGCATCTATTAATCTGTCGAGGCGTTCGGCCCGTTCCAAAATAAACACACACAGACAGATAATTAGTCAAGAAGTCACCATGGAGAAAATATCCAAGAAAGGCCAATTCTCTTTAATAATTTAAGAAAACGAAGCTTACATCTTTTTAGAAATAAATTAATTAATCTATGTGATTCAAGCAATTAAAATCATCAATGGGTTCACAATTAATCTAAGTATACATGCTTTTGGGTCCTCGGCTACCCGGACAATAGCATAATAGTAACTACGCACGGATTCACCTCGTGCGTATGTGCCCCCACAAACAGGAGCACATAATAAGTTTAACTCACCTATGGGGTAAATTCCCCCTCACAAGATTAGAAAGTAAACCCACCTCGCTCCGAAGGCTCATAACCGACACTCTACATTCTTCCGAAGGCTCAAACCCATGCAAAATGCTCCAAAACTAGCCAATGATTATTCAAATCCATTGATATATGCTTAATTAAACTCTACAACTCAATTTGTAACAATTCTTTACCCCGAAAAGTTGACAAAAATTCCCCCGGTCCCACGTACCCGAAATTCAAAATTTTTTGAAGATAAACTTTTCCCATGACCTTAGGAACTCAAATATATAATTTCCTTTTAATTCCATACTCAAATCGTATCTAAAGTCCAAGAATTAAATTTTTAAGTTTACTACCAAAAACCCCAAATTTTCCCACAATTTTCATGTCTAATTCCATGGTATAATCTTGTATTTAACTTGGAAATAAGTAGGAGTAGCTTACCTTGACATTGATGATGAAGTCTTTCCTTGAAGCTCTCCGAAAATCTCCCAATGAAGTGAAGAAAATGAGAGAAATAGCCAAACATCCGATTTAAAATAACCCTTCTGCCTCCACGCTTTTCCTCACCTGCAAAATGTTTTCCGCTTCTGCGGTCCCGCTTTTGCAGACAAAAATTCGTTCTGCATACTTGGGGCTCCAGCCCATGCTTCACTTCTGTGGTCAGCAAACCGCTTCTGCGGTTCTGCATCAGTGAATCAAGGGCCGGTTCTACGGTCCTGGCTGCCCTCATGCTCAACCGCTTATGCAGCTTCCTCTTCGCTTCCGCGGTCCTATTTTTGCAGAAGCGGAAATACTAGACACCAGCTGCTTCAGCCTTCTTCAAAATTTTATTTTGATCTGTTAACCACCCGGAATTCACCCGAGGCCCACAGGACCCCAACCAATCATACCAACCAATCCCAAATCACATTACGGGCCTGCTCGCGGCCTCAGACCATACCAAACCACGCTAAAATAATCAATCGACCTCCAATCCAAGCTTTATGAACTTTGAACTTTCCAACTTCTACTTACAGTGTTTAAACCTATCAAACACATTCGATAGACTTCAAATTTTACACACAAGTATTGACATTACGAACCTATTCCAACTTTAGGAATCAAATTCCGAACCCGATATCAAAATGTCCACTCCCGGTCAAACTTCTCCAAAACCTTCAATTTTCTATCTTTAGACAAATGGCTTCAAAATGAACTATGGACCTTCTAATTCACTTCTGATCGCGCTTCCAGCTCTAGAATCACAATACGAAGCTACTCCAAGTCTCAAAATCCCAAATGGACATCGATAACGTTGAAATGTACTTCAAGCCAAACATAAAAAATTTCTTCCAAAATGCTAACTTCCATAATAGGCGCCAAAACACTCCCGGGTTCTCCAAAACCCGAACCAGAAATACGTCCAAGCCTGAAATCATCATACGACATGCTGAAACCTTCAGATCTCAATTCCGAAGTCGTCTACTCAAAAATCCCGGCTAGTTCATTCTTTAAACTTTAAACGTCCGAAATGAGAATTCTCTTCTCAAATCAACTCCGAATTTATCGAAATTGATTTCTGACCATACGTACAAGTCATAACACCTAAAATGAAGCTACTCATGGCCTCAGACTACTAAACAACGTGCTAGGGCTCAAATCAACCGGTTGGATCGTTACATTTTCTATAATAAAGGACAAAAGAACATATTTTTATTAATCAAAGGTTATAATCATACCACAACGATTAATATTAAAATCTATCGATCAAATGGATCAAAAGTGCTACTATCCCAACAACCGCGGAGGGGGCGGGGGAATATGGGAAGTCATTGCCAAATGTTCCAAAAAGGAGTTTTTTACAAAAGGCAATATAACAACTTCTAACGAAAAAGGACAAAATACAAAATTGATCGGTCATCTGAAATTAATTATATTCGCTAGTCGAAGAGTGTATGAAGTATAATATTTTTTTAGAATATAATACACATATATAAAAGAAATATATTTTTATATGTTATTATTTTTTAGAGCGGCTAAAACTTATACATTTCTCAATGAAAAAAGAAGAATTAACCTAAATAGTTGCCAACCCAATCGTTTGAACTTTAAATAGCCGGAGGATGTAATATAATTATAATTTAAGTACAATATATGTATACCGGCTAAGAAAAATAAGTAATAACTTTTCCTGATCGTTTGTGTAAATATCCCACGAAAAAAGGACCGCTATAAGGGAGAAGTGCACGGTTAGCCACTAATAACACATATGTTTACTTTTAAGCCACTGTATAAAATGTCTTTAGTCATTAGCCACTACTTTAATAAACTTTAACTTTCCGACAAAAATACCATTCTACTCATGCCTTTAACTTTAGAACTTCAGGACTACTGTACTTAACGTTTGTACTTGGAACTCTAAGTTCAGGACTTCAAGATTACATGTCCTTAACCTTTGAACTTAACTTCAGGACTACATGTCCTTAACTTTTGAACTTGTAATTGTAAGTTCAGGACCAAGTGTCCTTAACTTTTGAGCTTGTTAGTCTATGTTTAGGACCTATATATTGTGTTTAACTTTTGGGCTTCTTAGCCTAAGTTCAAGAGCTATTATCCTTAACTTTTAAGTTTATTAGTCTAAGTTCAGGACTTCAGGACCAATTGTCCTTAACTTTTGAACTTGTAATTATAAATTCAGGACCTACTGTCCTTAATTTTTAGGCTTCTTAGACTAAGTTCAGCACCAAGTGTCCTTAACTTTTGAGCTTGTTAGTCTAAGTTCAGGACCTATATATTGTCTTTAACTTTTGGGTTTCTTAGCCTAAGTTCAAGAGCTATTGTACTTAACTTTTAAGTTTATTAGTCTAAGTTCAGGACTTCAGGACCTATTGTCCTTAATTTTTGAACTTGTAACTATAAGTTCAGGACCTATTATCCTTAATTTTTAGGCTTCTTACACTAAGTTCAGGACCTATTGTCCTTAACTTTTGAGCTTGTAGTCTAAGTTCGGGACTTCAGAACCTATTTCCTTACTTTTGAACTTATAACTGTAAGTTCAGAACCTATTATCCTTAACTTTTGAGCTTGTTAGTCTAAGTTCAAGATCAAATGTCCTTAACTTTTGAACTTGTAATTCTTAGTTCAAGACCAAATGTCCTTAACTTTTGAACTTGGAACTCGAAGTAGGACCAAGTATCCTAAACTTTTGAACATGTAAGTGTAAGCTCAGGATCTATAATGTAGAATAAAATCAAAGGTTATTTATATCTTTTCTCAATAATAATAATAATAATATAAATAATTGTAATTTACATATAATATTGATGTCAAATTACACGATAGAAAGCTAATAACAAAAAGAAAAAACTAAAAAAATAAAAGACAACAGAACTTTCATTTCTCTTTCATGGAATATCTTCTAAAAGGTATTCATGGTATTTTTTCGAGACATAAACACATGAACTAAAAGACACTTTATATAGAAGGAACTAACAAGTTATAATGTATTTAAGGATGTAAACTTAGAATAGCTTGGCTGAAGGGCAAGTTTAAGATTAGAGACATAGTCATGTGTTATTGAGAGAAAAAACGTACAGGAGAGATTGAGATAGAAGCACACATACCCAACCACTTTTTTTTGCACATAGGGAAGGGAGGGTTTAGAAAGAAAAGAAATGGAAGAAAAGATAAAAATATTTTTTGAAAATAATTTTAATATAGTAGTAACTATTTTTGCTTAACATTAAAATTAGTGAATAAAATATAAAGAAATTTTTACCTTCCTATGCCATATATAAAATCTTATTATTCTCAATATTTAAGGTTTAAGTTAATTACATTTCAGCATACCAAATTACCATTTATATAGCATAATTAATTTAGATGTATAATTAATTGGACTAATTTATGTCGATGTATTATTATGTGTATGTTGATGTATTAATAAAAAACAAGCATGATTAGACTAATTTATGTCGATGTTACTGGTTCGATGTCAGTTAGATCACTGGGAAAGTTCATGTAGTATAACTGTTAAACAGAACTTGTTTTAGTATAATTTGAAAAAAAAATCAGTTTGGTTTAGTTGGACTGTTCTGTGATAACCATCAAGTGCAGCGGTTAAGTTTAAATATGAAATCAGTTTTAAATGTGAATTTTGGGATGTAGGTTGATATAGATCAAAATAATTAGCATAGTCTGGACAAATTAATTATTGTGATCTAATACCATTTGAATAAACCTGGATTGAATTTATTAATTACAGTGAGTAAGTCTGCTGGTCACCAATGTTAATCCTTGCATGTTGGTTCAAGGCCATAGTTTTTTTGGGCATGTGTCCTATTCAAGCTTGGAAACCGAAATGTGTTGATTGTTGATAATTATTAGAACCAAAAATTGAAATAACCTGAAATATTGTTAGTAGATTGATATCCAATTGGTTGGGAATAATATGGAAGTGTTGTAAAGGAATTCAACCCTTGTTCCAATTCACTTGGTAGCGTCCAGTTCTCCTTAGGGGCTGTTCAGCCGATTTTAAGCCCTAGCCCATTTTGTACAATTATGGATTTAAGGGCAAGATCTTTCGTCTCTAGCTGCTTTTTCTATTATCTCAATTTGGGCTAGCTCTTTGGGCCAATTCAATACTCTTTTAAATGATTTAATATTTGAAATTTGGGTCTCGAGTTAAATAGCGGGTTTTAAATTAAAAAGGTTTATCCTTTTGTTTGAATCCGGACTTGAACTTGAAACCCAAGTTTTATTAATAATTTAATTAGAATCTTCTCTTTTATTTTATAGACAAAATCAAAAATATAAAATCATAGTCGCTTTTAGGTTGCCTTTCTAATAAAATGATGAACCTCGCCTCGCCAAACAATATACAAAAAATGCGGGGCCCTCAATAATTGATTATTAGAAGATTAGAATTTGGAGAGACCGTCTAGCGAATTTCAACAGCCTTTCCCAAATATTATTACGCTAGAACCCTTAAGCCCGGTTTAATTAAATTACCTTCTTATACTCGGGTGTGCATTGATGCGAGCCAAATCCAAATCTCGACAAAGTCGAAAAGTGTCGACGATCACGTGTACACTGGTTGTGACGTGATAAGAAACACGTTTTTCACGACGTTGCAAGTATTTTAAAATAAATAATGGTAAAAGCGGTTTATAAATAAAAGGCACATAAGCTAGCATGTATTAAAATCAGATAAAATCAAATGCAACAGCTTGCGACCGTGCTAGAACCACGGAACCCGGGAATGCTTAGCACCTTCTCCCGGGTTAACAGAATTCCTTACTCGGTTTTATGGTTCGCAGACTGTAACAGAGTCATATTTTTCCTCGGTTCGGGATTCAATTTACTGACTTGGGACACCATAAATCTCCCAAGTGGCGACTCTGAATAATTAATAACCAAATCTCGTTCCGATTGTTCTTTAAATGGAAAACTCCTTTACGCTCCCTTTGCGGGGGTCTATAGCGAAAAAGGAGGTGTAACAGGAAGCCTTGCGTTTCTTTGGGCCATAGCTAGCCACCACTTTCTTCAACAAATCAGCCAAGTTCTCTTCTCCAAATGAACCAGGTTCATCTTGTTGCTTGCTCAGATTAACCAACCCCTCAGCAGCCTCACCTGATCCACTTCCCCCTGACTTCGAGACTCCCTCTTCCCCACTTCCACATATGGCTAAAGGCTCCTTCTTATTTTTTTTCCTCATTTTCCCAGAGTCAATCCTACCTACATCTCTAGCAGCCCCTATCAGAACAAATCGGTTTTCCTCCCTCTGAACTACATCAGAAAAAACAAAGCAAGACTTTACCTCTCTTTAGGTTTCTTGAGTTCTGGCCTTTTCAAAACACTCAGGTTCATCTCCTTCAATAGCGGAGATGTAATTATCAGATTCAGAGCTAGAGTTGGTCTTGGCTGCTGGGACTGCTTTCTTTTGACTGAATTGAAGTTTTTCATTCAAATCTTTCCTCAGAGAACCAGTAGCTACAGTTTTTCTTGCTAGCATTTTTTGGTGACAGAATCTTGGATTTGGGGTTTCGACTGGTGGTGTGGAAGATTAGGTGTTGGGTGAAATAGGTGGTAGAGTGCCAGGATAGTCTTGGGGATTTGTCATGGTGAAGAAATATATTTTTATATGTTATTATTTATTAGAGCGGCTAAAACTTATACATTTCTCAATGAAAAAAGAAGAATTAACCTAAGTAGTCGCCAACCCAATCGTTTGAACTTTAAATAGCCGGAGGATGTAATATAATTATAATTTAAGTACAATATATGTATACCGGCTAAGAAAAATAAGTAATAAATTTGCCTGATCGTTTGTGTAAATATCCCACGAAAAAAGGACCGTTATAAGGGAGAAGTGCACGGTTTGCCACTAATAACACATATGTTTACTTTTAAGCCACTGTATAAAATGTCTTTAGTCTTTAGCCACTGCTTTAATAAACTTTAACTTTTCGAACAAAAATACCATTCTACTCATGCCTTTAACTTTAGAACTTCAGGACTACTGTACTTAACGTTTGTACTTGGAACTCTAAGTTCAGGAATTCAAGATTACATGTCCTTAACCTTTGAACTTAACTTCAGGACTACATGTCCTTAACTTTTGAACTTGTAATTGTAAGTTCAGGACCAAGTGTCCTTAACTTTTGAGCTTGTTAGTCTAAGTTCAGGACCTATATATTGTGTTTAACTTTTGGGCTTCTTAGCCTAAGTTCAAGAGCTATTGTCCTTAACTTTTAAGTTTATTAGTCTAAGTTCAGGACTTCAGGACCTATTGTCCTTAACTTTTGAACTTGTAATTATAAATTCAGGACCTATTGTCCTTAATTTTTAGGCTTCTTAGACTAAGTTCAGCACCAAGTGTCCTTAACTTTTGAGCTTGTTAGTCTAAGTTCAGGACCTATATATTGTCTTTAACTTTTGGGTTTCTTAGCCTAAGTTCAAGAGCTATTGTACTTAACTTTTAAGTTTATTAGTCTAAGTTCAGGACTTCAGGACCTGTTGTCCTTAACTTTTGAACTTGTAACTATAAGTTCAGGACCTATTATCCTTAATTTTTAGGCTTCTTACACTAAGTTCAGGACCTATTGTCCTTAACTTTTGAGCTTGTTAGTCTAAGTTCGGGACTTCAGAACCTATTGTCCTTACTTTTGAACTTGTAACTGTAAGTTTAGAACCTATTATCCTTAACTTTTGAGCTTGTTAGTCTAAGTTCAAGACCAAATATCCTTAACTTTTGAACTTGTAATTCTTAGTTCAAGACCAAATGTCCTTAACTTTTGAACTTGGAACTCGAAGTAGGACCAAGTATCCTTAACTTTTGAACATGTAAGTGTAAGTTCAGGATCCATAATGTAGAATAAAATCAAACGTTATTTATATCTTTTCACAATAATAATAATAATAATAATAATAATAATTGTAATTTACATATAATATTGATGTCAAATTACACAATAGAAAGCTAATAACAAAAAGAAAAAACTAAATAAATAAAAGACAACAGAACCTTCATTTGTCTTTCATGAAATATCTTCTAAAAGGTATTCATGGTATTTTTTCGAGACATAAACACATGAACTAAAAGTCATTTTATATATAAGGAACTAACAAGTTATAATACATTTAAGGATATAAACTTAGAATAGCTTGGCTGAAGGGCAAGTTTAAGATTAGAGACATAGTCATGTGTTATTGAGAGAGAAAACGCACATGAGAGATTGAGATAGAAGCACACATACCCAACCACTTTTGCACATAGGGAAGGGAGGGTTTAGAAAGAAAAGAAATGGAAGAAACGATAAAAATATTTTTTTCAATATAATTTTAATAGAGTAGTAACTATTTTTGCTCAACATTAAATTTAGCGAATAAAAAATAAAGAAAATTTTACCTTTCTATACCATATATAAAATCTTATTATTCTCAATATTTAAGATTTAAGTTAATTACATTTCAGCATACCAAATTACCATTTATATACCATAATTAATTTAGATGTATAATTAATTGGCACTTTTTTGCTCCTTAATTAAGGTGTCTGTATATCCCACGTTTCTCTTTCCTCTTAATTCCCAAGATCTGACCAGCTTTGTTTCCCTCTCCCATTTCTTCCTCTTCTCTATTCCTTCTCCTTCTAAAAAAATACAGAGATGAGACCCAATTTTTATAATCAGATTTTTAGCCAAAGAGATTCAATATGAAACCCATTGTAAATCCCATACAATAATAACGCCAAAAATTGGCGTGGCTGTGGCCAACACCAATTTGGTACATATACAACCCTGAAGATTCATTAAGGAGTAGTCATGGGCCTTTGACAAGGATGAAGATAGAATAAGAAATGTTGGTTTATTTGTAGTTTTTTTTGAGAAATTTTGTAGATGAAAAGAAAATTTTGTAGTCAACATATTTTTTCAACATAGATTATAGTTTAATTGTAGTATAAATGTAGTGACTTTATAGATACCCTTAAAAATAATACAACTTTATACAATACTTAAATTGATTTGTAGAAATGTTGTAGATAAAGAGAAAATTTTGTAGTCAATATTTTTTTTTCAACGTAGATTGTAGTGTAATTGTAGTATACATGTTGTAATATTGTAGATACTCTTCAAAACAATACTGTTTTATACATACGTAAACTGATTTGCAGTTTATTTGTAGATTTTTTGTAAAAACTTTTGTAGTCAATATTTTTTTCAACATAGATTGCAGTTTAATTGTAGTATAAATATGTATTGTAGATATCATTAAAATAATATTACTTTATACATACTTAAGCTGATTTGTAATTTATTTGTAGAAAATTTATTGATTGGAGCTAGAGGAATGGAAAATTTGATTCTCCTTTTCTTCTTCATGGGAGAATCCCCGAAATCAAATTCTAATGTATCTTCAGGTGCAAAAAATTACTGGTGAATCTCGGCAATGGATGATGTCGGAGACATGAGTTGACTTACTGGGTGTGGATTAAAAGTTACAGGGCGATGACGTGAAAAATGAGGAAAGAGAAGCCTGCATAAAAAAGAGGAAACAAATCTGATGTGAATATGGAAAAATATTTAGTCCCAAATTTTTAGGCGCCTAATTTGGAAGGAATAATCTATTCAAATATTTATCTCAGATTTGTAGGGGCCTAATTTAGAAGGAATCAACTCTTAATATTGGGTATTAATGAATGATATAAATTTTGTTGGAAAAATATAAGTATGATGAGTAATAATGAAATTATGTATATTTTTAATAATAAGATTCATATATGATATAAGTAAATAAAAACTCCTAAAAATAAACACCATCATAGTTAGTGTCTACCACACGCCATTTTCACCCGTTATGAAGCTCTTTTTGGAAAATGTTACCAGGCCCGACTCTTCCATTACTAGTAGCCCTGTGGCTAAGCCCATAACCTATCGAGTCGGTTTTAGCCCATCAATCATGTTTCTTAATTACAAACTCATCATCAATTCAAGCATGTAATCTGTGTGCGATAAAGCAAGCAACTCGTCTCGTCTCGCCTTCCCCCATTTATTATCAGTAATAAAATAGAGTAAAATAATAAATCTGAGTGTTTCTATCGGCAACCCTTACCGACTTAAAGAAAGAAACTCCTGTTTTTCTTCCAAGTCTTTTTTCTTTTCTTTTTGTTGGTGTGTCTAGTAAGTGGTTTCAGAAGAAAATGGGAAATTGGAACAGAAGATGGATACCAAGAAAAAAGTATAAGTACGAAGATTTTCCCCCTTCTCCTCCATCCCGTTACAACCAATCTCATTCTCCTGGTACTTTTCTCTCTTTTAATTTTTCCTTTTTTTAATATACTCATCTTTTGTTTTGCTTACTGTGTCATGCTATTTTTCTTATTAGGCATTTTTTTGTCTAATTATTAATGATTGTGATTCTTTTATTGATCCAATTTGGTGGAAATTTCTGCTTTTGTTTTGTTTATTTTTTTCTACTTTTGGTGTTATGATTATAAATTTGAATTTGAATTTGAATTTTAGTGAGATGGTCCCTTGTATGTTTTGAGAGGATCCATAAAAGTACCCTCTTTACTGTTTATATGATGATAAATGTTGTGTTTCTTTGATATATTCTTTGCTTACTTATTTGGGTTTTTCTTATTCCAGGATTGTTTTGTATGAAATTTTGAGCGAAGTTTAAGAATTTAAGTTTAAAATTACGAAAGCAATGACCCCTGATATTTGTAGGCAGAGTCCACTTTGACCTGCTACAATTGGTTTATAGCATGGGAATTTCACTTCAGATAGTAATGTCAAGCCTTTTCCCTTTTTGAAAGAAATTTTGATAAAATTGTACATTAATCTCTATCCTATAGGATTAAACTTGTCTTTCTCGAGTCCCTCCTGTTGCAACTAAGAATTTAGAATGCCTCACCCGATGGGAACCAATCCCATGTTAAATGATTAAACTGTTCTATCGGCCTTTATCTTTGTGAATGGGCTTAGCCTTTCCAGAACGCTCGCTTGTCATCTTATCTTTTGAGATAGTTATTGCTGCAAGGTCTGTCATGCGCCCTTTCCGAACTGATTATGCTGGGAAAGTAAATATCTGAGTCAGAAGCATGCGAGGTGCACATCTAGGTGAGCGTAATAATATGAAGGAGAATTTCCCAAAGGGAACTAGCTGAATCTGTAAATAGGGAGCCAATGTGTACCTTCTCTGTAAGTAAATTGTTTCATGTTTAGATTTGTCACTGATTTGAGTTGGAACATAACAAGCGTTGAACAGCTGTCCCATAATTTAATCTCTTGTACGAGTAATATTCTTTCCCCAGAGCTTTAGTTCGGGGGGAATAGGTAGTACGGCTAGAGATCATGGTAGGCGCAAGTCACGAGTTCGAATCCTATTGGTGAACCAAGTTTGTTGTTTAAGTGGAGATGGTAGAAGGCTGGTCCCATTATCTACTGATTTTTGAAGAAGGAAATAGCGAATTTCTCGGTTATAAAAAACAATTTTAATCTGTTGTATTAGGTAACTTCCTTTATCGGAAGAATCTCAGAGTGTTGAAGCCAGCTGCCATGTTGGCTTAGCCCCACTCTCTCGCTAAAAAATTTTGTACCTAGATGTATAAAAGATCGTGGTGGACACGATGGAATTGACTATTGTGGATGTTTTGTCATTTTAATCAGAGATGTCTCTTCATATATTTCCCTCAGTTTCTTTATTTTCTTAAAATACTAGTTATTTTTTTCTTTGCATAAAAAAAAAATTCATCTTATGTCCTGTCATCTGCACACCTGCTTGAAGGCTATCAAGTCTTGTATTACCTACAAAATCTGATTACTTCTTCATTTTCACTTTTTAAAGCTATCCAGGAAAATAGTGCTCCATCGTGGGAAATAGATTTCTGCAGAGCAGCCGGGATTCCTTGGGGCAAGGTTGTGAGTGCAAAAAAATACATGTACTGTTATGATAATGTGGTCAAGTGGGATGACTCTGCAGGTCAGGACGCATTCATTGATGCAAAAAGGAGATATTGGGCTGTGATAAGTGGGCTTCCTCCTCAGAGTTCTCCTCCCGATCCAGATATGTACATTGATAAAGTTGATTGGGACTCAACTATTGATCCGGAGCTAATACTAGATTTGGATAGAGAATATTTTAATCCTAATGAAGTTGATAACACTGTCAAGTCTGACAACAACTTAGTTTCTGGATGCACCCTGGTATGGGAGGATAAAGCTGCTGATGATGGTGGAAATCCCTGGGAAAGTGATAATGCGCAGGGCTCTAAAACATTTGAGAATGTGGAGCAGACTTGTAATAAATGGGATAACCCTTCAAATGTCAAAGATGATGATCCGTGGGAAAGGAGTTGCCCCAAGGCCCAGGAGACGTGGAAGGACTCTACTGCCTGGAGAGGCCGAGGAAATGAGGAGCAGACTTGGAATGAACGGGATAACCCTGTAGACATCAAAGATGGTGATCCGTGGGAAAGAAGTTGCCCTAAAAACCAGGGGACCTTAAATGACACTGCTTGGGGAGGCCGTGGAAATGAGTCGTGGGGTTGGACCACGGGGCTGAATTATGAGAATGGATCTGCTTATGTTGATAACACTTTCACCAATTTGTGGCATCAAGGTGGTGAAAGTTTTGCTGGTGCTAAAGGAAACGATTGGGTTGATAATAGAACTGGTTTGTGGGGCCGAAACCATTGGAATACTAGGGGGCATGAGCAGTGGAATTCAGACTATGGCTCTCGTTGGAATAGGAACCTTACTCGAGGTGGTGGAACAACCTCAAAAGACAGAAGATGGGGAGAACCCGAGTTCACATCTTGGGATTGGCAGCGATTACCAAGGCAGAGTAATGAGAGAAATATGGATTTTGGAAGACCTAGCAGAGGTGGTAAAACCTTTTATACTGGTTCTCGAAAGAGGGAAGGTACTTCACAACATATGTCGAGGTACAAAAGCTCCAGGTTTCAAGGTGATGAACAGAGGACCGCGTACAATTGGAGAGAAGAAAAAACACAGAAGAGGGTTACTTTTAATTTTAATGGATAGTGACCAACATCTGGATCTTTTATATCTTCTTTAACATCTTTGGATGTTACCACTTACCATGATTCTACAGAGGGTTGGAAGAGAAAGACAGCAGGTTTGGAAGGCAGCTCCCTCGTTCCTACGGAGTTAGATGAATAGGAGATTTTTTCTTATGTTATCGGGTGTGACATGCGTAACATAAAAAAGCTCGTTTTTTCCGTTTTATATATTTTGCTTAAAAAGAAAATACCTGCTGGATAGATAGTTGGGTTGGTTTTTGATAGATGAATGGTAAGGGCGGCTCCATTCTTGGACTAGTAAAGCTTTTGCTTTAGGCCCCAATGATTCATCCTAATATATGCTGTAAAATATGTGATTCAAGTAATTGTGTAGTTCTTATTAATGAAGTAAATGAAATAGAATGGAAGGAAAGTGAATGTGGTAGAGATAGAACAAGATATTAGTTGAATTCCAAGTTTTAATGCAAAATTTCACTTAAGTTAGAGTGATTTCATTGAATGGTTTTTCTTTGTCGTCTGATCCTGAATTGTTGATTGGAAGTTTTAAGCAAGAAGCTCTTTTTTGAAGATATCATATTGAGCATGGTGGAAAACTCACATTTGGCACATCGTTGTGCCTGTTCTAGGATTTTGGTCTTAGCAGAAACATGTATAGATTCTCACCTGTATAACTCATAACTGCCTTTGGACCGCCAAGAGATCCAATGCAGCCATATCGAACATCACTCACGTGTCATATGTACACAAGTCTCGTCAAACAGTAACGCCAACATGAAGCAAATAGATGTCAAACATTGGTGATGTTCAAGGGAATCAAAATGAGCACTCAAGTTCGACTTGGATTATGTAACTTCTTTATTAACAAATTAACTAGATAAATCGAAAATGGCCAAATAGTTTGGTCGTACTCGCTCTTTTTAATTTCACTTTTATTCTTTTACATTTGGTTACAGACATAAGCTTTTAACAATTTTTGTGTTAAAAAAAAAAGTGCGCACATCAACATGTCTGTGGCAGTTCGTTCAAATTTTGCCGCTTTCAGTTTCTGAAGAAGAAAAAACACTGAACAGAACCTCAAAAATGCCACCCAAATCTGCAGTACAACACAAACCGTACTTCTACTACGGCCACCGTAAACCAACTCAGCATCGTCCTACAGTACAAGGCGGCCTTTTCTCCAATCGCCAAACGATAAATCCAAATCGCCCCACCCCCAAAAACTCACCTTCTTCTTCTTCTTCTGCTAATTTTGAGCTTCAAAAATGGGACCCAGATGAAAATTTGGGCCTAAAATCCGAAAAAGACCCATCTCATGAATTTTTCTCTTTGGCTCAACGCTTATCACCAATTGGTAGGTATATAGTTGATTCATTCAGGAAACATAAGAGTTGGGGCCCATCCCTTGTGGCTGACCTCAACCGTCTACGACGTGTCACTCCTAAGCTTGTAGCTGAAGTTCTCAAGCACCCTAATATTGATCCTAGAATTTCCTCCAACTTCTTCCACTGGGCTGGTATTTTTTTTTGCCTTTTTGAATTTTGTTACTTTTAATCAATGAGGCTTCTTATTGTTTGTGGTTTTTTTTCTTGTCTGCAAATTTAATCTGCTATGTTGTCACTTTGAAATGGGAAATGTTTCAACTTTTAATGCGGAACACTTTGTTGTGTATTTTAATTACATTTTAAAGTATATTGAATCTGTATAAAGAAGGGCAGCTTGGTGCACTAACAGCAGGGTTGGAGGAAGGCCGGACCACGTTGGGTAGACCACGTCGGGTCTGGTCTACGTAGCCTTACCTTGCATTTTATGAGAGGATGTTTCTGTCACACGACGACAACTTTTACTATTGCGCCAAGGCTTCCCTTCATATTTTAATCTGTATGCTACTACTGTTTAAGTGCTTGCTCTTTTTTCGCGAAGAACGTGACATTTGAGCAGCAATTTTATTTTAATGACATTAAAGTTGCATACTTGTAGTAATATTTTTCTACAAGTTGTTGAATATATATGAATTATTTTTCATTTTTTTAATCTAAAAATGTGACAAGCTGACTCCAAAAAAATGAAAAGGGAATTTTTTATGGGATATGGAGAGTATGTAGAGCCGACTGTGTACCGGAAATAACCTCTCTACCTGCACAAGGTAGGGGTATGGTTGCGTGTACACTACCCTCCCCAGACTCTACTTGTGGGATTACACTAGGTTTGTTGTTATTGTAGAGAGAGTATGTAGATACAATCCTCTAATTTTGAGTCAGTCAACGGCCGCGATTGTCATGGTTTTGATGTTTTGGCTGATTGCTATGTCTTAAATCGTTCTACATACAAAAAGAGGAAACCCAAAATTGTGCATTTTGTTCTTATTCTCTATGGATGAGAAAAAATGAGCAGAGGTAACAGACAAACGAATAATAATCAGCATTTTTCTTGTATATGTGTATCTGCTTATTCTTATAGTGTATCTTAACAGGAAAGCAGAAAGGTTATAGGCATGATTTCTCTTGTTACAATGCCTTTGCTTATGGTCTTAATCGGGTGAATCATTTTCGGGCGGCTGATCAGGTTCCTGAGTTGATGCATATGCAAGGAAAGCTGCCTACTGAGAAACAATTTGAAATCTTGATCAGAATGCACAGTGATGCTAACAGGGGTCTTAGAGTATACCATGTCTATGAGAAAATGAAGAAATTCGGGGTAAAACCAAGAGTTTTTCTGTATAACAGAATAATGGATGCTTTGGTTAAAACCAATCATTTGGACTTGGCTATGTCAGTTTATGATGATTTCAAGAAGGATGGGTTGGTGGAGGAGAGTATGACTTTCATGATCTTGATAAAGGGACTATGCAGGTTAGGGCGGATGGATGAAGTGTTTGAGCTTTTGGGTCGGATGAGAGAGAATCTTTGCAAACCTGATGTGTTTGCTTATACAGCAATAGTTAAGATATTGGTTGCAGAGCGGAACTTGGATGGTTGTTCAAAGGTTTGGGAAGAGATGCAGCGGGATGCAGTTGAACCCGATGTTATTTCTTATTCAACTTTTATTACTGGTTTATGTAAAAGTAATCAGGTTGAAAAAGGCTATGCATTGTTTAATGAAATGAAACAAAAGAATTATTTAATAGATAGGGCGATTTACGGATCTTTGATTGAATCGTTTGTAGCAAACGGAAAAGTTGGTTTATCTTGTGATTTGCTTAAAGATCTGATGGACTCGGGCTACAGAGCTGATTTGGCAATCTATAATTCTCTTATTGAAGGTTTCTGCAATGCAAAACTGATCGATAGGGCCTATAAACTTTTCCAAATCACAGTTCAAGAAGATCTTCAACCTGACTTTACCACTGTAAGGCCCATATTGGTGTCTTATGCAGAGTCAAAGAGAATGGATGAGATTTGCAAATTGCTTGAGGAACTGCAGCGATTGAGCTACTGCATTCGTGATGATTTATCCAAATTCTTTACATTTATGGTAGAGAAGGATGATAGGATTATGATTGCTTTGGAAGTCTTTGAACATTTGAAAGAAAAAGATTATTGTGGTGTTCCAATATATAACATTCTTATGGAAGCTCTCTATAAGAATGGCGAGGTGAACAAGTCACTCACATTGTTCTCTGAATTGCGGGATTCATATTATGAACCTGATTCATCGACTTACAGCAATGCTGTCCAGTGTTTTGTAGAGGTCGGAGACGTACAGGAGGCATGTAATTGCTATAACAGAATTAAAGAGATGTCTTTGATTCCGTCGGTTGCTGCTTATCGTTCTCTTGTCAAAGGGCTTTGCAAAATGGGGCAGATTGATCCAGCAATGATACTAATTCGTGACTGCCTAGGCAATGTGGCGAGTGGCCCTATTGAGTTTAAATATATTCTCACTATTATTCATGTCTGTAAAACGAATGATGCTGAGAAGGTAATGAAAGTCTTAGATGAAATGCTAGAAGAGGGCTATTCACCTGATAATGTTGTATATTGCGCTGTAATTTGTGGCATGTGCAAACATGGAACAATTGAAGAAGCACGGAATTTTTTTGCAAATATGAGAAAGCGAAAACATCTTACTGAAGCCGACTTAGTTGTTTATGATGAGGTGCTTATTGACCACATGAAGAAAAAGACTGCAGACTTGGTGTTGTCTGGATTGAAATTTTTTGGTCTGGAATCAAAGTTAAAGGCAAAGGGGTCTACCCTTTTAGCAGGTTGAAAATGAAAATAGGTAATGAATCATAACTCATTACTCGTTTGCATCTTTTAACTTGTATGTGATATGAACTGCCAGGAATTGTGGCCCTTTTTTATGTGGCGTCTGAAGTTTTCCAGAACTTGAGTATGCAAACTTGATTTTTGATTTTTTTTTGGGTTTTCTTTTATATCCAAACTTAAGTTTTCCAATTTTTCAATAACTCAAAAACAAGTTTTTGGAGTTTTTAGGTTTTTGAAAAACCAAGTTTGGAAATCTAAAAAAAACTTTTTGCAAAAACAGGAGGAAACAAACACTTTCCAAAATCTCTTTAAGTTCACAACCTTATTTGGAAATTTTCAAACAAAAATCCTTTAGATTTTTCACTGTTTCCCACATGTTACTACTTCAACTTTGCAGGTAACATGTTAAACAGATTCTGTCTGTAGTTGTTGGAGGGGCCAATCTATCCACCGGAGGATTATAAGTGCATATTCTCTTTGAGCATTGAAAGACTACTCTGATGCTTTTTGAAGGTAATTTTACTCAACTGGAGATTGAGGAATTCATTGGAAACTGAATCAAACTGTTCGGCCAAAAAAAGAAACTAACTTTTTGTCTAGAGACTAAAGGAAAGAAGGGAAATGTACCTAAATTTCCCTTCGTCTTTTTTTGGTTCAGATAGACACATTTTCATTTTAGAGTCCTCTAGTTTCTCTCCGATTTCCGTATTATTTCCACTCTTTTCTTACATCGGTGTTGTCGGGTCAGCTTGACTAATCCACCAGGCTCTTGTCCAGCTAACAAACACAAGTTGCCAAGGTAATCTTGTTCATCAAGGCTGGAGCTGGAGTAACACAAAATGTTGTAGTTGAGATTCAAACTTGGGATCTCCAGGTTATTACTCCCATACCTCAAGCACCAGGCCATCCTCTTAGGGACTCCATACTTTTGCTTTCCGTCTTTCCCTAGCTTCCTGCCATAGGAAATGGATCATGCTTCAAGAACAGCATCATGGACGATGCTACTAACTGTTGTGCAATTGCAGAAAGATCTGTCAGTTCAATCCGATTTTTGTAACTATATGTAATAAATATTCTTTTCTAAACTTCTTAACGATGAGACAAATATATTACCTTATAAAATAAAAACAAATACATCTAAGCTGAACATCTTATGATGATATTGTTGACCTTGTGATGATGCAAATGCTGATTTTGCTAACTTTTGATTGGTACTGTATAACTCGCAAAGCAACACAGAGACTGCTAAGATGGCTGAAAACTTGTTAACTGATGGGGCGTAGTTTCTGCTCACTCCTTTTGTAGAGCAGGTTTTCTCACATCTCATGCACTCCTTTTCGATATGTAAATGAAGTTAAGCAGCTCTTGAGCAAGAAAAGGAAATCAAAAGAAAGACAAATTAAAGCAACAGTACTAAAGGAGCCGTCCATAAAAGACCAAAGCGCAATCAAGGGTATAGCAGATCCAGTAGAAATTTACATTTTAGTTGGTGCTATATGACTTATTTCACTGTCATTTCACCTTTTGCTTTTCAGTAACCAAAAGGGATACTTTTATAATTTGGTAAAGAAATAGCAGGAGGAAACATAGCGCTTCATGAACATATATACTGTAATATTTTGAATTAGATAGCTTGAGTTCGGCTGAATAAAGACATTTTTGTAGTCATTGATGATATAGTGGTGCATTGCTAAATTGGACCAAGAAGCTACTCCGTAGATCATATTTTTTTCACCTTAACAAATTGGCCTACTTAGATGAAGGTTCAACTTCCCGTCTGGGTCGGTTACGTGTACGAGGAGTTGCAGGTTTTTCCTCTAACGGAGTAACCACAATGCCATCATCTTCCTCGCCTTCCATTATTGCTTGATTTACTGCAAGCTGTCCATTCAACAAGAGAAGTCAAATACAGTCCTCATACAGTCAAAAACAAATTTTATAATATGCACACAACAATTTGCTGAGAAAGAATCTGAAAATACAAACTACTTCAAAATAGTCCCTTCTTTCTCCGAACTGTTGAGCTAATAGAAGTTAAAGGCCAAAAAATAGAATCTAGAAGTGTGACAACCCAGCACCCCCCCCCCCCCCCCCCCCCCCCCCCCCCCAAAAAAAAAGAGGGTGGCAATGGAATCAAATTTGAAATATAGTGCTCGAAAAATACAACTAGGATCATCATGATCACTGCAATTACTCCAAAATGCAAATTAATAATGACCAATGTAGGGCACAAATAACTGAAAAACAGCTTTCTCATCAAACGATATGATCAAAATTCACAAGGGAACATTTTATTAGTATATATTTTTCTCTTGTAGCTTATAGTGGGCATGCATGTGCGAGCGTGTGTGCGTATGCATGTGTACATGCCCTAGCAAAGCCACCTTTTGCTAAGAGTGGTAATATTACAAAAAATTACATTGTATTAGACGTATGTAACATACATCAAACACCTTTTGTGGGGAATTTTTTTTACTTTTTTCAAGTTTGAACACACTTAAGGAAATTTTTCGTTTCACTACTGTGTACATTTGACATGAATTTGATCCGGTTAAAGGACATGAACACCATTTGAGTTTCTTGTATTGATTGAGAGATTCTTTTCTTTTTTTCTTCTTCTTTTTCTTCCACTTTGGCACTTCCAACTTATACTCAATTGGATCTGTAATTCTGATGCCCCTGTTTAAATCACATGCTGTACATATGCCAAAGACATGCATCTCGTGATTATGGGAAACCACCAATTTCTAAGCGTCCAACATATATCATTGTACAACATAGATCTTTGGCAGAGTTTGTACTTCATAAAGACATTAAGTGTATGATAGGTCTAAGCGTTGTATATTTGAACTCTTATCAACCAGAGTATGCACTGGGATCTTCAATGCAGTGGCTGATGTATTGTCTAGGGAGAGTACAAGCATAAATACATAATTTTCCAATGCGAAATAAGTTAGTGCTGCGGAAGCCGAATATATAGAGATGAATTAAATCACAATTACTATATTTAATAGTAGCTAATAAATAAATAGTAAATGAGACAATAATAAATAGGAATACCAGAAGTTTACGGGGTTCGTCAAAATTTTATTTTCTGTGCAGTCCTCGGACACAATCAACTCAAACTTTATTTCGCTCCAAAAATACAAGTGAAACACTACAAAACAGAAAGAAGACTCAAATGCTTTAGGAGATAAGAAGGCAAGTGAGAGGTGTTTACAAATGAACAAAACCCTTGTTATTTATAGATGAGAAATAGCCTTAATAATTTCATGCATGACATCTCATAAAGTATAATCATGCAATGTAAATGCATGAAACAAATATTTTCCAATTTCTTCCTAAAAGGAGGCTTCCAAATGTTCACACTAGTTTACATGAATCTTGTCAAATTTACAAATCTCCACCTTGGCAAGATTCCACACTTTCAATTTTCTCTCACCGATAATTTTGATTGTGACTTCAACTTCAATCTTCAAAGTTCAACAATGTTGATCAAGTTCAAACAATGTTGAAACTTGATCGCAGTCACTACTTTTGTTAGCTTATCGGCAGGATTGTATGTAGTTTAAATTTCATGTACCATGACTCTACATTCTTCTATAATATCTCATACAAAATGATATCGTATATCAATGTGTTTCGTCCTTGTAGGAGAAACTTGGTTCTTTGCTAATTGGATGACACTTTAACTATCACAAAATAGTGTGATCCTTTCTTGATCAATACCAAGCTCTCTAAGCTACCCTTGAAGCCAACCTCCGTAATTGTCATGTACTCTGCCTCAGCAGTAGAAAAAGCAATCGTTGACTGCAACATAGACTTCCAACTAACTGGTGCATTTGCAAAAGTGAAAACGTAACCAGTAGTTGATCTACGCTTGTCCAAATCACCCGCATAATCTGAGTCACAATCTCCAACCAGATAGTGACTATCTTCCTCCAACATCTACAGTATTACGAATATACCGTAGAATTCATTTTACAGCTTGCCAATGCTCCTTTCCTGGATCACGCATATACTTGCTTACAACTCCGATAGTATTGAAATATTAGGTCTTGTGCAAATTATTGCATACATCAAGCTACCAATGGCATTCACATATAGTACTCTTGACATATACTCTCGTTCAACTTCATTCTTCGGCGACATAGCAGCACTAAGCTTAAAATGAGGAGCAAGCGGAGTGCTAACTGACTTCGTGTTCTCATTCACGCCAAATCGATCTATTACTCTATTCAAGTATTCTTTCTGAGATAGACACAATTTCTTTGAATGTCTATCTTCTTTTATCTTCATGTTAAGAATTTTCTTCGCCTCACCCAAATCTTTCATCTCAAACTTCTTTATTCAGTTGAATCTTCAACTTCTTAATTTCTTTTTGACTTTTTGAAGCTATCAACATATCATCAACGTATAAGAGAAGATATATGAAAGATCCATCTTCAAGCTTGCGCAGATACACAGAATGATTGGATTTTTTTCTTATGTACTTCTGCCGTAACATAAACGTGTCAAATTGTTTGTACAATTGTCTAGAAGATTGTTTCAATCCGTACAACGTTTTTTCAAGTTTACACACCATATTTTCCTTTCCAGCAACTTTGTATCCTTCTGGCTGAGTCATTTAGATTTCCTCTTCCAAGTCTCCATGTGAAAATGCATTTTTTACATCTAAGTGAACTAGTTCCAAATTCAACTGTGCTACCAAAACCAATAAAACTATAATGGAGGAGTGTTTTACTACTGGAGAAAACATCTCATTATTATCAATTCCCTCCTTTTGAGCGTATTATTTGGCCACCAATCTTGCTTTGTAGCGAACATCTTCTTGGCTAGGAAATCCTTATTTATTTGCAAATACACATCCGAACCCAAATGCTTTCTTTCCCTTCAGGAGATTGGCCAATTTCCATGTGAGATTCTGATGAAGGGACTACATTTGTTTATTGATGGCAATCCTCCACTTCTTCTGAACTTTGGATTGCGTCTTCATAAGTGGTAGGAATAACATAAGCTACAATTAAGGCTGCACAAGCGACCATATTTACGAGACGAGCAAGTTTTTTTTTGGGCTTGCTGGTTACTATTGGTTCAAGTTGTTGTTAAGGTTCCTGAGGTGGAATCCCGCTCTCCACCGGCTCTTCTTCTAGAGAAAAATCTTCTGTTATTTCCTTGTTTTCTCCCTGTGTTGGAAAATTAATTTTCCCTCGAATTCCACCTGCTTTGAAGCACCACCAGTTTGTTTGACATCTCCGACTGTCACTTTATATGTTATGGCATATTCATCAAAGGTAACATCTCCGCTGAATGTAATTTTTCTTGTCTCTAGACACCATAAACGGTATCCTTTGACTCCAGAAGTAATCCCCATAAATATAGCTTTCTTTGCTCTCAGATCCAGTTTTGACTCTTTCACATGACAGTATGCAATTGCGCCAAATACATGCAAAAAACTATATTCTTCAACAGATTTTCCGTACCATTTTTCAAATGGTATCTTGCCACCAATAGCGGCAGATGATAGACGATTAATGAGGTGACATGCATATGTTATTAGCTCAGCCCAAAATTTTTTGCTCAAACCAGCATTGGACAACATACAACGAACCTTCTCTAGCAAAGTCCGGCTCATATTTTCATAACACTATTTTATAACCTTTATTGATAACTTCTCCCGGAAAGTGTGAGTGTATTCGATAAAACTAAAGATGAGGCATTGGGAACTTTTTTCTCAAATGGAAGATGATGATATAGACTCAAAACATGCAGAAAGATAAAGTGTCTTCGCACAGACAATAGTGGAGAACACAAAAATTATCTTTTCAATATTATTTGTGAAGATGATGGCATTGCGAGACATTTCATCGTCAGAAATACACCACAACTGAATAGAGTGGTAGAATGTATGAACCGGACTTTGGTGGAGAGTGTTCGGTGTATGTTGTGTGCGCAGATACACACAATGATCGTATTTGCTTCTTCGGTACGTCTGCCGCAACATAAGCTGTCAAATCGTTTATACCATTTTCTAGAAGATTGCTTCAATCCGTATAATGATTTTTCAAGTTTACACACCATACTTTCCTTTCCAGCAACTTTGAATTTTACTAACTGAGTCATATAGCTCTAATACCAGATTTGTTAAATTTGATAAGATTCATGAGAACTGGTGTGAACATTTGGAAGCCTCCTTTTAGGAAGAAATTGGTAGATGCATTTTTAAGCAAATATTTACATTGCATGATCACACTTTATGCGATGTCATGCATGATATTATTAAGGTCATTTCCATTCCATAGATAGCAAGGATTTTGTTCATTTGTAAACACCTCTTACTTGCCTTCGTATCTCTTAAGGCATTTGAGGCTTCTTTCTCTATTGTAGTATTTTTGGAATGAAATAAAGTTTGAGTTGATTGCGTCCGAGGACTAGGCAGAAAGTAAAATCTTGCCGAACCTCGTAAACTTCTGGTGTTCTTTTATTATTATCTCATTTATTATTTATTAGTTACTATTAGATATAGTAGTTATGGTTTAATCTCTCTATATAAATTCGACTTCCGCAACAATTGGTATTAGAACCAAGGTTCTATATGAGTATGCTCTGTGGTTGCAACATAGTCTGCACTTTCACGTCAAAAAAAATTTACTTTGGTATTTTGTAGTGTCAGCAAATAAATAGTATCTGCAGCAAAAATGGGAGGCGAGAAAAATAAAGAATCCACATTGAGTGTCAGTAATACATCGTTGGCATCTTCGCTTATGACAAGAATTATGTCAAATGCGAAATTTAAAGTTTAAATTTTTGACGGCTCAATACATTTCGGGATGTAGCCAGCTGAGGTTCTTGATGTCCTTTGCAATAAGGACTAGATATTGACATAGAAGAAAAGAAACCAGACAATATAGAAGAAGATTGGTAGATTATCATCCGCGTTGCTTGTGCTTCCATTCGATCTTACCTTGCAAGAGAACAGAAATATCCATATACAAAAGAAACTTCTGCAAGGAAATTGTGAAACGCATTGGAGGATAAATTCTTGAAGAAAAACCGTCAAAATAAACTTTACATGAAAAAAAGACTGTTACGCTTCACATATGTTCTTGGTACTACAATGAATGATCATATCACCAAGCTTTAATAAGTTTGTGACAGATTTGCAGAATATGGACATGACTTTTAGTGATGAAGATATGGCCTTGATGTTATTAAGTTCACTTCCTGATGAGTACGAGCACCTTGAAACTACTGTACTCATGGAATGGTGAAGTATCTCTCAAAGAAGTTTGTTCTGCCTTATACAAAGAAAGAGAGAAAAACAAAAGAGTGGAGAAGCAATGGTCGTGAGAGGTCGTTCTCAAAACCAAATGAGAACGAAGAAAGGAAGATCGAAGTCAAGATCCATACCCAGCAAAGATGAATGCGCCTTTTGCCAAGAAAAGAGGCACTAGAAGAAAGACTGTCCAAAATTGAAAAATAACAGCAAACTAACAATGGGAAGGTTGTCATGGATTCAAATGTAGCTGATTATAACGACTCTGATTTCTCACTAGTTACAACTGAGCCATTCAAACCATCTGCCATATGGCTGGCGGATTCAGCTTGTAGCTATCATATATGTCCCAATCGGGATTGGTTCGTTGAATTTCAAGAAGGAGAATGTGGAGTTATTCACACCGCAAATAACAATCCTCTTACCGTATATGGTATTGGTTCAGTTCGATTAAGAAACCATGATGGATTGATCAGAACATTAACAGATGTTCGATACGTATCAGAATTGAAGAAAAATCTCATTTTTGTAGTAGTCACAGAGTGAAAGGGGGTTCAAAGTCATTGTAGAAAATGAGGTAATAAGAATATGCTCCGGTGCACTAGTGGTAATGAAGGGATTCCGAGAAACAATAACATATACCACTATCACGGTAGTACAATTATTGGGACAACAACGATTACATCCAATGATGACAAGAAGGAAGAAGTGTCCAAACTATGGCACATGCTCTTGGACATGCGGGAGGAAATTCGTTGAAAATTTTATCAGATCAAGGATTATTAAAAGAAGTAAAGACTTGCTACTTGGCGTTTTCTGAGCATTGAATCAAGGGGAAACAGACAAGAGATAAATTTTGAACAACTCTCCATAATAGTAAAGGTATTTTGGATTATGTTCACTCTGATGTTTGGGATGCTTCCAAAAAACCTTTACTAGGTGGGAAATACTATTTTGTAACCTTTATTGATGACTTTTCCTGGAGAGTGTAGGTGTTGGGAACTTTTTTCAAATGGTAAGCGATGATAGGAGCTCAGACATGCAGAAAGATAAAGTGTCTTCGCAAGAAAACGGCGGGGAGTACAAAAATGATCTTTTTAATATGATTTGTGAAGATGACGACATTGTGAGACATTTCTATGTCAGTTAGTCCACTCATGAACCTTCTTCATCTAGTTTTGCACATACTGCCTATGTGAGAATGCACTGGAGAAAAATATTATTGATTTATTGACAATGCTACAATGAGCCCTATATATACACACATAACATGTCCTACTCATAATACATATTGGATTAGGGTTATTTACTCCTGTTTACATGACTATTCTAACACTCCTCCTCAAGCTGGTGCATACAAAATCATTCGTACCGAACTTGTTATATATGTAGTTAATACGAGGACCAGTGAGGGACTTGGTGAAAATATCTGCAAGCTGATCATTTGACTTCACAAACTTTGAAGCAATATCTCCCCAGAGTATCTTTTCTCTAACAAAGTGACAGTCAATCTAATGTGTTTAGTTCTCTCATGTAACACTGGATTTGACGCAATACTAAGAGCAGCTTGATTATCACACACAAGTCCTATCTAACTAATCTCACCAAATTTCAACTCCTTGAGCAACTGCTTCATCCAAATTAGCTCACATGTCGCCATAGTCATCGCTCGATATTCTACTTCTGCACTAGACAGAGCAACCACATTCTGTTTTTTGCTCTTCCAGAACACCAAATTTGCTCCTACTAAGACACAATATCCAGACGTAGAACGTCTATCAGAAGGTGATCCTGCCCAATCAGCATCTGAGTATCCAACGATCTGCTAATGGCCCAGATGCTCAAACAATAAACTTGTGCCTGGAGCTGATTTTATATACCGAAGAATGCGAACAACTGCATCCCAATGACTATCACACGGAGAATCCATAAACGGACTCACAAAACTTACGGAAAAGGAAATGTCAAGTCTTGTCACTGTAAGATAATTTAATTTACCAACCAACTGTCTATATCTTGCGGGATCGCTAAGAGGCTCCCCGTGTCCTGGCAGAAGTTTAGAATTCGGATCCATTGGAGTGTCAACAGGTCTACAACCTGTCATTCCTGTCTCCTCAAGAATATCTAAGGCATACTTTTGTTATGAGATCACAAGAACTTAACAAACCAGGATCGTGGAGACTGCTTTAGACCATAAAGTGACCGGCGCAAGCGACATACAAGGCTACGAAACTCCCCCGAGCAACAAACCCAGGTGGTTGCTCCATATAAACTTCATCCTTAAGGTCACCGTGTAAAAAAACATTCTTAATGTCCAGCTGATAGAGGGGCCAATGGCAAACAATAGTCATGGATAGAAAAAGGCGGACTGATGTTATCTTAGCAACGGGAGAGAAGGTATCATTGTAACCGAGCCCAAATACCTGAGTATATCCCTTGGCAACAAGACGAGCCTTAAGACGATCAATCTTACCATCCGGACCAACCTTGACTGCATACACCAAATGACAACCAATAGTAGATTTACTTGAAGGAAGAGGGACAAGCTCCCAAGTACCACTCATATGTAACGCAGACATCTCGTCAATCATAGTATGTTATCATCTTGGATGAGACAATGCTTCACCTGTAGACTTAGGGATGGAAATAGAGGACAAAGAAGATAGAAAAACATAATAGGGTGATGACAAACGATGATAACTCAAACCGACATAATGGGGATTAGGATTAAGGGTGGTCGTATACCTTTTCGAAGTGCAATCGGTGTACTAGGAAGAGATAAGTCCGCAGTAGGAGCAGGATCAGGTGCAGGACGTGAATCAGCTGAGCCTGACGCTGGGTGCGGACGACGATGATGTGTCAAAAATGGTGTTCCCGTTGCAGAGAGTCTATGAGGAGCCACACTAGACTCCTCAATGGTCGGAATGGGTAAGACTTCTGTAGCGGAAGGTGAAGGAGGAGATATAGTAGACTCGGGTTAGAATCCTGTGGTGGAAGGTGAAGGAGGAGCTATAGTAGACTCCTTAAAGGTCGGTATAGGTAAGACCTCAGATATATCAAGGTGGTCAGAATGATTAGAAGAGGTAAAGAAAGGTTTAGACTCAAAAAATATGACGACAGAGGACATAATGTACCTACGAAGATCAGGTGAGTAACAACGATATCCCTTCTGAACACGAGAATAACCAAGGAAGACACACTTGAGAGAACGAAGAGCTAACTTATCTTTCCCAGGGGCTAAGTTATGAACGAAACAAGTGCACCAAAAACACGAGGGGGAACAGAGTATAAGGGTGATTAGGGAAACAATACTGCATACGGTATCTGATTCTCGATGGGAGAGAAAGTCATCCGATTAACTAAATAACAAGCTGTGAGAACTACATCACCCCAAAAACGCAGCGGAACATGAGATTCAATGAGAAGTGTGCGAGCAGTCTCAATGATATGCCTATTCTTTCTCTCTGCAACCCCATTTTGCTAAGGGGTATAAAGACAAGAGGTCCGATGAATAATTCCTTGAGAAGTCATAGACTGCTAAAATTGAGAGGATAAATATTCTAAGCCATTATCACTGCAAAAAGTGCCAATAGAAACACCAAATTGATTTTTAATTTCAGCATAAAACTTCTGGAATATAGAAAACAACTCAGAACGATCTTTCATTAAGAAAATCCAAGTACATCTTGAATGATCATCAATGAAACTAACAAAATAACGAAATCCCAAGGTGGAACTAACTCTACGAGGACCCCATATATCAGAATGAACTAAAGAAAAAAACAGACTTTGCATTACTCTCAATACTACGAGGAAATGAGGCTCGGGTATGTTTGCCGAGCTGACATGACTCACACTCTAATGTGGATAAACTAGACAAACTAGGCACCATCTTCGGAAGCTTGGATGTCCTAAACGTCTGTGAATTAGGTCCGGAGGAACAGTAACTAGACATGCCTCGGAGGATTTTGGTGACTTAAGGTAGTAAAGGCCTTCTGATTCAAGTTATGTTCCGATCGTCTGCCCCGTACTCTGGTCTTACATAATAAAGGAATCATCAATAAAATATATACCACAATGGAGGGCACGAGTCAAACGACTAACAGATGGAAGATTAAAAAGACAACGAGGGACATAGAGAACGGAATCTAGAGTAACAGAGGGTAGGGGATTCGCTTGTCCAACTCTTTTTGCTTTGGTTTGAGACCCATTGGCTAAAGTAATAGTGGGAAGAGACTCTCAATACACAATATTTGACAAAAGTGATTTATTACCAGAGATATGATCAGAAGCGGCTAAGTCCACAACGCATTATCCAAGAGTACTAGACTAGGAAACACAAGCAAAAGAATTACCAGCAACAGAAGCTACTTGTGGATATGTCTGCTTACTTGCTCGATATTGAAGGAACTCATTATACTCCCCTTCAGATAAAGAAAATCCCTGGTTACCTCTAGTCTCAGTCTGAGCAACATAAGCATTTTTGTGTGGGCAGCCATGTAAAAAATAGCACACGTCACGAGTGTGTCCAAGTTTATGACAATAAGAGCACTTGGGTCTAGATATTCCAGAACGACCTCCTCCTCGTCTATTCTCCATAGTATGAGATACCCGATTGTCCACTGACTGGGATACGATGACAGATGACTCAAGTGTCTCGGATGAGCTCACTGGGTGACTTGGTGCTGCAGCAACGCGAAGTAATCGAGAGAATAATTCATCAACTGTGGGGACAGTCGGACTAGCCAAAATTTGGTCACGTACTGAATCAAGGTCATTAGGGAGTCCAGCTAGTGTAAGAACTAGAAATATCTTTTGTCATTGCTCTTGTTACTTTTCAATACTAGCAGAAACTGGCATCAACGTCTTAAATTCTTCCATGACTACCTGCACGTGTCCCAAGTAAGTAGACATATCCAATTCCTGTTTCTTTAAGCTTGTCATTCGCGATATTACATCATAGAAACAAGATATGTCATTAGTATATAAATTACAAGCCTTTTCCCAAACTAAATAACATGTCTGGAATGGACGGAACAAGGGCATCAACTTGGAATCAATAGATCGCCATAGGATACTACATAACTGAGCATCGACCTTCTCCCACAGTCTATTGGCCTTTTCATCACCTTCGCTAGCTTTTTTTGTTAAATGATCTTGAACTCCTTGACCTATACACCAGAACTCGACAGACGAAGCCCAAGCTAAGTAGTTTGAACCTCCCATTGAAGGTTATGAGGTAATCATAACACCAGAATTGCCAGAACCCGGGTTTTTAGACCCGAATGCATCGACTCCCAAAGAAATCGTGAAAAGTCGCCGAAACAGATGAAGGAAACACTGTTTTTGCCGGAAAATTACTGTAGCTACCGGAAAGAATCAGTGTAGATGCCGAAAAAACTCAATGTGGTCGGAATCAAACAAAAACAGGATGAGTAGGGTCGGAATTAGTAGCCGACCCAACTGTCCTGAAGAACTGCCGTAAAGAATGGCTGGAAAGGGATCCACGCGCCGGCGCATGAAGCAGATCTCGCCGAAAAAAAATAATCCTCCGGGCAGCGTGTGAGAGGGGTTCTGCCTGAGGTGTTTGATGGGGTTTGGTCGCCGGGGGATGGGGGATTTTGTGGTGGTGTTAGTTTTTGCACAACTCCAATGGAAATTAATTTTTTTCGAAAACAACCCTAAAAGGTTGTCGGAATTGATGCACGGCGACTGTTTTGGTTGGTTTTCCTTTCCCGAATGTTTTCTCACTGCTGTTCTGATACCATGTGAGAATACACGGGAGAAAAATATTATTGATTTATTGATAATGCTACAATGAGCCCTATATATACACACATAACATGTCCTACTTCTAATACATATTGGATTAGGGTTATTTACTCCTATTTACATGACTATTCTAACATGCTACTTCTTAAAAAGCTCAAAAAATCAAATTGCAAAATAGGTGCAAAATGCATGAAACTCTGCCATCTATACATCTACTCGTCTCATTTTCCAGCAAATATATGTTCAATTGTTCTTGGTTTCCTCCCAGCAGATATTCTCCAAAAATTTGAAGACACACATCAAGCGATGCCACTTTGCGCTCTATAAACATTTTCCTAGCATGATCGCTCAATTCAGTGGAATTTACTGTTACACTACTAATCATCTAGGAGCCAAATAGAACTGTCTTCTTTCCTTGTCAAAGCAATGATTTATGCCTTGGTACTTCACAGAACTATGCTAACAGGTTTGCTCTTCTCACCATTTCCAATTGATTGGGAAAATACTATACGCCATTCCCATTTCAATCAAGAAGCATATCCACACTAGAACTGAAGAAGTTTGACAATGAAAAGACTACAGAATATAGCGTATATCAGCACACATAAACCAAGAATTGCTGATTCAAGTCTTAGATGGCAATTTTTTAAAATTTGCAAAAACTAAATCTGCAAACTCAGTTTTTTGCAACTCTGAAACAAAACTCACCTAAGTCTGTCAAGTAGCTTTTGCATTGTCATGCAAAAAAACACCCACGCTTAGCTATAAGGGAGATGGCACTGGCTCGAGCATCTTCCCTGGCTATAGATTCATAACCTTATCTAATAAGCTCCCTCGTCCGAGCCCTCACTTCTACTCTATATCGTCAGATCCTCCAAATAGGTTGCCACAACCGCATCAGATCCTCCAAAATACACTAAATTTCAAGGATCTGACGCGGGCATAGCAGCATCTTCTGAAGGGTCTGAGCAACATAGCTTCTATCCACTTCCCTCCTGTCTCCCCTTCTCCAACCCCCCACCCCTCCCAAAAGACAGACACACACACCCCACAGACCTTACGTGTCTCACCGGCAAAAGAAAATAAAGAAGTATAGATTTCCTCCCGCACATTATAGTGCAATAGTTATTGTCTAATGTTAATATAAATGTTTTAAATATGGCAAGTAATGCAAATCTAACATGTCAGTAAAAAAAAAGCGGAGAAAATTTCAGGTGAACTTCAAATTTCATCAAGCCCCTCCCTCCACGCAGGAAATAATTCAAAAACCAATAAATGCGGATGTTAGTAACTAAATCCGAACACTAAAACAATAATCAGATAACATAAAAAGTGTAAATATAACTGGATGCAGATACAATTACTCTTGGTAATTTTCCTTTACGCCACTTCCAAAGAATTTTAAGTAACCTAAAAAATGGAAGACGAACCTAACTTAACACAGGCTAATATGAGCCAGACTAACACATTTTAATATAACGAAATCAATAACCTTTTAATACGTTTATAAACATGTAAATTTATCTATAAAAATGTGAAGTGAATTAAGTTAAAATTTGCCGAATTGAGTCTCAAAAGCGAGTAGGGACAAAAATTAAGGGACGGAGGGAGGAAAAAAATATAAGTAGTATATGGAAGTATACCTCTTCGAGGAATTTCTTGTCGAGATTATCAGCAATACGGGCAGAAGTAAAGATGGTGATAGCAAGCAGAGAAAGTGGGAAAATCAAAGCGAATATATAGCTGGTGCTACTTATTCCCCCTCCTGCACGCGTCACCACTGCTAAGCCTCTACTCTTCTTCAATTTCCGGCTATGCAATTGAGGAAACGGCGGCGTATTTCGTGAAGAAGAACCCAAAAAGAGCTGCTGCGGTTGGGGCTCATTGAATCGGAGGAAAGTAGTAGAAGAGGAGAGCGTGTTGGAGAGTATCATACTCGCCTTCACTGGGTGGTTTTCAGTTCGTTATCGTTGAGGTATTTGCTTCCTGGCATTTCTATGCTTCTTTTTTTATTCTTCTCTTTTTGCCCCTCTACTTCGCCAAAAAGATGAATAAAGAAGGTCAAATAACAAATAAAATCCAACCCATCCGAACACAACTCTACCTCCCTTCTTTTCTATTTTATTTATTTAGAAAAATGTCACGATCCAAAATTCATTAAGGATCGTAATGGCACCGAATATCCCTGTAAGGCAAGCCAACCAAAATACTTAAATAAATTCTCGTTTTAATAATTTTAAAAACTATGATTTTTGTTCAATTTTACTAGTAAAAGATAATCATTTTAAATCGAATATGAGTGTTATGCAATTATTACAAGATACCCCATAATCATCTCAGAACCCGGTGTCACAAGTGCATGAGCATTTACTAGGAATAACGTAAAATACAGTAACTGTCCGGAATACAAATGGACGGAAATGAAAATACAGTACAATACTTTGAAGGAGACTTTGCTGGTTGCGGGTCGTCCAAAATAATTGGAGCTCACCTAAGTCTCCATGTCAACCATGCCGCTATGCCACTAAGCCACTAGCCTCATACCCATGCAACAAAAATGCACAACAAGTATAGTATTAGTACGAAAATAACGTGTACCCAATGAGTATCCCGTCTAATCTCGAATAAGTAGAGACGAGAGGCCGACTTCGATACTTTCTAGTAGCCCAATAGTAATATTATTAATGCGATGAATCACAGATTTGTTATTTAAGAATAACAGTAAATTCAAATAAGTCACGAAACAGGTAAGAGTTCCTTTTTATTAAGATTCTCCAGATTCATAATCCATTAATTAGCAATTATCTCAAGTCGGGGAGAGCAAATATCAATATTAATAACTCTCAAGGCAAGCAATACAAGAATGCGCAAATCATGCAGAGGTCCTACGACCCGATCCAACAGAAATGTAAAATGTGCACTGCCGAGGGTCGAACGGCGCGAACCATAGATGCATCTATTACCCCGCTCGCGAATCATACATGCGACACGATCAAATTTAAATAAACAATTACCCTGCTCACGAATCATACATGTGACACAGGTACACATAGAAATACATGCTCAAACAGCCAACTAAGACTTTATCGGGGAACATTTATCCAACTAAAAGTCAATTCTCTTTTAATGATTTAAAAAATGATGTTTAATACTTTTAGAAATTCATTTACCAATTCGATAGGATTTAAGCAATTCAACTGCCGACAATATTATAGATATTTCAAGTATAACATGTTTTAGGGTCCTAGACTACCCGGACTTACACATATTAGTAGCTACACACGGACTCTCGTCACCTCGTGCGTACATAGCCTCCACAAATAGGAGCACATAACCAATTATTTTTATCTATGGGGATAATTCCCTCTTACAAGGTTAGAAAGGAGACTCACCTCGTTTCAATGCTTACTTTCTGGTCAAAGAATGAGCTCAAACCCCCAAATTGTTGCCGAACAATCCAAAACTATTCAAATGGCATATAAACAAATCAATATACACTCAAAATTCAAATTCCAACTATTAAGGTAATTATCCAACCCTAAATGTAAGATTCCTAAAATTCACCCCCGGGCCCACGTACCCGGATTCCGAAAAATTTCGAAGAAAATTGTTACCCATAACCTTATGAAGTCAAATATATGATTTTTACCAAATTTCATAACCATTTTCGTGGTTAAAACTCATTTTTGTACAAAACCTAGATTTTCATCTAAACCCTTGATTTCACAAATTTTTACATGTTAATCTATCCATAATCTATGTATTAAACTCATGTTGTGCAGAAATTACTTACCTCAAAGTGCTAGGTGAAAAGCCTCTTCCAAAAGCTCCAAAAATCGCCTAAATCCAAGACTCAAAACTAAAAAAATGAGTAAAAATGGCTGACTCCCGTTTTTAGGCATTCTGCCTAGGCAAGTCACATGTATGAAATGCGACTGTGCCTGATTTTTGGGCAAAAATGAACTACTATTAGCCTTCAGTCAATGGACCATAACTTTTTGTATAAATCTCCAAAAAATGAATAGTTTAACTTTATAGAAATTAGAATTAAATATCTACAACTTTTATGTTTTGAAAATTTTGAGATTCATTATAAATTTCGAGATATAAGCTTCCAAAGTAGGCTCCTCACATCAGAAATTTCTGGGGAAAATGTAAAACAACTTTACCAGCCTTCGTTTAATTGACCATAAATTTCTGTACAAATATCCAAATGATGAACGGTTTCTTTTATGGAAACTAGAATGCAAGGTCTACAACTTTCATGTTTTGCAAATTTTCAGATTCCTTATAGATTTCGAGATATAAGCTTCCAAATAGCCTTCTCGATTGCACCATTGCTATCCAAAACAGCAGCTGCAGTAGATTTTCAGCAGCTTTACAGTTTTGAAATCGATCCTAAACCACCCCGAAACACACATGTGGCCTCCGGGGCCCTGTCTAATCACACAAACCAGTCCCATAACACATTAAGGACTTGCTCAAGGCCTCAAATCATATCAAGTAACGGTAAAACCATGAATCGCACTCTAATTCTAGCTTTATGAACTTTGAAATTTCAAACTTCTACATTTGATGCCGAAACCCGTCAAATCACGTCCGATTGACCTCAATTTGGTACACAAGTCATATTCAATATTACGGACATGCTTCAACTTTCGTAATTGGAATCCGATTCCGATATCAAAAAGTGAAACTCTCGGTCAAACTTCTCAAAAACCTTCAAATTTCTATTTTTGCCAAATGACTTCAAAATGACCTACAGACCTTCTAATTCACTTCTGATTGCACTCCCAACTCCAGAATCACCATACAGAGCTATTTCCAAACTCGGAATCCCAAATGGATACTAATAAACCTGAAATGCATTTCAACCCAAACTTATGAAATTCCTCCAAAATGGTAATTTCCACAATAGGCGGCAAAACATCCCCGGGTCTTCCAAAATCCGATTCCGACATACGCCCATATCCGAAATCATCATTCAAACCTGCTGGAACCTTCGAATTCCGATTCCGAGATCTTTTACTCAAAAATTCAATCTTAGTCAATTCTTTCAACTTAAAGCTTCCGAAATAAGAATTCTCTTTCCAATTCGACTCTGAACTTCCCGAAATTCAATTCCGACCACGCGTACAAGTTATAATACCTGAAGTAAGATGCTCATGGCCTCAAATTGTTGAACGACGTATTAGAACTCAAAACGACCGATTGGGTTGTTACAAAAAATATATGAAAGGTTATACTATAATTTTAGTTTTTAAAAATATTTAACTTAAATTCTTTTAATTTTATATAATTTTCAATCTTCAAATTTTATATTTAGAATTGAATTACGTCGAACTCCAATATTTTGACATAATAGTTTGATGGGTGATTTTAAATTCAATTTGTTGGTCAAATATACAAACAAGGAAAACCCAATCCATTTACACTTGACAAGTTACTAAAAATATGTGTTGATTTTGCCACATCTACCATACTGCTTTAGGAATTAGTCATCTGACCACATGCCAAACATGTACTTAAGATCGTTGACAGTTAGACATTAGTTATGCGAGGATTATAATGGTAGGGAAGGACTCTCTGTCTTAATCTTTTTTTTTATTCTCATACACATTCTTATTCCACGTTCTATTAGATGCCCACATAACTTAACGTGCACATTATTTTATACTGTCTACCAAACACAATAAAAGTTATATCATAAGTAAACTTTTTAAGAATTTTTATATTCCTATATCACATATAAAACGTTATTACACTTTCTAATCAAGTTTTAACTTTTTTTTTGAACATAAAAGATAAGTATTTATATTACTTAGCAAAAAGAGTTACAATCAAGTTTTAACTTATTTACATGATCATATACAGTTTATTAATTATATACAATTAAGTTTTAAATGAGTATCCCGTTATATTAAAAATTGATTAAGGAATATTAGTTATTTCCACATCCCTTTATACTTGTCCCCTATCCTTCTCAGTCTCTGGATCTCTCTCTCCTTCTCTGTTTTTCCCCAATTTTTCTTGCTTTTATGTTCTCTATTTTTTTAATGTTTGCAAGTTGTGTAGAGTGTTAATGGAATTCATCAATGGATTTCAATCGTTTTACTATAGATTTTTAACTTAGCAATTTACTTTCATGTTGCACAATTGATGTTCGAATTAAAATTATTATTCAATAAATTTTGAAGGTGATTGATTCTCCACCATTGAAAGACATTAAAAGTTTCGAAGCTTTAAATTCGAATTTGAATTTTAAAAATTATTATTTGTTTGGATTGGGTGTTGTTGCAAACAAATGAGAATATTCTTTGGAGTTTATACCTCAATTTTGAGGGTGTTTGGTGAAGATTAGACTTGATTTTGGACAAATTTATGTGATGACCCGATAGTTCATCTTATGAATTAAAATTAAATTCTGTGTTTCGAGGCCGTACAAATCTTATTTTATCCCTCTTCGATTTACGTGCATAGTCCAAACGTATTTTCGGAAAGCTTTTATGTTGAAAGTTGATAAAAATAAGGAATTTTACTTAAAACCCTCATTTGAGTTGTCTTATGTCAATATTTTTGGTAAAACGGACCTGGACTCGTATTTTGACAGTACCGATTGGTCCGTATCGAAATATGGGACCTAGACATATATCGAACTCGGAGGTCCCTATCCCGAGTTATGATTTTTTTATTGAAAATTTATTTATTTTTAAGAAATTACTGATGTTTGATCTCATTGGTATCGAGTCTGTATTTTAGTTTCGAAGTTCGGTACAAGTGCAATAAAATATTTTTAACTTATCTATAAATTTTGGTGGGAAACAGAATCGTATTGACGTGATTCGGACGTTCGTGGTAAAAATAGAGATTTTAAAGTTTTCTTGAAAATTTTATTTGATTTGGTGTTCTATTCATAATTCTATGTGTTATTTTAGTGATTTGATCATGTGAACAATTTCGTATAATATTTTTTGACTGGTGTGCACTTTTTGTTTGGAGTCCCAAGGGGCATGGGTATATTTCTGGATCTTTGGTTGAGAGATTAGTAAAATTAAAAAAATTAGGAGTTTGATCATGGTCAATATCGGGTTAAGTTGACCTCCTTTTAGTGTTTTGAGTGAGCGAGCAAGTACGTAGCGTAGTTCATGATTGAAATTCATATATGGTTTGTGTCCGAAAGGTTCCGGATAAGTTTCAGATCATTTCGGAGAAGTTTGAATTTTGCTGGTTTCTGGTGCGATACTGTTCATTCGCAATTGCGAAATACCGTTAATTTGCAATTACGAATCACTTATGGCAATTGCAAATATTGTTTATACGCAAATGCGAAGCTTTGTTCGCAAATGCGATACCTGCAGCTAACAAAAGATGACTTAGACGGGATTTTTTATTCATTTCCCAAATTTTCAAAACTTAAATCTCAAGAAGCGTTTTTCCAAATAACTTTTCTTCCTCAAATTATTGGTAAGTGATCTTAAACTAATTTTTTTTATCTATCATTGCTTTTTCATAAGATTCAACCAAAAATCTGAGGTTTTCATGGTGAAATTGATGGAGTTTTGGGTAGAAACTAGAATTTTGAATTTTGGGGATTTAGACCTCAAATTAAGGTCGGATTCCAAAACCGATTATATATCTGAGCTCGGGGTGAATGGGTAATCGTGTTTTGGTCTATATTTCGGGTTTAGACCAAGTGGGCCCAAATGTTGACTTTTGTTGATTTTTCAAAAAATGATCTAAATTGAATACTTTGCTATCGTGGGTAGATCCTAAGGCTTTATTTGAATCGTTGGCTGGTAAATTGCTAGATTCTGTTGGTCCGGAGGCTTGTATGAAGGGAAAAACTATGATTGAGCTATGAGTTTGTCCGTTGGAGTGAGGTAAGTATCGTGGTTAAACTTGGCTTGAGGGATTATGTATTATTTGCCTATTTGCTATGAGTTTGGATGCTGAGTACAACGTTAGGTGAGGTGACAATCACCTGTGTTGTTGTTAAATCATAGCATGGGAGTGAGTCTTATTCTTGTAACTGTTATATTCTTTTATCATGTTGATCATGCTTAGACTAGCTATTCGTTATGTTAAGCAACTCTTATTATGTTTTATGGAATTTGATATTGATTGAGTATTGGCTCAAAGTTGAGGTTGGTATTGTGGAACTAAATGTTGAAGTAAGACTGGTTCTAGATATTTCTATCGCTCTGTTGTTATTGTTCATTATTTTGGTGAGGAAGAGTGTTAAAGCACGAAGGGTGATGCCGTGCAATATTTTGTGAGTGAGAGTTAATGCGCGAAGGGCGATGCCGTGCCATGATATGTGAGTGTTAATGCACGAAAGGTGATGCTGTGCCATTTCTTTTGTTTATATGGTAATGATGAGAGTTAATACACGAAGGGTGATGCCTTGCCATTTTTCTTAATTATTATGGTGAGGTTGAGAGTTAAAGTACAAAGAATGATGTCGTACGCTTGTCTTTACTATGTATAATACTTTCATTAGTGCAAAGCGTATAGTCTGCTGTGGTTTCTTTACTGTTATAATTTTCTTTATTTTGTACTCCCCTCAGCATGTTTCCCATCTCGCTATTATCTGTTTAGCTTCTATTAGTTGTTATTGTGTTCGTATATTTTTTAACTCCACAGATTTATGAATGTGTCTTGTCTTATTCTCGTCACTACTTCACCGAAGTTAGACTCGAAACTTACCCGTACATGGGGTCAATTGTACTGATACTGTACTCTGCACTTTCTATATAGATTTTGGTATCGAACCGAGTTGACCATGAGTCTAGTTGCTGTCTTGTTCTCTTTGGGGACCTAAGGTAGTCCGGTTAGCGTCTGCAGGCCCTGGCGTCCCCTTATATGCATTTCCTCTATTGTTTCATTTGTATCAAAAATGCTTGTATTTCCTTCAGACACCTTACTTGTAGCTAAATTTTAGTAGTTCGTGGATTATGACACAAGATTCTGGGTAGCTGTGTATAAATAATAAAGTTGTTATGGATTTTCGCGCTTTTCTTTTTACCTTGTTATGGCTTATTGATGTTTATCACTGAAAAACTTAAGAATTTGGCTTAATGATCACTAACGTTTGCTTGCCTAGAAAATGAAATATTAGGCGTCATCACGGTCCCGACAGTGGGAATTTCGGGTCGTGACAATTTCAGATTGAAAATCGAACACATGACATACAAAATAGTTACGAAATTGTATTATAGTTGTATTTAAATTGTATTTAAGTTGTATTATGTTTTGGTTATATATTTTTTATTTGAATATTGTATGAAAGTTAAAAAATAGTTGTGTAATGTATGAATAGTTGTAAGAAATTTGTATATAAGTTATAAATATTATCTTTTTACATAAATTTATTGATATGTATTAAAATTATATTAAGAGAGGAAGTTTTGATTGAAATTTTAGAGAGGAAGAAGGACACACCACATACAAAATATATACAAATCAAATGCAAAATACATACAGAAAACATATTGTATAAAATTTGTACGAAAGTTATATTTAACTTGTATGCTGTTGTAGATATATTTAACTGGGTAAAAATAATATATGTGTTATAAAATAATAAAAGAAGAAGAGCAATATTGCAGAGAAAGAGAGAGAAAATTCTTATTGAATTTTGGGGTGGTTTACAATGGGGTAAGAGCCCTCTATTTATAGGAGGAAAATAACTTAGCCTCAAAGTAAAACTCTCTACAAGATAGACATTCACTCTAATTAGAATTCTATTCTTAACACTCCCCCTTGAATGTCTACTCAATAAGTAATGTGCCTCATTAAAAACCATAACTAAAATAAAACCCAATGGGAAAAAATTCTAGAAAAGGAAAAAGAGTACACATATTTAGTAATGCGCCTATTGGTTGCCTCGTTAAAAACCTTGCAAGGAAAACCCAGTGGGACAAAATCTTGTAATGGAAAAAGAGTGCAACGCGTATTAACTCCCCCTGAAAAGAGTATCAATTCACATCCTTGAGCCTTCGCATTCTAATCTTGTGCACCATCTTCAAGAGATCGTTGGTAGAGATTTGATAAATAAATCAGCCATATTAACTATAATGAATATTTGCACCTTGAAACCATAACTCGTGATAGATATATAATGTATTCACAAATATCGTGGAATGACTCTTCAATATCTCCATAAAGGTATCTCGCTATCACATTATCATGCTTATAGTTATAGCAAGATATATTTGTGCATAAATTGCACTGAGGAAGTGGTACCTCAAGATCAAGAATTATAGATGCTTCAAGCAACTTAAATCCTTTATGGATTGTCATATAAGTTGAGTCATATAAGCCATATTATAGACTTTAGATGCATATCAAGTTTTCATGTCATGCTAGACGTATAAGATATCGAAAAACTGATTACACATACCATTGACTTTATACTTTCAAGTATTCGAACTACATGTCCAAAACTACATGTCTTTCATATGGAATCAATTCTACTTGAATTGTATCTCTTCCATTTGGCCAATATTTTGTTTGTATTCGACAAACTTAAGATCCTCATCGATATTTAGCGCTATCATAGATGTCGTCGACGAACATTTTATATCGGTTCCAGTAAATTTTCATAAAGACATAACATGGAGATCTCTTCATTCATATATTCAGGTACCTTAATGTCTCATGAGATTTTATGAAGTGTTATGTCATGTGATCTTCTAGATCACTTGCCTCCTTATTATGATCACTTTGATCATTTGCTCATCTTCTTTATTAAGAAGTTCTTTTTGAAACCGATTTGTCTATACGCTTTAAGCGTATCAAAGACTTTGTCCTTCTAGGACTTAATATGAGCATTTGCAGTGAGAATATAGTTACTTTCTTTGGGTCAGCAAATGCGTATGGCATGCTTTGCAGTATGTTGCAATTGAATTATCTTTTTTATGAACTTCAAGTTCATATTATGATATTCGAGGATCTATATATACAAATGATAATTCATTCCATGTAACTTTTTCTCAAGTGTTTATCATGTCTCCCCCTCATGTTAGAAAAACTAACTTGCTTCCTCAACTCTGGGAAATTATCTTTGTGCATTATCATGTTAATATACACTGCACATCAATAATAATAAGATGAAATTATTTGGTTCCTGACCTTGAACCACTTGTGAGGGGAGAATATAATATACTCTCGTGTATAACGTATATCAAATTGATATAGATAACTTTGTTCTCATAAGCAATAATTTTAGCTATTAAGTGGAGGCACTCAATAAATTATTTTGCTAAACCAACTATGATGTAAACCACCTTATCAAGATGAACTATCTTGAATAGAAAATCTGGAAATTATGCTCGAAATTAGATTACTGAGCAAGTTACCTCGCAAGCACTGGCCAGGTTGCAGGTTAATAATAATCGCACATGTAACCATATCATAGATGCATCATATGTGGTATACATGGCAGGCGAATGAGCCCATATTCGCCTTTGATATTTCCAGAATTTATGGGATTCAACCCCAACTTTAGTTGGTCAATTAATTAATGAGAACAAGTAATATAAGAGAATTCGTAAAGAACTTTCTAGTTCTTTAATATTTACCCATGTGAATTCTCTATTATTGTTGCACATCATACTTAAATTTATATGGCTAACCCGAATGCCAATTGAATAAATTATCAATATTGATAAAATTCAGGTTTACATCATGACATGTGCAATTATCGATAAACTCTAATAAATATGGGTTTTTATATCAATAAACATCCACTTTATTGTGGCATTCTTTTGTTTGTATAGTACAAATTGGAGAATAAAGCTGGTAGCTTTTCACATGCATATTATCATGCTACAAGTTGTAGTAATATAAGACATCAAATCTTTCTTTTATTTGTAGTCTCAATATAATCAATCGCTTCGCATATACTTTGGAAACTGAATAAGTTTCTTTGAGACTTACTACAATACAATACCTTATTGGTAATCAATTATGTTTCTCCAAACTAATATAATTGGCTCTTAAAGTTGTACCATTATGGTCATGTCAAAATTATATGCAATATATGTTTCTTGCATTATTTTAATAATCATATTACCAAAATATTTTGGCGTACAATAGGTACGTGACCAATGACCATTCATGCCATAATAATGACATTATTTTCTTATATCATCTCAACCCTCCTTCTAGAGGTGAGTGTGGTATATTCAATACCAATAGCATGTTCATATTCTTCCAATAATGAATATGTATTCATAAATCATATGTTGTCACATTCACACCATGAATGGATCATAATCATCTATATGTGCTGTACAAAATCTCATGTCAAATCGATGACATATATTACTTTCACAGAGTGAAGGAATATTTTGAGAATCCTTATTATTCTCATTATCACAATGATGACGATTATAATTTCGTCTATTGCCACGTCCATATCCATTGATACCTTCACGGTAATAATTTTGTCTTCTTTCAGACTTATTACATAGTGCTATCATATTTTCTGCGGGGATATGTAATTTTGTTATCCTTTTCAAATCCGTAAATGCGTCTGGCATTTGATTTGCTATTCTTTGCAAATGAATAATCTTTTGCACCTCTTTTTCACAAATAGATGTATGTGGATCAAGATGAGATAATGATGGATTTTTCCACAAAATTTCCCGTTTGGTTTCACCAACTTCTCCCCCTAATTTTGGGAAAAGTGTCTCATCAAATTGACAGTCTGCAAATCGTGCAGTGAACACATCCCCTGTCAATGTTTCGAGGTAGCGAATAATGGAGGGCGATTCAAACCCAACATATATTCCTAACCTTCTTTGCGGACCCATTTTGGTGCGGTATGGCGATGCTACAGGCACATATACTGCGCATCCAAAAATTCTTTATTGGGATATATTAGGTTCATGACCCAAAACTAATTGCAACGGGGAATATTTGTGATAATTCGTCGGTCTGAGACGAACTAGCATTGCTGCATGCAAAATGGCGTGACCCCAAACCGAAGTGGGCAGCCTCGTTTAATGGTCTTGCAATCAACTGCAGACGTTTAATTAAAGATTCTGCAAGACCATTTTGAGTGTGAACATGAGCTACAGGATGTTCCACTTTTATCCCAATTGATAAGCAATAATCATTAAATGCTTGGATGAAAACTCAGCAGCATTATCTAGTCTAATAGACTTAATTGGATTATCAGGAAATTGTGCTCGTAATCGAATTATTTGTGCCATTAATTTTGCAGACGCAAGGTTGCGTGATGACAATAGTCACACATGAGACCATCTAGAGGATGCGTCTATTAAGACCATAAAATATCTAAAGGACCCACTAGGTGGGTGAATAGGTCCACAAATATCCCCTTGTATACATTCCAAAAACGTAGGTGACTCAGTTCCAACCTTTGTTGGTGATGGTCTAATAATTAACTTGCCTTGATAAAAAGAAGTGCAAGAAAATTCATTATTTAAAAGAATCTTTAAATTCTTTAATGGCTGCCCATATGAGTTTTCTATAATCCGTCTCATCATAATTGATCCAGGATGTCCCAATCGATCATGCCAAAGTACAAAAGTATTGGAATCAGTAACCTTTTGGTTTACTGTGGAATGTGCCTCAATTGCACTAATTTTTGTCCAATACAGGCCACATGATAAAGATGGGAACTTCTCAATAACCCTCTTTTGGCCAGAGACATTCTTTGTAATGATGAGGTATTCAAGATTATTCTCATCTATTGTCTCAATATGATATCCATTTTGACGGATATCTTTAAAACTCAACAAGTTCCTCTTGGACTTGGAAGAGAACATTGCATTCTCTATGATAAATATTGTTCCTTTAGGCAGAGTTATAGTTGCTCTTCCGGAGCCTTCAATCAATTTACTACTACCAGAAATTGTAGTAACATCTGCCTTACACATACTTAAATGAGAGAAATATTTCTTCTCTTTGAATATTGTATGTGTGGTACATGAATCAATTAAACAAATATTTTTACAATTGAGCTTTGACCCAAGTTTGTTTTGTGAGGTATTCATATTTGCTTCTAATTGTTTGACATACAAAAGAAATAATATGAATAAATATTAGTATTTTCAGATATAAAGAAAAACAAAGTGAAGTCAATAACTCAATAATGACTTATAATGCAATTTCAAAACAAACTTTGTTTATGATACAAACAATTTCTGTTAATAGGTTGTGGCTGAAAAGTACAAAATTTAATAACTAGTAGTCTAATTTGACAATCCTAATATTCTATTTAAAAGTCGAAGAAAGATAATTCTAATTTCATGTGAGAAAGTTTCTTATGATCTCATTCATAACACAATACCAAACTCAATTAGCCTGAACTGTCAACACATTCATATAAATTATTAACATCTTGTTATCCTTGAGTGAAATGAGAAAAATTTACAGCGACTTTTTGTTTGATTACCAAAGTCAAAGAAAATTGAAACCCTATCATTGAATACACACAAAGATGATATCCAAAGAATACAAATATGTTAGAAACAGAACTATATGGAATGTGCCAATGTTCTCATAGGAAATAAAAGAGATCTCTGAAAAGTATCGAAGTATTTAAACGAACACATAATTCTTCAAAATCACCAACATAACATACTGTTAGGAGTTATGGACATCCACCATAATCTAATATTTCATAACACTCATATAATTATTCAACAAAGAAAAGATTAAAATGGCTAAACACTTCTGAGGGCGATGGTCAAAAGTAGAAACCTAAAGTTTCGTAACAAATGATCATTCTTTGATTTTAAAAATCTTAATCACAAGAAAAGGCATTTTGAAATTTTCGAAAATAATAGGTTGATACCCACTAGGCAATTTTACCATGAAGCCGCCCACCAAAAACCTGAACATTATTTCCATTATTCTATAGCCGCCACAAACAATCAATCAAAAGCCTTTAAGGATTAATCACTTAAACAAAAATAATTTGGCAAATTACTTCTCTGTAAACGGGAATCCATAGCTTGCCCCCCCCCCCCCCCCCTTTTTTTTTTTGTTTCAAATAAAAGGCAACAGTAGCCCCTTTCTAGAAATTGTCTATGAAAACACAGAGAATCATAAAGCGCCAAACATTGGCTGTAATCGTAATTAAAAGGGATGCCGACAACAATTTATATGCGTCGAACACAAATTTCCCAACACAACTACGATCACAACAATTTGCAATATTTCATCGAGTATATAAATTTAGACGGCAAATAGATTTTATTCCTCAACAAATCAATTAAGACTCATGTATATAATGGAACATACATATATATCGTCCACGATATCTAATTAGATGCAACTAGGTCTTGATATCAATTGATGGAAAATAGGCATGAACAGCGGAAGCAAATAGCCAGGATTACTTACATGTAATATAGATAATACATAATTACAGATTTCAATTGAACATAAAATCGATACTTATCTCTTGAAGCGTGATCACGATCGCGAGAAGCCTCCAAGCAAGAATGAAACCGTCTACGAGATCTTCTCAAAGAGATTCTTGAGATAGTAGAGCTTCGTGCTGATAACGTGTTATAAAATAATAAAAGAAGAAGAGCAATATTGCAGAGAAAGAGAGAAAAAATTCTTATTGAATTTTGGGGTGGTTTACAATGGGGTAAGACCCCTCTATTTATAGGAGGAAAAATAACTTAGTCTCAAAGTAAAACTCTCTACAAGATAGGCATTCACTCTAATTAGAATTCTATTCTTAACAATATGAAAGTTGTAGATAAGTTGTCAATATGTTGTATACTATATAATTAGTTGTATAAATTTATTTTTACTTTATATATTCTTGTAGATATATCAAATTTGTACGAAATTTATATGTTGTTTTGCCATATAAATTTATAACGTTGAGTTTCTATTGATATTGTTGCTGGTGCTATATCGACAGAGATAGCTACACTGAACATTTTACTTAAATTTTGATTTTCACGAAAATAGAACTGAGAGATATTATTGTATGATCGAAAAGCAAGAATGTCATATTGAGGGTTACTAGGGCACTTGATCCGTTTAGAAGATGTCAAGTACTTTTTGTTTGAGGAACAATTGAATAAAGTGAAGCCATTATCTAAGTTTTGATAATAAGTAAATGGCGATGCACACGAGTTTATGTTTGAAACCTGCCCGGGAAGACACGAAGCATTGAGTTCTAATAATGTTATTGTCTACGCTTATAATCAATTTCCTAAACCAAAAAACTAGTTGATATTGGAATGTCAATGTTGTTGGTAGATGCCTGCAATGGAAATTGGAGCATGAATTGAGTAACATTATCTTTGGTACAAGACAATTCGAATCAAGATTTAATGTTTAGGTGGAGAGAGGATGTATAGAATAGGGAAAGAAGAGAAGAGAAAAAGAAAAAGAAAAAAAATATAACTGAATCTCCTGATTTAAGGGATTAATAATTAATTGTATATGAAGAGAGGCGACCGAGAATAAGGAAAGAGAAGAGGAGAGAAAAAAGGAAAATAGTATAACTGAACTCTATAATTTAAGGCATATAAACAATAACAACAAAAATCCAGTATAATCTCACTTAATGGGGTCTGGGGAGAGTAGTGTGTACGCAGACCTATCCCCACCCTGGGGTAGAGAGGCTGTTTCCAAATAGACCCCCGGCATCCTTCCCTCCAAGAACTTCCCACCTTGCTCTTGGGGAGACTCGAATTCACAATGGATTGTGCTATAAAAAATAAAATAATGGATTGTGTTATAAAAAATAAAATAATGAGAGTATTGTAGATACAATGGAATAGAATCACTCTGGTCACAACGTAATAAACCCTAAAATCTCTTTAAAATATAGACATTCACCTTAAATACAATTCTATTTATAATACTCTCCCTTGAATGTCTATTTGACAGATAATGTGTCTTGTCAAAACCTTAACAAAAATAAAACCCATTGAGAAAAAATTTTAGAGAAAGAAAAAGAGTACACATGTTTAGAAATACGCCTTTTTGTTGTATCGTTAAAAATCTTGCAAGGAAAATCTAGTGGGACAAAACCTTGTAAGGGAAAGAGTACAACACGTATTTAATCCCCCTGATGAGAGCATCAATTTACATCATTTAGCCTCAGCATCCTAATCTTATACACTAGGTTCTTGAAGGTTAACATTGGTAGAGTTTGGCTGAACAAATCAGCCATATTATCACTTGAATGAATATGTTGCACCTTCAAAATATCATTCTTGTATATATGTAATGTCTTCATATAATGTCGTGGAATAGCCATTTCAATATCTCCATAGAAGTATTCTCAATATCACATTATCATGCTTATATTATATCAAGATACATATGTACACAAATTGTACTTAGGATATAGTACTTCAGGACCAAAATTTGTATATGCTTTAAGCTATTTAAATCCTTCAAGAATTTACACAAGACATATAAGCCATATAAATGGACTTTAGATTTACGCCAAGTTTTCATGTCATGCTAGACATATAAGATAAATGAAGTTGATTGCACATACCATTGACTTTATACTTTCAAGTGTTTGAACTACAGGTCCAAAACTATATGTCTTTCATTTGAAACCAATTATACTTGAATTATTTTTTCAGAATTAAGACCTTCATATTTATTTAACGTTATCATATATGTAATCAACTAACATTTTATATTGGTTCCAGTTACCTTTTTTTATAAAGACATGACATATAGATCTCTTCATTCATATTTTCAAGTACTTGAACCTCTCCTGAGATTTTATGAAGTATTATATCACGTGATCTTCTAGATCACTTTCCTCCTTATCATGATCATTTTCTCATCTTTTTATCTAGAATTTTATTTGAAACTGATTTGTTTATACGCTTTAAGCGTACCATAGACTTTGTCTTTTTAGGAATTATTCTAGTATGAACATTTGCAGTGAGTTACTTTATTTTGGTCAGTAAATGCGTCTGGCATGTTTTGAAATATATTGCAGATGAATTATCTTTTTATAAACTTCAAGTTCATGTTATCTTATTTCTGGATCTAGATCTACAAATGACAATTCATTCCACATTACTTTTTCTCAACTTTTTAACATGTCTACCCTTCAAGTTAGAAAAACTAACTTGCTTCCTCAACCTTGAAAATCCATATTTTTACATTATAGTATTAATCAAAATATACACCTGTAACGACCCAAGCGGTCGTTTTGAGAAATTAAGCTTCATTCGGTGGCATAAGGTCTGGAACAGCTTTAGAATATAATTAGCGACTTGCATGCATGTTAGAATTCAGCTTTCGGATGGTTTATATTCAGATTGAATGAGCAAATCTAGTTTTTGGAAGTTTGAACTGTGAAAAGTTGAGCGGAATTGGACTTTTGGGTATATGACCCCAGAATGGGTTATGGATGATCTCAACAGCTTCGTATGGTGATTTTGGATCTAGGCGAGTGTCCGGATTCAGATTTAGAGGCACGTAGAATGAGTTGAGGCATTTCGATGAAAGTTGAAGTTAGAAAATAAAGAAGTTTGACCCACAGTTGAATTTTGGGATATCGGGGTTAGAATACGATTCCAAGAGTTGGAGCAACTTCGTTATGTTATTTTGCACTTGTCTGCAAAATTTGATGTCATTTCGAGTTGAATTGATAGGTTTCATCATGAGATTCAATATTTGAAGATTTGAAAGTCCATAAGCTTGAATTTTGGTTTGATTTGTTGTTTCGATGTTATTTTATATAATTTGAAACTTCGAGTGTGTCCGTGTTAGGTTATATGACTTGTGTGTTATTAGACGGGGTCCCCGGGGCCTCGGGTGTGTTTAAGATGGGCTACGGGTCTTTTTCCCTTGTTTTAGAACTGCTGTCTTCTGCTTCTGATATCTTCTTTCACGTTCGCGGGCATCAAGTCGCGTTCACGAAGCTTTATTGTTGGCCAACTAAAATTCCTACTTCGCGTCCGAGAAGCTCTATCTTCCCCCTTCCTCGCATTCGCATTACCCCACTCACGTTCGCGTAATTATGCCTTTTCACTCTACGCGTTTGCGCACCAGTCCAGACATTCGCGAATGGCAACCTTGGGCCATTAGATTTTTCTTCTTTGCATTCGCGGCATTGTCGCGTTCGCGATGAGTAACTATATCACTTCACTTTTTCTTCTTCACGAATGCGACGCTTCTTCCGTGTTCGCGATGGTCGAATCACTTGGCAGACAAAATTTAATCCCAATTTTGAGGGTTTCACCCTTTTATCACATTTTGACTTCTAGAGCTCGGTTCTTGGGAATTTTTGAAGGGATGTTCACCTGGGTGACTTGGGTAAGTGCTTCTCACTCTATGTAGATCAATTTCCATGAATCTCCTCTTAATTTCATCCTTTAGTTTAAGATTTCGAATGAAAAATAGGTAGAACTTCAGAGACCAAATTATCGAGTTTTAAGGAGGTGTTTGACCTCCGATTTGAGAGATTTTTATATGGTTGGACTCGTGAGAGTACGAGGGTTTTGAAAATATTAAATTCATTTGGCTATGAGACGTTGGCCTGAGGAGCGTTTTGGTTATTTTACCTAATTTTGAGCTTTAGCTTTGAATTAAATAGTAATTAGTTGCTTGAGATGTTATGTACAATGCGTGATAGAATTGAATAGATTTGGGCCATATGGAGTCGAGTTTTCATGGCAAGAACGTGGTTGCTAGTTGATTTTAGCTGGTTCGAGGTAAGTATCTTGCCTAACCTTGTGTGAATGACTTCCCCTTAGGATTGAGTCTTCTTTGTTGATTGTATTCCTGGTATGCGAGGTAACGAGTGCATGCTCAGATTTATTTGTGGAAAATTGTCCCCTTAGGTTCTTAGATCCTTGAAATCACCGAATATGAAGTTGTTCTTAATACGATTGAGTTCCCTATTATTAGTTTCACCTCTACATGTTTTATGTAGAATTTATTTTCCCCTTTGGTGTATTCTTGTGCCTAATTGATTTTTACTTGTTTAACTGTGGACATTTACCCTTCTATAGTGACATTATTATTCCTAACTGCTTGTCTTTATTTGGAAAAGATTATTTCTATCTCTTGTGCAATTAATTGGTCTTTATTGGAAAGAAGTTAGATATCATGTGTTTAGGTTATATTTTCCTTAATTGTAATTATTCGTTTCATGTTAATTTCCTTGTTGTAGAACTAAGTATTATGGAATTGTTATTTCGTATTATTTCTTCTTTGTTGGGTTGTTCTTATTGCACTTAGTATTTTTCTGTTACGGTTATTCCTTGTGAGTTAGTTGTATAGTCTTTTGGTGAACGAAAATACCTGAGTTGATTCTCTTGCTTTGTTCCTGTGTATATTATCGTTTATTGTGTAGCACTTGAGACTGTGATGCACGAGGTTTCTGCCGTGCGGCTGTTGGTACTGTGATGCACGAGATTTTTGCCGTGCGAATTGTTGTTGAGGGGTTGCGCACGAGGTCTTTGCCGTGCTATTGTTGTTATTGATTTTTTGCACATGCGGCGTAATAAGGCGGGATATGTTATACGCTCATGTGTGGGTTGCGCATGTGCCAAAATAAGGTCGGAACATTGTGATGCACGTGTGGAGGAATAAGGTGGTGCTTATTATATTATTATTGCACACGTGGGGAATAAGGTGGGCTATGTCAAGGGTTGATTGTAAAGAATTGTGACGGCATGTGAAGGCATTCCTAATTGTTCAATACTATGATTGTGAGTTGCTTACCTGTATGAGATTTACCGCTGGGTAGTTCTGAGAAAACATCGTACCTGCGGTCCGTTCCTTTTTCATTTTTATTAGTTGTTGGAATTCTTGTTACAGACACTTGCACAAGCATGCACGTAGTTGGACATCCCCATTAGAAGTGAATTCCTTCTGATTTTGCTAAGAGTGTAGATATGCCTTCGTTATCCATTGTATATGTGAGAGTGGCCCTAGTTAGCTAGTTAGTTGTTAGTATGACTATGAGATTGATGGGGCACAGGATGCCAAGCGTTAGTTTTCAGATGCTGGGTTTCGTGAGTTGTGGTTGTTCGAGATTTTTGGTAAAATTTTGGAAAGAGTTGAATAAGACCTTATGTGATCATTATTGTAGGATATGAGTTATTGACTAGTGTTCCCTTTTGTTGTGTTGTGACCTTAGGATTTGGATTATGGTTCTACCGTCAATTAGTATCATCATTTATTATAGTCTTGTTGTTACTTGTTGTCCTTTTCTCTTATAGTAAATTGTAGCATTTTTAGTCATTCATGCAGTCCTTATATGTATTGTTTCCGTTATTCCTATGATTATACTGTTTATTTGGCTGGTAGGTGCCTTGACTGTTCCTTATCACTACTCCACCGAGGTTAGTCTTGATACTTACTGAGCACCACCGTGGTGTGCTCATGCTACTCTTCTGCATATTTTTGTTGTGTAGATACATGTACTCCCACTCAGTTTTGTCATTGGAAGGAGGCGTATTGGTAGAGACTTCAAGGTATATCTGCTACGTCCATAGACCGAGGAGCCCCTTTCCAGTTTTTCTGTTATTAGTATAGCTCTTTCACTATTTCTCCATTGTATAGATATTCTTAAGTCAGAGCCTTTCATGTTTCTCTTAGCTTGTGATTTTTTAGATTCCGGGTTTTGGGACTTTGAATACATTTTTATCTTCCTAAACCAGTTTTAATTATTTTTCCGTAATTTATGGTTTATCTTCTGCATTTGTTAGGCTTACCTAGTCGTTGGGACTAGGTATCGTCACAACATGTTCACGGAGGGTGAACTGGGATCGTGACAAGTTGGTATCAGAGCTCTAGGTTTAAAAGGAGTCACAGATCACAAGCCAGTTTATTCGAGTCTCGTGGATCGATATAGAGACCTTTGTACTTATCTGCGAGAGGCTATGTAACTGTTAGGAAAATTTCCACTTCATTTGATTTCCCTGTAGTGCGGGATTTGACATTCACAATCAATCCTAAACCTCTGTCTTCTACTCTCTCACAGATGGTGAGGACATGAACTACTCGAGTTGATCAGGAAGCCGCGCCCCTTGCTGTAGCCGTCAAAGGTCGCGACCGGGGTAGAGTTCGAGGACGCAAATGTGGTGTAGCGAAGACACCTGCACGAGCGGCCACCGAGGTACCACTAGCAGATCCAACCGGAATCCAGGCATCTGAACTTGATCCATCTTCGGCTTCAATTCATTACGCTCAGAAGCTCCAAGAAGCCCTAAAGTCTCTTACGCGCTTACTGCTAGCGCTACTCCAGCCCATCAGGAGACTTTGGCATAGTTCATGAGTATGTACAACACTTTGGCTTAGGCGAGATTTCTTCCCTTTGTTGTAGCCACATCCTTGACCAGGGGAGGAGCACAGACTCCCGCCGCCCGCACTCTTTAGCAGCGAGCGCATGTTGAGCAGGTTCCTGAGATTATCCTGCATCGCCTGCAGCATAGTTTAGCTCGAGGGCATGGCAGCAGCTTGCGAGCAGGAGCAGATGAGAGTTGAAAGGTTTAAGAGGTATAAGCCTCCTGAGTTTAATAGTTTAGCATCGGAGGATGCCCTGGGATTTCTTGATGTGTGTTATTGGATTCTCTGTACTATTGGTATATCTGGATCGAGCAGGGTTTCTTTCACTACTTTCCAACTTCGAGAGCGGCCTATGATTAGTGGCGCACCTATGAGTTAGACAGCCTAGACGAGGCATCTTTATTGACTTAGACCCAGTTTTCAGATATGTTTCTGAGAGAGTTTCTTCCTCAGAGCCTCATGGATGAACGACGCGCGGATTTTGAGCATTCGCGCTAGGATGTTTTGAGTGTCTCGGAGTATGCTCTCCGTTACACCAATTTGGCTAGATATGCCTCAGCCTTGGTTTCTACTGTTTGCGAAAAAATTCGCTGGTTTATTGCGGGACTTATTCCAAGCATCAAGTCCAGTATGGCTTGCGAGTTAGAGAAGGATATCACGTATCACCAAGTGGTGAACATTTCTAGGAGGATAGAGGGTATACATGCTAGAGATAGAGAGGACATGCAAGGTCGTGAGAGAGAGAGCAGACGAGATCCGGAGAGAGAATTTGAGGAGGGGAGGAGGCCTCGTAGACCGATGGGATATACTGGTCCTTATTTCGGAGGTAGAGTGCGTCATGGTAGAGGTTTTTTGGGTCAGCCAGTTTTGTTCGCGCTTCCAGACTTGCATGGTGACTCATGTGTTCATGGGTCTCGGAGTACCCGTACTGCATAGTTCGCATCGCCTCATCAGCAAAGAGGGTGCTTTGAGTGCAGAAATACTAGCCACATGGTGAGAGATTTCCTAGACTTCAAACTGATGTGTCGCAGCGAGGTATTCAGGTAGATAGAGGGCGCCTACTAGGGGGCCTGGTTCGTTGGTGTGTTTCATATAGCAGGCTTGAGGCCGGTGAGCCATCTAATGTCATTTAGATACGAATTTAGTTTGTGATAAAGGGGCAAAATCTGTAGTTCATCACAGTTCTTCTTGTCGGGGTGAGTTCCCTCATCTATTGTTCCATTATGGGTGTATTTCATGATTTGTACTCTATTATGTAGTTATTCTATTGAGAAGTTCTGTGAATAATAGCTATGTCTATCATTCGTCTCTAGCCGTTGTCGAGATTTATGAGGCTAGTAGTAAATTCATGTTATCTGTTTCGGTAGGTTTGATGTGATTTCTAAGTATTTTTGGTTACGAGCTGTGATTTCTAGTCTCCACCAGTTTGGGAGCTAGACTGTGTTATAATTTATAGACAAAATTGATATGGTGAAATTTCTAGATGGGTTGATGTTTACCCTACTTGTGATTCAGTATTGAGGGCGGGATCCTCGTGATTTTAGGTGATTTGATATGTTGAGACCGGGCTGTGTACTGCTGTAAGAGTTATATCAATATAAGATCCTTGTGAGTCTTTTATATGCTTTCATTCTTTCTTGCTAGATGTCTTTGTAGATTTGTGTTTTAGAAGAATTTATGCTAGTTTGATTTGTTTGTTAGTTCCCTCATGTATTTTCCTTTCCCATATTCATTCATTTTCGTTTTATGCTTCTTGAGTTTTAGTTTGTGGGGTGTGTACCCATTGGTGTTGGCTGAGATTTGGTTATTCGGGTATTTTGTTATGTGGTTTTCGTGGTTATTGTATAATCGCCAGTGTTGTAGAGGTTTGAAAGGAGTTCCTATTGAATATCAGGCTTATGGCCGGTATGGATTCGATCACGGGCAAGTATTGCTATCAGAAATATTATTGTGGACCTATGTGTGGTGTGTCATATTGTGTAGTTGTACCCTGTGTGTGTTGGCATGAATTGAAGCAGCTGGTTGAGACTAGTACCAGATATGGATTTAGGATCGAGTCTTTTGGAAACAGATGGAAGGTGAGAATTCTAGCTTCAAGGCTTATTGGTATGGCTAGGAAGGTTAAATTTTAGATTAGATGGTGTCTTCATGCCTCAGTGGATTGGGGTGATGTGGAATCACCAGCGGGTGTATATTGGAAGTGCACACTCAGTGACTTGAGGACTTTGAGGCGAATCTTAGCACGTTCGAGGACGAACGTTTGTTTTCAGAGGGGGAGGATGTAACGATCCGACCGGTCATTTTAAGAAATTAAACTTCGTTTAGCGGTATAAGATCTAGAATAGCTTCGGAATATGAGTATCAACTTGCGTGCATAGTAGAATTCGGCTTTCGGATGGTTTAGAGTCAAATTAAAAGAGAAAATCTAGTTTTTGGAAGTTTGAATAGTAAAACGTTGACCGGAAATGGACTTTTGGGTATACAACCCCGTAATGGGTCGTGGATGATCTCAACATCTTTGTATGTTGATTTTGGACTTAGGCGCCGCGCGCCCGAATTCAGATTTGGAGACCCGTAGAGTGAGTAGAGGCATTTCGGCGATAGTTGAAGTTAAAAAATGAAGAAGTTTGACTCACAATTGACTTTTGGTATATCAGGGTTGGAATTCAATTCCAAGAGTTGGAGCAGCTTTGTTATGCTATTTTGGACTTGTCTGCAAAATTTGGCGTCATTCCAAGTTGAATTGATAGGTTTTGGCATGAGATTCGATATTTGAAGATTTGAAAGTTCATAAGCTTCAATTTTGGTTTGAATCATCGTTTTGATGTTGTTTTATGTAATCTGAAACTTTGAGTGAGTCCGTGTTAGGTTATATGACTTGTGTGTGTGATTAAATAGGGTCCCGAGGGTCTCAGGTGTGTTTCGGATGGGCTCCGGGTCATTTTCCCGTGTTTTTGAACTGTTGTTTGCTTCTGATATCCTCTTTCACGTTCGCGGGCACCAAGTCACATTTGCGAAGCTTTATTGCTGGCCAACTAAACTTCCTACTTTGCGCTCACGTTTAGAGCCTCACGTTCGTGAAGCTTTGTCTTCCCCCTTCATCGTGTTCGTGTTACCCCACTCGCGTTCGCATAATTATGCCTTTTCACTCTACGTTTTCGCGCACCAGTCCACGCGTTCGCGAAGGGCAACCTTAGGCCATCATATTTTTCTTTTTCGCGTTCGCAAATGCGTTGTCTCGTTTGCGATGAGTACTTCACTTTTTCTTCTTCACGAATGCAATGCTTCTTTCGTGTTCGCGATGGTCAAATCACTAGGCAGACAGAATTTTAAACCAAATTCAAGGGTTTTACCATTTTATCACATTTTGAGTTGTAGAGCTCGGTTCTTGGAATTTTTTGAAGGGATTTTCACTTGGGCTACTTGGGTATGTTCTTCTCACTCGATTTATACCAATTTCCACGAATCTCCTCTTAATTTCATCCTTGAATTTCAGATTTTGAATGAAAAATGAGTAGAACTTCATAGACCGAATTATAGAGTATTGAGGGGGAGTTTAACCTCCGATTTGAGTGATTTTTATATGGTTAGACTCCTGAGAGTACAAGGGTTCTAAAAATATTAAATTCATCCGGTTTCGAGATTTTGGCCTAAGGGGCATTTTTGTTATTTTACCTAATGTTGCGCTTTAGCTTTGAGTTAAATAGTAGAATCAATTGCTTGAGATGTTATTAACAATGTGTGATTGAATTGAACAGATTTGGGCCATTTGGTGTCAAGTACTCGTGGCAAGAACGTGGTTGCTTGTGGATTTTAGCCGGTTCGAAGTAAGTATCTTGCTTAACCTTGTGTAGGGGACTTCTCCTTAGGATTTAGTCTTCTTTGTTGATTGTATTCCTTGTACGCCAGGAGACGAGTGCATGCTCAGATTTATTTGTGGAGAATTGTCTCTTTAGTTTCTTAGATCCTTGAAATCACCGAATATGAAGTTGTTCTAAATACGATTGAGTTCTCTGTTATTAGTTTTACCTCTACATGTCTTACGTGAAATTTATTTGCCCTTTTTGGTATATTCTTGTGCCTAAATGATTTTTACTTGTTTAACTGTGGACATTACCCTTCTATTGTCACATTATCATCCCTAACTACTTGTCTTTATTTGGAAAACATTATTTCCATCTCCCGTGTAATTAATTTTTCTTAATTGGAAATAAGTGAGATATCCTGTGTTTAGGTAATATTTTCCTTAATTGTAACTATTCGTTTCATGTTATTTCCTTGTTGTTGAACTGAGTATTATGGAATCATTGTTTCGTATTATTTCTTTCTTGTTGGGTTGTTCTTATTGCGCTTAGTATTTTTATGTTACAATTATTCCTTGTGAGTTAGTTGTGCCGTATTTTAGTGAACGGAAATACCTTAATTGATTCCCTTGCTTTGTTCATGTATATATATTGTCATTTATTGTGTTGTACTTGATACTGTGATGCACGAGGTTTTTGTCGTGCCGTTGTTGATATTGTGATGCACGAGGTTTCTGCCGTGCGATTGTTGGTACTGTGATGCACGAGGTATCTTCCATGCGGATTGTTGTTGAGGGGTTGCACGAGGTCTTTGCCGTTCTATTGTTGTTATTGATGTTTTCCACATGCGGCATAATAAGGCGGGATATGTTATATGCTCATATGTGGGTTGCTCATGTGCCAGAATAAGGTGGAAACATTATGATGCACGTGTGGCAAAATAAGGCGGCGCTTATTATATTGATATTGCAAACGTGACGAAATAAAGTGGGCTATATCAGGGGTTGATTCTAAAGAATTGTGACGGTCTCTGAAGGCATTCCTAATTGTTTTATACTGTGATTGTGGGTTGCTTACGTGCTGAGCTTTATCGCTTGGTAGTTGTGAGGAAACATCGTACTTGCGGTCCGTTCCCTTTTCATGTTTATAAGTAGTTAGAATTCTTGTTTAAGACACTTGCACAAGCATACACGTAGTTGGACATCCCCATTAGAAGTTAATTCCTTCTGATTTTTCTAAGAGTGGAGATATGCCTTCGTTATCCATTGTATATGTGAGAGTGGCCCTAGTTAGCTAGTTAGTTGTTAGTATGACTGTGAGATTGATGGGGCACAGGATTCCAAGCGTTAGATTTCAGATGCTGGGTTTCGTGAGTTGTGGTTGTTCGAGATTTTCGGTAAAATTGTGGAAAGAGTTGAATAAGACCTTATGTGATCATTATTGTAGGATATGAGTTATTGACTAGTGTTCCCATTTGCCGTGTTGTGACCTTAGGATTTGGATTATGGTTCTACCGTCAATTAGTATCATCATTTATTATAGCCTTGTTGTTACTTGTTGTCCTTTTCTCTTTTAGTAAATTGTAGCATTTTTAGTCATTCATGCAGTCCTTATATGTATTGTTTCCATTATTCCTATGATTATACTGTTTATTTGACTAGTAGGTGCCTTGACTATTCCTTATCACGACCCCACCGAGGTTAGTCTTGATACTTACTGGGCACCACCGTGGTGTGCTCATGCTACTCTTCTGCACATTTTTGTTGTGGAGATACATGTACTCCCACTCAGTTCTATCATCGTTGGAAGGAGGCGTGTCGGTAGAGTCTTCGAGGTATATGTGCTACGTCCGCAGACTGAAGAGTCCCTTTCCATTTTTTATGTAATTAGTATAGCTCTTTCAGTATTTCTCCTATGTATAGATATTCTTGAGTCAGAGCCTCTTATATATCCCTTAGCTTGTGATTTGTGAGATTCTGAGTTTTGGGAATTTTTGTTAACTTCGAGAGTTTTTATTGTATGTGCCTAGCGGCCTTTAAATACATGTTTATCTTACCAAACCAATTTTATTTATTCTTCCACAATTTATGGTTATCTTCCGTATTTGTTAGGCTTACGTAGTCATAGGAACTAGGTGCCGTCACGACATGTTCACGGAGGGTATACTGGGATGGTAAAAATACCTCATATCACTAATAATAATAAGATATAATTATTTGGTTCCTCACCATGAACCACTTGTAAGGGAAGAATGTAATATATTTTCGTATATAACCTATTAAATGATATAGATAACTTTGTTCTCATAAACAATAGTTATCAAGTTGAACTGTTTTGAATAGAAAACATAAAACATTATGCTTGAAATTAAATTATTGATCAAGTTACCTCACAAACATTAGGTTGTTGGTTAATATTAATCGCACATGTAACCATCTCATAGATGCTTCTTATGTGATATTCATGGCAGTCCATATTCGACTTTGATATTCATGGGATTCAATCCTATTTTTAGTTGGTCTATTAATTAATGAGAACAATGAACATAAGAGGATTCATAAAGAATTTTCTTGTACTTTAATATTTACCTATGTGAATTCTCTTTTATTTTTGTTTATCATACTTATATTGATATGACTAAACTTCAAGTTTATTCCATGACGTGTGCAATTATCAGTAAACTCTAAATTTATTATGATATATATTTTATATCAATAAGCTTCTACGTTATTGTGACATTCTTTATTTGTGTAGTACAAATCGGAGAATAAAGCGGGTAGCTTTTCACATATATATTACCCCGCTACAAGTTATAGTAATAGAAGATATTAAATCTTCCTCTATTTATAGTCTCAATATAACGAATCGCTTTCGCGAATACTTTACAAACTAAATAAGTTTCGTTGCTAATTAATTTTATTTTTCTAAAATAGTATAATTGGCTCTTCTAGAGTTTTCAATTAATTTTGTACTACCATATATTCATCAACATTCATATGGTGAATATCTCTTTCAATGAGAAAGTTATACCATTATAGTCATGGTCAAAATCATTATATGTAAGATATGTTGCTTCTATTACTTTTACTCTTTAATAATCACATTGCCATAATATTTTGGCATAATCACAATAGGTACGTGATCAATGATCATTCATGCCATAATAATAAAATTATTTTCTTATTTTATTTCAAACCTCTTTCTAGAGGTTAGTGTGGTATATCCACTACCACTAGCACGGTCATATTCAATATATATTTATAAATTGCACGCTATATGTAATGATTCAAAAGGTCATCACTTATTTTAAAAATAATTTTTGTGCTTCGAGGTCTTAATGACCTCTTTCTATCTCACCTCAATTTGCATGCGCAGTCTGCGCACATAAACGGAAAGCCAATATGTGAAAATCTGTGAAAAATAATGAATTTTGACTTTAAAATGAATTTAAGTTGACCTCGGTCAACATTTTGGGTATATGGATACGGACCAGTGATTTCACGGTTCCGGAGTGTCCGTAGGAAAATATGGGACTTCGGCGTATGCCCAGAATAAAATTCTGAGGTCCCAAGCTTGAGAAATGAATTTTTAAAAACTTATTTTCTAGAATATTTATGAGTTTTTCAAAGTGAAATATGTTTAATATTTGATGGTATTAGGCCTATATTTTGATTTCGAAGCCCGTTATAGGTCTTATATATGATTTAAGTCGAGTCTGTGATATTTGGTAAGAAATAGCCTTGAAATGACGTGAATAGGACCTTATTTGAGAAAATTGGAAAATTTAAAGTTCTTAGGTAATTTCATGATTTTAATGCTAAATTCATTGTTGTTGATGTTATTTGAGTGATTTGAATGCACGATTAAGCATGTATGATGTTTTTAGGTTGGTGTGCATGTTTGGTTTGGAGCCCCGATGGCTCGGGTGAGTTTTGGATAGGCCACGGAGTGGAAATTGGACTTAGGGTGTTGCAGATTTTGAATTGGGATTTTGCAGGCCTGCAGGCTTCGCAAATGCGAGAGATGAGTTGCAAATGCAAAATAACCTAGGCCAACCTTTTCTCGCAAATGCGAGTTTTCCATCGCAAATGCGGATGTTCCCCTGTTTTGGCTTGTCGTCGCAAATGTGACAAAATGCTTGCAAAACCGACTTTGCAAATGCGAAAGTCACTTCCCAAATGCGATAATAGTAGAGTCTGAGTTCGCAATTGTGAACCACAATTGCGATGCCTGCAACCTGTAAATTTCATAACTTAGACGCATTTCAACCGTTTTTCACACTCTTTCAAAACCAAAACACTCTTGAGCGATTTTTCTAAGACATCTTCTCTTCCTAATCGATTGTAAGTCATTTCTAACTTGTTTTCTTTAATATTTAACATCTTTTCACATGATTCCAATCCAAAATCAATGATTTGCATGTGGGAAATTGGGTGTTTTGGGTAGAACCTAGGTCTTTTAAATTTTGGAGATCTGGACCTCGATTTGAGGTCCTATTTCAAAACAAATTATATATTTGGGTTCGTGGGGGAATGGGTAATCGGGTTTTGGTTAGAAACTCGGGTTTGAACCATGTGGTCCTGGGGCGATTTTAAACCTTTTGTGTAAAACTTTGGAAAACCTATTTTCATGCATTAGAATTGATTCAGTTAGCATTTATTGATGTAATTAAGTAACTTGTGGATAGATACAAATGAATTGGTGGTGGAATCAATAGGTAAAGAGATAGTTGAGACTTGAATTGTGTTCGTGGCATCGAGGTAAGAATTTGGTCTAACCTTAGCTTGATGGATTAGGAATCGAGTCCTATTTTCTATGTGATATTTGTTGAGTACGACATATTGGCATGGTGACGAGTATGTATACATGGGTGTCAAGCATGCCCGTGAGTCTTATATTATGATATTATGACTTTATTTTATTGTTCATGCCTTTGGTGATGATTTCTATTGCTGGGCAAAGATGTGGAAGGAATAGTGATATTTGAACATTGAGAAGCTTTGGCTCAAGTTGTATAATGAAACGTAAAATTATAAATGGTGATTGAACCTTTTAGAGAATTGGTTCAAGTTGTGAAGTGAGTTGTGAAGTAAAAATGAAAAAGAGAAGAGAATCATTGTATTGCCTCCCTTGATGGGATATTGTTGTTTTTAATGATATCTCCCTTGCCGAGATTTTGATGTTTGATATTGTTCCCTTGGCGGGATTTGATTGTTAAACTATTGTTCCCTTGCTAGGATTTTATTGCAATTATATTCATTTCCCTGTCTTATTATATGTGATTGTTGTGAGGTAGAGTGTTAAAGCACGAAGTGTGATGCCGTGTATTGTTTTGGTGAGAGAGTGTTAAAGCACGAAGGGTGAGGCCGTGTATGATTTTGTGAGGAAGACTATAAAGCACGAAGGGTGATGTCGTGCCACACGATGTACAATTCTCTGCCAATTATATTGATTATATGGTGAGGACGAGAGTAAAAGCACGAAGGGTGATGTCGTGCAACTTATATTGATTATTCGGTGAGGACAAGAGTAAAAGTACGAAGGGAGATGCCGTGCACTTATTGATTTCTGATTCTTTTTTATGACTTAGATATGGTATTCCTCTTATTTACCCGGTCTCTTTCTATTCTTAATTGATGTTTTCCCCGCAGCATGTTTCCCCCTCCCATACTCTACTATATATTACTGCTCTTCTTTTTCACTGTACATAGTTAAACTGCACAAGTTTATTTGGTAGTATGGTCCTAGCCTCGTCGCTACTTCATCGATGTTAGGCTAGGTACTTACCAGCACATGGGGTCGGTTGTGCTGATACTGCACTCTGTACTGTGTATTGATCTCGGAGCAGCACTTTTTGGACCTTAGCTTGGGCAGATGCCTTCAGTCCATACGGAGATCCAAGGCAGTCCTGCAGGCGTCCGCAGGCTCTTGCATCTCCCTCTATCCCTTCATCCTATTTCCTTTACGTATTTTCGGAACAATGTATTATTTATCTTTCAGACTTTGTCTGTAGTACTCTTAGACCGTCTGTGAAGCTGTGACTCCAATTCTAGGTAGTCTCTTTTAAATAGTTTATTGGATATACTCAGTATTTTTATTATTTTTCTTCCGCTTGTTATAAATTTTGCTGCCTTTAAGTTATTGCTCATAATTGTTAAGAGATTAAAAATGGAAAAGAAAGTAAGTTGTTCAACAGTCCGCTTGCCTAGCTCCCATTGGTAGGCGCTACCACGACTCCCAGGGCCAGAAATCTGGGTCGTGGCAAGTTGTTATCATAGCTCTAGGTTACATGGGTCTCACAGTTCACAGAAAAGCTTAGTAGAATTTAAGGGATCGGTACGAAGACGTCTGTATTTATCCCTCAGAGCCTACAGACTTAGGAAAAACTTCACATTTATTCCTTCGTGTCATGCGGTTTGGTTTCTCAATGTTAATTGAATTTCTACTCTGTTCTTTTATAGATGGAGAGAACACGTGCTTCATCATCCACTGACCAGCAGCCCGAGCCCCTAGCAGCAGCTCTTATGAGGGGCAAAGGGCTAGGCCGAGGTTGAGGCCGTGCTAGAGGCCGAGGTAGGGGCAGAGCTCAGCCCAGAGCACCAGTAACAGCAGTGGAGCCTCAGGTTGACTTTGATGATGAGGTTTCACCCAAGCAGTTCTGATGGGCCCAGCTCAGGTCCCAGAGGGGTTCACTGCTATCCCAGTACTCTAAGATGCTCTGGTCCGTCTAGTGGTCCTTATGGAGTGTGTCACCCAGCCAGGCTTGCTTAATGTAGCCCTAACCGTCTCTTAGGCTGGAGGAGCAGTTCAGACTCCTGCTACTCGCACTCTGGAGCAGGTGGCTCTCCAGTTTCAGACTCCAGCCACTCAGCCAGTTCGAATAGTTTAGTCGGGTGTGGTAGCTCAGACCGGTGAAGGAGCAGCTATGTCTGCCGATGCTTGGTGAAGGTTAGACAGGTTCACCAAGCTCTTCACTACTACTTTCAGTGGTGCATCTTCCGAGAATCCCCAGGATTATCTAAAGAGTTGTAATGAGGTTCTCAGGAACATGGGAATAGTGGAGACCAATGGGGTCAATTTTGCTACTTTTCACTTGTTTGGATCTTCTAAGACTTGGTGGAAAGATTATTATTTGGCTAGACCAGCCGGATTACAAGATTTGACTTGGGAGTAGTTTACTCAACTATTCCTGGAGAAGTTTCTCCCTATCACTTAGAGAGAGATCTATCGGAGTTAGTTTGAGCATCTCCAGCAGGGTTCTACGTCTGTTACTCAGTACGAGACCAGGATTATCGACTTGGCTTGCCATTCTCTTATCCTACTTCCCACCGAGAGAGAGAGAGAGAGAGAGGGTGAAGAGGTTTATTAAGGGAATTATCCATCCTATTCGACTTCAGATGGCCAAGGAGGCGAGGAGTGAGATTTCTTTTCAGGAGGCAGCCAATGTGGCTATGAGAGTTGGGATAGTTCTATCATAGGGAGGTGGTCAGGGGTCTAACAAGAGGCCTCATCATTCAGGCCGATTCACTGGTACCTTGTCTCGAGGCAGAGATTCGTATGGTAGAGGCCATCCTCCTAGGCTTTTCCAGTCAGCACTTCGGGTTTCTTACGGTGCTTCAGGTGGACGTGGTTCTCATATGTAGTATTCTGATTAGCAGTCCTATTGTGCACCACCAACTTCTATCAGTACACCGCCGCTCCAGAGTTTTCGGGGTGGTCATTCAGGTCATCAGGGTCAACAGTCTAAGTAGCCGAGGGCTTGTTATACTTGTGGTCATATGGGTCACATTGCTAGGTTTTTCTCTCGAGCATCAAGCAGCTCTCAGCATCAGGGTTTCCTTCCCATGGTTCAGACGTCGAGTGTTCCACAGCCCGCCCAGCCAGCTAGAGGTAGGGGTAGAGGTTCTAGAGGTGGAGGTGGAGGTGTTAGAGGTGGAGCTCAGGCCGCTAGAAATGGAGGCTAGCCAGTAGCAGGTCGTCCTAGAGATGTAGTTTAGGGTAGTGGGCCCTAGCCCTGATGTTATGCTCTTCCAGCCAGGTTCGAGGCTGAGGTTTCTGATGCAGTTATCACAGGTATTGTTCTGGTTTGTAGTAGAGATGCTTCGATTTTATTTGATCCAGGATTTACATACTCCTATGTGTCATCTTATTTTACACCGTATTTGGTCATGCCTAGTGATTCTTTGAGTGCTCCTGTTTATGTGTCTACACTAGTGGGTGATTCTATTATGGTAGATCAAGTCCACCATTCATGTATAGTTGTGATTGGGAGTCTTGAGACTCGTGTACATTTGCTTCTTCTGGACATGGTTGATTTTGATGTCATATTGGGGATGGGCTGGTTATCACCTTATCACGCTATCCTGGACTATCATGCCATGATTGTGACCTTAGCCTTGGCGGGTTTACCTCGTTTAGTGTGGAGAGGGACTCATGGTCATTCTACCCGTAGTGTTGTCTCATATATGAAGGCTCGGCGTATGGTCGAGAAGGTGTGTTTAGCCTATTTGGCCTATGTTCGTGAATCTAGTGTTGAGGTTCCTTCTGTTGATTCTACGCGCGTTGTCCATGAGTTTCCTGAGGTATTTACTTCAGTCCTGCCGGGTATGCCACCCAATAGGTATATTGACTTATGATAGGCTATAATTATGTATTTTAATCGCTTATTGCACTCAAATTTACTACACTTTAGTTGAGTTTGCGCTTTAATCGCTAGTGTTTTGCACGAACAATGTGTTTTATGCCTTGTAGGAGTTATTCCGAGTTATATATATGTTATGGAATGAATACAAGTGATTTAGAGCTTTTAAATCTGAGTAAAAGCTTAAGGAATTAATCCAGGATCATATTCGGGGATCAACGGATGATAGAGCAACAAAACGAAGAATCGAGTAGGCATATTGCACACTATCCAGTAAAATGTGCATAACATTTCGCTCAGAACTCCATTTGGGCTCCACAATATATATTTAGAAATCTAACTCAAAGGGCTACAACTTTCATATTTTACGTTCTTCTAAATTACAAATTGAACATGGTAAAAACGTGGTCGAAATTTTGACCACGGACCTAACGCGAACAAAAATAGTAGCCTTGCAATGTACCGCACCCGTACCGCAGTTGACCACGACCGTGGCCGTCCAGACGTGAACAAATTATCATTTTACGCATAGGAGAAGGTATAATTGTTTGGGCCGGAGCTTACTTGGTATATATACATGGAAAAATGGTATTTTAAGGGGTTGTACACACTTTTGATATAATCTAGACCTAAGGAGGCATAGGAGACCAATTTTTAACACATATTCGACCTAAGGAGGTAGAGACACAATAGGAACAAGGTGGAGAATTCTTCTACGAGTTTGTTGTTCGTCTTCCTATTTATTCATTGTGGTTATGACGTTTAGTATTGTAGTTTTACATACTATTATGAATAGCTAATTTATTATCTAGGATTTTGATAAAACCTTTTGTACAATAAATTCTTGTTATATTTTTATATAATTGAGCCGTTGGATTTCTCTACTTGTTCAACTACATGTTTATTGTTTTTAATTGAATGACCATTGATTGAATGCGCCTATTTATTATGTGTTGCTTGAGAAAGGATACATATTTAGGTGGTTCTTGAACAACGTCACTCCTAACGTATGTGAGAAATCAATACAACGGGTTTAAAGGTAGGTTTAGAAATAACAAATCTTTGACGTGATCATATATACCTAGTAAATTGTTGTAGTTGCTTGAGAGAAAATTATTATACCTAAAGTGCTCATGATCAGTAGAGAATAAATTTGCAAAATTGTAGGGAACATAGCTAGAAGGATTCCGACAATTGAATAAATAATAACTCTAGATTTCCTTAATTTAATCTCCAACCCTTAGTATCTTTAGTTAATTTATTGCTTTAGTTTCTTAGTTAATTAGTTAAATATAATAATCTCAATCTTTATAATTTAGAAAAATGTTCAAACTTATCTTTTTAGCGATATTAACAGATATAGCTAAACCTTAGTTCTCTGTGGGATTCGACTCCGGACTTTTAAAGCAAATTATATTTGTAGCGACCGCTTATCCTTTTTAGGACTAGAGGTGGTCGTGATCAAATTTTGGCATTGTTGTTGGAAACTAATGGTGTAGTTGTAGCTGTATATATTGCTAGGGTTGAAGTTTGAACATTTTTTTTATTTTTATAACTGTTGATTTGAGAAACATGACATCTTGGAATTATGGGAATTTAGGTGTAGATAATTCTACTATTGATTCTCATTCATATTATGAAGGAAATCACCCGTATCAAACTTATCAAAATATTCCCGATAGCGAGTTATATGCATCAACTCAATCTTATTTATGGAATGCGTGTGATGTGTGTTGTGGTAAAAATGGTCACTTTAATGGTTGTTCTTACATTTCTTATCTTCCCCCAATCCCTTACTATGATGGATCTACCTTTTCTTGTGAAGTTAATAGGAACAAAGAACCTGGGGATGCGGGCCTGAAGGAGATCAAGGATATATATAGTGCCATATGGAATAAAATAATGAGAAACAACTGTAGATAGAGAGGCAAGAGGCAACTGTTCGCAACTTGGAGGCTCAATTGAGTCAAGTTGTTGGAGTTGTTAATGCTCAACAAGCCAATATTGGGGATAGTAGCCAAAAAGAGCATGAATTTGAAGTATTAATTGGGGAGGTCAGATTAGAGCATCAACAACCTAGCCAACTACAATTTGAGGAGGTCAACGTTGAAGAAGTGAGACTAGAGTCAGCCAAGGACATTGAGGATACAAATTTCGTTGACTCTAGTATCATTGATGTTGAGGATGCTGAAAGTACTGAAGTTCAAGTGTGTGAGTGCATTGGTCCTCCAAACATTTTTCTACATTGTTCTTGGATGACGATATGTAAATAGAGTCATCCGAGCTAATTGACAAGTCAAGGGATGAGGAACAAGGTGCCTACATTCTAGATTTTTCTTGCCAAAAAGACAGAACTACATACCTAATCTAAAAGCCAAGAAGTGTAGAATAGTACAATGGTTTCTTGGGCCAATTAGATTTGTTCCTCTGCCCCTGGATCATAGACGAAAAGTGATTTGCGTCGTGTCGCGACGTTAAATCAAGCGTTTGTTGGGAGGAAACCCAGCTTTATTGCCTTTTTTTAATTGTATTATTTTTTTAGTCTCAATTTTTTATTTTCTAGGAGCATGGAAAGTAAAGGTATTTGAAGGATGCAACAGGAAACCAAATGGTTAAAATAAAGTTTGAGGCATGCACGAAGGACCAAGCTTGGGAGAATTCTGAGTACCCCATGAGTTGTTCGTGCTTTGGCCTTTGGCCTACCAGGGAATCTCTTTTACCCTTTTATTAGTTATGGTGTGCATTGGGGACAATGCTCAATTTTAAGTATGGGGAGAGGAGATTGTCTGGATGACTTTATATGCTATTTTAATTGTGTTAGTTTAATTGAATAATTTTTTTAAAATAGAAAAGATTGGGATTTTCCCCACGATGGATCTATTAGACAATCTTTTTGAGGGATTTAAGTCCAAAAAAAACTAAAATAGAATGTTTTTCTTTTGCTAGGTAGTGTAGCAATTCCCCTTGGTTTTACTTTATGCCAGGGTTCTTTTTCAAGGATTTTGTTTGAACCGGGTGTAGTTAGTTTATTTTTTGAAAGTAGGAACAATTGTGTTGTATTTTGAATTGAAGCAATATCTCTTGACTTTGTTATGGCTTGAGAATAGTGAGTACTTTGGTTGTGACGCTTAGGCTCATATTTTGACTCTTGTATAAGTATCTTAAGTTGTATGATTTTAAATTTTCTTAACGGCTTTGACTAGCGTGTCTTGATAAACCAATCCTGAGTGAGTTATGTGCCATGTATGTGTAAGAATTTGTTATATTCAGTGCATTGCATTTGATGCCTAGAACTTTCCCTATGTGTTTGTAAAGAGAAATAGTAATTTTGTTCAGTCTTGGAAGTAATATAGGTACTTCTTTATTGAGCCAGATATGTATATTTTACCCATCTAATTATTATGTATCGTAGTTAACCCTCCTTGAGCCTGTAATCATGTTTCTTTGGAAGCCACATTACAAGCCTTACCCATTTGGTTGAATTAACCATCTATTTGAACCATTGTAACCTCTCATGAGTACTTAAATTATTTATGAACTTTATAAAAGTTAAAGTGTGGAGTGATTGGTTTGGCTTTTGGGTGGAACTAACTAATAAGGCGAAAGGTTCACTGTTTTGGAAAAGTAAGACCACTTGAATTTAAAAACAAATATAGTTGGATTGTTGTGAAAAAAAATCCTTGATAAGTGGTGGTTGTTGATGTAAGTGTGCTTATAAAAGAATGGGGTAATATGCCTTGATGTGAAGGTGGAGTTTGGTTTGACATAAGTATGGGGTTTGAATATTAAAGTATATGTATTAAAGTGCTTAGGGAGGTGTAGTCACTCTTATATCTAAATGTATCATACCCATCTCGTAGCCTACATTACAACCAAATAAAGTCCTAATTGATCCTAGATTGAATGGGATCGATTAGTGGAGTAGCACACTACGGGTAAGCTTATGGTGCATTGTTTGTGGCATATGAATATTATTTTTGAGAGTGAGTGAATTATTTCTATCTTGAGTTCCTAAGTGTTCTTAAATTATATTGTGTGGAACTACTCTCTTTTGTTGTGTGACGACACTTGATTCATGAAGGAAAGGTAGTGTCAGTTACCTCTATGTTAGAGTAAGTAGGTGAATTGTGAATAATGTGTGGTACTAGTGAATCAAATCTTGATGTGAAAATGTTACGCTTTTGTGCTTAGTCTATTTTAATAATCTTGGTGTGCTGAGTTAGGAGAATTGTTTAAAAAGGTCGTATTTATAAAAAAGAAGTGCTCGAGGAAGAGAAAAGGTTTAAGTGTGGGGTGTTGATGTTAGGCTATAATTACGTATTTTAGTTGCTTATTACATTCAAATTTGCTGCACTTTAGTTGAGTTTGCGCTTTAATCGCTAGTGTTTTGCACTAATAGTGTGTTTTATGCCTTGTAGGAGTGATTCTGAGCTATATAGATGTTATAGAATGAATTCAAGTGATTTAGAGCTTTGAATTCTGAGTAAAAGCCCTAGGAATTAAGCCACAATCGTATTCGGGGATCGACGTATGATAGAGCAATACAACAAAGAATCCAGTAGGCATATTGTGCACTGCCTAGTAAAATGCACATAACGTTTCACTAAAAACTCTATTTGGATTCCACCATATATGGTTGGAAACGTAAATCAAAGGAATACAACTTTTATATTTTGTGTTTTTCCAAATTCCAAACGGAACAGGGTTAAAAATGCAGTCAAAACTATGACCGCGGACCTAATACGAACAGAAACAATAGCCTTGCGACATATCGTGCCCATACCGTAGTTGACCGCAGCCGTGGCTATCCAGACGTGAAAATTTTTTCCTTTTCCGCATAAGAGAAGGTATAATTGTTTGGGCCTGACTCTACTTGGTATATATACATGGAAAACGGTATTTTAATGGGTTGTACACGCTTTTGACATAATTTAGACCTAAGGAGGTGGAGGAGACCAATTTTTAACATAGATTCGACCTAAGGAGGCAGAGACACAATAGGAGCAAGGCGGAGAATTCTTCTACGAGTTTTTCTTCCTCTTCCTATTTTTTCATTGTGGTTATGACTTTTAGTATTGTAGTTGTACATACTATTATGAATAGCTAATTTGTTATCTAGGGTTATGGTAGAACCTTTTGTAGGATAAATTCTTGTTATGTTTTTATATAATTGAGGTGTTCGATTTCTCTACTTGTACAACTGCATGTTTATTGTTGTTGATTGAATGGCCATTGATTGACTGTGCCTATTTATTATGTGTTTCTTGAGAAAGGATACATATTTAGGTGGTTGTTGAACAACATCACTCCTAACGTATGTGAGAAAACAATACAGCAGGTTTAAAGGCAGGTTTAGAAATAACCAAGCCTTGAGGTGATCATAGTGAGCAGTTAGATAAAACCAACTGGCGTAGTTCGAGAGCATATGCCTAGTAAATTGTTGTAGTTTCTCAAAAGTGAATTATGACACCTTAAGTGCTCATGATCAATAGAGAATAAATTGGCAAAATTTTAGGGAACATAGCTAGAAGGATTCTGATAATTGGGGAAATCATAACTCTAGACCTCCTTAATTTAATCTCCAACCCCTAGTATCTTTAGTTGTTAATTCAGTGCTTTAGTTTCTTAGTTAATTAGTTAGATATAAGAATTTCAATCTTTATAATTTAGAAAATTGTTCAAACTTGTCTTTTTAGCGATATTAAACAAATATAGCTAAGTCTTACTTCTTTGTGGGATTCGACTTCTGAATTTTAAACTGGATTATATTTTTGGCGGCTGCTTATCCTTTTTAGGTCTAGAGTTGGGCGTGATCATTGAAATTTGCATTGATTTGGCCCTGCAGCCCATTTATATCCCCCCCCCCCCCCGTTTCGTATAGCCCTGCCTGAGTTGAACGAGTTGAAGGAGCAGTTGCAAGACTTGCTTGAAAAAGGCATCATTAGACCTAGTGTCTCGCCTTGGGGTGTGCCGATGTTATTTGTAAGATGAAGGACAGATAGATGAGAATGTGTATTGATTACGTAGTTGAACAAGATTACAATCAAGAATAAGTATCCATGTCCGAGGATTGATGATTTGTTTGATCAGCTTCAGGGTGCCAAGGTATATTTGAAGATTGACTTGAGATCTGGCTGACATCAGTTGAATATTAGGGCATCATATGTCCCTAATATGGCTTTTCACACTCGGTACGAGCATTATGAGTTCTTGGTGATGTCATTCGGGTTGACAACTGCCCCATCAGTTTTTATGGATTTGATAAACTGAGTGTTTACGCCTTACTTGGATTCGTACGTGATAGTCTTCATTGGTGATATTTTAATCTATTCTCGCAATTGTGAGGAGCATGAGCAGCATCTTAGAGTGGTTCTTCAGACTTTAAGGGATAGTCAGTTGTATGGTAAGTTTTCAAATTGTGAGTTGTAGTGGAGTTCAGTTGCATTCCTGGGTCATGTTGTATAAGTAGAAGGCATTCACGTTGATTCGAAGAATATTGAGCCAGTCAAGAACTATCCTAGACCAGCATCAGCTATAAAGCTCCGGAGTTTCTTAGGATTGGCAGGCTACTAACATCAGTTTGTGGAGGGGTTTTCATCTATTGCAGCCCTGATGACCAGGTTGACCCAGAAGGGTGCTCATTTTAGATGGTCAGATGAGTGTGAGGTGATATTTCAGAAGCTCAAGACAGCTTTGACTACGACAATGGTGTTGGTTTTGCCCATAGGTTTAGGGCCTTATACAGTTTATTGTGATGCATCTCGTATTGGACTTTATGCGATATTAATGCAGGATGGCAAGGTTATTTCCTATGTTTTGCAATAGTTGAAGATTCATGAGAATAATTATTCGGTTTATGATTTGGAGAGAGTTAGCAACCATTGTTTACGCATTTAAGATTTGGAGGCATTATCTGTATTACGTGGCTTGTAAGGTGTTTTGCGAATCGCAAGAGTCTGCAGTATTTGTTCAAGCAGAAGGAGCTAAATTTGAGGCAAAAAAGGTGGTTGGAGCTATTAAAGGACTATGATATCACCATCTTATATCATCCGGGAAAGGCCAATGTGGTGGCCGATGCTTTGAGTAAGAAGTCATATAGTATGGTCAGTCTCTCTTATATTCTGGTCGGTGAGAGATCGCTTGCTTTTGATGTTCAGGCTTTGGCCAATCAGTTCGTGAGTTTGGATGTTTCTGAGCCCAGCAGTGTGCTAGCTTTCACAGTCGCTCTTTATTTTCAATGGAGCGTATCCTAGATCGGCAGTATGATGATCTTTATTTGTGTGTCCTCAGAGACACGGTGCAGTACGGAGGTGCCAAGCAGGTTACCTTGGGAGATGATGGAGTTTTGAGATTGCAGGGTTGAGTTTGTGTGCCTAATATGGATGGGCTTTGAAAGTTGATTTTAGAGGAGGCCCATAGTTCCTGGTACTCTATTCATCTGGGTGACGCGAAGATGTATCAAGATTTGTGGCAGCATTATTGGTGGAGAAGAATGACGAAGGATATAATTGCGAATGTGTCTCGGTGTTTGATTTGTCAGCAGGTTAAGTACGGGCATCAGAGGCTTGGTGGTTTGTTCCAAAAGATTGAGATTCCTGAGTGGAAGTGGGAATGTATCACTATAGACTTCGCTGTTAAACTCCCACAAACTCAGAGGAAATTTGATGCAGTGTGAGTTATTATTGATAGTCTGACCAAGTCAGCACATTTCATTCCTGTGGCAGTCACTTATTCTTTCGAGAGGTTAGCTGAGATCTATATCCGAGAGATTGTTCGTATTCATGGTGTGCCCATGTCTATCATTTCAGACTGAGGTACACAATTTACCTCACATTTTTCGAGAGCAGTTCAATATGAGTTGGGCACACGGGTTGAGTTGAGCATAGTGTTTCATCTCCAAACGGACGGGCAGTCCGAGCGGACCATTCAGATTTTGGAGGATATGCTCCGAGCTTGTGTCATTGACTTTGGAGGCTTGTGGGATCGGTTTTTGCTTTTAGAGGAGTTTGCCTACAACAACAGCTACTAGTCGAATATCCATATGGCTCCTTATGAGGCTTTGTATGGTAGGCGGTTTCGGTCGCTGATTGGATGGTTTGAGCAGGGAGAGGCTCAGTTGTTAGGTACAGATCTAGTGCAGGATGCCTTGGACAAGGTCAGGATAGGCTTTTTATAGCTCAATCCAGGCAAAAGAGTTATGCCGACCACAAGGTTCATGATTTGGCATTCATGGTTGGTGAGCGGGTATTGCTTCAAGTGTCGCGTATGAAGGGCGTGATGAGGTTTGGGAAGAAGGTCAAGCTTATCCCTAGTTTTATTGGCCCATTTGAGATTCTCGATCAAGTGGGGGAGGTGGCTTACAGACTTGCTTTGCCGCCGAGTTTATCAGTCGTGCATCTAGTGTTTCATGTGTCCATGCTTTGAAAGTAACACGGCGATCCATCTTACGTGTTAGATTTCAGCACTATCCAGTTGTACAGGGACTTGTCTTATGAGGAGCAGCCGATAGCTATTCTAGACGAGCAGGTTCGTCAGTTGATATCGAAGAGTTTTCCTTCTGTTCGTGTTCTGTGGAGAGGTCAGTCTTTTGAGGCATCGGCCTGGGAGTCCGAGTTAGTGTGCGGAGTCGCTATCCCAATCTTTTCCCCGACTTATTTACTTACTTCCTTTGTCCGTTTTAGGATGAACAATTGTTTTAGAGGGGGAGAATGTGATGACCTAAAAGTTCATCACTTGTTCTAAAAGTAAATTCTATATTTTATGGCCTTAAAACCTCTTTTCGTTTCACCTCGATTTGCGTGTGTAGTCCAAGCGCGTAGTTGGAAAGCCAATATGTGAAAATTTGTGAAAATTTTTGAATTTTGACTTTAAAATAAATTTAAGTTGACATCGGTCAACGTTTTGGGTAAATGAACTCGAACCTATGATTTGATAGTCCCGGAAGGTCCGTAGAAAAATATGGGACTTGGGCATATGCCCGGTATCGAATTCCGAGGTCCCAAGCCCGAAAAATAAATTTTTAAAGAAAATTATTTTCTGGAATATCTATGACTTTTTGAAAGTCAATGTGTTTAAAATTTGATGGTATCAGGCCCGTATTTTGGTTGCGGAGGCTGTTACATGTCCTATATATGATTTAAGTTGAGTCTGTTAAATTTGGTAAGAAAAGGACTTGAAATGATATGAATCGGACCTTATTTGAGAAAATTGGAAATTTTAAAGTTCTTAGGTAATTTCATGATTTTGGTTCTAAATTCATAGTTGTTGATGTTATTTGAGTGATTTGAATGTACGATCAAGTCTGTATGATATTTTTAGGTTGGTGTGCATGTTTGGTTTGGAGCCCCGAGGGTTCAGGTGAGTTTTGGATAAGCCACAGAGTGTAATTTGGACTTAGGGTGTTGCAGATTTTAAACGGGGGTGTTGTAGGCTTGCAGACTTCGCATTTGCGAAGCCATACTCGCAAATGCGAGTTCACAAATGCGAAATAGCCAAGGCTAGCCTTTTCTCGCAAATGCGAGTTTTCCATCGCAAATGCGATGTTCCCCTGGTTTGGCCAATTGTCGCAAATGCGACAGAGTGTTCGCAAAAGCGACTTCACAAATGAGAAAATCACTTCGCAAATGTGATAATAGCAGAGTCTGGGTTCGCAATTGCGAACCCTGGTCGTATTTGGGATACTTGTAACTTGTAAATTCATAACTTAGACGAATTTCAACTATTTTTCACATTCTTTCAAATCCAAAACACTCTTGAGCGATTTTTCAAAGACAAATTCTCTTCCTAATCGATTGTAAGTTATTTCTAACTTGTTTTATTTAATCTTTGACATCTTTTCACACGATTTCAACCCAAAATAAATTATTTTTATGGGGGAAATTGGGTGTTTTAGGTAGAACCTAGGTTTTTCAAATTTTGGGGATTTGAACCTCGATTTGAGGCCAATTTCAAAATAAATTATATTTTTGGGTTCGTGGGGGAATGGTTAATCGGGTTTGTGTTCGAACTCGAGTTTTGACCGTGTGGGTCTAGGGGCGATTTTTCCTTTTTGGGTAAAACTTTGAAAAACTTATTTTCATGCATTAGAATTGATTCAATTAGCATTTATTGATGTAATTAAGTAACTTGTGCCTATATACGAGCGAATTGGTGGTGGAATCAAGAGGTATAGGGATAGTTGAGACTTGAATTGTGTTCATGGTATCGAGGTATGTGTTTGGTCTAACCTTAGCTTGAGGGATTAGGAGCCGAGTCCTATTTGCTATGTGATATTTGTTGAGTGCGATGTATATGAGTATCTATACATTGGATGTCAAGCATTCCCGTGAGTCTTATATTATGATTATTATGACCTCGTTGTATTATTCATGCCTTTGATGGTAATTTCGATTATTGGGAAAAGTTGTGGAAGGAATAGTGATAGTTGAAAATTGTGGAGCGTTGGCTCACGTTGTATAATGAAATGTAGAAGTATAAATGGTAATTGAACCTTTTTCGAGCATTGGCTTAATTTGTGAAGTGAGTTGTGAAGTAAAAGCGAAAAAAGAAGAGAATCATTATATTTAATCCCTTGCCGGGATATTGTTGCTTTTAATACTATCTCCTTTGCCGGGATGTTGATGTTTTGATATTGTTCCCTTGCCGGGATTTGATTTTTAAACTATTGTTCCCTTGCCGAGATTCTATTGCAATTTTGTTCATTTCTTTGCCTTATTATTTGTGATTGTTTGTGTGAGGAAGAGTGTTAAAGCACGAAGGGGGATACCGTGTATGATTTTGTGAGGAAGAGTGTAAAGCATGAAGGGTGATGCCATGCAACACGATGTACAATTTCATGCCGAATATATTCATTATATGGTAAGGACGAGAGTAAAAGCACGAATGGTGATGCCGTGCAACTTATACTGATTCTTTGGTGAGGACGGAGTAAAAGTACGAAGGGTGATGCCGTGCACTTATTGATTTTTGATACTTGTTTATGACTGAGATATAGTGTTCCTCTTATATACCCATTGTCTTTCTATTCTTAATTGATGTTTTCCCTGCAACATGTTTCTCCCTCCCATACTTGACTGTATATTAATGTTATTCTTTTCCATTGTATATAGTTAAACTGCACAAGTTTATTTGGTAGTCTGGTCCTAACCTTGTTACTACTTCGCCGAGGCTAGGCTAGGCACTTACCAACACATGGGGTCGGTTGTGCTGATATTACACTGCGTGCAAATCCCGGAACATCAGCTTTTGGAACTTATCTTGGGTGGCTGCCCTCAAGCCATGCGGAGATCCAAGGTAGTCATGCAGGCGTCCGCAGGCCCTAGCGCCTCCCTCTATCCCTTCATCTTATTTCATTTACGTATTTCTGGAACAATGTATTGTTTATCTTCCAAACTTCATTTGTAGTACTCTTAGACCGTCTGTGAAACTGTGACACCAGTTCTAGGTAGTCTTGTTTAAACAGTTGTATTGGATATACTGAGTATTTTTATTGTTTTTCTTCCACTTGTTATAAATTTCGTTGTATTTAAGTTAATTCTCATAATTTTTAATGGATTAAAAATGGAAAAGAAAGTAAGTTGTTCAATCAGTCGGCTTGCCTAGCTCCCATTGGTAGGCGCCATCACGACTCCCCATGGCAGAAAAATCCGGATCGTGACATTGTCACATTCACCTCATGAATAGATCATAATCATTTATATATGCTTTATAAAATCTCATGTCAAATCGATAACAAATGTTGTGAACACGTAATTTTTGCCCGATTAAAATATTCCTAGAAACTCAAAAATAGATTTTTCTAATTATTTTAATTTAATTGAATTTTTAGGAATTTCCTGATAATTAATTGTTTGCATTTAGTTGCACGTTTAATATCTTAAAATCATAAAAAATTCCAAAAATGTTCAACATTTCATTACATGGCATTTCTAGTTCTTAATTGCATTTTAGGATTTATATGCATGAGTTAATTTTATTATTCAATAATAACAACACAAAATAGTCATTTTCACATATTTAGCTTTAGTTTTAAAATTAGTATTTTCCCTTAATTAATTTTAAGTTAATTAATTATTTTAATATTAGAAATAGAGAATTAAATTCTACAAATTAGATTTGATGTAGGACTTAGTTTAGGTTTTTATTTGCTTTATTATAATTTAAAAAGAAAGAGAAAAGAAGAGCTTTGTTTGATTATGAATTGGGCCACAACCATTTTCAGTGGCCCAATTGCCTTAATATCTTCCAAATTTCCCCAGTCCAGTACAGACCCATTAAAATATAGACCACCCTCGAAACGACCTCGTATGCTCACGTTTGATCTAAGTCATCCATATCTTCCAATCATACGGTTCAAAACTCATCACTTCCACCCCTTATAATTGACTGAAGATTGACCCTACCGCACAAAAGACCCCTCTCATAACTCATCTCTCTTGTCTCTCACTCACCACCTTCTGCTGCTGTTGGAAATCGCCCACGGCATCTGCGCCACTCCAAATCACTCCAAATTAATACCACACAATCCCCACACATTCCTAAACTCCAATCCATCACCAATTTCCCTAGAAAACCATCCAAGTTCTGTAAATTTCAGATCTTAGAATCCCAGAAACCATAGCTCACTCTTTGTTAGGATTTGATTAAATCGTCTCAAGCGTATGTGAATCAACTTATGTTAGTTTTAGTTCGTTTCGAAGGCGTTAAAGTTCGAGTTAGTGATAGGATGTTTCATGCTTCGGCACATCCAGTGTTGAGGAATTCTTTCATATTCCTTTCGCTAGGAACCAAAAGGTAGTTGAACTTTCCTTTCTTCTTCTTTTTAATCAGTATGTTGTCTTTCAGTTCATTTTCTTCATGTGTTAGTAGATTCAAGTTAAATTAGGGTGTTAATAGCTTTTAATATGTTGTTTCTTAGGCTAAGAACTAATTCCATATAATCTGAGCCATTTTAGCAAATTGGGTCTGTGATTTATTTGTTTAGAATGATTAGGCCCACTATGTTTAGAGGCAGACCCATCGGATATGGTTGCTAGCATAAAGAGTTGGTCCTGCTGGCTAGGCTGCGCAGATGTTTGGGTACTATTGATAACCATGGATTATGATGCATTTTACACTCCTTCTTGCTTAAGTTCTGATTAGAAATGTGTACAAACTAGTTCCAAAGGCTCACAAGTTGTACTTGATTGTAGGTTTGATCAACAAGGTGACAAGGTGTCAAAAACCAACTCAAAAAGGAGTGAAACTTGTACAAGTACAAAGACAAGATCAAGCTCTGCTAAAAAGGGCCAATGCGGCCGCACACCATTCTGTGCAGTCCGTAAAGATGACGTTCAAAGACTATGCTTCTCAGTCATCAAGGAAATGCGGCCGCAAAGGACTTTGTGTGGTCTGCATTAATTCCACTGTAGCCGCACTCGATTTCGTGCGGTCCGCATAGCCAAGGTTCAAAGAGGTGACATTTTAGAGGATGAAGCCCAATTTGGTCCGCGGTCCATTTTATGTGGACTGCAATAGAAGCCACCGCGGACGCACTCAACTTTGTGCAATTTGCAAAGCCCAAGTTCAGAGAGTAGATTAATAAAGCCAAGAGCCTTAGTGCGGCCGCACTCGATTTTGTGCAGTCCGCACTAGCCCCGCAGGGTTATCTTTGTTCAGAATTTTTAGCCTAGCATAAATAGATTCTTTTTCCATTTTTAGGTCATCTGATAGTTTTGAATGTATAGTTGCGCTCGTGAACTCATTTCTTTTACCATTTTGAGTAATTTTAGCTTAATGCCAAAATTGAATCTTCAAGTTTTGTTTAGCAATTAATTATTATGAGCTTTTCTTCATTTATTTCTTTGTTTTCGTCTTTAATTATGGGTAGCTAGACCTATTAGCTAGGGTTGTGGCTCAACCCTAGTGTGAATAATTGATGGGTCTTGTATTTTGATGCTTGATTGTCTATGGGTGTTTGATATTTGAGTTAATTTAGGGTTTTAATATTGGATTAGTCGTTGAAAACACTAGTTTATGCCTAGTAGACTTTGACTTTCTTGAGAAAGAGAGTCTAAGTCTATGAAATTAGTCCAACAAGGAATTGGGGCTTATTCAAGAGACCAATTAAAGGGTTAAACCTAGAGATAGTAATACTCGACTTGAACCTTGATTGCTTGCGCAAATTCGCGTATCTAATTGGTCTTGAGAAAGTCAATTTCGCCAAAATCACTCGAACTAACGAGAGGTATAGAGTGAGTAGAATCGTGCAATAGGTATATCATACTCCCCAAATGTGACAATTTAGCTTTAGACTCAAAAATCCGTCAATTGACCACCTAGGAGAGAGTCACTAGCCTAGTGACTTTTACCTATTTGAACAACTTGCAATAGTTTAATCTTAGCTTCACTTAGCCTAATTTAGCATCGTAGTACTATAAAATTGGAATTAAGTTCAAAACCAAAAATATTTAGAAGTGCAATTAGGAATAAATACGGAACTCCACTTTAGATAGAAACTCAATTCCAATATCTAGCTCCCTGTGGAAATCGATCCCGATCTTCTCGGGTAAAAGATGTTTCGACCTCTATTGCTACTTAATAGTAGTACAGGGTTGGCCTCGATCAATTTTTGGCACCATTGCTGGGGAGCTAACGGTTTTTGCTATCTCTCTAAATAGTTTTGTGTATTGTTCTTCTTTCCTTCTGTGTTACTAATTTGTTTGTGTCACAACTTCAGGTACAAAATGGCAGTGAATGTCAATGACCCTCTTGGAAATGTGATTGCAGGGGAGGAGGTAGATAATGTCGGAGATGATGAGGTGCCTCTTGTGCCTCAAGTACAACGTAAAGGCCGTGAGGCCAACGCTAATGTCAATGAAAATATTCCAGACCCTCATCCGCCACCTTCAAAAGTGGCTTCTCTAGTGCTTCCAAAACAAGGCTATGCAAGTGAAATTGTCCCACCCTGGATCCGGGCGGGCAATTATCAAATTACCAATGTGATGCTGACGTTCCCGGAGCATCGTGGGTATTTCACGGGCGCTGCAAATCAAAATGCTTACAAACATCTCAAGGGGTTCGTGGATACCTGTTGGGGGAGCAAGCAAACAAATGTGTCTGAGGATGCACTTAGGTTGAGATTCTTCCCATTTTCACTTAGAGGGAAGGTATTGGATTGGCTTGAGTGACTTCCCAGCCATTTCATCACTACTAGGGATGAGTTGGCGAACAAGTTCATTGCAAAACTTTTCTTACTGGGGCATATGGAAGCATTGAGAGATAAGATATTGGCTTTCTAGTAGGAGCCCACAGAACCTTTGCACGAGATTTGGGAGTGCAATAGAAAAATGGTAAAGGAATTCCCCAACAATGATATGACTGAGGCGATGATCTGATAGACTTTCTACTGAGGCATTAACACAACAAATCAGTGCATAGTGAACCAACTTGTTGGGGGAAACTTCATGAAGCTGTCTTATGATGAGGCTTGTGACATTCTTGATGAGATGGCAAACACTTCTTCTTCTTGGCAAAGTAGAGCCAATGTGCCCCAGGGTAACCTCACAATCACTCATTTGTACAAGAAGTTACATGATCATGGGTAGGCTATAGATGAGTTGACAACTACAATGCACCAACTAGCAAAGGCACAGTTGCAACAAGTTCAAAATCCTCGCCAAGTGAAAGCCATGGAGGGTGTCAACATGCTAGTCAACAAAAGAAGACAAAGAGGTCAATAGAACCAAGGGAAAACGGAGCAATTTGACAATGATTATGGTGGATTCCAAGATGATGGTTATGATAGGAAAAATGAAGAGGTGAAATACGTGAATAATTATCAAGGCCAAAGGGTAATTATTCCAACCAACAACAATGGAGGCCCCAAGGCAATTGGGGCAATCAACAACAACAAGGAAATGGTAATTGGGGGAACAACAACCAAAACTCTCACTGGGCAATCAGAACAACAATCCAAACAATCAAGGAAATTGGAATGGTAACAACAACAATTGGGGTGGTAACAACAATCAAGGTGGATGGAACAATATAAACCAAGAAAACCGGGGGCAAGTCTTTCAAAGGCCCCAAATGTACCAACAATGGAACAATCTTCCCCCATTTCCATCACAAAGTCCTAGTTCTTCTAACAATGATATGGAGAGAATTGAAATGATGTTCGAACAAATGATGAAGAAGAATGCGGATTCTGATGCTTAGTTGTCTTCCTACAATACTTCAATTAGGAATTTGGAGGTTCAGTTAGGCCAAATCTCACAATCCTTGAATACTCGCCGTAAGGGTGCTATACCAAGTGATACGGTAGCAAACCTGAAAGGTGGGAACAATTATGTTATGGAGGTAACAACAAGGAGTGGACGAGGCGGTGATGTGAATTCCTCCAAGCAAAGACAAAATTTGAGTAATGATGTTGAGTTGCAAGAAGATAAAGTTCCTTTGGTAGTTGAAAATGTGATTGATGAGAATGTGAATGATGAACTGAGAATTGATATTCAAGATGCCGAGGTAGAAACTCAAAATGATGTGAACCCGCCTAGGTAACACGTAATAGACATGTCGGAGCCGGTTGTGCCTAAAGCCAAGGCTCCTTTGCCAAGGCCACCTCCACTTTATCCTCAAAGGTTTGCGAAGCAGAAAAATGAGAATACATGATGAAGAGATTATCCGTTAATATGCTTTTGGTGGAGGCTCTTGAAAAAATGTCGTGCTATGATAAATTCATGATGGACTTAGTGACAAATAAACGATCCATGGATTGTGAAACTATAAAGATAACCCACCAAGTTAGTACAGTAGTGCATTCAATGGCTCCGAAGCTTGAAGATCCTAGTGCTTTCACCATTCCTTACACCATTGGGAGTACGGACTTTGCTAAGGCTCTATGTGATTTGGGGGCTAGTATCAACTTGATGCCCTACTCTGTTTATAAGACTTTGGGTATTAGGCAACCAAGGCAGACTTCCATGAGATTGCAAATAGGGGATAGAGCAATAAAGTGACCATTGGGTATTATTGATGATGTGGTTGTCCGGGTGGATAAATTTATCTTGCCAGCTGATCATTTTTTAATCTTGGATTGTGAGGTGGATTATGATGTTCCAATCATATAGTGGAGACCTTTCCTTGATACTGGAAAGGCCTCTTTTGATGTGGAAGCAGGAAAACTCACCTTCCGGGTGGGTGATGAAAAAGTAATCTTTCATGTGTGTAAGTCAATGAAGCAGCCCAACAGTTCCGAGGTGTGCTCTTTTGTGGACCTTGTCACGGCAGCGATAGTTGATTATAACAGTGCAATGATCAATGTGGAGGACCCTCTAGAGGCCGTATTATGGAATCTTGATGTCAATAATGATGAGTGCCGAGTGAAGTGTGTGAATGCTTTACATGGGGTGGGCTCTTACTCTTATGAGCTGAGGAAACAATCTTTGAACCTCAAGAATAGGATGACTCCACTAACAAAATATTCAGTTGAAGAGCCTCCAGTGATGGAATTGAAACCATTTCCTCCGCACCTCAGGTATGAGTTCTTAGGCCCTAGTTCTACTTTTCTAGTTATTATTTCCTCTTGTCTTACTAAGATGAAGGTTGATGCCATATTGGCGGTGCTTCAAAAGAAAAAATGCAATTGGATGGACGTTAGTTGATATTCAGGGGATCAGCCCCACATTCTGTATGCACAAGATTATTCTAGAAGATGGTGCAAAGCCATCCTTGGAACATCAAAGGAGGTTGAATGAGGCAATATAAGAAGTTGTGAAAAAAGAGGTGATCAAGTGGTTGGATGCTAGGGTTATGTACCCCATCTCTGATAGCTTGTGGACTTCACCGGTGCAATGTGTAACGAAGAATAGTGGCATGACTATGGTTGCAAATTCACAAAATAAGTTGATTACTACCAAAATCATCGCCGGTTGCAGGGTATACATGTACTACCGCAAGTTGAATAAAGTTACCCGCAAAGATCACTTTCCATTGTCTTTTCTTGATCAAATGTTAGGCCGACTTGCTGGGCGTGCCTTATACTATTTCTTGGATGGGTATTCTAGGTACAAAATCTTGATTGCTCCGAAAGATCGGGAGAAGACCACATTCACTTGTCCATATGGCACCTTTTCCTTTTCTTGGATGCGTTTTGGGTTGTGTAATGCACCGGCTACATTTCAACGGTGTATGATGGCCATGTTCACTGATATGGTGAAAAACATTTTGGAGATGTTCATGGACGACTTTAGTGTTGTGGGTGATTCATTTGATGAGTGCTTGAAGAATTTTGATAGAGTTTTGGCCCATTGTGAAGAAACCAATCTTGTTCTCAATTGGGAGAAATGCCACTCTATGGTGGAAGAGGGCATAGTTCTTGGGTATAAAATTTTAAAGCATGCTATGAGATAGACAAACCAAAAATTGATGTGATTTCAGGGCTCCTTCCCTCTACCTCTGTCAAGGGATTTAGAAGTTTTCTTGGGCATGAAGGGTTCTTCCAGAGATTTATCAAAGACTTTTCGAAGGTGGTAAACCCCTTATGCAAGTGATTGGAAAAAGATGCCAAGTTTGTGTTCGATGAAAAATGCATGCAAGCCTTTGAAATTCTAAAGCATAAGTTGACCACCACTCATATCATTACCGCACCTAATTGGGGCTTGCCTTTTGAGCTCATGTGTGATGCGAGCGATGTTTTAGTTGGGGCAGTTTTGGGTCCAAAATGTTTCATCTGGTGTACTATGGGAGAAAGATAATGAATGATGCTCAAGTGAAAAACACGGTGACTGAGAAAGAACTTTTGGCTACTGTGTTCGCAATGGAGAAATTTCGGCTGTATCTCTTGGGTGCCAGGGTCATAATTCAAACCAACCATGCTGCACCCCGGTACTTGATGATGAAGAAGGATTCCAAAGCTAGACTGATAGGATGGGTCTTATCACTTAAAGAGTTTGATTTAGAGATTGTGGATCGGAAGGGTAGTGAAAACCAAGTGGTGGACCACGTGCCCCACTTGGAGGAGGTGGGGAGGCCTCATGATGGCATAGATATCAATGATTAATTTCCCGACGAGCAACTCCTTTCGGTGTTAGTAAATGGTAAGCCGTGGTTTGTAGACGTTGCTAATTTCCTTGTGACTGGTATAATCCCGTGTGATCTCTCTTCTAACCAAAGGAAGAAGCTCAAACAGGATAGTTTGAACTACTAGGATGAGCTGTACTTATTCAAGATTTGCACGGATGGTATGATCCGAAGGTGTGTCCTGGAGGAAGATAAAGATCAGTATCTTGGAGGATTCTCATTCCTCTCCCTATGGTGGCCATCATGGCGGGGAAAGGATGGCTTCCAAAGTTCTTAGTTGTGGGTTTTATTGGCCAACTTTGTAAAAACGTGCAAGTGAAATTGTAACAAAGTGTGATGGATGTGAAAGAGCGGGTGGAATTTTGAAGAAAGATTAGATGCCTCTCAACACCATTCGTGAGGTTGATATTTTTTATGTATGGGGCATTGATTTTTTGGGCTCGTTTGTTAGCTCGTGTGGGAACACATACATTCTTGTGGCGGTTGATTATGTTTCAAAGTGGGTTGAAGTCGTGGCTTTTACCAACAATAAGGCCCGAGTGTTGTTGCATTTATCAAGAAGAGCATTTTTACAAGGTTTGGCACTCCTCATGCAATCATAAGTGATGGGGGGTCTCATTTTTGCAATAGAGATTTTGACACTTTGCTTTCAAAGTATGGTTTCAATCAAAAAGTTTCTACTCGTTATCATCTTCAAGCGAGTAGCAAAGTTGAAGTCTCAAATAGGGAAATCAAGAGTATATTTTCAAAGACGGTCAATGCAAATAGGATCGATTGGTCAAAGAAGTTGGATAATGCTGTATGGGCTTATAGGACTGCTTACAAGACTACGATTGGTATGTCTCCATATTGATTGGTATTTGGGAAAGCTTGCCATCTACCGGTTGAGTTAGAGCACAAGGCCATGTGGGCTTTGAGAAAGTTGAATCTTGAATGAGATGTGGCAGCAAATCATCGTGTGGAGCAGCTTAATGAACTTGATGAATTCCGATTCCATGCCTACTCCAATTCATCCTTCGTGGGTGAGTTGGTTCTCTTATTCAACTCCCGGTTACGTCTATTTCCGGGAAAGCTTAAGTCAAAATGGAGTGGACCTTTCGAAGTGGTGTTTGTGACCCCGTTTGGTGCACTTAATTGGAAGAAAAAAATAGGGAAGTTTTTAGACTGAATGGGCATAGGGTCAAGCACTAATTGGGAAAATTTGATGACAACCACGTGGTGGCACTTCTTCATCTCAAATGATTAAATGGTAACCTACATCATACCGCGACATTAAATCAGGTGCTTCTTAGGAGGCAACCCATGTGCTTTTCTTCTTGTTTTCCTTTGATTCTCATTGTAGTGTAGGATTTATTTTTCGACTGACTGGTTGTGAGATGATGTAGGATTGTGTGGATGCAGTGCAGAAAAAGTTAGAAAATGACTACTCTGTGAAGTTGTTAATGCGGACCCCACTTCCATATTGTACGGCCGTAAAGACATCAATGTGGGGGCAAGAAATCAATGTGGACTGTACTGGTGTTTCGAAAAAGTTAGGGGTCTCTGAGGTTTACCACCGCGGCCGCATTGCATTTTTGCTTTCCGTGGTGGTCCATTGCGGCAGCATTGCATTTTCTGCGGACCTCAGTGGTTTACTTGTCTGAGTCCTACGGTTTTGAGCAATGCGGACCACGGTGCCATTTTTTGCGGTTCCCGGTGGGTAGGTGAGATGGGCCCCAGGACCTTTTTCTATAAATAGGACCTGAGGCCCTCCTTTTGAAATTTTCGAACCCTTTGCTCTCAGAGCTTAAAAGAATGATTGTTCATCTCTCTCTATTGCACGTAATCAACCACGCTTAATCATCATCTCAGCATCTTACTTCTGGTACTTTAATCCCTTTTCAATTGTTTAATTTTATTATTTTCGTAAAAGGTTTTTATCCCCTTCCCGTTTTTCCTTCATTTTGTAGCTTAGGGTAGTTAAAAGACTGTGTTAATTAGGATTAGGTAGTGAAATGACTTAACCAACACTTAGGGACTCTTTAATAGGTGAAAAAGTGGAGTAAAACTGAACAAATTAAGAACCCTAGGATGGTGCTTCTACTAGGTACTCAATGCGGACCGCGATGGAATTTGTGCTATCCGGGATGCACTTATGCGGTTCGCAATAGTATTTTGTGCGGACCGCAATTATGAAGTTCTAAAATCTGATCATTGAGGATCGTGGCCGTGCGGTCCGCGATGCCTCAATACGGATGGTGTTGGCATTTTGTGCGGTTTGCGGTGCATTAATTTTAGAGAGTAGGTAGTCTGAACTCCACATCTGTGTGGACCACAATGGATTTTGTGCGGTCCTCAATGGGCTCAATGCGGCCGCACTGCATTTTGTGCGGTCCGCACTTTGCAATAACTGAACTGTATGCAACATAATTATTTTACTACAACTTTGAATTTCTTTGTGTATATTGAGATTAAGAAAGCATGACTGAATTTTTTGTCATACAATAGTAAAATCAAGAGGCAATGGTGCTACGCAACCAGGAAGAGGAGAGTCCTCCCGGGGTGGGAAAAAAAAGATGATAAGGTTGACCCCACAAGCCCGACAAAATATTAAGAACACAATGAAACTCACTAAAGCTGTAGACATAGCAATTGATAAATTGGGGAGTGAGTATGAACCCTCTCGGGAGGCATCATTAGACTCTGTGCTAGAGTACATTCCTGACTGTCTAGAGAAACACATATTGAGAGATACACCTCCAGCATCCCCTACTGCTAAGGTTCAGTGCATGCATCGTTTGGGTTATATGAGGACTCAGCTGCAGCCAATGGGGATGAATGCTTCACCTCTCCTACAGCTTCATTATCCGGGGAGGGTGCAGTACCAGAAGAAGTGGAAGAAGCAGAAAGGGGTGAGCCCAAAGTTGGTAGGGTAGAGTGGCTCAGGAACCCTGAGGCATGGGAGGACTGGTTCGTCAGTGAGGTTGCCACAAATTTAGAGAGTGGTGTCCAAAAAACAGGTTGATATCGGAGAGAAAAATCATTACCCGGGATCTTTTTCCTCACAATCCAAATGTGTTGAGGCAATTTAGAGATAGAGCTATATGGGACTACTTTATGGGGCATGTGGATGACGCCAATAAGCATTTGGTGAAATAATTCTACACCAACTTGGCCCACATAAAAAAAGGTACAAGGGTCACCAAAGTCTGGACCTTGAAAGTGAAGTTTGATGGCAAGACCATCAATGACTATTTGGGCTTCATAGAGGAGGATGAGTCCCTTTACTTGGACAAGATGGAGTTGGGGTAAGAATCCCTTCCGTGGTTGGTGGAGTACTTGGAAATCCCAGGTACCACCCCCCGGGTGGCTGATTGCGAGGGTGAAGATATTGAGAAGGACATTGAACTTCGAGGACAAGGGGTAGGAGGCATTCATGTGCAGCAGACTAGACCCTACCACCCATGACAACTCACTTCCACTTCACCAGGCGATCTTAGTAGTGTATCCATCATGGAAGGGTACCCGATCAATGTCGGGAATGTGATGTCCTGGGTTATTCTACGGGTAGTGAGTGAGGGTGATAGATACTACCCATTCCCCAACTTCTTGAAAATGTACTTGGAGGACCTCAATGTGGAAAAGCGCAGATTTGACGTGAAGGTGAAGGTAAAGGCATCCTTCTCATGGTATAACCTACAGGGTGATGACAACCCCAAGGGAAAGCATTCTAAAGGAAAATCCACTACTTCTACTGGCCAGTCTGAAGAGCCAGTAGTGGTAGTGACTACTCCACAACCTCCTCCCACTGCAGCAGATATGGCCCCAGGTCCATCCACCTCCACAAATCCAGAGATACCTCCCACCACCGCCTATTCATTGAATGCCCATCGGGTGAGCCAGGCCCTTACCAACATCAATAACTGGATGCAGATAACTACTTCTAAGCTATTTGTATTATTTACTACCATGGTAGCTCACTCAACACCTCCGCCTCCACAAGTCCCACAGTATATTGAGGACGCTCTCAAGGATCTATTGGACAACCAAAAGAAGATCCTTGAGAGACAAAAATTTCTTACGGACGCAATAGATTCTCATGGAAAGGCTCTCAAGGAGCTTGCTAGGTAGGCTAAGAAGATAAGGAAGACTTGGGATTCCAAAGAGTCCGTGAAGGAGTACGGGTCGAGGTAGAGAGATTGAAGGCCGATCACCTGCCTTTGGATTTGCTACTTCATGACACTGTGCCAGCAGCCCATCCCCAGGCAGGGCAGTCTGAAAGCCCTCCCAAGTGGAAGAGGGTGATCCCCCAGTCCGATGATGCAGTTATCCAGTTGGCAGACCCACCAGAGACATCCTCCAGTCAGCCACAGGATGCATCCCAAAAGCCTGTCCAGGCCCATGTCCCAATAGCAGAGTCACAAGTCATAGGGAGCCAGTCTCAGGTTCCCGAGCATATAGAGGACCCAGGGACCACTCAAGATTCCATACTAAAAAACGGCCCATAGGGAGTTTCTGTATCCTCTTTCTTCTATTTTTGGTGCTTATTTTGCTTAGTTGGCATTAAGGACAATGTCAGCTTTCATTTGAGGGGGTAGGCCCTACTTTGATTTGGATGACTATGTATATATGACAGATTTTATTATTTCTTTCTTTCTTTTTCATCTTTGATATGTATATAATTTCCGCATTTCATTCCATTTTTCGTACTTTTTTACCTTTGGTTTGTATATAAAAGTTATGTTACATTACATATATTCATATCCCTTGTTGTATATTTGACTAAACCCCCTCTTGTATATATTCATTTGACTTTCAACAATTTTTTGTTCTTAGCTTCTTATTTATTTTCGTACCATTTATGTTATTAGATTCTTGTTTTGGATTTTTTGCAATAAGCCTTTGGTTTTTTTAATGCCACGGTTCTTTCCAAGGGTGAAATTTGTGTGAACCCAGTGGCTCTTCCCGATGATGACGATGATGGATGGCATGACAACCTTCTTAAGTGTTTGAGTCTGTATTTCTTTTCTTTTTTGCGTTTTAGTAGTTAGTGGTTAAGGGTGCCTCAAGCAAAGCTTCACTTGGGCCTAGCACATTTGCCTTTGATACGATAGTCAAAAATAAATCGTTGTGTATAGGATGGAGAAAGTTGTGACCTTGAGACTTTTGTTTAGGCTGATAATCATCAAGTGGTTTTTTGGGACCATTGTGTGACCAAATATTATCTAAGGTTGTTTTGAGCGACCGAATCGTGTCTTAAGAGATCCCATAGCTTTTGTGGTGAGAAATTGCATTGCAAGTCCAAGTTGCGAGCTATTGGTCTAGAACTTGCCCTGAATGTTTGTTGAGGAAAAATCTTAAGTGAAATTTGACTTGAGGCATGATTATAGGCTCTCCTTGATCCAAATGATACCTTGAACACTTCCATATCCTACCAATTAAAAAATCCCTAGGCAGCCCTTTTGAGCATTAGACCTTTGTCCTTCAAGAACCATGATACAAGACTTTACCCATTCTAAAAGATACACTCTCTTGGCCTCCAATCTTTCCTTAGCATATGGAAAAAGTATAAGTTTGGGGGAGACGAGGATTGAAACACAGTGGTAAAAAGGCACAAAATGACGAAAGACAAAAAGAATGTTCAATGTAAAAATGAATAAAGGGATTTAAGAAAGCAAAGAATGAAAGGTGTGGATAGTTGAGAAAGGAGAAAAGATTTGAAATGAACAAGAAAGAGTGACAATGTGTCTCCACAACCCCTTAGAAATAAGTGAAATGACTTAAAAATTCAAGTAAATGGATGCCAAAATAAAGCAAAAGAAGTGATTAAAGGAAGATAGAACCTACTTAGATAAACATTTCCTACCCTGAGCCAAAATCTTTCACTATGTTTCCACAAAAGACCTATATGATCTCTAGTTGAATGAAGCTTACATTAGTGTGGACTCACATAAGGGGCAAGTATATGGTACTGTTGGCCCAAGTTCAGTTGAAGTTTTGAAGATTGACAAATGCACTCAGTGATGGACCTGGCCATCTTGGGAGAAACAATTCTTATGGCCCATACACATGAGACGCACGTGAAAAAGATAAATCCTTAGGGATCAAGCAGAAATATCTTCTTAACTTATCGAAAAGATTGCATATGGGATAAGAAGAAGACGTCTCCTTATGATAAGAGAACACATCCGGATAAGGGTTGGAGTTTGGATTGGTCTAGGACTCAAACTCAATAGAGGATCAGAAATTGAGTTACAATCCAACTCTAATTGCTAATCTTATAAATAACTGAATTGCTCTCTTTTACCGATATTGCACATACGCAGATGTAAAACATAGTTGACAGCAAAAGAGCAAGTCTATTTTGCAAGCAATATATGTGAGATATAAGTGTGCACGCCTAAAGATAATTGAATGAGATAGAAGAACCAATTCCATTGTGTTTATTCTTATTCTAGTTCAATTGTAGTAGGTGTTTCATATTGTACGTTTGAGCTTATTTAGAAGCAATTGTATTAGGTACTTTGAGTATTCAAGTTAGAGTTAACTTGAAGGTGTCGCAACAGTTGAGGTTGTGTGCCACACTAGGATTAGAGTTAATTCTTAGGTTTACAAAGAGTTTTTGTAAATGCTGTTTTGGCTTAGTGATTTTAGTGGAAGTTTGGGAAAATCCTACTGAGTAGTAGGTCGTGGTTTTCTTTCACCTTTTTGAGCCAAGTGTTTTCCACATAAAAATCTCTGTGCACTTTATTTTTAGTAGCTATTATTCCACAAACTGCAATAGTTAGAACACTTAGAAGAACATGGTTCTTCTAAAGCAAAAATTGGGTACCACACAAATCACCCCCCACTGTGTGGTATTGACATTTATAACATCAATTGGTATTAGAGTAGGTTATCCTTGAAGAGGTTAAAACTTTAGGAAAGATCAAAATGAGTGCACCACCTAGTAACTGGGAAGGACAATCCACTGCTAGACCTCCACTTTTCAATGGTCTCTACTACCCCTGGTGGAAGAATAGAATGAGAGACCACATCATGGGATAATTCTATGAGCTTTGGGACATCATCACTGATGTTCCTTTAGCCACAACAAAGAATACTGTTGAAGGGTTGGATGTTCCAAATACAAGAGTTGATTGCACTGCTGAAGTGAGAAAAGAATGCAAAGGTCAAGAAATTGCTAGTATTTGGACTTGGACTAGATGAGTACATCAGGATACAAAGTGGTAATACTGCCAAGGAAATTTGGGAAACATTACAAGTGGCCCATGAGGGAACACCTCAAGTGAAGAGGTCAATAGGAACATTTTTGTATTCTCAATATGAGAATTTCACTATGAATGATGGAGAAACCATCCAAGAGATGTACACTAGGTTCACTACACTGACAAATGAACTTGAGTCTCTTGGAAATATTATCCTAGAAGAAGACAAGGTTGAGAATATCTTAACTAGAGTTCTACCAATTTCCTGGGAAAGAAAAATTATAGCTATTCAAGAATCCAAGAATACTGCTACCCTAAAATTGGATTAATTGATTGGAAATCTTACTGCCTATGAATTGAGAAGGCATGCTACGAAGATGGATGCTCCAAATAAAGAAAGAAGCTTGGCTATCAGAATCTCAGAAGGAACAGATCTTGAAGATGATGAAATGGATACGATTACCAGACATTTCAAAAAGTATCTTATGAGAGGAAAGGGTCCTTCAAGAGGAACAACCTTCAACGAACCTCGAGCTCCTGAGAAGAAGACAAATGATGGTTGCTATAAGTGTGGTAAGACATACCACAAGATCAAGTACTGCCCTCAATAGGAGATTGAGTAGAAGAAAGAAAGAGTAGAACAGAGAAACAAGAAGAAGGAACAAGTCCAACCAAGAAGAAACAAAGGTTCAACTAAAGCCATGGTTGCTGCATGGTGAGAAACCTCAGATGAGGAGTCAGAAGATGAAGCTGAAAATGAGAAGGCTCTTATGGCCATCGGAGAATCAGAGGATGAACATGAGGTAAGTATCCTACATCTAAAAGAAAAGATTAATTTTTTGTCTAAAGAAAGGTTGGCTTAGCTATTATTGGACTTCATTGATGAGTCAGAAATAATAAATAGTGAGAAGAATATTCGGTCTAGGGAATGTGTTATCCTAGAAGCAAAATGCAAAAAGGTTAGAGTCTAGGGCTGATGAGAGTGACAACACAAATACTGAGTTAAAGAACCAGGTTCTTCAACTTGAGAATAATGTCCTAGAACTTAGATATGAAAATATTAAACCAATATTAGGGATAGGAAAGAAAATGGTTGATCAATCATTTCTCACTATTGAATAAAATCTAGGAAAAATGAAAGATAAATTGTATAAGAAAGATGAATTGATTAAAGTCCTACAAGAAGACTTAGGAAAGGTAAAGCATGAACTAGACAGAACATGCAAATGGAACAAGGCTTCTGATGCTCTCTCCTGGTTGCAAGAACATCACAGCAATAACAAGAGAGGACTTGGATTTGGGACACAAGCTCCAAAATAGGATCCCAAAAACAAGTACCTCACACTTCCTGAAAATAAGATCTGCACACACTGTGGTAATACTGGCCATTACAAAAATGTATGCAATGCATAAGAAAAGGCCAGTCAAAGAACAAAGCCTTTATCCAAGAAAAACACAAACTTCCTAGTTGGCAAGGGAAAATTTAATTCATCCTTTTGCCCATAGAAAGGGACCCAAACTAGTTTGGGTTCCTAAGACTAACCCATGATTTCATTCTGCAGGTCTAAGTGAAGGGGAGTAGCCAAATATGGTACATGGATAGTGGCTGCTCAAAACATATGACTGGGAACAAGGACCAGTTCCTTTTACTTGAGAACCTAAAAGGAGGTAATATTTCCTTTGGAAATGGAAAGAAATATGAGATTATTGGAGTTGGAAATGTAGGAAAGACAAACTCTCATTCCATTGAGAATGTCTATGTGATAGATGGCTAGAAATATAGCCTGATAAGTGTGTCACAACTGTGTGACAGAGGTAATCTTGTAGCTTTTACTTCTACCAAATGCTTTGTGATTAGCCTTACTACTGACAAGATTATTTTGCAGGAAAAGAGAGTTAAAAATATTTACATTTTATATTTGTCAACTCTCTCTGAAAATGAACTTACTTTTTTGAGTGTGTTAATTAATGATCCCTTCCTTTGGCACAAGAGACTTGGTCATGCCCGTCTAAATTAATTGAACAAATTAGTCTCCGAAGACTTGGTGATGGGGTTATGTAATATCAAGTTTAAGGAAGATAAAGTTTGTGAGGCATGTGCAAGGGGGAAGCAGTTAAAGGTCATCCTTCAAACCCAATAAATTGGCAAGTACGTCCAAGACGTTGAAACTGGTTCATATGGATCCCTGTTGTCCAATGAGAACCATAAGCAGATGTGGAGAAAGATATGCAATGGTTCTTGTTGATGATTATTCTATATTTATCTGGGTGCATTTTCTAACCTCTAAAGATGAAACATTTGAAATATTCGTTGATTTTGTTAGAAAAACCCAGAAATAGTTAGGAAATCAAATTGCATCCAGTAGGTCTCATCATGGAACTAAATTTGAAAATGCAAAGTATGGTAAATTCTGTGATGAAAATGGAATAGATCATAACTTCTTTGCTCCTAGGACTCCTCAGCAAAATGGGGTAGTTGAAAGGAAGAACAGGACCCTTGAGGATATGGCAAGGACCATGCTTCTTTCCAGTAAACTACTTCACAGCTTCTGGGCAGAGGCTAACGTTACATAATCAATAGATGCATGACTAGACCTCTTGTAGAAAAAACTCCCTATGAGTTACTTAAAGGGAGAAAACCAAACATATCCCATCTTAGAGCTTTTGGTTGCAAGTGCTATGTGCACAATAATGGCAAAGTCTCCCTAGGTAAGTTTTATCCCAGAACTGATGATGGAGTGTTCTTGGGATATTCTTCACATAGAAATGCATATAAAGTGTTTAATAAAAGAACTCTGTGTGTAGAAGAAAGTGTACATGTTGTATTTGATGAATCTAACATTCTTTCTGAGAGATAAGAACATGAAGATGAAGCCATTGGACTGGTGAAACAATTGACTAAAGCCACAACACAAGTCAAAGTGGAATCAAAGGAAATAATAGGTGATGGAACATGTCCTTCCACTCAGGGCAACTTGACAGGGGGAACCAATCCGAGAGACATTGAACAAAACTCTCTAAAGGAACATGTACCTGAACTTGTTCCTCGGCAACATAACAATGAAGAAGCATATAGCAGGGACCAGCTGAGGGGGAAATCTTACAAGTACCTGAGTTCTCATCCCATTAAGAACATCATCAATGATCCATTATCTAGAGGCAAAACTAGATCTCAACTAAAGAATTTGTGTGCATTTGATGCCTTTCTATCCATCATTGAACCTAAAAATGTTGTTGAGGATTTGCAGGATGCGGATTGGGTCAATGCTACGCAGGATGAACTAAATCAATTCAAGAGAAGTCAAGTCTGGAATTTGTTTTCAAGACCCAAGGGCAGATCAGTCATTGGGACAAAATGGGTCTTCAGGAACAAACTAGATGAAGATGGAACAATTACATGAAACAATGCAAGACTGGTATTTCAAGGTTATAGTCAAGATGAAGATATTGACTATGATGAGACTGTTGCTCCAGTTGACTTGAAGCATCTAGACTCCTCATAGCCTTTGCAACACATATGGAATTCACTCTTCATCATATGGATGTAAAAAGTGCCTTCCTAAATGGCTACCTCAAGGAAAAAATATTTGTGAAATGACCTTCAAGATTTGAAAGCAAGGAGTGTACTGAACATGTGTACAAGCTAAATAAAGCTCTATATGGTCATTCATGCCCAAAAGCTTGGTGTGAAAGATTGTCAAAATTCCTACTAAAGCATGGATGCAAAAGAGGTAAAATTGACAACACTTTGTTCCTAAGGGAAAAAGGTAAAGATCTTCTTGTTGTACAAATATATGTTGATGACATAATATTTGGGGCCGCTACAGATAGGTTGAGCAAGGACTTTGCAAAAATAATGGGAATTGAGTTTGAAATGAGTATGATGGGTGAACTCAACTTCTTTCTAGGATTGAAAATCAAACAAAGTCCAAATGAAACTATGATCCATCAGCAGAAGTACACAAAAGAACTAATCGAAAAGTTTGAAATGGAAGAATCCAAAGAAATAGATACTCCTATTGCCACTGCCACTAAATTAGATATTGATGAACCTGGTTCATCAGTTGATCAGAAGTTGTATCGGGATATGATTGGTTAACTTTTGTATCTTACTACCAGCAGACCTGCCATCATTTTCAGTGTAGGGCTTTGTGCTCGTTTCCAGGAAAATCCAAAGGAGTCATACTTGACAGCTATTAAAAGGATATTGAGATATTTAAAAGGAACCACTGATTTGTGCCTTTGGTAATGTAGTAATTTTGATTTAATTAGATATGATGATGCTGATTATGTAGGTTTCCCAGTAGATAGGAAGAGCACCTCAGGTATGGCACACTTCCTGGTTTCTTTTCTTGTATCATGGGCTACCAAAAAACAGAATTCAATAGCTCTCTGTACTGTTGAAGCTGAATATGTTGTTGTTGCTTCATGTTGTGCTCAATTATTGTGGATTAAGCAACAACTAATAGATTTTGGAATTGAAATGAGATGCATGCCAATATTCTGTGATAACACTAGTGCTATAAGTATGACAAAGAACCCTGTTCATCATAAAAGGACTAAGCACATAGATGTTAGACATCACTTGTTAAGAGATAACTATGAGAAAGGGTTAATCTTCATAGAATTTTGTGCTACTGACAAGCAAATAGCTTATATCTTCACTAAGGCACTAAGTAGAGAAAACTTTGAAAGGAACAAGTTGTAATTAGGGATGATTAAAATCAACTAAAAGATCCAGTTCAGATTGCAAAATGAAAAAAAATTGAAAAAAAATTATTTTTTTGGTTAGGAGTTATTAATTGATGTAAATATCTAGACTAATTCTTACTCAGTCTCATACTTTTACTAGTATACTCTTGTGACATGTGTTTATATGACTCATTGATCTCTTACAAAGTTTTCTATTCTGACATTTGAGGCATAATCAAGAGAAGTTTTACTTGAAGAACCTGATTCATCAATATATGCTCATGAGGAAGTTCAGGTATGTTTCTATACTTTGCACAATTAGAAAGATAAAATTATCATTCATGAATAGAAGTACCCAAGCGTCCAAAAATTTTATCTGTTGAACAAATTGAACCAGTTTCATTAAAACTAGGAGTCTAAGTATAAAAGGTTTCTTCCCTAAATATTAGCAATTCTCATTAATCACTAAGGAGACCGGAATTCTTAACTGATTAGAATCCTAATGACCTCTAAAAAGCCTTCCATTACTGATCTAATCATGACCCCTATTTAAAAACCCTAAATCACTCATAACTGTCACTCTATTCTCAAACCTCCGATCATCTACTTTCTTCTCCAAAAATCCCCAAAATTTCCATAAAATTCTCCGCCATGATTAATCCCCAAGATAATCCTGGAACTCCACCACCAGTTTCCCCCTACACCTCATCATTAACTCCTTCTAGTGAAACCCTAAAACCCAGATTTTGTCGCCAGAAAATGTTAGCCAGAAAAATTGTTGCATCTGGTGCTTTGAGGAAGGTTTTCAATGAAAGAAAACAGGCTAGTCATAGAAAGGAAGTCCCAGCCAAAAAGATTGACTCAAGTTCTGAGTTCAATAATTTCATCTCTGCTAGTGATGGAGAAGAACCTGGATCTTCTAATAATGACAAGAGTCAAGAAAATCTAGAAGAGGTAAACACATGTTACTTGTCTTCTGATGTAGTTGAAAAGGATGAAAATAGGTTTGTTCTGATAGGGTCTATCAAAAATGTTGAAGGGGCTCAATCTAGTAAAAGGAGAAAGAAAAAGAAGGGGAAGTTTTTAGCTATCTGTGGTACTGGAGAAGAAGGAGGCTTGAAGTCTTGGGGAAGCGGGTCAGGTGAAGCTACTAAGGGACTGGTGAACTTGAGTGAACAACCAGATAAACCTGGTTCATCTGTGGAGGAGACTTTGGCAGTAACCTGAAGAAAGTTGACGCTAGTTATGATTCCAAGAAATGTAAGGTTTCCTCACAAAGGACCCCTGTTGGGTCCAAACCAACTAAGAAGAGCAAAGTGTCATCACCTAAGTCTGCTCCTAAGGTTAGAGCCACAAGAAGTAGAGTTAGGGAAAGTGAAGCAGAACTGCAAAAGGCTCTAGAGGAGAGCAAGAAAAAGAAGAAAGAAAAGGGGAAAGCTAAAATGGTTGAAAATTATGAGGATTCTATTGAATAAGAGGAGGAAGAGATGGAACTGGTCCATCAAGAGCGTGTTGGAAACACGTTTCAAATGCAATATACTAAACGTGTGTTCTTTTGTAGGTTTTGATGAATGTCAAACAAAGCAATAAGCGATATATAGCAGTGCTCAAGGACAAGCACATAATGGATGCATTACAAGAAGCTCAAGACAATGCTTGGAAATGTTATAATTGAGTCAATATTAATTGTGATCTTGATTCCTCAATCTTGGCTCATAACATGGCTTCTCTACTAAAATTATTTTTTCCAAAATCATGCATATTTAAAGTAAGTGTCAAATGATTTTAAACTATGCATATTTACATTTGTTAAAATGTTTTCCAAACATGCCTCAAAAATCTGGGCTAAGATAATCGATTATGTACTTATGATAATCGAGTATCTCTAAGCCAAGACTGCATGATAATCGATTATGAATTAATGATAATCGATTGTGAGTAAGCCAGTTAACATCAGGTTTTTGCAAACTGCATAACAATCGATTGTGTATTTTCGATAATCGATTGTTAACTGAGGCAAAGTTTTCAAAACTCATAAAAATCGATTATGAACTAATGGTAATCGATTGGAATGAGAAAAATGTCTCCCAGTGTTTTTAAGTAAAATAATAATCGATTGTGGCTTTTGATAATCGATTATATATGAGACAGTAAGTTTTGAAATTAATTAATAATCGATTGTTCTATTTGATAATCGATTGTTGAAGCTGACCGTTGTCATATTTTTTAAATTACCTTTAGGTAATCGATTGTGATATTTAACAATCGATGTTTTAGCGTAAAATCTGGAAAAGATTTTCTGAACGTTGTTAAAATAATCGATTATTGATTTCCTGATAATCGATGTTTTATGCCAAAAATTGGAAAGGATTTTTTAACGTTATAATTAATCGATTATTGATTTGAAGTAATCGATTGTTAACGTAAAATCTGGGATTGATTTTTTGATCTGATAGGCAAACAATCGATTGTTTAGTCCTGACAATCGATTGTCACTGAGTAATTTCAGCAATCCTTAATTGGCAATTAGACAACGGTAAGACTGAGTTTTTCACCTATAAATACAGGTTTAACTCAGTGTTTTCACAACAACAACACATACAATTTAAGTATTTTCATTGCTAAAAGCTTTCTTACATTGATCATCATTTTCATTCATCTATAAAGCTTTTTGAAGAGCCATTCTATTGAGCTAAGTTGTTGTGATCTTGAGCGTACTATTTCTACTCATATCTACTCATTGAGGAGTACTTTGTAAAGTGAGTTTGTTTTTTGTTTGTAAGAGAATTGCGATTCTCGTTTGTTGAGGAACTTGTGATTCCTCAGTTGAAGTCTTTGGGATTGTTATCCCCGAGCAGTTGAAGTCTTTGGGATTGTTATCCCTGAGCAGTTGAAGTCTTTGGGATTGTTATCCCCTAGCAATTGAAGTCTTTGGGATTGGTATCCCCGAGCAATTGAAGTCTTTGGGATTGTGATCCCCGAGCACCTAGGTGAGGCTTGTGCCCTCAGCTGTAACGGTTTGTTAAGCACCCGTAAGCTTGACAAGTTTAGTGGAAATCTCGAGAGAGTCTCTCGGGGACTGGACTAACCACGTTTGTGGCCAACCAGGATACATCATTGTGTAAGTTTATTTTACTGCACTTGTTTTAATTTCTGCAAAGTTTTTAAATTCCGCACTAAAACGCTTAATATTTTTAAAACGCTATTCACCCCCCCCTCTAGCGTAAAGCGTTATTTCCAACAATTGGTATCAGAGCCATACTCTCTGAAAAACCTAACCGTTTGAGAGAACCATCCATGGCTTCTACTCTAAATTTCTTTGCAGGAATAGGTGAAGGAGAATGCAGCATGTCACCTCCAATATTAGACGAAAACGACTACTCAGTCTGGAAATATCGGATGCAAGTTTTTACAATGGCAAACGATTTGTATCTATGGCAAGCTATTAAACACAGTGATCAACTGACGACAAAAGTCGGGAAAGATAAGGTAAGTGAATACAACACTAAAGCTATGAATATATTTCATAACGCCTTGAATCAGGAACTTTGGCGAAAAATCTCCCACTATAAAACTGCTAAGGAAATGTGGGACAAACTTGAGGAATTGCACGAAAACACGCCTCAAAAAGCGGTCAGCACAAACGATGAATCAACTGGTCAGTGCCTCATGGCAGACGAAAAAGACGAGGTAAGTACATCTAACGATATGCAAATTGCTTATAACAAACTGCATGATGAGTTGGTAAATGCTTCTAAGACTATTAAAGATTTACAAAGAACTCTTTCTTTACAAGAAGAGGATTTTCAAAAACAACTCTTTTTAAAAGACAAGGACTTTGAAGAACGTCTTTCTTTAGCTCAAAAAGGTGTTGAAAATCTGTCTCGTGATAACAAGAATCTTGCAAATGAAAATCAGTTTTTGCAAAATGATAGTGTAGAACTTAGACAAGTCATTAAGACTATGCATGAAGCTTCTTATGTTGATGAATGCTCTACTTGTACTTCCTGCGATTCTTTGAAGTTAGAAAACGCAGAACTTAGGAAAACTTTAGAATCACGAAGTATAGATGTCCCTAAGGTTATTGAAGAAAAGGAAACGTCGAAGAATAATCAACGGCATAAAAGCAGAAATCCCATTAGAAATTTTACTGCTCCACCTAGAAATAATTCTAGGGCTGTAAATGAGTCTAGGACAAATTCCTTTAGACCACCTAGACATTACGCTAGGATGTATGAAAACAAGTCTAAAACTAACGCCTTTAGATCACCTAGATACAACTCTAGAAATTGGAATAATGAATCTAGAGTTAATCACTTTACATCGCCTAGAATCAATACTAAGACTATTGTTGATAAGCCTAGAACGAACTACGTTAGACTACCTAGAAATAACTCTAGGATTCTCAACGCCTCTAGGAATGACTCTAGATCACCTAGAATGTATTTGGCGCAACCTAGGCATTGGCACAATCCGAACGTAGTATGCCATTATTGCAATCGGATAGGTCACATTGCACCCGTGTGTTTTGCTAAACATAGAGATTTATCTTTTGGTTATAATTATTATTTGCCTAACCCCAAAGGACCCAAAAAGATATGGGTACCAAAAACCTCTCCGTAGGTATTTTTGCAGGTGTGCTTGAAGACTACAAAATTGTAGTAGATGCGCCAAGCACGACACCCAAAGGCATCGAGAGGAATTTCGGTTAGCTATTCTTTTTGATAAAACCGAATATGTGCAAACTATTAATGTTGACAGATCTGTTGATATATGGCAGTTGGTGTTATTAACATATAAGTTGTCAACTTGATTCTCACCCTGAAAAACGTTGACATGCGTTAATTGTAAGAATCAATTTGTGAAATTTCTTGTTGACTATACTTGTTGATTGACATGCTGAAAATTCATTTTTAATTACTAGTATCAACTATTAAATGCTTCATCCATGCTTTGACAAATGTTGATTCGTGCATTGAATGAGTACCTACTAGAATCATGTTTAGTTGAATTATGTCTTGGCAATCTTTTCAAACAGCAAAGTGTTTTAAATCATGTTTCAATATATGTTTTGATAAATGTTTTTTTTGCATACTCTCATAATCGATTTCCAGGACTTAAAACCTTTTTGGTCTAGTCCACAATCGATTGTTCACAGGCACAATCGATTGTCCGTGTTTTTCTGAGTTTTCAAAAAACTTTCTGTTTCTTGCAAATTTTTCAGAAACTAGTGTCAAATAGTCCAACAATCGATTGTCCCTTTTCAACAATCGATTGTCAATCGGTAAAAATCTCAAGATTTGTTACCTTTCTAAATTCTGAACTTGACAGCTATCTTTTATCATCGTGTCAGTTCAAAATAGGCATAAACGTTCTTGAACTCTTTTTTAAAGGCTAGGCTTTCATCTTTATCATGCCCAATTGTATGTGTTGATATGTCTTTGTTAAACCATTCGTATCAATTCTCCTTGAATCATGCTTTGTTTTGGTTCTCATTATTGCAAATGCACCTAATTGAAATATTTGACATTTGTTGCAATATGGACTGCTGAAAATAACCTTGTGTATCAATGTTAATATAATAACATTTGATGCATTTGTTATGCTCTCCGTCAAATGGATTTTTCATTGCTTGTGTAACAATCGGTATTTCCTGAAAAATGTCAAATTGATGTGTTGTGCTTAAACAGGTGATAAGATGGTTGATTCATGATTTGACTATCTATTTGAAACAGCATGCAATATATGTTTTGACAAATGCCTTTCAAAATAACAATAGGTATTTTTTTTGATATAATTGATAAATTTATAGAAATCGTCATATTGTATATTCCTCAATATCCTTCCTATTCTTATGTGAATATGGTAAAAGGAATTAGCCTTAATACAATCTTCTTATCAAAAGAAGAAATATTTTAGACAAATTTGTTACAAGTAAGAGGAATTTCATTACATTCCATTTTGTCTTACTTAAGAGGGAACTTGTGCTTTGAAAGAATTGATTGCATAAATTTTATTGATGATATTCTCTTAACAAATATCTGTTTGGGTTTTGAATTGTTATTATGGTGATAAATTGTTTATATATATATATCGGAAATGGCTTCACTTGATTAAGTGTTGGAAATGCTAATGTGCTCGCATGAAGCATTCAATTCAATCTCTAGCAAATTGAGATGTCAACGATGGAGGATGACATCAAGACAAACCGGGTATGATCGTTCCTTACTCTACCCTTTAGCTAGTTGAATTGGTATTATATGTCACAAGTATTGATATGAATGTTATTTTGATAAATTGCATAATTGATTAAGTGCATAAATTGTATTGAGTTTTGATTTTCTAAATTGGTATTTATAACAATTGGTGTTGATTATATGTATTCATGATGGAAAATCTATTTTCATAAAAACGTTTTCATCCAAAGAATCATTATCTTCCACCATGTGTTGATGACGTTGTTTCATTCATAATCAATTGTCATAAATCCAAAATTGATTATAATATATTCAAAATTGATTACCATACTTCCAAAATCAATTTTCAGGACTTAAGACCATTTTTGCCCAGTACACAATCGATTGTCAAGTTCCACAATCGATTGTCAGTGATTTTCTGAAATTTCAAAAACATTCTGTTTCAAGCCAAATTCTCAGAATCTAAGTGTCAAACTTGACACAATCGATTGTCTCTATCACACAATCGATTGTCCAACGGTATTAATTCAAAAATTCTTACCATTCTGAGTCCTGCAGCTCTCGTTAATCGATTATCAGTTTTTATCAGTCAATCCAACTGGCATAACACTGTTCAACAATCGAGTGTCTCAGGTATACAATCGATTGTCTCAACGGTCAATTCCAAAACTCGACCGTTTTTGAGTTGACTTCAGGCATAATTTTTTCCTATTCTCCCCTCTATAAATAGGAGATGGTGTCTTCATTCTCATCACCAAATATTCAAGCTCAAAGCCTCAAATCCTCTCTAAAAAGCTCTTTTTGCAAAATTCAAGCTTTCTTTCTTCTATCAATATGTCGAGAAGAACCCGTTCAAATAGGGAAGGTGCTTCCACCTCTACTCTTCCTCCCTCCGGATATCATCCATATCAAGATGGTGATGTTTTGGTCTTCAAAAGCGAAAATAAATTAAATCGCTTTCTTACTAATTTTGAAAAACGTGATATTCATCCTCCTCAAATCCTCCTCCAAATCAAGATCCAAATTCGGATATTTTAAATCATCTTACCCGCATTGAGACAAAAGTTGATCTTAACCCGCTATGTCCAGGGATACTTTGACCATGTCAACCATCAATATGGTGTTGTTGTCCCATTTGAGGCACCGCCGCAAAACATGGACGAAGATGATGATAACGAGGATTAAATATTTTCTTGTATTTTTTATTTAATGGCCTGTAATATTTTATCTATTTAATGAAAGTTGATTTTTATTTGAAATATCTCTCCTATTTTCATTATATGAATTATTTGATATTTTCAAAAGGGGGAAGTACATATTTTTTTAAAAGGAAGAAAAGAAAGGCTATATGCAAGACTAGAGTTTATGCATACTTACATGCTTTCTTTGAATGTGTTGCATAAATTCAGGGGGAATCTTATATTAAGGGGGAATTTTTCTCCAGTGCAAACGATTCGATTATCCCATATAATAATCGATTATGTTGACGTTTATTGAACTAGCATGCTATTATTAGACTTGTTATCTAGCCACTTTTTGCTAATGGCAAAAGGGGGAAGAAACGGGATATCAAGAAGTATGCTATATCACTCTCAACTTCATTTATGCTTAAAGTGAGGGGGAACATGAATTAAGGGGGAACATCAAATTGCATACTTTACACTTGTCTTGGATCATCAAAATAATTATTGCATATATCCCGCTTATGTTTGCCATTATCAAAAAGGGGGAAATTGTTGGAAACACGTTTCAAATGCAATATACTAAACGTGTGTTCTTTTGTAGGTTTTGATGAATGTCAAACAAAGCAATAAGCGATATATAGCAGTGCTCAAGGACAAGCACATAATGGATGCATTACAAGAAGCTCAAGACAATGCTTGGAAATGTTATAATTGAGTCAATATTAATTGTGATCTTGATTCCTCAATCTTGGCTCATAACATGGCTTCTCTACTAAAATTATTTTTTCCAAAATCATGCATATTTAAAGTAAGTGTCAAATGATTTTAAACTATGCATATTTACATTTGTTAAAATGTTTTCCAAACATGCCTCAAAAATCTGGGCTAAGATAATCGATTATGTACTTATGATAATCGAGTATCTCTAAGCCAAGACTGCATGATAATCGATTATGAATTAATGATAATCGATTGTGAGTAAGCCAGTTAACATCAGGTTTTTGCAAACTGCATAACAATCGATTGTGTATTTTCGATAATCGATTGTTAACTGAGGCAAAGTTTTCAAAACTCATAAAAATCGATTATGAACTAATGGTAATCGATTGGAATGAGAAAAATGTCTCCCAGTGTTTTTAAGTAAAATAATAATCGATTGTGGCTTTTGATAATCGATTATATATGAGACAGTAAGTTTTGAAATTAATTAATAATCGATTGTTCTATTTGATAATCGATTGTTGAAGCTGACCGTTGTCATATTTTTTAAATTACCTTTAGGTAATCGATTGTGATATTTAACAATCGATGTTTTAGCGTAAAATCTGGAAAAGATTTTCTGAACGTTGTTAAAATAATCGATTATTGATTTCCTGATAATCGATGTTTTATGCCAAAAATTGGAAAGGATTTTTTAACGTTATAATTAATCGATTATTGATTTGAAGTAATCGATTGTTAACGTAAAATCTGGGATTGATTTTTTGATCTGATAGGCAAACAATCGATTGTTTAGTCCTGACAATCGATTGTCACTGAGTAATTTCAGCAATCCTTAATTGGCAATTAGACAACGGTAAGACTGAGTTTTTCACCTATAAATACAGGTTTAACTCAGTGTTTTCACAACAACAACACATACAATTTAAGTATTTTCATTGCTAAAAGCTTTCTTACATTGATCATCATTTTCATTCATCTATAAAGCTTTTTGAAGAGCCATTCTATTGAGCTAAGTTGTTGTGATCTTGAGCGTACTATTTCTACTCATATCTACTCATTGAGGAGTACTTTGTAAAGTGAGTTTGTTTTGTGTTTGTAAGAGAATTGCGATTCTCGTTTGTTGAGGAACTTGTGATTCCTCAGTTGAAGTCTTTGGGATTGTTATCCCCGAGCAGTTGAAGTCTTTGGGATTGTTATCCCTGAGCAGTTGAAGTCTTTGGGATTGTTATCCCCTAGCAATTGAAGTCTTTGGGATTGGTATCCCCGAGCAATTGAAGTCTTTGGGATTGTGATCCCCGAGCACCTAGGTGAGGCTTGTGCCCTCAGCTGTAACGGTTTGTTAAGCACCCGTAAGCTTGACAAGTTTAGTGGAAATCTCGAGAGAGTCTCTCGGGGACTGGACTAACCACGTTTGTGGCCAACCAGGATACATCATTGTGTAAGTTTATTTTACTGCACTTGTTTTAATTTCTGCAAAGTTTTTAAATTCCGCACTAAAACGCTTAATATTTTTAAAACGCTATTCACCCCCCCCTCTAGCGTAAAGCGTTATTTCCAACAGAGCGGAGCACGACTGTGGAAGTTCCCACTGCCAAATCAAAGGGAACAAGGTCTTCTACAAAAGAGCCCTCCAAGTCAGTATTTGTTGTATCGTCTCTGGCCAAGAGAACTAGGTCAGCTTTGAAAGGCATACAAGTGAAAATAACTAAAGAAGAGGATGAAGAGTGGAGTGAAGAAGAAGGAAAATATGAGTCAAAATAGGAACAAGATAGGTATGCCATGTTTGGCAAAAGAAAAATTCTGAAGGGAAGGCTGCTCATAGACCTGGAGGAGCCAGGCATGATAAGATTGTTGACTGCACTATAGGCACAAGGATGGAAGGGCATGGTCCTTTAGATGGATGGTAGATTGGCCAAAAATGAGCTCGTTGAATTCATGGACAATGGGATTGTGAAAAATGGAATGGTAACTAGCATAGTGAAGGGGGTGAAGGTGAAGTTTGATGCACCCAAGCTGGGAAAAATCCTGGACATTCATAGTAAGGGATATGATGATCATACAAGGCAAAGATGGCCTTGTCTGGATGGACTGCCTACTGATCTTCAAATCACTAGGAACTTCTGTGACACCAAAGCTGACGAGGAGATGCCTGAAGAAAGAGTTGTACAAAAGAGTGAGATGAGGCCAGAGCATAAAGTGCTCTTTGAATTTGTGAACAAATGCCTACTTCCTAGACATGAGATGAGGCATACAGCAAACTACATGGACCTGGTCCTTATGCAGTGCTTGGTGGAAGGAAAGCAGATTAACTGGCCTGCTTTTATTCTGAGGCTGCTAGACAGGGTGCTCAATGGTTCAAAGGCTCATGCCATTCCTTATGGATTTATTCTGACTGCTATGATGGACAATCTGAAAGTTCCCTTGAAGAAATGGGAAAATGCTTCCAAAGAGCACTTTAGCATCAAGACCCTCCAAGCCTGTGATTATCTCCTCAGTGTAGGCCCGGTTGAACCTGATTCATCAGTGAAGACTCATGTGAATAGCAAGGTCGGAGCCTTGGATCAGGAGGTTGGGTTAAAGGATGCTGAGATTGAAAGGCTTCAAGCTCGAGTTGTTGAATTGGAGGAAGAAAGGAATAGGTTGAGAGATGAACTTTAAAAAGAAAAAGAGAAGAATGAAGGGATGCTCCAACAAATGCTTAATCTGCTACAAACCCAACCCTCCAGCTCCTCAAATCCTTAGGTTTCCTTGTCCTGTTGTGAACCAGTCTTGAAAACCCCCCCAGTGACCCAGGTTATGGACTTTATCTGTTCTGTTTCTTTTTATCTTTGCTCATAGTTGGTAGATTTTGTCTTTCTTTTTGTGAACTGCTAATAGAAGCATCGCTTATCAATGGAAATATGACGTTCTCTTGCTTTATGTTAATTCTGATCTTAATAGTTCTTTTTGTCAAGTTGATTTTTGATTATCTAAAGCATGCTTTCACTTGCAGTTTTCCTAGTGGCCATGAGTAATAATTGATATTCTGGGATTCACATTATTTATGTAACTTTTCGATGATGCCAAAAGGGGGAAGATATTATGCTTAAATTCTATTATCTGAACAGTGATGTTTATGACCTAATTAAATCTGGCCTTAATGATAAGTTAAAATTTTAAGTGTTTCAACTAAGTTTCACATGTTATTTGATCAGTAAAAGCACAGAGTTTGTCATCATCAAAAAGGGGGAATTTGTTAGCCCAAGTTCATTTGAAGATTGACAAATGAACTCAATGATGGACCTGGTCCATCTTGGGAACACACTTGTTATGGCCCATACACATGAGACGCATGTGAAGAAGATAAATCCTTGGGGATCAAGCAGCAATATCTTCTGAATATCTTCTTAACTGATCGAAAAGATTGCATATGGTATAAGGATAAGATGTATCCTTATGAGAAGAGAACACATCCGGATAAGGGTTGGAGTTTGGACTGGTCTAGGACTCAAACTCAATGGAGGATCAGAAAATTGAGTTACAATCCAACTCAAATTGCTAATCTTATAAATAACTAAGTTGTTCTCTTTTACAGGTATTGCACATACGTAGAAGTAAAACATAATTGAGAGCAAAAGAGCAAGTCTGTGTTGCAAGCAATATATGTGAGATATAAGTGTGCACACCTGAAGCTACTTGAACGAGATAGAAGAACCAATTCCATTGTGTTTATTCTTATTCTAGTTCAATTGTAGTTGGTATTTCATATTGTACCTTTCAGCTTATTTAAAAGAAATTGTATTAGGTACTTTGAGTATTCAAGTTAGAGTTAACTTGAAGGTGTCGCAACAGTTGAGGTTGTGTGCCACACTGGGATTAGTGTTAATTCTTAGGTTTACAAAGAGTTTTTGTAAATGTTGTTTTGGTTTAGTGTTTTTAGTGGAAGTTTGGGAAAATACTACTGAGTAGTAGGTCGTGGTTTTTTTCCAGGTATTTTTTACGTAAAAATCTCTGTGTACTTTACTTTTAGTATTTATTACACCTTAAAATTCAGTAGTTACAACACTTAGAAGAACCTGGTTCTTCTAAAGTGAAAATTGGGTACAACACAAATCAGCCTCCCTCTTGTGTAGTATTGACGTTTATAACATCAGATACTTAGAGCGGGACTTGTGACTTTTCCTTGAGAGAGATGAGTGTATTTCCATTAACCTCATTCTGAGTGCCACTATAAAGGTGAGGTTTTCTAAGGGAGAGTTGAGGATGTGCGAGTTTGGGTTCCACAATGATCAAAGTAATAGAAAGAGTTTCTTTGATGTGTTGAGTCAACTCTTGATGCTCTTGTGTCGCACTGAATCCATGGTGTTTAAAAGAGTGAATGTTGTTAATGATTTATTTGAATTGAGGGCAATTGTTAGTCACAATTGATGCTAGATGAAGTCACTTTAGGTCGGTCAAATTTACTTGGAATTGACTCTTAAAGGGTGGGTCTTATTTTGTTTGCTTGAGGATAAGCAAAAGCTTAAGTTTGGGGGAGTTGATAACTAGGGATTATGATGCATTTTCTTGATTAAGTTTTGATTAGAAATGTGTACAAACTAGTCCCAAAGGCTCACAAGTTGGCTTGATTGCAGGTTTGATCAACAAGGTGACAAGGTATCAAAAACCAGCTTAAAAAGAAGTGAGACTTGCACAAGTACCAAGACAAGATCAAGCTCAGTCAAACAGGGATAGTGAGGCTGCACACCATTCTGTGTAGTCTGCAAAGATAAAGTTTAGAGGCTATGCTTCTCAGTCAGCCATGTAATGCAGCCGTAAAGGACTTTGCGCGATCCGCATTGATTCCACCACGGCTGCACTCGATTTCGTGCGGTCAATAAAGCCAAGGTTCAGAGAGGTGACAATTTGGAGGATGAAGCCCAATGCGGTTCACGGTCCATTTTATGCGGACCGCAATAGAAGCCACCGCGGTTGCACTCGACAATTTGGAGGATGAAGCCCAATGCAGTTCACGGTCCATTTTATGCGGACCGCAATAGAAGCCACCGCGGTTGCACTCGACTTTGTGCGGTCCGCAAAGCGCAAGTTCAGATAGTAGATTAATCAAGCCAAGAGCCTTAGTGCGACCGCACTCGATTTTGTGCGGTCCGCACTAGCCCGGTAGGGTTATTTTTACCTAGAATTTTTTGCCTAGTATAAATAAATTATTTTCCCAGTTTTAGGTCATCAGATAGTTTTGGACGTAGAGATGCGCTCATGAACTCATTTCTTTTACCATTTTGAGTAATTTTAGCTTAATTCTAAGATTGAATCTTCGAGTTTTGTTTAGCAATTAATTATTATGAGCTTTTCTCCATCTATTTCTTTATTTTCTTCTGTAATTATGAGTAGCTAGACCCATTAGCTAAGGTTGTAGCTCAACCCTAGTGTGGGTAATTGATGTGTCTTGTGTTTGATGCTTGATTGTCTATGAGTGCTTGATACTTGGGCTAATTTAGGGTTTTGATATTGGATTAGTCATTGCAAACACTAGTTTATGCCTAGTAGACTTTGGCTTTTATTGAGAAAGAGAGCATAAGTTCATGAAATTATTCCAACAAGGAATTGGGGCGTTCAAGAGATTGATAGCCCCAATTAAAGGGTTAAACCTAGAGATAGTAATACCCGACTTGAACCTTGATTGCTTGCGCAAATTATCATATCCAATTGATCTTGAGAAAGTCAATTCGAGCAAAATTACTCGAACTACCGAGAGGTATAGAGTGAGTAGAATCGTACAGCGGTTATATCATACTCCCCAAATGTGACATTTTAGCTTTAGACTCAAGAATCCATCAATTGACCACCTAGGAGAGAGTCACTACCCTAGTGCCTTTTATCTATTTGAACAACCTGTAATCGTTTAATCTTAGCCTAATTTAGCATTGTAGTATTATGAAATTAGAATTTAATTCAAAACCAAAAATGTTTAAAAGTGCAATTAGAAATAAATACACAACTTCACTTTAAATAGAAATTCAATTTCAATATTTAGCTCCACGTGAAAATCAATTCCGGCCTTCTTAAATAAAAATTGCTTTGAATAGGGTTGACCTCGATCAACTATCCATAAGAAGGGCAGTACAAAGTTGATTAAGGTAAGAACAAGTTCATCTTTTGGCAACTTAGAAGAAGCTTCTTGAAAGGGACAGTTGTCCCAATCTCTTACGATAAAATACTGAAGAAATAGGAAAATATCTGATAAGAGAGATAGTTGTACAAAATCTGTTAAGAAAGATGCTTTCTTTATCCATTTTTACAGCTGACACTCCCTAATTTCATGCTAGAATATTCTCCACCAAACCTTCTCTCATTTTTTGCTTAGAGTAACATATATACACTCATTAGGCTACCTTAAGATCTGGTCATCAGTTTCTCTACTTCTAGATGTGTTTACTAAGCCCTGTCGGTTTTCTTCTTTGAATGTGAATGGATGTTTGAGTTGTTGACCTTATGAACTTGCCTACATTCATATATTCCTGATGATTGATACCAGATTTGTTTGTTTCATCTCTTTGTCGATATTTGATCATTGATTGAATTGTTTTGACTAGAATGATTCAATTAATTGAGCTAATTGTTGTTGGCAGTGAATCTGTTTCAGGTGATCATGCTAAGTAATAGTTAAGGGTTGAATCTGATGAGAAGCATGTAGAGTTGCGAAGAATATAGGAAGTTTGGATAGCTGTAGGTCATTTATTTGAAGGTCATTTGGAATCAAAAGCAAGTGAATCTGTTATTTACTTTAGACATTTGTCCATTTGAATGTAATCATAATTAGTATTGAGGTCTATTAGAATACATGCCAGGCGTGGCCATTTTTCTTCTCCATTTTTGCATGATTTGATTAAAGGTTTAGTATGATAGGTCATGCTTTAATATTATCCACGTTAGTTCATGTTTTGATTTAAGCAATCAAGAAAGAACACTCACGCAGCTTATTATTAGTGGGTTGTCTGGTTTAATGTGAAATCCATCAATAATTGAAAGTAGTAGCTTCCATTGATGGCTGATAATATAATACTTCCCACGACATTGAGTTTGACTTAATGAACTAGCCATATAAATCTATATATTCATATAGTGATGTTTAAAACTCTGTATAAATTGTTTGATTTGCATTTGATGTTGAAAAAATGCGAAAATGTTGAAAGAGGCATTAACAGAATTATTGGGCTGCTGTCTTTAGAAATGGTTAAGCTTTCCTAGAAGGGATTTGCATACAGATGTTGGGTCGTAACTCTGACTTCCAAAATAAACTCCAATGCGGCAAAGGTCCAAAGAATTTGAATCGATTAATACATTATACTTCCAACAACTCTTTCCATAACTCATGACCTTTACAGTATCTCAAAACATAGAGAATGAATAATTTCAAACACCATATTAATAAAATTAACATATTACTTTAAACAATAATAAAATTAACATATTACAGACCACAGGTGTGTTACACGTGACGTTATTCGAAATATGTACAAAAAAAAATAAGTGTGCGACAATGCAACTTTTTCAAATAAATTTCATAAATATTAAAAGAGGTTAAAAGGTAAAAATACATAATATATTTTAAATATATAATAAATCGGATAATTAGGCCAATTACTAATAGTTGAGAGACCGTGTAAAAATTACGGAACTTGAGAATGCCTCACAGTTTCTACCGAGTTAATAGAATTTCTCACCCGGTGTTCTGTATTCGTAGACCGTAAAATAGAATCAATTTCCTCGATTTTGGATTTAAAATAAACAGGTGACTTGGGATACCCCATAATTATCCGAAGTAGCGACTCTGAATTAAATAAATAATTTCATTTCGATTAATGTCACGTAAATTGGAAAAATTCCTTATCCCCTTGGGAAAAGGAGGTGTGATAAATATTACCTTCACAAAGTGAATGATTATTTTGTGAATTCTTATTATTCTCATTACTACAATGATGGAGATTATAATTTCGTATATTATCATGTCCACATCCATTGATACATTCACGGTAATAATTTTGTCTTCTTTCAGACTTATCACATATTGCTATCACATTTTCTTAAGGGAATTATAATGAAACAAATTCAATGGGACGGGTTTCTACTTCTTGTGCTCACAATCATACATGAAGTTGATCATGGCAAAACATAAAAATTTTACCACTTCGGGTGGTTATAATTTCTTACAAACTCTATTAGAGTTATAATAAAAATTTATTATCTTTATTTGTATTTAAAATCAAATTATAAAATTTCAAGAATTTAAAAACCTTAAAATCCAGAATTTTCTGAAGTAAGTTTATGAATCATTGACAATCATTATGCTCAATATTATTTACAAGTTGAACACTTGCACGTTTCCCAAAGCCTGGTGACCAAAGCAGATGCACCTACTCAATTGGTTATAGTCTGTGCTGATAACATATCATAAAACAATAAAAGAAGAATGAGTATTGTAGCGAAAAATAGAGAGAAAATTCTTATTGATTTTGGGATGAATTGCGATGGAATTGAATCCCTCTAGTTTTAAGGAAAAAATGATTTATCTACAAGGTAACAAACCCTAAAATCTCTCTAAAATATAGACATTCAAACTTACATACAATTTTATTTATAACAGATTGTATATAATTTATAAGTAATCCTTATTTAGGTCGTGTGATATAAAAAACTAGGACAATTTTAATAAAAAGGTTTCAAATATTATAAGGAAAAAATCCCTTTTTTTAATCCGTCTAACCAAACATAATATTATTTTATGGTGAGATCATTTACGAATTCTTCCAACCAAACAGCCTTTAGAAATCAGAACGGACGAAATTTACCCGACACCTGCTTAGTAATTTTCTAATTTCTCTTATCCTCTTTCTCAAGGCTTTATCATGATCAGAACCCCGGATTCAAGTTAATAAATGAGTTCAGTAAACAGCCAATCAAAGCATGTGCTTCAGAAAACAAGAGCCTCAAAAATAATCAACTCGTTAAAGGTAGAGTTACTATACATTAAGAATAACCCCTCATCTCCATACCATAAAGTTGGACCTCTGAAAATAAAATCCTTCTAACTGCACCCTCCCCCCACCCAACTCCAACATCTGTATGCTTCTCTGTATTACAACATAAATTTACACCTCCGCTTGGGTAATGATCGGGAATAACCATAAAACCGAAGCAAGAACTAACCCCCATCCATGAATCTGCTAGCTTACATCTTAAGCTATACTACACTGATACAAATGAAGACATTCGTCATCCACTCCGTCAAGTTGACAAAAGAAAGCAGCAGAAGCCATGAAAGGAGAACAATTATGCTTCAGTTATGAAATCTTCATCTATGCCTGGGGGTGGCCGTGGTGGAATGGCTTCTTCATAAAATTCAAAGTGGGAAGCACTTTCCTCTAAAACTCTTCTGGTAGCTTGAGAATGTTGGTTTCTACCAATCTTTCTCGAAGGAAGTGTCTCAAAGGCAGCAGCCTTTGATGAATTGCTACTTTCGATGGATGCTAAAAATTTGTCCTTCGATATAGATTTTTTAGCAGACGAAACGATAGAACTGAAAACACCACTCTCCCTCAAACCTTGGACAATAACCTGCACATGTAAAATAGAAAAGAATGAACAGAAACAGCTACAGTTGGAATGAGTTATAACAATGTTTTTGACATTTTAGGGAAAAAAAAGAGATCTCGACCATCTCAACAAAATGTTTCTGACATTTTATTGTTGTTGTCTTGCTGGAATAAAGACAAACAGGTTGCTTGAACAGATGATGGAAGGACCTACATTTCCCCAACACTAACTCTTACTCTATATTCAGGGACTTCAAAAGTTGTCATTTCATGGCTGCACAATTAACTTTCCATGGCCATGAACCTTTTTATTTTCCAAATATCGCACACTGATTTTCTACGTCATTCCTAATACTTTTTATAACTGAAAATCCCATGAGTTAGATGGTCCAATCCCAGTTGTCCTCATAGGTTTAAAACTCGAGGGATCATGGCCTGCCTTGCACCCTACTCCAAAGTCCCACTTAAATACCACCTTTTGTGCCAATTCACACATCCCATGCTGCGTCTTTACCCCTAAATCAAAGCCTTAGGAGCAATTCATCCCTAATCTTTCTGCAGGACAGCCTCTCTCTCTACATATATATTGGAATACAGAAAATGTTTTAATACTGCCGACATCATTTTACATTGATTCTAAACAATCGCGCAGTTCTTGCATTCCGTATAATCTCTCTCGATCTTGATCAAAACTTCCAACATCATTTTACACCGTTTCTAAACACAATCTCCCAACATCATTTTACACCGTTTCTAAACACAATCTCCTATCTCTTGCACTCCATATAATCCAAAATAAACACAACCACAATGCTTCCATCTGGTTTTCAGTATTTTCAAAGTTGTGGTTGCCTCATCCATTGTCAGTGTCAATATGCATGAAATATCACACTAGAAAAACACAAGTGTCCATGATGTCAATTGATGAGACAAAGTGATCCGCATACCTCTCCCAACTTTTATTAGTAGAAGAAGATGGACTGCTGTAGAAATTTCTTTCCTCATTTTCGTATTCATCTTTAATCGTTTTAGATTAAACTTTATCTTTATTAGTAATTTTTTAGAGTTTACCTTGAAACATTATTCTTTAGTTTGAAGTTATCTTTATCATTAATTTTACTTTTAAAGAAGTTCTTTGTCTTATGAGTGTAGCAAACGCGAGGTTACCCATCAATCAGAACTTCTTTAGTTCTTTTCCTGGAACCGATTAGACACGCTCCAGTTCATCATCTAGAGTTTCTCATTTTTTCCCTCATCTTTTCTCACTATCTCCTTTTTATGGTGTTGCATCATTTGATTGATGTAAATATGGTATCGCGTGCCAATCATTGAACAAGGGAAGCTACTTTCTATGATGCTTCGATGTTCCATACCATTTTCCACACCTCCTTATACCTCTCTTCTCACAACTCCCTTTAATAAGAGTTTAATGAAAGAAAATTACAGTTTTTGCAGAAAATCGACTTCATCCTATCCCAGCCTTGGATAACTCTCCTAAAATGTATATCTCATGTAAAACCCTAACAAGCTTTATCATCTCTCTTAGTGACTAGTCCATCCTATGAGAAATAGTTTTTTCCGATAAGCATGGTATCCATGCCAACTGGTTCGCACCTCGACTATTCTCATGGTACCTAAAATGTATATCCCATGTAAAACCCTAACATGCTGACCTTTAGCTTCTCTCTGATTGACTAATCCATCCTATGAAAAATAGTTTTTTCCCGAGAACTGTGGTATCCAGGCCAGCTGGTTCGCACCTCAATTATTCTCATGGTATATGCTACCTCCCACCAATACAGGTACTGAGTATCTTTGTCCACCAAGGATTTGATATAGGGAAGAAATTACCTAGTCCCTTTACCTCTATTGGAATTTGAACCTAAGACCTCTATTGACCATTAATCTGTCCTACGAGAATTAATTCTCCAAGGATGTCCTCCCACTGGTTAGCTGGTTCGCTCCTCGACTGTTCTCATGGTACCTGCTACCTCCCATCAATAGAGATACTGAGTATCTCTGTCAACCAAGACTTGGACGTAGGGAAGAAATTACCTAGTGCTTTTACTTCCATTGGAATTTGAACTTGAGACCTCATGATTCTCAACCACTTCATTGACTACTAGTCCATCCTACGAGAATAAGTTCTCCAAGGATGTCCTCCTACAGCCAAAATTCTTTCCGAGCAATACCCTATTTCCATTTCGGACACAATAAATGATATATAGAACATATTTCCATCAGCTTCACATGGTTCTTATCGAAATTGATGCTAGAGATATGTACTCATTTCAAAGGCTACACTATTCTTGTGTTCTGAGGACTTATAATGTGACAGGAAGATATTCTTTTTAAGATGACCTATTAAATTGTTCTTGTCCAGATTCTTTCGCTAGATTTACCTCCTTTCTTTTTTTCCTACAAGATAATTGCACTTTTGGACCCAAAGAAAAAGAATTCTGAAGTCAGGTTGTCCAAGCTTACCATGGGAGCATAAATACGAGTTAAAATGCCTTTCCTCAATAGTTTCAGGTTCACCGCTTTGTCAGTCCATACCACATGTTCACGATACCTGACCAAGGAGAAGGCATATAGTTCGTTATTACGAGCATTAACTATCTAATATTCTCCAAAAAGATTCTACAAACAGGAAAGGTAAAGCAGCTTCAGAATTGCATTGATGAATAAATCAAGCACATGACTAATCCAGTAAGCCAACTGAGTGCTACAAAAAGATAGCTGAGCGAGATTAGAAATGAATTTAGCTGCTATTTAGAATAGTAATTACCAGTTTAACATCTCATCTTCTGTGGCAGTTGAAGCAATAATAAATGCCTGCAGAAGATATAACATATTATCACGCCATATTAGCTCATAAACTATCAAAGTCAAGAAAATAAAACCTATCATATTAAATTTTGTATGGACAAGAAAGGAACTTCCTTTTTGTATCTGCGCCTCAAATATGTATAATACTTGACGCCATTACATGCATCGAGGGCAACTGGAAAAGCCAGCATTTCTTGGACTACCGACTATAATGCTACCAACAATTGTACTAATACAACCAAAAATATTCTCTTAAAAGAAGGTTTTCGCGCTAGGAAGAGGACTCAAGATCAGCCTCATGAAAATCTTATACCCCCAAGGAGGTTCTACCACGTGGAAACGCTCTTTAATGGAAATTTAGTGTTAGTTGGTCAGGACCAAGAAACCACTGGTTTTGCTTGAATTAGAATCTATCTTAATTTTTTATTCTTAGAAAAACCCCCCACCAGGATCATTCTTAAGACCACCAAGCTCTCTCCAATGAATCCTACTTTTTCTGCTTTCGAGCTACACCAGGGGCTTAATAACTCCCCAAGTTTTGTCTCGTAAAAGTTAACAAGTTCAAACTTAGATTACCAAGATATAAAATAATGCATGTGTGTTATTAAAACATCTTCTATTTTCCCTACTAACAAATATGGGGAGAAGTATCCACAACTTACCAGAGATCACAAAGCTTGTACACCTATTGTACTTTATCCATTGTCTGGAAACTAATCGATCCTTTTGTGCGCTTTAGCATATTAAGTCCGTGAAAAAATGACTTCACATGCATCGGATAGAAAATAATGACAAGCTAAATGAAAATATGTTCAAGTACTAGTTTTTTTTAGTCTCTTCCATATGACACATTTTTTTGCTATCAACCGAATATGATTAATATGTCCACATCATGATAGTGTTAATGGTGAAAAGACCAGTACCATTTGTCTTTAACTTAAACAGTTTGGTTCAATACAAATGTCACTTCTTCAAACTTAGACAACTAAATTTTTCCATTCAACTTGTTTTGCCAACATAATCGAGGCCCTTATTGTACATGTTGGCAAAAAAAATTGCTGATGGAAAAATTAAGTTGTCTGAGTTTGAAAAGGTAACATTAGTATCCAAGTGTTGGTCTTTTCACCATTCACACTATCATGATGCAGACACTATAATAATATCTAACTGATAACGAAACAATGCGTCATATGGAAAAGGTTGAAAAAATTAGTATCAGACAAATTTTCATTTTGCGGGTCATTATTCTCCCTCTGATGCATAAAAGTCATTTTAGTTTCATGTACTTAATACACTAAAGCTCAAAAAAGGATCAACTAGTCTACAGACAAGGGATATAATATAATAAGTGTGCAAGTTTTATGATCCATTTCATTCTTTGGCTTACTATTAAGTTGCGGATACTGCTCTCCTATTTCTTATTAGAACAAATAAAAAATGTTCTAATAACACACTTGCTTTATTTTATATCTTGATTATCCTTAGGTTTGAACTTTTCAAACTGTTACGAGACAATACTTGGGAGGGTATTAATGAGGCTGAAAGTAGTAGCCATTTATTTTACACTGTTAGTTTGCTAGATCTTTATGGAACCTATTTTTGAGCATGAAAAGACTGTCATGGGCCATGCCCAAGAGTACATGGGAGCTACTTGCTTGCTGGAATTTCTCCGGAGACCTTATCAAACATAAAAAGTGGTGGAAAACCATCCTGGGACGTATATGATGGACCATTTGGATGAAAAGAAACAGTAGATGTTTTGAAGGACGCAACAACTCCTTACAGAAGATCAAAATGAACTGCTTATTTTTGTTTCACTTTAGGTGTAAGGAAGATTTTGTACAGGATGTAGATTCAGTGATAGATATCGTAGGATCACTGTAGTAGGAGATAGAAGATAGTCGTGGTTTTTGCTCTTTTTGATATATGTATATATGGCATTAGCACAGCCTTTGTGCTATGATTAAGTAATATGTTACCATTCTCAAAAAAATACTTGGGAGGGTATTAAACGCGTAATTACCATCACAATATCATTGTGTCACAGGAAACTACGAGAAGAGTAAGAAATGTTGAGGTAACATTATGGACGTAACATATATACTTCTCTATATCTATTTATTATATTTTCATTTTTTCTTATGATTCACCTACTCCCTTTTTTCAAATATAAAATTTTAAAAAAATGTGGGCTGGTTGAAGTATATCCCTTTGCATTCACTTGTTAATTGTACTAAACAAAGGTCCGTATATGATGATTACTACACATAACAAAGTAAATTAATGAGCCTCTCCCTTACCTTCCCTTACTCTTAAGGAACCAAAAGAGGGTAAACACCAGTAATCTAATCAATTTGAATCAGATTCGATCAAACCTTAAAGTAGGCTACTAAAGGTCGAAGACAGTTAGCATTGATATATAGAATTCAAGTTGGCCACCCCCACCCCCCCACCCCTTTTCCTTCCACCAGCCACACATTAGAATAATTAAAAAAGACTTATTCCCTAAATGACTACTCTAATTCAAAGAAAGGGTCAAAAGTCAATTCCGTGCTTATAGTCATTCCTCTCTCTTGTAGCAATCCAGTCTCTAGTCGATGGTACTATTTAAAAGAGAATGTCGTGTCGTCCAACGCACTTGACCACTGCTATCGATCCGATAAATCAAAGCATCCTGGTCAACCAACTAACCATTGAAAATGGAAATAGGGGAATCTTTCCCGAAACCCAGTAGCAAATTAAGCAACTTGCATAAAATAACTGGAAGAACTAAATATGGATTAGATACAAAACAACTCCTCTCAAGCAACAACCATGAAACTGTAAAAATTATGGAGCTACACAATCCAGCAGTAACATGTAAACAGTACTAACACAACAATAAGAAAAAATATTCTCTTATCTCCACATATAAATGAAACATAGAAAAATAGCAAAAACTCACAGATCTATCGAATTCCAACATGAAGCATCTCTTAACATCCTCCTTTGTGGGCTTACAACCACATCTATCTCGTCTTGAAGTCAAGTCAGAAAACTTGGAATATGTGTAATGTAGAACTGCAGCCTCCTCCAATTTGATCTCCCTGTCATATGAATTAAATTTAATATGACAGAAAATTCTAGAATATCAGCATTACAAGGAAAAGCATTGGAATATTCATACCATCCGACACAGAAATATGAAACAATAGAAAATTGTCCCTTTAAGACCCAATAAGCTTGCATTAACTTAGAGCGAAAAGCATAATAGACAGATTATTACGTGAGAGGTTATAGATTCCAAACATACTTTGGAGTTTTCATGTAATTGTGCCATCTATGAGCCCCATTGGGACGAAGATGGTCCTGAATTCGAGCAGCTGCTTTACCATTGCCATACGTCAAGAAGTAATTTGGATTGCCACGGGTTGCTTCTTTATACATGCCAAAATATGTATCCTTTGTTAGATGGTCATAATTCTTCTTGAACATTGACACCTATTGTGATGGGTACATTGGAAAAGAAAACAAAAGAAAAACAGTCTTAGGTGTCATAAGCGAAGCTAAATTCACATAACTTTGAGAAACAACAGATACGACAAGGAACACTTGAAAATATTCTGATCATGCGGTCAATAGCAGAATAAAACAAGAGTTCCATTATTTACCTCAAAGATCCTGTCATGGTCACACATATAAAAATTTAACACATAGGAAAGATGCAACATTGCTGATTTAGACAAATTATCTCTCAATTTCTTACTGCACTTAAACAGCTGAATCAACAACAACAACAACAATTACCCAGTATAGTCCCACAAAATGGGGTCTGGGGAGGGTAATACGTACACAGGCCTTACCCCTACCCGGAAGGGCGGAGAGGCTGTTTTCAATCGACCTTTGGCTCAAGAAAAGGAAAAGAAAACAAAAACAAAAGAGCATTAGTAACTCTAGCAAAAGTCGAAAAAATAATTATCTAACCATAGACCATAAATTAAATGGCATGCAATAATATCGACCAATAACTACCCTAAGGGGGCATGATACAATACGCAAGTCATCTATGGAGAGCCCTACCAAACCCCACCTAGAAGCCCCTTTCCTACAACTCTGATACTAGACCTCCACACTCTCCTATCAAGGGTTATGTCCTCGGAATCCGCATTCTTGCCATGTCCTGCATAATCACCTCTCTCCAATACTTCTTAGGCCTCCCTCTACCTCGACTCGAGCCAACCACGGCTAGCTGCTCACAACTCCTCACCAGCGCATCCGAGCTTCTCCTCCGCACATGCCCAAACCAACGGAGTCTCGCTTCCCGCATCTTCTCATCCACTTGGGTCACCCCCACCTTCTCCCGAATAACTTCATTCTTAATCTTATCTAACCTGGTGAGCCCGCACATCCATTTGAGCATCCTCATCTCTGCAACCTTCATTCTCTGAACATGAGAGTTCTTCACCAGCCAACACTCTGCCCCATACAACATGGCAGGTCTAACCACAGCCCTATAAAACTTCCCGTTGAGTTTCTATGGCACTCTCTTGTCACACAAGACTCCTGATGCAAGCCTCCATTTCGTACACCCCGCCCTTGTAAGGTGAGGACATCCCCGTCGATCTCTCCGTCCCCCTGAATCACCGGCCGAAGATATTTGAAAGTGTCCCTCTTGGAGATGACCTGAGATCCAAGCTTCACGTTCCTACCTACTTCGCTCGACTCGGCCCTAAACTTGCACTCCAGGTATTCTATCTTAGACCTGCTTAGTTTGAAACTTTTAGATTCGAGAGTCTGTCTCGAGACCCCCAACCTCTCGTTAACACCAACCCTCGTCTCGTCTATCAAGACTATGTCATCAGCAAATAGCAAACACATGGCACATCCCCTTGAATATGACGTGTTAGTGCATCCATCACCAAGGCAAAAAAGAAAGAGCTAAGCACAAATCCTTGATGAAGCCCCATAACCACCGAAAAATGGTCCAAGTCGTCACCCACCGTCCTAAACCTAGTCTTAGCTCCATCGTATATGTCCTTGATCACATGTAGGCTTCCGGCATGCTTACACAGCTGAATCACCGAAAACATATTAATGCATCAAATCATATTATATGATCGAAGTAGTTTTGCCCATCAACAACAATGTGCAGTTCGGTAACAAAATAATGAATTGCAAGTGATAAGAATGGACCTTGGGCCTAACTCAACCCCAAAAGCTAGCTTATGAGGTGAGGATTGCCCAAACCGTATAAGGAGACCAAGGATCTCAAATCCCTCCGATGTGGGACAACTCAACACCCCCCTCACGCCCAGATCTCTGGAGCGTGGACAACATAAATGGGAGCCCAACATCGGTAACAATAATTGGGACGGACCTGACTCTGATACCATCATAAGAATGGACCTTGGGCCTAACTCAACCCCAAAAGCTAGCTTATGAGGTGAGGATTGCCCAAGCCATATAAGGAGACCAAGGACCTCAAATTCCTCCGATGTGGGACAACTCAACAGCAAGTTCCACCTTACCTCCGTAAAAGGATCCTTGATGTCATCTCGTTCAACACTGCTCTCCTGAATTTTAAAAAAAGTACATTAAAAATGCTTTATGACAGTTCCAACAGTAAACAACATGTTCTGAGAGTTAATCAGACATGCACTGTCACACTTTTTCCAACTAACTTACATAGTTAGGAAAGATAACCATGTCAACATTTGAAGGGACATCAAGCAGCAACTGCCTCAAAGAATACTCTCGAGCACCTGCTGGGTGTAATAACTCATCTGTGTCTAGATGAATTATCCAATCCATACCCGCATCCTGACATTTCAGCATGTATTTGGATCATCAGCTATGACTAGAATGATAGATGATGCCAAAGTAGAAGAATTCATACCCTTGCCATCACTATGGCCATCTCCATATTAAGAGATTGCTTCACAAATAGCTCATAATTGCAAGGTTTATAGAAGAAACTTGACAGCCATGTTTCATTCCAAATCCGGCTAGAAAAAAATGAGAAAGCATCAGTGAAACATAGGTAGACAACGTTGGACATGCAAATGTGAAAGGTACAACCATTAACAAAACTTGATGGCCACATTTCATTCCCATCAAAGCAGATCAAAATTAGAAAATGTATGTAAGAAAATGACATGCTAATGCTAAAAGATGAGAAAACTTTAGCCAATTTTCAACAACTCAATGAAAAGTAATTTTTACAGTTACAGAAATAATGAAAATATGAACATAAGAAGAAATAAAGTTAAGTGCCAAAAATATTATAGCTCTTTTCTATTAATTTCCTATATTTCAGTGTCACCAAACCAATCAACAAATTCTTATATTTTTAGAAATATTCCACGGTCACAATAAATTGCAAGTCTATTTAATGCTAACTATTTCTGACACAGTTACAGCCAACAGGCAAGAAATAATTTACAGCAATAACTTCTGTCACACAAATTTGGCATGAGCCCAACCAAACAGAATAGCCAATCCTTGAAACAATCAGAAAATGTCAATTGACAGACCTTTTGGCTTGTTGCTCCTCTAGCTCTCTAGTTCTGTATATTATTTTTACTCCCTGCAGAAAACAAAACCCCGTTTGGAGAATTGAAATATGCCACTTGAGCCGTAAAATCTATGTTGCTCGGGCTCTCCGAAAATGTGGCCGGATACGTGTCGGATCCTCCAAAAGTGGTGCATTTTTTGAAGGATCCAACACGGGTGCGGCTACATTTTGGAGAGTCCGCGCAACATAGCTTAAAATAAGTGGGTAAACTGGATTTGGACTAGTATATTTTAGATTTATCTAAAAAAGGAAAGAAATTTGTGAAAATTGCATTAGAAGCAATCATTTCATAAGAGCAGCCACGGGATTGCTATTCATGAAAACATCTAGATAGAGCTAATTGATGGTAAGGCACGGAGAGGCAGCTGCCAATCAAAATAGTGGCCAATACCATTTAAATATCATTTGATGATCTTAAAATTCAGTGAAAAGGCAGATACAGGCTGGGCAACTTACGGGAATGGATTCAAGGACTTTAGAAACATCAGGAGATGCAGCCTTTCCTTCCACGAAAAGCAAAAATGATGTTACCCCAATTACTTTATGATAGAACATCCACGGTAAGATCTGCTCTAGGCCAGCAGATGTACTGGTTGTAATACATATCTGCATAATGGAGAAACATTAGTTTTCTGTTATAGGGAAACAGTGAGTATAGAGGAAGCATGTTAGCAACTCTTAACTGGGAAAAAATGCACTACGAATCTGTTCAGGAGATATCGTTTGGTTGAAGGTGCTGGAATTTCAACAAGGAAAAGGCTGTAGACACCTTTTTCTTGATAATTATTTTGTTGTGGTTACAACTACCATGCCTCAATCCCAAACTAGGTGCTACAAGATGCAAATGGGAAGAAAAGAAATCTGGGAGAATTTCTCAATTAGCTAAAGGAGTTTTAAGTTCTATGCATTGACAATATGAGAACTGTTGACACCCTATCAGGTCATAGGTACAGGTATATCTCTCGAAATGCATTAAGTGGTAATTCAGTAAAAATGGTAACCTATTATCGCAGGTTTAAATTCACTGATAGTGTAAGGAAATCTTTACATAGTCCGTCTATATAACTTAAATCATAGCTTACAAATGGCATGAACTATAGATACCAACAATGCAATTACTCACACATAAAAAAAAACATTCCAGATCGATCAAAAGCCAAAACCCTCACAAGCAAATTAAAAAAAATGAAACCTTGGGTTTGAGATCTGAATGAAGTTTGAATTTCCAGTCTTTGTAGTAAGGAAACGACGGCGTATTACTATGTGCGAGGAGAGAGCAATCTGATAAGTGAGAAGAAGAGTGAGCGACAGTGGACAGAGGAGAGCTGTCCATGCCGGGAAATTTGTGAGACTCTTCAGGAGACCATCGGGAGATTGGATCGTCAACTCCGCCACCACGCCATTGAAGAACAAAGGCAAAGACAGCTAAGGATAGAGGAAGGATAGTAAGGAGGAGAAGAACCTTGGAGAAGAAGGATTGTTGGGAAGATGAAGAAGAAGAAGGTGGTTGGGGTCTGAGGGAGGTGTACAGACCCGCCATTGGAGAGGAGTTGAGGGGTGGAGTGAAAATTTTGGAAATCTCAAAAAGTTTTCTAGTCTTTTAAGTTCTTGATAATTTGTGCTTTGAGCCCTGTTAACTGTTATCTTTACAATTACTCCACCTACTTTTGTTTTCTTATTAAGAAAACCACTACAGTAACTAAGATGTAACTTGTGACTTGTCCCTAATCCGTATGTACATGAAGTTCCAAACTTGGCATCTTTATCACATTCACATGACATCCTACTTACCACAACAATTATCAAAAAGTAAATCCTTTTTAGGACTATAATAATACTAACAAATAGGTTCTTAAATTTAGTTACTTCTTTGTTGATTGCTTGTTAATTATTATAACACAAACTTGATTGATCTCAAGTGGAATAAGTTGTTTTGGAATGATGTCTTATTTAACAACACAAACTACTATCCAGTATAGTCTCATAAAGTGGGGTCTCATTTCTTTTTCGATATTTAATTAATACTAGCATATTTGGTAAAACTTCTTAAAAATTAAAAATATTTATTTTATTCACTCGTTAGGTACACTACTATTGGCATATTATTATATACGGGATTTAATGCAAAATAAAAAATATATCTCAGGATATCAATCATTTAGAATATATTATAGAATATGTAATTTTATTTTTAAAATTTTAAAGGGTACATCCAACCTAAATATACTTTAGTTCGGAAAATTTCCCTTTCAGTTTTAGAATTTGCACAGTTATATTATCATTTTACCTTGATCCGCAATGATAATAAAAATTTGGCATATAGACACCAAAAAAATTGCATAATGTATTTTAATTGATTACTAAATCATAAAATTATATTTTATCAATTTTTTTGAGAAGAAGTGCCGCTGGAAAGATGAAGAAGAAGATGGTGGTTGTTGTCTGAGAGAGGTGTATAAACCTAGACACAGGAGAGAAGTTAAAGGGAGCAGTAAAGTCTTCACTCCGGTTTGGCCATAAAATTCGGCAGATTTTTTATAAATTTTATTTTTAAATTATTCGTTTGTTTATTGATTTAATTATTTTTGGCATATTAAAATTTTCAATTCCCAAAAATAACTCTATAATAGTTTTTAAAGTTCTTTTTTAGTATTCTACTTACAAAACTTTAAATTTTTAAAGTAAAATATGTGTCTAAACACAATTTTAACTTTCAAAAATCATTTTTCATGGGGTTTTGACACAGCTACGCACAAAAATAAAATTATTTACCCTTGTCTACCCATTTGTTTTCCCTACCCATAAACTAATTACATTTCCTACCTATAATAAATTTTGTGAGGAATTTTTCCTTTAATCTCCAGTTCTTTTTTATTTATATGCTTCTTTTCTCAGACCCCACTTTGTGGGACTATACTGGGTAGTTGTTGTTGTTGTTATATGCTTCTTTTCTTTTCTTTTCTCTTTTCTCCTTTTTTTCATCGTTTTCTTCTTATTTTTTTCTTTTTTCCTATTCTAATTTCATTTACCTTCTTTTTTATATGTCTTTTCTCTTCATAATCAAAAATTTCATTTACTATTTTCACTATTTTTTATTATTCTTTTTATATATATGTTATTACTAAATAAAAATCAAACCATGTACCAATTAAATATAGATAATACAACCAAGAAAAAATATTAACTAACATTTGATACCAGTATAGTATATAGTTATACCAACAGGGTATACAATTGTACGCAAAGAGTTAAAAAATGTAATTCAATTATTAAACTGAAATAATATCAACGTCAATAAAAAATTTAAAAAAATCTAAAAGGATCTAATTGTAAGAGTATACCATTACATTATATAGCATACTATAATTTATTTATTTATATGCATTTTCAATTTGCCGCTCACGCTAGGTAAATGCTTAAAACAAATTAAAAGGAAAAAGGCAAGTAATTTACGGGTAATACTACTATTATAGTATATTGTATACCATTACAGCATATTGTTACAATATCTTGCATATTATTACATTATACCATAATAATATATTTGTATACTATAATGGTATACTGTTGTAGTATAACTATATACTCCTATAGTATATTAGTATATTGTTACTGTATACTGTTAGATAACAGTGTGCTTCTTCGATTATTACTGCAGTTGTGTTCTTCTTCGATTTTCAATTGAAAATTTCGATCTCAATCACCTCAAATTAGCTCCAAGTCTCGACCAAGCTGACTCAACACTTGGTTTCAGTTGCCAATTAATATTTTAATCACGCAAGTCAAATCTAATCAAACAATTACAAACTCGATAAATGCAATTTATGATTTTTCAAGTTTCAAGTTCTTTCAATGGTTGATCTAATTTTTCTTATAATAAATCACTATGAACTTCTCAAAAGATATTACAAATAATTATTTGTAACACTAAATGTTAATATATATATATATATATATATATATATATATATATATATATATATATATATATATAGTAAAATTACTCCATTTTTAAAAGCTTTTAACATGTTCAAATATGAGATTCATGGCTTGTTTGTTGATTTAATCTTGCGAGTTGGAACTCGAAATGACCCATCAAACTTTTTCTGTAGCTTAATAGATTAAAATCCAACTTAAATTCATAAGTATAATATCAAATTTTGAGATTGAAAAGAATCTCAATTTGGAAAAACTCCAGTTCATTTATTAAGAATATGTATTTGCTTTCTCAAATTCTTTTCAACAAAGCCAAATTAAGAAAGATAGGAGGCTAAGTAATGTCAAACGGATTGAATCATGGGGTTTTGGTTGAATTTTATTTTTTAACATGGGAGTTTTAGGTGGCATTTGTTTGGATAAATATTGATAGCCAAATTAGGTGACTATTTCTAGTTCTGACTTGTTCTAGTCTATACTAGTTCAGGTTTTTAAAAAAAATGGTTAGCGGGTAATTAGTTTGAACCCCATATGTAGGAATAGTGAATAGTTTGGTGTAGGCATTAAAGGGTAAATAGTTTGAATTTAATGGGTATAAAGTTAGATTTTCTCATTTTTCATTTCATCTTCAAAAACTCTTTTTTTTTTTTTAAGTTTTAACCAAATCTATATCCAAACACTAGATTCGTATAGATTTATTAGTTATTGGGTCTTTTTTTATTTTGTGCTTTGAATCCCTTTTATTCGCTATCCTTAATATTAATTCAGTTATTTTTATTTTCTTAATAACAAAATTCACTAACATATAAACTTATCGGAATATACAAAAAGTATCAAATTTGGCTATCTTGATATCTAACATCCGACTTACCACAACAAAATCAAAAAATAAAAAATAATAATCAAGTATTACAACAAATTAGTTCTTGAAATTTCATTACTTTAATTACACTTTTTATTGATTAATTAATATTAATAATAATACAACTTATTTTTCTTTTTAAAATCTTTTTAATAGACTTTGACCCAAAACAAAAATCTGAAGCCAAAAGCACTAATTTGATGATTGATATCGACTTACGCATATAATAAAATAGTATTTTTATGACGATCCGACAGGTCGTTTTGAGTACCACCTTTTTGTGTGTTCCGAGACCTTCCGTAGCTTCATTTGATGTTCGTGTCGCTTTTTGAAAAATGTTTATGTGCATATTTGGAAAAATATATGATTTTTGACATAAAAATGAGGCTAGAGTTGGCCACGGTCAATATTTTGGGTAAACGATCACGGATCGATTTTTGACGATTTTGGTAGGTTCGTATTATATTTTGGACTTGGATGCACGTTTGATTGGGGTCAGGTGTGATTTGAACGTATTTCGGCGCATTATGTGCGAAATTGGAAAAATTGAGTTTAAGATGAAAATTCTTGAGTTTTGAATATCAATTCTTGTTATTTGGTGTTATTTTTATGATCTGGGGTAGCGAGCAAGTTCGTAGCATGTCACTACACTAGTCTGCATGTTCGATTTGGAGCTCAGGGGGCTCAGGTGAGTAACAAATGAGTTTGGGATGGTTTCAACTACTGGCGTTCAGCAGTTGTTGGTGCATTACTGTATATCTCGCAAATGCGAGGTCTGGCTCGCATCTGCAATCAAGCATTTGTATTTGCGAGCAGAGGCCTGTGCTGGGAGAACTTGCATTTGCGAGGCAATGTTTGCTTTAGAAAATGAGGGACAATTGCATTTGCGAACTTGCTGGTCGCATTTGCGATCACTGGGCATTTAGGACATCATCGAATGCGAAGAATTTAACCATATTTGCGAAAGAGGGCATTTTGCATTTACGATAAAACACATTTGCGATCCGTATATCGAATTTGCAAATAAGTGGTTGTAAATGTGGCACCTTGATCACGTCCAAATGCACGCCTCTATAGAGGTATGACACGGTCGTTTGCAATGACAAACCCAATAAATATCGGGATCGAATCCGCAGGGACCTAAGATGGGAGTTAGTAGTATATATTCGGAGTGAGTAAGTGAAATATCTAGATTGCACTTTCACAAATAAGATTTTGTTTCTACTTCTAAAATTAAGCTAAGATTGTGAATCTTAAGATATAAAAGAAAAAGGCTTGTAACGTGGTTATCGGGTGCCAACAGAAGCTCACGACAAAACAGGGAAGGACTTCTAATGTGATTATGAAACGAGAAAGGCTCGAGGCTCAAATGGGTTGACTAGGGAAGCAACATTAGTAGGCAATGAAAAATTCAAACAGTCCAATGAAAGCCTACAATCACTTCTAAAGCCAGGAAAAACTTACGATTTCGCTTTAAAATATATTCCGGGCAAGTTCTAGACTTCCGCACAAGTACTTGAACTAGCAACAAAGCATCTCACCCCTCATGCAATTAGATTGTTAAACAGGATAGAGTCGAGGGCCCATAACAACCACATTCAAGATTGAAGATCACTATGGTCCAATTAGACCCCTCTATGGTATCAAAGTCAACACAAGAGTCACAAAGTCACTAACTATAGCTATTTTTTTCTAAAAATCCTTGTCTCTAACCATAAGCATGTAGTTAAATGTGTTGGTGCCAAATGAAGCATGTTTGAATCTTCAAGTTTGACTTGATCAGGTCTTTTTGTTTTTTACTACTACTATTATACAAACACAAAACAGGTTCATTCTCTTAAGAAGGTTGTCATATGTCACGACCCCAATTCGCCCTTCGTGAACATGTCGTGATGGCATCTAGTTGATACGACTAGGTAATCCTAACCAATACGGAAATTTAATCAATTGCGGAAGAAAAATATTTAAACTAAACGAAATAAACAACTGAATGATCAAGGTGCCACCTGGCACATACAATATCAACTCTCATAACTAAACAAAGTTCCCAAAACCCGGAATCTCACAAATCACAAGCTATGAGATACACAAGAAGCTCTGACTCAAGAGAGTCTATATAAGGAGAAATACTGGAAGGACTATACTTATTACAGAAAACTGGAAAGGGACTCCTCGAAGTCTCTAGCAGTGCGCCATCCTCCAAGGGCTGACAAAACTGAATGAGAGTACATGTACCTGCACAAAAAAAGTGTGCAGAAGAGTAGCATGAGAACAACCATAGCGATGCCCAGTAAGTATCCAGACTAACCTCGATGGAGTAGAGACGAGGGACAGTCAAGACACCTACCGGTCAATAAATAGTATAATCATATGGATAATAGAAACGATATATAATTATGTAAAGATTGCATGAATGACTAAATGCTACAACTCACAATGAAGGAAAATGGCAACAAGTAACAACGAGAATATAATAAATGATAATGCGAAATGACTGCAGAATCATAATCCAAATCCTAAAGTCACAACATAGTAAGGACAAAAAGTCACTAATTCATTATTCTGCAATGATGCTTACATAAGGTCCTTTCAACTCTTTCCAAAATTTTACCTAAATCTCGGACCAGCCACAATTCATGGAAACCCAGCATCTGAATTCTAACACTAGGTACCTTATGCCCCATCACTCAAACGTTCACACTAACAACTAACTCGTCAACTAGGGCCACTCTCACATATATAAGGGATAAACGAGGGCGTATCTCCACCCCTATCTAAAAAGGAGGGATTCATCTCTAATAGGAGGGTCCAACTACGTGTATGCTTGTGCAAGTGTACCTAACAAGAATTCTACCAACTAGTAAGTATAAGAAATGGAATGACCAGCGCCCTAATTATTCGCACCCGGATAGAATCAATGAAAATATCAGTTCAGAACACAATGAGTTTAATGGGGATCTCACAGGATATCGTCCTGTAGTCTCAAACATAAACAGGTGTGTTAGGGATCTCTTAGTATCCCGAGGATCTCTTGGTATCCCCTGTAGATGTATTAGGGATCTCTTGGTATCCCGAGGATCTCTTGGTATCCTCAATAGATGTACTAGGGATATCTTGGTATCCAGAGGATCTCTTGGTATCCTCAATAGGTGTACTGGGGATCTCTTGGTATCCCGAGGATCTCTTGGTATCCTTAATATATATACTAGGGAACCTTTGGTATCCCGAGGATCTCTTGGTATCCTCAATAGGTGTACTGGAGATCTCTTGGTATCCCGAGGATCTCTTGGTATCCTCAATAGGCGTACTGGGGATCTCTAGGTATCCCGAGGATCTCTTGGTATCCTCAATATATGTACTGGGGATCTTTTGGTATCCTCAATATATATACTAGGGATCTCTTGGTATCCTGAGAATCTCTTTGTATCCTCAATATATATGCTGGGGATCTCCTTGTATCCCGCAATACAACACAATCAACATAGATGTACAACCCAAACAATGGAATAGCAAAATCCCGGCAAGGGAGTCGACAATGGAAGACAATAACATCCAGGCAAAGAAGTCAACAACAGAAAACAATAACGTCTTAGCAAGGGAATCAACAATAGAACAATAACGTCCTGGCAAGGGAATCGATAACAGAAACAATAACGTCCCGGCAAGGGAATCAACAATAGCTAAAAAGGTTACGGAAACACCAAGGAAAACAAAATAACCTCAACGATAAAACAAGACATAATAAGCGCATAATAACTACACCGATACCACAACAATTGGACATGTAATATATTTGCACGAGGTCACAGATGAACTTACAATCAAGTAGTATCCAATAGTAAGGAAGTTAACATGAATCAAATAATTACAATTATAAGAAAGTATCAACTAATTATATGATATCCATCTTCTTTTCAATTAAGACCGATTAATTACATGAGATATAACATTTATGGTTTTCAATTAAAGGCGAGTAGTTAGGACGGATAATATGACTATAGAAGGGTGATTGTCTTCAGTTAAACACGTAAGAAGTCAATTAAACAGCAAGAATAAATTAAGAAGAGCAAACAATACCAAGCAAGACATGTAGAGGTGAAACTAATAACAAGGAACTAAATTGTATCAATATCATCTTCAAACTCGGTGATTTCAAGAGTCTAAGGGCCTAAAAGGGACAATTTACCACAAATAAGTTCAATCATGCCCTCGCCACCTTGCGTACATGGAATTCAATCAACAGATAGGACTCAAATCCTAAGGGGAAGTCCCCCACACAAGGTTAGGCAAGATACTTACCTCAAAAAGGCTAAAATCAACTAGCAACCACGTTCTTGCCACGAGTTATCAACTCCAAATGGCCCAAATTTATTCAATTAAATCACACATTGTAAATAATATCTCAAGCAATTGATTCTACAATTTAATTCAAAGCTAAACCACGAAATTAGATAAAATGACCAAAACGCCCCTCGAGCTAACATCTCAGAACCGAATGAATTTAACACTTTCAGAACCCTCGTACTCTCACGAGTCTAAACATATAAATATATCTCAAATCGGAGGTCAAACACTCCTTCAAAACCCAATAATTCGGTCTATAAAGTTCTACCCATTTTACATTCAAAAACTGAAATTTAAGTATGAAATTAAGAGGAGATTCATGAAAGTTGGTCTAAATCGAGTGATAAAGACTTACCCAAGTTGCCCAGGTGAAAATCCCTTCAAAAAAGAACCGAGATCTACAAGTCAAAATATAAATAAATGGTGAAACCCTCGAATTTGGGAATTAAATATGTCTGCCCTGTTATTTGTGCATCGCGATCGTGGAACAAGGGATGCGATCACGTAGAGGAAATATTGATTGGCCCAGAAATATTCTATGCGAACGCGATTGTGTGGACGCGATCACGGTGAAGGAACAGGCGGTGCTTCGCGATCGCGAAAGCACTGATGCGAACGCGTTGAAGGAAATATGGGGGGGGGGGGGGGTCTAGTGGTTGGTCTATGCAAACGCGGAATTAGGGATGCGAACGCGAATTGAATACCATTAGACCTTTGCGATCGCGGGAAGCTTGATGTGAACGCGTGAAGGAATATACAGAACATCGCGATCGCAGGAGACTCTTCGCGATCATGTAGAAGGATATCAGAAGCAGCAGATACAGCAGTTCAAAAATAGAAGAAAAGGGTATGTAGCCCATCCGCAACACAGCCGAGGCCCCCGAAACCCCGTCTAATCACATAGACGAGTCATATAACCTATCACAGACTTGCTTGAAGCTTCAAATCACATAACACAACATCGAAACGACAAATCGAACAAAAACTCAAGCTTATGAACTTTCAATTCTTCAAATAACGAATCTCATGCCAAAACCTATTAATTCGACTCAGAATGATGCCAAATTTTGCAAACAAGTCCAAAATGACATAACAGAGCTGTTCCAACTCTCAAAATCACATTCCGACCCCGATTTCCCAAAAGTCAACTGTGGGTCAAGCTTCTTCATTTTCTAACTTCAACTTTTGCCGAAATGCCTCAATTTACTCTACGGACCTCCAAATCTGAATCCGGATGCACGCCTAAGTCCAAAATCACCATACGAAGCTGTTGAGATCATCCACGACCTATTCTAGGGTCGTTTTCCCAAAAGTCCAGTTCTGGTCAAATTTCACCATCTAACTTCCAAGATTGATTCTACAATTTAATTCAAAACTAAACCGCAAAATTAGGTAAAATGACCAAAATGCCCCTCGAGCTAGCATCTCGGAACCGGATGAATTTAACATTTTCAGAATCCTCTTACTCTAACGAGTCTAACTTTATAAAGATATCTCAAATCAGAGGTCAAACACTCCTTCAAAACCCAATAATTCGATCTATGAAGTTCTACCCATTTTATATTCAAAAACTAAAATTTAAGTATGAAATTAAGAGGAGATTCATGGAAGTTGGTCTAAATCGAGTGAGAAAGACATACCCAAGTTTCCCAGGTTAAAATCCATTCAAAAATCGCCAAGAACCAAGCTCTAGAAGTCAAATTATGAATAAATGGTGAAACCCTCGAATTTGGGAATTGAATATGTCTGCCCAGTTATTTGTGCATCGCGATCGCGGAACAAGGGATGCGATCACGTAGAGGAAATATTGATTGGCCCAGAAATGTTCTATGCGAATGCGATTGTGTGGACGCGATCGCGGTGAAGGAACAGGCGGTGCTTCGCGATCGCGGAAGCACTGATGCGAACGCGTTGAAGGAAATATGGGGGGGGGGGGGTCCAGTGGTTGGTCTATGCGAACACGGAATTAGGGATGCGATCGCAAAGTGAAGACCATTAGACCTTTGTGATTGCGAGAAGCTTGATGTGAACGCGTGAAGGAATACACAGAACATCGCGATCGCGGGAGACTCTTCGCGATCGCGTAGAAGGTTATCTGAAGCAGCAGATACATCAGTTCAAAAATAGAAGAAAAGGGTCTGTAGCCCATCCGCAACAGAGCCGAGGTCCCCGCAACCCCGTCTAATCTTACAGACAAGTCATATAACCTATCACGGACTCGCTCGAAGATTAAAATCACATAACACAATATCAGAACGATGAATCGAACCAAAAATCAAGCTTATGAACTTTCAATTCTTCAAATAACGAATCTCATGTCGAAACCTATTAATTCTACTCAAAATGATGCAAAATTTTGCAAACAAGTCCAAAATGACATAACAGAGCTGTTCCAACTCTTAGAAACGCATTCCAACCCCGATTTCCCAAAAGTCAACTGTGGGTCAAACTTCTTCATTTTCTAACTTCAACTTTTGCCGAAATGCCTCAATTTACTCTACAGACCTCCAAATCTGAATCCGGATGCACGCCTAAGTCCAAAATCACCATACGAAGCTGTTGAGATCATCCACGACCCATTCGAGGGTCGTTTACCCAAAAGTCCAGTTCTGGTCAAATTGTCACCGTTCTAACTTCCAAAAGAAGGTTCCTTCTCTAGAATTGCCTCTAGACCATATGAAAACTGAATTTCACCATGCACGCAAGTCGATAGTCATGTTCCAAAGCTGATCCAGACCTTATGCTGCTGAACGGAGCTTAATTTCTCAAAACGACCGGTGGGGTTGTTACATCATGCTACCTATTATTGAGAGGAGTAACCCAGTTCACATAATAACTACCTTTGGAAAGAACCGCTGCATTAAAAAAACCAAAAGCTTATTCTCACTGAAACATAAAAAGAAACTATTAAATCAAACACTAACTAATAAGGAAATAAAAACAAAGAATTTACAAAACAAAACTATTGAAAGCAGAATGAATGTACATAATGAGAGAGAAAGAGAATATATATATATATATATATATATATATATATATACATAATGAGAAAAGAGAGAGAATATATACATACATGAGAGAAGAGAGAATATATAAATAGTGAGAGAAAGAAAAAGAAAATAGTATCAAGTTAAGTACAAGCCAAATGTCTTTGAATCAACAAATAAGACCAAATAAACTCCACCCTCCCAAATAGAATAAGCATTGTCCTCAATGCTTTCAAAGTAAGAGTAAATGAAGATTGAAGAAGACTCCATATGGCTCCTTATACATTTTTGTGTCTACAACAGTGTCACCGCCCTCAGTCTTCTCAAAGTAGATCTTATCATCTTTAACTCTGGAGTGGCTGGGTTAGTGAACATTTAATGCACTGCCTTGGTAGTGTCGGCAGCAAGGTCTGGCTCCTCAAACTGGCCATCTAGTGCCAATGGAGTTGATGGTGCAGTAAGAGCTAGATCAATTAGCATCTCAAATAGGAGATCTCCGGCTGTTGAAATCTTGGTGACCTATTTGCGGAGCTTGTCAACTGACTTCTTGGAAGCATGAGACTTCCTCATTTTCTTTACTTCCTTTCCTGGCTCCTCAGTGACTGACCCATACTGTACCTGAGTATTCATGATAGTAGTCTGGTGCTCTAGTCCATTTTTGGAGGAACCTGAGGTTCTAAAATGGATGACTGCGCTGAAACAGTACTAGATAGGTCAGACATCTTTGCAGTGCATGTCCATATCCAGTAATTGAGGCTCACCAATGTTTGGGAGACTCGTAGCGCAGAAAGTAAAGTAGCAAGCATAGGCATCATCTTCAAAGCCGAGGTGGAACTTGTGGCAGGGAAAAGTAGTGGGAGCTGAAAATGGTGGTGGAGGCATCACTGGTGTACTGAAGGATGGCTCGGTTGAAGTGGATGGACCCTCAACTGTCTCCGAAACTACCACAACTGGCTCGTTAGATTGGCCTGCAATGATATGAGGCTAAACCTTCTTTGGGTTCGAAGTATCCATCAAAGAGTACCATGAGAATGGTTTCTTCGACCGCACCTTCGTATCATAATCCTCCAACTCGACCCTTGCATCCGTGAGATTCTCTGTAATAGTGTTAGGATACGAGTAAGATGAGTTAGCTTGCATCGTAATCACAGAGATGTTGGCTGACATCACGACACCTACATTGATCGAGTACCGGGCATGATAATAGTGACTAGAACCGCCCGTAAAATTAGAAGATATGTTTCATCTTGCACGTGGCTAGTCTGCTGCAGACAAAGGTATGCCATCCCTTCGCGTTAAAGCTCAAAGTGTTCCTTTGAATAGGAACCCCTGTTGTGATCTATGATGGTGATGCCCCAGGAGTTTCTAGCATCTCTGCTAACTAAGGACAGGCTGCCTTCCCAAGTGCACACTTTTCCAAGTCTTGTGTAGGCTTGACATCATGAAATCCCAAGTAGGTGTTCTAAGTATGATGGTCAAATCGCACCTTGAGATTTCTCACTTATGTAACCTTCATTGATGTGCGCCACATTGTCATATAATTCCTGGACAATATACTCTTTGCATCTACCATACTTTGGATGAACCATATCCACCTTTTGCATTCTCAAAACTGCAAAGCTGTACTTTTCTAAATCTTTGAAATTGAACTGACACTCAATAGTAAGAGACCTTACTGTGTACCATTCTTGGAAGCTGGAGAAGGCTGCTAAGCTGGAAAACCAGTCCTCCTATACTTCATTCTTCTGTACCAGCATATGAGGTCGGTTTTGTTGATGCTACCCTCTGCACTTTGTGCATATACCAGAGCAGCACTGGGACAGTGGCATTTGGGGAGCCAACCTTCAGTCCTCCTAGAGAGCTCGGGGTAGTCCTGCATGCATCTGCAGGATCGACGTTCTCTTTTATTTATTTATATGTTTTGTTTTCACTTGTATCTGAGATAAACTGTATTTTCTTTTTTATATATTTTTTGTAGTATTCATAGACAAGTCGTGGATATTGTGACACCAAATTCTGGGTACAGGAGTATATTGGCATTGTAGTACAATTTTTGACCATTCTTAGCTATTTGAGTCTTCCGCTTATTCTGTTATCGATAATCTTTATATTGTTGATTTCATGTTAATTCAAGTTGTTAAAAAGGATTAATATATAAGAGTTAAAATTTCTGTATTTTGTGGCTTGCTAGCTTCTTCGAGTAGGCGCCATCACGACTCCCGAGGGTGGAAAATTCGGTTGTGACAAGTTGGTATCAAAGCTCTAGGCTACATAGGTCTCTCAATTCACGGACAAGATCAGTAGAGTCTGAGAGATCGGTATGGAGACATCTATATTTATCTCTCAGGGGCTACAGAGTTAGGTGAAACTTCACATTTGTCTTTTCATGCGATTTTGTTTCTCAATGCTTATGGAATTTCTACTCTGTTCTTTCACAGATGGCAAGAACACGTGCTTCCGTATCCACCGCTCAACAACCCAATCCCCCAGCAGCAGCCTCCACAAGGGGCAAAGGGCGAGGGCGAGGCCGTGCTAGAGGCCGAGATAGGAGCAGAGCTCAGTCCCGAGCAGCAGCACCAGTGGCGGAGCCTCAGGTTGATTTTGATGATGAGGTTACATCCCCAACAACTTCTATGGACCCAACTTATGTCTTCGAGGGGTTTATTGCTACCCAAGTTCTTCAGGATGCTCTGGTCCGTCTAGTGGGCCTCATGGAGAATGTCTCCCAAGCAGGCTTGCTTCCTGTAGCACCAGCCGTCTCTCAGGCTGTAGGAGGGGCCCATACTCTTGCTACTCGCACTCCGGAGCAGGTAGGTGCCCATATTTAGACTCCAGTGATTGAGGAGTTTAGCCGGGTGTAGTAGCTCAGACCGATGATGGAGTAGTTATGTCTACCGATGCTTTTTTGTGGAGGCTGGATAGGTTCATCAAGCTCTTCACTTCTACTTTTAGCGGTGCATCTACTTAGGATCCCCAGGATTATCTAGACATCTATTATGAGGTTCTTAGGTACATGGGGATAGTTGAGACCAATGGGGCCGATTTCTCTACTTTTCGCTTGTCTGGATCTGCAAAGACTTGGCGGAGAGATTATTGCTTGGCTAGACCAGCTTGATCACCAGCCTTGACTTGGGAGTAGTTTACACAGCTATTTCTTGAGAAGTTTCTCCCCATCACTCAGAGAGAGGCCTATCGGAGGCAGTTTGAGCGTCTCCAGTAGGGTTCCATGAGGGTTATCCAGTATGAGACCATATTTATCGACTTGGCTCGCAATGCTCTTGTCATTCTTCCTACCAAGAGAGAGAGGGTGATGAGGTTTATTGACAGTCTTATTCAGTCAATTCGTCTTCAGATGGCTAGGGAGTCTGGGGTGAGATTACCTTCCAAGAGGCGGCCAATGTGGCCAGGAGAGTGGAGATGGTTCTGTCGCATGAGGTGGTCATCGGTCGGATGAGAGACTTTGTTATTCAAGAAAATTCAGTGGTGCCTCGTCTGGAGGCAGGGATTTGTATGGTAGAGGCCATCATCCTAGGCCATTTCAGTCAGCACTTCAGGTTTCTCACAGTATTCTATTCAGTAGAACTACAGTGCACCACCAGCTTCTATCAGTGCACTGCCGCTCCAGAGTTTTCGGCGTGGTCATTCAGGTCACTAGGGTTAGTCTCAGTTTCCTCAGCTGTAGCACTCAAGTGGATGCTATGAGTGTGGTGAGTATGGTCATATCTGGAGTGCTTGCCCGAGGTTGGTGGATGCTCAGTCGCAGCAGTAGGGTTCCCGTTCTATGGTTTAGGCACCAGGTGTTCCACAGACCGCTCAGCCAGCTAGAGCTAGAGGTAGGGGTGCTAGAGGCGAATGTAGAGGATTTAGAGGTAGAGCTCAAACTGCTAGAGGGGGAGGCCATCCAGCTGCAGGTCATCTAGAGATGTAGTCCAGAGTGGTGGGGCGCAGCCCCGATGTTATGCTCTTCCAACTAGGCTCGAGGCTGAGGCTTCAAATGCAGTTATCATAAGTATTGTTCTGGTTTATGGTAGAGATGCTTTAGTCTTATTTGATCCAGGGTCTACATACTCATATGTGTCATCTTATTTTGCATTGTATCTAATCATGCCTAGTAATTTATTGAGTGTTCATGTTTTTGTGTCTACAATGGTGGGTGATTCTATTGTGGTAGATTAAGTTCATCACTGTTGTGTTGTTGTGATCGGGGGTCTTGAGATGCTAGTACATTTGTTGCTTCTGGACATGGTCCATTTTGATATTATATTATGGATGGACTAGTTATCACCTTACCATGCTATCTTAGATTGTCATGCCAAGATTGTGACCTTATCCTTACCAAGTTTGCCTCGTTTAGAGTGGAGAGGGACTCATAGTCATTCTACCCGTAGTGTTATCTCTTATGTGAAGGCTCGACGTATGGTCGAAAAGGGATGTTTGGCCTATTTGGCATATGTTCGTGATTCTATTACTTAGGTTCCTTCCATTGATTATGTGCTCGATGTTCGTTAGTTTCCTGAGGTATTCCCTTCAGACATGCCGGGTATGCCACCCGACAGGGATATTGACTTTTGCATTGATTTAGCTCCAAGCACTCTACCCATTTCTATCCTGCCGTATCGCATGGCCCGCCTGAGTTAAAAGAGTTGAAGGAGAAGTTGCAAGACTTTCTTGAGAAGGGTTTCATTAGACCCATTGTTTTGCCTTGGGGTGCGCCGGTGTTGTTTGTTAAGAATAAGGACGGATCGTCGAGAATGTGTATTGATTACCGGCAGTTAAACAAGGTTACAATTAAGAATAAGTATCCATTGCTGAGGACTGATTTTGTTTGATCAACTTCAGGGTGCCAAGGTATATGAGATCTGGCTACCATCAGTTGAGGATTAGGGCATCCGATGTCCCTAAAACAGCTTTTCGCACTCGATACGGGCATTATAAGTTCTTGGTGATATTATTCGGGTTGATAAATGTATTTGATGAACCGAATGTTTGGGCCTTATTTGGATTTGTTCATGATAGTTTTCATTGGTGATATTTTTATTTATTCCCGCAGTTGAGAGGAGCACGAGCAACATCTTAGAGTGGTTCTCTAGACCTTGAATGATAGTCAGTTATATGCTAAGTTCTTGAAGTGTGAGTTCTGGTTGAGTTCAGTTGCATTTCTGGGTCATGTTGTATCAACAAAGGGTATTCGGGTTGATCCGAAGAAAATTGAGGTAGTCAAGAACTAGCCTAGACCATCATCAGCTATAGAGATTCAGAGTTTCTTGGGTACGCAGGCTACTATCATCAGTTCATGGAGGGTTTCTCATCTATCGCAACCCCGGTGACCAGGTTGACTCAGAAGGGTGCCCATCCAGATGTTCGGATGAGTGTGAGGAGAGCTTTCAGAAGCTCAAGAAAACTCTAACTATGGCACCGGTGTTGGTTTTTCCCACAGGATCAGGGCTTTATATAGTTTATTGTGATGCATCTCGTATTAGTCTTGGTGCAGTGTTGTGCCGAATGAAAAGGTCATTGCCTATGCTTTACGACAATTGAAGATTCATGAGAAGAACTATCCGGTTCATGATTTGGAGTTGGCAGCCATTGTTCACGCATTGAAGATTTGGAGGCATTATCTGTATGGCGTGGCATTTGAGGTGTTCACGGATCACAAGAGTCTTCAGTATTTGTTCAAGCAAAAGGAGTTGAATTTGAGGCAGAGAAGGTGGTTGGGGTTGTTGAAAGATTATGATATCACTATCTTATATCATCCGGGGAAGGCCAATTTGATAGCCGATGCTTTGAGTAGGAAGTCAGCCAGTATGGGCAGTCTTGCTTATATTCCGGTCGATGAGAGACCGCTTGATTTAGATGTTCAGGCTTTGGCAAATCAATTCGTGAGCTTGTATGTTTCTGATCCCAGCTGTGTGTTAGCTTGCATAGTTGCTCGTTCTTTATTATTTGAGCGTATCCGTGATTGGCAGTATGATGATCCCATTTTTATGTCCTTAGAGGCACGATGCAGCGTAGAGGTGCCAAGTAGGTTACCTTAGATGATGTTAGAGTTTTGAGATTGCAGAGTCGAGTTTGTCTGCCTAATGTGGATGGAATCGGAGAGTTGGTTTTAGAGGAGGCCTAAAGCTCCCGGTACTCTATTCATCTGGGCGCCGCGAAGATGTATCAGGATTTCCGGCAGCATTATTGGTGGCATAGAATGAAGAAGGATATCGTTGCATATGTGGCTGGGTGTTTGAATTGTCAGCAGGTTAATTACGAACATCAAAGACCTGGTGGTTTATTTAAGAGGATTGAGTTTCCCAGGTGGAAGTGGAAGCGGGTCATAGGTTTCGTTGATGAACTCCCCCAGACTCGTATGGATCATTGTTGATAGGCTAACCAAGTCAGCGCATTTCATTCCTGTGGCAGCCTCATATTCGTCTTAGAGGTTAGATTAAATCTATATCCAGGAGATTGTTCGCCTTCATGGTGTGCCCGTGTCTATCATTTCAAACTGAGGTACGCAGTTTACGTCAGATTTATGGAGATCAGTTTAGCGAGAGTTGGGCACATAAGTTCAGTTGAGCACAACTTTCATCCCCAGACGGACAGCCAGTCCGAGCGGATAATTCAGATTTTGGAGGATATGCTTCGAGCTTGTGTCATTGACTTTGGAGGCTCGTTGGATCAGTTTTTGACATTACCATAGTTTGCCTAAAACACCAACTACCAATCGAGTATCCAGATTTCTCCTTATGAGGCTTTTTTTGGTAGAAAGTGCCGATCTCCGGTTGGATGGTTTGAATCGGGAGAGGCTTGGTTGTTGGGTACGGATCTGGTTCAGGATGTCTTGGACAAGGTTAAGATCATTCAGGATAGGCTTTCGTACAACTCAGTCCAGGTAAAAGAGTCATGCCGACCGCAAGGTTGAAGATTTTGCTTTCATGGTCGATGAGCAGGTTTTACTTCGAGTATCGCCTATGAAGGTCATGATGAGATTTGGTATGAAGGTCAATCTTAGCCCTAGGTTTATTTGTCCATTTACGATTCTTGATCGAGTGGGATATATGGCTTATAGACTTGCATTACCGCCGAGCTTATCATTCGTGCATCCAGTGTTTCATATGTTCATGTTTCGAAAATATCATGGCGATCCATCTCACATGTTAGATTTCAGCACTGTTCAGTTGGACAAGGACTTGTTTTATGAGGAGGAGCCGGTAGCTATCCTAGACCTGCAGGTTCGTCAGTTAAGATCGAAGAGTTTTCCTTCTGTTCTTGTTCAGTGGAGAGGTTAGCCTCCTGAGGCATCGACCTGGGAATCCAAGTCTGATATGTAGAGCCGTTATCCCCATCTTTTCCCCGACTCAGCTACTTTATACTTATGTCGGTTTGAGGACGAACAATTGTTTTAGAGGTAGAGAATGTGATCACCTCAATTTGCATGAGCAGTCTAGACGCAAAGCCGGAAATCCTAAATGTGAAAATATGTGGAAAATGATAAGTTTTTACTGTAAAATGAATAAATTTGACTTTTGTCAATGTTTTGGGTAAACGGACTCGGACCCGTAATTTGACGGTCCTGGAAGGTCCATTGAAAAATATGGGACTTGAGCGTATGCCCGGAATCCAATTCCGAGGTCCCAAGCCCGAGAAATGAATTTTACAAAAAATTATTTTCTGGAATAGTTTAAAGGAATTTAAAATGAATTTTGATTAGAACATGGTGGCATCGAGCTCGTATTTTGGTTTCGCGCCTGCTACAGGTCTTATATAAAGATAACTCTGTGAAGTTTGGCAAGAAACAAAATCCATTTGACGTGATTCGGACCGTAAATGCAATGTTTGATGCTTTAAGAAGTTTTGGAATATTTTGCCGATTTTGAGGTTTAATTCGTTGTTATTGAGGTTATTTTAGCTATTTGATCGCACGGTTAATTTCATATGATGTTATTGAATTAGTACGTATGTTTTGTTAGGAGCCCCGAGTGCTTGGGTGTGTTTCAGAAAGTTTTTGACTTAGGAAAAATTGCATAATTCCTGCTGCAGGTGCACAGATCTTTTGTGCACCCCGATCACGTAGTAACACTCACGAACACAGTCGCGAATGCGGAGCACTGCGGGGTTGCTCATCACGAACGTGACCTGTGTGACCTGGAGGTGGGCTAGGACTTGTCTTTTCTTCTACGCGAACGCATAATGCTATCCGCAAATGCAAAGGTCATGGAGGCTTTCCCTTCGCGAACGCATAGAGGATATAGCGATCGCGTAAGTCCACTTACTAGCAGCTGTTCGCGATGGCAACAGTGTTCTCACGAACGCGATAAACACTGTCGCCCAGCACTTAAAACAGCAGCTAAGTCGGGATTTAGCCCATATTTTCATATTTTCAAAACTAGATAGCATTAAGGCAATTTTCAAGGAACAAGTTCTTCCCAAAAGCAATTGTATGTGATTCTAAACCTTTTCCTTTCAAATTCCCATTGCATTTTATCAATTTTCATCTAAAAATCTAGGGTTTTTATGGTAGAAATTAGGAATTTAGGTAGAGTTAGGGAGTTTTAGTTATTTGGAAATTTGACCTCATTTTTGGGGTCAGATTTAAAAAAAATTATATATTCGGGCTCATGGGTGAATGGGTGATCGGGCTTTGGTCTGAACCTCGTGTTTTGACCAAGCAGGCCCGAGGGTCAATTTTTGAATTTTTGGGAAGAATGATTAGGAAGCTATAATTAAGCATTGGAATTGGATTATTTAGTGTTTATGATGTTATGAAGTCAATTATGTGTAGATACAATTGATTTGGAGCCGAATTCGAAAGGAAATGCGGTATTTGAGGTTTGAGTTGACTGTGGAAGTTCAAGGTAAGTGTTCGATTTAACCTTTGCTTGAGGAATTAGGAGCCGTGTCCTAGTTGCTATTTCCTTCTTGTTGCGTATAACGTATAGGCATGGTGATGAGTATCTATACGTTGGTGTCGAGCATGACCGTGAGTCTTAAATTGAAATTTGTTATGTTCATAAATGATACTACAGATGCTCTAATTGAAGATTCTCGATATTGTGCAAGGAATTAGTTTGTTTTCGTGGAAATTACTTATGATTGAGTTTTACTGTTAGCTGATGAGTAGGAGTTGAGTTAAGATTGGTTATAGCTGATTTTCCCTTGGCGGGACGTATAAACTTTTATTGTTGAATTTCCTTGTCGGGATAATGTAGTTTATTGTTGATCCATTGCAGGCACTCACGTATGGTTGAGTCTAAGTTATATAAATATATTGGATCGAGTTGCACAGCGCACCAATGTTTTATATATTAGATCGGGTTGCACGCCGCAACAATGTTATATATATTAGATCGGGTTGCACGTCGCAATAATGTTATATATATTGGATTGGGTTGCACGCCGCAATAATGTTATATTGGATCGGGTTGCACACCGCAACAATATTATATTAGATCGGGTTGTACGCTGCAACAATTTTATATTAGATCAGATTGCACGCCGCAATGATGTTATACTGGATTGGGTTGCACCCCGCAACAATGTTATATTGGATCGGGTTGCACACCGCAATAGTGTTATTATTGTTTTGTTATAGATTTTGGAATTGTTTCTCTCATACTTCTTTTTATTTTTTGTTGGATTTGATGTGTTCCCCAAAGCATGTACCCCCTCCCATTTAAACCGCTTATTCATGTTTACTTTCCGCTGTATATTATACAATTTCACAGGTTTATCTGGAGTTTGGTACTCGCCTCGTCACTACCTCGCCGGGGTTAGGCCAGACACTTCCAGCACATGGGGTCGGTTGTGCTGATGGTACACTCTGCATTCTGTGCAAATACCAAAGTCAGCACTAAGACAGTAGCACTTGGGGTGCGAGCCTTCAGTCCACCAGAGAGCCCGAGGTAGTCCTGCAGGTGTCTGCAGACCTGACGTTCTCTTCTATCTATTTATATGTTCTATTTCACTTGTATCCAAGACAGACCGTAATCCCTTTTTTAGACATTTGTATGTAGTATTCATAAATAGTCCGTAGCTATTTGAGTCTTCCGCTTATTCTGTTATCGATAATCTTTAAATTGTTGATTTCTTGTTAATTCAAGTTGTTAAAAAGGAGTAAAATGAAAGAGTTAAAATTTCTGTATTTCGTGGCTTGCCTAGCTTCTTTGAGTAGGCTCCATCACGACTCCTGGGGGTAAGAAATTCAGGCCGTGACAAAGATATATTAATCTTTGGCTTTAATGTGAATGTTGTTAATGAGACTAAGAATTTTTTGTCTTTTAAATTTGAAATGAAAGATCTTGGAGAAGCAGATGCTATTTAGGGATTAAAATCAAATGAACTTCTAATGGTTTTTTATTATCCGAGTCTCATTATATTTAGAAAATATTGAAAATGTTTATTTTTTTTGATTTAGCACCTGTGAGAACTCCTTATAATCCTCGCATACACTTGAAAAAGAATAAGGAATCTAGTATTTCTCCAACTGAGTATGCTAAGATAATTGGTGGTATAATATTTTTCGTAAATTATACACGACCTGATGTTGCTTATGCTATTAGTAGATTGAGTAAATATACTCACAACCCTAGTAGTGAACAATGGAATGCTCATCATCATTTGCTAAGGTGTTTGAGAGGTACTATGGATTGGTATTTGCATTTTAATAAATTTTTTAATATTTCGAAGGATTTTTTTATGCAAACTAGGTTACTAACAATGATGAAGTTATCTCTACTAGTGACTATGTATCTACTTTAGGTGCAGGTGCTATTTCATTGAAGTCTTCAAAACAAACTTATATAGCACGATCTACTATGGAGCCTAGATTCATTGCTCTTGATTTGGTAGGGCAAGAAGTCGAGTGGTTGAAAAACTTATTAGCAGATGTGCCTTTGTAAAGAAGACAAGCTTCACCAGTTTTCGACATTTTGACTCACAGGCTGCAATTGGAATTGCCAAAAATGATGTATATAATGAAAAAGAAGACATATCTGTATTAGACATGGTGCGGTAAAACAATGATTGAAATATGGTATTATTTTCTTGGAATATGCTAGATCCAAAAAAAATTTAGCTGATCCTTTAACCAAGGGTTTGGCAAGGAGAGTTACCCTTGAAATATTGAGGGGGATGGGGATAAAGTCTATGGATTGAGGAAGTATGGTGGATGCCAGTTTGTGGTTAAAGGAAACCATATGAGACCTTAATATGCACTATATTTCCTATACATATGACGTGTGGTAGTTCTTTATATGGTTGAGCTTATTTTGCTATTAATGATTCCATAACTTTAAGGTGGTCTATATGTAGATAGACTTGATGGAATCACTACGTGAGTATAAAGGTGTGATCGCCTTTTATAAAAGACTTGGGATGTCTTTAGAGCACTCATGAGACCTAAGGTATGTGCCTGACCATAAAAAGACTTTGTTAGTATTGTGGAGTTTGTATAAAATTAAGGATATAATATGTGTTGTGGGTGTCTCAACTAATGTTCATTCAGTTCAAGAGTACTTCCCTTTGTGGATGTCAGTTGTTGCCTCATTTTATTATGTGTCAATTCAAATCTAAAGATATTGACACTTAAATACATGTTCCTTCTTTTGCCCAAAATTATACTTATTTTATTTTTGTTTTTGCATTAGTGGGGGATTATTGGTATTATCAATATTGTTAATGCAAATCCAAAGATTTCTTTGTGGTCCTTTTTCTTTTTTTACTTCTTTATCTTTTTTGTAAAAGACAAAGTATCCCTCATTGGTGGTGGAAAGTCTTTTCCTTCTCTTTATATTGAATTGTTCTTTGTTGGGCTTGTAAAGAGCTAGTAAAAGGGAGTGGTCTCGGGCACATGAGAAATTGGTCCTGAAGGCAAAAGGGGTCTATTTGCCTCCCCCCTCGCGGGAGATATACGTGAGGCTTATTCCAGATCTGGTTTTGCTAAAGTTATTTCTTCATTTTTTAGCTTACCATAATATGTCCAAATTCATTCTCTTTAAATTGAATTTTTTAACATTCCATTTATTTCTTCGTAACTACTATGTTTTAATTTCTGTAATGGTTTATTTAATTCTTGTAACAGCTTTGGTTAATTCTTTAACAATTTTATTTTAATTTCTCTCACAACTACATATTAATTTCTTCATTTGTAACTGTCCAACAACTTTGCCTATTAAAAGGCAATCTTCTTTGTGAATTATCCAACAAAGAAAAATATACCTTCATCTCTAATCTTCTTTATTCGAATTCTGGGCAATTTTTTAGTGCAAATCCAAACTTCCAACCATGTTTGGAGGTGCTGTGAAATCTTAGGGAGCGATCGATCTTAATGATTTACACCCTAGTTGGGCCGAAATCTCTTTCAAGGCAGTGGCTTACTACGACACAATATTTTTTGATAGGTTATTCTTCTTATTCAATATTATCTACTCATTTTACTTACATGTTAATGGTGACATTAAGAAATATATAAATTTGAAACATATCACAAAAGACACCAGTAATATATTGTTAGAAAAATAATAGGATGAAATAATCTAGCTTTGATAGTAGAGTCATTGCCCTTAAGGAATTTAAGCTTCCCACTTTGTTGCTGCGGGGATAATAACAAAATTCCTCTAGAATTTTACAAAACCTCTGAAATTCGAGTTTCAACAATTAACTTGAATTTCCCACAAGAACAAAATATTTGTAAGTTATAAAAAATAAGTAAAAGAGAAAGAGGTGGAAATTTTTAGATGACTTTGTTTTGGAGATTATATGGGTATCTATAATACCTTCTTGAGTCTATTGGAATTAATAAAATCATCCTTTTATAACAATCATTTTTTAAAACCAATAACACCTTTTTTTTAATTTTAAAAGAAAGCTAATAAAAAACGTTTTCCAAATTTAATTTAGAAAATATTTTCACTTAACTAATAATTTAATCATCCTCTAAAATATTCTTTTAAATATTCAAGGCAAAATACATAAGCAACCCCTTAAAGTTGTCCGTTTTTTCTATTTAGATACCCAAACTCGCCTTTGTTCCTATTGAACACCTAAACTAGAACCAAGATGTGCCAATTTAACACTCGCTGCACAATTTTAGGAACATCTTAAGTGCCTGCAGACAAGCGTTGCCTCGTGGCAGAATAAATGAATTAATATGAGATATGTGGAATTTTTTATAAAAGGAAATTCTCTTTTTAGTACATTTTTATTCCAGAATTTCCCTCTCCCAATGCATTGTCTTCTTGCTGTATTGGGAAAAACTGAATTTACATATTGAAGCTGACGTGTCATGACACATGTATCAGCCAAATGGTCAAAGCATTATAATCAGCCACAAGGCATGGGCAATAACAGATACGGAAGAAGAAACTTAAAAGAGGTATTGTTTGTTATTCAAATAACACGAGGCTTGCACCTATTCAAGTCATTTAAAGCTCGAGGATCGAGAAAGATGAAGGGAATGAATCTGACAGCACATAAGGGGCCAAATTCAATATTAAATACCAAATAAGTTAGAGAATTTGTATTTAATGAAAATGATTGAGTAATGTTTCTTTTAATTTCATTTATTGCTCATAATTGCCTTATTAAAGCAAATGTAATACACATTCCCCTAGAATTAACTATAAAAGAGGGGGTGTGCACAACTGTTAGGGCGTGAAATATTATTGAGATATCACTAAAACACAATCCTGTTCATTGCTTTACTATTACTTTCAAAATCTTTTCTTATTTTATTTCTTAGTTATCAGCAACCCAAATTTCTCTTAATTTCAAGCTTTGACCAAAGTTCCAGTTTTTTGGTTAAACAAATTGGTTCCATTACCGGGAATCTGATTATCAATTTCCTGCTACTATGACAAACAACAACAATAATAATGACAATTTCTTGGGAAACCAGGAAAATCAAACCCAGCAAAATCATAGAGATTTACAAAACATTCACATGGTTCCTTCCCTCTATTGTTCACCACGACAATCTCGTGAAGGCACTCCCGCTCCTGAGTCTCATGCTGGTGAGCAGGAGCAATCTGAATATTTTCAAGGGGAAGATGAAGCTTTACAAAAGGTGATTGATGCACGGGTTAGCAAAGCTTTTCAACCTCGAGTTAGTCAATTACATGTTGCACCGCCCACACCTACGCCTAATAACGATACGTTCGAGAATCACCATTCTGGGCTTGTCAATTCTGGAAATGGAGGAGCCCCCAGTGAATCACAGGAGGGAGAACTAGGTAATTCAACAAATTCTCAGTTGCAATATTTAGTACTAACCTTATAGAAACAGCTTAAAGAACAGAATGACCGCATAGAGCGAATTCCCGGAGTTCCACCTGTAAACAAAGGAGTGGATATGGATAAATATTCACAACAACTATGGAATCCAAGTGCCGCCCCCTTCCAATTCCAAAGAAATTCAAAATTCCTAATGTCCCAAAGTATGATGGAACAACAGACTCACGAGACCATGTGACAGTATTCACAACTGGCGTGAAAGGCAACGATTTGACGAAACATGAGATTGAATCAGTTTTGGTTAAAAACTTTAGTGAAACACTCACCAAAGGGGCGTTAACTTGGTATTCTCTGTTACCCAAACATTCTATAAAATCTTTTGCTGCGCTTGCAGAGTCTTTCATCAAAGCACATTCGGGAGCTCAAAACGTAGAAAAAAAATTGGAGGATATATTTAAAATCAAACAAGGGGATTCAGAACTGCTTCGAGACTTCGTTGATAGATTTCAACGTGAAAGAATGACTTTACCGTGTGTACCTAACAATTGGGCTGCTATAGCATTCACGAGCAATTTGAATGAAAAATTTTCAGAGGCCACGAGAAGACTCAAAGAAAGCATTCGAGAATTCCCATCTACAACGTGGAATGATGTTTATAACTGGTACAATACGAAGTTGAGAATTGAAGAGGATACTGTTCCAAAATTCCAAAAAGAAGAAAAAGTCTGTTCAAGACGTGCTGGAAATGAAAGAGAGGTCCGGTAAAAATAGGTATGACCCATACATAGGACCGGCGGGAAAAGATTCATGGACAAGATCGGATAATCAAATGTACGATCACAAATCTAGAAATAATGACTCAAGTTCCTTATCTAGATTTAGGAACAAGCAAAACAAACAAGAGTCACGAGATGATGATAGAAGTTTAAAGGCAAGATTCGGTGGTTATAATTTCAATCTTACTACCTCCGAGCTCGTAGCTGTTTTGAGAAGCATGAGAGATAAGGTCCGATGGCCAAAAGAGATGAGGTCAAATCCAAACTGGTGTAACCCTGACCATTGGTGTGAATTCCATAATGATCATAGCCACAAAACATCTGAGTGCAGATTTTTACAAAGTGAAGTCGATCATTTGTTGAGACAAGGGTATCTTACTGAGCTATTCAGTGAAAGAGGCAAGGAAGCTTACATGAAAAACAGGTAGGTGCCCTCAATACCACCATCTCCCAAAAGAACCGTCAACGTCGTAAGCGGGGGAGAAGATATCCAATGTGTAATGAATACTGCATCTAATAAAGTTTCGAAAGTCACTATCACCCTCGGGAAACAGATACGACAAATTTTGGAAGAAAGTATTACCTTCGATGATGCAGATGGAGATAGCGTGTTATCTCTACATAATGACGCACTGGTAATATCTCTACTTGTATATGATACTAATGTGAAATGAGTTTTGATTGATCCAGGGAGATCTGTAAATATTATCCTTCTAAGGTAATTGCGTGAAATACAAGCTGAGGAAAAAATGATTCCAAAGGCACATACCTTGTATGGATTCGACAATTCCAGCGTGGTAACAAAATGATAGGTAATACTAACAACTTTTGCAGAAGGTGTTACTAAAGAAACTAAATTTCAAGTAGTAAATATTGAAATGACTTACAACATGATCCTGGGGAGATCATGGATCCATGAAATGGATCGTCCCATCCAATCTACATCAAGTTATTAAATTCCCATCACCTTGGGGAATTTGCCAAATTCGTGGAGATCAACAAGCAGCCTGGAGTATTAATGCTGTGACAGATGCGTGCACAGTAAATGAAGAGAAATAGCAATCATAGAGAACAGATGAGGACATCATAGCTCCAACCTCAACTGAACATGAACGAACGGACATAGACTTGAGACCTGACACAATTCAAGAGCCAGATGAAAATGAAACATCAAAACAACGATAAGAATTGGGAGTTGTTATATTGTGGGAACAATGGCCTGATCGGAAGGTTTACATTGGAGCAAATCTGAAACCAAACATAAGAGGTATGATAATTAAATTTTTTATAGCTAACGTGGACTGTTTTGCCTTGTCCCATGCTGATATGACAGGTATACCACCGGAGGTAGTGACTCACAAGCTAAATGAGGACCCATCGTTCACACCAATAAAGCAAAAGAAAGAAAGCAAGGAGCTTTCAAAAATTAGGTGATTCAAGATGAAGTCCAAAAGCTATTAAAAATTGGGTCAATCCGAGAGGTAAGTTAACCTAATTGGTTAGCTAATACAGTTGTAGTGCACAAAAAGAATGGTAAGTGGTGAGTTTGTGTAGATTATACAGATCTTAACAAAGCTCTTCCAAAAGAGTCTTTCCCTCTACCGCATATAGACCAACTAATTGATGCTACTGCAGGGCATGAGCTATTAAGTTTTTGGACGCATATTCATGATACAACCAAATCAAAATGGATCCAAGCGATGAAGAGAAAACTTCTTTCGTCACAGACAGGGGGACTTACTGCTCTAAAGTAATGCCCTTTGGTCTCAAAAATGCTGGAGCAACCTATCAAAGGTTGGTCACTAAAATGTTCCAGGAGCATTTAGGAAAATCATGGAGGTATACATAGACGATATGCTTGTCAAAACTCAGCTTTCTCATGATCATATCTCTCATTTATCTGTTACATTTCAAATTTTTCACAAATTTAATATGAAACTCAATCCACAAAAATGTGCATTTGGGGTCACATCAGGTAAGTTTTTAGGTTTTCTTGTTTCTAACCGTGGTATTGAGGTAAACCCTTCAGAGATCAAAGCAATATAGGAAATCCCTGATGTGCTTACAAGTAAAAAAGAAGTCCAAAGTCTAACAAGGAGAATTGCAGCTTTGGGGAGGTTCATTTCCAAGTCTTCAGAAAAATGTTTCAAAATTTTCTCAGCTCTAAAAAAGTAGGATCATTTTGAATGGAATGTAGACTGTCAACAAGCACCTAGAAATTTGAAAGCATATTTGTGAAATCCACCATTGTTGGCAAAGCCATAGAAAGGAGAAAAGTTATTTATTTATCTAGCCGTATCAGAAGTTGCGGTAAGTGTTGTTTTAGTTCGGGAGGACCAAACAATCCCCTATCTATTATGTTAATAAGTCGTTGTTAGATGCAGAAACACAATGTCCACAACTAGAAAAGCTAGCACTTGCTTTAATCATGGTATCTAGGAAACTAAGACCCTATTTTCAATATCACCCCATTGCTGCAGTAACTACTTTTCCGTTACGAAACATTTTGCATAAGCATGAATTATCAGGAAGGTTAGCAAAATGGGCTATTGAATTAAGTGAGTACGAAATCACTTATCAACCTAGGACTGCTTTAAAATCTCAAGTATTAGCTGATTTCGTGGTTGATTTTAGTTAGGGGATGCAATTAGAAGCGAAAAAGAGTTACAAGTTTTCAATGGTGCAAATCCGGGGACTTGGATTTTGTTTGTTGACGGTTCGTCTAATGTAAAAGGTGCAGGACTACGAATAGTTCTCGTACCACCCACGGGTGAAACAATTAGACATGCTATAAAATGTTATTCTATAACTAACAATGAAGCAGAGTATGAAGCTGTGATTGCATGTATAGAATTGGCACGAGAACTAGGCATAACCCAAATCATAATCAATAGTGATTCACAACTCGTGGTTAATCAAATGATGGCGACTTACACAGCCAGAGAGACACGTATGCAAGAGTACTTAGAAAAAGTACGAGAATTAATAAAGTAATTTCAAACTTGGAAGGTCATGCAAATACCAAGAGATGAAAATGTCGAGGCAGATGCTTTAGCCAATCTCGCATCTGCAGCAGACGTGGAAAAAGATGCAAATGCTTCATTAGTACATTTATTTCATTCCGTCCTAGAACCTGATAAGAATGAGGTAAATTTTTATAATTTAACATGGGATTGGACAAACGAAATTGTTGCTTTTATGCAGTACGAGACCGTACCTAATGACAAAAGGAAAGCTCATGCACTCCGTAAAAAGGCTGCTCATTACTGTTTACATCAAGAAAATCTTTATCGAAAAATATTTGGTGGACCTTTAGCAAGGTGTCTCGGACCTTCTCAAATAAAATACGTAATGAGGGAAATACATGAAGGACATTGTGAGAATCACACAGGAGGAAGGTCGTTGGTAAAAACGTTGATTAGAGCAGGTTATTATTGGCCTAAGATGGAAGAGGAAGCAGAGAGTTTCATATCTATATGTGATAAGTGTCAAAGGTACGATAATAATATGCACAGACCAGCTGAGCTTTTGCATCCAGTCATAGCCCCGTGGCCCTTTATGAAACGGGGAATGGATATCATGGGTCCATTACCACAAGAAAAAGGCCAGATGAAGTTTCTACTTGTACTCACTGATTATTTCACTAAATGGGTAAAAGTAGGAGCTTTTAAACAGGTACGAGAAAAGGAAGTTAAGGATTTCATTTGGAGGAACATAATATGCCGCTTTGGAGTACCAAAGGAGATTGTGTGTGATAATGGTACGCAATTCATAGGAGCTCAAATCATAGATCTTTTTCAAAATAGGCAAATCAAAAGGATAACATCCACACCGTACCATCCAGTAGGTAATGGACAAGCGGAATCCACAAACAAGGCCATTATCAATAACTTGAAGAAGCGGTTACATGCTTCAAAAGGTAACTGGCCTGAGGTATTACCTGGGGTCTTTTGGGCTTATCGTACAACGAAAAAATCAAGCATGGTAGAAATACCATTTTCAATGGTTTATGGTGCTGAAGCCTTAATTCCAGTTGAAATAGGAGAACCAATCACACGGTTCGTTCAAGCAACGGAGGAATCAAATAATAAAGAGATACAAGTTAACCTTGATTCACTGAGGGAAGAAGAGAAGCTGCATTAATAATAATGGCAGCACAAAAGCAGGTCATTGAAAGATACTATAACCAGAAAGCACGCCTCAAATTCTTCAAACTTGGGGACTTCGTGCTTAAAAAGGTTTTTCAGTCTACAAAAGCTGCTAATTCAGGAAAGCTAAGTACAACATGGTAAGGACCCTACAAAGTTCGTGATATTGCAGGAAAAGGAGCATGTGAGTTGGTGACAATGGATGGGAAAGTTCTACCTTCACATTGGAACGTTGTCCGTCTGAAGATATATTACTTCTAAGAGAATTCCCATGGTCAGGTATAACCATGTTAAATATTCTTTTTTAGTTATTAAAATTTTGCTGATGATGTTAGATGCTAGGCAAAATGCTAACCCGTACTAAATGATGAGTCATGACCTGTACGGCAAAATGGAATATACTAAAATTCCTAGCCTAGGGTTACAATTATTCTGACCGAAACACAAACGGTTTAAGCAGTCTTCGTCTAAAATTGCATCCCCGCTTTCAGAAGGACCAAGTGCAAGAAATTAACAAGCACTCGAGGTCTCATACTTCAACTCTCAAACACTTGGGGGAATACATAATATACACAGATACGTGTGAAAAATCAAGAAAGATTTAAAGATAAAATCAAAGCTTTGAAGAAGCAAGGGCATGACAAAAAGTATAAAAATGTGACATTCATCATAGTGTTCTTTCCCATCAAAATACTCATCATAGTGTTCTTCCCCACGAGAACAATGAGTAGTAACTTCTCAAACCCTTCCTAATATATCGAAGATAAAGGGATCTAATGTATTGTATCCTTAAAATAGTTAGGGTAAAGACTATGTATCAAAATGGGATATAAAGAGAAAACCCAGTTTCCATTGTTCTTCTTTTGTAAAAATTTGTTACAACAAAAACAGTTACGAGAAAGCTATAGATATAATTCAAATACATGTAAAGTGTTATTCAAAAATTTGTGAAGGTTCATAAATAAAAAACTTGTCAAAGTTATTTCAAATAAAACATGCGTGTTCCAATTTCTTTCATCGTATTCTAACACCATAATGAAGTTAAGACGTCTTCTTCATTAAGTGTCGATAAATAAAAGGGACCTCTTTTATAAAACTTATGTTATTAAGTCATGAAGTTAATCATAAAGCATTTTCAAAGGATAAAAATGCAAAATTATTCTCTTAGTCCTTAAGTCTGAAAAAGTAAAAATAAAATGAATAGAAATACTAAAGAACTTCTCAATATATTTAAAAAAGACTAAGTATAAACTTAGTCGTCAAAATAGATTATACAAATGCCCCATTATGAGAACTGGGGACTTTAGCCAAAAATCCCTTACAAACGAACTAAGGGATTTACCACCATGTTCCAAAAAAGAAATAAAAAACAAGTTGAAACATATAAATTGGTCACTGGGAGGTTGGAGAATCAGAAGTTGCAATACTAGCTTCATTTTCAGGAACAACCATAGACATGGCATCAACTTCTGAAGAGGTAGCCACAGATGCGGAAGCTTGACTTGAAGTAATAGGTTCAATAAGGGGAGCTAGAGCTATGAAAGTTTCAGCTTCTGCAGACCGATTCATTACAGTTTCACCCTCTGGAGCTTGAGCTACAATATTTTCTACTTCAAGAGCTTCAGTCACGACTTCTTAATTTGCAAGATCTTTAGCCATGGGAACCCCAATTACCGGAGAAGGAAAGTAAAGTGGTTGTTCAGTCTTTTCAATAGCTTCTAAAACTTTGGCCAATGCTGAATCTAAGTCAAAATTTTCTTGGTTGGCCTCAGTTAAAGCATCACGACAAAAGTTCAGAAAAGCCAACTTACCTCCATATCCAAATTTTCTTCAGAAGTTCATAGTCCATTTCCCATACAACAAGCTCATTCTTCAACTCTTCATTCTCAGCTAAATTTGCAAGAGAAGCTTGGAGGGAGGCATGAGAACTTTCTAAGGCACGTATCTTATTAGAGGAGATTTTTTAGTCTACTTGAGCTTGAGTCAAGCTTTGTTCCAACTCTCCTGCGTTATCTTCTTTTTTGCTTAGAAGTGCCTTAAGTTCTTTGACTTCTTCACTTGACTTGGACAACTGCTATGATAAGACACACTCAAGACGCTCCTTATCCTTCTCAACTTGGATTGAAAAAGCCTTGGCAACCGCTAACTCAGAGGTCAATGCATGTTTTTGCTGCTCCAGGTTATCTCTACTTACCTGCAACTCTTCTTGAGCATTTTCAAACTGCTCCTTCAAATTAGCTGCTTCTAACTGAGCTCCCCTAGCTACTCTCTCGACCTTGAGAATGGTCTTCTCGGACACACGGGCTACCTTTACTAGAAGAGAAATTCTTCCCATCAATTCTGTGCCAATGAGGTTAGCCCGTAAATGACAAAGCATAAAAGTAAGAATCTAAAGATAAAAAAAAACTTTTAAGTAAGTAAAGGAGAAACACCTTCAAGGTAGAACGAACTATGTCATTCATTAAGGTTAAGCAGTTGTGGCTGTTCAACTTCTCCTTTTCAATGTCGCCAATCATAGGGTCGAGTCAAACATCTGCTCGGCCAGATTTCCTCAAAAGACTGCTATTGGCAGGAACTTCGATTGTCACGCTCCTCATAGCAACACTTCTACTTGTAGAACCTTCTTCTATATGTTGAACAGTGGAAGGGGGAATTATGGAAGGAGGAGTGGTGGAACAAGTGAAAATTGTAGGAGTCGGAGTTGAAGTAGTAGAAATAGGTAAAGGAGCAGGAGCGGACAAAGCAGGCAAAGAAGCACTTGTAGGTAAGGGAGAAAGAGAAGAAATGTAAAAAAAGGAAAGAGGAGGTTCATCCGAAACCGGACCTAACTCACCACTCTCAAAACCCCCAATGAAAAAAGGTTGAATGGACTCATTAGTGTCCTTGGGGGTTGACTTGTCATCAGAAAGAAGGTGAACAGGTTCGTTAAGGGAGGCACGAGCAGGAGAAACTTCAGCCTCATCTTCAGAAATGATGCGTCTCCTAGCTCTTGGCCTAACTATCAAGGTGCTCTCTTCATCCTCATCTTCCTTAGAATCTTCTTCAATAGCTTTTCTCTTAATCAACGTAGCTTGAGTTCTCTCCAAAGAGAGTTGAGTTCCTGAAGAGGCTCGAGTACCGATAGCAGCTTCAGCTGTCATCCCTCGAATTGCAAATCCTGATAAAAAGAAGGATAAATGATCAGAGTAGAAAACAAAGAGTTTAAGGAACGGGAAAGTGTAAAAGAATGCATACCGTGAGTTTTCACTTTCCAACCATACTGATTGGAAATGGACTTCCAGGTTCTCGCCTCCATAGGCACGACTTTCAGAATCAAATTTACCGAATCACGAAAATTGGGAACGGGGTCCACAACTCCCATGGTTGCTATGAAAAGAAAAGAAGAATGAAATTAGATAAGGAGTTAAAATTTAATAAAAAAAAGGTACGGAGAAAGAAGAAAGACTTACGTGCAAGGTTTCACTTTTCAGGAAAGGGAATATTTACTTCACCTACCAAATCAATTGTGGGCACCGCAACAAAATGGGTGTACCAGCCACGATCTTTGTCATCCTCAGGGCTTACCAAGACCATTTTACTCCTTGCTGCTTAGGTAAATACACCATTGGGAAATAGCTTGGGGGAGTAAAGATGAATAAGATGAGGGGAGGAAAAATCAACACCAGCTTTAACAGACAAATGCCTCAAACAGGCAAGGCTTTTGACGAACAACTCTCTTTTATGCTTATTCTTAGAACACTGTGCACGTTCACATCACACGGGTAGATTTGCCATTTCATTATATTTCATGCGCTGAGGCCAATTTATAGGCTTCTAATATTTGGTCATTGACTACCCTGTCGCGATTCCTAAAATATAAATTACCATATATTGTTAGTCTTTGTTCCAAAGGCAAATCTTTACCATGTCAAAAGATATTCGACAATTGACATAGTGACTATGCAGATCGAGCTAAATCTAATGTTATCATCGTCTTAGCTAAACCATATAGTAGGTGGTTTAAGGTAGAAGGCGGAAGTAAAATGATTCTTAGTTCAGGGGAAGTTGGTTGAGAGTTGGAAATGTGATGTCGAGCACCAAGATTTCGAGCATGAGAACAGAGTATTGAATAATGACTTCTGATTTATTAGCATAAACTGCGTCAGTTTCACTTTCTTTGGTCTTCAGTCAATCGCGAAGCCAGGAATTTTGATGTTCAAACTTGAAAGAAATGAAAAAAAGTCCAACAAAGAGTGTTTATTATATGTTATATATCTCTAAAATTTAATATTTTATCTATGTAGATAATTTAACTTTTCAGAGAATGATTTTCAATTGACTACCTTTGGAATAACGTAGCTTCGCCCCTGTCCTCTATTACCGGTTTCAATTATATGTTACTTCTGATTTAAGTCTCTATGTATTCTTTATAACAAAAAGTCCTTTCTCGGGCTGCTACTGACACATAGGTTGGCCCAAGCTTCCCTTTGCATACCTTTGTTACCATTACTAAGAAAAGTCAGTAGGAATTCGTTCCGGATAAATCTCTAAAAGTATCTTCAGACTTTCTAGAGCTAGGTATAAACAGACAAGATTCCAGCTCACAAAAAAATATAAATGATACTACTATTAATATCGCTAAGATCGAGTAAAGCAGCAAACAAAGACTTTCAAGAAATATCGATAACTAGGAATTAATTTCTCGTTATACCATGAATTCATAAAGCAAAACCATCCTTAAACACCATATTCAATAGGTTTGTATCGTGTTTATGTTTAACCAAAAAATAATATTTTAGTGGAAACTAGAATTTAAGATAAGAATTCAGGTTACTGATAATCAAGATACCAAAAAAGAATAATAAGCTTTCAGAGAATAAGAATAAAGTAATAAACAAGTTTATATTTTAATATGATGTAGTTGATTTTTCGTGTTCTTACAAATGATGAGACTCCTTCCTTTTATAGTTGATCATAGGTAAAGGAATGAAACCTCAGCTTTAATGATACAATTATGAGTAATAAATGACATTAAATGAGCTGTTGCACAATCATTCCTATTAAATACCAATTCTCTAACGTATCAGGTATTTAATACTGAATTTGGACTTTTTTGTCTTCAGATCCTTGTCTTCAATGCCTTTTGATCCGTTGGCATTAAATGACTTGAATTGGTACGAGACTCGTATCTAAACTCCTTCTCATGCCTGTTTAAATTTCTCTTTCCGTATCTGTCATCTCCCGTGCCTTTTACTCGATTATTACGCTTTGACTATTTGACCAGTCCACGTATCATGCCGCATCATCTTTAATATAAATTTAATTTTTTTCCAATACAAATAGTTCCCCCACTTTCCATTTATTTATCAATTAAATAATTGGGAAGTGGATCTTCATAAAAAAGAGAATTTTTGCCATAATTAATGCATATGACAGTATTGACGTCTCGGTTGTCTTTTCCATTTAATGTTCAGTCCATGTGTCACTTTTTGATTGACTCTGCCATTTTGCACCCCTTTTCAAGAATTCTTCACTCCACTATTCACGAAGTGATAGTTGCCTTTATTATAGGCTTTCCATCATTACACTTCTAAGTTTGACGGTTGTCATCGTATACATACTTAACCATTTTCTTCCTTTGTCTTCTTCTTCACAAATCTTTAGCAAACACTCTCTTCTTTACTTTTGCTTTATTTCGATCCAACTTTGTTCAATAATGGCATCTCCAAACCCTAACCCCAAAAGAGTTCCAATTTTAGACAAATTTCCCAATGCCCCTGTTAGAAATAGAAAAGGCAGAGGTGTCTGGCTTCGAACAGAGTTAGAATCTACTCGAGACGGCTCTTCTGGTTCCTCTTCTAGGAGTTCTATTCCAAAAACGCCTTCTTCTAAAGGTAAAGAAATCTCTTATTCTTCCCGAGAACCTTTAGTGAATGAAATCGTACCCAGTGACTTGTCTTTTATGAGTGATAGACAATCTCTTGAAAAGAAAATTGGTGGTTTAGAAAAGGCCAATACATATCCTACTTTAGGGACCGAACTTACAATCCCTACCATTAGAAGTGATTGTAACTGGAAAAATAGTCTCCGAATATCTATTCCTGCCCCAAATCAAAGAATCTCTTCTTTTAGGATTGGGTATTCTTTTGTTTATACTTACCCTTTTACTTTGGGTTTTAATCCTTCGATTGACTCGATCATTCTCGATTTTTGTCGTTTCTTTGATATTTATTTGGCCTAAGTTGGTCCTGTAGTGTGGAGGGCAGTGGCTTGTTTAAGATTTCTATCTACCAAAGCCAACTTCAACTTCTCCTTTTCTCACTTCATCCATTTGCACCATCCTAACTTAATACGCCATGGGGTTTTTACCTTAACCGCGAGAAGCAACAAGGTTTTTGTAAGCCTAGAAGATGACAAAGATCGTGGATGGTATGCCCGTTACGTTGCTGTATGTACGGTGGACATGCTTGGTGAAAAAAATATTCCCTTCCTCGAGAAGTAGAATTTTGCACGTAAGCTTTTTTATTGGACCGTACCTTTTTTTTTTGGAGAATTTTGATTTTTTTCTGACTTTGTCTCTTTTTGGTTTTCTTTTAGCAACCATGGGAGATGTGGAACCTATTCCCAACTTTCGTGGTTGGGTAAATTCAATTTTGAAGATTGCTCCTAAGGAGCAAAGAACTTGGAAATCAATTTCTGCCATACATGACTTTCCAACACACGGTATCATCTTTTTACATGTTTTTTTACACATTAAGTACCTTTTCCTTAATGCTGATTATATATTCTTCTTTTGATCCGGATTTGGTTCTAAAGGAATGGAACCCGATGTAGCTATGGCCATTCGCATGTCTGGCAATGCTGCACTTGATTTGGACAAGGCTCGAGCCTTGCTTCAAAAAAGAAAAGCTATAGGAGAAGGCTCGGAGAATGGGGAAGAGGAAGGTACCTCGTTAGTAGCCAGGCCAAGGGTTATTAGACGAGTCATCAATGATGATGAAATCGAAGATATTCCTGCTCAAACTTCAGCCATCGAGCTGTTTTGATTCCTTCAGACGTGGACACCGTGCCAAGAGGTACGAATGAATCAACTCAGCGTCCTTTTGATAGTAGCTTTTGGAGTGGCGAGCTCGGACCTGTTTTTTATGAAGCCCATCTCTCTTCATTCGTTCCTACTTCCTCCATTCCTTTGCCAACCGTAAATGTTTCATTGCCATCATTGATTGCTTCTGTTCCTTCACAAGTTTTAACTACTTCTACTTCCGTTCCTGGGTTAATTTCTACACCTACTCCTTCCGCTCCTGCCTCAATTCCTACGACTCCTGTGGTGTTTACCTTTTCTACCACTCCCCCTTCTGTTGTTCCATCTTTATCTGCCTCTCCAATAGAAGTAAGTTCCAGCAATAGAGACATGACTATGAGGGGTGTCACATTCGAAGTCCCTGCCAATCAAAGCCTCTTAAGAAAATCTAAAGGAGCAGATACTTGGCTCGAGCCTCTTATTGGAGAGATTGAGAGGGAAAAGATGCAGAGCCAAGCTGTTATGCTTTGATGAATGACATAGTTCATTCAACTTTAAAGGTAATTTTCTTAACCTTAAATGCTTTCCTTCTTTTTCCTTATAAATTTTTACTTTTATGTTTATAACTGTAGGCTAATCTTATTGGGACTAAGCTGATGGGGCGAGTCTCTGTGTTAGAGAAAAAGGAGCGTGAGTCCACTAAGGCCATCTCTGAAGCTAGGAAAATAGCTGAGGATGCCTTACTTGAGGCAGCAAACTAGAAAGATCAATTCAAGAGTGCCCAAGGGACTATAGAAGAGTTACATGAGAGCACGGCTCACTTGGAGCAGCAAAATCGTAGCTTATTTTTGGAGTTGGGAATTGCCAATGCTTCTTGGGGCCAACTTAAAAAGGATAAAGAGCTTTTGGAATGCTCTCTTTCTAAAGCCAATGATGAGTTTAAAGAGCTTAAGGCACTTTTGGAGAAGAAGGAAGAATACGCAAGAGAGTTAGCTGGAAACCCAACTCATGCTCAAAATGACCTGAGGACTTCTTTAGAGAAAATTCGTGCCTTGGAAAGTTCCATGCCTCTCTTGAAGATTTGTTGGATTCCCACCTAGCTGAGCACCAAATTGAAAAAAATGATATTGCTATGTGGGAAAAAGAATATAATGCTTTGGAGAAGGAGTATAATGCTCTTGAAGAAAATTTTAATATAGAGGTGAGTTGGGCTTTTCTATATTCTCGTCGTGATGCCTTGATGGAGGCTACACAAGAAAATTTTGACTTGCAATCTGAATTGGACAAAGTCATGGATACTATCAAGAAAAGCAAACAACTTGCTGATACTCCTTCTCCTGCACTTGGAAGTGTTGATACCCCTTCTCTGGCACTTGAAGCTCCTGGAACGGATGAGTTATTAAACTCTGAAGTAGTTACTGAGGTACTTGAAGTTGTGATTCCGGCTTCTGAGGGTGAAACCTCTATGACACAGTCCATGGGAATTGAATTTCCTGTGACTACTGCTTCCCTCGTTGATGTTAATGCTTCAAGCTTAGTTGAAACCGTTCTTATTGCTGCTTCTTCAGAAGTTGTGACCGCACCTGTTATTGCTTCTGAAAGTAATGTTACAACTTCTGAAGCTCCGATTTCTTCATCGACCAGTTAAATGTATTAAGTTTTTTTTAGTGATTGTTAATATTTTCCCTTAGCATTTTTGAAGGGAAGTTCCCAGTGACCATAATGGGGCATTTGTAAAACTAACATTTCGATGACTAAGTTTTTCCTTAGTCTTTTATGATAAGAAGTTTTTTATGGTTACTTCTTAATACTCTATTCCTGTCTATTTACTTATTTAGGACTTATAGAATAGCTTAGCATTTTTATCTTTTGAAAATGCTTTATGATTCTTCTCATGGAATATCAACATGAGGTTTATAAAAGAGGGCCCTTTTATGCTGAGTATTGATTACTTCGTAATTTCTTCTCAACACTTGTCTCTAAAACTTTGATGAACGTTTGTTCGATATTAGTATCTTGTGATATTCACATATATTTTTCTACACGCATCTGTGTATAATATGTAGTCCCCCAAGTGTTTGAGCGGTGAAGAATGACGCCTCGAGCACTTGTATGTTTCTCTGAGTTTGGTCCTTTTCCTTAAATAGAAAAATATACGGGACTCAGAGGTGCGATTATAGATGAAGACTGCCTAACTCGTGTGTATTTCCATCAGATTAATGTAACCCTAGGCTCAAAATTTAAGAGTATTCCATTTTGTCGTGTAGGTCGTGACTTATCATTTGGCACGAGTTAGGATTTTCTCATGACTTCGACCACTCCCTTAGAATTAATATCTCTTTAGATGGACATTATTCCAATGTGAAGGTAGGACCTTGCCATCCATTGTCTCCAACTCGTATGTTCCTTTCCCTGCAATGTCACGGATTCGATATGGACTTTCCCACGTTTGACTTAGCTTTCCAGAGTTAGTAGCTTTCGTAGATTAGAACACCTTTTTGAGAACAAAGTCCCTAATTTTGAAAAATCTGAGACGTGCTTTCCTGTTATAGTATTGTTCAATTACTTGTTTTTGAGCTGCCATCCTTATTAATGCCGCTTCTCTTCTTCCTTAGAGCAAATCAAGATTCACTCGTAACTATTCATTATTTGAGTCTTCTATTGTTTCAACGTACCTTGTGCTTGGTTCCCCTATCTTCACTAGTATTAAGGCCTCTGCTACATAAACCATTAAAAATGGTGTTTCTCCCGTGCTTGTTTTCGTCGTTGTTCAATACGCCCATAATACCGCAGGTAACACTTCAGGCCAATTATCTTTTGAGTCTTGCAATCTTTTCTTTAAATTATTGATTATGACTTTGTTTGTGGATTCCGCTTGTCCATTGCCTACAGAATGATATGGAGTTGAGGTTATCCTTTTAATTTGCCAACTTTGGAAGAACTTCGTGATTTGTGCTCCTATGAATTGTGGACCATTATCACATATGATTTACTTTGATACCCCAAAGTCGCATATGAAGTTTCTCCAAATAAAATCTTTGACCTCTTTCCCTCGTACCTGTTTGAATGCCCCTTCTTCTACCCATTTAGTGAAATAATCAGTAAGTTCGAGTAAAAACTTTAACTGACTATTTACTTGTGGTAAAGGACCTACGATTTCCATCCCCCATTTCATGAAGGGCCACGGAGATACAACAGGGTGTAACAGTTCGGCTGGTATATGCATATTTTTACCGTATATTTGACATCTGTCACATTTAGACACGAAATCATTTGCTTCCTCTTCCATTTTTGGCCAATAGTATCCTGCTCGAATCAATGTCTTTACGAGTGACATGCCTCATGCATGATTTCCACAATGTCCCTCATGTATTTCTCTCATCACATACTCCATTTGAGAAGGTACGAGACACCTTGCTAGTGGTCCACCAAATATTTTTCGATAAAGGTTTCCTTGATATAGGCAATAACAAGCAGCTTTCTTTCGAAGTGCATGAACCTTTATTTTATCCTCAGGAACGGTTCCATGCTGCAAAAAAGCTACTATTTCGTTTCTCCAATCCCAAGTTAAGTGACTAAAATTTACCTCATTTTTGTCAGATTCGAGAACGGAATGGAATAAATGTATGATTGAAGCGTTTGCATCATTTTCTATGTCACCGCAGATGCAAGATTAGCTAGAGCATCTACCTCCGCATTTCCTCTCTTGGGCTTTGCATTACCTTCCAAGTTTTGAACTATCTTATCAGTTCTCGTACCTTTTCAAGATACTCTTGAATTCTTGTTTCCGTGGCTACATAAGTCCCTAGCATTTGATTTACCACAAGCTGTGAATCACTTTTGATTATAATTTCTGTGATGCCAAGTTCCAGTGCCAACTCTAAACCTGCAATCGGAGCTTCATACTCTGCTTCATTGTTAGTTACAGGGTGATATATTATACCCTGTCTAATGGTCTCACCCGTAGGTGGTTTAAGAACAATTCCTAAGTCTGCTTCTTTTACATTAGATGAACCATCAGTACACAAAATCCAAGTTCCTGGGCTTATTCCATTAAAGACTTGTAATTCTTTTCCTGCTTCTAAATGCATCCCTTGACTAAAATCCACTACGAAACCAGCGAGAACTTGGGATTTTATAGCAGTCCTAGGCTGATAAATGATTTCATACTCACTTAATTCTATAGCCCATTTTGCTAATCTTCATGATAATTCATGTTTATGCAAAAAGTTTCGTAATGGAAAAGAAGTAACAATGACAATTGGATGACATTGAAAAAAAAATAAGGTCTTAATTTCCTAGATTCCATGATCAAAGCTAATGCTAACTTTTCTATTTGTGGATATCGTGTCTCAGCAAAGATTTGCTTACATAATAAATAGAGGATTGCTTACCTTGGTCTTCTCGTACCAAAACAGCACTTACCGCGACTTTTGATACTGCTAAGTAGATAAGCAATGTTTCACCTTCCTTTGGTTTCGCCATCAATGGAGGATTTGATAAGTAAGCTTTCAAGCTCCTAAGGGCTTGTTGACAATATTTGTTCCACTCAAAATGGTCTTGCTTTTTGAGAGCAGAGAAGAACTTAAAACATTTTTCTGAAGATTTAGAAATAAATCTTCCCAAGGCGGCAATCTTTCTCGTTAATCTTTGAACCTCCTTCTTATTGGTAAGGATATCAGGTATTTCTTCTACTGCTTTAATCTAAGAAGGATTTACTTCAATGCCACGGTTAGAAACAAGAAAACCCAAGAATTTACCTGAAGCAACTCCAAATTCACACTTTTCTGGGTTGAGTTTCATGTTAAATTTCCGTAAAATTTCAAATGTAATAGATAAGTGAGAAATATGATCGTGAGAATGCTGGGTTTTGATGAGAATATCGTCTATATATACCTCCATAGTTATTCCTAAATGTTCTTGAGACATTTTGGTGACTAACTTTTGATAGGTTGCTTCAACATTTTTGAGACCAATGGGCATTACTTTATAACAGTAAGTCCCCCTGTCTGTGATGAAATAAGTTTTTTCCTCATCATTAGGATCCATTTTAATTTGATTATATCCCGAATATGCATCTAAAAAACTTAGAAATTCATGACCTGCAATTGCGTCAATTAACTGATCTTTATGTGGTAAAAGGAAAGAGTCTTTTGGGCAAGCTTTGTTTAGATCAGTATAATCCACACAAACACGCCACTTACCGTTATGACCATTGTATTAGATAACCAATTAGGATACATTACCTCACAGTTTGATTTATTCTTTAATAATTTTTGGACTTCATCTTGAATTACCTGATTCTTGAATGCACCTTGCTTTCTTTTCTTTTGCTTTATAGGTGTGAAAGATGGGTCCTCGTTGAGTTTGTGAGTCATCACATCAGGTGGTACTTCTGTCATATCAGCGTGGGACCAAGCAAAACAGTCCACGTTAGCTTTTAAAAATTCAATTAACATACCTCGCATGTCGGAATTCAGATTGGCTCCTACGTAAGCCTTTTTTTCAGGCCATTGCTCAAATAGCACCACATTCTTGAGCTCTTCTATTGTTGTTTTAACGTTCTCATTTTCTTCAGGTTCTTGAATTACATCAGGTCTTGAGTCTAAATCCCTTTTTTCTCGTTGAGTTGAAGTTTGATTGTTGACACCTCCAACTGTTTCCTGTAATAGTTATTTCTCTTTACTCACGGTACTCGTATCTGTTACAATGTTGATATTCCTGGATGCTTGTTGATCCCCTCGAATTTGATGTATTCCCCAGGGTGATGGAAACTTAATAACTTGATGCAAAGTTGATGGAACAACATCCATATCATGGATCCATGGTCTCCCCATGATTATGTTGCAGGCCATATCCATATCAACTACCTGAAATTTAGTTTCTTTAATAACACCTCCAGCAAAAGTTGTTAGAATTACCTCACATTTTGTTACCACGCTTGAATTGTCGAAGCCTGACAAAGATGCGCCTTGGGTAGCATTTTATCTTCAGCTTGCGTTTCCAGCAATACCCTTAGTAGAATGATATTTGCAGAACTTCCTGGATCAATCAAAACTCGTTTACATCAGTGTCATGTATAAGTAAGGATATTACTAATGCATCATTGTGAGAGTAATCACTCCTTCTGTATCTGCATCATCAAAGCTTATGCTTTCGTGTTCTTAGGCTTACCGTACTCGCTTCCCGTGTGTGATCGTCATTTTGGAAACCTTGTTTGAAGCCGTGTACGTTGCTCCACAAATATCTTCCCCTCCACCGATAACATTCACTGTTCTCTTAGGTGATGGTGGTTTTGGTGGCTCCTGCCTATTTTTCATGTAAGCTTGTTTTCCCTTCTCACTAAACAACTCTGTGAGATATCCTTGCTTCAGTAGATGGTCTACTTCACTTTGTAGAATCTACATTCTGATGTTTTATGCCCGTGGTCATTGTGGAACTTGCACCAATGGTCCGGTTACGTCTGTTTGGATTTGACAGTATCTTTTTTGGCACCGTACCTTATCTCCCATACCCCTCACAAAAGCTGCGAGCTCAGAATTAGTTACATTGAAATTATAACCAGCAAATCGTGCCATTAAATTCCCATCGTCATCTCATGTCTCTTGGTTGCTTCGATCGCCTCTGAACCTAGATGAAGACCCGGTTTTCCTATCTCTTGACCTTTGATCATATCGTTGGTTATTCTGTCTAGATCATGAATATTTTCCTGCAGGTCCCATATATGGATTGTTCCTATTCTTACCTGATCTTTTTTCATCTTCTGACCTCCTGGACCCACTCCTTTATTCATGATGATATTGAGGTACGGTATCTTCTTCGATTCTAAGCTTTGTACTGTACCTATTATAAACATCGTTCTAAGTGGTTGCGGGAAATTCACGAAGGCTTTAAGCCTTCTCGTGGCTTCTGAACTTTTTTCGTTCAAATTACTTGCAAAAGCTATCGCCGGCCAGTTATCTGGTATACGGGGCAAAGTCATTCTTTCACGTTGGAATCTATCAACAAAATCCCCGAGCAACTCAGAGTTTCTTTGTTTGATTTTGAAGATATCCTCCATCCTTTTCTCGACCTTATGAGCTCTCGATTTTGCTTTAATAAAAGAATCTGCAATCTCAGTAAAAGAATTTATAGAATTTTCAGGTAAAAAAGAATACCAGGTTAATGCACCCTTGGTGAGCGTCTCCCCAAAATTTTTGAACAATACTGATTCAATTTCTTGTTTGGTCAAATCGTTGCCTTTCACTCCTGTTGTAAACGCAATTACGTGGTCACGTGGGTCTGTTGTACCATCATATTTGGGGATGTCAGGTATTTTGAATTTTTTCGGAATTGGTAGGGGAGCAGTGCTTGGTTTTCAAGGTTGTTGTGAGTATTTATCCATGTCTACTCCTTTTATTACAGGCGGAACTCCAGAGATTTGCTCGATACGCTCATTTTGCTCAGTGAGCTGTTTCTGCAAGGTTAGTACTAAATTTTGAAGATGAGAGTAATCTGAATTACTTGGTTCCCCTTCTTGTGAATCACTGGGGTTGCTCCATTACCAGAATTAACTAGACCAGAGCGGGAGTTTTCCAACGTGTTATTATTAGGCGCTGCTGGCACAACATGCAATCGACTAATTAAAGCTTCCAAAGCTTTGTCAATTCGTGCATCAATTATTTTTTGGAGAAGTTCATTTCTTGTTTCAACTTCTCCATCAACATGTTCAGACATATCATTAGGAGTTCCTTCTCGAGATCCACGTGGAGAAGCTTGAGGCATAACATTATTGAGCTCATCCACCTCCACTTGATGGATCAGATTTTTCTGATTGTTGTTATCGTTGTTGTTTGACATGATGTTAACATAATGTAACCTAAAAAGGAATGGATTATCAGATTCCCGGTAACGGAACCAATTTGTTTAACCAAAAAATAATATTTTGGTCAAAGCTAGAATTTAAGATAAGAAATCGGGTTACTGATAGTCAAGAGACCAAAAAAAGATAATAGGCTTTCAGAGAATAAGAATAAAGTAATAAACAAGTTTGTATTTTAATATGATGTAGTTGATTTTCCGTGTCCTTACAAATTATGAGACTCTTTCCTTTTATAGTTGATCCTAGGTAAAGGAATGAAACCTAAGCTTTAACGATACAATTATGAGTAATAAATGACATTAAATAAGCCGTTACACAATCATTCCTATTATATACCAATTCTCTAACGTATCAGGTATTTAATACTGAATTTGGACTCCTTTTTGTCTTCAGATCCTTGTCTTCAATGCCTTTTGATCCATTGGCATTAAATGACTTGAATTGGTACGAGACTCGTGTCTAAACTCCTTCTCATGCCTGTTTAAATTTCTCTTCCCGTATCTGTTGTCTCCCGTGCCTTTTACTCGATTATTCGCTTTGACTATTTGACCAGTCCACGTATCATGCCACATCATTTTTAATTTAAATTTAATTTTTTTCCAATACAGTTTATATACTAAGGTAAAAGGAAGAATTCTTTCTATCATACATATGATATGAGTAGCCTATTCCAAGATTTAAAGGACACAAACACATGGCCGCATGAAATATAAGTATGTAGTTAAGAAGTAGAAGTCTGCTTGGAAACACAAACAACCATAATCAATTGTCATATACACGGCACTCATCAGTCTCAGGATTTTCCTTGCAGTAACCTTCCAAAGGGTCAGAGTTCTGCTTCTGCTTGTCTCTTGCATGGCTAGCTGCTGCACTTGTCTCTTCCACTACATCCCAAGCCGCCGCGCATTCACCGCTAGCTGGATTCTCTGAGCATGCTTCCTCGGCTCCCTTGACGCTATCAGCCACAAGGTCAGAAAGCTTATCTGGTGCTGCTGACACTGGCTTGAGGTACATCCTACTAGAACCAAATTGAGCTGAATTCTTCCATGGATTGTTAAGGCATTGAAACTTAAATGGCTCAACTTTGGGAGAGTTGGATTTGTTGGCCAAGACTCTTGGAGTAGTGATACTAACACCAGCAAATATTGTTGCCATATTCTGAAGATCTTTTCTTTATCCCCTCTATTTAGTCTTTTGTATGATATGATGATTAATGCATACATGAGAAGGTACATATATATAAGCAGAGAGCGGAACGACTATTGAGCGCACATTTCTTATCATTTTTACACGTCGTAAAATATCTTTATGTGGTCTGCTTCTCTTGGATCTTTATGGTGGAAAATACAAAATCTAAAGCATAAAGCTTGATATTATTCCGTGCGTTAGCTGGAGTTTAGATGATGGTCCAGTTTGGTCACGGAATTTGTACCGTTCACAGAAATTCAATGTTGATTAAATCAAACAAGGATTAATTAGTTTCTTCTTAAATAGAAGTTGGATAGTCCTTGTTAATCAGTTTTTCAAATTGGAGTGTGAACAAAGGGTGAAAACAGTCTTGAGTTAAACTTCTATACACTACTATGTAATAGAACTTTAAAGCGTCAATGTAATACCTTAAATTCAAAATAACCGTAGGTAACACTCACAATAAGTTGAAGGAGTTGCTCGAAAAATAAAACATATAACATGATATGACTATCAAATTAAATTTATAGTAGTATAAATTATTTATATTATTAGTGTTAGGTGAATCTCACGTCTCCAAATTTCGATATTTCAGCAAAATTGAGGCTCTAAAAAGTCCAAACTTGGAAAAATCAAAGGAGCTGGTTGTTTTTTTCTTATAGACCACCATACACTTGGTATTCCATGTCATCCATGGTGTTGACATAGGTACTTTAAGAAAACAAATGACACGTTCTATTCTTGTAAATCACAAAAAAAAGAAAAGAAGAGAGAAAGATATGTAGCTAGATGTGGCTAATTAATCATCGAAAGCATAAGCATGACAATACGGATTAAAAAATCAATTCATTTAAATCATTCTGTTTCGTTTTAAAGGGAAACATATTAATTCTCCTATACCTTGAAGAATATACTTGGATAATGTATCTCTTACGCTTACCTAATCGGCTAATCCAACTGATTACTAGAGGTGTATTGGGAAAATTTGGATCCTTACATTCTTAGGTTTTTTGTGCACGTCTTTGACGTAAAGAACGGCCTACTAAACGACATGATTCAAGACGACGTCGTTTAAAGTTATGATTTTCCTGTACACTGAGACCACCAACCCTCATACTTTTCTTTGATTATTTCAAGGAAGGTCCCTTAACATATAAAGGGGACCTTCCCTTTGTAAATGACTCATCTGTATCTTATTAAGAATATACAACTCTCTCTCTCTATCTATCTCTCTCTTTCTTGTGAGAAGATCATTATTTGCTTTATTGTTCTTACATTTTAAACTACCATCACTATTATCATAGATCTTAACAAAACATTTTTCTCTGTTCATATTACCCTTGATTCCGATTAACCCATATATTTTTGATTGTTCTTGAGATTAACAAGTACTTAACTTTTTAGCTAAATAATTTGGCGCCGTCTGTGGGGACTTCGTGAATCAAAGTTGTAGTTTGCTTCTAGAGATCCTTCAAAAAACCACCTTCTACAACCTAGAATGGCCGAAAACAACGCAAGAATGAAATCTATCATGGATGCTAGAGCCGATCTTATGGGCCCTTTCAACGCGGCTACTGAAGGGGATGCTCCACACGCTACCCCTAGTACCCTGGTAAGCGTGGAAAACCTACCTTCCCCTTCTGAAGATCTGGTAATTCCATGGGAAAACATGCATCTACATCTACAACTAAAGAAGCACTCCCAGAGGTAAAAAGGCTATTGGAAGAATGGTTGACAAGCTCTGAGCAGCTTAGCCGGAAAACCACCCAACACCAGATGCACACCAACACCAGTGACGGACCATGCCATAACCGAAGATGAACTCGAGGTCACACGAACAAACAACGTGTCCGTCGATGCTCCAGCTCACGGGAGGACACTCACAGCCATCTTCAAAAAGATGAAAGAAATGGAAAACAAAAATAGGTCGCTTCGCGACCAGATGAAGGAGCACAATGGACAAGATACCGGGTGCACCTAAGTTGCTGCCAAAGCGAGATGTGGGGAGGTTCATTGAATAACCCTACACAGAAGGAGCTGCACCTTACCCCATCCCGAAGACCTTCAAAATTCCCCCTATTTGAAGGTATATCGGAACATCGGATTCCGAGGACCACCTAATTCACTACGTTATGGCGGTCAAAGGTAATAATTTATCAAAGGAACAGGTACCATCCGTACTTCTGAAGAAGTTCGGCGAAACACTAACATGAGGGGCCCTAACATGGTACTCCCAGTTGCCGGCCAATAGCATCTCCACGTTCGAGGAAATGGTAGATAAATTTCTCACCGCCCACGCAGGAGCCAAAAAAGCAGAAGCACGGGTCAAAGACATCTTTGTTGTCCGACAGGTCTCAGGAGAAGGGCTCAGAGAGTTCTTAGCCAGGTTCAACAGGGTCAGGATGAGCCTACCAAACATGTTCGAAGGCATGTCAGTCGCAACTTTTCATAACGGACTCAGCAGGGACGGCTCACGGGCGACCAGAAAACTGCTTAGCCGTCTTATGAAATATCCCCCACCACCTGGGAAGAAATCCACAACGCCTACTGTGCCGAGGTACGTGGATATGATGGCGACCTTAATGGCCCGACCAGGCAGCTAATAGCGGTAAACCCAGAAATCCGAAGAGACCGACGAAATAAGGGACGACGGGAACAAGTCCCACGCCTTAACAGGGAGAGACATCAACCCTACATCAGATCTTCGCAACCACCAAGGCACGCGGATGCATTACCACGACATGTCGCCCCACTGAGGAACGACAGAGGTATGCCTCATTCATTATATGCACATAACTTGTGTGTCTTTTTCAGAAGTAGTGTACGCACTGGAAAAGCTGGGCAACAGAGTACAATGGCAAGCGAAGATGAAGTCCGACCCCGCCACCAGAAAATCAAACGCCCTATGTGAGTTCTACCAGGAACGGGGGCACAAGACTGAAGACTGCATAGGTCTCCAATAGGAGGTGGTCCGGCTGCTGAACCAAGGGTTCTTGAAAGAACTGCTCAGCGACAAAGAAAAACTCAACTTCGCACGCGGGCAAGAACCACCTCATGGCCCACCAAGGCCGCCCTCACCAACACGCACCATCAACATGATCATTGGGGAAGGCAATGACTCAGCGATCAACCATGTCAAATTCACCACCACCCATAAATTAAAGCGAACCATTGCTCACGAACGGTATGACGACTTCGAAGATAGTATCACTTTCGATAAGTCTGATACCGACAGTTTGTTTTCCCCCATTATGATGCCTTAGTCATTGCTTTACGCATAGTAGATACTGATGTAAAAAGAATCATGGTCGACGATGGCAGCGGCGCATGTATCATTCATCCAAGAGTCCTTGCATTAATGGTACTCGAGGATAAAATAATTCCGCTCTGCATAACACTAACTGGTTTTAACAATCCAGTTAAAAGAACCTCTAGCAAGGTAACGCTGCCTGTCCTGGCAGGAAGAGTTACGATGGAAATCACTTTCCACATAATGAACCAAGAAACGACATACAACGCCATCATTGGACGGCCATGGATACATGCCATGAGGGCAGTCCCCTCCAGTTTCTATCAAGTGATCAAATTCCCAACCCCATGGGGAGTGTACAATATACGGGGTGAGCCACGCACCTCCTAAGAGTATTACAAAATAGCTCAATATTACACTCACACCAAGCAGCTCAAAGGAACAAGCGCGGAGACATAGCAATCAGCCATGTCGGGGACGAAGGTCCACCCAATAGAAGATGCCATTAAAGATCTCGACAACGTCGAAGCTAGCAAGGCCACGGTCGAAGACCTTGACCCCGTCCAGCAGAGCAACAATGATTCCACCAAGAAGGCTTACATAGGCCACGATCTTTCAAATCCAAGTAAGTATTATGAATTTCTATCTAACCACGTAGACCTGTTTGCTTTTTCCCATGCAGATATGCCAGGAATCCCATAAGAAATTGCCTTCCATAAATTGAATATCGATCCACTACACCCGCCCATGCGGTAGGCGAAGAGAAAATTCAATGCCGCCATCAACAAAGCGGTGAGTGAAGAAGTAGACAAGCTGCTAGCTAATGGCTCTGTGAGAAAGCACGGGAGAAAAATATAATTGATGTATAAACATGATACAATGAGCCCTATATATAATACACATAACCTAACCTACTCCTAATACACTTTGTGTTAGAGTTCTACTATATTTACACTTCTAACACTCCCGCTCAAGCTGGTGCATATAAATTATATGTACCGAGCTTATTACATATGTAGTTAATACGAGGACCAGTGAGGGACTTGGTGAAAATGTCTGCAAGCTGATCATTTGACTTTACAAACTTTGCAGCAATATCTCCCGCGAGTATCTTTTCTCTAATAAAGTGACAGTCAATCTCAATGTGCTTAGTTCTCTCATGGAACACTGGATTTGACGCAATATGAAGAGCAGCTTGATTATCACACACAAGTCCCATCTGACTAACATCACCAAATTTCAGCTCTTTGAGCAACTGTTTGACCCAAACTAGCTCACATGTCGCCATAGCCATTGCTCGATATTCTGCTTCTGCACTAGACCGAGCAACCACATTCTGTTTCTTGCTTTTCAAAGATACCAAATTTCCTCCTACTAAGACACAATATCCAGAAGTAGAACGTCTGTCAGAAGACAATCCTGCCCAGTCAGCATCGGAGTATCCAACAATCTGCTCATGGCCTCGATCCTCAAACAATAAACCTTTACCTGGAGTTGATTTTATATACCGAAGAATGCAAACAACTGCATCCCAATGACAATCACATGGCGAACCCATAAACTGTCTCACAACACTCATAGGAAAGGAAATATCAGGTCTTGTCACTGTAAGATAATTTAGTTTACCAACTAACCGCCTATATCTTTCAGGATCGTTAAGAGGCTCCCCCTGTCCTGGAAGAAGTTTAGAATTCGGATCCATTGGAGTGTCAACAGGTTTACAACCTATCATTCCTGTCTCCTCAAGAATATCTAAGACATACTTCCGTTGTGAGATCACAATACCTGAGCTAGACTGTGCGACCTCAATACCCAGAAAATACTTTAGTGTGCCCAGATCCTTAGTCTGAAAGTGTTGAAAGAGATGTTGCTTCAATTTAGTAATACTATCATGGTCATTGCCGGTAATAACGATGTCGTCAACATAGACCACTAGATAAATACAGAGACATGAATCAGAGTGCCGATAGAATACAGAGTGATCAGCTTCACTCCGAGTCATGCCAAAGTCCTGGATAACAGTGCTAAACTTACCAAACCAGGCTCGAGGAGACTGCTTTAGACCATAAAGTGACCGGCGCAAGCGACATACAAGGCCACGAGACTCCCCCTGAGCAACAAACCCAGGTGGATGCTCCATATAAACTTTATCCTCAAGGTCACCGTGTAAAAATGCATTTTTACTGTCCAGTGATACAGAGGCCAATGGCGAACAGCAGCCATAGAGAGAAAAAGGCGGACTGATGCTATCTTAGCCACGGGAGAGAAGGTATCACTGTAATCAAGCCCAAATATCTGAGTATATCCCTTGGCCACAAGACGAGCCTTAAGATGATCAACCTTACCATCTGGACCAACCTTGACTACATACACCCAACGACAACCAACAGTAGATTTACCTGAAGGAAGAGGGACGAGCTCCCAAGTACCACTCGTATGTAAAGCAGACATCTCGTCAGTCATAGCCTGTCGCCACCCTGGATGAGACAATGCTTCACCTATAAACTTAGGGATGGCAACAGAGGACAAAGAAGATAGAAAAGCATAATAGGGTGATGAAAAACGATGATAACTTAAACCGATATAATGGGGATTAGGATTAAGGGTGTTCCGTATACCTTTCCGAAGTGCAATCGGAAGAGACAAGTCCGCAGTAGGAGCAGGGTCAGGTGCAGGAAGTGAATCAGCCGGGCCGGATGCTGGGCGAGGACGACGATGATATGTCAAGAGTGGAGTGTCTTGTGCAGGGAGTCTAGGAGGATCCACAGTAGAGGGTCCAACGTTTGGAATGGGTAAGACTTCTGTAGCGGAAGGTGAATGAGGAGATATAGTAGACTCCCTAAAGGCCGGTATAGGTAAAACCTCAGATATATCCAGATGGTCAGAATGGTCAGAAGAGGTAAAGAAAGGATTAGACTCAAAAAATGTGACATCGGCTGACATAAGGTACCTACGAAGATCAGGTGAATAACAACGATGGCCCTTCTGAGCACGAGAATAACCAAGGAAGACACACTTGAGGGCACGAGGAGCTAACTTATCTTTCCCAGGAGCTAAGTTATGAACGAAACAAGTGCTCCCAAAAACACGAGGGGGAACAGAGTATAAGGGTGACTGGGAAAACAATACCTCATGCGGAATCATTCTGGGTGGGAGATGAAGGCATCCGATTAACCAAATAACAAGATGTGAGAACTGCATCGCCCCAAAACCGCAGCGGAACATGAGATTCAATGAGAAGTGTGCGAGGAGTCTCAACAATGTGCCTATTATTTCTCTCTGCAACCCCATTTTGCTGAGGGGTATAAGGACAAGAGGTCTGATGAATAATTCCATGAGAAGACATAAACTGCTGAAATTGAGAGGATAAATATTCTAAGGCATTATCACTGCGAAGGGTGCGAATAGAAACACCAAATTGATTTTTAATTTTAGCACAAAAATTTTGGAATATAGAAAACAACTCAGAACGATCTTTCATTAAGAAAATCCAAGTACATCTTGAATGATCATCAATGAAACTAACAAAATAACGAAATCCCAAGGTTGAACATACCCTACTAGGACCCCATATATCCGAATGAACTAAAGAAAAAATAGACTCTGCACGACTCTCAATACTACGAGGAAAGGAGGCGCGGGTATGTTTCCCGAGCTGACATGACTCACACTCTAATGTGGATAAACTGGACAAACGAGGCACCATCTTCTGAAGTTTGGACAAGCTAGGATGTCTTAAACGACTGTGAAGTAGGTCTGGAGGATCGGCAGCTAGACAGGCCTTAGAGGATGTTAGTGAGTTAAGGTAGTAGAGTCCGTCTGATTCAAGTCCTGTTCCAATCGTCTGTCCCGTACTGCGGTCTTGCATAATAAAAGAGTCATCAATAAAATATATTCCGCAATGGAGGGCACGAGTCAAACGACTCACAGATGCAAGATTAAAAGGACAGCCAGGGACATAAAGAACGGAATCTAGAGTGACAGAGGGTAGAGGATTTGCTTGTCCAACTCCTTTTGCTTTAGTTTGAGACCCATTAGCTAAAGTAACGTTGGGAAGAAACTGTGAATACGCAATATTTGACAAAAGGGATTTATTACCAGAGATATGATCAGAAGCAGCGGAGTCCACAACCCATTGTTCAAGAGGACTAGACTGGGAAACACAAGCAAAAGAATTACCAGCAACAGAAGTATCAGGCTGAGCAACAGTGGCTACTTGTGGAGACGGCTGCTTACTTGCTCGATATTTAAGGAACTCATTATACTCCCGTTCAGATACAGAAAATCCCTGGTTACCTGTAGGCTCGGTCTGAGCAACATAAGCATTTTTTGTTGGTCGACCATGTAAAGAATGGCACATGTCACGAGTGTGACCAAGTTTATAACAATAAGAACACTTGGGTCTAGATCTTCCAAAACGACCTCCTCCTCGTCTATACTCCATAGTATGAGAAGCCCGATTGTCCACGGATTGGGAGACGAGGATAGATGAATCAAGTGTCTTTGATGAGCTCACTAGGTGACTTGGTGCTGCAGCAAGGGGAAGTAAGCGAGAAAATAATTCATCAACGGTGGGGACAGTCGGACTAGCCAAAATCTGATCGCGTACTGAGTCAAGATCATTAGGAAGCCCAGCAAGAGTAAGAACTAGAAACAGCTTTTGTCGTTGCTCTTGCTGCTTTGCAACGCTAGCAGAAACTGGCATCAACGTCTCAAATTCCTCCATAACTGCCTGCACTTGACCCAAGTAAGTAGACATATCCAATTCCTGTTTCTTTAAATTTGTCATCCGCGATATCACATCATAGAAACGAGATATGTCATTAGTGTATAAAATACGAGCCTTTTCCCAAACCAAATAACATGTTTGGAATGGACGAAACAAGGGCATCAACTTGGAATCAATAGATCGCCAAAAAATACTGCATAATTGAGCATCAATCTTCTCCCAATATACTTTGGCTTTTTCATCTCCGTCACTAGACTCCTTGGTTAGATGATCCTGAACACCTTGGCCTTTACACCACAACTCGACAGACGAATCCCAAGCTAAGTAGTTTGAACCTCCCATTAAAGGTTCTGAGGTAATCATAATACCGGAACTGCCAGAACCCTGGTTTCTAGACCCGAAAGCATCTAGTCCCAAAGACATCTTTGGATTATCAACTGAAAACTTGCTGAAACAAAAACAGAGAACTGAAAACTGGCGCTGCCGGAAAACGGGAACACTGTAGCTGCCGGAAAAAATTCAAAGTAGTCGGAATTGAAAAGTAAAAATATGGATAGGCTCGGAATTCAAGGTTGAGTAAACTGTCCTGAAGAAATTCTGGCCGGAAAGTACTGTAGCTGCCGGAAAAGTCAATAAAGTCGCCGGAAAAAATTGAAAGTTGTCGGAATCGAACGAAAAAAGGATGGGTAGGGTCGGAATTGAGAGCCGACCAAACTGTCCTGAGGGAGCAAAGTGAAAAACTGGCCGGAAACAGCTTCACGCGCCGACAGCTGTGGTGGCGCGTGGCGGCGCGTGGCGGCGCGTGTGGAGGAATCTGCCGGAGAAATTTCTGGGGTTTGGTCGGAATTCCGAGCCGAACCTCATGGTGGTCTTGGATTTTGCACAACACCAACAAAAAAGGTGGTTTAGTTCGGACAGCCTCTTAAGTCGCCGGAAAATTGCACGGCGACAAGCTCTTTCTTCCTGGAATTAGCTGGAATGACGCACAGCTATAATATTCTCACCAAAGCTCTGATACCATGTGAGAAAGCACGGGAGGAAAATATAATTGATGTATAAACATGATACAGTGAGCCCTATATATAATACACATAACCTAACTTACTCCTAATACACTTTGAGTTAGAGTTCTACTATATTTACACTTCTAACAAAGTTGTCCCACATCGGAGGGATTTGAGGTCATTGGTCTCCTTATATGGCTTGGGCAATCCTCACCTCATAAGCTAGCTTTTGGGGTTGATTTAGGCCCAAGATCCATTCTTATCATGGTATCAGAGCCAGGCCCATCCCAATTATTGTTACCGATGTTGGGCCCCCATTTATGTTGTCCACGCTCCAAAGATCTGGGCGTGATGGGGGGTGTTGAGTTGTCCCACATCGGAGGGATTTGAGGTCATTGGTCTCCGTATATGGCTTGGGCAATCCTCACCTCATAAGCTAGCTTTTGGGGTTGAGTTAGGCCCAAGATCCATTCTTATTAGGGAATCCATGTATCCGGAGTGGGTCGCCAACGTCGTAATGGTCAAAAAGAAAAACGGGAAGTGGCAAATGTGCGTAGATTTCACCGACCTAAAAAAAGCATATCCAAAAGACTCATTCCTGTTACCCCACATCGACCAATTGATAGACGCCACGACAGGAAACGAGCTGCTGAGCTTCCTTGACGCATACTTCGGCTACAATCAGATCATGATGGCCGATGAGGATCAGGAGAAAACGACCTTCGTCACTCACCAAGGAACATACTGCTAAGTGGTAATGCCCTTCGGGCTCAAGAATGCGGGGGCTACATACCAGAGGCTGGTGACTACAATGTTAAAAGAGCAACTCGGCAAGACGATGGAGATCTATTTCGACGACAGGCTAGTGAAGTCGTCTAAAAAGAAGACCACCTCGACCACCTGAAGGAAGCCTTCGAAATACTAAGAAGATACGGTATGAAGTTGAATCCCAAAAAATGCGCCTTTAGCTTAGCCTCGGGAAAGTTCCTGGGGTTTCTAGTACCATAAAGAGGCATTGAAGTCAACCCAGGCCAGATCAAGGCCATAGAATCCATCCCGGAAATACTGAGTAGCAAAAAAACAAGTGCAGAAGCTGACGGGTCGAATAGCCGCCCTCTCCATGTTCATCTCATGCTCCTCCGATAGATGCCTCAAATTCTTTGGTGTTTGAAAAAAAGACCAAGGACTACAATGGAATGAAGAATGCATCGGCACCCTGAGAAGTTTGAAGGCATACCTGTCATCGCCACCCACTGGTCAAAGCCAACCCAGGCGAACCGCTGTTGGTGTACTTGATTGTATCGGAAGTTGCAGTCAGCGCCGTCCTGGTACGTGAAAATAACAGTACGCAATCTCCTATCTATTACATTAGCAAAACTTTAGTGGACGCCGAAACCCGATACCCACACCTTGAGAGGCTGGCATTGGCACTTGTAGTTGCTTCACGGAAGCTTCGGCCCTATTGCCAGTGCCATCTTATAAGGGTAGTAACGACCTTCCCTTTAAGAATCGTCTTACACAAAGCCCAACTCTCAGGACGACTCGCCAGATGGGCCGTTGAGCTCAGCAAGCATGATATCACATACCTTACAAGGACCACCATCAAGTCGCAAGTCCTTGCCGACTTCTGCGCGGAAGTCCTGCCAAAGGCAAAACTAGAGGCGCAATGCGTATCCTCCAATAATGACCTATGGGTCCTTTATACGGATGGCACCGCCAATGCATCGGGATTGGGACTGGGACTCGTTCTCGAGGTTCCCACAGGCGAAACAATTCGCCAGTCCATACGATGCTCGGAAATGACTAACAATGAGGCAGAGTACGAGGCCGTTATTGCAGGCATGAAATTGGCCACCAAATACGGGGCTCGCCGAATCCTCCTCCACTGCGACTCCCAACTTGTGGAAAACCAGGTCACTTGGACTTATCAAGTCAAAGAGCAGAGACTACAAAAGTAACAGGTAGAAATCCGCAAACTGATGGCTACGTTTGACGAATGCCGCTTCGAACAAATTCCCCGAGCACGGAACGTCGAAGCGAACGACCTGGCAAAGTTGGCTACATCCACCAAAAACTTTTATAAAGAAAGTGTGGTCACGCTCCTCCACTCGCCCATTGACCACATCGAGGTACTTTCCTTAAACCTGACTTAGGACTGGCACAACCAGTTCATATCTTATTTGCAGGACGGGACATTGCCCCATCGATAAAAAGGAGGCGAAAAAGCTTCGCGTACAGGCCGCCCGATACTGCATGATCAACAACAACCTTTATAAGAGGACGTTCGGTGGCCGTCTAGCCAAGTTCTTAGGGCCGCACAAAACAAGGCCGGTACTTGATGAAGTACACGAAGGACATTGTGGCGCTCACATAGGTAATCGCTCCCTCGTGCGGTTCATCATATGCGCCGGCTACTACTAGCCCACTATGAAAAAAGGGGCAGCCGAGTAGGTACGTCGATGCGAACAATGCCAAAAGAACACCCCAATGATACATCAGCCTGGAGAACCCCTCCATTCCGTCACTTCACCCTGGCCATTCATCAAATGGAGAATGGATATAGTTGGCCCGCTGCCAGCAGGACGAGGGAAGGTACGATTCTTACTTGTTTTAACTGACTATTTCTCTAAGTAGGTAGAAGCAGGTGTGTACGCGCAAATACGCAAACAAGAAGTTATCGCCTTCATATGGAAGAACATCATATGCCGCTTCGGCATCCCTAAAGAAATAAGCTATGACAACGACGTCAATTCATTGGTCAGAAAACGACAGAGGTCTTCTAGAAATGGCGCATCAAAAGGATACTATCCACGCCATACCACCCCGCCGCCAACGGCCAAGCAGAATCCTCCAACAAAACAATCCTAAACAAACTAAAGAAAAAGGCGGAAGACGCCAAAGGGCTATGGCCCGAACTACTGCCTAAAGTCTTGTGGGCACACAAAACTACACCCAAGTCCAGCACCGGTGAAACCCCGTACTTACTGGTTTATGGAACCCACGCTGTCATACCTGTCGAAGTAGGCGAACCCAGCTTAAGGTATTCACACACCAGTGGAACAGAAAACGACACCAGTAGAATCCAAGACCTTGATGAAGCCGAAGAAAGAAGGGAAATGGCCCACATCAGGATGGTAGCCAAAAAACAACAAATCGAAAGGTATTACAACAAAAAGGCAAGAGTAAGACCACTCAAAGTAGGAGACTACGTCCTCAAAGCCAAGACGTTGGCCTCCAAAGACCCAAATGAAGGAAAACTGGGCACAAACTGGGAAGGACCCTACAAGATCACAGTGGCAGCCGGGAAATGAGCATTCCAGCTCGAGACAACGGAGGGAAAAACGCTCCAGAATAACCGGAAAGTCACTCACCTCAAACATTTCCACTTATAAAAGGCGTCCCCCGAGTCGTACTCTTTTTCCCTTACCCGAGTTTTGTCCCAATTGGGTTTTCTCGGGAAGGATTTTTATGAGGCGGCAAAGGGAACACCTGGAGATGTTTGTTGTATAAGTGTATCATATTAGCCCCTCCGTGTACTCTCCAATCCCGACATGATACAGGGACTAGATTAGTACCATCTCCAGATGTATAGAAAGGCTACGGCCATCTCCAGATGTATAGAAAGGCTACGACCATCTCCAGATGTATAGAAAGGCTACGGCCATCTCCAGATGTATAGAAAGGCTATGGTCATCTCCAGATGTATAGAAAGGCTACGGCCATCTCTAGATGCATAGAAAGGCTACAACCATCTCCAGATGTATAGAAAGGCTACGGCCATCTCCAGATGTATAGAAAGGCTACGGCCATCTCCAAATAAATGAAAATGCTGCGGCTATCTCCAAACGAATGAAAAGGCTACGACCATCTCCAAACGAATGAAAAGGCTATGACCATCTCCAAATGAACGAAAAGGCTACGACCATCATTTTTACATGGCTAAGGCCATCATTTTTACATGACTACGACCATCATTTTACATGGCTAAGGCCATTGTCTTAACACGTGTAAGGCCGTCAAATTTTACATGGCTAAGGCCATTATTTTAACACGTCTAAGGCCGTTAAATTTTACATCGCTAAGTCCATCATTTTTACATGGCTAAGGCCATTGTTTTAACATGGCTAAGGCCGTCGAATTTTACATGGCTAAGGCCATTATTTTTACATGGCTACGGCTATTTTTTTAACACGGCTAAAGCCGTCGAATTTTACACGCCTATGGTCGTCGAACCTTACTTGGCTACGACCATCATTTTCTCACAGTCAGGGCCACCGAACGGCCCACTTAACTTCAACTACGGTAAAAGAAAAAAGAAGAGTATATAATGTTCCAGAAAACAGAAAAGATTAACTATAGCAAAAGTCGTATATCTTCATCCTTAAAAGGGTCAACACCCACGATACAAAAATCAGTATTTACAAAAATATTTACAAAGGTCCTAAAGGCCTCCGCCCCCTGACTATCCTGCCCTGCTGGCCTTCATGCGGCCCATCTTCGTTCCCAGGAGTATACGCCTTGGAAATCTAAGAGCTGGACTCCAAACGGTTGACATCTGTAGAGTTACCCTCCTCCCTGGGTGGCAATTCAGGACTATAGCCGGCCACCTCATGGGCAGCTCTAACCAGTTGGCATTGGCTCTCAACCTCTGCCTCAAAAGCTCGCCCAACCGCCAAAAATTCTTCAAGCACGACTAGCCGGGCCTCTGCGTATACCCACATCCGTGTGTCTCTCGAGTCGCTTCAGCATGTGCAGGGGTCTGCTTGAGGTACTCAACCTCGGCCTTTTTGGCATTGAGTTCCGCCGTTAAGGTCGCAACCTGAGTGCGCAATTTTGCCGCATCCTCCGCCACTACGCGACCAAGCTACAACTCTTCGTCCTTGGCTTGAATAATGACCTCCGTCTCCGCAGCCCGAGCAACAGCGGCCATAAGTTGTTCGTTGAATTTCTCTAGCTCGGCCACCCTCTTCTTCAGCTTCTCCTCAAACTGCACGAGGCCCTCACGAACCACCCTGAAGTTAGGGTCCTGCTTGTACATATCGGCCAAGGTCTGGTGCGCCTCACGTGTTCTGTTATATTTCTGCACCAACCTATTATATTTGGCCACCTTATTCTTTAGGCGTCGACCCCTCTCAGCCTCCAAGATAAGAGTCTCAAAGAGAAAACGAAAGGTGAGTACGAGGAAAATCGCCCTCCACTAATGCAAAAGAAAAATCATCAATCAAGGCAAAAGACATGCCTGCAAGGCCGCGCCCGCCATTCTTCGAGCCAGGCCCTTGTCATTAAGCTCCGCCAGGGCCGCGCTCTCAGCGCCTGCACATAGGAGCGTCATGCTAGTGGCCGCCTCCTCGCTGTTCTCCAACAAATTATAGTGACTAGGAATCACTATGTGACGGGAAGACCGGCCAGCCACCATCTCCACTTGGTCCAAGGACCCGCCTTCTCTGCCCGCGTCCTCCATAGCAACCTCCGGGCCCGCCACGTCCACACTTCCGCCCCTTCTTACCGCGGCTTCCCTACTTAGAGCGGACCTCCCCCAGCGAATGGCCTTGGCCATAAAAACCGGCCTAGATTCAGGACGAGGTGGTTTAACCTTCCCCGTCTGAGTACCCACAGCCTTACCGGTTAGAATCCAACGTCTCCTCCTCTCCAACGTCTCTTCCTCTTCAAAGTCCCTCTCATTGGAATGCAAGGTAGGCTAAGAAGGGGACGGTTCAACAGTGGGCGCTTTTGTGGGGGCAACCCCGGGGGCGATCCCAAGCACAGCCGCCGGTATCTCTTCGGGCGTTGTTTCAAGTATGGCCCCTGGCACTGCCTTAGACACTAACTCCGGAGCCGCCTCTGATGCGATCTCCTGCCTTGAGAGGGGAGAAACACTACCCCTGGACGTACCTACGAGGATCATATCCTCCTCATCAAGGTTAGATGCCGCCATAGAAGGGCTGGCCACAACTCTCTTCTTCTTCTTCTTCTTCTTTTGCGCCTTCTTAGAGGCGCCTAGACCTACTAAAATATGTATGAGATATGCAAGAAAATTATGGAGAACCCCCAAGTCAGAACGGAAAGGAAAAATCAAGCAGGGCCGTTACCTGACGGGCCATAGAGCCTGAGGAATTCCGGCGAGGTACGGTATTCCTCCGCAAACGGTATCAACGCTCGCACCCATGACCTAATGTCATCAATCCTTCGAGTAGGCGAACTGTCACTGCATAAAGGCAAAAGGTAATCTACAATGGTGAAAACCAGCAAAATAAGATTGCCGTAATAAAAGCTACATACAGGAATGCTTACATGCTTCGTTCCACGCCTCCGGAAACCCTTCAGGGTTGGACACCAGATGTTCAGTACGCACATAGAAAAATCTCTTCCAAAATTTACGGCTGGCCTTGTCGTCCGCTTGCGACACGAAACTCTTCTTGCCCCGGCGTACTAACTGGAGTATTGAGCCTCTCATAAAGCTAACACCGAACATTTGTAAGAGGTGGTGAACAGTAACCTCTTTCTCGGCCTTCGCCTCATAGGTGGTAATAATCGTACACACCTTCAACGTGTGCGAGTAAGTTGGGCCGGACAGGCCCCGTACAAACGACAAAGTTCCTCCGCCAAAGGCTAAAGAGGGAGGCTATACCCGATTCGAAAAGCATACTCGTAGAATGCGCATAGTCCGTCCCGACGGGAGCCATATCGATGTAGTCAGGGTTGCTATACGACTCCCTGAGAGTAGCCAAATGAGATGGCGTCAGTTCACTGAGTTCCCAAGGGGGAAGTTTACACTGGTTCTTAAAATCTTTCCGTGCAGCCATATCCAACGAAAGAATATTGGCTGTTGATAGGGGAACGAGAACCTCCTTGGCTTCCCCATCATCTGAGGACGACGAAGCCCTAGAGAGGGCGTCACCCTTGGTCCTGGTACTATCGTGACGACGTTTAGTCATAATGGAAGTTATGAGAGAAAGGCATTTTAAGGATACAAGGTTTGATTCCCAGGAACGAATATTTTAAAAGAAAAGATCAACGGGTGACAGAGAAAGATGAGGTAAAGGTTGAGAAAGTGCTCTCTAAAAAGTTCGAAAGATAATTCGGATTCAACCTCTCCCCTATTTATAAGGAAAGGTGCACAGAAATAAAAAAGGCTTGGTTCGAAAATCGGCGCGGGAAACTAAAACGTCATGTCATGTCCTGAACCGCCTCGGGAGAAAAGGTAATGATCACGCATGTGATTGATGATGTCATCCAAAAAAAAGGAGCCCTAAAAGGAGGTTTTATGTCAACGGCGTAACCCCTCCGCATATGGTCACGCCCCCTTTTTCACAGTGTCAACGGGAACGGCCAAATTTATAGAAAGGACGAGCACGTATATCTGTTCGCTGGAGACGTCTCTCGGCTACGTCTCCAACAAACAAAGGGACTATCTGTATTGGACAAATTTGGATCCTTACGTTCTTAGGTTTTCTGCGCACACCTTTGACGTAGAGAACGGCCTAATCGAGGCCGACTCGAACAAGGTCGGCTCCAGTGAGCGGACGGACCAAACGACATGACTCAAGACGACGTCGTTTAAAGTTCTGATTTTCCCGTACTCTGAGCCACCAACCCTTGTACTTTTCTTTGATTATTTCAAGGAAGGTCCCTTAATATGTAAATGGGACATTCCCTTTGTAAAGGACTCATGTGTATCTTATTGTGAAGAATATACAACTCTCTATCTATCTATCTCTCTCTCTTTCTTGTGAAAAGATCATTATTTGCTTTATTGTTCTTACATTTTAAGCTACCTTCACTATTATCACAGAACTTAACAAAACGATTTCTCTAGTTCATATTACCCTTTCCGATTAACCCATATTATTTTTGATTATTCTTGAGCTTAACAAGTACTTAACTTTTTAGCTAAACAAGAGGTATAATGCAAATTTAGGAGATTGAATTATAAATGTTGTGGAAGAAACTAAGAAGGAGGGAAACATGGAAATTGTAATTAAATTGAATGTGCTTAATTTGAGCCTAAAGCCTTCCTGTTTCCGGGGCATCTTTTCTTCCTTTGCCAATTACATTGCCTGGAGGCTGGGACACTGTTATTTGCTTTCCTTTTCCTTTACGACATGACATGACATCAGATTCTTTTCCCTCTAGGCTAGCTCTATCATCTTTACGTTTTTAAACTCAATCCCATCCATGTTCTAACCCCAAAAACTAATTTGTCGATCGGGGTTTTTCAGTTTCGACGCACACAATTTCTATAAGGATGAGGGCACAGTTGCTCTCTTTCACATCAGTTTTTGTTCTCAGTTTCATAGGTACATCTAATCTCGCCTTCTGCCTCAACTTCCGGCGGCAGATTTATGATTTAAATTTAATCTTAATCTTTACACATTTTTCAATATATGTGTGTGTATGTGTTATATATGTATAGCCTAGCCTCATATTAGTTTTGAGATTTATACACAATATAGATAACTTTTAGTGCTTGATTGGAAGCCAAGTTTTAATATATTGGATTGAGACAAACTTAAACAGCTACATGAGTAATTAATGAGAATTCGTAGTCCAATTGAGGTGTAATTATTGTTCTTATCATAGGTTAGTAAGATTTTGAAGCTCTATTTTGTATGTTTCTCTACTGCAGCTGAAAAATGCAGGCAGTTGGTGGGAGAAGAATCAGCTTCAAGGAGCAAGACCGAAAGATTCACATTCATAAACTGCTTTGACATGAGTTACGGAACCATGGGCTGTGTACTCAAGGAAATAGTGAAGATTTATTTATACTACATTAGAGCAACTTACGTGCACAAAGTAAGGAATGAAGCAACAAAAGAAGCAGTCCAAGAAAACCTGTCCCAAGGACAAAGTCTTGAAGATGCACTCAAAATAGGACAGCAAGTGGGAAATGCTGCGGCTAAAAGAGCATCTTTACAGGCAAAACACATTATGGGGCCAATGGTTTCATCTGGATGGGATTTTTTTGAGACAATATATGTAGGTGGCACATTGGGTGAGGCAATTATTAGAAGTGTTGGTACATTATTGGGGTCTTATATTGGAGGAATGATTGGAGAAGGGAAAAGTAGGTGGTTGGGTTTTCTTTTGGGAAGCCAATTTGGTAGTTGGATTGGTGGGAGGCTAGGCCTAATGTTGCATGATGTGGGAATTGGGCTGCAATATCTACATCAACTCGTGAAAACTAAGAATGATGGAGAAAGCAACTCACTTTTGTTGGTTCCTAGCTAGTGAAAGACCTCTATGTAATTAAAAGCTTGAATACCCCTATCATTTGCTAAATGGTTTATATATATTCTTCATTTACTTATTCGTTCAAAAAAATACACTCTGTTTATCTATCGAATCAAAAAAAATACGAAGTTAATTTTATTAACAAAAATACCCCTTGATTTAACGGCAACAGATGTAAGCCCCACTTTTAATGAGTTGGCAACGTATTACTGGGCCACATGGCTTATTGGGTCAAACAAAAATTATGGGTACAATGTACCCGCCCCAATTATTTGACCCGCTCTAATTATTTTTTAACTTAAAAAAGAAAACGAAAAATACTTAGCATCTTCTTCCTTCACCTTCTCCATCATCGACGCCATCCCTCCTCCAAAAACAGAAATCAATGGAAAGTAACCCAGCTAGCAACATAAAGAACCTAGCTAATAAAGAACGACTACCAGAAAAATAAAGATCAACATCAACAATGGGGGCCTTCGCCGAAAAATCGAACCGGTACTGGAACCAGCAACAATACTCAAACGGCGATGACCACACCGGAGCAATCAGACTCACCTCAAACTCAAACCAACTCCATAATCAACCAAAGTTCTAAATTAAAAATGACGCAAGAAAGAGTTCTTATTTTTTCCCGTATTTTCTGATTTTTGAGTCCAAAACCAACAGAAAAATCGGACAAGGAGGAAACCGAAAATCAGAGAACAAGAACTAAAAATAGAAATAAAACTCTAACCCTTTCTTCTCATCTTTCCTCCCGAATTCCTCAAAATCGTCTCCTCTTGTTCATTCCCTATTCCCTCTGTTTTCCTGCGTGTGTGTGTGTGTTTTGTTTTATTTTTATTTTTCGAAGTTAATAGTGAATCAAAGAAGCTTAGGTGGTCGTTCTGGTAAAAGAAGTAGCGCTGGCGGCGGTTATGGGGGGTCTGACGGTGGATTACTTTCGCGTCTTAGGGTTCAGGGATGTTCTAAAGTGAAGAAGAAGATGAGAAACCTAGGGTGGAGCTTGGGTCAGGTTAAAAGAAATGGGTCGGATCGGTTTAATGGGTAAAAACAAACCCAAACAAGATGTGAGCCTCACTGGTCCGTGTGGACCAATGAAAAAATGCCAAGTCATTTAATGAGATGCCCAGCTGGATTTTCATTAGTAGTAGGGGTAGTTTTGATATTAGAAATAACGTGATGTACATATTCAGACGGATAGATTAACGGAGGTCTTTTTATAAACCATTTAACATAGAATAGAGATACTTTTGGCCCTTTTCCGTATTATTGCTTGTTAGTGCAACAATTTATTGGTAAAACTTTGCAAAATGTTTCACATTTCTCCAGTTCACTTGTAGTCTTGTGTAATTTGATGCAATCTACAATATGTGACATCAATGTAATTCCAAGCGTAAAGGTTTCAGCGGATCATTAGGCAATAGTCACATGATTCTATCGTCTTTTCACTATTTCTTTCTTATTGTTTTTTCTAATTAAACTGACAAATAACACAAGTAAAAAAATATAATTGATTGACTAGTAACTAGATAAGGTGAAATTGTTATAAAACAATAAAAGAACAAGAGCAATATTGCAGAGAGAGAGAAAATTCTTATTGAATTTTGGGGTGGTTTACAATGGGGTAAGACCTCTCTATTTATAGGAGGAAAGATAACTTAGCCTCAAAGTAAAACTCTCTACAAAATAGACATTCACTCTATTTAGAATTCTATTCTTAACACTCCCCCTTGAATGTCTACTTAATAAATATGTGCCTCGTTAAAACCTTAACTAAAATAAAACCCAATGGGGAAAAAAAATTCTAGAAAAGAAAAAAGAGTACACATATTTAGTAATGCGCCTATTGGTTGCCTCGTTAAAAACCTTGCAAGGAAAACCCAGTGGGACAAAACCTTGTAAGGAAAAAAGAGTGCAACGTGCATTAACTCCCCCTGAAAAGAGCATCAATTCACATCCTTGAGCCTTCGCATTCCAATCTTGTGTACCAGCTTCTTGAAGGTTGACGTTGGTAGAGATTTTGTGAACAAATCAACCATATTATCACTTGAACGAATCTGTTGCACATTGATATCACTATTCTTTTGAAGATCATGTGTGAAAAATAACTTTGGTGAAATATGCTTTGTTCTGTCTCCTTTTATGAATCCTCCCTTCAATTGGGCTATGCATGCTGCATTGTCTTCATACAAAATCGTGGGTAGTTTGTCACATTTCAAACCACATTTGTCTTGAATATGATGTATTATAGACCTCAACCACACACACTCTCGACTTGCTTCATGAATAGCGATTATCTCAGCATGATTAGATGAAGTAGCCACAATTGATTGCTTAGTCGATCGCCAAGATATGGCAGTGCCTCCACAAATAAACACATAACCTGTTTGAGATCGAGCCTTGTGTGGGTCAGATAAATATCCAGCATCAGCATAACCAACAAGATCAGGACTGTAATTATTGCTATAAAATAAGCCCATATCGGTAGTCCCTTTTAGATACCGCAATATATGTTTGATTCCATTCCAATGTCTCCTTGTGGGAGCAGAGCTATATCTTGCTAAGACATTAACTGAAAAAGTTATGTCAGGCCTTGTAGTATTTGCAAGATACATTAGTGCGCCAATTGCACTAAGATATGGTACTTCAGGACCAAGTAGCTCTTCATTCTTTTCTTGCGGTCGGAATGGATCCTTGTTCACATCAAGTGATCGAACAACCATCGGAGTACTTAAAGGATATGCTCCATCCATGTAAAACCGTTTCAATACCTTTTCTATATAGGCAGATTGATGAACAAAAATTCCGTTTGCCAAATATTCAATTTGCAAACCAAGACATAATTTTGTCTTTCCGAGATCTTTCATCTCGAATTCCTTCTTTAAATAATCAATTGCCTTTTGGAGTTCTATGGGAGTTCCAATAAGGTTTATGTCATCGACATATACGGCAAGTACAACAAATTCCGATGTTGTTTTCTTTATAAAAATACATGAGCAAATGGCATCATTTATATAGCATTCCTTTAATAAATACTCACTAAGACGATTATATCACATTCGTCCTGATTGCTTTAGAACATACAAAGTCTTTGCAATTTGATTGAAAATATTTCCCGGGACTTTGAATTATGAGTGTTTGGAATTTTGAATCCATCCGGAATTTTCATGTATATCTCATTATCAAGTGAGCCATAAAGATAGGCAGTAACCACATCCATTAAATGCATGTCAAGCTTTTCAAGGACAGCAAAACTAATGAGATAACGGAAAGTTATAGCATCCATTACGGGTGAATATGTCTCTTCATAATCGACACCAGGCCTTTGAGAAAATCCTTGTGCAACAAGGCGTGCCTTATATCTTTGTACCTTGTTTTTCTCATTTCTCTTGCGTACAAAGACCCATCTATAGCCAACAGGCTTAACACCATTAGGTGTTTCAACTATAGGCCCAAAAACTTCACGTTTTGCAAGTGAATTCAATTCTGGTTGGATTGCTTCTTGCCATTTTGGCCAATCAAGTCTTTGTCGACATTCTCCAACAGATTAAGGTTCAAGATCCTCACTTTCTTGCATAATGCTAGACGCAACATTATATGCAAAGACATAATCCACCACTATATCTACTCGATTAAAATTTGTCTCAATATCGATTGGATTTATTGATAGTTCCTTATTTTCCTGAGTCTCGGGCTCAATGGATTCTTCATGAATCTCAGAATTTATTAAATTGTGAATTTCCTCATGAGATTCTTTCGTAGTGTCATTTTGATCATTTGCTTTCCTTTTTCTAGGATTTCGATCTTTTGAACCTAATGGCCTGCCACGTTTTAGGCGTGCTTTCGACTCATTAGATATGACACTAGAAGATTGTCCAATAGGGAAATCAGTACGGATTGGAACATTCTCTGCGGGGATGTGAGATTTTGTTATCCTTTTCAAGTCCGTGAATGCGTCAGGCATTTGATTTGCTATTCTTTGCAAATGGATAATATGTTGCACCTCTTTTTCACAAATAGAGGTATGTGGATCCAGATGAGATAATGATGGATTTTTCCACAAAATTTCCCGTTTGGTTTCACCAACTTCTCCCCCTAATTTTGGGAAAAGTGTCTCATCGAATCGACAGTCTGCAAATCGTGCAGTGAATAAATCCCCTGTCAATGTTTCGAGGTAGCGAATAATGGAGGGAGATTCAAACCCAACATATATTCCTAACCTTCTTTGCGGACCCATTTTGGTGCGGTATGGCGGTGCTACAGGCACATATACTGCGCATCCAAAAATTCTTAAATGGGATATATTAGGTTCAACCCAAAACTAATTGCAACGGGGAATATTTGTGATAATTCGTCGGTCTGAGACGAACTAGCATTGCTGCATGCAAAATGGCGTGACCCCAAATCGAAGTGGGCAGCCTCGTTCTTATGAGTAATGGTCTTGCAATCAACTGCAGACGTTTAATTAAAGATTCTGCAAAACCATTTTGAGTGTGAACATGAGCTACAGGATGTTCCACTTTTATCCCAATTGATAAGCAATAATCATTAAATGCTTGGGATGAAAACTCAACAGCATTATCTAGTCTAATAGACTTAATTGGATTATCAGGAAATTGTGCTCGTAATCGAATTATTCGTGCCATTAATTTTGCAAACGCAAGGTTGCGTGATGACAATAGGCACACATGAGACCATCTAGAGGATGCGTCTATTAAGACCATAAAATATCTAAAGGACCCACTAGGTGGGTGAATAGGTCCACAAATATCCCCTTGTATACGTTCCAAAAACGTAGGTGACTCAGTTCCAATCTTTGTTGGTGATGGTCTAATAATTAACTTGCCTTGATAACAAGAAGTGCAAGAAAATTCATTATTTAAAAGAATCTTTATATTCTTTAATGGATGCCCATATGAGTTTTCTATAATCCGTCTCATCATAATTGACCCAGGATGTCCCAATCGATCATGCCAAAGTACAAAAGTATTGGAATCAGTAACCTTTTGGTTTACTGTGGAATGTGCCTCAATTGCACTAATTTTTGTCCAATACATGCCACAAGATAAAGATGGGAACTTCTCAATAACCCTCTTTTGGCCAAAGACATTCTTTGTAATGATGAGGTATTCAAGATTATTCTCATCTATTGTCTCAATATGATATCCATTTTGACGGATATCTTTAAAACTCAACAAGTTCCTCGTTGACTTGGAAGAGAACATTGCATTCTCCATGATAAATTTTGTTCCTTTAGCCAGAGTTATAGTTGCTCTTCCGGAGCCTTCAATCAATTTACTACTACCAGAAATTGTAGTAACATCTGCCTTACACATACTTAAATGAGAGAAATATTTCTTCTCTTTGAATATCGTATGTGTGGTACATGAATCAATTAAACAAATATTTTTACAATTGGACGTTGATCCAAGTTTGCTTTGTGATATATCCATATTTGCTTCCCATGGTTTGACATACAAAAGAAATAAACGAAAAATATTAGTATTTTTTTATCATAGTTATTCTCCTTTTAATACTCTTGTATCCGTTGCTTAATAATTAAACAATATTTTCAAAATCTGCTGAGGTTAGTTGATTAACCAAATAGATAATTGACTAACCTGTTTCAATGTTTAAAAAAAAAATAGTCGATGAACAGGTAACGGTCATTGGGTTAGTCGATTAACTAAATCAGATAGTCGACTAACATGCCTTGCGGAAAAGGTCCAGTTTAATAGAATATATTGGTTAATCGATTATCTGTTATGTTAATCGATTAACTTACTGAAAAATCATTACAAATAAAGCATAGGATGAATGTGTAATCTAAAGTTATATAAAATTTGAACCATATTACAATAATAGATAACTTATGTAAACTATGATAATTGTTTATTCATTAACTACTACGAATAAGTAAAAATAAAAATATCAAACTGCTCAATCTTCTTTAACCATGGATCCATCACCGATCAAGTGATCTATTTTCCCCTCAGGGTGCTCAAAGAAGTCTGCCACATCCAAGTGGGTGATGTCAAAATTATTGTCAGAGACAAAATTGGTTTCAGGGCCTTTACTCTTTAGAGATGGTTGATAAAGCTCAACCAAATATCTTGGTACACGGCAAATTTTTGCCCAGTGCCCTTTTCCACCGCAACGATAACATATAGTTTCTGAACTATTTGCTTTTGGATTCTCATAATTCCATTTCCGCTTTTGGTGGTTATATCTCTTTGGGGGGTGACTAACACCAGGAAAATTTCTTCCTTGTCCACTTCCACGGCCATGACCCCGACCCCGACCACGACCATGATTAAAGCCATAGCCTTTTCCACGCTTAGCATAATGGGAATACACCTTATCTACTTCAGGCAATGGTGTAGACCCAGTGGGTCGATTTTCGTGATTTCTCATGAGCAGGTCATTGTTTCGCTCAGCCACAAGGAGAAGAGAAATCAGCTCAGAGTACTTTTTGAAACCTTTCTCTCTGTACTGTGCAGAACCATATTGGAGGCATGAAACGTTGTAAACGTTTTTTCAAGCATATCATAATCTATTATAGTATCTCCACAGAGTTTCAATTTAGAAGTAATTCTAAACATTGCAGAATTATATTCAGAAACAGACTTAAAGTCTTGAAGCCTCAGATGAGCCCAATCATATCGTGCTTGTGGCAGAGTGACCAACTTTAAGTTGTCATATCTCTCCTTTAAGCCATTCCACAAGATAAGTGGATCTTTGACTGTGAGATATTCAATTTTCAAACCTTCATCAAGGTGATGGCGCAAGAAAATCAAGGCCTTAGCACAGTCTTCGGTGGATGCATTATTTCTGTCTTTAATGGCGTCTCCAAGACCCATTGCATCCAAATGGATTTCAGCATCCAACACCCATGTCATGTAGTTCTTGCCCGAAATTTCAAGGGCAACAAACTTTCTTTTCATAATGTCAGACATAATTAAAATAAAATTAGGAGGAGGAAAAAATACCTTAATTTTCTCAAAGAGATTTTTGAGATAGTAGAGCTTCGTGCTGATAACGTGTTATAAAACAATAAAAGAATAAGAGCAATATTGCAGAGAAAGAGCGAGAAAATTCTTATTGAATTTTGGGGTGGTTTACAATGGGGTAAGACCCCTCTATTTATAGGAGGAAAGATAACTTAGCCTCAAAGTAAAACTCTCTACAAGATAGACATTCACTCTAATTAGAATTCTATTCTTAACAGAAATAAAATAGTCCCGTATTTTCAATTTCATTAAATGTTATTTCATAACTAGTAATATCCCCTTTCACGACAGTAATCGTTATTTGTTTTCTTAGTGAATAAAAAAAGGCGTCATTAAAATTTCAATTATAAAAAAGAAAAATTATTTAAGTTTTACGAAAAACTTATTTCTTGACGGGAGGAATATCAAATATTGTAAAAGATTATTGCGAATGTATAGCACTAGCTAACATTCACAAGTAGTGTTAAGACCTTGAATTTCAATGATTTTTCTTCCTTTTGAGCATCTTTTTCTTTTTCTTTTTCTTTTGGGTCAGAAAAGATAATATATATATATATATTAGTATTTAGTAATCGCGCACAGATGAGCGGTGCCTAGCCGACACCTTATCACAAACTATTGTTATATTACAAAGTTCTAAAATAGTAATAGTATTTACAGTTATTATCATCATCATATCGGAATTATTATCGTGATAATTAATTACACACAAGTAAGTGCATTCATCTTTCTCTCCAACTAAAGAATTATTTTTTTTAAAAAGATAGAAAAAGTAAGGCATCTCATGCCAACACCAATAGAAAAATCTAAGTGAGAGTGCTACCTTTTTAAAAAAGGAAAAAACTATGGAATCTCAAATGGATTGATTGAAATCTATGAACCGGTCAGTCAATCATGAGCCTTCCCAAAGTCCATCATCGTTTCTCTTTACTCTCTCTAAACTCTCCCAAAACCCTCTTCTTCTCTTCTTCTCTCCCTCTCGCCGTGAAACGCCTCCCATCGCCGCCGTTACTACGCGCCCATTCTAGAAGATTCGTTACCGGCAAGCAGTTCAAGGCCAAATCTGCCATGGCTTCCTCCAGATTTCACCATGTTGTCCCCGTCAACGCCCTTGCGATTGAGGACGGCGGCAATGGCAGTGGCTCTAACGGCGCTGCTAATGCTACTGCTTCTGTTGCTTATGATGACGGTATTTTAGTCCATTCATCTTGAATAATTCAGTTTCGTTTATAAATATTCCTGTTTTTCGTTAATGCTGCTAGGTAACCTTAATTATGGATACCTGTTGGGATTAAGCTAGTTATAAGTGCAGAGATAAGTGGGAGATGTGGAGAACTTCTAATTTGTCTTAAAAGATAAATTTTTTAGTATTGGAATGAAATGGACCTGAATAATCCCTCGGTAAACGATGACTTCTTTTCTTCAGGTGATCGAACATGGTTAAGGCAGTTATATCTATGGAGATTTTGAGGAGTTTTGATGAATAAAAGAAGAATTGGTAGAATTCTTACAGTGCTATTTAGGCATTAAATTGATATTTTGGGGTTAAACTACTCGTCCATGAAGAGATAAGTGGGGGATTTAGACGTTGTCTAGTTTGACTTAAAAATCATTTTTCCTAATGGAATAGAGTGGACCTCATTTGAATGGAATGAATGTAGAGGATTTATTGTGACCGATCCAAACAGGTTTATCTCTAAAAATTCGTTGAATGTACTACTGTGTATATGATTGCTGTGCATCCCTAAAATGACACACACAGAGAAAAGAAGAATCTTTTCGCTATTACACATGCACTATATTCCAGAATGTTTGGCCTATAAGGCGACTATGGTATTTAAACAGAGTCCTTAATATGAAAGGATGTATTTTGTTACTCATCTTTAAGGCAAGTCAACTTTTTATTGAAGTAACACATGCAATGCCGCCTTCAGTGGATTTTTATGCTGGAGCGTTGGATCTCAAGTGGAAAAATTTCCTCACTGTTTTAGTGCTTATAGATAATGATAAAGCTGTTCGCATTTCTCCATGCTCGTTTATAAAGCCTCTTCCTTTGCCTCATGTATTACTACCCCTGGGCAATGCACTGACTTCATGTAATGTAGAGTATGTACCTTCCTTAGATAAAACAAGGATAGGCTTATCAAGTTAATTTTTTTTGGGTGGGTGGGGTGTTGGGGGGGGGGGGTCTGTAAATTTTATAAGGTTTTCATCTATATCTCCATTTTTTCGTTGCCTTTAGTTTCATGTTTCGATACTCTCTAACTTTAATTTTCCCTCTTTAATAGAATTTACATATGTTGCTAATTGGATAAATCTTCTTGTTTTTAAATTTTTTTACTAGATCTAGAATCAGCATCAGAAACTGGATATCGTCTTCCTCCCCGTGAGATTAGAGATATTGTTGATGCTCCACCACTTCCAGCACTATCATTCTCTCCATTGAGGGATAAAATACTGTTTCTTAAGCGGAGATCCTTGCCACCTTTGTCAGATTTAGCAAGACCTGAGGAGAAACTTGCTGGAGTCCGCATCGACGGGAAATGTAATACCAGGAGTCGCATGTGAGTAATGATGAAGCTTCCCACGATATTTCATTATTCCTTTAAGCACTTGAAGTGCTGGAGACGCTATGTTAGGTTGTTTTATTCCCTTTGGCAGTATACTTGGTGTCTCTTATGTTCTTTACATAGATTAAGTGCTCCTTGCTGGTATCATTCTTCTTATTCTTCTTCTTCCTTTTCTTCTTGTTAATTATTAACAAGAAATGTTTTCTTGTTTTAAAGCCAGTACTTGTTGATGCCTTCATGGTGGTACTACATCAATCTTAGTAAGCAGCTTAACACAGGATCTTATGATGTTTTTTCTCAGGTCTTTCTATACTGGTATAGGGATCCATCACTTAATGGAAGATGGTAGCCTAGGACCGGAAAAAGAGATCCAGGGTCTCCCAGAAGGTGCTAAAATTAATTTTTTAACATGGTAATTTCCTTCTCCATACCTGTATGTGTGCGTGCTTTGAGTTACTGTGTGATGGAGTTTTCTTCACAATGGTCTTACCAGTTAATATGCACTTCATGTAATACTCATTTTATCCCTTTTGTTTTTTGGTTTAGTCTTTCTTTTTTTAAGTCCATACTGAAAAGAATGACCTCTTTCCCTGAGTTGCGAAAACAAATGTAACACATAATAACACTTTCTAGTATTACTTTAAATTTGATGTGGCATTTTTATACTTCTCCATCTGTATCTCTGACGACTCAGGCTATAATAGCACCACACTTTCTCTTAATCTAAGATGTAGTTCCATTAGGTTTTCAAATTTGGGAAGTGAAACTTTTATAAAATGAACTTCTCCATGCATCTCAGACTCACAATTTTAAGAGCTAAAATGTATTCTTTGATGTTAAGGTAGGGTTAATCTAAAATTTTCAAAAATTTTAATGTTGGATAATAGTGTTAACTAATACTACTCTATATCAATTTTAGCTTTCTGCCATATGTTTGCACAAGCTAACCTACCTTCTCCATTTTTGTCATGTCAAATATGGCAAAATTGCACTGGAAGTCAAAAAGGTATCTTTAAACTGGTAGTGACAACCATCTGTTCCAAGATTCTAACCTTCATGGAAATGGTAACCAGCTAGTTTTTACTTTTGAAAATTCATTTAGTCACAAATGGGAGGCAGATTTTCCTAATTGAGCAAGATGACGATGACGATGATTCCTAAGTGTTCTAAACATTCGATATTGACTAATAACTTATTCAACGTCCCTATGAAAAATGAATATCATTTCTAAGAGGAGATAATCTGATAGACTGAACATCAGACTTAGCTCTTGGTCAGCCAGTAGATGTCATTGATCTTTCCAAAGCATTTGATTAACTAGCAATAAGTAAAACTATAAAAGCTTTTCATTTTATAATTCAGTATTTCCTATCTAAGGGAGGATATTCAAGAGGTAATAACCCTCGAGCTCTAACGGTAAGGTTGCGGTTTCGTATCACTAAGCTAACAAAGTTTGAAAGGGCCATTGTTTGGCTCCTAGGTAAAGTGGGTTTGGAGGTTGGAGTTTACCATATCCAAAAGAAAAAGTCCTTTGTTTACTATCAGTTACCTAACTGATTAAACCTGTACATCACTTTATTATTAATTTAATTTACTAGAAGAAAACAGAAACTTCACCTATTGGGGGATGCAATGTGAAACTATAGTAAAAAGCCTCTTTCTTTATTTGTCCTTCTAAAAAAAAAAAGAAGCCTCTTTATCATATTTTCCTTGCATATTTCCCTTTATATATAGATGTCTCTTCAACAGAGACCTAATTTACCTGAATATTTGGATCAATTATTATCTTTCCTTCTTCATCTGATTCTTTGCTTTTTTATGAAGGTCAAATAATGGTCAGCATCTAGCCTTCACTGTCCGTCTTGATGAGGTATTTTGATATATGTTTGGGTGTCTCCCTGTGAGTCTATATTATTTGTACGTTGATGTTACGGAAAACTTAATAGTAGATTTGCCTTCAGCTATTTCACTTTGTATCATTCTGATATTTTTAATGCCTAATATCACGTAAGGTCCTTTGTCACAAGGTAGATCTGATGTTTTGACTTTTTGTATCAGGATGATGGCAGCAGCAGCAAACTGAGAGTATGGGTTGCTAATGTGGATACTGGGAAAGCTAGACCTCTTTTCGAGTCACCAGATATATATGTAAATGCTGTTTTTGACAAGTAGGTCATTTTCCATACTCTGCCTGTCATTAAAGGGAAAGTCTGCTGATTCTAAGCTACATCTCCCTGTCCTGACAACTCTGTTTCTGTTATTACCAGCTTTGTTTGGGTGAATGACTCAACTCTTTTGGTATGTACCATTCCATTATCTCGTGGAGATCCACCAAGGAAACCTTTGGTTCCCTCTGGCCCCAAGATTCAATCTAATGAGCAGAAGAATGTTATTCAATCTAGAACCTACCAGGATCTGCTCAAAGATGAATATGATGAAGATCTGTTCGAGTATTATGCTACTACACAGCTGGTTTTGGCTTCTTTAGATGGGGAAATAAAGCCTTTTGGTCCACCAGCTATATACACGTCAATGGACCCATCTCCGGACCAAGCATACATTTTGTTAACCTCAACTCACAGGCCATTTTCATTTGTTGTACCATGTGGAAGGTTTCCCAAAAAGGTTGAAGTGTGGAAGGCCAGTGGAGAATTTGTGAGAGAACTTTGTGATTTGCCCCTTGCAGAAAATATTCCCATTGCATTCAATAGTGTGAGGAAAGGGATGCGATCAATCAATTGGAGAGCAGATAAACCATCGAATCTCTATTGGTATGCATACAAAAATCTATTCTAGTATGTTTAGTTCACTGGTTAACAAAACTCCAGGGATGTGCTTCTGGACTGCCAAAAAAGAGAGATGAATGTTTCATATTTGATGGGGAAAAATTAAGCTGCCTTGTTTTCCTGGTTGGTTGGGGGAAGGGGGAGTTGAATGATAGTCTTATCTAGATCTTTCTAACTGATTTTTGAGCCTATAATATGGGCTTATGACTCCTCAGAACAGAAAAGCATAAAAGAAACATTGAATGATTACAGATCTATATATAAGGGAGAAGAAAGGTAGATGTTGTTTGTTGTATTTTGCTCTCATGTGAATGACTTGTTTCTGGTAATCCACTAATATTTGTATGCTACTACTAATCTACTACTACAATTACCGCTTTGAAATAACAATTCATGATAGTTGCACATTGATTTGTTGAATTATCACTATCGTCACTTATCTGATGCTATATTGTCAGTATTGTCACTTATTTGATGCTATATTGTCAGCATTGTCACTTATTTGATGCTATATTGTCAGTATTGTCACTTATTTGATGCTTTTCTCCTGAAACTGTTTTAGGGTTGAGACACAAGATGGTGGTGATGCCAAAGTCGAAGTTTCTCCACGTGACATAATTTATACACAATCTGCTGCGCCACATGAAAATGAACATCCTAAAATTTTACATAAACTGGATCTTCGCTATGGGTATGTACAAAATTATACCTGCCATGTTATGTAAGATTGTTACTCAACAAATGTGAATTATACACGTGGGATTCATGTGCGTTGAAACAGCTTTATTTTTCATTTATTTTTGATACATGCGTGAACAATGATTAATATTTTTCGGTAGGAAGATATTACTTATGGTGTATTGGTTTGCAAGTTATACTTTGTGTAAGAGTATGCAAATAGTCAATTGTTTCAGTTTTTTTGGGTGCCACTATGTCAGTTATTTAGCAAGTATTTGGTCAACTACGGGTGATTGATTACCTATAGATAAGTTGAATTTCAAGTCATTTTGATGGGTGGTTGCAGCAACATAATTCAAAGTCGTCACAATTAATATCATATTTGACTTGGGTTGGCAGGTTTCTAAAGAATTGATAATTTTTCTTTTCATTTTGCAAAATAAATGGAAAAGCACATATTACTTGTTATATAGGGTTATAGCAGAAGCAGATAGATGCTTTACAAAAAACAGGTTTCATTTATCCTCTATATTTGACGAGGGGATTCACTTGTCGAGTAAACAACCAAGAATTAGGAACCAAGATTATTCTCCAGTAAAAATGATGTTCTTATATTGGGATCTTCTTACATGTACAGAGGGATTTCTTGGGGTGATGATACGCTTGCATTAGTTTATGAATCGTGGTACAAAACAAGGAAGGTGAGGACATGGGTTATATCCCCCGGATCAGAGAATGTTAATCCACATATACTCTTTGATCGATCATCAGAAGATGTTTATTCTGATCCTGGTTCTCCTATGTCACGGAGAACTCCTGCTGGAACTTACGTTATTGCAAAGGTGAAGAAGGAAGATGATGGGGACACTTATCTATTATTAAATGGAAGTGGCGCTACCCCGGAAGGAAACATTCCATTTCTTGATTTGTTTGACATGTAGGTCTGGTGTACGTTTTTTCCCATATTTTTTCATTTGCCGAAGAAAGTGATCTGACATGAATTCTTTCAGAAATACAGGCAGTAAGGAACGAATCTGGCAGAGTAACAAGGAAAAATATTTTGAGACTGTTGTTGCTTTGATGTCTGATCAGAAAGAAGGGGAATTGTCAATAAATAAGTTGAAGATACTTACTTCTAAAGAATCCAAAACTGAAAACACTCAGTACTACCTTGTGAGCTGGCCAGAGAAAAAAGCATGTCAGATTACAAACTTCCCTCATCCATACCCACAGTTGGAATCGTTGCAAAAAGAAATGATCAGGTATCAGAGGAAGGATGGAGTTCAACTTACTGCGACCCTATATCTTCCACCAGGTTATGATCCCTCGAGAGATGGACCCCTCCCATGCCTAGTATGGTCATACCCAGGAGAATTTAAGAGTAAAGATGCAGCTAGCCAAGTTCGAGGTTCCCCTAATGAGTTTGCTGGCATTGGGCCAACATCCCCCCTCCTATGGTTAGCAAGGAGGTGCATCTCTGTTCTCTGTATTATCCATCTAAATTTTGCTTGCTATAATTGTTATTTTGCTGGTGTGTCATGTTAGTCTTTTTCGGGATCTGCTTGATTTGGAACCACAAATTTCAGGTTTGCTGTCTTATCAGGGCCGACAATTCCAATCATTGGAGAGGGCGATGAAGAGGCCAATGACAGGTAAACTTGTGCACTAATAATTTAAGGATGTGACTTCTCTTTATCAGTTTGAGTAGCACTAAGACTACTTGACTAAATCCGTTTAATGGTCATTGGTCTACTAGTGGAAAAACTGGGTTGTCTTCTTGCTACAAATACGGCAACAACAAATAATAAAACCAATCTCAATCTAGCTGGGCCTAGCTGCATGAATCCTCACTATCCCTTTCACTCCGATATGGTGTCTCATTTCATTATTTTGATATTTAAATATTTAGTTTCTCTAACACAGTGTTGTGAAGAGCGTGAAGCGAGAAAAAGCAACTAGTCACTTTTTGCTTAAAGTGAGAAGCGAGAAGCGAAGCGCTCGCTTTTTTGAAGTGAAGCGGAATTTAAAAATAAATACTGCATAGACAACTAAGAATAAATGATATGAAAAAAATGACAGTAAGTATGCCAAAAAATAGCAGTATAAATGAAACGAAAAAATGGGTAGCATTTCGCTACAATTTATCACTGAAACAATGAAAGAAAATGAAGAAGAGAATAAAGGTGTTTAACGGGTGGGTCGGGCCGGGCCTATATTTTTGGACCCGTACGGGTTACGGTCCAGGCCGGTTTACGGGTTGGGTCTTAACGGGTTCGGGTTCATCCGGGTTAAAATTGAATCGTACGGGTTACAAGTTGAGGGGGCCGGGCCGAGCCGGGCCACGTTTAGTATAATTTTAAATTAACAAATAAATAGTAAACTAAATTTTCATGCATAAATTAATAATACTTCAATGTAATCTAACAAACTAAAACATTAAGCATAAATATGTCTAATAATTTAAAATGATACCAATTGTCTTAAAATCTTAAAATAACACATATATAGCATATTTTAAAAATAATATGTTACCATCATATTCTATGATTTGAGCATTTATAGTTTTGTACCCTAAATATATACACTATATGTTAAATTCCAACAATTAATAATTTGTATATTCATGGTATATTTATAGTATATTCATGGTATATTCACGGTATGTTTTCGGACCGGGCCGGTTAACCGGTTTAATGGCACTGTTCATCTAAAAGGTTTTACCGGGCCGGGTAACTCGTTTCATAAATTTATACCGTCCAAACCCCCAACCCCCTACCCAGCCCAGCCCCCCTTAACGGTTCGGGCCAGTTTCGGGTTCTACCGGCCGGTCCGGAATCGACCTGACCCGGCCCGTTTAACACCTCTAGAAGAGAATGAGAAAAAGAACTGAAGGGAAAAAAAAATTTTGCCAGCATTTCGCTGCTATTTGGACACTGAAATAGTGAAGGAAAAAGAAAAGAAGGAGGAGGAGGAGGAAGAAATCACATACCCGAAACCAAACTTGATGATCTTGAAGTTAAAAAAAGAGAGCCTTTTTAATTAATTAAAATTGGCAGCCCAATTATAAAGAGAAGCGCTTGCTTCTGTCGCTTTGTTCGCTTCCTCGCTTTGTTCGCTTCCTCGCTTCTCGCTTTTTCAGGGGAAGCGCTTGCTTTTGTGTACCTGATACGCTTCAGATCAGAGAAGCTCCAGATGCCTCGCATTGCTTCGCATCGCTTCTCGCTTTAAGCGAGGAAGCGGCCGATTTTAACAACACTGCTCTAACATGAGAGTTCTTTCACGTTTTCTATTGAAAATTGACATACAAACCCCCCAAGAAGATTAATTAGACTCCTAGCAAATTTTTGACTGATGAAGCATAGTCACAAGACTAAGCTTTAAGAGCAGAAGTGTGATTAAAGGTTTAAATCCAATTTATGTTAATTTTTATAAGTGAAAAGAATCTTTAATTCAATGGTAATCAGAGGTTTAAAACCAAAGCTTTAAATCTAATTCATTGAGAACTTAATGAGTGGGCACACCTCATTTATGAGAAACCGAAATGGAAGCAGGGGTGCTTCACGGTCAAGTGAAAGCAAGCTTAGAGCACCTCTTAAGAGAAATGTGAATTACATTTTTTTTGTAAGTGAAATATGTTTTTCCTATTTGGGCCAAACTCGAAGAAATATTGCAAATGTCAACAAGGAAGCAAAAAGGCACATTTGCTAGGAACAATGCCTAGTTTTCTTTTTTAATGACGGCAGTGTTCAGGTCAGCCTCAACCAATTCACCGGGTAGCCTGTTAAATGTCTACAAGCAGATGTTTCGAGTAAACATGCCCAACAATGATTGAGCAGTTGGGCTTACAATAATTGTTATAGCAGGGTATGAACTTGGGATCTCCTGATTGTTACTCCTGTGCCTCAACGACTACCAAATGCCTTCTGATTGTTACTCCTAATCTCCTATGCCTCAGCCACTTACCTATGCCCTTGGGGACTTTGTTTAGGAATTTGTTCTTGTTGTTTTATCTGGTAAAACTTACAGCACAAATGAGCATCCATAAGTGAAATCCTGCTCTCCCAGGTTCTTCCACTCTTTCTAAATGCTCTATTGGAAAATGGAAAATGCTGTGACTAGCTACCGCCCTTAGATTTCCCTTTCTTTTGCATGTTTTGCTTTCAGTTGCATCTTGATCAGTTAGCCCTCGTGTTCTGAGCCGATTGGTGTTCTGCACTTTGTTATGAAATGAGTAAAACTGCATAGTGCATACTGAAAGTTTGATCTTTATATTATTCTTATGAATCATAGCCTGAAAGGTGGTCCATGTGAAAGTTGCGTGATGGAGCGCATATTGGACTTCTCCATCAAAACAACGGATTTAGTTCTTCTAAACAAAATTCACTTTGCATGAGTATCGTGCTAGCCACAGATACTGTTGGTGTATTAGTAATTTGTAGAGTTAATGATTTTGGGAGTAGTTTGAATATAAAAAACTCTGCAGGAATATGCTGAATACCATGCAGCATGTACCTACTCTACTGAAGTTCTCCTGCGTAAAAGTTTGTGCCCATGTGGTTTCTGACAAGTGATGAATATTAAACCCTTTCTTTCTCTTTGTTTCTTTTATTTGGGGGGGGGGGGGGGGTGTCATAGGATGTTGACTGGACTTGCTTCCTTCAGCTGCTCCTTGTAGATAGATTATTGATGTTCTGGGACTAATTTTAAGGATAAACCATGTCTCTGTCTTGTGATGAAATGGATTCCTTTACTTCTCCACCCGCAATTTGGAGGTTTGGGTGTTTATTGATTAAATCTTGTTTTAACCAGGTACATAGAACAACTTGTTGCAAGTGCTGAGGCTGCAGTGGAAGAAGTTATACGCCGTGGAGTAAGCTTTTTCTTCTTCCCGCTGAACATATGTTGCGTGAAACTTTGGAGTTACGGCTGAGCTCTGTGGTGCTTTGTTTTTTAGGTGGCCGATCCAAACAAAATTGCTGTTGGTGGTCATTCCTATGGGGCATTCATGACAGCAAACCTCCTTGCACATGCACCTCATCTTTTCTGTTGTGGAATTGCTCGGTCTGGTGCTTATAACAGAACACTAACACCTTTTGGGTTCCAGGTAATCCTTCCAAGTCATGTGTAAGGTCAATAAGTCTAAAGTTGTAATAACTTGGTGTTTCTCTCTGCATTCTAGGAGGATTATTTCATTAATTTACTTTGCTAAGAACTTATTTGTTTATCTTTTTAGAACGAGGAGAGAACACTTTGGGAGGCAACCAATACTTATGTTGAGATGAGCCCTTTTATGTCAGCCAATAAGATTAAGAAGCCTATCTTGCTTATCCATGGGGAGGAGGACAACAATCCAGGAACCTTGACGATGCAGGTAAAATGACAGTCCTCTTGTTCTTATTCTTTCTTCTTTCAGCATCTTGTTTCAAGAGCCATATTTTCCTTGAATGTTGCCTGTCAGCTAAAGTAGGCAAGTTAGTTGCAAATGTTCTTGATTTACTCCGTAAGTATGCTAGTTCTTCCTAGATTTATTTAATGAGTTTGCTAGCCTTCTTCAAGTGTCTTGATCTTAAAAACTCTTTTCGTTTTGCTTAAAATATACAGTCAGATCGTTTCTTCAATGCTCTTAAAGGTCATGGTGCACTTTGTCGCCTTGTAATTCTACCATATGAGAGTCATGGTTATGGAGCACGAGAGAGTATAATGCATGTACTCTGGGAGACTGATAGGTGGCTCCAAAAGCATTGCGCCTATTCTTCAGATGTCAAGGCAGATCTCAATGCGTGCAAGGACAATGCAGAAGGGACAGTAGATTTACAAAGCAAAGCTGTTGGTGCTGCTGGAGGTGTTCAAGAGCTTGCAAATTTGGATGATGACAAATTCCACTCTATCAGAAGGTCATTATTGTGGTAATTTCTTATTTCATGAAATATCTTCATATGTTCTAAAATTTCTCATATCAAGAACGTGGTTCTTCTGTCATGGAAATCTAGTCAAGTTGATTGATTGTTTGCTTGAATAAAGTATAACTTCTTGATTCCCCACGTTTGGCACATGTGGAGAATTTCTATTCAAGAAGGCGCTTTGTTTTTAGCAGGGCTAAATGCAGTCTCGTTTTGTTTTTATTATCCATGCCAATTAATTTGACAGACTACTTGAATCTGCACTTTATCGCTCAATAACCAAGATTTGGCGGACCCACACATAGTTTTGTCATTCCTTTTTATTATGACAAGTCATGGACCTTCATCCTTGGAAATGCCCTGAGGGCTTTTAGATCTCCATTCCAATAGTTGATATGGTAGTGGTTTTGGAACCTTCTCCTCAAATTCATTGGCTACGGTACACTCCGTCCATGCTCAGTATGGAGTTAGATTTACATAGAGATTGGTGCTTTGCTTTCTGTAGTAAAGATTCAAGGGGTTGATTGGTTTGAAGAATAGGAAGGAAAGGTTTGATGCCATTTATTTATTTTCGTGGATTTACATATAGATGGGTGCCTTTTTAGGTGGAAATACACTCGCGCATTTGTTAATGCTCCTTTTTACTTTTCTTCCATTCTTACCAACCTACCAGCAGATTCTCTCAAATGCCTCCCTTTTCCCATAATTGTCCAAATGCAAGTGCCTTGAATGACCACCATTATTTCTAGTAACCTTAAATAACAAGGTTACAGCTTGAGTAGCTGCTACGCCTATCTGCTACATTTTTGTACTCTAGCAATTTACTATGCATAATTGGTGATCATGTTATTCACTGGAATTTATACTCTCATCTCTCTTTCTTTTCTCAAATTGCCCATCGTTGTTTCTTGATTTGTAGATTTCATGGTGACAAACTACCTGGAGATGAAGCCAGGAGTCACTGATAAGGTCCGCCTGTGACCACTTATACAGCAATTCTATTGCAACAATAAGTACCCTGATGAAGGAGTGCAGGTCAGATGTTTTCATAAAACGCTGTGCTTCTTTAATGTCATGGCCTCATGTGTGACTATACTGCGTTCTGCTTTGCGCGATTACAATTTAGAAGTGTAAAGCTATTGTTTACTAATTACAGGGACAATTCATACTAGATATTGGAAACATCTTTGTACTGTGTACAACAATTAGAAATTGTTTATTGAATACTCAATATATTACTGGGTTGTGATTTCGTTTTAACTTTTTATGCTGTTTCCTTATTTGGCTTCTAACTTCAGACAAATTTTTTTGGTGAAGTCCTAGACTGCTGCCCTCAAATTAAAATCCGACTTTCGTGGCACATATAGAAGCACGTAATAACTTTAGTGGTGAAATAAAATAATAAAAGAAAGAAGAATATTGCAAAGAAAAGATAGAGAATTTTATTGATTTTGAGATGAATTACAGTGGGATAAAATCCCTCTATTTATAGGGATAATTTAGTCACAAAGTGACAAACTTCCGAATACAATTCTATTTATAACATTCCCTCTTGAATGTCTATTCAAAAAATAATGTGGCTCGTTAAAGTTGTAACTAAATTAAAACCTAGTGAGAAAAAAATTTAGTGGAGGAAAAAGAGTACGCATGTTTAGAAATACGCCTTTTGGTTTTCTCGTTAAAAATATTGCAAGGAAAAGGGACAACACCTTGTAAGGAAAAAAGAGTACAACGCGTATTACTACCCTTGATGAGAGCATCGATTCACATCCTTGAGCATTCGTATCCCAATTTTGTACAATAGCTTCTTGAAGGTTGATATCGATAGAGATTTGGTGAACAAGTCAGTCATATTATCACTTGAATGAATCTGTTACACATTGATATTGCCGTTCTTTTGAAGATCATATGTGAAAAATAACTTTGGTGAAATGTGCTTTGTCTTATCTCCTTTTATGAATCCTCCCTTCAATTGTGCTATGCATATTGCATTATCTTCATAAAAAATCGTGGGTAGCTTGTCACAAGTCAAACCACATTTTTCTCGAATAAGATGTATTATAGACCTCAACCACACACATTCTTGAATTGCTTCATGAGTAGCAATTATCTCAGCATGATTAGATGAAGTAGCCACGATTGATTGTTTGGTCGATCACCAAGATATGACTGTGCCTCCATATGTAAATACATAATCTGTTTGAAATCGAGCCTTGTGTGAGTCAGATAAATATCCAGCATTGGCATAACCAACAAGATCAGGACTGCAATTATTGCCTTAAAATAAGCTCATATTGGTAGTCTCATTTAGATACCGAAATATGTCGTTGATTTCATTCCAATATCTCCTTGTAGGAGAATTGCTATATCTTGCCAAGACATTAACTAAAAAAGTTATTTCACACCTTGTTGTATTAGCAAAGTGTCGACGCCCCCTCTTTCCATATCGCGGACCGGGAGGGTCCGAAAATTTGATATACGACATTATGGGAGGACAACTATTATTCTCTTGCGAGAATTGAGTTATGGAGTTTTGGAGAGTCGCCACCTAATAATTATAGTGTATTAGGACACTTTAAAGAGATGAAGAATTTTGAGAAGAAGGAAAACTAGAGTTCGGGTAAGGGCTTAGAGATTATTTCGAGGGGAATGTGTCAGGCACTCCTCAAAATTCATTAGTGTGGTTCCTGACCATGCTATAATTGTGATTTTAAGAGAATGGAATAAGCAAGTAAAGTTTGCACATAAAGATCACAAATAATTTTGAAAGATTAAAGAAAAGAAAGGAATATAATTTTTTAGGAAAATGGATTATTGAAGAAAACATAATTTAAAGAAAACAATTGCAAGAAAAGGAAAAGGGGTCCTAGGTTTATACAAAATATGGATTACATCAATGCAATATCCAGCAATCACTCCTCAAAAAAGGGTCGATATTAGCGCATCGGTCATCATATCCATATTCTACCGTTCCCACCCCGTTGATGTATTAAATGCGATTAGTCTCGTTTACTTATTGCATGCTAGTACTCGTCCCAACCTATCACTCCCGGGGTATCAGGACTTCTAATCCTATAGGGGAAAGAAACGGATATAGGCATATATGGAGTTTTAAAGGATAAGATTCTAATTGCGACATACAAAACAAGTAACAAATATAGGGATGAACAGTCAAACAAGTAAGGCTCAAGTAACCATTTAATCAAATAACACTTAGTTTAGTACGTCTTGGCACATACTGATTTGATCTTTAAATTAAACTTAAACAACGAACGGACTGGTTTAACACATATATTTAAGATAGAAAGTCCGCATTAGAAAACTTGGATCCAATTGTCAGAAATTAAGGTATCTTAAGAGAGTGATTTAGAAAACACTGGTTTCAGAAAGGAAGTCCAATGCAGAAGAATTTTGAAAAAAGAGTATGGACTGCAGTAAATTGAGAGATGAGTAAAAGAATCATCAGATTGTTCGAGTATAAAACACAGAAATGGTTGTGAAAGAGTTTCAGAGAAAGAAATATCTAAGGAAAAAGTAAGCTGCAAAACTGTTTTAAAAGACAATTTCAGGGACTGAGTAAAACGTTTAGGCAGAATGTTTAGAAAGAAATTGTTTCAGAAAAAGATGCAGATTTGGAAAACTTAAAGGCATACTGGTTCAAAGGGTTTTATTAAAAGATTGAGGCCTTTGAAAACGTTACTGAATTAAGACGTTTAAGGACCAATTAACAGACTCTTAGTGCTTAAAACGAATCAATCGAGTTTGATGCGAAGTCCTATAGGCATGATATCTAGGTTTGAATTTTTAAAGCCTGTTAAAGAGCGTGTGAATAGATGACTAGGTTAATTAACCCTACAATTTGCCTAATGCGTATGCACTTTCTATAGGCATGGTTTCTATATGCAACTGCTTACATGAACATTAAGGTCCTATAGGCAGGATCTCTAGCGACTTGCAATGTGATTAAAACATTAAGCCCCACAGGCAAAATTTCTAGATGACATGTGTCACACCTCCTTTTTTACACACCTACCCCGAAGGATAATGTATAAGGGAGCTTTTCCATTTGAAGTGACATTATTCGGATCAGGATTATTTATTTATTTATTCAGAGTCGCCGTTTGGGAAAAGTTTGACTTTTGGTGTCCCAAGTCACATGTTTAGCTTGAATCCCAATCCACGAAAAATATTCGACTTCCCAATTGGAGTCTGCGAACCAGAAATTATGAATAAGGAATTCTGTTGACCCAAGGGAAGGTGTTAGGCACCCCCGGATCCCGTGGTTCTAGCACAGTCGTTTAAATTGTTATGACTGGGTAAAATCTGATTTTATTACATGAAATGCTTATGTGCCAATTTTATCTTTAACCGCTTTTATTAAGTATGTATTTATTTAAGAGAAAGTGAACGCCGTTTAAAGTGTGTTTTCTGATTGAGTCGCATCAAATGAATCCGCAATCCTAGGCACACTCTATCCAACGTTTTAGATTTTAGATTTGGGCCGCATAAAATGCCCACCCGTATTTAAAAATGTAATTTATTAAAATCGCGTCTAATAGAGTCTAACGCGTTGTAATCTTTTGGGAGGGCCGTGAAATTCACTAAACGACCCTTCCCGATTTCTAAAATATTTTTGAACCTTTATTGAGGGCCCCACAATTTTGTATTTTATTGGGCAAGGCTCGCCTCATTTTTATTTTAAAAGGATAAACCTAAAAGGTAACTAGATTTTCTACTTTTTTTTTATATTTTTGTCTCTAATAACAAAAAGAAAAATCCTAAATAAAGATATTCAAAATTTAGGCCTTAAGTTCAAGTCCGGGTCCAAACAAAAGGACGAACCTTTTAGTTTAAAACCCGCTACCTAACTCAAAACCCGAATTCCGAATATCAAATAAACCTCAATCCAAAAACTAGCTAGGATCGAATATAGGCATACTATATACGGATACTAATACTAATACTAATTTATTATTAAGAATTATATGTAAAAGTTAAAGTTTGTAAACAAGAAAACTTTGATAGTTATCCATACTGATAAAACAGTAAATGCAAAGAATAGGAAGAAAGGTCTATTTAATTAGCGACGTCGTAAACATAACATCCATTAAATAAATAGTGGTAGCAAACTAAAGAAGGAAATTTACCATGTAATGAGAACATGAAATTGACCCATATTATTGGGCACATTGACGTGAATAATGTCCAAGAAACATACCATTGATAGTTATCACCTTAATGAGGAAAATTTCCCTTTTACAATAATCAGAAATTTCCAACGTGAAATTTCAGTGAAGAACAGAACCAGCGATCCACGACCGGAAAACTCGATACGGCGGCCTCACAAACCAGACTCAAGTGACTCGAACGGAAAAGCGACAGCACTGGGACTTCGCTAGCGACGGAAGCGCGACAGACAAACGGGAGAGGAAGCTGCGTTCTGGTTGTTGTTGCTCAGCTAGAGCTCGTTAATCCGGCGAGCTGCTAGAGCTCATTTTCCGGCTAGCTGCTTGAGAAAGAAGACGAAATGAACAGCAGCTGCTCTCGATGGGTGATTAGCGGCTGACCTCTCTTTGTCCTTTTTAGTTAGGAATTAGGAATTCTTTATTGTTCAAGAAAAAAGAACAGCTGCCGTTTTCATGGGGTCCAGGGTGTAGGAACTTTTCTTAGCTTTTTTATGAATTGGAATCTTGTGGTAGAGTTTTTATAACGAGGTATTTTATATGGAGGTGGGAAAGTACGATGATTATTGATTAGAAGGAAATAGATAGATAGGATTAAATTTTGCACTTAAGTGGATTAATGAGTTGGGAAGAATGGGCTAGGGAAAATTGGGTTGGACCATGTCTTTTTGGGCTTGAATTTAGACTAAAAATTTACCAAATAATACAATATATCTATAAAAAAGTAAAAATTTACTCTAAATTAAAATAAACTAATGTAAAACTAAATACTACGAGTGAAACTAATTTTTTTTGTATTTTTAAATGTTATAATACTATAAATATAAATATACTAATTGACTTTAACCTAAAGATGAAAATATTTATTTTTGTAATTTTATTTTTTGTGATAAAATAAAGCAAAAAGAGTCAGAAATAGTTGAAATAACTCTATTAGGCCTAAATTATATATTTACACGCTAAAATGTATAAAATCTTGGGGAGAGTAAAAAACTACATGTCTACAACCTGTATCACAATTAAACGTTAAAGCCTATATGCATGGTATCAAGGTCACTTTGAATCAGAAATATTGGATAATCGTATAGGCAGAATTTGTAGTAAGAAAATTAAAGTCCTAAAGGTATGATATCTACCCTTTATTGATGCAAGAAAGTAAAACCCTCCCACACCCTTTTTACTATATTCCCCAAAATTTTATACAAATTATTATAGTCCAAAGAAAAGAAAGAAATACATTAAGATCTAACAGTTGCATCCAAGGTACCTAAATCAGGCTAAATGCATAATAATATGTGATTAACCAGTTCTGGATTCCAGATTTCCAAAGCATTCTCATTATCCAGGGTGCTTCAAAGTTTCAAGGAATCTCAAAGATTCCCGACATTACTTACACTCATGATACCATTTAGAATTAGAATACTGCAGTGTGGAATAGCCAGCTCTCAGGCATCTAAGTTCATAGAGAGCTCAAGGGTCCCAAAACATGTCTTACCAGAGAGGGGCAAAAATTAGAACTAGGAGTAAGTGCAAAGTGATTAGGGAACCATGACAAATGGTAGTCATACCCAGCCATAGGTGCAGACTGGCACACCCCTGACTATTTGTTTGGTCAAACAAGTTAGGAGCAGGCCCTTGAGGGTCAGACCTGAGTCTGAATGATGATTAGGACACAACCAAATTCAAGTCAGGCTCAACACATAAGGGGCAAAAGGGAAGTGGGAATTAATTTGAGTTAAGGGGTTCAAAGACATAGACAACAATGTCAAAGTGCTGCTATGGTTGGAACTATACTCATATACAAAGGGATAGAAGGGAATGTGAATTCACATAGGCATATTAATGGCAAGAACATAAGGAAAGAAAGCATAACAAATAAGAAATAAACACATGGCGAAGGAAAGCATAACAGACTAAGCAGTAAACACATAGTGAAGGGGGAATTATTTAATTAAGAAAATACCAGTTGCAAAGTAATAAAACAGGAGAACAACAGAGTAAGAAAGCAGCAAGAAATCAGCAGGAGCAGACTTAAGTTTGCAGCAGAACACTTGAGAGTTTAAGAGAACTCAAGAATTTTTTAGAAGGTAAAAGGAAGAAAAGGAGAGTAGAAAGCAGAGTGCTCAATACTATAAATGAGAAGCAGTTTAATTGAGAGAAAAACTCACTATTCGAATGTGTAAAAGTGTGTTTAGTGCAGACAAGCTATGTGTAGAAAGTGTAAAAGGGTAGCCCCTTTTATAGTACAGAAAACAGGTAAGAAGAAGGTAAGAAAATATTTTGAAAATCAGCCTCAAAGATTTCCCTTCAGTTAAGGGATTGATTTCAAACGGGTATGATAAATAAGGAAAGTGCTTTTATTTAAAATCTTTTCCAGAGTAGCATATAGGGGTAAATACACAGAGCATTATTTAAGAAAATAGTTTAGTAGCTCATGGTATGGACAAAAATAAGGAAAGGCAATCAATTATAGCTAGTAAAATCAAGGTTTGAGTCTTGGTACGAATGAATCTAACCAAGAAAGGTGAAGAGGAACTTACTTTAAAGAAAAATCATCAACACTCAATCAGACCCCTTTAAAAAGGGACTCAGAATCAATCACAGGTTGATCAAAGCCTTTTGAAAGAGGAGAATGTCATATAAAAAGCATGCAGAGACAGGAGAGGGTTGTTGCAAAACTAGCTAGAAATCAGAATAACCAAGAAGGTTAGGTTCTCATACTCGGAATGAGTCTGAAAGAGAGTCAGGGTTATGAGTGGAACCCTAGTCCAAACACAAGGTCAAGCTTGTCAAAAACCCCCAAATACTAGGGTTTCTGACTCGAGTGAAATGCATAGATGAGAAAATAACAAATAGAATAGGTTCAGCAGTCTTTTTCTTAAACAATCAACAAGTTTGAAACGCAGGGAATACATTCAGGCAAAAGCTTCTCACTCAAACAAGTTTAGAAGCGAAAAAGCGATACAGTTTTTGGAAAACAGTAGATGGAGCATGCTTAGTAAGAACTTGGTAAAAATCTTATAAAGCAAGCAAACATACAGAATCCAGTAGGAGATACATACAATAAAAATCACATAGCAGAGATAATCATGCGATCTTAGGCTAATGACACATTAAAGATGCAAAGCATAAAAGGATAATGCTTAGCAGGAAAAAAATGGAAGATCAAATACGTGCGTAGCAGAGAAGAAACATACGAGAAAAACACTGACGAAACACACAAAAAGAAGATAGAAGAAAGAATCAGAAAGTTTTCTAGAAACCCTAGTTTGAAAATCAAATGATTTTAAAATAAATAGTTGGGGAAAACCCTTGAAATATCGAATATAGCACATATATAGCACAGATCCAAGATAAAACAGACAGACTAACCTCGAATAGCTTTAGGTTTCTCTGAAACGCTAGAAATGAGAAGGTTTGGAAAGGGACTGATCTAGAACAGATCTGATCCATAGCTAGGCTCTTAAAGCTTGAACACGTCGGAGCACGGTCGGAGAGGCCATATTTTTGAATTTCAAATCAGTAGAGCTTCAAATATTCTTCTATATCTTAATATCTATAGAAAACCAAAAAATAAACAAATCCAGAAAAATACAAAAAAAATAGCATAATACTGTTACATTGATTTTGAGATAAGAAAGAGTTAAAAGCTCTTTGTTTCTATTATGCATTTGGGTGTTTAGAGCATTTGAAGTTGTTTGGGGTTCATTCAAGTGATTGTTGGTCGTTTTGATTGCTGAAAAGATGTTGTAGTTTCTGGGTCAATTGTAATTGCATTCGAGTGTGTTCAAGTAGTTGTGGTAGATTGCTTGGGTTTTGCTTAATTCCGAACTCCCCTTGGTCATTGAATTGGTGCTGGCTGGCTGATTTCTGCTCATAGCTGTTGTTGCTGACCTATTCTTCTTCTTCCCAATTCCACATTCCAGGTACACAATTGCACTCGCGTCACGACCCTAATCCCGATCATGATGGCGCCCAACAATAATTTCTAAGGAAGCCCAACCATTGAATACTCTCAACCCAAGTCTGAAAAACGCATTACTAATTAATAGAGTTGAATTTTTTAGATAATATAGTTCAACTAGTGATAATAAGTAAAATTAGTACGGAAAACCATGAGCAATACCAATACAACTCCCAACAGATTTGGGGCCATGAGTCTAGAGCCTCTAATACAACTGAATAGCAAAACGAAATAAATGAAAGTCTAATATGCAAAAAAACAAAGTGATAAGAGAGGAGTCGGGTCTTGTGGATGCCTGGCAGCTACCTCGACAACTCCGGATTAGTTTGGGAATAGCAACAGTACAACTAAGCTCCCGATGTTCCTAAATCTGCAACACATGGTGCATGGAGTAAAATGAGTACTTCCAACTCAGTGATAATAGACATATATATTGATCGAAAGTAAGCAATCTCGAAAATACCACAATGTAAAGTTGAAACTAATAACTTAGCACATTTAACGATGAAACAACAGCAAATCAATGACAGGTAGACAAATAGATATTAATGCATGAATGCAGTACAATTCACATTACCGTTGCGGCGTACTGCCCGATCCATTTAGGTACCTGCGCTCACTATGGGGGTTCAGACTCCGGAGGGGCTCCTACAGCCAAAGGGCAATATCGTCGTAGCATTCGCTACAGCGCGCAGCCCGATCTACAATCAGTCCAGTTATATGCATGCAAGCCAAACGGGCACAATCAACTTAATAATTTCAGTTCCAATTATCATGAATTATATCTTAAGTGTATAAAACCTTAGAAATATACTAATCATTTTGAGACAGTGTTTAACTCGGAACTGATATCATGGAAACATGCTCAACATCACGGAAACAGTGACAATAATACCTAAGGGATCCAAATAATAGGCACGCAGCCAAAATATACTCACAACAATCCAAGTAAGATGTTTACCAATCGATTTCTAGTCAATAGCACAGTATGCACATCATCGGACGGATTATAACATAGTACTCATCCACAAACGACCCTGCACTTGCCGTAGAATACGTGTCTCGCCTCAATACAGCGTCACAGTATGATATACCGAGGTTTTAAACCCTCAGGTCATCATTTACATCTATTACTCACCTCAATCCGGTCGAAGACTAGCTCGCAATGCCCTTTGCTCTCGTATCGACCCCCTCGTGCGTCAAATCTGGCCAAAACTAAAATGAAACATTACAATAGGCTAATAGGACACAACCCAAACGAAAAGACTCAAAAAACACAAAAAATCACGAAGTTGGCAAAACCCAAGCCCCGGGCCCACTTCTCAAAAAATTACAAAATTTACATCACTAGACTCCTCGTCTCGCCACGAGACTATACATATCAAATTTACCAAAATCGGGGTTCGTTTGCCCTTTCAAAATCCACATTTAATCTCTCTTGAGTTTCAAGCCCGAACCTCCATTTTTAACCTTTAAATCCTTGAAATTCAGCGATTAATCCACATTTTTACACCATAATAACATAATCCGAGTCCAATAACTCGTACCTGGTGAAATCCCTTCGAGTTCTCTTCAAAATTACCCAAGAACAACCTAGTCGAAGTCCTAAAATATTTCTCTTCTTTTTGAAAATTGTGAACTACTATTCACTTTAAACCAGACTGATTTTCCACTTCTGCGGTACTTTTGTCGAACATGAGGCTCTCGCTCTTGCGACCACACGACCGCTTTTGCGGTCTAACTTATTTACCATGGACCGCTTTTGCGGTCAAATACCACTTATGCGGTTCTCCATCCCCACCTGCGGTCCAAGCCTAAGCCTCCCCAGAACGCTTTTGCGACACGTTAGCCTCATCTGCGAAAAAACCTATGTGGTCCCTTTTCTGCAGATGCGGAAACAACAGAACCTACAGCTTCCAATTCATGCAACAACTCCATTTTCTCCATTTAACCACCCGAATTCACCCCGAGGCCCCCGGGACCCCAACCAAAAATATAGACATGATCTATTACTTCATTCAAACTTGATCGAATCATAAAAAAGCTAACGTTAACATCAAAATCCTCAATTATGATCAAATCAAAGCCTAAATTTTCGTAAAACTTCCAAATTGCATATTCGATAAAAAAACACGACCTAAACACATCCAAATGACCTGAAACTTTGCACTCATATCCAAAATCACCTAAAAGAGCTACTACAACTCTCAAAGTTCCATTCTGACCCTCGGATCAAAATCTCACAAACCGAAATTCGCCAAAATTCAAACTTCGCCAATTCAAGCCTAATTCTACACTGGACCTTCAAATTCAATTCTTATTTCACTCCTAAGTCAAAAATCATCCCCGGAAGCTCACCGAATGATCAGAATTCACATTCGAGCCCTTTAACTAAATAGTCAACTTCCAGTTGACTTTTCCAAAACAAGCTTTCCTTTAAGAGACTAAGTGTCTCATTTCCATCCAAAACCACTCCCATTCTACCCGATCAACTCAAATAATAATATTGTAACATATAAAAACATAATATGAGTGAAACGGGGTGGTAACTCACGTGACGACGGTCTGGGCCGTCACAACTCATGATGAATGTAAGCTGAAATATGCATAAACGAGTTTATATGAAGAGAGAATCCATTTAGAGAATTGAATCCTAGTTTAGTTTGTTTCCAGATCTCTATATTCAACTTTTAGTTCAACGATGTTGTGAAGTTTTGTTGATTTTGTGCTAATTGGACTGTATTAGAACTGCTCTTAAAATGTGGAGTGTGAAGTATTCATGTTTTGCCTATAAACCTGTGAATCCAATAGTGTAGTTTGATTTGTTTCAGTAATCATAAAAACAAGCTCAAATGGTTTTAATATTTCAGTATGCTAATACCAGTATATTAGTTTGAATCTAGGCAGTCTGAATTCGGTTTAGCTTTGTGTTGTTAGTGTATTGTATTTGGAACTCGTGTGATGCCTACTTGTTGAATCTGAAATTGGATTGACCATGACAAAGTAAAATCAGGTATAACAAGCGACTTAGTAAGTGCGATATTTTAGTTCTGACCCCATTGATCTGATTAAGATTAGGAAATAAATGCCCAAAAGGGGAAGTGCGTTCATTAAGGTCAACTTGGCCAATAATCATGCATGTTTAAGTATTGCTTCGTGAACCTTGTGGTAATACACTAGCTAGACATAATTTGAACTTGAAATTGAACTAAAAATGAGATCATTTTGAATGCTTAATGACCAAATTGATAGGTTCATAAAAGGTTATAGAATCTAAAAATCCCAGGCAATGAGTGGTGTGACTATATATGTTATTTTTTGGTTTGTAATAAGATTCAATGACTCCAATTCCTTCTAAGGTGACACAATTGGCCCCATTATTATATAAGTTGTCCCAATTGACAAAAATGGGTCTGTTGATAGGCTCCCACAAAATAGCTATGAATTTCCTTAGTTACATAGCATGGTGTTGGACTGGGCCAGCTCCATCGGCCCGAAGTTGAATGTGCTTTGAAAACTAAATAAACAATAAGATTTAATATTACTTGATGTTAGTAGTATTAAGTACGTAATATTTTTATTATTATTAGAGACAAAAATAAATAGAAAAATTATAGTCACTTTAGGATTGGCTTTTAAATAAAATGATGAGATGAGCCTCGCCAAATAAAAATATAAATTTAATGGGGCCCTCATTAAATGCTTAATTAAAATACTTAGAATTTGGGATGGGCCGTTTAGCGAATTCCATGGCCTTCCCCAAAGATAATAACGCGTTAGTCTCTCTAGGCGCGAGTTTAAGTAAAACTACATTCCTAAACTCGGGTGTGCATTTCATGTGACCCAAATCAAATCCCAAAACATCGAATAAAATGTGTTCACGATTGCGGGTGCGTTTCATGTGATGCGATCCAAAGAAACGTTTAAACGACGTTCAACTTTCTTTAAAAATTAAATAAAAAGCAGTTAAAAGTTGAATTCGGCACGTAGGTTCATCATGTAATAAAATCAGATAAATAATCTAAGCACGACAGTTGAGCGACTGTGCTAGAACCACGAAACCCGAGAATGCCTAACACCTTCTCCCGGGTTAACGAAATTCCTTACTCGAATTTCTTGTTCGAAGATTGTTAACAGAGTCATATTTTCCTCGGTTCGGGATTCAACCGGTGACATGGCACACTATTAATCTCCCAAGTGGCGACTCTAAAATATTATTAATAAATCCCGTTCTGATTGTCCTTTCATTGGAAAGATGCCTTTACGCCCTTGCGGATGTAGTGAAAAAGAAGGTGTGATAGCTCTGGCGACTCTGCTGGGGATAAGAACCCAGAATATTTTGTTCAGGGTTCAGAATTTGAGCTTAGATAAATTTGGTGTGTTTGGCTTTATCTGATTTTGTTATATGATATGTGCCTAATGTGTTAATTGACTGCTTTTACCGCTTTGATATTTTGTGGACTGTATATAATTTGTGCCAAAACCCATCTCCTCTCTGAGTTTTCTAAATCATGAAGAGTGGTGCATTTCGTGTGACTTCTTTTTTGTATAATGTCTATTCCCAATTTAGAACGAGGTTTGGATAAGTTGCAAAGCCGGCGAAGCTTATGTATTCCCGGTATGCTGCCTCCCCCTCGGCTCGAGTTGTCCGCTCGGGTAAGCCAGGTCGAGAACAAACGCCTAGGTTCTGAACCTATACTACCTCAACTTCATGCTGGACCCCTAGTAGGAACGCTTATCTGAATCATGTGCAATTTTACTTAGGGGACTCAAGGACAAGCAACCTGAAATGAAAAGACCATCCTGATGCATCCTACTTGTTTTCTGTGCATTCATTTGTTCGGACTTGCATGCTGACCGGCTTCTAAATCTTGGGAATATTAGAAAATTGAGGGAAAAAAAGAAGAAAAAGAGAGATAATAGCAGTGTAGATAGTTAATTACCTATTTTTAGAAAGAAAAAAACCCAATGCCCAAATAATGTCGAAACTATGCCGAAATTTTGAGAAAATGGAAACGCAAATATTCTAATGTTAAACTGTTTGTCTTACTCAAAAAGAAAAAAATGGGGAAAAGAGTCTTTTATTTTTAATTTATCTTGTTTTCAAAAATGAAAAAGAAAAAATAGTTTGTTTTGTCATGGAAAATAAAAAAGAAAAACAGTCTTAATTTTTTTTGGTTATTTTTCAACGGAAAAGAAAAATAGTTTGTTTATTTGCCATAAAAAAAAAGATGAAAAGTTTTGTTTTCAAAAACGGTCAGTTCTCTTTATGAGCCGGGTTGGATAATTTATCTTTTTTTTCATTATTCGTTTTCGACCCCTTCCATATCTGACCCGATCCGTCCGTCTGCTATCCCTAGTCACAACCTAGCTGCACATATACGCTCGTCAACTCGCATACGTGACATCCAAATTAAGTAACAAGTTGCAAATAAATTATTTGTGGGGGATAATTTCCGTTTACAAGAATATATAAGGGACTCACCTTTTTCGGGCTAGCTTTAACCTTCAAATACAAATTACTTTTAAAAAACACCATCAAACGACTCTAATTTGGCCGACTAATGCTCAATGATGTCAAACAATGCTTTAGAACTCAACCCTATATCAAAAGGCGTCGATCTTTACTTAATGGCGAAATGACTTCTTGGCCACTTAAACTTGCAGCTGATTTTAAAGCCGATACGTCAACTTATTGTTTTTCCATTTGAACACTCCAACTCAATAAAATGAATATCAATAAACACCTCTGACCGTTAACTATGCTTATGTGGCATTAGCATTGTCTATGTGGCAAAAATGTCTGCTATTCACACTTAAAAGGCGCGTTGAAAGGAAATATTTGATTAAAAAATTATTGAAATAGAAATAATTATAAATAAGGTAACTAAAAGAATAAAAAGAAAAAGAAAATATGACAACCAAATTCTTCTCATCTCCCTTTTCTCCGTCCCCACACCCCCACCCCAATACTCTTTGTCCATCTTTACAGCTTTCCTCTTTGTTATGTCATTCCTCTGCTCATCCTCTTCTTCCTGTCCCCAATCTCTTCATTATTTTTCTTCTCCCCTTTCTTGTCAAAAGGTTCTTTTCAGTTATAAAAAGAAAAAAGGTTGAAGGTGGAAGAGATAATTGTGTGTGAATGATTGGCTTTATATGAAGAAGATGAGTCTATTAATGGATAGAGAAATTGATAATAGAAAGAAATTGTATTGAGTAAGTGGAGATAGGGATTGACGCCAATAAAATCCTTTAATACTCCGTTGCTGGACAAAATTACTTAACGACTAAAAATAATGGAGTTGGCCAGTGAAAATGGTGGCTTTTGCCGAAAATCAAAATCGTTCATAAAAATGGTGATGATGAAGAAGGCGTAGAAGGAGTAAGCTTTCTGTTACGTTTGGGTATGGCTATTTAGTCTTGATTTGATGGTGTGTGCTAGTATTGGTAGCGGAGTTATGGTGGAGTAACAATTGGTTACAGCAGAAGACAAAAACAAAAAAGTAGTCTTTTTATAGAAAATAAATTGCGTCTTTCTGTGCCAATCAAGAAGGATTGAGAGGTTAATATTTTATGTGAGAAGTAGAGGCTCTGGATATAACTGAAAATTGTGGAGAGATCGCAAAGGTGAGGTCGTCATCTTATCACAATTGTAAGAATGAGAGGAACATAAAGCATAGTAGAATCAGTAGAAAAAAATAGTGATAGCAAAGAAGAAGAAAATAATAATCAGAGTCCAAGTTCCTTCACACTGAGAAAGGAGGCACCAAATCGACAACAACGACTGTTGGTGAAAAGAGAAAGAAAATAACAAATAAGAAATCTGGTAAATTGGCATTATTAAAAATGTGGTACTCACGAATTACACGTGTCAGATAATAAAACGTCACAAAGTGTGACTTGTCATTATTGTTAGGCAATTGAAGCTCACGCTGATGGATGTATTTATGGATATTCATTTTATTGAGTTGGAGTGTTCAAATGAGAAACTTGTAAGTTGGTGTATCAGCTTTAAAATCGGCTGCAAGTTTGAGTGGACAGGAAGCCATTCCACCTTACTTAATTTAGAAAAATTAATAAAAAATCAACCTCAGACCCACACGCCTGGAAAATATTAAAGTATAATTTTTCATGAGAAAATATTATTTGAAAAATACACACACGAAGAATGTAAATGATATTATTTTATGAATATGTTAACACATTGAATATTCATGCATTCAACTCTATCCAAATTCTACCATTTTTTCTTGAATTACAATTTTTTAAAGTATTTCAAGAAATTGAAAAAACTTCTGGATAAAGTTTATATTTAAAATATTTAAAAATTTATCATATTTTTTTTTCATGAATTAGTAGATAATATTATTATGTAAACCCATCAAATGATAAAAATTGGTGCAACACTATGAAACATATTAGTAATTATATAATTAATAGGTTGAAAGTCCGATTTGATAGATACAACAACAGCTACCCAGTAAAATTCCACCAAGTGAGGTGTGTACGCAGACCCCCCCTATTATAATAGGGCAGAGAGACTGTTTCCCCAAAAAAAAAATATATATATATATATATATATATATATATATATATATATATTTTTTTTTTTTTTGGCCGACCAAGAGACCTTGCTATGGTGCACAATTGCATTTGGATATTATTCGTAACAATTGTCACTGTTTGTGGGAATGATGAAATTTGCTGGCACTGTTATAAATACACTTCTATTTAAGGTGAATGTCTTTAATTAGAGAGATTCTAGAGTTCTATTCTTGGTAGATAAATCATCCTCCTCCCTATAAATAGAGGTGCTCTCTACCATTGTAAATCACTCCTAACATTCTCTAAGTATAAATAAGAAGAACTCTCTCTACTCTTCTCTCTATTTGCTCTTGTTCTTGAGTTATTGTTCTTGTCTTTTATATTATTTCATAACACGTTATCAGCACGAGAATCTACCGTCTCAAGAACCATTCTCGAGAAATCTAAGGTATTTCCCTCTTCCTAATTTAATTTTCGATTATGTCTGACATTACGAAAAGAAAGTTCGTTGCCCTTGAAATTTCGGGCAAGAACTATATGACATGGGTGTTGGATGCTGAAATCCACTTAGATGCTATGGGTCTCGGAGACACCATCAAAGATAGAGAAAAAGCATCCACCCAAGAATGTGCGAAGGCCTTGATTTTCTTGCGCCATCACCTTGATGAAGGTTTGAAGATTGAATATCTCACCGTCAAGGATCCACTCGTCTTGTGGAACGGCTTAAAGGAGAGATATGACAACCTGAAGTTGGTCACTCTGCCACAAGCACGATATGATTGGGCTCATCTGAGGCTCCAAGACTTTAAGTCCGTTTCTGAATATAATTCTGCTATGTTCAGAATTACTTCTAAATTGAAGCTATGCGGGGATAATATCTCCGATTATGATATGCTTGAGAAAACGTTTACACCGTTTCATGCCTCCAATATAGTACTGCAACAACAGTACAGAGAGAAAGGCTTTACAAAGTACTCTGAACTGATTTCTCTTCTACTAGTGGCTGAGCGAAATAATGACCTGCTCATGAGAAATCACGAAAATCGACCCACCAGGTCTACACCACTGCCTGAAGCAGATAAGGTGCACTCTCATTATGCCAAACATGAAAAGGACCATGGTCATGGTCGTAAACGGGGTCATAGCCAGGGACGTAGACAAGGAAGAAATTCCAATGAAGTCCGTCACCCCCGGAAGAGAGATAACCGCCGAAAGCAGAAACGGGGTCATGAAGATCCTAAGGCAAATGGTTCAGAAACGATATGTTATCGTTGCGGTGGGAAATGGCACTGGTCAAAGACTTGCCGTATACCAAGACACTTGGTTGACCTTTATCAAGCATCTCGAAAGAGAAAAGGCCCTGAAACAAATTTTGTCTATGACGACAATGAGGACATCACCCACCTGGATGTGACAGACTTCTTTGAGCAACCCGAGGGGAAAATAGACCACCTAATCGGCGATGGGTCCGTGATGAAAGAAGATGGAGTTATTTGATTTTATTCTACTTATTTGTATTAGTTAGTGAATAAACTAATAGTCATTAGTATTAGCTCGTATTAGTTAGTTCATGATGCAATGTTAGCAGTAGTTCTTTAGAATATCTTCAATATGCTCAAATATCAATAAAACTTTTATTTTCCAGTGGGGGTAATCGACTAGCCTGAAAAACTAGTCGATTATCTACTATTTTCGCATTAAAGCTGAAAAATAATTGATCAACAATCGATTGTCTTTGTCTAACAATCGATTGTCGTTAAGACAGTGTAATCTGGAATTTTTCAAAAATCATCCACAATCGATTGTCTTTGTCTAACAATCGATTGTCGTTAAGACAGTGTAATCTGGAATTTTTCAAAATAGCCAACAATCGATTGTCCATGCATAACAATCGATTGTCTTGAAACAGTGTGTTCTGGAATTTTTCAAAATAGCCAACAATCGATTGTCTATGCATAACAATCGATTGTCTTGAAACAGTGAGGTCTGGATTTTTTCAAAATAGCCAACAATCGATTGCCTATGTTTAACAATCGATTGTCTTAAAACAGTGTGATCTGGAAATTTTCAAAAATTGTCAACAATCGATTGTCTATGCATAACAATCGATTGTCTTGAAACAGTGTGCTCTGGAATTTTTCAAAAATAGCCAACAATCGATTGTTTATGCATAACAATCGATTGTCTTAAGACAGTATGATCTGAAGTTTTTCAAAATAGCAAATAATCGATTGTGTGTGTTTAACAATCGATTGTCAATGTTCAACAATCGATTGTTTGTAAGTAACAATCGATTGTTTGAAGAAAACGTTTAAACTGAAATTTTCAAACTGCAAAGTAATGGATAACATATCTGATTTTGTTAGTCAACTGTTAGCAGCAGATTTTGAAAATATTATGTGACACAAAAGAATTGAACTTGTTTATTCTTATGTTCTTGTATCTCTTTTGTATGTCAAACTATGGGATAGCAAATATGGATATCTCACAAAGCGAACTTGGATCAACATCCAACTGTAAAAGTATTTGCCTAGTTGGTTCATGTACTACACATACAATACTCAAAGAAAGGAAGTATTTCTCTCAACTAAATATGTGTAAGGCAAACGTTACTACAATATCTGGAAGTAGTAAATTGATTGAAGGCTCCGGAAGAGCAATTGTAACTCTGCCCAAAGGCACGACGTTAATCATAGAGAATGCAATGTTCTCCTCCAAGTCTAAGAGAAACTTGTTGAGTTTTAAAGATGTACGCCGGAATGGCTATCATATTGAGACAATGGATGAAGATAACCTTGAATATCTCGTCATCACAAAGAATGTCTCCGGCCAAAAGAGGGTTATTGAGAAATTCCCGTCTTTATCTTGTGGCCTGTATTGGACAAGAATTAGTGCAATTGAGGCACATTCAACAGTAAACCAAAGGGTTACTGATTCCAATACCTTTGTACTTTGGCATGATCGATTGGGACATCCAGGATCAGTCATGATGAGACGGATTATAGAAAACTCATATGGGCATCCGTTAAAGAATTTCAAAATTCTTTCGAATAATGAATATCCTTGCACTTCGTGTTATCAAGGCAAGCTGATTATCAGGCCATCACCAACAAAGGTTGGGACTGAGTCACCCACGTTTTTGGAACGTATACAAGGGGACATTTGTGGACCTATTCACCCACCTAGTGGGTCGTTTAGGTATTTCATGGTCTTGATAGACGCATCCTGTAGATGGTCTCATGTGTGCCTGTTGTCATCACGCAACCTTGCGTTTGCGAAATTAATGGCACAAATAATTCGACTACGAGCACAATTTCCAGATAATCCAATCAAGTCCATTAGACTGGATAATGCTGCTGAGTTTACATCCCAAGCATTTAATGATTATTGCTTATCAATCGGGATAAAAGTTGAACATTCTGTAGCTCATGTTCACACTCAAAACGGTCTTGCAGAATCGTTAATTAAACGCCTGCAATTGATTGCAAGGCCATTACTTATGAGAACGAGGCTGCCCACTTCGGTATGGGGTCAAGCCATCTTACATGCAGCAATGCTAATTCGTCTCAGACCGACGAATTACCACAAGTATTCCCCGTTGCAATTGGTTTTGGGTCATGAACCCAATATATCCCATTTAAGAATTTTTGGATGCGCAGTATATGTGCCTATAGCACCGCCATCCCGCACCAAAATGGGACCGCAAAGAAGGTTAGGAATATATGTTGGGTTTGAATCGCCCTCCATCATTCGCTACCTCGAAACATTGACAGGCGACTTGTTTACTGCACGATTTGCAGACTGTCGATTTGATGAGACACTTTTCCCAAAATTAGGGGGAGAAGTTGGTGAAACCAAACGGGAAATTTTGTGGAAAAATGCATCATTATCTCATCTTGATCCACATACCTCTATTTGTGAAAGAGAGGTACAAAAGATTATCCATTTGCAAAGAATAGCAAATCAAATGCCTGACGCATTTACGGACTTGAAAGGATAACGAAATCCCACATTCCCGCGGAAAATGTTCCAATCCGTATTGATGTCCCTGTTGGACAATCATCTAGTGTCATATCCAATGAGTCAAATGCACGCCTGAAGCGTGGCAGACCATTAGGTTCCAAAGATCGAAATCCTAGAAAGAGGAAAAAGAACGATCAAAATGACACCACGAAAGAATCTCATGATTTAACAAATTATGAGATTCATGAAGAATCCATTGAGCCCGAGACTCTGGAAAATACGGAACTATCCCTAAATCCAATTAATATTGAGGCAAATATTAATCGAGTGGATATTGTGGTGGATAATGCCTTTGCTTATAATGTAGCATCTAGCATTATGCAAGAATGTGGGGATCTCGAACCTCAATCTGTTGAAGAATGTCGAAAAAGACAGGATTGGCCAAAGTGGCAAGAAGCAATTCAATCAGAATTGAATTCGCTGGCAAAACGTGAAGTTTTTGGCCCTATAGTTGAAACACCTAATGGTGTTAAGCCTGTCGGCTATAAATGGGTCTTTGTACGCAAAAGAAATGAGAAAAACGAGGTACAAAGATATAAGGCACACCTTGTTGCACAAGGTTTTTCTCAAAGGCCTGGTGTCGATTATGAAGAGACATATTCGCCTGTAATGGATGCGATAACCTTTCGTTATCTCATAAGTTTTGCTGTCCATGAAAAGCTTGACATGCACTTAATGGATGTGGTTACTGCCTATCTTTATGGCTCACTTGATAATGAGATATACATGAAAATTCCCGATGGACTCAAGATGCCAAACGCGCATAACTCAAAATCTCGGGAAATGTTCTCAATTAAATTGCAAATATCCTTGTATGGTCTAAAGCAATCTGGACGAATGTGGTATAATCGTCTTAGTGAGTACTTGTTAAAAGAAGGCTATATAAATGACGCCATTTGCCCGTGTGTTTTTATAAAGAAAACAACATCGGAATTTGTTGTACTTGCCGTATATGTCGATGACATAAACCTTATTGGAACCCCTATAGAACTCCAAAAGGCAATTGATTATCTAAAGGATGAATTCGAGATGAAAGATCTCGGAAAGACTAAACTATGTCTTGGTTTGCAAATTGAATATTAGGCAAACGGAATTTTTGTTCATCAATCTACCTATACAGAAAAGGTACTGAAACGGTTTTACATGGATGAAGCACATCCTTTAAGTATACCGATGGTTGTTCGATCACTTGATGTGAACAAAGATCCATTCCGACCACAAGAAAGGAATGAAGAGCTACTTGGTCCTGAAGTACCATATCTTAGCGCAATTGGCGCACTAATGTATCTTGCAAATACTACAAGACCTGACATATCCTTTTCAGTTAATGTCTTAGCAAGATTTAGCTCGGCTCCTACGAGGAGACATTGGAATGGGATCAAACACATATTGCGGTACCTAAAGGGAACTACCGATATGGGCTTATTTTATGGCAAGAATTGCAGCCCGGATCTTGTTGGTTATGCTGATGCTGGATATTTGTCCGACCCACACAAGGCTCGATCTCAAACGGGTTATGTGTTTACCTGTGGAGAAACCGCCATATCTTGGCGATCGACTAAGCAATCAATTGTGGCTACTTCATCTAATCATGCCGAGATAATTGCTATTCATGAAGCAAGTCGAGAGTGTGTGTGGTTAAGGTCGATAATACATCATATCCAAGACAAATGTGGTTTGAAGTGTGATAAACTACCCACAACTTTGTATGAAGACAATGCAGCATGTATAGCTCAATTGAAGGGAGGATTCATAAAAGGAGATAGAACGAAGCATATTTCACCAAAGTTATTCTTCACACATGATCTTCAAAAGAATGGTGATATCAATGTTCAACAGATTCGTTCAAGCCACAATATTGCTGATTTGTTTACAAAATCTCTACCAAAGTCAACCTTCAAGAAGCTAGTTCACAAGATCGGGATGCGAAGACGTAAGGACATAAATTGATGTTCTTATCAGGGGGAGTTAAGGCGCGTTGCACTCTTTTTCCCTTACAAGGTTTTGTCCCACCGGGTTTTCCTTGCGAGGTTTTTAACGAGGCAACCAATAGGCGCATATTCAAACATGTGTACTCTTTTTCCTTACTTTAATTTTTCCCATTGGGTTTTGTTTTAAGGTTTTAACGAGCCACATCATTGAATAGACATTCAAGGGGGAGTGTTATAAATACACTTCTATTTAAGGTGAATGTCTTTAATTAGAGAGATTCTAGAGTTCTATTCTTGGTAGATAAATCATCCTCCTCCCTATAAATAGAGGTGCTCTCTACCATTGTAAATCACTCCTAACATTCTCTAAGTATCAATAAGAAGAACTCTCTCTACTCTTCTCTCTATTTGCTCTTGTTCTTGAGTTATTGTTCTTGTCTTTTATATTATTTCATAACAGGCACAATTAATATATATATTTTTAAATTAAGAAGATGTTGGTGGTGGAATTGAGGGCATTAGTTCTTATTTTAAGACGTGGATTTTGGGGCTTAGTCTTGGAATGAAGTTATTGCTTATATCTTGAAATTTAAGTGTTAAATTAATTTTTAGGCATTTTGCAGCTCGGATAATTATGCAGATTTTCGTGTTGTTAGTTATAAAATTACATCCAACTTCCAATAACTTAGAAACAAATATCCTAAAAAAAATACTTCAACGTCTAATGTAATTAGAATTAACGCATTTCACAATCATATTATAAAATTAACCACACCAATTTTAAACTAACTAATTTTATTATATTATTTACTTATCTTATCCTAATATTGTTAATTATCTTGAGCAATACTGAATAACTTATTATTATGCTGCAACATGACTTAGTGTGGATACTTGAAAGAAGAAATCACTTAAATAATTATTTACACTAGTAGTCGTACTCGCGCGATGCGCGGCCAATATTAAAAAAATATTAATTCAATTACGATCAGGCTTGTTTGATCATATTAGATTGTATTGCTTTAATAAAATTCAATTGTCATCTTGTTTGTCAATACGATATACCCAATAATGAAATCTCTATTAAATTAAAGGTACTTATATAGTTAGTGAATGACATTTTTGTTCCATATTTTTCTTTATTATAGTAGCCAATGTTTAGCATTCACTTTCTTTTTGTAATATATGAGAAGATATATAATTTACTACTTTTGAAATATATTTTTAATTTAAATTTATTCTGTTGTTCTTATAATATTATCTAAATTTTAATAAATAAAATCTCTGTTAAACTAACGGGACTTATACATGCAACGCAACAAATAAATTTTTCATTATGTATTTTTCTTTGTATCATCCAATATTTAGCATTATTACATTGTTAATAGAAATTTTTACTAGCATATTACTTTATTTAATGTGTTTCTTTGAAAGTTTTTATTTCTTAATTTTCATTTTTTTATTTTAAAATAATTTTAAAACTCTAACTTGAAACTATTCCCCAAAATGAATTGGTAATTTACTATTTTTTAAATTTTATTTTTATTTTAAAATAATTTTAATACCCCAACTTGAAAACATTCCACGATTTGAATGGGGTAGTTTTTTTTTTTTTTAAATCATACAAAAAAACGCAATGTTAGAGAGAGAAGCTCTGCCTTCTCTCTAACTTTTCTCATCTTCTGCTTCACTGTTTCATCGTCTTCTTCTCTACTGCTTCTGCATAGGTAAGTAAATCTGGCAGAGGTTGTTATGGCAAAGAGGAGAGGTCGCCCAAGGAAAGAATTAGTACCAATTTATGTGAGTGATGGAGTTTTCCCAAAAGCAGTTAACACTGTACCAATGGTAGGTACCACTGTTCCATTGAAATCAGCTGAGATAACTGTTCCATTGCCTCATGCAGTAATAGATCCACAACCATCTGGAGTCTCCCTGATACCAACAGCAAATGTGAGAATTACTGAGCCTCCCATCAATCCAGTATCTGTTCCGATGAAGCCTGAGAATAGAGTTCAGACCTGCATGCAACAACCACCACCAATTGATGTTCCAAAGGCTGTTAGTGATGAAGGTCCAAAACCAGATCCACCCAAACAGTGGGCTAGTCTTTTCAGAGTAACCGACTTGCTGCAAATGGTATGTCGTTAGAGTATATTCCCCCTACACTTGTTAATGGCAAACCAGTTGGTCAGCTGGTGAAGGAAGAAGTGGAGGAGGAAGAAGTGAAATGGAAATGTGCCCTTGTGGTATTTGTGCTAGGTAATAGCCCTGGGTATAATGACGTGCAAAGATTTAATAATCTTCACTGGTCTCATGTTCCTGAGCCTGAGCTATTTTATCATGATGAGGGCTATTATATTGTTAAATTTAGTTCAGTAGAGGATGCCAAAGAAATTCTGTGTGGAGGGCCTTATACTATTGCCAACAGACCTATGATTTTGAAGTAGTGGTCTTTTGATTTTGACTTCAAGGCAGCCTTTCCTTCAGAAATTCCTTTGTGGATCAAGTTCCCTAACTTGACTATGTCTTGTTGGGGTAGCAAATCTTTAAGTAGGATTGCTAGTGTTCTTGGTAGACCAATATTTGCTGATGAATGTACTACTAAGCAATCCAGAATCTCATATGCTCGTATGCTCATTGAGGTAAATGTGTCAAAAAAGTTACCTAGTGAGATAGAGATTCTAGATCCAAATGGAAAGAGCTTCATCCAGGATGTGATTTATGATTGGAAACCTGTGTATTGTGAGAAATGTTTGGAGGTTGGACACAACTGTTTGGCTAAAACTGCTCAACCTGCACAGAAAAGCAAGGTGACACAGGAATGGAGAGTGAAAGCACCAGTCACAGTGGTCCAGAGTAACTAGATGGCTCAAATCCAGTGTCAAGAGGTATCAAAGGAGACAAGCACTATAGTTGCAGCTGATGGTGGGAACAAACAGAAGCAGGTTGCAGTACAGACTCCCCAGTCTTTAACATTACTAATTTCCCTCCCTTATCTCCTCTTGTGATGTCTAACAGATTTGAAGTTGGACAGTTAGGAGGGCTGATCATCCCCTGGATGAATGGGGAACTAGCAATACTCAATGAAGTGGATCTTTTGGAATATTAGGGGTGTAAATAAAATGTTTAAACAAAAAGAAGCTCAAAATTACTTTAGAATTAATAAGTTTGACCTTGTAGGACTTGTAGAGACTAAGGTTAAACAACACAATGCTAGTAGAATAGCTAGTTTTTTGGTGCCTAATTGGAACATGATTACTACCTATAGTGGAGCAGTAAATGAGAGGATATGGATCATGTGGGACCCTACAAAAGTGGTGGTTACTGGATATCTTGAGGAAGCTCAGCTCATTCATTGTAAAGTTCAAACTATCACTGGGGATATTATCTGCTGGCTTACAGTAGTCTATGGATTTAATGACTGTGATCAAAGGAGGATGCTGTGGAAGTCTATTCTAAACTTATCTGCTGGTATTACTGATCCCTGGATCATTGCAGGAGATTTTAATGCAATTCTGTCTAGCAAGGATAGACAATCCTGCCAACAAGTGAAGCAAGGGGACCTTGATGATTTTAATAATTGCATTCAGCAATCAGGCCTAGTTGAGCTGCCATGGGAGGGAAATTATTTTACCTGGTCTAATCAACAAAGGGGTAATGATAGAGTATGTAGCAGACTGGATAGGGTGTTTGGTAACTTTGAATGGCAGATGAAGTGGAACCATGTGCATACTGTATATGGACCTCCCCTTATATCTGATCACAATCCCATGTTACTAACCCTGACAACAGATACATCTACAAGGAAGACATCATTCAGATTCTTCAATGCTTGGATCCAGCATAAGGAATTTCCGGCTATGCTAAAAACTTACTGGAAAAGCAAGGAGCAGAATACTTTTCAAGGAGTATGGAACAATCTTAAATCTCTCAAACCTCCCTTAAAATCTCTTAATGTTAGAGAATTTAAGAATATTTCTCAAAAGATTGAAAGTGGTAGAAAGGAACTGGAAGATGTACAGCATCAAATGGCAATTTCTTATTCAGACACACTACAACAAAGAGCAAAATTCCTGGTTCAACAGCTAGAGAAGTGGTCCTTAATTGAAGAGTCAGCTTTGCAGCAAAAGTCCAGAGCCAAATGGATCAAACTTGGTGACTCCAATAATAAGTATTTCTCAGCAGTCATGAAGGAGAGGAGTCAGTATAAGAAGATTATTGAACTCTCCATAGAAGGAGTTCTGAAGATAACTGATCCTGCAGATTTGAAAAAGGAGATTAGGGATTTTTATAAATCACTAATGGGAACTACAGCCAATTCCCTACCAGCTGTGAATAAGATATATATGAGGAATGGTCCAAAGCTTTCTCAGCACCAAAGGAAGGAACTAGTTGCTGACATTACTGAAGCAGAGATACTAGACAGCTTGAAGGCTGTTGGAAATGATAAAGCTCCAGGGATTGATGGATTTAATGCCATGTTCTTCAAACAATCTTGGCATGTCATTGGTAACCAGGTTATGCAAGCTATCAGGAATTTCTTTCAGACCTCCAAGATGTACAGACCTACTAATTGTGCCACACTCACTTTGCTGCCCAAGGTATCCAATCCTCATACAATCAAAGAGTTCAGACCTATAGCTTGTTGTTCAGTCTTGTATAAAATTATTTCCAAGTTGTTGGCTAACATACTCCAGAAGGTTATGAGTAGTATTATCTGTAATTCTCAGGCTGGATTTATACCAGGAAGAAGAGTAGCAGATAATGTTATATTAGCTCATGAACTAATAAAACAGTACTCTAGATCACATATCTCTCCTAGATGTATGATCAAAATTGATCTTCAAAAAGCTTATGACTCAGTGGAATGGTGCAGTTTGCAACAGATTATAGAAAAACTGGATTTCCCTAGCAGATTTATCAGGTGGATCATGGAGTGTGTCCAAACTGTTAGCTATACAGTTGTGGTTAATGGAGAAACAACAGAGCCTTTTCAAGCTGCCAAAGGATTGAGACAAGGAGATCCAATATCTCCCTTTCTGTTTGCTATTATAATGGAATATCTTAGTAGATCCCTGGCAGAGTTGAATCATACTAAAAGCTTCATATATCATCCTGGTTGCAAGAAGTTGGGAATTACTCACTTAAGCTTTGCTGATGACTTACTATTGTTTGTCAAAGGAGAGCTTCAGTCAATAAGTTCTATGTTCTTATTCTTCTCTCAGTTCCTTGCAGCTACCGGTCTTAAAGCAAACTTACACAAAAGTGCTGTGTATTTTGGTGGTGTTTCTCCTGTGATTCAGCAACAAATTCTTGATCAGCTTGGTTATGTTAGAGGGGATCTCCCTTTCAAATATTTGGGAGTACCTTTAACTACCAAAAAGTTGATAGTTGCTCAATGGCAACCTCTGGTTGATAGGATTTCTGCTAGAATTACTTCTTGGACAGCTAGATATCTATCCTATGCAGGCAGAAGCCAGTTGGTGCAATCAGTTATATTTGGTGTTCAAGCTTACTGGGCTCAATTATTTATCATGCCTTCAAAGGTTGTTAAATTGCTGGAGTCAATATGCAGATCTTATATTTGGTCAAGATCAGTTAATATCACAAAGAAAGCTTATGTGGCTTGGGAAAAGGTATGCATGCCTAAATCTGTTGGAGGTTTGAATATAACAAATATCTTATTGTGGAATAGGGCTGCTATAGCTAAACTTAGTTGGGATTTAGCACACAAGAAAGATCTGGTGTGGGTAAAATGGATTCACACTGTCTACATCAAACAACAACAGTTGGAGAACTTCACTGTCCCAACAAATGCTAGCTGGATGGTAAGGAAAATTGTGGAGGGAATCAAGCTGCTACAACAACATCAATTGCTATATAACACTGACTGCTCCATAAGGAAATTATACTTGCAACTGCTTGGAGAATCAACTAGAGTTCCTTGGAAGAATTTGGTAATACAAAATGCTGCTAGACCTAAAGCTATCTTCAGCTTGTGGTTGTTGCTGCAACATGGACTTCCTACCAAGAATAGACTGCTGCAATGGAATCTGAATATACCAGGCATCTGTGTTATGTGCCAGCAAGAAATGGAAACTAGAGACCATTTATTCTTGCATTGCAATTTTGCTTCCCAGTTGAGATACCAGACACTGCAATGGCTAGGAGTGGCAGACTTCACTGGACATGATTGGTCACAATTCTGCCAATGGTTCATTCAACAATCTAAAGGGAAATCTCTCCGAGCTCACACATTCAAGATGACAATAACAGAAATGCTCTATGGTTTATGGTTAGAAAGGAATGCGAGAATCTTTGAAAACATCTATTGCAATTGTGATAAGCTCCTAAGTAGTATAGCCTATATATGTAATGTTCGAGCTCCTCCTAGGCTTAGTTCATATATTCAGCATTTCATGTTATAAATAATGTTTTGGCTAGAGTAGTATAGATAATTCATGTTCCATTTTGATAGGCAGTTGAGCTAAAAACTGTCCTATGATTTTGAAAGGCAACCATTTGGTGATTAATACAATTTTAATTACCAAAAAAAAAAAAATGGGGTAGTTTTTCTTCTCTTTTTTTCATTTTTTCAATATAGCATTTTTTTGCTTTTTTTATTTTAAAATAATTTAAAAACTCCAACTTGAAACTACTCCCACCCAATTTAAATGTGTAGTTATTTTTTATATATTTATATTATATATATATATATATGGTAGTTTTTAATTTTTTATTATTTTCATTTTTATAAATATATAAATTCAAATATAATAACTAATAACTAATTATTAACTAAAAAACTAATTAGTAACTAATTATACCATATGACTTTTTTATGTTGCCACTTGGCTTAAGGAGATGATTTTATCCTATTCTTTTAATAATATATAGATAGATAAGAGAACGTGGATAATAATCAATTATGAAGGTAGTTTAAATTGTTGTTCCAAGCCCCCGTTTAGGAAGACATTAGTCGTGGGTTGATTTTCGAGTGATTTATTTTTTCTTCCTTATTTCTTGTTTCTACGTAAAACAAGATTAAGTATATAAATAAACTACAAACTGCAGCACAAAAAAAAAAAGCGAGAGAAAATACTAATTTGTTTTTGCATTGAAAGGTTTAATAAATAAATCAAACACTGCAAAATAAACGTGGGAGAAAGTATTAATTTTTCTTAAATGTGGGAGAAAATATTAATTTTTTTTAAAAAAAATTGCAGGTTTAATTTTTTCTTTTAATTTTCTATCTTCTATCTTATAATATTTTGAAACTTTTGTTGAAGTTTGAAAACATACAGATTGAAGGCAAAAATGCGAGAGATACAGTGAGAGAAAGAGAGAGAAGACGAGAGAACTCTCTGGAATGTCCGAGAGAGAAAATGATTTCATAACCCCAAAATATCTGGTTCCTATATAGATATACATACACATATTATACTTCGGTTGGGTCAGACGGCCCAAGTGTAAAAAAAATAATGGGATCAGATTATGCTAAGGCCCAAACAACTAACTAAGCCTACAATATACAAAGTATACAATAAATATACAATAAATATACAACCCAATATCAATGTCTATGTTTAGGCTTAGAAGCTAGATAAGCTTGTAGCTCAACCCCCCCCCCCCCCCCCCCCAAGTTGGAGGGGAGACCACCTTCAACTTGATCAGTAGAGGATGGAGGACAGTCCCAGGCAGAGGCTTGGTGAGGAGGTCAGCTAGCTGTCGAGAAGTAGGGACATGAGAGAGAGTAATGAGCCCACTAGTCAACTGATCCCTAATAAAGTGACAATCCACCTCAATATTCTTGGTCCGCTCATGAAAAACAGGATTCTTGGCAATACGAATGGCAGCCTGGTTGTCACAGAAAATAGAGAAGGGAAGAGTAACAGAAACCCCAATATCAGTAAGTAAACGAGAGAGCCAAGACAATTCAGCTACCACTTTACTGAGTGCCTTATATTCAGCTTCAGCAGAAGATAAGGAAACTACAGGTTTCTTTTTGGACTTCCAACTAATCAAACAACCACCAAAAATAACACAATAACCAGTAACAGATCTGCGAGTATCAGGGCAGGCAGCCCAATCACTGTCAGAATAAGCAGTAACAGAGAAATCAGAACTGGAAGAATAGATTAAGATATCTGAGGACATGGAGGGCAGCATTCATATGAGGTACTCTGGGACATTTCAGAAATAGACTCAGATGTTGAACAACAAAACAGATGTCTGGCCTAGTGTGAGTCAAAAATTGGAATTTACCAACAAGGCGCCTATATTGATCAGGGGAGGATAAAAGATCACCAGAATCAGCATGAAGTTTGACATTAATATCCAAAGGACTAACAACAGGAAAAACATTTATACAGTCAAACTGATGCAGCAGGTCAGAAACATACTTATGCTGATTAAGGGCAGCAATCTCATCATTGTCATCCCCAGTAATAATAATGTCATCCACATAAACTGCTACAATCATTAGAGATCCAGGTTTACCCTTGATGAATAAAGAATAATCATTCAAAGAATGTGTATAGCCTCTGGAATATAGAGCAGAAGACAATTTAGCATACCATTGTCTGGAAGCCTGTCTCAGCCCATAGAGAGACTTTTTCAACTTACAAACAAGAGGAGCAGAGGCAGAAGAAACAGAAGCAGAAGAAGGAGCAGAAACTGTCAAACCTGGAGGGAGCTTCATATTACCTCCTCATCCAAATCACCATGCAAGAAAGCATTGTTAACATCAAGTTGAAATAAATTCCAATTATTCTTAACAGCCACAGCAATAATACACTTAACAGTGGACATTTTAACCACATGAGAAAAAGTGTCAGTGAAATCAACTCCTTCAACCTGAGTATCACCTCTAATAACAAGCCTAGCTTTATGCCTTTCAACACTGCCATCAGCCTTATATTTGATCTTATAAACCCATTTCCATCATATGGGTTTCTTACAGGAACAACATCCCAGGTATGGTTTGCATCCAAGGCATCAAACTCCTTTCTCATGGAATCTTGCCATACTGGAACAGATGCAGCTTGAGAGTAATAGAGAGGTTCAGATTCCAGAGAAGAAGAAGAAGAGCCTGAAAAGGCAGGAAGTTGACAGACATAGTCCTTAAGATAAGAGGGAGGATTATGCTGTCTTCCAGATTTTCTGGGAACAGGAAGAGATGTGGAAGAAGGCAAATCAGGAGGAGAAATATCAAGATTGAAGGGAGGAATGGAGGCTGGATTAGAAGAAGGGGAAGTTGTGGCAGAAGGAGGAGGAGGAGGAGAGGAACAAACAGGTAAACAAGTCTGTATCAGAGGAGGGATGCTCAAGAGGAGGAACAAAAGGAAAGGAAGAAGGAGCAGGAAGAGCAGAAGATGAAATAGTTTTAAAAGGAAAGTAGGTTTCATGAAATATAACATCCCTGGAGACAAAGTATTTTTTGGAAGTGAGATCATAAAGCTTATAACCCTTTTTGGCAAAAGGATACCCAATGAATACACAGGAAATGGCTCTAGGTTTCAACTTGTCCCTTTGAGGAATTGGGACAGTAGCATAGGCAAGGCACCCAAATGCTCTCAAATGAGAGTAGGTTGGTGCCTTTCCATGCAAAATTTCATAGGGAGATTTATTATGAAGGAGTCTGGATGGTATTCTGTTAAGGAGATAGGTGGCAGTTAGTAAGCAGTCCCCCCAGAAAGAGATGGGCAAGCCAGATTGAAAGAGTAAAGCTCTACATGTCTCAAGAAGAGTCCTATGTTTCCTTTCAACAACACCATTCTGTTGAGGAGTATGAGGACAGGTTGTTTGATGAATAATCCCTTGGTGACGAAAGAAAGATGCACCCTCAATGATAGACCCCAATTCCAAAGCATTGTCACTTCTAACAATTTGAACCACACCATTAAACTGGGTTTTAACCATACACATAAATGATTTAAGCAGGCAGAAGACATTGCTTTTAGACCCCAGTAAGTGTGTCCAGGTGGCCCTATAGAAATCATCAACTATTGTAAGAAAATATCTAGAACCATAAGAAGTAGGAGTGTGATAGGGGCCCCAAGTGTCCACATGAATCAATTGGAAATGTCTAGAAGTAGTTATTGTGCTATAAGGAAAGGGAAGTCTAGTCTGTTTAGCCATAGGACACATAGAACAAGGGAAAGGCTGCTTAGAAGCAAAAGGAAAAGACAATCCAGAAATGTGTTTCATGTTTGAAAATGAAGTATGAGCAAGTCTCAAATGCCAAATGTAATTCATGTCAGTTGTAACAACATTATTACAGATGGAACTATTTACATTGGAAGGTAAAGCAACATCTTTATGGCAACCAGTAGAGGAAGAATTGTCATGATTACAAGAGTCAGATTTAGAGCATACAAAAGTAGATGAACAACCAGTAGAGCAAGAAGGGGAAGCTGGAACCCAAGCAAGCTTGTATAGACCAGCCTCCTCTTTACCAAGATCCAGAGGCTTCCTCAGAGAAGGGTCCTGTATCATGTGGAGGAAGCAGCAAGTTGCAGTGAACAAAACTATGCAATGCAACTGTTTCACTAACTTGTGGACAGAAATCAAGTTGTGTTTAAAAGAAGGAACTAACAAGACATTGTGAACGGTGATGGATGGATTTAATGCAAAAGATCCTGTGCAAGTCACTTTCACTTTATATCCATTAGGAAGAGTTACAAGGTAGGATACAGTTAAAGGTATTATGTTAAAGAGTAAACTTTTATCATATGTTATATAATTAGATGCCCCTGAGTCTATTATCCAGGTGGCAGAGTTAATATGAGTAAGCATGCAAAGCTTGGAATCAGAAATAGGGCTCTCAGTTAGCATAGTACCAGCAAAATAAGCAGCATACATGGGAGGAGGAGTCTAAGCAGTGGAATCCCCTAACTGAGTCTGTTGTAACAAGCTCATCAATTGGTCATATTGTTGTCTGCTCAACCCTGGTATCACAGAACTCTGGCCATCTATGTTTGTAATAGGGTGATGGCTTTCAGGAGGATTTCCTTGGGGAACAGACACATTTCCTTCAGAAGAAGGGAAATCCACACCAGCAGTTAGATGAGTAGCAGCAGGTCTCCTCCCTTGTTAAATGTTGTACTTTGTGGATACCCATGAATCTTGAAACACTTATCAATTAAGTGCCCAGATTTTTTGCAGTATCTACAGAATAAAGAGCCTCTAGCTTGGTCAACATTAACTCTTTGTCTGAAAGGAGGAGAAGGATTAGGCACTGTGACCTTATTGAATCCAACTGAATGTCTATTTGTGTAGACATTGAAAGACATAGAGTCTGGATTAAACTGAGAAAGGGACTGGACTTGTCTCTGCTTCTCATCATTGAGGACCATATTGTAGACAATGTCAAGGGTTGGAGGTGGCTGCATCATCAGTAGGTTACTCCTTACCCCCATGTATGCTTCATTAAGGCCCATTAGAAACTGAAACACCTTATTCTCATCATCTTCCTGTATTATGCTATTTTTTGCAGCACAAACACATCTTTGCCCATGATTTGTACACATTGTTTCTAATTCATCCCATAGTCCTTTAAGTTTGTTAAAATATGAAGCTACATTTAGAGACCCTTGAGAAGTGTGAGAAAGCTCTCTTTTTAGTTCAAAAATTTTGGCCCTGTTGGCAGTTCCATATCCGGTCTGAAGCTGTGACCATATACTCTGTGCAGTATCAGAATACTGCACACTTTCAGCAATTTGAGGGGACAAGGAGGTAGTTAACCAGGAAATTATCATATTATTGCATCTGTCCCATAGTCTTTGCCTAGTCACATTAGTGACTAGCCGGGGACATGTGCCATCAACAAAATCAATTTTGTTCTTAGCAGACAACGCGACAATCATTTTCCTCCTCGAACCCCCATAACCACTGCCCGAGAAGGGAGTGGACACAAGAGAAACTCCAGGAACATCAGAGGAGTAAACAAAAATGGGGCTGGTAGAGTCCACTGAGGAGGTATTAAAATTTATATTAGAAGTCATGAACAATAACCAGTTTGAAATAAAAAACAGTCTCAATAAACAGGCTAAAGTTGAATCAGAACCCACATGCAAAATATACAACACTTAGAACAGGGATAGAGTTACCCTTCTTCGCGACCGGAGAAGAACGGCCTTCAATCGCCAGATAAAACCCTAGGTCCAACCATCGGAAACCGTAGGGTCTGGAAACTTACCGGAATAGGGTCAGGAACGTCGGAAAATCACCCAAAACATCCACCGAGTGAGGATCGAGCCATCGGATAGCAGTAAAACCCTAGGTCCGACCACCGGAAAACCTATAATCTGGAAAGTCACCGGAAAAAAGGTCAGGGATGTCAGAAAATCACCCAAAACATCCACTGAGTGAAGATCGAAGCATCAAACAGCAGTAATATTTCCGATTATCCGTTTATGCTAAGGCCCAAACAACTAACTAAGCCTACAATATACAAAGTATACAATAAATATACAACCCAATATCAATGTCTATGTTTAGGCTTAGAAGCTAGATAAGCTTGTAGCTCAACAAAGTTTTGTCCTAAAAATTTAAACATGTTATAGTGATGACACTTGGCACATAATTCATTGAAATAATATCGAATCTTTGTCTACTATTAAAATCTTCAATTGTCTAAATTTATCAATAATATTTTTAGTATTATTATATAAATTATTTTTTAAAAATTAATTCAAGTTCTAAATATCTAATATTATATTTATTTTCTCTTTCGTATATTCTTTTTTCTACTGCTATATTTAATTATTTTTTTCATTTAGTATTTTACTTATAATTTAAAATGCCCTCATTTTTTTGTTAAATTATATTTTTAAATTCATTAAAATTATAAAGAGAGAAGCCTTTTATTATTTTGTTCAAAAGTCCAATGAGAGAAATCCTTTCTTATTCATATTCGTCAATTTGTCTGAATTTATTAATAATACTTCTGTATGTTATTATATCGACTTATAATTTTGCATGCAATATATATATTTTTTTTGCTTAAAATTTTTTCATGAATAATTATAAAATTTATCAAGTCCTCTCCTTTAACTGTCTCCATTTGCTGGCCTTTGCCCATTAACTGTAAACCCTCTTAAAACGACAGACCTCTAACTCCCTCTTATGAAAACTGGGAACAAAAAAGCTTCAAATTTGTTTCATATAACTCTATTTGAAATTGCCAAATTTTCGAAGTGGTTACACTTTTTGGTTTATTGGGTTAAACGCTTAAAGGGCTATAAAATATCTCATTTTAAATAATATAAAAATAGTTTTGACCATTTTCTTAATATTGGAATTCGAGTAGACGAGAAGTTGCGGGATGCAAAGCTCAGGTGGTTCGGGCATATGCGGAGGAGAAGCCCAGATGCTCCGGTGAGAAGTTGTGAGCGGTTGGAGGTGGTTGGCGCGAGTCGAGGCAGAGGGAGGCCAAAGAAGTAATGGGGAGAGGTGATTAGGCATGACATGGCTAGTATGCGCATTTCCGAGGACATGACCATTGATAGGAGAGTCTGGAGGTCTAATATCAGGGTTGTAGGATAGGGGCTTTCTGTTAGTGGTCGTTGTTACTGCATTCCATTTTATTTACTGAATATGGCTAAATTAATACTTGTGGATGCCCATTTACTTCTCTTTTTGTTTACCTTTGCCTTTTGCATGTCATGTTACTTATGGTCTATGTTTTCGTAATTATTATCGTTATTTCTGCTGGAGATACTAATGCTCCTTTGTTTTTATTTTTGTTTTTATTTTTGTATTTCCTTTTCTTTTTCTATGCCGAGGGTTGATTGGAAACAACCTCTCCATTCTTTCGGGTGGGGTTTGTTGTTGTTGTTGTTGTTGTTGTTGTTGTTGTCCTCAAAGAAAAAATTCCCTGCTCATACTCCAGAGTTTAGGGAGTAAGTCTCCCTAACCAAAATTGTCTATTTTTCACGCTTAATTCATATTAGAGGTGGAAAATGGTTAAAAGGAAACAGGTAACCACCCATATTATCCACTAAAAAATAGATTGGATAATGAACTTATTAAAAAACAGATCTAATATAGATAAGAACCATATTATTCATTTAGAAAATGGGTGACCAATAGATAACCGATAGGTCTAACTTTTACATATGTAAAGCCTTAAATTGGGGGTTCCTCAAGTTAGGGAGACTAAAAATTCGTAAAAATAGCACGGTCTAGCAAACTTTTGGACTGGTCATTCAAAAATAGCCAGCGTTTACCAAGTCAATGAAAAATAGCAACTATTTTTGCTGCAACAGAGACCGATTCAACATAATATACTGGAATTTGGTGCACCTGTTTATGGCCTTCCAGCATATTATATTGGATCAGTATACTTTGTTGGCTCCAGTATAATATACTGGAGACAGTAGCACCGGTGCTGTCACGACCCGAACCTCGCTCCGGTCGTGATGGCGCCTCTCGTGAAGACAATGCCAGTCAATCCATTTAAACAGCCTTTTCAACAATAAATTAATGTGAATAAACAGTTTCAAGAAAATTAACATGATTTCGCGAAATACAACCCAACATAGCCGACATCGGGGTGCCACCAGTCAGGAGCTACTACAAAGTTCACTAAAGTACTACAAGTACGGGGATATGAACAAAGTCTGAAAATATTATGAACAAAATAAAATGAGGGGAAAGATCCGGTGCCGCTGACTCTAGCGGTTACCTAGCTCAGCTACGATAAGTAATTTTCAATCCGCTAATAACCGCTACCGAGCGAATAATACCTGCAATTGCACGCGAGGTGCAGACACTAAAGTAAGTACTCCAACTCAGTGAGTAATAAAAGTAAATAATAGCTGAAAGCAAGAAATCCCGTAAGGCACTCCATCATACTATATATAGCAGTACAACCCTTTTTTAGAAAAAGAGTAAAACCGTGAAGTCCTTTGGAAAATATCTGACTCAGTTTAAAACCAACAACAACAACAACAACAACTACCCAGTATACTCCCACCAGGTGGGGTCTAGGGAGGGTAATATGTAGACGAGCCTTACCCCTACCCGAAAGGGCAGAGAGGCAGTTTAAAACCACTTTTGAAAATATCATTTTCCAACAATTTAAGTAAGTAAATGCAGGGCGGGTAGTGCAAGTCCGCACAAAAGTCATCCTCTCGGGCATAAGCAAGTACGCCTAATTGAGCTCATAACTCGCCTTTCAGGCAATATTCTTATCTCTGGTCAGCTACTCTTACCTGATCCATTTACATCATACAGTGTCACTGTTACCACAGTCTCAAATTTATCCACTTTGAAAGTGGTCAGACAATATCAGAACAACAAATAAATATCTCAAAAAACGACACAAAGAACAAATAATTCATAAATGTATGAATGCAATGCAACGCATATGACAGTACACTTCGGCACCCAATGCGGCGTGCAATCCGATCCATTTAACGTCGACGATGCTTACTGGGGGTCTGTACAGACTCTGGAGGGGCTCCTACGGCCCAAGCGCAATATCAGCCAAGTATTGGCAAAAAACAGGCTCTCGGCCTCAATATCAATATATATACCATCGCTGGGGCATGCAACCCGAGCCACCTATAGGTTCAGAGCTGTGGTGCACAGCCCGGTCCATGCTCAGTCCAAAAATGCACGTAAGCCACTTGGGCAATATTAACATGATAATCCTTTGCTCAAAACGTCAATAAAATATTGTTTAAGTTTTCAAATCTTAGAAAAAATGGCTCAGTTTGCAAAACAGTATTAAAACCTTGGACCAAGATCAAATAATATGCAAGTAATGCAATAGTTGGCACGAAGCCCAAACATGGCCATCAGCCCAAACAATGATGGTAACCAATAATTCCAGTCAAATACGCGGTAAAATCAACAACCGGTACGGACCAAGTCACAGTCCCCAATGGTTCTCTGCCCCACGCTCATTTCCGGCGTGCAAGTCACGTCAATACATCACGATGATGTGCAACTCCGGGGTTTCAAACCCTCAGGATATCATTTAAGAGTATTACTCACCTCAAATCGGTGAAATCTCTAGCCCGCGATATCGTTGCCCCTCGAACCGGCCTTCACGCGCGTCGAATCTAACAAAAATCATAGCGAATACATTATAATATGCTAAGGGAATAATACCGAATCAAAAACAATCGAGAAATAGCAAAAATCTCGAAACTAGCAAAACCCGAGCCCCGGGCCTATTTCTCTAAAAATTACGAAACTTACATTACCGGATTCATCATCTTACCACGAGTCCATACATACCAAGAACTCCCAAATCCGAACTCAAAAGACCTATCAATCTCAATTTTGGAATATCAAAAACTCAAGCCCTAGTTCTTCAAATTTTAACCAAATTTTCATGAATTTAAGTGTTGAAATCACAATTAGATGATGTTTCTGGGCCATAGGACTTACCTCCAATCGATTCCCATTCAAAACCCTCTAAAACTCTCGTCAAAAGCTCCCAAGGTCGCTCAACAAAGGTGGAAATTAGACCCAAGTCGCGGATGAAGTTTCCTTAAAACATTCTGCCCAGCTGAACATTCCTTCTTCGCGAACGCGATGGCTAAAAATACACTATAACATTTTTTTTCTCCGCGAATGCGAAGCCTTCCAGCGAACCCGTGCCTTGACTGGCCCCAATACGCGAATGCGATGCACACAGGCCAGGGGGTCCCCTGACCCTTCTATGCGAACGCGTCGCTCCCACACGAACGCGAAAGGCAACTACCCCGGAATCCTTCACGCGCCTAAACACTCTACGCGAATGCGACCCTGGAATGCGAACGCGAAGACCAAAAGTCCCGGCCCTCAAATTCCTTCTACGCGTTCTGACTCACCCATGCGAACGCGAAGAATAACTTTCTACAATACCAACAATTGAAAAACCAGTAGTCCTTAAGGTCCAAAAATGGTCCGAGTGACCATCAGAAATCACCCCGAGGCCCCCGGGACCTCAACCAAAAGCACCAATATGTTCTATTATCTTATTCAAACTTGCTCGAACCATAAAAACACTATCGTTAACATCAAAACCCTCAAATATCATCAAATCATGGCCTAAGTTCTTCAAGAACTTCTGAAATGCACTTTCGATCAAAAACCCGATCAAACGATGTGTGAATGAGCTTAAAATTTGCACACGCATACAAAATCACTTAAAAAAACTATAGAAACTCTCGGAATTCCATTTCGACCCTTCGATCAAATTCTCACCCATCGACCGGAATTCGCCAAAATACTAACTTCACCAATTCAAGCCAAATTCCACACGGGGCCTCCAAAATTAATTCCGATCGCACGTCTAAGTCAAATATCACTTCCCGAAGCTAACCGAATTATTGAAAATCCCATCCGAGCCCTATAACTTATAAGTCAACATCCGGTTGACTTTTCCAAGACAAGCCTTTCCTTAAAGAGACTAAGTGTCTCATTTTCCACCAATACCAATCCAAATCAACTCTAACACACTACATACTGATAATGAAATATGAAGGAGCATAAAAACGAGGAAAACAGAGCACTAACGCATGGAACGACGGGTCGGGTCGTCACATCCTCCCCTACTTAAACCAACGGTCATCCTCGAGCGTACTCAGAGTTGTCCTAGAAGCCAACCAATAGCTGAATAACCTTACCAAGCATATACCCGGGGTGATCCCACGTCACCCTATCTCGCATAGGTCCAATAACACAACAGAGTTGAAATCTCACAACCCATCCATACCATGACTCGTATAACCACATTGCACTTTCCGAAATTATACGCAAGACCAGAACCTCACCTCTGTACTCAGGATAAGTCCGAACCAGCTGTAATAACCCATACCTGCAACCTCAGGTGCAATTCTATGATATAGCGTATAGCTCAAACACATGCAGCGATAACTCCCATTCACGGCAGCCCTCCACAACAACCATATGCTGTTAGTAACTCTTAGTAGCTAAAATCTCATTCCAACACTTTCATATCCTACCAACGATAAGGAAACACGCAGTAGACCATAACCATTTCTCAGATCAACCATTCACGAAGTTATTTCTTCCCGTTTGACTAATACCACGGCAGATTGCGAGCCGAACCTCGATATAATCCTTTCAACAAGCTAAAATCAAATCCGTTTGCATCCATTAATGATCCCAAATATCTCTTCTGACCAAACACACCACCCTGGTGACATGACACATCAATACAGCAAAAGCCACAACTTGCATAATACATGTACCGATAAGAGACGGCCTGAACATACTCAAATCATGAAAATGAGTCAAACGAAAGAGTTGTACCTTAAGCTCATCAATACCACTACAACACAAGGCTGGGACCCCGTCCTACATAATAGAAATAGAATACTTGAATCTACCCCAAAGGGTCTAATCTCCACGTAGCCTCGCTATAATATGTGATCTTATCCAAACACTGTTACACATGAAGCACCTTAAGTCGCTATACTCGAAATTGACAACCACACACGATTGATGTGTAGAACTCAAATAAAACATTATACCCATGGTGAAGCAAGGCATACGAATAGCATATGGAAAACTATTCTCAACATCACACTGTTGCGGCGCGCAACCCTATCCAGATAACATACCAATGGTGGCGTGCCATCCAGTCCACACATACTCATGGCAGCGTGCCATCGGATCCACACATACTCATAGCGGCGTGCCATCCGATCCACACATACCCATGGCCGCGTGCCACCCTATCCATATATAATCTCACATAAGGAGATGCACATCGAGCCAAATTTGATCATTACAACAAAAAATCGAGTATCGGTGGTAAGCATACTAAGTGCATACAATATCTATATATAGCATTATAAGCTACAAAATTCAAGCGCAACTGAGGTTTCCCTCTAAAATTTCCACTATGAATCCTGATAGCACCGCACCATATGTGCTTATAGTCCTTAAATCATGACGTCTCGCAACGCAGAAAACAACTCATAGATCTCTCCAGATTGCTGATAATCTCAACAACGGTTGAGTCAACCTATCCCTCGACAATACAATTCAGAGCCAACCGAGTCAACTCAAACTGGAACACGCATCCGAAGAGTCCCTTAATGCCGGAACTGGCTCAATAATAGCAACCTCTGCACTGACATCCATCATGAAGGTTCAATATGAAAAGCAATCCGTCCCAGCCATCTGCTGGGTCTTTGAAACATAAAACACTCCAAAAGAACATAACCCAATGCACCTCACCACTCAAACCGTGGCGTTTTCGGCATAGCCCATAACGCAATACTCCAGAATTAATCTAACACTGAGAGAACTAGTCTGAATTCCAACATCACATCCAAAAATATAGCATACCAACGACGAAAGATTCACTGGAGCCTCCAAATCCCGATAGTTTCAAAACGGTGCCGATACACACGATCTACCATCACAAATATCTCGAATATGAGGACTTCCGCCTCCAATTCCATATAGCACACGAATTATCATACCTAATCCCAATTTTGCAGTCCGAACACTTGCCATAGCTCAATATCCAATAATTCCTTGACACATACTCAAAATCTCTATATTCTATCAAGCAACCCGAATATCACCAGTCGAACTTACAAGAAAGTGCCACAATACTACCGAAGTATCATCAATATAATCACATTACCCTTCTCAACCGAGATATATACTCTTGTCAAATCACTTTCAATTAGCAGTACCATTTCCTTGATTACCTGAGGCTACCCATTGCCTAAGAATTTTATGAACTTCTTTGCAGAACTGAACTGTAACTCATCTAGCCAAGACCTACGTCAATTCCATCTAGAAGAAGAATCATTACACATTCCATGTTTCGCATGCCTCAAGAAAATATATATGCATCTCCGAACCACGGTAAAGCTCAACAAGAACTCTTTTCCAGTTCGATTTACACAGGCTAACTGCTAGGACTGAATCCTTCTACCTAAACCAAGCTAAGCAAGCTACCAAAACTCAAGAGCATTGCTGCAAAATTACACGTGCTAACTCATTACCTCAAATACACACTAAGAATTAATCATACCCTTACCATGCCGATCTGGTCCGTTATCAAGCTACTCCATTTATCTAAATTTCTTCTGATTCGTCTTAACTTGATATTCCTTTGCCGTAGTACCAGAATTTCCCTCAATCTAGGCTTACCGCACGAGACCCAAGCATAAGACCACACTGTTAGGAACCATAGCCAGCTGACTACTCTCTCAAATGTTTCCAGCAACACCACATTCCAGAATACCTTACTCAGAAGAACTCTCTGTGAATCTAACTCTGTTTCCTTTACCTTCCTGATGCAGATACATCGATTACCTTAATTAACATAGAATACCACAAGTATTGACATCTTCTAATGAACTCAATTCCTAACCCCATATGCAACTTTAGAACTCTCAATTGATGCACATAGACTCTTGAACCCGTTAGAACATTTCTCGAAAGTCATTCACTCTTATTCAACTGCAGTTTACCTGATCAAACAGACATAACCACCCGTGCCTCATTAGCACTCTGACCCCACATGACATGATCTCATTCCGATACAACCAAACAACTTTCTTCTCATTACACTAGGCATTCTTTATCAACAACAACTCAAGACATCCTATTATTTCCACACATCCACATAGTACCATATAACCCTTGGCAAAATTTTGCTTCACTCGTGTTATTCTTGGCTCAATTTCTACAACCGGATCTGATCCGCCGACATATCTCAAAACGAAACCAACATTGAACATGACCGTGCAATCAGGTAACGAACAATGACCTCCCCAACTTGGCTCGAAGCCATAGACAAAAATATTTCAATAGCTCATAACACTCTTACTCCATTGATTCCACAATAACATAGTGAGAATAAGCTCCAATCGTTTATAAGTTGTGAAACACAAATCTTCTAACATGCACACAAGGACCATACCACGCTAGAATACTCCGCAGGAGATAGTCCACCTGCTTCGCCTTAACATAACATTTCCATATACCTTCCACTGTCATACATTACACAGTCGAATAGTCTTTCTCAGTCTGAACTCAAACCGCAACATGCTATTTACTTCACTCCCAACTAGGATACTTGAAAAGATTCTTCACGCACCAATAACTCAGGGCAACACATCCAATCATAATGGAAATCAAACACTTAATGGTTCATCCATCATCCAGCAGACCTACTTCGACACTTCCAAGTCATATAGGAACATCTCGCAGTACGAACATGCTCACCACATAGCTACCCAGCCGTTATTCCCACTAATAGGGGCAATATTGAACGCATACGTTCATAACACTAACTCGCACAATAAGCACCTCGGTGCTCAAGCCATAAGCTAGATTCAGCCTCAAGTCCTCCATACTGGCCCAATATCAACATATAGAATTTACATCTCGCCCCTTGATCGGGGAACCACAAGCCATCAAGGCACATCTGATACTGAGAGCTCACGTTCGCATAGCTCGCACAATAAACACCTCAGTGCTCAAGCCATAACCGAAGATTCGGCCTCAAGTCCTCTATACTGGCCTAATATCAACTCATAGAATTTACATCTCGCCCCTTGATCGGGGAACCACAAGCCATCAAGGCACATCTGATACTGAGCACTCACGTGCGCATACAATCGCATGGAAGGGATTCCAAGAGTTTTCTTTCCAAGCTGAATCAAGGACGCATGATAAGAATTTAAGAATGTGAAGTTTTCCTAAAGGTTCTGTAGCCTCTCGAGGATAAATACAGACATCTCCGTGTCGACGCGTGAGACTCTACTAAACCTCCTCATGACTCGTGAGACCTATTAACCTAGGCTCTGATACCAACTCGTCACGACCCGAACCCCGCTCCGGTCGTGATGACGCCTCTCGTGAAGACAAGGCCATCCAATCTATTTAAATAGCCTTTTTGAACAATAAATTATTATCCATAAACAGTTTCAATAAAAATAAGTAACATGATTTCGCGAAATACAACCCAACAGAACCAACATCGGGGTGTCACCAGTCATGAGCTACTACAGAGTTCACTAAAGTACTACAAATCCGGGGATAGGAAAAAAGTCTGAAAATAATATAAACAAAATAAAATAAGGGGAAAGATCCAGTGCCGAGGACGCTAGCGGTCACCTAGCTCAGCTACGATAAAAATCGAAATTTCAATCCGCTAATAACCCGCTACTGGGCGAACAATACCTGCAACTGCACGTGAGGTGCAGATAGTAAAGTAAGTACTCCAACTCAGTGAGTAATAAAAGTAAATAATAGCTGAAAGAAAGAAATCACGTAAGGCACTCCATCATGCTATATAGAGCAGTACAACCCTTTTTATAGAAAAATAGTAAAACCGTGAAGTCCTTTGGAAAATATCTGACTCAGTTTAAAACCTCTTTTGAAAATATCATTTTCCAACAATTTAAGCAAGTAAATGCAGGACAGGTAGTGCAAGTCCGCACAAAAGTCATCCTCTCAGGCACAAGCAAGTATGCCTAATTGAACTCATAACTCGCCCTTCAAGAAATATTCTTATCTCTGGTTAGCCACTGTTATCTGACCCATTTACATCATACAGTGTCACTATTACCACTATCTCAAATTTATCCACTTTGAAAGTGGTCAAACAATATCAGAACAACAAATAAATATCTCAAGAAATGACACAAACAACAAATAATGCACAAATGTATGAATGCAATGCAATGCATATGACAGTACACTCCGGTACCCAATGCGGCGTGCAGTCCGATCCATTTAACATCGACGACACTTACTGGGATGTGTACAGACTCCGGAGGGGCTCCTACAGCAAGCACAATATTAGCCAACTATTGGCATAAAACAGGCTCTCGGCCTCAAAATCAATATATACATCATCATTGCGACGTGCAGCGCGAGCCACCCATATGTTCAGAAATCACTATGACACTGCTGTAGTGCGCAGCCTGGTCCATGCTCAGTCCAAAAATACACGTAAGCCACTTGGGCAATATTAACATGTAATCCTCAACTCAAAACGTCAATAAAATGTTGTTTAAGTTTTCAAATCTTAGAAAAATGGCTGAATTTGCAAAACAGTATTAAAACCTTCGACCAAGATCAAATAATATGCGTGTGATGCAAAACAATAATATGAATCCCCGAAGGGTTCATATAGTTGGCACGAAGCCCAAACATGGCCATCGGCCCAAACAATGATGGTAACTAATAATTTCAGTCAGATACGCGGTAAAATCAACAACCGGGATGGACCAAATCGCAGTCCCCAACGGTACTCTACCCCACGCTCATACTCGGCGTGCAAATCACCTCAATACAGCACTATGATGTGCAACTCCGAAGTTTGAAACCCTCAGGATATCATTTACAAGTATTACTCACCTCAAATCGGTGAAATCTCTAGCCCGCGATGCTTTTGCCCCTCGAACCGGCCTCCACGCGCGTTAAATTTAACCAAAATCATAGTGAATACATCACAATATGCTAAGGGAATAATACCCAATCGAAACAATCGAGAAATAGCAAAAATCCCGAAACTAGCAAAACCCGAGCCCCGATCCCGCTTCTCAAAAAATTACGCAACTTACATTATCGGATTCTTCGTCTCGCCAAGAGTCCATACATATTAAGAACTCCCAAATCCGAGCTCAAACGACCTATCAATCCAAATTTTGGAATATCAAAAACTCAATCCCTAGTTCTTCACTTTTTAACCAAATTTCCATAAATTTAAGTGTTGAAATCACAAGGTCGCTCAACAATGGTGGAAATTAGATCCAAGTCGTAGATGAAGTGTCCTTAAAACATTCTGCCCAGCTGAACATTCCTTCTTCGCGAACGCGATGACCATTCACGTCCGCGATGGCTAAAAATACACTTGGCCATTTTTGCTCTCCACGAACGCGGAGCCTTCCTGCGAACTCGATGTTTTGACTGGCTCCAACTACGCGAACGCAGGCCCTTGCTGCGAACGCGATGCACACAGGCCGGGGGGTCCCCAGACCCTTCTACGCGAACGCGTCGCTCCCACGCGAACGCGCAACTGCCCTGGAATCATTCACGCGCCCAAACACTTTACACGAACGCGAACCTGGAACACGAATGCGAAGACCAAAAATCCTGGCCCTCAAATTCCTTCTACGTGTTCGTGACTCACCCATGCTAACGCGAAGAACAACCTTCTGCAACACCAACAGGTGAAAAACCAGCAGCCCTTAAGGTCCAAAAACAGTTCGATTGACCATCCAAAATCACCCCGAGGCCCCCGGGACCTCAACTAAAAGCACAGATATGTTCTATTATCTTATTCAAAGTTGCTCGAACCATAAAAATACTATAGTTAACATAAAAATCCTCAAATATCATCAAATCAAGCCCTAAGCTCTTCAAGAACTTCCGAAATGCACTTTCGGTCAAAAATCCGACCAAACGATGTCCGAATGACTTGAAAATTTGCACACATATCCAAAATCACCTAACGAAACTACAACAACTCTCGGAATTCCATTTCGACCCTCGGATCAAATTCTCACCCATCAACTGGAATTCGCCAAAATACTAACTTTGCCAATTCAAGCCAAATTCCACACCGGACCTCCAAAATCAATTCCGACCGCACGTCAAAGTCAAAAATCACTTGCCGAAGCTATCCAAATTACCGAAAATCCCATCTGAGCCCTCTAACTCATAAGTCAACATCTGGTTGACTTTTCCAAGACATGCCTTCCTTAAAGAGACTAAGTGTCTCATTTTCCACCAATACCAATCCAAATAACTCTAACACACTGTATAGTGATAATGAAACATGAAGGAGCATAAAACAAGGAAAACAGAGTAGTAACGCATGGGACGACGGGTCGGATCGTCACAAGTGCTCCAAACTCCAGCATATTATGCTGGACCGACATATTATACTGGAACTTTAGTATATTATGTTGGAGTATTATTTCGGATTTTGAACAGTATTTTCGTTCCGATTTATCTTTACATAGAAAGTGGCTAAATTTGGATTACTTTTGGAACTGGGCTATTTTTGAACGACACTTGTAAATCTGGTTATTTTTGAATTTCTCCCTAAAAAATTCTCCCAAAAGGGATCATATGCAAGAAGTCATGGATAAAATAGTTACCCGTATTATCCGCTGGTTAATTCATTTTATCCTTATTAAATATGGGTCGGATCAGATAATTTATTTGTTTTTTCATTACCCATTTTCAACCTAACCGAACCATTTCCTTTTTTTTTTTCTTTTAGAAAAACCTTTACGTATTTTATTTTGATATAAAAAATTAGAATAGAATTAAAAATCTTAAGAATTCAAAAGTACTTTAAATTGTTTGAAAGGTGTGAAAATAAGCTAATTACTCTCCAAGTAATAACAATTTCTGAAACATGACTGTGGAGCGTATATATAATTTGCTTAGCCTGTCTAAGTGTGCATATTTTACATGTGAAATTTGTGAATAAAATTAGACGATTGAAAACTAATAATTAGCATTACATTGTTAAATACAAATAAGACCATAAAAGAGTGGAGTATCTAGGCATGGCTTCTGTATTATTGTAAAACAAAGTTGAGTTATATACTAAATATTTAAGAAACTAAACAAGAATCTCACACTACTTTATGTTTTACGTGCAATTTCTTTTGGGCACTTCATTTTCAGCAAATTCAAGTAACAGCGCTTTTACTGAAGATAGATATGCCTAAAATTACAAAGCACATTTTTCAATCTTATTCTCTTAAAAGTTTCCTATAGCAACTCCATAGACCTTACGTTTGTATATGTTTCCCTTTCAAATTGTATTATTCAGAAAAAGATTTCCTCAGTTCCTGAAAAGCAGGAACAGAACTTCAGCAAGTTGTGCTGGAAGGACCATAAATCGATGTATGTCACTCCCGAGTTTGTGTAAAAATAGACTGCACTAAATGGAGGCATAGCCAATGCGATCACAAATGGAGCTGCAGGCACTGCCACTTAATTGCATTCCAAACCATGTTAGTCGGCTTTCTCGCTCTTAAGGACTCTCTGCCTCATTCTTGAACCCGCAGGACAAGTTACAATGCAGAAGAAAGGATCTCCATCATGACCCTGATCCACTTACCAATTTTTCGTTGCCATATTCGCCAAATTCATATTTCTCGTACACTTCAAGTAAGAGCTCCCTGCACGGCACAACAGCCCCGAGCTTTATGCAAGCAAGGAAAGCTCCAGAAAGTTTACGGTGAAGACTATAAGCTTCCTCAGGCGGCGGTGTCAGCCTGTGCCTCAGCATTGTAGCGCCTAGATTTGAAATGCTTTGGGTAATATTGTTAGCTCGAAAATCATAGCCTCCAAGCTTTGAAAATGGCAACCCCACAACAAAACCTGCCTGGACATGTGTCTCCATCATTATTTCAGATTCTTCTCCTGTGAGGAAACCAAGCCTCTGAGACAACTTTATTATAGCTTCCCGGTCATTGTTTGCGCAAGCAAAAACCTGGTTTAGCAATCGATCAGTATCTCATATTAAACAATATAGGAATATAGAAGTGTCTCAGGTCAAAAGATTCAATGTCAATCATGCATACAACCTAAAAAAGTAAGCTAAAATCGCAACGGATCTCAGGTTTGCAGTTCGCCAGAGATGATTATGCTTTAACTAGAGAAAGGTACTGGTACCATATGACAATAAAGGAATGCTTCAGATAAAATCTTTTAAGAAACTTAGCCAAAAATGCAAGCGTCAGACGCCACTAAACAACAGTTCAGATAACGGATAAGACCACTACAACACATTGACCACCAGTTTATATGTAGATTTGATAGTTCCAAAGTGCGCAAAAGCATATAATTTGTCATTTAGCTGAACCATATAATTATTTCAAACTTCCCTTTGAGCTAGGTCCAGTGAAAAATTACTACAACTTACATACAGAAGAATAATAAACTCCAGCGCAATTCAAGTAAGCAAAGACATCTTACCATTCTCAAATAATCATCCACAAAAGGTTTGGGGTAGTCCCGAGCTGCTCCAAAGTCAATGAGATTGATTATTCTTTCAGACTCATCATAGAGGAAATTGCTCCAATTAGGATCGGTCTGCTCTAAACAAGTCAATGTTAGGGAAAAGAAAAAGGACAGCTTCTAAATTTCAGTACAATTGTAGTTATAAAAAGAACTTAGTATAATCATAACAGTGAGTGAAGATAATTATAATTACGCATAACATTGAGAAAGAAAAGTTTAAATTATTGAGGGAAAGTTTCCCAGTGTGCTTTTAAAGCTTGCAGTTGAATGGGAACTATGTGGCTTGAGATAGGGGGGTAATGTGAGGCTATGCTGCTCGGACTATCAAAATTGCCTCCGGTTGAGTGTCCGATCCTCCAAAAATGCACATACTTTTGGAGGATCGACACCTAACCGGCAGCATTTTTTAAGAGTCCGAGCAACATAGATGTGAGGCCATGCATGGCCTTGCACCCTGGCTCAGTGGGCTGCTCTCTCAGCACCATTGTTTAGTGTAGCATGGCATGGTTATATTTGTCAAGTTATGTACAATGAGGAAGAAATCATAACCAGGGAGTAATATGAAAAACGTCAAGCCTGTGCAGGGCCTAAAGGGACTTCCCTGGACCATTCTCTCAGCAACCTTTCTTAACGAAGAATGGAAGGATTATATCACTTGACGGAATATACAAGAAGGAAATTGAAACCTTAGATCTTACGTAGTACTAACAGGATAGAAATATTGTATAGAAATTAACAATTTACCTGCATGAAACGAAAAACAAACAACTCCATCAGAGTAAGCTCGAGCAATTTCCTTCCGACGTAGTTTCGAGTCTCTTGATCCAGTAACGCCACCTTGTCAATTGGAATTCCTACAAAAATATTCATAGCAGTTATCAATTACAAAAATCAACTTCAAATAATCCCAACGAACCTAATACATTAGCTGATGAAAGGAACCAACCGTAACATTAAATTTTTGGTGTTTTAAAATGTTGGAAATGGCTAGATTTTGAAGCAGTTACCAGGGACAAGTTCTGAAGTCAGTACTCGTTTACTTGACAAATCATCTATGACCACTGGAACATTAAATCCCTTTGCGCCAGATAATAGAATGCCAAATCTTTTTTGACTCTTCGCTTCCAGCTCATAGTCGCATTCACGAGAGAGTTCTTCTTTGGCCACCTGAGGTTGAAGAATAAAACACATCTATTTCATTAAAGTTGCATCATAAAGCAAGGAGCCATGATCACTGTCAAATAAGTGTCTCTAGAGCAACAAGGGTGCTGTTTCCCAAATGTGAACTGGAAACCAAATTGCAATTCGAACGGTGAAATTTCATCAAGAGAAGTAGCATTGTACCATAAAGTACCTCCACTTTAAGCTACTTAACAGTATAACCTAAAGGGGAAGGGAAGGTGAATTTTCACCACCCTTAGTGAGCTTCATCAGCCACCATTGGTTGTTAATTGGACAAGAAAGGGAAATGAAAGTCAGTCACTTCTTCTACATCAACTTTCAGACTGGTCTTGAGCTAAAATGGAATGGTTATATCTCGCTTTAATTTTGATTCCCATACTTATACTTCATAACCAAACAAGTCAAATAGATGCTACCATCCTCTTAAACTTCCACTCTATCCTCCTATTTCAACTCAAGTGAACAATAAGTTAAACTCTAAGAACTGCAGGTGACATGTCAAACGCAATAATTTTTACTGATAAACAGATAAATTTAGCTTCAAAACATTTTCATTTCTACTGATAAACAGATAAATTTAGCTTCAAAATATTTTCAAGGTCCAGCTCATTAAGGCTACTAGAATCACAGAAATAGGTCAATTAGCTTACACTTCTTCTAAATTGTAAGAACCACGGGTGAAATATCAAATACAGGGATTGGTATGTAAAATACACAAATAAGTTTACCTTCATAGCATTTTCAAGGTACAGCCCTTCTGGTATTATATTTGTGTAACCTAATAGAAGTTTCACATTATCAATATCACTCTCAATGCTATCAGCAACACCAGGGTACTGTATTTTCATAGCAACATCCATGCCGTCCTTTGTGACAGCTCGATGGACCTGGAAATTGTTTAGAAGTAGTAAGTATGTGGCTAAATCTGCAAATAACTTGGCAAAATCTTAGATAACTAAACATTTTGTATAAAGAATAAAACCTTCAAGCAAAAGCATCAAATACCACTCTCTTTTATGCAATGAAACGGCCATTCATTTATTGAGAATGCAATACTGCCAGATCATGAATTTGTTAGTGTTATGTAAATACGGATTCCCTAAGTCCTCAGAGCTTTGGACAAGGAATTCGGGAGTCCATGCTTTTATGTCTAAGACATTTTTGTTGGCAAAAGAAGAAGCTAACAATGTTCAATTGATTCTAAATAGTAAATAAAACAAATTAAAGTATATTTCCTTTATTGGGTAAGGGTAAGGTCTGCATACATATTACCCTTCCCGAACCCTACTTGTGGGACTATACTGGGTATGTTGTTGTTGTTCAATAATGTCTTAGATAAACAAGTCTAATCTCAATGGTACAAATGAGATGTGTGAGTTTGGAAGATTTGGTCACTCATACAAATAGAAATCCAACACTTTCAAGATAACAACAAATTTTTCCCTTATATCGAGAAAGCTAGAAGTAGACATAGCACTTTAAGATGTTCTTACACAAAAATAAAAATATTGCTGAAACTGGATCTTATGGATTTTAAGGATTTAAAAGCAAAGTTAAAACTGATTATATTATTTCGTATATTATAAAGCTTAATTGCAATTAAACTAGACAAAGACTAAATTAACACAAAAATTACTCGACTGTTGCTAATCCTAGACTGAAGAAACACAACGAGTTTACCAGCATTTTTCTAAATGAATTGTATGGGGGACATATCGAGGAGGGGGGAAAACATTATGAGGATAATGGGGACATTTCATACTAGCAAGATGATAGTAAGCAGTGTTTGCTGTATGAAGTAGCTCGAAGCGCAACTAAGAAACAAGAGAACAAAATGGTGGTTTAGTTAAAACTAGATCACCTGTCCAATACTTGCTGCTGCCATCGGCTCATAATCGAAACTCTTCAACTTCGACGACCAATCTTGACCTAATTCACTGCCCAACACTTGATTAAGCTGACTCCTCGGCATAACATCTGCACCTTGACGGACAACGTCCAAAGCAGCTAAGATCTACAAGCATATGAGAGAATTCATACCAAAAGCAAACAAAGTTGATAAAAATCAATGGGTGGAAATCCACAACATCGTCAAAAGTGGATAGATCCCTTGCATAGGGTAAGTAAAACAGAAAAAGAAAAAGACAGAGGGCCTTTCTCACACTTTACACTAAATTGTAACTCTAACAACATTAAACTTTATATTCTCTTTTACTTTTGAGAGGATAATGTTAAAATTCTCCCTCTCAACCATGACCACCAACCCCACCCCCACCCCCACCCCCCACCCCCAAATGAAAATGAAAGAGAAAAAGGACATTTTGAAAGAAAATTAAACTCACATCAAACTAACTCTCAAATTTTACCACTTTGGTAACCACTGCCATTTTATTTTCCTCACCAGTTCACAAAATAATGATTATGAGTTAACATAGTAGGATAGGTAAATGTAATTTTTACAAATACAGGGGAAGGCTCTCTGATAATTATAATAAAAACAAATTAGCTTTACTGGTTCCTATTGTGTGTCCGTTTGCAGACCAGGAGACACCAACAATCTTTTTGACCTAAATGGCATTACGTGCAAGACATATTCTGGAAGGCATGCCATTTGATGAAGTATCACCTAATAGTCCACACTCTCCTATACGCAAGATCAAATCAAATTGTTAGCTAAATTTTGCTTTTTGGTGTAAAGAAGTTTATGAAAATGATACTGAATCCATTTTAGATATCATAGGTTCCCTACTGGAATAGGCTAGGGCCATTTTTTGGGCCTCTATCTTTGCTTATGATATCTGGTATCCCTTTGTACATTCTTCTCTGCACTATCTTATTGCTCTGTTATAATATAGTAGCTTTTATCAAAAAAGGTTAGTCCATACTCTCCTTTAACCAACAACTGCAATTCCTAAACACCAGTCGTCTATTAACATGAAACTGACACAATTATAAACACATTGGCCCATTCAGAAGAACTGTAAACAAGTTAAAAGGCAACCAAACAAATGGTATGTTCAAAGCTAAATCAGGTCTTAATGAAAAGGATGCGTTAAGCTTTAACATAAAATAATTTGGATTATGAATGTAGCAATGGAAATTCTTTCTTTCTTTAAGGACATTAAATCTAATTTACCATATGAAAAGCTTGTGCAAAAGACGACGACTCTATAAAAGTTGGTGCTATATGTGCAATTGAAGCCTCAGGGGGTTCTCCAATGAGGAGGATAGACTAAAGAAGCTCCAATCTACACTAAAAGTAAAACAAAGCTAATGATATGTTGCCTTTAAAGATCCTGGCCATGACCTGATCTGTTGCCTTTAAACATCAAAACTAACTTATATTCTTGTTTTACATTTAGTGTAGATTGGAGCTTGTAAATGAAGGTGTCTCTGTTTTAGAGTTTTTAGAATCCCTACATGTTAGGAAGGTCCGACTTTTGCTTTATACTTTTGCTATGTTGTGTAGATTTCCAGCATAATTTTTGTGCTGCTTTTAGTAACTGTACCATTTCTGGAGAAAAAAAAACTGAAATTTCATATACGGGCGAAGGAAGAGCAGAGCAAGCATAATCATTTGTTCTGGAGCACTTTGGACAATCAGGTATCACCATAAGAGACTAATAATTGAGCTCTTCAGGGCAAAGAGAATGATTTCGTTCAATATCAAGAATATCTAGCTTCTTTTTCTTTGTATACATTTGGAGGAGATTACGATGTTCAACTGTATAGGTAATTGGACTAGTCTCTTGGAAATGAACAGTCTTGAATGGTACTCACTTGAGTACATATTGTATATAGGACTGGTGATCTTTTGTCAATAAAAGTTTACTTATCAAAAAGAACTACTCCCTCCAAATAAACATGTTCATATAATTTTCACATCTTCCAAGAATTTAAATTTAAATTTAAATATATTTAACAATTCAAATTAATATTTTGATGTGATGTTTACACTATCCGATCAAATTTTTAACTATTACTTTAGTAGTTTCTTCTAATAAACAAGTATAATAAATAAATCAAATTAAAATTTCAAAATCCATCTGCATTTAAAACTATGACATGCCAAATGCAATGGGGGGAGTATAAGGCAAGGAAAAATAACTCCCAAGGCATATTTTGGAACTCAAAATATTTACCGGAGCTGGAACCACAGATTCATCTTGGATGCTTAACATTTGCCCCAATTTTAAAGCTGCTCCACGCATTCTACATAATGCAAGAGCGAGGCGTTCTGCATTTTGCTCAGATAGATAGGGGGATAGAGCCGATTGATTCCCTTGCAAGTTTGGTGTACCAAAAACAAGCCTCTTGGCAGATTCTTGAAGTGTACCCCAAGCAAGACCAGCTCCAAGGCCCGCAAACCTTCAAAATTAAAGTTAAGTTCAAGCGTAGAGTCCAAGTCATGTGAACAGAGAAAGTGATGTTCATGATAAGAGCAACTTTTGGTGCATCTTGGTTCTTTACATGCAAAAGGTAAATTAAAGCAGATAATTGCTAACGAAAACAAAAAAGCCTGAAATATCCAGGTAAGTTGAAAATTTTGATATACAAGAGAGTGGTCATTCAACCTAGCTCTGCGGACGCATATTTTTCCAGTCCATTAAGAGCTAGGAATTGAGGCATAGTTCTTAATTCTTCCTTTAAGAAACAAACCTTCAATAACTAAATATGATAACACTGCATGAGACTCACTGATTTGCCTGCACATAATGCACCAGGAGGAGTACAACCTCTTAGGCCCTCAAATCTATACCAAGTCATTAGCATAAGTGCCCAATGAAGCAAAGATCTCTAAAAGCCTTAACTTTGGAATGGGACCTCAAGTTTCCAGCTCAAAAAAGGAAAGAGGAAACCACTGGAGTAATAGATTGAATAAATAAGAGACAAAAGATCTTTTTAAACGCATGCTCTATACTTTTCCAAAGATCTAGCATTACAAAGACTTGGAAAGCCTACAAATATTAATAGAGTAGCAGTAAGCAAAATCTTTTCTCTGTGAGTTAGTTCCCAAGAAAAAAAAGGCTACACCTATGATGAAGCATTCTTGCATATAGTCTGACAAGTTACACATGCAATTGTCTGAAAATCCTGGCCAATATAGCGTACCTCAATTCTAGCTTATAATTTAGTCCGGAATCGACAACAAACAACAAAGTAAACATCCGAGTACACCAACACAAGGGAAATTAGTAACAAGTAACCATTTATGAGACTGTTCAATACATATGAGAAGTATTGAATAATAGTAACTGATTAAAAATGTCCACGACTTCCCTTAATGGGTATGAGTGTAGTTGACACGGGGATGTAACCAAGCATACCAGGAAGTAACTCATGGACAGGGGTGGATGTAGGCTTTAAGATATGAGTTTGGCATACGTACCTATATATGTGTTGAGAAATCTACTAAATATGTTTAAAAATTAAACTCAACACCCAATCACTAGCAGTTGAGGTCGTTGTCCTAGAATCTAGAACCTATAAAGTTCAAATCCCGGATTCACCTCCGCTCATGGAACCTCAAAGAGAACATAACAAGCAGCAAGAGATTGTATATAATTACCCAAGAGCTCTAGAGAAAGAAGTGGACGGCACTTTCCTCTCCCGAGGCTTCCTCTGCCTCTTGATAACCAGTTCCGGAGTGGCAGGCCCAACAGCTTCAGCAGCGTTGCTTTCAGAAGAGAGTGATGAATGTTTCTGAGGATCACTCTCGATGGAAGTCCCAGCAGCAGTTTGAGACGGAGACTCTACTACATTTTCATGAAATTCAGCCGCAGCAACTTCGTTCGGTTCAATTTGGGGCCCAACCTCTGACTCGGAAGTGAAGGCACTAGAACTAGAGGGGCTAGTTTTCTCATCCCTAAAGTAAACAACGCTTTGTTTATTCGAATCGGAATTTCCATCGATCTCCTTGTTGATTTGTCGAACCTTGCCCTTGGTGAGTCCGGCTAAGTCGGTGGCGGAGAGAAGAGTCTTGTTAATTAGCGATTGCAAGTTGTTGTGGCGAAGTTGCCGGTTGACAGCCTCTTTGGCAACCAAAGATAGCCCATCTGCCAGCCTCGCTATGTCTTTCAGGTATGCCATTTAGAACCATAGATGTATTTAACTCTTTCGTTTTATGACCAAACTAGCGAAAGAGGCGGGCCGTGAAACAGTGAACGTAGTATATGTACTACCAACATGGGTGGTGACGGAAAAAAGAAAAGGAGAATAGACTTTCAGTCGTGCGACCATATAACGGTTAACGATTGTGCAGGGGATGCCACAAATCAGGCCATACCTAACCTGCCGCCACCGCAAACTGAAAATAAAAAGGTCCTTTCGACACAACACAAAAGGTGTAGTGATTTTAGAGCAAAATACTTAAATCACCCATAAATTTGGCTAACATTATTACTATGCTTTAACTATGTCCGATCTTAATTACCCTTTTAACTTGATCTTTTGAGTGCCATTACCCCTAGACGTTAATATGACAAAAAAAAAAATAGGTACACTTACCTGCCACATAAATTTTTCTGTTTATGTAATATTTTTTTAAAAAATAAAATATTTTTTTTATCAAGAACATTACTTTTTAGATAATTTTTTTCGAATACAATTTATAATAAAACTTGAATATAACTATACTTTTAAGCTAAATATTTTTACTTTGCCAAAAATAATAAAGTTTTGATTTTTTTTGAATTTGACCTGAAAATAAAGATTATACAATTGAAATAAATAACCATGACATATAAAAAGTTATAAAATTTACATAGTTTGGGATTAATTATTTTGACTATATTATTTTTATATAACTCTAAATTATGGGACGCTCTTTTTATTTCTTCTTTTGATGCAATGACTATTTATTTTAACTATTTATTTTTTATAATATTTTAGATGTCTTGACTATTTATTTCAATTTTATAAATTTTTATTTTTAGGTTAACTTCAAAAAAAATATTAACTAAAATTTTATTATTTTTGGCCAAATAAAAATATTTAGCTTAAATAATATAGTTATATCCAGATTTTATTATAACTTTTATTCAAAAAAAATAATCTAAAAAAATAATATTCTTAAAAAGGTAAAAAAATTCCACATAGATAGAAAAATCTATGTGGCAGGCGAGTGCACCCATACTTTTTGCCACATTAGCGTCTAGGGGATAATTGCCCTCAAAAGGCCAAGTTGAGGGGGATAATTAAGATCGAATATAGTTCGAGAGAATACTAATAATCTGAGTCGAGTTTAGAAGTGATTTAAGGTATTTTGCCTCAAAGGAAAAAAAAGAGTAAAGAAATAATATAAAAAGATGTATATTGTAGACAAAATTTAACGATCACATTTAAAAAAATTAAATAAAAAATCAAATAGATAATTTTTTTTGAGTTGTTTCTAAACAAGATGTCAGGCTTACATTACATGTCATTTCTTTGTATTCATCAGTCAAATTACCACTTGAAATGATAAACCCTCGATGAGTATTGAATATTTGAACCTTCTCTAGAGGTAGTAGTGTATCAACAACTTCCGCACAACCCTATCAAAGTAGTAAAGAGAATAATTAGTAGAAAGGCAAGTTTGATAGTTTGATGAAATGTTCGATACACAAACCTAATAATACTTAATTCACCAACCACTTGAATTGGCACCCAAACTCTTCCTCCATGACTCATAATGAGGAATGCAATTAACTGAGAATATATTTTACTACTTGTAAACCTGATTGAGGTACTTTGTTTATTTAAGAAAAATATACAAAATTCACCTTCATAATTGTTGGATTAAACTCAACCAAAAAAATGGTGCTTCAACAACGATGGCCAAAAGTGTTGATGGAAGTAATTAAAAGACCCTGATATGTGAACCAGTGTGATACAACTAAAGTATAAAATATAGTTCAATCACAGTGAATACATAACAACTATAAATGTGACGATCCAACCGGCCGTCTTATGTGTTACTGCTCCGTTTCCCCCTTATTGTGTTACTTCATGTTTCAATATCAGTATTAGAGTCGATCGGGTGTAATTGAATTGGTTTTGATTTAAAATAAGGCACATGGCCTCTTAGAAGGAAGCTTATTTTGGAAAAGTCAACCGGAAGTTGACTTGTGAATTAGAAGGCTCGGATGTGACTTTTGATGATTCGGTTAGTTTCGGGAGATGGTTTGTGACTTAGGAGAGTGATCGAAATTGAATTTGGAGGTACGGTGTAGAATTAGGCTTGAATTGGCAAAGTTTGAATTTTGGTGGATTCCGGTTGATAAGTGAGATTTTGATCCGAGGGTCGAAATGGAATTCCGAGAGTTGCAGTAGCTTCGTTTGGTGATTTTGGTTATGTATGCAAATTTTCAGGTCATTCAGACGTCGTTTGGTCGGGTTTTTTGATCGAATGCGAGTTTTGGAAGCTTTGAAGAAAATTAGGCTTGAATCTGATGTGTCTTAATGGTTTTAGCGTCATTTGATGTGTTTTGAGGATTGGAACAAGTTTGTATGGGGTTTTGGGATATGTTTGTGCTTTTGGTTGAGGTCCCGAGGGCATCGTGTTGATTTTGGATAGCTAACGGAAGGATTTGGAGTTAATTGCAGGTTCAACCTTGCTGGTACCTGTTGTTTTCACACCTGCGAATAGAGGGCCGCAGGTGCGGTCTCGCTGAAGCGGCTGGAAGATGCGCAGAAGCGGAAGCCTTGGCCTTGCCAGGTTCTGTAGGAGCGGAAAGAGGTCCGGGTATGCGGTCTCGCGAAAGCGAGCTAGGTATCGCAGAAGTGGAAACCCGCCCCAAGTGTAAGTACCGCAAAAGCGGACGTTGACCGCATAGGCGGAAGTCGGAGAGGCGGTAGTGGATCCGCAGAAGCGGAAATCGAGCTGGTCAGAAGGGTTAAATTATCATTTTTCATCCGCGAGGGGTTATGTATTTTCTTCCATTGTGGAGCATTTTTGGAGCTTTTTGAGAACAATTGAAAAGGAATTTGAAGAGGATTGATTGGAGGTAAGTTTTATGGATTCAAAACATCATTTAATCAAAGAATCATCCATTAATTCTCTGAATTTGGGTATGAAATTGAAGAAGTTAGGGCTTGGTTTTTGCTATGTAAATTTGGGATTTGGTGGCCCATTTGAACTTCGATTTGATAACTTTTATATGTACGGACACGTGGCGAGACGAGGATGCCAAAAATGTAAGTTTTGTAATTTTTCGAGAAGCGGGCTTGGGGCTCTGGCTTTTGCTAGTTTCGAGGTTCTTGCTATAATTCGATTGTTTTAGATTGGGTATTGCCCATTTGCATATTGTGATGTATTCGCTCTGTTTTTGGCTAGATTCGACGCGTATGGAGGCCGATTTGAGGGAAAAAGGCGTCGCGAGCTTGAGATTTCGCCGGTTCTAGGTGAGTAATATTTGTGAATGATAATTTGCACATCCTAGTGCTGTATTGTGGTGACTTGCACGATGGATCTGAGTGTGGGGTAGAGAACCATTGGGGATTGTGACTTGGTCCGTTCCGGTTGTTGGTTTACCGTGAAATTTTAAATGATTTGTTGTTATCACTATGACTTGGGCTCAATGCCATACTTGGGCTTATTGCCGATTATTTGAACTCTTTATTAGCTATCATCACCGTTTTCCTCACTGTTTGAAATATTATTTGAACTCGGTCCATGTGATTTTCACTGTTTCATGAACTCAGCTATATTTTTCGCCGAGTTTTAACTGATATTTGAACTATTGTTAGAGCTGAGTATTATTTTTTACGGATGCCGGGGGGCTTTGACTATTTTGGACTGATTGAGGCTGAGAGCCATATGTGAGGGCATGAAAAGTGATGTAAGGAGGCTTTCAGGCCTCGAGTGTTATATATGCATATGCATATACATGCATGGATCGGGATGCACGCCTTAGCGGTGTGATATTGATATTGCGCTTGGGCTGTAGGAGCCCCTTCCGGAGTCTGCCCCCACAGTGAATGCAGGTACCCAAATGGATCGTGTTGCACGCCGCAGTGGTCATATGCATTGCATTCATGCATTTACTCCTGTTTGTACTACGTGGCATGCCATTTAGCACTCATATATCATCGACACACATACTGTTACTTGCCTTGTTGACCAGATATCCTGGTATTATATGTTAAGGAGTGTTGTGCCTAAGGGGCCGATTTATGAGCCGATTTGCTCTATCTGATATAGCATCTATATGCTGGGCCTTGAAAAAGAAAAATGAATTTTGTAATAGAGATTTTTAACTGATCTTGAGATTTTCTAAAGGATTTTCACAGTATTATAGTTTTTTTCAAAGGGTTGTACCATCTTTTTATAGCATTGTGGTGTGCCCATACGTGTATTCTTATTGCTTAGTTATTATTCTCTCTTATTACCACTGAGTTGGACGTACTCACTTTACTCCCTGCACCTTGCGTGCAATTGCAGGTATTGTTCACCTGGTAGCGGGTTATTAGCAGGACGGAAGGCCATATTTTGGTAGTTGAGCAAGGTGATCGTCAACGTTCGCGGCATTGCATTCCGACTTTGAGTTCTAGTTTTACCTTGTATATATATTTTGTTGGCCCAATAGTAGTGTCGCTACTCATTAGATACTCGTGACTTGTGACACCCCGGTCGGGTTGTATTGGGATGAAATGTCATAGTTAAATGCCATTTAGAAATATTTCTATTCATTTATGTTAAATAGCTGCTTAAAGAGGATTTGAGGTTGTTTGCTGGCCTTGTCTTCATGAGAGGCGCAATCACGACCGAGTATGGAATTTGGGTTGTGATAAGTTGGTATCAGAGCCTAGGTTACCAGGTCTCACAAGTCATGAGTAAGTTTAGTAGAGTCTCGCGGATCGGTATGGAGACGTCTGTATTTATCCTCGAGAGGCTGCAGAACTTTTAGGAAAAACTTCGCTTTCTTGGGAATTCATAAGTGCGCACTTGATTCAGTTTGAGATATAATTTTTGAAATTCCTTCCACACGTCTGTATACGCACGCGAGCGCTCAGTAGTATATATGCCTTGATGGCTTGTGATTCCCCGATCGAGGGGCGAGATGTAATCTTCGTGAGTTCATGTTGGGCCAGTGAGGAGGACTTAAGGCCGGATCTTTGCCAATGGCTTGAGCACCGAGGTGCTGATTGTGTGAGCAAGTGTTTTGAACTTATATGTTCAGTAATGTTCTTATTAGCCGGGTTGGCGGGGGATATCGATGTGATGAGTATGTCAGTACTACGAGGGGTATTTATGTGATTTTGGTAGTGATGAAGAAGTTTGATGGATAATAGATGAGCTGTTAAGTGTTTGTTTTATATTTTGGTCTGATGTGTAGCCCCAAGTTATGGGCGCGTGAAGATTATTTTCCATGTCTCTTAGTGGGAAAATGTATATTTCATGTGGCGGTATGAGCTCATACTCAGGAAGACTAATGGATTGTGTAACATATATGATGGTGGAAGGCATGTTGAAATATTGAAATGAGGCAAAGCAGGTGGGTTATCTCCTGCGGAGTGTTTTGAGGAGTATGATCCTTATGTGTATATTAGAAGGTCTCATGAGTAATTGAAGGTATGTTTTGAAATTTGAGAATTTGGGGACGTTTAAGAAAATAGACTCAGTTGATGTGGAAACGAATGCGAGATTTGAAGAGAATGTCAGTGCTAGATGATCTGTGTATTCACAAATTTGTAAATGACTTGACTTTAACCCCACAATAACATTGTGGCATCATTGGAGTAAAAGTGTTATGAGTTTTTAAGAGTGCCTTAATATATGGCTTCGAGCCAAGTTGAGGAGGTTGTTGTTGGTCAGCTGATTGCATGGTTTTGTGCTATGTTGGTTCTGTTTTGAGGTATGATGGCGGATCAGTTCTGGTTACAGAAATTGAGCTGAGGATGGCACGTGTGAAGGAAAATTTCTACAAAGGTTATATGGTGCTTTTGTAAATGTGACAAAATACTAGGATGTTTTGAGCTACTGTTGATAAAGAATGCTCTATGTATAGAGAAGATAAATGGCTATTGTATCCGTATGAAATCATGTTCTGTGGTGTCTGAGTAAAAATAAGGCACGAGTGGTTCCGTTCATTCAGGGCAGGTGTATTACAGCTGAATAAGAGTGAATGACTCTCGCGAATGGTTTTACTGTGTTCAAGATTTTGAATGTAACAATCAGGTGTCTTAAGTTTGTGTATGTGGCTAGGGATTGTGTTTCATTAGAAAGATCAAGACTTGTGGTACTTTGTGTTAATCATGGGATTCTATGTATTCGTATTTGGAAGGTAATGGTAATGAATTTAGATTCGCAGGAAGTTCTTCAAGGTAAAGCATTCTGGAATATTGTATTTCTGGGAAGTGTTCGAGAGGTATTCAGTGGCCTATGGGTCTTAGATAGTGTGGTCTTATGTGCGAGTCTCATGTGGTAACTTGGGTCGAGGTATTGTTGTGCTACAGCAAGGGAGGATATCAAATCAAAGATGAATCGGGAAGGAAATTGGATAAATGGAATAGCTTGATAATGAACCGAATCAGTATGGTAAGGATATGATTAATTATTGTATGTGTTCGAGGTAAGGAGCCTTATAGGTATTGTGCAGCAAAGCTTTTAAGTGCTGGCAGTGTGCTTAACTTGGTTTGGGTAGAAGGATTTAGTCCTGGCAGTTTAGCTTGTGCAATGGAATTGGGAGAAAGAGTTCTTGATGTTTTTTACGGTGGGTTGAAAATGAGTATATTCCTATAGGTATGCGAAGCATGGAGTGTGTAATAATTTTTATCCTATATGGGATCATGAAAGTTCTCGACTATTTGAGTGCATCGATGTCTGCGACGCAGGAGAGAGATAGAAGTCCTCATATTATCCTAGTGTGGTATGGTCTATGTGTTATGATATGGAGAATTGAGACTTGCGTGACAAGGGTATATGTTCAGTCAAAGGGTTATGGTGATGTAAACTGATGATACTTCAGTAGTATTGCGACATTATTCCTGTGGGATCGACTGTTGATAATTGGGTTGTTGATGGCGAAGGGAAATTCTTAAAATATCTTTCGTGGTATGAATGGACACTTAATGTTTGTTATGTATTCGTACGGTGGAGTGTGGGATCAGGAATAGTGATTCATGTGTTATATGTGTTGGAGACTAGAAGTTCTAGTGATCCGACTGTGCACTGGTTGTAGATCGTGTGCATCGTCATTGTATAGCGGTTATTTGAAATTGAAGGTCCGAGTGGATATTTATTTGCGTGGTATGTTAAAATTTGGGTTATGATATTAGATGGCAGACTAGTTGTTCCAGTGTCAGATTGTCTAGACTAATGTGTTGTGGGCTATGTCGGAAAATGCCACAGGCTGCGTGGCAAGGTGCATCAGATTATGTTCTAGCAGGATAGCTTGTATTCCAGAGACCAGGGGACGTCTGTCAAGCATTGCTACATTAATTGGGCCTTCGTGGGGATGTCAGTGCAGAGGTTTCTACCATTGATTCAGTTCCGGTATTGGGGGACTTGTTCAGATGCACTTCTTGTGGCCGGGCATGAGACTATATGTGTTTATTGTAGTGAGCAAAATTTGGTTCGATGTGCATCTCCTATGTGAAATATATTGGTGGATCGGGTGGCACGCCGCCACTGGTATGTTATCTGGATCGGGTTACGCACCGCAACAGTGTGATGTGGAGAACAGTTTCCTATATGTTACTTTGTATGCCTTGCTTCCTAGTTTCTGAGGAAAATCCCTATTGGGTGTTGCTCGGCGAATAGCGCATCGGTTGCGTCCTTTCAAGATTGAATAGTGTATATTAATTTCTTCATCGTGGGTGTGATGGATTGCGAGGTTCAAACCTCAATCTATGCCTGCTGATCGTGTTGAGCATGGTGACTTGAGGTGCTTCATGGGTAATAGTGTTGGATAGGATCGCGCGTTGCGGCAAGGCCGCGTGAAGTTATGACCTTTCGAGGAGAATTCAGGTACTCTATCTCTATGATGTGAGATGGGATCTCAGTTTTGTGTTGTAACAGTACTCTTGAGCTTGAGGTAGAGCTCTTTCGTTGAGTCATTGTCATAGTTTTAGTATGTTCAGACTGCTGCTCATGGGTGTGTGTATTATTCAAGTTGTTGATTAGGCCTGTGTCGAGGTGTCATATCATGTCACAAGCTTAAACCCGGTCGTGATGGCGCCCAACACATTGCTAGGCCAACCCGACCAATCACACTCACATTCCGAGCTACAAGCTCACATCCTTTACTTATGAATCATTAACAACGAAGAGAAAACCAAAATTTTTGCAGTTATATTGAAAAATATCCCAAGCAACCAGTACACAACAACCTCCCATAGATCTAGGGGTCACGAGTCAAGAGCCTCTACCAGAATAGCATAATAATACCAAAATATGTCATAATCTGAGTATGCGAAAATCTCAAAATACAGAAATAATGGAGAAATCGGGTCCTGCGGACGCTAGGTAGCTACCTCGACAAGCTCCGGAGAATACTCTAAGAATCAGCTGAAAGATCAACTCTGCCCTGAGGTACCTGGATCTGCACATTTGGTACATGGAGTAGAGTGAGTATTTCCAACTCAGTGAGTAATAGAAATAAATAACAACTGAATGTAAGAAATCCGGTAGAAACACTATACAGTTCTATTTTCAGCAATAAAGATAGTAAATAAGTACCAATCAGGGAAAAGGATCTGATAAATACTTCCTTTCCGTCCGACCAGTTACTAACAGTGTTGCGGCACGCAGCTCGAACCAACACCATATCTGTATATATATACTGTTGTCGCACACAACCCTATTGTATATAAGATGCTGCGTGCGCAACCCGATCCAATAAATATAGTCGATTGCGCTCACTGGGAGGGTGTATACAGACTCCAGAGGGGCTCCTTCAGCCCAAGCGCTATAAGCGGCGTGCAATCCGATCCATATAATATATCACTGCCGCGTGTAGTTCGATCCATATAATATACTATTGTGGCGTGCAGTCCGATCCATATAATATACTACTGTGGCGTGCAGTCCGTTCCATATAATATACTACTGCGGCGTGCAGTCCGTTCCATATAATATACTACTACGGCGTGCAGTCCGATCCAATACATGTATATGTATATACTGATGCGGCGTGCAGCCCGGCCCGATGTATATATATCAATTAGCCTCACTACAGGATCCTTGACCCCTGTCAGTCAATATAGACTTGGCCTCTCGGGCCCACTCAGCTAAGACAGGGTATTCAACCCTAGGTATTGCTCATTAAGGGTGCAAGTTACAAATTCTGGTTTATTTCATGATTAACAGTCAAAAGTTAGGACAAATGGTATGTGTCCAATAGGTAAAGTGAGGTCAATCAGCTCAACATGCTCCCTAGGAGTTCTACAGATCGGCACAAGGCCCCAAACATGGCGACTAGCCCAGATTATACGAGTACAAGCTCAGTCTCAGTCAAGAAGTACAATGAGTCATCAATCGGGAGGGACCAAGTCTGAGTCCCCAACAGATACATCACCACGCTCATCTCAAGACTCGCGTCTCATCTCAACATAACGCCGTATAGTGCAAAGACATGATTTCAAACCCTCAGTATATCATTCATAACCATTACTCACCTTAAACCAGCCAAAATCCTAGCTCGCCTTGCGTTTTCCTCTCAAATCGACCTCCTCGAGTGTGGGTTCTGATCAAAACCACAAGGAATATGTCATAATAGGCTAATGGAACATAACCCAATGGAAATAACTCGAAAAACATCCAAAAATACGAAGTTGGAAAAACCTGAGCCCCGGGCCCACATCTTGAAAAATTACAAAATTCACATCACCGAAATCCTCGTCTCGCCACGAGTCCGTACATATAAAGTTCATCAAAATCGGAGTCCAAATGGGCCATCAACTCCCTAATTTTCATTTAAAAAATCAAGCCCTAACTTCTTCAATTTTTACCCAAAGTTCATAGAATTAATGGATGATTCTTCGATTAAGTGATGTATCTAGGCCACGAGACTTCCTCCAATCACTTCCCGTCGAAATCTCCTTCAAAATCTACCAACAAGCTCTTAAGGTGGTGCAAAAATGGAGAAAATAATGATGGGTTCGCGACTGAAATTTCATTAAAAGCCCTCTGCCCAGCTAAATTTTTCCTTCTACGCGATCGCGTACCGCCATACGCGATCGCGATGCTTAAATTTCCCATGCTATGCGATCGCGACCCCCGCGATCGCGACCCCATGACCGCGAATGCGATGAACAAACTTGGCTGGGCCCCCAGATTCTTCTATTGCGAAGGCGACCTACTCCACGTGACCATGCTGCTTCAGATGCCACACCTACGCGATCACGGCTCAACTCACGCGATCGCGAAGCACCCAACACCCAACCCTACGTCATCGCAACCTATGTCACGTGATCGCTATGGCTAAATTCCTGCTGCAATTTCTGCAGATTTTCTTAAGTCCAAACTTCCCGGAAATCATCCGAAATCACCCTGAGGCCCCCTGGACCTCAACCAAAAACACCAACATACCCCAAATCCACATACGAACTTGTTCCAATCATAAAAACATGTCCCTAAGCAAAAAATCATTAAATCACGATGGATTCAAGCCTTAATTAAACTAAAACTTCCGAAACTCACATTCGATTAAAAACCCGACCAAACGACGTCCGATTGACCTGAAAGAAAATTTGCAGACATGTCCAAAATAACCTAACAAAGCTTCAAAAACTCTCGTAATTCCATTCTGACCACCAGATCAAAATCTCACCTATCAACCGGAATTCGCCGAAATTCAAACTTAGCCAATTCAAGCCTAATTCTAAAGAGGACCTCCAAATTCAGTTCCACTTTCACTCCCAAGTCATAAATCGCCACCCGAAACTAGATGAATCGTCAGAAATCCATTCCAAGCCCTATAACTCATAAGTCAATATCCGGTTGACTTTTCTAAACTAGCATTCTCTTAGAAAGACTATTTGTCTCGATTCCAACCAAACTCTGTCTGAATCACTTCAAACTCTATTAAAACATATAATGAACATATAGAAGCATAAAACGAGGGAAACAAGGTGGTAACTCATGTGGCGACGGGCCGGGTCGTCACATCCTCCCCAACTAAAACAAATGCTCGTGCTCGAGCGGGTCAAGAAACATACTTGGAGCCTCAAACAAACGAGGATATCTGCTCCGCATCTCTTGATCGGTCTCCCAAGTGGCCTCCTCCACGGGTCGACCTCTCCATTGCACCTTTACCGAAGCTATGTTCTTTGATCTCAACTTTCGAACCTGACGTCCCAAAGTAGCCACTGGCTCCACATCATAGGTCAAGTCCTCATCCAACTGGATCATGCTGAAGTCTAATACATGAGACGGGTCCTCAACATACTTCCTGAGCATAGAAACATGGAACACCGGGTGAACCCCCGACATGCTGGGTGGCAAAGCAAGCATATATGCCACCTCTCCAATCCTCATGAGTATCTCAAAAGGTCGAGTGAATCGCTGATTCAGATTCCCTTTCTTTCCAAACCTCATCATGCCTTTCATAGGAGAAACCTTCAACAAAACCTTCCACCTACCATATAAGATACATCCCGAACCTTCCGGTCTGCATAACTCTTTTGACGCGACTGGGTCGTACGAAGTCTCTCCTGGATAACTTTAACTTTCTCTATGGCATCTTGAACTCACTCTGTCCCCAATAGTCTAGCCTTGCCGGGCTCAAACCAGCCAACTGGAGATCTATACTGCCTCCCATATAAAGCCTCATATGGCGCCATCTGAATGCTGGACTGATAACTGTTGTTATAAGAAAACTCCGCAAGCGGCAAGAACTCAGTCCAAGAACCTCGAAAATCAATAACACAGGTACGCAACATGTCATTCAATATCTGGATTGTACGCTCGGACTGCCCGTCCGTCTGAGGATGAAAAGTCGTGCTCATCTGTATCTGAGTGCCCAACTCTTGATGAAAAGTCCTCCAGAACTGGGAAGAAAACTGAGTACCCCTGTCGGAGATAATAGAAACTAGAACCCCATGCAACCGCACAATCTCACGGATAACAATCTCTGCTAACCCTCATAAGAATAGGTGGTACACACTAGAATGAAATGCGCAGACTTTGTCAGCCTATCCACAAACACCCAAATAGAATCAAAGTTCCTCGAGGTATGAGGGAGTCTACTCACAAAGTCCATAGTAATTCTCTCTCATTTCCACTCGGGGATATCCATTTGCTGAAGCACACCACCGGGTCTCTGATGTTCATATTTGAACTGCTGACAATTTAGACACCGAGCTACATAATTCACAATATCCTTTTTCATTCTCTTCCACCAATAATGTTGTCTCAAGTCCTGGTACATCTTCGCGGCACCCGGATGAATAGAATACCGCGAACTGTGGGCCTCCTCTAATATCAACTCTCGGAGCCCATCCACATTGGGCACGCAAATCCGGCCTTGCATCTGCAACACATCATCACTACTAATAGTCACATCTCTGGCATCATCATGCTGGACCCTGTCCTTCAGGATAAGCAAATGCGGGTCATCATACTGGCGCTACCTGATGCGATCATACAAGGAAGACCGGGAAACCACACAAGCCAACACTCGACTGGGCTAAAAAACATCCAACCTCACCATCCGATTAGCCAAGGCATGAACATTAACTGCAAGGGGCCTCTCCCCAACTGGAATGTACGCCAAGCTACCCATACTCACCGTCTTCCGGCTCAAAGCATCGGCCACTACTTTGTCCTTCCTCGGATGATACAATATGGTAATATCATAATCCTTGAGTAACTCAAGCCACCTCCGCTGTCTCAAGTTGTAGTCCTTCTACTTAAACAAGTGCTGAAGACTGTGATGATTCGTGAACACCTCATAGGACACGCCATATAGATAGTGCCGCCAAATTTTCAAAGCATGAACTATAGCAGCCAACTCCAAGTCATGAACATGGTAATTTTTCTCATGAGGCTTAAGATGACACGAAGCATACGCAATAGCTCTACCCTCCTGCATCAAAACACATCCAATCCAACCTTTCGAAGCATCACAATATACCGAGTAAGAGCCTGAAGCTGATGGAAATACTAGGACCGGAGCTGTAGTCAAAGCTAACTTGAGCTCTTATAACCTCTCCTTACACTCATCCGACCACACAAATGGAGCATTCTTCTGCGTCAACTTCGTCAAAGGCGAAGCAATTAATGGAAATACCTGAACGAACCTGCGGTAATAACCCTCCAAACCGAGGAAACTTCGAATCTCCGTAGCTGAGGACGATCAAGGCCAACTCTGCATTGCCTCAATCTTCTTTAGGTCTACCTGAATACCATCACTGGACACCACGTGTCCCTGAAAAGCCACGGAATTGAGCCAAAACTCACACTTAGAGAACTTTGTATAAAGCTTCTCCTTTCTCAACCTCTGTAATACCACCCTCAAGTGTTGCGCGTGCTCTTCCTGGCTACTCGAGTATACCAGAATATCATCAATAAAAACGATCAGAAAAAAATCCAGATACGGCCGAAATACACTATTCATCAAGTGTATGAATGCGGCTGGGGCATTAGTCAGCCCAAATGACATAACCAAAAACTCATAATGCCCATATCTCGTCCTGAAAGTTTTCTTCATGATATCAAATTCTCTAATCTTTAGCTGGTGATAGCCTGAACGGAGATCAATCTTAGAGAAAACCTTTGCCCCCTGAAGCTGGTCCCAAATCCTCATTACGGGGTAGTGGATACTTGTTCTTCATTGTCACTTTGTTCAACTGTCTGTAATCAATGCACATTCTCAGTGTGCCATCCTTTTTCTTTACAAATAACACCGGTGTGCCCCACAACGACACACTCGGGCGAATGAACCCCTTATCTAGGAGTTCCTGCAGTTGCTCTCTCAACTCCTTTAACTCTGCTGGTGCCATAGATAGGGAGGAATAGAAACGGTCTGAGTGACCGGCACCAAATCAATACCGAAGTCAATATCCCTGTCCGGTGGCATGCCCGACAGGTCTGCTGGAAATACATCAGGAAATTCCCTCACCACGGGGACCGAATCAAGGCTAGGATCCTCAACTCTAACATTCGTCACAAATGATAGATATGATAAACATCCCTTCCCAACCATCCACTGGGCCTTTTAGAAAGCGATTACCCTGCTGGGCACATAATCAGTCGTACCACACCACACGATCATCGGGATTCCTGGCATAGCCAATGTGACTGTCTTGGCGTGACAGTCCAGAATAGCATGGCACGGTGATAGCCAATCCATGCCCAGAACAATATCAAAATCTACCATGCTCAATAGAAGCAAGTCAACTCGGGTTTTCATTCCTCCAATAGTAACAAGACATGACCGATACACGTGGTCCACAATAATAGTATCACCCACTAGGGTAGATACGTGCACATGTAGCGCAAGACACCCTCGGGTAGTCCCCAAATGATGAGAAAAGTAAGAAGATACATAAGAATATGTGGATCTGGGATCAAATAAAACTGAGGCATCCCTGTGGCAGACTGAAATAATACCTGTAATAACAGCATCCGAAGCAACAACATCTGACCTGCCCTGAAGAGCGTAGCAACGGGTCTGACCACCACCGGATTGGCCTCCCCCTCTAGGGCAACCCCTAAAGTCCTGACCCTTATCCCTAGCTGACCGGGCGGGTGCTGAAGACGCTGGGCCATAAGGTGAGGGCTGACCCCTCTGCTGAGATGAACTGGAAGAATGACGGGGACACTCCCTCCGTATATGCCCAAACTCGCCACACTTATAACAACTCATTGGCGCTGGGGGCTGGGACTGAAGGGAAACCCTCCACCAGTATGGCTGGCTGAAGAACTCGGCCGAGATGAACCCTGAACAGATGGGGCATGAGACAAACTCTGCGCTTGAAGTGCGCTCAGAGATGGCTTACCCTGCTGGGAGCCCTGATAACCTCGACCAGAAGATGAACCAGGATACTCTGATCGAGCTTGTTGTGGAGCCCTGAAAAAACGACCCCTGCTCTGCTGAGATTGGCCCCTAGACGGAGCACCTCTGGAGCCACCTGATACTCGAGGCCTCTTGGCCTCCCTCTCCTCGCTCTCCTAATGGCAATCCGTCTCAATATCGCGGGCTATATCCACCGCCTTCTCAAAGGTATGACTCAAGACCCTCTCTCGAGTCATCAGACTAAGGATGGGATAAATGAGCCCGTCCATAAATCATCTGTTCCTCTCCTGATCCGTGTGAACCATCCACGGAGCATGACGTGCTAAATATACAAGACTCATCTCATACTGCGTCACAGACATATCCCCCTGATGAAGCCATTCAAATTGCCTGCGTAACTCCTCCCTCTAAGACCGAGTCACCCACTTCTCCAAAAAGATAGTGGAGAACTCCTGCCAAGACAATGGAGCTGCACCTGCCGACCTACGCCTCTCATAAGCCTCCCACCAGGTAAAGGCTGCTCCTGAGAACTGAAAAGTGGTAGAAGATACTCCACTAGTCTCCAAGATCCATGCTTTCCTAAGCATGCGTCGACACTTGTCCAGAAACCCCTGGGCATCCTCGCCCGGAACACCGCTAAACGTAGGAGGTGAAAGCCTGGTGAACCTCTCCAGACAATGTTGCTCATCATCTGGCATCACTGTCACCCCATCACCTTGGACTGGAACAACTGGGTGAACTGGTGGTGCCTCCGGGGTATGCAAACCCGGTGCACCCTGCTCTGGAGTGCGAGCTACGGGGGTCTGATGACCACCCCCAGTCTGAGATGTAGTTGTGGTAGTAGCCAAGACTGCCTGAGCCAGCCAGTACAAATCGATAAGATCTGAGCCAGGGCCTCCTGAATACCCCGAATCACAATAGGCACTGCTGGCACATGAGCAGGTGCTGCTGGAACCTCTACAGCTACAGGCTGATCCTGAATGGGGGCAACTGGTGCTGCCCCTACTGCTCTGCCTCAACCACGACCACGGCCGCGTCCTCGGCCTCTAGTGGGTGGAAATGGTGTTCGTCCGCCATGTCCGGTCGCACGCATTCTCTCCATCTGCAAGAGAATAGAATATATAAGTTTAGTTCTCAGACCAACAAAGTCGCACGACGAGAATTTCAAGAACATGAAGTTTTTCCTAAAGATTCTGCAGCCTCTCGAGGATAAGTACAGACGTCTCCGTACCGATCCGCGAGACTCTACTAAATCGCCTCAAGACTCATAAGGCCTATTAACCTACGCTCTGATACCAACTTGTCACAATGCCAAACCCGGTCGTGATGGCGCCCAGGATATTTCTAGGCATGCCCGACCAATCACACTCACATTCCGAGTTACAAGCTCACATCCTTTACTTATGAATCATTAACAACGAAGAGAAAAACAAAAATTTTTGCAGTTATATAGAAAAACATCCCAAGCAACCATTACACAACAACCTCCCACAGATTTGGGGGTCACGAGTCATGAGCATCTACTAGAATAACGTAATAATACCAAAATATATCATAATCTGAGTATGCGGAAATCTCAAAATACAGAAATAATGGAGGAGCCGGGTCCTGCGGACGCCAGGCAGCAACGTTGAAAAGCTCCAAAGAATACTCTGAGAATCACCTGAAAGATCAACTCTGCCCTGAGATATCTGGATATGCACACATGGTGCAGGGGGTAGAGTGAGTACTTCCAACTCAGTGAGTAATACCAAAAAATAAAACTGAATGTAAGAAATTCGGTAGAAACACTATATAGTTCTATTTTCAGCAGTAAAGACAGTAAATAAGTAACAAACAGGGAAAATGATTTGATAAATACTTCCTTTCTGTCCGATCAGTTACTAACACTGCTGCGGCGCGCAGCTCAAACCAACACCATATTTATATATACATATACTAATGTGGCCCGCAGCCCGATCCAATATTGTATATAAGATGTTGTGCGTGCAGCCCGATCCAATAAATATGGTCGACTACGCTCACTGGGTGTGTATACAGACTCTGGAGGGGCTCCTTCAGCCCAAGCGCTGTAATACTGCGGCTTGCAGTCCGATCCATATATCATTGCGGCATGCAGTCCGATCCATATAATATATTACTGCGGCGTGCAGTCCGATCCATATAATATATTACTGCGGCGTGCAGTCCGATCCAATACAAGTATATGTATATACTGCTGCAGCATGCATCCCGACCCGATCTATATATATATGTATATCAATTAACCTCACTACGGGGTCCTTGACCCCTCTCAGTCAATATAGACTTGGCCTCTCAGGCCCACTCAGCTAAGACAGGGTATTCAACCCTAGGTATTGCTCATTTAGGGTGCAAGTTACAAAGTCCGGCATATTTCATGATTTACAGTCAAAAGTCATGACAGATGGTATGTGTCCAATAGGTAAAGTGAGGTCAATCAGCTCAACATACCCCCTAGGAGTTCTACAGATTGGCACAAGGCCCCAAATATGGCAACTACCCAGATTATATTAGTACAAGCTCAGTCTTAGTCAAGAAATACAATGAGTCATCAATCGGGATGGACCAAGTCCGAGTCCCCAGTAGATACATCACCACGCTCATCTCAAGACGCGTGTATCATCTCAACATAGCACCGTATAGTGCAAATACGGGGTTTCAAACCCTCATTATATCATTCATAACCATTACTTACCTCAAACCAGCCTAAATCCTAGCTCGCCTTGCGCTTTCCTCGCAAATCGACCTCCTTGAGTGTGAAATTTGATAAAACCACAAGGAATATGTTATAATAGGCTAATGGAACATAACCCAATGGAAAGAACTCGAAAAACACTCAAAAACACGAAGTTGGCAAAACCTGAGCCCCGGGCCCACTTTTCGAAAAATTGCAAAATTCACATCACCGGAATCCTCATCTCGCCACGAGTTCGTACATATAAAGTTCATCAAAATTGGAGTCCAAATGGGCCATCAAATCCCCAATTTTCATTTAAAAACCAAGCCCTAGCTTCTTCACATCCATTCAATTTCAGAGAATTAATGGATGATTCTTCGATTAAATAACGTATCTAGGCCACGAGACTTACCTCCAATCACTTCCTGTCGAAATCCCCTTCAAAATCTACCAACAATCTCTCAAGGTGGTGCAAAAATGGAGAAAATAATGATGGGTTCGCGACTGAAATTTCATTAAAAGCCCTCTGCTAGCTAAATTTTTCCTTCTACGCGTTCGCATACTGCCAGACGCGATGGCAAAGCTTAAATTTCCCGTTCTACGCGATTGTGACCCCCACAACCACGCACGCAATGAACAAAATTGGCTGGGGCCCTAGATTTTTCTATGTGAACGATGCTTCAGATGCCACACCTACACGATCGCAACTCAACTCACGCGATTGCGAAGCACCCAGCACCCAACCCTACGCGATCGCAACCCAAGTCATGCGATCGCGATGGCTAAATTCCTGCTGCATTTTCTACAAATTTTCTTAAGTCCAAACTTCCCAGAAATCATCCAAAATCACCCCGAGGCCCCCCGGTACCTCAACCAAAAACACCAACATACCCCAAATCATCATAAGAACGTGTTCCAATCATAAAAACATGTCCCTAAACACAAAAATCATCAAATCACGATGGATTCAAGCGTAAATTAAAATCAAACTTTTGAAACTCGCATTCGATCAAAACATCGACCAAACGAAATCCGATTGACCTGAAAATTTTTAGACATATCCAAAATTACCTAACGAAGCTACAAAAACTCTTGGAATTCCATTCCGACCCCTGCATCAAAATCTCACCTATCAACCGGAATTCGCCAAAATTCAAACTTAGCCAATTCAAGCCTAACTCTACACTGGACCTCCAAATTCAGTTCTGCTTTCACTCCCAAGTCAGAAATCACCACCCAAAACTAGCCGAATCATCGAAAATCTATTCCGAGCCCATCCGGTTGAGTTTTTCAATATAGCCTTCTCTTAAAAAGACTAATTGTCTCGATTTCAACCAAACTCTGTCGAATCACTTCAAACTCTACAAACACATATAATGAAACATATAGAAGCATAAAATAGGAAAACAGGGTGGTAACTCACGTGACGACAGGCTGGGTCATCACATATCACCAGAAGGGTGGTTGGAGTTGAAGTGTTCATTGGAGTCATTAATGAGCATGAACCAATCTGATTTGAGCTTGTTAGAAAAGTAATATCGAGGTTTTGCTCAAAAATCTTTTGTAGTATCAGACAAGAGGGAAATGGATTGACGAATGGTATGATATGAGAGATGGATTCAGTATATCGCGTGTTTCAGTTGCCGTTGGCAGTGTATGAAAGTGTATGAATAAGACTTTATCTAACAAAAGGTTTTTCATAGATATCTGGTTATCATGGACAATTGCTGTGAATGGAGGTTATCACTGCATGTGTTTGAGTTATGTGGGATATTATATGATTGCAGCCAAGGTTACAGGGGTGGATTATTACAGTTGGTCTGGGTTTATTCTTAATATGGACGTGAGGTTCTGATCTTGTGTATAACTTCGGATAGTGCAATGTGGTCCTATGGTGTATGGGTCAGATAGATTGTGAAATTTCAGCTATGTCGTGTGGTCGGACCTATAAAAGATAGGGTGACGTGGGATCACCCTGAGTATATGCTGGGTAAGGTCATTAAGCTATTGGGTTGCTTCTAGTAACACTCTCGGTACGCTCGAGGACGAGCGTCTGTTTATGTTGGGGAGGATGTGACGATCCGACCCTTCGTCTTATGTATTATTGCTTCGTTTCCCCTTATTTTCTTGCTTCATATTTCAATATCAGTATTAGAGTCAATCGGGTGTAATTGAATTAGTTTTGGTTGAAAATAAGGCACATGGCCTCATAGAAGGAAGCTTGTTTTGGAAAAGTCAGCCGAAAGTTGACTTGTGAGTTAAAAGGATCCGATGTGGTTTTTGATGATTCGGTTAGCTTTGGGAGATGATTTGTGACTTAGGAGAGCGATCGAAATTGAATTTGGAGGTCCGGTGTAGAATTAGGCTTGAATTGGCGAAGTTTGAATTTTGGCGTATTCCGGTTGATAGGTGAGATTTTGATCCGAGGGTTGGAAGGAATTACGAGAGTTACAGTAGCTTCTTTAGGTGATTTTGGTTATGTCTGTAATATTTTAGGTTATCGGACATCGTTTGGTCGGACTTTTGATTGAATGCGAGTTTCGGAAGCTTTGAAGAAAATTAGGCTTGAATCCGAAGTGTCTTAATGGTTTTAGCGTTGTTGATGTGTTTTGAGGATTCGAACAAGTTCGTATGGGGTGTTGGTATATGTTTGTGCTATTGGTTGAGGTCCGGAGGGGCCTCGTGTTGATTTCGGATAGCTAACGGAAGGATTTGGAGTTAATGGCAGGTTCAACCTTGCTGGTACCTAATGTTTTCGCACCTGCGGTTAGGGGACAGCAGGTGCAGTCTCGTTGAAGCGGCTGGAAGATGCGCAGAAGCGGAAGCCTTGGCCTTTCCAGGATCCGCAGGAGCGGAAAGAGGACCGTTTATGGGGTCTCGCGGAAGAGAGCTAGGCATCACAGAAGCGGAAACCCGCGCCAAGTGTAAGGACTGCAAAAGCGGACGTTGACCGCATAGGCGGAAGTTGCAGAGGCGGTAGTGGATCCGTAGAAGCGGAAATCAAGCTGGGCAGAAGGGTTAAATTTTCATTTTTCATCAGCGAGGGGTTATGTATTTTCTTCCATTGTGGAGCATTTTTGGAGCTTCTTGAGAACAATTGAAGAGGAATTCGAAGAGGATTGACTGGAGGTAAGTTTCATGGATTCAAAACATCATTTAATCAATGAATCATCCATTAATTCTTTGAATTAGGGTATGAAATTGAGGAAGTTAGGGCTTGGTTTTAGCTATGTAAATTTGGGGTTTTGGTGACCCATTTGAACTCCGATTTTGATAAATTTTATATGTACGGACTCGTGGCGAGATGAGGATTTTGAAAATATAAGTTTCGTAATTTTTCGAGAAGCGGGCACGGAGCTCAGGTTTTGCTAGTTTCGAGGTTCTTGCTATAATTCGATTGTTTTCGATTGGGTATTGTCCCATTTGCATATTGTGATGTATTTGCTCTTTTTTTGGCTAGATCGATGCGCGTGGAGGCCGATTTAAGGCGAAGAGGCGTCGCGAGCTTGAGATTTCGCCGGTTCGAGGTGAGTAATATTTGGGAATGGTATCCTGAGGGTTTGAAACCTCGAAGTTGCATACCTAGTGCTATATTATGGTGACTTGCACGCTGGACCTGAGCGTGGGGTAGAGCACCGTTGGGGATTGTGACTTGGTCTGTCCCGGTTGTTGGCTTGTATCGCGAAATTTTAAATAATTTGTTGTTATCACTATGACTGGGCTCATTGCCATACTTGGGGTTTATTGCCGATTATTTGAAATCTTTATGAACTATCAGCACCGTTTTCCTCACTGTTTGAAATATTATTTGAACTTAGTCCATGTGATTTTCACAGTTTCATGAACTCAGCTATATTTTTCTCAAACTTGGAGTTTTAACTGATATTTGAACTATTGTTTGAGATGAGTATTATTGTTTTATGGATGCCCGAGGGGCATTGACTATTTTGGACTGATTGAGACTGAGGTCCATATGTGAGGGCATGAAGAGTGATGTAAGGAGGCTTTCATGCCTCGAGTGTTATATCTGCATATGCATATACATGCATGGATCGGCCTGCACACCGCATCGGTGTGATATTGATATTGTGCTTGGGCTGTAGGAGCCCCTCCAGAGTCTGAATCCCCACAGTGAGCGCGAGTACCCAAATGGATCGGGCTGCGCCGCAGCGGTCATATGCATTGCATTCATGCATTTACTCTTATTTATACTATGTGTCATGATACTTAGCACTCATATATCATCGGCACACATACTATTACTTGCCTTGTTGATCAGATACCCTGATATTATATGTTAAGGAGTGTTGTACCCAAGAGGCCGATTTGTGAGCCGATTTGCACTATCTGATATAACATTTATATGCTGGGTTGTTGAAAAGGAAAAAAGGATTTTGTAGAATAGATTTTTAACTGATCTTGAGATTTTCAAAAGGATTTTCACAGTATTACGGTTTTTTCTCAAAGGGTTGTACCATATTTTTATGGCATTTTGGTGTGCCTATACGTGCTTTCTTATCGCTCAGTTATTATTCTCTCTTATTACCAATGAGTTGGAAGTACTCACTTTACTCCATGCACCTTGCATGCAGTTGCAGGTATTGTTCACCTGGTAGCGGGTTATTAGCAGGACCGGAGGACATATATTGGTAGTTGAGCAAGGTGACTGCTAGCGTTAGAAGCACCACATTCCGACTTTGAGTTCCAGTTTAACTTTGTATATATATTTTGTTGGCCGAATAGTAGTATTCCTACTCATTAGATGCTCATGACTTGTGACACCTCACTCGGGTTGTATTGGGATGAAATTTCATAGTTAAATGCCATTAAGTAGTATTTCTATTCATTTATGTTTAATAGATGTCTAAAGAGAATTTGGGGTTGTTGGCCGGCCTTGTCTTCACGAGAGCCGCCATCACGACCGGGTATGAAATTTGGAACGTGACAATTAAACACTCCACATGAAGAAAGATTGATATTACCAGAAGAAAGGAGACAAATCTACAAAGGATTTGGACCTATGTTTTGTATATATTATATTTCCAGAATTCTCTTTCCAACAGCATAAGTGGATCATAGTTTTGATATGCCCCCAGAGAGATATAATTATTTTAGTTAGGGCGCACAAAACCGTGAAAAGTAAAATAATATAAATTTATAACTGAGTTAAAAGAATATGTTTATAAATATACAAATAATTTGGACTTGATTATTGTATATATTGTAATTAAACTACAAGTCATCTTTCAAATAGCATAAGCAGATTAGCTATTCAACTTGTATGCAAATAGACGTGATTTTTTTAGTCATAACGGTCAAAGATGTGAAAAGTAGAATCCCAGAAATTTATAATTGAATTCAAAAGAATATCTTTATTAACTAACAAAGAATATGGACTTAACCTATATATATATATGTATTCTGAACTGTAGAGATTTATGTGAGTGTCTGGTCCGAGCCTTGTCACTACTTCACCGGGATCGACCGGGAACTTACCATCACATGGGGTCGGTTGTTCTGATGCTACACTCTGTGCTCTTTTTGTGCAGATACATGTTTTGGGCAGCAACAGCAGTAGTGTGGGTGTTAGCTTTTGATCATCGAGACACCGAGGTAGCCTTGCAGGCGTCCGCAGGACCCGACGTCTCCTCTATCTTTATTTTCAGTCTGTTATCTCATGTATCTGAGATAAAAAATATTATATTTCTTTCAGATAGTGATGTGTATTATTCTTAGAAGTTCGTGAGTATTTTGACACCGATTCTTGGGTAGTATTTTATGTTGGGATTTCAGTATCGCACTTAGTAAAATTTTCTAAGTCTTCCGCTAAATTTATTTATTTCCGCTGAAATTTTAATATTGTTGATAATAGATTTAATAAGTATTGTTAAGAATGGAAATATAAGTAAGAGTTGGCTTGCCTAGCTCCTATTAGTAGGTAAAATCAATTATGCAGTAAAATCATCAATCAGGATGGACCAAGTCATAATTCCTAGTAGTAAAAGACCCCGCGCTCATCATCCAGCGTGTGTCTCACCTCAATATAGCACTATGATGTACAATTCAGGGTTTCAAATCCTCAGGACATCATTTACAATCATTACTCACCTCGAACCGGTGAAATATCTAGCTCGCGACGCCTTTTCCCCTCAAATTGGCCTCTACGCGCGTCGAATCTATCCAAAATCATAGCGAATACATCACAATATGATAAAAGAATAAATCCTAAGCGAAAACAATCAATAATGGGCACAAATTCGAAATTACCGAAACTCAATCCCCGGGTCCACTTCTCGAAAGTCAAAAATTTTCACATCAACGGGTTCCTAATCTCGCCACGAGTCGATACATATAAAAAACTGTCAAATCCGACCTCAAACGGTCCTTCAAATTCCAATTTAAAATCCTAATTCTTCCTTCTTTAGCTAAATTTCCTTGAATTTCAAGGTTAATTTCACATAATAATCGTATATTAAGATCGTAGAACTCACCTCCAATCAATCCCAGTCGTATCCCTTTTCAATTTTCGTCCAAAAGCTCTCAAGGATGTTCAATAATGATGGAAAAATACGTTTGCTCGCGGCACAAAATGAAACTTTAAAATCCATTTCTGCCCAGACATTGTCACTTCTGTGATCAATAAATTTCTTCTGCAGTTTCCGATTTTGTGGAAGTTATTCCGCTCCTGCGGAGTTCCACTATTAACCAGGACTGCTTTTGCGGTCTAAATCCGCTTTTGCAGACTTCTGCGCAAAATCATTCGCTCCTGCGGAAAATCCAACTTTTAGAGAAACTCGCACCTGCAATCCCCATTTTTTCATATACGGCATTTCATCTGCGGTCCCTTTTTTCCACAGATGCAAAAATACCAGAACCCGCAATTTCTGAAATAACACAAGTCCAAAATTCATTCCGATAGCCATCTGAAATCACCCCGAGGCCCCTGGGACCTCATCCAAAAACACCAATACCTCCCATAACAGCGTCCAAACTTGTTTCAATCATTAAAACATCTTTGAACAACATCAAAACCATCAAATTCAAGCCTAAATTCTTCAAAAACTACTGAAACATACATTCGATAAAAAACTCAGCCAAACCACGTCTGAATGATATGAAATTTTGCAAACATATCCCAAATCACACAAAGAAGCTATAGAAACTCTCTAAATTCCATTCCGACCCTCGGATCAAAACCTCACCTATCAACCGAAATTTTCCAAAATACTAACTTTGACAAAACAAGCTAATTTCTACACCGGACCTCCAAAACCAATTCCGATCATACTCCTAAGCCATAAATCAACCAAGAAAGCTAATCAAATCATAGAAACTCTAATCTTAGCTTATATACAAATAAGTCAACTATTGGTCAACCTCTCAAATTCAAAGCTCTCAACTGAGACTATTCTTTCATATTCATTTCGATTTTCCTGAAAAAAATCACAACCAGCGATCTATATCAGCCATAATGCATAATATAGTACAACATAGCAATAGCTCAACCAAGAAGAGATATTGTGTAGAAATGATTCCATATAAGTAATAATCAATGATAAAAGAGATAATGTGAATTAATTACTCCAATTAAAAGTAAGTCAACAATGATAAGGTATAATAAAACTTCAATTAGGGTTGAGAAATTATGGAAGAGATTAAAAAAACTCAAATAAGGATATGCAATTATGAAAAGGTTAGCATAGAAATAAAAGTAGCAACAACTTCAGTTAAGACACATAAGAGTTTAATCAGCAAAAAGGATAAAATATGGAGCAATTAAGACACGTAAGGGTAAACTTAGTAAATGGGAAATTTAACATAACAAAAAACTTCATATCTAATGGATATAAGAACCTAAGCGCCCTAAAAGGTCAAATCTCCACAAATAAGCTCGAACACATACTCGTCACCTCGCGTACACAGTCTTCACATGACACAATTAATACCAAAGACGCAAAACCTAAGAGGTAGTTTTCTCACACAAAGTTAGGCAAGATACTCAAAGAAGTTAGACTGTTACTCTAAAATGAACCTCTCGAGTGAAACAACCTTTGGATGGATCATATCTGGCCAAAAATAACTTCGAATCATAAATAAAACTCATAGGAAACAATTACGAATAATAAAGCTTCAATCTTTAATAAGAGTTAAAAGTCAATCCAAAATTCAAACCCTAGGCCCGCACCTCGAAACCCGATAAAATTTGTAAATCCAAATACCCATCCCGATTCAAGTTGAGCCATACCAAAATTATTAATTTTCGACATTAATTCGTCCTTCAAATCATCATTTTATATTTTGAAAGATTTTTACAATTTTTCCAAATCTAAACTAATTCACTAATTAAATGATGAAAATGGCAATGGATTCGTAAAAAATAACAAGATTCAGGTAGAGAACACTTACCCCTATGAGTTGTTTTAAAACCCTGCGAAAAATCTCCCAAAACAGAGGTCTACAACTCAAAATATGGCGAAAATGGTCAAAACCTCGACTTATATAATTTTGTCCCGAACATCCCCATTTCTGGACACAGAAGCGCATTTGAGCTCTCGCATTTGCAAGAAAATGCTCACATCCATGAACCCGACTAGCCAAGTGGCCGCACCTATGCAAAAATGAGTCGCACCTGCGACTCCGCAAAAGCGCATAAACAGATGCAGAAGCGAATATCTTCGTATTTACGATCAGAAGGCTACAAAAGAGGCCATCGTATTTGCAACAACTACTCGACAAATCAAAGTTCCCCCAAGGCCTCAACATCATAGAAGGGACAGAATCTTCGCAGAAGCGGCTCCGCATCTGGGATCAAACCTCCATAGATACGGATTGTAATGATCCAGCTGGCCGTTTCTAGAGTTATAGCTTTTTTCCCCATTTTCTACTTTGTTTTATGTTGCTCAAATATATTTCATTTTACCGTGTTGGTTGGTTTGGGTCCAGAGTGGTTTCGGTGTGGAATAAGACACTTAATCTCCTATTTAGAAGCTTAAGTTGGAAAAGTCAACCAGATATCGACTTATGAGAAAACTACCTCGAATTTTGAATTTTATTATTTGATTAGATCCTTTAGGTGATTTTGGACTTGGGAGCGCATCCGGAATATAATTTGGAGGTCCATAGTAGAAATTGACTTGAATTGGCGAAATTGGAATTTGGGTAATTTTGGTCGATAGTGCAAATTTTGATATCGGGGTTGGAATCGGATTCCGAAAGTTAGAGTCGGTTTGTACTGTTATTTGTTACGTGTGTGCAAAATTTTAGGTCATTCAGATGAGGTTTTGGTAGGTTTTGGCATCGTTTGCAGAAAGTAAAAGTTTAGAAGTTCATAAGCTTGAATCCAAGGTTGATTGGTGTGTTGATGTTATTTTGAGTGTTTCGAAGGTTCGACTAAGTTCTTATGTTGATATGGTACTTGTTGGTATTTTTGGTTGAGGTCCTAAGGGCCTTGGGGGGAATTCGAATAGCTAACGGAGAATTTGGAGATGGAATTACATAACTGAAGTTGCTGCTTCTAATGTTTCCGCAATTGCAAAGTGGGAACCATAGGTGCGATGGTCGTAGACGCGGAAAAGAACCACATATGCGCGATTTGGAAAGCTGAGGCTTGACCGCAGATGTGAAGAGGTCTCGCAGGTGCGGTGTGGTGACCGCATAAGTGGTCTTGGAGGAATAAGCGACTTCCACATGTGCGGCTCTTGGACCACAGGTGCGGTTGAGCGGATGCGAGAAAAGGGGTCATAGGTTAGAGATGCCTCGGCAAAAGGTACATAAGGAACACTTCGCAAATTTTTGGGTATTCTTCACCATTGCTATTCGGATTTTGAAGCTTTTGGAGAGTTTTGAAAAGGGAATCAAGGGGGTTTTCATTGAGGTAAGTTACTTGAGCCAAATACTCGTGATTATGGTTATTATCAGTTGTTTAAGCATGTAACTAGTAGAAATTAGGGATGAAAGTGAAGGGTTTAAGGCTTGGGAATTGGAGAGTTTGATTTGGGGATTTGAGGGGCCAAATGGAGTTAGATTTTGATAAATCTTGTATGTATGGATTCGTGAGTGAAAGAGATTTCTAGTTTTGGGATTTTTGTCGGATTCCATGACATTGGCCCGGGGGCCGGGTTTGAGAGGATTTCGAGATTTGTGCCTAATTTGATAGTTTTTCTCGTGGAGATCATTTCATTAGCATATATTGATGGTATTTTTATGGTTTTGAATAGATTCGGAGGGACTGGAGGCTGAGGCGAGGGAGAAAAGCATCACGGAGTAGGCATTTGACCATTTTGAGGTAAGTAATAATTATAAATCTAGTCCTAAGTGTATGGAACCCCAGATTTTGTATCGTTTTACTATTTCTAGATGACACATATTCTAGATGAAGAGCGTGTGGGCATGAACTGCTGGGGAGTGTGACTTGGTCCATCCCGTAGCATTTGTAAAGTTGCATATTTTGTTGAAAACTATATGATATTTATGTGTTTTAGAAATAATTTCTATAAATTGGGCTGAGTGTCATGTTTTGGGCCTCGTTCCAATGCTGTTTGGACCCTTATGGGCCTTTTCTTATTATTATCACACTGTTTTTGATTAAAAATCTATACTCAGTCACGGTTATACCTGTTAACTACATAACTTCATTTTATTACTTTGTTTTGAGGCATATAAATATTGTTTTGGCTAAGTTCCCTGTTTTTACTGAAATGGCCGAATGGCTTGAGAGGTTTGTGACTGAGTGAGGGTAAGGTCCTGATTTATGATGATATTAGGCTACATGCCACAACACGTTGTAGTGATTCATGATTGAGTGAGGTCTAGGCTTTAAGTGCAAAAAATAAGAGATAGGGATGGAAGGGAGAAAGTCTATGGCTACGAACGTCGTACAGCTACCTTGACACTCTCAGAAAGCTGTAACTGCTGACTGCTAGATCTACTCAGCCTGAGACTGCCCTGGATCTGCACACAAGGTGCAAGGGGTAAAGTGAGTACTCTGACCCAGTGAGTAATAACAGTATATACACTTCGAAGATAGTAAAACACAGAAATACACAAGATAAGTTAAAATCCAATGATACAGTGATATGTGAAACTTAACAGCTGAACAACAAATATAGGTGTAAATGTATAAATGCAATGCAATGCAATGCATATGATGGTACAATCCAGTACCCACTGCGGCGTGCAGCCCGGTCCATTTATTTATCGTCGAGGACACTCACTGAGGGTGTGTATATAGACTCCGGAGGGGCTCCTATAGCCCAAGCGCAATGTTACTGCAGCGTACAGTCCGATCCAATATATATATATATATATATACACGTTGATGCATCACGGAGCCCGATCCATGCACAACTACGTTGCTGCGGCGCGCAGCCCGATCCATGCACATTCCAGAAATCATCATATGGCCCATGGGCATTTACAAAACAGTAGTTCTCAGCCCGGAATATCATTTAAAATATCATTTGAGTTTCAAAACTTAGAAAATATGGCTCTGTTTGCAAAATAGTGTTTAAAGGCTGTGGACTGAGCCAAATGATATTCAAGCGTATGCATAAAACACAATATCAATTCCCGGAGAATTCTACAAGTCGGCACGAGGCCCAAAATATGGCAACAAGCCCACATAATATCAGTACAATGTCGTGTATCACTCACCAATATAGTATAAATCTCACTCGGGATGGACCAAGTCACAATTCCCAGTAGTAACTGACCCCGCACTCATCATGGAGTGCGTGTCACGCATCAATATAGAGTTACGATGTGAAAGTCCAGGGTTTCAAATACTCAGAATAGCATTTACAAGCATTACTCACCTCTAGACGGCCAAAGACTAGCTCGAAATGTTCTTTCCTCTCAAATCGACGTCCTCGCGCGTCGAATCTAGCCAAAACCACAACGAAGATATTACAATAGGCTAAGGAAATATAACCCATTCGAAAAGACTGAAAAAATTTCGAAAATCACAAATTTAGCAAAACCCGAGCCCAAGACCCACTTCTCGAAATCCAAAAAGTTTTACATCAAAACGTTCCATATCTCGCCACGAGTCTATACATATAAAATTAATCAAAATCGGAGAACAAATGGGCCATGAAATCCCAATTTTTCATTCCAAAAACCATGCCCTACTTCTTCCAATTTTCACCCAAATTTCCAAGAATTAAAGGTTTATTCTTAAATAAAATGATGTTTCTAAGTCACGAGACTCATCTCTAATCTTTTCCCGTTAAAACCCTCTTCAATCTCTACCAAAAAGCTCTCAATGTTCTCAAAAATGGACCAAGCTTCACGGATGAAATAATATATTAAAACTATTCTATCGCAGAACTTTACTTTATGCGAACGCGAAGCCCTCCCGCGTTCGCAATGACCAGAAAAATCACTCTGCCAAAAATGCCCTTCACGAACGCGGCATCATCCATGCGAACGCAAAAGCCTGGTTCCTCCACTTATGCGATTGCGGGCCGCTGATGCGCACGCATAGGCCAAATTTCCTTGCCCTTTGATTCCTTCTACGCATTCGCAACTTGCCCATGTGAACGCGTAGGGTGATTTCTTTGCAACTCTTCAGCTGATTTCCTGCAACTCCCAAAGGCAAAATTTGGTCCGTTTGACACCCGAATTACCCCAAGGCTCCCAGGACCTCAGCCAAAAGCACCAACACGTTCTAAAACCTCATTCAAACTTGTTCCAATCCTAAAAACACATCCAACAACACTAAAATCATCACATCACAATGGATTCAAGCCTCGCATTCGATAAATAACCCGTTCTAAACACCTCTGAATGAACCAACATTTTACACACACATCCAAAATCACCTAGCGAATCTACTGCAACTCTCAGAATTCCATTCTGACCCTCGAATAAAAATCTCGCATATCAACTGGATTTCGCCAAAATCCTAACTTCGCCAAAATAGGCTAACTTCTACATCGAACCTCCAAATTCACTTTTGATTGCGCTCTTAAGCCCTAAATCATCCCCCCGAAACTAACCGAGCTGTCGGAAATCAATTCTGAGCTCTCTAACTCACAAGTCAACCTCCGGTTGACTATTTCAAACCAAACTATTGTAGACTGATTGAGGCTGAGCGCCATATGTGAGGGCATTAATATGATGTAAGGAGGCTTGCAAGCATCGATTCATATGTATACATATGCATATACATGCATGGGTCGGACTGCACGCCGCAGTAGCATATTACATGGATTGGGCTGCACGCCGTAGCGGTGTGATATTGATATTGCGCTTGGACTGTAGGAGCCCTTCCGGAGTCTGAACCCCCATAGTGAGCGTGGGTACCCAAATGGATCGGCTTGCACGACCCACAGCGGTCATATGCATTTAATTGCATTACATTCTCGCATTTACTACTTGTTGTACTACATGGCATGACATTTAGCACTCATATATCAGTGGCATACATACTGTTACTTGCCTTTTTGACCAGATACCCTGGTGTTATTTGTTGAGGAGTGCTGAGCCCGAGAGGCTGATGATGGATATTGTGAGTTGGGAGTGAGCCCGCGGGGCTGGTACTGTACTGAGAGGTTGATATTGAGCCCGAGGGGCAAGTTTCTGATTATTTCCTACTTGCTGAAATTATCTTTACAAATTATAGAAAAAGCATATTTTCAAAAGAGACTTTGGAACTGAACTTGGGATTTTCTAAAGGGATTTTTCACAGTATTTCGGTTTTTCTCAAAAGGGGTGTTCTGTCTTTTATAGCAGTTTGGTGTGCTTATATGTGTTTTCTTATCGCTCAGATATTATTCTCTTTTATTACCACTGAGTTGGAAGTACTCACTTTACTCCCTGCACCTTGCGTGCAGTAGCAGGTATTGTCCACCCAGTAGCGGGTTATCAGCAGGACCGAAGGCCTTATTGTTGTAGTTGAGCAAGGTAACCGCCAGCGTTCGCAGCACCGCACCCCATCTTTGTATTCCGGTTTTATCTTGTACATATACACATTGTTAGTCCAGTAGTAGTGTCCCTACTCATTAGATGCTCGTGACTTGTGACACCCCGATCGGGTTGTACTGGAATGACACTTCGTAGTTAAATGCCATTAAGTAGTATTTCTATTCGTTTATGTTTAATAATTGCTTAAAAGGAATTGAAGGGTTGTTGGCTGGCCTTGTCTTCACGAGAGGCGCCATCATGACCGGGTATAGAATTTGGGTCGTGACACAACCTAGCCTCGCCAGGCTCGAACCAACCGACTGGAGATCTACACCTCCTACCATACAAGGCCTCATACGGTGCCTTCTGAATACTAGACTGATAGTTGGTGTTGTAGGCAAACTCTGCAGAAGGTAGAAACTCATCCCAAGAACCCCCGAATCAATCACACAGGCACACAACATATCCTCCAGTATCTGAATGGTATGCTTTGACTGTCCGTCCGTCCGAGGATGAAATGCTGAACTCAGCTTCACTTGAGAACTCGTGCTGAAAAGTCCTCCAAAACTGAGAAGTGAACTGAGTACCTCTATTCGATATTATAGAAATCGGAACACCATGCAACTGAACGATCTCTCAAATAAAGATCCCTGCCAGCCGCTCTGAAGAGTATATGGTACACAGTTGAATGAAATGCGCTGACTTGGTCCGCCGATCCATAATGACCCAAATCGAATCGAATTTCTTCAAAGTCCCTAGAAGACCACTCACGAAATCCATAGTAACTCTCTCTAATTTCCACTCAGAAATAACCATTTGCTGTAGCAAACTGCCAGGTGTCTGATGCTCATATTTCGACTGCTGGCAGTTGAGACACCGAGCCACAAATCCCACAATGTATTTCTTCATTCCCATCTACCAGTAATGTTGTCTCAAGTCCTAATACAAGCGGCACCCCGATGGATGGAATACAGCGAGTTGTGGGCTTCCTCAAGTATCAAATCTCTAAGACCATCCACATTAGGCACACAATTCCGGCCATGCATCCTCAACACACCATCATCACCTATAGTCACATATCTAGCATCTCCGTGCTGAACTCTGTCCTTGAGGACAGGCAAATGCGGATCATCATACTGGCGCTTTCTGATGCGATCATATAAAGAAGTCCGAGAAACCATGCAAGCCAATACCCGACTAGGCTCTGAAATATCTAACCGAACCAACCAATTGGACAAAGCCTGAACATCAACTACAAAGGCCTCTCCCCAACTGGGATGTATGCCAAACTCCCCATAGTAACCGCCTTTCGGCTTATAGCATCGGCCACTACATTAGCCTTTCCCGGATGATACAAAATGGTAATATCATAGTCCTTAAGCAACTCAAACCACCTCCAATGCCTCAAATTGATATCCTTATATTTGAACAAATGCGAAAGACTACGATAATCAGTGAATATCTATCAAGATACACCATATAAGTAGTGCCTCCAAATCTTCAAGGCATGAACTATAGCAGCCAGCTCTAAATCATGAACATGGTAATTCTTATCACGGGGCTTCAACTGGCGAGAAGCATAGGCAATCACTCTACCCTCCTGCATCAATGCACAACCAATCTCGACTCTAGAAGTATCATTATAAATGGTGTAAGAACCTGAAGCTAATGGCAATACCAAAACTGGAGTTGTGGTCAAAGCTGTCTTGAGCTTCTGAAAGCTCTCCTCGCACTCGTTCGGCCATACAAATAGAGCACCCTTCTGAGTCAACTTGGTCAAGGGCGAGGCAATAGATGAAAAACCCTAAACAAATCGGCGATAATAGCCTGTCAAACCGAGGAAACTACAAATCTCAGTGGCCGAGGACGGTCTAGGCCAACTCTGAACCGCCTCAATCTTCTTTGGATCAACCTGAATACCATCACTGGACACTACGTGTCCCAAGAAAATGAATCTAGATACGACCGAAATACATTGTTCATCATATGTATGAATGATGCTGGGGCATTGGTCAGCCCAAAAGACATAACCAGAAACTCATAGTGACCATACCTAGTCCTGAAGGCAGTCTTAAAAATATCTGACTCCTTAATCTTCAATTGATGATAACCCGAACGGAGATCAATCTTAGAAAACACCCTCTCTCCTTGAATCTGGTCGAATAAATCATTGATGTGAGGCAGGGGATACTTGTTCTTCACTATTACTTTGTTCAAAATCTTGTAATCAATGCACATTCCCATTGTGCCATCTTTCTTCTTCACAAATAACACATGTGCACCCCACTGTGACATACTAGGCCGAATAGACCGCTTTTTTAGGAGTTCCTGAAGCTGATCCTTCAATTCTTTTAACTCCGCTGGTGCCATATGATACAACAGAATGGAAATAGGCTTGGTGCCCGGTACCAGGTCAATACCAAAATCAATGTCCCTGTCTGAGGGCATACCCGGCAGGTCTGCAAGAAATACATCAGGGAAATTCCTAACAATGGGAACATAATCTATACCGTGAACCTCAGCTCCAACATCACGCACGAAGGCCAAATATGATAGACAAACCTTCGCAACCATACGCTAGGCTTTCAAGAAAGATATAACCGTGCTAGGGACATAGTCAGTCATACCACACCACTCGATCCTTGGAACAGCCGGCATAGCCAAGGTGAATGTCTTTGCATAACACTCTAGAATACATGACACGGAGATAACAGTCCATGCCCAGAAAAATATTAAAGTCTACCATGCGCAAAAGCAATAAATCAACTCAGATCTCTAGACCCCCAATAGTAACAAGACAGGACCGATACACATGGTCTAGAATAATAGTATCGCCCACCGGGGTAGATACGTGCATAGGTAAAGAAAGACACCCTCGATCGTACCCAAATGATGAGCAAAATATGATGACATATAAAAATAGGTAGAATCGAGATCAAATAAGACAGAGGCATCTCTGTGGCAGACTGAAATAATACCTGTGATAACAAAATCTGAAACAATGGCGTTCCTCCTGTTTGGAAAAGCATAGAATCGAGCCTGACCACCGCCAATCCGGCCCCCACCCTGGGGAGGCCTCTGGCTACATGGCCTCCACCCCTAGCTGACTGAGTGGGTGCTGATGAAATAGGAGTAGAAGATAAGGGTTAATCCCTCTACTTAATATGACCGCCACTAAGTCGAGGACATTCCCTCGTCATTTGACCAAACTTTCACACTCGTAGCAACTACCAGGTGCTGGAGAAGGGGACTAAAGGGAACCCCTCCCACCGGAATGACAACCTGATACACTCGGTGTAGAAGAACTCTGAGCTGAAGGAGCATATGATGAACTCTGTGCTGGGAGGGCACTCATTGAAGACTGGCCCTGCTGGGACCCCTGATGACCACGGCCTGAAGACACTCTACTATATGCAGGATGAGCCGACTGATGAGGCATGAAAGAACGACCTCTGCTATGTTGAATCTGGCCCCTAGACCCTACTTATTCAGACCCGGATAGAATCAATGAAATATCAGTTCACAACACAATGAGTTTAATTTGGATCTCCTGGGAATCGAACCCGTAGTCCATCATACCAGTACAGAGGTTCTCCTGGGAATTGAACCCGTAGTCCATTATATCAATAACAGAGGATCGCGTCTCAATATCTCGAGCAATATCAAATGCATCCTCAAAGGTATGACTTAGAATCCTCTCTCGGGACATCAAAATCTGAATGGGATAGATAAGTCCGTCCACAAACCTCCTAATCCTCTCCCAATTAGTCGGGATCATCTATGGATCATAATGGGACAACTTTGAGAATCTCATCTCATACTGAGACACGGTAATATCACCCTAACGAAGGTACTCAAACTGTCTATGCAGCTCCTCCCTCTGAGACTACGGTACCCACTTCTCTAGGAAGAGAGTGTAGAATTCCTGCCATGACAAAGGCGCTGTATCCAACGGCCTACGCCGCTCAAATGCCTCCCACCAAGTGAAGGCTGCTCCTGATAATTGGAAAGTAGTAAAAGATACACCACTCAACTCCAAAATCCCTGCCGTCTGAAGCATACATCGACACTTATCGAGAAAACCCTGGGCATCCTCACCCTTAACACCATTGAAAGTAGGAGGTGATAGCCTACTGAACCTCTCAAGACGATGCTGCTCATTGTCGACGCCCTTCCATCCCCCCTGAAAAGGCAAAATCGGGTTTACGACATTATGGACAAAACAACTCTTATTCCCTTTTGGGAATTGGGTTATAGAGTTTGAAGAGTCGCCATCTAATGGTTATAGTTCTTTAGGACACTTTAAGAAGAAAAATAAGATTATGAATGAAAACCAGAGTTCGGGTAAGGGCTTGAAATTATCTCGAGGGAAAGGTGTTAGGTACCCCTCAAGATCCACTAGTGTGGTCCCCGGCCTTGCTTAGGTGTGACTTTAAGAAGCATAGAAATAGACAAGAAAAATGTGCATATAAAGAATACAAGCTAGTGTATAATTTTGAAAGAAGAGTAGTGCAAGTAAAAGGGAAATTTTAGAGAAAATATATAAACGAAATAAAAGTAAGGGAGGGGGTTCCTAGGTTTAATTATAATATGGATCATTTGATGCAATATCCTGGACATATTCCCAAAGAGGGGTCGCTTTATGATATTATTGCATCGTCATCATCTACATATTCTACCATTTCCACCCCGTTAAGGTATTTTAAGCGTGTTTAGTCTCGTTTACTTATTGCATGCTAATACCCGTCCCAGCCTATTAGTCCCGGGGTATTAAGACTTCTTATCCTAAAAATGGGGAAGAAGGATAAGACATATATGAAGTTTCAAAGGTAAAAATGCTAAGGCATCAACCAAAACAAATAGCACATAAGGGTATACAAATTGGAAATTCAAAGGCTCATACAAAACCCCGCAAATCACAACAGCAATTAGTTTAGCATGACTTGCAATTACTGATTTGGTCTTTAAATTAAAAACTGATAATGGATATATTAGTTTAACACATAAAGTTGGATAATAAATCTACTTTGAGCCCTCTGGATCCGGTTTGTCAAAACTTAAAGCATTTTCTGAAAAAACCATTAGTTTCAGAAAGCGATGATTTCGAACAGAAATTTGGGATTTGCAAAAGTTCAAGAAATGGCTTATAAGATAGCGAAACTGCTTAAGTAAAATAGTGCAAGAAAAAGCATTAAAGTACAAAATTATGCAGGAAATCAGAAAAGAAAGTTGGTTTCAGAAAAAAGAATACAGGTTTGGACTTTAAAAGATTCCTATGGATTTAAAATAGTGTAAAAGGCAGATTTAGTCAGATTTCAAAATAGACTGTATTGCACATACTTTTTATTGAGAGCGTCTAGCAATTTAGGCGAGTTTGAACCCTATAGTCATGACATCTACGGATTGATTTGTTGTTGCTTTTAAACGTTCAAGGGACCTATTATTTGCCTAGTGCTTTTTTATGTGGTTCCTATGGACATGATTTCTATATGCACTTGATTACAGAATGTTAAAGACTTAGGAGCAGGATTTCTAGATGCAATGTTAAGGTCCTATAGGCATGATTTCTAAGTGATTTGCAATATTGAAACCCTATAGACATGATTTCTAGACGAGATGCAATATTGAAATCCTATAGACATGATTTCTAGATGAGATGCAATATTGGAATCCTATAGAAATGGTTTCTATATATAGCAATATAAAAAACCCTATAGGCATGATTTCTATATGATTAGCAATATAATAATCCTATAGGCATGATTTCTATATGATTATCGACAATTTAAACCCCTCACACACCCTTTTCACTATATCCCCCAAATTCTTTTTACAAAGCTTGTTACATAAATGGACTGTAATGACTAAAGAAATAAGTACATCAAATCTAAAACGGACCCGAGGAAGCTCAAAGCAACCATAATGTCCAACATATGCATTTTATCAAATTCGGGCTATAGATTCCAAGGCTTTCTCTTAGAGTGTAACAAAGTTCCAAGGACTTTTGGGAAGCCCAGGCAATGCATACACCCTAAAATAATGATTAGAGTAGTGCAAGGTGTAGAATTACTAGACCTTAGGTATCCAAGTTCAGAGGAAACTCAAGGGTCCCTAAGCATGGCTTACCAGAGAGGGGTAGGACTTAAAGAACTAAGAGTAACTGTAAAGTGAGGGATTAGAGGAAGACCAACGCAAAAGGTGGTCATACCTAGTCATGAACAAGGTTGGCACACCCCTCAACTTTTACATGGCTTAAACAAATAAGAGCAGACTTGAATTAAGTCAGACTTAGGCCTATATGATGATTAGGACATAAACAGACCTGAGTCAAGCTCAACACATAAATGGAGGGTGAGGGAATGGGACTGATTTGAGTAAAGGCTTAGAACAACCTGGTTCTGAACTAAAGGTGGCAATAGAGTACCACTCTAGTCCAAAACAATACTCACATACAAAAGGGGGTCAGGGAAAGGGATCAAATATGAAAGCATTTGCATAAAAATAGAACAAAGTCAAACAGAAGTAGACTAAAGGGATTTGGAAGAGAGAAGTACATGAAAGCACTCATACAAGCACACGGTATTAAAACATAGGGGTATAGGGGAAGGGATATACATGCTGAAGTTTTAACTACATTATGAACATAAACATACCTGTGAAAAGAAATAAATAAACATGTAGTTTTGGAGGTGGTATTAAATTTTTAGACCTACCAGTTTTCAAATTTGAATAGTAAAGCAGATAGGGCAGGTGGGGCTTTATTGTTTAGCCTTGGCTTTCAGCCGGCTAAACTCGAGTAGCAGAACAAGTAACAGAGAAAAGCATAGAGGAGAAGAGAGTTTTGAGTGTGAACATGTATTATTCGTCTGTTTTGAAGTAAAGGTGAAGGGGGGGCTTTTTATAGTCTGAAAAACAAGTAGCAACTAAGGCAGGAATATAAATTAGTATCAGTCAAGAATCAATTAGGGAAATAAATTTCCTTTAATTAAGGGAGTCGGACTTAGGATAAATAAACACAGTTCCAAATATGGAAAGGAAATCAAGAATGGGTTGTAGAATAAGAGGGTAAATACATTAAAGGTTTTTTCGAAGTACAGACGTTTAAACAAATAAGGTAAATAGAATCACTAAATCACTCAATGAATCAAGGAAGCCGAGATACAAATTGATATTGAATTTAGTCAAAAAGCAAGTCCAAATTAAATAATCAAATAAGTTCACACAGATCAATTTCCCAAAATTAAGGTTATTTCGAAAAGGGGAAAGGCTGATTATAAAAGATGCACGAAGACATGCAAAGTTGAAATTAATGAAAACGTCATGTAATCAAAGATTAGAAGCACACAAGCATGAGACGCAATTAGAAATTCATGCAGAAATTGGAAGCATGAAGCTTTTAAACAGTTACATTTTCAGAATCAGGCAAACAACACACATAAAGACGAAAACTCCCAAAGTCTAGGGTTCCCTAACATTTCACGGCGTGAAGAAGAAAACAAAAGAATATTCAGCTAAACAAACTCAGATAGGACACAAATAAAGCAAAAATACAGTAGAGAGTTACCAGAAACCCTAGGTAAAAGGAAAACATTCGAAAGCCATAGCAAGACGTAAAGAAATCACAGTATAGTAGTTAAAAAGAAAATCGGAGAAAACCTCGGTGAAAAATTGCATGGAATAACATGTAAACATCCGAAAAGATATAGCAAAAGCAAAGAAATCACAGTAGAGTAGTTAAAAATAAAATCGGAGAAACCCTAATTTTAGGATGATGAACAGTTTGAAGGTAAAAAAAATCGGTAAAAATGTGGAAAACACTTTGAAGCTTTAGAAAATCAGGTAGATCTAAATTAGATCGTAAAGAGAAATACAGAAGAACCTTTTTAGGGTTTTAGAGAGAACCCTTGAGAACGAGAAAGCCTGGAACTGGCTAGCTTCGAGTCGACAACGGACTCACAACCTTAAGCTGGAGAGAGACTAGACATGATCGTAGAAACTCAAGTCGGAGGACCTTTGGGATGGTGGTCTTCAGAATAGGGTTTCGACCTTCGAACAAAGGGGTCCTAGAAGGGATTGAGGGGTGAGTACAGGTTGCATAAACCTGGAAAAACATATTTCCCGTTGAAAAGGGGTCATAAAGTGACCGGAGGCTGCTAGGGCTTCAGGATAGGGTTTGAGAGCATTTGGGAACGAAGGGGATACAAGGGCGGCGGGTTTGGTAAAATGATTTAGGGTTGGGTGTGTGTTGGGGTTTAATTAAGGAAGGGTTATTGTGGGTCGTTGATCTAAATGATCAATGGCCACGATTTATAAGGGGGACCGGGGCGGGTTATTTTAATGGGAAGTGGGTCGGGTTATTTAATAAATTGCGTAGTGTAGTTGGGGTTAGGAACTAGGCTACAATTGAAATAAAAGCGGCTATAATTTGAACAGCCAATTTTCCCCTAATTTGAATTTTTTAAAAGAGCAAACGGTGTTTAAAATCCAATTAAAAATATTGAGTTAATAAACAAAGCATAAGTATTAATTTAAAAATATTAAGAATGATTTTATGATTAAAAATGCTATTAAATCGAGAAATAGGCTAAAATTGCAATTTTATGCAATTTTAGTGTAGAAATACCAAATAAACTTGTAAAATTATATAAAAATCATGTAAATTATACTTTTATGTAAATAAGAGAATAAAATAAATCATTCACCAAAATAGCAAATTTTGGAAATAATCAATGGATTTTATAGTGCAAAAATAGGCCATAAATTGAATTAAAATCCTTAAAATATGGAAAAATACCAAAATCTTTGTGGATGCTTGTACATGCTATTTTTGAGAATATTTTGAGTATAAAATATATAGAGAAAAATTGGGTATCAACACTCATCGTCTGGCATAGCTGGAACCATAAAATCCTGAATCGGAACAACCGGCTAAACTGGGGCAACCTGCTGAACTGGAGGTGCCTCTGGTGTCTGCAAACCCTGGACTACCTGCTCAGGTGTGCGAGCGGCGGGGGTCTGATTTCCTCCCCCGGCCTGTGAAATAACTGCCGCAATAGTGGCTAAGACTGCCTGAGCCAGGCCGGTGTAAACTGATAGAATCTGAGCTAGGGCCTCCTGAAGACCCAGAATCACAATAGGAACAGCTGGTGCCTGAGAAGGTGCTGCTGGAGTCTTTCCACCTGGAGCCTGATTCTGAGCCGGGGCAACTGGTGGATCAACAAGTGCTGCCCCTGCGGCTCTGCCTCGACCACGACCTCGACCACGACCGCGTCCACGACCTCTAATGCCCGCAGCGGGTGGTACTAGTGGTCATCCGTCTCCTCCGGTAGCACGTGTTCTCGCCATCTGCGAGAGAATATAATAACAGAATATAGTTCTCGGATCAACAAAGTCGCACGATAAGAATTTAAAGAATGTGAAGTTTTTCCTAAACATTTTGTAGCCTCACGAGGATAGGTACGGACGTCTACGTACCGATCCGCTAGACTCTACTAAACCGGCTCATGACACGCGAGACCAAGCAACCTAGGCTCTGATACCAACTTGACAACGACCCTAACCCGGTTGTGATGGCGCCCGTCTTACTACTTGGAAAGCCCGACCTTGTTACCACAATTCCCAAAAACTTATATAGATTTCAGAAACAATAACACAATATAATACAAGTCTGAATTTACTAAAAAGTGCGGAAATAACAAAATACATGAAATAGTCCCACTAGGACCCGGTGTCACAAATCTGAGCCTCTAGAATACATAATGTCGTACCAATAAAAAGTTTGTCTAAGCTGAAAGTGCGAAAAATAAGAGATAGGGATGGAAGGGAGAAAGTCAATGGCTGCAAAAACGCCGTGCAGCTAGCTTGACACTCTCTCAAAGCTGTAACTGCTGATTGCTGGATCTACTCAGTCTTAGATTGCTCTGGATCTACACACAAGGTATAAGGAGTAAAGTGAGTACTCCGACCTAGTGAGTAATAAAAGTAAATACAGTTCGAAGATAGGTAAACACATAAATACACAAGATAAGCTAAAATCCAATGATATAGTGATATGTGAAACTTAACAGGTGAAAAAAAATAGAGGTGCAAATGTATGAATTCAATGCAATGCATGTGATCGTACAATCCAGTACCCACTGCGGCATGCAGCCCGGTCCATTTATTTATCATCAAAGGCACACACTGGGGTGTGTACAGACTCCAGAGGGGCTCCTACAGCACAAACGCAATGTTACTGCGGCGTGCAGCCCCATCCACGCTCATATACACTGTTGCGGCGCGCAGAACGATCCACACAGTCTAGAAATCATCATATGCCCCATGAGCATTTATAAAACAGTAGTTCTCAGCCCAAAATATCATTTAAAATATCATTTGAGTTTCAAAACTTATAAAATATGGCTGAGTTTGCAAAACTGTGTTTAAAGGTTGTGGACTGAGCCAAATGATATGCAAGCATATGCAGAAACAACAATATCAATACCCGGAGAATTCTACAAGTCGGCACGAGGCCCCAAACATGACAACAAGCCCAAATAATATCAGTACAGTATTGTGTATCAATCACCAAAATAGTGCAAATCTTACTCGGGATGGACAAGCTATAATTTCAATAGTAACCGACCAGCACTCGTTATGGAGTGCGTGTCACTCCTCAATATAGCGTTACGATGTGAAAGTCTGGGATTTAAAACCCTCAAAACATCATTTACAAGCATTAATCACCTCTAGCCGGTCAAAGACTAGCTCGAAATGCCCTTTCCTCTCAAATCGACCTCCTCATACGCCGAATCTGGCTTAAACCACAACGAATATATTACAATAGGCTAAGGAAATATAACCCAATCGAAAAGACTCAAAAAATATCAAATATTACAAATTTAGCAAAACCCGAGCCCCAGGCCCGCTTCTCGAAATCCAAAAAATTTTACACCAAAACATTCCTTATTTTGCCACGAGTCTATACATATATAATTTATCAAAATCGGAGCTCAAATGGTCCATCAAATCCCAACATTTCAAAAACCAATCCCTAGTTCTTCCAATTTTTACCCAAATTTCCAAGAATTAAAAGTGGATTCTTCAATGAAATGATGTTTCTAAGTCACGAGACTCACCTCCAATCGATTCCCGTTGAAACCATCTTTAATCTCTACCGAAAAGCTCTTAAGGTGCTAAAAAATGGAGGAAAATATACCAAGCTTCGCGGATGAAATAATATATTAAAACTATTTTGCCCCGGAACTTTACTATATGCAAACGCGAAGCCCTCCCGCGTTTGCAATGACCAGAAAAATCACTCTGCCAAAAATACCCTTGTGAATGCGGCTTCATCCACATGAACGCAGGGCCTGGGTCCTCCACTTACGTGATCGCGGGCCACTGATGCGAACGCATAGGCCAAATTTCCTGCCCTTTGATTCTTTCTACGTGTTCGCGACTTGCCCATGCAAACGCGAAGGGTAATTTCTCTGCAACCCTTCAGCTGATTTCCTGCAACTCCCAAAGGCAAATTTGGTCCATTTGACCACCCGAAATCACCTCGAGGCCCCCGGGACCTATGCCAAAAGCACCAACACATCCTAAAACCTCACTCAAACTTGTTCCAATCCTAAAAATACATCCAAAAACACTATAATCATCAAATCACAACGGATTCAAGGCTAAGTTAAACTAAAACTTCTGAGACTTGCATTCGATCAAAAACCCAACTTAAACATCTTCGAATCAACTGAAGTTTTACTCAAACATCCAAAATCGCCTAGCGAAGCTACTGCAACTCTCAAAATTCCATTCCGACCCTTCGATCAAAATCTCGTATATCAACCGGATTTAGCAAATATCCTAGCTTCGCCAATATAGGCTAACTTCTACACCGAACCTCCAAATTCACTTTCGATTGTGGTCCTAAGCCCTAAATCATCCCCCGAAACTAACCGAACCATCGAATCCGATCCCTCTAACTCACAAGTCAACCTCCGGTTGACTATTCCAAACCAAACTCTCCCTAAAGAGACTAATTATCTCATTTCTATCCAAACTTCATCCGAATTACTTCAAATTCACCAAACACATACAATGAAACATGTAGAAGTATAAAACGGGATGGAAACATATGAGACGACGGATCGGGTCGTCACGCAAGATAGCTACATGGCGATCGTAACCCTGTTCTTCTCCCTCCTATGTTCCCATAAATGTTATTAGTTGTTTTTCAGACTATATTATTCTTAATATTATCCGACAACTCTTAACAGATGCACATGACTAGTAACACCCCGATGTCGGGCTATTCTTTCTGTACTATTGTTATTCAGATGTTCTTTATGAAGTTTTATTATTAAATAGCGTGTATTTATCTTTGAAAAATAAAATATCACGTTGTTTTTTGTAAAGAGGCGGCTTTCCTAGTGCCACGATAAGCGTCATCATGACATGATAGTTTTGGGTTCTGACAAGTTAGTATCATAATCTAGGTTACATAGATTTCACAGGTCATGAGCGGGTTTAATAAAGTTTTACGATATCGACGTCTGTACTTATCTTCAAGGGGATGCAGAACCTTTAGGAGACTATATATTCTTGTCTAAATAAACCTTGGTCCATAAATTTAAAAAAATAGGACAGATGTTATTAAATTAGATGTACACTAATAGAAGGAGGGATACTCGGTTGGAGATGTGCCAAATCTGTGATCTCCCATCCTCTTAGCCAGGTGGCATCAGTTTTGGCTTCTTTTGTGTTAGTCTTTTGTTTTCTTTTCTTTAAGGATAAATAACATATAAAAAGACTTCTCCTCCTAAATTAACATAACAAAGTATTAATACTAACTAGCTATTTTCAGTCTAAGAAAAACATAGAAAATTACTAATGAAGAATTATAAAATACTAGCTAATTTAATACAACAAATCGTAACAGAAAACGTATCTTCCTCCTTCTTTTCATAAGTATATCTACACAGTTATCTTTTAATAACTGGGTAACAGTAACAAACATCCAAGACCCCCAACGGTGTGGCCCATGGCATTGATTTACCGGCAACAGAAGAACTCCCAAATTTTAACTCAATATCTAACATTAAATGGAAACCCGTCGGAAGGAGAACCGAATCTCGAAAATTTAATGATCTTTACTATCACATCTCGAAAATTTGATGGGTTGCTCTGATGGTAAGCAATCCCTACTTTCAACCAAGAGGTCGTGAGTTCGAGTCTCCCCAAGAGTAAGGTGGGAAGTTTTTGGAGGGAAGGTGCCGGAGTCTATTTGGAAACAGCCTCTCTACCCTAGGGTAGGGGTAAGGTCTGCGTACACACTATCATCCCTAGACCTCACTAAGTGAGATTATACTGGATTGTTGTTGTTGTTTACTATCGAATTTAGACGAATGCTATGGGAGAGGACTTGGAAGATGAAAGCTGCAAGTGTAAAGAGAAATTGACAGAATGAACAAGCGATATGTACAAAAAGTTAAATATTGTGATATGTGTTTAAAATGGTGAAATTCAATATTAAATATCAATATTTAACTTGTGGTTATAACGTAGATAAGAGATTTGTTTTTCTCTATATGGGTGTATTGATTTACTCGTCTACAATTAAACTGGATTAATACATCTTAAACGGAGTAAAGTAGTTGCTAGAGAACATAAGTACGACCCAGTACAATACCACTCAGTGGTGTCTGGGGAACATAGTTGATGCAAATAGATTGAAAAAAAGAGGCGAATTTAAGATTTAGAGATTTCGGGTGGCACACATACATAGTCATATATGGTCTAAAGATATAAATATTCTAGTTTTTTTCTTCTCATATTTCGCACATTTAGTTGTTGATATGTACTATTTTTTTACAACAATATTTTTATATATAATAACAAAACTATATACAGTGAATGAAGTAATAGGTAAAGCTAAAGCATATTCTATGTTTGACAATTAAAGTTAAGTTGAAAAGGGTATTACGTTTAAACTTACCGTTTTAAGTTGTTTCCTAAAAAAAATTTAACAGTTATAGACAAACTGAAATGTTGTTGTAAGCATTGTTAATACAAATTAATATATTATACTTACTCTGCTTGGACTTCTGTGGCGTAATATTTATTTCTTTATATAATTAGTAAACAGAATTATATTTATTATTTTTAGGAAATTATATTATTTCACTTAAACAAATTTTATAATTCAAGACACTTTTCTTAATAATATTTATGTAACTTTTAAAAAGGTGTTACTTATGACACAGAATACACGCATAAAACGTGTACTCTAAAATTAGTTTGTCTTAAAATGAAGAATAGCATAAGAAGATAAATACTTCAAGCAAAGAGTCCTCCCATAATATATACTCATCCGTCTATAAGCTTTAGGAAAGTCGAAGAGTCTCCCTTGCATATGCTGGCATATTGCAAAAATATAAATAAAGAATAATTAGTTACTTAGAAAAGTTCGTATTTATTATTTTAACTTCTTCAATTTCATATTAATTGCATAAAATACATGCAAGTGTATGGTACGTGCATTTTTCCTTTCTGCACATACATTGCACGCCCATAAAAATTAGTGACCAAAATAATATTTATAAGGTATTAGAGTTAGCTATAGTCATCAAAAAGTAGTGTGAGGCAACTTAAGTGATAAAATGTGTTTAGTTCAACTCTCGGATAATCCTTTATGTTATCTGAATCCTAAATTTCTATGCTAAGATAATATCACATATATATTTTATTTCTCATATGTGTCACGATCCAAGTTTACCGATCGTGAACCTGTCATGACGGCATCCAGTCTTTGCGACTAGGTAAGCCTAACACATTGCGAAAATTCAACAATCTTTACGAAAAGGATAAACAATACTAATAACATAAGAAAATGTATAGGGTGCCGCCTGACACATACACTTCAACTCATAATAATGTAATAACATCCAAGACTCGGAAACACAGGCTAAGAGTAGAAACATACATACGGCTCTAATATCCGAAAGTGTCTACAACAACGGAATACAGGAATAAAACTACTAACTAAAAAGTGTAGAATAGAAGGAGACTCCTCGATTCTGCGGACGCGGCAGATGCATACCTCAAGTCTTCGGCTGTACGCCACCCTCCAAGGCTGACAAAACTGAATGAGGGTACCTCTATCTGCACGACAAAAGTGTACAGAAGAGTAGCATGAGCACACCACAGCGGTGCCCAGTAAGTATCAAGAATAACCTCGATGGAGTAGTGACGAGGGAAAGTCAAGACACCTACTGGTCAATAAACAGTGTAATTATAGGGTAATAAAAACGATATATAATTATGTAAAGACTGCATGAACGGCTAAAAGAGCTACAATCACAAAAAGACTAACGGACAATGAGTAACAACGAGAAATACACAAATGATGACAATAAAAGGACGGTAGACATTACAATCCAAATCCTGAAGTCACAGCACAACAAGGACAGACAAGTCACTAACTCATTATTCTGCACTGATCTTACATAAGGTCTTCCATCTCTTTCCACAATTTCCACCACAAACTCTCAGACCAGCCATAACCCATAAAAACCCAGCATCCAAGGTCTAATACTTGGCATCTTGTGCCCCTTCCATAACACGGTCATGTTGACCACCGACTAGTCAACTAGGGTCACTAACACATACAAAAATGGATAAATGAGGGTACATCCCCACCCCTAGCCAAATCAAGAGGGATTTATCTCTAATAGGAGGGTCCAACTATGTGTATGCTTGTGCAAGTGTATCTAACAGGAATCCTACCAACTAGTAAATATAAGAAATGGAACGACTAGCACCCGATTACTCACACCCGGAAAGATGCAAAGAAAATATCAGTTATACACAATGAGTTTAACGGGGATCTTCCAGGATATCGTCTTGTAGTCTCAAACATAAATGTGTGCTAGGGATCTCTTGGTATCCCGAGGATCTCTTGGTATTATCAATAGATGTACTGCGGATCTCTTGGTATCCCCAAGGATATCTTGGTATCCTCAATATATATGCTAGAATCACTTGGTATCCTTAATAGATGTACTGGGAATCTCTTGGTATCATCAATATATATGCTAGGGATCTCTTGGTATCCTCAATAGATGTACTGGGGATCTCTTGGTATCCTCAATATATATGCTAGGGATCTCTAGGTATCCCGAGGATCACTTGGTATCCTCAATAGATGTACTGGGGATCTCTCGGTATCCCGAGGATCTCTTGGTATCCTCAATATATATACTAGGGATCTCTTGGTATCCCGAGGATATCTTGGTATCCTAAATAGATGTACTGGGGATCTTTTGGTATCCCGAGGATCTCTTACTTTCCTCAATATATATGCTAGGGGTCTCATGGTATCACAAGGATCTCTTGATATCCTCAATAGATGTACTGGGGATCTCTTGGTATCCGGCAATACAGCACAATCAACATAGATGTATAGCCTAAACAATAGAATAGTAAATATCCTAGCAAAGGAGTCGAGAATGTAGAACAATAACATCCCGGTAAGGGAGTCAACTATAGAAACATCCCGGCAAGGGAATCAACAACATAACAATAACGTCCTCGCAAGGGAATCGATAACAGAAGCAGTAACGTCCCAGCAAGGGAATCAACAACTGATCAATAATGTCCCGACAAGGGAATCAACAACAGAACAATAACGTCCCGGCAAGGGAATAAACAATAGCTAATAAGTTCATGGAAACACCAAGAAAAATAAAATAACCTCAACGATAAAACAAGATATAATAAGCGCATAATAGCTACACCGATACTACAACAATTGGACATGTAATATATTTGCACGAGGTTACAGATGAACTTACAATCAAGGATTACCCAATAGTAAGGAAGTTAACATGAATGATGAATTACAATTTAAGGAAGTATCAACTAATTATATGATATCCATCTTCTTTTCAAATAAGACCGATTAATTACCTGAGATATAACATTTATGTTTTCCAATTAAAGGCGAGTAGGTAGAATAGATAATATGACTATAGAAAGGGTGATTGTCTTATGTTAAACACGTAAGAAGTCAATTAAACAACAAGGATAAATCAAGAAGAGCAAATGATGCCAAGTAAGACATGTAGAGGTGAAACTAATAATAGGGAACTCAATTTATCAATATCATCTTCAAACTCTGTGATTTCAAGAGTCTAAGGGTCTAAAAGGGACAATTTACCACAAATAAATCCGAGCACAGTCTCGTCACCTCATGTATACGGAATACAATAAACAGAGAAGACTCAAATCCTATGGGGAAGCCCCACACACAAGGTTAGGCAAAATACTTACCTCAAACCGGCTAAAATCAACCAACAACCGCGTTCTTGCCACGAGTTCTCGACTCCAAATGGCTTAAATCTATTCAATTAAATCACACATTGCAATTAACATCTCATGCAACTGATTCTATTATTTAGTTCAAAGCTAAAGCGCAAAATTAGGTAAAATGACCAAAATGCCCCTCGGGTCAACGTCTCGGAAGCGGATTAATTTAACATTATCATAACCCTTGTACTCTCACGAGTCTAACCATATAAAAATATCTCAAATCGGAGGTCAAACTCTCCCTCAAAGCCCCATAATTCGGTCTATGAAGTTCTATCCATTTTACATTCAAAAACTGAAATTTAAGGATGAAATTAAGAGAAGATTCATGAAAGTTGGTCTAAATCGAATGAGAATCACTTGCCCAAGTTGCCCAGGTGAAAATCCCTTCAAAAATCACCAAGAACCGAGCTCCATAAGTCAAAAATGTGAAATAATGGTTAAACCCTCGAAATTGGGATTTAAATCTTTCTGCCAGTTATTTGTTCTTTGTGATCGCATAGAGAAGCTTGAGAGGGACCAGACTTTGTGCACTGCATTCGCGTAAAAAGGGATGCAAATGCAGAGGGTTGAGATGATGTCTTATGCGATTTCAGAGCGTAAAATGTGTCATTGAAGGAAATATGGAGGGGGTCCAACAATTGGTCTATGCGACGCTAAATGCATATTGCGAATGTGAAGAAGGCCAAGATAAGCCTATGCGATTGCATAGGCCTGATCGCGATCGCATAGAAGGTGTAACATAAGGAGCAACAGCAATCCAAAAGCAAGTGGAAATGACCCGTAGCCCATGCGGAACACACCCGAGGCCCCCGGGACCCCGTCTAATCACACACACAAATCATATAACCTAACACGGACTTGCTAAAAGTTTCAAATCAAATAAAACTACATAGAAACGACGAATCAAACTTTCAAATCTATAACGAATCCCTTGCCGAAACCTATCAATTCAACTCGGAATGGCACCAAATTTTGCAGACAAGTCCAATATAATATAACGGAGCTGTTCCAATTCTCGCAATCGTATTCCACCCCCGATTTCCCAAAAGTCAATTGTGGGTCAAACTTTTTCATTTTCCAACTTCAACTTTTGCCGAAATGCCTCAATTTACTCTACGGACCTCCAAATCTAAATCTGGACGCATGCCTAAGTCCAAAATCACCATACAAAGCTGTTGAGATCATTCATGAACCATTCCGGAGTCGTTTAGCCAAAAGTCCAGTTCCTGTCAAATTGTCACCGTTCTAACTTCCAAAATAAGGTTTCTTCTCTAAAATTGACTCTAAACCATCCGAAAACCGAATTTCACCATGCACGCAAGTCGATACTCATATTCCGAAGTTGCTCCAGACCTTATGCCGCTGAACGAAGCTTAATTTCTCAAAATGACCGGTCGGGTCATTACATCCTCCCCCTCTTAAACCAACGTTCGTCCTCGAACGTACTAAGATTCGCCTCAAAGTCCTCAAGTCACTGAGTGCGCACTTCTAACATACACCCTCGGGTGATCCCATGTCACCCCAATCCATTTTGGCACGACGACACCATCTCAACTGAAATTTAACCCTTCTAGCAATACCATTAAGCCTCCAAACCAGATTCCTCACCTTCCATCCGTTTCCAAAAGACCCGATTCTAAGTCCATGTCCAGTATCGGTCTCAACCAGCTAATTAAGTACTAACCAACACACACAGGGTACAGCCACATAACACGACACACCACACATAGGGCCACAATAATATTTCTGATAGCAATACTTGCCTGAGATCGAATCTGCACTGGCCTTAAGCATCATATTCAATAGAGTTCTTCTCCCAACCTCCACAACACTGGAGATGATACAATTACCATGAAAAACACATAGCAAAACGTCCGAATAACCAAATCTCAGCCAGCACCATCGGGTGCACACCTCACAAGCTTAAACTCAAGAAGCATAGAATGAAAATGAATAAATACAGGAAAGGAAAACACGTAAAGGAACTAACAAACAAATCAAACTAGCATATATTCTTCTAAAACACAATTCTACAAATACATCTAACAAGAAGGAATGAAAGCATATAAAGGACTCACGAGGATCTTATACTGATACAACTCTCACCGCATCACACAGCTCGGTCTCAACATATCAAAACGCCTGAAGTCACGAGGGTTCCGCCCTCAATCACTGAATCACAAGTAGGGCTCATACTAACCCATCTAGAAACTCTCAGTGGATCAATCATGTCTATTATTTACCACACACCTTGGATCACACACAGGTGGATCATAGAAATCACAGCTCGTAAGCTTGAATACTCAAAAGTGACATTAAGCCTACCAAAACAACAACAGGAATTTACTACTAGCTTCATAACTCTGGACAACAGGTAGAAACAGACGATAGACACGGCTATCACTCAGAACCTCCCAACAGGATAATCACATAAATAGAGTGCAAATCATGAAGCACTCCCATAAATGGAACAACAAACAAGGAGCTCAACCTGATAAGTAAAAGTGGGATGAACTGCAGAAGTGCCTCTCTATAAAAAACTGAATTAGTACCCGAATGACATTAGCTGGCACACCGGCCTCAAGACTACTATATGAAACACATCAACGGGTTGGGCCTCCTCCTCTTGGGCGCCCTCTGCCTGCCTGAATACCTCACTACAACCCATCAGCCCGAAATCAGGGACAATCTCTCACCATGTGGTTAGTACCTCTATACTCAAGGCACCCTCTCCGCTGATAAGGCGGGGAAACTGTGTGATACGGGTACTCTAAGTCCCATGAAAACCTAAATCACCATGCAAGGCCTGAAACGCAAATCGAACTGGCTGAACCGTAAAAACCTTTACCATGGCGTACCCTGCCTCCGAAACCAGGACCAGTATATCTCACCAGTATACTAGGCCTCCTCGCCTCCTAAAGATGTCTATCCTAACCTCGTCTACTCTCTTTCTCTCTCATGACCCTGCTCTGCCTTCTCTCTCTGGCATGCATACCCTCTATCCTCCTAGCAATGTTTAACACCTACTGATACGAAATATACCATCTCTAACTTACGTGCCATACCGAATATGATGCTGGGAATAAGTCCCTCAATAAATCGATGAACCTTCTCACGAACAGTAGAAACCAAGGCTGAGGCGTGTCTAACCAACTTGGCATAACAGACAACATACTCTGAGACGGTCAGAACACCCTGGCGCAAATGCTCAAACTCCACGCGCCATGCATTTCTGAGGCTATGAGGAACAAACTCTCACAGGAATATATCTGAAAACTGGGCCCAAGTCAGTGAAGTTGCCTCATCTGGGCTGTCTAACTCATAGGTGCGCCACCAGTGCTAAGCGGCTGCTCGAAGCTAGAAAGTAGTGAAAAGGAATCACGCTCGATCCAAATACCCATAGTACGAAAAATGCGATAATACTCATCAGGAAATCCAAGGCATCCTCCGATGCTAAACCACTGAACGCATGAGGCTTAAACCTCTTAAATCTCTCAAGTCTCATCTTCTCCTACTCGGAAACCGCTTCCATGCCCTCGGGTTGAACTGGTACTGCAGGCAACACAGGAATAAATCTCAGGGACTTGCTCGATATGCGCTTGCCGCTCAGGAGTGCGCACGGTGGGAGTCTATCTCCTCCCCCAGCCTGGTGCGTAGCTACAGTAAGTGGAAGCAGTCCTGCCTGACCCAAAATGGTATGTCTACTCATGAACTGTGTCAAGTATCCTGAAGGGCTGGAGTAGCAGTAGCTGTAGGCATCAGATGCTCAGACTCTGACTGGATCTGCTGGTCATACCTCGGTAGCCGCACGCTCAGGTTCTCTCCTTGTACCATATGTGCGTCTTCGAACTCTAGCCTGGCCCCGACCTCCGACTGCTGCAGCAAGGGGCGCGGGTACCTGATCACATCAAATTGTACGTGTCCTCACCATCGGCGAGAGAGTGGAAGGCATAGATTTAGAGTTGTGAATGCCAAAATTTCGCACAACGGGGAAATCAATTGAAGTGGAATGTTTCCTAACGGCTACATAGCCCCTTGTAGATAAGTACATACGTCTCCGTACCGATCAGTAACTCAAATAAACCGGCATGTGTCCCGTGACTCCTATGAACCTAGAGCTCTGTTACCAAATTATCATGACCCTAATTCACCAATCGTGAACCTGTCATGACGGCACCCATTCTTCACGACTAGGTAAGCCTAACATGTTGCGAAAATTCAACAATCTTTACGAAAATGATAAACAATACTAATAACATAAGAAAATGAATAAGATGCAGCCTGGCACATACACTTCAACTCATAATAATGTAAATACATCCAAGACCCGGAAACCCACGGGCAACACATGCTAAGAGTAGAAACATATACATGGATCTAATATCAGAAAGTGTCTACAACAACGGAATACAGGAATGAAACTACTAACTAAAAAGGGTAGAATAGAAGGAGACTCCTCGGTTCTGCGGACGCGACAGATGCATACCTCAAGTCTCCGGCTGTACGCCACCCTCCAAGGCTGACAAAAAAGAATAAGGGTACTTGTATCTGTACAATAAAATTGTGCAGAATAGTAGCATGAGCACACAGCAGCGGTGCCCAGTAAGTATCAATACTAACCTCGATGGAGTAGTGACGAAGGACAGTCAAGAGACCTACCGGTCAATAAACAGTATAATCATAAGGATAATAGAAACGATATATAATTATGTAAAGACTGCATGAACGACTAAAAGAGTTACAATCGCAATAAGACTAACGGATAATGAGTAACAACGAAAACTACTCAAATGATGATAATAAAAGGATGGTAGACATTATAATCCAAATCCTGAAGTCACAGCACAACAAGGACAGATAAGTCACTAACTCATTATTCTGCCCTGATCTTACATAAAGTCTTCCAACTCTTTCCACAATTTCCACCACAAACTCTCAGACCATCCATAACCCATAAAAACCCAGCATCCGAGGTCTAATACTTGGAATCTTGTGCCCATTCCATAACACGGTCATATTGGCCATCAGGTGGTCAACTAGGGTCACTCTCACATATAAAAATGGATAAACGAAGGCACATCCCCACCCCTAGCCAAATGAGGAGGGATTCATCTCTAATAGGAGGGTCCAACTACGTGTATGCTTGTGCAAGTGTATCTAACAGGAATCCTACCAACTAGTAAATATAAGAAATGGAATGACTAGCACCCGATTTACTCGCACCCAGTTAGATTCAATGAAAATATCACTTCAGGACACAATGAGTATAACGGAGATCTTCAAGGTTATTGTACTATAGTTTCAAACATAAATATGTTCTAGGGATCTCTTGGTATCCCGAGGATCTCTTGGTATCCTCAATAGATGTAATGGGAATCTCTTGGTATCCCGAGGATCTCTTGGTATCCTCAATATATATGCTAGGGATCTCTTGGTATCCCGAAGATCTCTTGGTATCCTCAATAGATGTACTGGGGATCTCTTGGTATCCCGAGGATCTCTTGGTATCCTCAATATATATGCTAGGGATCTCTTGGTACCCCGAGGATCTCTTGGTATCCTCAATAGATGTACTAGGGATCTCTTGGTACCCCGAGGATCTCTTGGTATCCTTAATAGATGTACTGGGTATCTCTTGGTATCCCGAGGATCTCTTGGTATCCTCAATATATATGCTAGGGATCTCTTGGTATCCTCAATAGATGTACTGCGGATCTCTTGGTATCCCGCAATACAGCACAATCAACATATATGTACAGCCCAAACAATAGAATAGTAAATATCCCGGCAAAGGAGTCGACAATGGAAGACAATAACATCCCGGCAAGGGAATCAACAACAAAACAATAGCGTCCTCGCAAGGGAATCGATAACAGAAACAATAGCATCCCCGCAAGGGAGTCAACAATAGAAAACAATAATGTCCCGGCAAGGGAATCAATAACAGAAATAATATCGTCTTGGCATGGGAATCAACAACAGAAACAATAACATCCCGACAAGAGAATCAACAACATAGAAATAATGTCCCGACAATGGAATCAACAATAGTCAATAAGGTCACGAAAACACCAAGAAAACCAAAATAACCTCAACGATAAAACAAGACATAATAAGCGCATAATAGCTACACCGATACTACAACAATTGGACATGTAATATATTTGCATGAGGAGACGGATGAACTTACAATCAAGGAGTACCCAATAGTAAGGAAGTTAACATGAAACAATAATTACAATTTAAGGAAGTATCAACTAATTATACGATATCCATATTCTTTTCAAATTAGACCTATTAATTACCTGATATATAAAATTTATGATTTCCAATTAAAGGCGAGTATGTAGAATGGATAATATGACTATAGAAAGGGTGACTGTCTTCAGTGAAACACGTAAGAAGTTAATTAAACAACAAGAATAAATCAAGAAGATCAAAAGATACCGAGTAACATATGTATAGGTGAAAGAAATAACAGGGAACTCAATTTTATCAATATCATCTTCAAAATCAATTATTTCAAGAGTATAAGGGCCTAAAAGGGAAAATTTACCACAAATAAATCCGAAAGCGCACTCGTCACCTCGCGAACACCGAATGCAATCAATAGAGCAGACTCAAATCCAAAGGGGAAGTCCCCCACATAAGGTTAGGCAAGTTACTTACCTCAAACCAACTAAAATCAACTAGCAACCGCGTTCTTGCCATGAATTCTCGACTCCAAATGGCCTATATTCAATTAAATCACACGTTGCAATTAACATCTCAAGCAACTTATTCTATAATTTAATTCAAAGCTAAAGCGCGAAATTAGGTAAAATAACCAAAATGCCCCTCAGGCCAACATCTCGGACCCGGATGAATTTCAAATTTTCAGAACCCTCGTACTCTCACGAGTCTAACCATCTAAAAATATCTCAAATTGGAGGTCAAACTCTCCCTCAAAACCACATAATTCGGTCTATGAAGTTCTACCCATTTTGCATTCAAAAACTGAAATTTAAGGATGAAATTAAGAGAAAATTCATGAAAGTTGGTCTAAATTGATTGAGAATCACTTACCCAAGTTTCTCAGGTGAAAATCCCTTAACAAATCATCAAGAACCGAGCTCCATAAGTCAAAAATGTGAAATAATGGTGAAACCCTCGAAATTAGGATTTAGATCTGTCTGCCAGTTATTTGTTCTATGCGATCGCGTCATATGGGTTGCGATCACATAGAGGAGCTTGAGAGGGCCCAGAATTTGTGCACTAAGTTCGCGTAAAAAGGGATGCGAACGCGGAGGGTTGAGATGATGGCTTGTGCAATCACAAAGTGTACAATGCGAATGCATTGAAGGAAATATGGAGGGGGTCCAGTAATTAGTCTATGCGAATGCGGAATAAATAATGCAAATGCGAAGAAGGCCAAGATAAGCCTATGCGATCGCGGAGGCCTGATCGCGATCGCATAGAAGGTGTAACAGAAGCAGCAACTGCAATCCAAAAGCAAGGGGAAATGACCCGTAGCCCATCCGGAACACACCCGAGGCCCACGAGACCCTCTAATCACACACACAAGTCATATAACCTAACACGGACTCACTCAAAGTTTTAAATTAAATAAAACAACATCGAAATGAAGAATCAAACAAAAAATAAAGCTAATGAACTTTCGAATCTTCAAATAATGAATCCTATGCTGAAACCTATCAGTTCAACTCGTAATGGCACAAAATTTTGCAGAGAAGTCCAAAATAACATAACGGAGCTGTTCCATTTCTCGGAATCGCATTCCGACCCCGATTTCCCAAAAGTCAACTGTGGGTCAAACTTCTTCGTTTTCCAACTTCAACTTTCACAGAAATGCCTCAATTTACTCTACGAACCTCAAAATCTGAATACAGATGCGTTCCTAAGTCCAAACTCACCATACGAAGCTGTTGAGATCATCCACGACCCATTTCGGGTTTGTTTACCTTAAAGTCCAATTCCGGACAAATTTTCACCGTTCTAACTTCCAAAATAAGGTTTCTTCTCTAAAATTGACTCTAAACCATCGAAAACCAAATTCCACCATGCACGCAAGTTGATACTCATGTTCTGAAGCTGCTCCAGACCTTATGTCAATAAACGGAGCTTAATTTCTCAAAACGATTGGTCGGGTCGTTATAATGTGTGACGACCCAAATGGTCATCACCTATTTTTATAATCTATTCCATACTTTTGAGGCATTGAAAACCACATTTAGAGTCGCCTTGATTTGAGTATGCAGTCCGGGTGCATAGCTGAAAATCTTAAAAGTGAAATTTTGTAAAAAATGCTAAATTTTGGTATTAAGATGAATAACCTTAACTTTGGTCAATATGTTGGGTAAACGGACCCGAAGCCATAATTTGGTAGTCCCGAAGGATCCGTAGGAAAATATGGGACTCGAGTATATGCCCGAAATCAAATTCCGAGGTCCCGAACCCGAGAAATCAATTTTTGAAGGAAATTGTTAAGGAAAATTGAAATTAAATTTGATTAGAAAGTGATGTAATCGGGCTCGTATTTTGGTTCCAAAACCCGATACAAGTCTTACATATGTTTTAAGTCCTTCCTGTAAAGTTTTGTTAAAAACGGACGTCATTTGACGTGTTTCGGACTTAAAGTTCTGTATTGAAACTTAATGAAGTTTGAGGAAAAACTCTTGATTTTGAGGTTTGATTCATTGTTTTAGATGTTATTTAGGCGATTTGATTGCACGGTTAAGTTCGTATGATATTGTTGAGTTGGTACGTGTGTTTGGTTAGGAGCCTCGTAGGCTCATGAGTGTTTCAGAGGTGTTTCGAAAAGGTTTAGACTTAGAAAATAATTGCAGAACTGTTGTCTGCTGGTGTCCAGCTTTTGTGCTATGCGATCTCATTGTTATTTGCACGATTACATTGTGCAAAATTTTCAGGGGATCAGTTTGTTCTATGTGATCGCATAGTTCCTCTCGTGGTGGCATAGTGTTAGCCTGAGAGGACCTTATTATTGTTCTACTCGATCAGATCTTTTCCTATGCGATCGCAATGTTTTAGCCCATCTTCGTTATTTCCTCTATGCGATCGCATACTGTTATTCGCAATCGAAGAGCCTTGTCCCTTTTACTCTATGTGATCGCACTCTTTCGCCCGTAATCGCATAGGCCAAATTCGCCCTGTTAAGTTTTTAAAACTTTAGCAGCAGTAGCATACGGGATTTCACCAAGTTTCCACAAAAACCTTTCTTCTCCAAGCTCTTAGGCAACCATTGAAGCAATCCTTCACCAAAAGCTCTCGGGTTAGTAATTCTTAACATATTTTCTTCCATTTCCTTTAACATCTATTGAAATTCTAGGCCTAAAAAATGTTATTTAGGGTAAAAAAAAGTAGGTATTTAGGTAGAGTTAGCGCTTTTTGATTTTTTTTATTTAGATCTCGTTTTGGGGCAAATTTGAAAAAAAATTATATATTCGGGCTCGTGGGTGAATGGTGATTTGGTTTTGGTCCGAACATTGTGTTTTAACCAAGCGGGCCTTGGATCGATTTTTTTGGATTTTTGGGAAGAATGCATGGAAACTATAATTAGGCATTGGGTTCGAATTGTTTAGCATTTGTTGATGTATTGTAGTCATTATTGTATAGATACAATCGATTTGGAGCCGAATTCGAGAGGAGAAGCGGTAATTGAGGATTGATTTGGCCGTGGAAGTTTGAGGTAAGTGTTCGCTCTAACCTTAGATTAAGGAATAAGGAGTTGCGTCATATTTGCTACTTGCTTCTTGTTGAGTACGACATATAGATACGGTAACGAGTATCTATACGTTGGTGTCGAGAATGACCGTGACTCTTAAATTGGAAGTTGTTGCATTCTTAAATGAAATTTCGGATACTTTAATTAATGATCTTCTAAATTGGGCAGAGATTGATCTTATCTTCGTAAATCTTAATTGTGATTGAGATTTACTAGCTAAGTTTAGATTGGTTATAGCTGCTTCTTGTCGGGATGATTGTTTTGATATTTGTTCCCTTTTCGGGAAATCAGTATATTGCTTTTACTCCCTTGCCGGGAAGTTATTATTTGCCTATGTTCCTTTGCCGGGATTCCTTATAATTATGTGATAAAATAGGAGCTTGTGGTACGCCTACCATAAGATATGATAAAATAGAAGCCAGTGGAATGCCTACCACAAGATATGATAAAATGGGAGCGGGTGGTACGCCTACCAAAAGATATGATGAAATGGGAGCGGGTGGTACGCCTATCATAAGATATGAGAAACAGGATCGGGTTACACATGTGCAACAAGATGAAACTAAAAATGAAAGTTGTCTTTATTTCTTTATTCCGTGTTAGAAGTTAAATTGTAGTTTACCTTGATTATTCCTGATATTCTGCTTTTATCTGCTACCCCCGCAGCATGTTCCCCCTCCAAACTTTAATTGTTTATTTCTGCTATTTTCCGTTGTATTTGTGTATATGTATTTGCACAGCTTTATGAGAAGTCTGGTCATGGCCTCGTCACTACCTCACTGGGTTAGTCCGGGCATTTACAAGCACATGGGGTCTGTTGTGCTGATGCTACACTCTGTGCTCTTTTGCACAGATCCAGGTATTGGAACATCTTACGTTGCGCAATAGTAGCTAGGGAGCTGTCCTTCAGCCACGAGATGCCGAGGTAGTCCTGCAGGCGTCCGCAACCCCGACATCTCTTCATCTCTTATGCCATGTTTCCTTTGTACCTAGACAGAGTTTTATTCTATTGTTTCAGACTCTTGTATTTAGCATTCTTAGTTGGTCCGTGTACGTTGTGTCACCAGGTGTTGGGTAGAGACATGTATTGGATATTATGCATTTTGTATTTTTTTTTTCCTATTTATCTAAGACTTCCGCTAAAAGTTTGTTTTCCGCTGTTATTTAATTGCTTATCAATCAGTAATTTAATTATTTAAACATGTATAAAATGAGAAAGACTATTGAATTTCAAAGTTTTATGGCTTTCCTAGCTTCCACGAGTAGGTGCCATCACGAATCCCAATGGTGGGAATTTCGAGTCGTGACAAGTTGGTATCACAGCTCTAGGCTACATAGGTCTCACAAAATCACGGACAAGCCCAGTAGAGTCTGAGGGATCAGTACGGAAACATCTGTATTTATCCCCCAGAGGTTACGGAGTTAGGAAAATTTCACATTTTTTCTTTCTTGTCGTGCGAATTTGTTCCTCAAATGCTAATTGGATTTCAGATTAATTAATTTGTCTTCTTCGCGAATTTTTGAATGAGTATCATATTTCACTTCGGACTTGGACAGCTTTTGGGGTGATTTTGAAGAGGGTTTAAGGACTTTGATCATGTATGAACTCTTGGCCTTAAAAGTATTATTTTATGGTGTAAATACATGGATTAGAGCTGAAAACTTAAGAAATTAAAGGTCAAAATGGTGCTTTATGGATTGAGCCTAAGAGAGCTTAAACTAGGAATTTGAGAGGTCAAATGGACTCCGATTCTTGTGATTTTGACATGTCTAGACTCGCGGCGAGATAAGAAATCTATGGGTGTGAATAGAACCTATTTTTCCATTTTTAGGGCATCAGCTATTTTCTAAACTAAGTTGCGCTCGTGAGAAGACCATCCGTAGACATTTTGGGTATTTTAACTTAGTTTTAATGATAGAATCTCTGTATTTACTTTAGTATTCAATAAATATGTCTTCTTCTTCATCTATTTCTCTGTTTTTATCTTCCAGCATGAGTAGCTAAACCCATTAGCTATGGTTGTGGCTCAACCCTAGTGTGAGTAATTGATGGGTGTTGTGATTTAGGGCTAGATTGATTGTGGGTGTTTGTTATTTGGGTTAATTTTATTGTTTAATTTATGAATTGGTGGTTGCAAACACTGGTTTATGCTAAGTTGACTTGGCTCTTCTTGAGAAAGAGAATCTAAGTCTCCAAAATTGACCCAACAAGGAATTGGGATGGACTCAAGAGAATTGATAGTCCCAATTAAATGGTTAAACCTCGAGAGAGTAATTACCCGACTTGAACCCTAGTTGTTTGAGCAAATTTTCCTGCCCATTTAGTCTTGAGAACGTCAATTGGGCGAATCACTCTCTTTGCCGAGAGGTGTGAGGGTGGGTGAAATTGGTCAATGGTTATAGCATATTTCTCCAATCATGTCAATTGAGCCTTAGAAGAAATTACCCATCAATTAGCCACCTATGTGAAAACCACTACCGTAGTGCCACTTAATCCATTAGATACAACTTGTAGCAATCTAATCTTAGAATAATCTAGTTTCAATCTTAATTTGTAGTTTGATAATAGTAGTTTTATATAGAAAAATAAAAAATGATTGGAAGTGATATTTTTAACAATTACGTAACTCTACACTAAATAGACACCCAACTCCAATCCTAGCTCTCTATGGAATTCGATCCGGACCCAAAAATCGGGTAAAAGTTATTGCAATCCTCTCTCACTACTTTTTAGTAGTGCAGAGTTGGTAGCGATCATGGGACAAAAATAATAAAGAGAACAAAATTACTCTCAGGCCCATGGCGGCCACTTCATGCGATAATTCGACGTTGCTAACGTCCCAAAGAGCCTCACACTCTGCGATAGAGCATAGAAGGTCGAACTGCGACACCAAACCCTCCGTGTCCCACAGAGGATTGAGATCCAATGGAATCTCAAGTAGTAGGGAAGGACCTACCACTCTCACTATAGTACGGGTAAAGCCCTTCTCGAATGTCCTCATATCATCAAGATCGAGGTCGAAATCAGACTCATAGTCATAAACCACGAAAGCCTTTCCACTCTCTACGACTGAAGAAGAAGCGCGATTAGGTCGGAATGAGGAAGGGCTGCTCAAAACGGCAACAGCAGCCTCGAGACCCCGTCTGTCTGTCGCAATATCCTCTTTATCGTTCATAGTGGCCGAAGCTTCTACCATCAAGTTTTCTTCTTCCTCCAGGTTTGCTTCTACGATCGAGTTATCACCACTGCTAACTTCAGATACCGCCAAGGGAGGGTCACCCCCATAAGATACTTCTGCTGAAGCAGCCACTTCAGATTCTACTCTTCGTCTATTCGATTGGCCCTCATCACTATCATCACGTGAAAATTCACCTATTGAGCGGGTGGTAGGAGCTAGAGCCTCAGGTTGAGGAGTAATTTTCATGCACATGGCCCTGACTGCGGGTGTAGATTGAGATCTCTATATAGGCCAGGTAGCAGACTTCAGTGCGAGCCGAGTAGAAGGTGTCGGTTGACACAACACTAGTGAAGGAGCCCTCGCCCTTCGCACTATCCCTGTCAATAGAGAAAAATGATCATATAAGCGAAAATACCAAATTACAAGGCAAAGAACAAGGAAACTACAAAACGTCGACTCGTCAGTGAGAGACTTACGCTCGTATCTCTTGTAAGAGGATGACACTAGTTGATCCCTACTGTATTGGTAATAATAGCATTTACCCATGCGTAAATGGCTTCAACTGGTAGGGAAGGTAATCTCTCAGTTGCGAAAGCAAAAAACAAATTAGCAATGCCACCTAAAGAGGAACGGTTTACCACCAACTCAAGAGAAATCACAAAATAAACAAAAGAAAACTTACGGGCGAAGTTCCACATCTCGGGAAACCCTGTCGGGTCCGTCACAAGGTTCTCGGTCCGTGCGTAGAAATAGCTATCCCAGAAATGGTGATTGGCCTTGTCATCCATCTTCACCACCAAACACTTTTTTCCTCGGTGGCACATGTAGATATCATGCCTAGAATAAGTTGAAGGGAAAAAATGTTAAGCATATGCTCCAAAGTGATCTCTCGACCGGCAAGCTCTGTGAGCAGCATGAGGAATATTTTGTACATGTACGATGAAAGCTGAGTTGGGCACACTTTGTAGAAGTGGCAGAAGTCTATCACTAGGGAGGGTAGAGGAAGCGTCTACCTGAAAACAAAAGGGTATGTGTAGAATGCGTAGTACCCTGGGAAGTGCAGATGTATAATGTCCTTCCCTTTGCCACTGCCATTTCAATGTGATTTGGAATTCCCCACTTGGTCTTGAGAACTGTAGATGCCGCTTCATCCATGGTAGAGTACATAGGATCCGGTTCTTCTCTGGCGGGGCTGTCAAAATCGATCCATAGTTTCCCCGGACGGGGCAGTGTTTCAGCCTCTATTGGAACCCCCTCTTCTTTTTCTGCCTCCACTCCTTCTCAGAGAACAGGTGCATCATTTTCTAGCATCAAAGCTTTAATGAGTCTGTTAGTGTGGGAAGAAGTACCAGCCATTTATCTGGAGTGATCAGAATAATTGAGTATGAGGAAGGAAAAGAGAAGATGGTAGTGTCATGTTCTAACTAACAGGAGAATGAACTCAGAAGTTTGAAATATTGAAGAAGGTGAAGGTTTGCAAAATTCTTCAGATAAATCAAAATGTATAGCAATAGAATGGTGGTTTCCAACTATTTATAGGAACACAAATGTCCTAAGCGGGAAGCCCAATATCCGCCAATCAAAACTGATAGAGCACAAGAAACGAAACGATGTTTGGTAAATGTGCGCCATAATGATAGTGGCTATTCATAATGCATCGATCAATAAAACAATTCAACTCCGAACGGACGTAACGGTCCAATGGTACCATTGAAGTGTCATAACACCACCTCGACCTAAGGATCTCGCTCAATGCGTAACATTTAGATTTCTCCTAAATTTGAAATCGACAGAGTTCGACCATCCAACATGCTAAGAGGCGACCTCGACGGACGGGAGGACTAACTGTATGGGTCAAAATCTAACTATAATGGTCGTCCTTAAGAAGAATAATAAGGGTTCGACCAAGCTGTAATCATGCTCACGGGGAGAAATAACAAAGAGCACCTCGGCCATCGTCAGGGTCAAATTGCAAAAAAGTACACATCATCGAACAAGCATTGTGTTTGAGTAGACGACAAAACTTACAGTCGTAAGAAAGTACGCCGGTCAAAGACCATTGGATAAAAGAGAAATGAACTATATATATGGGGGAAAAGCCCAGATAAAGGGTAGAGATTCTGGAAGAGAGCTACCAATAGAGAGAAAACAAGGAAAACCTCTTCATCATCAACAATCACCTCTTTTCCCTTTCCTTGTTTACATGATTATGATGTATATCCACCCTAGATATAAGCTCATATCTCATGTTTGATGTACGCTTATCACATTAGGAAATCTTACGCATTATTATTTATCTTCTATTTCGCACTCTGTATGTTTGGATCTAGAATTAATTATATTTGGCTAAAATTTACCTTCTTTATTATTACTAATTAGTTCGACAAAAAGGGTTTTACATTTTTTTCTCAAACACTAACTATGAGTAGTAATGAATTTGGTAAAGTTATTAGCAGAAAATGTTTTAAACCCTTGGATTAGCCAATCATTTGTTTTTATTACCTTCTCTTATTAAATATAACAACTAACTTTGCATAACCACTATTTTTTTGTGGAATATATCTTACTTTTTGGCCACTTAATTAATGCAAGTTGGTTATCAACATAACAAGTATTAGAGCTTGAAATTATTTATTTTATACACTAAACTCAAGAGAAGCAGATGTTAATAACAAAATTTGTTAAAACAGAGCCTAACAAACATATTACTCCACGAAAAATCTGGATGTCTTTGTCCCATAGCATTATAGTTATTCCTACTTTGGTAGTTTCCTATATTATAGTTCCCCAGATCGTTAACTTTCTCAACTGAAACTTGAAACGCATGTGTAGGATGTCTAATTCCACCAAAGTCACATGCTTCTTGCGTCTCACACTGTAGCTTAGCTAATGTCAACTTTCTTATCTCCTTGTCCATCGTGTCTAGTTGGACTTGCACTGATATGTTAGAGTCCACCTGGTGAACCCTAGCTAATTTTATTATTTTATTACTCTCAATAATCTACTGATTAGCATCCTTAGATAATTCATCAAGGATTGAGACAACCACCCCCAGAATTTCTTTATTAGTGGACTTCCACATGCGGTACGCAGAGTCCGTCATGAGGAAGGGGTCATCCCATCCTAGAAATCCTGGAGTTGCATCCACTAATTAATTTCATTGTATTGACACATTTTGACTATCTCCTTGAATCATTTCCAAGCTTCAAAAATTGTTTTTGTCTCCTTCTGGCAAAAATTGTGGATTTCCCTTCTGAATTTCCCTATTTTTGCAGTGGAGAAGTACTTGTCAAGAAACTTTTTAGTCATATCTTCCCATGTCCTTATCAATCCTATTGGTAAGCTACGAAGCCAATGCTTCACGTCGTCCTTCAATGAAAAGGAGAATGCCCTTAAATAGACTTGCATCTTTTGATACTCCATTGTACTTGAATGTGTTCATGATCTCTTCAAAGTCCATCAAGTGATTGTTAGGATATTCATTCACTTTTCCTCTAAACATACCATTGTTTTGGATGGTTTGAAGTAAGTCGTACTTCTACTCGAAGTTGTTTACTGCTATGGGTGAAGGCCTGACACTTGCAGTGCTTGATAGTAGAATGGTTTGGCATAGTCACCCAATGATCTCCCGAGCATGTGCACACATTCTCGAACTGGTCTTCAACAAATGGTAGGTTTAGATTGAATCTTCGACCTTCACCATCATCGATGGTCTCCTCGGTTACTTTAAGGGATGCCTCAGCTGCTATCCATACAACTTCTTGTTATTCTGCCTCTATTGCAGCTAAGTCTGCTCCATCAATCTCTTTCTTTGCCCTATTATCTTGAGTCAAAGTATGACCCAATAAATTTTTTGCTAATTATATTTCTTTCCTCAGTTGTCGCGAGTGTTTCTCCAACTCTGGTTTGTAGGATATCACTTCCTTTGAAGAAGATTGAGTCATACATGAGAGAAGTTAAACTTGTATCATGCACAAAAGTGAGAAAACGTGAATACAATAAAGAAAAATTAGTTCCTGGATTAGTGCTAAGAAGTATTTTAAATACTATTGCTTGTCAATCTCCGGCAACGTCATCAAAATCGAACAAGTGTAAAACACAATACAAAATTATTTCTCGCGAGTCAAAGATGGTATAGTTTAATTATCGGCTCTACATGGATTGTATTTAAATAGTATCGAATAATCTTCAGTTGATTACTATCCATAAAAATTAATACTTGATTTAATGATTATCAACTACATTTAACTACTAAATTAAACAATCAATAGTTAATCACAAAAGATAGCAGATGAGCAAAAAAGAGATATCAATGAGAGAAATAAGGGTAATTGACTAGTCGGAATCCAATTCTTGAGTTAGTTCACTCTATAATACTGTTGATTCTCACTAATTCAACAGATAATTAGATTACATTGGATGTTAACTCTTTCAATTACTTATTTGAATCGCGGATTTAAATTAGAGCATAATATGTAAAGAAATTCAATATCAAACTCCTCTCACGATTAAGTAAAATAAGAAATAACTCTACAATGCGAATTCAAATTCCATAAATTAATTCTGAGTATTATCAAGAATTAAATCCCTGATTAAGTTATCAAAACACCATATATGTCAGCACCATAATGGAAATTAATCCATAGCAATAGAGAAATGTCATCTCAATAAGGTTTAAAAATAAGAAAAACATTGATGCTAATGATTCAATATAACACGATACAAACTCCCGTATTGCACCGGTCATTGGTTGAAATCTTGATGAATATTTGTGTCCTTTTACCTTATTTTCTTCTCAAATCATTCGTAGGTCAAATATCCTTTCAAAAATGTATTTTGGTGGATTTAGACCATGTAGAAGTGGGTCTGGACAAAACTACCCTTTTCTAAGCCAAAATATGAAAAATTCTAAGAATATTGCACTAGCACGTCGTACCCGGTGCCGCATGTATGGGGATTTTCATATAGCATACAAAATGCTTGGAAGAACCATTTTACACTGCCACGTCGTGCCTCATCGCGCCCAAGGTGGAGCGACTGTGTATTTTTCTCATAGTAAATTTTTCCGTCCACTATTTGATAACCAGGCTTGGTCCTCGACCTCCGAATGCGATTCCAGTTTAAATTCTTGGGATTTTACTTAGACTTCAAAACTCTAAATTGTTTGATTTAGCTCCAATGCATCTTTTTAACTTGGTACCAACTTCTACAAGGCATAAAACACGTAATAAGTATAATTTACTATCATTTAAGCTCAAACACTCTTAAAATGCACTAGTTAGAGTGCAAACTATTGCTAAAATACGGGTTTCTAGCCTACCGTCAAGGTGTAAAAAGAGCACAACATCATTAATGAGTGGTGATTTTACCATTTATTTTAGTCTCTTTATTGTATATTTTGCATCCTTTAATAATAATATAAGGTTTTTTATGGTGTGTATTGCTAGATTTTCAAGTAAATAATGGCATGAAGAGAGATAAATTCAATTGAAGTGCAATTGATCAAAAAGAGTAATACAAAAAGTGCAAAATCCTACAGTGATTCTGCATATCCAAAACACTGTTCACTTATGCGACATTGCATCTGCGATGGGAAAGACTGCATCTGTGGAGAGGAGCCACCATGCACTGGGACCGCATCTGCGATCAGTAATTCGCACTTGCAGAGTCGCTTCGGTGAGATATGGTCCGCATATACAGAGAAGAAATTTCCACATAGGTGTCGCATCTACGACTGGCAGACCGCTTTTGCGGAGTTGCACCTGCGATTATTTATTCTGTATGTGCGATTAACGCGCTTCAACAGAGGACAATATTGGCATTTTATATTTTCTTGATTCCAAACCCACAAATATACGACCTAGCTTATATTTGGCGTATCTTTGGCATTCTTTGGAAATCTTTGACATATTTTGAGAAGAGAACACAAGTTTTGGAGCTAGGTTCTTTCACGCACACTTGGGTCTTGAAGCTTTTGGTTGAGAATTTCCTACCCATTTATGTTTCTTTCTTAATTTTCTTGCTTTGTGTTGTATATCTAAGTGTGCAGCATTTTTTTTCAACACTTGAATCTTGTTTATGAAAAATATACATATTTAAAGTGTGGATTAAATATCTTGTTGTGCTTATGTATTGTACAATTTTTATTTTTTATGAAGTGAGTTATTGTTTCTTTAATTATTCTTGTTCTTTAATGTTTCTAAAGGAATTAGCTAACCCTAGGACTCGTCCATTTACTTCGAATTGGTTTTGGAAAAATAATTTGGGGTTGGGGATGATTAATTAAAAAGAACTTGAGGCTTTATAAGATTGAACTACCTGTAACCATATTCAGGTGTGCTTAATCTCTTAATTATTTTAGTGATAATTCAATTACAAAGTCTTATTTGTTTTCGGAAGAAGTTAATATAGAACTATTACCCGAGGCTAATTAATATAAACTTGCTCATATTTATAAAATCGCAAAATATATTGGATCCTATAATTCCCAGTGTATCCATACTAATAGCCATTAATTATTTTATTTACTTTTTAGGTTAGTTTATATTTTCGCAATTAGTTATAAATATTTTCTCAAAACATTTTTTAGTGATGGGCTTAACATAATAAGTGATAATTCTCTTACACGCCCAATCGCCTATATATTATTCTCTATGGGATTCGATTCCGACTCATAATTGAATAAATTATATTGCATGCGAGCGTGTCCATTATTTTTAATTGTAAATTTGGATGTCATCAATCATTCGCATGATCTTCGAAAATAGTTTTAGACATGGTGGTCCTTGTGGTCAACGTCTGTCACCGCTCACCGTCGATATGCTCTTTAAGTTAATAGGTCAAGGTTGAAAGTAAGTCGTTCTAGATTGATACGGTGGTACATCAAGCTTATTGGTTTGATACTGTGTTGGTACTAGACTCATTATATGGGATGACACGTCAAATGTGATATTTTTAGATAATTTTATAAGAATTTTAATTTTGTCGGTCATAGAAAAATAATTATATCTACTAACTAAATGTATAAAAATATATAAACGATATGAATATTATCCATTAATGTATAAAATGTATATGTATTTGTCTTAATTTGGAGGGTTTACTGTGTAAATTTTCCAACTTTATACTTGTTTGATTCAAAAGATATAAAACCTTTTTGAAAAAATCAATCAAAAAAAATAAAGGAGTAAATCTTAGTCAGATATACTAAATTCCATATCAAAGAGCTAAAAGTATGGATTGTATATAGGACGAAAAAGATATAAACGATCTTATTGAAATTCAACTTGTGACTCACAGCGATCGATGGGAGGATAGCTTAACATGTTTTTCTGTAGATTACTTCTTTCCTATCAAGATTACAATAAGAGATCTTGGAAGAGAGAAAGGGGGGAGGAGTCTCCTCTAATCGAAAGCTTTCCCTTACTATATATAGTCAAGGCACCCTTGCCCTTTACTTGGTCCGACGCTCGCTCACCTCCAGTGTGTCTTGGACATCCTTTTAGGCACTGCTCTTTCCGACTCAATGGATGTCGAGAAAAGGATATAGAGTGGGCTATGTTATCTTTTGCTGCCCAATCACTTAGGCGGGACGTTGGTTAGTTCGGCCGTGATGGTCTGATTTTGACCAATACAACTAGTCCCTCCGTCTGCCGGGTTCAATCTATGTCGGCCTCGACATACGGATCATGATTGTTACGCATTCGAGAGAAATCTAACTTCTGACTTCTCATTCCTTAGTTACATTACTTGGGTTTTAGGCAGCGTGGCGACGTTCTTTCGATACCCATAAACCGTTGCAGCGGTTTCGGAACCAAAATATCGTTTGGTATCAAAGTGTTATTTCGTGGCTACTGCCATTATGACACACATTATTGGGGAAGTGAAACATTTCATGCACTATTAGATTCGATTAGCGACTCTTGGGTTTCGTCTGGACAAAATGGTTGGTGATTCCTCTTGCATCAATTTTCTTGCCACCGGAGGGGTAGATGCGATGGAAAACAAGGAGGTCCCATCAGTAGTTGAGATTTTGCCTCGCCCTGGGAGAGAATTTACCGACTTCAGAAGTCGCACTGAGGCTGAGCCGGAGCCTATCCCTTCTATTTTGAGAGAAGCAGACATTGCATAGATGAAAACCATTTGGGGGATCCTCGGCTACGTCGACATGCGACTAGCGGTAGGTACTGACATTGTTCATTTTGTTTGTCCTAGGTACTGTGTATTTTAAGCCTACCCCTTCTTTATTGGACACACGCTTCCTCTCCCTCTCCTAGTGGTAGATTTTTGCTGTTTTTGTGAGGTATGCCCTGCTCAACTTTCGTCGTACCTGTACAAGTTGTTCCTTATGTTGCTCAAGTTTGCAGGAGTCACACGTCGTGAGCTCACTTTGGACCGTCTACTCAGTATCTTCTCCCCTCAACTAATCCGTATCACGATGCTTCACATGCGTCCTCAAGGGTCAAAGAGTCTGCTGGTGAAAATGGGCGACAGGACCAACCACCGTTTTTACGAGAATTATTTCTATGTGCGGACTGAGCACATTGTGGCAGATCTGACAGGGTTCCCTGAGAAATGGAACTTTGCACGTAAGTCTCATGCTTCTAGTCAGAGATATGTCCGACCATTTTTTGTTACAGTACTAAACCCTATTATATGTTTGCAGTTGAGAAATTGCCGCCTCCACATGTCGAAAATATATGTGAGTGGGTGAGCGCTATTCTCTCTCATGCGGTGAAGGTCCGCACATGGGCGGCCTTTTATGACAAGTATGGGTGCATGCCTCTTTCTATTAAATTGTCATTTCTGTTCGTCATTTTCCTCTTTTACCTCTTTGTATTTAATTCCTTATGCGCTATTCGTTGGTGTCAGGGTGGGTGAGGAGAGTGAGGGCTCCTCCATTGGCTTTCCGGCAGCCAGCTTCATCTACTCACCCTATTACGGTACCCACCGCCCGACCTCCGTCGAGGGCTGCTTCACTTGAGTCTACGGGCGTGGTTACTCTTGCGAGGTCCACTTCTTAGGCCGAAGTTCCGACCCATGTCACTCGCCCGACTAGTGAATCTCCATCTACAGGGAAAGAAAAGGGGCCATAAAAAAGACAGCGACTGGAGTTTGAAATTGTGCCCCCAATAGTGATTCATCTAGACGACTCTCCTACGATGAGATCTAGAGAGGGGGTTGTTGTGGCTCCCCCTCCTTAGGGACGGAACCACCCGTTTTATCGGCTCAATCAGAGATTCCCACCATTGTCGGTGGTCAAAAACCTATCATGGCAGAAGGTCGGACTTGTACGACCACTATTTTAGTTTCGGACATATCCTCATCCTCTACAGTTGGTCATGCTTCCTCTTCAGCTCCTGAAAAGTGAAAAGGTGTGGTGATCGATGATTATGAATCCAAATCGGACCTCGACCCTAATGGTGTCAGGATGTTTAAGGAGGGTCTTACTAAATCATTGGTTCATGCGGAAGGCTCGGCTCATATTCTTGAGATTTGGATGTCAATCTATATGGGGACACGGAGGATTTGGCGCCCCAATTTAGCATGCTATGCTCCGCATCGCGAATGCGGCCTTTCGATCCGTTCCTGATGCTGATTTTATGGATTTTATGGCCGCTATGGGCATAAGGGTATGTTACGCTTAGTTTCGCTTTTCCCTCGCCTTTATTGATGATATGAATCTAACCCGTCTTTACATTCTTTTAGACGTATATGGTGGAAGTAGAAAGCATTCGCAGGGCAAACATTCAGGCCAATGTTTTCTTTAAGATGTTGGAGAAATATCATTGCTACCACAACAAGTGTCAGGAGATGCATGAGCGGCTGAAGGCAAACCTCGGTAATTGGGCTTTTGGTGGGGAGTTGGAGAAAATGGACTAGAAATTGATGCAGGCTATCCGCAATAGGAGTTTGCTTGAGGAGCAAATTCGAATAAAGGAAGAGGAGCTCGAGTTGGGCAAGGGGGTCGCCGCAGAGTGCAAGCATCCGCAAGAAAAATTGAGGTCAATGTAGTCGAATATGGATTAGAACTTGATCAAGGTCAAGATGATGAGCGCGGGATGGATGGGGAAATTAATTGAGCTGGAGAACAAGGTTGTTGGGCTGGAGAGCATCAAGAGTTCTTGGTCCATGGCTTCGGTGAGGGCATCATCCCTGGAGAACACCATCTGCGTCTTCAAGTCCGAGTAGGATTCAGAAAGAGCGACATCTACCCTTATGGAGGCAAGGCTTGAGGAACACATTAGCGAGATTGATCAAGAGGCATCTGTACTGGGAGATCAGGTCACAGCTCTGGAGGCAGAAAATATACGATTGTTGGCTCAGATTGAATCTTCCTCCACCATCGTTCCCCGCCACATGCATAAGCTTTGGGTTTATACCGAAGCCCAGCATGATATATACAAGAGTTTTGGGAGGTGAGTATTGTAACTGAGGCGCATATAAAGAGGCGTGAGTGAAAGCGAGGGAGACTCGCGTCAATTGCGGGTATGATACGGTGATGCTATAAGCTAATGGGAGCGTGGACGCCGAAGGATAACTTCCCAGAGATGGCAGTGGAGAGGGTCGCGATGATGATGCAAAGTAGAGGGATAGTGATATTTATCAATTTTTCGTTAGTAATCGATTGTCATTGTTCCATTCTTCTTTTTTCCCTTTGTTGTTGCTTTTTTTTTACTGTTGACTTGGGTCTTATGTAATCCACGATTATTTTCACGGAGACTTTGTATAAAGGAGAATTTTTTGCTGTTATTTGTCTTGTATTCTACTCTTATTTTTGTTTCGCATGACTTCGGTGTGAGATAGACCCCCACACTACGAGTCCCGGTATTTTGCACTTTCTGATGATCCTTGGCCTTAGGAATATTTCGCACTTTCTCATTGGTGATGGCTTATGGACTTAAAGGAAGTTTGCCGAAATAGTTACCCGTCTTCGTTCGATCGAGGTCGCACTCTCCTCTTGGGCGAAGGCCCTTGGTCTTAAAGGGTATTATTTTGAACTTATCGAAATAGTAACCTATCTTCGTTCGATCAAGGTCGAACGTTTTCTTTTGGCGAAGTTCCTTAAAGGGTGTTATTTCGAATTTATCGAAACAGTAACCATCATTGTTTGATCGGGGTCGAGCTCTTCTTTTTGGCGATGTCCCTTTGCCTTAAACAGTGTTATTTTGAGCTTATAAAAATAGTAACTCTTCGTCGTTCGATCGAGGTTGAACTATTCTTTTTGGTGAAGCCCTTGGTCTTAAGGGTGTTATTTCGAACTTATCAAAATAGTAACCCGTAGTCATTCGATCGAGGTCGAACTCTTCTTTTTGGCAAAGGCCCTTAAACTTAAATGGTGTTATTTCGAACTTATTAAAATAGTAACCCGTCGTCATTTGATTAGGGTCGAACTCTTCGTTTTTGTGAAGTCCCTTGGCCTTAAAGGGTGTTATTTTAAACTTACCTAAATAGTAACCAGTCGTCAGTCCTTATTTTTGGAGAGCCAGACATTTTCTTTGAGAGTCCCAGTTCGTTTGACATTTCTTGTATCAGGGGGTGCAACATTGGAGAATACAAAACGTTGCTATTTCGCTTAGGTTCATTCTGCGCACAGATTGTAGTTTCCTTGTATGACTTCTGCCTTCCGTCTTGGAGATGTCACCAACGGGCAGTGTTTCGACTGTTTCATAATAGTTTTTTGTTCTTTAATTGAGATTTTTCTTTACTGACTTGTCCGCTCGGCCTTTGTGTTCCTTCTTGAGCAAAGAGCAGAAGGCGACCCTACCCGGTGGTTCAATGGGGGAGAACAGGTTGGTAACATTGTTTTTCTTGTTTGGCATTTTGATGGTTGATGGGGCGAAGATTTCTAAATTTGGCGATTCTACTCGGATGTCCTCCCCCTACCATGATTTGGTTTTTGTTTCGCATGGGTTGGGTTTTTCCTTCGTGCTCTTTTCAGTGGGTGATAGTATTTCTTGTCTTTGATCTGGGAGAGACTTGGAAATTTCATTGAGAAATCCCCACAGATGGCGCCAAATTGTTTGACTCAAAAGATATCGAAACTGTTTTGAACAAATCAATCAAAGAAAATGAAGGGGTAAATCTTAGTCAGACGTAATAAATTCCATATCAAAGTGCTAAAAGTGTGGATTGTATATAGGACGAAAAAGATATAAACGATCTTATTGAAATTCAACATTGTGACTCCTATAGATCCATGGGGGGATATCTTTACATGTTTTTTTATAGATTACTTCTTTCCTATCAAGATTAAAAGAAGAGAGCTTGGGAAAGAGAAAAGGGGGGAGGAGCCTCCTCTAATCAAAGGTTTTCCCTTACTATATACAGTCAAGACACCCTTGCCCTTTACTTGGTCCGACGCTCTCTTGCCTCCAATGTGTCTTGGTCGTTCTTCTAGGCACCGCTCTTTCCGACTCGACGAATGTAGGAAAAGTGATGTAGATGGGCTATGTTATCTTTCACTGTCCGGTAACTTAGGCGGGATGTTGGTCAGTTCGGCCGTGATGGTCAAATTTTGACCAATACAATACTAGCATGATATTCACTCTTTAATAACAATGAAAATTTTGAAAAAAAGTTATTGTTAATTATTACCACCAATAGGAAATTAATGCCTGATTTATTTGCACTTAATGGAGGTTTGAATTTTAGTTATTCAGATCTCAAATATTAAGTGTGTATGTTTTATATGTCTAAATCTTAATCATTAAGAATTTTTTTAATTTCCCAACCACTTAATAGGTCTGAATAAATCTTATTGATTAAGATTAGTAACAGAAATATAATTTTATTAAAATGCTATCATCCATATTCACTATTAATTATCGCCACCGCCCACCATTATCACCTGCCACCATGCACCATCCAACTATCACCATATTCTACCACCACTGCCGAGCATCACCAAACTCAAACATCAGCACTAACCACCACCAAAATCAAACATAGACGACACTACTATTATTAACAACTACCATCACCCCCAATCCCCCTATTAGACTACCATTACCCACCACCTCCCCATCATTATCAACTAATTCCACAACCACTCACCTCAACTACCACGTCAACCTCCCCACCACCATCATCAATCGTAGCCGCTATTCTCCATCAATATAAACTACCGCCACCCACCACCTTCCTCAACCATAACTACCACCTAGAACCACAATCTTCAATCAAAATCACCACCAACTACTAACAACCATCGTATCCTTTTGGCATCCAAAAGCACCATCGTCAACCATCACCACCACCAACTATCATATGATTAAAATTAATTAATACTTTATTTAAATTTTATTAATTAATTTCTAAATAAGGATAAATTTTATACTTTCATATGTTAAAAAAATAAATAGTCTTAATCATTTAGTATTTAGATATTAATACATATCGTAAATATTTAAATGTGCATTCAAATTCAGACGTTTTATCTTAATATACGTTTTAATATTTAAATTTTCATTTAGCTTCAGAGGCCTTAATATTTTAAAAAGCTGAGACCCAAGTCTGCCACAAGTATTGTTGTGCTGCAACATATGTGATTCGCGAAATGGAAAGCCAAAGACAAGAAAATTTGTGGTGGAAGCTATTAGGCCTCTTTTTAAAAATAAATTAAGACGTCTGAATCTGAACACACATCTGAATATTAATAAGTGTAATAAAATTTGAATACTAAATGATTAAGATAGTTTGTTTCTTAACATATGAATGTATAATATTTATATATGTATAAAATTTATCTTTATATAAAAATTAATAAACATAAGTTTAAATTATTGTAATGACTCGACTAGTCGTTTTGAGAGTATTAGCTCAGATCCTAGAGTTATGCTCACTCTATTCAGTTTGTGGTTACCTGACTTGTCGGGATGCTTGGTAACGGGTTCGGGTGAGTTTCAGAGTGGAATGTGACACATAGTCCTTCAATTGGAAGTCTAAGTCATAGAAATTGATAGTAGTTTGACTTGTGTGAAGACGATTCCAAAACAGAGTTTTCTCGGTTACAATAGCTCTGTATGGTGATTTTGGTTTTAGGAGCGTGTCGTATTTGATTAGGAGGTCCGTAGGTCATTTCGGCGTTAATTGGCGAAAGTTGAAAAGTGGGAAGATTTTTAGAAAGTTTTATTGGGAGTGGACTTTTTGATATTGGGTCGAGTTCTGATTACAAAAATTGGAATACGTCCATAATGTCATTTAAAAATTGTGTGCAAAATTTGAGGTAAATCGGAGTTGATTTGACATGTTCCAGCATCGGATGTGAAAGTTATAAGTCCAAAAGATCAATTAGTCTTGAATCGATGCGCAATTCATGGATTTAGCATTGTTTGATATGATTTGAAGGCTCGACTAAGTTCATATGATGAATTAGGACTTGTTGGTATGTTGGGTTGAAGTCCCAGGAGTCTCTGGTATGATTCAGACCTCGTTCGGTGCATTTCATATCATGTAGGGATTGCTGAAGTCTGGGTATTCAAAGTTTTGGTTTCCATCTACGCATTCGCAAAAGTACTCCCATGTTCGTGTAATTTAATCTGAGTTTTGCTGGAAGATTACCCTTTGCATTCTTGAAAGAGTTCATGTATTCGCGAAAGGGGCAGAACCTTGTGCACTGCGATCGCGGACTGGAATTCGCGTTCGCGAAGAGGAAAGGCAATCAGGATGGGCTCATGTGTTTAGTCTATGCGTTCGTGTAATGGAATTCGTAATCACAAAGCTTGTGAATCGTGTGTACCGCATTCGCGAGGGGTTACTCACGTTCACGTACGAGGAAAGTTGGGCAGCGGCATCTTTTTGCTTCACAAACGCGAGGAATTTTCTGTGTTTGTGAAGAAGGAATAACTGGGCATTAGAACTTAAAATTCACAATGAGGGTTCATTCACTTATTTTACATTTGGACTTTGAGAGCTTGGATTAAGGGGAGATTTTGAGTGATTTTCAGAGGAAGTATTGGGGTAAGGATTTATAGCTTATTTTTTATTAAATTCTACTAATTTGTCATTAATTTCATCATGTAATTAGAGATTTGGGGTGAAAAATTTTGGGGAAAAGTGTTGAAGTTCTTAGACCAAGTTTTTGGGTTTTAAATGGCTAAATGAGGTCAGATTTTGATAATTCCTGTTTTTTTTGTCACTCGATATCGAATGGGTGTTCGATTTTTATAATTTTGATCGAGTTTCGAGATGCAGGCCCGAATTGACTTTTTGGGGTGATTTTTTAATTATTTGCTAAAAGTTAATTTTATTATTTGGATTAGTTTTCAATAGTTATATTTATCGTATGTAATTATTTTGGCTTAATTAGAACCATTCGGAGTTAGAAAATTGGGAAAAATGCCTTCTAATTGATTAATTGAGCGTACTTTGAGGTAAGTGACTTGTCATACTTATGTGGGGGAAATTTCCCTTAGGATTTGGTAATGTGGTGATAACTTGTGATATGTGAAGGCCGAGTATGCAAGGTGACGAGTGCGTACACTGGCTAAATATTAAAAATTTGGTTTTAGCTAAGTAGTTTCTTTTTTATGCCTTAATTGAATTACTTTAGCATGTATCGTCATCATGTTTAGCCTAATTTAATACGTTTACTTGACTTATCTCTTACTTTAAGCTTGGACTACATGATTAGTTGAATTACCTGCTTTTCTTGATTCATATTCATTATCTAACCGTGGGATTATTTACTTAAAATTGTTGTCCTTGAAATATAATTGTTTCAGCTGTTATGTTTTGGTTTTCATGATTATTGTTGGGGTAATTATTTGGTTGTTGCACCAGGTTTCTGCCGTGCAGTTGTTATTCTTGCACGGGGTTTTCTGACGTTTCGTAGTGATTATTGATACGCATGCGATGGTATAAGGTCTGGGTGTTGAAACTCATGTGGTGAGATAAGGTGCGCTTGATACGTGTGGCTAGTAGGGGAACTACTAGTAGCTATGCGGTGTGATAAGGTGGTCCTAAAATGGGGATGTTAGTTCGGAAAAATGCTTTTCAAAATAAAATATAAACGCTCCCGCGGTGATATAAGAAAAGATTGTGAGTTATTTTACATTTGGGACTACGAGGCAATACATCAGAAGTACCTCTATTGATTTTCTCTATTTACTGTATTGTTGTTAGTTGTTTTCTTTAGTTTGAAATATTCTTTTATCCTTTCGTGTTGTATTTGTTTTTTCTTTGACTCCATGTGTGAGAACGTGATTTTTTTCTATATATGAATTATTCCCAAAAATTCAAACAAAATAATTTCTTTCATTATTTTGCAATTTGGTGAATTTTGTGTTATTTTCTGTTAATTGTTTGCATCTTATTTGTGCAATTTTATTCATAAATACTTGGCACTTGTAGTTAAGGTTTTATTCTATATTTTAGGATTAATTAGTGATTAGGTCATTTTACAAAAAAGAGAAAATAACAAAATGGCTCTTTTTGCATTTTTAGTTTACATTTGTATTAGTTTGAATTTAATTAGGAATTAATAAATAAAAAATTAGGAAATCTAATTTTTAGTGTTAACTTGGTTGGGAGGTTTATTTTAGCATTTTAAGAAAAAATAAAAATAATACAAAATGAAAACAAAAACAAATAAAAACAACAAAGAAGAAAACAAAAAGGAATAAAGGAAAACAAAGAAGAATAAGGTTGGTCTTAAAGACCTGAATTGGGCCAAAGTGTTTCAGCCCAAATCAACCCCTCCCCCTAGTCCGACCAAAAACAATATCAAACTCGGTCCAGCCCCCGCCTCCCTTTAAACAACGTCGTTCCGTCACTTAATCGTAGCCCTTGATTTTTAATCTAACGGACGAGAGATTCCTATGTTAATTAGTACATAATTTTTGGATTACCCCTACCTCCAGTTATCATCCCAAAATAAACACCTAAATCACGCCGTCGCCGAAAATCGCCCATGGCGGCGACCCACCTCCAAATTCCACCAAATTATCATCCCGAAATCCCCTCTTCTACATCATCTCAAATCCACAATCTCTTTCCTTCAAATCCCATCAAAACGTCTCGAATATTGGATCGAAACTTTTCCGGTAATGACACCACCGCGTCCAAATGACACCAAATTCACACCAGGTGTTCACCTCCCTCCCTACGTCACGAATCCATGCCTATTTCACCTCAAATGTCCCTCAAACTGTTTGAATTTTGAATCGAACTCTGACTCCAAAACCCCTAGTTCATTGGCTTGGTCCCAAATTAACGCCCTACGGTTACATTGCCTTCCCCATACGGAATCATGTGTCAGAAGGTTCAAATGTCATCGCAATGGTTCAAGCATCAAATTGATAGGCGTCAGATCGTAGTAGTAAGTTTCGAATGAATTAGATTTCTGTTTCTTTTTCTGATCTCTCATGCGTCTGTGAATTAGGTATGTATTTGTGTTCCATGAGTAATTACTAATATAAGTTTTTAAATTTCGTCATTAGTTTTGCTTAAGTATTTTGGGTCTAGTTCTGATTATTTAGTCTTATTTAAATCTGGTTTTGTAATGGTTAATAACTAGGTTAATTTCTTCATTTTTGCCAAGTTCTTTTTATTTTTGGATTTTCTGCCATTCCTGTCTAATTTTTTCTTTTGGGTTCCGATTATGTGTTAGGTCTTGACTGTGCGTCGTTGATTTGCTTTTAGTCATCATGTTAATTCTTGTTCAATAATGTCTTTATAGACATCATTTGAGTTTTGTTAGTGTATTATTAATTAATTTTAATGGGTTCAATCTAGTTAGTTTAGGTTAACCATTAGCTGATATTACTTTACTTCCTTGCATGGTTTAATTAGCTATTAAGAATTTATGATTATAGATTGGTACAGTTGAATAATAGGGATTTAGTTAACTATGGGGTTGGGTAAGTAATAGTCATTTGGTAATTTCAGGAGAAGCTAAGGGCAATTGAGGTAGTTTAAAAGCAAGGGAATCTTTAAATAACTTAATTGGAAGCTACTAGAATATTCTAGATAAGTTTCAAATCAGATATTTAGTAACTTAGGGGTGTAACTTGGGTAGCAAGTCAGGGAATAAAGGATTAAGTAGGCAAAAAAATGAAAATAGCATAGGGACTAATATGTAAAAAATCTGAGGATGCACCTTATTTTGCCTATGAAAAGGCATCACCAATGCCTTAACTCACAAGTTTTGAGCCCCAATATTCCCCCGAAATTTTTTTCTCAATCTTTGCAGATCTAAAATTTAGATTCAGATCAAAACTTCTTATATTTTAGCTTTCTTCATATAGAAAACAAAACAAACAATAGAAAACTTTCAAAATCCAAAAATAACTACTATTCCATTAAGCATTAGGTGAATTTCAACTTTTATTTGTGGATTTACACTTTTCTAGTTCAAATTCTACTGTATCCATTTCGAGTGGTTTTTGGACTTATTTGAGTCAATTGGGCCAGTCAGTTGGTGTAGTACTTTTGTAGTGTGTTCCGTTGTGTTTAGTGAATCTATTTCAATTCAAAATTACTCCAATTCACTTTTACTGAGTTTCTGTTAGAGTTTCCTGGATTTATTGTGAAGTTGCTTTTGGTTCAATATAATCCTGTTTGGTTGGTTGTTACTGTGTGATTGCTGGTGCTGTTTTATAAAGTAATTCATAAGTCTAGTTGTTGCTACCTACTACTGACTCTCATTCTTCTCCTTCAATTTTAAATGCAGGTACATGCTTCGAATTCCCCCTGATGTAACTAATTAGAGTGAAATGAAATCTAATTCCAGATCTGAGCTCATTTGAATACTTTTTACAGTCCGTTTTTTGATGTAGTTGTTTAGTTTTAATTTGTGGGATATTGTATTAAACTTGGACTGTTTAACTAGGATTATTTTTGTTGTTGAAATTCGTAATGGGCTCCTATGGACTGCTAATCTAGTTCAGCTTACTCCTATTAGTATGAGTACTCTGTAGTTAGCTATTTTAATTTAGTTTAATTGGTGTTACTAGTTCTCTGAGCCGATGGTCGATTGGAAACAGCCTCTCTGCCGTTTCCGGTAGGGTTAAGACTCGTCTACATATTACCCTCCCAGACCCCACTTTGTGGGACTATACTGGGTAGTTTTTGTTGTTGTTTTGTTGTTGGTGTTACTAGTATAGTATTATGTGATGTAGTTTCATTTTTCAGTAATGTTAAAAACAAGTACACTGCTATCAAAGTCGAGTTTCTGATTCCAATTTGGCTGTCACCTTGAAAAATATTTGGGAGTTCATAAGTAAAATATACGTGAATAAATAAATAGATATAGAAAGTGAATTTTATAATCTGAAATTAAATTACAACACAATTGCACAAAACCAAGAAGTTGACACTAGAGATTGATTGGGCCCCTTGAATTTACATTTAAGTATGATATCACGTTTTCGCCCAGCCTCGACCCTTGAGTCGTGTTCTCAAGCTGCTAACATGTCACTTGGGCCTGATTTCCCCAATAGCAGGCCCAAAGTGTTGGGTTCTTTATGTCTTAAACAAAATGCTAAGCATGCTTCCTTTATTTACATCATAAACTACTTAGCCTGAATTATTTGAGAGTGAATCATGAGGGTCTTGCCTTTTATCAATATGAATTAATTCGTTCTTTTCTATTTTTTATTAGAGACAAAAAACAATAGAAATTCGTAGTCACTTTAGGATTGGCCTTTAAATAAAATTGATGAGACGAGCCTCGCCAAATCAAATGTAAATTGCAGGGCCCTCATTCAATGCTTAATGAACAAATAGTTAGAATTCGGGATGGGCTATTAAGCGAATTTCACAGCCTTCCCCGAAGATAATAACGCATTAGACTCTGCTGGGGAAAAGAACCCAGAACAATTCGTTCAGGATTCAAAATTTGAACTTAGAATAATTGTTGTATTTGGCGTTATCTGATTTTCCTACATGTTTCACGCCTAATGTGCTAAATGTTTACCGCTTCAATATTATCTGAATTGTGTATAAACTGTGCCGAAACTCTTATCTTCTCACCTCCAGGGATGTGCTTATTGGTTGAGACTCCCCATTTGTTAGTGTAATACCCTAAAAAAAAGAGGCTCGGATAAGTTACAAAGCTGGACGATCTTGTGGGTCACCGGTACGTAGCCCCCTCCTCAATTCGAGTTGTCCGCTCGGGTACACTATTTAGAACACATACCCAGGTTTTGAACCTAGAATAACTTGACTTCATGCCGCATCCCTAGTAGGAACGCTTATTTGCATCATGTTGCATTTGACTTAGAGGACTCAACACAGGGGTTGGGTCCGTCTAGGACAAGCAACCTGAAATGAAAAAGACCATCCTGATGCATCCTACTTTTTTCTGCACTTATTTTCTTCGAACTTCCATGCCGACTGACTCTTTAAACACAGAAAATTAGAAAAAGAGAAAAAAAAAGAAATAGCAGTGTAGGGAGTTAATTACCTATTTCAGAAAAACCAATGCCCAAATACTGTTGAAACTTTATCGAAATTTTGAGAAAATAAAAAAGAAAAATATTTTATTTATTAGTTTGTTTTACCCAAAAAGCAAAAAATGAAAAGCAGCCCTCATGTTTACATAGGTTGTTTCATTATTTGTTGAAAAAGAAAAGAAAAAAGAGTCTTTATTTTGTCTTGTTTTCAAAAAAGAAAAATATGTTGTTTTATTGTTTGTTGAAAAAGGAAAATAAAGAAGTCTTGTTTTCAAAAATAGTTCATTTTCTTTGCTCGAACTACGCATGTTTAATTCTCATCGGATGTGAGATACGTAGGCAGCCATCATCGGGTCCAACCTCCCCTTTGAAAAATAGCTAAAAAATATCTAAGCTTTAAAGTTTGGCATGAATAAGTTAGGTGAAGCCCTTCTTGTCATAAATAGCCGAATGTCCCTAAAAGTGCGCCGGAAGGCTGCTTTTTCAAGAATAGCCACCTTTGGTCATTTTTCAGGATTTTGGCCGGTTAGCCAATGCATCCTTAAAATCTTTGCCCCCGAGGTGCTGAAATGTCGAGTTTGTTAAATTAGATCTTTTATTTTAATTTGAAAAACAAGAAAAAAGTCAGTGGTCAAGTGAATACCGTTTGGATATTGATCAAAATAAGTCGATCCAACTTCGGCAATGTCTTAAACAGTTCTTATTGAGATAGCCTTAGAGTATCTTTCAGTTGTCGAAAGGGTTTTTCTTAAAACAACGAACAAGTTTGTGAAATGTCATAAAATAACCCTCCCTGGCCTCAAAAGTCATGTGTAATTGGGAATGTGACACGTTTGCAAAAATAGCCATTTGGTTAAAATAGTCATATAGGGTAAGGAATCTGTCAGTCTGTTTTTGAATTTGTATTTCTTTTGATTAGACTATGTGGATTGATTGATTTTCGAGTCTGTACATTCTCTTTTCGTCAAAGTGTGTTAGTTTGGTTAGTTTTTAAACCTTTGTAATCAAGTTTGTTTTATTCTGAAAAATTGAAATTTCCAAAAATATTTTGTTGTTGTTTATCTTCTATTTGCACGAACTACGCCTGGTCTAATTTATGGGGGGTCACGATACGTAGGCAATCCACATCGGATTCGACCAAAACCTTAAGAATAAAAACAAAAGAGAGAGGGGAGAAAATGAAAGAAAAACACAAAAAGAAATAAAAAAGTGGGAAAATGAGAAAACCAAGAAAATCACGACAAAGGAAGTCAAAATGAAAGAAAAATAAAAGAAAAGAGAGGAACTGAAAAGGGGTGAAAAACATGAAAGGAAAGAAAAATGAATGAGAGAATAAGAATAAAAGACAGCAAAGGCGGGAACGGAAAAAGAGGCAAAAAAGTGAAAGAAAAGAACAAAAGAAAAAAAAGAGAAAAATTTTGCAATCGGAAATAGGAAAAAGACCGGGATGACGCAAGCAGTCGAGAAAATACATAATAGATATTGTCAACTGTTTAGGTGCATTCAATCCCCAAATGTGCGATTACCAATATGTTAAATGTCTTAACGCTATCATGATGGTTTCATTTTGGCATGTAGAAAGGTGGTTGGTTTGTGGTTTTTAAGGTAACTCTTCCCTACAACACAAAGGCAAAAGACAATGGCAGAGAAAAACAGAACTGAGTGGGTTGATACCGATGCCCAAAAACAGCTGGTTAAACAGGATAATGGGTTGGTAGAAGAGGTAAAAATATTGAGACAATATGTGGCATACATGTATCGAGCATGGATGACCGGGAAAGAACCACCCCCGCCACTGCCTTGCTTCCTGGACTCTGTCCTTACCCACACACCAAACACAATGCTAGACGATCCTCTATACTATCGCAAGGTTCCCAACTCGCACAATCAGGGCCCGCAATATGAGCTTCATGCTGAAAATGAAAAGTTCCCAGAACGAGAAGGGACAGACAGAGAACCCAGGAAGCTGAAGGTACCGTCTGTGTCTCCTGACATTCGCCAACCTGCGGGGTTTAAAGTACCAGAATTCAGCGTGTATGATGGGTTTGGGGATCCGGTAGCTGACCTAAAGGTTTATTGCAGTGAAATGAGAAATGTTAGCCAGAAGAGGAGGTGCTTATGGCATATTTCAGTGAGAGCCTAACTTGGGCAGCTTTGAAATGGCATACTCATCAAGATGTCGGTAAGCTGCGTACATGGGATGATATCGCTCAAGATTTTGTCCGACATTTTCAGTACAATATAAAAAATGTCCCAGACCGCTCCTTGCTATTTCAAATGGAAAAGAAACCCAAGGAAGGTTTTAAGGATTTCTAGCTTAGATGGAACGAACAAATTGCTTGGGATGGTTCTCCCATTGATAAAAAGCCGAGCCCCGCTGACCACAGGGCCTAATGGTTGTTCTTGCCAAATGTCCTCTACCTCAACTCCAATCGTATATATGTCTTCAAGCCCCACATCATCTACCTTAGCATTATCCTCCAAACAATGAAAAGTCAGGTGTCCAAACACTAGATCACACCCTCAGCCAACGACAGGGTCCGGTGGTCGTTCTTGGTAAATACTTTCAGCCTTAGTCCCAACCACGTGAACATCCCCAAACTCCACACAAGCCACCCCAGTATTATCCGCCGAACAACATCCGGTCATCTGTCCAACCACCAGGTCGTTCCCCAAGGTGAGCACCAGCATCCCATTATTCACGTGTGCCTTCACAGCATTTTCAAGTCCCTAACAATCCTAGGAAACTAAGGCATGAAGGGAAACTGAGGCAAAAATATAATTTCACGCCCATCAGAGAGTCCTATGCAAAACTGTTTGGAAAGTTAAAGCATTTTGTCCTGATTAAGCCGCTCCATGGCTATACTTCAGACCCATATGCGAAAGGCTTTAATCCTTCTTTTCGATGCATGTACCACTCTAATGTCCAGGGGCATCATTGAAGATATTGTTGGTATTTGAAAAGGGATATAGAAAGAATGATTCAAGAAAGGATTAGTTATTGTCAAGGACAGTGATAGGGAGCAAGGGAATCCTGTTAGGAATTTGTTGATTAAAGTTGATAATAGTTTTGGCAATATGGATGTGAAACCCAGTGGCTAAGATACCGTGCTTGATAATTGGGAAAGTGCTCCATTTCTTGGCCAAATGGAGTAGATGTTTGGTGGTTCATTTTATTGTCATTTCTGTTGTCCGAGTTATTTGCAGGGTTGTAATCCGGATATTGTCTTATGATTCAAACCCTCTTATCCTTTCATTTTATCTAACTTGTTTAGTCATAGTGGTTTGTTTAGTGTTGTTCATGTTTTTTTCAGGTTCATTCTAGGGTTGTACTCCAGTTTGATTTGCTTGTTTTGTTATTCGAATTGATTCATCGTTTGTCTAATACAAATTCTGGTCTTTTGTTACTTCTAATCATTTTCTTTGTTTAGTTTTTTTCTACCCTTTTTGTTTTATCTTTGGTCTAATGCTGGTTCTAGTGAGGGAAATAAGGGTACTTGAGGGAAATAAGAATAGATTTGAACATTTTGAGGTTGTTTGAAGCCCGAACCATGTGAAACTGGGGCAGATAGAACATAAAGGAACCGTAAAGGCAGGTTTGCTGAATTGACAGAGGTCGTTCGCGGTAATGAGAGTGAAAGTGTTGTCCAACAGATGTGGAAGGAAAATATGTAAAAATGGCAATCAATTCTGATACGTTCAAGAGATACCACATATGATTTCTGTGCTTAATTGTATTTGCTTGCATTTGGTATACTCTGAGGACTGAAATGACGAAGGCGTTTTGTTCTGCTATCTAAATATTTTACCCTTTGTCATCCCCTTTGATCCTCATTTGTTTTCTTTTACACCCATAATTAGGAATTAGTGGCACAAATAAGAAACGCAAGTGCTGAAGATGGGTACATAAAAAGAAAAGAAGGAAGAAAAGAAAAGAAAAGAAAGGAAGAAAAGGAAAGAAAGAAAGACAATAAAAAGAAAAGGAAAGAATAAAAGAAGAAGAAAGGAAATGAAAGAAAAATGAAAAAAGAAGAGAAGAACAGAAAAAGAAAAGAAAGAAAATCACAACAAAGTAATGACGTGAACTACGTTTGACTTGATCTCGAAAGGTACGTAGGCAACCTCTCTGAGGTTGAGTCATGCCAAAATAAAAATCTAAAAGACCCCAAGCAAGAAACTGGGGCAGAAGTTGTGGTTGTTGTGAGAAATCGGATTCCGAAAGTTGTAATTTTTAACCCATGTTGAATTGTTTGATCCTATCATACCCTTCTTTTCTAACCATGTCCAAAAGCCACATTACGGTCCAAAGAAATTCTAATCAGTGTTTGAGAAATGCCATGTCAAGCAGGTAAAGGTAATTCATGTCAAAGGCAACACTCCGATCCAAATAATTAACATGAAAATGAGAGAGCAGGATTGATGAAAACAATCATGGGTACTACAAGGTGATAAAAGCAGAGAGAAATAAAATGAGAGAGTCGGATTGATTAAAACCCTGACGGGTACCGCGAGGCGATGAAAGCTGAGTGAAACAAAATGAGAGGGCCTGATTGATGAAACCCTCATGGTACCGCAAGGCGATGAAAGCTGAGAGAAATAAAAATGAGAGAGTCTTATTGGTGTAAACCTTCACGGACACTTTGAAGTGACGATAAGTTGAGGGAAAGAACAAAATGGGAGAGGCTTGATAGTGAAAACCCTTCGGGCACTACTAGTCAAATAAGGAATGTAAAATGGATTGGATAAGTGGAGCATTGAAGCCCAGTTTCACAGCAAATAGGTGCAACAAGAACTGAATATCAGGTTTGATTGACAGAATATCTACAGGTGCATGTCATGGTCATTAGAGTTGGCATCCACATCCGATAGGTTTCCACTTATTAGTTTTCTCTTTTAGGAATCATCTCTTTCCTTTGTCTTCCACTTCATTCCTCTATTTTTATTCATTTCCTCTTTCTGAGTCTGTTTGATCATGACAAGTGAGAAATGACTTCAAAATTTGCCACCAGCTTTCCAATTGCACAAAATGGGTCTGACTAGCATATCAAAGTGTCACAAGTCAAGAAAAATAACAAGAGCACTGAGCTGGTAATAATCAACATGCTTTGAGGATCTTGGTGAAACACAAAGGTTTGGTAGATATCGGTTCATGATCAATGCAACAGATATAGGGTATCGGGTTTTAACGGAGAAGAGGTATGTTCTTTGATAAGGATGACAGAGAAAGCAGTTAGTAAACAAGCAATGTCTTTCAAGGTGAAATCAAAAATATCATGGCAAAAGAAGGAGCAATAGACCTCAAAGGTCAAGGGGCTAGGGGGTAACTTAAGAAACAACAACATACTGTGGGGGCACTAGACATGCTTTGGGATTCGTGTGAGACACAAAGGTTGGGAAGATGCCACTTCAACAACTAGAGGATGTCGAGTCTGAACAAGAAAAAAGGGCATTTTATGTGATGAGGGCGACATAAAAAGGGATTGGTATATGAACAAACAAGGTCTTCGAGTGGAAATCAGTCATCATGGCAAGTGCAAAAGAAATCACCGCAAAGTTCAAGACCACAAACCAAACACCATTTTAAACTGGCAAAATTTTCATTGATTGAAACAGGGGCAGAAAACTTGGTAGTTCCGGAGGAACTCTCCATTAGGGAAAAACAAGCAGTAATCAGGTTTGACCGCAAAGTGATGTTTGATTAAAATACAAGCTAGTTAGGAATAACATAGGGGAATGTAAGTTGGCTTCAAAGATGGCATGTTTAGGTTAAAATTCAAGTAGACGTTTTCAGGACCATCTTGGATAACATGATGTAGTTTAAAATCCTTGTAGATGACATTATGTAGTGAGAGTAATACTTTAGAAGATATAACTTAAGCTCGTAATTGTTTGAAGTTGTTAGGACCTCCCTGGATAATAGGATTTAGCTTTTAAATTCTTAATAATAGTTGGTATAAGATTAAGTAACACTCACTCGTGCGCCTAGCTACCAAACTGGGGTAAAACAATTTCTTTGTTTTTGTATGTTTTGTTGAAATCAGGAGCCCTCCTGGATAGCATGGGAATACTTTCAAGTTTCGAAGTCAGGAGCCTGCCTGGAGAGCATAGGAATACATTCAAGCTCAGCAGTCATGAGCCTGCATGGAGAATAAGGAAGTACAATCTAAGTTTTAGTTTTCAAATTATTTGCTTTGTCTATTTTGAAGTCAGGATCCCACCTGAAGAGCATGGGAATACATTTTGAGCTCAGCAATCAGGAGCCCGCCTGGAGAGTATGGGAATACATTCAAGAGCAGCAGTCAGGAGCCTGCCAGGAGAACAAGGGAGTAATATTTAAGTTTTAGCTTTCAAATTCCTTGCTTTGTCTATTTTGAAGTCAGGAGCCCGTCAAGAGAGCATAGGGATACTTTCAAATTCAGAAATCAGGATCCCTCCTGGAGATCAATGGGAATACATTCAAGAACAGCATTCAGGAGCCCCCCTGGAGAACAAGGGAGTACAATTTAAGTTTTAGTTTTCAAATTCTTTGCTTTGTCTATTTTGATGTCAAGAGCCCGCCTCGAGAGGATAGGAATACTTTCAAGTTCAGAAGTCAGGAGCCCACCTGGAGAGCATGAGAATACATTCAAGCGCAGCAGTCAGGATGCCCTCCTGGAGTACAGAGGTATTACAATTCAATTTTTAGTTTTAACTCTTATTAGTATCCGATAACATGACCAGTTTTCTAAATAAGGGTAGAAAGTTTTCTTTGTTTTAAAATTTCGGGAAGTCAGGAGCCCGCCTGGAGAACAGAGCAATACAGTTCAAGTTTTGAAGTCAGGAGCCCGCACGGAGAATAGAGGTATTATAATTCAAGTTTTAGTTTTAATTCTTATTAATATCTGGTAACATGTACCCAGTTTCCAAACTGGGGCAGAATGTTTTCTTTGTTGTGTCTATTTTGTGAATTCGTGAACCCGCCTGGAGAACAGAGAAATACAGTTCAATTTTGAAGTCGGGAGGCCCGTATAGAAGAGGAATACATTCAAGTTCAACAGTTTGAAGAGAAGGGACAACATCTCAGTTTACAATTCGAAGCGATAACAATGGACTTCACCAAGAGAACACAAGACAAAAAGGCAACAAGAAATACAAGATCAAGTTTGAAGAATTTAGATAGGACTTTTGTAATTCATAGAGCATAGCTAGTTTAGCTTCTTTTTATTTTTGGCGGTGTATTAAGGGAAGTCAGCAAGCAGTAGCAGCAGCAATCGCAGTAAAATCATAGCTCCTGGTAGTCTCATCTACCAGACATTCCCGAACTACACTGACCTGATTCCTTTTTAGCCAAGGATATGTAGGCAATCTCTGAAGCAGGGTGCGGTCAAACTTTTCAAAATGCTGCGTACGGAATATTCGAGTGGTCAAAAATTGCTCAATTTTGCTAGCTTATCTATGCACGAAAACTCTTCGTGTTTCCGAACAAATAGGGGTAGCTGTGAGCATGTGATTTTTTTCCATATATATGAATTATTTCATATAATTTAACATAAAATAATCTCTTTCATTATTTTACAATTTGGTGAATTTTGTGTTATTTATTTTTGAGTATAACTGTTATATTTCATTAATATCAAAGGAATGTACAAGGTAAATTCTATAGTAGTAGCTTGGACTAGCTGCTACTCATTTACAGACAATCATCTATACTAAGACAACTACCAATAAGCACTAATGACAACTCAGCATAGGGATATCTAATTAGACTATAGCTAAGGAAAACTATTAAGTTGCCGCAAGCCATTTTGCCATCGATTACAATTCCTGCCACGAATATGAATAAGTAGTGCAATTTCTCTGCATATCTGATCTTCCACATATACTTTCCCGTCAAATATGATGATATTCCTCTCCCTCCAGATAAGTACAATAGTATTGACAAAAACAGATGCTGTTATAGCATTGTGCCCCATTCTGCTCCTTGCTTTGCCACAAATTCATTGCAGCTCTGTTTCCCAATTACCAACAAATCTGTGGTGCCCCAGCCAAACACAGAGTCTGGACCACAGTCTTCTAGTGATAGAACACTCAAAGAACAAATGATTAAACATTTCAACATTCTGATTACAGAACACACAAGTTACAGGAACTTGTATGCCAAATTTCTGCAATCTGTCAACTGTTGGAAGCCTTTTTCGTGCAGCTAACCACACACTGAATTTATGCCGAGGTTGAACATTTGTTGTCATCATCAGAATGAATTTTATGTTATTTTCTGTTAATGGTTTGCATCTTGCTTGTGCATTTTTATTCATATAAAAAATACAAAAATACTTGGCACTTGTAGTTAGGGTTTTATTCCATATTTTAGGATTAGTTATTGATTAGGTTATTTTACAAAAAAAAATAAAAAAATAAAAAAATGTCCCTTTTGCATTTTTAGTTTAAACTTGTATTAGTTTGCATTTTAATTAGGAATTAATGAATGGGAAATTAGAAAATCTAATTTTTAGTGTTAACTTGGTTGTGAGTTTTATTTTAGTATTTTAATAAAATAAAAAAATACAAAACAAAAATAAATAAAAACAACAAAGAAGAAAACAAAAAGGAATAAAGGGAAAAAAAGAAGGAAAAGGCTAATCTTAAAGACCTGAATTGGGCCAAAGTGATTGGAAAAGTGCATTTTTCTCTCTAGGAAGAACGCAACAGTGATCCTGTAATAGTGAATCCGTCACTATTCATCGGACACTTTTCCGTCAGTTTTCATCACGAAATTTGCCTCTCATCAAGATCCTTCTGGTGGTTAACATCTCCCTTTGATTTTTTTCCAAAATCATAATCTAATCGCAACAGATCGTGATTTTTCTAATTGAACGTACTGTTCATTCGAATTTTCAGCAAACTATCACATTACGTTTGTGATGTGAAGTTTATGGTTTTCTCTTAGATTGATTTGTTTGGATTCAGTTTTGCTTACACGACACATCAGATCGTTATAATTTCTTGGAACGAACTGCAGCTTCGTCTGTTTCTTTTCAGTTTCCAACAGTTTTGTAGCATCATCAGAGCGTGGATATGGCCGATCTTTTCTGAAGTAAAACGCAGCCATGGATGCTACGTCCTCTCCCCAGCATCTGGCTGTGGGAGAGGTTTGCAACATTATAAAAACTGTTCCAAAATCGTATGTTTCAACTATTCAAGATAAACAGTCTGCTCCGTCAAAAATCGAGCTCTGTCCAGTTATCATCCAGCATGGTAATCCTGTAATCCAATTCACTAAAGAAGAGGTTAACAACTTCATTATGGAAGAAGTTTTACATCAGGCAGCAATTTTAAAATTCTCGTATGGCAGACCTGATCTATCGGAAGTGCGAAGAATATTTTTGTCGCAATTTGATATTCAAGGTCATTGTAACATTGGGCAGTTGGAGTTTCGTCATCTGTTAATCAGGTTTGATCTCTTCAATGATTATGTTCAATTCCTCTCAAAGTCGACTGGATATCTGAAATCCAAAGGCGACGAATATTTCTTTAGAACATTCCCATGGTCTTTAGAATTCAATCCGAAGGAGGAGACTCGATGGCAGTCGTGTGGATCTCTCTTCCAGGTCTGCCACCTAATTTTTTTGCTAAGAGGTCATTATTATCTATTGTCTCAGCAGTGTGAAAACCTCTGGCGATCGACAAGGCAACTCAGGATAGAACGAGACCTAGCGCGGCAAAGAATTAAGATTATAGTTGATCTTTTGGATAAACATCCTAAAAAGGTCAAGCATCAGATTTTTAGATAAAGTTTCTGGTAATTCTGTCGAGTTATACCAAGAAATAGTCTTCGACAACCTGCCTAAATATTGTGCTTATTGCAAGCATCAAGGTCAGGATGAGAAGGTGTGTAGAATTAAAAAAGAAAAAAATGGAGCAGAGGTGGTCGCAGAGGAAAAATTGGTCAGTGATCTGCCGGGTTCCGAGGTCGATGTTGTAGACAAATTACAAGGAGATGCAAGGGATTATCTTAATGCTAAAAGATCTGGAAAAGGAGCTAAGGATACACAAGAAAAAATATGCACTGTCGGATGATGTTGATCCAATTGTTTCTGCAGCACAAGATTGTATGGTAGAGGATGTATGAACACAAATGCTGACAATACACATCCTATTGTGAATGATAGGGGAGCTCATGTTCAATATGAAATGGCTAGGAGTGAAGTGGTTATTAAAACTGCTTCTATTTCTAATGATACAGCTGCAGAAATCCAAAATTCAGATACTGCCCAGCCTTGTATAATGAAATCTACTATTTCATTGAAGCTTCCATTGAATGAGTTAACTGAAAAGGAGATGATCAATTTATCTTCTGTGCCAGCTCTTGACAATGCAAAAAGGAAGGATCATAGGTTGATCGATCAGTAGCACATGCTGCAGAACTCTTTTCTGCCTGATCAAGCAACTGTTACAGATGTATCTGCCGCTTCAAAACTACATGGGCATCAAGATAGCAATGTATTGAGTAAAGCTTCAGTTTTGCTTAATTCCACCACTCTTACTGGACAACAGCTAGTAGCAGAAGAGATACATGTACAAGCTACTGTTAATCCAACTATATGAAAAAATGAAGAGGTGGATGATCAATGTGATGTCATGGAATTGGAATTTGCAGCATCTGTTTCAAAGGATAAGAAGAATACCAACTGCACATTGCATAATCAAGTAGCTACTGAAGTTTCTAGTTTGCCAAAGTTGGATTCTACATTTCCTTTATGGCCTGTTGATCCAGATTTATATGGGAGTGTTGATGCATCACATGTAGCAGCTCCAGTTGAGTCGATGAAGGATATATCGAAATTGGAAAAAAGACCTCCTAAGCCTTCCACAGGTATTCATGTTGCTAATGTTGGGGCAATGCAGTCTAATGTATAGAGTATTTCTTCCAGTATACATGCTGGGCAGGTGGTTGTTCTTGAGGATGAGACATTACACCTGAATTCTAAATCAGTGGCTGATACTTCTGAGCATACCTTAGCAGATGATATTCACAAAGATCAGAATCAATGCTGCAATGTGCAGATGCTAGGAAGTGAGCACAGGAAGTACCATATTGATGCATCTGATTCAGAGGTTACTCCTGCAGAAACTCTCCCTTCACCTAAGGGTGATTCTGTCCACTCTTGTAAAATGACATCTTCTGTGCCATTGATCTTGCCTTCTCCTTTTCTGTCTGAAAAGATGGTATCTAAGTTGCAACCTTCTGTGTCATCTACGGTACCATCAGACAACACAAAAATAAACGAAGACATGCTAAGGAAGCAATAGCACATTTTGCAGAATTCTATCTTTAGAAACACAGTACAGTTGAATCATGCAAATGTTACTAATGTGGAGGCTTCGGATAACTTCAGAATTTCTTTAGATCCTACTGGACAACTACATTGTAAAGATTCGAATAAAGAAGCAGTTTTGGTTACCTCTGAGCATACCAGAAATGAGGAACCTCACAAAGGACAGCATCTTAGATACAATGTGTAGCATCGGGCAACAGATGAGGATAATGTTCCAGATTGTGTAGATCAAACTCTCAATACAAATCTGCAAATATCAGCAAGTCTTACTGATGATGAGGGTGCGCTGAACACATTTCGACAAGATAATGATAATCAGCCTGATATGCTGCAGAAAGCCAGTGAGACCTCTTTAATACATACAGCAGATGCAGCTTCTAATGAAGCCTTTCAACAGCGTGGTGATTCAAACCTTTCTGCTGTTACTCAACAGACAACTGAAGAGGCGCAACAGTCTGTAGATAAGTGCTCATCTCTGCCCAACAGAAAAGGAATTTCAAAATCCAAATTCAAATCTCACAGTGCAGATAACAGTTCAGCTTTACAAACATCCTCAAACTCATTTGCTGCATTGTCAAAAGTCATTAATGAAGATGCAATCTTCTCTGAACAGAATAGGCAGATGACCAATGTGCAGTTTTCTCCAATCATATCTTCCTCCAATTCACATGTCGAGACAACTCTAAAAGATCATGGAAAACCATCAACTTCCTCTAGACATATCAAACCAGTTTTTGTTAACATGAGGGACATGGTCATTAAATCGAAATTGTGGAAAGACCAAAGAGAATTTGACGATGACGAGGGCTGGGGAGAAGGACTTGCTGGTTATTCATCTTCAGAAGACGACCAAGAGTTTGATGACGATAGTGAAGGAGAGGACATTGATGCTTAATACAAGCCAAAATCTCAAAGGAAAACAGTGACAATCAGGGGTCCTGCAAATATGAAAACTGCAGCAAACTCAAACAGCAATTTGAACCATAATGCTCCAGTGTTTATTCCACAAAAGACTTCTAAATCAGGTAAAACAATAGCTGATGTGCGCATCGCAACAGTAACGCCAACATCTGCATAAAATCAGATTGTTCCAATAAAATCAATCACTACTTTGGAGGAGACGAAAATGTCGGATGCAATGATGAAACCTTCCCATAATCTACTTGATAAGAGGGCAGAAAGACATATATATGAAGAAGGGGAGGAAGAGGATATATTAAATCAATGTCGAGCAGTCGCGTCAAGAAAAGGTGATTTGTCACCAATGCATAGTAGAACAAGTAAGAAGTCTCGTGAAAGGGATAGAAGTTGGGACGGCAGGATGCTTGAAGAAGTAAAGAAGAATACCCCCAATGGGAAATGCAAAACAAAAACAGGTCACTAAATCTATTATTACAAAGGTCAATCGATCGAGGGCATAGTTTGGTTCTAATATTGAAAAAAATTGAGGACGAAGGGCTTAATCTTCCTACTAAAATTGTTTCAAAATTGGATAAAAGAGAGCATCATGATGGTTTCTTCAACTTTTATATTTCCATCTCTTTAGTAATTTTCATTGTAATATCATCACAGAGCATTATAAACTCTGGGATGATCATGCTTTTATTAATTAGTTCTCGAGACTTTATTTGCTTCAATAGGATTAATAAGGTAAGGTTTTCGCCGGTTATTGTTATATGGGTAACAATAACAGTGCTATCCCCCCTTATTTTATTTTTTCCTATTTGCTATAATTTTATTTTATTATATTAATGAAAACTAGCCCTAGGCGTTTGCCTAGTGGTTTGCCAAAAAAAAAAAGAATTGGGCCAAAGTGTCTCAGCCCGAACCAACCCCCCCACCCCAGTCCAAACCAAAGATGTCCAAATTCGGTCCAGCCCCCGCCTCCCCTTAAATGACGTCGTTCCGTCACTTAATCGCGGCCCTTGATTTTTAATTTAACGAGCGAGAGGATCCTATAATAATTAGTATATAAATGTCGGATTTCCCCCACCCCAGTCATCGTCCCAAAATCACCCCTAAATTAACCCTGTGTAACACCACTGCACGCCATTGCCGGAAATCGCCCACGGCGGAGGCCCACATCCAAATGTCACCAAATTAACACCATGAAATCTCATCTTCTCCCTCATCTCAAATCCACAATTCCTTTCCTTCAAATCCTATATAAACATCTCGAATAATCGGCCGAAACATTTACGGTCGTGACAACACCTCATCCAAATGACACCGAATTCACACCAGGTGTTCATCTCCCCCCCCTACATCACAAATCCATGCTTATTTCACTTTAAATGTCCCCAAATTGTTCGAATTTTGAATCGAACTTTGACTTCAAAAATCCTAGTTCATCGATTTGGTCCCAAATTAATGCCCTATGGTTATATTGCCTTCCCCATACGGAATCAGGTGTCAGCATTTTCAAATGTCATCAAAATGGTTCAAGCGTCAAATTGTTAGGCATCAGAGTCGTAGTAGTAAGTTTCGAATCAATTCGATTTTTGTTTCTTTTCTGTTCTCTCATGCTTTTGTGAATTAGGTTTGTATTTGTGCTCCATGAGTAATTACTAATATAAGTTTTTATATTTCGTCATCAGTCTCACTCAAGTGTTTAGGGTCTAGTTTTGATTTTTTAATCTTATTTATATCTGGTTTTGTAATGGTTAATTCCTAGGTTAATTTCATCATTTTTGCCAAGTTCTTTTCAGTTTTGGATTTTCTGCCATTCCTGTCTAATTTTTTCTTTTGGGTTCTGATTATGTGTTAGGTCCTAACTATGCGTCGTTGATTTGCTTTTAGTCATCGTGTTAATTCTTGTTCAATAATGTCTTTAATTGACATCGTTTGGATTTTGTTAGTTTATTATTAATTGATTTTAATGGGTTCAATCTAGTTAGTTTAGGTTAGTCATTAGCTGATATTACTTTAATTCCTTGCATAATTTAATTAGTTGTTAAGAATTTGAGATTGGTTATAGTTGAATAATGGGGATTTAGTTAACTATGGGGTTGGGTGAGTAACAGTTATTTGGTAATTTCAGGATAAGCTAAGGGCAAGGTAGTTTAAAAGCAAGGGAACCTTTAAATAACTAAATTGGAAGCTACTAGAACTTTCTAGATAAGTTTCAAATCAGATATTTAGTAACTTAGTGGTGTAACTTGGGTATCAAGTTAGGGAATAAAAGGTTAAGTAGGCAAAAAAACTGAAAATAGCATAGGGACTAATATGTAAAAAAAACTAAAATATGAGGTTGCACCTTATTTTGCCTATGAAAAGGCATCACCAACCCCTTAACTCATAAGTTTTGAGCCCCAATATTTCCCCGAAAACATTTCCTCAATCTTTGCAGATCTAAATTTTAAATTCAGATCAAAACTTCTTAGATTTTAGTTTCCTTCATATAGAAAACAAAAAAAAACAATAGAAAACTTTCAAAATCCAAAAAAACTATTACTCCATTAAGCATTAGGTGAATTTCAACTTTTATCTGTAGATTCACACTTTTCTAGTTCAAATTTTGGTTGTCGTGGTTTAGAGATCTACTGTATCCATTTCGAGTGATTTTTGGGTTCATTTGAATCAATTCGGGCCAGTCAGTTGGTATAGTATTTGTATAGTGTGTTCTTTAGTGTTTGGTGAAGCTGTTTCGATTTAAAATTACTCCAGTTCACTGGTTTTGATTGCTATTTATCATCTACTATTACTGAGTTTTTGTTGGAGTTTCCTGGGATTATTGTGAAGTTTCTTTTGGTTCAGATTAATCCTATTTGGTTGATTGTTACTGTGTGATTGCTGGTGCTGTTTTGGTAAGCAATTCATAAGTCTAGTTGTTGCTACCTACTTATGACTCTCATTCTTCTCATTCAATTTTAAATCCAGGTAATGCTTCGAATTCCCGCTGATGTAACTTCAAAACTGGAGTGAAATGAAATATAATTCCAAATCTGAGCTTATTTGAATACTTGTAGTTACAGTCAGTTAATTGATATAGCTATTTAGTTTTAATTTGTTTGCTATTGTATTAAACTTGGACTGTTTAACTAGGATTATTTTTGCTGCTTAAATTCGTAATGGGCTCCTATGTACTGTTAATCCAGTTCAGCTTACTCCTACGAGTATGAGTACTCTGTAGTTAGCTATTTTAATTTGGTTTAATTGGTGTTACTAGTATAGTAGTTTCATTTTTCAGTAATGTTAAAAAGGACACTACTGTTAAAGTCGAGTTTCTAATTCCAATTTGGTCGTCACCTTAAATAAGATTTGGGAGTTCATTAGTAAAAAAATACGCGAGATAAATAAATAGATGTAGAAAGTGAATTTTATAATCTGAAATTAAATTACAACACAATTTCACAAAACCGAGAAGTTAACACTGGAGATTGATTAGGCCGCTTGAATTTACATTTAAGCGTGATTTCACGTTTTCGCCCAGGCTCGACCCTTTATCCGTGTTCTCAAGCTGCTAACATGTCACTTGGGCCAGATTTTCCCAATAGCATGCCCAAAGTGTTGGATTCTTTATGTCTTTAACCAAATGCTAAGCATGCTTCATTTATTTACATCATAAACTACTGGGCCTAAATTATTTGAGAATGAATCATGAGGGTCTGGCCTTTTATCAATGCAAATTAATTAGGACTTTTCTCTTTATTATTAGAGACAAAAAAAATAGAAAATCGTAATCACTTTTGGATTGGCCTTTAAATAAAGTTGATGAGACGAGCCTCGCCAAATAAACTACAAATTGCAGGGCCCTCATTCAATGCTTAATTAACAAATACCTAGAATTCAGGATGAGCCGTTTAGCGAATTTCACGTCCTCAGCCAAAGATAATAACGCGTTAGTCTCTTTAGGCGCGTATTTTTAATAATTTACTTTCCTAAACTCGGGTGCGCATTATGTACCCAAATCCAAATCTCAACAGAATCGAAATGTGTCAACAACCACGGGTGCATTAATGTGTCGTGGTTCGAGACGTGTTTTTACGACGTTACAATTATCATGAAAAATAATAATAATATCGGCTTATAATTAAAAAGCACATAAGATAAAATATGTTTTGAAATCTGATAAATCCAACTACAACAGTTGAGCGACCGTGCTAGAACCACGGAACCCAGGAATGCCTAGCACCTTCTCCCGGGTTAACAGAATTCCTTACACGGATTTCTAGTTCGCGGACTATTAATAGAGTCATATTTTTCCTCGATTTGGGATTCAATCGGTGACTTGGGACACTATTAATCTCCCAAGTGGCGACTCTGAAGTCTAAATAATAAATTTCGTTCTGATTGTCCTATAAGGGGAAACTCCTTTACCCTTGCAGGTGTAGCGAAAAAGGAGGTGTGATACCGTGTTGTTACTTTTCGCAAATTCTTTGTTGTTTCACTTAACTGTAATTCTTACTATATCATTATATCTTTTGCATGGTTCTTATTATTTTCAGTAAGGCCCTGACCTGACCTCTTCACTACTCTATCGAGGTTAGGCTTGGCACTTATTGAGTACCATTAAGTATAATCATACTACGCTTCTGCACATATTTTGTGCAGATCTAGGTACATCTTATCAGCCTCGGTGTTAGTGTGCTTCCCGCTTCCTCAGGCCTCGGGGTCCCCTTCTATTTCGTATTTTCCTTGTTTCTTTATGATTCTTGATAGAGAGGATGTATAGGACTCGCAACAATGTATCTAGAGCTTGCGACTTATATCTACCAGGTTTTGGGAGTTGTATATACTTTGAGTTACGGTTTTTACTTTATACAGTTATTGACATTTTGAGCTTTTAGATTATTATTTCAATTATTCAGCATGCTTGTAGAGTTACCTAGTCTTAGAGATTAGATGCCGTCGTGACATCTTACGGAGAAAAATTGGGATCGTGCAATACTCTTACTCTCTCTCTCTCTCTCTATTTATATATATATATATATATATATATATATATATATATATATATATATATATATATATATATATATATATATATATATATATATATATATATATATATATATATATATATATATATATATGTGTGTGTGTGTGTGTGTGTGTGTGTGTGTGTGTATGTGTGTGTGTGTGTGTGTGTGTGTGCGTGTGTGCGTGCGCGCGTGCGCGTGTGTATTTGATGGTGGAAATAGCCAATGGTGATGCTTGTAAATGCCGAGTACAAGTAGTGGTTGAAGGTGGTTTTGGTTGATTGTGGTAGTTCTGGGTAATAGCTCATGGTGTTGGTAGTGATAGTGATTATAGTTTAGGATGGTGGTGGTGGTGGGTGGTGATAGTTAATAATGGTGGATTGTGATAGTGGTGTTGGTTGTGATTGAGGAGTATGATGGTGGGTGATAGTAGTTTATAATAGTGGGCATTGCCAGGTAATTGCTGATGGTGATAGAGTGGTTAGTTGTGGTAATTGAGGTGGATAAGTATGTGCACGTGGTTGAGAATGATACTGGTGGTGGTGATAGTTGAGTATGATGGTGGTGGGTGGCATGGTAGTAGTTGATAATGGTACGCAACAACGACAAACTAATAATGAATGTGGATGATAGCATCTTAATGAAATTATGTTTTTGCCATAAATCTTAGTCATATAATTCTATTCAAACTTATTAAGTGACTGTAAAGTAAAAAATAACAAACACACTTAATAATTAAGATTCAAATTTAAAAAACAAACGCACATAAAATACACGAAAAAGATTTTGTGCAAGTAAAACGAAAAGCTGCAGTGAATGTAATAGATTAATATTGTAGATTGCTCTTTGGTTCTACGTCCTTTGTTTTCTCGTAGATGGGGTATGAATTTATATCCTCACTTCTTTGGTACTAGCAGCATTAGCGTACGTAAGAATTGCCATAAGTTGTATTAATATTTAAAAAGAGAATTAATAAATAAAATAATACAACGGCAAGTAATATTATTTTAATAGTTATACCTTATCTTTTAATTTTATTTATATTTATATATCGATATTACGGGAAAAAATTCGACAAAGTGGTGTGTGGCACCATTTGGAACAAGGTGCCTATGGTTCTTGATTTGCCATACTCAAGTGATATGGTGGTTAACATGTTTACAACGTAACAAGTAATTAACCATTCAATTCTCCGATAATTATGTAGTACATTACCCGTTCTTTATTTTTTAGTCCAAAAGAAATACACTAGTATATTAAGGAGGTAACATAAAGGGAAGTTCAGTTGGGACAATTACATCATTTTGCAAAAGTCTAAAAGGAAAGGATAACTTGAAAATGAGTCATTACAAAATGTGAGATTTATGGAGTAAGCAGGGGTCACAGTAAACTAGTTGTGACATGGCGCAAATGAAGTCTTCCGGAGAGGTCATTACCCGATCCTTTTGTCTCCAACTTCAATTTTTTTGTTTTGTCATACACTGATAGAAAACTAAAGTAAATAAAGACTGATAACATATTTCAAACTTAAGTTTGTAGGTAGAGGTGGATTTAGGATATAAATTTTATGAGTTTTGTTTGACTCAAAAGTTATTAACACTCTGTAAGCAAATCAATCAAAAGAGATGAATGGATAAATCATAGCCAAACATAATTAATACTGGATCAGAAGACGTAAACAAAACACAAAAAATAGGACAAAAATAATATTTCAGGAGCTTTATTGACTATAGAAATTTATCTCTGCCTCTCCTTGAAGAGGTTCAGGGAATTACAATCATGTTGCTCTCTTCATGGGTGGGTGAAAGAGAGGTTCTTCCCTTGGCGTAGATTCAAGGTCTTATTCACCGAGTTTTGTAATCCCTTTTTCTGGTTGTTAGAGTAGTGGAGAGGAAGGCTCAGCCTCACCCCTCTTTCAGCTCTTTTACCTTGTATTTATAGTTGAAAACTTCATGTGCTTATCATGACTCGTCGTAGCTAGGTCGAGAAGGCATTCCTTCGTCGTGGAAGGGTCGTGGCCTCGTTGCTTGTATCAGAAATAATAACGAGTCAGAGTCGAGTTTGTCGACTATTTTCGTGAGATGACTAGGACGGGATTGTAGCTGTTGTGGTCCTGTGGTCAGATTTTGTCCAATACAGTTAGTCCCTCTGTTCTACGAGGTTGTGCCCTAACAACCTCGGTGGACGGACAATATACATGGCGCGATCGGGGAGGGTCGGATCCGTATTTCATTCTTTTAATCGCGTTGCAAGCTTTGGAGCTACCTCGAACTGCCCTTCTAATACTCATGTGCCGTTATGACCGTTTCGAAATTAGGGAAACAGGTGGTAAAACAAGTGTCCCTTCACATGTTAGTCATTCTTATGTACGTTTTGAGAAGCTGAACTATTGCATTGATTGTTTTCAGTGGCGACCGTTGGTTTTGTGTCAGAGAGAATTCACCTTCTATAAATTAGAGGGATTTACCATTTATTTTCCAATTTCCATCATTCATCTTTGAGAGTATTTTCGGACTATCTCCCTCTCTATCATCTGGAAATCCTCTTCACTTCCTCATACTGAGTGAATTTTGATTCCCTTACCTTTCCTGCAAAGCTCCTTTCTACTTTTTCGGTGTGTTCTATAATGGCAGGAAACTCTTCTCGTGATAATCTACCGGCTATCTCTCCGGCAGTTGAGGATCCCGCTCCGGCAGCCAGAGACTTAGAGCTCATGGAATGCGAATAAGTCCCTTCAGTGGAAGAAAGTCTGTCCCATCCGGGGAAGGCAGTAGTAGACTTCAAAGCCGATGGTGGCACAGAGCAGGTGAACATTCCTTCTCTAATGGAGGAAGTTGGGATAGCGGACTTAAGGGAGCGGTGGGGCATCCCCAGCTATGTCGAGATCGTGCCTGCAAAGAGGGAAGATAGGGTCCAGATTGACCATCATGGGTTTTGTTCGTTCTATGCTTATCCCTTCCTCGTGGGATACATGCTCCCACTTCCTATGTTGGTGGTCGACTTCTGCCGCTACTACAAGGTGTTCCCTAAACAACTCTCCCCTTATCTATACAAATTATTCCTTATGTTCATCAGATATGTGGAGCTGGCTGGTAGGGAGGTCACACTGAGGTACGTGCGTAGTCTCTTCGCTCCTTAGAAGATCTGTGGTACTGTGATCCATGCACGTCCCTGTGGGTCGAGAGGTTTGGTAGTCAAGATGGACGACAGGATCAATCGTCACTTCTTAAACAATTGTTTTAGTGTTCGGACCGAACATCTTGTGGCCGACCCGACCGGTTCTCGGAAGTATGGAACTTTGCACGTAAGTCCTTGCCCTTGATTAGTAGAATGCTCTGTTTTTATCTTCTTTACATCTTAGGTTTGTAGTTGTTGATCTATCTCAATATTCTGCAGCCGAGAAGCTGCCCACGCCTCCTTTGGAGGGGATCCGAGAATGGGTCGAGGTCATGCTTCCCCATACCGCAGAAATTCACACCTGGTCGACGTTTTGGGAGAAATATGAATGTAGGCCCCTGACAGGTGAGACCGCGACCTTATTTCCTTTTCGTTCTTTTGTTTCAATCTTACCTGTCGAATGTTTGTTTGTCATGGTCCGGGAGAGTTCGTCAATTCAAACTCCCCAATTATATTTCCGTCGGTCAGTTGTATCTGCTCGACTTAATACAACACCTATACCTCGTCCTTCATTGAGGGCAGCATCGGTAGAATCATCGGTTGTAGCCTCTCCAACCCGAACTACGTCTCAGGACGAGGAGCCATTTAGGGACGCCCGTCTTTGGACTGACTCGTCGTTGACCGAGGAAGAAGAAGGGTTGTTGAAGAGACGGAGGGTAGCATTCGCGGCAGCTCCTCCGACAGTGATCAACTTGGATTCTCCCCCAACGGATCCAGAGGGAGGTGTTGTTGTGGCGTCTGCCGTCGAGGGGGGGCAATTGGTCGGAGCTGCCCCCGCTAGTTCAAGCAAGGAAAACTCTGCTTTTATAGAGACCCAGTCAGAAGTTCCCGCTGTTGAGGCAGAGAATGAAGCCCTTGATGCCGCCATCAAAACATCGATTTTGCCCTCGTCACCATCGGCAGGTCACGCCATACCATCGGCATCAGATAAGGAAAAAATGTTGTGGTTGATGGATATGAGTCTGAGTCTGACTTGGACCCTAATGATATCCGAATGTTTGACGAGGGCATTACCCACGTGGTGGTTCGTGCAAAGGGGTCAACCCGTTATATCTAAATTTCCATCGATTTGAACTTGTTGACCGAAGGCAGTAGCTTGGTGTCAAAATTTGATTTGCTATTTTCGGAGGCTAAGAACGAATCCCTGAGGAGCGTTTTAGATGTTGAAGTCGTGAACGAGGTGGCCGTGATGGGCCTACGGGTATGTCGCCTTGACTTTAGTTAGGTTCTCTCCCGTCTTAGCATGAGCTTTAGTTTAACTACTCTTTTGTTTTGCAGACTTACTTGCTGGAGGTGGAGAGCATTCGCAGGGCTAACATCCACTCGAGGATCTTCTTGCAGATGCTGGGAAAATATCGTCGCTATCGCGACAGGTGCCGTGATTTGCACGAGTGATTGATGACCGATACTCGTAACGGGGCTTTTGGTGAGGAGTTTGAGAAGCAGGACCAAGAGCTGATGCAAGCGCTCAGCAACAAAAGCGAGCTTGAAGAGCACATCCGCTTAAAGGACAAGGAGCTTGAGGTCGGAAACGGGGTTGCTGTGGAATGCAAGCACTTGCAGTGCAGGTTGAGAGAGATGTAGTCGGATATGAATCAGAACGGGGAAAGAGCGTCAGAGATGACTTCTGAGTGGAGTGGTAAACTGGTTGCGCTGGAGGGCGAGGTTACTGATTTAAAATGCATGGAGAGGGATGGTTCCACGAAGGCAGCTGCATTAGAGGAGGCAATTCACGTGCCCGAGTATGAGCGAGAATCAGAGAGGTCCACTGCGTCTTTTAGGGAGGAGAGGCTCGAAGAGTGGATTAATGTCTTTGATCTGGAGGCCTAAGTTCAGTCGGACCGAGTAGCGACCTTGGAGGAGGAGAATCGGCACTTGAGGGACCGAGCTAGGCCGTTACATGTTGTTGTTTCCCACTAGGCTCATGAACTCTGGATCTATGGTGAAGCTCAGCGTGACATCTTCAAGAACTTGTAGGAAGCGGGCACCATGACTGAAGCGACTTTCGAGGAGGCACACCAGAAGTCTCGTGAGGCTCATGCCAACTGTGGTTATGATGTGGCAATGTCCAAAGCTGATGGTGGTGTGAGTGGCGGCGAAGATGGGCCTTATGAGGATGATGACAACAATGGTGGTAACGGTGTTGACTGAGGGAAAGACGGTGCTTCATTGTTATTTGTTGTGATTGCTCTTGTGACGACCCAAAGGTGTTGGAAACACGTTCTCAAGGCTTTATACTAAAACGTGTGTTCTTATGTGTAGGTTTTGATGAATGACAAACGAAGCGCAAATTGATATATGACGAAGTTCAAGTACAAGTGCACAATTGGTGGATAACGAGATTCAAGCACAAGACAAAGTTTTATAGTTTAAATGAGTCGTTCTTAATTGTGTTCTTGATCCGACAACTTGACTCATGACATGGCTTCTCTCGTAAAATTATTTTTACAAAATCATGCATATTTAATTTAATGCTAAATGACTTTAAATCATGCATATTTTCATTAGTCAAAATGATTTTTAAACATGCCTCTAAAAACTGGACTAAGATAATCGATTATGTACTTATGATAATCGATTATGTTAAGCCAAGACTACATGACAATCGATTGTGAACAAATGGCAATCGATTGCGTTAAGGCAGTGAGCATCAGGTTATTCAAACCTGCATGACAATCGATTGTGAACCTTATGACAATCGATTGTGATGAGGCAGTGTACATCAAAGTTTTTCAAAACTCAGAATAATCGATTTTGAAGCTAATGACAATCGATTGTAAAGAGACAGTGTCCATCAGATTTTTAAAAGTCACAAAATAATCGATTTTGAACATATGACAATCGATTGTGTTGAGGCAGTGTCTTCCATACTTTTTCAAAGTTATTAAATAATCGATTGCGAGTATATAACAATCGATTATCACGAGGCAGTGTCTAAAATGTTTTTCAAAGTCTGATAAATAATCGACTGTTAACATTGCACAATCGATTGTGAAGCTGACCGTTGTCGTAAAGTTTTCAAATACCGTCAGGTAATCGATTGTTGATTTTGTACAATCGATTGTTGATATTAAAATCTGAAAAAGATTTTTTGAACGTTGCTGAATAATCGATTGTTGATTTTGTACAATCGATTGTTGAAATTAAAATCTGGAAACGATTTTTTGAACGTTGCTGAATAATCGATTATTGATTTGGTATAATCGATTGTTTTACGTAAAATCTGGAAATGATTTTTTGAACGTTGCCAATAATAGATTGTTGATCTTGGACAATCGATTGTTAAGCGTAAAATCTGGGATTGATTTTTGGAACGATTGGCAAACAATCGATTGTGGCTTCCTGACAATCGATTGTCACAGAGTAAAATCAGCAACTCTTAATTGGCAATTAGGCAACGGTAATGCCAAGTTTTTCAACTATAAATACAGCTTCATTTCAGTGTTTTAAACACAACAACTGATCATTCTATTGCTATAAGCTTGCATACTATTGTTTATCATTTTATATTCATTTCATAAAGCTTTTGAGAGCCAAAGTCTTGTCCATAGTTGTTGTGATCTTGAGCTTACTTCTTTTACTCATATCTACTCATTAAGGAGTGCTTTGTTTGAGTGTTTAGTGTTTTGTACACTTGTAAGAGAATTGTGATTCTCTTGTTGTAAGGAACTTGTGTTTCCTTGGTTGAAGTCTTGGAGTGTTGTATCTCCGAGCAAGATTGTTGAGGCTTGTGTCCTCAGATTGTAAAGGTTGGTTAGGCACCCGTAAGCTTAACAGTGAAGTCTTGGAGTGTTGTATCTCCGAGCAAAGGTGTTAAGGCTTGTGCCCTTAAGTTGTAAAGGTTGGTTAGGCACCCGTAAGCTTAACAGTGAAGTCTTGGAGTGTTGTATCTCCGAGCAAAGGTGTTAAGGCTTGTGTCCTTAAGCTGTAAAGGTTTGTTGAGCACCCGTAAGCTTGACAAGTTAGTGGAAAATCTCGAGAGAGTCTCTCGGGGACTGGACTAGCCACGTGTTGTGGTGAACCAGAATACATCGGTGCGTACTTTATTATTTATCGCACTTATTTACTTCCTGCAATTTTTTTCCGCAAAGTTTACGCTAATTTTTATTATAACGCTATTCACCCCCCTCTAGCGTTAAGCGTATTATCTAACAATTGGTATCAAAGTCCAACTCTCAGAAGACTTAACAGTTTGAGAGAACCATCCATGGCTTCTACTCGTGACTCTTTTGCAGGAATAGGTGAAGGTGATTTTAACATGTTGCCCCCAATATTTGATGGAAAAATTACTTATATTGGAAAGATCGGATGAGAATTTTCATCACAGCCAACAACTTTTATCTATGGCAAATCATCAAGCATGGTGATCAAATGACAACAAAAGTTGGGAAAGCCAAGGTAAGTGAATAAAACACTAATGCAATAAATATGTTGTATAGCGCCTTGAATCAGGAAGACTATCAGAAAATTTCCCACTACAAAACCGCCAAAGAGATGGGATAAGCTGTAGAAAATGTATGAAAACATGCCTCAAAAAGCGGACAGCTCATATGATGAATCAACTGGCCAATGTCTCATGGCAAACGAAGAAGAAGAGGTAAGTACGTCCAACTCTCACTCGCTTGAAGAAATGCAAAATGCTTTTAATAAATTACATAGTGAGTTTGTTGATGCTTCCAAGACTATTAAAGATTTGCAGAAAACTCTGTCGTTGCAAGAAAAGGATTTTCAAAAACAACTCTCTCTAAAAGAAAAAGATTTTGAAAAACTGGTTTTAGAAAATGAGAAGTTGAAAGAGGAAAACAAGTTTTTTGGAAAAAGAAGCGCCAATAAGCCCGAAAGCTCTATTAGAAAGTGTACTTCTTGCTTGCATCTCAAAAATGAAGTAGAAAGGCTTAAAGGCACATTAGATAAGTTTAATTCTTCGCACAAAAATTTGAATGATGCTCTTGATAATTTGAAGTCAACCAAGCATGGCATAGGCTTTACGAATGAGCCTAAAGAAAAGGTAGAAGCTAAACCCCAACAACCTAAGGCTCAACCTAGGACTAATAATAAAAATGCTTATCCTAGAAATAGCAATCCTAGAACCAATATGCATGCTAGACTAAATGTTGAACATTTTAGAAGACCTAGCAATGACTTACCACGTAGAAATGACTACCCTAGAAATGATGCATATTCTAGGCCAAACACTAGAAGGAGTTTTGAACCTTTTAGAACATCTAGACATGACCATTACTCTAGAAATGCTGCTCATTTTAGAACTAATAGTAGGAGAAATGATTCTCATGAAATGCGCAATAGTCAGAATGAAAATAGAGTAATTCATTTTCGTCCATCAAGTTACTATGAACCTAGAAGGATGCATAACCCCAACGTGACTTGTCATTATTGTAGACGCATTGGTCATATTGCCCCTGCATGTTTTACACAACATAGACATATCACTCAATCGCATCATTATGGTATGCCTAACCCTCAAGGACCCAAAATGGCATGGGTACCTAAAACGCATTAATTTGTTTTGTAGGTGTGTTTGAAGGGATCAAGTGTACTATGGTACCTTGATAGTGGATGCTCCAAACATATGACGGGAGACGAATCCAAATTCCTTCAACTAGAACACAAAGAAGGAGGAAGTGTGATTTTTGGGGATAACAATAAAGGAAAGATTATTGGCATCGGATCGGTCGGTAAGGATGAAAATTCCTCTATTAAGCATATATTACTTGTTAAAGGTTTAAAGCATAATCTCTTGAGCATAAGTCAATTATGTGACAAGGGAAATCTTGCCCTATTTGATTCAGATGAATGCTTAGTGTTTAGACGTAGTGATTTTAAAATTATCCTTCGTGGTTTTAGAGTGGATAATATTTATATGGTTGATCTTGCTAATTCCTCACCCGAATATGTTGATTGTCTTATGAGCAAAGAGGATGATACTTGGCTATGGCATCGTAGAGTTGCTCATATAAACATGCATCTTTTGAACAAATTGATTTCACAAAACTTAGTTATTGGTCTTCCCAATTTGAAATTTGAAAATGACTCTATTTGTGATTCTTGTCAAAAAGGGAAGCAAACAAAAGCATCTTTCAAATCCAAAAATTTTGTTTCAACTTCTAGACCATTGCAATTGCTTCACATGGATTTATTTGGACCATCTCGCATTGAAAGTCTAGGAAGAAATCGTTATGCTTTTGTGATTGTTGATGATTATTCTAGATTTACTTGGACTTTATTTCTTGCCAATAAAAGTGATGCTTTTCAGAATTTTAAATATTTTCTTAAGCGTGTTCAAAACGAGAAGGAAACAACCGTAACTTCAATTAGAAGTGATCATGGGGGAGAGTTTGATCACAATCTCTTTGCGGACTTTTGTGACGAACTCGGTATCGAGCATACCTTTTCCGCTCCACGAACACCGCAACAAAATGGGGTGGTGGAAAGGAAAAATAGGTGTCTCGAAGAGATGGCTAGAACCATGCTCGAAGAGGCTAAGATTCCCAAACATTTTTGGGCGGATGCCGTGAGTACCGCATGCTACATCTTAAATAGAGTAGTCATAAGGCCTATACTCATGAAAACTCCCTATGAACTCTATAAGGGAAGGAAACCAAATATCTCCCATCTTAGAGTATTCGGTTGTAAATGTTTTATTCATAACAATGGCAAAGATCAATTGGGAAAATTTGATGCTAAGTCCGATGAGGGAATTTTCATTGGTTATTCTTCACGTAGAAAAGCATATAGGGTCTTTAATAAAAGAACTGAAACTGTGGAGGAATCCCCTCATGTTGTATTTGCCGAAAATAATGCTCGCTTGGCGAGAAAGGATACTGGTTTTGATCTTGCAGGTATCTTAGATAGCTTGAAAGACAAAATACAAGAGGAAACGCCTAAAGAAAATCAAGACGAATCTTTGAAACAACCAACGGAGGAAGCGCCACAATTGGAGAATGAAACGAAAACGCCTAACGAGTGGAGGACAATCAAAGATCACCCTCTCGAACAGGTAATTGGGGACGTCGGAGAAAAGGTAAGTACCCGAAACTCCCTTAAGAACACCTTAGGACATACTGCTTTTGTGTCTCAAATTGAACCAACAACCATCTCCGAAGCAATTGGGGATGCATTTTGGACCTTGGCAATGCAAGAGGAGCTTAACCAATTCAAACGGAATGACGTTTGGGATTTGGTGCCAAGACCCGAAAATCATACCATAATTGGTACGAAATGGGTTTTTCGAAACAAACTAGATGAAAATGGTGTAATCACTAGAAACAAAGCTAGGCTTGTAGCAAAAGGCTATAATCAAGAAGAGGGTATTGACTATGAAGAAACATATGCTCCCGTAGCTAGATTAGAAGCTATTCGTCTATTGCTCACGTTTGCCTCTTCTATGAATTTCAATTTATATCAAATGGATGTGAAAAGTGCTTTTCTAAATGGTGTTATTCAAGAAGAAGTTTATGTTGAACAACCCCCCGGTTTTGAAGATATTAAATCTCCCGATCATGTTTTCAAACTCAAAAAGGCTCTTTATGGTTTAAAACAAGCTCCCCGAGCTTGGTATGAAAGATTGAGTAAATTTCTATTGGAAAATGATTTCATTAGAGGGAAAGTTGACACCACCCTTTTCGTTAAACATAAAAACAATGAAATTTTATTAGTTCAAAAATATGTGGATGATATCATATTTGGTGCTACTAACAATGTCTTATGCAAGGAATTTTCCGATTTAATGACAAGCGAATTTGAAATGTCTATGATGGGTGAGTTACCATTCTTTTAGGGATTACAAGTAAAGCAAATGAAAGAAGGTACGTTCATTTGCCAAGCCAAATATTGCAAAGAATTGCTTAAACGATTTGAAATGAACAATGCAAAAGCAATGGCAACTCCCATGAGCACATCCGATCATCTAGACAAAGATGAGAAAACTAAGGAAGTTGACACTAAGAAGTATCGAGGTATGATCGGCTCTCTTCTTTATCTTACTGCTAGTCGTCCGGACATCATGTTTAGCGTGTGCTTATGCGCCCGTTATCAATCGTGTCCGAAGGAGTCTCACCTTACTGTGGTAAAACGGATTTTGAAGTACCTTGTTGGTACTACAAATGTGGGTCTATGGTACCCCAAAGGTTCTTCATGCCAACTCGTTGGCTATTCCGACTCCGATTTTGCTGGATGCAAATTGGACCGCAAGAGCACTAGTGGCACTTGCCATTTGCTCGGTAGCTCTCTCGTTTCTTGGTTTAGCAAGAAACAAGTAAGTGTTGCGTTGTCCACAACCGAGGCTGAATATGTAGCCGCGGGGAGTTGTTGCGCTCAAATCCTATGGATGAAACAACAACTCTTGGACTATGGCCTAAGTCTTGATCATATCCCTCTTAGATGTGATAATACTAGTGCCATATGCTTGACGAAGAACCCCGTTCTTCATTCGCGAACAAAACACCTTGAAATTAGACATCATTTTATAAGAGATCACGTTCTCAAGGGCGATGTCGAAATCGAATTTGTTGAAACCAAAGACCAATTGGCCGACATCTTTACAAAGCCCCTAGAGAAAGAGTCCTTCTTCCGAATTCGTAGTGAACTCGGGATTCTTGACTCCACGTTGATCTAAGTCATGCATTGCAACTTTTTATCTTACATGATTTCTAACTTGAGCGTCGGAGACGTCTAACGAATTTTTGCAGGTATCGCCCTAAAGGTAGGGGGAATTATAAAGCATGACGCGCAATAATCAAGTCTTCTTCAGAAAAATCGGTTTCTGTCGTCTAATAATCGATTATCTCGTATCAATAATCGATTGTAATGCTATTACTTGAGTTATTGTTCTCTCTTTAAGTAATCACGTTTTTCTCATTCAAATAAATAAACAAGTTTTATTTACATCTTTGGCATCTTCTTATATTATTTTTGCTAATGGCAAAAGGGGGAAGATAACGGGTATGCACTCTCTATATTTATAAGGTTAAATTGAGGGGGAATCCATATATTGAGGGGGAACAAATTGCATACTTGTTGAGGCATACATATACTTGTCATGAATCGTCTTTATAAACTGTTTAATTTGCATAACCCGCTTAATACTAAAACGTGTGTTCTTATGTGTAGGTTTTGATGAATGACAAACGAAACGCAAATTGATATATGACGAAGTTCAAGTACAAGCGCACAATTGGTGGATAACGAGATTCAAGCACAAGACAAAGTTTTATAGTTTAAATGAGTCGTTCTCAATTGTGTTCTTGATCCGACAACTTGACTCATGACATGGCTTCTCTCGTAAAATTATTTTTACAAAATCATGCATATTTAATTTAATGCTAAATGACTTTAAATCATGCATATTTTCATTAGTCAAAATGATTTTTAAACATGCCTCTAAAAACTGGACTAAGATAATCGATTATGTACTTATGATAATCGATTATGTTAAGCCAAGACTGCATGACAATCGATTGTGAACAAATGACAATCGATTGCGTTAAGGCAGTGAGCATCAGGTTTTTCAAACCCGCATGACAATCGATTGTGAACCTTATGACAATCGATTGTGATGAGGCAGTGTACATCAAAGTTTTTCAAAACTCAGAATAATCGATTGTGAAGCTAATGACAATCGATTGTAAAGAGACAGTGTCCATCAGATTTTTAAAAGTCACAAAATAATCGATTTTGAACATATGACAATCGATTGTGTTGAGGCAGTGTCTTCCATACTTTTTCAAAGTTATTAAATAATCGATTGATTGATGCGGAAAGAAAAGGTGCATGCTTAAACTTTCTCTCTGCGCACGATAAGGCAACTGTTACATTGCCATTATAGCGTAGGTTATCAAGACGCTAATTTCGCCGGAAATGGCACGCCGTCGTCGCCCTCACCCACCCACCGCCTCACAGATGACTACTCCAGTCCCTACACAGACCAAATCACCAGCTCCACTCACGTTTGGAAGTTTCCTACCACCAACTTTTCGAGCCATTGAGAAATTGGGGAAGGACACTGAAGTGTGCATGCAAGTAGAGGAGAAGCCAAAGGAAGAGATCGTAAGGAAATTACAGTTCTCAAGTGTTGCTGATGATAAACCTACTCCCCTCTCGTTCGCGGAAGCAGTTCAAGGTAATCGACTAACACAAATGGGAAAAACACTGAAATTTGTACCACCAGTTAACAGAGAAGGGAAGATGATTGTTACAATTGAGGAGGAGGAGTTGAAGCCACAAGCAGAACAATGGAAGAATTCTCTTATTGGGTACATAATTGGAGACAACCCAACTGAAAAAGCGATGGAGAATTTTATCATTCATGTTTGGAATTTTGTTTCTAAACCTCGGATTCTAATGCATGCAGAAGGTTATTGTATTTTCCGATTTGAAAATAAAATGGATATGGATCTGGTATTACAATCAGGTCCATATTCTTATAGGAACAAACCAATGGTGTTGAGACCTTGGGAAACTGATTTCTCGTTTCAAAATGATGTGTTGAGTACGATCCCAGTATGGGTGAAATTCCCAGGGTTGCCAGTTGAATATTGGTCAGTTGATGTGTTGAGCAAACTTGCTAGTGCAATTGGTACACCTTTGTATTCTGATAAAATTACTGCACATTATGAGAGGATCTCATTTGCTCGTGTCCTTGTGGAAGTAGATGCCTCTCAACCTTTACCAGATCACATTGACCTTGAAACTCCATATGGTCACAAAATTCAACTAGTAGATTATGATTGGAAACCTGTCTTTTGTAATCATTGCCTCAAGTTTGGGCATGACACAAATGATTGCTGGTTCAATGATAAAGTTGATGAGAAAGCTCATATGGAACCCCAGGAACCTCAGGAGGATATTAGGAAGAAGAACAAACTTGCTAAAAATATTAGGCAGAGGTGGACAGTCAAAAAGGATCCTAAGGATAGGGTGATGCAAACTGATGTGTTAGATAAAGAAGAAGGTGGAAATATAGTGAAGAATACTATGGAGAATCAGCAGGGCACTATAGATGAGAGTCATAACCAACAGTCTGGTGCTAATATACTAGTGAATACAAACAGGAAGGATGCAGCTATGGAGAGTAATAATGGTGGCACACCTGTTGCAGATATTGCCTTGATTGTGAATGGTGAAGTATCTTCTGTAGTACCAGCCTTGATGGTAAATGATAACAGGGGGAAAGCTAAAGTGGATGAGATAACTGCTGGTGATAACAGACAAGTTGATCCTGGCCCTTCTTTTTCATGATCATAGTCACTTGGAACATTAGAGGGCTAAATTTAGCCCATAAACAGAAAGAACTTAAGAACTTTCTGAATGTAAATAAAGTAGATGTAATGGGGTGTATTGAAACTAGAGTAAAGGAACACAAAGCTCAAAAGATCCTAGGGAAGATTGCTAAGGGATGGAAAGTTTGTTGCAATTATTCTGAGGCAGCAAATGGTAGGATATGGTTGATCTGGAAACCTCATATCCAGGTTACCACTTCCTCCATTACTGATCAGTTTATACAATGTCATGTTGAGGACTCAGTGGCTCATGTTAAAACTCATCTGTGTGTTGTGTATGCTCACAACACTGGTACTCTTAGAGATAGATTGTGGAATGATCTTAGGAGTATCACTATCCAGGATCCTTGGCTTCTTTGTGGTGATTTTAATAATGTGCTGAATGCTGAGGATAGAATAGGCTCCATTGTCACTGAGGCTGAAGTTAGGGGATTCAAACAGCTTATAGAAGACCAACAACTTACTCCTCTCAAGAGAATAGGGTGGAATTATACTTGGAATAATAAACGTGTGTATAGCAAAATAGATTGGGCTTTGGGGAACTTTCAATGGTTGCAAAATTATGGACATATTGAGGCTGAGTTTTTGAATCCTTCTGTTTCAGACCATACACCAATATGTGTAAGGTTTGGGAGTCAGAAGATGCTACATCCAAAACCTTTTAGATTTTATACTGGGATCATGGAATTCCCACAGTTCCATGACAAGATCTATGAGGTATGGCAGCAAGATTGTGCAGGAGGTCCTATGAAACAAGTTTGGACAAAATTGAAAATTCTGAAGAAGCAACTTAGGGAGGTGAATGGTTATATGGCTTCCTTTAAACAAAGACTTATACAAGCTAGAGAGAGACTTGATATTATCCAGGGCCAAATGAAGTTCCTACCTCATCCAGAGAATTTATTTACTGAGGAAAAGGAGACTTTGGAAGAGATTGAGAAATGGAGCAGTATTGAGGAGAAAGTTATGAGACAAAAATCAAAAGCTACATGGATTGAGTGTGGAAATGCTAATACTAAGTATTTCCATGCTCAATGGAAGATTAGGAATAGCCAGAGTAATATCAATTCAGTGTACACAGAAACAGGTATGCATTTAACTGATCCAGTTGAGGTTGAACATAAGTTCATCACTGTATTTCAGGACCTGTTGGGAGGTTGTGCTGAGGAGCTGCTCTGTGTGGATATTGCCACTGTGAAGGAGGGAAAGTGTTTGAATATTGTTCAACAAAGGAGGTTAATCAGAGAGGTCTCATTGGAAGAAATTACTGATGCATTGAAGGATATGCCAACAGACAAAGCACCTGGAGTTGATGGTTTCCCTGTGGAGTTCTTTACCAAGAATTGGGAAATTATCAAATCTGATGTCTTAGCAGCCACAAAGGAATTCTTTCAGTCGAGCATTATGGCACAATTCATAAATACTACAGCTATTGCCTTGGTTCCAAAAGTCAGTTCTCCTACTACTATTAAAGATTATAGGCCAATTGCATGTTGTACTACTCTATACAAGCTCATTTCCAAGATCATTACCAGAAGGCTAAAGGAGGTTATTAGTGATATTGTGGGGCTAGCTCAGTCTGCATTTATAGAGGGCAGAAGCATTGTAGACAATATATTGTTCAGCCATGAGATCTTTAAAGGGTATTCAAGAAAGGGTGTTTCACCTAGATGTGTAATGAAAATAGACCTGAGGAAAGCATATGATTCTCTGGAGTGGTCTTTTCTTCATCAGATATTAGCAGCTTATGGTTTTCCAGCTAAGTTCTTAAGTTGGATCATGGCTTGTATTACAACTGTTTCCTACTCTCTAGTGATAAATGGTGGGCTTACAAAACCATTTAAAGCTAGGAGAGGAATAAGGCAAGGGGATCCAATGTCCCCATACCTATTTGTGTTGGCAATGGAATACCTAAATAGGATTCTGGGACAGTTACACAGGGTTGGCAACTTTAACTTCCATCCAAAATGTAGGAAGTTGAACTGCACACATGTATGCTTTGCAGATGACTTACTTATGTTTTGCAGGGCTGATACTATCTCCATTCAACTTTTGTATCAGGCATTTACAAAGTTCTCTAAGGCAACAGGAATGGAAGCTAATCCAAGGAAGAGTGCTTTATACTTAGCAGGTGTTGATAACTCATTTAAAGAAGAAATGTTGAATAAAATGGGATTCAGTACAGGTGTATTGCCATTCAGATATTTGGGAGTTCCTTTGGACTCAAAGAAACTTTCAGTTAATCAATATATGCCTCTAATTGAGAAGATCACAGCAAGGATCAATTGTTGGTCTGCCAAATTGTTGTCATATGCAGGGAGAGTCCAACTCATCAAGTCTGTAATTTTTGGTATTCAATCGTATTGGTCTCAGGTGTTCATACTCCCAAAGAAAGTGATTAAGGTTATTGATACAATGTGCAGAACTTTTCTTTGGACAGGGGCTACAAGCAAGTCTAAAAGAGCTTTGGTGGCTTGGGACAAAGTGTGCTCACCTCTTAATGCTGGTGGATTGAATATAATGAACCTCTTTCTGTGGAATAAAGCAGCAGTAGCAAAGCTCCTTTGGGATATAGCAAGGAAGAAAGATTGTTTATGGGTGAAATGGGTGCACTGCTATTACATAAAGAAGAAGGATACTGAGGCAGCTACTACTCCTAAACAAGCTGCCTGGGTCACCAGAAAAGTTATTCAATGTAAAGATAGCATAATGGAAACCAATCAGTTGGTGGGATCCTTATCTGAAAGGTTTGATGCTGTATGCCACAAAGGTAAGTTCCAAATTCACAAACTTTATGTAGCCATGATGCCTAGTTATGCTAGAGTAAGCTGGAGGAACCTGATGCTTGTTCAAAATACACTTCCTCGACATAAAATTACTGCATGGTTGGCAGCACAACAAAGGTTAAATACTGTGGATCGTTTGGAAAAAATAGGAATTCAAATTCCTGATGAATGTGTGTTCTGCAAACAACAGAATGAGACCTTCCACCATTTGTTTTTTGAATGCTGTATCACACAAAGATTGTGGGCTCGTATATGTTGCTGGTTGGGATTACATCGACACATTCATAGCTGGGAGGAGGAACTGCAGTGGATCTGCACACTGGCTCGTAGCAACACATGGAAAAAAGCTATAACTGCTATAGCTTTTATCCATGTTGTAGCTCTAATATGGAAGGCAAGGAACTATAGTAGATTTCAGAATATGGCATACAATGAGGATGCAACTGCTAAAGAGATTGCAATGTTGATCCATATCAAAGGTAGAAGCAATAGAAAGTGGCAGCAGGGACTTAAACAATTGGACAGTTTTCCTTAATTGCTTATCTTCATTCAAACTGTTAGATTAGTGTAAAGGTAACAAGGAGCATTCACTTCTTATGGCTAGGAGATTTATGTAATTAGTCTATAACTGGATGTCCAACCAGTTATTATATAGGATTCTGTATATGGTTTGATCATGAATACAATTACACAGTTCATTTAAAAAAAAAAAAAAATAATCGATTGTGAGTATATAACAATCGATTGTCACGAGGCAGTGTCTAAAATGATTTTCAAAGTCTGATAAATAATCGATTGTTAACATTGCACAATCGATTGTGAAGCTGACCGTTGTCGTAAAGTTTTCAAATACCGTCAGGTAATCGATTGTTGATTTTGTACAATCGATTGTTGATATTAAAATCTGAAAAAGATTTTTTGAACGTTGCTGAATAATCGATTGTTGATTTTGTACAATCGATTGTTGAAATTAAAATCTGGAAACGATTTTTTGAACGTTGCTGAATAATCGATTATTGATTTGGTATAATCGATTGTTTTACGTAAAATCTGGAAATGATTTTTTGAACGTTGCCAATAATCGATTGTTGATCTTGGACAATCGATTGTTAAGCGTAAAATCTGGGATTGATTTTTGGAACGATTGGCAAACAATCGATTGTGGCTTCCTGACAATCGATTGTCACAGAGTAAAATCAGCAACTCTTAATTGGCAATTAGGCAACGGTAATGCCAAGTTTTTCAACTATAAATACAGCTTCATTTCAGTGTTTTAAACACAACAACACACAACAACTGATCATTCTATTGCTATAAGCTTGCATACTATTGTTTATCATTTTATATTCATTTCATAAAGCTTTTGAGAGCCAAAGTCTTGTCCATAGTTGTTGTGATCTTGAGCTTACTTCTTTTACTCATATCTACTCATTAAGGAGTGCTTTGTTTGAGTGTGTAGTGTTTTGTACACTTGTAAGAGAATTGTGATTCTCTTGTTGTAAGGAACTTGTGTTTCCTTGGTTGAAGTCTTGGAGTGTTGTATCTCCGAGCAAGATTGTTGAGGCTTGTGTCCTCAGATTGTAAAGGTTGGTTAGGCACCCGTAAGCTTAACAGTGAAGTCTTGGGGTGTTGTATCTCCGAGCAAAGGTGTTAAGGCTTGTGCCCTTAAGTTGTAAAGGTTGGTTAGGCACCCGTAAGCTTAACAGTGAAGTCTTGGAGTGTTGTATCTCCGAGCAAAGGTGTGAAGGCTTGTGTCCGTAAGCTGTAAAGGTTTGTTGAGCACCCGTAAGCTTGACAAGTTAGTGGAAAATCTCGAGAGAGTCTCTCGGGGACTGGACTAGCCACGTGTTGTGGTGAACCAGAATACATCGGTGCGTACTTTATTATTTATTGCACTTATTTACTTCATTTTTTTCCGCAAAGTTTACGCTAATTTTTATTATAACGCTATTCACCCCCCCCTCTAGCGTTAAGCGTATTATCTAACAAAAGGGTCATCACAGTAATTCTCCCTTTTCTTGCACGTCAAAGGCCTTGAAAACCTCTTACTGGGTTGCCTCAATTTGCGTGCGTAGTCCGGACGCGAAGCCGGAAAATTTTTATGTGAAAATATTTGAATTCTGTGTTAAAAACTATTAATTTTGATACTAATATTGCTATAGTTGACATTGGTAAATTTTTTGGGTAAACATACCTGGACCCGTGATGTCACGGTCTCGGAGGGTCCGTAAGGAAATTTGGGACTCAGGCGTATTCCCGGAATCGAAATCCGAGGTCCCAGGCCCAAGGACGGAGCTTTTCTGTGAAATTATTTTATGAATATGCTTAAGGAAAAATAAAAATGGAAATTGATCAAAAATAGTGATATTGGGCTCGTATTTTAGTTCCGACGTCCGGTACAAGTCTTAAATGGGCGTTAAGCGCTATCTGTAAAGTTTGGTTAAAAACGGACGTCATTTGACGTTCGGACTAAAAGTGGAAAGTTTGAAAATTTTGAACTTAGAAATGGAAATAATGAGTTTTGCAGGTTTATTTTGTGATTTTGATGTTATTTTGGCGAATTAATCGATCGACCAAGTTCGTGGGATGATATTGAGTTAGTGTGTGTGATTGGTTGGGAGCCCCGATGGCTCGGATTGTTTTCGGGGGTGGTTCGGGGTATTTTTGGCTCTTTGACTTAGTAAATTTTCTGCAATTGTTGCCCAATGATTTTGTTCTACGCGATCGTAGCCTCTGCCACGCGATCGCACTGCTTTGACTCGTACCTCTACGCGATCACATCATCGTTCATGCGATCGCGTGGCTTCCAGCTTCCTCTTCTTCGCGTTCGCGTACTAGTACACACGATCGCATAGACCAATTGGCCTCTCAGTGACTTTTTCCTCTACGCGGTCGCAGCACTCCTCACGCGATCACGTAGGTTCCAAGATTCCTTCACCGCGATCACATCCCCATTCCCGCGATCGCGAAGGGTAATTTCGCCCAGTGATTTTAAAAGCCTAAAAGCAGACCAGTGACGGGATTTATTCCCAAATTCTCACATAAGCTCTTCCAAGATTCCTCCATTGGACAAAATCCAAGCTCCCATTTCGTTGTAGTTCATTGGGTAAGTGATACTAACTTCATTTCTTCGTGTTTCCTTTATTAAAACATCAATTTTCTAGCCCCAAATCATAGAATCATGGTAGAAATTAGGGCTTTTTAGGTAAAGTAAGGTTTTTGAGAATTTTGGGCGATTCAACCTCAATTTGGGGTCGAATCTTAAAACAAATCATATATTTGGACTCATGGGGTTATGGGTAATCAGAATTTGGTCCGAGACCTCGAATTTGGACCATGTGGGCCTGGTGTCAGATTTTGGTATTTTTGTAAGAAAGTTAGAAAATGCATTTCTAAGCTAGGGAATTGTATCCTTGTGCTAATATTGATAATATTGAATCGATTTATGTTAGATGTCGTTGGTTCGGGATCGAATTCTAGAGGAAAGGCGATTGTTTAGCTGTGAGTTGCTACTTTCGGATTCGAGGTAAGTGTTTGATCTAACTTTGGCTTGAGGTAAACGGATTAGGTTAATATTTGCTATGTGCTATGCGGAGTCGGTTTATCGGTATGGTGACGGTTACCTATGCGCCCGAGTCTAGCATGACCGTGAGTCCTTATTGTTATTAAATTTCGAAAGAAGTGAACAATTGTGCTAATTACTTGATAAATGAACTATGAAGTGGTAGTAACGAAGAAAATGAACTAAAAGAGGAAATGTTTGGTACCTTTCCCTTGCCGGGACGTATTGTTGAATTATTTTCCCTTCCAGGATTTATGTATTACTTGTATTTCCCCCTTGCCGGGATTATTATTACGGTTTTTTTTGTACCTTCGCACGATGGGTGATGCCGTGTAATTGCTTGGGTGAGGTTGAGTGATAAAGCACGATGGGTGATGCCGTGTAATTGATTGGTGAGGAAGAGTGAGAAAGCACGATGGGTGATGCCGTGTAACTACTTTATGCTATTGATTGGTGAAGAAGAGTGATAAAGTACGATGGGTGATGTTGTACACTTTAATTGATTATCTTGGTGAGGACGAGAGTAAAAGCACGATAGGTGGTACCGTGCAACGTTTGATTTACTGGTCTTCTTTTTATTGATATTAGTTATACTTTTCCATTTCTTTGTTTGTCAATTATATAATTAAACCGTTATACCCCCAGCAAATCCCCTCCCCATTATCTGTTTATATTTTGTTATCTTTCTGTTATTACACATATATCTGTATAGGTTGATTGTGGTAGGTTCGGTTTAGCCTCGTCACTACTTCACCGAGGTTAGGCCAGGCTCTTACCAGCACATGGGGTCGCTTGTGCTGATACTACACTGCTGTGCCTTTTTGTGCACAGGTCAGGACACAGCCTATGGACCGCAGCAGTAGTAAGGGGGCGATCCTTTAGTCTAGAGACTCTGAGGTAGTTCGTTGGCGTTCGCAGGCCCTGAGTTTCCTTTATCTTTTCCAGTTTATTTTATTTGTATCAAACAGACATATGATGTATTTCTTTCAGACTATTGTTTTTAGTACTCTTTAGTTTTCCGTGAGTAGTGACACCAGATACTGGGTATGTTAGATAATACGCTTAACGCTAGAGGGGGGGTGAATAGCGTTATAATAAAAATTAGCGTAAACTTGCGCAATTTAAAAATTGCAGGAAATAAATAAGTGCGATAAGTAAATAAGAACGAACGCACCGATGTATCCTGGTTCACCACAACCCGTGGCTAGTCCAGTCCCCGAGAGACTCTCTCGAGACTTCCACTATCTTCGTCAAGCTTACGGGTGCTTAACAAACTGTTACAGTTGCTCAAGGATACCACACCTTAAGACTTCACTTGCTTGAGGATACCTCACCCCAAGACTTTAACCACTAAGACTTTGGTACTTAGCAAACCCGACAAATGAGAAGATATGTTCTTCTCAAACAACTCTCTTTTACAACAAATACTCTCTCAATAGAGTGGATAAAGAGAAACAAAATAAGCTCTATGAACAACACAAAGTTGTCTATCAAATGGCTCAACAAAAGCTCTAAAATGATGCTTGAAAATGATCAATATGTATATCAATATATGCAGGAGTTGTGTGTTTAAAATCAGCTCAAAAGACCTCTTTTTATAGGTGAAAAGTGGTGCTGACCGTTGCTTAATTGATAAATTAAAATCCCTGATTCTGTGCTCAGACAATCGATTGTTTGGAGTAGACAATCGATTGTTTGACCAACGTTCAAAAAATAGATTCCTGATTTTAGGCTAAACAATCGATTGCATGGACTAAATAATCGATTGTTTTCAACGTTCAAAAATCAATTTAGGATTCTGTGGGAACGGTCAAAATATAATCGATTGTATGAAAATGACAATCGATTGTTTATGAATATAATCAATTGTATGACAAAAATAATCGATTGTTTAGATGTTTAAAAACTTCGGTTGCACACTGTCTCAACATAATCGATTGTTAAAAGTAGACAATCGATTGTTTGCTATTTTGAAAAACTTCAGATCACACTGTCTTAATACAATCGATTGTTAAAACTGTATAATCGATTGTTTGCTATTTTGAAAAACACAATCGATTGTAAGGAGCATATAATCGATTGTTTAGGTCCAGATTTTAAAAGACATGTTTAAAAAACCATTTTGACTAAAATACAAATCATTTTGGTTTAGCACAAAGATGCATGTTTATGATAAAAATGTTTTATGCATGTTTATGATGACCTAATGTTGAGCCAAAGGATAAGATAACTTAAATGTTGTCCTTACATTGGTTCTACCAAACAACCTACGTCTTGGGTCTTCGGTCTTGAACTCTTTGGCTCGTTCATGCAATTCCATCATCAGTATGCTTCTTGCCATTTGATTGATTGTCATATCGTTGTTTAACACTTGACTTCATTGTTTGTCATTCATCAAAACCTATACCTGAAAATCATGCTCATACAACCAAAGCGCACATATCATAGATATACATGATTTCCAACAGGGTAGAGATATGTTGTTAAATTCCGCATTTTGTCATTTCTATCATTGCTAAAAGTCTTCCGCGTGTTTATAAATAATTAGTTTCAATATTTAATTCGCTTGTGATTGAGGTTATTGTGAAAATGATTAGAAAGGGGTTGGCTTGCCTAGCTTTGACAGTAGGCGCCATCACGACTCCCGATGGCGGGTAAATCCGGGTCGTGATAGCTCCTCCTTCTCTATTTTTTGTATGCCCGTTGATACTTGTTTGTTCTTTTTGTCTCTTTCTTCATTTGTTTTTACTATTGGTCTGGACTAGATGCAAGCGGCAAAAACCCGCATTCTTGACTGTACATAAAGAACTCTTTATCATCACTTATCTTGCGTTTTGGTACTGTTCATTTATGAGCGCGGTCGAATGTCGAGCTAAAGACGAAGGCATAGTCTGGGTCTTAGTTCGAGCGAGGTCGAACTGTAACTTTGACGGCGAAGGCACTTAGCCTGACTTGGTTCGAGCAAGGTCGAACTAACGACTTTGATAGAGAAGGTGCTTAACCTTAGTCCCAGTTCAAGCAAGGTCTAACTATCGGCTTTGATGCCGAAGCGCTTAGTCTTAGACTTGATTCGAGCTAGGTCGAACTGTCAATTTTGATGTAGAAGGCGCTTATCCTTAGTCCCAATTCAAGCGAGGTCGAACTGTCGACTTTGATGGCGAAGCCAAATAGCTTTTGTCCCAGTTTGAGCGAGGTCGAACAGTCGACTTTGAGGGCGAAGGCACATAGTCTTTGACTTCTATTCGAACGAGGTTGAACTTAAACATCGATGGTGAAGGCACTTTGCCTTTGACTTGGTTCGAGCTTGATCGAACCGTCGACTTTGATAGAGATGGCGCTAGGCTTAGTCCCATTTCGAGCGAGGTCGAACTATCCTCTTTGATGGCGAAGGCGCATAGCCTTAGTTCCAGTTCGAGCGAGGTCAAACTGTCATCTTTGATAACGAAGGCGCTTGGACTTTGACTTGGTTAGAGCGAGGTTGAACTGTCAACTTTGATGGCGAAGGCTCTTGGCCTTCGACTTCACTTCAAACGAGGTCAAACTTAAACTTCGATGGCGAAGGCACAACCTTTGACTTGGTTCGAGCGAGGTCAAACTATCAACTTTGATGGCGAAGGCGCTTAGCCTTTGTCCTAGTTCGAGCGAGGTTGAACTATCGACTTTGATGGCAAAGGCACTTAGACTTTGACTTCAGTTCGAACAAGGTTGAACTTGAATATCGATGGCAAGGGCACTTAGCCTTTGACTTGGTTCGAGCGAGGTCAAACTATCAATTTTGATGGAGAAGGCACTAAGCCTTAGTCCTAGTTCGAGTGAGGTCGAACTATCATCTTTGATGGCGAAGGCGCTTGGACTTTGACTTGGTTCAAGCGAGGTCGAACTGTGACGGCAAAGTCACTTAGCCTTTGACTTCAGTTCGAACAAGTTCGAACCTAAACTTCGATGGTGAAGGCACAACCTTTGACTTGGTTCGATCAAGTTCGAACGGTCAACTTTGATGGTGAAGGCGCTTATCCTTTGTCCCAATTCACTCGAGGTTGAACTGTCGACTTTGAGAGTGAAGGAACTTCGCCTTTGACTTTAGTTCAAACGAGGTTGAACATAAACTTCGATGGTAAAAGAACTTAGCCTTTGACTTGGCTCGAGTGAGGTCAAACTATCAATTTTGATAGAGAAGGAGCTTAGCCTTAGTCCCAGTTCGAGCGAGGTCGAACTGTCGACTTTGAGGGCGAAGGCACTTATTCTTTGACTTTAGTTCGAATTAGGGCGAACTTAAACTTCGATTGCGAAGGTACTTAGCCTTTGACTTAGTTCGAGCGAGGTCGAACTGTCGACTTTGATGGAGAAGGCGCTTATCCTTTTACTTAATTAGAGCAAGGTCGAGCTGTCAATTTTGATGAAGAAGGCGCTTAGCCTTAGTCCCAGTTCGAGCGAGGTCAAACTAAAAACTTTAATGGCGAAGGCGCTTAGCCTTTGTCCCAGTTTGAGCGAGGCTAAACTGTCACCTTTGATGGTGAATGTGCTTGGCCTTTAACTTGGTTCGGGCGAGGTCTAACTTAAACTTTGATAACGAAGGAACTTAGCCTTTGACTTGGTTCGAGCGAGGTCGAACTGTCAACTTTGATGGAGAAGGCGCTTAGCCTTAGTCCTAGTTCGAGCGAGGTCGAATTATCATCTTTGATGACGATGGCGCTTAGTCTTAGTCTCAGTTCGAGCGAGATTAAACTGTCATCTTTAATGGCGAAGGCGGTTGGCCTTTGACTTGGTTCGAGCGAGACAGAACTATCAACTTTATGGTGAAGGCACTTAGCCTTTGACTTCAGTTCAAACGAGGTCGAACTTAAACATCTATGGCGAAGCCACAACCTTTGATTTGGTTTGAGCGAGGTTGAATTGTCAACTTTGATGGCAAAGGCGCTTAGGCTTTGTCCTAGTTCGAGCGAGGTCAAAACTGTCGTCTTTGATGGAGAAGGCGCTTGGCCTTTGACTTGGTTCGAGCGAGGTCAAACTATTAGCACTGACAGCGAAGTCACTTAGCCTTTGACTTCAGTTCGAACAAGTTCGAACTTACACTTCGATGGTGAAGGCACAACCTTTGACTTGGTTCGAGCAAGTTCGAACGGTCAACTTTGATGGCAAAGGTGCTTAACCTTTGTCCCAGTTTGAGCGAGGTCGAACAGTCGAATTTTAGACCGAAGGCACTTAGCCTTTGACATTAATTCGAACGAGGTTGAACTTAAACTTTGATGGCAAAGGAATGTAGCCTTTCACTTGGCTCGAGTGAGTTCGAACTGTCGATTTTGATGGAGAAGGTGCTTAGCCTTAGTCCCAGTTTGAGCGAGGTCAAACTTTTGACTTTGAGGGCGAAGGCACTTAGTCTTTTACTTCAGTTCAAACGAGGTTGAACGTAAACTTCGATTGCGAAGGTACTTAGCCTTTGACTTAGTTCGAGGGAGGTCGAAATGTCGACTTTGATAGAGAAGACGCTTAGCCTTTTACTTTGTTAAAGTGAGGTCGAACTGTCAATTTTGATGGAGAAGGCGCTTAGCCTTAGTCCCAGTTCGAGCGAGGTCGAACTGAAAACTTTGATGGCAAAGGTGCTTAGCCGTAGTCCCAGTTCGAGCGAGGATAAAAAATCGCCTTTGATGGTGAAGGTGCTTGGGCTTTGACTTGGTTCGAGCGAGGTCGAACATAAACTTTGATAGCAAAGGAACTTATCCTTTGACTTGGTTCGAGCGAGGTCGAATGATCGACTTTGATGGAGAAGGTGCTTACCCTTAGTCCCAGTTCGAGGGATTTTGAACTGTTGTCTTTGAAGGCGAAGGCGCTTAGCCTTTGTCCCAGTTCGAGCGAGGTTGAACTATCGTCTTTCATATTGAAGGCACTTGGCCTTTGACTTGGTTCGAGCGAGGTCGAACTGTTAACTTTGATAGTGAAGGCACTTAGCCTTTGACTTTAGTTCGAATGAGGTCGAACTGTCAACTTTTATGGCGAAGGAGCTTAGCCTTTGTCCCAGTTCGAGCGAGGTACAACTATCAACTTTGAGAGCGAAGGAACTTAGCTTTTGAATTTAGTTCGAATGGGGTTGAACTTTAACTTCGATGGCGAAGGCACTTAGCCTTTGACTTGGTTCGAGCGAGGTCAAACTGTCGATTTTGATGGAGAAGGCGCTTAGTCTTAATCCCAGTTCGAGCGAGGTCGAACTGTCGACTTTGAGGGCGAAGGCACTTAGCCTTTGACTTCAGTTTCAACAAGCTCAAACATAAACTTCGATGACGAAGGCACTTAGCTTTTGCTTTGGTTCGAGTGAGGTCGAACTGTCAACTTTGATGGAGAAGGCGCTTAGCCTTAGTCCCAGTTCGAGCGAGGTCGAATTGTCATCTTTGATGGCGATGGCTCTTAGTCTTAGTCCCAGTTCGAGCGAGATCGAACTGTCGTCTTTGATGACGTAGGCTCTTGGCCTTTGACTTGGTTCGAGCAAGATCGAACTATCAACTTTGATAGCGAAAGCACTTAGCCTTTGACTTCAATTCAAACGAGGTCGAACTTAAACTTCTATGGCGAAGGCACAACCTTTGATTTGGTTCGAGCAAGGTTGAACTGTCAACTTTGATGGCGATGGCGCTTAGACTTTGTCCCAATTTAAGCGAGGTCAAACTGTCGACTTTGAGGGCGAAGGCACTTAGCCTTTGACTTCAGTTCGAACGAGGTTGAACATAAACTTCGATGGTGAAGGCACATAGCCTTTGACTTGGTTCGAGTGATGCCGAACTATCGATTGTGATGGAGAAGGCCCTTAGCCTTAGCTCCAATTCGATCAAGATCGAACTGCCGACTTTGAGGGCGAAGGCACTTAGCCTTTGACTTCAGTTCGAACGAAGTCGAACTTAAACTTTGATGGCGAAGGCGCAACCATTGACTTTGTTCGAGTGAGGTCTAACTGTCTACTTTGATGGAGAAGGAACATAGCCTTAGTCCCAATTCGAGCGAGGTCAAACTATCGTCTTTGATGGTGAAGGCGCTTAGCATTTTTCTATTGTTTACATTGATGGTTCAACGCCATGTGCGTTTAAGTGTCAAGACTTCCTTTTGACCTGTGGTCATGTGTTGTACACGTGTTATGGTTGTTCGCTGAACCGTAGCATTCAGGTTGCTTCAAGATGATTTTTGACTCCTCATTTGAAATACCCCCGCGATAGTTTTCGTCCTGAGGCAGTATGGGGGATTAGGGGAGCTTCATACTTCTGCCCGGCAATTAAAAAGGGAAAGGGAGATGTTTTGCATCACTTCTCTCCTTGTTCGTGCTGTTTGAGATCAATAGGGAAGAGGATTTTAGCTCACGCTGATGCATTTGATTCTTCTTTTCTCGATGCGCTACCATTGACTCTGTTTTGAGTTGAATTTTCTTTTTGGTGTTTCTTTGGCTTCGATCCAGGAAGAACTAGGTATTTTCACTAGAAAATCCCCACAGACGGCGCCAAATTGTTTGACTCAAAAGTTATTAACACTTTGTAAGCAAATCAATCAAAAGAGATGAATAGGTAAATCATAGCCAAACATAATTAATACTGGATTAGAAGACGTAAACAAAACACAGAAAATAGGACAGAAATAATATTTCAGGAGCTTTACTGACTATAGAAATTTATCCCTGCCTCTCCTTGAAGAGGTTCAGGGAATTACAATCATGTTGCTCTCTTCAGAGGTGGGTGAAAGAGAGGATCTTCCCTTGGCGTAGGTTCAAGATCTTATTCACCGAGTTCTGTAATCCCCTTTTCAGGTTGTTAGAGTAGTGAAGAGGAAGGCTCATGCACCCCTCTTTCAGCTATTTTACCTTGTATTTATAGTTGAAAACTCCATGTGCTTATCATGACTCGTTGTAGCTAGGTGGATGAGGCGTTCCTTTGTCGTGTAAGGGTTATGGCCTCGTTGCTTGTATCAGAAATAATAATGAGTCGGAGTCGACTATTTTCGTGAGATGACTAGGACGTGATCATTGTTGTTGTGGTCCTGTGGTTAGATTTTGGCCAATACAAGTTTAACTTTTAAATTATTTAGTATTAAACTAATTGTACTATTAAAATTATGGATCCAAACCTAATATTTGTTGAGATTTTAGTAAGTTTTCACATATAAATTTATACTCCGTATAGTTGTATTGGTCAAAATCTGTCCAATATGGTCAAGCTGACCAACATCCCGTCTAGGCAGCACAACATGACATGGGCTATTCCATATCCAGCACTCTCGATACCCATCGGGTCAGAAGAAACAACATTTAGAGAAAGACATAGTGTGAGAGAGCGTTGGACCAAGTAAATAGCGATTGTCCCATGACTATATATAGTGGGGGAAACCTTCGGTTAAGGGATTTTTTTGGATGCTTTTCTAGCTAAGTACACTAAGTGTAATACTTTTCTATGTAAACAATTAGAATCCTTAATGTTCGATCACTCACCTTCGTAAGATCAAGATATATTGTCCATTGTGTTCGTCTTTTATACCTTTCGTTCTAGATATTATTATACTTAGCTAAGATTTACTTCATTTTCTTTAATTGATTTATTCAAAAAGGTTCCAATATCTTTTGAGTCAAATAGTTCGGCGCCGTCTGTTCAGATTTCTTAGTGAAATTTCCTAGTCTCTTCTAGATCAAAGACAAGAAACACGATTACCCACCAAAAAGAGCGCTAAGGCAAAACCCAACCCACGTAGGGCAAAGACGCATCATAGAAGGGGAAAGAGGGTTGAATATAGTCACCGAATTTCGAAATCATTGCCCCATCAACCGTCGAAATTCCAAACAACACGAGCAACGTTACAAACCTACTTTCATTCACTGATCCATCGGATGGGGGTAAGGAAAGTATCATTTTAACTCACCTTCTTCTCTTTTCTCAAGTAGGAACACAAATGTTGTGCGGGCGAGTGAGCAAAAAAATCTCAATTAGAGAATGAGAAGTTAATACAAGACAATTGAAACATCGCCCGGTGATGAAATCTTCAGGCCGGAAGGTAGGAGTTAGGCAAAGAAACTCCAATGTGTGAACAAAATTAACATAAGCAAAACGCAACGCCATGCACTCCGACATTAGTGATGCAAAAAATATCAAGCAAATCAGGTCTCCCCAGAGGATGCCATATTCTCCAAAAACTAGGACTAACAACGGGATACTATTTTGACAAGTTCGAAATAACATCCTTTAAGGCTAAGGGCCTTCGCCAAAAAAGAAGAGTTTGACCTCGATCGAATGACGACGGGTTACTATTTCAACAAGTTCGAAATAACACCCTTTAAGGCCAAGGGCCTTCACCAAAAAGAAGAGTTCGACCTCGATCGAACGACGGCGAGTTACTATTTCTACAAGTTTGAAATAACACCTTTAAGGCCAAAGACCTTTGCCAAAAAGAAGAGTTCGACCTCGATCGAATGACGATGGCTTACTATTGCCCGCCTCCCACAAACTCTTGAATATATCCCACCGAGCTTCAGCATGGACCTAAATCTCGTGTATGCGGCGGGGAACATCGACGGAGGAAGACTCAATATGAGCCAACAACCGCTTATTTTCAACCTCCAGAGTGGCAACCCGATCTCCTAAGGTTGAAGCTTCCCGTTCGATCTCACTATTGCGCTCCTCAATCCTCGCCTCCATTAGTGTAGTCGTCACTCTCTCCGACTCCTGCTCAGACTGGAGGATGCAGATAGTGTTCTCCAGGGTCGCCGCCCTTGCTGAAGCCACAGACCAGGCACTCTCGATACTCTCCAACCCGACCTTTCTCTCCAACTTGGCCAACTTTCCCATCCATTCCGTACTAATCACCTCGTCCTTGATAAGATTATGATCCATCTCGGCCTGCATTGACCTCAGTCTCCCTTACAGATAGTCACACTCTGTGGCCACCCCTTTCCTAACTCAAACTCTTCGTCCTTTACGCGAAGTTGCTCTTCAAGCACACTATTTCTACGAATGACCTCCATCAACTGCTGGTCGCTCTTCTCCAATTCCTCGCTGAGGCATCGAGCACTAGGGTTCTCACTCAGCCACTCTTGAATCTCACAGCACTTGTTGCGATAACATTAATACTTTTCTAACATCTTCAAGAAAATCTTGGCCCCAATGTCGGCCCTGCGCATACTCTCCACTTCCGCTATGTACGTTTAAAAAATGAGAAGATGGGTTAAAGCCATATCGACAAGAAAAATCAGAGAAGTATAAAAGAAAAGTTCAACGTACTTTCAAGCCCATAACGACCACCTCATTCATCAAAATCAATATCAGGAACGTTCTGGAGAGCCTCGTTCTCAGCAGTGGAGCACAAAATGTCGAACTGCGGCACCAGATCCTACGTGTCCCCCGGGAGATTAACATCTGAAGAGATCTCAAGAATATGGGTCAGGCCTCCCGTATGAACTACCGAGTGGGTAATACCCTCCTCAAGCATCCTGACATATTCATAGTCGTCGACCACAACGCCCTTTCCTCTTTCATCAGTTGAGGAGGAAGTACGACCAGGTACGGAGGACGAGGGTACGTCCGAAACCACAATGGCAGCCTCAGAAATCTGGCCCCCATCACGACAGGTTTCTGAGCAACGGCAGTGGTAGGAATCTTTATCGATGGGGCAGATATGACGGTTGGCTCCATCTCTACGAGCGGAGACCGCAGAAGTTAGTCCATTCCCTCTCAGGACAAGGCAAGATCTCAACTACTGATGGGACCTCTTCATCCTCCACCACTTCTACTCCTTCGGTGGCCTGAGCAACATTTTTCAGCACTGAAATTGTGACAAGGAGATCAGTACAAGTAGAATCACCAGCCATTATGTCAAGATGGTGTGGCAAAAAGACAATGGAAAGGAAGGACGAATGTTTTCAGTCAAGTGGGGGCGAATGAAAATTTGGAGTATCAGGAAAAGTATATTCGCAAAATTCTTTCAAGCAAAAGGCAAAGAAGTGTGTCAATCGAATGATGAGTTCCTTCTATTTATAAGAGACATAAATCCCCCAAGCACGAAATCCAAGAGTCGCCAATCAAATCTGATAGGGCACGAAATGTTTCTGTTTCCCAGGAATGTTGTGTCATAATGGCGGCAACTATGAAACAATGTTTCAATACCAAATGATGTTTCGGTTCTGAAACAGTCGCTACGATCCAAGGATATCGAAAGAGCACCGTCATCTCATTTGAAACCTAAGAAGCATAACCAAAGAACAAGCAGTCAGATTTATCTTGAATTTGTAGCAATCACGATCCATCTAGCAGGCCCAACACTGGACGACCCCGACAGAAGGATGAACAAACTGTATTGGTCAAAATTTGACCATTGCGGTCAAACTGACCAACATCTCGTCCAGGCGGCAAGGCAGCGAAAGATGACATGGTCTATTCCATATCCAGCACTCTTGATACTCATCGAGTCAGAAGAAGCAATGTTTAGAGAACGACCAGGGCAGACATAGTGTGAGAGAGTGTCGGACTAAGTAAATAGCGAAGGTCCCATGACTATATATAGTGGGGGAAAACCTTCGATTAAGAGTTTTTTTTGGATGCTTTTCTAGCTAAGAACACTAACTGCATTACTTTTCTAGGTAAACGATTGGCATCCTTAATGTTCGATCACTCACCTTCGTAAGATCGAGAAATATTGTTCACTGTGTTCATCTTTTATACCTTTCGTTGTAGAGATTATTATACTTAGCTAAGATTTACTCCTTCATTTTCTTTGATTGATTTATTCAAAAAGGTTCCAATATTTTTTAAGTCAAACAGTTATGAATTCAAGTTACGAATTCAATTGAATTCGTTAATGAAAAGCTACATCTCCGCTGCTTGCAGGCAATGCTAGTATTTGGAAATTTATTATCTTTTTTTTTTTTTTGGTAAATATGACTACACACTCATAATATAGAAAAAGCATGAAATAAGGGAAGCCAAAAGTCACCCAAACAAGATCGATGGAAGACATACCGAAATTGTGTCTATGTTTATTGGCCCTTTTGAACAGGCTCATCACATATTAGCGTCTTTCCAATTTAGTTGAAATTTAAGTCTAAAATATGATGCAGATATTGGTAAAAACTAAAAACAAGAAAAAGTAAAAATTGCTGAATTGTTGTTTCCATTTCCCTGGGAAAAGTTGCAGGCATTACTGTGTTGCCAAAAGGCGACGTCTCTATCCTCTAAAATAAGAGAACACTTTGAAATGTAGCAGTGAGGTACCTCCATATCCTATCGCTCGTCTCTTTCGTGGAGCCAAAACCCTAACCCTAACCCTCATTCTCAGCCCCAAACCTGTTGATTGATCCTAATGGAACCGACTAACGACGATGACCACAGAGCTAACGGCTCCGATCACAACCATTTAGCCAAGAGACCCAAGCTATCCAGCTCCGCTCTCATTACGGACTCCAAAATACGAGTAGAGTTCGCCCATCACCAATCAGGAATAGCTCGTATTAACAACGGAAGCTTCGGTAGCTGTCCGTCGTCCATCATTGCAGCTCAAAAGCGTTGGCAGCTCCGTTTTCTCCAGCAACCCGACGACTTCTTCTTCAATCATTTACCAAAGCGGATTCTTCACTCTCGGACGATTATCAAGGACCTTATAAATGCTGAACACGTGGATGAGGTGTCTCTTGTTGATAACGCCACCACTGCCGCCGCTATCGTCCTTCAGCATGTCGGCTGGGCCTTTGCTGAAGGCCGTTTCCAGAAAGGAGACGCTGTCGTCATGCTCCATTGCGCTTTTCAGGCCGTTAAGAAATCAATTGAGGCTTACGTCACCCGTGCTGGTGGTTCTGTGATCGTTGTTCATTTGCCATTTCCTCTTCGTTCGGAAGAAGAGATTGTTTCCGAGTTTCGAAAAGCATTGGCCAAGGGAAAAGCCAATGGGAAAAAGGTTCGATTGGCCATCATTGATCACATTACATCAATGCCGTGTGTTGTTGTTCCTGTGCGTGATTTGGTTAAGATTTGTAGGGAAGAAGGCGTCGAGCGGGTGTTTGTCGATGCTGCCCACGCCATTGGCAATGTTCACATAGATGTTGAAGAAATTGGAGCTGATTTTTATGTAAGCAACTTGCACAAGTGGTTCTTTTGCCCTCCATCAGTTGCCTTTTTGTACTGTCGTAAATCGCCTGTATCCCCTGATCTGCATCATCCTGTGGTGTCACATGAATATGGTAATGGACTAGCCATTGAAAGTGCATGGATAGGGACGCGAGACTACAGCTCGCAGCTAGTTATACCTGAGGTGTTAGAATTTATAAATAGGTTTGAGGGTGGGATTGAGGGAATTAGGATGGGGAATCATAATGCTGTGGTTGAAATGGGGCAAATGTTGGCCACTGCGTGGGGAACAGCGCTTGGTTGCCCTCCTGACATGTGTCCAAGTATGGCAATGGTTGGTTTGCCTGCTAGCCTTAGGATTCTCAGTGATAATGATGCTTTAAATTTGAGAACTCGTCTGCGTGGCCATTTTGGGATAGAAGTCCCAATTCACTACCAGGAAATAAAAGACTTCCAGGATGGTGATGGCTGTGTTACAGGATATGTACGGATTTCTCATCAGGTTTACAATACAGTTGATGACTTTCTAAAGTTGAAGGATGCTATTCTTCAGCTTGTGCACGATGGAGTTACTTGTAAGATGCTTAGCCCAGAATAAGAGGTATCATTGTGCTTGTACAATTTTTTTCTTCAGCACATGATCGTTAATTGAAATGCAGTCAGATATCTATATCTCTTACTTCATCAAAAAAAAAAAATGCACAATCAGATATCTCACGAGTTTACTGTGCTGTACTTTAGTTTATTTCCGTGTGCATTGTGTCATATTTCTTTTCTACTCACGTAAATAAGGCAGTGTTTGTAATGATGGAGCTATTTGGTGATAAGCAAATGAAGACAGCTTCTTGTTTCTATATTTCAATGATATCTTGCATGGAGATTTGACTGGAAATGTAAACAAACTAGGCTGTTGTTTCCTTAGTGCTTGCTCTTTTAAAGTACCACATTGGTTGTGAGGAATGGACTGTTGTGTCCATTTATTTGATCAAGTGTAGTTTTCTTGAGATCGAGCAGACTCCGGTATACAAGAGGTGTACCAAAAAATAGAGAATCTACATAGATGTGCGATTCTTTACAAAAACACCCAATCTTCTGTATCAATAGGGTTAGCATGGGCGCACTAAAAAGACTTGGAAGCAGGAGTCTATTCTTACATCTACAAAAACCAAACTCTTTCCTGTCAAAAGCTCTTCTATTCCTACATATATTATCTGTGTTAGTGCTAATGAAGTAATATCATATGCCCACATCTTTTCTTCCGTCCTCTAAAGATCCAACTAAATATTGCATCCTTCAGATCTTCATAGTACGTGGACTGGTCCATTGTATCACAAACAAGCTTAAAAATTCCCACCACAGGAGCAATGCTATCGAGCAATGTAGTAAGAGATGATCCACGTCCTCTCCCGAGTGTTTATACATAAATGAGCTGTTGTCTCCTTACATAGAAATGGACAATCCTCACCTCATGAGCTAGCTTTTGAGGTTGAATTAGGTCTTTGGCATGGTATCACAGTAGGCAAAATTCCTAATTTTGATTTATCCCATGCTGAGCCTCATGTCATATAGTCCATGCTTTAGATGTTAAGCCCTGGGTGTAGGAGTATTAGAATGTCACACATTGTTTGAGAGAATCTTGTTAACCCTGTTGGCAACATCTTCATTAGATAAAACAAGAAGATACTTTCTGAACAAAGTGTTCCCATGCAAAATTCAAATTAAAGAAAAGCATGGAATCTTTAGTTCATATAGCCAAGCATTGAAGCATCTTTGTTTCATGTTTATTTTCAGTTGTATAACCTGCTTTTAGTTTATTACATATTCGGTCAGTTTCTGCCGTGAAAGCTAAGGAGGTAATCTTGTTTATTCTTCTTTGTTTTCTATTTTGCAGGAATTCTGCAGAGAGTTCCTTGATAGGTTGTTTATCTAGTTTGGTTCAAGTTTTGTTCTCTAGAAAAACTAATTGTAGAAGTTTTCCTGTTACCGAGAATAATCCTTGTACAAGAAGAATTGCACGCTAATAAATGCCTATTATTGTTTCAGTTTGGAGTTAGAATTATGATTGTATTTTATGTTACCCTGAAGACGTTATCGCTTCTTTTTGGTGCCTAGATTTCCTAGATGCTTTCTTCTCTCCTAATTAGTCACTATCCATGGGGCTCTAAACCTAGGCTGCTCGGACTCTTCACTTTCAGTGCCGCACCCGTGTTGACACGATGTGAGTGTGAGTGTGGGATCCGTACTGGATCTGGTCATTCTATTTTGGGTACTTTGACCAAAATCGTCTCAGAAATTCGGGATAGGTACAATAATTTCTGAAATCAAAACAATAGCTAGGGTGAAATAGAATAAATGGAATACCTTGTATATAGAAATATCTATGTTAGTCCTTTTCCTTTTATCTCCTAATCGGATTCTCCTTTTGATCAATATCTTCTCCTTCTCAGATTATCTCGTATGTTTTTCACATAATGTCTCAAAAAGACATATTTTCATAACTCTAATTTTAGATATTTGAATTATTTTTAGCCGAATTCATGCACGATATCCGTACCTAGATTCGTATCCCTGAATCTTAATATTTAGGTCATGAAGGATCCGACCTCTAGATCTGCACCCGTATCGGACACCTATACCTGAGTCCGAGCAACTTAGCTCTAAACTCTCTTCCTTTAGGTCCATCAACTTTAAATCATTTTCATCCTTTAATCAGCCCCTAACTGGCAATTCTTCCACGTGAAGATTTTTGCCTCTCTTGTTCTAAGTATGTTTCTTTTGATAAGTGGTGTAAGACTTTATCCTCATAAAAAGCACCATGAAAGTGCTGGAAATGTACAGAAGATTACAAGCATTAGTCTCTCTTTAGTCATTTAGGGACATGAGGAACCCCACTGAAATACCTATATCATATACATTTTTCAAGATACTCTAGAAAACTAGTTGAAATATACACTTCTGTAGTAGTCCAATGATAGCTTCTACTTTTATTAAAAATGTCCTATGATTCCTTTCTATCCACACCACACCCAATGTACATGCTGGAAGAGTCTTTTCTAAATCCATTTCTCTAGCTATTCAGGTTCAATCCAATACCTTTCGCTGTGACAAGTGAGGTTGCTTCAGTGGAAAGAGAATTACATTCCCAACCTAGAGGTAAGGGGTTTGAGTCTCCAAGGGAGCAAAGTGGGAAAGGTATTGACTCCACACCTCAATTTCAAGCTAGTTGGGGTCGACTATATTAATTCTCGCCATATGTTTCTCTCCATTTGGACATTTCATGCCCAATACTGGGGTTTACCATATGATGAAGAAGAGTACCTTTCACCATGTTAGATATTGTTCAGCGAAACCAAAAAGTTCAAAAACATTGCTTTGTAGGGACAAATAATGATTACTATCGTCAAGCTTCACCTATTACATGTAACCAGTCTCCTCTGTAAATTCAACTAGAAGTGTACATGATGTCCTTAATATACCTAGAAAATTGAGGATTCCGGTAATCTTAATGATTGAATGAGCAAGGAGTGCTATTTAAGCAATAGAGAAGAAGCGATCTATGTGGATGAAGGGAAATGGAACCAGTCATTTTATGCCCAGTGAAATGGGTTTTGTTTGTGCACCTCCTTTTTTCATGAACAGTTTGATCCAACCAACCCTTTTGCCACCTATCCAACTTTTGTATGCGTCTCAGATAGTCAAGTAGAGGATGCAGACAGATTGTCACTTTGATTGGAGAAAAACAAAGCACAGGCTTTTCTCCTTAGTCAGGGGAATGAAGCACCAGAATAAATCATTGAAGATGTGGTAGAAAACTAGAAATCAGAGTCATTGTTATCCCTTCGAGGACACTGGATAGAAGTGGAAGGATATAGAGATTAGAGTTCTTGTTGGAAATAGTTTTCTTCCTTCCCATTTTTCTTTTAATTCTTCAAAGGCAGTGATCTTATTTACTGCTCTTTTCCTGCTATGTCTTTATGTTTGCAATCTTATAAGAAGGAATACTTGGTGGAAATCTATATCTTTCTCTAGTAGCTCATATATCTTCTCTTAAACGACTGTTTGGGGTCTTAGTCTCTCTCTCTCTCTCCCTCTCTCTCTCTCTCTCTCTCTCTCTCTCTCTCTCTCTCTCTCTCTCTCTCTCGTTTAGTGTTGCTTGAGTTTTGGTTTCTTAATTGTTGTTAATCTCTTTGTTTCACATCCCGTGCCAAATTAGTCTTTGAAATGTAAAGAAAGTCTTTTTGGCCTTTGTCTTTCTTATGGTAATATTGTATGGGCAAGTAGGAAGGTGGCTACTAAAGGCTAAAGCAGTTGTGAGTCCCTTGCAGGGATAGCTTGACATTGCCTTCTCTAGAATTTACTTAAATAATAAACACATAGCTACATCTTTACCAAGGGGTATCTATCATATCTGTCATATGAAAGGATGTTAGCAGGAGGCCTCGAATGGTTTAGTCAAAGCAGTGTTCAGATTGAGCAGTACTCAACTGATGCACTTTGAGAAGCAAATTATAGGTCTGTATGGGTGGACTCTGAACAGAGCTTGTATGTGCTTTTTTGACTTTTATGTTTATATTTTTGATAACTGAGAAGTCCCCGAGAGGCAGTGGTGCACGGTTTGTCTGCGGCTTCAGTTTGAACCCATGGCGTGCACCTAACTAACCTATCATGAATTGCATTCTTATCACCAGACCAAAGCCTTGATGGCGACTTTTATGTTTATCCCTGGAGAACTTTTTAAGAGTCTCTGGCACCGAGATATTGGAACTTGATTCTTATCTTATTTTTGTCTGGATCAGTTTGTTGCATTTGTCCTTGTTTTTAACTGCTGAATGAACCCATTTATTTAATAATACACAAATCAAGTGGATGTTCTTTACCAGGGAGCTCAGTAGGAGCTCTAGTAGATGTCCATTTGGTTACCTTATAAAAAAATGTCCATTTGGTACAATCTGTTCGCTTTTTCTGGTCCTGATTTTTTGAAATCTTTTAGCGCTTTAAAATACCAAAACAAATAGAAAGTGGAAGATTTTTCAAAATAATGTAAGAATCCATATTTCTGGAAAAACTATGTTTCACAAAATAAGATGTGCCCATTGTACAGATCTGCTTATAAGTTATATAGAACTTCTCATATACACCTTCTGCAAAATAACTTGGTAATCCATAATTCTAAAAGTACAAGGTTTCACAAATAACATGTGCCATTTCTGATCTGCATTTAGGACACCTTTTTTTTTTCACATTGTGATACACAATAAAGTATAAGATCAGGTCGAGTGCAAGAGAACCTTGGATTCTAATGTAGTAAAAAGCAAGGTTTTGCAAATAACATGTGCGTATGTACCGATCTGCAGATAAGTTTACGCCACTCTGGTTACATCGTGAAATGTTATTGAATCTAAGATCAAGTGCCGATTTTGCTATGTGACTGTAATTTATTGTTGTGATAGTAGGCTATTTTCTCCAGTTAATTCCCTGTGTCATGTGTTAGACGAAGATGCCCATGCATATATACCTTTTTTCTTTCTTCTTTTTGTGAATATGCTATAGTTGTTACTGTTATCTGCACATTGTTCAAGAGAATGAATCTGGACTCCTCCACCATTGGCTGTTCTCTGAGATTGATAAGGAATTCGTAGATAAGGTCATGTTGCTTTTGATAATTTGCAAGTTATGCCAAGATGGCATTGTTCCGCTGGCTGCCAAATCATGTGGAGTCGAGATCTTTTCCTTCTTTCTGGTGTCTGGAGATTTTCTGCATTGGCATTATATGGCCTCCAAAAAGAACACACTATTATTTCTTCCGGTAAGTAGTCAGATGCTTTTCTAGTTGCACTTGATTATTAGAAAATAAAACGTTATCTTGTCGCTTGTGATCCTGTTATGCTACTCCTGGATGGTAGTCTCAGACAAACAACTGGGACGCTGTAATTCTTTTGAATTTCATTAGTTCCCCCCAATGATGTGCTGTTTATCTTAGTTTGTTGTGCCAGTCATCATAATTGGTTGGCTTCCTTGCTATGCTATTCTTCACAATTTAGTAAAACTTCGTGCTTGTCACCTTCTGTGTTGTGTGTAATATGTTAGTACTTTGATCAAGTGGCGTGGGTTTTCTATCAATATTGTCCTAGCTGCTTAGTCCAAGTCACATCTTGTTCAGTATTGTGGGATCGAAGCTACTATACTTGGCAAGTGGAGGGATTAAGTACGTACTTGCCAATATTCATCTACATTAGGTTGTATTTCTGTCTCTGACTTCACTTGGGGAACCTGAGTTCGAGGATCAAACATTTGTTAAAACTGATTCCACGTTAGTTAGCCTAATATAAGTATTGTAAAGGAGATTGTTCAGCTATCAGCACTCATCTGGTAATCTTAGGAATCAAGTCCTCAAAAAGACCACAAATGCCAATGAACAACTAATGTCTTTTAGTGTTAAACCTTAAAAGCAGCAACTTGGACTGTGCTTTGTCGCTTGCTCGACCTTTGAAGTTATTATTTTTTTGTTTGATAACGGTGATGTTTGGTCCTTCCTCTCGAGCTGAAGGTCTTTAGGAAACAACCTCCTTTTCCCTATCCCCAGGATAGGGGTAAGGTTTGCGTATCCATTACCCTCTTCAGATTTCACTTGTAGGATCCCGCTTGGTCTGTTGTTGTGGACGGGTATAATGGTGATGTTTGGGTATGTTTGCTCACACTTCAATTGGTCCACTGAATACATGCTATACTAGTATATACTGTATCTAAAGATATAATCATGAAAAGACGGTAAAGGAGGAAGGAAATATTTTATTCCATTTTCTTGTCATTTTGCGACATTTTATGTTGAGTTTTTTTTTTCAATTTATTTTATTCACATTATATTGCTCACTTTAGCTGAACAGAGAATTTTGAGATGCCTAAAATCGCAAGTATACATTGAAATACTGTCGAACTAACTCAAGAGTTTCAGAGAAAATTCAAAAACGACAATTCTATTGTCCTGAAAAGATGACAATACGAGAATGTGATATTTACTTTTCACAAAATTTTTATAACGAAAGCGATTCCAAGGGTCCATACTTCGATGATTAATGGTTTGGTCATGTATTATTCTCTACTAAGGCATCGGACATTTACATGTGGCAACGTTCAAATTCCTAGTTCGCGCCTATATCATTAGACTATATTATATTAGTTAGTACTTTGATAGGAGTATTTGAGAAGAGGTTGCTTTGTCCCTTGTTGAAAAAAAAAGAAAGGAGGAAGTGTTTAAAAGCACTTCTTTGTTTTATATGATTTGAATATTTTAAAGATATTTTGGAGGAAAACTAGAATCTAGCTATATTATTAAGGGATTTTTACATATAATTATATATTTTGTTTTACATATATAATTATTGCTTCATTTATTCTAGGCATGATTTTAGGAGCATATATCCCTATTTCCTTTTTTTCCTCTTCTCTTTCCTAGTGGAATATCTTAAATGTAATCGTGCTGACAAACTCATAGTCTTGCATTGATCTATGAGTCATGAAATAAACACAAAATGTTCAAGTCTTGTTGAGGAGCTCCTAATTGTGTAATAAATTTAACGTAAATTTGGTGTTTGTAAATAGTGTTAAAAATAATTGGTCAGTAATGTGAGAACATTTAGTATTTTGACTTATTATCAATTTTAGATAGTATTAATTAAAGAGATAACTTATTCACTTCTTAAATAATTTAGTTCTTATCTTCTACATTCAAACACAAAGAACGAAAATAAAATATTAATGATAATTTAAAACCGTAATTTGGAACTTGTGCAAATTTTAGTGCAAAATGAAGCATAAAATATAAGGGAGTAGTGAGTAGAAAGAAAGAAACAGAAGGAAACAAATGAAAGAAAGGAAATGAACAACCACCCAACCAGTACACCACAAGATTGTAGTTTAATTGTAGTATAAATGAACAATACAATTTAACTACAATTTATAATTTATCTATAAACTATTTACATTTTATCTACAATTTTACAATTTAACTACATTTTAACTACAAATTCTGGAAAAATATTTCTTCTTCTTCGACGAGTTTCAATATGAAATTCAGTCAAAACCAAGTCTAATCTTCACCAAAACCCCTAAATTTCCAGAGATATAAACTCCTAAACATATTTTGAATTATTTACAACAACACCCAATCCAAGTGATTTTCAATTGTAGCATAATTGGCATTTTCGACATAATTGTAGAAGACTTGTAGAAGTTTTAGTCTTCCCAATCTACAATTTATCTACAACTTATCTACAATTTATCTATATTTTATCTACAATTTATCTACAATTTAACTACAATTTCTGGAAAAATATGTCTTCTTCTTCTTCGACGAGTTTCAATATGAAAATCAGTTAAACCAAGTCTAATCTTCACCAAAACCCCTCAAAATTGAGATATAAACTCCTAAACATATTTCGAATTATTTACAACAACACTCAATCCAAACAAATAATAATTTTTGAAAATCCAAATTTGAATTCAAAGCTTTCAAGCTTTTTAATGACTATCAATGGTGGAAAATATATGGAGAATGAGAGAATTACACTGCAATAGATTTTCTTCTGTTTTAAATTTCGAAATTAACGGTGGTAGAATCACCATTAAATGTGATTCCTACAAATTTGGAGCCTTATTAGGGTAGAATCTATCTATTTTTGGTTTGGTACAATTTTTGTAAACAAAACATGATATAGGGGGGTAAATACCAAACCACACACAATTTTGGTAATAAGGTTTGCTATATGGTATATATTGGTAAAAATCCATATTATTAATAGTCAAGATTGGGTACTTGGGCTAATTAATTAGCCCGAAATTTATTATTTTTTAGTCATCTATTAATTTTGTTAATTAATTAAAATGTTTTAATTTATGTTTTGAAAAGATGACTTTTGTTTTTAAAAAGGTACCTATTGGCAAAGGTTGAGTCTGTTAATCCTCACAGACACCTAAAGGGTTTATAAATACCCCTTTCCTCTCAAAAACGAAAATCATCAGACAAGCAATAAATTATCCTCTTCTTTTTCTGCTATCTTATCTTCAATTCACAAATTTTGTTCAAGTGAAAAATCGAGTTAATTGCTGATACTCGAATTTCAGAGGCTTTGTAGAATCCTGGAGGAATTCCGCCATAATACCTGCAGCAACGGAATTGGGAGGCTTAAATTCATTAAGGCCAGTGACTACACTATCAAATCCTAATTATTTTGTCCTTATATTTTATTATTTTTCTAACAAACTAAAAGTGTGTTTGGTAGGAAGGAAAGCGCTTTCATGGAAAATGAATGGTTTTATAATTTATTTTCCCTTGTTTGGTTGGTGAGTGAATTAATAGAAAATCAAAAGAAAGAAGAAGAAAGGTCATTCAATAATATTATATCTGGTAATAGTCCGGAAAAAGACATGGATCCTATCAGGATAAAATACACTTTCGAGAATTGAATATATTAAAAGGCATGGTTAAAAGGTCAATACCTCAACTCATTTGCACTAAGGTAAAATTTGCACTCGACTTGTGAGATTCCTATGGGTTGTTATTGTTAAGGTTAATACCAAAAATATAAATAGATAACCGAATATCAATAAATATGACACGAGACTTTTAAGAGTATGTTGTTCAGTTCATATTGTCAGCGAGCACTGAGCATGGAAGACATTCATTCTAAAATCTATATCTATATATGTATACTACATTAAAAGCACGAAGGCCTGTAGCGAAATACCGTTCGTCTTTTTTTACCTGTTAAGAATATATATCATGTTGGATAAAATTGTAATTTGAGTTATTTTCCTAATATTTTGAAATTCAAAATCAATTAAAATCTTACTTATTAAGTCATTCCTTATTTGAATTAAGTACGAAGTCCTAATATATAGCACATAAAATCAATTAAGATTTACTTTATATAAATCGTTAAAAAAGGAAAAGGATAAACTATCATAATCTAAAAATATAACTAAACACAAAATCATATAAAAGTAGACGTAAAAATAATCCATATACTACCTTTTCCAACAACAAAATTCCACAATATTTTTTGTGTTTTTGTCCTTGTTTTTTAATTATACAAGGTCAAGTTTGCATCTATATTTCATTTCATACCAAACTATTTTCCATTCTTAAATTCCAATCCATAAGTATTTAATATAAGAGCTTGTTTATTAAATAATATTTTTTCTATTCTTAAAATTTACTTTGTAAATATTTCTACAAATAGTATCAACCATTAGCGTTAGAAATTGTAACCATTTATTTGTGCTGAAAATTAAATAATCATTTATTGGAGAGGAAAAAGAGAGGCTAGAAATATCAATGGGAATAATTTTTTATTTGACTATTTATTTCAGGAGAAGTCAGACTCAAAAGGATATACAGAAAAAGTAGGAAACCAGAAATAGATTATGATATTTATCTATAAATTAATTTTTTAATATTAAGCATATTCTTCTAATAAATTCAAAAAGTGAATTCCATTGCTCTCGACTCACTGTCTCTTTCCAATCCTCCTGCTTAATTTAACTTACAAGGAGAAAAATAAATATTAATCTCTTTGTCATATCATTCATTGTGAATTTGACAGAGAATTATACCTATTTTTTAATTTATATTGCATAGCTAAACACAATAATTAATAATATTTGTAATTATTAAAGATTATACTCATTAATATAAGCCATAAGACTAGTTTATCCAAATATATTTTCACAGTTATAGCTGTTTTTAGCTAAATAAAAGTACATTGGATGGTAAAAAGTGGAATGAAAAATACACTTCCCCGTCTCAATTTCTTATGCTTTGACTCGGCGCAAATCTTAAAAAAGAAAGAAGTATGTTGGAAACTTATAGAAATTTATGTGATTTTAAATTTTAAAGATTAAAAATTAAATTAATTAATAAAAAAATAGAAATACAACACATACTAACTTTTCGATGACATTTCTGTATCAATTTAGGGATTGAAATTGGAAAAGAAAGGGGGGAAAACACAGTTACCTGAAAAGGGGAAGCAGCTCAGATATTGCTAAAACTTCACCCAACTTGGCGGTGTAACTTTGTAGTGCGACAAGTGAACTTGATAATGGCGGACGAAGATTTACCGCCTGCTATAAGGTTGATGAGTTTTGTCTCCGAAGAACAGGTAAACCGTAAACCCTTGCTCCCATTTCCTCTCTTCACACGGGTTTCTTCCGCCATTAGTTGTTTGCTTCAAACGTCCGTTTTTTCGTAGTTGGAAGAAGCCAAGAGAACTCGGGGTGCTCGGGTCGAAGACGGAACTGCTCAGAGAGATCGCCCACTTTATGAGGTCCGACAAAACTCAATAAACTCCCTTCTGCGGTTTGTGTAAATTCTTCAAAATACACTATAAAGATTGGCAACATTGTGCATGTACCTTCAGAATACTTACAAACACCTGTATCAGATATCCTAGTATCAACCAGTGGCGCAACCAGAAGTTTCTATAAAGGAATTCGAAAAGATTTTAGAATCTCATAGTTAGAATTCAAACTTGTGACCTGAAGCAACTTTTTGATCCCACTTTTATCACTACACTAAAAATTTCCCTTATGTCAAGGGGATCCGATAGCTCATATATGATCAATTCTTTTTTATTTTTTATTTTATATTTTACACGACAATATAATTTTTCCACCAAGGGAATTCAATAGGACATTACTGGAATTGTGTTGTCAAAGCAATAATTTTGGAAATTAGTATCTCCTATTATGCTAAGTGACATTATTTTTCCTTTCCAGTTTCAATCTTTTGTGTTAACGTAGCTGTGGTCCATATGTTTATGCTGTCTGGTATATATGTGCTTCAAATATCAAACTCTCCTGCTTGAGTTATATTTTTCATTGAAACTGCAGATTTTGAAGGAAAACAAGGACAGGAAAGATGCTGAATTTAATGAGCGATTTAAACACCGTGAGTAATTAAGGACCCTTTTCCTTTTTTGTTTCGTGTGGGTTACTCATTTTGGTGCTGGGCTATTAATTTACAATTGCTTGGAAATGTAAATCTTTAATGTTCTTGTAGGACCACCTAAAGCCTTGGATGATGACGAGACCGAGTTCCTTGATAAGCTTGAAATGGTTAGATGTTGCTTAAGGTCTTTATGTTTGTTTGAGATACATAAAGAAACTAGTAGATAATCTATACATGCTTTGTCACTGCAATGATGTCCTGTCCACATTATTTAAGCTACTTATGCTTAGTCTTTGCCGTCATTTCGTCACATTTGATGGGGAACATTCTATCTTTTGCTTTAAGGACTCATCTAATTGAGATTTGATGCTTATATGAGCAGTGGGAGCTTAGTGAATAACTATCTCAAAATTCAGCTTCTTATCTCAACTTAAGGTTCCTTGTAGTTCTCTTCCAAGTTCCAAGCGACGAACCCTCTGATCGCGGAGTTTAAACTTACAATTATTTTATGCATAATGATTCATGATTTATAATTCGTTGATTGTAGTAGTATATATGGATGTTACAACGGATGTGCGGGTCATACAAAATTAGAAATACTTTCATCTGACAGAAGGTACAAGAACTACTTAGAGGATAAAACAAGACAAGGTTGCTTGAGATGTATAGCATTCATGCTTATAGTCTAGGGTGGACTAGTGTCACGACCCAATTTAGGATCGTGACTGGCGCTTAGGAGTAAGTGCTCTCAAGTAAGCCTTATCGGTATTTTACGGAAAAAATGGACAGAGTTTCCCCTGTTTTTGGACTACCCAAAAAATTTCCTATCTCATAAACAAATAACAACCAATCAATATTCACCTAAATCAGTCACAATCTTCATCAACTAACCACAAATGGGTTTCCACCAATATTATCAACATTTTAAACATAATAAAACCAAAGCCAACTCTATAAATGCGGAAAGAAAGTGTAATACTAGTAACTAGGCCATACTAACAAATGAATACTCGCGACACTAATAAGATTACGATGGAGCAACTCTAAGAGTTCAAAAGAAAAGACTATAGCAAATTCGTCCACGCAAACGAGTGCGGGGATCACCAAGAACTATATACGAATTCCTCGCCTACGTCAACTGATGTCTCTGTAAAAAAAATAGCGGGGAATGAGTCACTAGCTCAGTAAGTAATAACACTTAACCTCAATCGTTTTTAATTGGGGACAAGTCAGAAAACATGCATGTATAATAATAATCAGAACTATCATAAAAATAAGATGCCCTCTCAAATCCATAAATATAATTAGTCTATTTATGGGTTTCCTGTAACTGAAATTAATATAACAAATCGGTTATAAACTCGGTAAATACTATGTCATAGCAAATCTTTATGTTTGGGAGGTTTCCAAGAAAGGATCATGTAATCTGTATTACTCTGTGGACCCCTTTGTAAAAGGAGTCAAATATAACTGCAGGTCCCTACTCGAGGGAAAAACTATAATTGTATGCTAGTTACCTTCCCACCAGCAAGGACTATAATTGTAATTAGTAATATATAAATACAAGTTGCACCAGGTCTAACGAACCCGCCGTTAGCTACGGGATCCTTCAAAGTCTCCTCTCATTTATACTTTTTTTTTGTAAACAACAAATATTCACATGAAAGCATTTTAAAAATAGTACAGGGCATTTAATTTCTTATCAAATCATGTAATCCAATTTCAGTAACGATAATCATATCTCAAGTAATAGTAAAACATGTTTAGTAACAGGGAGAACTTTTTAAATAACTGAACCTCTCAAGTAAACTATTCAATACCATATCAAGTAAAAGGACTTGTCCCACATGCAATTTCAAACATTTGGTAACACATAAACCATGTAGGTTATGTAAACACAAATTGCGGTAAGATTAATACTCACCGTACTCGTGTCGAAATATCAAATTTGTCACCACGAGCGATCTGTACGACTTTCTTCAATCAATATATAATCATATCAATATCGATGTCGTGTTAATTTCTTTATTTAAGCCCATTCATAGCCAAATTTAGATTCCAAATCCTCAGAGTTTTATATTCTACCATCAATTCGTTGAGTTATATTTATCCATGCTTTGAGTAATTCAACTAGTCTATAATCTATCAATTTCAACTTACTCGTATATTTGTTCTTCAATTTTCTTTACCCAAATTATGCCAACTATGTGTATAGATCTAAATCATATGGGAATATAGGATCACTATCGACAATACTTCCTTTCATACCTAATAAAATTATATACACTCGGATGATAATCTTAAGCAACTGAAGTAAGAAAGTTTATCCTTTGAATTAAAAAAAAGAACCTTCAACAAATGGCCTTTGTTTCTACATTTGTTCCCATATTTAATTCATACTACTACATACAAAGGCATTATGAATTTGAATTGTTTCAAAAAAAAAAAAAAGGAAAACCATCGTTACAAAGTGTTCTTTGGGCACTCATGATTCTTCCACAAAGTGCTATGAGTTAAGAGAAGCATTACTTAATCTTTTCTTGCTTCTAATTATATTAGTCAATCTCACTATATAACTCAAATTATTAAATTTATATACTATTAACTGATTAGGTTTTCCTTTTCTTTTTCTTTTTGTTTCTTTTTTTTTTTAGTTATGTTAAAAGACCAACATACCTAACTTAAATATGGGTCATTACAACTGGCTTGCTGAAAAAGTGCATAGCCATGTTCTAGAGCTGCAAAATGCACCGGTCCTTATTTGTGATGCGATCATGATTACATATATTAAAAGGGAACAAGGTGACCCTGAAATCACATGGAGGGAAATTGTCCTTAAAGATGTAGAATCTCTTGGAATCCATGCGAACTTAATGAAGAACAAAACATGACAGAGGTAAAAGGTTCGTATAGGTGATATTAATAGATAGGATTAAAGCCTGGTTTTGTCGGTACACATACCTAAAGTCCAGTGTTTACTCGGAGTCTTTTTAGTTTGTTTAGAACTTTGAATGTCAACATGAATTGTTCAGGAAATCTAGTGATAAGGACCCTTAGCTGTCTTAAATTACAAATTATTGAGTATTCGAATGAAACAAGTCCAAAATGGGATGGGTGAATATGAATGATTCATATAGACGAACACAACTAGTTTTGTATTAAGGTGTAATTTCTGTTGTAGTAGTAGCGTATATCCTGTCATGTTTACTGTATCCTAGTGTAGAAGATGCTCACAGTAAGTACATTAGGTGCGCGTTGAGCTTTTAGGCATATCATGGAGTTGGTGATGATTTTAGTTTATTATTATGCACTTAACACCTCCGCTGCATTAAGGTTGAAGCATGTGGCATCCTAATCTTTTAGAAAGTATTTCTTGCTCGGAAGCCTAAATGCAACTATTCAAGCTGGAATGTCCTAAATATTACAATTGCTCTAGATTTTTTATTAAAATGTTAATTTGTGCTTTGTCTAATCTCTCAGTTCTATTAGTCTATACCTTCTAATGGAGCAATATATATATATATATATATATATATATATATATATATATATATATATATATATATATATATATATATAATATATATGTGTGTGTGTGTGTGTGTGTGTGCGTGTGTGTGTGTGTGTGAATGGGCTCCAGCATAGTTTAGTTCTTAATGCTTCACTATACCTTTTTAATCAAGCTTTCAAGATATGTTTTGCATAGCGCCATGATCTTCCTCCCTACATGTGGAGGGGGTTCAACGTGTGAGGTTCCTCAGCTTTCAGATTGGAATGAAATGCTGGATGACCCCGCCCAGCTTGACTTAGACAAGATCGTCATGGCAGGAGTTTGAATTTCTTCAGCTTCTTATTTTGTTGCTTTTTATGACATTTGCCATTTAGTGTAGTGTTGTGAAGTTATACAATTCTATGTGCCGTAGTACATATGGAAATTTGGTTTTACTTATATGAATATATTTATTCCAATCTCTTATTTGTTTAGGAAAACCTTATTTAGTGTACTCTTGATGTTCTTGTGCGATAATACATGGAAGGTGAGCTCCACTGTTTATTTTGCAACGGAAAGACCAGTTCTCGAGAAGTTGGTATTGGGCTGAGTTAATTTGCATTAGAAGAGGATAAAAGATATAACCTTTTGATGCTCTCTAACTCGTTGATCTCTTCTCTGCTCAATGCATTTGCTTATGTGTACAAATTGATGTGTGTCTGTCTCCTCTGTGTATGAACATAACATGGACATCATATATGTGATACTTTTTGCTCTAACTCTTTGATTCTTTAGTCAAGGAGAGATTATGAGAAGCAAGTGGCTGATGAAGAAGCTGAGCAGCTGCGAAGTTTTCAAGTAATTTAGTGTCATTGTTCAACGTCATTGCCTAGAAGTTTGCTTTATGGCCTATGAAGAATGCTGATCTTACTCTTCGGTTTTTTAGGCTGCTGTTGCTGCACAGTCGACCATTGTACAGGAAATCAAGGAGATGCCTCCTGTTCTGAAAGTCCAGGTTAGTCTCAATAGCTGGATCTGCCTTGAGAAAAGCACTGTATTTTTGGTGTTCATGGCTTTTTGTTTCTTAGCCACTGCTTTATCAGCATCTCACCCGATGTTGGAAATTGTCTGCCTTTACTTCTGCTGTGTGGCCGCATATTTATATGAGATGGCTTTATATGGTCAAATGATATGACATGTGTGATGCACTACTACCAAAATGGTTCTTGGCCTTTTGTCTAAGATATATTGGCAAGTTACCTCTTTTTAATTATTTCATACACGTCTCTCTAAAATGAATAGCTGTACTTCAAAGCACTAAGCTTTCAGATATACGTTGAAAAATTACAAAGCTAGTTAGTCAGGCTGGCGTTTTGTTTCGCTTAAAGGGTGCTACAGTGCATATCTCGTCATCCATGGGTTCTGTAGAGCATCGCTAGATATAGTTGGCAAGGTAAAAAGAAAAGGAAAATTGTAGATTTACTACTACACTGGAAAGCTAGTTAATTAGAAAGTTTCTTCATATTTGCATCTGAATCATAAATTTAAATGGTTTTTGAACTTGAAGGAGGTGATTTTTTACTTTCTATATTCAATTTTCGGATAATTATAAAGTACTACTTGTTATATTCACTTAATTGTGGTGTTTTTTGTTAATCCAATGTTGATATCATTTAGTTTGTGTTTTTATTTTTTCCTCATGCATTACATGTATATTTAAAAGAAAAAAAATTCATTAGCCTTTCTTCGCTGAAGTCCCCGCTTTAATTGCGCTCTGCACTTACAACCCCATTAGACCTTTGGGCTTTCCTATGTTTTCCCCTTAGGCAACAGAGAATGGAGTCTGGATTTGTACCAATTACGTATCTAAAGATAAAAGGTGAAGAACGTCCAATTGTGCTTCAAATTCTATACTCCATAATTCTCCTCCTTTGTTCATCTCCTTTTCGGTACCACAATCATCTATAACTTGGTTCATTTTTTTATTTTTTTTTTGGCCTCCATGGTTATTCTATTTCTTTTTCTTTTTCATTCTTTTCTCTTCTTTGTTTTTATGTTCATGATTTGGCTTAAATGGTCAAAATCAAGAAGCAACAATGATTTACGTTTGATTCACCTTCTCGGGGCTCCTGTCTCAGTCTCTTTACTCTTGTTGCATGTTTCTGTTCATCTCTTCCTTCTCATTCTCCTGTATCTAATCCTGCATCTAGTTCTCAGTTTACATATTATGTGCTTAAAGCTCTTTCTCGATTAAATGTTTTTGTTTAGTGCTAAAGCAAGCTTCGTTAAGCTGTCAACTTTTGTAAACAGGAATTTTGCTTTTCTAATGAGGCTTTACCTAAATTCCTAAAGTTGCCTTTTTCTATCAATTTTAGATGAATGATAGGTTTTGCTGCATATTTCTGTATTTCACATTCTCCTTTTGGACATAGGTTCCTGTTTAATACGATAAACAAATGGACTTCTCTGTCATTTTACTCTCTCTCTGTGCCATTCTACAAGGGAAAGGGGACTACTTGTTACATGATCAATTTGGGTTAATAATTGGCATTGAATTCTGTGTGGTGTATATCAGTATCGTTAAGAAACAATATTTGGCAAGACGCAAGTCACTTGTTACTAGTTTCCTTAATGAAAATGGAGGATAAAACTTATAAATCCCTATTTTGGTATATGCGTCTGGCCCTAGTCGCGGTATCTTTTGGTTTTCATTGGATTGTTGGTTGATGCAGGAGCCGACATTAATTAGGAGGAAGAGTCGTCCACCTAATCCATTGGGAACGATTATCAAAGTCAAGCCACAAGCAAAGAAAGCAAAGGTGGATCCAGAAACTTCAGGTGATTCTTTAACAGCTATCAAAGTGTCTAGTGATGATAACAAACAGCCTTCATCAGATATTCATAATGTATCCAAATATGACACAGAAGAATCCCAGAGATTTGTGAAAGAACCTATTGCCGATAATGAAAACATTGAACCAGTTACAATAGGTGGTTTGGTTTCCTATAGTGATGAAAGTGATGATGATTGATTGTGTCATCTTGATATGTCAATTATAATTTGTGTTAGTTTAATCAAATTTCCAGTTTCTCATCATCTATGGATGATATGTTCTTACTTTTCCGTTCAATCAAGTTGATTGGTTTCATTAACATTCTCTCCTTGATAGCCTTATGGCTTTATGTTGTCTTTTCTTTTCCTTTTCTTCAGTTTCCTAATTGAATCCCTTGCAGGACAGCTGGGGATTTGGCTCTCTGTATTAATAGTTTCACTTGATAGGTTGATGGAGAATCAAAAGTAGATTTGTATATGAATCACGAAGTATTTCTAAATTTATCGGAAGTAATTACAAGAGCATGCTCCTTTTCTGGTTGTAACAAGAAATAGGTATAACTGGCAGGTCAAGCCTATGCTTGAAATTAATAGCTAGCAATACTCATCCCTTAAACGTAAAAGAGATGCAAGAAGACAATCTTTCGTCTCTCTTAAGGGAATCGAATGATTATGTTGGTACGAAGCTTGTTATTAAGGAGGTATTCTTGAAAAAAATGTACAAGTATGGATATAATGAAAATGCGAAAAAGAAGTAAGAAGCATGCAGAAAGGAGAACATAAGTTTAGTAGTATGGTTTAAATAGTGTTGTCATCCTCGGTTAGGTTTTTACTTTTTTGGAGTAGGGATGAAGCCAATGAGTTAAGGTCTGCGTACACACTACCCTCCCCAGATCCCATTAAGTGAGATTATACTGGGTTGTTGTTGTTGTTGTTGATGAAGCCAATGAGTTAGGTTAGGATTTTGTGCTCTTCTTAGAACATAACAAATGTGCCATTGTAATTATCCAAAATTTTGGGCTGTTAAGGCTGTGCTGCTGTAGGAAATGGCCAATTAAATAGCTGGACACCGGCCACGTAGTTGTTCTGTCCTATTTTTTCTTGGGGATAGACTTTAAACTCCTCCATTTATTTTTTGTGAAAATACTTTCATTCGATCTATATAATTTGATTAACTAGAGCTCCCTCTGTTGAGTTACGTTTCTCCAACAAACTGTGTGATTGTACATATCCAAGGCACTGATAATACCTTGTTGACAAAAAATTGAGTCATAAGGCACGCAAATACAAAGTAGTTAACATAATCACATATTATTTGTCACAAGCATACATATTAATTAATACGCTTTTGATAGCAGGAGACATAAATTAATTAGAGGATCATCAATTTGGTTTGTTCATCATGTTAAGAAAGGAAGGGAGAGACTCACCAGGTCATAAGCCGAATGCCATTTTGGGGCAGAGGTTGTTTGCTAACAATTCCCACAGGTACAACAGCAGACCCTTGTACTGGTATCACATGTACAGGTTTTCCCCATCCATAATCAACCTCGTTACATCCCAGTCTTCCCCATTCTGAAATAAACAGTCAGGGCCCGGGGCAAATGGATCATTTAACCGATCCTCATTCACAGATTTGTAGGTCTTGTTATTAAGCCATTGTGAGCAAGAGATGCTTGTGCCACAATTTTGTTCGATGCCTTTACTGTCACTGGGAAGAAACAGTTCCCGTAGAATCCATCCGGTAGCGGCACCAGTTGCCGACAATTAGCGAAAAATACCAGCTTCCCTTCAGTTGATCTGGAAGAGGAATAATGAAGGGTGGAGAGTTGTGTTTGGTCTCATGACCTGATGCAAGTAACAAACCAAATGTAGTATGTTGGAAAGCTGCAGAAAGAGTAGAATCAGCAGAAGCCTCCTCAAACCAAGTGCCTTGTGCTGAACAATCAATTTGAAGAAGCTGGTTATTACTGTGCGGTTTGAGACGGCCGGCAAGAGGATAGTAAGGAACCAAAGCTTTTGAATGAGAGTAGCGTTTCCGCCTTTAAACACGTGCAACGTACGTGCATTGCATCGAAGGACTGCTAAACTGTCTATAACTGAGAGATGAAGCACACCATTTGGAGTTTGTCCTGAAGGTGTTACTACATGTCCTCACCAAAATGTCCGTCATCATCGCTTATACAAATTAAGTGTCTAGTTACAGATTTATATCTAGTGGCAGCAACAAGTAACAAACCCAGAAGCTTGTTGCTTGGCTTCTAAGTTCGTGAAACTAAAACTTTGGCTTCACACAGGGGAGTAATAGATTAAGCTTTTCTTATTTATTTACATGTATTGGTTTCTCTCCTAGTTAGGTGACAATATATTATATACATATATGTAACTTAGCTTTATGAATTATATATACTACATAGGCACGCCAAATGTGCCATCTATTTGGATTTCCTTAATATTCAAATGCGCTCCATAAATATTTAGGTCCTACCCTACACAACACCTAAATATTAGTCTCTTTTTCTTTTGTTTATTATACGAAATGTTGTTTAACTGTGCAAAACTATATTCTTCATGAAATTAAACTAATATTGCCGGAATAACGTTAGGGCATATATATTGCGCCTTAACTTATTTTCCGGCCAAATCGTCCATTTGAGACGACAACAACAACAACCCTCAAGAGAGATGTAGAGAGAGAAAATTAGAGAGAGAACTGGCGACGGAAAAGCACGAAGCTCACCACCGCCGGCCACCACAAACCACCACAACCACCTCCACAGTTACTCTTCCACACTGTAAAAATGACTCGAATCGTCATCCCAGAGAGCGGGATCCCTCAAACCCTAAACCCAATACCACTATTGCAGTGGTTCCCGGGTATGGGAAGTGCTCCGACAGTCATGCAAAAGCTATCGGAGAAGGAGGAAGAAAAGAAGCAATCAAAGGAAACAACGATAATCACAACAGCTAGAAAACTCACATATTCAGTTGAATCTCAGAAGCAAACCTTTGCTGAAGTGGTTAATGGTAACAGAAACCAAAATCAGGGCATGCAACTCAAGTTCTACTCTCCGATGGTGAAAGATGGAATGAAAATCGCAAAACTGAATCCCAAGGAAATAGAAGTTCAGACACAGAAATGGAAGACTGCTTCAATAGGCTATGTGCTAGGAGGTAACCGACTTTCAAAGATATGCTAAAATTTGTCTATGGAGTTTGGAATGCTGTTACAACACCTACTGTTTTGTTACATGATAATGGATACTTTATCTTTAAGTTCGAATCGATGGAGGACAAAAGCCTAATAATGCAAAAGGGCCCTTACACTTTCAAAGGTAAACCTATGATATTGAAGGACTGGGATCCAAATTTTAAGATCCAAAATGAATCAATGAGAATTGTACCAATTTGGGTCAATTTCCCCGGATACCAATTCAATGCTGGGCAGAAGAGAACTTAGGGAGAATAGCTAGCCTACTTGGAAAACCTCTATGCACTGACAAACTCACTGTTGAATGTGAAAGGATTTCCTTTGCTAGAGTTCTTGTGGAAATGTCAGCCAGCCATTACCTGATGAAGTCTACATTGAAATACCATATGGAAGAAGCTGGTCTCAACCAGTGGAATTTGAATGAAAACCAACTTTTTGCCTACAGTGTAACTCATTTGGGCATAAAAATGGGGACTGTCAACAGAAAGAGAAACAAGATCACATACCACAGAATCAGAGAAAGAGAAACAAGAAGAAAAACACAATGAAATGGCAACCAAAACCTGTATTGTAAGAGGTTATTGCCAATCATCAAGAAGAACAAACAGTTAAATCTGAGGTGGAAATATCAGTGAACAATTGACGGAAACAGGTAGCAACTGTAAAGGGAACTAAGGAAAATATAAACAAGGGGGAGATCAGCTATGATGATTTGGCTATCAGGAATACATCTGATGTCTTAATTATCAAGGAACCTTCTGACCAACAACAGAAGGAGAGCAGAAGAGAAACAGCTATAAGGGATAAAGGGGGCAGCTCCAGTAACCAATATCCATCATGATCATTGTGTCCTGGAATATTAGAGGACTGAATAAGTCCTATAAACAGAGAGAACTAGTGAAATTCTTGAGGATAAACAAAGTAGATATGATAGCTTGTCTTGAAACAAGAGTGAAACAACAACATTCACAGAAAATTTACAAGAAGTTGGGAGATGAATGGAAGATAGAGAATAACTATGCTTCTGCCCAAAATGGGAGGATGTGGATAATGTGGAAAGAGTTGAACATCCAGGTTGTAATCCTAGAAACCACTAACCAAATGATACTTTGCCAGGTGACAAACAAGAACTTAACATTTGCTAGCTACATAACCTTTGTCTATGGCCTACATTCAATCCAGCACAGAATACCCCTATGGAGGAGTCTGAGAACTGCCCAATATAGTGGTCCATGGCTTACATTGGGTGACTTTAATAGTGTATTGGAGGTGGATGACAGGATAAATGGGCAACCTGTACACCAATCAGAGATAGCTGATTTCCAAAGCTGCATTGAGGACATTAGAGTAGGGCAGATTACCAAAAGAGGAAACAGATTCTCTTGGAGTAATAAGAGAGATGCTGAGCACATGATCTACAGCCATATTGACTGGCTTTTGGCAATGATGAATGGTTCAATTCCTATACTGGGGTGGAAGCAGTATACATGTTGCCTGGATGCTCAGATCATTCCCCCATACTGATAGACACTGAAGTTGTAAAAACCAGAGTGAACAGGCCATACAGATTACTCACAAGAGTTATGAAACATCAAGACTACAGGGCAGCAGTTCAGACAATCTGGAGACAGCATATTCAAGGATGTACTATGTACTCTATTTGGAGCAAACTGAAGAAGATTGAACAATCCACCAAACACATCCACAAGGAACATTCCTCTGTTGACAAAAAACTGCAACAACTGAGAGAGGAACTGAATGGAACACAATACATACTGAATGAAGACCAATTCAACAAGCAGGAGATTCAAAAAGAAAAACAGCTCTTACAGAACATTGAACAATGGGAAACTATTCAAGAACAGGTTCTGAAACAGAAATCAAGAGCAAACTGGATTCAACTAGGGGATAGTAATACAAAATATTTCCATGCTTACATGAAATTCAGACAAGCAAGAAATAAGGTGAGTTGTATCCTCACAAAGAACCAAATGAAGCTTACTGACCCACACCAGATTCACCAAGAATTCACCCAATTCTTTCACAACCTACTGGGCACAACAGCAGTTCAACTTCCAGGCATTGACATCAATGTGGCCAGAGATGGTCCCTGCCTAAATCTGCACCAACAGCAGCAAATATTGACACTAATGACTGCAGAGGAAATCAAACAGATAGTACAGAATCTTCCTCAAGATAAAACTCCAGGTATTGATGGCTATCCTGCAGAATTTTATAAAGAATTTTGGCCAACTGTGGGGGAGGGGGGGGGGGGGGAAATTACCAGGGCAGTGAAGCAGTTTTTCCAAAATGGAAAATCCTAAAACAGATTAACTGCACCACTGTTACTTTGATACCAATAGTGAAAAATCCTAGCTATGTCAAAGCATTTCGACCCATTGCCTGCTGCTCTACTCTGTATAAAATCATTTCAAAGATCCTAACAAATAGGCTGAAAATGGTTGTGGATCATTTAGTCGGGAAATCCCAGTCAGCCTTCATAGAAGGGGGGAACATTCTTGATAATGTAATTATGGCCCACGAACTGATCAAAGGTTATAATCACAAGACAATATCTCCTAGATGCATGATCAAAGTCGACATTAGAAAGGCTTACGACTCTGTCAAATGGGAATTTCTTAAAGCAGTACTTCTAGAATTTGGAATACCCTACAAAATAGTTGTGCTAATAATGAAATGTGTTTCCACTGTCAGTTACTCTCTTTTGATAAATGGAGGATTGACCAACACATTTGAAGCGAGGAAAGGACTAAGACAGGGAGATCCAATGTCCCCCTACTTATTTGTCCTAGCCATGGAGTATCTAACTAGATCTCTAAAGAAACTAAACAGGAATCCAGATTTTAACTTCCACCCCAAATGCACCAATCTACAAATCACACTCATATGCTTTGCAGACGACCTTTTGATGTGTTGTAGGGCTGATGAAACTTCCATGAAGTTATTGATGAAGGAATTTGAACACTTCTCTAATGTGTCGGGACTTCAAGCCAATATGGATAAAAGCTCATTATATATAGCAGGTGATTCAACTGAATTCAAAAAGAAAATTTGTTCTGAACTACACCTAACAGAGGGCACCTTGCATTTCAAATACCTAGGAGTTCCCTTATCTACAGAAAGCTCACAATATCACAATGTATGCCCCTAGTGGAAAAGATAGTGGACATGATTAGAAGCTGGACATCCAAACTCTTATCTTATGCTGGTAGAATTCAACTCATCAAAAGTGTCCTGTTTGAAATGCAAACGTACTGGGCCCAGATATTCCTCATTCCAAAAAAAATCATAAAACTGGTTAATAGAATTTGCAGGAACTATCTGTGGACTGGTAGTCATAAAACTAGTCATAGGACCTCAATTGCCTGGGAAACACTGTGTAAACCAAAGGCAAGAGGAGGTTTGAACATTATCTCCTATGAAAGGTGGAATAAAGCAGCTCTGTCAAAACTTCTCTGGGTCTTAATGGCAAAGAAAGACAAACTCGGGATCAAATGGATCCATTGTATTGTCACTACATAAAGAAGAGGGACATTACTACAATGGAAATTCCTAAACAAGCTAGCTGGCTCGTTAGGAAATTGATTGGAGCAAGGGAATGGTGCGCAAATGATGGAACAGGAATGCAAACATGTACTCAAAATGGGCAATTTAGCATCAGAAAGGCATACATTCATACCACTCCACAATACCCCAAGGTCCGATGGAAAAACTTAGTGATGGCGACTGTCATGCTCCCAAAACAGAAATATATTTTATGGATGGCAGTGCATAGGCGATTGGCAACAGTTGATAGATTGGTTAATCGGGGACTTCAAATTAATACATCTTGCATATTATGTGGAAGAGATATTGAAGAAACACATGATCATTTATACTTTGAATGTTTGTATTCCAAAGACCTGTGGCAAGGTATGTTACAATGGTTGAACTATCAAAGAACAATAGGCACATGGGAGTCAGAAGTACAATGGTTATCTGATAATGTCAACAGCAGGAATTCAGAAAAGCCATACTCGGTGTGGTGTTTGCAGCAGTAGTCTACAACATCTGGATGGAAAGAAATAATAGAAGGTTTCAACAATTGAACAGAAACGTCCAAGATCGAGCAAAGGAGATTACAATTCAAGTGCACTTTGCTGGAATGAAGCACTCTAAATGGTTTCTCATTCTGCAGACTATGAATAGCTATCCCTTGGGCGATTCTTCACAATCGTAACAACTTTCATCTTTGTTTGTAATAGAAGCTTAGTTTAACAACAATAGTTGTAGAGTTTACTATTTTTGATTGTAATTTGAGAACTGTTTTAGAGTCCAAATGAACAGCTGATGTAAATTTGCCAATGGTTGAAATAAAAATTTCATTTGACAAAAAAAAAAAACAACCCAGTATAATCTCACAAGTGGGGTCCGGGATGGGTAATATGTACGCAGACTTTACCACTACCCCGGGGGGCAGAGAGGCTGTTTCCAGGAGACCCTCGGCTCAAGATATCAACAAGAGACGATAAGTTAGTATTATCAATACACTCATACTAAAAATACCAAATCGTCCATTTGAGACCTACTTATTAATTGATTTAATCGTTTTATTTCATAAATGGAAAATCAAAGCTTTCTTAAATTTTTGCGAAAAAAATGAATTAAGTTTGCCCTGGAATCTGGATGGCTTGGATTTATGAATCTATATTGATTTATATAATGTGGTGGCCGGAAATGGTTAATCACATGCAGGGGCATACACAGAACTTTTTGCAAGCGATATCACATTTAAAGAAACGAATAGCCTAGGGAAAAATAGCCTGATTATTTATTATTTATTTTTTCCATAATAAAAACTAAACTGGGCATTATTTCACTTGTTATAAGAAATTTTTGTTTAAAGGAGATCAAGTGGTCAAAATCTTTCTAAGGAGGATTGATCCCTAGACATAGAAGATATAAGGCTGGAGCTAAATCATTGGAGCAAGAATAGAGTTGTGTTAAGTGGTGTCGCTCCTTTCTATATATACATATTTGATAAAAATTTTGTATTATTTGTATGATAGTTTGTATGGTAAGCAACCCCCACTTCTAATCGAGAGGTTGTGAGTTCGAGTCTTTCCAAGAGTAAGGTGGGAAGTTCTTGGAGGGAAGGATGCCGGGAGTCTATTTGGAAACAGCCTCTCTACCCAAGGGTAGGGGTAAGGTCCGCGTACATACTATCCTCCCAAGACCCCACTAAATGAAATTATACTGAGTTATTATTATTATATGATAGTTAGTAAAATATTTTGATGAAGCGATCATTCAAATATATTCTACACTTTTATACTATCCTCTCCAGACCTCACTAAATAAAATTATACTGAATTATTATTATTATTATATGATAGTTAGTAAAATATTTTGATAAAGCGGTGCTACGTGACACCGCTTCACTGTACGTGAATCCACCCCAACTCACATGTATGAGCAACAAAAGAATCCTTGGAAGTTGGGTTTTTTTTTTTTTCGGCCTTCATACTAGGCCTGAATTTGTCCTTGACATTATCATTCAAATATATTCTACACTTTTATATTTTAAATTCAGAATGTACTTGTTTGTCTGTATCGTATAAATGGAACAAATTATAGGTCTGGCATTTTATATATCAGTGCCGCATTCAATTTGTCAGATTATTCAATACGGCTTTCTTTTTTAAATTTAATGTGAATACTCTATTCTTTTAATAAACTTGGAGTAAAATTGCCATAAATGTCTCGTGCCCAACCCAGTGCTTGCTCTTCATGTAATCCTGCACACCTTCTTTCTGAAGTAATGTTGCAACTAAGACTGACGAAAACAATTTGGTCAAACTTGCCGAAATGCATCAAATCTTTCTTTTATTGTCTTTGATTTTTTTATTTATTTATTTATTTTTTTGGAATCGCAAAGCTGCGAACGCCTGACATCTTTTCAGTGTTTAAATTTTAGTTTAAAATTTTCTTTAAAAGAAAATGAAGATTTAGTTCGAACAATACTTTTTAATGAGATTAAAATTGAAGTAACAAATTCAATTATTTTTAAAATTTAAAACAACCCTCACCTAAATAACCAATTTATCCTAGATTCAAACTTAAAAATTCAATAATTAGGTCGTGGAGTATGCAGGATTCATAGAAGTTGGTTTAACAGGGGATTAATGAGGCAAACCATGATGTTCGCATTGAAGCCGGCCTTATGATAACATCGGCCATGACAAAAGACTCTGCCCAATTACACACTTCTCTTCTTATATTTTCGTTTCACTAACTATAGTTAGACAATACTACAACGCAACATTGTGCCATCTTTCATGTCCTAATGTAAAGTAAAATTTCGTAGTCTGATTACAAGTTCTAATCAGTTAACTATGTGTTTACTCTAAAATTAGTAACAATTAAACTTATATTGTGATTTTAAGAATATGTGATTTAATCCAATACCAAATGATAAACAAGAAATTGAATATTTAAATTGAAGAATATGATAAGTCAAACCAGTGTGCAAATTTGACCTCGAGCTATGATGGCTTCAAGGTGGAATAGTAAGAATAGCAAGTTACAAAGCAACTCTGATGAACAATGAAAAAGTAGCTAGAGAATGAGGTGTGAATATTATATTGTTAGTGAAAATGTGTCTTACAAATGAAAGGGGATAGGTTCCCCTCTATATAATGGGAGAGTCCTAAATAAGGTACACATCTAATTGCAGTAAGAACTCATAATTGACAGTTGTCCAACCGCCAAGGATCAATCCATTCCGCAATTTATGCCGTGATCTTCGAGCCGTTGCGGGTATCTAGCTCTTTTCGTTACTGAACCATAAATGTATTATCTCGAGGTATATCTTCTTCCGACCTAGTCAAATGATTTCGATCTCGACCCCGCCATTGGAAAGGAACCTTGACCCCGAGCTCGGCGTATTGGCTCCTCGACGCGGTATCATCTTTTCCATCGAAGAACGAAATCGGGTAGCTTCGATTTCCACCGTCTACAGATAGCCCCTCGTTTCTTAGAATAAAATAATAAGAAAAAATTTGAACCTCGATTTTTCGGAGGCCTTGATGATGATGTCATCCCCGTGAAATAGGCACTCGAGGTGACTGAAACGTTCCGTCGGTTTGTTCCCCAAACATTTAATGCTTGCTAGTGGTTGACCGCCACTAGCAAGCCAAACTGTTACCGTGAGACTATAAATATAGGGCTTCCATTTGAATCAAAACCTTTACTTCCACCCTCAAACTTTTCTTGATTTATTCCTCTCTTCATCTTTTCTCTATCTCTACCTGTTGATCCACCCCCTTTTAGCACCAAGAAATATCAAACTCCAACAATTTTCGCTTCTTTTAACTTGAATCAATGGCGAAAACCTCCAAAATCGTTCCTCAAAAGGAGAAAGCTTCCTCCTCTTCTACCCGGCCGACCGATGATAAAACGCCGACCCTTCATGAGATTGTCCCCGGCCCCTGTATCACAAAGAACGACTTTAAAGTCGAGAATCCCCCTGCGATTCCCGGTCGATGTGAGCATGTATCAAGATATATTTGCTCGATAATGGAGAAACATCTTGAGGCCATGAAGAGGGATTGTGGCAGGGGGGACGAGGTTGTGGTGCACATTCCCGCCCCCGAGGAGAGTATCACTACTCATGTTTAGGGGTTTCTAAGTGTCTATACTTACCTTCTCACACTGGGTTCCACCGATTCATTCGTCATTGACTTCTGCATGAGGTACCAGGTATCCCTCAGCCAGATCCACCTTTTTTTCTGGACCATAGTGATCATGCTCCATTTCTTCTCCAGCAAGGCCGAGACGCTAGAGTTCACCCTCAATCATTTTATTCGACTATATCCACTTAAGCTTTTTCGAAGGTTGATATCAAGCTCCAATGCCGGTCGACCAAGGCCTTCTTTGCTAATAATAATAAGGATAAAGATCAGGAATTGATAACCCGATTCGTGCGAGTGAGGACCTGCGACATCATGAGAAAATGTCGTTCCATGAGAAGTGGAACCCAAAACGTAAGTGAAGTTTTCACCCATTATCCTTCGTACTCCATTTTTGAATTATGTGATACCTTCATCAATTTTACAGCAGTCACATGGATTCTTCATCCAGTTATCGACCTCGAAGATTGGGTTCGGAATCTATCCACGACCTCCTCTTATAATGAGCATCGCTGGTGTGACTTGGTGAGGGGCAAATGGGAAGCCAAACATCACGGTAAGTTTGTCTTGTAAGATTTTTGATGCATTCCTCTTTATTAGAGATGTAGTTTTACTCATATTGATTTTCCTCAATGCAGGCATTAGAGATTTCTCTGAAATGAGGTCGGCTCCACCCGGGGAAGAGAGCGAGTCCCCGATTTCGAAATTGGGAAAAGATAATAAGAGATAAAGGGTCTCGAAGCCCGAAGACCCCAAAAATAAAAAGGCTCCAGCTTGAAGACGCAGGAGAAATCTCATTCATGTGGATATAGAATCGGTCCACCAGCTGCATGATGAAGACGAAGACAAGGGTGAAGACTCAGTATTGGTGGTTTAAACTAGGAAACCGGTTGAATATGCCAAACCCTCCAAGCTGAAGACCTATCCTTGTGATGAGGAGGCTTCTAAGAAAGATACAGACAAAACCCGCAAATCGCCCGAGGTCAAGATTATTCCTCGGCCATCAACAAGCACACTGGAGGGGGTAGGTTCAGAGATCTCCTGCATTGAACAGGATGCCCAGAATGATTTGCTCGGAGCCACAATAATAGGTCACTCTCCCTCTTTACCGGATTCTAAAGAGTCCATAAGCGAGGCTTGGGCTCTTCATATGATTGATTTGGGCAGAGTCCCCAAGAAAGAGAATCCCTTTCGAAATTGTTTTACCGGCATCGATGCCGCCGCCGATCTCAACGATGCATCTACCCTTTTCGAAGTCTCAACGTCTTTTCTCTCGAGTAAGCATCAATTCCTATTGTTGCAATTTTCTTTATCTTTTTCTCTCTTTACCCTAACTTGTGTTCTTCTTTATGTGTAGGATTTTACCAAGTTTAGGGCCGACCTAAGCCAACGCTGAGGCCGAGCTCCCGAAGTCTTCAGATGAAAGAAATGCTTTGAAACTCCTTTGCAGTTAAAAATGAGGAGCTCAGGGACATTCAGGCAGACTTAGACAAGGCTCACAAGGATAAGGTCGAGCTAGACAAGCATGTAACTGTCATTTGAAAGAGATTAATCTACTCGACCCAATTGTGGAGGCTAATACTTCAGTGTCTGAGCTCCAGAGTGTACGTTAATAAAAGAATTTGCAAGCTCAACAAAAGAGTTTATAGAATTTTCAGGTAAAAGAGAATACCATGTTAATGCACCCTTGGTGAGTGTTTCTCCAAATTTCTTGACCAACACTGATTCAATTTCTTGCTTGGTCAAATTATTGCCTTTTGCACGTCCATGACCCCTGCCCCGGCCCCTGCCTCTAACGGCTGCATGAGGGGGTGCGGGTGCCTAATCGTCCCGGGTCGTGCGTGTTCTCACCATCGGTGAGAGAATAGAAGACACTAGTTTACAATTGAGGTCAAAACATAGCACGACAAGAATTCAAATGAAGTGAAGACTTTTCCTATACAGTTACATAGCCTCCAGTAGATAAGTACAGACGTTACTGTACCGATCAGCGAGACTCTAAATAACTGGCCTGTGTCCCGTGACTCCTATGAACCTAGGGCTCTGATACCAACTTGTCACGACCCTAGTTTACCAATTGAGAACCTGTCATGACGACACCCAGTCTTCGCGACTAGGTAAGCTTGATACATTACGGAAATTCAACAACCTTTTCGGAAACGATAAATAATACTGAATAGCATAAGAAAATATATATGGTGCCGCCTGGCATATACACTTCAAGTCAAACAATATAAAAAACCTCCAAGACCCGGAAATCCACGGGCAACACAAGCTGAGAGTATAATATAACGTATGCTCTACTAACCATAGATGTCTACAACGACTGAGTACATGAATGAAATTACTAGCTAAAAAGGTAGAATAGAAGAAGGCTCTTCGGCTCTGCGGACGTGGAAGATGCATACCTCAAGCCTCCAAATGTAGCTCCGAAATCCCTAATAGCGTACCTAACCAGATGTACCTGGATCCGCACAACAAAAGTGTGAAGAACAGTAGCATGAGTATACCACAGCGGTACTCAGTAAGTGCCAAGCCTAACTTCGGTGGAGTAGTGATGAGTAAGGTCGAGGCCCCTACTGAGAAGAACATAAGAAATAATGTAAGAATAAAAGACAGTAGATAATGAAGTAAATCCCGAATATCCAGCAAGACAACTACTAACACGGAACATGCTACAAATACGTTCTACAAATACAAGAAAAACACTCGTAGTTAGGAAGTAACATTGAGCTCCGGGAATTGAACCCGCAGTCTATTTCACCAATATCCAAGGATCTCCGGGAATTGAACCCGCAGTCCATCGCCACATGAAGCTCCGAGAATTGAACACGTAGTCCACTTTAGATCAATAACAGAGGATCTCCTGGGAATTGAACCCGTAGTCCATCAGATCAACAACAGAGGATCTCCCGGGAATTGAACCCGCAGTCCACTTTACCAATATCGGAGGATCTCCGGGAATCAAACCCACAGTCCATCATACCAATATCCGAGGATATCCCAGGAATTGAACCCGTAGTACATTAGATCAATGACAGAGGATCTCCCGGAAATTGAACTCGTAGTCCAGCATATCAATAAAACACATCACAACAATTCAAGGGTTAACAGAAAGAAGCTAAGTACAGAAAACATGTAAGAATCTAGAGTCTAGCATGCTCGCAAGAAAATACAGATATTGTAATTTAGTCAAGTAGAGCAAATAAGTTACTAACATGCTTTTCCTAAGCTGAAACAAGTGAAATAGCATTTTTAACAGTTAAATACGTGAAGAAACACATATAAATGAGTCAAGTAAGGTGAATTTTCAACAACAAGCACAAGTACACACCCGTCACCTCACGCACAAGGCTCTTTAAACATCAATAAAGGTATCCTAAGGGGAGAGGTCCCCCACACAAAGTTAGACAAGCCACTTACCTCGAATTGGTACAAAACTGCTAAGAAATAATGCCCTTGCCACGGGTATAGGACTCCGAGTGACCTAAATCTATTCAAACAAATTACACATTGTGAATGACATCGCAAGTAACTAATTACACTGTTAAAATTAAAGCTAAGGCGCGAAAAATAGGTAAAATAACCAATATGCCCCTCAAGCCAACGTCTCAGAATTGAATAAATTTTATATTTTCAGAAACCTCGTACTCTAACGAGTCTAACCATATAAATATCTCCCAAATCGGAGGTCTAATTCTCCCTCAAATCTCAATTATTTAATCAATGAACTTCTACTCAAATTCCTCCATTTTTGGACCATAATTATAATTTAAAAGATGAATTTAACAACTAAAAGATGGATTAAAGCTAGAAAGGATCATAGAAACGTTACCCAATAATCTCTTCTTGAAAACTCACTCGAAATCGCCTTGGTCCGAGGTCTCAATTGGTTTTTCAACTTATGAAATTAAAGCCTCGAATAAATCTCTTAATGCACAACGGTTTCGGCTTCTGTGGCTGAATGACCGCATCGCGGTCACCGCTTAGGCGACCAAACCTTCGCTTCAGCGGCCTGACTTATCCACGCCAGGGACCGCTCCTGCGGCTCTTGACCGCTTTAGCAGTCGCCGCTTAAGCGAGCATTCCCCCGCTTATGCGGTCCACGATCAAATTCCCAAGACCGCGTCCACGACTCCAGATCTTCTTCTGCGGCTCCCGTTCCATGATCATGAAAACAACAGATGACATGAGCAACAGATCATGCAAACTCACCAAATTTCTTCGGTTAACCACCCGAATTCACCCTAGGCCCCCGGGACCCCAACCAAACGTACAAACCTACCCCTTAACATCATTCAAACTTGCACCAATCCTTAAACCACCTAAAACAACTCCGGAAACACCATTTAATCATTGATTTGAACTTAAAACTTCCAAAACTTAACCAAACTCACTTCCGATTCAAAACCTAACCAAAACACGTCCGATTGACCTGAAATTTAGCACGCACGTCCCAAATGACATGATGGTGCTACAGTAACTTCCGGAATCCCATTCCGACCCCAGATCAAAAGTTCACTATTGGATCGAAAGCTTCAAAATTCTAACTTCCGGCATTTCTAGTCTAATGGAGCTAACGGAACCACTATTGGACACGTTCCCAACCTCGAAATCACCTAACGGAGCTAACGGAACCAACATATTTCTATTCTGAGGTCGTCTTCACACTGTTCTTGTAACGGACCATTTTCTAACACTTAAGCTCTTATTAAGGGACTAAGTGTCCCAAAATACTCCGAATTCTATTATCAAACATCCCGGCAAACCAAAATAGCAGAAATGAACTTAGGGGAAAGAGTTTATGGGGAAACAGGGCATAAATTCTAAAGACGATCGGCCGGGTCGTCACATCCTCCTACATTTAAACATTCGTTCGTCCTCGAACAAGCATATAGAACATATATGAAGTAGCAAAAAGATGAGGGTATCGGTTGCGCATATTCCGCTAGATCTCCCAAGTTGCCTCCCTGGCCGGCTGTCCTCGCCACTGAACCTTTACTGAAGCTATATCCTTTGACCTGAGATTTCGAACCTGCCTATCCAATATTGCCACTGGCTCCTCAACATAGGACAATTCATTGTCTAATTGGACTGAAGTGAACTCCAATACGTGAGACGGGTCACCATGATACCCCCAAAGCATCGAAACATGAAATACTAGATGAACCCCGACCAAACTGGGAGGCAAAGCAAGCTCATAAGCAACCTTCCCAATCTGCCTCAAAATCTCAAATGGGCCAATGAACCTCGGGATCAACTTCCCTTTCTTTCCAAACCTCATGACGCCCTTCATAGGCGAGACCCGAAGCAAAACCCGCTCACCAACCATAAAAGAAACATCACAAACTTTTCGTTCCGCATAACTCTTCTGCCTGGACTGGGCCGCACGGAGTCTGTCCAGAATCACCTTAACCTTCTCAACCGCATCCTGGACCAAATTAGTGCCCAATAATCTGGCCTCGCTCGGCTCTAACCAACCCACCGGGGTTCTGCATCTCCTACCATATAAGGCCTCATAAGGCGCCATCTGAATACTGGACTGATAACTATTGTTGTATACAAACTCAGCCAATGGCAAGAACTGATCCCAAGACCCTATAAACTCAATCGCGCACGCACGAATCATATCCTCAAGAATCTGAATAGCGCGCTCAGACTGTCCGTCCATATGATGGTGAAACGTTGTACTCATGGACACCCGGTACCCAACTCATGCTGGACGGCTCTTCAGAACCGTGATGTAAACAGTGAACCCCTGTCTGAGATGATAGAAACTCGAATGCCATACAGACGGACAATCTCCCTGATATAAATCCCTGCTAACCGCTCCGCTGAATAAGAAGTACACACTGGAATGAAATGGTCGGACTTGGTCAGCCGATCCACAACAACCTAAATAGAATCAAATGTCCTCGCCACTAGAGGAAGACCAGTTACAAAATCCATGGTGATATTCTCCCATTTCCACTCCGGAATCTCCATCTGCTGGAGTAACCCTCCCGGTCTCTGGTGCTCAGCCTTTACCTGCTGACAGTTGAGCATTTAGATACAAAATCTACTATGTCCTTCTTCATCCTCCTCGACCAGTAATGCTGCCTCAGATCCTGATACATCTTCGCGACACCCAGATGTATGGAGTACCGCGAGCTATGGGCCTCAGTCAATATCAACTCCCGAATGTCATCAACATCGGGCACACAGATCTGCCCCTGCATCCTCAACACCTTGTCATCTCCAATAGTCACATCCTTAGCATCGCCATGCTTAACTGTGTCGCTGAGGACAAGCAAATTGAGGGTCATCATACTGCCACTCCCTGATACGATCAAACAACAAAGACCGAGAAACCACACAGTCTAGAACCCGACTGGGCTCCGAATGGTCCAATCTCACGAACTGACTGGCTAAGGCCTAGACGTCCATTGCCATAGGTCTCTCTGAAGCTGGTAAATATGCCAAACTCCCCAAACTCTCAGCCCGTCGAATCAAGGTATTGGCTACCACATTGGCCTTGCCCAGGTGATAAAGACTAGTGATATCATAATTCATTAGTAGCTCCAACCATCTCATCTGGCGCAAGTTCAGATCCTTTTGCCTGAACAAGTGCTGCAAACTCCGATGATCCGTATAAATCTCACAAGGCGCACCATACAAATAATGACGCCAGATCTTCAAGGCGTGAACAATAGTGGCTAACTCAAGGTCATGGACAAGGTTCTTTTCATGCACCTTCAACTGTCTGGACGCGTAGGCAATCACCCTACCGCCCTGTATCAATACCGCTCCAAGTCCAACTCGTGAGGCATCACAATATACTGTATAAGACCCTGAACCAGTAGGCAAAATCAGAATAAGGGCCGAAGTCAATGCCGTCTTGAGCTTTTGGAAGCTCGCCTCACACTTGTCCGACCACTGAAAAGGAGCACCCTTCTGGGTCAATCTAGTCATAGGGTCTGCAATCGACGAGAATCCCTCCACAAAATGATGGTAATACCCTGCCAGGCCAATGAAACTGTGGATATCTATAGCCGAGGAGGGCCTGGGACAACTCTGCACGGCCTCGACCTTCTTGGGATCCACCCGAATGCCTTCACTCGATACCACGTGGCCTAGGAATGCCACAGAACTCAACCAGAACTCACATTTGGAGAACTTTGCATATAACTTGTTTTCCCTCAAGGTCTGAAGCACTGTCCTCAGGTGCTGCTCATGATCTTCTTGGCTCTGGGAGTATACAAAAATATCAACTATGAAAATAATGACAAATGTGTCGAGATAGGGCCTGAACACACAGTGCATCAAATGCATAAAAGTTTCCGGGGTGTTGGTCAGCCCAAATGACATGACAAGGAACTCGTAATGACCATACCGAGTCCTGAAAGCAGTCTTTGGGGCCCCCGAATCTTTAGATGGTCATAACCTAAGCGCAAATATATCTTAGAAAACACTTGTGAGCCCTGAAGCTGGTCAAACAGATCATCAATACGAGGAAAAGGATACTGCTTCTTCACTATAACTATGTTAAACTAACGATAATCGATACACATGCGCATAGAACCATCCTTTTTCTTTACAAACAGGATAGGAGCACCACATGGTGAAACATTGGTCGAATAAAACCCTTAACAAGCAATTCCTGTAACTGATCCTTCAACTTCTTCAGCTAAGGAGGAGCCATACGGTAAGGAGGAATAGATATGGGCTGAGTGCCCAGCAACAAATCAATACCAAAATCAATCTCTCAATCGGGCAGCATGCCCGGAAGATCAGCTGGGAACACATGGGGGAAATCCCGTACTATTGGAACAGAGTCAACAGAAGGGGTATCAGCACTGACATCTCTCACATGGGCTAAATACTCGGCGCACCCCTTCTCAACTATAGGCTGAGCTTTAAGAAAGGATATGACTCTACTGGGAGTGTGATCAAAAGTACCATTCCACTCAATACGAGGAATACCTGGCATAGCCAGCTTCACGATCTTAGCGCGACAATCAAGAATAGCATAATGGGGCGATAACCAGTCCATGCTCAAGATATTATCAAAATCCACCATATCATGTAATAAAAGATCGGTACTGGTCTCAAAGAATAATAACCAAACATGACCGATACACACGGTCCACAACAAGAGAATCTCCCACGAGAGTACAAACATAAACAGAAGAGCTCAAGGTCTCTCGGACTGTACCCAAATGCGGAGCAAAATAAGATGACACATAAGAATAAGTGGAGCCTGGACCGAATAGAACTGATGCCTCTCTGTGGCTAACCAAAATAATACCTGTGATAACTGAATCAAAGGCGGCAGCCTCGACACGATCAGGAATGGCATAAAATTTGGATTTTCACCTACCTCGAGGGCGACCTCTATCTATCCGATCCCCGCCTCTAGCTGGCTGGGCAGGTGGGGTGGTAGCTGGAGCTGGAACAATAGCATGCTGCCCCTGTGGATCATGCTGAGGCTGTGGAGTCTAAGGAGGCACACCCCTTCCACGTCTAGGGCACTCTCTAACCAAGTGGCGGGTATCCCCGCACTCATAACAAGCTCTAGGAGGGCGCGGCGACTGTGATTGGCTGGATCCACCCCTACTAGACTAACCTTTGGAAACCGGGGGGTGCATAATAAGGCTCCTGAGATCTGGGAGGACCTGGAGTACTACTGGATGAAGGAAGGGCTGAGTGAACTGGGTGACCCATATAGCCCCTACCATGACGTCCTACTCCGGAAGTACGGGTACCAGAGAAATGACCAGGCTCTCGAGACTTCTTGGCCTCTCTCTCCTCTCGCTCTCTAGCATGCATAACCCTCTAGCCTCCAGGCTATACTCACCACCCTCTGATAGGGTATATCCATCTCCAACTCTCGCGCCATGCCAGACCTGATGGAGGGAATAAGACCCTCGATAAACCTGCGAACCCTCTCATGAACAGTAGCCACCAAAGCAGGCGCATGCCTGGCCAACCTAGTATAACAGATGGCATACTCAGAGCCAGTCATAGGGCCCCGGTGCAAGTGCTCAAACTCCAAGCGCCATGCATCTCGGAGGCTCTGGGGGACAAACTCCATCTGAAACATATCTGAAAACTGAGTCCAAGTCAGGGAGACAGCCTTTCCGGACTATCTAGCTCAAAGGTGCGCCACCAGTCACAGGCGGCTTTCCGAAGCTGGAAGGCTGCAAAGGAGACCCCACTCAAAGCAGTAATACCCATGGTGCAAAAGATGCGATGGCAATCCTACAAAAACCCCAAAGCATCATATGTAGCTAGCCCGCTGAAAATAGGAGGGTCATACTTCTTGAACCGCTCCAATCTACGCTGCTCATCCTCCGAAGCAGGTGCCCTGTCCTCGGGCTGAACTGGTACTGCAGGCTGGGCAGGAATAACATCTAAATCGGTCCCATATGCACCCTCTGCTCTAGTGTGCGGGCTGCGGGAGTCTGGGCTCCTCCCCCGGCCTGGGACGTAGCTGCAGGAAGTAGAAGTAACCTTGCATGGGACAGCGTGGTATACATGCTCATAAACTGCGCCATTGCCTCCTGAACAGCTGGAGTAGTGGTGGCTGTGGGCTTCTCTAGTGCTTGAGTCCTAACGGGTTCTGCTGGTGGCACCTCGGCGGATGCTCGTGCAGGTGCTCGTGCAGGTGCTCTGGCTGCACCCCGTGCACGTCCACAACCCCTGCCTCTAGCAGCTACAGGAGGGGGTGCGGGTGCCTGATCGTCCCGGGTCGTGCGTGTCCTCACCATCTGTGAGAGAATAGAAGATAGTAGTTTAGAATTGAGGTCAAAACATAGCACGACAAGAATTCAAATGAAGTGAAGACTTTTCGTAAACAGTTACATAGCATCCCGTAGATAAGTACAGACGTCTCCATACCGATCAGCGAGACTCTAAATAACCGACCTGTGTCCCGTGGCTCCTATGAACCTAGGGCTCTGATACCAACTTGTCACAACCCTAGTTCACCAATCGTAAACCTGTCATGACGGCACCTAGTCTTCGCGACTAGATATGCCTGATACATTGCGAAAATTTAACAACCTTTGCGGAAACGATAAATAATACTGAATAGCATAAGAAAACGTATATAGTGCCGCCTGGCACATACACTTCAACTCAAACAATATAAAAACCTCCAAGACCCGGAAACCCAACGGCAACACAGGCTAAGAGTATAACATAACGTACGCTCTACTATCTAGAGATGTCTACAACAACTGAGTACATGAATGAAATTACTAGCTAAAAAGGTAGAATAGAAGAAGGCTCTTCGGCTCTGCGGACATGGAAGATGCATACCTCAAGCCTCCAAATGTAGCTCCGAAATCCCTAATAGCGTACCTGACCGGATGTACCTGGATCTGCATAACAAAAGTGGGAAGAAGAGTAGCATGAGTACACCACAACAGTACCCAGTAAGTGCCAAGCCTAACCTCGGTGGAGTAGTGACGAGGAAGGTCAAGGCCCCTACTGAGATAAACATAAGAATAATATAAGAATAAAAGACATTAGATAATAAAGTAAATCCCTAATATCCAGCAAGACAACTAGTAACACGTAACAGGCTACAAATACGTTCTACAAATACAAGAAGAACACTCAAAGTTAGGAAGCCACATAGAGCTTCAGGAATTGAACCCGCAGTCCATTTTAGCAATATCCGAGGATCTCCGGGAATCGAACCCGAAGTCCATCGCCACATGGAGATCAGGAAATTGAACCCACAGTCCACTTTAAATCAATAACAGAGGATATCCAGGGAATCGAACCCGTAGTCCATCAGATCAATAACAAAGGATCTCCTGGGAATTAAACCCGCAATCCAATTTACCAATATCCGAGGATCTCCGGGAATCGAACCCGCAGTCCATCATACCAATATCCGAGGATCTCCCAGGAATTGAACCCATAGTCCATTAGATCAATGACAGAGGATCTCTCGGAAATTGAACTCGTAGTCCAACATAACAATGAAACAGATCACAACAATTCAAGGATTAACAAAAAGAAGCTAAGTACAGACATGTAAGAATCTAGAGTCTAGCATGCTCGCAAGAAAATACAGATATTTCAATTTAGTCAAGTAGAGCAAATAATTTACTAACATGTTTTTCCTAAGCAGAAACAAGTGAAATAGCATTTTTAACAGTTAAATACGTGAAGAAACATAGTCTAAATGAGTCAATTAAGGTGAATTTTCAACAAATAGCACAAGTACACGCCCGTCACCTCGCGCATAAGGCTTTTAAACATCAATAAAGGTATCCTAAGGGGAGAGGTCCCCACACAAAGTTAGACAAGCCACTTATCTCGATTTGGTACAAAACCGCTAAGAAACAATGCCATTGCCACGAGTATCCGACTCTGAGTGGCGCAAATCTATTCAAGCCAATTACACATTGTAAATAACATCGCAAGTAACTAATTACACTATTAAAATTAAATCTAAGGCGCAAAAATAGGTAAAATTACAAAAATGCCCCTCAGGCCAACGTCTCGGAATCGAATAATTTTTACATTTCAGAAACCTCGTACTCTCACGAGTCTAACCATATAAAAATCTCCCAAATCGGAGTACAAATGCTCCCTCAAATCTCAATTGTTTAATCAATGAACTTCTACTCAAATTCCTCCAATTTTGGACCTTAATTAGAATTTAAATGATGAATTTAACAACTAAAAGATGGATTAAAGCTAGAAAGGATCATAGAAAAGTTACCCAATAATCTCTTCTTGAAAACTTACTCGAAATCGCCTTGGTCCGAGCTCTCAATTAGGTTTTCAACTTATGAAATTAAACCCTCAGATAAATCTCTTAATGCACAGCAATTTCTGCTTCTATGGATGAATGACCGCGTCCGCAGTCACCGCTTAGGAGACCAAACCTTCGCTTCAGCGGCCTGACTTATCCATGCCAGGGACCGCTCCTGCGGCTCTTGACCGCTTTTGTAGTTGCCGCTTAAGCGAGCATTCCCCCGCTTATGCGGTCCATGATCAAATTCTCAAGACCGCGTCCGTGACTCCATATCCACTTCTGCGGAAGTCTCTTACGCGGCTCCCTTTCGGCAATCGCGGAAAAAACAGATGACGGCAGCAGCAGATCATGTAAACTTACCAAATTTCTCCGGTTAACCACCCGAATTCACCCCGAGGCCCCCGGGACCCCAACCAAACCTTCAAACTTACCCTTTAACATCATTCAAGCTTGCACCAATCCATAAACCACCTAAAACAACACTGGAAATACCATTTAATCGTTGATTTGAACTTAAAACTTCCAAAACTTAACCAAACTCACTTTCGATTCAAAACCTAATGAAAACACGTCTGATTGACCTGAAATTTTGCACGCACGTCCCAAGTGACATGACGGTGCTACAGCAACTTTCAGAATCCCATTCCGATCCCCGGATCAAAAATTCACTATCAGACCGGAAGCTTCAAAATTCTAACTTCCGGCATTTCTAGTCTAACTGAGCTATGAACATCCAAAAATGCATTTCGGACATGCTCCCAACCCCCAAAATCACCTAACGGAGCTAACAGAACCATCAGATTTCTATTCCAATGTCGTCTTCACACTGTTTTGATTACGGACTATTTTCCAACACTTAAACTCTCATTTAGGGACTTAGTGTCCCAAAACACTCTGAATTTTATCACCGAACATTTTCCGACAAACTAAAATAGCAGAAATGAACTTAGGGGAAGAAGTTAATGGGGAAACTGGGCATAAATTACAAAGACGACCGGCCAGGTCGTCACACAGATTTTGGAATGTTAGGCATTTTGAACTTTTTAGGGATTGGAAGGGTAGCAACACTTGGCTTCCAAGGTTGTTGCGAGTATTTATCCATATCCGCTCCTTTGATTACAGGGGTAACTCTAGGGATTTTCTCGATGCGCTCATTTTGTTCCTTACGCTGTTTCTGCAAAGATAGCACTAAATTTTGCAAATGAGAATTATTTTAATCACCTGATTTTCCTTCCCGTGGTTCACTGGGGGTTCCTCCATTTGCAGAATTGGCAAGACCAGAATGAGGATTCTTCAATGTATTGTTATTAGGCGTAGGTATGGGTGGTGCTAAAGGTAATCGACTAACTAGAGCTTGAAGAGCTTTGTTAACCCGTGCGTCAATTACTTTTTGCATAGCTTCATCTGCCCCTTCAAAATATTCCAGGTGTTCCTGTTCATCAGCACGAGATTCAGGAGCAGGAGAACCTTCCCGAGATTGTCATGGCGAATCTTGGGGGGAAGGAACCACGTTAATATTTTGTAAATCTCCTTGATTTTGCTGGATTTGATTTTTTGAGTTTCCCAAGATGTTACCACTGTTATTGTTGTTGTTTGACATGATAATAACAACAGGTAGAATGTAACTTAAAAAGAATAGATAATCAGATTTCCAGTAACGGAACCAATTTGTTTAACCAAAAAACTGAATATTTGGTTAAAGCTAGAAACTAAGAGAAAAAACGGCTTACTGATAATCAAGAAATGAGAGACTTTGAAAATAACAATAAAGCAATAGATAAATATGTATTTCCGTATATTCTCAATAATTTTTTCATCACTTACAGATATTGAGACCTTCTCCTTTTATAGTTTTTCTAGGAGAAAGGGTAACGCCTTTGTCTTAGTGGAGCAATTATGAGCAATAAATGATTTTAAAAGAAACAATACTCGATCATTCATATTAAATACAAATTCTCTAACGTATTTGGCATTTAATGCTGAATTTGGACTCTTTACGTTATCAGATTCATTTCTTCAATTCCTTCTGATCTTCGAGCTTTAAATGACTCGAACATGTACAAGGCTCATTTCATTTGAGTAATAGCTCGTGCCTTTAAGTATCTTCTCTCCCGCATTTGTTGTTGCCTGTGCCTCTTGACTGATTACCATGCTTAGACCATTTAACCAGTTCACATGTCATGACACGTCATCTTTAATATATAAATTTAGTTTTTCCCAAATTCAATAAGTTTGAAGGTTTGTTAATGGAGAGTTTCAATCGTTAGAAACAATGGAGAGTTCTAATCGGAGACAAAAGAGAAAGTACGGAAAGAAAAAATTAAATAAATCAAAACAACCACGTGTCCTTTTTTTGCCACGTCATCGAGTGAAAATATCACGCGCTTTACTCTTGTCAAGAGATCATCGTGGAGGTATTCAATTGGCACATTTTATACATAGTTAAATTGTCTAATAGGTACTCTTTTCGTTTCACAGTAGCTGACGAATTTAATTTTTTAATTTTTTAAAATAAGTTTCTAGTTATATAATTAAGGAAGAATTTAATTTATTTTTTATTTTTTGAACTCACTTGGTGAAAATCTTATCGGTGATGATTAATGATGATTATCTTGGCGACTTTATCATTAATGAATATGGCGTTACAAATATCTAAGATTGTCTTGTGTGATGAGTGAGTGATGATATGCATATGTTAGCTCATGGACGATGATATCTCTGAAGTTTCTTCAGCTCTGTCGTTTTGCAGTAACTTATCCACTTTGCTCAGATGTCCAGATGTGAATGCAAGATTCACGAGTAGAATAGTTTGTCCATACAACTAACTTATTTGGTAGCTACGTTACCGGAATTAATTTCTGGACTTATTTGCACCAAGTGTTTCATTGTATTAAACTATATCAAGTAATCATGGTTAAGTGATTCAATAAAATAAAAAAAAATATTACTATAATTTATCATAACTAAGCAAATTTTGTAAACATATTCATAATGATACAATAAACATTTTAGGACGTTCACAAGATATGCTTTATTTTTTTCTTTTTTTCTTTTCATGATAAGCTCGCTATAAGTAAATAAAGCATTGAAAACGATCTTTATTCACGACCACTCAAAATCATCTTCCAGGATCTATAATTGCTTCAAAATATCCATGCCGAAAATAAGTTATTACCTTATATAATCCGCTTTGATAGGAACTGCAAATGATTAATATTCAGACAATTTTTCTCTCTGTACTCTATATATGCCTTTGTAAGCAATACGAGAATATCACTTCTCCCAAAACTCTCTACAACTTATGTCCTTAATTAGTTAGACCAACATTACGAAAACTTTATAATCATTATTTTAGTATTAATAATTTATCGTATAGAAAAAATATTTAGTTCTCATATTTATAATTGCATAAAATTTAAAAATAAACTTCTAATTTCAATAGTAAGAAATTTAAGATATTGAGAGGACGCAAAACGAGTCAAGGTGGAGCAAGATTGACCATATAAAAAAGCTAAAGAATAAAATATCTTTAGGTTGGCATGTAACGTTCGATCAGCATTATTAAATTCGCATAATTTAAGCGAGAAGTTATTTAAGTATTATTTTTATGGAAGATAAAACATGAAATAAAAATATGCATTATATATATATATATATATATATATATATATATATATATATATATATATATATATATATATATATATATATATATATATATATATATATATATATATATATATATATATATATATATATATATATATATATTAAATCGTCCTTTCATAATTTAATGTATTATTTTTCACCATTACTATTTATCGTATAATAATACGTACATTATTTTTTTATTTATTGCACTCATGAATTTTATTATAAAATTTACATAACTAGCACATAAACCAAACACGTGTGATTTTTTTGGCCAAATTTTTAGGAATCTAGGAGTGTCTGTATATGTTATGTTGCTTTTGGAGAGTTACATTTTTTATTGGCCAAGCTTCTGGGTACAAAATGAGTGCCTTTGAGTTGTAAATCCTTTTTTTTTTTTGGGAAAGAATCCGAAGAAAGTAGCTTTTCCTAAGAAAAGTTGTTTTAAATTTTTTCAGAATAATAAGAATATCATTAAATTTATATATATTTACCTCTCAATTATGTGGTAAAAAACACATATCATGATGCATTGTCGACGACTCGTTTAGGACAAAAATCTCATAACACATGCCCTCTCTCTATTTTATATTTTTTTGCCTTGTACATTTCAATTAAATAAAATTAGAAAATTCAATTAGAATCCTTGATAACAAATATTCCAAATCATTTACTTATATAATTGATACTAATTCCCAAAGCACTTTTAGAAAAAATGCCAAATGTAAATTGCATTTTTCTTGGTAGATAATGTAAATTGCTTTTATAATAATAATGATAATAATAATAAAATCTTTTAAAAAACAATTTGGAGAAATATAAATTGCCATTATCCAGAAGTACTTTAAAAAAAATACAATTTTCTTATTTACGAAAAAACTTTGTAAAATACAATAAGTAAAATTGGAAAGTAGAGCCAAACAATTGCCATTCCGGTCACGATCACTTTCAGCTGCCAAACGCAAAAAGCCCTTAAAACGCGTTTCTTTTCCTTTATATGGATCCCGCGCGCTCTCTCTCTCTCTCTTTTTCAATAAAGTAAAAATACCGAAACATTGGGGGAGTAGAGTAGACTGTAGAGATACAAAAACAGTAGCCTTGAATAGTCAGCTTTGTACATGCAATGCAAGTAGAGGCTGCCTCCATGGCGAATTTCTCACCATTGTTATTAACGACGATTTTGCTAGTGCTTGTAATTTGTAAAAGAGTAGAGAGTGGTCATTCCTCAGCTGTTGGAGATCCCGGAATTATAACAGATGCCTTAAGGATTGCTTTTGAAGCTTGGAACTTTTGTAATGAAGTTGGTGAAGAAGCTCCTGGAATGGGTAGCCCTAGAGCTGCTGATTGCTTTCATCTTTCTGGTAACTAAATTTAACCCTTTTTACCCCCACCCCATTTAAACACCCTTTTTTTGGGGGGAATATAGGGAGTATTGGATTTGATTATCTAAGCTACTAAGGTTGTATTTTTGTAGACCCTGACCCTATAATCTCATCTATTTTTGTTATTTTTGCAATGATTGTGTGATGTGTAGACATTTCTCTGAGTCACAAGGTAACCGAGTCGGATAATAACCTAGGAGTTGGTAAGACATTCCCTGGCCTGAGCCCTAAGGCTAAGAATAATCCCGACTTATATGCCGTTGAAAAGGAAATCTATCTTGGTTCATTGTGTGAAGTTGATGACACGCCGATGCCATGACAATTTTGGATGGTAATGTTGAAGAACGGAAATTATGACACTAAATATGGTCTTTGCCCAGAAAATGGGAAAAAAGTGCCCCCTTTTAATCCTGGAAGATTTCCTTGTTTTGGGAAAGGATGTATGAATCAACCTATCTTGTATGACCAGCCCACTTCATTATTAGCCGATCATATCATGCGGGGAGGTTTTAATGGTACCTATGATTTGGGTTCTACAACCAGTGCCAGCAGTTCCTTCTTTGACGTGCTCTGGGAAAAGAAAGTTGGGCACAGGGGGTTGGGTATTTAAGCACAAACTCAGAACCTCCAAATTGTATCCATGGCTGATGTTGTATCTTAGGGCGGACGCGACCAAAGGTTTCTCTGGAGGCTACCACTACGATACCAGAGGAATGTTAAAAACTGTAAGCTCACTGTTCTTCTCCTTAGAATATGTTTTTATTCCCTCAATTCAAATTAATCGAAAAACTGATTTGGAGTTGCTTGCTTTGATAACTTCACCACTTTGATTGTGAAAATTGATTTTTAAAAAAAGGCCTTATAAATATCTATTCTTTCCAAGTTATGTTTGCCTTTACTAGCATTATTGTTAAACAATAGAGCATGAAGCTCTGCAGGAAGATTTTTTTTATTTTTTATGCCTGACATTAAAAATCTACGTACAATTAGGGGTAAACTTGATTCATCATCAACTTAATGTCAATTCTGGCTGCCTATGTGAAAGAGGAAATAAGAAATCAAAGAGAAAAAAATCCATTTCAAGATGAAATTAATGGAAAGCTGAATTAGTAGAAGTCACCCAGCCACCGCATTAGAGCAAATAGGCCTGCCCTGAATGACTGTTGACACCATGATCAATTAGTCGTATGTCTTATTCTACCACAAAAATTCCGAGCACAACTGCAGGTGATTTAATTGTGAACCCCCCTGGTTGGTCACCAGGCCTCTGACGGGTACATTTAAAAATTAACGCCATTACTCGGGTTGCATTTTTTGCTGTCAGTTTTGAAGTTAGTACGATGGAACTTGGAGACCCTAAGCTAATACTTTATTAGGATTAAGGGGGTGGGTTTACCATAAAGAGATGAGTAGGCTGTAGAGAGCATGGGGAGTGTTGGGCCTGACATAACAACAACAACAACAACAACTACCCAGTATAGTCCCACAAAGTGGGGTCTGGGGAGGGTAATATGTGGACGAGCCTTACCCCTACCCGAAAGGGCAGAGAGGCTGTTTCCAATCGACCCTCGGCTCAGTGAAAGAAATGAAAAACAAAAACAAAAACAAAAGAGCATTATTAACTACTGTAGAAATAGCGTAAATAATTATCTAAACATAAGAACCATAAATAAAATAGCATGCAATAATATCATACAGTAACTACCATAAATAACTACCATAAGGGAGACACTCCAAAACACAAATCATCTATGTATAGCCCTGCCAAGCCTCACCCAACCCCGGGTGAGGAGCACAAAAAAACTCTAGGATCCCCTATCCTACAACCATGATACTAGACCTCCAGACTTTCCTGTCAAGGGTCATGTCCTCGGAAACCCGCATTCTAGCCATGCCATGCTTAATCACCTCTCCTCAATACCTCTTAGGCCTCCCTCTGCCTCGACGAACGCCGATAATTGCCAGCCGCTCACAACTCCTCACTGGGGCATCAGGACTTCTCCTCCGCACATGCCCGAACCACCTCAGTCTCGCTTCTCGCATCTTCTCATCCACCGGGGCCACCCCCACCTTCTCTCGAATAACTTCATTCTTAATCTTATCTAACCTGGTGAGCCCGCGCATCCACCTGAGCATCCTCATCTCTGCAACCTTCATTCTCTGAACATGAGAGTTCTTCACTAGCCAGCACTCCCCCCCATACAACATTGCAGGTCTAACCACAGCTCTATAAAATTTCCCCTTGAGTTTCTGTGGAACTTTCTTGTCACACAGGACTTCTGATGCAAAGCTCCACTTTGACCACCCCGCTCCTATACGATGAGTGACGTCCCCGTCAATCTCTCCGTCCCCCTGAATCACCGACCCAAGATATCTGACACTGTCCCTCTTGGCGATGACCTGAGATCCAATCATCACGTCCTTGCCTACTCCGCTAAACTTGCACTCCAGGTATTCAGTCTTAGATCTGCTTATTTTGAAACCTTAGACTCGAGAGTCTGTCTCCATACCTCTAATCTCTCAATAACACCGACCCTCGTCTCGTCTATCAAGACTATGTCATCAGCAAATAGCATACACCAAGGCACATCCCCTTGAATATGTCGGGTTAGAGCATCCATCACCAAGGCAAACAAGAGAGGGCTAAGCGCCGATCCTTGATGGAGCCCCATAACCACTGAAAAATGGTCTGAGTCGCCACCCACCGTCCTAACCCTATTCTTAGCTCCATCGTACATGTCCTTGATTACTCTGATGTAGGCTTCCGGCACGCTCTTCGCCTCCAAGCACCTCCATAGCACCTCTCTTGGGACCTTGTCATACGCCTTCTCCAAGTTGATAAGCACCATGTGCTGGTCCTTCTTCTTATCCCTGAACTGCTCCACCATCCGCCTGACAATGTGGATAGCTTCTGTAGTGGAGCGGCCTGGCATGAAACCGAACTGGTTCACAGATATAGATGTCATATCCCTCACCCTCGCCTCGATCACCCGCTCCCATACCTTCATGGTGTGACTTATTAATTGGATACCCCTATAGTTGTTGCAGCACTGGATGTCCCCTTTGTTCTTGTACAAGGGCACCACTGTACTCCACCTCCACTCATCCGGCATCCTTTTGATCCTTAAGATCGCATTGAACAACCTGGAGAGCCACTCCATTCCTGACCTACCCATGCACTTCCAGAACTCCACCGGGATCTCGTCAGGCCCGGTCGCTCGACCCCTACTCATCCTACGCAAAGCCCCCATGACCTCCTCCGCCCTAATGCGCCTGCAGTACCCAAGGTCTCTATGTTGCTCTGAATTTGGGCCTGACACAAATTCGTTATATAAATGGTCTATCCGGTAGTATTAGCAAAGAATTGAGAATACTATTGATATACATATGGCTATCGAGGAAATCCGCTGGCAAGATTATTAAGAATCTTTCTAAACCAAGTGTTACAAATGAAATACGAAGAAGAAAAAAGATATTTTATTTTCTTCTACTGTTTGGAGAATTTCATGGTTTTTCAATGCTATTCCTGATAATAGCACAATTATTGTTATTTCAGCTCCCGGAGCCACCTAATTTTAAGGTCAAATTGACCTTGGACGTGAAGCGAGGGGGAGGACCGAAGAGCCAGTTTTACTTGATAGATATTGGCAGCTGCTGGAGGAACAATGGTGCTCCATGTGATGGAGATGTGCTCACTGATATTACCAGATACAGCGAGATGATCATTAATCCAGAAACTCCAGCTTGGTGCAGCCCCACAAATATTGGCAACTGCCCACCTTTTCACATCACACCTAACAATACTAAAATCTACCGGAATGACAGCTCTCACTTCCCTTACTCTGCTTATCACTATTATTGTGCTCCTGGAACGCCGAGCACTTGGAAAAGCCATATAGCACATGTGATCCTTACAGTAATCCCCAAGCACAGGAGCTAGTTCAGTTGCTGCCTCATCCAATATGGGCAGACTATGGATATCCAACAAAACAAGGAGACGGCTGGGTTGGGGATGGAAGAACATGGGAGCTTGACGTTGGTGGCCTTTCCAGCAGACTTTACTTCTATCAGGTAAGTGGGATAACTTACTTCTAAAATATGGCGCAAAAACCATGTTTAAATCAGATAGAAATGCACGAGGCATTTAATGCTCAAGATTAAATAACAAGTGGTTCAGACCAACCTGTATGATTCAGTCCTTGCTCTTTTTGGCTGCAGGATCCAGGTACACCTCCTGCTAGAAGAATATGGACATCTCTGGATGTGGGGACTGAAATTTTTGTTAGCAACAAAGATGAAGTGGCAGAATGGACTCTGAGTGACTTCGATGTTTTACTCACCTCGTAAAACCGTAGTAATGATACCATTCTATTTAATATTGTAACTGTAGCCAAAGAAAAATCAGATAGTGGGGCAAGGTCTCATCATTCTTGATGTCCAAACTTTATCTTTCTATACTAGATCTGATCTGACGGGTCAAGTCCCGTCTGCTTTATTTCCCTGACTGAGAGAAAAAAAAAGAATTTTGTTTTTCCTTTATTTTCGCGGACTTCTGGGTGTTCACTTCGCCTAAATATAGCATTGGCTTCTGATGGAATGAAAATTACAGCACAGCAACCCTCGAAATAAACCTGGAACTCCCTGCAATTTCTGTGGTTGCTTTTTGAGCTTGGATGAACAGACATGTGCTTATGTGTATAAATATACGTTCTTTTTGAGATGTGTATTGTTAAAAAGATCATGCAGCTTGTATGAGCGTCAGAAAAGGAACGAACCCAAAGCATATCGTAGATTTTGTTAGTTCTTCGGCCATGGTCCCCTCTGGTACCTACTATAATTTATGGCAGTACGCCAATTTTGTTGGAGTGCTGCAGTTAATCTACTTATCTTTGATCGTAATTTCTATCCTAAACTACTTCAGGAATGTGGTGGGCTACTATGAGAGATTGTCTTAGCGTCTTCCTTATTGCACGTTTTGGTTATTTAATTTTTTGTCAAGGCTATGCTGTATTACCATCACAAACCCATAACAGAACGGAGTGTGTAATTATCATGTTTTAAAATGCTTGTGGTAGGTTCAGAATTTTGCATGGAAAGCTACTGATGAAGACGGTAGAAGACAATAGTAAGTGCTAATTGAACTTCAAATAGTCACAGGTTTGATCTTTCTGCTCTCATTGAAATTAGTTAGCTTATTCATGCTCAAAATCCTTTTGTCATTCTTACATGCCCTTCAACATAATGCAGATACTCCTTTGATACTGAAAAAACTTTGTTTGTTGTCTTTGTAGTATCAAATGCTTGTATACAAGTGCTTATGAAGCCAAAGGTTACTGTCAGAGAAATGCCCTTGGCCTGACAGGTAAAAATAAAGGCAAACCAATGCATTTCATGATATTTCTCTACTGAACTAAACTTGTTCAGGTTACCTTTTTGAATGGAATAATGGAGCTATAAATGTACAATCAATATCTTAAACTAGTGTATATATAATATGCTCATCTCCATCCTTCTGAAAACGATGAGGTGGATGAGCAATGGGAATTTATTATCCCAAGCACTTAGACTGTGTCATGGCTTCCATGCGTTTACTCCAGTTTCCTTCCAGGAGCATTAATTCATGAGCAAACTCTGTTCTTGTCCACCCCAAATGAGCATATGATAGTGGCATCACACTATTGCATTTTCATTTGGCTTCAAATGTAATTCTTAAATATGAAGGGAAAAAGAGATGATAGAATGGCCAATATCCAAATGAAAGCCTAGAGATCGGCAAATGTGCACTGAGACGGACGCAGGATCATAACGCAACAGGGGCACAATATTCTACTCAACCAGTGCTCCCTAATGGCTTTTAGTGTTTAGGGTGCCAAGTGATTTAAACTAACCATTTTCAAGATTCACACATATACATATACAAGATTTTTGCCGAAGTTTACGGGGTCCGGTTATCCCTCAATATTACATATAGATCTGCCTCCGTGTGCTAGTACTACTGTATGCTCTTCATGAATTATGATATGAATTGTATTACAAATAATGGTCTTTTCTTCATGAATTATGATATGAATTTCCTTTACTACTGTCTTCTATTTTGATTTTCTTATTACTCGTCTTTATGAGGATCAAGAAATGGTCCATCTCTTGGTGAAATCCCTAAATACTTGTTATAGAGGGAAAACAGTGGATGTGGGTGAAGAGAGGTCTAACCATATACTCTTTTTAGGCTTCCTGTATGAGCGGACCAAAGAGGTATTTGAAACTCAGTTGCCAAAGTTCAGAAATTACCAGGACCTTCAAAGAACTGTTCTGAATAAACTGTTTCATGTGTCATATATTCTTTTTGCAGGGGCGTGGGTAGGTTCTGCTTGTGTTAGTATAATTCACAGAGTAGTTACCAAGTTGTACTAATATCATTCAAAACTTGTGCAAAGGATCCTAAGTGAACTAATTACTGTAATGGGAAAAAGCTGAATTGGAATTAAAGATGATGTGGCATGACACGTGGACTGGTCAAATAGTCAACAACAACAACAACAACCCAGTATAATCCCACTAAGTGGGGTCTGGGGAGGGTAGTGTGTATGCAGACCTTACCCCTACCCTAGGGTAGAGAGGCTGTTTCCAAAATAGACCCTCAGCATCATTCCCTCCAAGAACTTTCCACCCTTGCTCTTGGGGAGACTCGAACTCACAACCTCTTGGTTGGAAGTGGGAGTTGCTTACCATCAGAGCAACCCTTCTTGTCTACTGGTCAAATAGTCAAAGAGTAATAAATGATTAAGAGACACGGAAGATAACAGACACGGGAGGAGAAAAGAAAACAAACACGAGAGGGAATCTTAGATACGAGTCTCGTATTTATTTAAGTCATTTAATACCAACGGATAAAAAGGGCACTGAGAACAAGAATATGATGACAAAAAGTAGTCTAAATTCATTATTAAATACCTGATACGTTAGTCAATTAGTATTTAATAGCAATGATTGTGTAACGTCTCATTAAATGCTCTTTATTATTTAGATTAAGCAGTTACTCCTTGTAGAAGGAGGAGGTTTCATCATCTGTAAAAACATAAAATATCATTTTACATCATATTGAAATACAAAATTTTTATTGCTTTAAACTTATTCTCTGAAAGTCTATTATTTTGGTCTCTAGATTATCAGTAACCCGACTTCTCAAAATTCACGCTTTGACCAAATTATACTTTTTGGTTAAACAAATTGGCTCCGTTGCCGTGAATTTGATAATCCATTCTTTCTAAGATAACATTCAACCTATTGCCAACATGTCAAACAACAATGACAACAACAACCAGGAAAATCAGATCCATCACGTGGATGATGATGAACTTAACAATGTTATCCCTCAAGCTTCTCCACGTGGATCTCGAGAAGGAACTCCTAATGATATGTCTGAACATGTTGAAGGAGGAGCTGAAACAAAGAGATGAACTTTAAAGAAAATAGAATTGACAAAGCCTTGCAAGCTTTAGTTAATCGATTGCCTGCTGCACCAGCAATGCCTAACAAGAACACATTGGAAAACCCTCGCTCTGGTCTAGTTAATTCTGGCAATGGAGCAACTCCCAGTGACTCGCAAGAAGGAGAACCAGGTAATGCATGTAATTCTCATCTTCAAAATTTAGTGCTAACCTTGCAGAAACAACTCAATGAGCAGAATGAGCGTATCGAGCAAATCCATGGAGTTCCACCTATGATAAAAGGAGTGGATATGGATAAATACTCGCAGCAACCTTGGAAACCAAGTGTCGTTCCCCTACCAATTTCAAAGAAATTCAAAATGCCTGACATCCCAAAATATGATGGAACAACGGACCCACGTGACCACGTAACTGCATTTACCACAGGAGTGAAAGGCAATGATTTGACTAAACAAGAGATTGAATCAGTATTGATCGAGAAATTTGGGGAGACACTCACCAAGGGTGTATTAACCAGGTATTCTCTTTTACCTGAAAATTCTATAAATTCTTTCGCTGAGCTTGCAGATTCTTTTATTAAAACACACTCAGGAGCTCAAGAAACTTGAAAAAAGGATGGAAGATATCTTTAAAATCAAGCAAGGGAAATCTGAATTGCTAAGAGATTTTGTTGATAGATTCCAACGTGAGAGAATGATGCTACCCCATGTACCGGATGTGATGACTCATAAACTTACTGAAGACCTATCTTTTACTCTAATCAAGCAAAAGAAAAGAAAGCAAGGAGCTTTCAAAAATCAAGTAATCCAGGATGAGGTCCAAAAGTTGTTGAAAATCGGGTCAATTCGCGAGGTAAACTACCATGATATGTTTGCTAACACGGTGGTCGTACCTAAAGAGATCGGCAAGTGGCGAGTTTGTGTAGATTATACTAATCTAAACAAAGCCTGTCCAAAAGATTCATTCCCTTTACCCCGTATAGATCAGTTGATTGATGCAACCGCTAGTCATGAACTTTTAAGTTTTTTAGATGCATATTCGGGGTACAATCAAACTAAAATGGAACCCAGTGATGAGGAAAAGACATCTTTCATCACATACCGAGGAATTTACTGTTATAAAGTAATGTCCTTTGGTCTAAAGAATGCAGGTGCAACCTATCAAATGTTAGTCATTAAAATGTTTCAAGAAAATTTTGGGGAAAATATGGAGGTATATATAGACGACATGCTCTTCAAATCTTTATGTTCTCATGATCATATTTCTCATTTAACAATTACATTTGAAATTTTACGGAAATTCAATATGAAACTTAACCCTGAAAAATGTGCATTTGGAGTTGCTTCAGGTAAATTTTTAGGTTTTCTTGGTTATAACCGTGACATTGAGGTAAATCCTTTTCATATTAAAGAAATTGAAGAAATACCTTATGTCCTAATCAATAAAAAGAAGGTTCAAAGATTAACTGGAAGGATAGCGGCCCTAGGGAGATTTACTTCTAAATCTTCAGAAAAGTGCTTCAAATTTTTCTCTGCGCTCAAAAAGCAAGATCATTTCGAGTGGAGTGAAGATTGTAAACAAGCCCCTTAAAGATTTGAAAGTTTATTTATCAAATCCTCGTCTACTGGCAAAACCTAAGGAAGGTGAAAAGCTGTTCGTTTATTTAGCAGTTTCAGAAGTAGCGGTAAGCGTCGTCTTAGTCCGTGAGGACCAAGGTAAGCAATTTCCAATTTTTATGTAAGTAAAACTCTATTAGATGCAGAGACAATGTATCCGCAACTAGAAAAGTTAGCATTAGCTCTCATTATGGCATCTAGAAAATTACGGCCTTATTTCCAATGCCATCATATTGTTGTTGTTACTTCTTTTCCATTATGAAATATCTTGCATAAACATGAACTATCAGGAAGATTAGAAAAATGGGCTATAGAACTAAGTGAATACAAAATAATTTACCAACCTCGAACTACTACTAAATCCCAGTACTCACCGATTTCGTAGCTGATTTTAGTCAAGGCATGCAACTAGAAGCAGAAAAGAGTTACAAGTTTTTAATGGTGCTAATCCGGGGACTTGGATATTATTTAATGATGGTTCATCTAATGTAAAGGGGGAAGGCTTAGGAATTTTTCTTATACCACCTACAGGTGAAACAATTAGACTAGCTATAAAATGTCACCCAGTAACAAATAATGAAGCAGAGTATGAAGCTGTGATTGCAGGTTTAGAGCTAGCATTAGAACTTGACATCATGCAAATCATAATCAAAGGTGATTCACAGCTCGTAGTAAATCAAATATTGGGGACTTACGTAGCCAGAGAAACTCGAATGCATGAGCATCTTGAAAAAGTACGGGAACTGATAAGACAGTTCCAAACTTGGAAAGTGATACAAATCCCAAGAGAAGAGAACGTGGAAGCGGATGCTTTAGCCAATCTCACGTCTGCATCAGATATAGCGAAAGATGCAAATGCGTCAATCATACATTTATTCCACTCCGTTCTTGACTCTGATAAAAATGAGGTAAACTTTAATCATTTAACTTGGGATTGGAGAATGAAATCGTTTCTTTTTTGCAGCACGAAATCTTACCTGAGGATAAGGTGAAGGCTCATGCACTTAGAAAGAAAGTTGCTCGTTATTGCCTATATCAAGGGAACCTTTATCGAAAAATGTTTGGTGGACCATTAGCCAGGTGTCTCGGACCTTCTCAAACAAAATATGTGATGAGAGAAATACCCGAGGCACATTGCGGAAATCATGTAGGAGGCGGATCACTTGTAAAGACATTGATTCGAGCAGGATATTACTGGCCTAAAATGGAAGAAGAAGCGAATGACTTCGTATCTAAGTGTGACAAATGTCAGAGGTATGGAAATAACATGCATAGACCAGCTGAGTTATTACATCATGTCATAGCTCCGTGGCCCTTCATGAAATGGGGAATGGATATCGTAGGACCATTACCACAGGCAAAAGGTCAGGTAAAGTTTCTACTCGTGCTTACTGATTATTTCACTAAATGGGTAGAAGTAGGGGCGTTTAAACATGTACGAAAGAAAGAAGTTAAGGATTTCATTTGAAAAAATATAATTTGCCGCTTTGGTGTGCCAAAAGGATATCGCGTGTGATAATGGACCACAATTTGTAGGAGCTCAAGTCACAGAATTCTTTCAAAGTTGGCAAATAAAAGAATTACGTTGACACCATATCATCCAGTAGGTAATGGACAAGCAGAGTCTACAAACAAAGTAATTATCAACAACCTAAAGAAAAGGTTACAAGAGTTAAAAGGCAGTTGGCTTGAAGTATTACCAGCGGTATTATGGGCATATCGAACGACGCCAAAAACAAGTACGGGAGAAACACCATTTTCAATGGTTTATGGTGCGGAAGCTTTGATACCGATTGATATGGGTGAACCTAGTACACGGCGTGTTCAAGCAGAGGAAGAATCGAACAGTGAAGAATTACGTGCAAATCTTGATCTACTCGAAGGGAGAAGAGAAGTTGCGTTAGTAAGGATGGCAGCTCAAAAGTAAGTAATTGAGCAATATTACAATAGGAAGGCACACCTCAGGCTCTTTAAAATTGGAGACTTCGTGTTAAAAAATGTGTTCCAATCTACAAAAACAACTAATTCAGGAAAGCTAAGTCCAACGTGAGAATGACCTTATAGAGTTCGCGAAATTGCGGGGAAAGAAGCATACGAGCTGGAAATAATGGATGGCAAAGTTTTACCTTCATATTGGAATGTCGTTCATTTAAAGAGGTATTACTTATAAGGAAGTACCCACGGTCAGGTATCGGCATATTAGAATTTTTTCTTTGAATTGTTAAAATTTTACTAACGATTTTAGATGCTAGGCAAAAACCCTAACTCGTGCCAAATAATGAGTCATGACCTGTACGGAAAAATGGAATACTCTTAAATTCCTAGCCTAGGGTTACATTAATCCGGTGGAAATACACACGAGTTAGACAGTCTTCATCTATAATCGCACCTCCAAGTCCCGTATATTTTTCTGTTTCAGGAAAAGGACCAAAATTGGGAGCAAACACACAAGTGTTCGAGACTTCATACTTCACCACTCAAATACTTAGGGGACTATACTATATATACACGAGTATGTGCAGAAGAATAGATACGAGTGCAGAAGAACAGATACGAGTGAGCAAGATTTAAAAAGAAAAATCAAGCCGCAAGAAGTCAAGTGTCAAGCAAAAATCACGAAGTAAAAATAAAAAATCATTCATCATTGTGTTCTTTCCTATGAGAACAATGGAGTCACCTCTCAAACCCATCCTAATATATAGGGTCGTGACTATGTACAGGTTAACCAATCCTAATATATAGGGCCATGACTATGTACAGGTTATGAAAAAGGTTTATTTTATAAATCTGTTAAAAGAAAACAATTACGAGAAAGTTGTAGATGTATTTCAATACATGTAATACTCAAAAAACTTGTCAAAGTTCATGAATAAAGACTTGCCAAAAGTTATTTCATACGAAACATGTATGTTCCTATTTTCGTTCATCGTATTGTAACAACATTATGAAGTTGAGACGTTTTCTTCATTAAGTGTCGATAAATAAAATGACCCTCTTTTATTATCCTGATGATGATAATACATGAGAAGAGTAATAAAAGCATTTTCTAAAAAGATAAAAATACTAACCTATTCTCTAAGTTCTAAAAAGAAAAATAGGCAAGAACAGGGTAAATAGAAAACTATTATATAAAGTCTAGAACAAAGTAAATAGACAAGAATAAAATAAAGAAGTACTAGTCAAACTTCTTAACATAAAAGGCTAAAGGGAAAACTTAGTCATTACAATATAATTATTTTTAATACAAATGCCTCGCTATAGAAACTGGGGACTTCATTAAAAAACTATGAGATTACATCATCAAGAAAAAAGGTAAGGTCAAACATTTTTGCTGGTCATTGAGGGGATTGGAACATCAGAAGTTGTAGCCTCATTAGACTCGATAGTAATTTCTAAGGGAGCAGCAACAGGAGCAGTTTCAGTTTAACTTTATTAACATCCTCGAGGGAAGCAATAGTCACGGGAATTTCCATTCCCACATGCTGTGTTGTAGACAAATCACCCTCGGTCACTGGAATTGTAACTTCAACTTTTTCAGCAGCTGCCTCAAAGTTCAAAGGCTCTTCTATCCCAGGAGTTTCAACTGTTGGAGAGGAAATATCAATTAGCTGGTCAGGAGAAGGAATTTCAATAGGTTGGATATTCTTCTCAATCGTTTCTAAGACTTTGGCTAACTCAAATTGCAAGTTAAAATTTTCTTGAGAAGCCTCCATCAAATCATCACGACGAGACTTCAAAAAAGCCCAATTAACCTCATAATTAAAATTCTCTGCAAGAGATTTGTAATCCTTCTCCAAGTTTTCATAATCCCTTCCCCACGTAGCAAGGGTGTTCTTCATTATTTCTTGCTCAGCTAAGTGGGAATCAAGGGAAGTCTGAAGATTGGCACATGAACTTTCCAACGCATGAACTTTATGTGAAGAAATCATTAAGTCAGCCCGAGTCTGGTTCAAGATCTGCACTAATTCCTTAGCATATTCTTCTTTTTTCTCCATGAGTGCTTTTAGTTCTTTAATTTCTTCATTAGCCTTTGACAATGAGTTCTTCAAAACCAAAATGCCGAAAGTTAGAAGTTTGAAGTTTCCGGTGTGATAGTGAATTTTTGATCCGAGGTTTGGAACGGGATTCTGGAAGTTTCTGTAACACCGTCATGTAATATGGGACGTGCGTGCAAAATTTGAGGTCAATCGGACGTGTTTCGGTTAGGTTTTGAATCGAAAGTGAGTTTGGTTAAGTTATGGAAGCTTTAAGTTCGAATCATTGATTAAATAGTGTTTCTGGCATTGTTTTAGGTGATTTAAGGATTGGTGCAAGTTTGAATGATGTTAAGGGATACGTTTGTAGGTTTGATTGAGGTCCCGGGTGCCTCGGGTTTGTTTCGGATGCTCGACGGGTTGGTTTTGGAATTTTTGGAGGAAGTTTTTCTGCTGCTTCTATTGTTTCTGCGTCTGCGGAAGGGGAGCCGCATAAGCAGTTACCGCAGACACAACTTGGAAATCGGAGACGCGGCTTGGAAATCGCGGACGCAGCCAGTTGTCCACAGAAGCGAAAGTTGAAATTTTAAGTGAAACCGCTGAAGCGGTCCCTGGATCCGCGAAAGCAGAAATCACAGTAGAGAAAAGGGTTTATCAAAGGCTTAAACTTCATAAGTTGAAAAATCAATTGAGAGCTCGGACCAAGGTGATTTCGAGTGAGTTTTGAAGAAGAGATTATTCAGTAACGTTTCTATGATCCTTTCTAGCTTTAACCCATCATTTAAATTCAAATTGAGGTCCAAAAATAGAGGAATTTGAGTAGAAGTTCATTGACTAATCAACTGGGATTTGAGGGAGCATTTGAACTCCGATTTGGGAGATTTTTATATGGTTAGACTCGTGAGGGTACGATGTTTATGAAAATGTGAAAATTATTCGATTCCGAGATGTTGGCCTGAGGGGCAATTTGGTTATTTTACCTATTTTCGCGCCTTCGTTTTAATTTTAATAGTATAATCAGTTGCTTGCGATGTTATTTACAATATGTAATTGGTTTGAATAGATTTGGGCCACTCGTAGTCGAATACTCGTGGCAAGGGTATTGTTTCTTAGCGGTTTTGTACCAATTCGAGATAAGTGGCTTGCCTATCTTTGTGTGGGGAACCTTTCCCCTTATGATATCCTTGTCATTATTTAAATGCCTTGTGCGCAAGGCGACGGGCGTGTACTTGTGCTAATTGTTGAAAATTCACCTTACTTGGCTTATTTAGACTGTTTCTTTGCATATTTAATTCTTAAAAATGAAACTTCACTTGTTTTGACTTAGGAAAAGCATGTTAGTAACTTATTTGATCAATTTGACTAAAAGATAATATTTGTCCTTCTTGTGAAGCATGTTAGATTCTCGATTTTATTTGTTGTTCGCATTTCGTTTCATTGCCGTTAAATATTAAATATTGATTTGTTGTGGTGTATTTACTATTGGGACTACGAGACGGCATCCCGGGAGCTCCCCCTGTTCGTATTTTGGTTTCGAGGTTTGGAAGTGCGGGATACCAAGAGATCCGCGGCGCTGGATTATTTTCTGGCGGATACTAAGAGATCCCTAGGGCAGAACTGATTTACTGGAGGATACTAAGAGATCCTCGGGATACTTGGAGATCCCTTGCTTATGTGATGAGGATACTGGGAGATCCTCAGGATACTTGGAGATCCCTGATGATAAATAGCCTGTAATGGTTGTTCTTGTGTTGTAGAATTGTAATATAGTCTATTTCGTTCTTCTTATTGTTTGTTAGATATTCGAGATTTATGTATTTCCTACTGCTATTTCATTTCATATTTATTCTTATGTTTATCTCAGTAGGGGCCTCGACCTTCCTCGTCACTACTCCATCGAGGTTAGGCTTGATACTTACTGAGTACCGCCGTGGTGTACTCATGCTACTCTTCTGCACACTTTTGTTGTGCAGATCCAGGTACTTCTGGACCGGCGCACTATTAGGGATTCAGATCTGCTTTGGAGGCTTGAGGTATGTATCTGCCGCGTCCGCAGAGCCGAAGAGCCTTCTTCTATTCCACCCTTAGTTAATAGTTTCTTTCATATATTCAGTTGTTATAGATACTTCGGGATGTTAGAGCATTGTAATATGTTTACTCTTCGCTTGTGTTGCCCTTGGGTTTTCGGGTCTTGGAGGTTCCTTACGTTATTTTGAGTCGACATGTATGTGCCGGCCGTCACTCTATACATTATCTTACGCTATTTATGTTTTATTTATCGTTTCCGCAAAGATTGTTGAATTTCCGCATTGTGTCAGGCTTACCTAGTCGCGAAGACTGGTGCCGTCATGACAGGTTCACGATTGGTGAACTGGGGTCGTGATACCTATCGTGAATCGTTTGTGTTGCAACTGATATATCTCTTGCGTAGCCTTTTTCCAGATATGTACTTGTGTGATCCAAGATGCATTAGTTCCATGAAGCATAAAACCATCCAGTATACAATGTAGATTTTCCGAGGATTTGCCTTGTTTTTGCCATCAGCTGTGTATAATCTCCAACGTTTTTTCCATGCTGTCCTTACCCACAATTCATTCTGAAGTTACCAGCAAGCATGGCATACGAAGTTGTTAAGCCCATTTGGACCCAACTTTTCCATATGAATTTACCACCTGACACCTGCTGATAATGTATGTAGTTCAGCTGTACCATCTTCAGCTCCATTTGCGTGTAATGTCCCTGTTCTTGATCTTGATCTCCTTGCATCTGGTGATATCTCATGACTTGTATTTTATTGATTCACTATGAGCTTGTGGCCCTGATGAATTTAATATCTTCAGAAAGATTGGTCTTAGTGTCTTCACTTAAGAACTCCTTCACAAGTGCAATAACAAACATTTTTAATAGCAGAAGAAGAACAGTGAGTCTTCAGCCATCAGTTGGTACTGCTATCACAATTTGCAATTATAAAAGAGGGGAGGGATTAATTGAAGGAACAGAGTGCTCTGTTTGCTTGACTGAGTTTCAAGACGATGAAACCCTTAGGAATTTGCCCAAGTGCAATCATACTTATCATTTTTAGTCATTTGTACATGTAAAGGAATATTGCATCTGTTGCGCCATCTTTAGTTCTCTCAATAGACTATATGTATATATCCCGAGCATGTCTGATGCCTAGAGTCTTGCAAGTAAGGCATCCCAACGATCAATCTCTGGCATTGTCTCAGCCACTCTATATATCCCCATGGAATCTACGAATGCCTTATAATTCAGGACTTCACCAGACTTTGTTATGCAAACAACAGCAACCTTTTGCTTTGAAACATGGAAATAACATCACCTTAAGAGATATATATAACACTGAGAAAAAAATAACTGCTATCATATTTTGGCTTTCTCGCACTTCTTGGCAGCTTTATGAAGCTCCTTGATATAACCATATTTTGGCTGTCTTATTAGACCTGTCCCACGAAAGGTGCGTCCTAGTGTGATTTTCTCTACCGGTTACATAGCACAAATACATGCATCTACCTGAGGCATAGTTCAAGATGGAAAATTGTTTTCCCATATACTTGAAGGAACCATATAACTAAGAACTGATATAAAGACTGGCCCAAGATATTCCTCCACATGATGTTGCTGATAAATGCTCTTTTGTTTTTGTTTTTGGTTTTGTTTTTCCTTTCCTTCACCGAGCCGAGGGTGGATTGGAAACAGCCTCTCTGCCCTTTCGGGTAGGGGTAAGGCCCGTCTACATATTACCCTCCCCAGACCCCACTTTGTGGGACTATAATGGGTAGTAGTTGTTGTTGATGTTGCTGATAAAATTTCCCTTCCTCCCTACTGGGGCTCTTTTCATTAGTTTATCATTAGCAAGTGCTCCTAAGGTATCCATGATCATGTTGACCCACAGAAGTTGAACAGCAGTAAGGGGAGCGCTTCCTGAGGCATAGTTGAAGAAAAAGCATAGAAATGAGTGAAACATAGTATTTTCTTTGGCTATTCAGCAAACATGACTAAACTCAAGAATGGTACAGCAGAGGGAAGGCTCCTGACCTGTCACACAGGCTGAAGCGAAATTAACCACCAATGCAACAATATTAAATGTTAGCTGAAACTGAACAAATTTCTGAATGTTTATGTAGACTGAGCGTCCCCATTTGGCCACTGTAACAATTGTGGAGAAATTGTCATCCAGTATGATAACAGCAGCACTCTCTTTGACAACCTAAAACCAGAAGTGAATAATGTTACATATCAATTTAACCCTTTGATCTTGTAAATTTTGTTCCTTATAAGATAATTCTGAACAGAAGCATAACATTGGCGGGTAACTAATTACATAGCACATATACATGCATCTACCTTCTCTGAGTTGAAAGAGGAGTAGTCATGATCCGTGAACAATTGTTTGAGATATTCAATAGATTCAGCAGGACACACCAATATAAGAGGTACAGACAGCTGGTCCTCCGTCTGCAATTGACAAAGATATCAATCAAATCATGTGTTCAAAATAACTCTCTCCAACAAGACATGTAATATCCCTGCATCATGAGAATGTCCAAAACTAAACAAAAGGGACATGTAACTAATATCTGTATTACACCTGCATGTATTCAAAGTAGACATAGCAGAAAAGACTTAATATTACTTGCCCCAAACTTTCCTCAGAATCGTCTAATGACAATAGTAATGTATGTGCAACATACTTTCAAGAAATGGCCGCAGGGAATGAAGTGAGTCAGTGGCAACTACTTCAATCCTGAATGGCCATATGGGAGATAGCGTTCTGTTGAATTCAATTTTACAAAACAATATGTCGACTCTACTCTACTACTGAAAGGAAGGACCACCTTGAGCAGTATGGCGCTGTCATCTATCAATGCCTTGATATGCAGATAGGCGATGTCCTCAATAGGTTTAGGAATAGAAGACCTTCCAAACATTTCTCCCAAAGCTAAAACAATCACAACCTTGCCGCAAGATATGAGGCCGTGACCCTGCTCTTGCACTTTAAAATATATTGAACATATAGAGGGACAGAGGGGCCAGGTAAATCGGACAAGCTATTTTACTTTCCACTTCGAAACTGTTTGGAATAATATTTGAAAAGAAAATTAATAAGATAAAGAGAGATCATTGGAGAAATGTAAACCTCAACAAGCCATCTTTAGTTCTAATCACAAAGATCTTTTCATCAATGGAAAGAAGTCATTAACTTATTAATAAGGGATTAGGTAGCAGAATGTTCAAATGAAGATTTCCTTCAAATATGGAGCATTTATCACACTGTCTGCCCTATACTTACCACCAGATTTTGACACTAAAATGGATTATGTAACATAAAACAGTTATGTTTTATACATTTCTTATTGCAGAGGAAACAAGTTGAGAATGCATAAGAAGAATATGCTGCCAAGACAAGGATACAATCGAAACTGGAGACGCAGAAATATTACAGTAACACATATTAGACGAAAATCTATAGTTGATTCTCGAGCGAGGAGCGGAACCTAGCCCTCGCGCTCTCTCTCTCTCTCTCTCTCTCTCTCTCTCTCTTTTTAAAAATTTCTCAATTCTCAACAGAAACCCGTTTTGATCGCTACTTGGACATGGAAGATCAGATGAAACTGGCAAGAACAAACAGAATATGCATACGAAATCAAAAGCGGACTAAACACTTCTCGGATCGCATTGGTAAAAACTTATATTGCCGCGCTTAGCTTTGATGTATTTAACCTTTTCTTTGTTATAAATTAATCGATGTTAGATATAAACCCTAAATTATAACACAATATATGTGACGACCCGATCCGTCGTCTTTTGTATTTTAGCCCCGTTATCCCCGTAATATGTTTTCCCGTGTGTTGATATATGTGTTTGGTGAGTTTGAGATGTGTTGGATTGAATTTGGTTAGAAATGAGACCAATAGTCTCTTTAAGGAAAGCTTAAGTTGGAAAAGACATCCGGACGTCGACTTGTGAGTTAGAGGGCTCGGAATGGATTTCTGATGATTCGACTAGTTTCGTATGGTGATTTGTGACTTGGGAGAGAAAATGGAATTGAAATTGGAGGTCCGGGGTAGAAATAGGCTTGAATTGGCTAAGTTGAATTTCGGCGAATTTCCGGTTGATAGGTGAGATTTTGATCCGGGGGTTGGAATGGAATTCCGAGAGTTGCAAAAGCTTCGTTAGGTGATTTTGGATATGTCTCCAAATTTTCAGGTCATTCGGACGTTGTTTGGTTGGGTTTTGATCGAATGTTGATTTCGGAAGTTATAGTTGAAACTTAGGCTTGAATCCGTCGCGATTTGATGATTTTTGTGTTTAGGGATGTATTTTAATGATTGGAGCAAGTTCGTATTATGATTTGGGGTATATTGGTACTTTTGATTGAGGTCCCGGGAGGCCTCGGGGTGATTTCAGATGATTTCCGGGAAGTTTGGACTTAAGAAACATTGCAGAAAATGCACCAGCAGTACAACAAGAGTTTGTTGATCGCGATCGCGTGAGTTGGGTCTCAATCACGTAGGCCTGTGGCATTGGCCTACGCGTTCGCAGGTTCTGGGTTGCGGTCGCGTAGTGGTGGATTTGGATGTCCGTGATCGCGTGTGGATGTCCGCGTTCGCGAAGAAGGGCTTTTGGACCGGTGGAGTTTCTTATACGCGATCGTGTGATAGTCGGTCGCGATCGCGTGGGGTCAGTCTGTAGGGCATCGCGATCGCGTGGATCATGCCGCATTCGCGTAGGGAAAATGTGGAATTTTAAATATTTGGTCATCGCGGTCGCGTGGGTTGAGTCGCGATCGCGACGAAGAAATGACTGGGCGGACAGAAGGGTTTTATAACATTTCCTCCGCGAGTTTATATCATTTTCTACCATTGTTGAACACACTTTGGAGCTATTGGACGATGGAGTAAGAGGATTTCACCTAGGTTTCGACTTGAGGTATGTTTTATGAGCTAATTACGTCATTTTATTGAAGAATCAACCATTAATTCTCTGAAATTGGGTGTAAAAGTTGATGAACTAGGGCTTGAAATTTCAAATGAAAATTGGGGATTTGGAGGAGCAATTGGACTCTGATTTTGATGAATTTTATATGTATGGACTCGTGGCGAGACGAGGATTCTGAAAATGTGAATTTCGTAATTTTTCGAAAGTAGGCCCAGGGCTCGGGTTTTGTCAACTTCGTATTTTTGGGTGTATTTCGAGTTATTTCGATTGGGTTATGTTCCATTAGCCTATATTGATGTATTCCTATTAGTTTTGATCAGATTTGGCATCCGCGAAGGTTGATTCTCGAGGGATTGAGGTGAGTAATGGGTGTAAATGATGACCCGAGGGTTTGAAACCCCGGTATATCATATTGTGACGCTGTATTGAGGCGAGACACGTACTCTACTGTGAGTGCGGAGTCGATTATGATTGGGGACTATGGATTAGTCTGACCGAGTGGTATTGTACTGTGATTATTGGCTATAAATGAGCCGGTAAACCTCCTACTTGGATGGTTATGAACATACTTGGGCTGCTTGCCGGTTCTTTGGATCCCGTGAGGATCGTCATCACTGTTTCTATGAATTATAGCATGCTTTCATGACATCAGTCCTGCACTAGAACACTATTTAAACATGATTTGGCAAGTATTGAGGTTTCACACCTAATTCTATAATTATTGGTAAACGAAACTAAAAATGGTAAGATATTTGTGCCTGGGAGGCTTGCATGCATATAGCTGGACTGATAGTGGATCGGGATGCGCGTCGCAGCGTATGTTGCTATGATATTGCGATTGGCTGTAGGAGCCCCTCCGGAGTCTGAACCCCCACGTGAGTGCGGGTACCCAAATGGATCGGACTGCACATCCTGTATTTTTGTTATTTCTGCATACTTAGATTATGAGATATTTTGGTATTTATTACGCTATTCTCGTAGAGGCTCTTGACTCGTGATCCCCAGATCTGTGGGAGGATATTGTATATTTGTTGTTGGGATATTTTCTATTAAACCGCTATAATATTTCAGATTCTTTTCGTTGTAAATGATTTTTGAAATAAAGATGTTAGCTCGTAGCTCGAATATTGTGTGAATGGTCGGGCTTGCCTAGCAATGTGTTGGGCGCCATCACGAACGGGTTTGGGGTCGTGACAATATATTATACTACAAATCAAGGGTTCTTCTTCAGGAACTAAGAATTGATATATTTTATTAGTAATACATTCTCATTTTCGTGTACTGTCTTATACAGCATAAAAAAGATGAATTCGGAAAAAAGATGGTTTAGGCTTTCTATCATCCAATTTTTTACACATTGCGTATATCGATCGAGAAATTCTTTTGTTCCAGCAAAGTATGAAATTAGCATGAATAAGACAGAATCTTTTGTTAGACAGTATGTTGAACTATTTTATATTATTCATTTTCTGTAAATCAACTCGACAATTTCATGTGTTCTACAGATAATGTTGATCCAAGAAATGGCAGCGGGAATCCTAACGAAAAAGAAAAAAGATGTCCCGCTTTGTCTGATATAAGAAATGGTCAGTTCCTATAAATCTAACCGTGTTAATTTTACTAAATATTTTTATATATATCAAGCTTATCTTAATTGAAAATTTTCATGAACAGTTTCCCAGTCGAGACGCAAGAGGTGCTTTCTAAAAGATAATGTCAATAAAATGAGGAAACAAAGGAATGTAATGAGAGCAAATATGTCAATCAACACAAATATATGTTATGGCACATTTGAAGAGAATTCAACAATTGTTTCTGGATTGAGTACCATTAGAATGGCTGAAATGTATGCTTTAGATGGTGATAAAACAAATAGGCATATTGTTGTGCCAACTCCATCATATCAGAATTGTACCCCACCAGTTGGCATCCCTATAACAATTTGTGGACAAGTTTTTTCCTCTAAACCTTTTGAATATAATCCAAAGTCACTTCCACTACGAAATTTGAGAAATGGTTAGTCTTTTATGATCTTATTTCTTAACTTGAATGTAATGGTTATTTATATTTATCTAGAATGTTTAAATATTATAATTTTTAATTTTTGAATTGCAGCGTTTGAAAGTTGTTTGCCTTCAAATAAAGAGCAGAACAAAGGGAAAGGCATATTAGTGAATCAGAATAGAGATAAATCTGGACTGAGTACAACTTGAATATTTGGGATGCATACTGCATATGGCCAAAAAATAAATGGACATGTTGTGCCAACTCCAGATTATCAAAATTGTACACCATCAATTATCTACCCCATAATGAGTTCTGGGCAGATTTCGAAATCCAAGCCTCTTGCATATAATCCAAAGTCCCTTCTAGTAGCAAATTTGAAAAGTTGTTAGTCTTTTCTGGTGTCCTAATTATTGATTTGTACTACCTGTGGTGATCAATATTGATATACATGGTTAAAATATTTGAAAATTTAACTTTATGATTGGCAGAATTTGAAAGTTTTTTGTCTTAAAAAACGAAGCAGAACAAAGGGAAAGACATATTGGTGAATGAAAATATGTATAATTCTAGATTGAGTATAACTAAAATGGCTGGAATGCATGCCCCAAATGGCGATAAAATAAATGGAAAATGTGTTGCGCCAACTCCATCATATCAGAATTGCATGCCACCAGTTAGCATTCTCATAAAGAGTTGTCGCCAAGTTTCTTCATCAAAATCTTTTGCATATGATCTAAAGTCCTTTCCACTCCGTGATATGAATAATGGTTAGTCTTTGTTTGTTGTCCAAATCCTTAACTTGTATGTAATACTTATCTATAATTATATGGAATATTTAAACTTTAATGTAACTTGAAAAGTTTATTTTTTTGATGGCAGAGTTTGAAAGTTGTTTGTCATCCAATACAAAGCAAAATATAGGGAAAACCATATTTGTGAATGGGCATGTGGATTCATGTCGTGTCAATATACAAACTGAATTTTAAGTTTCAGTAATCTTATCCCACAAGATCATTCAAGTAATTTTGGTAAGTGCTCAACTGCCTCTAGATAGTAACTCATAACTATCTAGAGGAAATTATATGATATTATTAAATATTTTTCTACAACTTTGAGTTCTTAATTACTCCTTTTATATTAAAGAAAGGCATTATATGTATTCAAAGTGAAAAGAAAGTCCCTAATTGAAATACTGGCTTAGGTAATGAAGGTAAAGCTTGAGTTTTGTCATATCGATATAGACTCATTGCGTAATAGTACTTTTGTCGTAAAATTTCGATAGTAACATCATTATATATACAAATTCATGAAAGTTAATTATATATTTGTTTGATGCATAACAGGTCAACTAAACCTAGAAAGTCCTGGTGATGATGATGATGATGATGCAAATGAGTGTGAAGATACGTTCACAATAACAGAATTAGTGATAAATTATGTCCAACATATATTGATAATTAGAGTTGCAGTTCAATTGTCACTTATTTGAGTTTACTATCAACTTTTTATAGAGGATGATATTGACTGTTGGGACATTTGCAATGAAGGTATGTACTATGTGTGTTTTCATATATGAGATTAATTAAATTATCTACATTATAAAATTGGTGAATTTAACCATATAAATATTTTCATTAATAGAGCACTGGGGTATAGGAGATCCTAAAATGTATGCGAATTTTGTGGGGCATATTATTGGCTCGAAGAAAGGGTCAATAAGCAGTATAAGTCTAAACGACCAGTATTTACTATATGTTGTAATCGTGAAAAGATAAAGCTACCGAATCCAAAGGACCCTCCTCAAATTCAAACGCAATTGTTGTTTGGATCTAGTAATGGGAAACATCTATTTTAATCTTTTTAAAATAATATCGCATTTTGTATATAGTTCTTCATTCTCCAATTGTATCAAATTCGGGTCCTAAAACATCCATTTTCAAGAGAACATTAGGACCTATAATTCTATGTTCTCATTTACATCAATGGGGGAAAGGTTGATGTCTCTGTTAATCAAATGCGGGGACCAAGAACATTCAAACTGTCTGGTCAGAACTATCATCAAATCGGAAGTCAATTGCCTCCTGATGGATCCAACCCGAAGTTTGCGCAAATATATATTTATGATACAGAAAATGAAGTACAAAATAGAATTTGTGCTGTGAGGTTTGGATTCTACCATAAATGAATTATAACACGTAAATATATTTTGCATGAAAAGACAATATATAATAATTTCATATATATGTATTTGTGTGCAGTCGTGGGCAAACCATGAACAAACTTCATGTTGAGATTGTTAATGATTTGAAGAAAATGCTTGATGGAAACAATGTTTTTGCAAGGACATTTAGAATGGTAAGAGATAGATTTCAAGAAGATTGAATCTCCAATGTTCAACTCAGAATGATAGGAAAAAGGGGCACCGATGGAAGAAGATACAATTTGCCTACGGTTTCAGAGGTTGCTGCTTTGGTGGTGGGAGATTTTGAACAATATAGATGTGATAGGGACATCATTATCAAAACTCAATCTGTACAGCTACAAAGAATAAATGAATTAAATGCTGCCTATTTAGGGTTACAATATCCTTTACTATTTTCATATGGTGAAGATGGATACAGAGAGGATATTCCTTTTGAGGGAGATGATGATGAAACTGGAGGAAGGAAATGTCTTAGCATGCAGGAGTATTTTGCTTGTAAAATTCAAGAAAGGAATAACGAAGTTCCGGCAATTGTGTCTTCTAGAAGATTATTTCAGCAATTCATGGTTGATGCATATACTATGATCGAATCTTCTAGATTAAGGTATATTATGCTCAATCAATAAAAGTTGAGACGTCACATGTATAAAAGCTTACAAGATGTTGTTTTGCATGGAGAAATTAATCCTTCTTCTCAAGGAAAAAGGATAATTCTACTGTCCAGCTTCACAGGGGGTGCACGATACATGATTCAGAACTATCAAGATGCTATGGAAATATGCAAATAGGCTGGGTACCCTGATCTATTCATCACCTTTACTTGCAATCCAAAGTTGCCTGAGATTCGTAGATTTGTAGAGGGTAAAGGCTTAAATCCTGAGGATCGTCCAGACATTTTAGCTAGGGTATTCAAAATCAAATTGGACCGCTTGATAAAGGATTTACGTGATAATCAATTTTTTGGAAAAGTAAAAGCAGGTATATTGCCATAATCAACTTCTATAAAACAATAATTACTTTTTCTGTTACATAGGATAATAGGTTTTAAAATGAATATTTCAATTATTTTTATGAAGTGTAATAAAAAATTTTGGTGCAGTAATTTATACTGTTGAGTTCCAAAAACGAGGTTTGCCTCATGCTCACATCTTGCTTTTCTTCACGATCGAGATAAATATCCAACTGCTGCAGATATTGATCGAATAATTTCTGCCGAAATACCCGATGAATTAGCCGATCATGTTTATTATAAGGCCGAGCATAATTTTATGATTCATGGCCCCTGTGGTTCTGCAAGAAAGTCTTCTCCTTGCATGCAGAGCGGAAGATGTACCAAGCATTTTCCAAAAAGTTTTGTTGAGTCAACAACAATTGATGAGGAGGGTTATCATGTTTATAGACGAAGGGATAATGGTAGAACTATAAAAAAGGATGGTATTGACTTGGATAGTATGCCTCACAATCGGTTCTTATTACTTAAGTATGATTCTCATATTAATGTAGAACGGTGTAATCAGTCACGATCAAGTAAGTACTTATTAAAGTATATTAACAAAGGAAATGATCGTGTTACTGCTGCTTTTTCCAAAAGTGTGCAAGAGGAAGATTCATCAAATATTGATGAAATAAATATGTATTATGATTGTCGATACATATCACCATGTGAAGCTTCTTGGAGAATATTCAAATTACAAATTCACCATAGAGAACCTCCCGTGGAAAGACTATCATTTCATCTCCCAAATGAACAAAATGTTATACTCTCTGATGATGATCCAATTGATGATGTTGCAAATAGACCAAGTGTAAAGGAATCAATATTTTTAAGCTGGTTTGAGACAAATAAAATATTGCAAGAAGCAAGGGAATTGACTTATGCAGAGTTCCCTCTTAAGTTTGTTTGGAAGAAACAATTGAAAAGATGGGAGAAAAGAAGAACTTCTCAATTTTCCATTGGAAGAATTTTCTTTGTTCCGCCTGAAACTGGTGAATTATATTATCTCAGATTGTTGTTGAATGTGATTAAAAGTCCAAAATCATATGACGGTCTTAAAAGAATCAACAATCATAACCATATCACTTTTAGAGCTGCATGTTATGCACTTGGGTTATTGGATGATGATATAGAATATGTGGATGCCATAAAGGAAGCAAGTAACTGGGGAATGCCATCATATCTAGGCAATTATTTGCTATGTTGCTGTTATCCAATTCGATGTCTCGGCCAGAATATGTGTGGCAATCAACATGGCAATTATTATCAGCAGATATCTTCCATGAAGAAAGAGTGTTATTGAGTAATCCAGGTATAAATACAGACTTTCTATTTTCAAGTTATCAAATAATATATCAGTGTCTAAGCAACTAATCTAACCAAAAAGATGAATTAAATATACCTTATTTGTGAATTAAATTACTCTATCTTAGGTTTTTTAAATTTGTAAATTTGATGCATATTTTCATCTCTCAAAAACTTTATCATAATAGCTACTGTGGATAAAAAGTACTACATCAATATGAAAACATGAGATAAACCCAAAAGCAGTCATCTGATAAACACTTTTTAAAATATAAAATTTGGTGATGGGGAGAGGGATTTTGTTTTTTTTTAACTACAAATCCATGATTATAGACAATGTCCATCATATGGATTGGTATTGCAGAAAGAATCTATTTGGATGGATTCTGCAACTTTGGTAAAATTGTATCAATATAAACATGATACATGGGATCAGCAAGCCAGACTTTGGCAAGGTAATAAAGAGACAAAGCACGCCTCTTCCATAAACCAGATGCTTGATTCGGCTTTAGTCAGATGGATGAGCATCTCCAATGGATATGTTTCATCATCGGCCCCAACCCTCATTTGATCTCGTTGCTTCATACAGAGGTTGGTTAGGTAATGCAGTGGTTGACCATATAACTTCTTAATTGATGCAGCCAATCCTGCCCAAGATGTGCAAGGAATAGTGGAGTGAGTCTGTGTGGGGATAGGAACCAACAACATGTACTATTGGTACATTCTCGCTCTTCTGAGTAATGCATATGCATTGCACACCACCGCCTGTTATACTAGTTATGTAGATTCAACTCATCGAATAAGAACAAAACCATGTTCTTCTTAATTATCATCAAAGTCGTAATCATGTAATATATTTTTTATATTATTGTTATTTAAATTCTATAATTTTTTTTGTTCTTTCAGAGGCAGAGCTAACATATGACGAATTGAAAAATCAATGTTTACAAAAGTTGGAAAAATCATTGTTTACAAAAGTTGAAAAATCATATCTACAGGATGGAGTGCTGCCACCCGACAAAAAAGAGGCAAAGAAACTCCGCACGCAAGTTGCTCTGTATTGCCTAATAAACAATAACCTCTACAAATGAACGTTTGGCGGACACTTGGCCAAGTGCCTAGGTCCGCACCAAACGAGTTCGGTACTCGAAGAAGCACACGAGGGCCATTGCGGTGCCCATACAGGCAACCTCGCCCTCGTACGATGCATCATACGGCCGGCTACTACTGGCCCACAATGAATGAGGAGGCAACAGAATACGTCCGCCGATGTAAACAATTCCAAAAATACGCCCCATGATACACCAACCGGGAGAGCCCCTCCATTCAGTCACCTGCCCATGGCCTTTCATCAAATAGGGAATGGACATAGTCGGCTCCTTACCTGCAGGACGGGGAAAGGTACGATTTTTATTAGTTTTAACTAATTATTTTTCTAAGTGGGTAGAAGCAAGTGTGTATGCACAAATACGTGAACTGGAGGTGATCGCATTCATATGGAAAATATTATATGTCGCTTCAGAATCTCCAAATAAATTAGTTGTGACAACGAACGACTGTTCATCGAACAAAAAACGACCGAATTCTTCGAGAAATGGCACATCAAGAGGATACTTTCCACGCCATATCACCCTGCCGCCAACGGCCAAGCAGAATCCTCCAACAAAACAATATTATACATACTAAAGAAGAAACTCGAGGACGCCGAAGGGCTATGGCCCGAGCTGCAACCTGAAGTGTTGTGGGCACACAGGACCACACCAAAATCTAGCACGGGGGAAACACCATACTCGCTGGTCTACGGAACCGATGCGGTCATACCCGTCGAGGTTGGCGAACCAAACCTAAGATACTCACACACTAGTGGAACAGAAAATGACCCAAACAGGCTCCAAGACCTCGACGAAGATGAAGAACGGAGAGAAATGGCCCATATCAGAATGGTGGCCCAAAAATAACAAGTAGAAAGATACTACAACAAGAGGGACAAAATAAGACCACTCAAGGTGGGAGATTATGTCATCAAAGACAAGACATTGGCATCCAAAGACCCAAGTGAAGGGAAACTGGGCACCAACTGGGAAGGACCCTACAAAATCACTGTAGTATCCAGCAAAGGCGCCTTCTAGTTGGAAACAATAGAAGGGAAAACACTCTAGAACTACTGGAATGTTGCTCACCTCAAGTATTTCCACTTCTAAAAAGGCATCTCCCGAGTGGTACTCTTTTTCCCTTACCCGAGCTATGTCCCAATTGGGTTTTCTAGGGGAGGTTTTTAACGAGGTGGCGGAGGGGACATCTAGGGATATTTGCGGAACAAGTTTATCATATCAACCTCTCCTTACGACTTCTAGGCCGACATGATAAAGGGAATGGACTAGCTTGATCTCCAATATATGAAAGGTTACGGCCATCTACAGTGTATGAAAGGCTACGACCATCTCCAATGTATGAAAGGCTACTCCAATATATGAAAGGCTACGGCCATATCCAATGTATGAAAGGCTACAGCCATCTACAATGTGAAAAGCTACGGCAATCTTCAATATATGAAAGGCTACGACCATCTCCAATGTATGAAAGGCTAAGGTCATCTACAATGTACATGTCTAAGGCCATCAATTATATTATGGCTAATGCCATCGCCGCCAACGGTCGACCTAGATTCGACTACGGTGGGTAAACGACTCGGCGACAGTCGAAGTCGCCTACATGGCTAAAGCCATCAGTTCTATTATGGCTAAGGCCATCGCCGCTAACGGTCGACCTAGATTCGCCTACGGCAAGTAAACTACTCGGCGACGGTCGAAGTCGCCTACATGGCTAAGGCATCAGTTCTATTATGGTTAAGGCCATCTACAATGATTGTGGCTAAGGCCATCACCACCAACGGTCGACCTAGATTCGGCTACGGTAAGCAAATGACTCAACGACAGTTGAAATCGCCTACATGGCTAAACCATCAGTTCTATTATAGCTAAGGCCATTGTCGCCAACGTTCGACCTAGACTTGACTACGGTAAGTAAGCGACTCGATGACAGTCGAAGTAGCCTATATGGCCAAGGCCATCAGTTCCCTTATGGCTAAGGCCATCAGTTTTATTATTACTAAGGCCATCGCCGCCTACGATTGACCTAGATTCGACTACGGTAAGTAAACGACTCGACGACAACTAAAGTCACCTTTTTGGCTAAGGCCATCGATTCCATCACGACCAAAGTCATCTAACTAAGTTCTACTAGGGCCACCAACACCGAAGGTCAACAAAACGCAAAATAAAAGCTCTAAAGAACGAAAGAAAAACTATGACACAAGAAAAAGAAAAGTCATATTTCATTATATCCAAAAGATATACATACATCTGGCCTTAGAAAAGGCCCCTACATATACATACAAGTTCTAAGAGCCTTCGCCACCCCTCCCATCACGATCCGCCTGGTCGCGTCCGATCCATTGCCATCTCTAGACTAATAAGCCTTAGAAATCCACAAGCTGGATTCCAAACGGTTGACGTCCTCAGAATTGTAACCCTCCCTACCAGGTGAGTTGGAGCTATAACCGGCCGCTTCACGGGTAACGCAAGTTAAGTGATATTGCTTTTCAACTTCCACCTCGGAAGCTCTGCCTACCACCAAAGCTCTTAAAAATGACCAACTTGGCGTCATGATACACCCACATCTTGTGCACATCACGATGCATAACATCTTGTGGGCAGTTCGCCTGAGAGCTTCAACTTCAGCCGTCCTAGCGCCAAGCTCAGCTGTTAGGGTCATGACCTGGGCCCGCAGTTCCGCAGCCTCCGCCGCCACTCCACGGCTTATCTCCAAGTCCTCTTCTTTTGACTGAATGAGGGTCTCCAGCTCGACGTTTCAAGCCAAAGTGGCCATCAGTTGCTCATCACTCTCCTTCAGCTCAGTCGTTCTCTTCTTCAAAGAGCCTCTGATTCCTTAAGGCCTTCACGGAACGTCCAGAACTGGGAGTCCTACTTAAATACGTCCGCCAACGACTAATGCTTGCCACGGACCTCTTTATATTTTTCCCGCCGTTTTATTGAAGGTGGCTGCCGTCTTTTGTTCACGCCACCTCCTTTCTACCTCCAAAATGAGGGTCTGAAAAGAAGAGAAGAAACTCGTCCGTACGTACTAAAATCGTTTTCACGACTCAAAACAAAACAAAACTCAAAGATACCTACAAAGCTGAACCGTCTATCTGCCTCGACAGATCCTTGTTGCTAACATTTCTCAGCGTCTCATGCTCCGCAATCGCACATAACAAGGTCAAGTCCGCTACGGCTTGCTCGCTGTCTTCTAACAAATTATACCTGCCAAGGATCAAGATATGGCGAGTAGACCGGCCCGCCCTCATCTCCACACGGGTCGAACCGTCCGGTGCTTCTCCAGGAGCGCCTTCAGGACCCGTCCCTTCAATCTCCATGGTCGTTTCTCTAACCACGGAAGACGATCCAACTCCTACGGCACGAGCCGAGTGGACGACGACAGCTGTTCTTCGAGGAGCCATTATTCCTAGACGGATGGACTCAGCCATAAAAGTTGGCCTCGTCTCTTGTCGGGCTCATTAGGCCTCGCGCCCTCGATTGCGATCCCTTTTCCATTAATCAATCGCCGCCTCTTTCTCTCCGGTGGCTCCTCTTCTTCAAAAACCGTCTTCGCTGGAGAAACTTCAGATACCGGCACAGGAACGGTTTCAGGTACCGTTATTGGTACGACCTTAGGTATCTCTACGGAAACAGCCTCAAGCACCGCCTCCGATGCAACTACCGACGCAGCCCTCTGTTGAGGAGTCGAAAGGGGGCCATCTCTAGGCGAGCCTCCCAAAAATATATCTCCCCGTCGGAGTCTGACTCCACCCTAGACGGGCCAGTATCAGTTTTCTTCTTCTACATCCTTGTAGAATCACCCCGACCTACCAAACAAAAGCACATCGGGTAAGAAGGTCTCCAAGCCAAAACAAAACGAAAGAAAACATGGAAGGTTGTTACCAGTTGGCTCGTAAAATCTACGAAACTCAGCCCAAGTACGGCATCTCTCAGCATACGGTATCAACCCCGCCACCCACGACCTAATGTCGCCAACGGAACTGGGTGAGCGAGCCACCACTACAAAAGGAAAGAAAGTAAGTCAGAGTGATTGGTTAGTCAAACCAAGGCGTCACAAAATTACATGCAGAGATACTTACATCCCGCACCACATCTCGAGAAACCTTCGGGATTGGACACCAGGTGGCTCGTGCTAACGTAAAAGAATTTATGCCAAAACTCGCGGTTAGCTTTGTTGTCAGCCCTCACCAAAAAGCTCTTCTTACCACGGTTCCTCAACTGAAGCATGATGCCCCTTATATAACTAGGACTGAACATCTGCAACAGGTGGTGAATGGAAACAATGGTCCCGGCCTCACCCGCAAGCGTGGTAAGGATTCGACACACCTTCAGGGCGTAAGGTGTGAGCTGAGCCGGGCATACATGATATAAGCGGAAAATCTCTTCCGCCATGGGGTTAAGCAGAAAGCTATACCTGATCCTAAGCGCGTCTCATAGAATGTGCAGAACCCGGGCCTATGCACATTGGCATAGTCCATCCCGGACGGAGCCATTCAATATGGCCGAGAATGTTGTATCTAGTTCTGATGGCATCCATGTGAGATTGGAGTAACTCGCTATGCTCCCAGGGATAAGAGGGGCATGTCATATTGAAATCTTTTCGTACAATCAAATCCTTCGGTAAAACATTGTTTACCATTAAAGGAACGAGGGTTTTCTTCGGTTCTTTCCTTCACCATCGGAAGAGGGCGGAATCCTAGAAGGAGCGTTGTCCTTAGTCTTTTTACTTCCTTGACGAAATTTCACCATGATATATAATAAGAGAATAAAGTGTTAGCAATGAGAGATACAATTCTCAGAAATGGTATTTCTCTGAAAGCGATGCAACTATTGCAAGAAAGAATGATGAAAAGAGAAACAAAGGGAAACTCTCTAAAGGTTCGAAAGATGAATCTCTTCGAACCATTCCTCTATTTATAGGAGTAAGGCACACGGAAATCGAAGAGGCACAATTCCGAAACCGGTGCGGGAAATCAAAACATCACGTCATGTTCTGAACAGTCTCGGGAACAGGTATAATAATGACGCATGTTACTGGTGATGTCACCTTAAAAAGGGGGTCGCATGTCAACGGCCCAACAAATATTATCCATGCTCGTGCTCTGTGAAAGAGGCGCCTATGGACGTGGCCAAATTTTCGTAAAAAGCAAATCGTGCATGTTCGCCCACTGAAGACGATTGTCGAGTACGTCTCCAACGAACGGAGGGATTAACTGTATAGGGTTAAATTTGGCTCATAACGCCCCCACGCCAGGTGGGCACGCCCCCTATAATAAGGGCGACCCAAGTGAGGGCACGACCCAAATTGGTGAAGAAAAAGTGACGTCAATTAGCGCCTGACCCTTTTACTGAGTGGAAGCCACCAACTTTTGTACTTTTTGATTATTTCGATGAAGGTCTCCTACTATATAAAGGAGACCTTCAAATTGTAATAGGGATCATTGTTATTTTCGGATAGTACAATAGTTCTATCACTATCTCTTTTTGTTTTTCCAATCATTGCTTCTCTCTTAAGCTAAGTTTATTTGTCTATACATTTACAGATCTACAAACATTTCGAAGCGATAATCATCTTTTGGGCTTATTATATTTGATTACGATATACCCTTATATATTTTCGATTGTTTTTAAGCTTACGAAATACGAATATAATTTTTGAGCTAAATAGTATAATTTCTCAAATTTATGCTAATTCAGTGAAAACTCATACTAATAAGATCATGAAGGAAATAAAAGATCAATATATCCAAAACTAACTAGATAACTGAATTTAGTCATGACTCGTGACGGTTTGCTTACACTAGGTTTGTTTTGAAGATGTGAATGTAATTTTAATTTGAAATTGTAAATAACCTTATTATTAGGAAATCACAGAGAACCAAAATTAGTTGGGTTCGAAAGTAGCCAAGTGGATATTAAGTATTTATACGGTCGATCTTAATAATTAAAATTCAAGCGCAATCATTGTTATTGAGGAATTAACGATGTGCTCCTAAAACTATTTTTGGCATAAAATCGAACACTACTAAAATGAATGTGGGACATGGGCTGACCTACCAATGTATGATTTACATGACGCAACATTATGCTATTTATTATCCTATTCTCTCTTATTCATCTTATCCCATGTTATCGAAAAGATATATTCTCAATAAATGTACTATATATTATGCAATTGCGTTCACAGGTGCTAGACAGGAAGGTCTACACAGAAGTAAGTCAATCTCGATTATCTCTTTATGGTGGAATTGCAGCAGTGGAGAGGTGATAAAAATACTCATTGGGCCAAAATTCATCTTAAAAGTTAACAGGTGAGGCGAAAATTGTCCAAGCTATATAGGAAGATTAAAGATCTCAAATTTCTTCAATAGGGAACAACTCAACAAAAAGGTAATCAAGCTAAACTTCATTTGTTAAATATATATATATATATATATATATATATATATATAAACAAAATTCTTAATTTTGCAATTATTATTGCCAGTGGCGGATCCAACATAATATTACCAGGTCAACTGAATCCAATATTTTCGGATCGAAGCATAAATTTATGTGAAAAAATTACTATCATACTATATTATAAGTATGAAGATTTTAGATAAAGCTATTTTTACTGAAATACCCTTAAAAACTAAGTGACCTTTATACCCTTCAAGCATATACTATACTTGTAATATTTTTGGACAAAAAGTGTAATCTACATTTATATACACTAAGCTTTTGCTTTTCCTTAGTACCCAGATCCAAAAGGTGAAAGAGTTTTTTTTATACTATTTATCTATATCATTTATTTTTTCAATTTACTATTATTTTTTGAGATGTAACCATTCTTTTTTCCTTCGTTTTATTTAATCTGGTGTGCATATAATTGAAGTTTATTATTCTTCCTTTTCTTTTCTTTTTTTCATTCTTAGGGTGTAGTAGTAACTCTCAAATTATATGTACTTTCGCTTACATTATACAACTAATTTGTTTTGAATTTCATCTTCTCAACTTTTTAGGATATTTCAATCATTATGGATGCAAGAATTTGGTCATCTAAATAGCATATAATCTCTCACTCTACCGAATTTTAATTATTTTTTAAATATATTTTCACTTTCTTTTAGTTAGTTCCAACAAGAATAAATCATTTCTATAGTAAAAATTCAATTTTACTTTTTTTCCTTTTTACCGTTGATGAGATGATTTATAGTCACGTGCATTTTGATGATTTGTTTAAATTACAAATTTTAAAAGTCTTTTCTTAAATTTTGTGCTCGGTTAAATACCTTCAAATAAATAGGAACAGAAGCTCTTACTAATTCGATTTAAATCATTTTGAAGTGAGAATTTAAACATCTAAATAGCATAGGTTCGCTTTAACTTTTTATAAGTACTTTATTTCGTATAAGAAGAAAATAGATATATATTCATCAGCTAAGAAAATTCACATATTTCAATTCTGTAACTCAAACACATCGTCTAATGTAATTTTTTATACGCATAAGCTAATATGCGCACATGCGTAACGTACGTGACCATGGACTAATAATTATAATAAATACTTGGTTTGAACCCATAAATTTAAGAATATAACGAGTTCAATTTCAGGAATTTTAACGATTAAACCCATAAAATTTAAATCCTAAATCCGACTCAGCTACATATCACGAATTATAAGAGGAAATCATGCACCGATTGGGATTCCTTCCTTTAAATCATTTTGGAAGCTGAGAGGTATAGAATAATCCAAACGGCATATACTTTTCTACTTTTAAACGTAACATTAGATGTATTAAATTTTAAGCTTTTTCGCAAAATATATTTGTAAAATAATTTTGGAAAAGATAAAATAACATATAAATAGAAATGTAAAAGAAACGGAATTTAATCTGAGCCCAATGAATTCACAGTGTTTCCTTAAGGAACTTAATTCCCTCTTATTACTCGAGGTTGTGCATTACTTCCTCCCAGAATAGAACGAATTACACACTGGTGTAGCGGTACTTCAAACCCCAGTATTTCCATTGAACCGCTGCTTGCTTGGGTTGCTTTTTAGTCCAGAAGCCTTCTTCCTCTTTCTATTATTTTGAGGAGCATCCTCAACAATGTTTGCTCCCATTATTGTTGAGTTTCCACGACCTTTCTTTTCAGCAACTTTTTTGTCATCTTCGATTCTCAACCGAAAAAGCACTCATTGTATTTGTTTTTCAAGTAGTTTTTGAAGTCCTTCTACATAGGAGTCAACTTCTCAATCATCGATGCAACTTGAAACGCTTCATTGATGACAAGACCTTCAACGAAAATTCTGTTAGTGAAAATTATATAACTAATACTTTCAACATCAGTATTAATTTGACTTATTCCTTCAGCAAGGAGTTCGTGAATAATCACTTGTACTTCCTGGACTTGGGTAATAACAGACTTTCTATGTACCATTTTGTAATTCAAAAATTTAGCGGCAAGAATTTCTTCAACCCGGCATCTTCAGTTTTGTATTTCTTTTCAAGCGCAATCCACAATTCTTTTGACGTCTCCACATTACTATGGACGTTATACAGATCTTCCTCCAATCCACTAAGAATATAATTCTTGCATAAAAAATCAGAATGTTTTCACGCCTCAGTCACGAGAAATCGTTCATAGTCTGGAGTTTCGTCGGATAGAATAGGAACATCTTCCTTAATGAACTTCTGTAGACTTAAAGTCTCCAAGTAGAAGAACATCTTTTGCTGCCACCGCTTGAAATCAATCCCTGAAACTTTTTTAGGTTTTTCTGTCGGTGCCAATGTTGGTGTTGTTCGGTTTGTCGATGCATTGGTAGTCACCATAGGAATAGCTTGGTTTCTGTTGTCATTCGTCATTTCTATAAAAAAAAGTGACACAAACAAATGTGAAAATCACGTAGGTTTTAATCTTCAATGGAGTAAAAAATCACCACGAAAGACTTTAATCTCCAAAATGGAAGTAGAAAACCACAAAGGTTTTAGTCTCTAGAATAACGAGTATAACACAAATAAAGAAAATAATCAATTAAGTTCCTTAATATTGTTAATAAACTGTATTTATAAAATAAACTTGGAGAAGATAAAATAACATATAAACACAAACATAAAAAAATAGAATTTAATTCGAGCCAACTGAATTCACAGTGTTTCTTTAAGGAAATTAATCCCCTCCTAGTACCCGAGATTGTGGATTATTTTCTCATAGGATAGAACGAATTATACACAAGCGTAGGAAATTACAATTATTGTTGCCTTCTTTGTAGTTAAAATAATGAAAAAGAAAAGAGGGGAATTCAGAATTTCGTACGGAAAATCTGAGAGAATGAACAACTATTTAAAGCCAACATGGTGAGTTCAAACACAAAGAGGTGCAACTCTTCAGAGGTCAGTTATGACTTTTTAGGTAAAATAGCCATAACTTAAATGGTCATTTACGGAAAAAAAACAGCCAGAGGAAACTTTATTCTCTGTTACTAAAAACGGACAAGTAGAAAAAAACTTTATTTTTCGTTAAAAAGGGATAATTTGAATTTAATATAAATTTTCTATTATAATGAATATTTAATAATATTACTTTAATATTTACTATTAACAAATAAGTTTGGTCCAAAAAATTAATCAATCAATCGATCATTTGACCAAATCTGAAGCCTAAGTCGAAACCGAGCCGAGCGAGGGCGACGACGACGATGGTGCGAGGCTTGCCTTCTTCTTAACTCTATAAGATTTATAAGAAGATCAATAGTATAATTACCCATCAAAAGTATTTTCCTTCTTAAATATAGGACAATGTTTTTTTGTCAAGGAGGAAAACTCAAATATTTCATTTTCCCTCCATTTTCCATTCACCTTGTTTTAAGCAAAAATAAACTTTAAAACTCAACAATCCCCCACATGAATGAGGAATGACTATAATATAGAAATATACATGAAAAAACTGTGTGATTCGCAAGTAAGAATTAATCGTATCTGGATAAGTAGGTTTCCCTTTGAACTTTCCGTAGTGAACTTATGTCGGATATACTCGATCAATCTGTAGATTTGATATCCTTAAACCGTAGAACTTAGGTGTAAACCTAAGCAACCCTAAATCACACAATCAACCCTTAACCGTCTTCGGTTCTCATTGTTGTGTTCGTTTCAGCCATGAGCACCGCCTGATTTTATAAATGTGTAGAGAACCAACCTTACAAAGTTCTCCTTGAAGCGGCTAACACTTCACACTTAGATAGGTAATTCCTAAATGTGTGATCCCGTAGATACACTATTTGATATACCTTGTATCAAATTTAAAAATTATTAAAAACCTAATATTTTATCCTTGGTACTAACATTGTATCATCATAAGAATGGACCAAAATTTTAGTTGACAATGTTGAATCGACATTAATAACTTAAACCTAGATTTTGGGATCTCCAGTCTTCTAGGTAGAATTACCGCCATAATGACTTGTTCTCGGCCATAGTCCCATTCTCCTCGATGATTTCTCAATTACCTCTCTAGTTAGGCTTTTTGTAGGTGGATCCAACATATTATCCCTTGACTTTACGAAGTCAATCGTGATAATTCTTCTAAAGAGTAAATTCTTAACGGTTTTATGTCTTCTTTGTATATGACGAGATTTACCGTTTTACATAACGCTCCAATCCCTTAAAATTGCCGATTGACTATCGCAATGTATGCATATTGGTGCCAACGGTTTGGGCCAAAATGGAATGTATTCCAAGAAATTATGGAGTCGTTCAGCTTCTTCACCGGCTTTATCTAAGGTTATGAACTCAGCCTCCATTATAGAGCGAGCAATATAAGTTTGTTTGTACGATTTCCAAGATACCGCTCCTCTACATATCCACTTGTGGACTTAGAATCAATTGTACCGGTGATTCAATTTGCATCGCAGTATTACTCATCATAGTGGGATATTTACTATAATACAAAGCAAAGTCTTGTATATGTTTTAAATATCCCAAAAACCATTTTGTTGTCATTGATCACGCTCAACTGAGTCTCACAAAAGACTAAGCGGGCGTTGCAAATATAATCTAAGTATTATTTCCTAGAGTCGAACCACGGGGAATTAACCTATCAATTACAACAGTCAGATTCACTAAATTCACATAATCTATTTTCCCAAACTTTCTGATTCACAATGGTTGATTTTCTAACAACTAAAGACTAAAAGTAATAAACAGCTGAAAATTAACTAAACTTGATTTGTAAGCAGTTGGAATAAGGTCTAAGGCAATGGTTTCCCGCGTTGGTAATTTCTTTGGCAGTATATGTCATATAACGATGATTTAGTTGTCTCTATCAATCATGAACGCTCAAGCTATCATAATTCTTTCTCAAGTAACTATGATAATCTACTAGATGCACTCTCTCAAGCTACACTAGCTAAGTTCAATATACAGTTCACTTAGATTGCACCCGGAGTTTCGTTATCTCTAATCCAACCCCTAAACTCTCAGCTATGACTCTTGTCTATACTCCAAGAGTGATGTTGTTCATACAATTACCTAAATATGCACTCTCTCTCAAGTACATACATAATAAATATGAACGGATAATTGAGGGCCCTTTCAACTAATCCACAATCAAACCGTAGAATAACAACCAAACCCAATTATATTAATAGAACAACCAAGTCATCCCCAACGGGTTCCACTAAAACCTTAGATTAAGGTTTTTAGCTACTCATAACAATGGGTACATAAAATACGAAAAGATTCATAATCATAAATTGAAACAAAAATAAAGAAGAATAAGAACAATGAGATTCTAGGTGATCTCTCACACTTGTTTTCCTTGCTAAAGTACTCTCTAAAACATTACATGCCTCATTTGGGCGAGTTCGATTGTTTAAAATAGGGCTTGGGCTAAAAATCTCGTATTTTGCACTTCAGTCCCGCAAGTTTACGCCTCCTACCATGGTCCTACCGCGGTTACGCCAGGACCGCGGCCAAATCATCTCTCAGGATCTGAAATAGCTTCCTGCCGTGGTCTGACCGCGGTTACGTCAGGACTGCGGCAGTCCATCTCCAGGTCTGGTTTGTGCATTTCTCATGGTGCACTTGGCGGATATTGTGCGATTGGCCTCTTTATCCTCCATAATTGATCCCAAAAATATTCCATAGCCTTCTTTTACTGTATGTAACCTCTAACTTATGAAAAGCACTAATCAGAGCATTTTGTTATCACTTTTACCATAAAAACTATACAGGAAAGTGGTTTTTTATGGCCTGATTATAGTTCAATTCACCTATTATCAATATTCCACACTTAAATCTTTGCTCGTCCTCGAGAAAGTTGAACCACACTTCTAGGCCAAATCGTTTGATGCATTACCCATTTTTATGTCACACCCGCCATTATGAAAGAACAACCTAAGCAGTGCAACAACCACACCTCAGATGAAGACTCTAATGTCATGCCACACTCGTGCTTACTCTAGTTACTCTAAACAGAGGTGAAAACTTGCCTTTTCTTCTCGAGTCACATGCCCTCACATCACATTTTTTTAGAGAAGTTCCGCACATATAAAATCAAGCACAAGGAACTATGGATAGAAATAATTCACTCGCTCTCAGCAAAGACTATTCACATGCCACACATATACACCATAAGCTTTCCCTTAGTGTAATACTCTACTAATCTAGTTGTTTTAGTGTAAGATCAAGAGGTCTTTATTTGGTTGTAATGTAGGCTAAGGGACGGGTAGGATATATTTGGATATAGTGACTAACCTCCATAAACACTTTTAATACATTTGTTCCTTTATTTTGAGTTCCATGTTCAGCCCCGTCATTCTTCCATACATGTTTCATAAGCTACCCCCACTTTCCTAGGTGCAACTGTTTTTTTTTTTGCAATTCACTATTTTAGGACCACCTATTTACAAGGTCCTTCTTTTATATTCCAATATATATATATATATATATATATATATATATATATATATATATATATATATATATATATATATATATATATATATATATATATATATATATATATATATATATATATATATATATATATATATATATTATTGTTTTTCAACTACCATTGCCATTCAAGTATTTTCCTGATTTCCATTACCTACTCCCTTATCACCTCACACTTTGACTTTTACATGATCTTTAACAATTTAAGTGCTTCTAGGAGGCAAAGGGTCAAACAGTCAAGCTATTCAACACATGGATGTAGGTTATTGCAAGGTTATCAAAGAAACAGGCTTTAGGCTCAAAGGGGTTAACTATGGTGATGCGTACAGGTGAATTCATAATTAGACCGGCTACACAAAGAAATGCCTCAATCATCTCTAAGACCAAACAACTTCTATTTCTTTTTGCAAACACACCGGCATGTTCTAGGTATCGCATGCAAGCATAAAATACATGTATTAACTCACACACACTTGGCATGTAACTCATTTCGAATTAGTTTGTCCACACACTCACACGAGTGTTCAAGCAAGACAAGGTGTGCAACATTAAGGCATAAATTATGAGTCTAAAAATGAGCTTAGATGTCGCACCCTCAAATTCGTTTTAGTTATTTGCAGGTGTGTACATTAGGTGTTGCATTCTTGTCCTCACCTATCTTAGTCCAAGAGAGTTCTAAGGGTCCTATAAATATTAAAGAAAAATCTACCTAACCTGGTTCAACAAAAATCCCTTGGAAAAGAATCGTGGTATAAGAAAAATCAAGGGGGGGAAGTACTACACTACCTAAAAAAATAAAAATCTAAATGGACTACTTCCCTCATGAGTACTGTCCAAGTGGTCCATCCTCAGGAAGAGTCCCCTACCTTTTCTAATTTTTTTAAATTTGACTTTGACCCTCAAGAGACCCATCGACAAGTGTCCATCGTTAGGCCAAGTCAGTTACTTGTAAGATGAGTACAATCAATTATACACAACAACAAAGATACAGAACTACAACATGCTCAATGTATATGTACACTAACAATACACCACTAAAGCAAGTCTCCCACCCCACATAAAATGACTATGGCATGTACCCATGTCATATTACAAATAAAGTGCAGAAGGGTAAGAATACTTCCCTAAGCATCAGTCAGAGTCAGAGACGGTGCTGGGGTCCACATGACAAGCCCTCCCTAAAGCACGAAACCAAGCCATCATCCGGCTCCCAGACATGGCATGTCGCTGAGACATGGCATCCATACGCACATGTAGGCCATCCACCGAGGTGCGAAGATCTTCCACTTCTTCCTTCATAGAACGAAACATGGGCCGGCTGGATTGTGATCTAGAGAACCCTGCCCCATTATGGGGTCGGCGAGAGGATCCAGGTTCATCATAGGATCTCCTGGATGGTGCCATGGGTGTTGTGGCAGCATCTTCATCATCAAGCTCAATTGTTGTGGGTGCATCTCTGCACATTGTGATCTTGGAAGCTCTGAATGTTGTTTTTGCGGGCAAAGCTCTATCTGTAGGACTGGTGGGGACACCTTTTAGCAGACACAACCTCATTACAGGTGAGGGGAAGTAAAACCCCTTAGATAACTGAGGTGACTGAAGTATTATTTTCATCTCCAATAAGTCTCACCACATCAAAGTCCCTCTTATTGACGAAGCACCATACCAATAGAGCCCAAAGTTGGTTCACATCTATCGTGTTGGTCGTGGGCAGTAACCAGCTGCAAATTATGGTGAACCACCACTTGGCGTCATGTGTGAATGACTTGGAGTGAAGGGTAATGTTTTCATGTGCTACACTGGTTGACTCCCTGTGCAGATGGACTCAATCATAGTGTCCCAAGTGACCCCTTGGGCATCATGGTAATGATCAATGTCACCAGTGAACTGGTGAAACTGCAAGACCTGGCGAATCTTCTAAGTTGAGGCATCTACCACCCTGCCCTGCACAATCACATCCTGGCACACATGTTCTAGGCAGTTCACATAGAACTCCCGGACTATCATTGGTTTTGCCGTCTCAGGTTCATCAAACAAGAACTTCATCTCCCTCCATCTAATTTCCTCATACATGTCTACACTTTCTACATGAAGAGCAACCCTGTCAACAGGAATCTCAAGGACAAAGGTTTTGGTGGCCTTAGCATGAAATGCGTCCTCTGCCTCCGGTGACTGGAACCTGGTAGTGTCATATGTTGGCACTTGCGAATTTCTTGCTGAGCTCTTTCCCCTTTTACGGGACATAATACCTGCAAACAATTCAGGGCAACAATTAGATACATCCTAACATGTGCCATTTGGATGGGTACTCAGACTTTGCCACCCGATGGCACCAAACAGTTTCCTTTAGTCAATCAATGTTGGTATACCCAACTAGTAAGTTGCCAAAACTTACCAACCTCCACTATTGCCTCACACCACTTTTACGTTTTTAACTCCTCCAAATAATACCCCACACAATCTCAACCAAGTGAATCATTGCAATTACTACCACCATCACAAAATAAGAAGGGCACAAAGTGCTCAAAAATTCCATAATACACCCCAATTTTTTGCCATTTAAGCCCCTCCACCAAGCTTCACCGTAAAAAATTTATTTAGGCCTCCAAACATTCTAAAACTCCCCCACAAGTTAAGCAAAATGAAAATCCAACTATTTAAGCATCAATCATGGAAAAAAGAAGTAAAAATGGAGAAAAAGAAAGAAAAAATAAAACGTGTGCACTAAAACACTACCTAGGGCTTAATTGAAACTAAATTACAGTAAGTTATGTGAAGAAAAGAGAAGAGAATAGAGAATCATACCTTGAGGAATAATGGAAGGGTAGGTTATGGGTGTGGAAAGTGAGTGGAAGAAGAAGAAAGTGGGGGGGGGGGGGGGGATTTGGGGATTTAAGGTTTTTTTTGTGAGGAAGATGAAAGAGGAGGGGAAGGGCTTGTGTTTTTTGTCTGATTTGATCTGGAGTAAACGAAGGGGGGTAGGTTAATTAAGAAGTGGGAAGGGGAAAATAAAAAGAAAAACAATTCAGAACTTACTTAGCCTGGGCCCAATCTGGGCTGTCACGATCCTACTGCGATTACGCTGGGACAGCGGTAGACCTCTTTCAGAGGGGGTGTTTGACCACGTTCCTACCACGGTTACGCTGGGACTGCGGTAGACCTCTTTCAGAGGGGGTGCTGGACCACGGTCCTACCGCGGTTACACTAGGACAGCGGTAGAACACTTTCAGAGGGGGTCTCTGATCGCGGTCCGACCGCTATTATGCAGGGACCGCGGTCTAGACGTGTTCCTGCTGCTTTTATTTCATGAAGTTATGCATTACACTTACAATAAATTCGTGGGTTGCCTCCCACGCAGCGTCTGATTTAACATCTTGGCACGACGCAAGTAGTTGAGCTCTAACTCCTCAGTCTCGTATTGGGGTTCTTTTAAATTGGTCACCATTGTATCCCCTTTTTATTTAGCTATTCCAAGGTAATATTTCAACCTTTGTCCATTGACACAGAACTTGTTTGTCCCGTCTTCCGACTTAATCTCAACAGCTCCACTTGCAAACATTTGCACCACTCTATATGGCCTAGACCATCGGGACTTTCACTTACCCGGAATCAATCTCAACCATGAATTATATAATAGTACCATGTCACCATGTTTAAAGTCTCTGTCGTCGATGTGCTTGTAATGCATTTTCTTCATCCTTTCCTTGTAGAGCCTTGTGATTTTAAGTCTTGATATCTAAATTCTTCCAGCTCATCCAACTTTGTCAGTCGATTTTGTCCAGCTGTTTCAGGATCCATGTTCAATTGCTTCACTGCCTACCAAGCTTGATGTTCTAGCTCCACATGCAGGTGACAGGCCTTCCCAAAATACCAACTTGTATGGTGACATACCTATTGGTGTTTTGAACGCAGTTCTATAGGCATAGAGTGCATCATAAAGCTTCTTTGCCTAATCAGTTCGAGTGGCATTCACCATCTTCGTTAGTACATTCTTTATCTCCCTGTTGGACACTTCAACCTGCCCACTGGTCTGCGGATGGTAAGGAGTAGCCACCTTGTGGGGCATATCATACTTAGCAAGTAATTTCTTGAAGGATCTATCGCAGAAGTGAGTGCCTCTGTCATTGATGATCTCTCTGGGTGTCCTAAACCGGGTGAATATGCTTTTTTTCAGAAATCCGACCACCACTCTTACATCATTGGTGGGCAAGTGATGTTTAGCTCAAAGTATATATATTTTTATGTATATCACCTCATATTTTTTCTCTTGTTTCGTGAGTTTGTAATGTTAAATGCTATAAATTATATTAATTTGAAGTATTTTTAATTGTAGGAATGATTCGGGAGCAAGTGGGGGAAAGCGTGCAAGAATTAAAGCTAAGACGGACAAAATCGAGAAAGAATCCAGTTTGGGCGCCACATGCAGTTCCTGGCACCACCTGTGGCGCTGGAGACAGAATGCCCATTTTTAGGGTGCCTGGCGCCGGGGTGGGTGCCGATTACGGTTAGTAGGCCTATTTGACCCGAGATTCGTTTTATTTGACCCAAAACCCGACCCAACACGTTATAAAACCATCTTAAAGCCTATTTTGAGGGGATATACAGATCTGGGAGCAAGGAGACATGCGAGAATCATTGAGGAGTGAAGATCAACTCAGATTTCTTCATCTTTTCTAGTATTTTTAATTAATCCAAACTTATAAATTTATTTGATTACATCATGAGTGGCTAAAACACCCATTGTTCTGGGGTTGTGATTTAGCCATGAATATTGTTGTTTGATATTAGCTTGACCTTGATTATATTTCATTCATATATGGTTGTTTCTTTAATTCTGTATTTAATTGTTTAATTGTCTGGCCAGCAGTTAGGTTCTATTTACTATCTATACTATGCTTGGAAAAGTCGTGTTTAGATTAGAGAATATTGAAGAGATCATGATCTTAACCCTTAGGGGGAGCTGATTTGTGGTTAGGATAGGAATATACCTAATCACCGTGCTTAATTAAATATCGTGATCTTAATGTGTTTTCGATAGATTGATTTCATAGGAATATAGGCATTAATCTATTGAGAATAGGTGAGTAGTACTTTGGGAGAAGGAAATGAGAGCAATTATCGATTAATTAGCAACCATGAGTGAATTATATGAAAGGGAGAGCTAATTAGAACACAATACGATTGGTGAATCGATCACAACCCTGGAATACTTGTCTGTATTGAATACACAACAATCAACTCGTTACTTGATAATTTAGCTATTACATAGAATTGTAGTTAGCATAATGAAAATCTTGAACTCAAACTTCGCATGATGTAATAACAATATTGGTGTGTCAGTAAGTTGTTGATATATGTTTTTGTGGGTTCGACACTCGACTTATCATTTTATTAATTGTACGACCATGTATACTTGCGTGTGTGTTTGGGAACAACAGCAAGGCTACAGCTTCCACCCATTTAGACACATAATCCACAGAACCAAGTATGTACTTATTGCCAAATGAGCTGACGAAGGGAACCATGAAGTCAATCCCCAAAACATCAAATACCTCTACTTCTTGAATTGGTTTCATTGGCATCTCATGGCGACGGAAAATTTTTCCCGTCCTCTGGAATTTATTGCAGCCCTTTACCCAGAGGTGTGCATCTTTAAACACAGTTGGACAAAATAATCCGGCCTCTAGCACTTTCGCAGCTGTTCGGACCTCTCCAAGGTGTCCTCCATATGCTGATGCGTGACATGCCTGCAAAATAAAAGATTGTTCTATCTCGGGGACACACTTCCGGATAATGTTATCAACATATATTCAAAACAAATGAGGTTCATAACAATAATACATGCGGTAATCACGAACGAAATTTTCCTTTTGGATTGGTGAAAGATCATAGGGAACAATACCACAAGCCAGGTAGTTTGCAAAATATGTATACCATGGCGCATCCTCCAGACTGGATGCGAGCAGCTGCTCGTCTGGAAAGGTTTCCAGAATCTTTTTTGACCTCGACTGATTTTTTAGATCCTTCAAGTCATGATAGATTATCAGTGACTTGGTTTTCTGTGCACTTACGATCACGAATTTTGAGGTCAAACTCTTGCAACAGCAGCACCCAACAAATCAGGTGCAGCTTAGACTCCTTTCTCTCAATGAGGTACCTGAGAGTTGCATGGTCAGTATACACATTTAACATGAAACTAACTAGATATGATCGGAGCTTGTCAAAAACAAACACAACTGCCAACATCTCATTCTCTGTCACTGTGTAGTTGAGTTGTGCACCGCTTAGCATTCTGCTTGCATAGTAAATCAGGTGCATCAGCTTATCTCTTCGCTGCCCCAAGACTGCTTCAATAGCATAGTCGCTGGCATCACACTTGAGCTCAAATGTTTGCTCCCAGTTGGGGGCAACAGTGATGGTTGCAGTTATCAACTTCTTCTTCGGTTCCTCAAATGCCAACCTGCAATCATTAGAAGACACAAAGGGCTGATCTTTTTCAAGGAGTTTGCATAATGGGTTAGCAATTTTGGAAAAATCTTTTATGAAACGCCGGTAGAACCCAGTGTGACCAAGGAAACTTCTCACCGCCTTGACTGAAGTGGGCTGTGGTAACTTCTCAACCACGTCAACCTTAGCATGGTCGACCTCAATTCCTTTTCTGGACACTCAATATCCCAAGAATATCCCTTCTTGTACCATAAAATGGCACTTCTCCCAGTTTAGCACTAAGTTTGTCTCCACAAATCTTTTGAGCACTCTACTTAAGTTGTGGAGATATGAATCTCCCACCACAGAGAAATCATCCATAAAGACTTCCATAATATCCTTCACCATATCTATAAAGATGGCTAGCATGCACCATCGAAAAGTCGTTGGTGCATTGAAGCCCAAAGGGCATTCTCCGAAAGGCAAAGATGTCATACGGACATGTGAAGGATGTCTTCTCTTTATCTTCGGGGGATATTGATATCTAATAGTACCTAATCACCGTGCTTAATTAAATATCGTGATCTTAATGCATTCTTGATAGATTGATTTCATAGGAATATAGACTTTAATCTATTGAGAATAGGTGAGTAGTACTTTGGGAGAAGGCTATGAGAGCATTTATCAATTAATTAGCAACCATGAGTGAAATATATGAAAGGGAGAGTTAATTAGAACACAATACGATTGGTGAATCGATCATAACCCTGGAATACTTGTCTCTATTGAATACACAACAATCAACTCGTTACTTGATAATTTAGTTATTACTTAGAACTGTAGTTAGCATAACGTAAATCTTGAACTCAAACTTGGATTGACGGTATAACAATATTGGTGTGTCAGTGAGTTGTTGATATAAGTTTCTATGGGTTCGACACTCGACTTATCACTTTATGACTTGTACGACCACGTATACTTGCGTGTGCGTTTGGGAGGAACAAGTTTTTGGCGCCATTGTCGGGGAACTTAATATTAGCATAACAAAAATCTTGAACTCAAACTTGGCATGACAGAATAACAATATTGATCTGTTAGTGAGTTGTTGATATTAGTTTATGTGGGTTCGACACTCGAGTAATATCACGTATAATTGTGTGTGCGTTTGGGAGCAACAAGTTTTTGGCGCCATTGCCGGGGAGTTGTTGATATAAGTTTTTGGCGCCGTTGTCGGGGAGTTGTTGATATAACAATATTGGTGTCTCACTGAGTTGTTGATATATGTTTATGTGGGTTCGACACTCGACTATCATTTTATTACTTGTACGACCACGTATACTTGCTACTTTATGCTTTAATTGTTTATTTCATCGAGTCTAATGTTACTGGATTGTTGCTTACATCTTAGGAACTTTGATTGAATGCGTAGGGTCCAAAGCTAGGACTGACTTCAAGGCTTTGATCCGGAACCAGAGAGAATTTTTCATAGGAGGTTGAGGGAAGCAAGAGATACGAATAATATTCAAGCACTTGTTTAACTTCCTATGGACATGGAAGAAGGGCAACCCATAGATGTTCAGGAGGTTGCGATGCCAAGCATTGCTAATGTCACCTCTAGTATAGTGAAGCCCAGGATCACTGGGCACTTTGAACTGAAACAAAGCATGATTCAGTTGCTTCATGCAAACGGGCAATTCATGGGTCTTCCACACGAGGATCCACAGCAGCATATTCTGAACTTCTTGGAGGTTAGTGACACTCATATCACTAACGGGGTCACTACAGATTATGTAAGGCTCACACTCTTCTCATTTTCTCTGTTAGGCGAAGCTAAGGGATGGCTAATGTCAGAACCAGCTAATTCCATTACATCATGGAATGATTTGGCAAGAAAATTTTTGGCAAGGTTCTTTCCTTTCGTCAAAACTGCAAAGATCCGAAGTGAAATAGTTGTCTTCAAATAAAAAGCAAGAGAATCTTTATATTCAGCTTGGGAGAAGTTTAAGGGGCTACTCGGAGACTGTCCTCATCACAATCAGACGAATGAAGTGTTAGCTCACACTTTTATAGAAGGGCTACATTCTGAAACAAAGATTGTTGTAGATGCTGCAGCTGGAGGTCAGGTGTTGGAGAAAAGCTTTGACGAGATATATGCATTGTTGAACAAATTCTCCAAGAGCATCCAGATTAGCAAGGAGAGAGTAGAAGACTCACAGTGCAAAAACCTGTAGGGTTCTTGAGTTAGATGTCATCTCGGCATTATCAGCACAGATTTCTGCACTGACAAATCAAGTCAGCCAGATGAACTTGGGCATCAACAAGCAGCATGTACAATAGGTTCAAGTTTGTTGTGAAATATGTGGAGAGGGGCACATGAGCGACATATGTCCTGCAAATCCCGAGTCTGTCTATTTCGTGGGTAATTCAAATAAGGGCCAACAAAATCAATATGGGAACACTTACAATCCCAATTGGAGGAACCACACAAAATTCTCTTGGAGTTGAAACCAGGGAACTCAGAATCAATACATGCCTCAAGTGCCTCAACTACAATATAGACCACCTCAGGTTAAACAACAAGCAAATCTTATAAGCCACCCAGAAGACATGTTTAAAGAAATGATGGTTGAACAGCAAGACCTCGTCACAGCAGTGAAAAATTTGGAGCATCAAATGGGACAACTTGCCAGTGCTCAAATTACTAGACCAGTTGGAACTCTTCCTAGTGATACTAAGCCCAATCCTAAAGCTCAAGTCAATGCAGTTACCTTGAGAAATGGAAGAGAACTAGAATAAATTCCAAAGAAAAAGAAGAATACAGATCACCCCAAGGGACAATTAACCCCTAAGACAATTGAGGAGAATGAGAAAGATGATAAAGGAACCAATCCAGTAATTGAGACTTGGCCACCACCTCCATTTCCACAAAGACTGAGAAGCAAAAAGATGATACTAAGTACAAGGAATTCCTAGATATATTGAGCCAAGTGAGTGTGAATCTGCCTCTGGTGGAAATTTTGCAGGAAGTGCCTAAGTATGCAAGGTATCTCAGGATATTGTGGCAAAAAAATGAAGACATACAGAGTTTGAAACAGTTGCACTTACTGAAGAGTGCAGTGCCAAAGTTCAGAGTAAACTTCCTCCTAAGTTGAAGGATCCTGAGTGTTTCACAATTCCTTTGTCTCTTGGAAAACAAGAAGTTGGTAGAGCCCTATGTGATTTAGGGGCTAGCAAAAGTTTGATATCATACTCTTTGTTCAAGCAACTTGGATTGGGGGCGCTCAGACCTACTACAATTACATTACAGCTAGAAGATAGTTCACTAGTCATGCTCGAAGGAATCATTGACAATGTGTTAGTTCGTGTGCGAAAGTTTATTCTTCATGCTGATTTTATTGTTCTTGATTATGAGGCAGATGGGGAAGTGCCCACTATTTTGGGGCAACCATTCTTGGATACTGGTGGAGCAATTATTGATGTGAGAGCAGGAAAGCTAAAAATGAGAGTTGGTGATGAGGAGGTCACTTTTAATGTGTACAAAGAACTTAATCTTCCTAAGCATTATGAGGACTTGTGCATGATTACTATGGTAGAATCAAAGGGGATAAAGCAGGGTCCTTATGTGAATTGTGGTGATCCATACGGAACAACTAAATTAGAGGAGGTAGTGTTTCCACATGAGCGTGTTAAGATGAATGAGAAGAGAGACAAAGATGAAAGAGGAGACCTTCCGAGAGCATGCAAAAGGGCTAGAATTCATGGGAGAAAGAAGAAGAGAAAGCGGCCAGCTTGAGCAGCATAGCAAAGACGTGCCACGATTATAAATAAGGTGTTTGTGGGAGGAAACCCAATTTTTATTGCTTTCCTAGTATAACTTCTCAACTTTTCTTTTAAAATAGGTAGAGTTTTCTAGTTTCATCATAGGCATAGGAATTTTAGATGAATGATGTAGGATGGGTAAATTGGATATGTATTAAAGCTTGGGGAGTCGATTTTTTTTATTTTAAAAAAAGTAATATGAACATTGTCCATGCCAGCGCCCAGTGCTGCTTGAGGCGCCTAAAGCAGTATACTGCAAATCCCCAGTTCCAAGCATAGCGCCAGGCGCCCAGCTGGAGCGAGTCCCTCAAGTTTACGCCTCCTGTTGTGGTCATACTGCTTTCACGCCAGGACAGTGGCCAAATCTTCTCTCAGGATCCTCAATGGATTCCTGCCGCGATCCGACCGCGGTTACGCCGGGACTGCAACAGTCTATCTCCATGTATGGTTTGTGCATTTCTCATGGTGCACTTGGCAGATATTATGCGATTGGCCTCTTTTTTCTCCATAATTGATCCCAAAAGTACTCAATAGCCTTCTTTTACTGTATGTAACATGCAACGCATGAAAATCACTAATCAAAGTATTTAGTTATTACATTTACCATAAAAACTATACAAGAAAGGGGTTCTTTAGGCCCTGATTATACTTCAATTCACATATTATCAATCATCCATTGAGATTGACCTGGATTACTCATGTATCGACTCAATTTACTTATAGCACAAGCTATATATGGTCATGTAGTTCATGATACACATTAAACATCCTAACACATGAGCATAATCCAATTGTGATATGCTTTGACCTTTGTTCTTTTCTAGTGCAAGATTCACGTCAATTGGAATCTTTGCAACTTTAAAATCTAAGTGCTTAAATTTTTCAAGTACTGTCCTGTCTTAATATAATAAGATTTTGACAATGTCAGAAATTGAGGAGTCTTATGGATCTTAATACCCATAATTAAATTAGCAACTCCCAAGTCCTTTAAATCAAATTTGCTAGTTAGTTTACGCTTAGTCGCATTTATGTTGGCAATGTCATTACTCATTATCAGCATATCATTCACATATAAGTAAAACTGTGCGATTTGGAATAGTTTTAATGTGTACACATTTATCACATTAATTTATCTTAAAATTATTTGACAACATTATTTGTTAAAATTTTGCATGCCACTGTTTGGGTGCTTGTTTTAGTATGTAAAGGGACTTAACGACCATTTCATTCAGATTAAAAAGGCCATTAGTGAAGTAACCTTTTCCTACAAACATCTTATTCTTACTTATTACAACCTTATCAGATGCAAAAATACACTTAAACTCATTCTTAAGGAAGTCCAGTAGAGACTAAGTTCTTCCTAATCTCGGGAATATGAAAGACGTAGTTCACAGTCACCACCTTTTTAGAAGTCATTTTTAGAAATATCTTGCCACATTCTTCAATTTTGGCCATTGTGGAATTTTCCATAGAAAGCATCTCTTCGGGTCCAACGGGAGCATATATAGCAAATGTTTCTCTAACAGCACAAGTATGGCTAATGGCTCCAGAATCAATCTGTGACTCCTTGGGATTTTCTACCAAGTTGCATTTAGAAAGCATAGCACACAAGTCATCAACATATTCATGATTTTCAACCATGTCTGCTTGATCCTTCTACTTGTCTTTCTTTGGAGCACGACAATCTACAGATTTTTTTCCAACTTTCCCATAGTTGTCGCAATTTCCATTGAAATTCTTCTTGCTTGTGTTGCTTTTAGGTTCTGAAGCTTTCTTTATCTTTTTATTATTTTTAGGAGCATCCTCAATAATGTTTGCTCCCATTATTGTTGAGTTTCCACGGTCTTTCTTTTCAATAGCTTTATGGCCCTCTTCGATTCTCAACCGGACGATGAGATCTTCAAGTGACAACTCCTTGCATTTGTGTTTCAAGTAGTTTTTGAAGTCCTTCCACAAGGGAGGCAACTTCTCAATCATCGCTGCAACTTGGAATGCTTCATTGATGACAAGACCTTCAATGAAAATTCTGTTAGTAAAAATAATATAATTAATACTTTCAACATCAGTATTAATTCGGCTTATACCTTCAGGAAGGAGATCATGAATAATCGCTTGTAATTCCTAGACTTGGGTAATAACGGACTTGTTAATTACCATTTTGTTGTCCAAAAATTTAGCAGCAATGAATTTATTCAACCCGGCAACTTTAGTTTTGTATTTCCTTTCAAGAGTCATCCACAGTTTTTTTGGTGTCTCCACATTATTGTAGACATTATACAAATCGTTCTCCAGTCCTCTAAGAATGTAATTATTGCATATACCATCAAAAGGCTTTCACGCCTCAGTCATGAGAAGGAGTTCATTATCCGGAGTTTCATCGGACAGAACAAGAACATCTTCCTTAATGAACTTCTGTAGACTTAAAGTTGCTAAGTAAAAGAATATCTTCTGTTGCCACCGCATTAAATCAATCTCGAAATTTTTTCGAATTTTTTTGCCGGTGTTGTTCGGTTTGTCGATGCATTTGCGATCACAGTAGGAACATCCTGGTTTCCATTGTCATTCGTCATATTTGTAAAAGAATGAGACAAACAAACATTAAAATCACGTAAATTTTAATCTCCAATAGAGTAAAAAATCACCACGAAGGCTTTAATCTCCAAAATGGGAGTAGAAAATCATAAAGGTTTTAGCCTCCAAAATAGTGAGTATAACACAAATATAATAAATAATTAATTAAGTTCCTTAAGTTTGTTAGTAAACTGTATTTATGAAATAACTCTGGAGAAGATAAAATAACATATAAACATAAATGTAAAAGAAACAGAATTTAATCTGAGCCTACTAAATTCATAGTGTTTTCTTAAGTAACCTAATCCCCTCCTAGTACCCGAGGTTGTGGATTATTTTCACCCAGGATAGAAATAATAACACACTGGTGTAGCGGTACATACCGTAGTATTTGAGCAAACACAATGATCGGTAGAAAATTATACTTATTGTTATTTTCTTTGTAGTTAAAATAATGAAGAAGAAATGAGGAGAATTCAGAATTTCGTATGAAAAATCTGAGAGAATGAACTGCTATTTATAGCCAACATGTTGAGTTCAAAATCGAAGAGGTACAACGCTTCAGAGGTCAGTTATGACTGTTTACGTAAATCGGCCATAACATAAATGGCCATTTATGCAAATTAAATCGGGCAGATGAAACTTTATTTTCCATTACAAAAAACGGACGGGCAGAGGAAACTTTATTTTTCGTTTAAAACAAATAATTTGGATATAATATTAATTTTTCGTTAAAATGGATATTTAATAATATTACGTTAATATTTACTATTAGCAAATAAATTTGATCCAAAAAATTAATGAATCAATCAGTTGACCAAATTAGAAGCCGAAGCCGAGCCGAGCGAGCGATGAAGATGACGGCGCGAGGCTTCCCTTCTTCTTAACTCTTTATGAGCTAGAAGAAGAGCAATTGTATAATATACATATAAAAAGTCTTTTCCTCCTCCAATATGGGACAGTGTCCCTTTGTCAAGGAGGGAAACTCAAATATTTTATTTTTTTTCCATTTTCCATTCGCACTCTTTAAGCTAAAATAAGCTTTAAAACTCAACAATCCCTCACTTAAATAAGGAATTGCTACATCACAAAAATATGCATAAAAAAACTGTGTGATTCACAAGTAAGGATTAATATAATTAATACTTTCAACATCAGTATTTATTCAACTTATACCTTCAGCAAGGAGATCGTGAATAATCACTTATAATTCCTAGACTTGGATATAACAAACTTTCTATCTACCATTTTGTAGTCCAAAAATTTAGCGGCAACGAATTTCTTCAACCCGACAACTTCAATTTTATATTTCCTTTCAAGTACAATCCACGGTTCTTTTGGCATCTCCAAATTGCAATAAATGTTATACTGATCGTCCCCCAGTCCACTAAGATTGTAATTATTGCATATAAAATCAGAAGGCTTCCATGCCTCAATCATAGGAAGGCGTTCATTGTCTGAAGTTTCGTCGGGTAGAACATGAACATCTTCCTTAATGAACTTCTGTAGACTTAAAGTCGTCAAGTAGAAGAACATCTTCTGCTTCCGCCGCTTGAAATCAGAAGGCTTCCATGTCTCATTCTTTTGGGGTTTTTTGCCGGTGCTAATGCAGGTATTGTTCGGCTTGTCGATGCATTTGCCGTTACAATAGAAATAGCCTAGTTTCGTTGTAATTCGTCATTTTTGTAAAAGAATGAGACAAACAAACGTTAAATCACGTAGATTTTAGTCTTCAATGGAGTAAAAAATTGCCATGAAGGATTTAATCTCCAAAACAGGAGTAGAAAATAAAGGTTTTTAGTCTCCAGAATAGTGAGTATAACACAAATATAGTAAATAATTAGTTAAGTTCCTTAAGCTTGTTGGTAAACTGTATTTAAAAAAAATCTTGAGAAGATAAAATAACATATAAACATAAATGTAAAAGAAATAGAATTTAATCCGAGCTCACTGAATTCACGGTATTTCCTTAAGGAAATTATTCCCCTACTAGTACCTGAGGTTATGAACTACTTCCTCATAGGAAAGAACTAATTACAAATAGGTGTAGCGATATTTCAAACCCTAGTGTTTCAGTAAACAACATGATCGGTAGCAAATTATACTTACTATTGCTTTATTTATAGTTAAAACAATGCAAAAGAAAGAAGGAGAATTCAGAATTTCGTATGAAAAAACTGAGAGAATAAACTGCTATTTATAGAAAACATGTTGAGTTCAAAAACGAAGAGGTGCAACTCCTCGGAGGTCAGTTATGACTGTTTATGTAAAATGGCCATAAGTAAATGACCATTTACGCAAACTTATCGAGCAGAGGAAACTTTATTTTTCGTTACAAAAAAACGGAAGGACAGAGGAAATTTTACTTTTTCCGTTAAAAAATGGATAATTTGGATTTAATATAGTTTTTTTGTTAAAAATGGATATTTAATAATATTACGCTAATATTTACTATTAATAAATATTTGTTCCAAAAAATTAATCAATCGACCGATCACTTGACCAAATCATAAGCCGAAGCCGAGCGAGCGGCGACGATGACGACGGAGACTTTCCTTTTTCTTAACTCTTTAAGAGCTAGAAGCAGGGCAATTCTATATGTCCCCATGAAAGTCTTTTCTTCTTCCAATATGGGACAATGCCTCTTTGTCAAGGAGGAAAACTCAAATATTTTATCTTTTGCATTTTCCATTCATCCTCTTTAAGCTAAAATAAGTATAAAAAACTCAACAATCCCCTACATGAATGAGGAATGGCTACATCACGAAAATATGTATGAAAACTGTATTTTTCGCAAGCAATGAATAATATAACTAATACTTTCATGATCGATATTAATTCGACTTATATAATCAGCAAGGAGATCGTGAATAATCGCATGTAGTTACTGGACTTGGGTAATCACAGACTTGCTATCTGCCATTTTGTAGTCCAAAAATTTAGCTGCAATGAATTTCTTCAACCCGACAACTTCAATTTTGTATTTCCTTTCAAGCGCAATCCACAATTCTTTTGGCATCTCCACATTACAATAGACATTATAAAGATCGTCCTCCAGTCCGCTAAGAATATAATTCTTGCATATAAAATCAGGAAGCTTCCACGCCTCAGTCACGAGAAGGCGTTCATTGTCTGGAGTTTTATCGGGTAGAACAGAAACATTTTCCTTAATGAACTTCTGTAGACTTAAAGTCGTCAAGTATATGAACATCTTCTGCTTCCACCATTTGAAATCAATCCCGAAAAAAATTTGTATTTTTCTGCCGGTGCCGATGTCGATATTGTTCGGCTTGTCGATGCATTTGCAATCACAATAGGAACAACCTGGTTTTCGTCGTTATTTGTCATTTCTGTAAAAAAGTGAGACAAAGAAAGTTAAAATCACGTAAATTTTAATCTCCAATGGAGTAAAGAATTGCCACGAAGGCTTTAATCTCCAAAACAGGAGTAGAAAATCATAAAGGTTTTAGTCTCCGGAACAATGAGTATAACACAAATATAGTAAATAATTAATTAAGTTCCTTAAGCTTGTTAGTAAATTGTATTTGTAAAATAATTCTAGAGAAGATAAAATAACATATAAACAAAAATATAAAAGAAACAGAATTTAATCCGAGCCCAGTGAATTCACAATATCTTCTTAAGAAACTTAATCACCTCCTAGTACGCGAGGTTGCGGATTATTTCCTCATAGGATAGAACGAATTACACACAGGTGTAGCGGCACTTCAAATCCCAGTGTTTCTGTAAACAACAAAATAGCAAATCACACTTACTGTTGCTTTCTTTGTAGGTAAAACAACGCAGAAGAATGGGGGAGAATTCAAAATTTCGTATGGAAAATTTGCCATGGCTGAATGGTTAAAGCGCCCAACTCATAATTGGCGAATTCGTAGGTTCAATTCCTACTGGATGCATGCCAATGGGACCCTCCCGACCCGTGGGTCTTCTACCTCCACGCGGCATTGCTCCGTCAGGCTTTCGCCCATTGCGAAAAATTTCCCACTGCTGGCTCCCGTAGGAGTCTGGGCCGTGTCTCAGTCCCAGTGTGGCTGATCATCCTCTCAGAGAATGGACTACTATTTGTAGCCAACATGTTGAGTTCAAAAACGAAAATGTGCAACTCTTCAGATGTCAGCTATGATTGTTTACGTAATATGACCATAATGTAAATGGCCATTTAGAAAAATTAAATCGGGCAAAGGAAACTTTATTTTTCGTTATAAAAAATGGGCGGGCTGAGGAAACTTTATTTTTCGCTAAAAAATAGATAATTTGAATTTAATATTGATTTTTTATTTACTACTAACAAATAAATTTGGTCCAAAAAATTAATCAATCAATCATTTAGCTGAAGCCGAGCGAGTGACGATGATGACGGCGCGAGGCCTGCCTTCTTATTAACTTTTTGAGAGCTAGAAAAAGAGCAATTGTATATATACTCATCAAAAGTTTTTTTCTTCTCCAATATGGGACAATGTCCCTTTGTCAAGGAAGAAAACTCAAATATTTCATTTTCTTTTTCTATTCACTCTCTTTTAAGCAAAAATAAGCTTAAAAACTCAACAATCTTTTTCCAACAATGTGTTTAGAGCTAGCAACATTGTGCATATAGATGTGTTACAGTATATTATTTAGGAAAAATTCGTATAAAAACAACTAGGCTCCCCACTTTTAAATTTTATAGCCCATATTTTAGTTTACAACCAATTAGCCCAAAAATACTTGGCTAAGATTCAATATCCAACTACAATAGGTTCTCAAAATTATCATTTAATTTTTAAAAAAAGATTGTTCAAGCTTTTAAGTTAATTTTCGAATCAGTAGTTGTGACTCAAATATTAGTTAAACAAATCAAATCCATTTGGGTGGTGAAAATTAGATTTTTAACAAGCTTAAATATGTGGGTTTAAATTTTGAATTTGAGTTTGTGAGAAATTTGGAGTGAGTGTTATTAAACTTGTTAGAAATAGTATAAGGAGGTTATATATAAAAGTTGAAGTCATTTAATGGAGATTTGGACTGGTTTTGAACAAAAATTGCAACTGAAAATCATGGAAAAAGTTCGTCTATAGACGTTTGTATAAAGGTGTATAAAAGTGTATAAGATGCGTTTATACACTATTATACAAGATTATACATAATTAGAAAAAAAATCGACTTTGTCTTGTTCCTTGCGTTTTTTCTGAAATCTAACTCAAATCTACTCCAAATCACTTCAAATTTAAATTTTAAACTCCTTTTGATATTTTTAATTAATTGGAACAACACCGAATCCAACAACTAATAAACTCAAAAAAAAATATTTTCTAAAGCAAAGCTTCGAATGACCTTTAATGGTGGACTTCTACTCTTTAATTTTTTTTGCATTGCAACCAAGTGACATATGGGGAGTACCAGTAATGGCGGACGGCCCCTTGAAGCATATTTAAGAAATGTGAGAGGAAGAGAGAGTGAAATCAATAGTTGTGAAAACACATATTTAACTCCATAGCTTTTAAAAGCAATGGTTGTAAGAACACAAATTTTGAATTTGCAAGAGATTTGTTTTCAAATATGTGCAATATAAGCTAGGTCGGGTAAAACTTAAAAAACATGGGCTATTTTTTATTATGGTGTGAAGTCATATATATTTTCTTGTAATTCTTTCTATTATTTATCCCCAATTGAACAATATTTGATTGTATAATATACAATAATACGGATTACATAATATATATACATTGACATTGTAATTTTGTTATATTAATATAATTTTAACATGGGATAGAAGGTTAATTAACATTTGTATCGGATATCATAAAGACTTACCATTTATTACCTTATAAATAATTCAATAATAAAAATATTTTGTAATGCATAACTTAAAGTCCATACTATATTGAAAGTTATTTTTTATTCTACTGAAATGAAAGTACATTGAGGCACGTAATTGCCGAACCTCATTAACTGCAGTTATTCTTCGTTTTGTTATTTCTACGAATACAAGACGGCAACCCTGCGCCATTTTAAATTGAAACGACAAAATAAATTTTAATATTTACTATAGTTTCTAAAACGACATTTTGAACTGGTTTGTTATTTTAATTTTTTGAGGTGGTAATCCTATAATCTCATTTTTCTTAACAAACATTTAAAATTTATTGTAGGTCTAATAATAATTTGGCATATCTTATTTAATTGAGCAAACTGCAAAATGATTTAGTTGACCAATTTGATTTGAATGTTAGGCAATCCCAAGGTGGAAACTATAAATATTAAATATTCCTTTTTAATTCCTACGTTTGTTTATTTATATTTTATTCTATACTCGTATACGGTAATTTTTATTTTATCTCACTGTATCTTTTTATTAACGGATATTATTGGAATATACGTATAACGGAATGTGACATACATGATAGGATTTGACAGTTGAATTGTTGGGGTGGGGGTGTGGGTTATTTGGCAGCCTTATTTGGAAAAGATATTGAAGTTGTTAAAAAGTTTTAATCGGTTCCCACTTAAAGTTGGTTTGGATTAATAATAGCCCGCTTGACTAATCTGCAAAAATCAACTTATTTTGAAAATTTTTTTTTCTCAAGAGTAATTTTGGTGAGAAGTAGTTTGTGTTTAGCTAATTAGTTTGAAAAGCACTTCTGAGCAGCAATTAGTATTAGGCCAAGCTTTAAAAAACTACTTTTAAGTGTATTTTTCTCAAAAGTGCTTCTCAAAAAAGTGCTTTTGGAGAGAAGCTGCTTTTTTCTGCTTCTCCAAAACTGGTTCTACTTCTCCTCAAAAGTACTTTTTTTCCCTCCAATAACTTGGCCAAACACCTCAATTTTTTGCCAAAAGTGCTTTTGGCAAAAAAAAAAAGCACTTCTGGCCGAAAAGAAGCTTGGCAAAACAGGCTATAAGTGTACCAAAATTAGTAAAAGAGGATAACAAGTTGCAAATTTTATCTATACAAAGACGTTTACGTCTAGTTAACTCGTACAAATTGTTCAAGGCGTTCTATTTGGTCGCCCCCATTTAACCTATACCTATTTTGTTAATTTATACCCACTTTTTAAACAATTTTAGCTAATTCATTCTCCTCCTTCTCCTTTGTTTTCTTCTTCTTCTTCTTCTTCTTCTTCTTCTTCTTCTTCTTCTTCTTGTTGTTGTTGTTGGTGCTGCTATGAAACTTCAGTTCATGGGATGATTGCCATAAGTATGTTTATCAGATTATTTCAAAATAAATTATAAATAATTATGTAAGTTAGTAGACAATAATTTATGAATATTTTCACGTACGGAAAGTTTAAAGTCACACTTAGAGATTCTTTTCATGATAATTCTGTTCTTTTCACGTTTATTGTTTCCAAAATTTATGATTTAGATACTGTTGGCAATCTGATTATTTATCTATTATGTTAGAAAGCTTTTTCAAAAACTTCAACTTATATAGTGCTGAGGTTTTTACAAATGAACTAAACAACTTCAGTATCTTCTGCTGAAGTTTTTGAAAAAGCTTATCCAGGACAAAAAAAACTTTAGCTTATTTAGTGCTGAAGTTTTTATCAATGAACAAAATAACTTCAGCATCTTCTGCTGAAGTTTTTGAAAAAACTTAATGACAAAGCTAATGAATTCAGGACAAAAAACAAACAAAAACTTCAGCAAACAGAGAACAAAACTTCAGCTGCTATGCTTAAGTTCAGCAATTACAAACAAAAACTTTAGCAATTAGAGAACAAAAACTTCAGTAAATAGAGAAAAACACTCCAGCTATTATGCTTAGTTCAGCAATTACAAACAAAACTTCAGCACACTTGCTATTTCAGGCCCGTCTACTAGAATGCTGAAGTTTTGCGTGATTGTCTTTACTACTTCAGCTCCCGTATGCTGAAGTTACGCAAAAAAGGGGGTACTCTTGTAAAAAAATTTGTAAAGCAGGCACAAGTTAAAACGTGACCCAAAAAACGAGTATAGATGAAAATGCCCTAGTTAACTGCCTGAAATTTCACCAACAACGGTCGTGGTAGAGTAAAAAGTACTACTCCATCCTTAGAGCGGTTTTGGGTTCTAGCCATGAGTATGAAGTTACTTTTGTTGCGAATACTTTACCTCTAATATGATATTTTTTGGCGTAAAATTTTAATTTAGTCGAATCCCAATATGCATAACAGATACCTAAAGAGAAATAAAAAGAATTGCAATTTCAAAGATATAAAATGCTTAATAGTATCAAAAGGCTACAGCAACAATTTTGAGAAAGTGATGCACACGGGACGAACTTTGAATGATCATTTTATCTTTCGTAAATGAAAAATGAACGTGTAAATTATTCTTTAGGGTGCTTGTTGATTTGAAGCTAGCATAAACCTTATTGGCGATAATAATTAATTTTCTACAAAAACTATTAATTAATATGCTTTAAATCGAGGAAGGATAAATCATACAAAGAAAGTTGAACTCAAGTATTATAAATTGAACTAAAAATGCAATTACATGTTTCAACACGATATTGAATTTGGTTTAAAAGGTTAATCTATTAAAATTGAGGGGTACTTTTACGACATCACATGTGCACCTTTGATTACTTCTGAAACCAAACATACAGACATAATTTCAATGATAGGTGGTGATCAGATTAAGATTTGGACTTGTTTTAATTTCATTAAAAAGGGAATTGTTTTAATTTATACCAAGTTAGAAATTCATGAATTACTAGAACTAAAATATGTTTATCAAATCGCATAAATTTAAAATGAGATAGCATTACTTTCTCGATAAATTTGATTGGACGCGAAATTTAAGAAATAAAAAAATTATAATTTTAAACGTATATAACATTAATATGGAAATAATACTTTTAAGTATGAGGTCTAAAATACGATATAGCATTTGTCTCATATAAAAGTTTGACATTAAGAGAGAATAGAAAATTAAAGTTAAATTATTTTTAAATTTAAAAAAGTTTCATTTTTTTGGAAACAGGCTAAAAAAAAATACTGCCATATAAATTGAAATGAGAAAGTTATTAATCAGTTAAAAATTACAAAAAATTAAAGTCGATATTAATCTTCATGGTGTAAGAGAAGAATAACTGAAGTTGATGCTAAGGGTGGCGTGACCTAGTAATTAATAAATTTGATTGAGAACTATATAAATAAAATAAGTGAATATTTTTACCTTATTTTATAAAAATTAGTTGACGTGCACACAAATTAAAATGAAAACGTGATACAAAAAAAGATGAATGTAATAAGGTAGAAAGTGAGGTGAAAGTGGTGAGAGAAGGTCCGAAGGAAGAGCGAAGCAGCTAGCACTCAATCAGCAGGGGAAAATGGGATAGAGCCGTATCAGAGAAAAGCGACGCTTCTTTTGTTTGTGTGTCGTGAGAGTGTGAGAATTGGGCCCACCTGCGAGGTGGGTACTTGGTACGGTTTTTTGGGTTTTGTGGCCTTCAATTTGGACTCCCATCTCTCTTCTCTTTGCCCAATGCTTATCCCGCCTCCCTTGCCATGCCCTAAATTTCATAACAAATCACTAATTTACAAACAAGTAGTCATATGATAGTGTCTCTTCTTTAATAGAAGATCTTATGCGGCAGAACTAGTCTGAATTTTAACACGAATATCGTATCTTTAATGAAAGTCAAAAAAATATATGATGGTATCTTACATCGCCAAGTTATAAGAATATAAAAAAGCAGTATGGTGTATAAGGCATGTTAAGAATATAAAAAAGTAGCTCCATACACAAAATATTCCGTATTTATGTATAGTTTGAAAAAGGTCTACATTCCAAACGATATGATATAACTTAATTGTTGCTCCAATTACGTTTGAAACGAGATCACTATGCTTGAAATACCTTTTGTGTTACGACACACATACATGTTGCTCTATACAGTTTATTAAAAGTATCATTTCAATAAGTCTGTTTGCGATATTCATACATGTTTATCAGGGAAAGATTATAATCGGATGACTACTTTCTACTTGAAATGCATATGCATTTAAGTTTTCTTACAAAGCTATATTTAATGTGAGGGCTCGGTTTCCTTATGGTCACTTACAATTTGAACAAAAGAAAAGATTTTTTCAGATTTTTTCGCAAGCGTTATACTGTTTCTTGTGCCCTATCAATTTTGATTGACGGCTCTTTGGTTTCCTACACAGGATATTTGTGTTCCTATAAATAGGTGGAAGTCACCATTATATTGCCTCACTTTTTGATTTTATCTGAAGAATTTTGCAAACCTTCACCCTTCTTCAATATTTCAAACTTCTGAGTTCATTCTCCTGTTAGTCAGAACTTAACACTACCATCTTCTCTTTTCCTTCCTCATACTCATTTATTCCGATCAATCTTGATCAATGACTGGTACTTCTTCCCATATTGACAAACTCGTCGAAGCTCCGGAGCAGGAAAATGATGCACCTATTCTCAGAGAAGGAGTGGAGGCGGCGGAAGGGGGTTCCAACATCGGCTGAAATAATGCCTCGTCCGGGAAAATTATGAACCAATTTTAATTGCCCCACCCGAGAAGAACCGAATCATGCGTCCTCTACCATGGATGAAGCGGCAATTGCGGCACTCAAGACCGGATGGGGAATTCCAAATCACATCGAGATGGTGCCGGTGATGGGGACGGTCATTGTATATCCACACCGCCCGGGGTATTGCGCATTCTATGCATACCCTTTTATTTTCGGGTACACGCTTCCTCTCCCCTCCCTAGTGATAGGCTTTTGTTGCTTTTACGAAGTGTGCCCGGCTCAGCTTTCACCGTACGTGTACAAACTCTTCCTCATGCTGCTCAAATACGCAGAGCTAGCCGGTCGAGAGGCCACTTTGGGGCATATGCTCAATATTTGTGCCCCCTAACTTATTCGAGGTTCGATGGTTCACATGCGCTACCGAGGAACAAAGAGTTTGGTGGTGAAGATGGACGACAAGGCTAATCATCGTTTCTGGGAAAGCTATTTCTTAATACGGACCGAACACCTTGTGGCGGACCTGGCAAGGTTTCTCGAGATGTGGAACTTCGCCCGTAAGTTTTCCTTCGTTTATTTTGTGATTCCTCTCGAGATGTTAGTCGATCGTTCCTCTTTAGGTGGCATTGCTAACTTTTTTTCTGCATTTGCAGCTAAGAGATTGCCTCCCCTGCCAGTTGAAGACATCCGCGAGTGGGTAAATGATATTCTTCCCCATACAGTAGGGGTTCGCAAGTGGTCGTCCTTCTATGAGAGATACGTACGTAAGCCTCTCACTGGTAAGTCGACCCGTTGCAGTTTCCTTATTCTTTTCCTTGTAATTTGATCTCGTCGCTATATAATCATTTTTCTTTGGTTACAGGGAGAGCGCGAAGGGTGAGGGCTCCTCCACTCGCATTCCGCCAACAGACGTTTCCTACCCGGCCCGCACTGAGGTCTGCTATCCGACCTACACCTAGAGCTACTCAATTTGCACCTGTAGCTGGGGCCGTGTGTATGGAAATTACTCCACAACCTGAGACTCCGGCTCCTACGGTCCGTTCAACGGGCGAATCCTCCCGCGCTGGTAGCAGAGAATGTCCATCGAAGAGATGGTGAGTGGAGTCTCAAGTGGCTCCTTTAGCATAAGCATCTTCGGGGGGCGACCCTCCTTTGGCGGTGTCTAATATTGGCAGTGATGCTAACCGGACCAAAGAGATAAACCAGGAGGCAGAGACCAACTCGATGGTAGAGGCTTCGACCATTGTGAACAATCAACGGGCGATTGCGATGGGCGGACGGGGCCCCGAGGCCGTTGTTGCCATTTTGGGTGGCCCTTCGTCATCTGAACTGAATCAGGCTTCTTCTTCAGCCTAGAGAGAGGAAAGGTTGTCGTGGTCGATGACTACGAGTTTGACTTTGATTTTGATCCTGATGATGTAAGGATGTTCGAGGAGGGTTTTACCTGTACTATGGTAAGAGCATGAGGTCCTTCCCGTATACTTGAGATACCATCGGAGCTCAATCTTCTGCGGAATACGGAGGGTTTGGTGTCGCAGTTAGACCTTTTATTCTTTGTCGCATAGTGTGAGGCTCTTCGGGATGTTAGCAACATCGAATTAATGCATGAGTGGTCGCTATGGGCCTAGGGTAAGTCTTTCCTCTTTTATTTTTGTCCTCCTTTATTTTTTGGCGGCCTTATCCTTCACCGACTTTTTTCTTTGCTTTCAGTCTTACATGCTGGAGATCGAAAGTGCTCGCAGGGCCGACACTCGGGCAAAGATTTTTCTGATGATGCTGGAAAAGTGTCGGCGCTACCGCAATAAATGTTGTGAGATGCATGAGCGGCTCAGGGTGAGCACTGGCAACCAATCTCTCATGGAGGAGCTGGAGAAAAGGTATTAGGAGCTAATGCAATCCATTCACAGGAATTGTGAGCTCGAGGAGACACATCATGCAAAGGACGAAGAATTGAGTTGGGAAAGGGGGTCGCTGCAAAGTGTGAAAATCATCAGGTGAAGGTGATGTCATTATAATCCGAACTCGATCAAAATGTCGTCAGAGTTGAAGCTTTAAGTGCAGAATGGATGGGGAAGTTAGCCAAGCTGGAGAGGAAAGTGTCCGAGTCGGAGAGTGCCGAGAGTGCTCGGGTGTTGGTCTCATCAAGGGCGGCGGCGTTAGAAGGCACTATCCGTGTCTTTTAATACGAGCAAGAATCCGAGAGGGAAATGGCCACACTAAGGGAGGCGAGGCTCGAAGAGCGCGTTGGCAAAATTGACCGGGAAGCTTCAAACTTGGGAGATCGGGTCGATGTAGTTGATGCTGAAAAGGTAATTGTTGGCGCAAGTTGAATCTGCCTCTACTGATGTTCCTCGCCACTTGCACGAGCTTTGGGTCCAACGGGACATATGCAAGAGTTTGTGGGAGGCAAGCAATGTTTCTGAGGTTGCTTATAAAGTAGCCCGGATGAAGGCACGAGAGGCTCGTGTCAACTGTGGCTATGACCCTACAACACTGGAGGTCGGCGAGGATGCTAATGCTGAGGAGGAATTTCTTGGAGACAATGATAGGGAGAATGGCGGTGGTGACGCCAAATGAAAAGTTGTTGTTGACTTAGCATATGTGTTTTTTTGGTTTATCTTCATCTTTCTTTTTTATTGGGTCTGTTTTGGCCGTGTGTAAGGTGCGGCCATTGCAGACGTGTATAAATAAAAAGGTTTATTTTTTCGTTGTACGTCCTTTGAATTTCTCTCCCTTCCCCATGCTTTACATTTTTTATTTTAGCATAGACCTTCATATTTTTGTATGGCAAATCCTTGATTTCTCGCTATGGGAATTCGACCTTGATCGGTCCGAGTAAGGTCTTGTCGTGTGAATCCGGATGGAGTTTCTCAGGGTTTGCACTTTTGGGTATGATTCACTTTTGATTTTTCGCTTTAGGCGGAATCATCTTTTTGATTCAAACGAGGTTGAATTTGGATTCGTCATTTCGGATGAAGTTGGTTTCGGCTTGAATCATTTGAGGGGGATTGAATGCACTTACCGATTTAGGCGAAGTCGACAATTTCATATGTATTCGAGAGGGGACGAACTTGGAATTTTGGGCGGAGTCAATTTATGACTTATTTGAACAAGTTCGAAAAACAAAAAAGATTGTTTGAGCCGCAAAGGTTTGGGTCATCACTTGTTTTACAAGTCGATTTTTGTGTTCCGAGTCCTTAAAACCCTCTTTCTCACCTCTATTTACGTACACAGTCCGGGCATATATTCGGAAAGCCCTTATGTGAAAATCTGTGAAAAATAACAAATTTTGCTTTTGAAATAAATTTAAGTTGACTTCGGTCAATATTTTAGGTAAACGAACCCGTGATTTGATGGCCCCGGAGGATCCGTAGGAAAATATGGACTTGGGCGTATGTCCGAAATTGAATTTCGAGGTCCCAAGCCCGAGAAATGAATTTTTAAAAGAAATTGTTTAACTAAAATTATAAGATTTTTAGAAACTGGAATGTGTTTGAAATTGATGGTATCATGCCCGTATTTTGGTTCTAGAGGCCAGTACAACTTTAAAATAATAATTAGGTTCAATCTGTAAATTTTGGTAAATATCGGAATTGGTTTGGTATAAAACGGACTTAAAGTTGAGAAATAGGAAACTTTGGTGTTCTTGAATGATTTCTTGAATTTGGGGTTTAATTCATAGTTGGTAATGTTATTTTGATGATTTGATTGCACGAGCAAGTCTGTATGATATTTTTAGGTTAGTGTGCATGTTTGGTTTGGAGACCCAAGGGCTCGGGTGAAATTTAGATAGGCCATGAAATGAAATTGGACTTAGGATCAAGTGCTCCTATATGGAATTTTTGCCCAGTCCTCTGATCTTGCAATTGTAAGATCAGGCTTCGCAATTGCAAAGTTCTCAGGCTTGGTAATTACGACCCAGGCTTCGCAAATGTGAACCAAGCTTGGGCAAGCCATAGTCGTAAACCCATTTATTGCAAATGCGAAGGTGACCGGATTACTTCAGGGTTGCAAATACGACATAGTCTTCACATTTGTGAAGTCAGCAGGTTTTGAAGGGGTTCGTAATTGCGAACCCTGGTCGCAATTGCGACATCTGCAACTTGCTAAATCATAACTTAGCCGTAAATTTCTCATTTTCAAACCCTCTCAAACCTAAAACACCTTTGGGCGATTTTTCAAGGACAACTACTCTTCCAAATCGATTGTAAGTCATTTCTAACTCGCTTTCTTTTATCTTTAACATCTTTTCATGTGATTTCAACTCAAAATCAAGGATTTTTATGGGGAAAATTGCATGTTTTGGGTGGAACTTAGGTTTTTCAAATTTTGGTAATTTGGACCTCGATTTGAGGTCCGATTTCAAAAGTAAATTATATATTTGTGTTTGTGGGTGAATGGGTAATCGGTTTTTGTTCGAACCTCGGGCTTTGACCATGTGGGTCCGGGGTTAAGTAAATTGTGGCTAGATTCAAGCGAATTGGTGGTGGAAACAAGAGATAAAGTGGTAGTTGAGGCTTGAATTGTGTTCATATCGAGGTAATTGTTTGGTCTAACCTTAGCTTGGGGGATTAGGAGTCGGGTCTTATTTGTTATGTGTTAATTGTTGAGTACGACATATAGGTATGATGACGAGTATCTATTTATTGGTGTCAAGCATGCCCGTGAGTCTTATACTATGACCAATGTGGCTCAATTTCGTATTTTTCATGCTTTATATGATGATTTCTATTATTGAACAAGACTTGTAGAAGTATTGTTGGTAATTGATCATTGTAGAGCGTGGGATCAAGTTGAGAAATGAGTTGTGAAGAAATTGAGGAAAACAGAAAAGGTTTATTATATTGTCTCCCTTGTCGGGATGTTATTATTTTTGATATTATAGCCCTTGCTGGGACATTATTATTCATGATATTGTTTCCGTTGCCGAAATATTATTGTTATGCTATTATCCCTTGACAGGATTTTATTGAAATATTGTTGATTCCCTTACCCAAATTGCTTTGTGATTATTGCTTGGGTGAGGAAGAGTGTATAGCACGAAGGGTGATGTCGTGTATGATTTTTGAGAGTGTTAATGCATGAAGGGTAATTCTGTGCCAATATTGTGAGGTAAAAGTACGAAGGGTGATGCCGTGCCGCACGATGTACAATTCTGTGCCATGATATGAGTGATAATGCACGAAGGATCATTCTTTGCCATGGTTATGTGAGGTAAAAGAAGAAGGGTGATGTCGTGCGATTTTATTGATTTATGGTGAGGACGAGAGTAAAAGCACGAAGGGTGATGTCGTGCACTTGTCTTTTATTTCTGATTCTTGCTAATAATTGAACCTTGGTGTTCCTTATATTTATCTGTTCTTCTTCTGTTATTATTTGATGTTCCGCGCAACATGTTTCCCCCTTCTATCCTTAACTGTACGTTTCTGCCTTTATTTTCCAATGTATGTGATTTAACTACACATGTTTATTTGGTATTCTGGTCCTAGCCTCGTCAGTACTTTGCCGAGGTTAGGCCAGACATTTACCAGCACATGGGATCGGTTGTGCTGCTACTACATGCTGCACTGTGTGCAGATCCCGATGCTACAATTTTTGGACCACAGTAAGGTGGTTGCCTTCAGTCCATTCATGCAACCTGAGGTAGTCCTGTAGGCATTTGCAAGCCTTGGCATCTCCTTTTATCATTTCCTTATGTTTTTACTTATTTAGAAACAGATTTGTGTATTTCTATTCAGACTTTATTTGTAGTATTCATAGATGTTCTTTGACATTGTGACACCAAATTCTGTATAGAGTTGTACTTAGACTTTCGCAGTTTGTATTAATCTATATCATCAAATTTCATCTTTTGCACTGTTTTTGTTATTATTATTTCTGTTGTTTCTATTATGTTGTTTTGGAATTGCTAAGGGATTAAAAATAAAAATGGTCAAGCAATTGGACTAATTGGCTTGCCTAGCTTTTACTAGTAGGTACCATCATGACTCCCGAGGGTGGAAAATTCGGATCGTGACAAGTTGGTATTAAAGCTCTAGGTTACTTAGGTCTCACAATTCATGGACAAGATTATTAGAGTCTGAGGGATCGGTACGGAGACCTATGTATCTATCCCATAGAGGCTATACAGTTAGGAAAAACTTCACATCTATTCTTTCCAGTTGTGTGGTTTGGTTTCTCAATGTTAATTGAACTTCTACTCTGTTCTTTCACAAATGGCGAGAACACTCGCTTCTTCATCCACTGATCAGTAGCCCGATCCCCCAGCAGTAGCTCCTACAAGGGGTAGAGGGCGAGGCCATGCTAGAGGCTGAGGCAGGGGCAGAGCTCAACCCAGAGCAGCAACACCAGAGGCGGAGCCTCAGGTTGAGTTTGATGATGAAGTTCCAGCCCAGGCAGTTCCGGTGGACCCAGCTCAGGTCCTAGAGGGGTTCATTGCTACCCCAGTATTTCAGGATGCTTTGGTCCATCTAGTGGGCCTTATGGAGAGTGTCACCCGGGGCAGGCTTACTTCCTTGTAGCACCATCCGTCTCTCAGGAAGGGGGAGGAGCATAGACTCCCGCTACCCGCACTCTGGAGCATACGACTCCCTAGTTTCACACTCTAGCAACTCAGCAGTTGGAGCAGTTCAGCCGAGTGTGGTAGCTTAGATCAATGATGGAGCAACTATGCCTACTGATGCCTTGTGGAGATTGGACAGGTTTACCACTTTCAACGTGCATCTTTTGAGGTCCCTAGGATTATTTGGACAACTGTCATGAGGTTCTTAGGGACATGGGGATAGTGGAGACCAATGGGGTCGACTTTGCTGCTTTTTGCTTATCTGGATCTGCCATGACTTGGTGGAGAGATTATTGTTTGTCTAGACAGTTGGGTCACCAGCTTTGACTTGGGATTGATTTTCTTAGCTATTTCTATAGAAGTTTCTTACCATTACTCAGAGGATGAACTATCAAAGGCAGTAGCGTCTCCAGCAGGGTTCTACGACTGTTATTCAGTACGAGACTAGATTTATTGACTTGGACCATCATGCTCTTCTTATACTCCCCACTGAGAGAGAGAGAGAGAGAAAGAGAGTGAGGAGATTCGTTGAGGGACTCATTCAGCCTATTTGATTACAGATGGCCAAGGACACGGGGTCCGAGATTTCTTTTCAGGATGCGGCCAATGTGGCCACGAATGTTGAGATGGTTTTATCACAGGGGTGTGGTCAGGGGTCTGACAAGAGACCTCGTCATTCTGGTAGGTTTAGTGGTGCCTCGTCAGGAAATATGGGTTCTTTTGGTAGGGGCCATCCTCCCAGGCCATTTCATTCAGCACATTAGGCTTCTCATGGTGCTCCAGGTGGTCGTGGTTCTCATATGTAGTGTTATGATTAGTTGCCCCACAATGCACCACCAGCTCCTATCAGTGCACCTCCGCTCCAAAGTTCTTAGAGTGGTTTTTATGTCATCAGGGTCAGTAGTCTCAGCCCCCGAGGGCTTGTAATACGTGTGGCAATACGAGGCATATTGCTAGATTTTGCCCTTGAGCACTGAGCAGCACTTAGTATCAGGGTTCCTATGCCATGGTCTAGGCACCGAGTGTTCCACCGCCCGCCCAGCTAGTTAGAGGTGGAGGTAGATGTATTAGAGGTAGAGGTCAGGCCGCTAGAGGTGGAGGCCAGCCAGCAAGAGGCTGTCCCACAAATGTAGTTAAGGGTGGTGGGGCCCAACCCAGATGTTATGCTCTTATAGCCAGGCCTGAGGCTGAGGCCTCTGATGCATTTATCACATGTAATATTCTAGTTTGTAGCATAGATGCTTCATTTCTATTTGATCCAGGATCTCCATACTCATATGTGTCATCTTATTTTGAATCGTATCTGGTCATGCCAAGTGATTCTTTGAGTGTTCCTGTATATGTGTCTATACCGGTGGGTGATTCTATTGTGGTAGATCATGTCCATCGTTCATGTATAGAAGTGATTGGGGTCTTGAGACTTGAGTAGATTTGTTACTTTTGGACATCGTTTATTTTGATGTCATATTGGGGATGGATTGGTTATCACCTTACTATGCAGTCTTGGACTATCATGCCAAGAGTGTAACCTTAGCCTTCCCAGGTTTACCCCGTCTAGAGTGTAGAGGGACTCTTAGTCATTCTACCCATAGGGTTATCTCATATATGAAGGCTCGACGTATGGTCGAGAATGGGTGTTTGACCTATTTGGCATATGTTAGTGATTCTAGTGATGAGGTCCCTTCTATGGATTTTGTGCCTATTGTTCATGCGTTTCCTGAGGTTTTTCCTTCAGACCTGCTGGGTATACCACCCGACAGGGATATCAACTTTTGCATTGATTTGGCCTCGGGCACTCACCCCATTTATTCCGCCATATCGTATGGCCCCACCAAAGTTAAAAGAATTGAAGGAGAAGCTGCAAGACTTGCTTGAAAAGGACCTAGTGCCTCGCATTGGGGTGCGCCGGTATAGTTTGTTAAGAAGAATGTGGTTCGAGATATTAAAAAACTATGATATCACCATCTTATATCATCTGAAAAAGGCTAATGTGGTAGCCGATTCTTTGAGTAGAAAGTCAGCTAGTATGGGTAGTCTTGCGTATATTCCGGTCAGTGAGAGACGCTTGCTTTGGATATTTAGGCTTTAGCCAATCAATTCGTGAGGTTGGATGTTTTTGATCCCATCAATGTGTTAGCTTGTACAGTTACTCGTTCTTTCTTATTGGAGCGTATCCGATATGATCCTCATTTATGTGTCTTTAGGGACACGGGGCAACACGCTGGTGCCAAGCAGGTTACATTAGGAGATAATGGAGTTTTGAGGTTGTAGGGTCGAGTTTGTGTGCCTAATGTGGATGGACTTCGAGATTTGATTCTAGAGAAGGCCCATAGTTTCTGGTACTCTATTCATCTGGGTGCCGCTAAGATGTATCAGGATTTGCGGCACATTATTAGTGGAGGAGGATGAAGAAGGATATTATTGCATATGTGGCTCGGTGAATTGTCAGCAGGTAAAGTATGAGCATTAGAGACCAGGTGGTTTGTTCTAGAAGATTGAGATTCCCGAGTGGAAGTGGGAGGGTATCACTATGGATTTTGTTGTTGGACTCCCACAGACTCAGAGGAAATTCGATGCAGTATGGGTTATTGTTGATAGGCTGACAAAATCATCATATTTCAGTCCCGTGGCAGTCTCCTATTCTTCTAAGAAGTTAGCTGAGATCTATATCTGTGAGATTGTTCGTCTCCATGGTATGCTTGTGTCTATCATTTCTGATCGAGGTACGCAGTTTACCTTACATTTTTGGAGAGCAATTCAGCGTTAGTTGGCACACGGGTTGAGTTGAACACAACATTTCATCCGTAGATGGATGGGGTAGTCTTAGCTTGTGTCATTGACTTTGGATGCTCGTCGGATCAGTTCTTGCCTTTAGCAGAGTTTTCCTACAACAATAGTTACCACTCGAGCATCCAGATGGTTTCTTATTAGGCTTAATATGGTAGGCGGTGTTGGTCGCCGTTTGGATGGTTTGAGCCTGGAGAGGCTCGGTTGTTGGGTACGAATCTAGTACAAGATGCCTCGGACAAGGTCCGGATCATTCAGGATAGGCTTCATACAACTCAGTCCAGGAAAAAGAGTTATGCCGACCGTAAGGTTCGTGATGTGGCATTCATGGTCAGCGAGTGGGTGTTGTTTCGGGTGTCTTCTATGAAGGGCATGATGAGATTTGGGGAGAGGGGCAAGCTTAGCCCTAGATTCATTGGTCCTTTTGAGATTCTTGACTGAGTGGGAGAGGTGTATAACAGACTTGTATTGCTACCGAGCTTATCAGTCGTGCATCCAATGTTTCATGTGTCCATGCTTCGGAAGTATCACGGCGATCCATCCCACGTGTTAGACTTAAGCACTATCCAGTTGGACAAGGACTTGTCCTATGAGGAGGAGCCGGTAGCTAAGATCGAAGAGCTTTTCTTCGTTCGTGTTCCATTGAGAGGACAACCTGTTGAGGCAGCGACCTGGAAACCCGAATTTGATATGCGGATCCGATATCCCCATATTTTCTCCAAATCAGGTACTTCCTTCTTATGTCCGTTTGAGGACGAATGGTTGTTTCATAGGTGGAGAATGTGATGACCTTTTGTTTTACAAGTCGATTATGTGTTTCGAGGCCTTAAAAACCTCTTTTTGTCTCACCTCGCTTTGCATGCGCAGTCCGAGCGTGTATCCAAAAAGCCATTATGTGAAAACCTGTGAAAAATAATAAATTTTGCTTTTAAAATAAATTTAAGTTGACTTCTACCAAAATTTTGGATAAACGGACACATACCCATAATTTGACAATCTCAGAGGGTCTATAGGAAAATATGGGACTTAGGCATATGCCTAGAATTGAATTACGAGGTCCCAAGCCCGAGAAATAAATTTTTAAAAGAAATCGTTTAACTGAAATTATAAGGGTTTTTAGAAATTGGAATGTGTTTGAAATTGATGGTATCGGGCATGTATTTTGGTTTCAGAGTCCGGTACAAGTTTGGAATAATAAGTAGGTTGAATCTGTAAAATTTGGTAAAGATCGGAATTGGTTTGGTATAAAACGGACTTAAAGTTGAGAAATTGGAAATTTTGGTGTCTTGAATGATTTCATGAATTTGGGGTTTAATTCATAGTTGTTGGTATTTATTTGATGATTTGATTACACGCAAGTCCTTATGATATTTTTAGGTTAGAGTGCATATTTGGCTTGGAGCCCCGAGAGCTCGGGTGAATTTTGTATAGGACACAGAGTGAAATTGGACTTAGGATCAAGTGTTGGTATCTAGTATTTTTGCCCATGCCTCTGATCTCACAGTGGTGAGATCAGGCTTCGCAATTGCGAAGTTCTCAGGCTTGATAACTGCGACCCAGGCGTCGCAAATGCGAACCAAGCCTAGGCAGGCCTTGGTCGCAAATGCGACCCATTTATCGCAAATGCGAAGGTAACCAAATTCCTTCAGGGTCGCAAATGCAACATAGTCTTCACATTTGCAAAGTCAGCAGGTTTTGAAGAGTTTCACAATTGCGAACCCTGATCGCAGTTGCGACATCTGCAACCTTCTAAATGATAACTTAGCCGAAAATTTTTCATTTTTCAAACCCTCTCAAACCTAAAACACCTTTGAGCAATTTTTCAAGGACAACTACTCTTCCAAATCGATTGTAAGTCATTCTAACTCGTTTTTTTAATCTTTATCATCTTTTCACATGATTTCAAATCAAAATCCAGGGTTCTCATGGGGGAAATTGGGTGTTTTGGATAAAACTTAGGATTTTCAAATTTTGAGGATTTGGACCTCGATTTGAGGTCCGATTTCAAAATAATTTATATAATTAGGTTTGTGGGTGAATGAATAATCGGGCTTTGGTTCAAACCTCGAGTTTTGACCATGTGGGTCCGGGGTTGATTTTTGACTTTTTGGAAACTTTAGAAAACCTATTTTCATGCATTAAAATTGATTCATTTAGCATTTATTGATATAATTAAGTAAATTGTGGCTAGATGCAAGCGAATTAGTGGTGGAAAAAAGAGGTAAAGAGGTAGTTGAGGCTTGAATTATTTTCGTGGCATCGAGGTAAGTGTTTGGTCTAACCTTAGCTTGAGAGATTATGAGTCGGGTCTTATTTGTTATGTGTTAATTGTTGAGTATGACATATAAGCATGGTGACGAGTATCTATACATTACTGTCAAGCATGCCCATTATACTATGACAAATGTGACTCTGTTTCGTATTGTTCATGCTTTATATGATGATTTCTATTATTAAACAAGACTTGTGGAAGTATTTTAGTAAGTGATCATTGTAGAGCGTTGGCTCAAGTTGAAAATGAGTTGTGAAGAAATTGAGAAAAAGAGAAGAGGTTCATAATATTATCTCCCTTGAGGGGATGTTATTGTTTTTGATTTTATATCCCTTGCTGGGACGTTATTATTCATGATATTGTTTCCGTTGTCTGGAATATTGCTGTTATGCTATTGTTCCCTTGTCGAACTTTTATTGAAATATTATTGATTCCCTTTCCCAAATTATTTTGTGATTGTTGCTTGGGTGAGGAAGAGTGTAAAGCACGATGGGTGATGCCGTGTATGATTTTTGAGAGTGTTAATGCACGAAGGGTGATGTCGTGCAGATATTATGAGGTAAAAGCTCGAAGGTTGATGACATGCCGCACGATGTACAGTTATGTGCCATGATATGAGTGATAATGCACGAAGGATCATTCCGCACCATGATTATGTGAGGTAAAAGAACAAAGGGTGATGTCGTTCTAATTTTATTATTTTTATGGTGAGGACGAGAGTAAAAGTAGGAAGGGTGACGCTGTGCACTTGTCTTTTATTTCTGATTCTTGTTGATAATGGAACCTTGGTGCTCCTTATATTTATCTAATCTTCTTCTGTTATTATTTGATGTTCCCCGCATCATGTTTCCCTCTCCTATCCTTAGCTGTACGTTTCTGCCTTTATTTTCCGATTTATATAATTTGACTGCACATGTTTATGTGGTAGTATGGTCCTGTCCTTATCACTACTTCGCCAAGTTTAGGCTAGGCATTTACTAGCGCATGGGGTCGGTTGTTCTGATACTACACTCTGCACTGTGTGCAGATCCCCGTGCTGCAGCTTTTGGACCGCAGTGAGGTGGTTGCCTTTAGTCCATTCAGGCGACCCGAGGTAGTCTTGCAGGCATCCCACATGCCTTGGCATCTCCTTCTGTTTTTACTTATTTAGAGACAGATTCATATATTTCTATTCAAACTTTATTTTTAGCATTCATAGATGGTCCGTGACATTGTGACACCAAATTCTGGTAGAATTATACTTAGACTTCCGTTGTTTGTATTAATCTAAATTATCAAATTTCGTCTTCCGCACTATTTTTGTTGTTTTTGTTATGTTGTTTTATAATTGCTAAGGGATTAAAAATTAAAATGGTTAAATAATTGGACTAATTGGCTTGCCTAGCTTTCACTAGTAGGCATCATCATGACTCCCAGTGGTGGAAAATTCGGGTCGTGAAAAAAGGCATTATTCTGAGTAAGATCGAAATGTTAATCCATGTAATTCGAGTGAGTTGAATTTTTCTTTTGGCGATGGCCCTTGTCTATAAGGGCATTATATTGAACTAAGGTCGAAATATTAACCCGTTGTGATACGAGTAAGGTCTAATTATTCTTTTGGTGATGGCCCTAGGCCGTAAATGCGTTATTTTAAACTAAGGTTGAAATGTTAACCCACTATGGTTCAAGCGAGGTCAAATTCTTCTTTAGGCGATGGCCTTCGTCCGTAAGGGTGTTATTTAGAACTAAGGACAAAATATTAACCCGTTGTGATTCGAGCGAGGTCAAATTCTTCTTTTAACGATGACCTTTGACCGTAGAACACTTATTTCGAACTAAGGTCGAAATGTTAACCCGTTGTGATTCGAGCGAGGTCGAATTTTTCGTTAGGAAATGGCCTTCGGCCGTAAGGGTTATTTCGAAATAAGATCGAAATGTTAACCCGTTGTGATTCGAGCGAGGTCGAATTCTTATTTAGGCGATGACCTTCGACTGTATGGGTGTTATTTCAAACTAAGGTCAAACTTTTAACCCGTTGTGATTCGAGCAAGGTCAAAATCTTCTTTTGACGATGGCCTCTAGCTGTAGGGGTGTTATTTCGAACTAAGGTCGAAAAGTTAACTCGTTGTGATTCGAGCGAGGTTGAATTCTTGTTTTGACGATGGCCTTTGGCCGTAGGGGTGTTATTTCGAATTAAGGTCGAAATGTTAACCCGTCGTGTCACAGTAAGATTTTGGAGAATTTGACTGGTCACCTTACTGTTTGTGTATTCGTCGGAGTGAATCCTGACGTACCCGGTTTTGTTTTTACTGGAGAATACTGGGTGTTCCCCGGGGAGCCCCAATTTTTCTTAGCTTCTGTTGTGTTCCCCGGGGAGCCCCAATTTTTCTTAGCTTCTGCGTTTCCTGGGTGAGTCACAGTTTTCTTAATTTTTCCGTTTTCTTAGCTTCTTGCATTGGAGAATATGATGCGTTTCCTGGGAGAGTCCCAGTTTGCTTAATTTTTCTTACATTGGAGAACACGATGCGTTTCTTGTGCGAGTCACACTTTTCGTAATTTTGCTTGCATTGTAGACTGCCTTGATGGGGAGTACAAAATGTTACTCTGTTTCAGTCATTGTAGAACGCCATACATGTTCGTTATATATATATATATATATATATATATATATATATATATATATATATATATATATATATATATATATATAGGAGAAGTTTCCATATATCTAGTCCCATCATCGCTCGATCTGGGTAAGTAGTCGACATGTGGGGTGATGAGCCATACTTGAACTTCAAGACGCCCCTTTCGTCGCCTTGTTATAAATCTTCCCGAGAGGACCGGACTAGGATGAGACCCTGGTGAATGAGAGAGGGTACGACTTGAGGAGTGTCCTTTCTCAGGGGTTGAAGTATTGGAGGTGGGCAGCATTACAAAACAGGCATTCCAATTATTTTGTAGTAATTTTCCTTCCATTGTTTCTAGTTGGAATGCTCATTTGCTCGTTTGCCTATGCAAGTGCTCGTGTTTCCTGTTTAAACCAACAACAGAGGAGAAACTAAAATGAAATTTTCTGTACCTTCATCCACTAGGTCAGCGAAAAGAGAGGCGTTGTAGTGTTAATTGCTTTGTGTCACGCCCCAAATCCGAGGAACATAACCGGCACTCGACCGGGTATTCCCAGTCGAGTGGACCTGGATGCCTTTCCTGACCCACGAGTTACCCCATATTTTCCATTACTTACTAACCGAGTGGAAACAACTGTTTATAATTGAAACTTCCTTTTTACAAAATATACATAACATAGATGACATTAGCATGGTTTACAATTTACAATGCCCAAAATACATAGTACTTACTACATGGTTCATGACCCACATTTCATGTCTACGGAGCCTCTATGTATAAAAGATGACAGTACAATACTTGCCGGTAACAAGGCTCCGGCTATACCTTTTGACATTCACCAAAATAAGATCCTAAAATACAAGAACAAGGGCAACATGAGCCATGCGGGTCCCCAGAAGTAAAGGGGCTCACTAATACAGCTGACATGAATAATAAAGAGCTACGGACGGTGGACCGGAGCCTGCTATAGATCCACCTAGAATCATAACACGAATGTAGAGCCCCCAGCAAAAGGGACATCAGAACATTTAAATTGTACTGGTATGTACGGACAACACATGTCCCAAGTAAACTCAAGCCGTACGCAAATAGAAAACAACAATGGAAATGGCAACCAATCACACATAGAATGTACAATCAAGTCAAACAAAGGGGCAATCAGTGCCCCACATGTTACAAACTCTCCTGCTGTCTCCTTTCACAATTCTACATCAATGATTTAACAAATTTGTTCAAGTGTATATTTCAATAGTGATTTCGATCACTTTTCCACCCTTATTACCTCGGCCACCCTTATCACCACAACCCACCACCTTATAACACGGTGTAACGGCGTGCAACCCGATCTCGCAGTACAGTTTCAATTCACAACAATCACAACCAAACAACAAATCACAAGGATAAACAACAAAACTCCTCAAGACATCACCACAACAATGTCACAAGTGTTTCCATAGATATTAGTACCAATATTATGACTTTCAACAGTTCGTACTCAATTCAAGTTACAACAATTGCCACAACATTTCAAGTACATTGTTATCACAGATAATCTTGCTTCACCATTTATGGATTCCTTCAATCACTTGTTATTCAACCTTTACCACGAGGTGCATTCACAATCAAACCAGTCACAAGAAGCTCACAGATAACCCACATAGATATCAGCTACCAAACAATTCATATACCAAGCGAGGAGATTTCATAAGGATCAAGGTTAGCCATACATACCTGGAGTCGAATTCCCTTTTTAAGTTCCTCGTCTCAGTCACCAAGATATCTAGCCTCATTAATCTAATTCACAAATTAACACATGCACCTTAGAATTTGAAGTTCACAATTACTACCCGACTTATTTTAGGCTGTCAAGCACAGTTCTCTACTTCTACCCAATTCCCTTTTACTAGATTTTAGGTTTTAAATGGCATGCATGAGGGTTTTCAATTATTAGTTCAAAATCAAAGCATAAGACTCCCCCCCCCCCCTTAGCTTAAATCTGAAGAATTGGGGAAAAGGGTTAGGGATTGTACCTATAAGAGTGGAGATGAGGATAATAACTTAAAATTTTCCCGGGCCGGATAGTTTTGTAGGATCAATTTGATGAAGAATCCTTTTTCTTTCAAGAACTCTCCCTTCCCTCTCTCTTGTTTTGATAAGAAATTATGTAAAAATGAAGTGTTGGGGTGTTTTATTTGAAAATGGCTCGGGTTTAAAATTTTAGAAAAACTGAGCTCGTGCAGGATCTGCGGTCAACTATGCGATCGCATAGCTGACATGCGGACCGCATATTGGACCGCAAAATGATCCCAAATTGCTGGCCTCTCTGCTTGGGTATGCGGTGAGAATGCGGTCGCATACCTTTTCCGCGGTCGCATATTACACCGCAGAACTGACCTCCTCAAATCCTCAAGAAATTTATGCGACGACTATGCGGTCCGCATATTGGTTATGTGATTCCAATTTGGCTACTCTATTATTAACTCTGCGGCCGAGATGCGGTCCGCATACCTGATTTGCAACCGCATTCTTGACCGCAGAAATGACATTTTTTCTGAAAAAATTTTGACTCTAGATTTTTTACTATAAAATCAGTAGAAAAGGGTCCCAACGCATAGGTGGACCTGACTCTATGAGTTAATAGGATTTGAGCACTCATTTTCACGATTTTACATCCCCCACACTTAAAATCATTCGTCCTCGAATGAGAACTTTGAAAATCAAATGGTTTGAAAGCATGATATGCAAGCTCCTAAGTTTTCACGGACTCTTTATAATTTAGAAAACATTCGCTAGAGTTTCCTTTGTAATATGGACATATCCACCTGTAAATGAGTCCCAAAACATATTTCCAAGCACCATTACACAAATCTTGCTACCCCTAAAATAGTTATACAATGCATGACCTTCACACTTATACCTATTCAACCTCTCGACATACTTTTAACCATTTTGGTACACCACATGCAATAAAATTAAGCTTAATCGTCTGTACTATAAATCCATTTACTCATCACAATCTCACAAGAGTATGATACCTCCATTCAACAAGAAGGGTTGCCTATGGTTCAATTCATTACCTTCATACTTGTACACATTCAATTGCTTGATACCCTTTTGGACATAGTTGATTATTTTAGGGAGTGCGACATAGTTAATCATTTCAATACAATCCCTCCATGCAAAACTAATAATTATTTCGTTACACTCACTCTACCATGGGCCGATTATCTACCACAAAAACACACAAAATTTTTGGCACAACTTGAAGAATTTTAATAGTGAAGTATTTAGGAACTTTTACACTAAAGGAGACACAATACTAGTTTGCTTAGGGACAAGAACTTACATGACCACTCCTAGACTTGCGTCGAATAAATGGGGGTATTTTACTTTCATTTCATCTTCTGCTTCCCACGTGGCCTCTTCGACTTGATGGTTTCTCCACAACACCATAACCGAAGCGATCTCCTTATTTCTTAACCTTCAGACTTGTCTATTAAGAATAGCAACCCGAATCTCTTCATATGATTGCTCTTCGATAACCTTGATGTCTCCAACTGGAACGATGGTGGACGGATCCCCAACCACTTTCGTTAACATGGACACATGGAATACTGGGTGCACTAAGGACATTTCAGGGGGCAACTCCAACCTATAAGCAACTTGTCCGATCCTTTGAATAATCTGATAAGGCCCGACATGTTAGGATTTAGCTTCCCTTTCTTCCCAAATCGCATGACTCCCTTCATGGGAGACACCATTAAGAATACCCAATCACCCTCTTGAAACTTCAATTCCCTTCGACGCACGTCCGCATAGGATTTCTGGCGACTCTGAGCAGTCTTCATCCTTTCTTGAATGACTTTAACTTTTTCCATGGCCTGGTGTACGAGATTCGGCCCTATCAATTCTGCCTCACCTACTTCGAACCACCCGATCGGGGACCTACACCTCCTCCCGTATAATGCCTCAAACGCGGCCATTTGGATGCTAACACGGAAGTTGTTGCTCTAAGAAAATTCTATAAGGGGAAAATGATCATCCCAATTACCCTTGAAATCCAAGGCACAAGCCCGCAACATATCTTCGAGCGTTTGAATATCTGCCCTGGTTGACCATCAGTCTGCAGATGAAAAGTCGTGCTGACGTTCACCTGTGTACCCAAACCTTGCTGAATTTTCTTCCAAAAGTTAGCTGTGAATTGAGCCCATCGATTCGAAATAATAGAAAGTGGAGTACCATGAAGTCTCACTATTCTTTTGATATACAATCGAACATATTGTTCTGCAGTATCGGTGGACTTGACTGGCAAGAAGTGAGCTGATTTGGTGAGTCGATCCACTATCACCCAAATTGAGTCGAACTTATGCTGAGTGCGAGGTAGTCCTATCACAAAATCCATGTTGATCATCTCCTATTTCCACATTGGTACCTCCATAAGCTGGGTTAGCCTTACGGGCCGCTGATGCTCGGCCTTTACTTGCTGACAGTTCGAGCATTTGGATACGAAGTTTGCCACATCCCTCTTCATATCGCTCCACCAATAAATTTCCTTGAGATCATGATACATTTTTGTAGAACCTGGGTGCACCAAATACCTAGAATGATGAGCCTCCGCCATTACCCTCTCCCGAATGTTATACACATCTGGAACACATAACCTATCTTGACATTGCATCACACCATCCTTGCTGCCGAGAGAGAATGCTGAAATCTTGTTACTCCAAACCGCCTCCTTTATTTGTGCCAATGCTGGATCATTAAATTTATTTTGGGGGTCCACTTGAATCCCCTTTCCGGAAACAACATGTCCTAGAAAAGCGACAGACTCCAACCAAAATTCACATTTTGAGAATTTAGCATACAACTAGTGCTGATGAAGAGTTTGCAAAACTGCCCTGAGGTGATCAGCATGATCCTCCCTATTTCACGAATAAACAAGGATGTCGTCAATAAAAACAACCACAAAGGAGTCTATAAAATGGCTTGAAGACCTGATTCATAAGATCCATAAAAGCTGTCCAGGCGTTGGTTAGCCCAAAAGACATGACCAAGAATTTGAAGTGACTACAGCGGGTTCTGAAGGCAGTCTTAGGAATATCCCACTCTCTAATCTTCAATTGGTAATACCCAGATCGCAAATCAATTTTGGAGAAGAACTTCGCACCTTGCAATTGGTCGAACAAACCATCTATCCAGGGCAAAGGGCATTTATTCTTGATGGTGACCTTATTAAGCTGCCGATAGTTGATACACATCCGAAGTGACCCATGCTTTTTCCTAACAAAAATAACTGGAGTACCCCATGGCGACACACTCGGTCGAATGAACCCCTTCTCTAATAAATCCTTCAACTGCTCCTTTAACTCTCGTAGTTTTGCTGGCGCCATCCTGTATGTGGAATAGATATTGGCTAGGTGTCTGGCAACACATCAATCCCGAAGTAAATCTCCCTATCTGGAGGAATCCCAGGAAACTCATCTGGAAATACCTTCAGAAATTCATTTACAACTGGCACGGATCCGAGGGCAGGCACATCTGAAGCAGTGTCCGCCACCCGGACCAAATGATAAATACACCCCTTCTTAATCATCTTCGAAGCCTTAAGGTAAGAAATAAACCTACCTTTTGGCACAACACCATTCCCTCTCCACTCAATAACTGGCTCGTTGGGAAACTCGAGTCTCATGACTCTCGCCCGACATGCAAGAAATAGTCCATAAAAGCATCTACAAACTCCTCCCATCAAGTTTGAGGTCTCCCCTCCTTGCGGGAATCCTCCCACATCTCGAACCACGAGCATGCCGCTCCCTTCAACCTATAGGAAGCCAACTCAACCCCCTATTATTCTATGGCCTTCTTCACACGAAGGGTCGTGTACATCGCTTCAAGAAAATCCTGCGGATCATCCTCTGGGGCTGTGCCTGAAAAATCTGGAGGCGCCAATCGCAGAAACTGGTGGACTCTAGAGCTGGCAGAATCTCCCTGTCCGCTGGAGGACATAGGGGCATCGTGAGATCTCGAGGCCTGAGCAACCACTAACTGGGTCAACATACGGATGGCTCCCCTAAGGTCCCCATCAGAAGCCTCGAGACCGGGAGCTGGAGCAATGTCAGTATTAGGAATATCGGCAGAGGGATGGTGATGCCCTCTGCCGCTACTAGAACAGGAATGCTTATATCCGGAAGGGACGGGCCAGGCAGATTCAAAGCCGGGGAGTCACTCTCACCCACGGCGTCAGGTACAGGGCTCAAGATCACACTTGAGGTGGCGATGGCCTCAAGGCCGAGTCTAACCTTCTTCTTAGGTGCCATCTCTAAATTTTTTGGAACAAGGCACGAGTTAGACACAAATACTTCCATTTTTCACTTCACCGGACGAAATGGAATAACAAAGAAGAGAGTAGTTTCCTAAATGCCCGTGTAGCCCCCTACTTATAGATGTGTTCGATAACACACCGATAAGAAGGGCTATACTAGGCACCGCTCCGAGACACCCTAGGACTCTTTTTAAAACCTTCGGCTCTGATACCAAGTTTGTCTCGCCCCAAATCCGAGGGACATGACTGGCACTCGACCGGGTATCCCAGTCGAGTGGACCTGGATGCCTTTCCTGACTCATGAGTTACCCCACATTTTCCATGTGATACTAACCGAGTGGAAACAACTGTTTATAATTGAAACTCCCTTTTTACACAATATATATAACATTAGCGTGGTTTACGATTTACAATGCCAAAAATACATAGTAATCACTATTTCATGACCCACATTTCATGTCTATGGAGCCTCTAAGGATAAAAGATGAAGTACAATACTTTCCTGTAACAAGGCTCCGGCTATACCTTTTTACATTCACCAAAATAAGATCCCAAAATACAAGAACAAGGGCGGCATGAGCCACGCACGGCCCCGGAAGTAAATGGGCTCATCAATACAACTGATAGGAATGAGGAAGAGCTATAGATGGTGGACTGGAGTACCTGCTATAGATCCACTTACAATCATAACACAAATGTAGCGCCCCCGGCAAAAGGGACGTCAACACATTTGAATTGTACTGGTATGTATGGAAAAAACTTGTCCCAAGTAAACTCAAGCCGTACGCAAATAGAAAACAACAATGGAAATGGCAACCAAACACACATAGAAGGTACAATCAAGTCAAACAAAGGGGCAATCAGTGCCCCACAGGTTACAAACTCTTTTGTTGTCTCCTTTCACAATTCCACATCAATGATTTCACAAATTTGTTCAAGTGTATATTTCAATAGTGATTTCGATCACTTTTCATCCTTATTACCTTGGCCACCCTTATCACCACAACCCACCACCTTATAACACCGTGTTGCGGCGCGCAACCCGACCCCGCCGTACAGTTTCAATTCACAACAATCACAACCAAACAGCAAATCACAAGGACAAATAACAAAACTCCTCAACACATCACAACAACAATGTTACAAGTGTTTCCATAACTATTAGTACCAATTTTATTACTTTCAACAGCTCGTACTCAATTCAAGTTACCACAATTGCCCCCAATATTTCAAGTACATTGTTATCACATATAATTTTTTTCACCATTTACGGATTCCTTCAATCACTTGTTATTCAACTTTTATCACGAGGTGCATTCACAATCAAACCAGTCAGAAGAAGCTCACAGATAACCCACATAGATATCAACTACCAAACAATTCACATACCAAGCAAGGCGATTTCACAAGGATCAAGGTTAGACATACATACATGGAGTCGAATACCCTTTATAAGTTCCTATGCTTAGTCACCAAGCTATCTAGCCTCGTCAATCTAATTCACAAATTAACACATGCACCTTAGAATTTGAAGTTCACAATTACTACCAGGCTTATTTTAGGCTGTCAAGCACAGTTCTCTACTTCTACCCAATTCCCTTTTACTAGATTTTAGGTTTTGAATGGCATGCATGAGAGTTTTCAATTATTAGTTCGAAATCAAAGCATAAGACTCCTCCCCTTAGCTTAAATCTGTTGGAGAAAAGAGTTAGGGATTGTACCTGTAAGAGTGGAGATGAAGACAATAACTTAAATTTTCCCGGCCCGGATAGTTTTGGAGGATCAATTTGATGAAGAATCCTTTATCTCTCAAGAACTCTCCCTTCCCTCTCTCTTGTTTTGTTCAAAAATTATGTAAAAATGAGGGGTTGTGGTGTTATTAGAAAAGGGGCCGGGTTTAAAATTTTAGAAAAACCGAAGCTCATGCAGGATCTGCGGCCAACTATGCGATCGCATAGCTGACATGCGGTCTGCATATTGGACCGTAGAATGGTCCCAAATTGCTGGCCTCTCTGCTTAGGTATGCGGTGAGAATGCGATACACACCTGTTTTGCGATCGCATATTGCACCGCAGAACTGATCTCCTCAAATCCTCGAGAAAGTTATGCGACGACTATGCAGTCTGCATATTGGTTAAGCGATCGCATAATGGACCGCATTTTTAACATCCAATTTGGCTGCTCTTTTAACTGATTAACTCTGCGTTCGAAATGCGGTCCGCATACCTGATCTGCTACCGCATTATTGACAGCAGAAATGACATTTTTTCCGGAAAAAATTGACTCAAGATTTTTAAGTATAAAATGAGTAGAAAAGGGTCCCCACGCATAGGTGGACCTGACTCTATGAGTTGCTAGGATTTGAGAACTCATTTTCACGGGGTCTTACACTCTGCCTGGTGTTCGAATAGCGGTTTTAGATTTGACTTACGTGTTCAACTCCGTTTTTAATAGCGTGTAAGCTTTGCGCGGGTTGGGCCTACCTCATTTGCTGAAGTGCTGAAATCGAGTCCCGGTCCGATCTCATTCGATTTATACCCACAACAAGGGAAATGTGTCATACTTCGTTTATAGACCATCAGATGCATGAGGGAATGTGAAAGTAGGGCTGGATATGCCCATTTCTTCAAATGACCGTGCGACAAGTTGTCGTCCTCTCATAAAAGGGTAAGAATACCTCACAGACTGCGCCAAATTGTTTGAGCAAAAAATATAAAATTCTTTTACCGAACTAGTTATTGATAATAAAGAAGGTAAATCTTAACTAAACATAATTAATTTCAGATCCAATCATATAAAGTGCGAAATAAAAGAAGAGTAAGAACATGTAAGATTTATTAATGTGATAATCGTACATCAAACATGAGAGCTGTGCTTACATCTAGAGCTGAGATGCATCATAATCATGGGAGCAAAGAAAGGAAAGAGGGGTAATTATTGTTAAACAAGAGATTCCTCTTGTGTTTCTCTATTGTGGTTGCTATCCTCTGAATCCCCCTTTTCTGGGCTTTCTCCCCATATATATAGTTCATTTCCCTTTTATCCAATGATCTTTGACCATCATATTTTTTAACGACTGTACCTTTCGTCGTCTGCTCGAACACAATGCTTGTTTTTCGATGATTTGACCCTGGTGATGGCTGAGTAGCTCTTAGCTATCTCGTCCCGTAGGCATGATTACAGCTTGGTCGACCCCTTATTATTCCTCTTAAGGACGACCATTCTAGTCAGATTTTGACCCATATAAAAAGTAAGTTAAAATTTATGGCGTTTCTTCCATTTTTTGAATTCGCTAACTCCGCAACTAGCTATTAGAGCGTTACGTAATACTTATATTGTGGCATAATTGAGGAAGACTTGGTTTTGCAATTCATTAGAAATGTTATTTTAAATATATAATATTTTTCACAAAGATCAATTAAAAATTAACAGAAAAGATATTTGTATCTTCTATTTAAATTATTATAGTCAAGAATAAGAGTATATTTCTTCCTAAATTGTCGACTACATACTATAATGCTTTGCGCTTAATGGTGTAAAGTCCTAGATTGCCGAACGAATATAACGCAAAAGATATACTATTGAGCATTATTGGAGTAGTTTCGTAATTTGTTTAATTATCATGGACAAATGTGATGTGAGAGACGTGAGGAAAGAAGAAGGAAATTAAAGAAAGTAAAAATAGTACACTGCTTAAAGAAACAGAGCAAATAAGAAAGTAAAAATAGTACACACACTACTTAAAGAAAAAAGAGAAAACCCAAAACCACCGCATCAGTACATGTACAGCTGAGCACATCCACTACTCCCTCCTATACAACACGCTTCCTTTCACATTCACATTCCTCTCTAATCTTATCATTCATCCGAACCTTTCGCTCCCCTCCCCCCCAACTCCCTAATCACCTTCCTTTGTCCTTTCTTCACCGTCGGTCGTCGCCGTCCCCTTCTTCCCGCCTTTTTCTGGCCGCCGGAAAGAAGTTCTTTCTTCTTTGTTGAGCTAAATTATCTGAATTCCGGTTCTAGATGCTTCAAATTCACGAGTCCTTTCCTTAGTCAACGCTGAAATTAGGTGGGGCTATGTGGCTTGCTGTTAATCGGTATCATGGTTGTCGTCTCTTTGTACTCGACTTTTGGGGTCGTACCGAAGCTGATTAGTGATTAGTTCTCATCTTTCTTCTTTTTTATTTTTCTCAATTTTGACTTTTGATCTCTAATTCAAACTTGTCCGATCATCAATCACTTAAATCTTTGGATTTAGATCTTCAAACGCGCGCGTGCACACACACAAAAAGGAGCTTAGATGGAAGCGAGTGTGGGAGAGCGTTATTACCATATGGGAGGACCGGATCTGCAAGGATTAGGGAAGAGGAGCTTAGAGTGGGATGTAACTGATTGGAAATGGGACGGAGATCTTTTTATTGCGACTCCTCTTCGTCAAAACCCTTCTAATAATTACCAGAGCAGGCAGTTTTTTCCAGTCGAAACTGGGAATCTGGTGGCTTCATCCAACAGTTCATCTTCCTGTTCAGACGAAACAAATCACGGGATAGAACAACAGAGGAGGGAACTGGAGAAAAGGAGAAGGGTGATTGTCGCTGATGAAAATGATTCCGATGGGACCCTTTCGTTGAAGCTTGGTGGACAAGCTGAGCCTGTAGCTGAAAAAAGGACAAAATTGGCTGCTGCTGCTGCTGCACCTGCACCTGTTACTGGTACTACAAGAGCTGTATGTCAGGTTGATGATTGTGGGACCGATCTAAGTAAGGCTAAAGACTACCATAGGCGGCATAAAGTTTGTGAGATGCACTCCAAAGCTAGTAGAGCCCTTGTTGGGAATGTTATGCAGCGTTTCTGCCAGCAGTGCAGCAGGTATTTCTTTTTTGCTTTATATAAATGACTGATATAACCGATCTATATAATTTGGGATTGAGTTGTAGTTGAATGATTAATTGATTGATGGCTGGTCTTGTGAATCCTTTAAAAAATTCGATCTTTTTCTGCGTTTGGTTGTTTGTGTTTGGACTGTTGATTTCTGAATAATTCTGTGTTTGCTATTATTCCAAAGATACTGCTTTGATAAAACACGGGTTTCATCCTAGCCCGGCATAATAAAAGAATGAAATGGGTGCGAAAAAGGTGGAAATGATACGAATGACTAATATGACTGACCTAGAATAATATGTGAATTTTGAGTAGTGGATTGATTGATTACAAGTCATGTGAATCCACTTAAAAAAATTAATGTTTTTCTGTGTTTGATTGCTTCATCTTGGGCTATTGCTTTTTCAATATTTCTGTGGTTATATTCCAAAGATTCTGCTTTTGATACACAGGTTTCATGCACTTCAAGAGTTTGATGAAGGAAAACGAAGTTGTCGTCGACGCCTAGCTGGGCATAATAAAAGGAGGAGAAAGACACAATCAGAATCTGTAGCTAACAACAATTCATCGAATGATGGACAGGCTAGTGGTTATTCCTTGATGAGCCTGCTAAAATTGCTCTCCAATATGCACTGTGAGTAATTCCTAGTTTTCCTTCTGCTATGTTTTGAATTTGGAAATAGCTATAAATTATTTTTTTGGTTTCTGAGAATTTTGTTTCATGTGCTATAGTGAGGATTTATAAGCCGACCCCAACTTGTTTGGGGATTGAATAGTGGTAGTAGTAGTTGTTGTTGTGCTTTAGAATTAACTGCAAGGTTATGATTTTCATATATTGCAGCCAATGGAACTAACCACACTGAAGATCAGGACCTTTTGGCCCATCTACTAAGAAGCATTGCCTGCCAGGGTTCGTTGAACGGGGATAAAAGCTTATCTGGACTTCTGCAAGAATTTTCAAACTTGCCAAACAATAGGTCAATCCTTCGAAATCCAGAATTAGCTTCCTTGATCTCAAAAGGTTCACAGGCACCTCCTGGAGCCAAAGAACATCAGTTCACTAATTCGGCAGCTGAGATGCCTCAGAAAAGGTTAGATGCACATGATGTCAGGCTTGAAGATGCACGGACGGCTTCTTCTCAAAGCCCAGGCATTTTGTTTCCCCCAATTCAAAGCAATTCTCAATCTTATGCACAAGGCAGGGGAAGTACCACTGGAAGGAGCAAGTTGATTGACTTCGACTTGAATGATATTTATGTTGATTCGGATGACAATATAGAAGATATAGATAGATCCCCTGTGCAGTGCCCATCTTGGTTACAGCAGGACTCTCACCAGTCAAGTCCACCTCAAACAAGTGGTAATTCAGATTCCGCTTCTGCCCAGTCACCTTCCAGTTCCAGTGGTGACACTCAGGTACTCCTATAATCATCTAAGTATGATTTACCGGTTTTACTTGTGCTGCAAATTTCATTTTGTTGGTTTCTTCTTTTTTTTTTCGTTCTTTACTTTCTTCTTTATACTCTTGTTTTTATTGAAATGGTTTATCTGAAGATAGTATCAACTTACCTTTTCTCAGCTGGACACAGAGACAGAATTGGGTACATTTTTCAGTGGACTAAGTTTTGATTAGGGAACAGAGGCAATAGCTTGGATCATAATAGTTTTCTCGAATTCTTTAGCCTGTTAAAACCTATCAATGAAGTCTCTCTTTCTGTGTGAGGAATACCTTGCTAACTATAGATCCATATTTACACTTTCGGTGTCTGAGTATTATAAAGTCAATTTCGGTCTAAGTGGTAACACTTGAGTTTCTATTTTCGTCTTTAGATCACCTCTTTCTTTGGTGGTCTATTCTTACTTTTGAAATATCCTGCTAACATTTTGATAAACTTTCTGAAGCTGAATTGTGGTGATTTCTGTTTTTCTCCCCTTCCTGTCATTGGAGGTTGACTTCTGCGCTCTATCATGTTCAGTCTTGAGTTGTCTCTGAATTTTTCTTATCTCTGGTAGTGTCATGTGCTTTAGAGAGGCGTGCGATTCAAACAGGTGGTGTGTTGAGTGTTACCAACAAGAAGCAGTGGATTTTTTGAATCTCAGCTTTGAGGAGTTAGATTAATATCAGCATCATTGTATTTCGGACGCTAAAATTAGTTTTTTAATTGATACTTGTTTGTGATAGTACTCATTCATATAATGCGGTACTTTGACCTTTCGTAAATTTTGTACGTCACTTCTAAGGATGTGCTTCACTTCTTTGTGCTTTTTACTTTAAAACAAACCACTGTGTCCGCCAACTTATATCTAGTACTTTTCAGTGCTAAAGTTTGTGGTTTTATTATAAAAGAAAGAGTATCTTACAAAATGAGAGAGAAGGAAGTTGACAACAATCAAGACTAGTTAACTTGATATCCTTTCTTTTCCTGAACCGAAAATTTATTTTTGTTCGATGCAGACACGCACGGATCGGATTGTTTTTAAACTATTCGGGAAAGATCCTAGTGATTTTCCATTTGTCGTACGAGCTCAGGTATTTTCATTGTCTTGAGTACACATGGTTCTTGTTTTGTTATATGTTTCTAGATGGCTGAAACTCTGTCTTACTTTTTCTTTTTCTGAAATGCTCTTTGAATTGTTTGAAATTTCAGATTCTTGACTGGTTATCTCACAGTCCTACCGAGATTGAGAGCTACATTCGGCCTGGTTGTGTTGTGTTAACAGTATATCTGCGGCTTCCCGAGTCTGCATGGGAGGAGGTACTGCATGTTGATTGAAATCCAGTATTTTGTAGTGGGCTCTGTTGATTCCTGTTTGACGTGTAAATTAATTGCTTTGTACAGCTTTGTTATGATCTGAACTCCAGTCTGAGTAGGCTTTTGGATGTCCATGGTGATGATAGTTTCTGGACAAAAGGATGGATTTACATTAGCGTGCAGAACCAAATCGCATTTGTGTGTGATGGTCTGTTCAAATCTAATGTCTTCCATTTAAAATTCCTTCCCCAACCCAAAATATAAAATTAGCTTCACTAAATCTTTTCTGGCGACTTTTGCATCAGTAATGTCATTCACTGAGATTTTACTTTGTTCTGTTTATGTGCTGCAGGTCAGGTTCTTTTGGATATGTCCTTGCCCTCTGGGAGTAATGAGCACAGTACAATTTTAAGTATCAGACCAATAGCTGTGCCAGTATCTGGGAGAGCTCAATTTTTAGTCAAAGGCTATAATTTGTCAAAGCCATCCACAAGGTATGCATCAATCATCATTATTATGCATGCGATATTGCACAAGCCCCTTTTTCTGTTCTCCCCATTGAGGAGGAATTGATGGTATCTTCCTAGCAAAATATGTTAGTGAAGTGCAGTAACTCAAGTGTTTGTTTTTCTGCTTTCATTTTTTATTGGCAGGTTACTTTGTGCTTTAGAAAGTAATTACCTGGTTCCAGAAGCTAATAATGAGGTAGAAGAAAATATTGATGGCATTGACAAGGATGATAAGCTCCAATCCCTAAGTTTCACATGTTCAGTTCCAGCAGTTACTGGAAGAGGATTTATTGAGGTGAACCTTTTCTCTCATCTTCTTGTTTTCTCTTTGAACATGATTCTTCAAAATTGACTAGGAGAGTTTATTCTCTCTCTCATTTTCGCTGCCGTTATCGGGCCAAGTTTGGTCAGTGCCAGCTCTTTTCCTTTATTTTTTGAAAAGGAACCTTTTTGCTGTCTAGAGGAAGCTCGGCATGATTTTAATCTCTTACGAAGTTCAGAAATGGCTCAACAGAGTAATACAAGTTTATTAACTCCTAGCGAGAGAGAGAAAATAAAATTGAGAACACTAAGTCAAATGGATTGCATAAATTACTATGGTACGAGATGTGGAGACATTTACCACTTTTTTCTTAATTATAAAATAACCATGAGGTAGTGTATATATTGCAGAAATGCGAGTCTCGTGCCCATCATCTTAGCTATATCAATTGCTTTTATTTCTACAGTACTGTGTTTATGCTATAAAATATATCTAGTGCTGCCTATATGATGTGTACAGTATGTAACAGTCATAATGTTATGCATTTTGTAACTTCAAAAGAATCTGACACATTCCCGTTCAAGCAATGTACACTTTAAGTCATGCTGAGATTCTTTTGTTTATCCAGGTTGAAGATCACGGACTTAGCAATAGCTTCTTCCCTTTCATAGTTGCAGAGGAAGATGTTTGCTCTGAGATCCGTATGCTTGAGAGTGAATTAGACTTGACTTCAGCTAATTATGTCACGGGACATATAAATAATATGGAAGCAAGAAATCAAGCCATGGATTTTATTCATGAACTGGGTTGGCTGCTTCATAGAAATAATTTGAAGGCTAGATTAGAGCACTTTGGTCCTGATGCTGTTCTCTATCCTTTGAAGCGGTTCAAGTGGCTTATTGATTTCTGCGTAGACCATGAATGGTGTGCAGTAGTTAAAAAACTGTTGAATATTCTTCTTGATGGAACTGTGGGCGCAGGAGACAGTTCTTTCTTGAAATTTGCTCTCACTGAGATGTGTCTTCTGCATAGAGCTGTGCGTAGGAATTCTAGGCCTCTGGTGGAATTGCTATTAACATATACTCCAGAGAAAGTAGCAGATGAACTGATTTCTGAATACCAATCCCTGGTTGAGGTTGACGGGGAATTCTTGTTTAGACCTGATTGTGTAGGGCCTGCAGGTTTGACACCGCTTCATGTTGCAGCTGGCATAGATGGATCTGAAGATGTACTAGATGCATTGACAGATGATCCTGGAAAGGTATTTAATTCCTCTTGTTGCAAACCTCGTTCTTATACAACATTCTGTCAGATGCAGTTATTTCCTTGTTTGTGAGGCTATGATCTATTTAGTTATCTGTATTCACTAAACATGCTAAAATTGCCCCATGCAGGTGGCAATTGAAGCGTGGAAGAATACTCGTGATAGCACAGGTTTCACACCAGAAGATTATGCACGCCTGCGAGGACATTATTCTTACATTCACCTGGTGCAGAGGAAGATTAGCAAGAAAGCAACCAGCGGACATATAGTGGTTGATATTCCTATTGTTCCATCTATTGAGAACAGCAACCAGAAAGAAGAAGAGTTTGCAACTAACAGCTTAGAGATATCAATGACTGAGAGAAGACCCATTTCTCGGCCCTGTGGGCTATGTCATAAGAAGCTGGCTTATGGTAGTCGGAGCCGATCCCTACTGTACAGGCCTGCGATGTTCTCAATGGTGGCCATGGCGGCCGTATGTGTTTGTGTTGCTCTTCTCTTCAGGGGCTCGCCAGAAGTTCTGTACATTTTCCGTCCATTTAGGTGGGAAATGGTGGACTTTGGAACAAGCTGATTTTACCACCCAATAAATCTCATAAAAAGTATATTAGTTACTTGTACCAGTACTCGTCTATATAAAGAAACGTAGGGTCTGAGATATGCTGTAGGAATAGCCCTTCAGGCAGTTGTTATACCAAGTGTTAACATATTTATTTTGTTTGATCAAATGTATCTTTTCCATTGGGACCTCGTAACCAGGTGTAAAACTTTCTACCTCGTTTACTCTGCCCTATTAACTTTACTTGCATTTTGGTAATATTGGATACTGTAAAAAGGTAAATTTATTTGTGAAACAACAATTAAGAGTCTTTGCAGATGTATTTCGATTTCCGAAGGCTGACAGCGTCCTTTTCTTTTTTTGGTCGGAAGGCAGAGATTAAAGTATAATACTCCTTCAAATCAAAGCAAGTCATTTTGGGCACTACTGATTATTTGGACTTATGAACGTCATTTTCTCTTTTGTTGTTTATTTACTTAATACCTTTTTCCACCGAAAGGAGGCCACGTAAGTACCGTCTGTTATTTACTTTTGGGAATGGATAAGATTTCGGATTCGCTCATTGCCACCCAATGTAAATAAGTATATTGATTTACGGTAGGAGGTCAATTCAAGACTTCAGCTTTATTAGAAAACTCATGTTGATTTTAATTTTATGGTGCGATAGCATTTTGTCAACAACTGTATGTATAGAGAAGCAGAGTTAGCCTTTTAGGCACGGATTTGGTAAAAAAACTCATTAAATATACATAAATATTCAATTATAAATCTTGTAAAGAAGACGAACTATGAATTTGTGACAAATTTAGAAACCATAACTTTAAATTCCAATTCCGTTTCTGATTGTATATAAAAGGAAGTTCTTATCTTCCATCCGTGGATAAACCATTCTCCTATATGTTTGAGGTCACATTTGGAATTAAACGGTGAAAACTTATATCGAGTACAAATAAATATTTAGCATTTGAGCGAGTAAGTTTTTTTTTTTTAGTTAATATTTTTTTATTCAGTTTAACGTTAGTTTCCATTGATATCAACAAATATACAAGTATAAGTTCTTTATGGTAGTATAGACTAACTACCACACTACAAATCTGTTAAGCTAATACATTTCTAAACTAGCTAAAGATAGTTGTTTAGTTGTCGTAGCCCCTTTTGCCATTTCTTACATTTCCTGCCCCGAGCATGTATAAGTATTGCAATCTCTCGGCAAACTTGATTTTCATCATAAGACTTCCCCTCGAATCTAATAGCATTCCTGCTCCTCCAGATAAGTGATACTGTGGTGACAAAAGCAGTGGCCACCACAGCCTTTTTCCATACTTTACTCCTAGCAAGGCAACAAATCCATAGGAGTTCATCATTCCAGCATCCTATTGTTCTGTTGCATCCCAACCAGCAGCAAATTCTGTACCATATCTTACTTGTAGCTGGACAGGTAAAGTATAAATGATCAAATTCTTCAACAGCCTGTTGACAGAATACACATTTTTCCTCTACACTTATTCCAAACTTCAATAATCTGTCGACTGTAGGCAGTCGACCATGAGCAGCCAGCCATGTAATAAACTTATGTCTAGGCAAGACATTAGTTGTAGCCATTAAGTTCTTCCATTCCACCCTAGGGAAAACTGGGAGCAAAGAGTGATATAGAGATTGGATTTGAAATTTGCCAGCTTTACACATACCTGCTAATTTGAACAATAGATCACCTTGCAAATTGTTATCAGTCAAAATTGGGATCTTGTAGTCTATTATTTTCCTGACCACCCAAGAAGCAGTTTTGGGATTAGCCACTGTCTCAATATCACCACTCTTTATGTAATAATAATGGATCCACTTAATCCATAGGCAGTCCTTTTTCCTTGCTAAGTCCCATAACAGTTTAGTAATAGACGCCTTGTTCCAAATCTGTATGTCAATAAAATTGAGTCCTCCAGCAGTGACAGGTCTGCAGATTTTGTCCCAGGCTACCACTGATCTTCTGGACACTGTTACATTGCCAGTCCAAAGAAAAGATCTACATACAGCTTCAATTGCTTTCACTACCTTCTTAGGCAATATGAATATCTGTGACCAATAGGTTTGAATCCCAAACAACACTGATTTAATAAGTTGGCTCCTGCCTGCATAAGACAGGAATTTGGCAGACCAGCATGTAATCCTGTCGGTTATTTTCTCAACCAGAGGTAGGTAGTGATGAATATTCAGTTTCTTTGAGTGAAGTGGAATGCCTAAATATTTGAAAGGAAGATGTCCTTCACTGAAACCCAAAGCCTCTAGAATATCCTCCTTATCATTCTGAGAAATTCCAGCAAAGTATACAGCCCTCTTAGACCTATTAACAGAAAGCCCATGCTGCAGAAAATGTTAGGAAAGTATCATGCAGTAACTTGATAGAAGTTTTATCAGCTCTACAGAATAATAGCAAGTCATCTGCAAAGCAAATATGGGAACAATTAAGCTTCCTACATCTAGGATGGAAGTTGAAATCACCATTTTTATGCAACTGTGCCAGAATTCTGTTAAGATACTCCATAGCAAGTACAAATAGGTAAGGAGATATAGGATCTCCTTGCCTAATTCCCCTCCTAGCTTGGAATGGTTTGGTGAGTCCCCCATTAATCACTAGAGAATAAGATACAGATGAAACACAGGCCATAGTCTAGTCAACAAATTTTGCAGGAAATCCAAGATCAATAAGCATTTGTTTAAGGAACCTCCATTCAAGGGTATCATAAGCCTTCCTTAAGTCCACCTTTAGTACACACCTAGGGGAAATACCCTTCCTGGTATAACCCTTAAAAAGTTCATGACTGAACAAGACATTATCTATTATGCTTCTCCCCTCAATGAATGCTGATTGGGATTTGCCAACAATGTTATCAATTACAGTTTTCAACCTTCTGGTAATGACCTTTGATATGATCTTATATATGGTGGTACAGCAAGCAATAGGCCTATAGTCCATCACTGTTTTAGAAATTTTAACCTTGGGAACAAGAGCAATGGCAGTAGTGTTAATCATGTGTGGCATCTGGCAAGTAGAAAAGAACTCCTTAGTGGCAGCATATACATCACTCTTGATAGTCTCCCAATTTTTGGTGAAGAATTCCACAGGGAAACCATCAACACATGGTGCTTTGTCAGTAGACATATCTTTAATAGCAACAGTAATTTCATCCATAGTGATTTCCCTAATCAGTGCTCTTTGCTGATCAAAAGAAAGGCATATTCCTTCCTTAACAGTAGCAGAATTAAGACATGGCAATTCAGCAGGACTATCACCCATCAGTGATTTAAACACCTCAATAAATTCCTGCTCTACAGCCACAGAATCTGTTAGTTTTACACCAGTTTCAATATAGATAGAAGTGATATTGTTCTGACTGGCTCTAATCTTCCATTGTGCATGAAAGTATTTGGTGTTGGCATCACCACAATCAACCCAGTTAGCCCTTGATTTCTGCCTCAAGACTTGTTCCTCTATATTACTCCATTTTTCTATGTCTAGGAGAGCTTCTTTCTCTTCACTGAACAGTTGTACTGAACAAGGATTCATCATCAGTTGGCTTTGAATAATCTCCAGGTGCTCCCTTGCATGAGTAAGGTTCTGTTGATAAGAAGCCATATGCCTATTTATTCCTTTTAGCTGCTGCTTCAGGTCCTTCAGCTTGTGCCAAATCTGTTGTAAGGATGAACCTTCACCAACTTGAGCCCAAACCTACTGTAAAATAGTAGAAAATTGAGGATCCTCCATAATAGCATGGTAAAGTCTGAAAGGTTTAGGATGCAGTAGCCTTTGCCTCCCAAACTGAATGAAAATAGGAGTGTGATCAGAGATTGAGGGGTTCAAAAAATCTGCTTCTACATGACTGAACTGCTGAATCCACTGATAGTTACCAAATGCCCAATCAATCTTACTATAAACCTGTTTATTGGTCCATGAATACTTCCAACCTTTTGACATGAGGGGAGTAAGTTGAAGATCACAGATAAGCTCCTTGAAGTCCTTAACCTCGGCATCTGTTATAGGTGAACCAATTCTGTCTTCAGAAAATAAGACAGAATTGAAGTCACCACTAAGCAACCATACATCTTGACTTGGAATAGATAGGCCTCTCAGATCATTCCAAAGTTGTTTCCTTAGGGTGACAGTGTTATAAGCATATATAATACTCAGCTGGAATCTGATTGTTGTATCTGCATCTTCAACCAGACAATGGATAAATTGCTCAGTGATACAAGTAATATGAATTTGTATATATGCCTTCCAAATTAACCAAATTCTGCCATTAACATCTTTAATATAGTTATGTTGAATCTTCCATCCTTTAGCAATTTTATTAATAATACCAGGAGCTTTGTGTTCTTTGACTCTAGTTTCAAGACAGCCAAGAATATCAACTTTATTCTTAAGCAGAAAGTTTATTAGCTCTTTCTGCATATGGGCTTTATTAAGCCCTCTAATATTCCATGTGACAACAATCATGAAATTAGGTGGAAGACATAAAGAAGGTCCAGGATCCTGCTGCTGGCCCTTTCTTCCATCATCCATATATCCAGCATTAGCCATGCCTCCAACTTGTTCCAGCAATGTCCCAGATATATCACTGTCCTCACTATCTTGTTGCCCATGATCACCTTCAGACCCAAGACTAGCAACCATATCAGTTCCTATTTGAATCCTCTGCATCTTGTCAACATGCTGATCACCAGTCACTGGCTTGCTATGTAGTGTATTAGCAATTGCTTCACTTGCCACTGAGATCTCTGGCAAGTTAGGCAATGCTTTGGAACTCAAATCCTCCCTTGCCAGAGTACTATTGTTGACAATGTTACCTTTGGGACCCATTTTTGTCTTGGTTTCTTCCCTTCCAATATGTTTCTAATCTCTTTATTATGATCTGCCTGCTCCTGCTCCCTTTCAGTATGACTATTATACCAACAGTCAATTGAATTGTGTCCAAACTTTAAGCAGTGGTTGCAAAATTCTGGTTTCCAGTCATACTCAATAACTTGAACCTTCAAACCAAAAGGAGTCTCAATCTTAACTTCCTCAGATAGTGGAAATGCAGCATCAACTTCTACCAGAACTCTTGCAAAGGATATCTTCTCAAAGTGTGCTGTGACTTTGTCAGTATAGAGAGGCTTACCAACAGTACTCGCTAATTTACTGAGTATTTCAGGGGACCAGTAACCCAATGGCAATCCAGGAAATCTCACCCAAATAGGAATAGTACTAAGAACACCATTTTGCATGGAGAAATCCACATCCCAAGGTTTCAAAATCATAGGCTTATTCCTATAAGAGTAAGGGCCATATTGTAGCACTTGATTCTTATCCTCAACAGTACTAAATCGAAACACACAATAACCATCTCTATGCATTAGAATCTGTGGTTTAGCCACAAAATTCCATACATGCAGAACAAAGTTCTCCATGGCTTTCTCATTAGGGTTGTCACCAATGATATATCCAATAAGTGAAGTATTCCAGTACTCAGACTGAGGTTTCAGCTCATCGATATTGATTTTAACTATCTTCTTTCCATCCTTATCAATAGGTGGAACAAATGTTAAAACCTTACCCATATTGTGCTTACCTCTGACAATCTCAGCCATAGTAGGAGGTGACTGTTCATCTATGGCGATATCCGAGAATTGCAGTTTTCTCACAGCTAGGCTATCCCGATCTACATCATTCATCTTCAATTGAGGCTCAACATTTACAATTTCCTCTGCATGCAAAGAAATTTTTGACTGAAATTTTTCCGGCAGAAAGTTCCCAAAGGTCAGTGGTTCCAGTTCCTTAGTTACTCCTGGAGCTGGAGTAACAATCTGCGAAGGGGAGGTGGTGGTTGCCGCCGGCGACGAGCCATAATCAACGTAGAAAGCGTCGTGCTAACGTGCGCCTTAGTCGCACTGTTCCATTGCTTATCGTGCGCCCTCCATTTGAGCGAGTAAGTTATTTTTGGTTTGGTCAGAGTGAAGGGAAACTCACTTGGCTGGGACAATAAACTATGGTTCGACAATAATTCTACTGAAGCTAGAAGGGAAGAAGGTTACGAATTTAATACGCAAAGTATTCTTTCGGTTGCGCAAATTTTGAAATTAAAAGTAAGGTAAGATCAAAATCGTGTGAACTGTAATGGCCTTTAATTCTTATTCTTCCCACAAAAATTTGAAGTTGTACCAAAAAGGTTCCTACCTGTTAGCTGCATAGATAAATATATAGCATGGCCTAGGTGTGTAAAGTGGAGAAGAAACAAGAAATGGCAGAATACCGTGTAACAGGGGGTAAAGGTTTCATTGCGGCTTACCTTATTAAAGCCCTACTACAAAAAGCCAAGGTCACATTGTAAGAACCACTGTTCGTGATCCAGGTTTGTAACAATCGTTTCTTTCTTCCTTCCTCCCTTCCAAATATGAATATTTATTGAAAGTGTTTTTTTGTAATTAGCAGATAATATAGAGAAAGTGGGGTTCTTATGGGAGCTAAAGAGAGGCTCAACATTATGAAAGCTGATCTTCTAGTTGAAGGTAGCTTTGACGATGCTATTCAGGGAGTTGTAGAGTCTTTCATACTTGCAGAAAACACTGATTGACCCAAGCGTAAAGGGTACTTTGAATGTCCTGAATTCATGCAAAAAAGCAGCCAAGTTGAAGAGGCTTGTGTTGACATCATCTTGCTCTGCAATCACATACAGAGATGATGCCCAACAAGTTTCCCCTCTCAATGAATCCCACTGGAGTGACCTTCAATATTGCCAAAGATACAATGTATGTATGGGCTTCAATTTTTTTTACTTTGCTACATAGAATAGAGAAACATGAAGAATATTGCTTGATATTTAACTTTGTTTAAGTGCAGCTATGGTATCCTTATGCTAAGACTACAGCAGAAAAAGAAGCATGGAGAGTAGCCAAGGAATGTGGTATCGATTTGGTGGTGGTAAATCCATCCTTTGTTGTGGGTCCTTTGCTTGCTCCTCAGCCCACCAGTACATTGCTTATCATATTGGCCATTGTTAAAGGTTGTACCTTTTGACAATTCAGGTCGACTATATGATTTTCATTTACATAGCATTATTATACGAAATGAAAATAAAACGTACTAGAAATTCAATATATTTCCACTAGCATATAACTCTGTCTGGACTAAAAGACTCCTATAGAATATAGGACCTAAATTAAACGTACTAACAAAAAAAAAATACTCCTAAAAAACATAGGATCTAACATAAATACGACTAAGAACTTAAACTCTCCTTTGTTTTTCCTTTTTAGGTGTAGCAGCCAAGAAGGAGAAGACATGCCACATAGAATGAACACCAGCAAGATAACTGAATTGGGGCTCCCTCCTCTAAAGACTCTCACTCGAATGTTTGATGATTGCATTGAGAGTTTCCAAGAAAAGGGATTCCTATGAGATATACCTAAGTTGTCGCCTCTATATGTGACCTACAAGTTCTTTGTGCTTGGACAAAATGGTTTAAGTAAAAATTGAAGTGTTCCACTCCTTTACAAGAAATAAAAGTGTTACTAATTAATATCCTTTTTACTGTATTGGGAAAAACTTGACATTAGCTTATTTAAGAAGGTGAAGTTAAGAAATTCAATCTCAAGGCTTAAATATAATGGCTTATTCAAGAATGTCACTCAGTGGGGGTGATGCTTCTAAGTGAAATGTGCTGCTACCAATTTGCATTAGTCCTAGATATGAAAAAGTAGGGTAAGGCCACAAAATATTGATTGGAGTATTGTCAATATTGTCAAGAAAAATAAATATCGAACCTAACTAAATCACATGACCAGAGGTTTGTCGGTGTATGATGTTTCAACCCAATTTTAGTTAAAAGATGATGTATTCACATAATCTCACATGTAGACTGTGATATAACTCCGTACTTGGATTCTGCACTAGATCGAAAATCAACACTTTGTTTCTTAATCCTCCACGATACTAGGTTCTCTCTAACAAAGACACAATAGCTTGTGGTAGATCTAATATCAATTTTGGATCTAGCCGAATCAACAACTACAAAACACTAAACACGAGTATGGTTGTGGTTGATATATAATATGCCAAGTCCAGGAACTTCTTTCAAGTAACATAAAATCTGTTCCAAAGCTGCCCAGTATTTGATCGTAGACGTTAGGAGTGAGCATCTACGATTCAGTACGTCGATATTCGATATATCAATTGTGCATATCAAATACCGTACCAAAAGAGTTCGATATAGTTTGATATTTTCTTATTTGGTTCGGTACGATTTCGGTCTCATACCAAAGTATTTCAAATCTTCCAAGATTATGCTTACATCTCTTTTGCTAAGAATTCAACCTCTTTGTGCACATATATGTATTTCTCTTTTGTTTTGATTTCATCAAAAGCTGCTTTGGCTCAAAGGCAAACTTAGAAAATAGAAAAGGAAAATGGGGCAAGCAGAAGAAGGTACTGTCGTAAGCCTCTAAGCCTAAGGGAGGCTGCTAGGCACAAAGGGATTAGGGAATGAGGAGGCTTGGGGTGTTGGGCTTAGACTTATTGGGCTGGAAAATAGAAGTAGAGGTAGGCATGGACTTAAATATTTTGATATTTTAGTATACCGAAATGTCAATTGTACTCAGAGATCAGGGTAACCTTAACCCTTGCACATATAATGAATTTTTACTCTTTTTGTGGGGGAGTAATAAACTTTAGTAAGCATGGTCACCACACTCTCCCCACCAGCATAGACAACGACAATGATCGTGGATAGATGGAGCTATGAGCACATAATTTTTGCCCTACATGAAAATAGCTCCTAAAAATAGATCAAAAATGATTTTTAAGAGATTTTAAAAGATTTCCTTTATTTAGTTGCATTTCATATATTCTTAATATTTAAAATCATAGCAAATGATAAAAAATATCACGTTTTAATTTCATGTCATCTTAGATCCAATTTGCATGTAGGAATTAATTTTTATTAAGAAAAAATTACAAAAATGACCATTTTTACATATTTAGCTTTTAGTAAAATAGTGTTTTCATTTAGTTTTAAGTTAATTAGTTATTTTAATAGATAAACAATTTCAAGTTTTACAAATTAGATTGATTTAGAATTTATTAATTTTTAAAATCAAAGGAAAAGAAAAATAAAAAAAATATATTTTGATTTTGTCTTCCTACCCCAAAGTTAATTGGCCTAAATTCATGATCCAAATCCCTTCAAGCCCAAAATTGAGCCCATACTCATTCCTCATTTGACCTAACCTAATTCCTACCCCTATAAAATAATCTCTAACTCCTAAAATAAAAAAAGACCTTGACTTAGACTAAAAAAAAGAAAACGGCAGACTCCATTCTAAAAGACCTAAGACTTAGACAAAGAGGAATACTGGAAGCCATGAAATTAGGGGTGTTCAAAATCGATCAGAAACCGAAAGTTGATCAGTATCGAAGCTTAACGGCTTACCGGTAACGGCTTAACCGACAGAAAATATATTGAATTTTTTATTAACGGCTTATCGGTTTGGAGACGGATTATTCAATTTTCTTAACAGCTAATCCGTTAACCCGTTAAATATATATAAATTTTATTTTCACTTATATATATTAAATATAAAAAACTAAAACCCTTGGAAATGATTAACAAAAATTTATTTCTACTTCTAAGCATTTTTAATCTTGGAATCTAGAAATTTTTTAGTTCTGTTTTTAATTTATTTTCGGTTGTAATCCTCCTGTTCGGCAACATGCCGGAGATGGTAAAGCTAATTTCCTAATCACGAGAATCAAATTGAGTGACTCTGGCAAAGAAAATTAAATGCATCATATTGCCTCTGAAATGTTATTTTTATGGCAATTAATTATTTCTAAGACGAGGAGAATGAGAGATATTTAGTGAATATGTATGTTAGGCCGATAAACCGCCCGATAAAAGCTAACCCGATACCAACCCGCCCGATATCTTATCGGGTGGCTAACGAATTAATACATTTAAAAGCCGATAACTGTTAAGCCAAACCGTTAAGAATAAAAAGACGCCAAATCTATCCGATAAGCACCCCTACATGGAATTGATTTTGAAAGGGATCTTTGATCTCATTGAAAGAAAAAAAGAAGTAGCTCTTGTAATTCCAAACAATACGTTATCTTCATCCCAAAGGGCCACTCTATTTTTTGCACCATTTTTCACTCTAAAATGGTGCAATACAAAATCTACTCCAACCATTACACTATTTTTACACCAAATTTTCTCTCTCTTCTATATTATATTATTATCTTCTGCTCCAACCACTCTATTTCTTTCTCTTATCTTCTATTTACTTTACACCAAATGAATAAAATATTATTAAACTAAATATAGAGTAATGAATAGTGTTGCATCAAATTTGGTGCAATACTATTCATGCTCTATAATAGAGCAAGAAATGGAGTACCATTTGAGCAAGAATACTCTATTTCTTGCACCAAATTCGGATTTGGTGCAAGAAATATAGCATGGCTGGATATGCCCTAAATAAACACAAAGCAGCAACAAAAAAGAAAATCTCAGAGAATCGTCTACCCCTCATTTTTCTCGGTTCTCACTCGTCGGATTCTGTCTCACTGGCGAGCTGGTCAAATCTGATGATGAACCCAGATTTTTCAGCAAAATTTCCGGTGGCAACAGTGACCCGCATCAGTCATCGCTGTAGGAGACTTGAGGTTCATTCGAGATTCCGCTGCGATTCAAAATCTCTGTTCTACTTTTCGGTGAGCCTCGAAATCGAAGTTCCGTTGGTCTTGGTCAGTTCCCATTTGGTTCTGGAGATGCAAATCAGTTAAGCTATTATTCACTTTAAGAGCTTTGTTTGTCCCAAAAGTTTTCGAATACTTTACGAGCAAATCGGTCAAAATAAATCAAGGGGTAAATCATAATCGAAGATAATAAGACCTTAGGATATATGATATGTTCGTTCATTTTTGGTCTCGGTATGTGAAAGAGATTCAAAGATCAAGAAAATGATTTAGAGAGAGAGAGAGGGAGGGAGGGAGGGAGAGAGAGAGAGAGAGAGAGCCAGAGAAGTTCAATAATCATCCCCCAATTACAATGCTAGGATACCCTTTATATATTAAGGGACCCTCCTTCCCATATTAAAATAAATAGAAACTAAATATATATCCTTGAAGGGACGATAGAACCTATGGTGTCGTTTCTCTTAATGCTACTAAGTCGTATCTCTGCTCTGGCTAATTCACGCTCGATGGTTATTCATATCGACACAGAGACGTGGTTGGTCAAATTCGACCCCATACAGTTATTCCCTCCGTTCGTCGGGGTCGCAGTGAGGTACATCCTCAATGGATGGAATCATAACCTCGTTCAGGGAGAGTTTGATCTTTGTTTAAAAGTAGTAACGTATCAGGCATGAGACAACACCCATGACTATTGAAATACTGACACACAATTCCTTTACTTTGGTGACATCAGCACTCGCATGCGTCATCATTACGTGTATTCTCGATCCAACACAAAAGGCACTCTGACACTTGGTTTCCCGCGTTGGTTCAAAATATGTCTCTTCGATTTTAGCACCACCCAACCCTATAAATAGCGGAAGGGTTTAACCTGCAACAAGTTTTGATCATTTGCGAGAGATATTCCATTTACTCAAGTAGAATTTTTTTCCGGCTTTTCTCGGTAGTTGGAAAATTCCTTTTCCTTTGTAGCATAACACACATTTCCTTATTGAGCGGGAACCATGGTCAAATCTCGGCGGGATAATCCGAGGGTTACTGATACTAATCCATCAAATATGCCGCCTCCCTCTGTCGGTGGTGAGAGAGAAGAAGAGGAAGACATTAGTCCTTTCACAGTGGAGACTCTGCTACCAAAGGACATCCTATCTCGGAGCGACTTCAACAAAGATTCAACTACGAAACCATTGGAACTCTCTGAATTGTTGCAAGATCATTTAGATGATCTCCACGAGACATACGGCATACCTGCGCACGTGGAGATAGTTCCAACGAGGGAGGATCACGTAGACGTTCGTAAACCGGGATATTGCACCTTCTACGACTATCCATTCGTGATTGGCTACGGTCTCCCCATTTTCCCTTTTGCGGAAGAGCTCTGCCATTTTTACAATTTAATCCCATCCCAGCTTACGCCGTATATCCTAATAATATGTCGGATACTGTCCAAATATGTGGAGCTGGTCGAGTGTGATGTATCTATCCACCATCTTCTACAATTATTCAGTGCGGGCTACCTGAGAGGCACCTTGATGCACTTAAGAAGTCGCGGTACAAGGGGGCTGGTGGTCAAGACCGATTACCGACCTAGTCGCGAATTTCTGCGTAGATATTTCTATGTTAGGACCGAGCACCTGGTCTCTAACCCTGCCGGTTTCCCAAAAAAGTGGAATTCGAAAAAGTGTCTCTATTTGCTGAACTCTTTGCTACTTGTGACTAGTCATGACTCTGGCCTTCTTCTTCTTCTTGTTTTCTTTGTTGCAGCCATAGCTCATACACCCCGACTCGTCACCGGGATTAAGAGATGAGTTACCGACCTGTTGCCATATGCGGAAAAGACCCTGCACAAGGACCGCTTTTCTCCAGCATTATGTCCCCGTGGCCCATTTAGGTATATTTTAGGCTTCGTTTAACAGGCATTGCGAATTTCACTGACTGGTTTATCTTTATGGTGACAGGACGAGCTGCTCCTAGAAAAAGGGCGGTAGTACCAACTTCTACCTGGTCCGGTGCTACTTCGAAACTCAGGAGATACTCTGCATGTCCGTCCGAGGAGGCGTTACTATGGTCCCTTTGTAGGGAGTCACGTCAGTGGCAACAAATGTGAGAGAACTAGCGTCGTTGGTACCTTCTTTGCAGCCTATAGATAAATCTCCGGAGGGTAAAGAATCGATTGAGAGGAAAAGGCGGAGGCTCATGACGGGCAAGGCGGTGTCTACAGAAGACGAAAGGAGTAGCATGCCTCGACAAATTCCCAGACCCGTATTCTTGGCCGACGCCATCCGTTCCTGGAGGTCAGCGCAATATGAGATTACCGCTGTTGGTACTAGTTCGGCACGTGCCGCTAAGGGTGGTTTGGCGATCAACATTGATGGAGTTGGCGGGGATGTCGATGGATTAGATTCCGAGATAAACAGGAGGTCGTGGACAAGCTTGTGAAGGGTCTCACGTAGGTGGAGATGATGGCGGACGAGTCCGAAAATCGAATGGTAATGAGTCCTTTGGGCATGTCTTGTTCAGGTCGGCGAAATTCATGCACATCCTCCATTTCCCATTTTTGTTTTTGACCATGACAAAATTAGTGACCCATTGCAAGTACTTTGATTCTCTGATGGAACCGTTTGCTAGTAATATATCCACTTCTTCACTGGTCGCCTCGTTGACTGCGGCTTCGAATTTACTTCTCGATTGCCGTACAAGTGGGTAAAGTGGATCAACGTTTAGCTTATGAGTGGTGATGTATTTTGGAATTCCTGATATATCTGAATGACAGAAGGCTAATAAATCTACGTGGTTAGTTAAGAATTCGTGGTACTTACTTAGATCGCAGAGATGACATCGTCCAGCTGGACTGGGTGGAGGTTATTGACCGTTGCTTCGCAGGCTTCTACGATGTCCGGATCTTTGATGGCTTCTGTTGTCGGGTTGGCTTTAGCCCCTGACATGGCTATTACTACCCTTTCACACTTGCTCCTTTCAGTTGTTTGGTATCTTTAAAGTCTTGGGCTATCGATAGCATTCTTCAGCGGTGCGTGGCTTGCCTCGAATGCTGAATATTACCCATGGGGTAGGGAATTTGATCACATGGTATAAGCTCAAGGGGGTGCACATATAGCATGTATCCAAGGGCGTCCTATGATGGAATTGTAAGCCGTTTCCTGGTTCATGACGTGTAACGTGGTTTCCAGCGTAACTCCCCCTGCTAAGACTGGCAATAATATCTCTCCAGAGGTCCGCTCCACTGCATTATTAAAATCCTTTAGTGTTATGCAATGCGGTATTATCTTATATTCGAGTCTCATTTGCATGAGGACTCTTGGATGGATAATACAAATGCCGCTTCTGTCGTCTACCATGATTCTCTTAGCATCTGCATCGGCGAGGCGTAAAGTTATAACTAAAGCATCATAATGAGGAAAAGACAAACCGTTGGTATCAAACTTATCAAAGGTGATACTATCTTTGAAGTCGTCATACTGTTCATGGGCAATTGTGCGCTTCAATTTGTGTGTGGTGGTGAACTTTATGTGGTTGATTGCCGAGTCGTCACTACCGCCGACGATCATATTTATGATGTGTGCTGGAGAAGGTGGCTTCGGTGGTCCTTGGTATTGATCTCGTCCTCTAGAAATATTGGTCTTTCCCTTATCGCTAAGTAGCTCTTTCAAGTATCCTTGGTTCAACGTCCTCACTATTTCTTGTTGTAGACCTATGCAATCAACGGTTTTGTGTCCCCTTTCCTGATGGAATTCTCACAGGACGTTCAACCTCCTTGTGCTAGGATCTGATTTCATTTTCTGCGAACACTACACCTTTGTTCCCAGCTTCACCAGTGCGTACACTATTTCTGAAGGGGATACACAAAAGTTAGGGGCAGATAATAAAGGAGGCATACCTCTTTCATTCCGAAGTGAGACGACATGTCGCTGTACTATGTTTGGGTGCCTTGGAGGGGGTGGATTGGAGGTCCTGACATAGGGCTGATGCCTTTATTTGTTGAAGCGTGGGAGTTGTTCCTGTCATCCGTCGTTGCGTCGATCCCTTCTTGCTTCAAATTGTATCGTCATTAGCTACTGGGTTGGCCCGTTGAGACCGTCTTCCTCCGCTCTTACTTCAGCACAATAGGCGTTGTGTATCTCTTCCCATGTGGTGGGGGATATTTCATGAGTCAGCTTAGCAGCTTCTTGGTCGCTCTTGACCATCTCTGTTCAGCCCGATTTGGAAAGCTTCTACTGCCATGCCTTCCGATATGTTTGGCAGACTCATTCTTACCCTGTTGAATCTGGCAAAGAAATCCCTGAGTCCGTCACCTGTTGGTTGCCTGATGTCAAAGATGTCGTTGACCCTAGCTTCATTTTTCTTCGTTCCTGCATGAGCGGTAGCGAATTTGTCTACCATTTCTTCGAACGTCGATATTGTCTTAGCTTGAAGTTGAGAGTACCACGTTAACGCCCCTCCTATTAACGCTTCTCCAAACTCTTAAAGTAGCACGGACTCTACTTATTCTTTTGAAAAATCGTTTCCATTTATAGCGGTCACATAATGAATCAAATGATCCTCAAGATATTATTAAGTATTTTGGCATCTTGAAGGTTTTTGGGATTGGGTAAGGGGAAACCTCCTCACTGTACGGTTGTTCGACGAACCGTCCTACATCGCGCTTTGGCGGTAGCTTAGGGCGCCAGGAATTTTGTCTACTCTTTCCTGGTGCTCTTTCATTTGATCGCGAAGCACTTTGTTTTCATTCTCCATCGCTTCCATTTTCTTGAGGATGGTTGCAAGTTCACCATCGCTGGCGTTAGCACCACATGAGTGTTTCTTGTTCTTACAATATCGAGTTCACCAGTGGCACTAGTGACATCTGCTGCCGGTGAGTCCCTGGTATTCTCTTGAGGCAATTTTTCGAACAAACAACTTAGAGTGTTTGTCAAACATTCTTCCATTAGCTTCTTATCTACGGGGGGTGTTTCTTTGGCGGCAGATGTAGAAGCCTCTTTCTCGTGCAAAATTGTTAGATCATCAAGTGAAGAGGGTGAGATTCCCATCCGGTGTATTACTAGACATTGTGCTCATCATATTTTCTCTACCGGCCTCGTTGAGAGGGCCTATGAGGTTGGTTGCAACATCTGCTATTGTCTTCATCCTTGCTTCTCTTTCTGCCGTCGTTCGACTTCTATGGAGTATGAAGAACGGTGACCGTTATTTTTTGATATCCTAGGTATGAACTATGATTTTGATTGCCGAAATTCCCAGAGACGGTGCCAAATTGTTTGACCCAAAAGTTTTCGAATACTTTACGATCAAATTAATCAAAATAAATTGAGGGGTAAATCCTAATAGAAGATAATAAGACCTTAGGATATATGATGTGTTCGTTCGTTTTTAGTCTCGGTATGTGAAATAGATTCAAATATCAAGAGAATAATTCAAAAAGATAGAGAGAAGAGAGAGAGAGAGAGAAATAGAGAGAGTCAGAGAAGTTCAATAATCCTCCCCCCTTTACAATGCTAAGATCCCCTTTGTATATTAAGGGACCTTCCTGACTGATGTTATAAACGTCAATACCACACAAGAGGGGGGGGGGGAGGGTGATTTGTGTGGTTCCTAATTTTTGCTTTAGAAGAACTAGGTTCTTCTAAGTGTTCTAACTACCATAATTTGCGGAATAATAAATACTGAAAATAAAGTGCACAGAGTTATTTTTTACGTGAAAAAAACCTGGCTCAAAAAGTGAAAAAACCACGACCTACTACTCAGAAGGATTTTCCCAAACTCCACTAAAATCACTAAGCCAAAAATAACATTTACAAAACTCTTTGTAAACCTAAGGATTAACTCTAATCCCTGTTTAGCACGCAACCTCAACTGTTGCGACATTTTCAAGTTAACCCTAACTTGAATACTCAAAGTACCTAATATAATTTCTTTTAAATAAGCTGAAAGGTACAATATGAAACACCTACTACAATTGAACTAGAATAAGAATAAACACGATGGAACTGGTTCTTCTATCTCGTTCAAGTAGCTTCAGGCGTGCACACTTATATCTCACATATATTGCTTGCAAAACAGACTTGCTCTATTGCTCTCAATTATGCTTTATTTCTACGTATATGCATTCCTTGTAAAAGAGAACAACTTTGTTATTTAATAGATTAGCAGTTAGAGTTTAATCGAGACTCCAATGCTTATCCTTAGTCGATTTGAGTCCTTAACCAATACAAACTTCAACCCTTATCCTAGCTTAGGGTTGTGTTCTCTTTGCATAAGGAGAATGTCCTCCTTAGAACTCAATGTATTCTTTTCGATCAGTTTAGAAGATATTTGCTGCATGATCTTCAATGCATATCTTCCTCACGTGCCTCCCATGTGTAATAGTTATAACAAAACCGTGTCTCCCAAGATGGACCAGGTCCATCCCTGAGTTCATTTGTCAATCTTTAAAACTTCAACTGAACTCGGGACAACAAATTCCCCATTTTTGATGATGACAAACTGTGTGCGTTTTTTGATAAGAGAACTTGTGGAACTCAGCTGAAATATCAACACTTAAAATTTTTAACTTATAATTAAGGGCCAGATTTTATTAAGTCATAAACATCACATGTTCAGATAATAGATTTAAGCACAATATCTTCCCCCTTTTGGCATCATCGAAAAGTTGCATATATAATGTGAATCCCAGAAAGTTAATTATTACTCATGTCCGCTGGGGACACTGCAAGTGAAAGCATGCTTTTGTTAATCAAAAATCAACTTATCAAAAAGAACTATTAAGAACATAATTAACAAAAAGCAAGGAAGCTGCATTCACTGATAAGTGATGCTTCAACATTGTAGGCCACAAAAAGAATAATAGAACTACCAACCATGAGAAAAATAAAAAAGAGAACAAAATAGATAAAGTCCCTAACTTGGGTCACTGAGGGGGTTCTAGACTGGCACAAAACAGGACTGGACACCTAAGGCTTAGAAGAGCTGGAGGGTTGGGTTTGTAGCAGATTTATCATTTGTTGGAGCATTCCTCATTTTTCTCCTTCTCCTTTGCAAGTTCAGCTTTCGACCCATTTCTTTCTTCCTCAAATTCAGCAATTCTGGCTTGAAGCCTTGCTATCTCAGCATCCCTTGTCCCAACCTCCTGAACCAAAGCTCCGACCTTGTTGTTCACAGGAGTCTTCACTAATGAATCAAGTTCAACTGGGCCAGTACTGAGCAGATAATCACAAGCTTGGAGGGTCTTGATGCTAAAGTGCTCTTTGCTGGAAGCCATTTCCTACTTTTTCAAGGGAACATTCAGCCTTTCAAGCACAGTTGTCAGAATAAATCCATAGGGAATGGCATGAGCCTTTGAGCCATTGAACACCCTTTCTAACAACCTCATTGAAGGCAGTCCAGCTAATCTTCTTTCCTTTATTCAGGCACTACATGAGAACCAGGTCCATGTAGTTAGCTGTATACCTCCTCTCCTGTTTGGGCAGAAGGCATTTGTTTACAAACTCAAAGAGCACTTTATGCTCTGGCCTCATTTCACTTTTCTGAACAACCCTTGCCTCATGCACCTCCTCATCAGATTTGGTGTCACAGAAGTTTCTAGTGATTTGAATATCAGTAGGCAATCCATCCAGACAAGGCCATCTTTGCCTTGTATAGTCATCATATCCCTCACTAGGGATGTCCAGAATTTCACCCAGCTTGGCAGCATCAAACTTCACCTTAACTCCTTTCACTGTGCTAGTTACCAGTCCATTTTTCACTGTCCCATTTTCCATGAACTCAACAAGTTCTTTCCTGGACAATTTACCATCCATCTGAAGGACCATGTCCTTCCACCTCTGTGCTTTTAGTGCAGTCACAAGTCTCATCATGCTTGGCTCCTTCAGGTCTTTGAGCAGTCTTCTCTTCAAGATTTTCCTCTTGCCAAACATAGCATACCTATCTTGTCCATTTTCTGACTCATCATCATCATCATCATCATCATCATCATCATCATCTTCTTCTTCTTCACTCCACTCATCATCCTCTTCTTCAGTTATATTCGCTTGTTTACCATTTTTAACTGACCTAGTTCTCTTGGCTAGAGAGGCTTCAACAGGTACAGATTTGGAGGGCTTCTTGACAGAAGACCTAGTTCCCTTTGATTTGGCAGTGGGAACTTCCAAAGTATTACCCCTTTCTTGATGGACAAATTCCATCTCTTCCTCTTCCTCTTCAATAATAGCCTCAGAACTTTCTCCTAATTTTGCATTACCCTTTTCTTTCCTCTTTTTCTTACTCTTTCTTCAATTCTGCTTCACTTTTCCTAACTCTACTTCTAGTGGTTCTAACCCAGGAGCAGACTTGGGTGGTGAAGGTTTGCTTTTCTTAGCTGGTTTGGATGCAACATGGGTCCTTTATGAGGAAGCCTTGCATTTCTTTGGGTCATAGATGGACCCAACATTCTTCAGTAAATCAGCCAAGTTCTCCTCCACAGATAAACCAGGTTCATCTTGTTGTTCACTCAGATTAACCAAACCCTCAGCAGCTTCTCCCGAGCCACTTCCCCCTAACATCGAGCCTCCCTCTTCCCCACTACCACATATAGCTAACACTTTCTTTTTCTTATTCATCCTCATTTTCCCAGACTCAGCCCCATCAACATCCTTAGCAGCCCCTATCAGAACAAAACTATTTTCCTCCCTCTGAACTACATCAGAAAATACAAAACATGAGTTTACCTCTCCTTGGGTTTCTTGAGCTTTGGCATTTTCAGAAGACCCAGGTTCATCTCCTTCACTGGCAGAGATGTAGTTCATCAGATTTAGAGCTTCAGTCAGCCTCTTTGGTTGGAGATTCTTTTCTTTGACTGGCCTTCAATTTCTCATTTTGAGCTTTCCCAAAGGACCATAAGCAACAGTTTTTCTTGCAAGCATTTTCTAGCGATGGAATCTAGGTTTTGGGGTTTCAACAGGCAGTGTGGAAGATGAGGTGGTGTTGAGTGTGACTGGTGGTGGAGTTCCAGGATTGTCTTGGGGATTTGTCATGGTGGAGAATTTCTGGAAATCTTTGGAGAATTTTGGAGAAGAGAGTGGATGATCAGAGGTCTAAGTGTAGAATGACGGTTATGAGTGATTTGGGGTTTTCTTAAAGAGGGGTTATGATTAGATCAATAAAATCAGCTTTTTCAGAGGTCTATTAGAAGTCTAATCAATTGAGAATTCCGGTATCCTTAATGATTAATGAGGATCGCTAATATTTGGGGAAAAGATCCGTTATTTTTTAGACTTCTAGTTTCAATGAAGCTGGCTCAATTTACCCAACGGATAGGATTTTAAGACATTTGGAGTATCTAGGAATTTTGCTCATAAGTAGTAATTTAATTTTTCTAATTGTGAAAGTATAGAAACATACATGTACTTTCTCATGATCATATATTGATGATCCAGGTTCTTCAACTGAAACTTCTCTTGATTATGCCTCAAATGTCAGAATACAAAATTTGTAGGAGATTAGTGAGTCATATAAACACATGTCACAAGAGTATACTATTTAAATTATGAGACTGAGTAAGAGTTAGTCTAGATATTTACATGAATTAAGAACTCCTAACAAAAAAAATTCATTTTCTTTTCATTCTTTTAATTGTGCAATCTGAACTGGATCTATTAAGTGATCTTAGTCATCCCTAATTCCAACATGTTCCTTTCAAAGTTTTCTCTACTTAGTGCCTTAGTGAAGATATCAGCTATTTGCTTGTCAGGGGCACAAAATTCTATGGAAACTAACCCCTTCTCATAGTTATCTCTTAAGAAGTGGTGTCTAACATCTACGTGCTTAGTCCTTTTATGATGAACATGGATCTTTGTCATAATTATAGCACTAGTGTTATCACAGAATATTTGTATGAATCCCACTTCAATTTCAAAATCTACCAACGGTTGCTTAATCCACAGCAATTGAGCACAATAAGAAGCAACAACATATTCAGCTTCAACAGTAGATAGAGCTACCGAATTCTGCTTTTTGGTAGCCCAAAATACAAGACAAGAACCTAGGAAGTGTGCCATACCCAAAGTGCTCTTACTATCCACTAGGAAACCTGTAGAGTCAGCATCAACATATCCAATTAAGTCAAAGTTACTACTTTTGGGATACTAGAGACAAAGATCAGTTGTGCCTTTCAAGTATCTCAATATTCTTTTGACAGCTGTCAAATGTGACTTCTTTGGATTTGCGTGGAAATGAGCAAAATGTTCTACACTGAAAACACTATCAGGTCTGCTGGCAGTAAGATACAAAGGTGAACCAATCATACCCATATACAACTTTTGATCAACTGATGAACCAGGTTCGTCAACATCTAGTTTTGTGATAGTTGCAATAGGTGTATCTATTTCTTTGGATTCTTCCATTAAAAATTTCTTAATTAGTTCTTTTGTGTACTTCTGCTGGTGGATCATAGTACCATTTGGACTTTGTTTGATCTTCAAACCTAAGAAGAAGTCGAGTTCACCCATCATACTCATTTCAAACTCACTGCCCATTAGCTTTGCAAAGTCCTTACTCAACCTATCTGTAGTGGCCCCAATTATTATGTCATAAAAATATATTTGTACAACAAGAAGATCTTTACCTTTCCCCCTTAGGAAAAAAGTGCTATCAATTTTACTTTTTTGTACATATGCTTCAGTAGGAATTTTGACAATCTTTTATACCAAGCTCTAGGGGCCTGCTTGGGACCATATAGGGATTTATCTAGGTTGTACACATGCCCAGGACACCCCTTGCTTTCAAATACCGGAGGTTGTTTATCAAACACTTCTTCCTTGAGGTAGCTATTTAGGAAGGCACTTTTGACATCCATCTGATGAAGAGTGAATTCCATATGTGTTGCAAAGGTTATGAGAAGTCTAATTGCTTCAAGTCTAGCAACGGGAGCAAAAGTCTCATTGTAGTTAATACCTTCCTCTTGACCGTAACCTTGGACCACCAACTTTACCTTGTTTCTTGTAACTATTCCATCTTCATCTAGTTTGTTCCTAAAGATCCATTTTGTTCCAATGACTGATCTGTCCTTGGGTCTTGGAACCAAGTGCTAGACTTGATTTCTCTCAAATTGATTTAGTTCATCCTGCATAGCATTGACCCAATCTACATCTTGCAAAGCCTCATCAACATTTTTGGGTTCAATGATGGATGCAAAGGCATCAAATGCACATAGGTTCTTTAGTTGAGATCTAGTTTTGACTGCAGATGTTGGATCATTGATGATGTTCTCAATGGGATGAGAACTCAGGTACTTGTAAGATTTCCCCACTAGCTGGTCCCTGCTAGATGCTTCTTCATTGTTATGCTGTAGAGGAAAAGGTTCAGGTGCAGGTTCCTTTAAAGAATTTTGATCAGTTTCTCTCAGATTGGTTCCCATTGTCAGGTTCCCCTGAGTGGAAGGACTTGTTCCATCAACTGTTCCTTCCTTTGATGCCACCTTGACTTGTGTTGTGGCTTCAGTCAGTTTTCTCATCAGTATGATGGCTTCATCTTCATGTTCCTGTCTCTCAGAAAGAATGTTAGATTCATTAAATTCAACTTGTGCACTTTCTTCTACACACAGAGTTCTTTTATTAAACACTTTATATGCTTTGCTATGTGCAGAATATCTCAAGAACACTCCCTCATCACTTCTGTTTTCAAACATACGTAGGGAGTCTTTGCCATTATTGTGCACATAGGACTTGCAACCAAAAGCCCTAAGATGGGATATGTTTGGTTTTCTCCCTATAAGTAACTCATAGGGAGTTTTCTCTACAAGAGGTCTAGTCAGTATCTATTTATTATATAACATGCAGTGTTTATTGCCTCTTCCCATAAGCTCTGAGGTAGTTTATTGGAAAGAAGCATGGTCCTTGCCATATCCTCAAGGGTCATGTTCGTCCTTTCAACTACCCCATTTTGCTAAGGGGTCCTAGGAGCAGAGAAATTATGATCTATTCTATTTTCATCACAAAATTCACCAAACTTTGCATTTTCAAATTCAGTTCCATGATCAGACCTAATGGATGCAAATTGATTTCCTAACTGTTTCTGGGTTTTCTGACAAAAGCAGTGAACATTTCAAATGCTTCATCTTTAGAGGTTAGAAACAACACCTAGGTAAATCTAGAATAATCATCAACAAGCACCATTAGATGTCTTTTACCACCTATGCTCATGGCTCTCATTGGACCACAGAGATCCATATGAACCAGTTCCAACGTCTTGGATGCACTAACCATTTTCTTGGGTTTGAAGGATGACCTTACCTGCTTCCCCCTTGTACATGCCTCACAAACTTTGTCTTCCTTAAACTTGATATTACGTAAGCCTATCACCAAGTCTTTGAAGACTAATTTGTTCAATTGATTTAGACTGGCATGGAAAAGTCTTTTGTGCCAAAGGAGGGGATTGTTAATTAACACACTTAGGCAAGTGAGTTCATTTTCAGAGAGAGATGACAAATCTACAATGTAAATGTTGTTAACTTTCTTTCCCTGCAAAATAACCTTGTCAGTAGTAAGGCTAATCACAAAATATTTTGTGGAAGTGAAAGCCACAATATTACATTTTCACATAGTTGTGACACAATTATCAGGCTATATTTCAAGCCATCTATCAAATAGACATTCTCAATGGAATGAGAGTCTGTCTTTCCTACCTTTCCAACTCTAATAATATCACCTTTCTTTCCATTTCCAAAGGAGACATTACCTCTTTTTAGGTTCTTAAGTGAAAGTAATTGGTCCTTGTTCCTAGTCATATATTTTGAGAAGCCACTATCCATGTACCATATTTGGCTACTCCCCTTCACTTGAACATGTTAAATGAAATCATGGGTTAGTCTTAGGAACCCAAACTAGTTTGGGTCCCTTTCTATGGGAAAAAGGATGAATTAAATTTTTCTTTGCCCAACCAGGTAGTTTGTATTTTTCTTGAACAAAGACTTTGTTCTTTTGACTGACCTTCTCTTTATATTGCATTCATATTTGTAATGGCGAATCTTACCACAATGTGTACAAATCTTATTTTCAGGAAGTGTGAGGTACTTGTTTTTGGGATCCTATTATGGAGTTTGTGTCCCAAATTCAAGTCCTCTCTTATTGCTGCTGTGATGTTCTTGTAGCCAGGAGTGTGCATTAGAAGCCTTGTTCCATTTGCATGTTCTGTCTAGTTCATGCTTTACCTTTCCTAAATCTTCTTTTAGGACCTTAATCAATTCATCTTTCTTGTACAATTCATCTTTCATTTTTCCTAGATTTTCTTCTAGGGTGTGAAATGATTGATCAGCCTTTTTCTTTCCTGTCCCTAATTTTATTTAATATTTTCAGATCTAAGTTCTAGAACATTATTTTTCAAGTTGAAGAACATGGTTCTTCATCTTAGTATTTATGTTATCACTCTCATCAACCCTAGACTCTAACCTTTTGCATTTTGCTTATAGGATGACACATTCCCTAGACAGAACATTCTTCTCACTATTTATTATTTGAGACTCATCAATGAAGTCCAATAGTAGCTTAACCAACCTTTCTTTAGAAAAAAATTTAATCTTTTCTTTAAGATGTAGGATACTTACCTCCTGTTCATCCTCTGATTCTCCGATGGCCATAAGTGTTTTCCCATTTTTAGCTTCATCTTTTGAGTCGTCATCTGAGGTTTCTCCCCATGTAGCAACCATGGCTTTAGTTGAACCTTTGTTTCTTCTTGGTTGAACATGTTCCTTCTTCATGTTTCTCCGTTCAGCTCTATCTTTCTTCCACTCAATCTCCCATTGAGGGCGGTTCTTGATCATGTGTTCTGTTTTACCACACTTGTAGCAACCATCATTTCTCTGCTTCTTAGGAGCCCTAGGTTTGTTGAAGTTTGTTCCTCTTGAAGGACCCTTTCCTCTCATAAGATACTTTTTGAAATCTCTGGTAATCATAGCCATTTCATCATCTTCCAGATCTGATCCTTCTGAGTTTCTGAGAGCCAAACTTCTTTCTCTCTTTGGAGCATCCATCTTTATAGTTTGCCTTCTCAATTCATAAGCAGTAAGATTTCCAATCAGTTCATCCAATTTTAGGGTAGCAGTATTCTTGGATTCTTGAATAGCTGTGATTTTGCTTTCCCAGGCAATTAGTGAAACTCTTGTTAAGATCTTCTCAACTTTATCTTCTTCCAGGATAATCCTTCCAAGATACTCAAGTTGATTTGTTAGTATAGTATACCTAGTGTATATCTCTTGGATGGTTTCTCCATCCTTCACAGTAAAATTCTCATATTAAGAATATAGCAATGTTCCTCTTGATCTCTTCACTTGAGATGTTCCCTCATGGTCCACTTGCAACGTGTTCCAAATTTCCTTGGCAGTGTTACAGCTTTGAATCCTGGTGTACTCATCTGAGCCAAGTCCACATACTAGCCATTTCTTTTTCTTTGCATTCTTTTCCCACTTCTTTAAGTCTTCAGCAATGCAATCAGCTATTGTCTTTGGAACATCCAACTCTTCAGCAGTCTTCTTTGTTGTGGCTATAGGACAATCAGTGATGATATCCCAAAGCTCGTAGTCTTCACTCTTGATGTGGTCTCTCATTCTATTCTTCCACCAGGAGTAGTAGAGACCATTTAAAAGTTGAGGCCTAGCAGTGGATTATCCTTCCCAGTTACCAGGTGGTACACTCATGTTGATCTTTCCTAAGGTGTTAACCTCTTCAAGGATAACCTGCTCTGATATCAAATGATGTTATAAACGTCAATAACACACACAAGAGGGGGGGGGGGTGATTTATGTGGTACCTAATTTTTGCTTTAGAAGAACTAGGTTCTTCTAAGTGTTCTAACTACAACAGTTTGCGGAATAATAAATACTGAAAGTAAAGTGCACAAAGTCTTTTTTACGTGAAAAATACCTGCCTCAAAAGGTGAAAAAATCACGACCTACTACTCAGTAGGATTTTTCCAAACTCTATTAAAATCACTGAGCCAAAAACATCATTTACAAAACTCTTTGTAAACCTAAGCATTAACTATAATTCCATTGTAGCACACATCCTCAATTGTTGCGACACTTTCAAGTTAACTCTAACCTGAATACTCAAAGTACCTAATACAATTGCTTCTAAATAAGTTGAAAGGTACAATATGAAACACCTACTACAATTGAACTAGAATAAGAATAAACACAAAGGAACTGATTCTTCTATCTCGTTCAAGTAGCTTCAGGCATGCACACTTATATCTCATATATATTTCTTGCAAAATAGACTTGCCCTTTTGCTCTCAATTATGCTTTACTTCTGCGTATGCGCATTCCCCGTAAAAGAGAACAACTTGGTTATTTAATATATTAACAGTTAGAGTTTGATCGAGACTCTAATGCTTATCCTTAGTCGATTTGAGTGCTTAACCAATACAAACTCCAATCCTTATCCTAGCTTAGGATTGTGTTCTCTTCTAATAAGGAGACTGTCCTCCTTAAAACTCAATGCAATTTTTTTGATCAGTTCAGAAGATATTCGCTACGTGATTTTCAATGCATATCTTACTCACGTGCCTCCCATGTGCAATAGTTATAACAAAATGTGTCTCCGAAGATGGACCAGGTCCATCACTGGGTTCATTTGTCAATCTTCAAAACTTCAACTGAACTTGGGCTAACACTTCCCATATTAAAATAAATAGAAACTAAATATATATCCTTGAAGGGACGACGGAACCTATGGTGTCGTTTCTCCTAATGCTACTAACTCGTACCTTTGCCCTTGTTAATGCGCGCTCAAAAGTTATCCATGCCGACGCAGAGACGTGGTTGGTCAAATTCGACACCATACAAGCTTCATTTCCCATCTTCTATTTCTCGTGTTTAATGGATCATAATTAATTTTATTTTTACATGTATTTATGTGGTGATATATATAATTGTTATGGTGTGTTTGTGAGTTCATATTCAGTTTGTTTGATTCTTTGAATTTGATTTTCCTTTGAGCTGAACTGGTGTCATGTTTTGTTTTATATTCCTTTGTGTGTAATTTCTCCGCCAGCACACTTGTGGCTTAGGGTGAGACTTGAGTTGGAGTAGTTTTGCGGATGGCAATATGTTGTTTTCTCGTTCATGAATTACTTGTTAAATCCATTTTTTTTATTCAGTCATGATACTCAATGGAAATTAATTTTTTGGTGTTAAGAATAGAACTTTAATTAGGGTGAATGTCTATCTTTCAGAAGAGTTTTACTTTGAGGCTAAGTCATTTATCTTCCTATAAATAGAGGGGTCTTACCCCATTATAAATTATCCCAAAATATCAATAAGAATTCTCCTCTCCCTACCTTGCTCTGCAATATTGTTCTTGTTCTTGTATTATTTATAACACGTTATCAGCACGAGACTCTACCGTCTAAGAAGCTTTTGGGAAGATTAAGGAGATAGCAAATTACGATGACACTATCATAGGGCACGGTGACGGCAAAACAAAAGGAATGAGTAGTAGGGATTGATGTCGTTATTAAAGCCTTGCAGCACATTGTAAATATGCCTGGTGACAAGAAGTTGATGTTGAAATTTCCGCCTTCAATGTCATTAATATTGTATTACATGCCGGAAACAAACTTGCAATACATCTATTTTCAGTGTATAACTGGAAGCACTACCCAAGAGCTGTTCGTCTCCATCGACCAGCACTTTCGTTGGCAGACGCCGTCTATATGGCAGCGACCATAAATAACTCAGTTCCTGTCCGAGGAGCCCGAGGAGTGGTGACACGAGTGTTTTATGATGTTCTAAATACCACTTCTGTTCTGGGTAAGGCAATAGCATGAGTCTCTAACCATCACGGTACGTTATCTTCTTATACGAGTTTGCCGGCTGGTTTACCACGCTGACCTTCTTTGCACGTTCAAACACAGAATATAGTTGTAAGAAATTAAGGTTCAATCCTTATCCTTCTCTTATTTATTGGGTTAATGGTAGTGTTAAGAATGATATTAGCCTTATATTTAATTATGTTTGTTTATTGTCTGAGATTTGTGAATCAGTGCTACTTTGTGTAAAATAAATAACTCTTCCGCTTCAAGATGATGAATTCCGCTTCAGGTATGTTTCTTATGACGACTATATGTAAAATTATCATGTTCATGATCCTGGTATGAATTATAGTTTACGCTAATATATGGTATCCGAGCATGATATTTGAACTGGAAATCTTCCTTTACTAGTACAACTGAAATCACCGTGGCTTTAGTTAAGAACAGTTTTCAGCGAAACTGTAAGAACATATTTATTTTCTCATGATGTGTAAATAAGTAGAATTGAGAATTCAATCTCTAAGCCAACGAGATTAGAAAATCTTTGACCAATGATTTGCATTCGTTCAACACCTGTTAGCCCATCATGAATTTAAAATCAAAGTTCTTTGAATCTAAGATATATTAATCCACTTGATTCCTAGTTTATCAATTTCAAGGAAAATATGAGTACCAGAATTTAATTTTTGTCTGGTGGTGACTTATTGTTTGTTTACATTATTAACCATATCAGTTTCGGCCTAGATTGTTTGTAATACATTATTGTTTATGTTATGAAATATTCTACTTTGTAGTGGATGTCTATAACCCCTAAAGAAGTTACTCCCACTACTCTTCTCCATTATGTAGATAATCCCCACTACTTCTCACCATTATTGTTGTAACTCCCATACCTTCATAATTTACCTATGATCTTCTTCCATGATCTCAAATACTTAATGGCATACTTATGAAATTGTTTTGGTATACCTCTATGTTGTACTATAAATAGAGGATGAAAACTCATTTTGTAATACACTTGGATACATGAATCAGTACTTGAGGCATGACTATGTATATTATTTTAAATTATTTATTTAATTGATTCATGTACCACACATACGATATTCAAAGAGAAGAAATATTTCTCTCATTTAAGTATGTGTAAGGCAGATGTTACTATAATTTCTGGTAGTAGTAAATTGATCGAAGGCTCCGGAAGAGCAACTATAACTCTGCTTAAAGGAACAATATTTATCATAGAGAATGCAATATTCTCCTCCAAGTCCAAGAGAAACTTGTTGAGTTTTAAAGATATCAGTCAAATGGATATCATATTGAGATAATAGATGAGAATAATCTTGAATACCTCATTTACTCATGAAAACGAGGCTGCCCACTTCGGTTTGGGGTCACGCCATTTTGCATGCAGCAATGCTAGTTTGTCTCAGACCGACGAATTATCACAAATATTCCTCGTTGCAATTAGTTTTGGGTCATGACCCTAATATATCCCATTTAAGAATTTTTGGATGCGCAGTATATGTGCCTGTAGCACCGCCATATCGCACCAAAATGGGTCTGCAAAGAAGGTTAGGAATATATGTTGGGTTTGAATCGCCCTCCATTATTCGCCACCTCGAAACATTGACAGGGGATTTGTTCACTGCACGATTTGCAGACTGTCAATTCGATGAGACACTTTTCCCAAAATTAGGGGGAGAAGTTGGTGAAACCAAACGGGAAATATTGTGGAAAAACCCATCATTATCTCATCTTGATCCACATACCTCTATTTATGAAAAAGATGTGCAAAAGATTATTCATTTGCAAAGAATAGCAAATCAAATGCCAGACGCATTTACGGATTTGAAAAGGATAACAAAATTACATATCCTCGTAGAGAATGTGATAGCAGTATGTGATAAGTCTGAAAGAAGACAAAATTATTACCGTGAATGTATCCATGTATATCGACATGGCAATAGACGAAATTATAATCGTTATCATTGTGATAATGAGAATAATAAATATTCTCAAAATAATCCTTCACTTTATGAAAGTAATATTTGGATTTTATATAGCACATACAGATGATTATGATCCATTCATGGTGTGAATGTGACAACATATGATTTATGAATACATATTCATTCTTGGAAGAATATGAACGTGCTAGTGGTAGTGAATATACCACATCACCTCTAGAAGGAGGTTTGAGATGATATATGGAAATAATGTTATTATTATGGCATGAATGATCATTGGTCACATACCTATTGTACGCCAAAATATTTTGGAAATATGATTATTAAAGGACAACGATAATACAAGAAACATATCTTGCATATAATTTTGACCATGACCATAATGGTATAACTTTCTCTTTAAAGGAGATATTCACCACATGGATGTTGATGAATTTGTGGTAGTACAAAATTAATTGAGAGCTCTAGAAGAGCCAATTATTACTATGTTGGAGAAACACAATTGATTACCAATAAGGTATTGTGTTGTAGTAAGTCTCAAAGAAACTTATTCAGTTTCCAAAGTATATGTGAAAGTGGTTGATTACATTGAGACTATAAATAAAAGAAAGATTTGATATCTTCTATTACTACAACTTGTAGCGGGATAATTTGTATATGAAAAGCTACCTGCTTCATTCTCTAGTTTGTACTACATAAACAAAAGAATGCCACAATAAAGTGGATATTTATTGGTGTAAAAACCCATATCATAATAAACTTGAAGTTTATTGATAATTGCACATGTCATGGTGTAAATTTGAAGTTTATCAATATTGATAATTTATTCAGTTGGCATTCGGGTTAGCCATATCAATTTAAGTATGATGTGCAATAATAGAGAATTCACATGGGTAAATATTAAAGAACTAGAAAGTTCTTTACGAATTCTCTTGTATTACTTGTTCTCATTAATTAATTGACCAACTAAAGAGTTCGGGTTGAATCCCATAAATTCTAGAAATATCAAAGGTGAATATGGGCCCATTCACCTGCCATGTATACCACATATGATGCATCTATGATATGGTTACATGTGCGATTATTATTAACCTGCAACCTGGCTGGTGCTTGCGAGGTAAATTGCTCAGTAATCTAATTTCGAGCATAATTGCCAGATTTTCTATTCAAGATAGTTCATCTTGATAAGTTGGTTTACATCATAGTTGGTTTAGCAAAATAATTTATTGAGTGCCTTCATTTAATAGCTAAATTATTGCTTATGAGAACAAAGTTATCTATATCAATTTGATATACGCTATACACGAGAGTATATTATATTCTCCCCTTACAAGTGGTTCAGGGTCAGGAACCAAATAATTTCATCTTATTATTATTAATGTGCTGTGTATATTAACATGATAATGCACAAAGATGATTTCCCAGAGTTGAGGAAACAAGTTAGTTTTCCTAACATGAGGGGGAGACATGATAAACACTTGAGAAAAGGTTACATGGGATGAATTATCATTTGTATATATAGATCCCCGAATATCATAATATGAACCTGAAGTTCATAAAAGGATAATTCAATTGCAACATATTGCAAAGCATGCCATACGCATTTGCCGACCCAAAGAAAGTAACTATATTCTCACTGCAAATGCTCATTTAAGTCCTAGAAGGACAAAGTCTTTGATACGCTTAAAGCATATAGACAAATCGGTTTCAAAAGAACTTCTTAATAAAGAAGATGAGCAAATGATCAAAGTGATCATAATAAGGAGGTAAGTGATCTAGAAGATCACATGACATAACACTTCATAAAATCTCATGAGAGATTCAGGTACCTGAATGTATGAATGAAGAGATCTCCATGTTATGTCTTTATGAAAATTTACTGGAACCGATATAAAATGTTCGTCGACGACATCTATGATAGCGCTAAATATCGATGAGGATCTTAGGTTTGTCGAATACAAACAAAAATATTGGCCAAATGGAAGAGATACAATTCAAGTAGAATTGATTCCATATGAAAGACATGTAATTTTGGACATGTAAAGTCAATGGTATGTGTAATCAGTTTTCGATATCTTATTTGTTTAGCATGACATGAAAACTTGATATGCATCTATAGTCTATTATAACTTATATGACAACCCATGAAGGATTTAAGTTGCTTGAAGAATCTACAATTCTTGATCTTGAGGTACCACTTCCTTAATGCAATTTATGCACAAATATATCTAGCTATAACTATGATAATGTGATGGCGAGGATATCTCTATGGAAATATTGAAGAGTCATTCCACGATATTTGTGAAGACATTATATATCTATCACGAGTTATGATTTCAAGGTGCAAATATTCATTATAGTTAATATGGCTGATTTATTTATCAAATCTCTACTAACGATCTCTTGAAGCTAGTGCACAAGATTGGGATGCGAAGACTCAAGGATGTGAATTGATGCTCTCTTCAGGGGGAGTTAATGCGCGTTGCACTCTTTTTCCCTTACAAGGTTTTTGTCCCACTGGGTTTTCCTTGTAAGGTTTTTAACGAGGCAACCAATAGGCGCATTCCTAAATATGTGTACTCTTTTCCCTTTTCTAGAATTTTTTTCCCATTGGGTTTTATTTCAGTTAAGGTTTTAACGAGGCACATTATTTATTGAGTAGACATTCAAGGGGGAGTGTTAAGAATAGAACTCTAATTAGGGTGAATGTCTATCTTTCAGAATAGTTTTACTTTGAGGCTAAGTCATTTATCTTCCTATAAATAGAGGGGTCTTGCCCCATTGTAAATTATCCCAAAATATCAATAAGAATTCTCCTCTCCCTATCTTACTCAGCAATATTGTTCTTGTTCTTGTATTATTTTATAACATCTGGACAGTACTTGATCCTATTTTTACAAAGTATTAAACGTCGACAGATTTATGTTGATATGGACTTGTTTCCCAGGATCTTAGACTAAAAGAAAGAAATATTGTTTTAGGCTTTGAAATCCAAATAGTAGGAAAATCGATTTGTTTTTCTTAAGTTAATGGATTTATCTTGTGACTTGTCAGTTTACTCACTACTAAAAAGTAGGAAAATGTGCACTTTGTTTGCGTTTTCCTATGTGTATCTCAACCATGCATGTGTTCAAAATAAATTTTGGGGGGTCTGATCTTCTTTGATCTTTGATCTTTTATCTAATTATTTTCTTGCACTGTATTAGCTACGGCGTGAGTTAATGACTTGAAGTTAAGATGTTTCCGCTAATTTTTTGATGTATTTGGTCATAATATCACTTCAAAGTTCGGAACGCTCTAGCATTTTGAGTAGTGACAGAATTGTTCAGCCGTTATAGATTTCTGAGTATTGCATCCTTTGTTGTTGCTCATGGGAATACTTAGCATGCGTAAAATAAATTGATGTATGTGTTCGTACAATTTTGGCTAAACTTTCTTAATAATAAAATGTGATTAAGTGTGTACACGTTCGCATAATACGATTACAATTTAAAAAATGAATACTCGTAGAAACGCTTTAGGCGCAACTTAGCCTATTATCGCGATTGTGTACACGTTCGCGTGACATATTTACGATTTTAAAAATAAAGCGAGGGATGTGTTCGCACAACTTCAACCAAAATATTTTTCTAATAATTAATAAAGCGTGATTAATTGTCAATACGTACGGGTGATATGATTTTTGATGCGCCAAAGGAAATGAGTATACATACGCGTAATTCAATTCTTCTGTTACGAATAAATCAAGTTATTAAAAGCGGTAAAAAGTTAAATGCACGTACGTTCTAAAAATGAGTAGTTAAATATTTAAGACAAGTATAAATCGCTAAGCAACCGTGCTAGAACCACGGAACCCCAAAATGCCTAACACCTTCTCCTGGATTAACAGAATTCCTTACTTAGAATTTCTGGTTCGTAGACTTTTAAACAAAGTCGAAAATTTCCTCGATTTGGGATTTAAAAATAAACCGGTGACTTGGGATACTAATTAAATTATTCCAAGTGGCTATTCTGATTAAATAAAATGATCTCATTTCGAATAATGTCACTTTAATTGAAAAAACTCCCTTATATCCCTCTCGGGGAGTTAAAGAAAGAGGTCTGTCTGGAACGATTCGTCGTCATTGCTGCCAGGGACATCATCCTGACCGTAACTCCAACTTTTCCTGAGTCGTGGAATCACATTCCTAAGTTTCCAGTCAATCACTTCCTTTTCCCGTGAAAAGATCATCTTCAATTTTGCTAATTTTCCATTTTCTTCGTTTCAGGTACACGTTGGGAACCTCCAAGGATTCAAGGCCTGGACCAATGGGTTTAGAAAATTCTGGAAATTACAACTCTAAAATACCAACGATGGAAAGAGATATCACCCAAATATGGGTGGAAATCCAAGCACCATGGTACGTTAAAATCCTTCTTTCTTTTATGCTCGAGCACAAGAAATCTCATAAATAAGTTGCTAACTCTGATTTTATCTTATACAGGGCTTTCGAGGGGCTTTGTCACATGCCTTGAGGTCGACGTCTTAGATGACTCCGGTGAGGCTAGAAGGGTGTTGCAAAATGATCTCGTTCGAAATAGAGCTGGTGGACCTGCTTCTGGTGAGGGTGCCTTTTCTCGGAGTCCCTACCCCAAGGACAAAAAACCAAAGCAAACGTTCCTCCTCGGCTGGGACTCAGGAGAAGAGAGTAAAGAAAATGCCATTTGAGCCGCCCATAGTGGTCCTCGTGGATGTGGGGTAAGCCAGTGATGAAGAAGTTTTCTATCAAAGAAGAAAATATCTTCATCAGCTCAATTGGGGAGCTTCAAAACCCGACATCAGATGAAGTCGAGGCCCCTTGGGATGAGATGGGCTTGGTAAAGAATGTTATTCTGTCTTCCCTGCCCCTATTGTTGTCTCCGATTCAAAGAGTTCAGACCCTGGACCTCTTCTACCTCCAAACACTGAGCAAATAACAAACAAAACTCCTTCAGCCACAATTGCTTCTTCTCCTTCCACACTAATGGCTTCATGCCCATCGACACCAGTTGCTCCTTCTCCACCTGTAACTGCCACTCCTCCACTAGTATCAACTGATCAAGAAAAGGATGTTTCTCCTCATCGATATCCCAAGCACGGGAACTTGGGGCATCATTATTCAACCCCTTCCCCAGATCCTCGAGGGAGGAGAAGTTTTACTTTTTGGTTTCGAAAGAGTGTCATCTTTTATCCAGGTCGGTGGAGCTTGCAACATCTGAAACCACTGGCTTAGGAGAGAGATTAGAAGAAAATGGGCTTCCCTTCTGGGGAATTCCCGATAAACAACAGCATGCATAGTGTAAAACAGGTACCCTACTAGTTTCCCTCTATCATTTTTTTTTGATATGTATACCCTGCAATGGTAGCTTTAACTCCAATCTCTTATTTCTAGGCCAACCTCCTTATTTCTGAGAGCTTGCAAATATTGATCTTTGTTACACAAGATCTTTCTTCCGAGCGAGATCAAATTTTGGCTGAGAGGAACTAGCTTGTTGTGTGCCTCCCTTGTCTTTGAAAAAACATGTTCCGTATATCATATGAAGAGGAATACCTTAGAGGAGGCCAAAGTGGGCATCACCTACATAGACGATTATATTTCCCAGGCTCGGGAATTAGAGTTATTTGCTTGTGAAAATCATCCTTCTCGGCCTTGTTGCAACTGGCTCCTCGAGTACTAGTTTTGGGTATTCGGGAACCGAAGGAGTGAATCCACCTTCCTCTACTAGGGGAATGTAGATCCTTCTCTTTCTTCGGGTTCTAGCGGCAATGAAGTATAACTTCCTTTTCTTTTAATCTCCCTCTTTTTTTTATTTTATAATTGTGCCAAACCTTTCACTGAGTTTGGAACTTGATAAATAAAGAATATTTTGCTTAAGAATTATCTAAAAATATTCCTTTTATGTTTAGGTGGTTAAAGCTTCAAGTATATTTTCATTCGATAGATTTCGATTCCAGGCATAAACTCTTCCAGAATCTATTGTTACTATGAGGATTTCATAAAAGAGGCCCTTATGTTTACGGTGCTCTTGAAGAGGACGTCTCATATTCATTCCCACACAAGCATTTAAAGTTTTAGTTAATTTTCACACGATAAAATTAACTCATCATTTGGACAAGAAATAAGATAAAAATAGAAGGAAATAAGTACATAGGCTTTTGTTTTCTTAAATAAATAAAGCTGTCAATATATATAGCCAACTTGTAAAACTTATTTTTATGGGGATAATTATGTAGTCCCCAGCCCTGATGATGGGCATTCGTTTGCTTAGATAAATAAATTTGCCAATATATGTGGCCAGGTTGTACAACTTAGGGTTTGATCATGCAGTCCCCGGGCCTGATGAGACATTATTTCTCCGGGTTGTAGCAGTCATCGATTTTCGTGGCGTTCTTGGTGCAGTATCTTATTTTATTCTCCCTCAGTGTTTGAATTCAATGCATGTTAGTTCGAATACTGGAAGTCTTATACCCAAATGCCAATTAACATGCGGAAACAACTTTTGAATGGTCAAATGATCTTTTTTATTAACGGAAGAGAAGGCTTGTCATTGTGTCAAAGATTATTTAACCATCCATATAGTTGTTTACCATCAATGCGAAAGTTGAAATACTTGCTATTGAAAGGTCTTTCCTTTACCGATGAGGCTACCTTTATAGTATGTCCCCGTCGATGTCTCATTAAAAGTCTACCTAGAAAAACTCGATTGGCATAAAAGCTAGCCGAAGGGAAAAAGAGTGCTATATCACATACTTTTAGTCTTGGTAGGCTTTATCAGCAATAATACCTTTTGATGTGAGTTATGTTCCAATTGCTACGTAATTTTACTCCATCTTGATTTTCCAACTCGTATGACCCTTTACCGGTGATAGCTGAAATCCTGTAAGGGTCTTCCCATGTTGTTTCCAGCTTCCCGACATTGGCTTCCCGAGTTCTCTGAGTCACTTTTTTTCAAAACCAAGCCTCCTACTTTGAAGTAACGGAGATTGGCCCTATGGTTAGAATATATTTCCTTTCTTTGATTTTGGGCCATCATTCTCACGTACTCCAAGTCACTATGTTCGCCGAGCAAGTCCATTCTCACCAGCAACACTACATTATTTGCTTCTTTATTTGTTTGGGAAAACCTTAAAGTTGGTTCCTCCACTTCTGCCGATATCAGAGCTTCTGTGCCATACACGAGAGATATAGGTGTTTCTCTGTGCTCGACTTTGCCATTGTCCCGTATGCCTATTGCACACCCAGTAGCTCATCGATCCATTTACCCTTAACATTTTCTAACTTCTTTTTAAGGTTCTGAAAATTACCTTGTTAGTTGATTCTGCCTATCCATTAGCACTTAGATGGTAAGGCGAAGATGTAATTCTTTTGATTTTCAATCCTTCCAAAAGATTTATGACTTTCGAACCTATGAACCGCGGCCCATTGTCACAAGCTTTTTTCTTCGATATTCCGAATGGGTAGATTATGTGGTCCCATATGAATTTGAACACTCCACATTCACCGATCTTTTGGTAATGACCTACTTCAACCTATTTAGTGAAGTAGTAAGTTAAAAACAAAAGATATCTTACCTTTCAGGGATCCGGTTATAGAGTACCAACTATAGCCATCCCCCGTTTCATGAATGACCATAGGGACAACACCAAATGCAAATGTATTGGTGGTTGATGCAATAACTGCGCATGGCACTGAATTTATCACATCTTGAACGAATTCCTTTGCATCTGTTCCATATGGGTCCAGTAGTAGTCTGCCCTAATCAACTTTAGCACGAATGAGTCTACACCAGAATGATTCCCACAAACTTCTTCATGGACCTCCCTCATCAAGTAGTCTGCTTCCAAGGCCCCTAAACACCAGTCAAGTGGTATTTTGAATGTCCTCATTTATAACTACCCATCCACAATGTAGTAGCGAGCTGCTTTGGTCCGTAGTGCCCCAGACGCCTTCGGGTCTTTGGGTAATATATCTTGTCGGAGATATTCGATGAATTCATTTCTACAGTCGTGAACCAAGTTGTTCGCATTTACCTCATAGTAGCCATCCTTATCCAGTACTGAATGTAAAGTTGAACGAGCGTACTGGAATCAGACCTTTTCAATGCATCTGCTTCCATATTTTCTTCCTTTGGTATGTGGATGATTAGAGTGGTTTTCTCCGATTTGGCTTTCTCAAGCCCAAATGGGTAACTCACAAAACAGTTTGTAGATGCTCAAATCGGGTTTTACTATCTCAAGATTCAACTCTGTAATTGGGACTATCAATTTCTTGAGTTCACCCTAATTTCTTGATAGCCAAGTTTTCATAGACTCAATCTCTCTTTCTCAAGTAGAGACTAAGTCATTAGGTACTAATCAACGTTTGAAACAATTAATCATTAAATTAAAGCAAGAACTAGGCTAAATATCACACACCCAACCTTAGACAAACCCTAAATCAAACACCCATTAGGTACCCACACTAGGGTTGGATCACAACCCTAGCTAGAAATTTAGCTAGTCATAGAAAAAAATGAAGAAATTAAAAGAAGAAAAGAAGATTAAACTCATATTAAATGATAAAGAGATGAAAATCCAATGTAAATTAGACAAGCGATTGTAAAATTTCCTAAAATAGTAAATAAAAATGGCTCTCTACTTTCTGAAGTTCAAATTTGATCTAATTTTGTAAAAAAAACTATTTATACACAGCTAAAAATTTCGACAAAATTGTCCTTTCGGACGTTCTGTGGCCGCACAATTCTTTGTGCAGTTCGCATAGTTCTTTGTGCGGTCCACACTTTGAAGCTGAGCTTAACAAGAGGGACTTTTGCGACCGCATAATTCTGAATTGTAGCCGCACCTCTTCAGGTTCTGCAGACCGCACATTTCTGAGTGCATCCACACTCTGGACTTCTGTGACCGCACAATAATAGTGTGATCCGCACTTCTCGACGGGCTTCAAGTTAGAACTCTCTGATCTTCCTCTTCTGCGCCCGCACATTTCAAAGTAGCACTATCAAAATTCCTTCATATTCTGGGGCCACAGACAAAACTCTGCAGTCCGCACTTTTTCACTTTTTGCTTGGTTTTAGTCCTTGTCCAAAAATACTCCTTCTTGAGTTGAATTTCATCATGTTGGTTTATTGTCAAATACGCCTGCAAGAAAGCACATTTATCAGCTTTCGGGAATATTTTTAAGCATTTTTGAGCTAAAACGGAAGTAAAAGGGTGCAAATAAGTAGTCAAAATCCCTACTTATCAAATCCGCTAAACTTAAGCTTTTGCTTGTCTTCAAGAAAATTAGGTAATTCCCACCTCCACAAGAAAAGAGCTATTTCATCTAGCCTAAGGTGAATCAGACACACATCAATTGGGACCAACAATTATCCACAACACTTATGAATTATCAACAAGGCAATGATTTGACTTTTTAAGTACAATAATTATAATGTGACACTAGAGAATCAATAGTTGACTTTATTCATCAAGGAAACTCGCTCTCTCATGTAGGTCATTATGGACCCCAAAATTCTCCTCTTCTACCCTCTGTTAGCATATCTCACTTTAGAATGTATCACTCAATTCAAGGATTTGTGAAAAGTTCGCTCATCTCTCTCAAAAGAATGTCACAAGCACGACTCTAAGTGCCATATACTTGCCCCTCATGTAAATCACCACTAATGTAAGTTCACTCGGCTTGAAATCACGTAGGGCTTTTTCAAAATGTAATGAAGGCTTATTGTACAAGGGTAGGGAATGTTGGAATAGAAATGGGTTCTTCTTTCCTTAGGCACTCTATTTTTCTTTTTTTTTTTGGCTATGTTTTACCGACTCTTTAAGTCGTTATCTTTTTCCTTAGGGGAATTAGAGAGACTTAACATTACTCTTTTTCGGTCATGATGTTCATTTAACATTACTCTTTCTTGATAATAACGTTCATTTTCTCCTTCTTTATTTTTTCCATGCTTTGCATCATTGCTTTTCTTTGAACCCGTTCAACATTTTATTCACTTTCTTTTTGCTTTTTTATTTTGTTCATTGTTTCTTTTTCTTTGCCTTTCCTTTTCTTCATTTCTTCTCTTTTTGTGCCTTTGTACCACTTTCAAACTCCTCGTCTCTCCCAAAAGAGAGGGTCACTACAAACAGGTAAATGATTGTAACATGGCTATCAAATCAAAAAGTTCTTATACTTAAATGGGTTGACTAGGATAGCAACATTGGTGGGACATGAAAAATTTTAAGCGGGCCAAGGAGAGCCTATAATCACTTCTCAAGCCAACCAAAACTTAGAATTTCGCCTAGAAACACATTCAGGGCAAATTCTAGACCATTCGCATAAGTACTTTCTCGGTTCCAACCCTATACCACTATAGAGTGTCAAGTGCGATCAATTGCAGCTTTTACCTGAAAGGTCGGAATCGAACCCACATAAAGCTAAGATATGTTTGAAATTAGATTACTATTTAATCTGGAAAGGTCCGATTTTCTTAATTGCACTTCCAATCATTCTTTATTTTTTTTACTATTCTACGTTAGTACTAATGATGCAGGAAAATAAGCTAAGTATGATATTTTTGTAACATTTTTTAATTGGTCTAAAGGCACTAGGGAAGTAACTTGCACCTCGGTGGGTAATCTAAAACTTAGGGAAATTTGTTATTATAGGGATCTTGATATAGCCATTGCACATAACTAATCACTCTATACCTCTTGGTAGTTTGAGTGACTTTGCACTAGTTGACTCTCTCAAGCACAATTGGGTGTGAAACAATGCAAGAAAATATGGCTCAAGTAGTGTATTACTATCTCTAGGTTTAACCCTTTAATTGGGGCTATAAATATCTTGAATGCACCCTAATTCCTTGTTGGCTTGAATTTCCTAGACTTGTTCTCTCTTTCTCAAGACGAGCCTAAGTTAAAAGGGCGCAAATCAGTGTTTGCAACCACCAATTCAACATTTAAAGTAAATCGAGACAAATGTCATTCATTCATAAATATTTAAGCCCTAAAATTGAAGACCCATTAAGTACCCACACTAGTGTTGAGCCACAACCCTAGCTAATGGGTTTAGTTACTCATAATAAAAGAAAACAATCAATGACTGAGATGAAATATAAGCATAAAAAGTAGTTACAAGATCAGAACCTAAGATTAATTACTAAAGATGTTCTAAAATGACTCGAAAAGGTAAAAGAAGGCGGTTCACGTTCTCTACAAAACAACCGATGACCTAAAAATATGAATAAATATTTATACACAGCTAAATTATTCGAACAAAAATGCCCCTACAGAGGTACCGTTGACAATGAAAAATGGATAGCTGCAGCGCTATGATTACCGTGGCTGCGCAAAATCAAGCGCAGACCGCGGTCTTTAAGTTTTAGTTCCACTTTTGGTTCTCTAAATCTGGCTTCCGCTGAGGGAGAAAACGACCGCGGCCACATAAAAGCCACCGCTGCCAGGCAATTTCATCGCGGGCAACAGTAACTTGTTAAACCTAAAATTACACCTCTATGAACCTTTCCACCGCTTGGAGTGAATTCAAGACCGTCTCAGCGGAGGACCCTCCGCGTTCGCATTTGTTTCTTCACTGCCAGCGATCTTTTGTCCTAGCTTTTGAACTTATGCAAATTTCACTCCTTTTTGAGCTGGTTATGAATTCCTTATGTCTTTTTGACCAAACAATGCAAACAAGCACAATAAGTTAGCTTTCGGGAATACCTGTACACACTTTTTATCCAAACCCTTAGCAAAAAGGAGCATAAAATAGGCTAGAATCCCTAGCTATCAACTCCTCCAAACTTAAGCTTTTGCTTGTCCTCAAGCAATCAAAGTACTTCCTCCTCCTCAAGATCAAAGAATGGGAAGTTTCAGTTGTCCTACAGTAACCTCATCAAGAATAAATTGGGATTAACAATAACCATCAACTCAAATGCATTATTAACAATACACAATCATTTTAGCACCATGGAAATAGTGCAATACAAAAGCATCAAGAGTTGATTTAACTCATGAAGGAAACTATTTCTGTTACATTGGTCGTTGTGGAACCCAAACTCATACTCCTCCATTCTCCATAAGTAAATCTCACTATTAGATTGTATCACTCAAAATGAGGATTGTTGAAAACACACTCATATCTCTCAAACGAAGGTCACATATCCGACTCTAAGTACCATGAGCTTTCCCCTTATGTGAGTCACCACTAATGTAAGCTCCCTCAACTCAAGATCATATAGGGCTTTTGCAGGCATGTATGAAGGCTTTTGGATTAGGGTAGGATCTATTGGTCTGAGAAGGTTTCATATTTCCCTAAGCACTTCATTTACTTTATTTTGGCACACATTTTCTTAACTCTTTGAGTCATTTACTTATTCCTTAGGGGCTAGAGAGACACACTTCCACTCTTTCTTGTTTATTTCAATCCTTTTTTTCTCCTTTCTAATCTTTTCACGCCTTTCATCTTTTCATTTTCTTGAATACCTTCATTTCTTCTATATTGTTCACTTTCTTTTTGACTTTTTGGCTTTTATTTCTTTTATTGAAAACAGCCTCTCTGCCCTTTCGGGTAGGGGTAAGGCTCGTCTACATATTACCCTCCCTAGACCCCACTTTTTGGAAATATACTGGGTAGTTGTTGTTGTTGTATCACATTTGCATTCCAGTCTCTATCCCAGACTTACTCTTTTTCCTTGTGCTAAGGAAAGATCGGGTGCCAAGAGAGGATAATTTTAGAATGGATAATAGTTTGTGTCATGGTTATTGAAAGAATAAACGTTATGGCTCAATGGGGTTGACTAAGGATATCATCATTGGTGGGCTATGTATGTTTTCAAGTCTCAATTAGGATCAAGGAAAACTTATAATCACTTCCCAAGTCGAGCTACACTTAGGATTTTGCCTAGACAAACATTCAGGGCAAGTTCTAGACTCAATGTCACGGGACTCGGATTTGCAAATCAATACCTCACCACACAGGCTATAGGATTGCAAAAGAGACAGAGTCGAGGGCCCATAACAACCTTAGCTAAGATTTGAGCAACACAAATGGTTCAGAGAAACCACTTGATGATTGTTTAGTCAACACAAGAGTCTCAAGGTCGCAACTATCACCATCCTATACACACCATTTTGTTTTTAGCCATAAGGTCAAAGGTAAATGTATTAGACCCAAGTGAAGCTTTGCCTAAGGAACCGTTGTTCACTAGCTACTATTACACAAATACAAAATGAAAACAGACTCAAACTATTAAGAAGGTTATCATGGCATCCATCACCGGGAAGAGCCACCTTGTTCACACAAAATCCACTTTTGGAAAGAACCATGACATTAAGAAAACCAAAGGCTTATTGATCACAAAAACTTGTAAAATAAAAAGCTACTAAATGAAATAAGAAGCTATACTATTAAAGAAAATTGCAAAAGAAGTTATAAAGTAAAATGCGGAAAGTAAACTAAATATGTACAATCGGGGATTTAGACGAATATACATAAGAGGGAATGGATATATACATGAGAAAGTAACTTTATATACAGACCAAGATTGAAAAATGACGAAAAGTAAAATAAATGGTAAAATTATATACATACCAAAAGTGAATAATAAAGCATAAAAAAAATTGTATCATCATTACAGACCAACTATCAAATCATCAGTAGGACCATCCCCTCAAATAAAAACTAGCATTGTCGTCAATGCTAACTAACCAAAAATAAGATGAAAAAGAAGGGTAGAGAATAAAGAACACTCCCTAAGGTCCTCTGTTTGCATGGGGTCCTGTGCCTGACCAGAGGCACCTCCCTTAGGATTCTCCAGCTCAATCTCTACATCATCAACCCTGGGCATCACTCTCCTCCTCCTGGGCTCTCCCTCAATCTCTTGCTCTTGAACCTGCTCTGTCTGAGCTGCTGGAAGCTGGTCCTATATAGAAGCTCCAATGGTAAGTCACCAGCTAACTTCATCTTCTCCACCTCTCCCCTCAATTGATTTATCGACTCCTTTGAGGCTCGAGTCTTTCTCAGTTTCTTTGTCTGCTTGATAAGCTCCTTAACTATTTTACTTGAACTGCAAGAGCATCTATGGTAAGATTTTATGTCCAGGAGCATCTTTTGGTTGTCCAGAAGCTCCTTAAGGAACTTCTCCATTGAAGCTGGCACTTGGGGCTGTGCGGGAATTGACTGGGCTGCCGCTGAAATGGACAACAAAGACAGCTTAGACATTGCTGCGTACATCCAATTGTTGATACTGGAGAGTGTCTGGCTAATCCTGTGAGCAGTCAAGGGATATGGTGAGGAGGACGGCACTGAGGACGACATGGAAGTAGATGGTACCTAGGCAAGATCCGGTATGGAAGTGAGAGGTTGTGAAATAATGACTACCACAACTGGCTCTTCAGACTAGCTAGTAGAAATAGTAGTTTTTCCCTTGGATCCCTTGGATTTGGGGGCTTGTAACCTAAAGGTTGTACTCTGAGAAGGGCTTCTTGGGCTTTACCATGACATCAAAATTACTTTTCTCCACCTCCTAATCTTCCAAGTACATGGCAAGGAAGTTCAAGAAGCGGTAAGATCTACCACCCTTGTTGACCACTCTAGTGATCACCCTAGACATGATATTATCGACATTGATCGAGAACCCCGCCGTGATAGCCGCCACTACAATCGCTCGAGAAACTGACATGGTGTTGTCGTGAGTAGTGGGGTCTAGTATACTGCATACAAAGGTCTCCCAACCCTTTGCCTCAAAGTTCATGGTGTTCCTCAAGATAGGAACTCTACTGTCAACCATGCTGAAGTAGTATCTGGGAGATCCAGAAGTGATTCCAACCACAGGAGAGCTGCCTCATCCATCACCAACTTCTCTAAGTACAGTGACTAAAATTCATCATTGAGTCCCAGGTAATCATTGATCGTTTTCCCATTAAATTTGGTTCCGAAACTTAGTCAATTTTGTGATCTTTTTGATGTGGGAGGCATTGGCATAGAATTCCTTGACTAGGTGCTCATTAGAATCCGACACCTTGCAAGTGAAGTACTCCCATCCCACTCATCATTGAAGTGCTGCTTCACATTGGGGTTGTGAGGCAGAAGATACAACTCTATGAATTGGCGCTCATGAATGAGTGACTTTTGAGGCCACCACTCCCTGAATTTGTGGTATGCCAGCTCACTGACTAATCTCTGTTGCCACACCTCCGAGCTTCTGGTTCTTTCCACACCTCTGGTCTAGGTATCACCCCCTCTCCTGTCATCCGGTACCTCAACATCCACATCTATATGATTTTGTGTCGGTGATGAAGCTATGGGTGAGGCTGATACTAAGGACTCACCACTCTCCGCTGAGTCATCAGATGAATCAGAAGAGGTTGGGAATCAGGAAAGGCTGGGGGTATAGACTCATCTATAAACCTGAGTCTCCCCGGGAAGTCTAGTACATATGCTAGCACAGAGTCACCCTTTAAGGCCTCCCGGGAGGGGATATAGTCACTCCCCTCTGTTCCCTCTGAGTGGGAATAAGCTCTATTTGCAGCTGTGATGTTCATTCTCATTTCCCCAATTGATCTCCAAATTATTAGGGACAACTTAATTTGTCCTCGTCCCCTACCCCTGGAGGACTCTGCTTTCCCCTTTTGTTTCTCACCGCCACCTCTAGATTTACCCATTGTCTGCAAACATAATTAGTGGAAGAGTGTTAGTACTGGTGCTAGAAGTGGCAGTGAAGAAAAATAGAAGAACAATTTACGCTGCAAGAAAAAATTATAGACCGCTGACATCGAAAAATGAAGCGTGACCACAGAATGATCACCAATGACTGCGAAAAATGCATCGCGGATGCTGAGGTGTAGGGATCAGACTAGTCACCCCCTGATTCTATACTACCGCTGAGCATAGAAAATTGGGCGCGGCCGTAGAGGCATCATCGCTATCCACAAAAAATCAACTGCGCCGCAGACCCTTACTTTTACTTCTCGGACATGAGCACCGCGGACCACGAGAAATGCATCGCGTCTGCGGTCATCAATATTTCCAACTCAGAGATAACTCAATAATGCTGGCCGCAAAAAATCAACCGCGACCGCAAAAGTCAAAATTTGGCTGAGTCAAAAAATAGTGGGAGATGAGTGGTAAAAAATGAACTTTAATTGCGTTTGTGCAGATTAGGCTAATGTGAACAGTGGAAATTTTTCTCTGAGAGAGAAAAGATAGTAAATTGTACAAGGGTTCCTGTGGTCCTATTTATATAAAACACCCAGGGGACCACGCAACTCACCTGGCGCAGCCGCGGAAAATCACTGCGGTTCGCGCTTATGATGAACAAAAGGGCTGCTTTTTTGAGACTACCGCTGAGAGCGGTAAATGGTACGTGGCTGCGGTAAGGCACCGCTCTCAGTGAATTAACGCAGTGGAAACTTCAGAGACGTCTCATTTTGGGATTTCAATCCTGCGTCCGCCACCAATTTTTGCCTCCATGATAATGCTACCGCTGGCAGCGATAAATAGAGTGCTATCAACGGTCCAACTTCAATGAGTGCCAAAATTTTCCAGCTTAGTCTAGAACTACATCAAACATTCCTACAAATATATCACAACTAGTTAGTTCAAAAACATATCTTACACTACAAAGTAAATAAAAAAAGACGAAAAATACATGGGTTATCTCCCAAGAAGTGGCCGATTTAACGTCGCGGCATGACACAGGTTAGCATTAATCACTTGAGACGGATCATTGCCACCACGTGGCTAGCAACAAACTTTCCAAGATAGTGCTTCACTTTGTGCTCACTAACTCTGAAAATTTTACCATTTTAGTTTTTCAAATCAAGAGCAGCAAATAGAGTCACAAGCACCACCTCAAAAGGTCCACTCCATTTTGACTTGAGCTTTCCCGGGAATAGTCGTAACCGGGAGTTGAATAAGAGAACCAAGTCACCCACTTTGAATTCCTTGCTAATGCATACTTGTCATGTAAGTACTCCATCTTGTCCTTATACAAGGACGAGCTGGAATAGGCATGAAATAACAACTCATCAAGCTCATTGAGTTGCTCCACCCAAAGATTTGCTGCAACATCACATTCAAGATTTAAATCTCTCAAAGGCCACATGGCCTTGTGTTTAACTCAATATGGAGATGGAAAGCTTTCCCAAACACCAACCGGTACGTAGACATACCAATCAAAGTCTTGTAAGCAGTCCTGTAAGCCCACAAAGGATCATCTAGTTTCTTTGACCAGTCGGTCCTATTTGCATTGACATTCTTTGACAATATTCTCTTAATCTCTCTGTTGGAGACCTCAACTTTCCCACTATCCTGAGGATGGTAAGGGGTTGAAATCTTGTTATTGACACCATACTTTGCAAGCAAAGTGTCAAATGCCTTATTACAGAAATAAGAACCCCCATCACTAATGATTGCTCCAGGAGTGCCAAACCGAGTAAAAATATTCTTCTTGAGAAAAGCCACAGACTCAACCCACTTGGAAACATAATCAATGGCCATCACTAATGATTGCTCCAGGAGTGCCAAACCGAGTAAAAATATTCTTCTTGGGTAAAGCCACAGACTCAACCCACTTGGAAACATAATCAATGGCCATCAGAATGTATGTGTTGACACATGAGCTCACAAAAGGTCCAATCAAGTCAATGCCCCACACGTCAAATATGTCAACCTCAAGAATAATGATGAGAGGAATCTCATCCTTATTTGAATTTCCACCTGCTCTCTGACACTCATCACTTCTCTTCATAAGCTCACGCACATCCTTGTACAATGTAAGCCAATAAAAACCACAGCTCAGCACCTTTGCAGCTGTCCTCACCCCAGCATGATGTCCATCGTATGGAGAGAAATGACAAGCATATAGATTACTTATTTTCTCCTCTTCCAGAACACATCTCCGGATTACACCATCATTACAGATTTTAAACAAAAAAGGCTCATCCCAGTAGTAGTCCACAGTATCCCGTTTAAGCTTCTTCCTTTGGTTAGAATAAATCTAACACGAGACAATGTGGGTCACAAGAATGTTGGCAACATCTGCAAATAAAGGCATGATATTTACAGATACAGAGAGGAGTTGCTTATCAGGAAATGAATCATTAATTTCTAGGCCATCACGGGGCCTCCCTATTCCTCCAAGCAGCACAAGTGGTCCGCCACTTGGTTTTCACTCCCTTTCCGATCAACAATCTCAAGGTCAAACTCTCGAAGCAACAGAACCCATCTCATTAACCGAACCTTAGAATCCTTCTTTGTCATCAAGTAGCAGAGTGCTGTATGGTCAGTATGAACTATTACCTTGGCACCTATGAGATAAGGCCTAAGCTTCTCCATTTTAAATACAATTGCTAGCAGCTCTTTTTCAACCACCGTGTAATTCACCTGAGCATCATTCATTGTTTTGCTTGCATAATACACCGGGTGAAACATCTTGTTCACTCATTGACCCAAGACCGCTCCTATCGCAACATCAGTTGCGTTACATATGATCTCAAAAGGTAAGCTCCAATTGGGTGTGGTAATAATGGGAGTGATTGTCAATTTGTACTTGAGAAGTTTAAAGCTTTCATACATTCATCATTAAAGACAAATTTGGCATCCTTTTCCAATAATTTGCAAAAAGGATTCACTACCTTAGAAAAGTCTTTGATGAATCTTCGGTAGAACCCCACATGCCCAAGAAAACTCCTAACTTTCTTAACTGAAGTAGGAGGATGAAGCTTTGAAATCACTTCAATTTTAGCCTTGTCCACCTCTATACCTTGATTTGAGTTCTTATGACTGAGGACAATGCCCTCCTCAACCATAAAGCGGCATTTTCCTAGTTAAGCACAAGGGTTGTCTCTTCACACTAGGCTAAAACCTTGTCAAGATTCTTCAAACACTCGTCAAAGGAGTCACCCACAACACTGATATAATCCATGAACACTTCCAAGAAGTCCTCCGCCATGTCGGTAAATATAGCCATCATACGCTGCTGGAATGTAGCTGGTGCATTACATAAACCAAATGGCATCCTAGAAAATGCAAAGGTACCATACGGATACGTGAATGTTGTTTTCTCCTGGTCTTGCGGAGCAATCAAATTCTAGTGTAACCTAAGTATCCATTCAAGAAATAGTAGAAGGCACACCCAGAAAGTCTATCTAGCATCTGGGCAAGAAAAGGCAATTGAAAGTGATATTTGCAAGTCACTTTATTCAGCTTGCGGTAGTCCGTGCACACTCTCCATCCGGTGACAGTCCTGGTGGGAATAAACTAATTTTGCTCATTGGTAAGCACAATCATACCACCCTTCTTCGGCACACATTGCACCGATGAAGTCCAAGAACTATCCAAGAAAGGGTACATAACCCATGTGCCTAACCACTTGATCACCTCCTTTTTGACTACCTCTTGAATAACCTTGTTCAACCTCCTTAAATGTTCCATTCAGGTTTTGTCATCATCTTTGAGTATAATCTTGTGCATGAAAAAGGCGGGGATTATTCCCTAAATATCGGTTAGATTCCATCCATATGCCTTCTTTCTTCTTTGGAGCCCCTCCAGTGTTGCTTCTACCTACATGTTAGTAGACAAGATGAAAGAATAACATGTAAAGTTGAACTAGGGCCTAAGAATTCATACATGAGGTGTGAAGGCAAAGGCTTCAACTCCAAAATGGGAGGTTCCTCAAATTGAGGGCTTTTTTGGTGGAGTCTTTCTGTTGTAAATATCCAAAGAAAGCTTACGGTGCTCATAAGAATAAGAGCCCATTCCGTGCAAAGCATTAACACACTCCACCCGACCTTCATCCTCATTCACATCAAGGTTCAACAAATCACTTCTAAAGGATACTCCACATTTACCATAGCACTAGTATCATCAACTATCGCCTCCGTGACAGGATCCACAAAAGAGCACACTTCACTACTATTCGGCTATGTCATTGATTTGCATACATGAAAGATAACTTTTTCATCACCCACGCAGAAGGTGAGCTCACTTGCTTCCAGATCAACCAATGCCTTCCCAGTTGCTAGGAAAGGTCTCCCAAAATTATTGGCACCTCGTAGTCGGCCTCACAGTCCAGAATCACAAAGTCAGCAGGCAAAATAAACTTGTCTACCCAGACAAGAACATCATCAATAATTCCAAGCGTCCTCTTCATTGTTCTATCCGCCATTTGCAATCTCATTGAAGTAGCTCTCGATTAACCAATACCCATTTTAACACGGAGTAAGGCATCAAATTGATATTTTCTCCCAAACCACACAATGCCTTTGCAAAATCCGCACTCCAAGTGGTACATGGAATGGTGAAAGCAAAGGGATTTTCAAGCTTTGGAGCCATAGAGTGATCAATTGCACTTACTTGATGAGTCATTTTGATAGTCTCACAATCCATGGATCTCTTTTTGGTTACCAAGTCTTTTATGAACTTGGGGTAACCCGACATTTGTTCAAGAGCTTCCACCAAAGGAACATTGATCGACAAACTTTTCATCATCTCAATAAACTTATTAAATTGGTTTTCATTGTTTTTCTTCACAAGTCTTTAAAGGTAAGGTGGATGAGGTCTTGGAAAGGGAGCCTTAGCCTTGGGCACTACTATTTTCGATATGTCTATTACGTGTTTTCCAGAAGGGTTCACGTTAACTTGAGTCTCCACCTCATTATCATGAATATAAATTCTCACTTCCGCATTCAAATACTCGCCACTCACTTTCTTATCAACTATGGGAACATCACCTTCCTGCAAATCAACCTCATCACTCACTACTCCCTTTTGCTTGGAGGTATTCACATCACCTCCTTGACCGCTTCTTGTGATCACCGCCATTGCATGCCCAATATTGTTCCCATCCTTCGAGTTTACTATTGTATCGCTAGATAGAGCCTCTTTAGGGTGAGTATTCAAAGATTGCAAAATCTGCCCTAGTTGAAGCTCCAAGTTTCGGGTTGAAATATTATGGGATGCCAACTGAGCATCATAGTCGATATTCTTTTTCTTCATTTGTTCAAACATCATCTCAATCCTTCCTATATCATTGTTTGAAGAGCTGGGACCTTGAGACGAAAATGGAGGCATGTTGTTTGGTTGTTGATACATCAGAGGTGTTTGAAAGCCTTGCCCCCAATTCCCTTGATTTCCATTATTCTAACCTTCTTGGTTGTTGTTTCCTCCCCAATTGTTGTTGTTGCCACTATAATTTCCCTGGTTGTTCTAATTTTCCCAATTTTGATTGTTGTTCCCCTAGTTACTATTTCCTTGTTGGTTTTGATTAGCCTAGTTTCCTTGGTATCTCCACTAATGTTGTTGGTTAGGAGCATTGTCCATTTGTCCTTGGTAATTGTTCACATACTGCACTTCTTCACTTTGCTCATCATACCCATCATCTTGGTTGAAACCACCAATACCTTGCTCATATTGATCCGGACTACCTTGACCTTGTTGACCTCTTTGTCGCCTCTTGTTGACCTATTTGTCGCCTCTTGTTGACCAATATGTTTACACCTTCCTTAGCATTTACTTGCCTCGATGCTTGAACTTATTACAATTGAGCTTTTTCCGACTGGTTCATTGTTGTAGTTAACTCTGCTATTGCCTGGCTATGGTCGTGGAGCTTTTTGTGCAGGTGAATAATGTCGGATCACCCTGTGGCACATTAGCTTGACTTTTGCAAGCTAAATCTACCATCTCATATGATATCTCACACGCCTCAGCATAATGTGTGTTCATAAAATTTCCCCCTGCTAGTTGGTTCACTACACACTGATTGGTGGTGTTAATGCCACGGTACAATGTGTGCTGGATCATTACTTTGGTCATGTCATTATTAGAACATTCTTTCACCATTGTCCGATATCTCTCCCAGATCTCATGAATTGGTTCATTAGTTTCCTGTTTGAAGGCCTCATCTCTCAAAGTCCCCATATGCCCTGGGAGAAAAACTTACCTATAAACTTATCTGCCAACTCATCCCATGTAGTGACGGAATGGCTGGGAAGTCCTTTAAGCCAGTCCAAAACCTTCCCTCTAAGTGAAAAAGGGAACAATCTGAATCTCAATGCATCCTACTACACATCGGTCTGTTTGGTTTCCCTGCAGGTATCCATAAATCCATTAAGAAGTTTATATGCATTCTGATCCCAATAAAGTCAACATCATATTTGTATTTTGGAAATTGCCCGCCCAGATCCGCGATGGGACAATTGCACTTGCGTATCCCTTATCTAGAAGCACCCGAGGAGCGACTCTTGGAGGAGGAGGGGGAGGGTCTGGAACATTGTCATTGGCTTGGAGGCCCCTTCTTTGAGCTTGGGGTACTAGAGGCACCTCATCTTCACCATTATCATCTACCTCCTCCCCTGGGAGGAGATTTCCAAGAGGATCATTGTTTGCCAGTTTGTACCTGAATTGATAATACACAAAAGTTAGTAACACAGAAATAAAGAAAAACAAGACATAAAACTACTCAGATAGATAGCCAAAATCGTTTAGCTCCCCGGCTATGGCACCAAAAAGTACTCGGTTCCAACCCTACACAATAATAGAGTGGCAAGAGCGGTCGATGCAACTTTTATACAAAAGGTCGGGATCGAATCCACAGAGAGCTATGATATGTTTGGAATTGGATTCACATCTAATCTAGCAATGTGTAATGTTATTAATTGCACTTTCAATCATTCTTTGTGTTTACTATTCTAGTTTAATAATAATGATGCAAGAAAATAAACTAAGTATGATATCTTTGTAAGGTTTTCTTAATTGGTGAAAGTACTAGGGAAGTGACTTGCACCTAGGTGGGTATCTAACGGGATCTAAAACATAGGAAAAATTAATTATAATTGGGATCTTGATATAGCCATTGCACCATAGCTACTCACCATATACCTCTTGGTAGTTTGAGTGACTTTGCCCTAATTGGCTTTCTCAAGCCCAATTGGGTGTCAAACAATGCAAGCAGATATGACTTAAGTCCGGTATTACTATCTCTAGGTTTAACCTTTTAATTAAGGCTATCAATCTCATTAGTTCACCCCAATTCCTTATTGGCTAGAATTTTCTAGACATAGTCTCTCTTTCTCAAGAATAGCCTAAGTTAAAAAGGAACAAAATAGTATTTGCAACCACCAATTCAACATTTGAAGCATAAATCAAGCCAAATATCATTCACCCATAAATATTTAAACCCTAAAATTGAAGACCCCTTAAATACCCACACTAGAGTTGAGCCATAACCCTAACTAATAGGTTTAGCTACGCATAATCAAAGAAGAAATCAAAGATTGAGATGAAATATAAGCCATAAAAAGTAGTTACAAGATTAAAATCTAAGATTAATTGCTAATGCTATTCTAAAATTACTCTAAAAGGTAAAAGAAGTTCACGTTCTTTACAAAATAACCGATGACCTAAAATCTGAAAAAGAACTATTTATACACATCAAAATTTTTTGGACAAAAGTGCCCTATAGAGGTACCATTGACAGAGGAAAATGGACCGCTGCAGCGCTATTACTACTGCGGTCGGGCAAAATCAATCACGAACCGTGGTCTTCAACTTTCACTTTTGGTTCTCTGAATCTGGCTTCTGCTGAGGGTGAAGAAACGATCTTGGCCGCACAAAAGCCACCACTGCCGTGACATTTCATCGCAGGTTGTGGTAACTTATTAAGACTAAAATTACAGCTCTCTGAACTTTTCCACCGCTGGGAGCGAAATCAAGACCGCCTTAGCGGTGGACCCTTCGCGTCCGCAGTTGTTTCTTCGCTGTCGTCGCTCTTTTGACCCAACATTTGAACTTGTGCAGGTTTCACTCCTTTTTGAGCTGGTTATGACTTCCTTGTCTCTTTTTTGAGCAAACACTGAAAACAAGCACGATAAGTTAGCTTTTGGAAATACTTGTACACACTTTTAATCCAAAACCTAAGCGAAAAGGAGCATACAATAGGCTAGAATCCCTAGTTATCAATACTTGGACATGCAACAAAAATCTCACGTCTCACATAATTAGATTGTTAAAGAGGATAGGGTCTAGGGGCCCCAATGACCATATTCAAGATTGAAAATCACTAATGGTTCAATTAAACCACTCGATGATTGCTCAGGTCAACACAAGAGTCTAAATGTGTAAGACTGTAGTTAAATATGTTGGTACCAAGTGAAGCATGATTGACTTTTTTTATTCATTAATACTATTGTTTTTACCTAAACATAAAAACACACTCAATCCCTTACGAAGGTTGTCACGCTATCCATAGTTGGGAATGAGCCACCCCGTTCATACAAAATCCACCTTTGGAGAGAACCATGTCATTAAGAAAAACAAAATCTTATTTCTCACTTAAATATAAAAAGAGGCTACTAAATCAAAAAGAAGCTATTAAAATAAATAAGAAGTTATACTACTAAGAAGAACAAGCTAAAGAAGCTATAAAATAAACTACTAAAAGTAAGACAAATGAATATACAAACCTAGGGGAATAGACTATATACATCAAAAGAGAGGGAGGAATATATACTAATGAAAGAGAGAAAAAAGATAAAATAAAAAGAGTACTAAAGTTATTGCAGGCAAATGTCATATCAAACCAATCAAAATAGACCACCCCCTGAATAAGAATAAGCATTGTCCTCAATGCTTAACAAAAAAGTAGAATGAGGAAGGGTAGTGAGTAAAGAGAACTCCCTATGTGATCTTAGTGTTCATGGCATCATCAGCACCCCCGGGCTCCTCCAACTTGATCTCATCATCCTCCAATGGGGGAATAATGGGGTTGGTGAACATCTGAAGCACCTCCTCAGCAGTGTGGGAAGCATCGTTTGGCTTCTCAGACTAGACAATAGCTGCCTCTAATGCCTCAGGTACTGATGGTGCTGACTCCATCAGCAGATCAAGTGGTATATCCCCAGAGGATGCTATCTTGACTACTTTTCTCAATCTATCCACCGATTTCTTCGAAGCCTGAGATATACGCATCTTTTTCACCTGTTTGCCCAACTCCTAAATTGCTCCCCCATGTGCCACCAATGTATCCATGATGGTCTTATGATTTTCCAGGATCTTCTTTAATGTTTCCTCTACTGACGGAGGTAACATGTGGTACTGCTGAGGCAGAAGACTGTGCTGCCACAACATTAGATATGTCCGACAACTTTGAAGTAATTGTCTACATCTAGTTGTTCAGACTTGCCAATGTCTAAGAGGCTCGCAGTGCAGTGAGTGGATATGTAGATGAGGCAGGCACTTGTACTGATGCGGATGGTCTAGGATGGAGGTGGGGTGGCATGTCAGCTGTCTCGATGGAAGGACTAGCTGTAGTAGAAGGTATGGAAACTATAGAAGGCATAAGAGCTGTAGAAGGCTCAACAGCTGTATCTGTAACTCATCAGACTGACCACCGGTTTCAGCTTCCTTACCCTTGAACTTTGGGTTTCCCAGGCCTTGTAAAGAGTACCATGAGAAGGGATTTTTGGCCTGCAACTTTGTATCGAAGCTCCTCGGCTCTACCTTTGCATCAATAAGGTATTTTGTGAGGGTATTGGGATATGGATATGAGATTTCACCTTTTCAAACAACTACTGATATATTGGCTGACATGATGACACCCACATTGATTGGGTACCCGGCCATGATAGATGCCACCAAAACTGCTCGAAGGAATGAAATATTGTTCTCATTCCATCTCGGGTCTATCTGGCTGTACACAAAAGCTTTCCACCCTTTTGCTATAAAATTGATGGTAGCACATGCAATGGAAACCCCTGTTGTGATCCACGGTGGTGGTGGTCCTGGAGCTGCCAAGATCTTTGCTAGCCAAGGGCGAGCTGAATCACCTATAGAAAGCTTCTCCATCTACTAAACTGCCTCTACCTCCTCGGACCCGAAGTATGTGTTCGCAGAGCCTTGATCGAATCTGACCTTCAAATTCCTCACTTTGGTCACTTTGGTACCCTTCTTGATGTGTGCCACATTGGCATAGAATTCCCATACCAAGTTCTCCTCGGCATCCATAGCACTCTGGGTGAACCACATCCACCCCCTGCGCTTCTTGAACTGCTCATGGGCATTTGGATTATATCTATCCAAATCCTTCAATAAGAATTATCGCTCAAGTGAGTGATTTCTGGGTCCACCATTCTCTGATCTTTGTGAAGGTTGTCAAGCTCACAAATATATCTTCCATATCTCATTCTTCCGACCACTCTAGGCCGCCCACTCTAGTGTCACCTCATCTACCATCATCAGGAACATCATAATCATCATCATCATCATCATCATCATCATCTACTACAACTGGTGCAGGAGGAGTGTGTGTAGAGGAGGCTCTGAACCCTGGCTGCTAGCATCTGAACCCTCAGATAAACTTGCTGGGGTGGAGGATTCGTCACAGAGTTGGTATCTCCTAGGGAATTGTGATGGTTGGGACTAGGCCTCGGGTTGTTCCTTCATTGGTGACCCTTGGAGGTTTCCCTAGACAGGATATAAAAGCTTGATTCTGAAGGCTTTCTGGACGTACCTCTCCCCGTGGTTTCTTTTTGGTTGGTGCTTTCTTCTGCACTCCCAAAGGTTGAGTACCCTTGCCTCGGCCTCGAGAGGGTTCGCCCCTCCCTTTAGATGCATCACCTTTGCCTCGTGATCGAACCATCGTCTGCAATACAAAGCACATAAGTTAGTTAAAGTCAAGAAACATATAATAATTGCTGAAAAAAATAGTTCATAGAAGTGAAAGTGCGGGCCATACAAGGTTAAGTGCGGGCACAGATTGCCTTGTGCGGACTGCACAATTTTGAGCGCGGCCGTACAAAACCAAGTTCAAACTACTGGTTCTCTGAAGTTTCAAAGTGTGATCGCACACATTTTTATGCGGACCTCATAGTTTTGAGTGCGGTCCGCATATTGCATGCTCAGTATTGTTCCCTAACTCAGAATTTGCGGACCGCACAATACAAAATCATACGGCATCGACTGAAGTTTTTCAAATTTTTGCACAATGTAGACATGGTATTTGAAAATTAAACGTGATACATGATTTACCCAGCCCCCAATGAATGAATATAATATTACCCACACAATTTTAAGCACACACATGAAGAACATTTGACATATTAAGCCCAAAAAAATGATGCTACTGAATAACAAAAACTAAGAAAAATCGAAAAATCTAAACATGAATTGAACATACCAATGATAAAGGATGCAGGGAAGAATCTAAATTGATGAAATGATTGTGGAGTGTGAAACAATTTGCATGCATTATGCGTGCGTATGTCCAAAGAGCTCAGAGTGTGTAAAGTTGTGAATAGTGCTACGAGGACCTATTTATAGGTTGACTACATTAGGTCAAAAATGCAGATGAGTGCGGCCTCACAACTTTGAGTGCGGTTAATTTTGAAACCCATAATTATGCCACTCAAATGTCAAAGATACCTACTACTAGTCACTAGCGAATCTGTGTAGTCGCGACATACAAAATAGAGTGAAATGGAATACATCACATCCTATGGGGAAATGGCAACAACTTGAATATGTCATCATCCACTTTCTGTATGTAGTATCTAATGTTTCACAACATTTACTAGCATTATAGTGTTGTAGATATGGAGCTAATTTGACAAAGGGATTTTTATATGTATATACCACTTTTACTAAATTATTACATTCATTGTCTAACTTTTGATTTAATTACAATTCCTAAACTTAATTACTAACTATATACCTTAATTCAAATTAACCATACTATTAGTGGGTTCTCTTAATTGGACACAATTATAATCTAACACACTCCACACAAATAAAATACTAATATATTTTATCTTTTTTTACTAAATACCTATCCCTCACATGCCACCCTCTCTTTTCCTCCCTCATTTCTTTCTCACTCTCGCTCCTTCTTTCTCTCTTTATGTATTATTCTTTCTCACTCTCTCTCTCTCTCCTTCTTTCTCTATGTTGCTTCTGAAGATGAGGCATTTATGGCTTTCAACCGAGAAATCGACGCTTATTCACTTTAAAATGAAAGGAGATCTGATTCATTGTTGTCTGATACACCGGACTGGAAATGCGTGGAAGCCATGCCTCTGGCTGAAAATAATATGAGCGAGTGGATGCTGGAGTGGGATTCCATTGCAAGGGAAAACGAGGCGGAGCTAGTTCCAAGAGATATAGGAAGTTGAGGTAGAACTAGTTCCAACTGCTAGCCTTGATCAATCGAGGTGGAGAACTCAAAACGAGCAGTAAATCTACTCTTTCTTCAATTGTAGTTTAGTAGTCTTATATTTGTAGATTAATTGTAGTAGATATTATATACATTTTATATTTGTAGTTATTTTGTAGTCATGTAGATTAGCTACTTTTTGGAAATAATCTATCAGCTAACTACATTTAATTTGTTGTTAAATTGTAGTTTAGTAGTCTTAATGTTGTAGATTAATTGTAGTTGATATTATATACTGTTTATATTTGTAGTTATTTTGTGGTCATGTAAATTAGATGTGTTAATTATGTATATAAATTGTAGCTGCTATTATATACAGTTTATATTTGTAGTTATTTTGTGGTTATGTAAATTAGTTGTGTTAATTATGTGTATAAATTATAGTTGCTATTATCTACAACTTATAAATGTAGTTATTAGTTGTATAAATATATATTTTAATTGGTTAATAAATTGTAGTTTAGTAGTTTTCATTTTGTAGATTAATTGTAGTTGATATTATCCATAATTTATATTTTTGTAGTTATTTTATAGTCATGTAGATTAGCTACTTTTTTGGAAATAATCTATCAACTGACTACATTTAATTGGTTGATAAATTATAGTTTAGTAGTATTATTTTTGTAGATTAATTGTAGTTGATATCATCTACAGTTTATACTTTTGTAGTTATTTTGTAGTCATGTAGATTAGCTACTTTTTTGGAAACAATCTATCAGTTAACCACATTTAATTTGTTGTTAAATTGTAGTTTAGTAGTCTTAATGTTGTAGAATAATTGTAGTTGATATTATATACCGTTTATATTTGTAGTTATTTTGTGCTCATGTAAATTAGATGTGTTAATTATGTGTATAAATTGTAGTTGCTATTATCTACAGCTTATAAATGTAGTTATTAGTTGAAAAAATATATATTTTAATTGGTTGTTAAATTGTAGTTTAGTAGTGTTAATTTTGTAGATTACTTGTACAAATATTCCCTCCCAAATTTTATTCTTCAATTGTAGTAAGACCCACTCTTACTTTTCCCTTTTTACTTTAATATCCATAATTAAAGTCAAGTCCAACTACACCATGTTTCTACTTTAACCAACACAAAAGTTAATATATTCCTTCCTTTTTGGGGTGATTGGCGGGTGGGGCTCATTTGGTACATAAAATGAAAAAAAAAACATGAACTAGAAATGTAATATAGGTAATATAAACATTTTTGATAATATAGTTTTAAATTTGATACATACATGAAAATCCCATTTGACAATTACAAGCACGTGAACAGTTAACGCTTAAGAGATGTCAAGCACGTGAACAGTTAACGCTTAAGAGATAAACGGACACGTCTAAACATTTAACAAAACTTTTAATTTTAGCTAATAGTTCAAATACCCTTTTTTATTTTGAACTTAGTTTTAATTTCACAAGCAAAGCATATACTTATTCAACTACCAAAAGGGGAAAGACAATAAAATACTCTACGAGCAACAAAAATTAGCTGAGAGATGACCACACCAATGCAATAACATCACCATTTGAGGCCCTGAAAATTGTTTTGCCGTAGTTAAAACAAGACATATCCACTTGAATACATTTAAAACCAATGGTAGTACAATAACAGAAGATGGTCGCTTCATCAACTAATTTAGCCATGACCATTAAAACAACTCAACAACAAAATTAAATTATCAAGATGATCTCTAGAAAGGAGGAGGAAAAATGAACACATCGATACCACCCAGTCTAAATCGGAAAACTCAAGATTTAACGAGATTGAGTAACCTCTTATACATCTAAACCAAACTGATTCAGTATAAACATTCAATCACAGAAGCAAACAAGACATGTAGAGGAGAAATATTACACTTAAATAAAATTCAATAGACATTAGAAAAATCAAGAAAAAGAACCTGTTAAGCAAGATTCCTTTAATATCAATAGCAAAAGACTGCGGGTACAAGCTCAGCGAGAAAGTAGAAACAAAATCACTCAAAATGGAACCGGAAAAACTCGAAACCAATAGCAACTCAATCAAACTCCACTAATTTATACCAAATCCGAAAGAGAAAAACAAATGAAGAAAAAGCTGTAGAAACTTGCAATTTTTTATATGAAATAACTAGGAAAATCAAAAGAAGAAGATCGAAAATCACAACCAAAAATCCTACAATTCTTTCCCACTCTCAAACTTTTTTCAGACTTTTCTATCTAAACCCTAATATTTTCTTTCCAAAATCTCTTCCACCAAAAGATTCTCCTAAAAATCTGCCGATAGTTTTTACCCGAAAATCCTCCTAAATCTCATATTTTACCCCTGTTATGATGAATATTAAATTAATTAATTAACTAATTCTAAAAATATTAAATTAAATCCTAAATATAAATGCACATATATTTTTGTATTTTCATTAATTAAGATAACATAAGAATGCACAAACAAAAGCAAACAATTAACAAAAAAGATACGAAAATCCACAAAATTGTACATAATGAAAAACATTATTTTATTTTGAAACTATGGGAGTAATTTATATATGGCAAAAATCACGTGCACAAAACTGTTCCTCTTTGCTCGGAAACACGAAGAGTTTTCGTGCAAAGATAAGTGAGTGGATACGAGCGATTTTTTACCCGTTTGAATACACCGTGTGAAGCATTTTTAAAAAATTTGAACGCACCCTGCTCCTGAAGTTGACTACATATCCTTGGCTAAAAAGGAATCAGATTAGTGTAGTTCATGAATATCTGGTAGCTGGGACTACCATGGATCTGTAATTTCACAATTGTTGTTGTTGCTGCTACTACTTACTGAACCCTCTTATTACATCATAACAAAAATAAAAGGAATCTTCTACGAATTACAAATGTCCTATCTATATCTTCAAACTTGATCTTGTGTTTGTTGTTGCCTTGTTGTCTTGTGTTCTCTCGATGAAATCCATTGTTGTCGCTTTGAATTGCAAACTGAGATGTTTTTCCTTTCTCCGGGTGGACGTCTGGCTGCTGAACTTGATATGTATTCCTATGCTATACAGGTGGGCTCTTGACTTCAAAACATGAATGTATTTCTCTGTTATACGGGTGGCCTCTCAACTTCAAAACTTGAATGTATTCCTCTGTTATACGGGCGGTCTCCTGACTTCAAAACTTGAATGTATTCCTCTGTTATATGAGCAGGCTCCCGACTTGAAAACTTGAATGTATTCCTCTGTTATACGGGCGGGCTCCCAGCTTCAAAACTTGAACGTATTCCTCTATTATATGGGTGGGCTCCCGACTTCAAAACTTGAACGTATTCCTCTGTTATACGGGCGGGCTCCAGACTTCAAAACTTGAATGTATTTCTCTGTTATACGGGTGGCCTCTCAACTTCAAAACTTGAATGTATTCCTATGTTATGCGAGTGGGCTCCCGACTTCAACACTTGAATGTATTACTCTGTTATACGGGCAGGCTCCCGACTTCAAAACTTGAATGTATTCCTCTGTTATACGGGCGGGCTCCCGACGTATTCTGTGACTCCATACGGGTTTGCTCTATTATTCTGATCTTAACATTGAAGATGATGAAACTTTTAGAGATTTTTTGCGGATTCTGGATGAATACATAGAATTTATTGTAATAAAATTGTTGGAAACGTACATCAAGCCTGAAGACATTAGCAATAATGAGATTGCGCAAAGCAATTATAAACCCCATCTATCGGATGGTTATTCTGGAGCAGTTTTTGCCGAAAAAAATCATGATGAAAGAGTTTTCCTTGATTTAAACTTGTCACCACCGGCGAATGAGCAGCACTGAAATAATTTTTTGACTTTACATAAACCACAAGACAACTGGTAAACTTCAACTTTTCTACGCTTTAGCGATGTTTATTTTATGTTGAATTGGATTTGTATTAGCACTCATATTTTCCACAGGGGGTACCGTTTGAATATGAATTTTACAAGTTATGACCTTGCTCCTAGTTGAATATGCGTAGTTCTGGCGTGTTGGATCACGGTGGTCCATCGGGGAGTTATCAACAACAAGAGAATGTCCATCATGGAATGTCAACACAGTACGACTTGTAAGTGAAGTGATATAGTTATATGTAAAGTATTTATCAATTTGAAAAGCTTATCATTTTGTTCTTTTTGTGCAGTGAAAACGAGCAACTTGATGTTCCTGAGCTCACAAAGTTGCCCGTTGATGACGTATTGACTCGTGATTTGGCATATGCGTAGAGTTAGGAAGATGATAGTGATTATGAGAACAATGCCCGTGGGTAAGGAGATGACACACCCTTCCTTGATGAGGGTGATGAGGAGGAGGAAGTGAATGTCGAACTTAAGCTGGCGAGAGAGCATGTTCCTCCACCTCCCATTAGACCAAGAGTGTATGAGTCCCACGTGTCATTTCATGAGCAGAATATTCCCTACCTTGATAATTTTCCAAGTATGTCGGATGTGGATGCCTTCACAAAGGATGCTGATGAATTTCGCTCAGCAATGTAGGATGAGTCTAGACCAGCGGTGCTGGCAAAGGGCATGTATTTTTCCGATAAAGCTAGCCTAATTAGGGCTGTAAAAATCAACAACATAAAAGAGTGTCATGAGATGACTGTAAGGGAGTCAACTCCGGAGGTATACAAGGTTGTATGCCATAGAGACTTTATGGGGTTGTCACTAGATGTTGCGTTAGAGCAAGAAGAAATAAGGGTTATGGAAAGTGAGTAAATATATTAGCACCCACAGATGTGAAATGGACACATTCAATGAGAATCACTTCAACTAGACGTAGACTTGATTTCTCTTGTCTTGATTCCATACTTGGAAGTGCCCATTAGGTTCAAGATTAAAGAGTGTACTATAGTTTTCCACCTGGAATATGGGTGTACAATAACCAAAAGAAAGGTATATCTCAGGCGCAAACGTGCTTTTGAAATTATTTATGGTGACTGGGATAACTCATTTTCATCTCTACCCAGGTACATGGCCATACTGAAACACATTAATCATGGGACTATTGTTGAATAAAGGGATGAGCGGAGGTCGGGAATACCGGAATATCTTTTCAACTATGTGTTCTAGTCATTTAAACCAGCAATTGACGGTTTTGTGCATTGCCGTCCGGTAATTTTCATAGACGGTAATCATGTCTATGGAAAGTATGATATTAAGCTTTTGATCGCAGTTGGAGTAGATGCCAACAGAAAAATATTTCCACTAGCTTTTGTCATTTGTGCCAATGAAAGCGAAGAGACGTGGACACTTTTTTTGAACCACTTGAAGCAGAACATTGTCAAATAGTGTTCAGGTATTTGTCTAATATCTGATAGGCATGGTGGTATTTTAAGTTTTGTACAGCATTTGTCTGAATGCCAGGAACCCTATCCATACTACTGTTATTGTGTGAAGCATTTGAAGGCCAATTGCCAGAAGAAATATCCCGAAAAGGCCTTGCATGATTTAATGTGGGCTGCAAGTGAGCACCAGTAGTGCAAATTCACAAGGCGCATGGAAGAGATCCGGTAGTTAAAAGAAAGATCCTATAATTGGTTGATGGGACATGAGCTGCACAAGTGATATTGCATGCTGATGGTTCCAGACTATGGGGAGACGAAACTACAAACGTGTCGGAGTCATTCAATGGCTTATTGAAGTATACACGTGGATTGACTGTCACTGCCATGGTCCGGATAACATTCAAACAGCTTGCGGAAGGATTTATTAAAAGTCATAGAGCTGCATCAGAATTGATGGACAGGGGCATTCAATTTATGCCAATACCGATGAGAAGATTTGAAAAATATAGGAGGCGAGCACATTGGCATTCATTTTTACAGTATGATCATGATCGAGGTATTTTTGAAGTTTGCACCACTATCAGCGGACACTGTGGGACAAACCGTGAATGAAGCGAGCAGGTTGTGTTCATGTGGGAAATGGACTATCTACCACGTGTCGTGCGCACAAGCAATGAAATGATTTCAACAAGTTGGTTTAGGTGCAACCAACTACGTTAATAGGCAATACAGTGTTGGTGAATACGTAAACACATATAGTGGGCAGTTACAGCCATTTGGTGTTGAGAATTATCGGCCACCAGAACCATTTAAAATGATGTGTAGCAAGGACTACTTGTGCAAGCTGCAAGTGCAAAAGAGAACATGTATATGAAACCAAATGGATATTGGTGATATTGTTTATGCGTGTAAATGTGGCATATGCTCTCGATCGTTGTAAATATCCTTCAGTTGGTGTGGATGGCTGTGGAAATCCTGCTCCTAGTGCAAGTTCGTCCCAACCCATCAAGGATACACCTAGTTTTTTTGTAATGTTTTTTGTAATAACTGTTTGTAGTTTTTTATGTTGCAATATCTATCAAATAAAATTATGTTTCACTGTCTTGTTACATCTTATTTTTTAACATGACCTTTTGAATTGGGATGATGATATGATAGTTCCAACATTCAACTTATTGGTGTTAGTAAAGAAGACAAATGTAAACATTGAAATTTCATAACATAATATTCGAAGAGATAAAAGCACAATAACCATAACTAAAGCAACATACATAAAAATAAAATATAATAAAGGATAAATCAAGACATTGTTGTTTCGTTATAGAAAAATTGAATATGTATAGCGCGGTACAATACTACATTTTATGTGTTGTCTTGTCGGTCTGAAAAGCTAACCGACTACGCAAAAACTATTTCATTTCAGAATAATTGAATATTTATAGCGCGGTAAAATACTACGTTTTGTGCATTCTCTTGTTGGTCTAAAAATCTGAACCAAGCGTGCAAAAGTTGTTTCATATAAAAAAAAATTAAATATGTATAGTGCAGTACAATACTATGTGTTGTGTGTTGTCTTGTCTGACTGAAAAGTTGAACCGACTGTGAAAAAGCTGTTTCATTTTAGAAAAATTGAATATACATATATATATATATATAGCACGGTACAATACTACATTTTGTGTGTTGTTTTGTCGGTCTGAAAAGCTGAAATGACTGCGCAAAAGCTATTTTTTCAGAAAATTGAATATGTATAACACAGTATAATGCTACATTTTGTGTGTTGTCTTGTCGGTCTGAAAATTTGAACCGACTCCGCAAAAGCTGTTTCATTTCAGAAAAATTAAATCTGTATAGCGTGGTATAATCCTATGTTTTGTATGTTGTCTGGTTGGTCTGAAAAAGCTGAACTGACTGTGCAAAAACTGTTTCGATCCAAAAAAAGTTGAATATGTATAGCTCGATATAATACTACATTTTGTGTGTTGTCTTGCATATAAATAACATGCGTATTCTTGTTATTTTCTGCACATAACAATAACCAATAGCAAATATTTCCATAAAAGCAAGGTTTTTCTTTACGCATTAACAAATGTCTGAACCCCTTTATGTCCCAAGGTGCGAGTACGGCAGAAAATGCATGATGCACGACTGTTAGGAAGAATCTAGACACCGCTACTGGGCGTGTATGAACAAGTTTAAGAGGGTTCCCGACGAATTTGCTTGCAATTTTGAGATATGAATTTATGAACCCTGTCAACAGGAATACTACAAAGAAAAGTTGTAGCATTTTCATTGTTTGTGTTTGAAGTAGTGGGAATATGAACGACAATAAAAAAAGAAGTTGCGGAGTTGAAGAAGGAACTTAAGGAGGTGGAAGAAGAAAAAAAATAAGGTGGAAGACAAATTTAAGTGGTCGAAGCAGAGAATAGGAGACGGTCATGACTAAACAATGACATGTACGTGTTGAGCATAGTAGTATATCTTTATGTTTCCTGTGTCATGTGTTTTCATTAGTTGTACTGATTTTAATTTATATTAGGTTTGCTATGTTTGTGTTTGTTTTGTAGTGCTAAAATAAAATTGTTGTTCCAATTGTGTTGAAATAAATTATTGTTAAAGTAACATTCTTGTTATTATTTACATAATGTATCATTTATAGAAAAAAATCAATATGCCCTACCGTATGTGTGCTTCAATGCAGCCGATGGCCTGATGTGCATCCCCTATCGCCTGAGTACACTATCAGGATCATCTCATCACATCGGCTCTTTATATGAGGATCCGCTGCAACATGATCGTCAGTAGTGCTGGCAGGATCAGTAGAAAGGGTCGTCGGTCCGTCAGCAACCTACAAAATAATTACTAAGCTTAGTATATGAAAATGTATATTAGTAATGTACGTGTTAAGTCAAAAATATTTTCTTACCATGGTTTCGTCGGGCTCCTGAATATAAGCATATGTGGTGTCCTTATCATCGCATAAAGTGGCCTCCATGAAGGGCTAGCATGAAGCCTTAATAAGAAAATAAAAATTAATTTAGGGCAAATCATTGAGAAAAAAATAATTAAAGTTTAATAGTAATACAAACATACCTGCACCTGTGAGAGATCTGCCGCACCCGACAATGATGAGCCAAAACTCAACCTACGCCCACCATCCACGTCTCGGGTTGGTCTATCCTCAGTTGCGGTCGATTGGCCTGAAAAACAATGGATCTGACAAGGTCACCTGCGATGCTGGCAGCTCCAACTGAAAGTTGTATTATGGCATGCTGCTGGAAGGTTCATCCTTCTTAGGGATGTAACCCACTGATCATCTCCAAGATCCTCATCAGGTTCCTGAACAGGTGCCTCAATGCCCCTTGCTGGAAACCGCCTCCTCGCCGTCCCCCATGACCCATAGGGCACCCCTGCCTTGTCGGGCAGCCCTGGCTCGTACCCGTCCCCTTAGGCGTAGGATAGGCCTAAACCATTGGTGGTTTTCTGGTGCCACATAATCATGGACTTGATCTAAGCGCTCCCCCAGTCTGGCTCGTTGTAGTGTCCGAAGAGCCAGCTCTGTCACCTGCCGGCCATACTCAGCAACCGCAGGATCCCCGGCATGTTGCTGCATCTGCAGTCCCAACTGGTAGAATAAATGATGACCAATTACATGCACAACATTTGAAATATTAAGTACAGAATGCTATATCACAGTTATAAATATGGATTCTAAAAAAAATATACCAGTGCCTCGTGCCTCCTAGCGTATGGTCTGAACCAACCGCCAGCTTGATGAATGGGGTTCCCGATCATCAATCGGGTAATGCGACTCTACCAAGATGTATACATCCGAATATTCACTACCTGGATCTCTGAAGATAGGGGCGGAATAAAGTCTTCTCACTAGTATGTAACGACCTGACCCGTCATCCCATGAATTACCATCCTATTTTCCCCGTTTTATGCCTTTATATGTTTCAATATATGTATTTGGAGAGTTGGAAGTAATTCGAATGGAGTTTGGATAAAAATGAGACAATTAGTCTCTTTATGAAAAGGTTAGTTTGGAAATGTCAGTCAAACATTGGCTTATGAGTTAGAGGATTTGGAATGGATTTTCGATGATTTGACTAGTTTCAGATGGTGATTTTTGACTTAGGAATGAAATCAGAACTGAATTTGGAGGTCCAGTGTAGAATTAGGCTTGAATTGGCTATATTGAAAATTTGGCGAAGTCCGGTTGATAGGTGAGATTTTGATCCGGGGGTCGGAATAGAATTCTGACAGCTGCAATAGCTCCGTTAGGTTATTTTGGATATGCGTGCAAATTTTCAGATCATTCGGAGGTGTTTAGTGCGGGTTTTGGATCGAATGCTAGTTTCAGATGGTGGTTTGAGACTTAGTATTAAATTGAAAGCGATTATTGGTCACGCTTATCTGGCCTTAGGGTTTGGTGCCATCACGATCGGGTTTGGGTCGTGACAAGTTGGTATCACAGCCTAGGTTACTAGGCCTCACGATTCATGAGCCGGTTTAGTAGAGTCTTGTTTATGGGTGTGTCGTGCACCACACTTATAAGCAGGAGGCTACAGAACTTTTAGGAAACACCTCACTTTCTTGAAATTCATATCGTGCGGCTTTGTGAACGTGAAAACTAAATTTCTGTATTCTATTCTCTCGCAGATGGCAAAAACCCGTGCTAATGGATGTGGAGGATGACCACCAGTACCACCCGCTAGAGGCCGTGGACGCGGTCGTGGTGCTGGATGAGGAGGAGCAGCAGGGGCAGCACCTGCAGACCCTCCAGCTGCCCAGGTCCAGGATCAGCCTCCAGCTGTTGATGCTCCAGCAGCACCTATTCAGGCACCGGCAGTGCCCATCGTGATTCCTGGTCTCTAGGAGGCTTTGGCTCAAATTTTATCCGTCTGCACTGACCTAGCTCAGGCGGTTTCAGCCACTACAGCAGCGGCTACTTGTTAGAATGGGGATTGTCATCAGACCCCCGATATTGGCACTCCCAAGCAGGGTGCTCAGAGCTTATAGACACCTGAGGTAGCTCCAGTTCAGCCAGTTCAGCAGGTTGCTCCAGTTCAGCCAGTTGCTCCAGTTCAACTAGTTGCGCCAGGTGTTCCAGTTGCGCCGGTCACACCTGCTCTAGCTCATGTGTTTCCATCCATGCCGGATGATGAGCAGCGGCATTTGGAGAGGTTCGGTAGGCTCCAGCCTCTAACATTCAGTGGTGCTGAGGGCGAGGATGCCCAGGGTTTTCTGGATAAATGCCAGCGTATGCTTCGTACTGCGGGTATTCTGGAGTCTAATGGACTGGATTTTACCACCTTCCAGTTCACAGGAGTTGCATTTACTTCGTGGGAAGAGTTCGAGAGGTGTAGGCCAATTGGGGCAGCATCCCTCACTTGGCAGCAGTTCTCCACGGTATTTTTGGAGAAGTATGTGCCCCAGTCTCACAGGGAGGAGCTGCATCATCAGTTCGAGTGGTTGACTTAGGGAGATATGTCAGTGACTTAGTATGAGCTGCAGTTTACACAGCTGGCTAGGTATGCTATGTGGATGATCTCGACATATAAAGAGAGGATCGGGAGGTTTATAGATGGCCTCAACTATCCAATCCGTATATTGATACTAGAGAGAGGGCTACAGCAGCTACATTTGAGGAGGTTGTTGATGCGGCTCGTCTGATTGAGACAGATCGCCGTCGGGAGCGTGTGGAGAGGTTCAGGTAATTTAAGCAGCGCTCCGTCTAGGGGCCATTTCCAGCAGGGTAGAGGTCTTTGCTTCAGACCTTCTCAGTCCGGACGCACAAAGTCCAGTGGAGCCTCTTTAGGCCGAGGCCATCAGGGTCATCAGCAGATTCAGCTTGCATTGAGTGCTCTTCCAGCTCAGAGCTCTGCTCCTGCTCCATCAGCTCAGGGTTCGTCAATAGCGAGGGGTTCCCATCAGTCCCCTTCTCTAGCTTTAGTTTGTTGCTATGAATGCGGTGAGTTGGGTCACATGAAGAGACAGTATCCTCGACCCCGCAGTAGGTAGTTTCAGCAGAGGGATCAGCCCTAGTCTTCAGCACAGGTTTCTTTAGCTCCCACTCAAATAGCTAGGGGTGGAGGCCAGGTAGCCAGAGGTCGCCTAGGGGTGAGGACCGTATTGACGGTGGCCAGGCTCGTTTTTATGCCCTTCCAGATCGGAGGGACGCTATTGCCCCGAATGCAGTTATCACAGGTATTATCCTAGTCTGCCACATGAATGCTTCTGTTTTATTCAATCCCGGATCCACTTGTTCATATGTATCCTCCTATTTTGCTCATTATTTGGGTACAACCCGTGGTTGTCTTGCCTTGCCCGTGCACGTATCTACCCCGATGGGTGATACTATTATTGTGGATCATATGTATCAATCCTGTTTGGTGACTAATGGGGGTCTGAATACCCGAGTTGACCTGTTATTGTTAGGCATGGTAGATTTCGATGTGATTCTGGGAATAGATTGGCTATCTCCATACCATGCTGTTCTGGACTATTATGATAAGACAGTTATGTTAGTTATTCTAGGTATTCCGAGGATCGAGTGGAGCGTTGTGACTGATTATGTACCCAGCAGGGTGATTTCCTTCCTAAAAGCCCAACAGATGGTTGGAAAAGGATGTCTATCGTATTTAACTTTTGTGAGTGATGTGGAAGCTGAGGCTCCTAGTCTTGATTTGGTTCCCGTTGTTAGGGATTTCCCTTACGTGTTTCCAGCGGACTTTCCAGGCATGCCGCCGGACAGGGACATTGATTTCGGTATTGATCTGGTGTCTGGCACTCAACCCATCTCTATTCTTCCCTATCGTATAGCACCAGTAGAGTTAAAAGAGTTGAAAGAACAACTTCAGTAACTCCTAGATAAGGGGTTCATTCGCCCGAGTGTGTAACCTTGAGGTGCACCGGTATTATTAATGAAGAATAAATATGGCACAATGAGAATATGCATTGACTACAGACAGCTGAATAAGGTGATAGTGAAGAACAAGTACCCACTACCCCGAAATAAGGATTTATTTGATAAGATCCAGGGAGCAAAGGTATTCTCTAAGATTGACCTTCGATCAGTTTATCACCAATTGAAGATTAGGGAATCAGACATTATGAAGACGGCTTTCAAGACAAGATATAGGCACTACGAGTTTCTAGTGATGTCTTTCGGGTTGACTAATGCCCCAACCGCGTTCATGCACTTGATGAACAGTGTATTTTGGCCTTATCTGGATTATTTTGTGATTGCTTTAATCGATGATATTCTGGTGTATTCGCGTAGCCAGGAGGAGCACGCACAACATTTGAGGGTAGTCCTGCAGAGATTGAGAGAGGAGAAGCTTTATGCAAAGTTCTCCAAATGTGAATTCTGGCTTAGTACTGTGGCTTTTCTGGGACACGTGGTGTCCAGTGATGGCACTCAAGTTGACCCAAAGAAGGTTGAGGCGGTGCAGAGTTGGCCCAGACCGTCCTCAGCTACGAAGATTCGGAGTTTCCTCGGTTTGGCGGGTTATTACCGCAGGTTCATCCATGGCTTCTCATCTATTGCTTTGCCTTTGACGAAGTTGACTCAGAATAAGGCTCCATTTGTGTGGTCGGATGAATGCAAGGAGAGCTTACAGAAGCTCAAGTCGGCTTTGACCACAGCTCCACTATTAGTATTACCATCAGCTTCAGGCTCTTACATGGTGTATTGTGATGCTTCGAGAGTTGGGATCGGTTGTGTGTTGATGCAGGAGGGTAGAGTTATTGCATATGCTTCTCGTCAGCTAAAGCCCTATGAGAAGAACTATGTGGTACATGACTTAGAGTTAGCTGCAATTATGCATGCCTTAAAGATTTGGAGGCATTATCTTTATGGTGTATCTTGTGAGGTATATACGGACCATCGCAGTCTTCAGCACTTGTTTAAACACAAGGATCTTAATGTGAGACTGCGTAGGTGGCTTGAGTTACTCAAAGACTATGATATCACCATTTTGTATCATCCCGGGAAGGCCAATGTGGTGGCCGATGCTTTGAGCCGGAAGGCTGTTAGCATGGGTAGTCTGGCGAACATTCCAGTTCGAGAGAGGCCTCTTATGGTTGATGTTCAGGCCTTAGCCAATCAGATGGTGAGGGTAGATATTTCCGAGCCCAATCGGGTGTTGGCAAGTGTGGTTTCCCGGTCTTCATTGTATGACTGCATATGAGAGTCACAGTATGATGACCCGCATTTGCTTGTCCTTAAGGACAGGGTCCAGCATGATGATGCCAGAGATGTGACCATTGGGAATGATGGTGTATTGCGGATGCAGGTCCGGATTTGCGTGCCCAATATGGATGTTCTCCGGGAGTTGATATTAGAGGAGGCTCACAGCTCGCGGTATTCGATTCATCCGGGTGCCGCAAAGATGTACCAGGATTTGAGGCAGCATTACTGTTGGAGGATAATTAAAAAGGATATTGTGAATTATGTGGCTGGGTTCCTCAACTATCAACAGGTCAAATACGAGCACCAGAGACCCGGTGGTGTACTACAGCGGATGGATATTCCGGATGGATATGGGAGAACATTACTATGGATTTTGTGAGTGGTCTTCCTCGTACCTCGAAGAACTTTGATTCGATTTGGGTGATTCTGGACAGGTTGACCAAGTCTGCGCACTTCATTCCAATATGTACTACATATTCTGCGGAGTAGTTAGCAGATATTTTCATTCGGGAGATTGTACGGTTGCATGGGGTCCCAGTTTCCATTGTATCATATAGGGTATCGTGTTTACTTCCCAGTTCTGGAGGACTTTTCATCTGGAGTTGAGCACACAGGTACAATTAAGCACAGCATTTCATCCATTGGATATTGGAGGACATGTTGCATGCATGTGCTATTGATTTTGGAGGTTCTTGGCTGAATTCTTGCCACTTGCGGAGTTTGCATATAAGAACAGCTATCAATCCAACATTCAGATGGTGCCGTATTTGGCCTTATATGGAAGACGGTGTAGGTCTTGGGTTGGTTAGTTTGAGCCTGGCGAGGCTAGATTATTGGAACAAAGTTTGTTCAAGATGCCTTGGAGAAGGTGAACGTAGTCTAGGAGAGACTTCGTACAGCTCAGTCGCGTCAGAAGAGTTACGCAGACCGGAAGGTTCGAGATGTATCTTATGCTGTGGGCGAGAAGGTCTTGTTGAAGGTTTCTCCTATGAAAGGCGTTTTGAGGTTTGGGAAGAAAGGGAAGCTGAGTCCAAGGTTCATTGGACCTTTTGAAATACTTAAGAGGATTGGGGAGGAGGCATATATGCTTGCTTTGCCACCTAACTTGTCGGGATTTCATCCGGTGTTCCATGTGTCAATGCTCCGAAAGTATGTTGGGGACCCGTCCCATGTGTTAGACTACAGCACGATCCAGTTGGATGAAGACTTGACCTATGATTTGGAGCCGGTGGCCATTTTGGGTCGCCAGGTTCGAAAGCTGAGATCTAAAGACATAGCGTCGATGAAGGTACAGTAAAAAGGTCGGCCCGTGGAGGAAGCCACTTGGTACACCAAGCATAAAATGCGAAGCAAATATCCTCACTTGTTTGATACTCCAGTTATGTTTCTTGACCCGCTCGAGAACGAGCGTTTGTTTAAGTTGGGGAGGATGTAACGACCTGACCCATCGTCCCATGAATTACCGCCCCGTTTTCCCTGTTTTATATTTTTATATGTTTCAATATATGTATTTGGAGATTTGGAAGTAATTCGGATGGAGTTTGGATAGAAATGAGACAATTAGTCTCTTTGTGAGAATGTTAGTTTGGAAAAGTCAACCAAATGTTGACTTATGAGTTAGAGGGATCAGAATGGATTTTTGATGATTCTACTAGTTTTGAATGGTGATTTGTGACTTGGGAGTGAAATCAGAACTGAATTTGGAGGTCCGGTGTAGAATTAGGCTTGAATTGGCTAAGTTGGAAATTTGGCGAAGTCTGGTTGATAGGTGAGATTTTGATCCGGGGGTCGTAATGGAATTCCGATAGTTGAAATAGCTCCGTTAGGTTATATTGGATATGAGTGCAAATTCTCAGATCATTCCGAGGTGTTTAGGGTGGGTTTTGGATCAAATGCTAGTTTCAGGTGGTGGTTTGAGACTTAGTATTAAATTGAAAGTGATTGTTGGTCAGGCTTACCTAGCCTTAGGGCTGGGTGCCATCAAGACCGGGTTTGGTTCGTGACAAGTTGGTATCAGAGCCTAGGTTACTAGGTCTCATGAGTCATGAGCCGGTTTTGTAGAGTCTTGTTTATGGGTGTTTCGTGCACATCACTTATAAGCAGGAGGCTACAAAACTTTTAGGAAACACCTCACTTTCTTGAAATTCATATCGTGCGGCTTTGTTGACGTGAAAACTAAATTTCTGTATTCTATTCTCTCGCAGATGGCAAGAACCCGTGCTAATGGACGTGGAGGATGACCACCAGTACCACCCGCTAGAGGCCGTAGACGTGGTCGTGGTGCTAGACGAGGAGGACCAGCAGGGGCAGCACCTGCAGACCCACCAGCTGCCCAGGTCCAAGATCAGCCTCCAGCTATTGAAGCTCCAGCAGCACCTATTCATGCACCGGTAGTGCCCATCGTGGTTCCTGGTCTCCAGAAGGCTTTGGCTCAGATTTTGTCCGTCTGCACTGGCCTAGCTCAGGCGGTTTCAGCCACTACAGCAGGGGCTACTTCTCAGATCGAGGGTGGTCATCAGACCCCCGATGCTCGCAATCCCGAGTAGGGTGCTCAGGGCTTATAGACACCTGAGGTAGTTCCAGTTGCTCCAGTTCAGCCAGTTGCACCGGTTGTTCCAGTTGCGCCGGTCGCACCTGCTCCAGCTCATGTGGTTCCAGCAATGCCGGATGATGAGCAGCGGCATTTGGAGAGGTTCGGTAGGCTCCAGCCTTTGGCATTCAGTGGTGCTGAGGGCGAGGATGCCCAGGGTTTTCTGGATAAATGCCAGCGTATGCTTCGTACTTCGGGTATTTTGGAGTCTAATGGAGTGGCTTTTTGCACCTTCCAGTTCACATGAGCTGCATTGACTTGGTGGGAAGTGTTCTAGATGCTTAGGCCTATTGGGGCAGCGCCCCTCACTTGGCAGCAGTTCTCCACGGTATTTATGGAGAAGTATGTGCCCCAGTCTCACAGGGAGGAGCTACGTCATCAGTTTGAGTGGTTGACTCAGGGAGATATGTCTGTGACTCAGTATGAGCTGCGGTTTACACAGCTGGCTAGGCATGCTATGTGGATGATCCCGACAGATAGATAGAGGATCAGGAGGTTTATAGATGGCCTCAACTATCCAATCCGTATATTGATTACTAGAGAGAGGGCTACAGCAGCTATATTTGAGGAGGTTGTTGATGTGGCTCGTCTGATTGAGACAGATCACCGTCAGGAGCGTGTGGAGAGGGAGGCTAAGAGGCCTCGAGGTTCAGGTAATTTCAGCGGCGCTCCGTCAAGGAGCTATTTCCAGCAAGGTAGAGTTCGTTCCTTCGTACCTCCTCAGTCCAGATGCACAAAGTCCAGTGGAGCCTCTTCAGGCCGAGGCCATCAGGGTTATCAGCAGAGTCACCCTGCATTGAGTGCTCTTCCAGCTCAGAGCTCTGCTCCTGCTCCGTTAGCTCAGGGTTCGTCTACAGCGAGGGGTTCCCATCAGTCCCCTTCTCTAGCTTTAGGTCATTGCTATGAATGCGGTGAATTGGGTCACATGAAGAGACAGTGTCCTCGACCCCGCAGTAGGTAGTTTAAGTAGAGGGATCACCCATTTTCTTCTGCACAGGTTTCTTTAGCTCCCACTCAGACAGCTCGGGGTGGAGGCCAGGTAGACAGAGGTTGCCCCAGGGGTGAGGACCGTATTGGCGGTGGCCAGGATCGTTTTTATGCCCTTCCAGATCAGAGGGACGTTATTGCCTCGGATGCAGTTATCACATGTATTATCTCAGTCTGCCACAGGAATGCTTCTGTTTTATTTGATCCAGGATCCACTTATTCATATGTATCCTCCTATCATCATTTGGGTATGACCCGTGGTTTTCTTTCCTTGCTCGTGCATGTATCTACCCCGGTGGGTGATACTATTATTATGGATCATATGTATCAATCCTGTTTGGTGACTATTGGGGGTCTAGAGACCCGAGTTGACCAGTTATTGTTAGGCATGGTAGATTTCAATGTGATTCTGGGTATGGATTGGCTATCTCCGTATCATCTGTTCTGGACTATCATGCTAAGAAAGTTATGCTAGCTATTTTGCGTACTCCGAGGATCGAGTGTCGAGGTGTGACTGATTATGTACCCAACAGGGTGATTTCCTTCCTAAAAGCCCAACGAATGGTTGGAAAGGGATGTCTATCGTATTTAGCTATCGTGAGGGATGTGGAAGCTGAGGCTCCTAATCTTGATTCGTTTCTCGTTGTTAGGTATTTCCCTAACGTGTTTCCAGCCGACTTGGTAGGCATGCCGTAGGTCAGAGACATTGATTTCGGTATTGATCTGGTGCCGGTCACTCATCCCATCTCTATTCTTCCCTATCGTATGGAACCAGTAGAGCTAAAAGAGTTGAAAGAGCAACTTCAGGAACTTCTAGATAAGGGGTCCATTCGCCCGAGTGTGTCACCTTGAGGTGCACAAGTATTATTTATGAAGAAGAAAGATGGCACAATGAGAATGTGCATTGACTATAGATAACTGAATAAGGTGATAGTGAAGAACAAGTACCCACTACCATGAATTGAGGATTTATTTGATCAACTCCAGGGAGAAAAGTTATTCTCTAAGATTTACCTTCGATCAGGTTATCACCAGTTGAAGATTAGGGAATCAGACATTATGAAGACGACTTTCAGGACAAGATATGGGCACTACGAGTTTCTAGTGATGTCTTTCGGGCTGACTAATGCCCCAACCGCGTTCATGCACTTGATGAACAGTGTATTTTGGCCTAATTTGGATTCTTTTGTGATCACTTTTATCGATGATATGGTGTATTTGTGTAGCCAGGAGGAGCACGCATGGCATTTGAGGGTAGTCCTGCAGAGATTGAGAGAGGAGAAGCTTTATGCAAAGTTCTCCAAATGTGAATTCTGGCTTAGTACTGTGGCTTTTCTGGGACACGTGGTGTCCAGTGATGGCACTCAAGTTGACCCAAAGAAGGTTGAGGCGGTGCAGAGTTGGCCCAGACCGTCCTCAGCTACGAAGATTCGGAGTTTCCTCGGTTTGGCGGGTTATTACCGCAGGTTCATCCATGGCTTCTCATCTATTGCTTTGCCTTTGACGAAGTTGACTCAGAATAAGGCTCCATTTGTGTGGTCGGATGAATGCAAGGAGAGCTTACAGAAGCTCAAGTCGGCTTTGACCACAGCTCCACTATTAGTATTACCATCAGCTTCAGGCTCTTACATGGTGTATTGTGATGCTTCGAGAGTTGGGATCGGTTGTGTGTTGATGCATGAGGGTAGAGTTATTGTGTATGCTTCTCGTCAGCTAAAAACCCATGATAAGAACTATCTGGTACATGACTTAGAGTTAGCTACAATTATGCATGCCTTGAAGATTTGGAGGCATTATCTTTATGGTGTATCTTGTGAGGTATATATGAACCATCGCAGTCTTCAGCACTTGTTTAAACACAAGGATCTTTATCTGAGACTGCGTAGGTGGCTTGAGTTACTCAAAGACTATGATATCATCATTTTTTATTATCCCGGGCCATCCAATGTGGTGGCCGATGCTTTGAGCCGGAAGGCTATCAGCATGGGTAGTCTGGCGTACATTCCAGTTGGGGAGAGGCCCTTGTGGTTGATGTTCAGGCCTTAGCCAATCAGATGGTGAGTTTAGATATTTCTGAGCCCAGTCGGGTGTTGGAAAGTGTTGTTTCCCGGTCTTCTTTGGAGAGCGGCAGTATGATGACCTGCATTTGCTTGTCCTTAAGAACAGGGTCCACCATGATGATGCCAATGATGTGACTATTGGGAATGATGGTGTATTGTGGATGCAGGTCCGGATTTGCGTGCCCAATGTGGATGGTATCCGGGAGTTGATATTAAAGGAGAATCACAGCTCGCGGTATTCGATTCATCCGGGTGCCGCAAAGATGTACCAGGATTTGAGATAGCATTACTGGTGGAGGAGAATGAAAAAGGATATTGTGAATTATGTGGCTCTGTTCCTCAACTATCAGCAGGTCAAATACGAGCACCAGAGACCTGGTGGTGTACTCCAGCGGATGGATATTCCGGATGGAAATGGGAGAACATTACTATGGATTTTGTGAGTGGTCTTCCTTGTACCTCGAAGAAGTTTGATTCGATTTGGGTGATTCTGTACAGGTTGACCAAGTCCGCGCACTTCATTCCAGTATGTACTACCTATTCTGCGGAGAAGTTAGCAGAGACTTTCATTCGGGAGATTGTACGATTGTATGGGGTCCCAGTTTCTATTGTATCATATAGGGGTACCGTGTTTACTTCCCAGTTCTGGAGGACTTTTCATCCTAAGTTGGGCACACAGGTACAATTAAGCACAGAATTTCATCCACTGACGGACGGACAGTCCGCGCGTATTATCCAGATATTGGAGGACATGTTGCCTTCCTGTGCTATTGATTTTGGAGGTTCTTGGGATGAATTCTTGCCACTTGCGGAGTTTGTATATAATAACAGCTATCAATACAGCATTCGTATGGCGCCGTATGGGGCCTTATATGGGAGACGGTGTAGGTCTTCGGTCGGTTGGTTTGAGCCCAGCGAGGCTAGATTATTGGGGATGGAGTTAGTTCAGGATGCCTTGGAGAAGGTGAAAGTAATCCAGGAGAGACTTCCTACAGCTCAGTCGCGTTAGAAGAGTTATGCAGACCGGAAGGTTTGAGATGTATCTTATGTCGTGGGAGAGAATGTCTTGTTGAAGGTTTCGCCTATGAAAGGCGTTATGAGGTTTGGGAAGAAAGGGAAGCTAAGTCCAAGGTTCATTGGACCTTTTGAAATACTTATGAGGATTGGGGAGGTGGCATATATGCTTGCTTTGCCACCTAACTTGTCGGGAGTTCATCCGGTGTTCCATGTGTCTATGCTCCGGAAGTATGTTGGGGACCTGTCCCATGTGTTAGACTTCAGCACGATCCAGGTTTATGAAGACTTGACCTATGATGTGGAGCCGATGGCCATTTTGGGTCGCCATGTTCGAAAGCAGAGATCTAAGGACATAGCGTTGGTGAAGGTATAATAGAGAGGTCGACCCGTGGAGGAAGCCACTTGGGAGACCGAGCAGGAAATACGGAGCAAATTTCCTCACTTGTTTGATACTCCATGTATGTTTCTTGACCCGCTCGAGCACGAGCGTTTGTTTAAGTTGGGGAGGATGTAACGACCTGACCCGTCATCCCGTGAATTACCGCCCCATTTTCCCCATTTTATATTTTTATATGTTTCAATATATGTATTTGGAGAGTTGGAAGTAATTCGGATGGAGTTTGGATAGAAATGAGACAACTAGTCTCTTTATGAGAAGGTTAGTTTGGAATAGTTAACCGAACGTTGACTTATGAGTTAGAGGGCTCGGAATGAACTTCTGATGATTCTACTAGTTTCGTATGGTGATTTGTGACTTGAGAGTGAAATCAGAACTGAACTTGGAGGTCCGGTGTAGAATTAGGCTTGAATTGGCTAAGTTGGAAATTTGGCGAAGTCCGGTTGATAGATAATATTTTGATCCGGGGGTCGTAATGGAATTTCGACAGTTGCAATAGCTCCGTTAGGTTATTTTGGATATGCGTGCAAATTTTCATATCATTCGGAGGTGCTTAGGGCGGGTTTTGGATCAAATGCTAGTTTCGGATGGTGGCTTGAGACTTAGTATTAAATTGAAAGCGATTGTTGGTTAGGCTTACCTGGCCTTAGGGTTGGGTGCCATCACGACCGGGTTTGGGTCGTGACATAGTCCCAAGTATAGACATGTGCCTCTAGCCATGCTACAAATGCATCGTCCACCCTCGAATGATCATCAGGCTGATAATGTAAAGCCCCCCATATAGGTATCCTTAGTATAGTCTGCGGACGGCCAAACTGGCGAAGTATCCGCTCTGTGGCATCATGCTGCACAACATCGAGGCACATCAGTGGGATGGAAGTGCTCCAAATCAGTCGGCCGACCGAGCAATAATGTGGCAGGCCTCCTATCAAGTCGTTGTTGTATGTCATACAGATGAACTCTCAAATAATAACATAAAATGAGTATGTGCAGCACAAGTGAATTTATAGAAAATCAGTTTAGGTACATATTTACATGTGCGGCCTCCAGCATATCCAACACTTCCCTAACAAGGGGTAGATTATGATGTGCATCAATGTCCTGGTAATTTCCACGTCGAAGAATCCACCTCGTAGCTAGAGGGAGAAACGGAGGCTCTACATCCGGAGGTAATGGTGGTATAGGTGGTTGCAATAGCAGGAACCGCTCCCAGGCCCAAACCTAACATACAAGGTTGGCGTAAAGTTTAAGAGTCATTTTGACAATATAGAATTTGAAGTAATAAACAGAGTATTCGAATATGTTGTCATATGTAGAAGCGGCAGAAAATCCAGATATTCTGTCTTAGACCTGCTTATTTTGAAACCCTTAGACTCGAGGGTCTGTCTCCATATCTCTAACCTTTCGCTAACACCGGCCCTCGTCTCGTCTATCAATATTATATTATCGGCAAAGAGCATACACCAAGGCACATCCCCTTGGATATGTCGGGTTAGAGCATCCATCACTAAGGCGAACAATAATGGGCTCAGCGCCGATCCTTGATGGAGCCCCATTACCACAGGGAAATGGTCTGTTTCACCCCCCACCGTCCTAACCCTAGTCTTAGCTCCGTTGTACATATCCTTGATCACTCTGATGTAGGCTTCTGGAACACTCTTCGCCTCCAAACACCTCCACAGCACCTCCCTCGGGACCTTGTCATACGCCTTCTCCAGGTCAATAAGCACCATATGGAGGTCCTTCTTCTTGTCCCTGAATTGTTCCGCCATCCGCCTGACTAGGTGAATCGCCTCTGTGGTGGAGCGTCCCGGCATGAAACCGAACTGGTTCTCAGATATAGAAGTCGCCTCCCTCACCCGCGCCTCAATCACCCTCTCCCAAACCTTCATCGTGTGACTCATTAATTTGATGCCCCTATAGTTGTTGCAGCACTGGATGTCCCCTTTGTTCTTGTACAAGGGCACCACTGTACTCCACCTCCATTCATCCGGCATCCTCTTGGTCCTGAAGATCACATTGAACAGCCTAGAGAGCCATTCCCCTCCAGCTTTACCCATGCACTTCCAGAACTCCACCGGGATCTCGTCAGGCCCGGTCGCTCGACCCTTACTCATCCTACGCACTACCCCTAAGACCTCCTCTACCCTAAAGCGCCTGCAGTACCCAAGGTCTCTATGGCGCTCTGAATGCCCCAACTCCCCTAGCTCTATGCTCCTGTCCCCCTCCTCGTTAAGAAGATCCCGAAAGTACGCCTGCCACCTCTGCTTGAAGAATGAAACATACAAAACAACAAAAATATATTGGATTAACCGCTATGTTTTACCCTGTGGTGGTTAGTGAATGCTCCTTCGTGGAGTGCAGATTGTTGTCATGTCATGAATCTATTTGTTTTATATTTTTGCAGGTGGTGGTTGAAAGATATTCAAAGACTGACCTTCCTGAGATGGAAAAGAAGAAGTAAGCAACTATCATCCCGGTGTCATATTTCCTGCCAAAATCTAGTGTGATGTACTTTCTTATACTACTCATAAATGTGATGGTTCTGAATCTCCTCTTGAAACTTCTTACCCAGAACAGCGAATGTAAATCTCTTTCTAAGCTTCCTAGTTTTGGATGAATTTCTTATGTATATTTAGTTACAACTGAAAAATCTGAGGGCAGAGGAGAGGAAAAAGTGAAAGGAATTCTTAGAGTTTCTTTCTTTCCTTAGCAAGCACATGCTTAGTGCTGGATCAACGAAATTTGCACGTTCGTTCCTTTCCCTTATACCACCATATTCGTGTTGGAATGGTGCTCCAAATTGTCCATAGATACTTTTTCATCTTACGATCCTCTCCAGCACCAAAAGAGGGTCTTTGACTTTCTGTGATATATCCAGTGTCACCCTAAAAATATAGAAACAAAATTCAGCAGTTGAATCACAACCTAGTAACTCAATTTCAAAAATCGTAATTATTGTTTCGACGTCCTTTTTACACATGCAGCAGCTACTGCAAATTAAATCTGCATACCTCTTCTTTGTATATATTCTTGAGGAGACATGCTTCATTAACTATAACCTAACTGAAGCATGCAACCCCTTAGGGAGCTCTAGTTTCAGGGAATAGAAATAATTCTTGTACATATAGTGTACATCTCGGTACTTCTAATAATTTTTTTTACCTATATAGGGAGCTCTAGTTTCCCAACTAAATTTAATAGGCTGTTGTGGGGCTAGTGCCAATTGCAACAGATAGGTTTGGTAGCTAGACTTAGCATCAAGTACACCATTTTCTTGAACTGTTGGTATCAAAGAATCTGGAGCCTCTCACAATGTCTGCACATCTTCCAGTTATTTCAAAAACTGGGTCATCCTTTCAATTTCTCAATCATAGCAGTACCTTCCGAAGCTTACTTCCCATCCGTTCTGTCATCTACCTTGAGCTATTGGAACAGCTTTATGTAAAGTTGAGCTGAACAAGTCTGGGAACTTCTCTTTTAGTGGACAATGTACTATCCAGGCTACCTGCCAACAAATGATTCTTCTACCATCCCCTGCCTTAAATAGTATTTTAGGGCTTGACATTTATTTGTATGTGCAGCGAAAGCCCAATAACCGACTCTCCTCCATAGGCCCTGTTTTGGAATTTGATTTTAGTTTCTTGAAGGGGTTGTAGTTTAATTCACGGTTGTACATATGGTTTCCTAAAGTTTGCTGAATGAACAGAGATAGAACACCCCCCCCCCCAAAAAAAAGGGGGGGGGGACAAACTCCAAGGCACTCCCCTACCACTATGTAGTCCTCTACTGTTCCTCTTATAATACTCCTATAAGGTCCTAATATAGTAATAATCCTCTTTTTTTTCTTGTAATTCTTCTATTTTTTCTTGACCACAGATACCTGGTACCCCATGATATGTCCGTTGGCCAATTTATCCACATTCTGAGTGGCAGACTCCATCTGGCTCCTGGGAAAGCTCTCTTCGTGTTTGTGAATAACACCTTGCCTCAAACAAGTAACTCCTAGTTTGTTCATTTGACTCGCATGTTATAACACCATGACAAGGATTATTTGCAACTTTAGTGATATGATATGGATTTTCTTTTGCTGCAGCAAGCTTGATGGAGACGGTGTATGATTCTTTCAAGGATAAAGATGGGTTCCTCTACATGTGCTACAGCAGTGAGAAAACCTTTGGTCGTGCAAATAGTTGAGCATATTGTCATTCCTAGGAAGTGTACATAGTGAACTAAAATATGTAAATGGTATATGTATTGCATAAGACAAGAGGGGTTGCTCTGATGGTAAGCAACCTTTACTTCCAACCGAGAGGTTGTGAGTTCGAGCCTCCCTAAGAGCAAGGTGGGAAGTTCTTGGAGGGAAGGATGTCGGGGGTCTATTTGGAAACTACCTCTCTGCGTACATACTATCATCCCCAGACCCCACTAAGTGGGATTATACTTAGTTGTTGCTGTTGTTGTTGGTATATTTATTGCATGTCCGGCATACATGGTTGTTCTTCCTGTAAATTCTTGCACTAGGATGTCTGTACTCTCAACTGAATATCTGAAGGAAATTCAAATGTTATTCTATCGGGCCTTTGGAAAGAATAAAGAATACAAAGGTTGCAGCAGAAGTTTTAGGGTTAGGTCATTGCCTTGAACAGTTGAGAACAGCCCTCGTAGTTGGAGATAAATTATCCTAATCTGTTGAATTTTTTCTCTAATTCCTAATCTATTGAATTGAAAAGCCAAAAAATTTCGTGGTAAACTTTGAGAGTGCAATTGCTAATATAGAGCCTTAGCAAGAGCCTCTTGAAACTAATGTACTATGGATACCATTGATGTGCTGGTTTCAGGCCCTTTCTCTTTTCTAACTCAGCTTTTCACAATCGAGTTGGGGTTGGTCAAAACAGTATTGCCTCATAACCAGGTGCAAATAAAACAGTACAAATTGAATAGGTTTTAGCACAACAATTTGGAGTCAAGTGTTTGTATAATCTAAAGGCAAATTCTGTTGGATGAGACCAAATCGTGGTGCACTTGTGGAGTCATATTTCACATTTGATCTACAATGGCCAATCCAATTAACCCTTCGGCTTATCTCTGACTAGATGTCCCAAGTCCACGTCCACTATGGCCATGGAATGCCATGTTGGAGTCCTTTCTGGGGAAATGATCGACGTGCAAATCAAACCAGAAAATATTCCACCTTCTGTCTTCATCTTGTGGCTGTAAAATAAGCTTTGAGGTGAAATTGTTCCTTCTGATCAGGAGTAGTAGGCCGTTGTGAGTAAATTCCAGAACAAGTTGGTCTAACTGAAATGTAGGACATGGTCTGGTCTTCTTCGTCGAAATGGCCATTATTATTGTTTCACCAACACAAGCTCGAGTTCCCTCTTCCAAGTTCAATTTACAAAAGCAGAAGAAGATTCAAATACAAGCAATGTCACCATATCTGAACCTTTTTGGAATTTATTAGCTCCTTAGTCTATGATAGATCTTTTGTTGATACTTTCTATTTCTTTGTAACATCTGCATCTTCTTGATGTCTTTTGCTAACAATATTCACTTACTTCATCAAAATGTCACCATATCTGAAAAGCGAAGGAGCTTGCAAAGAAAGTAGCCGTGACGTTACAAAGGTCGTGACTCAGTCTTAGGTGATTAGTTTGCCTTTTCTTGGTCCGGTGTGTTTACATGCGGCAAAAGGATGACGGCTTTTTATAGCATAGAAAGGGATTCTTCCACAATGAGGCAAATGATTTAGCCAATCATTCTTCTACCGATTATCCAAATTCGATATTCTATAAGTTCCTAGGTCATATCGAAATAACTCCACTGAGAGCAAAATATGTTCGATATGTAAGTAGTATAGTCACTACCTGCCAAAATAGACATTACAACCACTCTTTCTTTTTCCTTCTTTCTTTTGCCTAAAACCGGAACAAAATGCCAAAGGATATAACCTCTAAAACACATCTACTCAAAAAATGCTGATATCCAGAATACATTATCAAATTGTGATTTAGACCTACAGGTTTGAGAAAACTGAATATCTGAGGGATACAAATGCAGTGTACCCGAAACAGCCTCTCTACCTTCAGAAGGTAGGAGTAAGGTCTACGTATACCCACCCCAAACTCCACTTATGAGATTATATTGGGTTTGTTGTTGTACAAATGCACTGTACAGCAGCATGTTAACACTCAGCTTTTCTGCCTCGCAACCAACAAACGATTTTCTGGAGAGATATTTGACTGAACATACTTGACAAGCTCACATTCAAGTCCATGTTCCTTGAGCCACATAAACCTCCCAACATCTATAATATCCTTACACATCAACCCTACAACGGCTCTATCCACAGCCTTCATATTCTTCACCATGTCTTTGACTTCATATGTATTTAGATCTGATTCTACATGCTCATTTTCCCTGTGAACGACATGTAGAGGACATACCTTATAAGAGTCATTTTAGGAGCAAAAAAAAAGAAAATGTGGCAAGTGAAGAAACCTCTGAATAATACAAATAGAAAGACCATACTTGATCTGTAGATCAAAAGACCAATCAGTGCCCCTGAGGTCTGACCCATGATCTGCATCGACGGCCCAGCTGGTAAACCATGTCATGGCATTGAAATCATCCTTGCTGATTCCCGAATTCAACATATATTGCTTATCTGCGGTACGTATCATTCATGAATTTCAATAAGTCACAAAGTTAGGCTAATGAATGAGCATTTTTTTAGGAGAAACTAGACGGGGTCAAAACTGATATGTGCAACAGAAAGTAGCATGAGAGGAGAGCGCAGAAGGCAGATTACTTATGTAATGCTTCCACTGACAAAGATGATGACAACATGTAGCTATAGCTAGGCCAATCATGGGGCAAGTCGATTCAGAAGGAGAATCATCACACTGTTCCCTGATACAACATCTTAAAGTCATATCTGCATCAATTTGCTTATTGTATTAGTTCATAAAGTAAAGCTGGGCTGAAGAAGAATCAAATGCACTGGGTAAAGGCACGCTTATGTTCTTTTTCTTATAGCAGAAAGAAAAGAAGTACCTGTAGCAGGCCCACAAAGATGTTTTCCAATTGCCAGATAAGGAATTCCTTGTAAACTCTCAACAGCATCCAATTTTAGGTCCTCAACTGCAAAAAATTAAAAACCATAATTCAAAGTAATAAAGTAGAGGAAGATGGAAGGGGCAAAGTTGTTGCCATGTGACCAGGAGATCACGGTTCGAGCCGTAGAAACAACCTCTTCCAGAAATGCAGGGTAAGACTGCGTAGAATAGGTCCTTGTGGTCAGGCCTTCCCCGGACCCCGCGCATAGCGGGAGCTTAGTGCACCGGGCTACCTTTAAAGTAGAGGAAGATGATAAACCAGTGAGTCAGAGCGACAAGATTCGTTTAAGTCTCTTCCGTCCTTGTATGCTCATAACTGTTTATTAGTAGTACTTAACAACAACAACAACAACAACAACAACAACAACAACAACGACGACCCAGTAAAGTCCAACTAGGTGGGGTCTGGGGAGGGTAGTGTGTACGCAGACCTTACCCCTACCCCGATGGGGTAGAGAGGCTGTTTCCGATAGACCCTCGGCATTAGTAGTGCTTAACAATGACGGCAAAAAGATGCTGTAAAACTTGGTCATTTATTGAAAAGGATTTCAATTTCTTTTCGATAGGAGAAGAGTATTTCAGTTTCTTGTCAGATCCTTAGCTTTCATTGTGGGACTCCGAAGTTTATCGCTAGACATTGTCGAGCCAATATACTTCATTGCACAGACTCATAGGAATGACCTAGTGAAGCTAGCAAGATGAGTAAATGGTGACAGACGAGTGGGTGACACACAGTTGATAGTCTACATGTTTATCACTCAACAATCAATAAATTGACAGGAAATCACTTAAATAATCCAAGTGGCACAAGAATTATTCAGTTGGCTAACATGTGAAACTGCAACAGAAATGGTCGTCTAAATAAAAATAATTCTCTGCATGTCACACATGTATTTTAAGAAACAATCCCGACTCTAAAACCAAACAGCTTCGTCAAATACAACACGAATACTCCAATAGAAGCTGCAATGCAATTAACTAATGACACTACATAGGCATCACAACTTGATGATGCAGCACAACCACAATCATTCAGAGACTAAAAACAAATATGCTAAGGATCAAAAAGTGATCTAACGAGATCATTGCAAAAGAGGAACCCCTATCAACTTATATAGCATCGCCAGAGAATCCGAACAAAACTAACAAAAGATCAAAATAGAGAAAGTAGAGCCAAAAAGAAACAGTTCATAGCGAGGAAAGGGTTAAATAAAAGGTTAATAAAGCCCTTACTGTCAATTCTCAACCGCTCTAGTGTAACACTCTCTTTCTGTCGCAGACTCCGATCCGCCTATACATAATTTATGAATCATAAACACCAAGGTGATTGATAGATAAAACATTTATGACACAGCAAAACATAAAGGCATGATCTTTATAATTCTCGCCTGACCTTGAGCTTGTATGATTTGCGTTCGACCAATAAAATCTTGTCAATTCCATAACAGTCGGCCAGAACTTGCGTCAAGTACCCTCTCCCTGCTCCAAATTCAACAACTGCAGGAACACCATCATCATCATCACCCACTAATGTTTCTGACTTAACTTTAAGAACCCCAAATTCTTCTAGATTCCCAAGAATTGAGGCTTGCTGCATTACATGTTTCTCTTGAAAAGGTAAAGTCCTGAAAAAATGGGGCTGGAAAAATAAGATAACATTGGATTAAAGGTAACATGAAATGCTCAAAACACATACAAAAGAGTAGTATGATAGTAAAGAACACCGGTGCACTTGTCGATTAGTCCAAATGTCACACGCTTGTGGAATCTTGAAAGAATCACGGATGTCATTACATAGAGAAGCATGAAGAGACTTGATTTTATTAATCAAAAGGGAGAATTGAAAAGGGGTCATTGAATGAACAGCATTTCTCTTCATCTCTGAACTAAAATTCTGGTCCCCTTGTTGTTCTTTACCAGCATTGATCCCTTCTTGGTAATAAGGCTGAAGTAATAAAGATTGAGCTTGTTTGTAAAATGGGCATCGCTTAAGGTGACTTTGGAGATTCTCTTGCAGCACAGAGCTATTAAAAAATGGCAAATACAAAAAAAGTAAATAAAGTAAAAATATGTATGGTAAAAACAAAGGGAGCATGAGGTTGTATTGTATATACTGAGAAGGGTGGATAGGGCAAGGAATCCATTGTCCATGAGATCTTTGGGTGTGGTTTCCGCAGAACCTGAAGCATTGAAATCAAAATAATGGAAGTAAGAACTGTTAGAAAGGGGAGGGGAAGTGTTACTAACCACAGGGAGGGAGGGACTCACTGTGAATCTTTGAGAAGGCTGTTTGCGCAAAATCTCTTCTTCTTCGGAAGCCAGAAATTGCAGAGTGTTTTCATTAGTCGCCGCTTAAACCCTGCTAAACCGAGAGATTTTAGATTCAAAGGGAAAACATTCACGCTTTATTTTATTTTATCTTTTTACTACCGCTAATCTATATGTGTTATGGGTGACCAACCGCCACATCTACATAGGAGCACATTGGGGTAGGGACTCCATAATCCGGTGTGCCCCTATAGTGTGTACTTAATCTCTACTCTTTATTGTTTGAAGGATCCCGTATTATATAAAGGGGATTCAAGTATTATAAAGGACACACGATATTTTTACAAACTTTCTTATTCCCTCTTTTCTCTCTATCATTCTCTCTATCTCTCACATATACTGTGACTGCTAAAAACATGGTACTAAGAATATCCTAAGGTCTTATTATTTTCGATTACAATTTATCTCTTCTTTTCTTTTGAATGATTTGCTTAAAAAGTGTGCGATAACTTTTGAGTCAAACAATTCGACACCGTTGTGGAGATTTCGATAATTGGAATCATAGTTCACGCCTAGGATACCGAAAACAACAATCATTATCCTTCATAATTCATAAAACTAACAAATGGCAGAGAAAGAATTAAGGCTGAAGATGATAGCAGATGTCGCAACCAACCTCATAAGCCCCCTCAACGAAGCCGATAGAGAAAATACCACGAATACAACACCCAATAGTGTATCGGAAGGGGAGATCTCACCTTCTTCCCTCGAAGATCTGACGATTTTGCATGAAAAAGGGGCCTCTACATCAGCAACCAAGGAAACACCCCCAGTAGTCAAAAAGCTACTAGAGGAATGGTTGGCAAACACTCTAAGTAGCATGCTCGAGAAACCACATCAAGGAAATATCAAATATTCGTCAACGGCAGAAATTGCTACCATCACTGGTGAGCCCAATGTTGTACAAACAAACATTGCCAACACCGATACCAATGCCAGCAATGATGCACTCGCAACCATCCGTAAGAAAATGAAGAAATGGAGAATGAGAACAAAACGCTACGTGATCAAATGAAAGAGCACCAGGAAAGGGTAGACAAAATTCCTTGCGCCCCTAGGCTACTGCCGAAACGCGATGTGGGAAGGTTCGTCGAACAACCGTATAGTGAGGAAGCTGCCCCTCACCCAATCCCAAAAGCCTTCAAGATGCCACCATACTTGAGAATATATGACGGGAACACGGATCTGGAAGACCATCTGATCCATTATATGACCGCTGTAAATGGCAATGACCTATCAAAAGAAAAGTGTCGTTCGTGCTGTTGAAAAAGTTTGGTGAAACTTTGACATGAGGGGCGTTAAAGTAGTACTCTCAACTACCTCCTAGATCAATAACAACGTTCGACGAAATGGTAGACAAATTCGACACCGCTCATGAAGGAGCAAAGAAGGCCGAAGCTAGGGTCAACGACATCTTTGCCATCAGGCAAATGACATGTGAAGGACTCAGGGACTTCTTGGCCCGATTCAACAGGGTAAAAATGAGACTGTCAAACGTGTCAGAAGGAATGGCAGTCGCAGCTTTCCAAAACGGGCTGAATAGAGACAGATCAAAAGCAACCAAGAAGCTGCTCAGCCTACTCATGAAGTATCCCCCACCACGTGGGAAGAGATCCATAATGCCTATTGTGCCGAAGTAAGAGCAGACAAAGACAATCTTAACGGTCCAACCCAACGACTAACGTCAGTACAGTTAGAAGTAAGAGGGATCGACGCAACGACGAGCGACGAGAACAACCCCCACGCTTCAACAGAGAAAGGCATCAGCCTTACGTCAGAACTCCCAATCCACCCCCTCCTAGGCATCTAGACGTCGTGCAGCACATGTCGCCCCGATTCAAAATGAAAGAGGTATGCCTCCATTATTAACTGCTCATAACTTTTGTGTCTCCCCTTCAGAAATAGTGTACCCACTGGAAAAGCTGGGCATAAAGGTGCAGTGTCCGTAAAAATAAAATCAGATCCTAGTGCAAGGAGGTCGAACGTCCTATGCAAATTCCATCAGGAAAGAGGACACAAGACCGAAGACTGCATAGGTCTACGACAGGAGGTCGTCAAAATTTTGAACCAAGGACACTTGAAGAAGTTGCTTAGTGATAACGGAAAGGCGAATTTTGCCAAAGGACGTGACCAGTCCAAGGGACCACCAAAACCACCTTCTCCAGCATGCACCGTATAGATGATCGTCGACGGCGGCGATGACTCAGCAATCAACTATGTAAAGTGCACCACCACACATAAGTTGAAGCGCACGATCGCTCGCGAACGATATGGCGACTTCGAAGATGGTATCACCTTTGATAAGTCTGATGTCGACGGTTTGTCTTTCCCTCATTACGATGCTTTAGTCATAACTTTACGTATTGCTGATATTGATGTGAAAGAATCATGGTAGACGATGGAAGCGGCACTTGTATTATCCATCCAAGAGTCCTCATGCAAATGAGGCTCGAAGATAAGAAAATACTGCATTGCATAACACTGACGGGTTTTAATAATGCAGTAGAGTGGACCTCCAGAGAGATATCATTGCCAGTCTTGGCAGGGGGAGTCACGCTGGAAATCACATTCTACTTCATGAGTCAGGAAACAACTTACAACGCCATTATATGGTGTCCTTGGATACACGCCATGCGAGCCGTTCCCTCGAGCTTCTACCGGGTAATCAAATTTCCCACCATATGGGGAATATTCAATATTCAAAGCGAGCTACGTACCACCTAGGAGTGCTACCGGATCGCCCAAGACTGTACGCATACCAAACAACTGAAGGGAGTAAGCGCATAAGCATAGCAATCATCCTTGTTGGAAACTAAAATCAACCCCACGACAGAAGTCATCAGGGACCCAGATGTCGTAGAAGCTTGCAAAACGACAGTCGAGAACCTCGAGGTCCAGTTGGACGACACCGACAATTCAAAAAAAGCCTACATAGGGCACAACCTCTCCGACCCAAGTAAGTACCACGAATTCTTAGCTGACCATGCAGATTTATTTGCCTTCTCTCATTCAAATATGTTGGGAATCCTAAAATACGTCACCATTCATTAGTTGAACATTGACCCACTCTATCTGCATGTACGGTAGATAAGAAGGAAATTCAACGTCGTAATCAACAAGGCGGTCGGTAAAGAAGTGGACAAATTACTAGCCAACAGTCCTATTAGAGAATCTAAATACTCGCAATTGGTCGCTAATATCATCATGGTTAAAAAGAAAAATGGCAAATAGAGAATGTGCGTGGACTTCACCGACCTGAACAAGGCATGCCTAAAAGACTCCTTCCCATTGCCCCACATCGACCAGCTGATCGACGCAACCGCATGGCACGAACTGCTAAGTTTGTTGGATGCCTACTCCGGCTACAACCAGATCCTGATGGCCGAAGAGGATCAAGAGAAAATGAATTTCATCACCCACGAAGGGACGTACTGATATAAAGTGATGCCTTTAGGACTCAAAAACACAGGAGCAACGTACCAAAGGTTGAACACCAAAATGTTCCAGGAACAACTCGACAAGCAATGGAGGTTTACATTGACGACGTGTTAGTAAAATCAGCAAAAAGGGAGGACCATATCGATAATTTGAAAGAAGCCTTGGGGATACTGAGTCAGTACGGGATGAAATTGAACCTAGAAAAATGCACCTTCGGCGTGGCCTTGAGAAAATTCCTAGGTTTTCTCGTATCACAACGAGGTATTGAAGTCAACCCGTATGAGATCAAGGCCATAGGTGCGATACCTGAGGTTTTGAATAGCAAGAAGTAGGTACAAAAAATTGACGGGGCGAATAGCCACCCAATCAAGATTCATCTCAGGTCTTCCGACAAATGCCACAAAATTTTCAGCATACTCAGGAAAGATCATGGGGTTACAATGGAACGGGGAATGCATCGAGGCCCTAAGGAAACTAAAAGCATATCTATCTTCACCGCCATTGCTCGTCAAAGCAAACCCGAGAAAGTGTTTGCTGGTGTATCTGGCAGTGTCCGAAGTTGTTGTCGGCGCAGTATTGGTCCGCGAAAACAACGGTACTCAATCCCCTTATTTACTATATCAGCAAAACTTTAATAGATGCCAAAACGTGGTAACCACACCTCGAGAAACTAGCTCTGGCATTCGTCGTGGCTTCACAGAAGCTTAGACCTTGTTTTCAATGCTACCCCATAAAAGTAATAACAACCTCCCCCCCTGAGAAGCATTTTGCATAAACCCGAACTCTCGGTTAGGCTCGCCAAATGGGCCATAGAGCTCAACCATCATGACATAACCTATCACCCCAGAACCGCCATTAAGTCACAAGTACTTGCCAACTTTGTCGCTAACTTCAGCGCGGGGATATTGCCAGAGGTGGAGCAAGAGGCCTTCCGTGCCTCCGCCCACACCGACCTCTGGACTTTCTACACTAATGGTGATGCGAATGCCTCGGGATCGGGACTGTGACTCGTCCTTAAAGTCCTTAGGGGTGAAATAATTCGTCAGCCCACACAATTTCCCGAGATGACTAACAACGAGGCCGATTATAAGGCTGTGATTGCAGGTATGAAATTGGCCATCAAATACAGAGCCCGTCGACTCATCCTCCACTGCGACTCCCAACTCATCATAAATCAAGTCACTGGACTTACCAAATCAAAGAACAAGGGCTATAAAAATACCAATAAAAAATTCATAAACTGATGCCTGAGTTCGACGAATGTCGTTTCGGCAAATCCCAGGGCACAAAATGTCGAGGCAGATGGCTTAGCTAAACTGGCGCGAACCACCAAGAATATCAACAAAGAAAGTGTGATCACCCTCTTCCATTCGGCCATCGATCACATCGGGGTATTCTTTTTAAACCTAACCTGGTTGCAACCAGTTTGTATCCTATCTACATGACGTAACACTCCCGTGCTACAAGAAAGAAGCCAAGAAGCTCCGCGTACAAGCCGCCCGATACAACCTGATAAATCATGACCTCTACAAGAGAACGTTGGCGGTCCCCTTGCTAAGTGCCTCGGGTCGCATCAAACGAGATAAGTATTAGAAGAGGTGCATGAAGACCACTGCGACGCCCATACAAGTAAATTGCTCCCTCGTTCGATGCCTCATCTGCACCGGTTATTACTGGCCTACTTGTGAGCATGCGATTTTTGCCCTATATTTGAATTATTCCCAAAAAATCCAACAAAACGATTTTTTCTTTATTTTTACAATTTTTGTGCATTTGTGTCATTTCCCGATAATTGTTGCATTTTATGTGTGCATATTAATTCATAAAAAAATACAAAAATATGCATTTGCATTTAGGATTTAATTTCATATTTTAGTATCAATTAGGGGTTAATTAGTTTTAGAAAAAATATAAAGAAAATAACAAAAATATTCACTTTTGTATTTTTTATTGTTTAACTGTGAATTCGCCCCGAAATAGATTTAGAAATAATTTTAGGAATTAATTAATTTAATTTTAAAATAGATTAGGGCTAATCAGAAAAATACAAAAAAAATATAAAATAAATACAAGACAAGTAAAAGAAACAAATGGAAAGAAAACAAAAGAAAGAAAAAAACAATTAAAGGAATTGGGAATTGGGCCATTCCCATTATAAATTCGCCCAAACACCCCATCATCCCATAACCCATTCCCTGACCCGGTCCGAACTCCTTCCCCTTAGAGACACGCAAATAGCGTGCTTCCTTCTGTTGGATTCTAGCTATTTACCCTTTCCTTCTTCTTCTCTCTTCAGGGACACACGCGAAAATCCCCAAACTACCCCCATTTCCTAAGAGGAGAACACAGACGCCAAAGGAGAGACCCCTTCCCTCACAAAATCACGAACAAATCCCTTTCTCTTCAAAAAAACAAATCTGAGACCCCTTTCTTATCTTTGCATTCTAATCCACCTTTGTTTTCATTCCTTTTGCATGCTGGTCTTCTACAATAGAAATTAACAGAAAAATGGAGATCCAAATCTGAAAAAAAAAAACTGAAAGAAGAAGGAAAACAATAGAATCCGGAATTGATTTTGTACTAAAAACAGTTCAGAAATTGAAGTTGATATCTCTGGGTGTTCAAGCTGAGATTGGAAATCACGTTGTTTCTGCTGTTGCTGAGGAATTGACCAAGCTCTCACTATCGCAACTGTTTTCGGTTCTTCATTTGGCCTGTTTCAGTCGTTTTGTTGATGTTCCATTAGGTGAGTTCTCGATTCCTCTGTATTATACCTTCATCGAATGATTAAAAATTGTTGAACTTCTGTTTAATTTTGCGGATCTGCTTGAATTCCGATTACTGCTACTTTGATGTGTAGTGAACGTATATTTTTCTTCTATTTGAACAAAATTATGAGTTAATTTGAAACACAATGTCTATAGCAATTAATCGACTCCCACTTTCAATTAGGGATGTTGTTGTTAGTCGTTTGATCTTATTTAGTTGGTTTCCGTTGTGTTTATGCTGTTTTAAGGAAAAAATCAAATAAAAATGTGAGAAATGTGTTAAACATTGAATAAGAGATGCAGTAGTAACCACTTAAATTGGAACAGAGAGGTTATTCCTCTTAAAATATGAACTGATTAATGGCAAATAGCTTCTATCTTTTCCTTCCTACTTTTTAGCCATGTCACGTCATTTCGTTTTAGCTTCTTCACTGATACAGTGACGGTGAAGCTTCTATTTCTTGTGTTTAAGTGGATTTGAATTAGATTACTGTTCAATATATGTGTGTCAATAGGTGAGGTTGGTCATTGGTATTTGTTCTATGTACATAGTTTTTTTATGTAACATTTGGTCTTTGTGGATGTTCAGTGGAGAATGAGAACTTGTAATAGTAACCGTCCAGTAGCTCTTCATCCTAAGTTCTATATTTTCCATTCGATTATTGAATATTATGAAGGTTCCAATAGCCGATGTGTTATAGCGATTCATACAGTTGAATGCAAGTTTTCTTCCATTTCATAATTTGGTATGAGGAGATATATAAATCTGTTTGCAATTATTTCCTTTGTGATTGGTATTAGAATATGGATTGCCAATTGGTTGGTAGCTTGGAATCTTGCTTCTGTCATTGTCTAAATATACTTTTCATATGAGAATTGTTATTCATAGTTTCTTTTTGCAGTTTTTTTTAAAAAAAAGATCTTAGTTCCAGAAGTTATGATTTTAGATGTTATTTCCTTTAGCACAGAAAAGAAAATACTATTGTGATATCTTCAGGGAGTATCATTTACTTGGAAAATGTTAGTTGGATACAAATCTCTGCTTTAAATAATTTGAGGCGTGCCATGCCAAATAAAATTACAAATGTGTGGGCCTCATTTATTATTTCTTTAAATCCTTAGAAATCGAGGCGTGCCATTTAACAAATTTTCCATGGCCCTCGCACAGTTGAAAACGCGTAGTTGCTTTAGTTGCGTTATTTTAATAATATTACCTTCCTAAATACGGGTGAGCATTTTATGCGGCCCAAATCCAAATCCTAAAACGTTGAATAGAGTGTGCCTAGGATTCCGGGTTCATTTGATGCGGCACAATCCGAAAATACACTTTAAACGACGTTAACTTTCTCAAATAAATATTATGTTAAATAAAAGTGGTAAAAAGTAAAAATTGGCACATAGACTCTTCATGTAATAAAATCAGATTTTAGCCATTCATAGCAATTTAAGCGACTGTGCTAGAACTACGGGATCCGAGGGTGCCTAAGACCTTCCGTCGAGTCAACAGAATTCCTTATTCGAAATTTCTGGTTCGCAGACTCCAATTGGGAAGTCGAATATTTTCCTCGAATTGGGATTCAAGCTAAACCGGTGACTTGGGACACCAAAAGCCAAACCTTTCCCAAGTGGTGACTCTAAATAAATAAATAATCCCGATCCAAATAATGTCACTTTAAATGAAAAACTCCCTTATACATTATCGTTCGGGGTAGGTGTGTAAAAAGGAGGTGTGACACTACTATGAAAAAGAGGCGACAAATTATGTTCGAAGATGCGAACAATGCCAAAGGTACGCCCCCATGATACACCAAGCGGGGGAGCTTCTCCATTCAGTAACCTTGCCATGGCCCTTCATCAAGTGGGGAATGGATATAATCGACCCTCTACCAGCAGGACGAGGAAAGGTACGTTTTATTATAGTTTTGACTGATTATTTTTCTAAGTGGGTCGAAGCAGGTGCGTACGCACAGATACGCGAGCAAGAAGTCATTGCTTTTATATGGGAAAACATCATATACCATTTCGGCATCCCCAAAGAAATCAGCTAGGGAAATAGCCCCCAGTTCATCGGTAGGAAGACGACTGAGTTCTTCGAGAAGTGGCACATCAAGCAGATACTCTCCACTCCGTATCATCCAGCTGCTAAGCCAAGCCGAGTCTTCCAACAAGACGATATTGAACATACTGAAAAAGAAGCTCGAGGAAGCTAAGGGTCTATGACCCGAATTACTACCTGAAGTATTGTGGGCATACCGGACCTCGCCCAAATCCAACACAGGAAAACATCGTACTCCTCGGTCTACGGGACCGATGCAGTCATACCCGTCAAAATCGGGGAGCCAAGCCTAATATATTCTCATACCAGCAGGGCAGATAACGATGAAAGCAGATTGCAAGATCTAGACGAAGCCAAAGAATGAAGAGACATGGCCCACATAAGAATGACAACCCAAAAATAGCAAGCATAAAGATATTACAACAAGAAAGCCAAAATAAGATAGCTCAAAGTGGATGACTACGTCCTTAAAGCCAAAACATTGGTGTCGAAAGACCCAAGTAAGGGAAAATTGGTAACCAATTGGGACGGACCATAGAAAATCACAGCAGCGGCGAACAAAGGAGCATTCCAATTAGAAACATTGGAGGGAAAAACACTTCAAAACAATTAGAACGTCACCTACCTCAAACACTTCCACTTCTGAAAGGCATCTCCTTAGTCGTACTCTTTTTCCCTGCTTCGAGTTTTGTCCCAATTCGATTTTCTTGGGGAGGTTTTTAACGAGGCAGCGAAGGGGATACCGGGTGGTATTAGAGCGCAAATTTATCACATCGACCAGTCGACATGGTCTCCGGGCCAATGTAATGAAGGGATTACACTAATTATTTACCATTGTATGAACAAAATGTCTCCATTATATGAGCAAGAATGTCTCCATTGTATGAACATAAATCTCCACTGCACAAACGAAAGTAATCTCCATTGTGCGAAAAGAAATCTCCACTGCACAAACGAAAGTAATGTCCATTCTACGAACAATTCTCCACTATGCAAACGCCCTAACGGCTAAGGCCGTCAACATCAGGTTCGACCTCGTTCGACCACGGTGGATAACACTTCGACGACAATCGAAGTAACCTCCTAACGTCTAAGGCCATCAACATCAGGTTCGACCTCATTCAACTACAACGGATAACACTTCAACGATAATCAAAGCATGCTAATGGCTAAGGCCATTGACCTCGTTCGACCATGACAGATAACACTTCGACGACAGTCGAAGAAACATCCTAATGGCTAAGGCCATCGACCTCGTTCGACTACGACGGATAACACTTCAACGAAAGCCGAAACATCCTAATGGCCAAGGCCATCGACCTCGTTCGACTACGACGAACAATGCTTTGATGACAATCAAAGAAACATCCTAATGGCTAAAGGCCATCGACCTTGTTCAACTATGACAGATACTACTATGACGACTTCAAAGCAATATTCTAATGGCTAAGGCCGTCGACATTGTTTCGACCCCGCTCAAACCACGATGATCTTTTCAATAAGCAACAAACATTACCTTTACGGAGGCTAAGTACCGAAAAAGAAAGAAAACCCCGAGTAGGGAAAAACAACAAGCAAAAAAGCAACAAAAATGAAGTTTATATCACAACAAAAAATATATTTACATTCGACCCCATGAACGTGCCCAATTACATTCCACAAAAATAAAAAATATGTAAAAATTCATGGCTGCTTGTTGTCCTGCCCGCCGCCCTCTGGACGATAAATAAATTATACTTGGAATTCCAGTCTAGCCGACCGACGTCCTCAAAAGTGTAACCTTCCCCGTCGGGGGAGTCAGAATAGTACCAGCACACTTCACGGGTAGTGCGAATTTGTGCCGATGCTTCTGAACTTCCTCTCCGTCGCCAGGCCCTTGGCGTGAAACTCTCTACACACGTTAAGTTTGGCCTATACAAAAATCCACGTCTCATACGCGCTACGGCGCGTACTCTGACCAGATGTGGGACGAGATGAGGAGGGCTGAGAAGGTCGAACCGCGTCCTCCGACCTTGGGGGAGTGACCTGCCTAAGAATATTAATTTCCGCTATCATGGCTTCAAGCTCAGCGGTCAAGTCTGCTACCCTTCGTTGGAGGTCGACATTCTCCTTTGCTACGCCCCGACTGAGCTCGAGCTCATCATCTTTCGCCTTGAGGAGAGCTTCCAATTCGCTATTACGGGCCACGACCCTCATTAACTCTCTGTCCGTCTTCTCCAGCTCAGCAGTCCCCAAACGCTCTAACTGGGCCTCCCTCTGCTCAAGCTCCCCGCAAAACACTGAAAACTCGGGTTTTTTTTTAGAAAAGATCCACCGTCGCTTGATGCTTAGAGCTGTACCTTCGATACTTTTTCACCATCTTGTCAAAGATGACTGCCTTTTTCTGCTCGCGACGTCCTCTCTCCACCTCCAAAATGAGAGTCTGAAAAGAAAAGCAAAAGTAAGCATGCCTCAGGTCAACTTACAACACGCAAAAGAGAAGAGCGAGGGCTACCTGCAAAGCCATGCCAGCGACCCTTCGTGATAGTTTCGCATCATTTACGGCACTAAGCGTCTCGCTCTCAAGAGCGGCGCATAACAGAGTAAGGGCCGATGTAGCCTGTTCGCTGTTCAACAACAAATTGTAAGACTCAGGAATCACAATACGTCGGTCGGACCCATCCGTCGTCATCTCCACATGTGTTAGGCCCTTCACAAGCTCGTCTACATCCGACTGGGCAATTTCGAAGTCTGATTCCTCAACTCCCCTACCAGCTCCATCGACGTTGGTTCCCCTTATCGGCACGCACCGAGCTAGAACCGGAAGCAACACTCGTTTATGGGCCAACCTCCTGGATAGGATGGCGTCGGCCATAAACACAGGTCTAGGCGCCGATCGGGACGCCCTACTTCCTTCAACTTCTGTAGCCACCCCTTTGCCCGTCTCAAGCCTCCTCATTTTTCTCTCCAATGATTCTTCGCCCTCAGAAGACTCGTCTGCGGGTTGCAGAGCCGGTACCAACGATGTCAACCCCCTCAAAACTGTCACATCAGATGTGACTCCCTGCAAAGGAACTATGGGGAGGCCTCCTCGGACAAACTCGCATAATATCTCGCGAGTATCCGAGGCAGCGTTGGACCGCTTGGAAGTAGGGACTGCCACCCTCTTCCTAGAAGCACCCCGTCCTATCGCCGTGAAGATAGACCAGTTAGTAAAACTTGCAAAACCTTCTAAACAAAAGTCAGAAATCTACCCGTAGAGATTGCGGGGCCATAACACTGCATGAAGGCAGGCCACGTGCGGGTCTCCTCCACATAAGGCAGCAAGTCGGCAACCCACCTCTGAGAGTGGTGACGAGCCGGGGCAGGTGAGCCATGGCTGCTATAAAAAAGTTAGAACCGCAAGAGTCACAAGTAATGAGGAACTCAATAAATTGTAATACTCACGCTTCGAATTCCACTTATCTTGGAACGCTATAGGGTTAGAGACCAAGTGTTCGGTCCTAATGTAGAAATACCTACGCCACAACCCGCGACTAGGTCGGTCATCGGTTTGGACCACCAACCTCTTTGTACCACGTCTCCTCAAGTGTAGCATGGTCCCTCTCAGGTAACCATCATTGAACAATTGTCAAAGATGATGGATAGAGACCTCACATTCGACCAGCTCCGCGTACTTGGTCAGCAACTGAAGTACTTTTAGGGTATATGGCATAAGTTGAGCCCGGCATACGTTATAAAACTGGCAGAGCTCCTCCACCAAAGGGAAAATAGGGATGCCGTAGCCAATCAAGAAGGGATATTCATAAAAGGTGCAGTATCCCGACCTATGGACATCTACATAACCCCCTGGAACTATCTCCACATGAGTGGGTATGCCGTACTTCACACGGAGATCATCTAAATGATTTTGTAGCAACTCAAAGAGTTCCGGAGGCGGTACACGAGAATCTTCAGTGAAATCACTACGAGATAGAATACATTTCGGTAATAATGCTTCCATTATTAAAGGGCTAATGTCCTCTTCTTCCTCCCTCTCGCCACCACTAGAATTAGGCGGCATATTCGATGGAGCAATTTTCGGGACCCTCTTATTATCTGGTCGAGATTTAGGCATGGTTCTGTTCGAGAGAAAATCGCATGCGGCCACAACGGAGAAGAAGGGAATTTTCGACCAAAGGAAAGGTACCAGAGTATGAAAACAGGTGTCGAAAGGTAGGAACATTCTTACAAATGATCAAAGGTCTATCAAGTTAAACCCTTCCCCTATTATAGGGTTGGGTGGTGCCATAATCGAAGAGACAGATCTCGAACCAGCGGGAAACCAAACGCTAGAGTACTTGTTTCACTGCCTCGAAAACACGAGCAATGATGACGCATGCGAGTACTGACGTCACACAAAGGAAATATTTTCTGAAGGATCCCCTTCTATATAGCGTGTACTTAATCTCTATTCTTTATTATTTTCTGAAGGATCCCCTTCTATATAAAGAGATCGAAACATTGTAAAAGGCACGAGATATTTTTACAAACTCTCTTGTTCTCTCTCATCTCTCTAACATTCTCTCTCTATCTCTCACATATATACTGTGACTGCTAAAAACATGGTATTAAGAATATCCTAGGGTCTTATTATTTTCGATTACGATTTACCCCTTTTTTTCTTTTGATTGATTTGCTTAAAAAGTGTTCGATAACTTTTGAGTCAAACAATATGGAGTACCTGACTTCTTACACCCTTAAGAAAATTAAATTTTTCTTTAAATCTTAATCATAGTAGTATTTGTCTAAACTACTCTTTTATTTTTCATTAACTTTTACTTGTTATGAAATAATATAAAAGACAAGAATAGTAACTCAAGAACAAGAGCAAATAGAGAGAGAATAGGGAGAGAGAGAAGTATTCTTATTAATACTTGGGGTGATTTACAATGGGGTAAGACCCCTCTATTTATAGGAAGAGGAATGACTTAGCTTTAAGCTAAAACTCTTAGACATTCACTCTAAATAGACTTCTCTTTTATAACACTCCCCCTTGAATGTCTATTCAATAATGTGCCTCATAAAACCTTAAAACCAAAACCCATTGGGAAAAATTAAAGAAAGGAAAAAGAGTACACATGTTTGAATATGCGCCTATTGGTTGCCTCGTTAAAAACCTTGCAAGGAAAACCCAGTGGGACAAAACCTTGTAAGGGAAAAAGAGTGCAACGCGCATTAACTCCCCCTAATGAGTACATCAATTTATATCCTTGAGCATTTGCATTCCAATCTTGTGCATCATCTTCAAAACGATCTTTGATAGAGATTTGATAAATAAATCAACCATATTGACTTAAATAAATATTCCGCACCTTGAAATCATCATTCTTGATAGATATGAACATGTGGAATGACTCTTCAATATCTCTATAGATGCATTCTCAATGCCATCATGCTTATAGTTATAGCAAGATACATATGTACACAAATTGCACTTAGGATGTGGTACTTCAGGACCACGAATTGCATATGCTTCAAGCAACTTAAATCTTTCAAGTTAAGTCATATAAGCCATATAATAGACTTTAGATGCATATCAAGTTTTCCATGTCATGCTAAACAAATAAGATATTGAAAACTGATTATACATACCTTTGACTTTATACTTTCAAGCATTTGAACTATAGGTTCAAAACTACATGTCTTTCATATGGAATCAATTCTTCTTGAATTGTATCTCTTCCATTTAGTTACTTTCTTTGGGTCAGTAAATGCGTATAGCATGCTTTGCAATATGTTGCAATTGAATTATCCCTTTTATGAACTTCAGGTTCATATCATGATATTCGGGGATATACATATACAAATGATAATTCATCCCATGTAACCTTTTCTCAAGTGTTTATAATGTCTCCCCCTCATGTTAGTAAAGCTAACTTATTTCCTCAACTTTGGGAAATCATCTTTGTGCATTATCATGTCAATATACACAACACATTCATAATAAGATGAGATTATTTGGTTCCTGACCTTGAACCACTTGTGAGGGGAGAATATACTCTCGTATACAACGTATATCAAACTGATATATATAACTTTGTTCTCATAAGAAACAGTTTAGCTATTAAGTGGAAGCACTCAATAATTATCTTGCTAAACTTACTTTGATATAAACCAACTTATCAAGATGAACTGTCTTGAGTAGAGAATCTGGAAATTATGCTCGAAGTTAGATTACTGAGCGATTTACCTCGCAAGCACCGGCCAGGCTGCGGGTTAATAACAATTGCGCATGTAACCATTTCATAGATGCATCATATGTGGTATACATGGCAGGTGAATGGGCCCATATTCACCTTTGATATTTCCAGAATTTATGGGCTTCAACCCGAACTCTTTAGTTGGTCAGTTCATTCATGAGAACAAGTGATACAAGAGAATTCGTAAAGAACTTTTTAGTTCTTTAATATTCACCTATGTGAATTTGCACATCATACTTAAAATGAGATGGCTAACACGAATGTCAACTGAATAAATTATCAATATTGGTAAACTTCAAATTTACACCATGACATGTGCACTTAATAAACTTCAGGTTTATTATGACATGGGTTTTATACCAATAGATATCCACTTTATTGTGGCATTCTTTCATTTGTGTAGTACAAACTGGAGAACGAAGCGGGTAGCTTTTCATATGCAAATTACCCCGCTACAAGTTGTAGTAATAGGAGATATCAAAGCCTTCCTTTATTTATAGTCTCAATATAATCAATCGCTTTCGCGTGTACTTTGGAAACTGAATAAGTTTCTTTGAGACTTACTACAGCACAATACTCAATTGTGTTTCTCCAACATAGTAATAATTGGCTCTTCTAGAGCTCTCAATTAATTTTGTACTACCACAGATTCATCAACATTCATGTGGTGAATATCTTTCTTAAAGAGAAAGTTATACCATTATGGTCATGTCAAATTTATATGCAAGATATGTTTCTTGCATTATCGTTGCCTTTTAATAGTCATATTTCCAAAATACTTTGGCGTACAATAGGTACGTGACCAACGATCATTCATGCCATATATCATCTCAAACCTCCTTCTAGGGGTGAGTGTGGTATCATCTCAAACCTCCATCTAGGGGTGAGTGTGGTATATTTAATACCAATTTCATCTTCATATTCTTCCAATAATGAATATGTATTCGTGAATCAGATGTTGTCACATTCACTTCGAGGATATGTGATTTTGTTATCCTTTTCAAATCTATAAATGCGTCAGGCATTTGATTTGCTATTCTTTGCAAATGGATAATCTTTTGTGCCTCTTTCACAAATAGAGGTATGTGGATCAAGATGAGATAATGATGCATTTTTCCACAAAATTTCCCGTTTGGTTTCACCAACTTCTCCCCCTAATTTTGGGAAAAGTGTCTCATCAAATTGACAGTCTGCAAATCGTGCAAATCTCCTGTCAATGTTTCGAGGTAGCGAATAATGGAGGGCAATTCAACCTCAACATATATTCCTAACATTCTTTGCAGACCCATTTTGGTGCGGGATGGCGGTGCTACAGGCACATATACTGCGCATCCAAAGATTCTTAAATGGGATATATTGGGTACATGACCCAAAACCAATTGCAACGGGGAATATTTGTGTCAATTCGTCAGTCAGAGATGAACTAGCATTGCTGTATGCAAAATGGCGTGTCTCCAAACCGAAGTGGTCTGCCGACGAACTAGTATTGCTGCATGCAAAATGGCGTGACCCCAAACCAAAGTGGGCAGCCGACGAACTAGCATTGCTGCATGCAAAATGGCGTGAACCCAAACCAAAGTGGGCAGCCTCGTTTTCATGAAGAATTCAAGATTATTCTCATCTATTGTCTCAATATGATATCCATTTTGAATGATATCTTTAAAACTCAACAAGTTCCTTTTTGACTTGGAGGAGAACATTGCATTCTCTAAAATGGATTCTCAAAACTCAACAAGTTCCTTTTAAACTTGGAGGAGAACATTGATATCATTAAAACTCAACAAGTTCTTCTTAGACTTGGAGGAGAATATTGCATTCTCTAAGATAAACGTCATGCCTTTGGGCAGAGTTACAGTTGCTCTTCCGGAGCCTTCAATCAATTTAATTCCCATGGTTTGATATACAACAGAAATACACGAACATAATAATAAACAAGTTCAATTCGTTTGTGTCACATAATATTTTCAAAATCTGCTGCTAACAGTTGACTAACAAAATCAGATAGTCGATTATATGTTTTCCATAATCGATTACTATGCAGTTTGAAAATTTCAGTTTAAGCAATTTCATAAAACAATCGATTGTTAAACACACACAATCAATTGTTGAACATTGACAATCGATTGTTAAACACACACAATCGATTATTTGCTATTTTTTGAAAAACTTCAGATCACACTGTCTTAAGACAATCGATTGTTAGACATAGACAATCGATTGTTGGTTATTTTTGAAAAATTCCAGACCTCACTGTATAAAGACAATCGATTGTTAGACATAGACAATCGATTGTTGGTTATTTTTGAAAATTTCCAGATTACACTGTCTAATGACAATCGATTGTTAGACATAGACAATCGATTGTGGATGATTTTTGAAAAATTCCATATTACACTGTCTAATGACAATCGATTGTTAGACATTGACAATCGATTGTTGACTGTTTTTGAAAAATTCCAGAACACACTGTTTTAAAGACAATCGATTGTTAGTCATAGACAATCGATTCCAGATCACACTGTTTTAAAGACAATCGATTGTTTGTCATAGACAATCGATTGTTGACTGTTTTTGTAAAATTCCAGATCACTATTTTAAAGACAATCGATTGTTGATCATTGACAATCGATTGTTTTGCAGTTTTTATGCGAAATATGAGATAACCGACTAGTTTTTCAGGTTAGTCGATTACCTCTACTGGAAAGTAAAAATATTATTGATATTTGAGCATATTGATACATTCTAAAGAACTAATACTAACATTATATCATGAACTAACTAATACGAGCTAATACTAATGGCTATTAGTTTATTCATTCACTAATACAAACAAGTAAAATAAAATCAAATAGCTCCATCTTCTTTCATCACGGATCCATCACCGATTAGGTGGTCTATCTTCCCCTCGGGTTGCTCAAAGAAGTCTGCCACATCCAAGTGGGTGATGTCAAAGTTGTCGTCAGAGACAAAATTCGTTTCAGGGCGTTTACTCTTTCGAGATGTTTGATAAAGGTCAACCAAAAGTCATGGTATACGGCAAGCCTTTGACCAGTGCCCGTTTTCACCGCAACGATAATATATAGTTTATAAACTATTTGCTTTTGGGTTCTTATCGTATCGTGCTTGTGGCAGAGTGACCAACTTCAGGTTGTCATATCTCTTCTTTAAGCCATTCCACAAGATAGGTGGATCTTTGACGGTGAGATATTCAATCTTCAAACCTTCATCAAGGTGATGGCGCAAGAAAATCAAGGCCTTAGCATAGTTTCAGGTGGGTGCATTATTTCTGTCTTTAATGGCGTCTCCAAGACCCATAGCATCTAAGTGGATTTCAGCATCAACACCCATGTCATATAGTTCTTGCCCGAAATTTCAAGGGCAACGAACTTTCTTTTCATAATGTCAGTCATAAGACACAATTACATCAAGAGCGTGTTCATACTTACGGGCTCTATTACAATTATCACATTCACTTTAGGGAATGGATCAAAATCATGTGCTTTACACAATCTCATGTCAAATATTACTTTCATAAAGTGAAAGATTATTTTGAGAATCTTTATTATTCTCATTATCACAATAATGACGATTATAACTTCGTCTATTGCCATGTCCACATCCATTGATACCTTTACGGTAATTAGTCTTCTTTCAGACTTATCACATACTGCTACCACATTCTCTAAAGGGAATGGAGCAAATTCAATTGGACGAAATTCTTTGCCACGTCCACATTCATTGATACCTTCATGGTAATATTTTAGTCTTCTTTCAGACTTATCATATACTGCTTCCACATTCTCTAAAGGGAATGGAGCAAATTCAATGGGACGGATTTTCAATTATTTGCCCACAATCATACATGAATTTAATCATGGCAGGACATAGAGATTTAACCACTTCATGTGGTTATAATTTCTTACAAACTCCATTAGAGTTATAATCAAACTTTGTTTGTATATTAAATCAAATCGTAGAATTTCAAGAATTTGAAAGGGAAAAGTAAATTACTTACCTTTAAGGTATACCAATTATATTTTCAATGTTTTCTTCCTTTTCTCCACTGATGCAGACGACGGCGGCTCCGATGCGGAGAAATTGACGGCGGCTTAATCTTCTTAAAGAGCTAATTGAGACGGTAGAGTCTCGTGCTGATAACGTGTTATGAAATAATATAAAAGACAAGAACAATAACTCAAGAACAAGAGCAAATAGAGAGAGAATAGGGAGAGAGAGAAGTACTCTTATTAATACTTGGGGTGATTTACAATGGGGTAAGACCCCTCTATTTATAGGAAGAGGAATGACTTAGCTTTAAGCTAAAACTCTTAGACATTCACTCTAAATAGACTTCTCTTTTATAACATTACTTAATTAATACCTGCTAACTAAATTTAAAACTACAATAAATTATTCGAAAAATGAGTAATAAGCGAATTTTTATACTTCTAAAACACCAAATATTTTCAAATAACTTTAGTTTGACAAAATAGCAAATATTCAGAATTTTTTGTTGTTGTTTGGGTACAAATTGCACATTTGGTTGCATGGGATCCAAGCGTTACCACCCTATGTAGCTTATGTCTATAGAATATGTTTAGTCGAGCCAATAAATTTTACAAATCAGATAAATTAAGCAAATTTTTTCAAATGAAGTAAATATGAGGGAAGATAAAGTATTAAACAAACAAAATTTGTTTTTAAGTGCTTCAACACTAAATCGCTAATAATAATGATTTTCATTTCTTTCTTTTTCCAAATCCAAACTAAAATTCATGCCTCTCACAAGTCTTTTAGAAAATTACACCTATTGATCTTGAAAATGAATATCTTAATTTTTTGACCCCCGCTTTAAGGTCAAAAATCAAACGTATTACCTATGGGACAAGCAAACAACAACATTTGTTAAACTTGAAATTCTGGGACAAGCGGAGTTCAAAATTCAAGAGTGACACTAAAGTGTCCTATTTATGCAAATCACCCCAAGTCCTTTGAACAACTCATTTGAGGGGTAAATGCATACATAGTGGTTCTTAGAGATGCTATTTAAAAATTAACTAAAAGTTAATTTTATCATAAAATTTGAAATTAAAAATCATAATTTCAGAACAATTTAAGACCTTTTTGTCCTGAAAATTTAAATTAAAAAACCGAAATTCAAGATATATTGGCTAATTACTAAATAGTAACCCTTTAGAGTGGCTACCTGGTGTAATTTCTACCTCACTTGAGCGCATTGAGGCCGAAGCCAAAGTGAATAGCATTGAAGCCCAAATACATTTTCATCTCGAAAGCCCGGCCTGAATAAGGAGAAATGAATGGGTATGTAAAACCCTATTAAAGAGGCATTGAGCTACACACTATCATAGTATCATTCCATTCTCAAGAAAGAAGAAATTCTAGCGCCGTAGTGCTCCTCGAGTTCTCTCCTCCAAAGCGAAGATGCAGATCTTCGTGAAAACCCTAACGGGTAAAACAATCACCCTTGAGGTTGAATCTTCCGACACAATCGATAATGTGAAAGCCAAGATCCAAGATAAGGAAGGGATTCCCCCAGATCAGCAGCGTCTGATTTTCGCCGGAAAGCAGCTTGAAGACGGCCGAACCCTAGCCGATTACAACATCCAGAAGGAGTCGACTCTTCATCTCGTGCTCCGCCTCCGTGGTGGTGCTAAGAAGAGGAAGAAGAAGACTTACACCAAGCCTAAGAAGATTAAGCACAAGAAGAAGAAGGTTAAGCTCGCTGTACTTCAGTTCTATAAGGTGGATGATTCTGGAAAAGTCCAGAGGCTTCGTAAGGAGTGTCCTAATGCCGAGTGTGGTGCTGGAACTTTTATGGCTAACCACTTTGACCGTCACTACTGTGGTAAGTGTGGGCTCACCTATGTTTACAACAAGGCCGGTGCCGATTGATCCCTATGTTTAGCTCTGTTTTAATGCTGTCGTCAATTTTATCTTTTTGTCGAACGGTTATTTAGTATGGATTTTCCTTTTAAATGATGTGGCAACCTTGGGATTGTTGAGTTATTTAACAGTTTTTGCTCGTTCTTAAATTTTTTTTGATTGTTATTTATCTTCCTAATTATCTACTATATACGGAAGTGTTGAACATATTAGCGACTGTGGTGCTGTGTAAGGTGCTCTCAAGGCCTTGTGTGTTAGAAAATGTATGCTTTTGTAGGAGTTTGATATTTCACATTTTTATTTATAGCCTTTTATACTCGGATGGGGTTGTAAATGAACCCAATGTAAAATAGAAAACTAGGCTCACCTACGTTTATAACAGGACCGGTGCCTACTGAGGTTTATGCTTAGCTATGTTTTAATGTTATCTTCAATATTATCTTTTTGTCGAACGGTAATTTAGAGTTTTTCCTATATGAGGATTATCCTTTTTAGTGTATGTGGCAACTGTGTGATTGTTGAGTTATTTCAACAGTGTTTGCTTATTGCTCATAAACTTCATGTGGGGGTGTTCACCACATTATTAGCAAATGTGGTGCAGTTGAGTATGTGGGGGTTTCGAGTCCTTTGTAAAAAAATGTAGGCCTATTTGGGAGTTTATGAGGTTTCACAGTTTTGGTTTCATTGTTTTGCACCCGGATCGGGTTGAATTGTACCCAATCATAAATAAAAAAGAAAATTGAAGCAATAGGTCTTAGATTTGCTCTTGAAATATGCCAACTGAAGTTGATTTATTACCTTCAATCATGGGGAAGCTATTTATTCCTTTTACTTTCACTTAAGCTTTGTTAGATTTGCTACAAATAGATTTATTTCTGAGTCTTGATCACGTTTATCCTGAAACTTTTGCACCTCCTGGCTGCTTTCATCTGGTTTATACCGCGAACACTATTCTCCTTTGAAAGATTTTTTGGTTTGTAGCTTTCTTCTAGTTGGGATAACACGAAAGGTATGGCTTTTAGGCTTTGCTACTTTTAGTCATGTTACTATCCTAGAATGAAGTTTGCGTATATGCTTATTTCTGGGCCAATAGAGGTGCCTGTTAGTTTATTGTTGTGTCACCTCACCATAGTTATGAAGTTTAGGTTTAGCATTTTGTGTCAGTTATTCACCATATGATATCTGAGAGTGCTGTTAGAAATTCATTTCAAGGCAATAGAAATCTATCATTTTAGTTTTAGCCTCTCGTTAAAGGGATTTACATTAGATTATATGTAGGTTTCGCAAGTCACTTAGGAACCAACAAACAAAGATTGACCAGTTGGTACAAAAGCAGCACAGGTTGTGTGTTCTACCAGTTTGAATCATCTGACATAGGTAGAATGGCAATGCCGGAGCCGTAGAGGTGTTCTATTTAAAAGCAAAAGGAGATTATGATCGTCCTCACACTTGTGAGTCCAAAGGAGATTATGATCCTCATACTCATCTTTCTGGACGTGGGCGGATGCAGCTTGAAAGTGTCGGGTTCATTTGAACCCATTACCTTGAACGTGATAGTATAAAATGTGTAAAAATTCACTTAAATCGCAAGAAATAGATATGAACGCATAACCTAAAATTTATAATGGGTTGGAACCCATAGAAAATTAATATATACTTTGGTGTGTGAGAGTGCTATACTATAGATAAAGTGATCTAATAAGGATAGTACGGTGGTACTGGACATGGAAATATGCTTTTAGCGATAATTCGTCAGCTGTACACCATGAATAATTGAATATAAGACAATGTGGGTCTCAATTGAGTCATCAACGTAAACATTGTCCATCTTGTGTCAATGTGAAGCAAAATCTGACATTGGTTCGTCACATGCTAAAATCGAATGTTTTAAAGTTATAAGACGACCTCAAAGTGATGAAATAAATCGGAGTACAAATAAGATCCTGAACCAAAGTAAAGAAATAAAGCAAGGAAGAACCAAATTAGGTGTAGCCCGTGCCTCCAATGTTCTGTGTAGAAAATAAAACAGATACAGTGATAGTAGGCATGCGCTATGCCTAGTTCACTCCTCGCGGGCAGTAAACAGATTATCTTCTACATCTCTCTGAATTCCTCTCTTCTTTTAACTTCATCTCAGATTCATCTCTAATGCTTTAGAGTTGAGTTTACTGCCATTTTCGACATATGTGTCACTAGGGGTGGCAAAATTTTTCAAAACAAACAATTAACCACCCATATTATCTATTAAAATGGGTTGGATAATGAACTTTTTAAAAACGGATCAAATATGTATAAGAATCATGTTATTCATTTTCTGAATGGATAACCAATGGGTCTTAACTTTTACATTTATAAAGCCTCAAATTGGGGGGTTTTCAAGTTAGAAAGACTAAAAATTCTCCCAAAAGTGATCATATACAAGAAGTCATGGATAATATGGGTAACCCATATTATCTGCCGATTAACCCGTTTTTATCCGTATTAAATATGAGTCAGATCGGATAATTGATCCATTTTTTTATTACCCGTTTTCGATCCGAACCATATCCGTTCCGTCCCGCCCGCCTGTTTGCAACTCCTATCTGTCACTGTGGAGATTACCGGAAATTGAGGACTTCAACGACTAATATGAATCTTGAACAAAGATTTTGGGGTTGCAAACTTTCAAAAGTGAATTATTTTTCTCTGATCTAGCATATGGGGTTGTACTCACCCATTAGTAATTATTGGTTGTATGATGTAGAATAAAGGCCCCAACTATTTTAGGTGGCATGAGGAGGCAATGGTTAACCAAGGCTCGTCGTTGTAAAGTTCCTCGGTTGATATTTTTACTGCTTCTTTACAAAACAATATGAAGTTCACATACCAATTTAAGAACAAAGAAGCCAAAGAGGACATGAATTTTCTTATAACACAAAAGAATAAAATCAAATAAAAAAGTACCTTAACATAGGTCTACCGAATTCAAACACGAGAGAGATTATCTGAAAAAAATAATTAAATGAAGATGGAAAGCAGAGGGACCATCTAAACTTGAAATGTGATAAAATTGTTTGTTGTATGGAAATGTTGTATTGTTGATTAGATGTATATGTCTTGTTTGTATGTTTTCTGTATCATCGTCACATTATCAGTTATCTTTTCAACAGATTGGATATTTTTGTGATTTATTTTACATTTTATTGGTATGTTTGTTTTTATAAAGAAGTATGGCATATTATTCAAAATTATGTTATAAAATAACATTAATAACTTTTATAAGGTTTCATATTCAACTAAATTATTATACACTATGAAATCAAAAGAGTTTCGCTACTCTGCTGGGTAGACACAATTAATATTATATCTGATAGATAATCTTCGTTTATTGCTTCTATCAACTAATGTTAAATTCCTGCCGGTCAATGCCGCTTGTTCCTCAGCCAACTTGAGAATGTAGAACCTACCGCGCCTTAACAACATTCGATTGTTCTCTTTTCTAATCCTCTTTACTGTAACCTCGCATGATTCTCGATCCCGTCGAGGCATCCTTGTTGGGACAAGACTTTGTGATTCAGCGTGCCTATGTGCCCACTTACATTGTAGTCCACAATAATACTTACCGGATATTTTAGTTGATGGAAATAGTCATCTTGTTCAGTCAGAACGTGAGGCTTATTGTGCCAAACTCGATTTGTGTGTTATAACAAAGAATCAGTAGAGTAGTTACTGTGATAGAGAGCTGCCTTTATCACTAGATTTCTGGTCCTTAGAGAAGAATACTGACCAATCAATATTTTCTCTGCTTGAGTTGGGTGACCATGTTTTACTTGGCATATTTTTTTGATCAAAACCATCTTTATATAGTGCAAAATAATAGAATAAAAAAGTATGTATTGCATAACATCACTAAAACGTGGAATTCTTGCGTCTAATATGGTTAATAAAATCTACATTCATCTCACATCTCGCAATCAGTACCCGAATCAGACTTGACTGCATATTTTTTTTGGTAATATATTTTTCATTAATTGCCAATGAAGTCATTACAAAGCAGTTCAGTCATCCTCGTCTCACTTAATCTTTATAAAATTCTAACTCTATCCTATATTATAAGCAGTGCATAAGAACACTCAGAAGCGGAGCCAAGATTTCAAATTTATGAGTTCGGGATTCTAATTGTTTTAAGTTACTGGTTTTTAAACTAATAATGTATATATCTTCAAGGAATTTTTTAAGACAAATACAGGGTTTGAAACAAAGCTACTGGGTTCGGCCGAACTCGATAGCGACACTCCAGCTCCGTCCCTGAGAACACTAAACAAGAAGCTGGTTAGTTACTACATTCACTACAAGAAAGTTTTGCCTGGGGATTTGATTCGCAGATAACACTTGCGGATTTTCATGGAAAATATTAAAATTCTTACATTTAAAATATTTTACCTTCGAAAATTATTTTTCTAGGAAAATTCGTAGGTAACTTTGGCGCCATTATGCGCCAAAATATTACGTGAAAAATTATTCGAAGAAATAAATCGGCAATTTCCGTGAGAAACTTCGCAGGTAAACAAATAAAGAAAATGAGGAAGAAATCATATGTCAATCTGAAGAAAAATCCTAGGTAACACTATATGCGAATTTAGTTGGGGATTTGCCTAGGCATTTTGTTATTTGAAAAATTACTTGAGGATATTGTTGTTGCGGATAATTTTTTTCTTAGGGATTTACATGAGGATTCTCTTAGCTGAGGAATTACATGGGAATGTTATTATTATCCTTTTAGTTAGGGATTTTCTTGTGGATTTACCTGACAATTTTCTTATTTGGGGAATTACCTAGAGATTTGGTTGATGTGAATTTAGTTCATATTTTTTCTTGGGATTTACTTATTTGGAGGAATTATATGGATTTTATTATTATAATTTATTCTAGAAATTTATTGATATATCTCGGGATTTACCTGGAAATTTTATTACTTAAAAATAACTAGAGATTATTTGTGTGGTTTTAGGCGAATATTGTTTTTTGAGAATTTACTTGAGTATTTCATGATACAAATTTATATGGGGATTTGTTCTTAGGATTTAGGTAGAAATTTTATTGTTGTTTTTCAAATTGGATATGTAATACTTGAGAATTTACTTGTGAATTTTATGACTACATATTTAATGTATGTCATTTTTATTAACTTTCTATCTTATGTATGTCATTTTTTCACATGTATTTAAATAGATAAAATTCGATTATAGTTTGAGATTATCCATATTGATAGAATAATCTTATGATTAACATCATCTCTTAATTAAATCCAACCATTATTATAATAACTTAATAATATATACTTTATTATGGTTAGTGAAATAATTCTTACTAATTATCATGTATAATATATTTAACTCTTGTCAATTAAAGTATTTTTATATAGAAAAAGAAATTAGTATGTTATTCGAGAAATACTAATGAACATTTGACAAATAACTAAGAATATCTTCACCTAGTTTCCTTTTTCCTTAGATTGCCGAAATGGTCTAGCGACTGTATATAGGCTTGCTACCGTCGTCCTGAATAATCACTTTCTGGTGATTCCATTCAAACTTTACTGCTTGATGCGGCGTTGATGTTACGGCCTTGTAGCATGAATCCATGACCGTCCCAATAGCAAGTTGTAAGATACTGGCACATCTATCACCTAGAAATCAACCTCGAACCATGTTGGTCCCATCTGCAAGCATAGAACAATCTCACCAATGGTGGATATCTGAGAACCGTTGAAGGATTTCACATTGATTGCTCCTTCTTTTATCTGATGCAACCCTTTACCCCACTTCTTGAGTGTCACCAACGGACATACTTTAAGACTGGAACATCCATCTATCAAGATTCGGGTGATGAAATAATTTTCGCATTGCACGGTGATGTGCAGTGCCTTGTTGTGCTCGAACGCCCAGAATTTGGTTAGTTAATTTCTTAAGTTCCTCATCCAGGTTCCTGATAAGAAGATCCTTTTCATCAGACTCAGGTGTGCTTGAGATAGATTGGGTGGAGTGTGGCATGGTCTCCACGTAGGTAGGGGTGTTATGGTGGCCTGGTGCATGGGTGTGAAAGTGGTTGTTTGTGGAGTTTTTTGAGTTCTAGGATGAATGGTGGAGTGTTGTCTGGGATAAGCCAGGTGTTAAATGATTCTTTGGTGGAGCAATGTGATGGTGAGGAGTGGGATGATTCTGTTGTTTTGGGAAATTTTGAGGAGGTGCTGAGTTTTGAGTATTGGAGAAGTTGACATCTGGGGTGCTGAGGAAAAATGACAGGCTTGCCAGATTCCGAACCTGATCGAGCTCTTCTTGGAATTTCAGCAGTTTCTATTCAAGTTGTGACATATTCTCGTTAGTAACCCGAATACCATGGCCATCAATGTCCTCAACCCGCTCAGTTGGGTTCTTCTTCCTGATGTTGTTTAAATCTTCCATCTTGCTTTTGTTCTTGTTTTTGACAGGACTAAGAGGAGAAGTGGGTGGAGGGCCCCTAGATCTCGTGGAATAAGATGATGATGCAAGAGTTCACGAACTAACCTTTGAGGGCGGGAATAATAAAAACAAAAATAAAAAAGGTACCAAGTCAGTGAGGAGTATAAAAAGTATTCTAATATTTAAACATATAATGCGGGAATGTAAAACGTGTTCTAATTTGGGAACCTCTTTGTGCCCGAGGTAGGCCTAGTGACAAATTAATTTAGAGAACATAGAAGGCTAAATGCCTCATATTATTGATAAAAGATAGATGAATCCCAAATCGACACTAAATAAGCAGGAAATAATCATCACTAATGGCCATTAGCCTTATTACATTTATAAAGCGAAAGAGATAAACTCCTATCTACTTGGTCCTAGAAGGACCTTCCCCAGATTCAACATCCTTGGCTCCATCAAACAGCTTCCCCAACTAGCAAAGTCCCAGCAACAGGTACGCTCTCTAGATGCCCACCTTTGGTCCCTTCAGCCTCTTGAAAATCTTCAACCCTTTTGAGAAATTTTCTTTCCAGTTCTACTATGCCTCGCTCCATTTATCCTAGCCTTTTGTTGGCATTGATAGACATGTATCTCCATTCCTCTATTAGCTTCTTGTTGGACTCTTGTATCTCTCGGTGTTTGCTCTCACATTCACGGATCCTGTTGCATAGCTAGTTGTACTTGACTTGCACCTCAGCCTTTTTATCTATAATTCTGTGACCTCGTACAAACCCTGGCTGGCCCAGACCATCGTGATTGTCTTCTAACCAACCTGAATAGAAAAGAGTACAACCAACATGATATCTGTTTGGCTCGATGGCGTCTTTCCCCATTATTATCTTGTAGTGCCACATATTCTGAGCCTGGCACTTGTAGGGCTATCATCATTTTGGAAGTTAGCTCTGAAATGGATCATCTTGTCGACCATGGGTATGACTTGCTTCCTACCAGCTTGCCTCAAAACTCGGAGAGGGACCTAAGGGTAGGTTCCCGTTAGACCAATTATTATTAGGAAAGGTGCATCTATGGATTTGGAAATGAACTCCTCGGTCGGAAACCACTCGAACATCCATTTAACCTGGTCTTTAATCAGTTATCAAATAGCTCAACCCATCCTTTGGCATTCTCAGGCTGAGCGAACATGTCGGGGATATAATTCATTCGCTTTGGATGGTGGAAAGCGATGTGATTATCCCAGTTCCTTTACTGAATTTCTTGTCGGCATTAGCCTCTTTGGATATGTTCCATGAGCCAGAGTTGAAGTAGTAAATTGCAGACTTCAAAGTGTTTTGCTCCTCGTTGACACTCCTCTAAGGTTTGGTATAGGTCTACAATGATCATGGGCACAATGCTGAATTTCTGCCCACCAATCCCTTCCATTAGGGTCTTAGTTACCATAGCCATCCTTGTGTGGATTCTCCCTTTCTTTATTGGAAACACGATCAGTCCCAGGAAAAAAGACATGAAGACGAAAACCCTCCAATGGATGTGTCCCAAGGACATGATGGAAAGCTCGTCAGGGTAGGTACGGTAGTATTTGCTATGACCATATCTTTTATATAGGTAGTCAAAAGGGATGTATGATTCCTTTAGGGATGTCAATTCTATATTCTTCTTCAAATCCATCATTTTAAGGAAATCCCTACCTTTGCGGTTCTCAGACATTAGCAAACCCGGAGTTTTCCACACTAGATCGGCCAGTCCTCCTATCTCCTCCAGCAAAGGTGTCATTTCAATGTCCCCAAAGCGGAACATGGACCTTTCACAATCACAAAACATTGTGGCAGCTTCTATGATCATGTTGTTAGGTTGGATATCCAGGAGGGATGGTAGATTTCCCTGATATTTTTGGACGAGATTTTGGTCACTAGAGTGTGAATCTCTCCACCGGCTTAGCAATGGTGACCATTCTGAATATGGGGACTTCGTGCCTTATATTTCTGCAAGGTAAATAAGGTTAAGCCCTTACCCCCACCATACTTGACTATTTAATATCAACAATTAGCATGAAGCATTTAGTTCTCCAAATAAATGCACAGAATGTGATGATGTCCGTTTGGGTTTAGGAAACCCGGTGGACTTTGGACAAGGCTTATCTTAAAGGATCATTATGTGGACAACATAACTAACCCGACTAAGTTTGACCATGATGCATGCACAATTTAAATAGAGTAAGGTTTCTTTGGGGTTTTAGACTGGTACCCTTGAGCGGACAACTCAAGGGAGAAGGCACGGAATTGTCGACTGCACAGTTGATCGACTAGTTTTACCGCAAATATGTCTTCTGAATTTAGAGGGTAATGAAATAGGAAGAGTGCAACCAATCATTAAAGCATTGCTACAATATTTGTTTGGCACGAGTGGGGTATGATGTTGAGCATGATTATGCAATAACTAAAAGCATGTTGACATATATTTGCACGTTAAGAAAACGATAAATATAACAATTTTATAATTTAAAGTTGCAATAGAGCAAGGAAACAAAGAAGATATATCAGTTCGCTTTTGAAAAAGAAATTAAACGCTTAAAGGAATTAAATAGGTAATTGCACATATGGGAGGGGGGTACAAATTCACGAGAACAATCTGAAATGGTAAAAGCCTAAAATCCCCCAGCAGAGTCGCCATGCTGCCGCGCCCCCTTTTTTCCCTCAGTGGAGAGGAGTCCGGGTTTCATCATTCATGGGATGTAATGACTCATCTCCCTTTGGGAATTGGGTATTTGAAGAGTCTCCACCTAGCGGTTTTATGGTGCGTTAGGGAACTTATAAGGTTCAACTACAAATATATTTGATAACCAGAGATAGGGTAAGGGCATGAAATTATCCTAAGGGGAAGGTGTTAGGCACCTCTCAAGATCCACTAGTTTGGTTCCCGGCCAGAGAGTTTTTGTGAATTTGTGCAATTAGCAAATAAACAAGTAAGATTCAAGTAATAGGGGGTTTAAGTTTAAATATACAAGTGTTTGGAGACACTTATTGAAAGAAAGGTTTGGAATGAGTTACAATCTAAGTGCACTTATAAAAAATAAAAGGGTGTCCTAGGTTTGTTTATAATATGGATCACATCAATACAATACTCGATATGACACTTCTTAGAAGAGGGGACTCACATGGTATTAGTGCACCGGTCATCATATCTATATCTACCTTTTCCTACCCCATAAAGGTAATTAAAGCTAGGGTTGGTCTTGACAACTATTGCATACTACTATCCGTCCCATTCCTTTCAGCCCCGAAGGAATTTAGGACTCCTATTCTTATAAGAAGGAGGTTCTAGACAGACCCTTCGGTTTAAAGGTAAAATTAATAAAGCGACATAGAAAAACATATAAGACTGTATTATAGAGGGAAACATATAAGCGACTAGAAGGCTCATGTATACCTACGCAAATAATGCATATAAACAGCATGACCTAAACACAGTTAAGTCTGAATTTTAAAATCCTAAAATTGGGTTTTAAGTCAGAATTAGATTCATTATATAACTCAAAAAAGAAGTCTGAATCAGGCCCGCCTACTGGTTGTAGCAGTTGATAATTAAACAAAGTCAGATCCAATTTTTATTTAAGTAATTACCTAAGGCTTGCCTAGGCGTAAGCAGTATTCAATAGTTATTCAGAATTGCTAAGACAATTTGGAGCTTAATATTACCTAAACCATGCTATTCTAGTTGCATAAATTATCACCAGTTATTCAGAAACTTCGCAATGTGAAAACTATTACCTTACTACCTCTTTCATGAATCAGTAGTTTACTAGGAGATTTTAGGCAAAATGCAAACAGGATCCTAGAACAATGATATCTAATATGCACATGCAGATGGCAGAGTTCTTAAGATATGATTTCTAAATATACAAAAGAGATATATAAATATGAAACAACTTAGTGAGTAACAATTTTTATTTATTCATCCTAGAAGCAGGATATCTAAGTGTTGGACATGAAGCATGGATTAATGAATTAGATGCTGAAGCAGGAAACATGAATCCTAAGAATATGATTTCTGATGCATTGTATGAATCCTAAATATGAATTCTATTGAACAACTTGGAATATAAATCTAATAACATATTTTCTACCCTTTAACTATAACATGCATATTTCCCCATCCCTTTTCACTAATCACCCCAATATTCCTTTACAAATTAGTACAGACCATATGACTGAATTATATAAGAAAAAATGCAAAAATAAGAAGCTACAACCATATGAAGCCTGATCCTGACTTCTTCTCTGAGTTATGTAATAAACCACCTCAAAAGCCATTTCTGTCCCGAAGCCTTTCTCATATCTAGGCATGTCAGAGTTCCTTGAGGACCTCAAAGGATCCCGAGCAGTGCTCAAACCCAGATTTGCATAACCACGAGAGTGACTGCAGTGCAGAAGGTCCAACTCTTATGTGTCCAGGTTCAGCGGAAGCTCAAGGGTCCCAAATCAAGGCTCACACAAGATGGGCAGAACCTAATGATCTAAGAGTGCATGTGAGAGTGCTGGACATAGACTTAAAGGAGTTGAGTTGGAAAATAGTTTTAGAAACAACATGTTTGAAGTGAGTTTGTAAAACATCAAAAGAATTGCCTAATAAAATAGTTTTTTGACAGGGAAAGGGGTAGGGGTAACAACAACACACTGGAAACAAGTTTAGAGAGACTTACATGCTTCAGCAATTACAAACAGGGGAGTAGGGGTTGGGGACATAGAGGACACAAATCAGAAACACACAATTACTCATGAATTATGTACATTATAGACATGCTAGTTGAAGGACATAAACATGAACAAGTAAATATGTTGATCACACTTTAACAAAGAAGGGCAGAATTTTAAGCATGCTGAGTAAAGCAATAAACAAATAGTACAACTCAACAACATGAGCCATTAACTTAGTGCAGAAAGAGACAAGGATTGAAAAACAAGGGAACATATATAGTTCGATTTCATAATTTAAATTAAGAACATGCCAGTTGAAGGAGCAAAGTGCAGAAAAAGAAAGGCAATCAGAGTTCCAAATTTTGGCATTGGCTTTCAGCCGGCTAGACAAAACAGTAGCACAAGTTGTAGAGAAAGAAAGAGAGTTTGAGTGAGTAAGTATGTGTGTTTAAACTTTAAACTAAGTCGTCGTATATTTACAGAAGAGAGGGTAGGGTATTTATTACTTTGAAAACGAGTAGAAAAATAAGGTAACAAGTAAAGTTTTAACACAAATTACATGGAAATAATCATAGTCAGAATCAATTAATACAAGTACTTTCCTTTAATCAAGGAATTACTGCTCAAACGGATACTAACATGGATAATTAAGGATAGAAAATAAATTTGAGAAAGATTGATTTCTGACCATATAAGGGATAGTAAGAATATAGAGTATATAACTGAGTCTAGGTATAGAATACACTTTATTTGGGGAAAGGATTCAGCAGGATAAAATATCACAGCAAATACAGGAAGGGAATCAATCAATTTAAAAAAAATGACTAAAAATTAGGATTTATAAGGAAACCTTTGCAATTGGTCGTAACTTGAGGAAATCAAGATCAATCAAGAAAGAATCATGATTCTGCACTTCAACATATTAATAGAAAGGAATGAACATGGGTATCAGGCATGCAAGGCCAAACATATTGGAAAAAGAAGCAACTAGATAAACATACAACAGTAACATAAGTAGACTGAGGATTCAGTTTAAAGAACATACTCAAAGCCTGGTAATCAACAAGTCATGGCTAACACATAGAACTAGAGTGGAAAACTAAACTAACGAGTGAAGGAGGCCAGAAACAAGTAAAAAAAGCTGTTAAACTCACAGTAACAAGCGATGAAAACTTTAAGAAATTAGGGTTTTAATTCTCGAGTTAAAAATTGTAAGAACTCCGAATCAGTCAACAAAGAAGAGGATCTAAACACAAGTGTTTGTTCGAGCGGGGTCGATTATAACCTTAACACAAAAAAGGTGTGCTGATAAATATAAGATTCTTAGTGCTTTGACATTTTTTCTCTGGTTACATACTTGGAGAAAATTACAGATTTTGGGTGTTGGATGGTATTCTAGTCCCAATCCCAGTATACCTAGTCTCTTCATTTTTTGACTTGGAGAGTATATAGAAGTCGAGCAATAAAATAGTAACAACGGTCCTACCCTCGCGTACTTTGACTCAAAATTTTCCTTTTGCTGCCTGAAGATAGATTTTAGTTGCGTGTTTTAGTCACTTATTACACTTTAATTTACTGCACTTTAATTGAGTTTGAGTTTTAATCACTAGTATTTTACAATAATTGTGTATTTTATGCCTCGTAGGAATGATTCCGACCTATGTAGATATTATGTAATGAATTCAAGTGATTTGTACCTCTGAAGCTTGAGTAAAAGCCCAAGGAATTAAGCCGCGATCGTGTTCAGGGATCAACATATAATAGTTAAGAATGAAACAAAGAATCAAGCGGGCATATGACACATTGTCTAGTAAAATGCATATAACGTTTCGCTCAAAACTCCATTTGGGCTCCAAAATATATCTCCTGAAAGATATTTGAAAGGGCTAAAACTTTAATGTTTTGCATTTCTGCAAATTCCCACTACCACGATGCGTGGAGAGGTGCAAGGCGCGCATGTGGAAAATTCCTGCAGCCTGTCAGAATCCCACAAGCACACCACGTGGTGCTCGCCCCATGAGGTGTGCCTATGAAAATTTTACAGAGCCAGAGTCTTATTTCACGTAGTAAAAGATGTTTCATTTGGGCCCGACCCTACTTGGTCTAATATATGTAAAAATGCTATTTTGAGGAGGGGACAAACTTTTGAAACACTTTAGACCTAGGGAGAGCACGGAGCCACTGGGAAGACCTGGATTCGACATAGGGAGGAAAGAACACACTAGGAGAAAGGCAGAGAATTCTTCTACAAGTTTTCACTTCCTTCTTCCTATTTTCATTATTGGTTATGAATTCTTGTATTGTAGTCATACTATTATGAATTGCTAATTTGTTATCTAGGATTTTGATGTAACCTATTGGAGGATGATTTTCCTGTTACGTTAATCTTGATTTGCCGTAGTATTTTCTTTATTTGTTCAACTACATTATTATTATGGTTGGTTGAAGAGCTCTCAATCAACTGTGCCTATTTAATGTGTATCACGCGAGAGAGAGAGAGAGAGAGAGAGAGAGAGAGAGAGAGAGAGAGAGAGAGAAAGAGAGAGTATATTTGGATAGTTATTAAATAACATCACTTCTAACGTATATGAGAGATCAATACGGAGGGTTTAAAGGTGTGATTAGGGATAACGAAACATTGGTGTGGTCCGAGTGATCCGTACTTAATTCCAACTAGTGTAATTCAAGGAAATATGTCTTCTAAATTGTGGTAGTTACTCGGGAGAGAATTACAACACTCGAGCGCTCATGATCGGTAGAGAATACTTAGGTAAAATTATTGAAGACGTAGCTGGAACGATTCTGGCAATAGGAGAAATCATAGCTCTAGGCCTCCTTAATCTTATCTCTAACCCTTTGTAGTTTAGTTGTTAATTTACTATTTTAATTTGTTAGTTAATTAGTCAAACACATGAATCTTAATATCTATAAGTTAGAAATTGCTCAAGCTTGTCTTCTTGGTGATAGTGAGTAGTTGTAGATAAGCCTTAGTTCTCTGTGGGATCCGACTCCGGACTTGTAAACCAGATTGTATTTGCAATGACCACTTACTCCTTTTTATAAGGCATAGTTGGGAATGATCAAATTTTGGCGCCGTTGTCGGAGAACTAATAGTGTTGCTATAGGTGTACATATTTCTAGGTTGCATGTTTGAATTTTTATTTTTATTTTCTTGTATTTGATATTTTTAAAATTTTTTTGATTTGAGAGACATGGCATCTTGGAATTATATGAGTTTTGATGTTGGTAATTCTACTTTTGATCCTCCTTATGCATATAGAGGAAGAAATCACCCATGGAAAAATTACCAAAATATTCCCGAGAGTGAGTTATGTGTACTAAATCAATCTTATATGTGGAATGTGTGTGACATGTTTGATGGTCAAGATGGCCACTTTTATGGCTGTGCTTATAATTTTTATCTTCCCCCAATACTTTGATGATTCTTCTTTTTTCTTGTGAAGTTAATAGAAAAAAAGAACCCAGGGATGATGACTTGTAAGAGATAAAATATATGTTAAAGTGACTTATGGAACAACATAGTAAAATACAACTGCAGATAGAAAGGTTAGCGGAAACTATTCACAACGTGAAAGCTCAAGTGAGTTAACTAGTTGAAGCTTTTAATGCTCATTATATCAATATTATGGATATTATCCAAGAGAGCGTAAATTAGATACATAAATTGAATGCTAATGGAGGAGGTCAGAGTAGAATACGAACAAGCTATCCAACTAGAATTTGAGGATGCCGATGTTGAAGAAGTAATACTAGAGTTAGCCACGTACATTGAAGATACAAATTTAGTTGACTCTAGTGTGATTGGTATTGAGGAGGTCAAATTTTTTGAAGTTCATGCATTTGAGCATGTTGGACCTCATTCCAAACACTTCTCTACATTATGCTAGGATGGTTAAATCGGAATGGATCTTTACGATCATAAAAAAGAGTCCATGAATGAGGTAGATGAACCTTATATGCTAAAATTTTCAAGGCCGTATGGCAAAGTGAACCTCCTCAGATGAATGCCAAAACATTCATAAAGTATCATTTAATTTTTGGCTCACAAAAATTTGTATCACCCCAAGAGCATGAACATAGAGCAGAATCAAAACTTAAGGTCCAATTCATAAGTTCAAAGTGGAGGCAGAAAGTGATTCATGTCATGTCGTGATGTTAAATCAAGTACTTGTTGGGGGGACAAACCAACTTTACGTTTTTTTTATTTTTATTTTATTTTTTAATTAAATTATTTTTGTAGAATCGATTTTTGATTTTATAGGATCATTAAAAACAAAACTTTTGGAAGGATGCAACAACTAACCAGATGGTTGGAACTAAGTGTGAGGTACCCGCACGAAGGACCAAGCCTCGGAGAAGTCTTAGTACCCCATGAGCTGCTAGTGGTTCTCCCTTTAGCCTACCAGAGAGTTTCTTTTACCCTCTTACTATTTATGTATTCATTGGGGACATTTAAGTGTGGGTTGAGGAGATTGTTTGAGTTATTTTCTATGCTATTTTAGTTGTCTTAGTTTAATTGAATAATTTTTTTTAGAAAGACAAAACAAAAAATATTGGATGCTTCTCGACGATGGATATCCTAGATAATTTTCTTGAGGGATTTAAGTCTAAAGATTTTTTTTTCCTTGGTAGGTAGTGTAGTAATTCTCCCTTGGTTTTTTTGTGCCGCGATTCTTTTCCCAGGATTTTGTTTGAACGGGGTGTAGTTAGTTTTATTTTTTTTAGGAGTAGGAGCTAGTGTGAGATGAATTGAATTGAAACAATATCTCTTTTGTTATGACTTGAGAATAGCGAGTACTTTGGTTATGACACTTATGCTCAGTTTTTGAATCTAGTATAGGCACTTAAATCATAGATTTTTAAATTTTCTTAACTGCTTTGACTAGAGTGTTTTGATGATCCAATCTTTAGTGAGTCAAGTTCCATGTGTGTGTAAGGGTTGGGTATATTCAGTGCATTGCATTTGAAGTCTAGAACTTGCCCCGTGTGTTTGTAAAGTGAAATAGTAGTTTTGTTCAGTCTTCGAAGTTATATTGGCGTTTCTTTGATGAGCAAGATATATATATTTTACCCGCCTAATTATTTTGTAACGTAGTTAACCCCTTTGAACCTATAATCCTGTTTCTTTGGTAACCAAATTACAAGACTTGCTCCTTTTTTTGAATTAACCGTCTATTTGAACCTGTTCACCTCTTATGAGCACTTGAATTGCTGTGAATATTGTAAAAGTTAAAGTGTGTGGTGGTTGGTTTGGCTTTTGAGTTAAAATAATGAAATAAGGAGAAAGATGCACTGTTTTCAAAAAGATAGAAGCCACTTGAAAAAAAAGAAAAGAAGAAGAAATTAGTTGTATTGTTGTAAAAAATATTTCTTGAAAGTGGTGACTCTTGATGTAATCGTGCTTAAAGAAATATGGAGTTAATATACATTATGGTGAAGGTGGAGTTATGGTTTGATATAAGTGTGGGGTTTTAAATTCTAAAGTATATGTATTAAAGTGCTAAGGGAGGTGTAGTCACTCTTATATCTAAATGTACCCTACTCGTCCCATAGCCTATACAACCAAATAATGTCCTACTTGATCCTAGACGGAATGAGCTCGATTAGTAGAGTAGTACACTACAGGCAAGCTTATCGTGCATATTTTGTGGTATATGAATGTTATTTCTGAGAGTGAGTGAATTCTTTCTATCTTGAGTTCCTAAGTGTTCTTAAATTTTATTATGTGAAACTACTCTCTTTTGTTGTGTGAGGGCACTTGATTCCTGAAGAAAAGATAATGTCAGTGACCTCTATGTTAAAGTAAGTAGGTGAGTTGTGAATAATGTGTGGTACTTGTGAGTCAAATCTTAAGGTGAAAATGTTACGCTTTTGTGCTTAGTCTATTTTAAATATTGTTGGTGTGATGAGTTAAGAGAATTATTTTAAAAGGTTGTGTCTATGTAAAGTGTAGTTTGATTGCTCGAGGACAAGCAATTATTTAAGTGTGGGGTGTTGATGATATGCTATAATTGCGTATTTTAGTCGTTTATTGCACTCTAATATACTGCACTTTAATTGAGTTTGAATTGTAATCGCTAGTCTTTTGCACTAATTGTGTATTTTATGCCTTGTATGAGTGATTCCGAACTATGTCGATATTATAGAATGAATTCGAGTGATTTGTAGCTCTAAGTTCGAGTAAAAGCCCAAGGAATTAAGACGGTATTGTGTTCAGGGATCAACGAATGTTAGTTAAGAACGAAATGAAGAATCAAGCGGGTATACAGTGCACTGTCTAGTAAAATACACATAACTTTTTGTTCTGACTTCTGTTTGGGCTCCACAATATACTATTGGAAAGCTATTTGAAAGGGCTACAACTTTCATGTTTTGCCTTTTTGCGAATTCCCAATATTGCAGTGCGGAGCGTGCCACGCCTGTGGAAAATTCTTGTAGGCAGTCAGAATTAGCTCTCTGAACTTCCCCACAAGCACACCATGTGGTGCGTCGCCCCATGCAGCGCACCTGTGTAAATTTTATAGATTCAGAGTCCTATTTCACATAGGAAAAAATGTTTCATCTAGGCCCAACCCTACTTGGTATAAATACATGTAAAAATGCTACTTGGAGGAGGGGGACTGACTGTTGACACACTTTAGACCTAGGGAGACTTTTGACACACTTTTGATATGTATGAACAAAACTTGTCCCAAGTAAAATCAAGCCATATGCAAGTAGAACAAGAACACATCAATAGAAGCAACAACCAAACACACATAGAGGTAAAATTAGTCAAACAAAGGGGAAATCAGTGTCCCACACCCTTATCACACTAACCCACACCTTATTACACCGTGTTACAGCATGCAAACTGACCTCGCCATATAGTTTCAATTCATAAAAAACACAACCAAACAAAGTCATAAAGATAAACAACAAGTACACCTCAAGACATAACCACAATAGTGTTACAAGTGTTTCCATAACTATTAGTACCGATTTCATTTCGTTCAACCATTCATACTCAATTCAAGTTATCACAATTTCCAACAAAATTTCAAGTACATTGTTATTACCATTTAGGGGTTCCTCTAATCACTTGTTATTTAACTTTTACCACAAGGTGTACTTACAATCAAACCAGTCACAAGAAACTCACAAATAACCAACGCGGATATCAACTACCAAACAGTTCACATACCAAGCAAGGCGATTTCACAAGAATCAAGGTTATCCATACATACCTAGAGTCGAATTCCCCTTTTAAGCTCCTATTCTCAGTAACCAAGCTATCTAGCACATCCCTCTACTTCTATCCAATTTTTCCTTCACTAGATTCTAGGTTTGAGTGACATGCATGAGGGTTTTCAGCTGTTAGTTTAAGATTAAAACATGAGACTCCCTTCCCTTAGCTTAAATCAGAAAAATTGGGGAAAAGGGTTATAGACTTTACCTGTAAGAGTGGAGATGAGGACAATAGCATAAAATTTTCCCAGCCCGGATTGTTTTGTAGGATTAATTTGATGGAAATTCCTTTCTCTCTCAAGAACTCTCCCTTCCCTCTCTCTTGTTTTGTTCAGAAAATGTGTAAAAATAAGGGTTGGGGAGTTTTATTAGAAAAGGGTCGGGTTTAAATTTTTTAGAAAACTGCTGTTCGCGACTGATCTGCGGTCAACTATGCGATCGCATAGTTGACACGAAGTCCGAAGATTGGACCGCATAATAATCCCAAATTGCAGGCCTCTATGTTTGGGTATGCGGTGATATTGGTCCGCATACACGTTCTGCGGTCGTAGATTGCACCGCAGAATTGATCTCCACAAATCCTCGAGAAACTTATGCGACCACCATGCGGTCCGCATATTGGTTATGCGATCGCATAAAGTATCGCATTTTCAACATCCAATTTGGCTACTCTCTGATTCACTCTGCGGTCGATATGCGGTCTGCATACCTGATCTGCGACTACATTCCTGACCGCATAAATGACATTTTTCCGGAAAAATTTGACTCTCAATTTTTAAGTGTAAAATCGGTAGAAAAAGGATTCCGACACATCGATGGACCCGACTCTATGAGTTGCTAGGACTTGAGCACTCATTTTCATGGGGTCTTACACCTCTCCCCCCCACTTAAGATCATTCGTCCTCGAATGAGAACTTCGAAATCCAAATGGTTTAAAGCATGATATGCAAGTTCCTAAGTTTTCACTAACCCTTTATAATTTAGAAAAATTTCTCCAGAGTTTCTTTTGTAACACGGACATGTCCACATGTCAGTGAGTCCCAAAATATATTTCCATGTACCATTACACAATCTTGCTGCCCCTATAACAGTCATAAAATGCATGACCTTCACACTTATACGTATTCAACCTCTCGATACACTCTTAACCATTTTGGTAGACCACATTTAATTAAATTAAGCATTATTCATCTGTACTATCAAAGCTATTTGCCCAATACAAGAGTATGATATAGTTAGTCATTTCAATACAATTCCTCCATGCAAATTAATCATTGTTTCCTTACATCACCTTACCATGGGCTAATTATCTACCACAAAACACACAAAATTTTGGGCACCACATTAAGAATTACAAAGGTGAAGCATTTAGGAACGTTTATACAAAATGGGACACAATGCTAGTTTGCTTAGGGATATGACCTTACATGACCTCTCCAAGGCTTATACGAAAAAATGGGGGTATTTTACTTTCATTTCCTCTTCTGCTTCCCACGTGGCCTCTTCAACTTGTTGGTTTCGCCACAACACCTTAACCGAAGCAATTTCCTTATTTCGCAACCTACGGACTGTTAGATAAAGCGCTTAACGCTAGAGGGGGGGGGGGGTGAATAGCGTTATAATAAAATTTAGCGTAAACTTGCTGAAATTAAAATTTGCAGGAAATAAATAAGTGCGTTAAATAAACAAAAAGGAAAGAACGCACCGATATATTCTGGTTCACCACAATACGTGGCTAGTCCAGTCCCCGAGAGACTCTCTCGGGATTTTCCACTAACTTGTTAAGCTTACGGGTGCTCAACAAACCTTTACAACTTAAGGACACAAGCCTTAACACCTTTGCTCGGAGATACAACACTCCAAGACTTCAACCAAGAAAACACAAGTTCCTTACAACAAGAGAATTACAATTCTCTTACAAGTGTATAAAACACTAAACACTCAAACAAAATACTCCTGAATGAGTAGATATGAGTAAAAGAAGTAAGCTCTAGATCACAACAACTTTGGACAAGAATATGGCTCTCAAAAGCATTATGAAATTGAATATAAAATGATAAACAAAAGTATGCAAGCTTATAGCAATGTAATGATCAGTTGTAGTATGTTGTTGTGTTTAAAACACTGAAATGAAGCTGTATTTATAGTTGAAAAACTTGGCATTACCGTTGCCTAATTGCCAATTAAGAGTTGCTGATTTTACTCACTGACAATCGATTGTCAAACCCCAACAATCGATTATCTGCCAGTCAGATCAAAATTCAATCCCAGATTTTACGCTTGATAATCGATTACTTACAATCCATAATCGATTTCTGGCAACGTTCAAAAAATTCCTTTCCAGATTTTACCACAAACAATCGATTGTCCAGAATCAACAATCTATTACTCAGCAACGTTCAAAAAATCTTTTCCGGATTTTAATCAAAACAATCGATTATACAAAATCAATAATCGATTACCCAAAAACGTTCAAAAAATCTTTTCCGTATTTTAATCAAAACAATCGATTATACAGAATCAATAATCGATTACCTGACGGTATTTGAAAACTTTACGACAATGGTCAGCTTCACAATCGATTGCACAAAGTCAACAATCGATTACTTATCAGTTTTTGAACAACATTTTAGACACTGTCTCTTTGACAATCGTTTGTCCAATGTAACAATCGATTATTTAATAAATTTGAAAATCACTGGAAGACACTGTCTCAACATAATCGATTACCATTAGTTCATAATCGATTATTCTGAGTTTTGAAAAACTTTGATGGACACTGCCTCAGTCACAATCGATTGTCATTAGTTCACAATCGATTGTCATGCAGGTTTGAAAAAACCTGATGCTCACTGTCTTACTCACAATCGATTGTCATTAGTTCACAATCGATTGTCATGCAGTCTTGGCTGAAAACAATCGATTATCATAAGTACATAATCGATTATCTTAGTCCAGATTTTTAAGGCATGTCTAAAAATTATTTTGACTACTGTAAATATGCATGATTTAAAATCATTTGACATTAAATTAAATATGCATGATTTTGGAAAATAGTTTTATGAGAGAAGCCATGTTACGAGTCAAGTTGTAGGATCAAGATCACAATTAAGAATGACTCAATTAAACTATAAAACTTTGTCTTGAGCTTAATCTCGTTGTATATCAATTGTGCGCTTGTTTCTTGAACTTCGTCATATATCAATTTTCGCTTCGTTTGTCATTCATCAAAACCTATACAAAAGAACACACGTTTTAGTATATTGCATTGAGAACGTGTTTCCAACAATTTCCCCCTTTTCGATAATGGCAAACATTAAGCGGGATATGCAAGACTAGCAATTTATAATGACGATTCAAGACAAGTATATACATGCAACAAGTATGCAATTTGTTCCCCCTCACTTTGAGAATTCCCCCTCAATTTAAGCTTATAATTTGAGAGTGCATCATACCCGTTATCTTCCCCCTTTTGCCATTAGCAAAAATAATAATAAGATGCCAAAGATGAAATAAACCTTGTTTATTTATTGGAAAGAAGGTGTGATTATTTAAAGAGAGTATAATAGCTCAAATGATAGCATTACAATCGATTATTGGTACGAGATAATCGATTATTAGATGGGGGAAACAGATTTTTTTGAAGAAGACTCGATTCTTGCGCGTCATGCTTTATTATTCCCCCTACTTTTAGGGCGATACCTGCAAAAAAGAATTAGACGTCTCCGACGCTCAAGTTAGAAATCATGTAAAAAAATGAAATGCATGACTTAGATCAACGTGGAGTCAAGTATCCCGAGTTCACTGCGAATTCGGAAGAGGGACTCTTTCTCTAAAGGCTTTGTAAAGATGTCTGCCAATTGGTTTTTGGTTTCAACAAATTCAATTTCGACATCGCCTTTGAGAACGTGATCTCTAATAAAATGATATCTAATTTCAATGTGTTTCGTTCGCGAATGAAGAACGGGGTTCTTCGTCAAGCATATGGCACTAGTATTATCACATCTAAGAGGGATATGATTAAGACTTAGGCCATAGTCCAAGAGTTGTTGTTTCATCCATAGGATTTGAGCGCAACAACTCCCCGCGGCTACATATTCAGCCTCGGTTGTGGACAACGCAACACTTACTTGTTTCTTGCTAAACCAAGAAACGAGAGAGCTACCGAGCAAATGGCAAGTGCCACTAGTGCTCTTGCGGTCCAATTTGCATCCAGAAAAATCGGAATCGGAATAGCCAACAAGTTGGCATGAAGAGCCTTTGGGGTACCATAGACCCACATTTGTAGTACCAACAAGATACCTTAAAATCCGTTTTACCGCAGTAAGGTGAGACTCCTTCGGACACGATTGATAACGAGCGCATAAGCACACGCTAAACATGATGTCCGGACGACTAGCAGTAAGATAAAGAAGAGAGCCAATCATACCTCGATACTTTTTGGTGTCGACTTCCTTACCTTTCTCATCTTTGTCTAGATGATCGGATGTGCTCATGGGAGTTGCCATTTCTTTTGCATTGTTCATCTCAAATCGTTTCAGCAATTCTTTGCAATATTTGGTTTGACAAATGAATGTACCTTCTTTCATTTGCTTTACTTGTAATCCCAAAAAGAATGTTAACTCACCCATCATAGACATCTCAAATTCGCTTGTCATTAAATCGGAAAATTCCTTGCATAAAACATTGTTAGTAGCACCAAATATAATATCATCTACATATATTTGAACTAACAAAATATCATTGTTTTTATGCTTAACAAAGAGAGTTGTGTCAACTTTCCCCCTAATGAAATCATTTTCCAAAAGAGACTTACTTAATCTTTCATACCAAGCTCGGGGAGCTTGTTTTATACCATAAAGAGCCTTTTTGAGCTTGAAAACATGATCGGGAGATTTAAAGTTTTCAAAACCGGGGGGTTGTTCAACATAAACTTCTTCTTGAATAAAACCGTTTAGAAAAGCACTTTTCACATCCATTTGATATAAATTGAAATTCATAGAAGAGGCAAAGCAAGCAATAAGCGAATAGCTTCTAACTCTAGCTACGGGAGCATATGTTTCCTCATAGTCAATACCTTCTTCTTGATTATAGCCTTTTGCTACAAGCCTAGCTTTGTTTCTAGTGATTATACCATTTTCATCTAGTTTATTGCGAAAAACCCATTTCGTACCAATTATGGTATGACCTTCGGGTCTTGGCACCAAATCCCAAACGTCATTGCGTTCGAATTGGTTAAGCTCCTCTTGCATTGCCAAGGTCCAAAATTCATCCCCAATTGCTTCTGAGATGGTTTTGGGTTCAATTTGAGAAACAAAAGCAGTATGTTCTAAGGTATTTTTGAGAGAGTTTTGGGTACTTACCTTGTCTCCAACGTTGCCAATTACCTGTTCGAGAGGGTGATCTTTGATTGTCCTCCACTCGTTAGGCATATTCATTTCTTTTTCCAATTGTGGCGCTTCTTCCGTTGGTTGTTCCTCAGTTTCACTCTTTATTTTCCTTGGGTGGTTCCTCTTGTATTTTGTCTTTCAAGCTATCTAAGATACCTGCAAGATCAAAACCGGAATCCTTTCTCGCCAAGCGAGCATTATTTTCGGAAAATACAACATGAGGGGATTCCTCCACAATTTGGGTTCTTTTATTAAAGACCCTATATGCTTTACTACGTGAGGAATATCCAATGAAAATACCTTCATCCGACTTAACATCAAATTTACCCAATTGGTCTTTGCCATTGTTATGAATAAAACATTTGCAACCAAAAACTCTAAAAAGGGAAATATTTGGTTTTCTACCCTTATTAAGTTCATAGGGGGTTTTCATGAGTATCAGCCGAATTACTACTCTATTTAGAACATAGCAAGCGGTACTCACGGTGTTCGCCCAAAAATGTTTGGGTATCTTAGCTTTGTCGAGCATGGTTCTAGCCATCTCTTCGAGACACCTATTTTTCCTTTCCACCACCCCATTTTGTTGTGGTGTACGTGGAGTGGAAAAGGTATGCTCGATTCCGAGTTCGTCACAAAAGTCCGCAAAGAGATTGTGATCAAACTCTCCCCCATGATCACTTCTAATTGAAGTGACGGTTGTTTCTTTCTCATTTTGAACACGCTTAAGAAAATATTTAAGATTTTGAAAAGCATCACTTTTATTGGCAAGAAATAAAGTCCAAGTAAATCTCGAGTAATCATCAACAATCACAAAAGCATATCTATTTCTTCCTAGAGTTTCAATGCGAGAGGGACCAAATAAATCCATATGAAGCAATTGCAATGGTCTAGAAGTTGAAACAATGTTTTTAGATTTGAAAGATGCTTTTGTTTGCTTCCTCTTTTGACACAAGTCACAAATAGAGTCATTTTCAAATTTTAAATTGGGAAGACCAACAACTAAGTTTTGAGAAATCAATTTGTTCAAAAGATGCATATTGATATGTGCTGCTCTACGATGCCATAGCTAAGTATCATCCTCTTTACTCATTAGACAATCAACATAATCGGGTGAGGAATTAGCAAGATCAACCATATAAATATTATCTACTCTAAAACCACGGAGGATAATTTTGAAATCACTACGTCTGAGCACTAAGCATTCACCCGAATCAAATAAAGCAAGATTTCCCTTGTCACACAATTGGCTTACGCTCAAGAGATTATGCTTTAATCCTTTTACAAGTAATATATGCTTAATAGAGGATTTTTCATCCTTACCGACCGAGCCGATGCCGATGATCTTTCCTTTATTGTTATCACCGAAGATAACACTTCCTCCTTCTTTGTGCTCTAATTGAAGGAATTTGGATTCATCTCCCGTCATATGCTTGGAGCATCCACTATCAAGGTACCATAGTACACTTGATCCCTTCAAGCACACCTACAAAACAAATTAATGTTCTTTAGGTACCCATGCCATCTTGGGTCCTTGGGGGTTAGGCATATTATAATGATGCGATTGAGTAATATGTCTATGACGTGTAAAGCATGCAGGAGCAATATGACCAATACGTCTACAATAATGACAAGTCACATTTGGGTTATGCATCCTTCTAGGTTCATAGTAACTAGACGGATGAAAATTTCTTACTCTATTTTGAACACTATGACTATTTCGCATTTCATGAGAATTATTTCTCCTACTATGAGCTCTAGGATGGGCAGCATTTCTAGAGTGATTGTTTCTCGGTTGAGGGACATTGCTAGGTCTTCTAAGGGGTTCAAAATTTGGCCTAAAGTATGCATCATTTCTAGGGTGACTATTTCTAGGTGGTAAGTCATTCCTAGGTCTTCTAAAATGTTCAGCATTTTGTCTAGCATGCATATTGGCTCTAGAGTTGTTGTTTCTAGGATAAGCATTTCTATTGTTAATCCTAGGTTGAGCTTTAGGTTGTTGGGGTTTAGCTTCAACCTTTTCTTCATTCTTAAAGCCTATTCCATGCTTGGTTGATTTCAAGTTAACAAGAACATCATTCAAGTTTTTGTGCGAAGAATTAAACTTATCTAATGTGCCTTTAAGCCTACTTACTTCATTCTTAAGATGCAAACAAGAAGTGCAATTTCTAGTAGAGCTTTCGGGCTTATCGGAACTTCTTTTTCCAAAAAACTTGTTTTCCTCTTTCAGCTTCTCATTTTCTAAAACCAGTTTTTCTAAATCCTTTTCTTTTAAAGAAAGCTGTTTTTGAAAATCTTTTTCTTTTAGAGAAGCATTTTCTTTTACGCCCTTAACAGTTTTTGAAGCCTTAATAAACTCAGCATATAATTCATCAAAAGCAGTTCGCATTTCTTCAAGAGTAAAGAAGTTTTTAGACGAAATTTGACATACCTCATCTTTGTTGTCTTCTTGTGCCATAAGGCAAAGATTTGCTGCTTCGTCTTCTTCTCCTTCGCTTGACTCATTTCCGGAGTCGCCTCCCCAAGAAATGTATGCACGTTGCTTTTTAAAAGGTTTCTTCTCCTTTTTGATGTTTGGGCAATTTGATTTGATGTGCCCGGTTTCACCACATTCATAGCACTTGATTTGTTCGCCTTGCTTTTTGCCCTTGCGTTCATACTCCTTGCGCATGAACTTTTGAAATCTTTTGATAACGAGTCCAAACTCGTTGTCTCCTTCCTCATCAATTTGTGGTTGGCTTGTGCTCGCCTTTAGAGCTATTCTTTGCCTCCTTTGTTCATCAACAAAAGGGTTAAGAATAGTAGATTCATAGGTCTTAAGGTTACCTCTTAGTGCGTCGATGGTGACGTTTAAAACGCCAATGGATTCTTGAATTGCATCGGCCTTTGATCTCCATGCCGGTGTGAGACTTCTAAGAATTTTTCGCACGAGCTCTCTATCCGTGAATGTTTTCTTGAGAGCATGTAGGTCATTTATGATTATTAAAAATCGCTCAAACATTTCGTCCACCTTTTCACCTTCCTTCATGTGAAATAATTCATAAGAATTGGTTAGGAAATCAATTTTTGCTTCCCTTACCTGGTCCGTACCTTCGTACGTAACTTCTAGCTTGTCCCACATCTCCTTTGCCGTTGTGCAACACGATATCTTCCTGTAATCGTCAAAATAAGAAATTAATTGCTTTAGCATTATTTTGAACCTTTCGGATGTCATCCGCGTCATACTCATCCTCGGACTTGGGAACCCATTCGTTTTCCACCTTCTTTGTTGGAATTTGGTTTCCCTTCATTATCACCTTCCAAAGGTGAAAGCTGTTGGACTGAACGAAGATCTTCATCCTCTCCTTCCAGTACGTGTAATTTGTACCGTTGAATAGAGGTGGTCGTGTGGAGCACTGTCCTTCATCAATTCCTGCAAAAGAATCACGAGTAGAAGCCATGGATGGTTCTCTCAAACTGTTAAGTTTTCAGAGAGTTGGGCTCTGATGCCAATTGTTAGATAAAGCACTTAACGCTAGAGGGGGGGTGAATAGCGTTATAATAAAATTTAGCGTAAACTTGCTGAAATTAAAATTTGCAGGAAATAAATAAGTGCGTTAAATAAACAAAAAGGAAAGAACGCACCGATATATTCTGGTTCACCACAATACGTGGCTAGTCCAGTCCCCGAGAGACTCTCTCGAGATTTTCCACTAACTTGTTAAGCTTACGGGTGCTCAACAAACCTTTACAACTTAAGGACACAAGCCTTAACACCTTTGCTCGGAGATACAACACTCCAAGACTTCAACCAAGAAAACACAAGTTCCTTACAACAAGAGAATTACAATTCTCTTACAAGTGTATAAAACACTAAACACTCAAACAAAATACTCCTTAATGAGTAGATATGAGTAAAAGAAGTAAGCTCTAGATCACAACAACTTTTGACAAGAATATGGCTCTCAAAAGCTTTATGAAATTGAATATAAAATGATAAACAAAAGTATGCAAGCTTATAGCAATGTAATGATCAGTTGTAGTATGTTATTGTGTTTAAAACACTGAAATGAAGCTGTATTTATAGTTGAAAAACTCGGCATTACCGTTGCCTAATTGCCAATTAAGAGTTGCTGATTTTACTCACTGACAATCGATTGTCAAACCCCAACAATCGATTGTCTGCCAGTCAGATCAAAATTCAATCCCAGATTTTACGCTTGATAATCGATTACTTACAATCCATAATCGATTTCTGGCAACGTTCAAAAAATTCCTTTCCAGATTTTACCACAAACAATCGATTGTCCAGAATCAACAATCTATTACTCAACAACGTTCAAAAAATCTTTTCCGGATTTTAATCAAAACAATCGATTATACAAAATCAATAATCGATTACCCAATAACGTTCAAAAAATCTTTTCCGTATTTTAATCAAAACAATCGATTATACAGAATCAATAATCGATTACCTGACGGTATTTGAAAACTTTACGACAACGGTCAGCTTCACAATCTATTGAAAGTCAACAATCGATTACTTATCAGTTTTTGAAAAACATTTTAGACACTGTCTCTTTGACAATCGATTGTCCAATGTATCAATCGATTATTTAATAAATTTGAAAATCACTGGAAGACACTGTCTCAACATAATCGATTACCATTAGTTCATAATCGATTATTCTGAGTTTTGAAAAACTTTGATGGACACTGCCTTAGTCACAATCGATTGTCATTAGTTCACAATCGATTGTCATGCAGGTTTGAAAAAACCTGATGCTCACTGTCTTACTCACAATCGATTGTCATTAGTTCACAATCGATTGTCATGCAGTCTTGGCTGAAAACAATCGATTATCATAAGTACATAATCGATTATCTTAGTCCAGATTTTTAAGGCATGTCTAAAAATTATTTTGACTACTGTAAATATGCATGATTTAAAATCATTTGACATTAAATTAAATATGCATGATTTTGGAAAATAGTTTTATGAGAGAAGCCATGTTACGAGTCAAGTTGTAGGATCAAGATCACAATTAAGAATGACTCAATTAAACTAAAAAACTTTGTCTTGAGCTTGAATCTCGTTGTATATCAATTGTGCGCTTGTTTCTTGAACTTCGTCATATATCAATTTTCGCTTCGTTTGTCATTCATCAAAACCTATACAAAAGAACACACGTTTTAGTATATTGCATTGAGAACGTGTTTCCAGCATGGACTTGTCTATCCAGAATAGTAACCAGAGTCTCTTCATATGGTAGCTCTTCTGTAACCTTGATGTCTTCCACTGACACAATGGTGGACGGACCCCCAACCACTTTCCGTTGCAACAACGGGGCATGAGCTGCTGAGTTTTTTTGGACACCTACCTCGGTTGCAACCAAATACAGATGGTCGAAGAGGATCAGGAAAAGACAACCTTTATCACTCATCAAGGGACTTATTGTTATAAGGTAATGCCGTTCGGCTCTAGAATGCGTGGGGCCACTTACCAGCGGTTGGTCACTAAAATGTTTAAGGAACAACTTGGAAAAATGATGGAGGTATACATTGATGATATGTTGGTAAATTCGGCAAAGAAAGAGGACCACATTGATCACTTGAAGGAAGCCTTCTTGATATTGAGGAAGTACGGGATGAAGTTGAATCCAAAAAAATGCGCTTTCGGCGTGGCCTCAGAAACATTTCTAGGCTTCCTCGTATAACAACGAGGAATCAAAGTCAACCCAGATCAAATCAAAGCCATTGACTTAATACCTGAAGCGCGTACCACCAAGAAACAGGTGCAGAAGCTGACGAGGCGAAATAATGTCAGAGGCAGAGAAAGAAGCTCTTCGTGCTTCCGCACGTACTGACCTCTGGATGCTCTACACCAACGATGCTTCAAATGCCTTGAGATCGGGACTGGGACTTGTCCTCGAAGTCCTTACGGGAGAAATAATTCGACTGTCCTTACAATGCCTCGAGAAGACTAACAACGAGTCCGAGTATGAGGCTGTGATTGCAGGTCTAAAGTTCGCCCTCAAATATGGTGCCCGACAGCTCGTCCTACATTGCGACTCTCAACTAGTACGCTAAATTAGCTGCGGCCACCAGGAATATCAACTAGGGAAATGTGGTCACCCGCCATCATTCTGCCATAGACCGCGTCGAGGTACTCTCTCTACATTTAACTTTGGACTAGAGTAATCACCTTGTGTCCTATTCAAAGGACGAAATACTCTCACAAGACAGAAAAGAAGCCAAGAAACTCCGAGCGCAGGCCAATTGGTACAGCCTGGTAAATCACAATCTGTACACGAGGACATTTTGTAGTCTCTTAGCTAAATGTCTGAGGTCGCACCAAACAAGGCTAGTACTAGAGGAAGTACACGAGGGTCATTGTAGAGCTCTTAAAGAAATTACGCCCTTGTCCGATGCCTTATCCGTACTGGCTACTACTGGACCACTATGAAAAATGAAGCAGCAGACTACGTTCGGATGTGCGAGCAGTGCCAAAAAGATGTCCCTATGATACATCAAGTGGGGGAATTCCTACATTATGTCAGTTCAACGTGGCCTTTCATAAAATGGGGAATGGACATAGTCGGCCCCCTTCAGGCAGGACGAGGAAAGGTACATTTCCTTTTGGTTTTAACTGACTATTCTCTAAGTGGATGGAAATAGGTCTGTACGCTCAATTATGCTAACAGGAGGTCATCACCTTTATATGGAATAATATTATATTCCGCTTCGGCATCCTCAAAGAAATAAGCTGTGATAACAAACGGCAATTTTTCAGGAAGAAGACAACTGAGTTCATAAAAAAATGGCATATCAAGCGGATACTCTCCACACTATATTATCCCGCTGCCAACGGTCAAGCCGAGTCCTTAAACAAAGTGAAACTGAACATATTAAAGAAGAAGCCAAAGGGCTATGGCCCAAATTATTACTCTAAGTATTAAGGCATACCGAACTATGCCAAAGTCTAGCACGGAAAAAATGTTGTACTCACTGGTCTACGGGACCAACGTAGTCATACCCGTCGAGGTTTGGGATCCTAGTCTGAGATACTCCCATATAAGCGGAGCAGCTAACGACGAGAGTAAGTTGCAAGACCTAGATGAGGTTGAAGAACGGAGAGATATGGCCCACATGAGAATGATATCCCAGAAGCAGCAAGTAGAGAGATATTACAACAAGAAAGCAAAGGTAAGATCACTCAAAGTTGGCGATTACGTCCGCAAAGACAAAACGTTTGCATCAAAAGATCCAAATGAGGGGAATATGGGAACCAATTGGGATGGACCATATAAAATCATAGCAATGGTAAACAAAGGAGCATTCCAACTAGAAATGATGGAAGGAAAACTACTAAAAAACAACTGGAACGTTGCCCATCTCAAGTATTTCCACTTCTGAAGGGCGTCACCTGAGCCGTATTCTTTATCCCATACCTAAGTTTTGTTCAAGTCAGGTTTTCTCAGGGAGGTTTTTAATGAGGCGAAAACAGGGGACACCTTGCAGATAATAGCACTATTCATCACCTCAGCCCAACGGCACGACCTCTAGGACAAAGTAATGAAGGGACTACACCAGGCAACTTCCATTATATGAACAGAATTCTATTGCATAAATAGAAATCTCCATTGTATGAACATAATTCTTAATTTGAATGAACACCTTCATCATGTGAATCACAATCGCTTTGTACACAACAAATACTACTTTGACCAAAGTCAACATCGTAATTGCTAAGGCCAACGACATAAGTTCGACCCCGCTCAGACTACGATGATACTACTTCTACCATGATCAACATCCTAATGGCTAAGGCCATCGACATCAGTTCGACCTTGCATAGACTAGGACGGATACTATTGCGACCATGGTCGAAGCAACATCCTAATGGCTAAGGCCATCAACATCAGTTTGATCTCGCTCGAACTACGATGGATACTACTTTGACCACAAATGAAGCAACATCCTAATGGCTAAGGCTATCAACGTTAGTTCGACCTTGCTCTAACTACGACGAATACTACTTTGACCATGGTCAAAGAAATATCCTAATGACTAAGGCCATCGACATTAGCTCGACCTCGCTCAAACTACGACGAATACTACTTCAACCACGATCGAAGAAACATCCAACCTCGATCAAACTACGACGGATACTACTTCAACCACAGTTGAAGCAATTTCTAAGGATATCGATATCAGTTCGACCTCGCTCGAACTAAGACAGATACTACTTCGACCATGAACAAAAATCCTAATGGCTAAGGCCACGACATCAGTTCGACCTCGCTTGAACTACGATGGATGCTACTTTGACCACAATCGAAGAAACATCCTAATGGATAAGGCCATCGAGATCAGTTTGACCTCGCTCGAACTACGACGGATGCTTCTTCGACCACGATCAAAGCAACATCCTAATGGTTCAGGCCATCAACATTACTTCGACCTTGATCGAACTACGATAGATGCTACTACGACCACAATCAAAGCAACATCCTAATGACTAAGTTCATCGACATCAGTTCAACCTCGCTCGAACAACGATGGATACTACTTCGACCATGGTCAAAGAAACATCCTAATGGCTAAGGCCATCGACATCAGTTCGACCTTGCTCGAACTACGATGGATACTACTTCGACCATGGTCGAACCAACATCCTAATGCTAAGGCCATTGACTTCAGTTTGCCCTCTCATAAACTATGATGGATACTACTTCGACCACAGTTGAAGCAACATCCTAATGGCTAAGGCCATCGATATCAGTTTGCCCTCTCATAAACTACGACGGATAATACTTCGACCAAGGTCGAAGCAACATCTTAATGGCAAAGGCCATTGACATTAGCTTAACCTCGCTCGAACTTTGATGAAATATAGTTATGACGATAATCAGGACATCCCTACAAAGACTATGTGTCTTGCTTCAAACTAAAAATTAAAGATGACGAACGAACAAAGTGGAGAAAAAGTTTATATTTCAACAAAATGTTATTTACATTCGCCCATACGGGCGGGTCCTTATACAACCAAAACTCAAAAACATTAAAAAAATGACCAAACTAAAACTATTTGTCAGCCTCAGTAGGGTAAGCATCTTCATACCATGAGTCCAGATCAAGGTGGTTCACGTCGTCAGGGGAGACACCCTCCCCATTAGAAGTGTTACGCTCAGACCCATATGACTCACGAGTCGTACGTGCTTCAGTATGCACCGTCTGAACCTCCACCTCTATCGCACGGCCTTCGGCACGAAAAGCTCAATGCACATCGAGCCAAGCCTCTGCAGAGCCTATAGCCTTTGTAGTGAGAAGAAATTCGCCCCTAGCTCCCCAATACACCTTTCAAGCTCCGCAACCTGAGTGCTTGAGGTCTCTCTTTCCCGTGTAAGTTCTGAGCTCGATAGGCGGAGGGCATCCTCCAATGAGAACATCTCAGAAATTGCGGCAACAAACTTATCAGCACATGCATTCAATTCGCCCCTAAGCCAGTCAATCTCCACTATCTTGGCGCTCAGTTTTGCACTCAAACCAGCCACCTTCGACTGCAGGTCGGAATTTTATGCAGTCACCCCTCGACTCAATTCGCGTTCATCCTCCTTCACCCTATGGAGGTCCTCCAACTCACTGCTACGAGCAATATCCCTCACGAGCTCCTCATCCGTCTCCTCCAGCTCTACCCCCTACATTCCAATTAGGCCTCCCCGCTGCTTAATCCCCTCATGGAACACTTGGAACTCAGGATACTGATTGTAGATGTCGGCCATCGCTCGGTGCTTACCACTGTATTTTTGAGACTTCATCCATATCTTCTAGTAGAAGTTCATCCTCTTCCGCTCACGATGACCTCTCTCCACCTCAAGGACGAGGGTTTGAAAAGAAAAGAAATAGAAGTACGCATATATTTCCGTGTCAATCCTACAATACACAAAAAAGGTAAGGGAACCTACCTGTAAGACCATGCTGGTGAGCTTCCAAGAAAGCTCCGCATCATTCATTGTTTTGAGCATCTCGCTCTCATGAGCGGCACATAAAAGGGTAAAGGTCGATGCAACCTGCTCACTACTTAGCAGCAAATTGTAATCCCCCCGGATTACTATGCGACAGTTAGATCGATCTGTCATCGTCCTCATATGAGTGTGGCAACCCAATAATTCATTTGCATCCTCCGGGGCAACGTTGGATCCTGACCAATCAGCTTCTACGCTAGGCCCTCCGAAGTTATTCGATGAACCCCCTCAACGGAGAGAACCGAACTAGATCTAGGGGCAACCCTCATCTCATGGGCTGATCTCCCCGATAAAATGGCATCAGCCATGAGCACAGGCCTTGGCATCGTCTGAGATGCCCCACTCCCATCAACTTCATTGGCCACCCCCTTTCCCAACTCCAATCTTCTCCTTTTTCTCTCTAATGGCTCATCACCATCAGAGGATTCATCGATAGGATGAGAGGTCAGTGCCAACAAGGCTGCATTTCTCAAGTTGCAAGGGCCGACGGGATCTCTTGCTAAAAAAATAGAGCACAACCCTCTCGGATAGATGCACACAAAATGTCTTGAGCTTATATGACAGTAGCAGGTCATCTAAAAGTAGGGACTCGCGCCCATGTCCTAGAAGCTCCCCGACCTTTCATCGACAAGAATCATACGGTGAGATAGAGCCATACGACCGCCAACAATATAAATCAAAGGTTTACCTAAGGAAGCCTTAGGTCCATAGCGTTGAACGAAGGCAAACCAAGTTTGAGTCTCCTCCGCATGAGGTAACTGGCTAGCAACCCAGTTCCTAAGGCTGACGACAGGTTGGAATGGGTGTGCCGTAGTTGTAAAACAGACGATCAGAAGCAACAATTATCGAAGATGAAAGATACAATGAACTACGATACTTACCATTGTCATTCCACTTCTCTAGGAACCTGGTAGGGTTAGAAACCACGTGCTCAGTCTTGATAAAGAAGTTTTTGTGCCAATACTTATGGCTCGGCCGATTGTCTATTCCGAAGACCATTCCTTTTGTGCCACGAAGCCTTAGATGCACCATGGTTCCCCTAAAGGATCAAGGTGAGAATAAATGCAGAAGGTGGTACACGGAGACGTCACTCCCGGCTTATTCCACGTATTTAGTCAACAATAAAAGTACAATGAGTGTGTATGGTGTGAGCAGAGCTGGGAAAATATGATAGAGTATGCAAAACTCGTCTGCTAAAGTAAAAAAGAGGTAGGGTATAACCAATCATATACATGTACTCATAGAAAGCCCAGTACCCGAATTTGTGAACATTAACGTAATCCTTTTCTGCCAAAACCATCTCTATGTGAGCGGGGATATCGTATTTCATACGAAGAGCTTCGAGATGAGTTTGGTCTTCTCTGAAAGTATGGGACTCGCAGTAGGAAGTGGGTTCTTTCTGAAGTCACTCTGAGACGAGGGATGCCATGGTAAATAATGCCTCCACCGTAAGAGGATTGTCATTATCCTCCACTTCCATTTCCCGGCTATCAATGAAGGGTACTGCACTCACCTGAATGATTCCAGGAACCTCCTCAGTAGGGCGACGAGATCTCAGCATGGTGTTGTATATAGTAGCAAGTCACACCAACGAAGAGTGAGAAAATAAAGATTCCAATCTAGAATGAAAGTGAGAAAATGAGATACGAAAATGGGAGAAGAGGACCGAATAATTCTCGAGAATGGATAAATTTATTCAATGAAATTAAACACTTTATCTATTTATTGGGTTGGGAGGTGCCAGAATAGAGGTGAAAATCTTCAAATCAAAGCGGGAAACCAAGCGCCAAACCATTAGCTTTTTTGCCTTGAAAACACACACAATGATGATGCATGCGAACGCTAACGTCACCCAAAGAGGAACGTTCTTTTCAACGTTCTGCCAGATGTGATTATGATCTCTTCTATTGGACGCGTCATAACATTTCAACAAGTCAAATTATCTTTATATGAGGTACTGATTCCACCCATCGAGGATTTACCTTGCTGCAACCACGACAAGCGGAGGGACTAACTATATGGGTTCGAACTTAGTCGATCATGTCTCAAAGGGAACATGACCAACCATTAAGTACCCACACGCCAATACAAGGGGGGGATACCCTGGAAGAAAAGGAAAGACGTCCTCACGTCATCGTCGGCTTCGTTATAAAATATACTACTTCCTTTTATCGTTCCCGTGATAAGTAAAGGATCCTCCATTATATAAGGGGGATCCAGGCCTTGTAATAGATAGACTCTTTTATGGAACAAGAATACAAGCTTGCTCTCTCTCTCTCTCTCTCTCTCTCTCTCTCTCTCTAATGGTCTATCTCCTTCACTATTACAATCTCATTTTATTTGAATTATCCTAGGGTTTATTATTTTCGACTAAGATTTACCCCTTCATCGTTTTTTGATTGATTTGCTTAAAAAGATTTTAACATCTTTTGAGTCAAACGTACATTAGTTTGATTTTGTTAGGCACTTAATTAGAGTGATTGACTATATATTCAATATATATATGCGAATTTTTTTTGAAGCAAATTAGTACAATATACCATTTGAAGCTTCAACTTCGCGGACATTCACTGATTTAAGTGGGCGTTTGCACAATCATAAAATTTAATTTTTTTCAAATAAAAATGATATATAACAATTAGAGTTATATCTGGACATGAATATAATAGGATCTATTTTCGAATTTTTATGAGTAATTTAAAATAAAAAATTTTACAAATAACTTTTTGAAACTTTCCTAATTCTCCTTTTCGAATGAGCAAAATTTCATGCCTTTTTTGGATTGAAAAATGTGATATGGAACTGCGGAAGGCACACGTTAAAGAGTCCGGAACCAAATGTGATTCTTTTGGACTCAAAGTACACAAATAGGTGGTAAAACATGTTATATTTTATGTATAAAGCCATAACACCTGGCGCAATACATTGACGGTAAATGAACCTGAACCGTTAATGTATAACGCTAGATATTATGGCGTTATACTATAAAAGCTGACACGGTTAGGTACAACGCCATAATACCTGGTGCTATATATTAACTTTTATATATAGCGCCATGTATTATGGCGCTATACTCATTTTTCCTGGTCCCACCAATAATTTCTGTTCAATCATTCAAAGGCGTATAGTGCCAACTTATTTGGTGCTATATATATAAAAAAATCTTCCCGGCTAGCCATTTCCTAAATAAAAAGGTTAGAATCGCATAGAAATTCATTCAATAATTTTGTTAACTCTTGTTGAAACGTCTATTTTTTGTTAAATTCTCCTGCATTTTTCATTATGTCTGAAGAGCGTAGGATAAGAGTTTCATTATATTAAGGGGGGGGGTGAGGTTGTGATGGAGAATAACTCCTGGGCTACAGTTTACCTGCAAAGTGTCATGTTAAATTTTCACTTACAATGGAGTACGATTATTGATATCGTTGTTATGCAAAAAAAAGAGCGTGAGAAAGCGTTCAGTGATACTTAAAGTAACCAAAAGATATCTGTATTACAGTACTCCGCAAGGGGTTGCTTTTTACTTGGAGTTTAACGTCGATGATGATGACACTTTGAGTGATTTCCAGAGGACTCCGGACGAGTCCCGGTAATTTCTTGTAATCTCAATGTTGGAGATATACGTGAAGGTCGAAGACATTACAGAAAACGAGGTTGTACGTAGTAGAGATAACTCCCAGTCATCAAATGGTTATTCTAGATCAGTTTTTACCAGACAGATTCTGGATGAAAGAGTTTTCCTTGATTAACTTATCACCATCGGTGAATGAGTAGCGAGAAAATAATTTATACCATGCTTTCCATAATTCACAAGAAGAGTGGTAACTCCCATTTTCATTTGTGTTAATTATGTATATTTTTGGCGTATTGAATTTGTAATAACGCTCATTTATTTTATAGGGGGTACCGGCCGGATATGAATTTTACAAGTGGCCCATCCGATAGTCATCACCTAATTGAAAACGTCTATCATGGAATGTCATCACATTACGACTTCTAAGTGAAGTGATATAGCCATATGCAAATCATTTATTAATTAAGTAGCTTATATTTTTGTCAGTTGTGCAGTAAAAACGAGCAAGTTAAACCACCCGTACTCACTCAATTGCCCAAAAACGATGTATTACATTGGGATCTGGCAGATGCATAGAGTGAGGAAGAGAACAGTGAATACGGTAACAATGCCGATGAATCAAGAGACGAGACACCCTTTGCTCGTGAGGGTGGTGATGAACAAGATGAGGAGGAAGGGCCCGATTTAAAGAGACCCCCTAGACGAAGAGTGTACGAGTCCAAAGTTCCAGGGAAATATCTACCGCAATCTGCTCCTTGAAAATCCAAGCCCGTGATCAATAATTAACCCGATGGGGTCATCCACTCCTTGTGCCTGATGAACTAGGTTTTCGATAAAAAGTCGAGAAACAGTGCGGTACCATGCCATATAACCGTCAATAGGAAAGTGATGTGTAGGTGGGGTCAAGTCCCTTCGCATGTCCCAAATACCCAACTACGCAATAAATGTGGCATCTGCCCTGGACCGATCATCCCTCTCATAATTTAAAGGATGCCATGCAGGTGGAGTCGGTATAGGCTACGGTAGGCTAAACTAGCAAAATACCCACTCTGAGGCGTGATGCTTGACAATATCGAGGCATGTGAGAGGGACAGAAGCCCTCCAAATATGTCGGTTAAATGTGCAATATGCTGGTAGGGTACCTATTACCTCATCGTTGTACGACGTCCAGATGAAATTAAATAACAACACAAACCGTTAGTATGCACAATACTATGTTAAACAATAACTGGTAAGTTTAGTGGTATATTCACTTGTGCGTCCTCTAAAAAATCCAACACATCCCTGTAGAGGGGGAGATTATGATGGGAATCATACTCTCATGCAAGTCTACGATGCATATCCCACCTACAAGGTAGAGGGAGATCCAAAATTTCTACATTTGCTGGTAGCTGTAGTAGAGGTGGCCGAAGCTGCAAAATCGCTCCCACACCCAAACCTAACATAGAAAATTGATGTAAAGTATAAGATTAACTATAACTAGGTAGAATTGTAACTAATGGACATATTATTTGAATATGTTATCACCTGTAGAAGCGGCAGAAAACCACAAATGTCTCTCTATGTACCCATGCAAGCCCGACACATATGCCTGTACAAAAATGAGATGACATCACCACCACAGTTGTAGCTGGCTGTATCCTCAAACCGAGTAATATGATGCAGAAAATGAAGGCTCACTAGGTTCTCCGAAGTGTTCGGGAACAAGACCCCCCCCCCCAAATAGAAGGAGCAACAACAGCCTCATATATCGCTGCACATCCACCTCCGCTGACTCGTCGGTGATAGTATCATGGATATGTACCAGGTGGTCTCTAATGGGGACTAATTGCATACAACTGAACCTAGACACTACCTCCTGGTCCTCTGATATGAAACCCGTGAGCATGTCCAGCATATCCCAATATGCCTTGCCGCGGATAATATCTCATGGTTGCAGGCAGTAAAACTGGAAAATCATCAGCGAACATGCCATATAAAATCTCAATGTCCTGGAGTGTAATGGTGGCCTCGTTGATGGGCAGATGGAAAGTGTGCATCTCCAGTCGCCACCGCTCAATCAAGGCCGTGATCAAAGCATAGTCGAGCTGTATCTGGCAAATCCTAATAATCCTATATAATCCCATCTCCTCCAGGTAATGGACCGCACGTGGATGTAAAACGCGGGGAGGACTCAAAAACTCCAACAATAGATCCACTCCCCTGGCCCGGAAAGTCTATGTAAGCAACTGTCCCTCCCATATATACTCAGATCTATGCTTGGGCTGTAGGGCTAAGAGGACGTCGAGGGTCGGGATGTATAGGCGCATTCATATCGTCAACTGTAAAATCATAACTTTTAATAACTTAATTGTACAAATTTATATATATATACACACACACACACACACACACACATGTATGTGTGTGTTCCGGGCTCGATATTTTGAGGTCCAGTGGCACCAAACTATCATTAATAATTATGTTTTTGTTATTGTTTAAATTCATATTTTAATAACTTAATTGTAGAAATTATATAACTATGGGTTCCGGGCTCGATATTTTAAGGCCCAGTGGCACGAAACTATCATTAATAATTATGTATTTTTTATTATTTAAATTTAATGTAATATTATATATATAGATATATATATACACACACACATACACCTATGAGTTCCAGACTCGATATTTTGAGGCCTAGTGGCACCAAACTATCACTAATAATTATGTATTTGTTTTAATTTATATTTATATTATTTAATAACTTAATTGTACAAACTACTAATTAAGTGTGTTGATACAATTATTAACTTAACTGTGCAGAGTTTGCATTTTCAACTACCAGTATAAGATACTTAAACAAAAGAAATTCTAAGTTAAAATACTACACAATATTACGCTAAAAATGTCTAGATTTTACTGTGCTAAAAACTAATCTAAACTAAACATAAACAACAAATAAATTTAATTACAAATAAAACACAAAATGGGCATGAATATATATATATATATATATATATATATATAGAGAGAGAGAGAGAGAGAGAGAGAGAGAGAGAGAGACAAATTTATATATTTTTATAAAACACTAAAATTAAATCCGGATAAAATTTAACATGCTAGTTTTGAAAAAAAAGAAAACACAAACCAAAACAGAACACATACAAATCAAGTAATATGCATTATTATAAAAGTTTCAGCTTAAAATAAATCGAAATACCGCGATTTGGAATTTTCGGAAAGTAAATAGATCGAAATTTTGACTGCAAAAAGTGTGAATCAACAATAATACGAAGCTCTACTCAAATGTGGGACCTACGTTCTTCAAGATTTATGTGCCGGGGGGGCCCAATGTTTTTTTAATAAAGTGGAAAGTAGCGAGTATGGGGGACCAAGAAGAGAGGAAGGAGGAGTAAAATAATGGAGGTTGAAGCAGAAACGATGAAGAAGATGGATGGTTTTTAAAAAGGGGTATAACGCCAGGTTTTATGACGTTATACCTGACCGTGTCACCTTTTACAGTATAACGCCATAATACGTGGTGCTATACATTGACGGTGCAGTTACCGCCAATGTATAGCGCCACGTATTATGGCGTCACGTCAATATATAGCGCTAGGTATTATGGCGTTATACATAAAAATGTAATTTTTTTACCACCTGTTTTTGTACTTTGAGCCTAATAGAACCACATTTTGATTCCAGACTTACAAGTTAAAAGGTATGCATAATACTGCAACAACAACAACAACAACCACAACAACAACAACAATAACAGCTACCCAGTATATTCCCCAAGGTAGGGTCTGGGGAGGGTAATATATACACATGCCTTACCCCTACCTGATAGGGTAGAGAGGCTATTTCCAATCGACACTCAGCTCAAGAGGAAGGGAAGAGAAAGGGAAGAGAAAGGGGATGAGAAAAAGAAAGAAAAACAAAAGAGCATTATTGACTCCAGCAGAAATCGCATAAATAGTTAACTACACATAAAACCATAAATTAAAAGGCATGCAATAATATCTACCAGTAACTACCATAGAAGGAACGATACACAACGGAAGACATCTATGGAGGGCCCTACCAAACCCCACCTAGCCCCGAGAAAGAAGTACGAAAAGCTCTAGAAGCCCCTATCCTACAACCCTAATACTAGACCTCCAGACTTTCCTATTAAGGTCCATGTCCTCGGAAATCCGCATTATTGCCATGTCCTGCCTAATCACCTCTCCCCAATACTTCTTAGGCCTCCCTCTGCCTCACCTAGCGCCAACCACCACCAGCCGCTCACAACTCTTCATAGGGGCATCAGGGCTTCTCCTCAGAACATGCCTGAACCATATGAGCCTCACTTTCCGCATTTTCTCATCCATTGGGGCCACACCCACTTTCTCCCGAATAACTTCATTCTTAATCTTATCCAACCTGGTGTGCCCACACATCCACCTGAGCATCCTCATCTCTGTGACCTTCACTCTATGAACATGAGAGTTCTTAACCGGCCAGTACTCCGCCCCGTACAATATTGCAGGTCTAACCACAGCTCTACAAAACTTCCCCTTGAGTTTCGGTGGCACTTTCTTGTCATACAAGACTCCTGATGCAAGTCTCCATTTTGACCACCCCGCCCCTATATGGTGAGTGATATCCTCGTCGATCTCTCCATTCCCCCTGAATTATCGACCCAAGATATTTGAAATTGTCCCTTTTGGGAATGTCCTAAGCTCGAAGCTTCACGTCCATGCATGCTTCGCTCTACTCGGTGCTAAACTTGCACTCCAGGTATTTTGTCTTAGACCTGCTCAGTGTGAAACCCTTAGACTCGAGAGTCTGTCTCCAGACCTCCAACCTCTCGTTACTCGTCTATCAGAACTATGTCATGAGCAAATGGCATACACCAAGGCACATCCCTTTGAATATGGCGTGTCAGTGCATCCATCACCAAGGAAAATAACAAAGGGCTAAGCGTTGATCCTTTATGAAGCTCCATTTCCACCGGGAAGTGATCCGAGTCGAAACCCACCGTCCTTACCCTAGAATTCGCTCCATCGTACATGTCCTTGATCACTCTGATGTAGGCTTCCGTGATGCTCTTCTCCTCCAGGAACCTCCATAAACCTCCCTTGGGACCTTGTCATACGCCTTCTCCAAATCAATAAATACCATGTGCAGGTCCTTCTTCTTATCTCTAAACTGTTCCACCAGTCTCCTGACAAGGTGGATGGCTTCTGTAGTGGAGCGCCCTTGCACGAAACTAAACTGGTTCACAAATATGGACGTCATCCCCCTTGTTGGAACACAACTTTCAAAGATGTTGAACTAAAGTCGTATTCGTTTTTGTAGGTTTTGATGAATGACAAACCGACGTGGATGCAAAGTTGACAAAGGCCAAATCGTCGTGAATACGAAGATATCATTGAACAAACAAGGTTTTGATGAATGACAAACCGACGTGGATGCAAAGTTGACAAATGCCAAAACGTCGTGAATACGAAGATATCATTGAACAAACAAGGCAAGAATTATGGCTAACGGACCAAGGAAGAGTCCAAGTAAAGAAGAGTCAAGAACAAGACCAAGAAATGTATTGAAGACATTATTGAGTTGTTTGCATTGTGATCTTGATCCGACAATGGATTCAAGTCTTGGCTTCTCTCTAAAATCATTTAATCAAATCATGCATATCATAAATATTTATGTTGAACAAAATTTTGTGACCATGCCCAAACAAAAAATCTGACCGTCGGCTACCGTCGACTTGACGTTGGCTAGACGTCGGCTAGACATCGTCATGGTTTTTGACGTTTTCATTTTAGCCAAAATGGTTTTTGAAATATTATCATTGGTTTTTCACTTCTGGGCATATTTAAACATATTCCAAATCATTATTTCATAAAAACCACACTTGATTTATGATCGTCGTCTAAACACGTGGAAAACGTCTTTGACAAAGTGACGCGACGTTTATGACCTTGGAGACTTGGTTTTTAAGAACTAAGTCTTGGTGTTCACTTTTTATACCATAAACAAGCTTTTCCAACACTTGGTTTTTGATTTGGAACACTTTGATTTTTGGGTTGGTTTTAATGGTTAAATAATCGATTATCATGTTCCAATTATCGATTATCTTGCTAATGTAGCAAAACCCCACCTTACAGAAGGTCCAAATAAGCGATTATCACCTTCAGATAATCGATTATCATTTTCTGATAATCGATTATCCTGTGTTTCCAGCCCGAACTTGAAACTACAGAGAGGTTGAATAATCGATTATCCTTTGGAGAATAATCGATTATCTAGTTACCGTTGCCATCCAACGACTAGTTTTTTGAACGTTGAAGTAAGATAATCGATTATGCAGTTAAGATAATTGATTATTCTTCCTTTAATTCAAAATTCTTGTCTAACTATTGAGAAACGGTTACTTGATTCTTGAGGGCTATAAATAGACCCCAAACCTCTCATTTCCATGACAATTCTTCAACAATGTATTATACTTTCATTGCATTCAATTCATTCATATTTCATAGCTTTTGAGAGCCAAAATCTTGGAGAAATTGTTGTGTTCTTGAGCGTTCTTAAGTCTACTCATATCTACTCTATAAGAGAGTCCTGTTCTTGAATGCTAAGTGTTTGTATACACTTGAAGGGAAGTCTAATCCCTTGTTGTTGTAAGAAGGAAGGTTTCATTCCTTCGGTTGAAGTCTTGGAGTGCGGTATCTCCGAGCAAACATTGTTGAGTCTCGCGTGACTCGAGTTCTCAAGTTGTATTGGTTTGTTGAGCACCTTTAAGCTTAACGGAGTTAGTTGCAGCTCGAGAGAGTCTCTCGGGAGACTGGTCGTAACCACACGTTGTGGCGAACCAGTATAAATTTGTGTGCTCCCTCCTTACTCTTTTTATTTCCGCATTTACTTCAGTTTTATTCCTGCGATTTTTGTTAAACGCTATTCACCCCCCCTCTAGCGTTGGGCACTTATTCTAACACCCCTCACCCTCACCTCAACCACCCGCTCCCAGACTTTCATGGTGTGACTAAGTAATTTGATTCCCTTATTGTTGCTACAATACTGGATATCCCCTTTGTTCTTATACAGGGGCACGACTGTACTCCACATCCACTCCTACGGCATCTTCTTAGTCGTGAAGATCACATCGAACAACCTAGTCAGCGACTCCACACCTATCCTACCCACGCCTTTCCAGAACTCCACCGGGATCTCGTCTGGCTTGGTCGCTCGACCCCTACTCATCCTATGCAAAGCCTCCACAACCTCCTCCACCCTAATGCGCTTGCACTACCCAAGGACTCTATGATACTCTGATTGCCCCAGCTTCCCTAGCTCTATGACTCGATCCCCCTCCTTGTCAAGCAGGTCTTGAAAGTACGACTGCCGCCTTTGTTTGACTTGAGACTCCCTCATCAGAACTCTACCATCCTCGTCCTTGATGCACCTAACTTGGTCTAGATCCTGAGCCTTCCTCTCCCTTACTTTAGCCAAACAGAATAACTTCTTGTTCCTGCCTTTCTCCCCCAATTCCTTGTACATATGACGAAATACCGCATTTTTTGCTTCCGTGACCGCCAGCGTAGCTTCCCTCCTCACCACCTTGTACCTTTTCCTGTTTAGTATCATTTCTTCCTCGCTCGTACTCCCTGCTAACGTGGCAAACACCGCCTTCTTTGCCTTCACTATTCCTTGGACTACCTCGTTCCACCAACAGTCACCTTGGTGTCTGCCTGAATAGCCCTTTGCTACCCCAAGCACTTCCCGCACTGCCTCTCTAACCAAGTTCTCTATCTTTGACTACATTGCGTCCGCATCCCCACAACTTCTCCAAGCTCCACCATCAACTAACCTCCTTTCCAACTCCTGGGCTTTCTCCTTTGTCAAAGCTTCCCATCTAATCCGCGGTTTGCCCCAAGCACCACTCATCTTCCTCTTCACCAAGAGACCGACATCCATCATTAGGAGCCTATGTGGAGTAGAAAGGGACTCTCCCAGAATAACCTTGTAGTCCTTGTATAACCCTCTATCGCTCGTTCTAAGGAGGAGGTAATCAATCTGAGTCCTCGCCACCGAACTTTTGAACGTAACCAAATACTACTCCCTTTTTGGAAATGACGAGTATGTAATCCGAAGCTCGAAAGCCCTGGCGAAATCAAGTAGCAAAGTGCCTCCTCCGTTCTTAACTCCAAAACCAAAGCCACCATGCACCTCGCCATAATCATCAGCAACAACCCCAATATGACCATTAAAGTTCCTTCCAATAACTAACTTCTCAGAGTGGGGAATACTACTCACCAGCTCGTCCAAACCCTCCAAAAAGCGCCTCTTAACCTCCTCCTCTAGGCCTGCATGCGGCGCGTAAGCGCTGATGACATTAAGGCTGCATCTACCAATACCCAACTTAATAGACATTAACCTATCACTCACTTGCCTAACCTCAACCACAGACTCCCTAAGATCCCTATCAACCAAGATTCCCACTCCATTTTTACCCTTCACAAACCCAAAATATAGCATAAACCCGTCTACATTCCTCGCCTTCGACCCTACCCTCATAGACTCCTGCATACAAGCTATGCTAACACTCTTCTTCTGAAGAATTTTCGCCAACTCAATGGACTTATCCATCAGAGTGCCAATGTTTCACGACCCGATCCTCAATCTATAAGTGTCCGCTACCCCCTTCCCACTCTTGTCTCCCGTTCCACCCACAGAATCTCTCCCTGCCCCCTACTCACCCCCACCATCCCCCTCCCCCGAGGACATAACCTTACACTAACATTCCCGGCGCGGCCAATATAGCTCCATCCGACTACGTAAAACAGAGTCAAACAAACGAACCTAAGCGGAGTACGAAAAGGATGCTAACTCGATAATACGAAAAAGAGTGTACAAAGTAGACGGGAGAAAAAGGCGTCACTGTTACAAAACTTAGCTCAAAGTAATAAACAAAAGATAGACAACAAAGTAGAGAGAAATAGAGAAGAGAATATATTTCTTCTATGTATCCAAGTGTATTACAAAATGATTTCTCATCCTCTATTTATAGTACTACATAGAGGTATACTAAACGAATTCCATAAATATGTCATTAAGCTTTTGAGATCATGGAGGAAGATCATGGGGGAGATCATGGAGGTGTGGGAGTTACAACCATAAGTATTGGAGTAGTGGGAGTTATGGAGATAATGGATAAAAGTAGTGGGTGTTATAGGAGTTATGGACATCCACCATAATCTAATATTTCATAACACTCCCCCTTGGATGTCCAAAGATAATGTGCCTCGTTAAAACCTTAACTAAAATAAAACCCAATGGGAAAAAAAAATTCTAGAAAAGGAAAAAGAGTGCAACGCGCATTAACTCCCCCTGAAAAGAGCATCAATTCACATCCTTGAGCCTTCGCATTCCAATCTTGTGTACCAGCTTCTTGAAGGTTGACGTTGGTAGAGATTTTGTGAACAAATCAGCCATATTATCATTTGAACGAATCTGTTGCACATTGATATCACCATTCTTTTGAAGATCATGTGTGAAAAATAACTTTGGTGAAATATGCTTTGTTCTATCTCCTTTTATGAATCCTCCCTTCAATTGGGCTATGCATGCTGCATTGTCTTCATACAAAATCGTGGGTAGTTTATCACATTTCAAACCACATTTGTCTCGAATATGATGTATTATAGACCTCAACCACACACACTCTCGACTTGCTTCATGAATAGCGATTATCTCAGCATGATTAGATGAAGTAGCCACAATTGATTGCTTAGTCGATCGCCAAGATATGGCAGTGCCTCCACAGATAAACACATAACCTGTTTGAGATCGAGCCTTGTGTGGGTCAAATAAATATCCAGCATCAGCATAACCAACAAAATCAGGACTGCAATTATTGCTATAAAATAAACCCATATCGGTAGTCCCTTTTAGATACCGCAATATATGTTTGATTCCATTCCAATGTCTCCTTGTGGGAGCAGAGCTATATCTTGCTAAGACATTAACTGAAAAAGTTATGTCAGACCTTGTAGTATTTGCAAGATACATTAGTTCGCCAATTGCACTAAGATATGGTACTTCAGGACCAAGTAGCTCTTCATTCTTTTCTTGCAGTTGGAATGGATCCTTATTCACATCAAGTGATCGAACAACCATCGGAGTACTTAAAGGATATGCTCCATCCATGTAAAACCGTTTCAATACCCTTTCTATATAGGCAGATTGATGAACAACCGTTTGCCAAATATTCAATTTGCAAACCAAGACATAATTTTGTCCTTCCGAGATCTTTCATCTCGAATTCCTTCTTTAAATAATCAATTGCCTTTTGGAGTTCTATGGGAGTTCCAATAAGGTTTATGTCATCGACATATACGGCAAGTACAACAAATTCCAATGTTGTTTTCTTTATAAAAACACATGGGCAAATGGCATCATTTATATAGCCTTCCATTAATAAATACTCACTAAGACGATTATACCACATTCGTCCTGATTGCTTTAGACCATACAAAGATCTTTGCAATTTGATTGAAAACATTTCCCGGGACTTTGAATTATGAGTGTTTGGCATTTTGAATCCATCGGGAATTTTCATGTATATCTCATTATCAAGTGAGCCATAAAGATAGGCAGTAACCACATCCATTAAATGCATGTCAAGCTTTTCAAGGACAACAAAACTAATGAGATAACGGAAAGTTATAACATCCATTACGGGTGAATATGTCTCTTCATAATCGACACCAGGCCTTTGAGAAAATCCTTGTGCAACAAGGCGTGTCTTATATCTTTGTACCTTGTTATTCTCATTTCTCTTGCGTACAAAGACCCATCTATAGCCAACAGGCTTAACACCATTAGGTGTTTCAACTATAGGCCCAAAAACTTCACGTTTTGCAAGTGAATTCAATTCTGATTGGATTGCTTCTTGCCATTTTGGCCAATCAAGTCTTTGTCGACATTCTCCAACAGATTGAGGTTCAAGATCCTCACTTTCTTGCATAATGCTAGATGCAACATTATATGCAAAGACATAATCCACCACTATATCCACTCGATTAAAATTTATCTCAATATCGATTGGAGTTATTGATAGTTCCTTATTTTCCTGAGTCTCGGGCTCAATGGAATCTTCATGAATCTCAGAATTTATTAAATCGTAAATTTCCTCATGAGATTCTTTCGTAGTGTCATTTTGATCATTTGCTTTCCTTTTTCTAGGATTTCGATCTTTGGAACCTAATGGCCTGCCACGTTTTAGGCGTGCTTTCGACTCATTAGATATGACACTAGAAGATTGTCCAATAGGGACATCAATATGGATTGGAATATTCTCTGCGGGGATGTGAGATTTTGTTATCCTTTTCAAGTCCGTGAATGCGTCAGGCATTTGATTTGCTATTCTTTGCAAATGGATAATATTTTGCACCTCTTTTTCACAAATAGAGGTATGTGGATCAAGATGAGATAATGATGGATTTTTCCACAAAATTTCCCGTTTGGTTTCACCAACTTCTCCCCCTAATTTTAGGAAAAGTGTCTCATCGAATCGACAGTCTGCAAATCGTGCAGTGAACAAATCCCCTGTCAATGTTTCGAGGTAGCGAATAATGGAGCACGATTCAAACCCAACATATATTCCTAACCTTCTTTGCGGACCCATTTTGGCGCAGTATGGCGGTGCTACAGGCACATATATTGCGCATCCAAAAATTCTTAAATGGGATATATTAGGTTCATGACCCAAAACTAATTGCAAGGGGGAATATTTGTGATAATCCGTCGGTCTGAGACGAACTAGCATTGCTGCATGCAAAATGGCGTGACCCCAAACCGAAGTGGGCAACCTCGTTTTCATGAGTAATGGTCTTGCAATCAACTGCAGACGTTTAATTAAAGATTCTGCAAGACCATTTTGAGTGTGAACATGAGCTACAGGATGTTCCACTTTTATCCCAATTGATAAGCAATAATCATTAAATGCTTGGGATGAAAACTCAGCAGCATTATCTAGTCTAATAGACTTAATTGGATTATCAGGAAATTGTGCTCGTAATCGAATTATTTGTGCCATTAATTTTGCAAACGCAAGGTTGCGTGATGACAATAGGCACACATGAGACCATCTAGAGGATGCGTCTATTAAGACCATAAAATATCTAAAGGACCCACTAGGTGGGTGAATAGGTCCACAAATATCCCCTTGTATACGTTCCAAAAACGTAGGTGACTCAGTTCCAACCTTTGTTGGTGATGGTCTAATAATTAACTTGCCTTGATAACAAGAAGTGCAAGAAAATTCATTATTTAAAAGAATCTTTAAATTCTTTAATGAATGCCCATATGAGTTTTCTATAATCCGTCTCATCATAATGATCCAGGATGTCCCAATCGATCATGCCAAAGTACAAAAGTATTGGAATCAGTAACCTTTTGGTTTACTGTGGAATGTGCCTCAATTGCACTAATTTTTGTCCAATACAGGCCGCAAGATAAAGATGGGAACTTCTCAATAACCCTCTTTTGGCCAGAGACATTCTTTGTAATGATGAGGTATTCAAGATTATTCTCATATATTGTCTCAATATGATATCCATTTTGACGGATATCTTAAAACTCAACAAGTTCCTCTTGGACTTGGAAGAGAACATTGCATTCTCTATGATAAATATTGTTCCTTTAGGCAGAGTTATAGTTGCTCTTCCGGAGCCTTAAATCAATTTACTACTACCAGAAATTGTAGTAACATCTGCCTTACACATACTTAAATGAGAGAAATATTTCTTCTCTTTGAATATCGTATGTGTGGTACATGAATCAATTAAACAAATATTTTTACAATTGGACGTTGATCCTAGTTTGCTTTGTGAGATATCCATATTTGCTTCCCATGGTTTGACATACAAAAGAAATATACGAAAAATATTAGTATTTTTTTTATAGATATGAGAATAAACAAATTTAAGTCTATGATTCAACATAATAGTTTCAGTGCGGTCATTATGAAAAAAAAATCTTTTATCATAGTTATTCTCCTTTTAATGTCAAAGTATTAACAATTAGTAGTAGCATAAAGAGTCTTCACAATATTTCTTTTATTACTATATTTAATGTGCTACAAATAAAACATAAGATGAATGTGTAATCTAAAGTTATATATTTTAAAACCATAATACAGATTATTTGTCAAGTTGATAAAACTCTTAAGGTACATAACGATATTTGATCATTGATTGAATTGTTTTGAACTGAATGTTTCACCTAGAATGATTCAACTAATTGAGTTAATTGTTGTTGGTAGTGAATCTGTTTCAGGTTCATAATACTACTAGCATAATAGCACCTTTAATGTGCTAATACATTAACACCGAGCAGATTAGAAAAGGATTACAAAACTTAGCTTTACTAGCTTAAAGCAGAAAATATAAAATTTGAACCATATAACAATAATAGATAACTTATGTAAACTATGATAATTGTTTATTCATTAACTACTACGAATAAGTAAAAATAAAAATATCAAACTGCTCAATCTTCTTTAACCATGGATCCATCACCGATCAAGTGATCTATTTTCCCCTCAGGGTGCTCAAAGATGTCTGCCACATCCAAGTGGGTGATGTCAAAATTATTGTCAGAGACAAAATTGGTTTCAGGGCCTTTACTCTTTAGAGATGCTTGATAAAGCTCAGCCAAATGTCTTGGTACACGGTAAATTTTTGCCAGTGCCCTTTTCCACCGCAACGATAACATATAGTTTCTGAACTATTTGCTTTTGGATTCTCATAATTCCATTTTCGCTTTTGGTGGTTATATCTCTTTGGGGGGTGACTAACACCAGGAAAATTTCTTCCTTGTCCACGTCCACGGCTATGATCCCGACCACGACCACGACCATGATTAAAGCCATAGCCTTTTCCACGCTTAGCATAATGGGAATACACCTTATCTACTTCAGGCAATGCTGTAGACCCAGTGGGTCGATTTTCGTGATTTCTCATGAGCAGGTCATTGTTTCGCTCAGCCACAAGGAGAAGAGAAATCAGCTCAGAGTACTTTTTGAAACCTTTCTCTCTGTACTGTTGTTACAGAACCATATTGGAGGCATGAAACGTTGTAAACGTTTTTTCAAGCATATCATAATCAGTTATAGTATCTCCACAGAGTTTCAATTTAGAAGTAATTCTAAACATTGCAGAATTATATTCAGAAACAGACTTAAAGTCTTGGAGCCTCAGATGAGCCCAATCATATCGTGCTTGTGGCAGAGTGACCAACTTTAAGTTGTCATATCTCTCCTTTAAGCCATTCCACAAGATAAGTGGATCTTTGACTGTGAGATATTCAATTTTCAAACCTTCATCAAGGTGATGGCGCAAGAAAATCAAGGCCTTAGCACAGTCTTGGGTGGATGCATTATTTCTGTCTTTAATGGCGTCTCCAAGACCCATTGCATCCAAATGGATTTCAGCATCCAACACTCATGTCATGTAGTTCTTGCCCGAAATTTCAAGGGCAACAAACTTTCTTTTCATAATGTCAGACATAATTAAAACAGAATTAGGAGGAGAAAAATACCTTAATTTTCTCAAAGAGATTCTTGAGATAGTAGAGCTTCGTGCTGATAACGTGTTACAAAACTTAGCTCAAAGTAATAAACAAAAGATAGACAACAAAGTAGAGAGAAATAGAGAAGAGAATATATTTCTTCTATGTATCCAAGTGTATTACAAAATAATTTCTCATCCTCTATTTATAGTACTACATAGAGGTACACTAAAAAAATTCCATAAATATGTCATTAAGCTTTTGAGATCATGGAGGAAGATCATGGGGGAAATCATGGAGGTGTGGGAGTTACAACCATAAGTATTGGAATAGTGGGAGTTATGAAAATAATGAATAAAAGTAGTGGGTGTTATAGGAGTTATGGACATACACCATAATCTAATATTTCATAACAGTCACATTATTATATCCTCTTTTTTTCCATCTAAAGAAGCAATATCTGATTGGTTAAAAGTAAAAATATAAGAAAAATAATATGCAGGATCCGTGGTGGTCCAAATCACATTAATCAGTGGCGTGGCTGGCATATGGCGATGCCTATCTTTTCCTCCTCAACTCTCCGCCAAATGTCTGCAACCGCCGCCGCACCTGCTCCTTCAACTACCATGTCCATGTCTGCTGCTGCAACTTCTGCTTCCGCCACCCATAAACTCAATCTCAATTACAATCAGATCATTGTTTCTCTTATTGTCAAAAGAAAGTCAATTAGTGCATCATCTTCCTCCTTCATCAGCAGATACCCGTTCAATTGCAACATTTCTCGATCCTTCCGGAAGATCTCTTATCCTTCTCCTATCAGGCTTAAACCCCTCTCTCCTGTCATGGAATGGCAAGATTGCACGTAAATATCCAAATACTTAATTATTGCTGTTGGGTAGATTTGTGATTTGCTTGCTCATTATGTGGTCATGCAGTGTTATTTGGTCTATCTGAAATCCAATAGTGAGAATTTTTGAGTTTAGTTAACTTTGAACATTTGATGAATGCAGGGTGAAAATGGAAGTAGATGTGCCCATTTCAGTTGCTTATAAGTGCTATTCTGATCGTGAGGCTATTCCTCAGTGGATGCCTTTTATTTCATCTGTAAAGGTAAGCAGTACTATGTTATCCGTCGGGCATTACGCATTTTAGTTGGTTATAAACCGCATCCTCATTCAAATGTTAACAATTATTTATCAACGGGAATAGCCTTCCTCTTTGCAGTTAAATCGCTAACACTGAATGAATGTTGGTTTAAGTATGGTCTTTTCTGGCTGGTTTTGCATATGAATTATGATGTTATAATAATACTCCTATGCTCTTTTGATACAACCGTGTTTTGACTGGATGCAGAATTTAAGTACCATCAGTAGACTAGTGGTCATGGAAGAAAATGTTAAAGTAATGATTGAAAAGTGTTAAGAGTAATGCAGTTAGAAATTAGTATGCTAGAGAAAACATCACATTGGAGTAGAAAATTAAGTTAAATGATTAAAAATTCTTGAAAATTATTTGGGGAATGATGTTAATCATTATAGGAACTTCTAAAATGAAAGAGTGTCATATAAATTGAATGGAGGAAATATTGTCTTCTCTCTTAAAATTTCTTCTCAGGACGTTATCAAGTATTTTTGCCATATTGCTGTTTAGCATACTGGCGGCTTGTGTTCTGAATTACTTCTCTTTGTCATCTTGACTATCCCTTCATCTGTCTGTTAGTGCATGCTTCACTTAATGAGCAATCATTAGCGGATTTTTGGTTTGCAGTTTGGACACGAAAAAACCATTCACCAAAAAAAACAAGACAAAATTGAAGTCGAATGCAAGTTGTATTGACAATTTAGAGCATCTACGTTCTAGTTCTTGATTAATAAATCCGTTATACGGCTCATATCACCTTCTTAGTCTCATTCTAAGGGAACTTGATGTTAGATTCTCTTGCCAGATTTTGGAGGATAAGCCTGAGTTATCAAGATGGTCGCTGAAGTATAAAGCTTTCGGGCAGGATATTGAATATTCATGGCTTGCCCGAAATATGCAGGTAAAATACCCCTTTAGTAAGCACTTTCCCTGATTATGTTTCTTTGGTTCCAAACCTCAGCTTTCATGCAGACTATGTTATTGATACTTAGATTTTCTGTTCTACAGCCTACCCCAAACCAGAAGATCCATTGGAGATCTCTGGAGGGACTTCCTAACAGGTAGTCAGAATGTATCCTAGTTTCTTATGGTTGATACATAAACAACACATGTAACTGTGAAATGTATTGTTATACTCAAAGTAATAAAGATTTATGTGCTTCTATCAGACCAATAGACCATAGATAAAACCATGTAAGGTTGCTTTGGTAATGGTGGCAGAATATTTCTGGTTTGAAATCTGAGCGAGGCAGCATAATGTTTTCTGATCAATATTATGAGTAAAGGATTATTCGTTCTCAGTATATTCAAAATAGTCATCAGTTTTATGATGAATTCCTTATTCAAAATGCAGGGGAGCTGTGCGATTTTTTCCCAAAGGCCCATCATCCTGCATCATAGAAGTGAGAATTTTACTTGAACATAACATCCTTTCCTTTTCCTTTAGACCTCAACTTATCTATAAAAAACATTAATTTGTAGAACAAATACTTGTGCAATATTCGTGGAAGATTCATATGTAGAAAGGGGCAGAAAATGTTTTGCACCCTTTCTTCTCCTAGTTTGTTGTAGGCAACCGCATAAACTTGATAATGTGCGGATAGTAATTGCTAAATCCTTTTGGTCTTTGGCTGCTCAAGATTGACTTGTGCTTCTCCCTTTTTCAGCTAACAGTCTCATATGAAGTGCCTCAACTGTTAGTTCCAGTGGCATCAGTAAGCGCTCCTAACTCCTATTTTACAAGTTGTACTTCACATCAGTTTTTTCCTAAAAGTATGCAATCGTTTCAACCTTGCTTGGGCAGTTATTGATGAGTGTATACAAAAGTTTCAAGAATAATGACACTGCTGATTTATTATTATTGAAAGTACGAGTTCGAAGTTTCACCAGATCTTACTGTTGCACTTCTCCTATTATCCAGGCATTGCAACCATTTCTTGAAAACCTGCTGGGCCGAGGGTTGGAACGTTTTGCAACGTTTGCTAAGAGCTACTCAGCTGACACACCTAAATGAGTATAAACTGAATTCACGACCAGTAATGGCTTTTCGTCTCACTTTTTATGTTGGGAGAAGAAGCACATGGGATTTACAATCATGTGGGAATTAAATGTACAAAAGATGAATTCTGTATTCTTACATATTGGAATTTACAACCATTCAGAAATGAACTGTATTTTTGAGAAGCCGAAGCAGCAGATAGGCTACTTTAAGCTGGGAAATATGCCCAATTTTTTTTCTTTGATTGCAGCTTCCAACTGCGCTTCTGCCCCTTACGTAAATGATGCAGCTCTCAGCTGGTTCAAGTACTGCTGCACTGCCATGCCTAGAGTCGAGACCCATTGGGTGTGCCCAGGTGAAAGGCTTCATAAGTTGAGAGTATGTCGTTGCCAACTTATTTTATATCAGGAGAAGCAACACAATTAGTTCCTTTATTTATATTTTTTTTTAAATCATGGAGAAGGAACACAATTAGTTCTCCAATGAGAACTGCGAAGAGAAGGTAGAGTCGGAATAATATCAGTTTGTTGATTAACAAGAGCTTCAAAATGAAGGTGCTTTCTGCTCCGTGTCCTAGTTTTAATCAATTCGCGCCAGCACCATCCATTCAGGAAAGGTTTGTTGCACTCTAGTTACTATAACGAGCAAACAGTACAAGCATTACTATGTACAACCAATAGAATGAGTTACATAAAGATGGTCATTGGTTAACAATATCCATAATAAACTAAAAATTATAGCTCCCTACTAACCAAGCAATTGTATGTACACAAACCCATCGAATACAACAGGAAGAAAAGAAAAGACCCCTATCAAAACTTTAGCTGCTTTTAGTCTGCCCAAATGAGGCAGCTGCAAACAGCCTGCACCGGCTTCAACGGCTCCCATTGTTGTCTAACCAGCTTTGTAAGGCATACAAGGCTTCTGCAGATAAGCTGCAGCTCCTTAATGTCCTTTGACGCGTAGGTAATACATCTGGATGATCAGGGGAAGTAAAGCAAACAATAACTACAGTAAGATTGTCAAATGTATTGAGCCGCAGGGCCTCAGTGACAAGGTCCTTAGCGCACTGTTCAGGATCATCGTGCCGTCTTAACCCCCTACGCACTATACTAACTGCTTGTTGACTAGACATGACATCCCATATCCCGTCACAACCAATTATAAGGAATTCATCATCTTCCGTCAGAACAATTTGTCGAAATTCTGGCTCTGCAATCAGAGGACAGGCAGAGCCACTAGGCAGCTTCATGTCCCAGTCCCCCAAGGCCCTGGTCACTGATAGTATACCATTCAGATAGCCATCATCAATAAATCCACCTAACTCTTCAACACGCCTCCTCTCTGCTGCATAACTTGGTCTATGGTCTTGAGACATGTCAATTGCCTCTCCCTTACGGCAAAGGACTGCACGGCAGTCTCCTGCATTTGCCACCATTAAAAGCCTAAAACACAACAGAGGATCATTTAGACAACAAGAATAAAGCTCTGCAAGCTTTTCATCGAACGACCTAGTCAACTATAATGTCCAATCCTTTAAACTCTACAGCAACCAAGTTGCTGTATAATCAACATTTACGGTTCAAAACTTGGTGAAGCAAAGTTTTACTGATTTATATACACTGAACATTTTTTCCTCTCATATATCGAGCAGCATCCTTAACTAAGGAGTAAGTAACTCATGACTTGTACTTGGATAGCTAAACAATTTAATACCATTAGCTTTGCAAGGAGTGTCAAACATAAAGTTGAGCACAAGGCTCAAAAGGAGAGACAAAAAGCAATCATAATTCATAAACATACGTGTGAGTACGCCATGACCATTTTTCTACTGGAAGAAAAGCTCGCAAATAGGTGCATCTCAATGAATCATGACCTTACCTTCCCAATACAAGTGCTGTCAGTGCAGTGGTTCCAGTGGAACTGCTAACATTGCACGCATCAGCTAAAGCAAGGTCAGCCAGATGAAACCCTTTCCTAAGAGAGCTCTCCACCCCTTCTAGAAATGAATCATCAACTTCTGAAGTTTGTGGGAAGTTGGTGTCTTTGAAAAATAATCTTAGAACATTTTTTCTCGCATAACCTGCAGCTTCCGGTCCTCCATGACCATCAAATACCTATATAACTAGATATTAGACACGTGTTGCTTTGAAAATGTATAGGGGAACGAGACACAAGCAAAAAACTAAAGGTTACCCCATAGAAAGCACTGGGCTTCGGAAACCTCATGAGTGACCCAAGATGTGCAGATAGATCATCTATCCTTATATGCTCATCTTCCATGAACCTACGAGGGCCAGTATCAGAAAAGCTACCTGAGCGAATGCTAGGAACGAATTGCAATATTGTTATCTCTGGAGATTGAACATCCTGAAAGAAAGGTCTGTTAGACTAAATCTCAGACACCACCAAGAAAAAGAAACCCTGACACCAATTGTATACATGTTGGCAGGAAATGATGTTGAACATTGAACAAAAAGGCACATCAGCTGACCATATCCAATTTGGATTAAAAAGAGCCCCAAAAATGGAGGGGTTTTGCACATTAATTGTTGTATTATCCTTAAGTTAATAACTTATGATAAAAGATACTTAACTGGTAAACAATGTCTTTTCTTGCAAGTTGAGAGGTGACTGAACAATTATGTAGCATGATTGGTTAAATATGTTTAATGATAACAGTTTATAACGTTCTCTTTTGTACTGTCTTGCAGTACCTTCTTGGTACTAGTTAAATAAAAGTTATCTTTACCTTATCAAAGAAGAAAATGAAAAAGTTTATGATGCTTGTGCTTTTGAAAGTCAATCATTGGTCCCAAACATCTGACATCTCAAACTTTTCGAAGTGTTTGTCAACCTAGATGGAAAATCAAAATGTCTTGGCATGAGCATTAACCAAATGTGGAAAAGGAACAGAAAAGAATCACAAAATTAGGAGAAAAAGCCTCATTTTTCACTAAGTTTTCCAACTTCTTCAAAACCAGCAGCTCTGGTTGCCACAATGTGAATGAGCTAATCCTGGATCACATTTTGGTTCGTGAAACCGGAAAAAATTTGGATTTCCCTGCCAAACCTAGAACTACCACTTTACCACAACCCACATCAGACAAGAAACTCAGTTTATTTGGTTGGGAGGACTCAACTAGTTCTTAAATATTCAGACTGCCCTAGCAACTAAATGCTATAATGAGTACTATGCCAAAGCAAATTATGCTCTGTATGTCTAGTCTACATTGGTTAATGCCCCATTTTGAACATATAGTAAGTGCTCACAACGTGGCTGGGTAAACACGCACCTAGAGATTTGTCGTAAATGTAAAAATGGATGCATCTTCTCCAACCACTAAGAGATATATATGCTGTCCATGTAAGTGGGACATCCAGAGTTTTATGTTTAATATTTTTGCTGAGTATCACCGTTACCATGTTACATGAATAACTATACTTAGCAACAGCCGATAACTATAAAGCGCTCAAGCTCAACAATAAGCAATTTGCAGAATGACTCCACCTGACTAGTGGCTTTCTCAAGCATACCTTAAACTTTTTCCCTCAGATTGACACTGATCATTGCACCTACCCAGGCAACCATAGAACTCTCAACATAAACAATAAGGGATTTGCACAAAAGTTCCTTCTTCTGATTAGGATTCTCTATTCAAATACACCGTAAAACATTTTCTACACTTTTAATGATACTCTGTTCAATATGTGAGTTACCATAGCTAATTATAACTGACAAAACTCTAAATTGGATAAATCCAACACCCTAAAACACGACGATCACCACGTTCGTGCTTAGAATAGCAATCCATTGAGACACAGCTAATAAGCTTAGATAAGTTGGGAAACGCTTAAAATCATATGTTTGTTTGATTAGTTTCTGGTAATTGCGGCAAAACAATGTAACATAATACATGAGCTACGATGCGGTAGTCTTTAAGGGTGTCAAAGATTGTTTTATCATTTTCTTTTCTTAGCTCAAAGACAAAATCAAGATCTAAATTCTAATTGGATAAATCCAGACAAGGTACCCGAAGATGCTAAAAAACAAAATATGAAAATCCATATAACACACACAATAGCAGAAAACAATTCAATTCAATCAATCAACTATGGAAAAATCCCAAACTAGTTCTCATTTTATTCCACGAAGGCAACTAAACAAACAAAAAAAAAAAGAAAAAAAGAAAGGAAATGAAAAAGGTGACCAAATCAGAACAGCAGGAGATGACGGTGTGTTGAACTGGAACCATAACCTCAGCTTCAGCTCCCATGTCTAATTAGCAGACAATAACAAAAGAGACTCTAGATTGCGTTGAATATTTTTGCAGGTGTCTAAATATTTTTCTTTTTTTTTTTCAAAAGGAATTCCGTTGTGGAGCAAGCAAAACCAAAACTCTGATAACCTGGACTTCAACTGTTGTATATAAAAAATTAAATATCCTCCGTGTGGGAACCAGCTGTTAGCTGTAAAAACTAAGCCGTCGTGGGGAAGGTGGACGCGTGTACTGTTGCAGTCAAATGGTTTTTTTAAGTAGGCTTACTGCCTAACGTTGTATTTGTTTCATTGCTCCTTTAGGTTTTTTTTAAAATTTTTAATTCTCGCCAGAAATTATTTATATTTAATAATTTAAAAAATATATAAATTCGTAGTATATTTTCGAGTATTATTAAAAAAATATTATTTTTCCCTGTAATGTTACTCTCTCGGAAACAATTTATGGACGAAATGAGCTTTCAGTCATTTACAATTTTAAAATTAATAAAATATCGGGTAAATTAAAAAATAATCAAATTTATAAGTGATAATTGAAAAATAGCCACAGTTTCAAAAGTCATCGAATTTTAGCCACTTTTCATGTAAAGATAAATCTAAAGAAAAATACTGTTCAAAATTTGGAAAATATTCCAGCATAATATACTGGAGTTCCAGCATAATATACCGAACTACTGGTCTAGCATAGTATGCTAGACGTTCATATACAGGTGCTGCAATCTCCAATATATTATACTGAAACTTTCTGTGTGTTGGAGATCTAACATAATATGCAGGAAGTTCATACATATGTGCACCTATCTCTAGTATATTATGCTGGATTTTTTCGCCTTACAACAAAATAGTGACTATTTTTCAATGACTTTGCAAACGCTGGCTATTTTTCAGTTACCAATCTGAAAACTGGATAGCTTGTGCTATTACACGAAAATATATGTTTTAGATCTTCTATTCAAAAGATAAATATGTTATATGTAAAAGTAAATCTCCTACTCCCTCTGTTTCAATTTATGTGAACCTGTTTGACTTAGCACAAAGTTTAAAAAAATAAAGAATTTTCGAATTTGTGCTCCTAAACAAGATAAAAGTGGGCCTAGAGTATTTGTGTGGTTATAAAAGCTTCTCATTAAGGGTAGAATTGTAAGTTTAAGCTAAATTGATTCCAAATTTAGAAAGGGTTCATTCTTTTTGGAACAGACCAAAAAGGAAATAGATTCACATAAATTGAAACGGAGGGAGTATATGGTGTGATGACCCAAAAGGTCATCACTTGTTTTTAAAATGAATTTTGTGTTCTGAGACCTTAAAAACTTCTTTTAGCATCACCTCGATTTACATACACAATCCAGGCGCGTAGCCGGAGAGCTAATATGTGAAAATGTGCGAAAAATAATAAATTTTAACTATAAAATAAATTAATTTGACGTTGGTTAATATTTTGGGTAAACGGATCCGGACCCGTAATTTGACGATCTCGGAGGGTCCGTATGAAAATATGGGACTTGGGCGTATGCCTGGAGTCTAATTCGAGGTCTCAAGCCCGAGAAATAAATTTTTAAAGAAAATTATTTTCTGAAATTAATTATGTGATTTGAAAATGAATTGTGATTAGAACTCGATAGTATCGGGCTTATAGTTTGATTTTGGCGCTCAATACAGGTCTTATATGCGATATAAGTAAGTCTGTGAAGTTTGGTAAGAATGACGTGAATTGGATCGTTTTTTGAGAAAATTTAAAAAATTGAAGTTCTTAAGAAACTTTTATGTTTTTGGTGCGAAATAAATAATTGTTGATGTTATTTTAGTGATTTGAACGTACAAGCAAGTCCGTATGATGTTTTAAGGTTGGTGTGCATATTTTGTTTGGAGCCCCGAGGGCTTGGGTGAGTATTGGATAAGCCACGGGGTGGATTTTAAACTTGAAAATTGCAGGTTGTATTGCTGGTGTGATCAAGCCTGCAGGCTTTACATTTCCGAAGCCTGACTCGTAAATGCGAGATCGCAAATGCAAGGGCTTAGTCGCAAATACAAACCATCCCAGGCCTACCCTTCCTCGTAAATGCGAGATGTTTCCACGCAATTACGAACTCGCAAATACAAAGTCTGCTTGTAGTGCTTGAGGCTGCAAATGCGACCTATGTGTCGCAAATGCGAAAGTCCAAATTTTCTTTTTGCGAACCCCTGTTCGCATTTCCCATATTTGCGACCTGCAACTTTTATATTTAGCCGAAAATCAACCATTTTTCACATCTTTTCAAAACACAAACTCCTTAGGGCGATTTTTCAAGAACAACTCTTCTTCCAAATCGATTATATGTTAATTTTAACTCATTTCCTTCAATCATCAAGATCTTTTAATATGATTTCAACTCAAAATCAATGATGTAACGACCCAACTGGTCGTTTTACATTTTAGAACCAAGTTCTATTAAATAAAACTTTCCTCACGTGCTTTAACTAATTTATGACTTGCGGGGACGAGTGGTTTTGAAGTTAGAAGAGTTTTGAGCAAGAATATGTCCATTTGCTTATTTAAGTTTTTCTTAAAAGGCCAAGTTTGACTTTAATTCGTGATTTGACAATCCTGGAAGGCCCGTGGAAAAATATGGGACTTAGGCGTATGCCCGGAATCGAATTCCGAGGTCCCTAGCCCGAGTAATGAATTTTTCTGTGAAATTATTAACTTGAAGTTTTAAGGAATTAAATAAACTAAGTAATCATTGATTCCCTAGATATCAGGCTCGAATTTTTGTTTCGAAACTTGGTACGGGACTGAAATATCAGTTAAGACTTACCCGTAAAATTTGGTGTCAATGCGAGCAGTATAAGGGCGTTTTGACCCGTTAAAAGGAAATTTAGAACTTGAAGATTTAATGATTTGATTCATATGGTTTTGGGGTTGATTCATCGATTTAGCATTGTTTTGAGTGTTTTGAGGGTTCGAGTAGGTCCGCCTCGTGATTTAAGACTTGTCGGTATGTTCGGGCGGGGCACAGGAGCTTCGAGCGTCGAATGAGCGAGGCTCGAGTGAAGTTAGAATTTGGAAAATGACTGAAGTTTGCTGCTTCTGTCATAACCGCATCTTAGGTTCTTGGACCGCAGAAGAGGGACCACAGATGTGGTCATTTTATTGCAGAAGCGTAGAAGTGGCAGTCCAGGGGAAACCGCAGAAGCGGTCCTGGGACCGCAGAAGCAGTTCCACCTATGCGGCCCCCAGACCGCCGAAGCGGTCTAGCCCTAATTTCCAAAGGACGCAGAAGCGGCCAATTTCCGCAGATGAAAAAATAGCTGGGGGCAGAAGGGTTCATTTAATACGAACTCAAACTCATTTCTCTCATTTTTCACTCTCAACTTTGGCGATTGGGGTTCTTCCAAGAGAGGGTTTCCACATAGTTATGTAAGGTAAGTAATTTTCCTTCATTCTTAGCTTAAATACATGTATGTAGATTAAACACTAAAAATTTAGTAATAATCAAGGGTTAAAGCTAGACCTAGGGTTTTAATAAAACTAAGATTTAATGATACAATTTGCCATATAATGAACTAGAAAACATATATTTGTGATCCTTAGGCGATACAGAACAACTTTCTTCAAGAAATCGCGGAATTCGGGCACGTGGGCCCAGGGTCGAAATTTAGGAAACTTGTGTTAATGGCTAGAAAATTACTTAAATAACTAGAATTCGATCTTGTGAGCCTATATTGACTAGTTCTTACTTCATTTAACTAGTTTGTGATCGATTGGCTATGAATTGAGGGTTGGGCTTGTTCTTGATGCTAGTAATGCGCTTCGGAGCGAGGTGACTCTCCTTTCTAACCTTATAAGAGGGAATTGTCTCCATAGGATTAATGAACAAATAATTATTGCTGAATGGTGGGGGGGGGGGGGGGGAGGGCTACGTACGCACCAAGTGAAGAGAGTCCGTGCGTAGCTACTACAATGTTAATTGTCCGGGTAGTTTAGGACCCACATCATGATTATTTATGAAAAATCTCCATATTAATTGTCGAAAGAGATCATTTAGGATGTGTTAGAGACTTGAAAGAAGATAAAAGCAACTTGCACAACTTGTTGAACAATGTATGGTATAGTTGACTATAAATGTGTCTTTTGTGCGCATTCTTTATATTGCCTGATATTTGTGGATCGGGCCGATCGCCTCGGTATGAATAGATGCATCTATTGGCGCGCTGTCGACCCTCGACAAGTGCACAGTTTCTTTCTGTTGGTTCGGGTCGTCGCCTCGGTACTATGTGTGCATGCTTAATTGTGGGAAGCTTATACTTGCTTTATTTTTCTATTATCTCAAAATGATAAATTATAAACTCAATGTAGTGAAGAACTTGAATTATGTCACTTGTCATAAAATGTTGATACTTGTAATTTCCATGATTTGAACACATTATACTTATATATATTATTTGACCTTAGTAAGTATCGAGTCGACTTCTCGTCTCTACTTCTTCGAGATTAGACGGGATACTTACGGGGTACATTTTATTTATGTACTCATGCTACACTTCTGTACTTAAATATACAGGATTGAGGCAGGTGGATCTGGACATCATTCTAGTGCATATCAGTGAGCACATTTGGGACTTCTGCGATGAGCTGCTTCTCTTTCATGTTGATCTGCATCTGAAGAAGTCTTTCTCTGTAATTTTTGTTTCTGTCTATCCTGATTCAAACAATAGGATAGTATATTATTCTTCTGTGTATATTCTACTAGTTGCCATATCTTGTGACACCAGGTTCTGGCACACACTAGACATTTATTTTTGGGTTGCATAACTATATTATTACAGTGTTATCACTCTTGGATTTAGCTTTAACTTTGAAAAATCTGCGATACTTGGTTTTTAGTAAAGGTAAAAATAAGAACTTAATTATACTTCTGCATTGGCTAGCCTGACAATGGTGTCGGGCACCATCATGACCTATTATAGAAAATGGGTCGTGACAACATGGTATCAGAGAACTAGGTTCACGTCGGTCTCACAAAGCTATGGGCAAACCTAATAGAGTCTTGTAAATCGGTACATATACGTCTGTATTTATCTTGGGGAGGCTATGGGCTATTAGGAAAAAATACTCTTCATTCATTTCTATCGTGTAGCGGTCAGTATGCTAAATTTCCCTCTTCTATTCTCTCACAGATGGTGAGGACTCATACTGCCGACGTTACGGACCGAGGAGAAGCTGCTCCCCCTATTGCTAGAGGCCGAGGTAGAGGACGGGGGAGGACACCAGCCTGTGGTAGGAGACTCGGGCATCCCAGAGCAATTCCAGAGGCACCACTAGCAGATCCTTCAAGGGATCCAATCGTTGAGGAGCAGGGTGAGGTACCCGCATCTGAGCCTATTCTGGTGGATTTCATGACAGCACCGGGATTTCAGGAGGGCCGCATGCTTCGGTTCATGGACACTATCACTCAGGCTGGTTTATTTCTAGCAGACATAACTGCTTCATAGGCAGGAGGGGGAGCCCAGACCCCCCACTGCTCAGGCTCCACATCATGCAGCTACGGTATATCAGACTTCGAGTGCATTACCTGTAGATGGGGTTCAGCGAGTTGCTGTAGTAGCGCACCAGCCCATGCCAGCTATGGATTGCAATCCGTAGAAGTTACTACATAGATGGAATAGACTTCACCCTCCAGTCTTCGGGGGTGAGCGTCATGAGGATGCTCAGGACTTCATCGATAGGTGCAAGGACATACTACACGCTATGAGGATATTGAAGTTGCATAGAGTCGACTTCACTACTTTTCAGCTTGAGGGCAGGGCCCGTAGATGGTGGCAGTTCTATGTTCTTAGCAGGCTCACCTGTTCTCCTCCCATCTCCCAAGGTCAGTTTGTACAGTTGTTCGTGGACAAGTATATTTCGCCCTCTGAGAGGGAAGAGCTGCAGTATCAGTTTGAGCACCATGAGCAGGGTCAGATGTTGGTGATCGACTATGAGGTGAGATTTTCTGAGTTATCCCACCATGCTCTTACGATACTTTCTACAGATGCAGAGAGAGTGGGAGGTTTGTCGCTGGGTTGTAGCCCAGTATTCGATCGGGTATGGCCCGAGAGGTGGGGATGGATACAGAGTATCAGCTTGTGGTCGAGATTGCTCGCCTGATTGACGGGTATCGCCAGAGGGGTAGAGAGCAGATACAACAGGACATGAGAGCCAGATTCTTTGGAGAGTTTAGAGGTTCCCCAGTTAGGGGCTGGTGTCTGTATCGGAGGGGTCAGCCCACTAGGCCCCCATCTTTAGCACCACCACTTCCCTCCCGGGGTAATCCAGTACCCCCCTATTTAAGTGCCATGCCAGAGAGTTCCTACCGCCTGCCAGCTATTCAGGGTTCCTCCAATGGGTATTCAGGTCCTCGAGGTTCTTCTGGTTCCTACTTTAGTGCTATGCCGGAGAGTTTGTATCATCCACCGGCTATCCAGGCTCCTCCCACGGGATATATGAGTCATTAGGGACAGTCATCAGGGCAGCAGGTCGCCGCATGTTATTTTGAGGCTAAGACCTGGGTCACATAAGGATATCTTTCCCCAGGCTTAGGGGCAAGGCAGTGCAGTAGGGGTAGCAACCCATGACTCCAGCACCAGTAGCCCAGCCACCTAGAGGTGGAGGACAGACTGGTAGAGGCCGTCCCAGAGGTGGAGGTCAGACGGGTAAAGGTCAGACCACTATTGCTCAGACAGGTGGAGGCCAGCCAACTGGCGCTCCAGCTAGATTCTATGCTCTTCCAGCCAGGCTAGATGCATTAGCCTCAGATGCCGTCATCACAGATATTATCTCCGTCAGCGATAGGGGTGTTTCAGTATTATTTAATCTAGGGTCTACTTATTCATATGTGTTATCTCTGTTTGCTCGATTCCTGTTTACTTCTCCCGAGCCTTTGGATGTTTATGTTCATGTGTCCACTCCTATGGGTGATTCTGTGGTTGTGGATCGGATTTACCGATCGTATGTGATTACTTTCTGTGGTTTTGAGAATAGAGCAGATATTATGTTGCTCGATATGATCTATTTTGAGGTTATCTTGGGCATGGATTGGTTATATATATAGCCGTTCTAGACTTCCATGCCAAGACTATTTCACTAGCGATGCCAGGGTTGCCGAGATTGGAGTCGAAGGGTTCCACAGTTGATACACCCAGCAGGGTTATTTCTTTCCTGAAGGCTCAGCGCATGATTGAGAAGGGGTGTTTGGCTTATTTAGCTTATGTGCAAGACACCACTGTAGAGTCTCCGACGATTGATTCGGTGCAGTAGTCCGAGATTTCGCGGATGTTTTTCCTTCTAATCTTCCTGGCATGCCTCCCAATTGTGATATTGATTTTTGTATTTATTTGGCTCCAGGAAATCAACCTATATCTATCCCACCGTACCACATGGCTCCTAAGGAGCTAAAGGAGCAGTTGGAGGAGTTGTTAGCAAAGGGGTTTGTTAGGCCCAATGTGTCGCCTTGGGGTGCACCAGTGCTATTTGTGAAGATGAAGGATGGGACTATGCAGATGTGCAATGATTACCTCCAGCTGAACAAAGTCACCATCAAGAACAAGTATCCATTGCCTCGTATTGATGATTTTTTTTGACCAGCTGCAGGGTGCTAAGGTGTTCTCTAAGATTGACTTTGTGTTAGGGTATCATCAGCTAAAGATTTGGGATTCAGATGTTCCGAAGACTGCATTTAGGACTAGATATGGACACTATGAGTTTCCGGTGATGTCCTTTAGATTGACTAATGCTCCAACGACATTTATGGACTTGATGAATAGGGTGTTCAAGCCTTATATTGATTCTTTTGTCATCGTCTTCAGTAAAGACATCTTGATATACTCACGTAGCTTGGGAGAACACGAGCAACATTATAGAGTAGTGCTTCAGACCTTGCGAGAGAAACAACTTTATACTAAGTTCTCCAAGTGTGATTTTTGGCTAGAGTCAATGGCATTCTTGGGGCATGTAGTGTCAGGAAAGGGTATTAAAGGGGATCCCAAGAAGATTGAGGCAGTTCAGAGTTGGCCGCGTCCTACTTTCATGACGAGATCAGGAGCTTCTTGGGGTTAGCAAGTTACTAATGGCGATTTGTGCAGGGCTTCTCATCTATTGCATCACCTCTGACCAGATTGACCCAAAAGGGTGCTCCATTCTATTGGTATGATGATTGTGAGGAGAGCTTCTAGAAGCAGAAGACGACTTTGACCACGGCACCAGTTCTTGTATTACCTTCCAGTTCAGGGATGTATACAACATATTGCAATGCTTCTCGCGTTGGTTTGGGATGCATATTGATGCAGGAGGGGCGAGTTATTGCATATGATTCACGTCAGCTGAAGGTTCATGAGAAGAATTACCCTATGCACAATCTAGAGTTGGCGACGATTGTTCATGCTCTTAAGATATGGAGGCATTATTTATATGGAGTGTCATGTGAGGTTTATACAGACCATCGCAGCTTGCAGCATTTGTTCAAGCAGAGGGACCTTAATTTGAGGCAGCACATGTGGCTTGAGTTACTAAATGATTATAACATTACCATTCTTTATCATCCAAGTAAGGCGAATGTGGTCGCGGATGCCTTGAGCAGAAAGACGGATAGTATGGGTAGCTTGGTATTCATTCCTGCTAAGATGAGACCATTAGCTTTAGACATCCAGTCTTTAGCTAACAGACTTCTGAGATTGGATATTTCGGAGCCTGGCCGAGTTCTAGCATGTGTGGTTGCTGAGTCTTTGTTATTGGGGCAGATTAAGGCCCGACAGTTTGATGATCCACATTTGGCGATTCTCAGAGAGACGGTACTTCAGGGAGGTGCCAAGGAGATTTCTATCGGCGAGGATGGTGTGTTATGGCTTCAGGGCCGTGTGTGTTCCTAATGTTGATGGGTTGAGAGAGAGGATTCTAGAGGAGACCCACAGTTCGAGGTACTCCATTCATCCGGGTTCCATGAAGATGTATCGTGACTTGGGACAACATTACTGGTGGCGGAGGATAAAGAAGGAAATTGTAGAGTATGTAGCTAAATGTTTGAATTTCCACCAGGTCAAGTATGAGCACCAGAGGCCAGGTGGCCTACTTCAGCAGATGCCCATTTCGGAATGGAAGTGGGAGCGTATCACCATGGATTTTGTGGTTGGGTTGACACGGACTTTGCGGAGGGTTGATTCAGTGTGGGTCATTGTGGATAGATTGACCAAGTCTGCCCACTTCATTCTAGTGGCATCTACTTATAAAGTGGAGAGATATGCTCAGATTTACATTCTGGAGATAGTCAGGTTGCATGATGTGCCGGTTTCCATCATATCAGACAGAGGCCCTAAGTTCACTTCCCCTTTCTGGAGAGCTATTCATAGTGAGTTGGGACCCGCATAGAGCTTAGCATAACATTCCATCCTCAGACCAACGGGCAGTCGGAGGGGACAATTCAGATTTTAGGGGATATGCTTAGGGCATGTGTTATTGAGTTTGGAGGGCAGTGGGAACAGTTCTTCCCCTTGGAAGAGTTGGTATACAATAATAGCTATCAGTCCAGCATAGAGATGGCCCCGTATGAGACATTTTATGGTCAGCATTTTTGTTCTCCTATCGGGTGGTTTGAGCCTGGTGAGGCCAAGTTACTTGGTATAGATTTGGTACAGGATGCCTTGGATAAGGTAAAGTTGATTCTGGAAAGGCTCCGCACACCTTAGTCCAAGCAGAAGAGTTACGGGGATCAGAAGGCACGTGATGTATCATTCACAATTGGCGAGAAGGTTCTCTTGAAAGTCTCGCCAATGAAGGGCATTATGAGGTTTGGAAAGAATGGCAAGATAAGCCCAAGGTTTATTGGCCCTTTGGGGTGTTGAGGCGAGTTGGAGAGGTTGCCTATGAGCTTGCTTTACCTCCCAGTTTATGAAGAGTTCATCCAGTTTTCCATGTATCGATGCTTCGGAAGTATCATGCCGATTATTCACATGTGTTGGATTTTAGTACCATTCAGTTAGATAAGAGCTTGGGCTACAAGGAGGAGCCAGTTGCCATTGTTGATAGACATGATCGCCAGTTGAGATCGAAGAGGATTTCTGCGGTAAGGGTCAAGTGGGGGGGCCAACCGGTTGAGGAGGCGAGCTGGGAGTCCGATGAGGACATGCGGAGCCGGTGTCCCCACTTATTCATCAGTCGTGGTACTTTTTTATGTCTTTTTAACGACGAACATTTTTTTAAGAGGTGGAGAATGTAGAACCCCTTCCTTTAAATGAAACTTCCCACTCGTACTTTAACTAATTTATAACTTACGGGGATGGGTGGTTCGGAAGTTAGAAGAGTTTTGAGCAAGAATATGTCCATTTACTTCTTTAAGTTTTTCAAAAAAGGCCAAGTTTGACTTTGGTCAACTTTCTTGGGAGATGGACCAGGATTCATGATTTAATGATTCGGGAGGGTCCATGGGAAAATATGGGACTTAGGCGTATGCCCGGAATCAAATTCTGAGGTCCCTAGCCCGAGTAATGAATTTTTATATAATATTGTTAACTTGAAGAATTAGGGAATTAAATAAACTATGTAATCATTGATTTCCTTGATATCGGGCTCGGGTTTTAATTTCGAAACTTGGCACGGGTCTGAAATATCAGTTAAGACTTATCCGTAAAATTTAGTGTCAATTCAAGCAGCTTAAGGGCATTTTGACTCGTTAGAAGGAAATTTAGAACTTGAAGATTCAATGATTTGATACATTTGGTTTTGGGGTTGATTCCTCAATTTAGCGTTGTTTTGAGTGTATTAAGGGCTCGAGCAGTCCTCCTCGTGATTTGAGACTTGTCGGTATGTTCTGTGGGGAACGGGAGCCCGATCGTCAAATGAGCGAGGCTCGAGTGAAGTTATAATTTGGAAAATATCTGAAGTTTGCTGCTTCTGTCATAACCGCATCTGCGGTTCTTGGACCGCAGATGCGGTCATTTGATTGCAGAAGCGTAGAAGGGGCTAGCAGGGGAAACCGCAGAAGTGGCGTAGGGATGGAAGAAGCAGTTCCGCTTATGCGGCCCCAAGACCGCAGAAGCGGTCCAGCCCCTATTTCCAAAAGCCGCAGAAGCGGCCAATTTTGCAGAAGTGAAAATACTTTCGTAGATGCGAAAATAGCTGGGGGCAGAAGGGTTTATTTTATACGACCTCAAACTCATTTCTCTCATTTTCATTTTCAACTTAGGCGATTGGGGTTCTTTCAAAAGAGGGTTTCCACATAGTTTGGTAAGGTAAATAATTTCCTTTCATCCTTAGCTTAAATGCATGTATATTAGGTAGATTAAAAACTAAAAATTTTGTAAAAATCAATGGTTAGAGTTAGACCTAGGGTTTTAATAAAACTAAGATTTAATCATATTATTTTTCGTGTAATGAACTAGAAATCTTATATTTGCGATCCTTAGGTGATAGAGAACAAATTTTTCAAAAAATCTCGGAATCGGGGCAGGTGGGCCCGGGGTCGGAATTTATGAAAGTTGTGTTAATGGCTAGGAAATTGCTTAAATAACTTGAATTCGATCTATGAGTTTATATTGACTAGTTCTTACTTTATTTAAATAGATTGTGATCGATTGGCTCCCAATTGAGGGTTGGGCTTGTTCTTGACGTTGGCAGTGCACTTCGTAGCGAGGTGAATATCCTTTCTAACCTAGTAAGAGGGAATTGTCCCCATATGATTAATGAACAAATGATTATTGCTAAATGCAGGGGCTACGTATGCACCAAGTGATGAGATTCCGTGCATAGCGACTACAATGTTGATTGTCCGGGTAATTTAGGACCCACATCATGATTATTTATGAAAAATATCCATATTAATTGTATAATGAGATCATTTAGGATGTGTTAGAGACTTGAAAGAAGATAAAAGCAACATGCACAAATTGTTGAACAATGTATGGTATACTTGACTGTAAATGTGTCTTTTGTGCACATTCTTGATATTGCGTAATATTTATGGATAAGGACGATCGCCTCGGTATGAATAGATGCATCTATATGCGTGTTGTCGACCCTCAGAAAGTGCACAGTTTCTTTCTGTTGGTTCAGGCCGTTGCCTCAGTACTATGTGCGCATGTTTAATTGTGGGAAGCTTATACTTGCTTTATTTTGCTATTATCTCAAAATGATAAAATATGAACTCAGTGTCGTGAAGAACTTGACATATGTCACTTGTCATAAACTATTGATACTTTTAATTTCCATGATTTGAACACATTATACTTATATATATTGTTTTACCTTAGTAAGTATTGAGTCGACTTCTCATCTCTACTTCTTCGAGATAAGACGGGATACTTACGGGGTACATGTTGCTTATGTACTCATGCCACACTTCTATTCTTATATGTACAAGATTTGAGGCAGGTGGATCTGGACATCATTCTGATGCATATCAGTGAGCACATCTGGGAATTCTAAGGTGAGGTGCTTTTCTTTCATGCCGATCCGCAGCGGAAGAAGTCTTTCTCTGTATTTTTGTTTCTGTCTATCCTGATTTAGACACTAGGATAGTATATTATTCTTTTATGTATATTCTACTAATTTCCCGTAGCTTGTGACACAAGTTCTGGCACACACATTAGTAGACATTCATTTTTGAGTTGTATAACTATATTATTACAGTGTTGTCACTCTTTGCTTTAACCTTAACTTTTAAAAATCTGCTATACTTGGCTTTTGGTAACGGTAAAAATGAGAACTTAATTATACTTCCGCGTTGGCTGGCCTGGCAATGGTGTCGGGCGCCATCATTACCTATTATGGAATATAGGTCATGACAAATGATTTTCATGGGGGAAATTGGGTGTTTTGGGTAGAACCGAGGTTTTTCAAAAATTAAGGATTTGGACCTCTATTTAAGGTTCGATTTCAAAACAAATTATATATTTGGGTTCGTGCAGGAATGGGTAATCGGATTTTGGTTCAAACCTCGGGTTTTGACCATGTGGGTCCGGGGGAACTTTAAGGATTAGGAGTCGTGTCTTATTTGGTGTATGTTAATTGTGGAGTACGATGTATAGGCATGGTGACGAGTATCTGTACGCCGATGTCAAGCATGCCCACGAGTCTTGTATTATAAGTGTTATGACTCCGTTGTGATTTATTGTGCCCCACATGTTACAATCATCATTATTTTCTTGTCGAGATGTTGTTGAAATATTAATGTTCCCTTGTAGGAAAGTTATTATATTGCTCTTGTTCCCTTGCCGGGATTATTTATGATACTTGTTGTTTTGTAATTGGGAACGGGTGGCACGCCACATTCGAAATACATAAAATAGGAGTGGGTGCCACGCCTACCACAAGGTATATGAAATGGGAGCGGGTGACACGCCTGCCACAAGATACATGAAATGGGAGCGGGTTGCACACTTGCCACAAGGTATTTGAAATGGGAGCGGGTGGCACGCCTGCCACAAGATATGTAAAATGGGATCGGGTTAAATGCATGCAACGAGGTAAATGAAAAGGGATCGGGTTGCACGCCTCCAATAAGATGTGAAATGAAAGTGAATTCTGCCTTTGTTTTCCTTATCCTTGTTAGTAGTTGGATTTGGGTTCCTTTATAATCCTTTTGATATTCTGTTGTGGTATTGGAAAAAATTGAGTTTACATAATAACGTGCAATAACGATGACATGTCAAGGACACGTATTTTGGATAAAAAGTTACAACTGGCAAAGAGACACGAGTTGCAACAGATACGAGCAAAGGCAAAGGAAGAGACACCTATTTAAGTCATTGAAGTCTGAGAATTAAATGGAATGAATTTGATAATACAAAAGAATACAGATACAATATTTGATGAGCATTAAATACCGAGTAGTTAGATAATCTGTATTAAATATAATAATTACGTAACGTAGCATTCAATGTCTTTAATTACCCATAATATCCTCATTATGGCATAGGCAAAACGCATATCTCCATGGTATCTGTTGATACGTAATTTTCCCCCATGTAATTGTATACTCAAAATATTCCCAAAATAGCATGTAGATGTATATGTAAGCATGCACAAATGTCTTGGTATTTTTCCATATTTATTCAAGGATTTTAAAATCAATTTACGACTTATTTTGCAATACAAAATCTAATATTTAGTCCCAAATCTTTTTATTTTGATAAGTAATCTATTTTATTCTTCCATTTACATAAAATATAATTTATATAATTTTTATAGTATTTTACAAGGTCAATAAGTATTTCTAAATTAAAATTGCATTAGATTGCAATTTTAGCTCATTTCTCGATTTAATAAGTATTTTAATTACAAAATCGTTCCTAATATTTTTACTTAATACCTATATATATATATATATATATATATATATATATATATATATATATATATATATATATATATATATATATATATATATATATATATATATTATTAACTCAGTATTTTAATTAGATTTTTATTATGACATTTACTATTTTTATAAAATTAAATTTGGGGAAAATGGCTATTTAACTGATACCCTAGTTATTTTAATTTTAGCCCAAACTCCACCCCCAAATTACCCCTCTAATTACATGACCCAATTTAAATTTACCTGACTCAAACCCGCCTAACCTAACCCGCCCCATATTTCCTTTTAATCGTGGCAGTTGATCACAGATCAACGGTCCACATCAAACCTACCATCCCCCAAATACCCCCTAACCCTAATCACTTCGCAAACCCAGCCGCCTTTGTATCCCCAAATGCTCTCTAGCCCTTCTGAACCCTAGTATGTTCTGGCTCCGTTTCACCGGCGTCTATGACCGTTCAAGACCCAAAACATCTATATCCACCACTCATCACCTCTCATGGCTCTTGGGTTCGAAGATAGGAACACTATCTCGAAGGTTATCGGACCAAAGGCCCTCCAATTTGAGTTCTGTAGCCGTATCGGGCCTTTCTCCGGCAAGACTTGAGGCTATGAGTCCTTTACTGACTCAGACTGGTCCGTTCCAGGCTTTCTCGCTATCTAGAGATCTTTCTCTGAAACCCTAATTTTCGAGGTTTTTCTTGTGTTTATCTTTAAAATCTTCTCTAAGTCCTAGTTATTCTCTAAAAATTAAAGTATTTTTCAGTTTTTCTTCGCCTACTTTTGTTTTCAAACTGTCGTCTTCTTAAAATTTAGGGTTTCTCTGATTTCTATGATTTCTTCGCTTTATCTGCTCTACTATGTGTTCTCCTCTAGTTCTTACTGTGATTTTGAGTACTTTATACTATGGCTCTGAGGCATTTTTACTTTACTGGGTTATTCTCTAGGGTTTCGAGTTAATATGTTCTTTGCTCTTTATTATGTTGTTCTGCTTTTGTTCATCTTCATCTATGTTCTTCATTATGCTCTATATGTGCCGGAAACCCTAAGTTTAAAGGGTTTTATGCTTCTCTCTGTGTTATTACTTGCTTCATGTTAAACCCTAGCCGCCTCTAATATCCTTCTTATGTGTTTCTGCTATATGATTTGTTCTATTTTTCCGGTTTGCGTGTGCAAATCTTTGCATCTCTTTGTATAGTCACATTCTCCCCCTTTTCTGAATAACCCTAATTTGGGAAAATTGTTTTCGTACAGGTTGTTTGATTCTCTAATTGGGACCTGCTTTCTGACTAAATTCAAAATAAGCTAGTATCTCAATTCCTTGATTTTCTAGATGATTAACTTGCCTTATGTGTTTACCCGTGTGAATTTCAAAACTCTTTACACATATTTGCCATATATTTCGTGATTGGTACTTGATTTTGTTTCCAAAAATAAACTGAGGTTTATTTACTTCAAGCTCGGTTCCTTAATTGAAGGGAACCTTTTCCCTAATTGGTTGTAATTGATACTGATGGATAATTTCTAACCTTAGTGCTGCATATTTTTCAAACTATAAATAGCCTTCACCTTTTCTCACTTAGACACACACAGAGATACACGAACTACTCTAAGTTTACCTACTGAAAACTCTCTCTTCTCTTCTGTTTTTCTAGGTTACTTGCTCTATTGCTGGAGTTAGCCGGCTGAAAGGAAAGGCTAACTATAGGGATCCATCTACCTTACTTCCTTTGTTATTCAAGTTTGCAACTGGTAGGCTCTTTATTTATATTATCAACCTCCAAACTACCTGTTTACTTAACCCTTTTCCTTTGCCTGTTTATGTTCAGTTAAGTTATTGCATGCTTAACCCCCTTCCCCCTTTCCCTTGTCTATTTATGATTTCAGTTAAAGTTCAGCATGCTTAACCCCCTTTTTACCCTTTCCCCTGTATGTTTACTGTTCATTATTATGGTTTAAGTTCCTGTACACCCCTTTCCCCTGAATCCCTTTAATTTAGTCCTATTCTTTCAAGTATTCTTATGTGATTTCCCCTTCCCTTAACCCCTGTTTGCATATGAGTGTGTTTTGGACTAGGGTGGCACCTCATTGCTACTCCGAGTTTAGAACTAAGGTTGTTATCAGCCTATACTCAAATTAATCCCATTCTATTCCCCATACTATGTGTTTGAGCCTTGACACATGCATGTTGGTGTCCTAATCACCATACAGGCCCTAGTCTGACTTGTTTGCAAGTCTTCTCTTGCCTGTTGAACCATGTAAGAGGTTAGGGGTGTGCCAGTCTCACTTCATGGCTATGTATGACCACCTCTTGCATTGGTCTTCCTCTAATTCCTCACTTTTACACTTATTCCTAGTTCTTTAAGTCCTACCCCCCTTTGGTAAGCCATTCTTAGGGACCCTGGAGTCTCCTCTGACCTTGGATGCCTTAGGAATGGTAATTCCACACTTGCACTACTCTAATTGCTTGGGGTGTAAGCATTGCCTAGGTTTCTTTGAAAAGCCATTGGAACTTTGTAACACTATAAATAGAAAGCCTCGGATTTGGGATCCTGGATTTGGTAAAAGGCATATGTTGGACATTGAAGCTGCTTTGAGCTTCTTCGGGCCTGTTGTATTGTTGATGTATTTGGCTTATTTCCTTTAACGTTTTTCTGTCTAGATTTTGTAAATAAATTTGTATAAAAGAACTCGGGGATATAGTGAAAGGGCATATGGGAGGCTTTACTATCTTGCATCAATTAATGGTAGAAATCATGCCTATAGGTCTACTTTACCACAAGATCATATAGATACCATGTCTATAAGGATTTACATTGTTGAACATTAAGGCTTTACATTATTGCACAATATCATATAGATACCTTGTCTATAAGGCTTTACATTATTGCATTAATATCATATAGATACCATGTCTATAAGACTTTACATTATTGCATCAATCTCATGATAGAAACCATTGCTATAGGGCTCGCATTATCACATCTCATATAGAAACCATGCCTATCAGTTTAATGTCATATCTCATATAGAAACCATGCTTATATGTTTTCGACATTGCATCTCGCCTAGAAAGACATGCCTATAGGAAATGTATAAAATGCTAGGCAAACAACATGTTGACTAAAACGTGTAAAGTAGTAACAAAATGGGTCAGTGTGCATGTTATAAGGTCTAAACTCGTCCAGTCCTTAAAACATTTCAGTGCAGTTGCCCCAAATCTATTTACTTTTAAATCGGGCCCAGGTCTGCCCTTTTACACTACTCTACTAAGTCTGCGATTTTGAACTACTTTGTCTGCCTAAGTTTAATACTTTAAGGTACTTTTGAAAACTTTCTTCTTGCATCCTTTTTACTCAAACAGTCCGGCTAAATTGTAAGCCATTTCTAAACCTTGCTGCAACTTCAACTCTCTTTTCAACAGACCTATGTTTGAAACTAATGTTCTCCTCTAAGATTAACTGATTTTCAAAAACTGTCAATTCCTAAAACGGGCCCGGGGAGCTCGAAGTAGATTTTCTATCCAACTTTTATGTGTTAAACTAATCTGTCTGTCATTCTAACCTCATGTAAAGTTCAAATCAGTATTTGAAGTCATGCTAAACTAGTTGCTGTTATGTTATGGGATTTTATTTGAGCCTTTGACCGTCTTATTTGCATACCTCTTATGTGCTATTTGTTTTGCTTGTCGTTCTAGTATTTTTACCTTTGAAATCCATATATATCCTATCTCTCTCTCCCCCTCTTAGGATTAGAAGTCCTAATACCCCAGGACTAACAGGTTGGGACGGGTATTAGTATGTAATAAGTAAACAATACCAACGCGTTTAAAAACCTTAACGGGGCGGGAAGGGTAGATTATGGAGATGATTACTGGTGCGATAATACCATATGCGACCCCTATTTGAGAAGTGTGTGCGGGGTATTGCACCGATGTGATCTATATTATAGTCAAACCTAGGACCCCCTTTCCTTTGCTTGCTTTATTTAAATGTTTTTCTAAAGTAATGTTTTCTTTTCAAATCCATTCTCTCTTCTACATTATTTAACTTATGCCTTTCCCTTTTCAAAATTCCTAAGTTGTCCAAATGTTTATATGTGAACCTTATCTGTCTACTTGCTTCATCTCTTCATAAAGTCACATTAGCACGGCCGGGAACCACACTAGTGGATCTTGAGGGGTGCCTAACACCTTTCCCTCGAGATAATCTAAAGCCCTTACCCGAACTCTAGTTTTCATTCAAAATACTCCTCTCATCTTTAAAAGTATCCTAATGCACTATAATCATTAGGTGACAACTCTTCAAATTCCATAGCCGAATTCCCAAATGGGAATGAGAGTTGTTTTACCCATAATGTCGTAAAACCCGATTTCGCTTTTGAAAAAGTGGGCGTCGACAATATCTATAAAAAGGAATAACTGATCAATTGTAGGTACACGTGGAATATACATTGATTTACTTGTTTTTCTCTTGATTATATTCGTGCTATCCAAATTACTTTCTTTTATACATTCTTTCGACTATCAGAAACCCGTGTTCTTCTAAATTATAGCTTTGACTAAAATTATTTTTTGGTTAAAAAGATTGGTTCCGTTACCGGAAATATGATAATCTATTATTTTTAGCTAAGCTTCTTTTGTTGCATTAATCATGTTGAATAACAATGACAACACTCAAGGAAACCAAGAAAACTAACACCATTAGGGAGATCCACAGAATATTAACACTCTGATCCCTTCTCCACGACGCTCTCCTTTGTGATCTCGTGAGGCCACTCTTGATGGATCTCACACAAATGAGCATGCTCAATTTGAAAATGCTGAAGCTATCGATGAAGCTTTACAAAAATTAATTGTTGCACAGGTCAATAAAGCTGTTGAGGCACTTGTTAGCCAGTTATCTGTTGCAACACCTACACCCACTCCAAATAATAACACTTAGGAGACCCTTGTTCCAGGCTTGTTAACTTTGGCAGCGTTGGAATTCCCAGTGAATCATATGAGAGAGAACAAGGTGATGTAATTAATTCTGATTTACAAACCTTAGTGCTAACCTTGCAGAAACAGCTCAAGGAGAAAAGTGATTGCATAGAAAAAATACCCGGGGTGCCGCCCATAATCAAAGGGGTAGATATGGATAAATATTCGCAACAACTCTGGAAGCCAAGTGCAGCTCCCCTCCCAATTCCAAAGAAATTCAAAATTCCCCCTATTCCAATATACGATGGCACAACAGACCCATGAGACCACATGACTACATTCACAACAGGCGTAAAAGGCAACGATTTGACTAAGTAGGAGATTGAATCAGTATTAGTGAAAAAGTTCAGTGATAAACTCACCAAGGGAGCCCTACCACGATACTCGCTTTTACCCAAAATTCTATAAATTCTTTTGCTGAGCTTGCAGATTCTTTCATCAAAGCACACTCGGAAGCCCAAAAAGTGAAAAAAATGAATGGAAGGCATTTACAAGATAAAGCAAGGGGACTCAGAATTCCCTATACCTTACGTAATATACTATATAAGCATGAGTTATCACGTAGATTGGCTAAGTGGACTACAGAACTAAGTGAGTACGGAATCACATACCAACCTCGAACTGCTATAAAATCACAAGTATTTGCTGATTTAGTGGCTGATTTTGCCAGGGGATGCAATTAGAAGTAGAAAAAGAATTATATGTGTTTAATGGAGATAACCCGTGAACTTGGACTTTATTCACTGACGGTTCATCTAACATAAAAAGTGCAGATTTAGGGATTATGTTGGTACCACCTACGGGAGAACCCATTCGACAAGCTATCAAATGTCATTCTATAATAAATAATGAGGCAAAGTATGAGGTTGTGATTGTAGGTTTAGAAATGGCACGATAACTTGGAATAAATCAGATTATAATAAAAAACGATTCACAACTCGTGATTAATCAAATGCTGGGGACTTACATAGCCAGGGAAGCAAGGATGCAACAGTATTTAGAGAAGGTACGGGAATTGATAAAGCAATTTTAAACTTGAAAAGCTACACAAATACCAAGGGATGAATAAGTTGAAGCGGACGCCCTAGCTAATCTCGTATCTGCGGCTAACGTGGAAAGTGATGCAAGCATCTTAGTTATTCATTTATTTGACTAAGTTCTGGATCCCGATAAGAATGAGGTAAATCTTAATAATTTAACTTAGGATTAAGAGGAATGCGATTGTTGCTTTTATGCAGTATGGTACTGTCCCTGATGATAAGAAAAAATCATATGCTCTTTAAAAAAGGCTGCTTGGTACTGCTTAAAACAAGGCAATCTATATCGACAATTGTTCAGTGGTCCCCTATCAAGATGCCTCGAACCTTCTCAAACGGAGTACCGTGAGGAGAGAAATACACGAGGGGAATTGTGGGAATCATGCTGGAGGAAGACCATTGGTAAGTACCCTAACTAGGGCAGGTTATTATTGGCCTAAAATGGAAGAAGAAGCAGAAAGTTTCGTGTTCAAATGCGATAAATGTCAAAGGTACGATAACAATATGCATAGACCTACGGAATTACTACATCCACTCATTGAACTATGGCCATTTATGAAATGGGGAATGGATATCGTGGGTCCATTATCAAAAGCAAAAGGACAGGTAAATTTTTTGCTCGTACTCACTGATTATTTTACTAAATGGGTAGAGGTAGGAGTATTCAAACAGGTGCGAGAAAAGGAAGTTAAAGATTTCATTTGGTGGAATATCATATGTTGTTACGGAGTACCAAAGGAGATCATGTGTGATAATGGCCCTCAATTTATAGGAGCTCAAATCACGGAATTCTTTCAAAGCTGGCAGATTAAAAGGATTACGTCTACACCTTATCATCCCGTGGGTAATGGACAAGCAAAATCAATAAATAAAGTCATTATCAACAATTTGAAAAAGCGCTTAGAAGAATCAAAAGGGAATTGGCCCGAAGTGCTACATGGTGTTTTATGGGTATATCGTACAACGACAAAAATAAGTACGGGAGAAACACCATTTTCGTCTATTTATGGAGCAGAGGCCTTAATTTCCGTCGATATAGGAGAACCAAGCAAAAGGTTATCGCAGGTAACAGAAGCGTCCAATGACGAGGAGATGCGTGTAAATATTGACTTACTCGAAGGAAAGAGAAAAGTTGCACTAATAAGAATAGCAGCATAGAAGCAGGTCATAGAACGATACTACAACAGGAAAGCACGCCTTAGGTTCTTAAAAATGGAGACTTAGCGCTTAAAAATGTTTTTCTATCTTCAAAAGCAGCTAACACATGTAAATTAAGTCCAACATGGGAATGAACTATTGCAGGTAAAGGAGCATATGAACTGGAAATAATGGATGGAAAAATACTACCTTCATATTGTAATGTTGTTCATTTGAAGAGATATTACTTCTAAGGAATACCCATGTTCAAGTATCTATGTTTCAAAATTCTATTTTTGAATTGTAAAAATTTTACTAACGATTTCAGATGATAGGCAAAAAAGCTAGCCCGTACTAAATGATGAGTCACGACCTGCAAGGCACGTGGAATACAATGAACTTCCCGGCCTAGGGTTACAAATATTCTAATAGAAATCAAACGGGTTAAGCAGTCTTAATCTATAATCGCACCTCTAAGTCCCATATGCTTTTTTCATTTTCAGGGAAAGGACCAAATGAGAGGAATAATAAAATGTTCTAGGATTCATACTTTAATACTCTAACACTTGGGGGACTACATAATATACATAGGCATGTGTATAAAGAAGGCAAAGAAGATTGAGCAAAAATTCAAGCCTGAAAAAGTCAAATGTAGAGTAAAAGTCACGAAGTCACGAGCTAAGGCCAAAGAAAACCTTAGTATAGTTAGGTTAAATGCTATGTACTAAAAAGGATTGAAAATAAAACCTCGTGTTTATTATTTTTTATTTTAAATCTGTTGCAAGAAAAACAGTTACGAGAAAGTTATAGATATAATGTAAATACATGTAGAGTGATTATACAAACTAGACAAGGTCCAAATATAAACTTGTCATAGTTATTTCAAAGAAACATGTGAGTTCCTATTTCTTTTATCATATGTTAAATACCATTATGAAGTTGAGACATCTTTTTCATTAGGTGTCGAATATAAAAGGGCCATCTTTTATAAAACTCAAGTTTAAATTAATTATTCATGAGGTTAACAGAAGCATTTTTGAAGAATAAAAATGCAAATTATTATGTAAGTCCTTAAGAATAAATGCAAGAATAAAATAAACAGAAGTTAAAAATAATAACAAGTAAAATTCTTAATATTTAAAAAACTTAAGACTAAGTACAAACTTAGTTGAAAAACTACGAATTGTTTATAGAGATTGCCCCGTGAAAAGACTTGGGGACTTGCGTTTCCAAAATCCACCCTCAAATGAAGCCAAGTGTTTAATTACAATTTTCCAAATAAAAACAAAACCAAAGTCATTCAAATAACTAAGGCTAGTCATTGAGAAGTAGGAGGAACTAAAGCAGGAGCATCAACAGTTGCGGACTCAACTTGACTTATAGCAACATGCTCGACTGGGCTTGAAAGAGTTGGAATACAGGAATCGACGTCAACGTTGACGGAACCTTCTGCCACGGGAGAAGGAAAATCTTGAGTTTGCTGAGCTCCCTCAACATTTTCATTAATCTTAGCCAACTCAGATTCCAAGTTGAAATTTTCTTGGCCATCTTCGATTAGAGTATCACGGCTTAAATTCAAAAATGCCCAACTCACCTCAATAGCATATTTGTCTTCAAGGGTCTCATAATCTCTTTCCCAATCAACAATCTCATTCCTGCTTCTCATTTTTAGCCAAGGCAGAGTTGTAAGAAGTTTGAAGAGAGGCAGGGGAACTTTCTAAAGCACACACCTTATCAGAAGAGACCCGAAGGTCTTCTTGTGCTTGAGTTAAACTTTGCACGAGTTCCCCAGCGTAAGTTTCTTTTTTTACTCAAGAGAGCCCTCAACTCTCTGATCTCTTCACTGGCCTTGGAAATATTCAAGGAGAGCTTTCTCTTTATCTGCTTGGCTTGAGGAAGCCTTTTCAACTGCTAACTCCGAAGTTAAAGCTCGAACCTACTGCTCCAAGTTACTCTTACTCTTTTCCAAAAACTCCACATCAATTTGTAAACTGTCGAACTGTTCTTTCCAATTGAACGCCTCTAATTGAGAATCACGTGCTAACTACTCCAAGAGGGGGATTCTGTTCATCATTTCTGTGCTGATAAGATTGGCCTAAAAAAGGAAATAAGAATCCCTAAGATAGGAACATTACAAAGTAAAGGGAAAAAGAGAAGAGGAATACCTTTAAAGAAGCATGCACGATGTCATTCATCAAAGTCAATGAACTATGGATTTGAAACTTAGCTTTTTTGGTTGGGCCAATTAAAGGCTCCAACCATTCATCCACTTGACCTGATTTTCTTAGAAGACTGCTCTCAGCAGGAGCTTCAATGACTACCCACCTCATAGCAGCACTTCTACTTGAAGAGTCCACTTCAATATGATGAATAATTGGAGAAGGAATTGTCAAAGGAGGAGTAGTAGAAGAGGTAAACATAGTTGAGGAAGGAACAGAAACAGCTGGGGTTGGCAGGGAAGGAATCATAGACATGGGTGTAAAAAAAAAGAGCTTAGGGTGCCTCATCTAAAATAGGCCCTAAACCTTCACTACTGAATCCACTAATAGAAAGTTGTTCAATGGACTCACGAGCATCAGTATGAGTGACGACATCATGTGGAATTATTACTAGGGTTTCTATAGGCTCGGTGGGAGGAACGGAAAGACGGGGAGATGCTTCAGCTTCATCATCAGAAATAATGCATCTTCGAGCCTATGGCCTTTTCGCCAAACAGCCTCCATCTTCAATAGCTTTTATTTATGCAGAGGAACCCAAGACTATTTCTTGAGCCTTTTCTAATGAGATACGGGTTCCCGAAGAGAAGCGGGAAGCCGCAACTGCCTCGACAGTAACTCCGCAAATAGCAAATCCTGATGAAGAAAAGGATTGAAGTTAGAGCAATAAAAGGTTCCCGAAGAGATGCGGGAAGCCGCAACTGCCTCGGCAGTAACTCCCCGAATAACAAATCCTGATGAAGAAAAGGATTGAAGTTAGAGAAATATATATATATATATATATATATATATATATACACATCACACACACATGAGAGATGAAGCAAGATAAAAACTCTTACCATGAATTTTTACTTTCCAACCGAAATGGTCAGAAAGTGGCTTCCAAGACCTACTATTCATTTATGTGGTCTTCAATAACTTATCTACCCAATCACAGAAATTTGGAACATCCTCCACAACTCCCATGGTTGCTAAAAAAAGAGTAAAGTTAGAAAATTTGACAAAACTTGAAGAAAAAGGCACGAGAAAGATAAAAGACTTACGTGCAAAATTCCACTTCTTAGGGAAGAGGGCAGCAGCAAATAGGCATACCAGCCACGGTGTTTGTCATCCTCAGGGCTCGCCAAAACCCTCTTGCTCCTGGTTACTAGTGTAAAAATTCCATTGCGAAAGAGCTTAGGGGAATAAAGATGAATTAGGTGAGGAAAAGTATAGGGAACACCGACTATACTGGTCAAATGCCTCAAATAGGAAACAACCCTCCATATGATTGGGCCAATTAGACCCAAACAGACATTGAAGAAAAGACAAAATTCAGGAATGACTGGATCAATAGCTGGTTTAAACCCTAAAGTGAAAGGGTATGTATAATTAAAAGAAAAATCGGTTAAGTAAGAGGTGATTCTTTGATTTGGATTAGAAATAATAATAGGAAAATCACTACTCAATGTCTGTCTCTACAAACTATATGAGTCAAAACTTCTGTAATTTGAGTGGGATATATGTCAGCACGATCTAAACTAGAGACTTGACTCCTAAGAGATTCTCTATCACGATAAAAAGATAGCTCCATAGGAACTATATCTTCTGGAGTGGGTTCACGAAGAGGTTCAGATGGTTATTTACCTCTTGAAGAAGATTCTGTGAAAGCGAACCCCTAGTTCTAGAAGTGGGGCAAGAACTAGGAGAGGGCATAGAAGAACCACCACGAGCAGACCCTAAACTACGAAGCCTACCTTCCCTTCTACTCTTAATGGGGGCTTTAGGAAAAGTATTAACTGTGGAACTCTCCTATGGTTAGGGTTGATGAAGACATAGCGAAGAATGATTATACGAAGAAGAAACAAGTAGAGATTTGCAAAATTAAGTGTTCAATAAATTTTTATGGTAGAAGACAAATAAAGAAGTTATATTTATATTAACAAGAAATCGCCAAAGGAAAAAAGTGCAATGATGGAGGGGCCATAATAATGAAAACTTACGCTTCGTGTACAGTGGAGCCGTAAAAAAGCCTGAAAAGGGGTTGCAAAGTGTAGAACCAATGGGGAAGTGACACGTGTGAAGAACATAAAATGGAAGTGACAACTGCAGCGCTAATTCAGTCATAGCATTAATGATGAGAAAAATTCTAACTTTGATGAAATCCACATCCCAAATATTCAACTGATGAATAAATGGTAAGTGTGTGTGTGGGGGGGGGGGGGGACTATCTGTATTGAAAAAATGAGTTTACATAATAAAGTGCAATAAACATGACATGTCAAGGACATGTACATTGGTTAATAAGTTACAAATGGTAAAGAGACACGAGTTGCAATAGATACGAGCAAAGTCAAAGGAAGTGGGACGGGCAGTTATTCCAATGACTCAGCGTCCGTACCTAATTAAGACATTGAACTCCTGGAATCAAAGCGAATAAATCTAGCAATTCAAAAGAATACAGATACAAAATTTAATGAGCATTAAATGCCGAATACGTTAGAGAATATGTATTAAATATAATGATTATGTAACGTAGCATTCAATATCTTTAATTACCCATAATATCCTCATTATGGCATAGGCAAAATACATATCTCCAAGGTATCTATAAAAAGGGGATAACTAATCAATTGTAGGGACACGAAACACTATTGGAATACTTTGATTTACTTATTTTTCTCCTTTTATATATTCTTGCTATCCAAATTACTTTCTTTTATACATTCTTTCGATTGTCAGAATTCTTCTAAATAATAGCTTTGACTAATATTCTATTTTTTGGTTAAAATAGTTGTTACATGTTATTCCCAAAGCATGTTTCCCCCTCCCATCTTTACTTGTTTATTCCTACTTTACTTTCCGCTGTATATTATATTACTGCACAAGTTTATTTGGTATTCTGGTCCTAGCCTCGTCACTACTTCGCCGAGGTTAGGCGAGGCACCCACCAGCACATGGGGTCGGTTGTGTTGATATTACAGTCTACACTATGTGCAGATCCCGGAGTAGCTCATGGATCGTAGTTTGCAGTCTACCTTCAGTTCACACGGTGATACAAGGTAGACCTACAGGCATCCGCAGACCCTGACATCTCATCTATCCTTTATTTCCTGTTTCATCTCTTTGCCTCAAAAACAATGTGTATATGTATTCAGATATTTTATAGATTTTCTTCCGCTATTCTAAAAATTTCTCTTGAATTGGTGAAATTGGGATTTCGGCGTTTTCCGCTTGATAGGTGAGGTTTTGATATAGAGTGTTGGCCCAAGTTTAGTTGATGTTTTGAAGATTGACAAATCAACTCAGGGATGGACCTGGTCTATCTTGGGAGACACAATTGTTATAACCATTGCACATGAGAGGCACGTGAGGAAGATTTGCATTGAATATCAAGCAGCAATATCTTTTGAACTGATCGAAAAGATTGCATTGACTTCTGAGGAGGACAGTCTCCTTATAAGAAGAGAACATAATCCTAAGCTAGGATAAGGGTTGGATTTTGTATTGGTCAAGGACTCAAATCGACAAACGATAAGCATTGGAATCTTGATCAAACTATAATTGTTAATCTATTAAATAACCAAGTTTTTCTCTTTTACAGGTAATGCACATACGCAGAAGTAAAGCATAATTGAGAGCAAAAGAGCAAGTCTGTTTTGCAAGCAATATATGTGAGATATAAATGTGCACGCCTGAAGCTACTGGAACGAGCTAGAAGAGCCAATTACATTGTCTTTATTCTTATTCTAGTTCAATTGTTGTAGGTATTTCATATTGTACCTTTCAACTTATTTAGAAGAAATTGTATTAGGTACTTTGAGTATTCAAGTTATAGTTAACTTGAAAGTGTCGCAACAGTTGAGGCTGTGTGCCACACTTGAATTAGAGTTAATCCTTAGGTTTACAAAGAGTTTTGTAAATGTTGTTTTTGGCTCAGTGACTTTAGTGGAGTTTGGAAAAATCCTATTGAGTAGTAAGTCGTGATTTTTTTACCTTTTGAGCCAGGTGTTTTCCATGTAAAAATCTCTGTGCACTTTACTTTCAGAATTTAGTATTTCGCAAACTATTGTAGTTAGAACACTTAGATGAACCTGGATCTTCTAAAACGAAAATTAGGTACCACACAAATCATCCCCCCTCTTGTGTGGTTGATGTTTATAACATCAATTGGTATTAGAGCAGGTTATCCTTGAAAAGGTTAACACCTTAGGAAAGTTCAACATGAGTGCAACTCCTGGTAACTGGGAAGGACAATCCACTGCTAGGCCTCCTCTTTTCAATGAACTCTACTACTCCTGGTGAAAGAATAAAACGAGAGACCACATCATGGGTGAAGACTACGAGCTTTGGGACATCATCACTGATGGTCCTTTAGCCACATTAAAGAAGACTGCTGAAGGGTTGGATGTTCCAAAGACAAGAGCTGATTGCACTGCTGAAGACTTAAAAAAGTGGGAAAAGAATGCAAACGCAAAGAAATGGCTAGTATGTGGACTTGGCCCGGATGATTACAACATGATTCAAAGCTATAACACTGCCAAGGAAATTTGGGACACATTACAAAAGGCCCATGAGGGAACACCTCAAGTGTAATATGACGCAAAAATTAACATGTTAAATCAATTTCATATAATATAGATCCGGTATCACATAAATCGGTGGTTAAATGATTTTATGGATCATTACAAACTTATTTTTAATTATATGATGCCTTTTTTATATGCATATGTCATGACCCGGATTTTTTACCCTCGGGAGTCGTGATGGAACCTACTAATATGACTTTTGAAAATTTTAACTTTAATTTAGTTCAATTTAAATATTAGTGAAATTAACAAAAAATATCATAAAATATAAGATGGAGGGAGTATATTTTTGAAAATTTCATAAGCAACATTTTTAGAGTCACTTTTGATATACTATTGGGCCAAGGAATGTTTCCGTTATCGGGTCATTAAAAAATATTTATAAGTAAGTGTCAAGAATGGGAAAAGTACAGAAATAGCTAATTTAAATACAAACTTACTGACCTTTAGCCCAAAATTAGATACTTACCAAAAGTAGCCCAAAATTAGAGATACACGTAAGGAAGGATTCTTCTATCCGAGAATCACGCTAAAGATCTTCCTTCCTTCACTGTGTGTATCAATTTAATAGATCACATCGCTCTCTGCATCTATAAATCACGGCACTCTCTCAAAAAATTCTCAAAATGAGCTCCAAATTTCACTCAAAATCAATCAATTTCACTATATACCTTTGCAATATCTGTGTAGATACAACTTTTGCAATTTCTGTGTTGAAGGAACTATGAACTGCAATCACAATCAATCAAGGAATTAGTGAGTTTTGACCTAATTTCAGCTACTTCTATGGCAAATTTATCAATTTTTGTTCAGTATGATGGCCGATGGAATGTTGACAACAGTTTTGTAGATTATAATGCAGATGCTGTAATAGTTACTCCAAATATAAGTTTTGAAGGTTTTGTAGATGTGATTTCGAAACAACTTATTATAGATACTTCATTGAATGATTTTGAAATCAAATACACTGTCCAAAACAGTTCTCCGCCAATAGTGATACACAATAGAATGGGTGTATGTGTATATCTTGAGCTGAAAAAAGATCAGAATTTACAATGTATCCCCTTTTATAACATCGAGTGAAAAGGACATGGACATGATCTGCTACAATTCCAATTCTGCTGTGATTTGCTCAGAATGTGCACAAAGCTCAGTTTTAGAGGAGAGATACAATGTTGATACAATTAAGATGATCGAGTTTGGGGATGGAGAAGACTAGAATGATACAAAATCTAATGAAAATAGAATAATAACTGATCCTCAACACATAGATGTAGAAGAAGGTCAAATTTATAAATACATGGCAACGATAATCAAAGTCATGAAGCACTTGGCAGTAAAGGAAAAATTTTAGTTTAAGGTGCATAATTCAAGCAGGTATCAAAATTGTTATTGTATAATTATGTATCTCAGTGTATAACATAGTTGATGTTAGAAGCATAATTATGCATAAAATAAGTTATTGCTTGTAAGTATGTAGTTGTACACTTTTAAATTGTGGTTGTCACCGTCTAGTACTGTATAGTCATTGTATTTTTTCATCTAGTATTGTTGATGGCAGTTGTATCACTATATATCATTGTATTTCATGTCGCTCTATATATAGATGGAAAAATTTATATCCTTGTCATAGGTACTGCCTAGTATGCATCAACAACAACTGTGATTGGTATTTGTGTCTTCGATCCTGAAAAAAGCAAATGTTTTCAAGGTCAAAAATTTCAGCAAAGTGCAATCATGCCCCCAAAAAGACAGATCTTATGCACAATATCAAGCGACTGCAAAACTCATCGGCAATCTTTTGGTAGATAAGTATAAAGACCCAAAAATAATATACACTCTTAATGACATAATTGGAGACTTGAACAAGCAGTATGGTCTTCAGATGACATATATGCAAGCATTGAGACAGAAAGAATATGCACTTCAAGTACTAAGAGGGAACCCGAGCGAATCATATCAAAAGATGCTAAATAACTTTTATATGCTGGTTCTTACAAATCTTGTATTGGTGGTAAATTTGAAAAAAACAGAGGAAGACTTCTTCATGTATGCTTTAATTGTACTATATCCGTATATAAAAGGATGGCAGTATTGCAAACCGGTTGTTGTTGTAGATGGAACTTTTCTTAAATCGGCATATAAAGGAACATTATTGATAGCATCAACACAAGATACAATAGGTAATATCCTACTACTTGCATATGCCATAGTCGATTTAGGATGCATTTGGGAAAAGGGAGGGAATGTGCATAGTATCGAACAGACATGAAGTCATTTGCGATATTCAAGGATGCATTTTGGAAAAGGGAGGGAATGTGCATAGTCTCGAACAGGCATGAAGTCATTGAAAATAATGCAGCAACATTATATCCACAAGTACCTCATTGTGTCTACATATGACATCTATGGAATAATATTAAAAAAATTACAAAAAAAATCATTTGCTGCTTAAAGATATATTCTTTGCTATGGCCAAAGCATACACAGTTGAAAAGTTTGATTACCACATGCCAGAGGTAGAAAAAATTGATAAGAGGGTAAAAGATTACTTAATGAATGTTGGGTATGAAAGATGGTCCAGAGCACATTCCATTGTCAACGAAACATTGACAATGACTTCAAATATTGCGGAGTCGATCAACACAGCGCTTAAGACTGCTAAGGAAATCCCAGTATTGCCTTTTCTAGACTACATATGGCAATTGATCGGATGATGGAATGTTACAAACCTAAAGAATGCAGTAGAGTCATTCACTGATCTTGGAAAAAACATGATGCAATGCTGATGAACAATCTTGAATTGTCACATTAGATGAAGGTATGAATGGAATCTGTAGATACTTGTGCATATAATATGTAATCATACCGAATTTACGGATCTGTTATATCTTGAACCCTTTGTGTGATCCTGTTAAACTAGTGTCCACCTGCACAAAAGCAAAGGCTTTCAATTTAATGTAGCATTTATGCCTACCCCACTCCTGAAATATTGCTTGGTTTCATATGATATTAAGCTATTTTAATCTTGTAGGCACTCTAGTATATGTATTTTGAGGGCATCTTCTTTTTCACCACTAATGATAGTCGATAATTTTTATAGGAGATCCCTTCGACGAGTTACTTATATTCAGTACTTGACAAGGGTAAGCAGAGAATGGTGTTCCTAAAAGATCGAACTTGCAGCTGTAGAAGGTTTCAGTTGGATGAGCTGCCATGTAAACATTCTTGGGCAGTATTAAAATACAAATACATTGATCACATTGAGTATTGCTCAGTGTACTACACCACAAAGTACCTATTGAAAACCTATTAAATTCTAATTTATCCGGTTCCTGATGAAAGCACATGGGAAATTCCTGCAGAAGTTCTAAATGAAAAAGTCTTGTGATGTGACTCTTCGAGTTAACAAAGAACCAACCAACAAGGATCAATATCTTGACACAAAAACGTGGTTCGTGGGTTGATTTCAAGACAAAGCGTATCTCAAGTTTAAGGACTCAGAATTTGATGATTTAAAAATGAGGTGAAAGATGACGATCTGAATTATAAGAAAGACTATTTACTCATTCAAAATAAGTAAATATTGATGATGTACCGGTTCAATGAAAGTTATGATCCTATGATAACAAACAAATGAATTTAGATTAAGAAACGTGTTCTTGAATGATCAAGAACTATAAGATTCCTAAAGTCACCACTTGGAGTCAATTAACGTGATAAACCACACGCAATTGCAAACAAGATAAAGACTATCACAACCTTGCTTGGAACCAAAAACAAGGATAAAGAAGACAAAGTAGAGAAAAATACACTATTGTAAAACTAGGGCAAGCCTCAAAAACGTGAATCTACTCTACAAAGGCATGAGAACCCTTTATATAGGCCTAGGGTCTCTTCTTTGATTACTAAAATTCCTATTCTAATAAGGAAATAAAATAACTAAAGACAAGTAAAGTAAAATCCTTATTCTACAAGGAAACGTTACTAGAATCCTACTAAAAGGAAAATCCCTAGAATCCTACTAAAAGGAAAATTCTTATTCTAAAAGGAATAAAATATCCTATTTTAAGAGTGAAAGAATCTTGCCTTCTTGAAATCAATCTTGAGCTTCTTGAACTTCTTGCGCTTCTTAAAATTAAGTCCATCTATTTGGACTTGAGCTCTAAAATATGATCTTGGCCAAATTTAATGAAATTTAACATAGATTCTTCTTTTACATCATCTTTCCACCAGACGTGACTAAAATAATTGGAAGGCCAAGGAATGGGAGATGCAAGCCAATATTTGAAAGAGAACAAAAAAGGTCGATTACATGTGGACAGTATGGAGAAGAAGGTCACAACAGGAAAACTTGTAGAAATAATCCAAAGAGGGGATGAAATATGTCAAATTTAGAATTACTTGTTATTTTACTTTACTGAATATCATAGAGATTTAGAAGAGTGCCATATATCAAGAACTAATTGTAGAATGTCATTTGAATTTTAGATATAAATAAATATTTGACCTATCATTTAAAATCGTGTTGCAAGTTTATATTATACATCTGTTTGATTAGAAACAAGTTGTATCAACTATGTATCATATATGTATCGCTTGTGCAACATGTTTGTATCATCTATGTATCGCTGTGTATCAACTATGTATCTCTATTTATAGGCTCTTACTCATGCCTGCATTTGTGAAGTAACAAAACTAACTAATGGACAGTCGTAGCAGTTAGAAAACTATGCAAAATAGTTATTAAAGTTTTCAAATATAAGTGGCTTCATCAATACATATTTGAAATTGTGTATCATATCTGTATCATATCTGTATCATATCTGTATCATGTATGTATTATGCGTGTATCTGCAAGAGACACTATATCACAAACTACCGTATATTTATCATATCTATAATTCACAACACAAAATCAAGGGAGAAAACACCAAAATAAACTAAACTGCAACAATCCAATATCGCACTAAAACTCATTAAACCTTTATAACAGAACAAGCATCTCATTTTCCATACGATTCTTAAAAGTACTCATAAGATTCAAACACAAACAAATCTGATCCGTCTTCCAATAATGAAACATAACATATCAAAAGACAAAAAACAAAATTATAGAGTTCATCCTATAACAATGACAAAAGTAACTACTTCTTCTACTTCCCTGCCTTATTATGTCGACCAATAATCTCAGCATCACTTTGCATGTTTAGTTCTATCTTCTTTCTGGCATAATCCTACAAGAGAGCATCAAATCTGCGCCGATGTGCATAGGCATTGAATTTTTTAGGAGGCATCTTTCCCTCAATAAAATACTCGGAAAATTATGCCGCAATCACTGCAAAAATAAAAAGAACAACAACTATCAAACTGTACAATCTAAAAGAAAAACAGATTGTGTTGAAAGAAATTCATACGCTTCGACTTGTTGAGGCAATCCTACAACTAGTTTTACATCAAAGGGGGTAATCAAGTCTTTTTATTTGTAGACACCAGTGCGTCAATTGATATCTTTTTTATTTAAGTAGAAATGCATGTGCATGAAAAAATGAGGCAGCAACACATATTACTTGGCCATGGCTTTATATACTTTGGCTTGATGAGCAACTCCACCGCGCACAGAGTCATACATATAAATGCACCTATATTTGAAAGACATCACAGTCATTATCCAATTCCATTGTTATGCAATATTAATTGACATTAAGACATGCTCGACAGTGTACCATGGAACATTGGCATCCAAGCCAAACCCCTGAATATACTCTGTAGTGACATGTTTCGGATTGCACACATCATTGTCTCCATCTGTATCAATAAATGCCTTCCACAACTCATTCATTTTCTCGTCGAAGTACCAATCAATATATATATATATATATATATATATATATATATATATATATACCTTCGGATCAAAACGGAGACTAAACATCTTTAGCAATTGGGTTACCCCATCGTCTTTACTTTGTAACTCGCTGGAGACATTATCGCGATTTTTCTCGTCAACATCCCGTTCTCAATTTGGAGACCGTCGATCAGAATCCTAACTTGCTCAAAAGTGAGCAAGTTAGGATTCTGATCGACGGTCTCCAAATTGAGAACGGGATGTTGACTTTGTGGTAATGAATGTTACAGGTAGGTCTTTGTCATACTTTACCTTCTTCCTCAGATAATAAAACAAAACATCAATATGCTGAAACATAACATAACAAATAACTACTCACTAAACGCACTCGAAAGCTTTAAGCAGCTACAACTTTTCAAACCAAAATCATAGAAAACAAAGGAAAATGAATGCTCAATGTTAACTTAACAGGACTGAGTGTTCATATGTACACTGGCTTAAATAAAAAAAAAATACTCCAAAAGTAAATTCTTACATACCGATTCATCCAAGGGGTGACCATTATATGCCAAAGTATAAAACCAGTTTTTGTCTTCAACATGAAATACACCAAGTTCATAAGAAAGATTGAGTTCACTAACATGCTTCTGGTAATTTCATTCACGGTAACATATATAAACAAAATAGTATAGTGATTTGATATAAAATAATTCAATAAGTGACAATATATTAAAATATAAAACTGAGCAAAAAATCAGAGGTTGGAAACATACTTCTTTCTGGACTTCCCTTCTTTGACCCACACAACAAAAGTATTCAACAAAGATCTATTAACATCAGTTCCAATTTTGCTTTGAAAAGGATGCTTAAAAGCATAAATTTACTTTTTTGATGCTTAATAGGATAAATTTAGTTTTTTTCTTTCGCTGCAACAACACCAGTACTGGAACCTGAATCAAACACAGGAATGAACGGAGACTGCACGACCTTAGCAGGGCATCTCTTTCTTTTTTCCATTTATGGCGATAATTCAGAAAGTAATTCAGTATTGTATAGAACCATCTCCCCTTCCGCATCATCAACACTTGTAGTGGCATAAACAACACCAGCCCCAGATTCAGGAACCTTTTGTTTCTCAGATTCTTCCTCCATCTTCCCTGGCGCCGCATCAGCACTTGCAGTCGCACAAACATCACTAGTCTCGGTTTCACCAACCTTTTGTTTCTCAGATTCTTCCCCTATCTCCCATGCTGCGTCATCAACATTTGCAGTCGCACAAACAACACCAGTCCGAGATTCAGGAACCTTTTGTTTCTCAGATTCTTCCTCCGTCTCCCCTAGCGTTGCATCAACACTTGCAGTCACATAAACATCACCAGTCTGGGATTTAGCAACCTTTTGTTTCTCAGATTCTTCCTCTGTTTCCCCTGCCATCGGATTTGCAATCTCACCAATACCGCCAGCATGTGCTACTTCTGGCGTGAAAGTTACTTTAGCAACAAACATGTCAACTTTCACACCAGAAGGTCCTTCCATAGCATTGATACCTATCTAATCTACTACATTAGTATCTCTTTGAGAATGTGGAACATCTTTTCCTTCAGTTCCACCAACCTATTTTTTTGAAAAGGAATCGAATTATCAAAAACAAGAAAGAAAAGAAAAGGGAAAACTACATAATGCATTACTAACACACCTGACAACCATCCATTTCAACATCTTCATTTCCACCAAACTCCATAATACTCACAAAATTATTATTGTCTTGACGACCACTGGTGTCTTTCCCGGGATGTGCACCATAATTGACTTCGCTTGCACCAAGCTATTTTAAAAAAAGGTTATAGTAACAACAACAACAACAACTACTACCCAGTCTATTCCCACCAGGTGGGGTCTGGGGAGGGTAATATGTAGACGAGCCTTACCCCTACCCCAAAGGGCAGAGAGGCTGTTTCCAGTCGACCCTCGGCGCATAGGATAAAATGGAAAGCAGCATTAAAACAAAAACAAAGACAAAATGAGAAACAAAAACAAAACAAATCAAAACAATAAAGCATTAGTAAATCCCGCAGAAATAACATAAATAATTATGTAAACATAAGAAACATAAATACAATCGCATGCAATAAAAACAAACAGTAACTACCATACTAACAACCATAAGGGGGACATAAGCTAAAGCACAAATCATAAAAAAAAAAGGTTATAGTAAGTTAACTAAAAAATAAAAAGAAATGCATAGTGGAAAAGAAACACATACCTTGGAATTTATCAACTGAAACACCTCCTTGAATTTATTAGAAACATATTCCATGAAGGAATTTAACTGCTTATGGAGTTACAAGATGAAACAAATAAAAAAGGTAATAGACTTTGAATAAACAAATTGAAAAATAATTTCTAAAAAATATATAAAAAAAGACAAACACATACTTGGTTCACATCAGGTTTCAACTTCTGCAGCTCACGGTCATAATCAACAGGCTGGACGCCTGGCATGTTTTTTGGTGCCTTTTTTGGCGGGACAGGCTCCTTAATGTGTTTCGGGGGTTGCAAGACAAAATCATCGCTATCATCAATAGGAAATTTTTCCCTGTTACGTGATATAAAATATTATTGATACTCACGGTAACTTCAATAGGCAATGTAAATCTTCTGAGCTCTTCGATTGTCAGAGAAATATTTTTAAACTACAAAGGTAACCAAAAGTGCTTCAGTCCTAGATGTATCAAAGATATATAAAAACTAAATGTTTGATGTATCATAATGAATTATAGTGTATTATAAATGTATATCCTATCAAGACATAAAAGGTTGTACCTTATTGTCTCGACCCGAACTCCAGTCGTGATGGCGCCCAATACCTTGTTAGGCAAGCCTGTCCATTTGAACATTTCTAGCCAAATCATTAACTTAAGATAACAAGATTAACATAAAATACTCAGTTTTGATAATAATAGGAACAGTGCGGAAACCATAATCAAAAGTAATAACAGCCCAAAAGATCCGGCGTCTCAAGTCAGAGCCTCTAAATACAAGTGATCAGTATCCTATACAAAGAAAATCCAGATGCGGAAGTAAAAGATATATAAGAGGAGAAATCGGCTCATGCTGACGCCACCAGCTACCTCGATAAATCTGGTACTGAACTGGACAGCAGCAAACAATCACAGCTAAGCCTCCGGGATCCTTATATCTGCACACAAGGTGGATGGAGTAGAGTGAGTACTCCAACTCAGTGAGTAGTAGCAATAAATAACAACTGAATATAAGAAATGCGGTAAGAACACTACACAGTTCTAAAATAAATAGTGAAGGCAGTAAACATGTGCAAAGTAGGAAACGAAACTGATACGAACTTCTCTATCTTTCCGACAACCTATTAGCACTGCTGCGTCGTGCAGCCCGATCCAATATAATGTATAATACTGCGGCACAAAGCCTGATCCAATATAAAACAAGTGTTGAAGACTACGATGGTCCGTGAACATCTCATAGGATACGCCATATAGGTATTGCCTCCAAATGTTCAAAGCATGAACTATCGCATAGCCGAAGTGACTGTCTTGGCGTGACAGTCTAGAATAGCATGGCACGGTGATAGCCAATCAATGCCTAGAATAACATCAAAATCAACCATGCTCAAACGCAACAAGTCAGCTCTGGTCTCCGGACCCTCAATAGTAACAAGACAGGACCGATACACGTGGTCCACAATAATAGTATCACCCACCAGGATAGATACATTCACAAGCAACGCTAAACACCCTCGGGTAATCCCCAAATGATGAGCAAAGTAAGCAGATACATAAGAATACGTAGACCCGGGATCGAACATAACATAAGCATCCCTGTGGCAAACTGAGATAATACATGTGATCACTACATCTGAAGCAACAACATCTCTCATAACTGGGAATGCATAAAAACGAGCCTGACCACGCTTGATTACTCATCCCTCCTGGGCGGCCTCTAGATGACTGACCCCCACCCCTACTAGACTGGGGTGGTACTGAAACAGATGGAGAAGAAGAGGAGGGCCGATCCCTCTATTGAAACGTACCACCACGATGTCGAGGACAATGTCTCTTCATATGACCAAACTCCCCACACTCAAAACAACCGACTGAAACTGGAGAAGGGGACTAAAGTGAACCCCTCGCCGCAGATGAACCCTAGGCTGACGAAGTGGGTGCAGAACTATGAGCTGGGAGGGCACTGAGTGAGGACTGACCCTGTTGGTGACCCTGACGACCATGACCGGGATAAGCTCCGTTGTACCCTGGGCGGCCTGACTGAGGAGGCCTAAATGAACGACCTCTGCCCTGATGAAACTGGCCCCTAGATGGAGTGCCACCATAACTGCCCTCTCCTCAAGGCCTCTTGGCCTCCCTCTCCTCTCGCTCCAGACGGCGAGCCGTCTCAATCACAGGCTATATCCACCGCCTCCTCATAGGTATGACTTAGGACCCTCTCTCGAGTCATCAGAATATGAAAGGGATAAATGAGCCCGTCCACAAATCATCTAATCCTCTCCTAATTCGTCTCAACCATCCACGGAGCATAACGAGCTAACTCTGCAAATCTCAACTCATACTGCGTCACAGCCATATCCCCCTGGCGAAGCATCTCAAACCCGGTTGTGATGGCACCCAACCGTAAGGCTGGGCAAGCCCGACCAACACCTTCTCAAAAATAACGATTCAGCCAAACACGAAGCAAGTTAGGAAAAATATGGCAACTTTAGCAATAAACTCCAAATAACTGGAAAATGTAATTGTACGAATCGGAAACCACGACTGAACAAAAACTCCCAAGCCTTGGGGGTCCAAGTACAGAGCCTCTAGCAATACCGAATACAAGCCTGAAAGGAAAGATACATGAGTCTGAATAACAAAAATAACTGGGAAGATCAGAGTATTCGGTCTTGCGGACGCTGGCAGGTACCTCAATACTCCGGAACCTGGATAAGCAACAACAGCAACGCTAGACCTCTGGAGCACCTGGATCTGCACACAAGGTGTAAGGAGCGTGGGGTGAGTCTACCAACTCAGCGAGTAATGAGCATGTATAAAAACCCGAAGATAAGAAAAACGAAATAGCACAAAATGAAGCTATCTAGTAGTTCTATACAGTACCAGTCTCAGAGATATACAGAACAAGCAACAGTGAATACATGTATGAGATACAATGCAATGCATGAACACTGCGGGATGTGCAACCCGATCCATATGGGTACCGCGCTCATTGTGGGGGTTCACACTCCGGAGGGGCTCCTACAGCCCAAGCGCCATATCATACAGTGCCAATAGTTACCACTTTTTCCAATACAATACACTGTGCCAATAGTTACCACCGTTTCCTTTTATAATACACGGTGTCCATAGTTACCACTGTTTCCATTTAAAATACACGGTGTCCATTGTTACACCTGTTTCCATTTAAAATACACGGTGTCCATAGTTACCACTGTTTCCATTTAAAAATATACGGTGTCCATAGTTACCACCGTTTCCATTTAAAATAATATAGAGTCCAAAAATAGTGAGATAGTACTCGTCAGCGCGAAATATCATTAAAATCATTTGAGTTCTCAAAACGTATAAATATGGCTGAGTTTACAAAGATAGTATTTAAACCTGGACTGAATTCAAATAATATGCAAATCATAATAATTCTGAGATAACGATCCCCGAAGGATTCTACAAGTCGGCACAAGGCCCCAAACATGGAATCAAGCCAAGATATCATCAATATAGTATACGAAGCAATCGCACATAGTACAATCTATCCCTCGGATTGGACCGAGTCACATTATTCAACATATACGACCCCGCACTAACCATGGAGTGTGCGTCCAGCCTCATAATAGAATCACAATGTGATATATCAGGGTTTCAAACCCTCGGGTCATCATCTACAGCCATTACTCACCTCAAGCCGGCCGCAAACTAACTCGCAATGCCTTTACCTCGAGAATCAACATCCGGAGATGCAAAATCTGATCAAAACGAATAGGAATACGTCAAAATAGGCTAATGGAACATAGCCCAATCTAAATAAATCGAAATACACCCAAAAACACGAAGTTGGAAAAACACGAGTCCTGGGCCCACTTCTCGAAAAAATACAAAATTTACATTTTTACAATACTCGTCTCACCACGAGTCCGTACAATATCAAATTTACAAAAATCGGAGTCCATTTGACCCCTCATATCCACACTTTAAGCTCACTTGGGTTTCAAGCCCTAACCACCATTTTTGCATTAAAAACCTTGAATTCTTAGTGTTTATTCCATGATTTTACACTATAATGACATATTTTAGGTCCAAGAGTTCATACCTGATGAATCCCCTCAAAAACCTCTCCAAAAGTCGCCCACAATCGCCTCAGTCCGAGGTCTAAATGTTCTTCCCTTTTAATTTTTTAAAACCTATTGTTGCATTAATCCCAGGCCGATTTTCGCCTCTGCGGTCACCCTTCCGCTTAAGCGGCTTCCGCCTACGGGATCATTTGACCGCTTCTGCGGTCCAACTTAAAAATCCCATCGACCACTTCTGCGGTCTTTGACCGCTTCCGCGATGACCGCTTCCACGGTTTTCAAGCCGCTCCTACGGTCCCAGCCTTGCACCCTTGGCCACTTCTGCGGCCCATCCTCCGCTTCTGCGGACCCTGCCTATGCGGCTCATAGTCCACAAACGTGGAAATACCAGACTCCCAATTCTGAAGCAACTCCAAAATTTCTCATTTAACCATCCGGAATCACCCCGGGGCCCCCGAGACCCCAACCAAAACCACCAACCTACTCCAAAACATCATACGAACTTGCTCCAATCGTAAAAACACGCCCTTAAACACAAGAATCGTTCAATCAAGGCGGATTCAAGCCTAAGTTTCAACTATAACTTTCAAAACTAACTTTTGATCAAAACCCGACAAAACGACATCCGAATGACCTGAAACTTTGCAGACATTTATCCAAATTCACCTAACAAAGCTAATGCAACTCTCGAAATTCCATTCCAATCTCCGGATCAAAATCTCGCATATCAATTGGAATTCGCTGGAATTCAACTTAGCATTCAAGCCTAATTCTACAACGGACGTCCAAATCAAATTCAGATTTCGCTCCCAAGTCACAAATCACCATCCGAAACTAGTCGAATCACTGGAAATCCATTCCGAGCCCTCTAACTCACAAGTCAACGTCCGGTTGACTTTTCCAACTTAAGCTTTCCTTAAAGAGACTATTGGTCTCATTTCTAATCAAATTCAACCTAACACACTTCAACCTCACCAAACACATATATCAACACACGAGGAAACATAATACGGGGATAACAGGACTAAAATACAAAAGACGATGGGTCGGGTCGTCACAGTTCATCAATCGATTTCTCAACTAAAATAGGGGTTGAATGAGGAGATAAACTCGACCTAGTTTCTCTTATAATGTTGCTCAATTTCTCTATTGAAACTGAGTTTGAATACGGTGATGAACTCATCAAACGAGTTTGTCTTCTCATGTTGCTCTGTTTTAAAATTGAAACTAGGTTCAATGAAAAAAAAATGTAAAAATATACGAACAAAAGGTTACAGAACTTTCTGAAGTATACAAAAACTCGACCAAAATATACAAAATCAGTCGCAAAAGCCTAAAGAAAAGCAACATTGATTCTACAAAAACACATGCAATTAGAAAAAAATACAAAATAAGAGGTTTTCTACTTCAAAATACCTGAAATCAGACAAAAATAATCGATAATGTATCTTGTTTTGTCGTCAATTTCATCAATTTTGATTAAATTTAGGAAAAAAATAGGAGAGAGAGAGAGGTAGAGAAAGAGAGAGAACTCGATTTTGTAAAATAACGGATACAAAAAGAAACTGGCATTATTTGAAACTATTTGGGCTAAAAATTACATTTAGGCCCTTTTTCGTAGATATTTTGTTTTGGGCTATTTTTTGTTAGAAAAATTTATAGAGTGACATAGCTAATAATTTTCCCTATATAAATTATAATCTTGAAAATAAAACAGTTACTCGTTAAGCAAGTAAAATCGAATTGATGGTGTAAAAGTTATTTACACATGTAAATAAAATAAACCGCACTTATAATAACTTTACATAAAATATTTGTTAAAATTACGCTTTATATCTCTTTAAATGTATCACTTCATTACATAATTGTTTTTTTTAAATGCAAAATATTCTGAAGCAAACGATTAGTCGAAAATACGCCTCAAAAATACACGTGTAGATTCAAAAAAGATAATCAGCGTAAAGAAAAATAGGGAGAGACACGAGAAAAGTTGTATAAAAATATCGAGCTCACTCCCTTAGAGCAAAATCTAGTGTATATCAAAAAGTGCACGCCGCATCCAGTAAACAAAATTAAGAACAATGTTTACCTTGCCCGTGGACAAAATAATGATGATTGAAATGAGACGTGTTTTTTTTATCAATATGATGCAGCTCCTATATGATGCATCTCCTAGTAAAAAAGATATTAAAAGTGAAGATTTTGACCACTACAAAAAGATTTAAATGAAACATATGTTATAAATAGAATTCTATTTAAGGTGAATGTTTATATTTAGAAATATTATAGGGTATATTATTTGGTGGCTAAGTTACCTTCTCCTTATAAATAAAGGGTTCAATTTCATTGTAATTAATCTCATATCAATAAGAATTCTCTTCACTCTACTTTTCTCTACAATATTCTTCTTCTTTTATTGTTTCATAACACGTTATCAGCACGAGACTCTAATCAATTGAATAAAAGCTTTGGGATTGAGCATAATAATTGTCAATTGTTCCATGAACTTCCTTCATGATTAACATTCTGGATTTAAGGTAAGTATTTTACTTTTCTCTTTCAAATTATTGAAATTCTATAGTTTGATTTTATATACAGGCAAAGGCAATAAAGTTTGATTATAGCTCTAATGGAGTTTGTAAGAAATTACACCCACATGAAGTGGTAAAATTTATATGCTTGTCATGATCAAATTTATGTATGATGTGGGCAAAGAATTAAAAACTCGTCCCATTGAATTTGCTACATTCTCATTCCCTTAAGAGAATGTGATAAGAGTATGTGATAAGTCTTAAAGAAGACAAAATTAATGTCGTGAAGATATCAATGGATGTGGACGTGGCAATAGACAAAATTATAATCGTCATCATTGTGATAATGAGAATAATAAGGATTCTCAAAATAATCTTTCACTTTGTGAAAGTTATATTTATCATTGATTTGACATGAGATTTTATAAAGCACATATAGATGATTATGGTCAATTCATGATATGAACGTGACAACATCTGATTTATGAATATATATTCATTCTTCAAAGAATTAGTAGCGAATATATCACACTCACCTCTAGAAGGAGGTTTGAGATGAAATAAGAAAATAATTCCATTATTATGGCATGAATGGTCATTGATCATGTATTCATTGTGATTAGCCAAAATATTATGGCATTGCGGTTATTACATGGCAAAAGTAATAGAAGTAACTGATCTTGCTTATAATGATTTTGACCATGACTATAATGGTATAACTTTCTCTTTAAAAGAGATATTCACCCCATGGATATTGATGAATATGTGGTAATATAAAATTAATTGACACCTCTAGAAGAGCCAATTATTACTATTTTGGAGGAATACAATTGATTATCATGTCAATTTATTGTGTCGTAGTAAGTCTCAAAGAAACATATTCAGTTTCGAAAGTATTCACGATAGCAGTTGGTTATATTAAGACTATAAATAAAGGAAGATTGAATATCTTCTATTACTACAACTTGGAGCGGGATAATATTTATGAAAATTTACCCGTTTTATTCTCCAGTTTGTTCTACACAAATAAAAGAATGTCACAATAAAGTAAAAATTTATTTATATAAAACTTATATCATAATAAAATTGGAGTTTATTGATATCCAGTTGGCATAGCTGGTTTAGTCATATCAATTTAAGTATGATGTGCAAAAAATAAAAAAAAATACATGGGTAAAATTAAAGAACTAACAAGTTCTTTACAATTCTCTAATGTTGCTTGTCTATTAATTAATTAATCAACTAAAATTGAGATTGAATCCCATGAATGCTGAAAATATCAAAAGTGAATATGGTCCCGTTCATTTGCCATGTTTACCACATAAGATGTATCTATGAGATGGTTACATGTACAATTATTATTCACTCGCAACATGGTGTTTTGCGAGGAACTTGCTCAATAGTTTAATTTCGAGTATAATTTCCAGATTTTCTATTCAAGAAGTTCATCTTGATAAGTTGGTTACATCACAGCTGGTTTAACAAAATAATTTATTCAGTGCCTCCACTTAATAGCTAAACTATTGCTTATGAGAACAAAACTCTATATCAGTTTGATATAGGTTATAAACAAAAATATATTACATTCTCCCCTCACTAATGGTTCACGGTCAGAAACCAAATAATTCCATCTTATTATTATTGATATGCGGTGTATATTGATTAACACCATAACGTATAAAGATGTATTCTCAAAGTTGAGGAAACAAGTTAGTTTTTCTAACATGAGGGGGAGACATGATAAACAGTTGAGAAAAAGTTATGTGGAACAGATTATCATTTGTATATATAGATCCTCAAATATCATAATATGAACTTGAAGTTCATAAAAAGATAATTCATTTGCAACATATTGCAAAGCATGCCATACGCATTTGTTGACCCAAAGAAAGTAACTATATTCTCATTGCAAATGCTCATACTATGTCCTAGAAGGACAAAGCCTGTGGTACGCTTAAAGCATATAGACAAATTGATTTCAAATAGAACTTCTTGATAAAGAAGATGAGCAAATGTTCAAAGTGATGATTATAAGGAGGCAAGTGATCTAGAAGATCACATGACATAACACTTCATAAAATCTTATGAGAGATTCAGGTACGTGAATAAATGAATGAAGAGATCTATATGTTATGTCTTTATGAAAAATTATTGAAACCGATATAAAATGTTTGTTAATGACATCTATCATAGCGCTAAGTATAGATGAGGATCTTAATTTTATCGAATATAGACACAAAAATATTGGCCAAATGGAAGAGTCACAATTCGAATAGAATTGGTTTCATATGAAATACATATAATTTTATCTATGTTGTTCAAATACTTGAAAGTATAAAAGCAATAGTAATGCAATCAGTTTTCGATATCTTATATGTCTAGCATGTCATGAAAACTTAATATGCATCTAAAGTTTATTATATGACTTATATGACTTAACTTATATGACAATCCATGAAGGATTTAAGTTGCTTGAAGCATATACAATTCATGATCTTGAAGTACCACTTTCTCAGTGCAATTTTGTGCACAAATATATCTTGCAATACCTATAAGCATGATAATATGACAGCAAGAGTTTTCACCTCTATGTGAAGATATACAACTGACGATTCCAACAAGATCATATGAAGACAATATATTTATTAAGGATAATGATTTCAAAGTGAAACAAATTTGTTCAAGTTAATACGGCTAATTTGTTTATGAAATGTCTACCAAAGGTCTTTTGAGATTATGTGCAACGTATTTGTATGTTTAAAATAGAGCATATGCTATTGCCTTGGGCAACATCATTTGGGAATACTGCAGGACATAAACTAACTTCATATACATCCAAATATTTTGGTACAAAAAATGATCCCAAACAGAGCAAGTGCTAAGAGGCATAATAATATTGATTATTACAATGGTAGCCTTACATTTTTTTAAATTCTTGTACAACTTTAAATGTGGGTCCATCAACATTGAGATGTATTTGCCTTAAAAGGGGTGAGATTCCTTTTGATTGGATAGGAAGAAATAAATTGTAGAAAGGATTCCTCCTTGAATTTGTCTTCTTTTATGTAAATAGCAAAACATATGCCAGCTGTTTGAATTGAACAAATTCCAATTAGAATTGGACTCGGCACATGTACCTTCACGGCCTTAATCAAATCCCTTTAGGATTTAGGAGGCCAATAGTAGATTGTCCCACAGCGAACATAAATTCCCAACTGCCGCGTTTAGATACTTACATAAACCTTACATCTTTATTGTAATTGAGTATAAGCAGCGAGCCAGCGACATCCTCAAAGTCAATTTTACTTGGACCTTTGACGTTCTGAAGCTTGTGCAAACGTAAATTAATTTTATCTTTTATAATTCTTCTGTGTCTTCTTTTGTCTCCCCCTTTTTTAAGCCAAACAGGAAAAATTCCTCTGTCTCCCCCTTTTTTAAGCCAAACAGGAAAAATTCCTCGCTAACATATAGAAAGATAAATTCACATTGTCATATAGACAGATAAATTCACATTGTCATATAGAAAGATAAATTCATATCAACATGTAGACAAATCTCCATCGTCATATAAACGGATAAACTCATATCAATGTATAGACGGAGTAATCCATATGAACATATACACGTATAAATCCATATCAACATATAAATGTATAAACTCCATGACAACATATAGAAGGAAAAATTCTTAATCGCATCCATAAATTTTCCTAAAGCACAAAGGACTAGAATTTTCTTCTCCTTCTGTCAATTGTCGCTGACTTAATATTTACCAATCTTTTTCCCCAGTTATGTAGTATTGAAGAGATGTTTCACTTTAGAGACTACACATCTCCATCCTCCAAACGCAAGTATCTCGTGATTGATGCTAAGAATGGAAGGGTTATAACCAAGCAGTTGACTTACACTCCACTAGTTGGTTGATATGCAAATTTGTGGCCATATATGCAGAATTTCCTCCATATGGTAGATTGGACTTTAAAGCACAAACAAAAGCCAACTAAAATGTGGTCTCTTCATACTCCTTACCAATGAAAACTCAATACCGTGAGTACTCTTCCTTGCCTAGGATGGCGTATCATTCAAAGGAAGATACATTGAGAATTGACGGTGAATATCATCATATCCCAAGATATTGGGAATAGGCTGAAGATATACTTGGCAGAAGTCAATGTGCTTTAGAGACAACAAGAATTTATGATGCCGTCTATAGTTTTGTATTTATATATGATCGAAATTTAAACATCTTGCAAGCATTTCTTGAAGCTTGATGCCCATAAAAAATACCTTACTTACATCAGTCGGAGGACTATAAATATCTCTTTGGGATTTACATACCATTGTCGGTTTACCTATTTGAGGTTCTCCTTACGAAGAAGTTTAGCCAGAAGCTATCGAACTCACAGGTTTTAATGAGAAGAATAAAAGATTCAATCCTCAAGCTTGTGGATCGTCTTTACCATCAAACTGTTGAACCTTTGGAGGTTGATAGCCATCAAACATCTTCAACATATCAATCCTTGCAGTGTATGACTTTGCATATGTAAGGGAGGACTTGGTTGCAACTTCATACTTATTCTTAATAGTTCCTTCAATGAACTCCTTCAGTTGATCGATCGGAATCATTCATTCAGATGACAGGGATAGCGATAGCGGATGCTACTCGTCTTGGGGGAGAATTAATATCTGGAACTTCTAGGAGCTTGTCAGGTGCATTGGTGGATTCCTCTTCCATCGAGATTCTTACCCTATCTGTTAGCTTTTCAATTATAGTATCTTTATTTTGCATGTACTTGGTCAAGCCAGCGATTTCTTCTGTCAAGTTTGCCAACTGCTCCTCTACAGATGAAAAGTTTGTCACCATGGCTTACATGATTGTTGTGGACAATGGAGAGTAGCATGCATTATCACACACATTGATCCTCGATTGGATCACACTATGCGGTGTAAGTGGAGAGGATTCATCACTTGGAGCATCATCATCTTCTTTTACAACAGAGCTCTTGGATCTGGAGAGGTCAACTAAAACAAGAGATTTCTTAATTTTTTTAGCAACATCTCTTTCTCCTTCATGCGCTTTTTTGGAAGATATTGCTCCTTTTGAGGATTAAGATCCGAAAACAAGGGTTGGTGCAGACGCCGTTTGGAGTGCTTGTTATGCTAAAGAGCTCGCCTTGCTCCTTATAGTTGATCCAAAGCTTCCAAAGGTAACATCGATGATGCTTCCCACATTAGCTAAAACCTAGAATTAGCAGTCTTGGTGGAAGTTGATCTGGAGTTAACCTTCTTTGAAACCATTTTGATGTTCTCGAACATTAGTGATTGAAAACTTAAGATGAGAGGCTGAAATTGTCCTACTGGTATGCCATAATTTATAGACAATAAAATCGTGTCGAGAAAACAAAATCAAGACAAAAAATATTGCTACAATCATAGTATTTGATTTTAAATAGTATGAGTGTACAATCTCTATGAATCCTCTAATTCTACTTTTCCTACATAAATTCAAGGGTCTTTGAGCTTGATCTTGAATTTGAATTTGTTGCCACAAACGATGATCTTGAATTCAACTAGTACGAACTTTGATTTGAACTCGTACTCATTGAATCTTGATTTGTTCTTCGGTCTTGAGCTTGAACTTGATTACTTGGATATGAACTTGATCGCTTGAAATTGTGGAGGAATTTGTATTGTTTGATCCATGAGCTCTTTATTGCTTTTTCTTATAACTTCTGGTATCTTTTCTGAATTATGAAGAACCCTATTTATAGTTGTGGGAGGAAAGAGTTGTGATGAGAACAAACTCTTTCTGCCCCAATCAGATTGAAGAGTGATAAGGCCGTATTTGATTGGCCAAAACATGTCATTTACATGTGGCACAATTTCATTAGCCATTTAATTTGACTTGGCATTCCTTGTATTTTGACATGTGGCATGATCCTATTAGTTTCTTCCTTTTTACTTGGCGTGTGATAACTAAGGATTCTAGTTTATTTTACACTCCTTTTTACTTGAGTTTTGGATTAAAAATGTATACAAATAGTCCCAAAGACTTACATATTGTACTTATTTGTAGGGTTTGGTAAAAAAAGTGACAAGTAGTCAAAACCGTCTCAAAAAGGAGTGAAACAAACAAAAGAATTAAAAACATGTAAAGGAATTGTTGCAACATAAAATCAACTGCAACCGCAACAGACCCACCGTGGTCGCAGACCATTTAATGCGGTCCGTGGTGGATAAGTTCAGAGAGGCGCAAGTTTGGAGGCTATAACATTGTGGTCCGCGGAGGATTTCTCACGGCCGCAGTAGCCCCTTCACAACCACAATCCATTTTGTGCGATCCGCGAAGAGGGGATTCAGAGAGCTGGAGTTTTGAAGATTAGAAATCATTGCGGCCCGCGGTCCATTTTGTGTGGACCGCAGTGAAGCTACTACGACCGTGGTTATACGGCCCGTGGTGGCTAGATTCAAAGAATGAATAGTCAAGCCAAAAAGCCTCATCACGACCGCGGTGCATTTTTTACTGTCCGCAGTAACTCCGTCAGGGGTATTTTTGTCCAAAAAATTCAAACTTGTATAAATACTTTCTTATAACATTTTTTAGGGAATCTTTTAGAATCTAGAGCACGTGAACGGCTGTTTTATTCCATTTTGAGTAATTTTTAGTTAGTTTAACAATGAATATTCACTATCTTAGTTTGTAATTAAATTATATGGTTTATTCTTGATCTATTTATCTGTTTTCTTCCATTATTATGAGTAGCTAGATTCATTAGCTAGGGTTGTGGCTCAACCCTAGTGTGAGTATTTGATGGGTCTTTTTATTTTAAGGCTTGGATGTTTATGGGTATTTGATATTTGGACTGATTTGTGGTTTTCATGATGAATTAGTGGTGCAAATACTAATTTGTACCTTTTTGACTTGGACTCTTCTTGAGAAAGAGAGCTTGAGTCTAGGAAAATATCCAATAAGAAATTGAGGTGTAATCAAGAGATTGATAGACCCAATTAAAGGGTTAAACTTAGAGATAGTAATATCCTACTTGAGCCTATATTGCTTGCACAATTTTAACACCAAATTGGTCTTGAGAAAGTCAATTAGGGCAAAGTCGCTCAAGCTACCGAGAGGTATAGAGTGAGTAGTTCTGTGTATTGGCGATATTGCAATCCCCAACATAACATCTTTTTCTTAAGCTTTAGAACCCGTCAAGTATACACCTAGGACAAAGTCACTTTCCTAGTGCCCTATTTAACCATTTAGATACATTTACAAGCACTTCACTCTTAGTTTAATTTAGCATCTTATTAGCATAAAATTAGAAGTAACAACGGAACAATTATGTTTGAAAGTGTAACTAAGATCACTACGCACTACTAATTTTGATAGGAATCTAATTCACAATCAATTTAGCTCCATGCGGATTCGATCCTGACCATCTCCGGTAAAAGCTGCTTCGATCGCTCTTGCCACATTGTAGTGGTGTAAAGTTGTAGCCAATCAGCATGCCATGTCATTTGTCACGTGGCATCAAACTGGGCATTTTGTAGTGGTGTAGGGTTGGACCCGATCAGCGTGCCACGTAATTTGACACGTGGCACCAAACTGGACATCTAGGAAGATGGCATCTTGGGGTTTAATAAAGTGGGATCATCACTTATAGCTAGGGGTGTCAATGGATATTTGAAAACCGACTAAGCCGATCATACCGTACCAAACCGATATTTAAGTTTTTTTCAAAGAAACCGTTTGTTTTTATATAAACCTATAACCGTATCGACAATAAGAGCAGGTTTTTTATTTTATAAAAATAAATCGAAAAAAATACCGAACCGTATCGAATAAATTTTACATGTGATGATATATTTATATTTTAAGTTTAAAACTAATAAAGTATTATATTTTTCATTGGGCCTTGGAATTATGAAAATTATTACAAGTCATCTAGTAATTAAACTCAAATACTAATTCCTAAAATATATTATGCTACTTATACTCAAACTAAGTTATTTCAAGTATCTTTATTAGCAATAAATAAGATTATAGCGTTTATGAGTAGGAAACTACAATGTATCAAATATGTTTGCTGTCTTATAATTTAGATTTATCTTTTTGAATATTTAATATATACTTATTCTTGAGTCCCGTCTTGGTTAATATCTTTCTACTCATATGATTTATATTTTCTTTGCTTTTACTTGGTTTCTTTTATGTTGTTGTCGAATAGTTCATTGATCGATAATCTAGCCATCTTTTATGTTTTTTAATTTATTAAACAGTAAAAATATCTAAAGAGTTTTGCTCTGTCCTATAAAAGAACGTATGTTATTGCATTCTACTTCGACTCATAAATTTTACATGACATTCAAAAAAATTAACTGAACCGCACCGATACCGAAGTGAAACTGACATGATTGGGATGATTTTAAAAAGTCAAATTTTTGTTATATATAATAAAATAACCGAAAAATTGGTATGGTACAAATTTTATAAAATAATCGGTCGAACCGAATTGACACCCTTACTTGTAGCCCAATGACAACAATAACAAGAATAACTACCAAGTATAGTCTCATAGGGTGGGGTCTGAGGACGGTAATATGTACACACGCCTTACCCCACCCGAAAGGATGGAGAGGTTGTTTTCAATCGACCCTCGGCTTGTAGCCCAATGAACTTGGACTAATTTATTAGGTCCACCTATATCGGACTTCTATAATTAATACAATTATATTAGCCCAATAAATTTATTTGAACTAATATATCTCGAATTTAAAATATTGTCCAAATTAAATTATGAATTTAATTCCGTAAATTTTATATGCCTACAATATCAGCTAGAAAGATAGAAACACGTTTGATTTATATTATATCAAATTAAATTTTAAGATATTATAGGTAAATAATGTTACGGTTTTGAAAGTAATAAAAGTTTTATATAAAATAATATACTAGTAGGGGCAAATCTACACCTATAGATGAAGGTTCATTTGAACTCATAACTTTTAGCCTATACCTAAAGTTATTTGCGTAAAATCCATTGAAATTGCTAAAAATAAGGTGATTAATTTTGTGATTAGAACCCGACTCCTAAAACAATAAAATGAAAATTTGAAATCTGTCCCTAATTCTATCTTTATCTTCTAGGTCTAGAGTATGCATACATATTTACACACTATTATTTCTATACCTCATTAGTAAAATTATACTGAATATTTCTTTTTGTTGTTGTTTCTCTAATTACTATTAAGTTTGTGTGTCAAATTATTCACAATGTCACTCCTTATTGGTCTCAACCGATAGTTCAATTTTATGCAGGTCCCTTTATCTTAGGACCAAAGTTGGTCGCCATTAGCTACCAGCTTTGATCTCTAAGGTAAAAGGACCAAATATTCCTGGTAAAGAAACAAGCGACCAACTTTGGTCATTTTATTATTTTAATAATATAAGTTTGACGACCAAAGTTGTTCTCCAAATTTAAATTATGTTATTTATTTATTTATTATTAATAAAAAAGCGACCAACTTTGATCTATAAAGAAATATTATTTTTAAAATCTGGATATTTGAGACCAAAGTTGGTCACTTTATTATTAAATTTTTTAATTTTTTTTAAAAATAAGCAACCAAGGTTGGTCGCTAACTGCAAGAATTAATTGTTTTTTTAATAGTAAGCTACCAACTTTGGTCACCTTTTTTCGAATTTTTTTTAAACGGAATAGCGACCAAAGTTGGTCGCTTTTGGGAAATCGGGTTAGTTGGCGACCAAGGTTGGTCGCTATTTATCAGAATTTTTATTTTGCATGGAAAAGAGACCAACGTTGGTCGCTCTTTTTGGCAGAAAATTCTGTTTTGGCGGCTACACCACCTGCAAGCTTACTAAAAATTCTAAACAGATATGTTATGCTAACAACAACAATAATAAAAATCAATAATAAACAACAACAACAACAACAACAATAAGCAACAACGACATTAAAACTAAAAACTATAAAGTTCAATATAAGTAACAAATTAAGCTAATCAAACTAAGTTAATTATTATTACAAGTCCATTCGAAACCAATTGCATTTGTCTAGCTGAAAGTGTATAAAAGTCAAAGATTATTTTTCACAATATTATCGTAACGGCCCGATCCGTCGTCTCAGTTATCTTCTTTCCCGTTTTTCCCGTTTTATGCTTCTATATGTTTCATTATATGTGTTTGGTGAATTTGAAGTAATTCGGACAGAGTTTGGGTAGAAATGAGACAATTAGTCTATTTATGAGAAGGTTAGTTTGGAAAATTCAACCGAATATTGACTTACGAGTTAGAGGACTCGGAATGGATTTCCGACGATTTGACTAGTTTCGAATGGTGATTTGTGATTTCTGAGTGGAATCGGAACTGAATTTTGAGGTCCGGTGTAGAATAAGGCTTGAATTGGCTAAGTTTCGAATCTATTGAAAATCACAACGAATATGTTATTATAGGCTAATAAACATAACCCAATTGAAACTATTCAAAAACGCTAAAAATAACGATGTTGGTAAAACCTGAGCCCCGGGCTCACTTCTTAAAAAATTCTGAAATTTACATCTTTGGATTTTTCGTCTCGCCACGAGTCCGTACATATAAAGTTCACAAAAAACGGAGTCCGTTTGACCCTTCAAATCCCAAAATTCGTTTCTAAAAACTAAACCCTTGTTCTTCGTAATTTCTACACTATTTCATGGAATTAGGGGTTGATTCGACCTAAATATAGCGTTGTTAAGTCAAAAGACTTACCTTCAATCGATACCCGCTGAAATCACACTTCTATATTTAAGTTGCGGGTGAAATAAACCTTAAAACATTCTGTCCGCCCAGTTATTTCCTCTATGTGATCGCATCACCACTACTATGATCGTATAGGACAAAATCCAGACTCTCTAATTTCCTCGTAGGCGATCACACTCTCCACTACGCGATCGCATAGTACAAACCATTGCCAGGGAACCCAGCCTAAACTACACTACGCGATCGCACAGTCCCTTATGCGAACGCACAGGCCAACCTGCCCAGCCTATGCGGTCGCAATGCTCCCCTTATGGCATAGAGCAAAATTGAAACCCTTCATAATCCTCATATGCGATCGCAATGCACCCTATGCGAACGCATAGGGCAATATCTCTGCAACACACCAGTACATTTTTTGCGACATCCTAAGTCCAAAAACCTTTTGTTCAACCATCCCAAATCACCCTGAGGCCCTCGGGACCTCAACGAAAAGCAAAAGTACATCTTATTAGTTCATTCAAACTTTATAATAACATAAAAACACCATCATAAACATCAAAATCCTCAAATTTCCACGGATTCAAGCCTAAGTTAAACTAAAACTTCCGAAACTTGCATTTGATCCAAAATCCGACCTAAACACCTCTGAATGATCTAAAAATTTGCACACATATCAAAAATCACCTAACGGAGCTACTACATTGATCGGAATTCCATTCCAACCCTCAGATCAAAATCTCACTTATCAACCGGACTTCGCCAAAATTCTAACATAGACAACTCATGCCTAATTCTACACCAGACCTCCACATTCAGTTCCGATTCCACTCCTAAGTCACTAATCACTATCCGAAACTAGTCGAATCGTCCAAAATCCATTCCGAGTCCTCTAACTCATAAGTCAACATTTGGTTGACTTTTCCAAACTAACCTTCTCAGAAAGGGACTAATTATCTCATTTCTACGTAAACTCTGTCCGAATTACTTCAAATTCACCAAACACATATAATGAAACATATAGAAGCATAAAACGGGAAAAACAGGATGGAGATACCTGAGACAATAGGTCGGGTCGTTACATCCTCCCCAACTTAAACAAATGCTCGTCCTCGAACGTGCTCATAGTTGTATTAGGGGGCCAACGAATACCTGAGTGGCCTTACCAACCATATACCCGGGTGATCCAACGTCGCCCTCACATACATAGGCCCGATAATACAACACAGCTAAAATTTCACAGTCCATCCAGACCATAAACGTAGGACCATATTGCACTTCCGAAACCATGCACAAGATCAGAACTTCACATTTGTACTCATAATAAGCCTGAACCTGCTTTAATAACCCTTACTTGCAACCTCAAGTGCACTCACCTGATATACCACATAATCCTAACACTCGAAATGATAATTTATATCCACAGTAGCTATCCAAAATAATCATGTACCGAATAGAAACCCCTTATTAGCTGGGGTCTTATTCTAACACTGCTATACTCTATCAATGACAATGAACACACAGTAGTCCATAACCAATTCTCAGATCAACCATTGACGAATCGTGACATTTCTTCCCTTTTGACTAATACCACAACAAATCTTCGAGCCGAAACTCGATATTAACCTTCCGACAACCTGAAACCAAATCTGTTTGTATCTATTAATGACCCCAAAGGTCCCTTCTGACCAAACACACCATTCTGGTGACATGATACTTCAATACGGCCTCAGCCGCAACTTACATAACACACACCAAAGGAGACGTCTGAACATACTCAAGTCATGAAAATGACTCAAACGAAAGAGTTGTACCTTAAGCTCGTCAATACCATTACAACACAAGGCTGAGACCTCATCTCACATCATAGGAATAGAATACGTTAACCTTTCCCGAAGGGTCTAATCTCCACATAGCCTCGCTATAATGCGCGATCTCATTCAACACCATTCCACATGAAGCACCTCGAGTCGCTATACTCGAACTTGACAACCACGCACAGATTGATGTCTGAACCCAAGCAATCCATCACACTCACGGTGAAACGAGTTATATACACCATTAAATCCTGAAAGAACCCAGTCTATGCGCTATTCGCCGAGCAACTCCCAAATGTGGACTTTCTTCAGAAACTAAGAAAAAAGGCATACAAAGTAACACACGGAAACTATCCTCAACGTCACTGTTCCCGCGCAACCCGATCCAGATAACATACCCAGTGGCACCGTGCCACCCGATCCACTCAACTATCTCACATAGGGAGATGCACATCGAGCCGAATTCTCTCATAATCACAGAGTTCCGAGAATCGGTTGCAAGCACATTGAATGCTTAATCATATCTACTTATGGCGGTGTAAGCTACAAAACTCAACTTCCACTATGAATCTCGATAGCGCCGCACCATATGTGCCCATAGTCTGTAAATCATAACGTCCCGCAACGTAGAAAATAACTCATAGATCTCTCTAGATCGCTGATAAGCTCAGCAATGGTCGCGTCAACTTATCCCTCGATAATAAAATTCAGAGCCAACCGAGTCGACTCAGACTGGAACACGTATCAGAAAAGTCCATTAATGCCGGAACTGAATCACTAATAGAAACCTCTACACCGCCTCCCGCCTCGAAGGACAAATTAAGGAAAGCAACTCCAACCATCCGTCTGATGGTCCTTGGAACACAACCATTCCACTAGAACATTGTTTGATGCACCTCGCCATGCAACCTGTGGCATTTTTCGACGTAGCCAATAACACAATAGTCGAGAATGACCCAACACTAAGACAAGCAGTCTACCCCCATCATCATGTACAAAATCTAACATATCAGCGAATAAAGATCCCACTCAGGATTCCCAATCCCAATAGCCTCTTGCAGTGCCAATGCACACGATCCACAACCACTACATCGACTGCACCGGAGAACTCCAATTCTCCAACTCCATATAGCATACAAATCACTATACCTCGTCCCAAATTCCGCCATAGGAATACATATTACATATCAAGTACCCATTCATTCCACGAAAGATATTCTAAAATTTCCCTGCTATCAACAAACTCATATGCCAACATTCGTTTAATAGGACACTGCCGCAATCCCACCGAATTGTTATCAGTTTACATCACCTTCCCCTCTTACTGAACATATACATACTCTCGTAAAATTACTAGAATAGTAATACCATTTTCCTTAATCATATGAGGATCGCTTCTTAAATCACATACAGCTGCCCGAGCTGCATAAGAATTTAATGACTTTTCATTCGGAACTAAACTGTACCTCACACACTCAAATCCCAATCCTCTATAAGAGACCGCACATACCATACTAGGGTAACCTGAGAACTCCATCTCCTTCTTCCTAACCACAAGCTATACTGGCCAAGACTAAATCCTTCTATCCACACCAGCCTATGCAAGCTGTTCGAGCTCAAAAGCTCTGCCGCCCAATGCCCCGTAAAGGCTCATTACCTCGAACATAAGTAAGGAATTGATCATATCTTTACCATACTGATTCAGTCCGCTAATAAGCTACTTCATTTGTCTAGATTTCTTTCTGATTCATTTTCAACTTGATATAATCTCTTGCTGTAGCGCCACAATGCTTCAACCCAGGCTTACCACACGAAACGCGAACGTAAGACCACATTGTCTATGACCAATAGGCCACTACACACTCTCTCAAACGTTCTCAAAAATACCACCTTCCAAAATACCCTACTTTGAAGAACTTCCTGAAAATTTAAGTCTGCTACCTTTGCTTCCAAGATACTGATACGTAGAATCCCGTAATTAATATAAGAACACCACAAGTTTCGACTTGTTCTAACGGAAACACTGTCTTGGTCACATACTCAACCTTAAAATAACTGAGTGATACATATAGAATCTTGAACACATCAACCATTCTCAAGAGTCATCCATTCTTATACCCACTGAAAATTACTTGACTTATCGAATCGAACCACTCGTGCCTTATCATCACTTTGACACCGCAGGACATGATCTCATTCTGATACAACTAAACAACTTCCTTCTCTTTACACTAAGCATTCCTTATCCACAACTCAAAACATCCTATTATCTTCTCACTTCTATGAAGCACCATATAACCTTTGTCAAATTTTTTACTTCACTCGTGCTATTCTCGGCTCAATATCTGCAACAAGAACTGATTCACCCTTATGCATCAAATCATAACTAACATAATACCTAATCGTACAATCAGCTAATCAACGGCAACCTCCCCAACTTAGCTCGAAGCCATATATACCACAACACATATATCCTTTTGTTGTCGTAACATGAGGGTGAGATTAAACTCACTCTTTCATAAGCTTTTGGAAACACGAATCATCAAAAATTTTAACTCTTCTGCAATTCTTGCATTCATTTACACAACAGCTAAGCCCACTCTGTGGGCGACAAAATTTTTACTAAGTCCCAGATTTTCCAAAAATTTCGGCAGAGTTTCCTTTGTAATTTGGCCTATCCACCTGCCAGAGAATCACCCAAAACCATCCCAACAACACGTCCACAATTTGACAAAGTATCACAATGTATATTAACAACATTAATCTCAATACTACATGTATTCTATTATCAAAATTGATATATGGACATGTGTTGCACCTATTTGAATCATCACACAGAAAATACCTTTCAATTACACATGAAATATTATCATGACATACATAAGAATCGCATCAGTTCAGAACATTCTGCAGGAGATAACCCACCTGCTTTACCTCAATATAACATCTCTGCATACCCTTCATCGTCAGACACATTACACAACTACTTAGTCTTCCTAAGTCTGAACTCATATCGTATCATGCAATTTACTTCACTCCACTAGGAGACTTGAAAATATTCTTCATGTGTCTATATTTAGGCTACACATCGAACCACAATAGGAAACGAATCAATTAACAATTCATCCATCATCTAGCAGACTTCTTCGTCACTACTAAGTCATATAATTGCATCTCGCAGCACTAGCATACTCATAGCACTGATACTAAACTGCCATTCCGGCTAATAGTTACGATACCGAACATCTAAGTTTAAAACACTTGCTCACACGATCATCACCTCAGTGCTCAAGCCTTAGGCAATATCCGGCCTCAAGTCCTCCAGGCTCGCCCAACATCAACCTCACGAAGATTACATCTCGCCCCTCGATCAGGGAATCTCAAGCCATCAAAGCACATATAATACCGAGCGCTCATGCGTGCATGCGAACACGTGGAAGGAATTTCAAGAGTTACTCTTTCAAGCTGAATCAAGGACGCACGATAAGATTTCAGGAAAGTGGAGTGTTTCCTAAAGGTTATGCAGCCTCCTGCTTATAAGTGTGGTGCACGACACACCCATAAACAAGACTATACTAAACCGTATCATGACTCGTGAGGCCTAGTAACCTAGGCTCTGATACCAACTTGTCACGACCCAAACCCGGTCGTGATGGCACCCAACCCTAAGGCTAGGTAAGCCTGACCAAACATCACTTTCAATTTAATGCTAAGTCTCAAAATCGACAATTTAAGAATATTATAGTAATTTAGAATAATGATCCAATAATAATAATAGAATATTATGAAATCTGAATAATCACTCCCAAAGATCTAGGGTCACGAGTCTAGAGCCTCTAAACAAAACTAGATAATAATATCTGAATGGAAATAATAAAATTTGGAAATGTATGTAATAATAATAAACTAGAAAATGAAGAGCAGTCAGGTCCTACGAACTTCATGCAGCTACCTAATGACTCTGGAAATATCTGGAGACTATGAGTGACATCTAATCCTCCGGTGTACCTAAATTTGCACACAAACTCTGTCCGAATTAAATTCACCAAACACATATAATGAAACATATAGAAGCAAAAAATGGGAAAAACGGGGCGGAGATACCTTAGATGACGGGTCGGGTTGTTACGATTATCATCACCGTCTGGTGAACTTTCATCACCAAGACGGTATCTAGAAGGGTTTACTTGTCTATGATGGGAAGAACAATCACGATGAGGATGGGAGGAATAATCACGGAGAGGACGAGAGGAGCGAGCACGGGGAAGGCGACCCTCTGGTGATGAGTTAGAATACCGGGGAATCAAAAAAGTGCCAGAAGCTAGGAGAGATTTGATCTGCTCTTGCATGCCAATGTACTGAGCATCTCTAATATTTTCTCCTTCCTTGGCGGCTTCTAGCTCGGATGTGAGCTTTATCATAGTCTCCTGCATAGAGGAGAGGCTATCCCCATCAAGTTGCTCGGCTTGCGATGATGGAATGGTGAAATTTCTTAGTAGGAAGCCCGTATACCTTCCCTCATTTTGGACTGCCAGCAGCCTGCATCCAGAGTCTTTCAGCATCCTCGTCCGAAAGTTGGATTGGTTCGCCCGACTCATTAGATGGCTGACTGCGTATGAATTCCTCCACTTCAGCTGTGTAGCAACCCTATTAGAAAAATTACATTGAATTAGTTTTAAAATTCATATAAAAGTAAATCAGAATACTTAATGAAAAGTGAAAACTTACATGTACAGTCGAGGCTCGGCCCTCAATCCACCTTTCTTGATCCGCCGCTTTCTTCTTCTTTACAATATGAGTCTCATTGAATAGCTCGTCTTGGTTCATCGGTCACCCTAACTTCTTCTCCTGAAAACTCATAAATTTTAGTTAATAAACAAAATAAATATACTTTAAAAATTAAAACAAATTAAGCAATTACAAACCATTCTTCTCTTTATTGTCCCTAGGCTGATCGCACCTCCAGTGTGCAAGGATCCTCCCTTCTCAGATGCACGAGCTTTCTTTCCTTTCTTGCTCTTCTTTAAGAACTCTGCAGTAAGCCATTGCCTTTGCAAATCCTCCCATAAATTCTGAAGCAACCAGACAGGCTTCGGGTTCTTCTGTCTAGCATTGTAGTACTATTCATCCCTTGTATTACAAAAGTATTAACGGCTTACATTTATATTATTTAGATAGTAAATACAAGTGTTATTTTATATTTTGACCATTGTTGACCAGAATAGACACCGACTTTGGTCGCTATTTATTCATGAATTCAATTTAGCGACCAAAGATTGTTGCTATCTGCCTACCCTTTATGTAGCGACCAACGTTGGTCGCCAATTTTAAATTATATATATATTTATATTTTATAATTTTTTTAAAAAATATTAATATAATTATTAAAATTTTATTGGTTGGTCCCACTTTAGCGAACAATATTGGTCGCTAATCTCAGTAAACATTTGACCAAGCAAGTCTGACCAGTCTAGTCAATATTTTGACTAATTTAGCGACCAAGTAGCGACCAACCTTGATCGCTATTTTATTTTAACTATTTATTTTATTTTTTTTCGCTAATTTAGCAACCAACTTTGATCGCTTTTCGTTAGAGACCAACTTTGATTGCTAAATTTTGGTCGCTTTTTTCCGTAATTCTAATAATGAGAAACACTTAATTAGAAGAGGCATGTTAGGATATCATGGTCTTACTAATCACTCCTTTCAATTATGTGACACACTTTTCGTTTTTAATAAGTTTGTTCCAAAAAAATTATTATATTTTTATATTTGAAAACTATTTAATCATATCATATCTATATTTTATCTTTAGTGGCATGATTTGTTAGGACTAAACAACAATAACAAACCCAGTAAATTTTTATAAGTTGGGTCTAAGAAGAGCAGTATATATACAGATCTTACCTCTAACCCAAAAAATGTAGATAGACTATTTTCGGTGCACCTCCGACTAAATAAAGGTGAATAGACGCAGTACTAACTAGCACAAACAACAACTTTTTGGGACTCACCTGACATATACAAACTCACATTTACAAGGAAAGAAAAAGGCATGTGAAACTTTTTCCAATTCCGTTTTAATCATTTAAACTCCAATATTCTAATTAATTGAAGGTTAAATATATATGATAAAGATCAAAAAAGAATACGTCGATATTCCAGGGACCAAAAGCAAAAGTGTCCAATGATAGGACGTTCATACTTGATTTAAAGTATGAGTACAAATTAAACTAAAATATATTACTGATAGAAGCAACGGATCGGATCGGAAGCACAAAAATATTACTTTCCGTTTTAATTTACGTGACCCTATTTTCTTTTTAGTCCGTGCCAAAAAGAATGACATTTTTCCTTATTTGGAAACAATTTATCGTTACACAATGATTTATAGCCCCACAAAATAAAGGTGCTTTATTTTACACAACAAAATTAAAAGTATTGTCTCTTTTTTTAAACACTGTGCCCAGTCAAATAGATTCACATAAAATAAAACGGAAGGAGGTAGTACATCGAGTACTGAAGAGGAAAGCCTAAAGTAAAATAGTGTCAAGGGAAAGAATAAGCTCCCCTTTTTCTAAATTACATTACAGCGATTTACTGGATTTCCATATCAAGATATCCATCAATCTATAAACTGACATGTACAGAAACAAAAAGGGATAGCTAGCACAATCTGTTTCAGATCATATATCACGAGCAATAGCCCAAGTCATTATTTTCAAACACTGCTGGAGGATTGCCCTCTAAGAAGCAGAAAATAGGCGGAATAGTTAGGGTCTCTTGTCCACCATATACGTTCCAGCAAAACGGATCCAACACTAAGTCACCTTGAGCAGGCAGAAGTTCTATGTCGGAAAGTGTTATGTTAGTGCAGGGAATAGTGTCACTACAAGCAAAATGCATTGGCGGACTTCTGATATCATATGTTCCTTTTATGCTAGAGTATTCAATGTCCGAAACGGACACTGCTGAGGTGCGATTGCTGCATTCTTTTGAGAGGCAGTAGAATTGGTCTATTATTATGGGATTCCTTACCTTGTCCATGTGAATTTTAAGGAAGGAAATTCCAGATACTGCTCCATAACCACCTTGCCATGTCTTGATCCTCACTCCATTGTCTGATTCCTTTATCACTGACTCCCTCACTCTAATGTTTGATACGCATGCTCGCGAATTGTGGTTGCCTAAACTCCCAATGCTACAATGACAAAATTGTGGTTGTATAATTGTTTTTTCCAATAAAGTAAAATCTTTCTTATATTCGTTTACATTGCTTTTAGAGGTGAAAGTTACTTGTGCTATATACAAGCATTTTGTACATCCACTTCTGAAGATAATATTATAATCACCCCATTAAGCTAGTAGCTAGAGTATTATTAATATATCCCACCTAATTCCATGACCTCCAGGTCCACATGTGAGATTCCTAATATCCACATAGTGACATCCTGCGCCTATTGATACACAATCATCACCTATGATATTTTATACAAATTAATTAAACCATTGGCAATTGAACGTTAGGAGGTACTATAATAATTGATTGGAAAAAAAATGAACTTTTGATCGTAGTAATTAGGTAGATTTACGTACCATTAGAGATAAGTGAATCATATATTTCAACATTGGTGGTCTGCTCTATGTGAATACCATCAGTGTTGGGACTCCAGGCTGGAGCTGTAATGTGTAGGGATTCTACATGCACATTCTTGCAGTTATCAAATCTAAAATTAAATTGTGGACTATTCTCCATCCTAATTCCTTCCACCGTTAGATTTGAGCTCATGAAGAATCTAATGGCCTGCAAATACACGTACAAAATTTCATAAAATCTGCTCCTTTTAATTACAAAAGATGCTTAGTGGTAAAAGTCTATTTTTTCACTCACAATTGGGCTGTCACATGGTCCAGGCAGTGTACTTCCATTAGGTCCCTGTTGTTGTACTGAGGATTAGATAATATGTTCATTCGTACGTGTCAAAAATTAATGAAATTAGCCACCATCCCTTATACTATATAGTACAAAAAAAAAGAAAAAAAATTGACACTTGACACATACTTATAATAAGCTTACAGTGCATACCTTATGCGATTTGCAGGGCAGATTCCACCACTGTTCACCCCTTCCATCTATGACGCCTCCGCCTTGCAGTGACAACTCACCAACTTTATAGAATACCAGCCACTGCCGCCTACTGTTGTTTACCGGCCACGACTCTGGTCCATCTGGCGGCATTATTGTTCCTTCCAGCTACCCATGTTGCAACACAAATTTAGTTACATAAACAAAAATCACTCGCTCTTCCTTTTTTTATGTTTTACTATAAAGGCGAAGGATGTGGATGGGTTTAAGCTGTGGTATTCTGTGATCGCGAGTGGTAAGAATGGAGTGGGCATCTTGGTAGATAGGGACTTAAGGGAGTCCGTGGTTGAGGTTAGGCGAGTGAACGATAGGTTAATGTCTATTAAGCTGGTTATTGGGGGTTACATTCTCAACGTCATCAGTGCTTACGCGCCGCAAGCGGGTCTAGACGAGGAGGCCAAGAGGCGCTTTTGGGAAGACCTGGATGATTTGGTGAGTAGTATTCCCCAATCTGAGAAGTTACTTATTGGAGGGGACTTTAATGGCCATATTGGGGCTGATGCTGGTGGCTACGATGAGGTGCACGGTGGCTTCGGCTTTGGGGTTAGGAACGGAGGGGGCACTGCGCTGCTTGATTTCGCCAGGGCTTCCGAGCTCTGATTGCGAACTCGGCATTTCAAAAGAGGGAGGAGCATTTGGTCACCTTCAAGAGCTCGGTGGCGAGGACTCAGATTGATTACATCCTCATCAGAAGGAGCGATAAAGGTTTGTGCAAGGACTGCAAGGTTATCCCAGGAGAGTCTCTCACAACTCTTCATAGACTCCTAGTAGTGGTTGTCGGTCTCTGGGTGAAGAGGAAGAAGAGGGGCATTCGGGGCAAATCGCGGATTAGATGGGGTGCCTTGACTAAGGAGAAAGCACAGGAGATGGAAAGGAGGCTAGTTGAGGGCGGAGATTGGAGAAGTTCTGGGGAAGCGGACGCTATGTGGTCAGCGACGGCGAACTTGGTTAGGGAGGTAGCAAGGGACGTGCTCGGGGTAGTCAAGGGCTATTCAGGCAGGCACCAGGGCGATTGGTGGTGGAACGATGTAGTCAAGAAAAAAGTAGAGGTGAAGAAGGCAGCGTTCGCTAGGTTGGCAGGGAGTTCTAGCGAGGAGGAACGGAGGGCGAACAGGGCGATCAACAAGGAGGCGAGAAAAGAAGCGAAGATGGCAGTCTCGGAAGCTAAAAACGCGGCATTCGGCCGCATGTATGAGGAACTAGGGGAGAAAGGCGGGGATAAGAAGTTATTCCGGTTAGGCAAGGGAAAGGAAGGCACGCGATCTAGATCAAGTTAGGTGTATCAAGGACGAGGATGGTAGAGTCTTGATGGGGGAAGCTCAAATCAAACAGAGATGGCAGGCATACTTTCGGGACCTTCTTAACGAGGAGGGGGACCGTATCATAGAGTTAGGGGAGTTGGGGCATTCAGGGCGACATAGAGACCTTGGGTACTACAGGCGCATTAGGGTGGAAGAGGTCATGAGGGCTTTGCGTAGGATGAGTAGGGGTCGAGCGGCCGGGCCGGACGAGATCCCGGTGGAGTTCTGGAAGTACATGGGTAAATCTGGAGGGGAGTGGCTCTCTAGGTTGTTCAATGTTATCTTCAGGACCAAGAGGATGCCGGAGGAGTGGAGGTGGAGTATAGTGGTGCCCTTGTACAAGAACAAAGGGGACATCCAGTGCTGCAACAACTATAGGGGTATCAAATTAATAAGTCACACGATGAAGGTTTGGGAGAGGGTGATCGTGGCGCGAGTGAGGGAGGTGACTTCTATAGCCGGGAACCAGTTCGGTTTCATGCCGGGCCGCTCCACCACAGAGGCTATCCACCTAGTCAGGCGGCTGGCGGAGCAATTCAGGGATAAGAAGAAGGACCTCCACATGGTGCTCATCGACTTGGAGACGGCGTATGACAAGGTACCAAGGGAGGTGCTTGGAGGCGAAGAGCGTGCCGGAAGCCTATATCAGAGTAATCAAGGACATGTACGATGGTGCTAAGACTAGGGTTAGGACGGTGGGTGGTGAATCAGACCATTTTCCTGTGGTCATGGGGTTACATCAAGGATCAGCTCTGAGCCACCTCCTGTTTGCCTTAGTGATAGATGCTCTAACCCGACATATCCAAGGGGATGTGCCTTGGTGTATGCTTTTTGCTGATGATATTGTATTGATTGACGAGACGAGGGTTGGCGTCAGTGAGAGGTTAGAGGTATGGAGTCAGACTCTCGAGTCTAAAGGTTTCAAAATAAGCAGATCAAAGACGGAATACCTGGAGTGCAAGTTTGGCGCGGAGCCGAGCGAGGTAGGCAGGGACGTGGTGATTGGTTCCCAGGCCATTGCCAAGAGGGACAGTGTTCGATATCTTGGGTCTGTGATTCAGGGGGACAGAGAGATTGACGGGGACGTCACCCATCGTATAGGAGCTGGGTGGGCAAAATGGAGGCTCGCCTCAGGGGTCCTGTGTGACAAGAAAGTTCCACACAAACTCAAGGGGAAATTCTATAGAGTCGTGGTTAGACCTGCTATGCTGTATGGGACGGAGTGCTGGCCCGTGAAAAACTCCCATGTTCAAAGAATGAAGGTTGCGGAGATGAGGATGCTTAGGTGGATGTGCGGGCACACCAGACTAGATAGGATTAAGAACGAAGTTATCAGAGAGAAGGTAAGGGGTGGCCCCAGTGGATGAGAAGATGCGAGAAGCGAGACTGAGATGGTTCGGACACGTTCGGAGGAGGGGCCCGGATGCCCCGGTAAGGAGCTGCGAGAGGCTGGAGATTGTTGGCGGTCGGCGAGGTAGAGGGAGACCTAAGAAGTATTGGGCAGAGGTGATTAGGCAGGACATGATTAGAATGCAAGTTGGACATGACCCTTGATAGGAGCGTCTGGAGGTCCAGAATCAGGGTTGTAGGTTAGGGGCTCCTAGAGTCCTTCGCACGTCAGTAGGTTTTCTCATAGACGATTTGTGTGTTAGCGTGTGCCCTCCTGTGGCTGTTGGTTATGATAGTTACTGCACGATTTTATTGCCTGCGATTGTATGTATGGTTCTTATTTTTAGTTAATTATTTTCACTATTTTCTGCGGGAGTCACTAATGCTTTTTGTTTTTGTTTTGTTGTACAGCTGTTTTTCCTTTTGTCCTATGCGCCGAGGGTCGATTGGAAACAGCCTCCCTGCCCTTTCGGGTAGGGGTAAGGCTTGTCTACATATTACCCTCCCCAGACTCCCACCTGGTGGGAATATACTGGGTAGTTGTTGTTGTTGTTGTTATAAAGTATGTATCACATTACATAATAATAGAAACTTTTAGAACATCCAAACTACCAAAAAAATAGTTATTAGCGATAGACAAATTCCGTAGCTAAATAGCGAAATTCGTCGCTAATTTTACCTAGCGGTGGATTCGCGACAGATTATCAAAAAATTTATGTTAATTAGTTACCATCAATTTAGTGAAAGATTAGTGACAGTATTATAAACTACAATGCAAAATAGAATAAATATATATATATATATATATATATATATATATATATATATATATATATATATATATATATATATATATATATATCAATTTAACGTTCCACTAGGAGTGATAACTGAATCATTTTAGGTTTAACCTTCTCATTGTACCCTTCATGATATCTTGTAGCGCCATATACTAGTATCTGACATATTTAAGACTGTAATTCTAGTACTTTCGGTATGCATTGAAAATCTTTTCTTTTATCGTAAACTCTTAAACCTTATCATATAAACTGAAATGGAGGGAGGAAATTGAAAGAAAACAAAGTAAATACTAGTAGTAGTATGTTAACTAGGTACCTGAAAGACCAAACCACTTTGACAGGGACCAGTAAATATAGTGGATTGGATCATGAAAGAATAAGCAGAGGGAACGAAGATGACCGCTGACTCGACTTGACAAGCGGAATCCCACGCTGCTTTGAAAGCTTCAGTGTCATCTACAATGCCATCTCCTACCGCCCCAAACGACCTCACATCATAAACCCCTTCGTCTGCGGGTGGGTTTGAAGGCTCAGGTGGAATAGAAGGAGGATATGATATGTGGGAATGTTTGTGTTTATTCTTATTGTGATGGCCGCGGTGGCCGTGGTGATGATATCTAGCAGTAACATTATGGCTGCATAATAACACCATGAAAAATGCGACTACTGTCATATAAAAAATGACAAGCAGTAGTGGCACACGGGTTGATAGCGATGCCATTTCAAGTGTCGATCGAATGAACAGACCGAAAATGACTAGTGGGAGTAAAAGTTCCTTTGAATTTTGTGAGGGTTGAGGAAATTCAAGAATCAAGGAAAAGACTCTGTGTTGTTCAGAAAGTGGAAAGGAACTTAATTAGAAGAGTTTTTATGGGAGGCAATTCCTGGCAACTTGCACATAAACAAATAAAAAGAAATGGAGAGTGTGGGAATGTTTGTGTTTCAGCACTACTGCATGCAGAAGCCGAAAGGCTGAGCTCATTTATCTATCTTTGCGTTGGACTCTTGGTATATATATATATATGATGACTAGGTACTGACCTATACACACATAACTTCAATACTAAAAATTCGGGAAAAAGCGACCGCAGAAAGCAACCAACTTTGGTCGCTTTCTAGCTAAAAAGCGACCAAAGTGGCATGCTGGCTATATTGATGGTCCCTTTTATTTAGGGACCAAAGTTGGTCGCTAATTAACGACCAACTTTGGTCTCTACTTTAAATGGATCCATTTTTCTGGATGTTGACTATAGAGACCAACTTTGGTCGTTATATTAATTTGATAATATAAATTTTGCGGCCAAAGTTAGTCTCTAAATAAGAAAATATTATTTATTTATTTATTATTAATCATTAAAAAGCGACCAACTGTGGTCTCTAATCCAAAATTATTTTTTAAAATATGAAAACTAGACCAATATTGGTCGCTATTATTCAATTATTTATTTATTTTATTAATTTAGCGACCACCTTTGGTCCCTAAAATACATAAATATAATTTAATTTTTAAATAATAGCGACCAACTTTGGTCACTATATTAGCAGATTTTTTTTATTGAGATAGCGACCAAAGTTGGTCGCTATTTTCCAGAAAAAAAAATTTTAACCTGAAAAACAACCAAATAGAGACCAACTTTGGTCGCTTTTCTGTGTATTATTTTGGCAGAAACTGCCTGTTTTGGCAGCTGCACCACCTGCCAGTCATACCAAAACCCTAACAAGCAACAACAACAACAATTCAAACAATAATTGCAATAATAATACCAAACAATAACCCAACAACAACACAAAAATAACATTAAAAGCTACATTAAAACTAAGAAAGTGTTAATTTAAATAGAACTACCAATGGAAAACATTCAAACTACCAAGCTATTATGTTAATCTTATTATCACCCAATAGAAAACAAATTGTATTTGTCTAGTTCAAATTGTCTACAGTTCATTCATTGTTTGGTACATCAATATCATCATTGTCTGATAAACTTTCATTATTATCATCACGGTATTGAGAAGGGTCTACTTGTCGATGACGGGAAGAATGATCACGGGGAGGACGGGGGAATGGACACTTGTAGGACGGGATGAACAAGCACGGGGACGGGCAGACTCTCGCGATGATGGCCGAGACCGGGGAATCGACAAAGATCAAGCTAGGAGGTTTTTTATCTACTCTTGCATGTTCTGGCACTGAGGGACCACGCCAACATACTGAGCTTCTCTAAGATTTTCTCTTTTCTTGGACTCTTCTAGTGCGGATGTGAGCTTTGACACAGTCTCCCGCATAGAGGAGAGGCTCTCCCCATCAAGTTGCTCAGCTTGCGAGGAAATCCCTATTCCTTGCATTCCACACCTATAGCAATGGAATATCTTAGTAGGAAGACGTACAGCTTCCCGTATTTTGGACCGCCTACAGCCCACGTCCATAGTCTTTAAATTTCCTCGGCCGAAAGTTTGAATGGCTCGCCCGACTCACTAGGTGGCTGGCTGAGTATGAATTCCTCAGCTTCAACTTTGAAGCGATCCTATAAGAAAAAGTAAATTGAATTAGTATTTCAAAATTTATATAAAAGTAAATGAAAATATTTAATGAAAACTGAAAACTTACATATACATTCAAGGCGCGTCCCTCGATCCACCTTTCGTCATCCGTCTCTTTCTTCTTCTTCACTATATGAATCTACTTGAATAGCTCATCTTGGTTCATCAGACGGCCCAACTTCTTTTCCTGAAACTCATAAATTTTAATTAATAAATAGAATAGATATACTTTAAAAATTAAAATATATTAGGCAATAACATATCATTCTTCTTTTTATTGTCCCATGGCTGACCGCACCTCCAGTGTGCAAGGATCCTCCCTTCTCAGATGTCTGAGCTTTCTTTCCCTTTTCGCTCTTCTGTAAAAACTCTGCAGTAAGCCATTGCCTAAGCAAATCATCCCAAGACTCCTGAAGCGACCAGTCAGGCTTCTGGTTCAGCTTTCTAGCTATGGAGAAAGCATGCGACAACCTTTTGCGAGCTTTGAGATTAAAATTTGCAGCCACGTCCGCGCTATACTGGCGTTCCCATACACACTTGTTCTGTATTTCAAAAGTTAAATATTATATGGAAATATCCTAAATATAATAATTATACTGCTTAAAAGAACATTTATACCTTAAATTTATTTAAAATTGCCTCATTCGGTGAGAATGGAAATTCACGCCAAGACACATAAGGGGCATCATAAAGCCTTCTAGTTGCTTTGGTGATTATCCTCGTTATAATATTACTCAGGAGGAACCTGTAATTTGATAAATAAAATAAATTAATATCTTAGTAAAAACTGATAATAAATATAAAAATAACAAATAACTCTTACCCATCACCCTCAAGGACTATGATGATCCTGCCATACTGATCATAATTTACCTCCTCACCAGCTGCAGCAGCATCAGCATCATCATCGTCGTCTGAAACATGTGTATCAGAGGCATGTGTAGACGGAGTAGGGGGTCAGAGCTACTATCCCGCAACCGAAGGCCTCCAATAGGTAGAGTCGCAGATGACGATAGATGTGATCCCTGTGACTGAGACATAGCTGCACGGATCACAATTGGCTGTGATACTAACTGTTGTGACCCAAGTGGATGTGACCCGACTGGCTGTGAACTGATGGATTTGATCCCCGTGGCTAAATTATTACAAAATATTTAAAGAACCAATATACACCTTACTTAATAATTGCACAATAATTCAACACAAAATTACTACACCAAGTTCACAATATGTTTATAACAATTTGGATAAATATATTCCCGGGTCATGGACTTGCTAGAAATTATGCTACTATATTAGCTTAGAATTGATTTATCGAATTATCCGGGTTATTGATTGTAGGGTTAATAATATTCATAAGAATCTTTCGAGTCCTTATGCGTCTATTCAAGTTAAATTAATGCCTATATGTCTATGGTATTAATATTACCAAGAATGTATTTACAACTCCTATTCTTCAACTAACAAGGCAATTAAGTACATGTCTATCTTAATTGCGAATTCTTCACCCGATGCTCCGGATTCGAAACTTGTTCTATTTGATTCTATATGCAACCAAGAATTCCCTTTGTCAAGTGCAATTCAAGATCCGTAAAGAAAATTTTACTGTTATCTACACAGTAAAATAATTAAGATCAAAACCTAATAAACAACCCAATATGATAAATTCAATATATTCAATCTAAACTTCAAATAACATACTTATCTAACATCCATGACCCAAGAATACTAGAAGTATTAGCTACTCATAATCATATAAAAATCAACAACAAAAGTCTTAAACATAATATAAACAAGCAAGTAGAAGAAAGTTTAGAAGAACTCTTTGAATCCTTGCTCCAAGATGTTGTTCTTCTCCTCCTTTCTTAGCTCCAAGATGAGTCTTCTATGACTTTTTCTCTCTAAAATCTAATCTAGATCTCAATAATGGAGCTCTACGTTATGTATGTTGAGTGTATCCCCTCAGATTTCCCATTTTACCCCAAATAAATTATTTCCCGGACTTAGACTGCGCTAGTCCAGTGATTCTGAACGCTCTAGTCAGAATTCGGTAAATTTCAAAGCATCAAAGTTGTATCCTTTTTAAATACCTTTCCATCAATATAATATGGAGCCTAAATGGAGTTTTGAGTAAAAAGTTATGGAAATTTTACTAAACTTGGTTCCAAATTGATTTATATAACTTTTATTCAGACTTCAAAGCCTCAAATTTATCCCGAATTAATTCTTAAGTTGGAAACTCTTCCTGCAAGACATAAATTATGAATTTAGTACAATTCATAATCATTTAAGCCCAAACATTTGTAAAATATAGTAATTAAAGTGTTATTACGACTAAAACACGAGTTTTTAGCCTATGATCAATACCCCACACTTAAACCATTGCTCGTCCTTGAGCAATTAACATACATTTCACATGTTGACAGCCATTTAATCAAAAAATTTTATGTAATAACACATGCTGACACTTAGGTACCAATTTATAATAATTCAACCACAAGACATGACTCCAAAGTGCCACGCATTTTCATAACATGCTTACTTGTTCTAACACAAAGGTAAAAAATTCTCATTGCCTTTACAAATCATGTGCCCTCCCAATATAGACTAGTTCCTCTCAAATTAATAATCAAGAATATTCAGGAACTCAAAATAGGAAGAATTAACTCACTCTCAGAATTAAAATTCATGTGCAACAGATGACATACCATATGCTTGCCCCTAGTGTAATACTCTACTAATTAAACGTATTCAGCCAAGGATCAAGTAGGTCTTTTATTGGTTGTAATGTAGGGTAGAAAAAGGGTGTGAAAAATATAGAATATAATAACTACACCTCTTTGAACACTTCCATACATACAACATATTTCAAAAATTCAGCATCATTTATATGTTAAACCATCTCCAACCTTTTTGAGATTTTACATACTAACAACAAATTTCATTCTCTTCAAGCACCTTAGGTTAGGGAATGTTACTACTGAAAATTCATCCCATATATATACATATATGAATTATTCTTCACTCTTTTTTGATCTTTTTCTTTCTTTCTCTTTTTTTTTTTTCAAATAAACAAACCAATTTCTTCTCAACTTCTTCAACATCAAAAGAAAATTAAGTGCTCATGAGAGATAGATGTGCAAAAAAAATCCTGATATATTACATAAATTGGTAAGGTTTATAACGTGGGTGCCAAAGAAATATGATTAACAACTCAAAAGGTTTGACTAAGATATATACAATTAGGTGAAAATAATTACTAGTCTTGTTTGGTTTCGAGAGCCTCCCTCTCCCGTCCCTTACTCGTCTTTTCAACAAAGAAATGCCTATATCATCTCCTAAACTGAATAATGCTACTATTTCTCTTTGCAAAATACTTGGGGGGCAAGTTCTAGACATCAACTATTATACACAGAATATTCCAGCAATCCTTATTCACACATTGGCACGCAATTCACTTAAGCTTGGATCTTTCTCGACTCTCTAGTCAAAGCAGTTAAGCATAGTCATAATTATACAATTTAAGGCACTTATTTTAGAATCAAGAATTGAGATTTGAACATCACAAATAAGGCATATATAATTTTTCAAGCATGTGCATTTGAGGAGAATTAACTCATTAATTTAGGAACTTTTTATTCAATGGTCATAAAGAAAGAAGAAACAAAAAAATTATACTATATCCGGTTCAAATACACCCTTGGAAAAGAACCATGGCATAAAGAAAAATCAAGGGGAATTATTTAAATTAAACCAAAACTAGCGTACAATAAACTTAAAAATAAAATAAAAATTTTCTTTTCTAATTTTGACTAAATCTAGTAACGATATTTCAAAATTAGGACTACTATCTATCAACACTGTAATTTAAGAAAACAAACAAAAAGCAACTTTAACACACTAAATAAAATCAAATAAAATAAGTAAACACAATCAAACAAGGAGCAATTTGACAAAGTAAATATATTATAATATGGGCAAACCACCCCACACTTAAAACCTTGCGTTGTCCCTAATCCAAAAGAAAAACAAAATAGATCAGAAAAAATACTCCCTGAGGCTATTGGCCTAAGCATATTCTTCTTCAAATGTACGCAGATATTCCTCGTCATCTGAGGGACTATTGTTCACATCCTCATCCTTGTCGGCTACTAGATGCAACCTTAGGTAGTCCAATATTTGATCGTTTGCTTGGGTTCATAGACATTATATCTGCACAACATAATATATTAGCAAAAAAATTATTTTAAAAGCAGGTGGAGTGAATACCCCACACTTATATTATTATCATGTTGACACTTATTATGTATAATAGGTATTCAGATTACCATGTTCTTCAATTAGAATGATATAATATTTATCGGTCTACCTAATGTTAGAGATAATTAGTACAATTGTACATAAAATAAAAACTACAAACTAAGCTAATATATAAACAATAAACATAAAAAGAAATTAATCTATTTTACAAAATTCAAAATTATTATACAAAATATACTACACAGGAATATATACACAAATCCTACATCGACAATATACAACCCACTTTTTGCTTCCACCGTGAACTTAGTAATTGTACCCCTAACAAGGCATCAAGTCTGTCGCTATGCTTCTTTGGTGGGGCTACAAAGATAACCAGGCCAAGTAATAAATTTTTCACTCGACACTTCTCGGCCTTTGGGCTAGGAATGTAATTTTTGCCTTTTGGAACAACAAATTCAAGAATATAGACACTTTCATCCTCACTCTTTGACTTCCCCATAGGCTCAGATGATTCGATTACTATCTTACTATCTAAACACAATGTTGAAAAATGATTAGAATGAGGTCTAATGCGCCCTAACTCATGAATTTTACTACTATTTGCATCCCCGTATTTACACACACTCAAGTCTCTCAGAGAAATTTTATCTACTCCCTCATAGGACTTTAGAGCACTCATGTCAATATTGGAATCCTCAATAAAAATATGGTGTAGTGATTGGTATTCTCGTTTTAGATACTCAATTTGGTCTAGAAGATTTTTTTTAGCTTCATATAACTTATTATTAAATTTTTAGGCATCACAGGCATCAACTTTTGCACTCAAATCAGCATTTTAGTTATGTACAAGCAAGCCAAAATTATCAATTTTATGTGCAATTTCATATCTTTTCTTAGACCAATAATTCACCAATATTGTCATAAGACAACGTCGTTCCGCATATTGTCCTAGTCGAGAATATATGTCCTAATACCAACCCTTACTCCCATATTCAAATTCATACCTCCCAGAATCCAAGTCATGACAAGTCCAAAATGACGAGCCATAAAATACTTCCGTCAACCAAGCGTCTTCATCAATAACATTACCTCCAGATATTTCATCCACATATGTCATGTTCAGAGAAGTAGAAACATACTTAAGAGAAAAATCAAATATTCATAAAAATAAAATATTTGCAAAATGAGAAAAAAAAAACTTGTAAAGACAATAATAAAAGTCTAATCTAGAAGAATAGTTAATTTTCAATTCCCCGACAACTGCGTCAAAAATTTGTTGCGACCAAAACACTCACGCAAATGTACTCGATCGACAAGTAATATAGTAGTAAGTAAAGTATCGTTCCCAGGAGGAATTGTGATCAACTTCTTGACTGATGTAGACTTAAACAATTATTAATTCAAGCTAAATTATCCCAAAATATTTAAAGAACCAATATAAAACTTACTTAATAATTGCACAATAATTAAATAAAAAATTACTACACCAAGTTCACAATATGTTTATAACAATATGGACAAATATATTCCTGGGTCATGGACTTGCTAGAAATTATGCTACTATATTAGCTTAGAATTGTTTTATCGAACTATCCGGGTTATTGATTGTAGGGTTAATAATATTCATAAGAATCTTTCCAGTCCTTATGCGTCTATTCAAGTTAAATTAATACCTATATGTCTATGGTATTAATATTAGCAAGAATACATTTACAACTCCTATTATTCAACCAAACAAGGCAACTAAGTATATGTCTATCTTAATTATGAATTCTTCACCCGATGCCTCAGATTCAAAACTTGTTCTATTTGATTCTATATGCAACCAAGAATTTTCTTTGTCAAGTTTAATTCAAGATCCGTAATAATATTTTACTGTTAGCTACGCAATAAAATAATTAAGATCAAAACCAATAAACAACACAATATGATAAATTCAATATATTCAATCTAAACATCAAATAACATACTTATCTAACCTCCATGACCCAAGAATACTAGAAGTTTTAGCTACTCATAATCATATGAAAATCAACAATTAAAGTCTTAAACATAATATAAACAAGCAATAGAAGAAAGTTTAGAAGAACTCTTTGAATCCTTGCTCCAAGATGTTGTTCTTCTCCTCCATTCTTAGCTCCAAGATGAGTCTTCTATGGCTTTTTCTCTCTAAAATCTGATCTAGATCTCAATAATGGAGCTAAGTTGAGTGTATCCCCTCAGATTTCCCATTTTTCCCCCAAATAAATTATTTTCCAAACTCTTTCTGTCTTGGCCACGCATCTGACTAGCGCGGCCGTGCTAGTCCAGTGATTCTGACCGCGCTAGTTTGAATTCGGTAAAATGCAAAACATCAACGTTGTAGCTTTTAAATAGCTTTCCATCAATATATTATGTAGCCCAAACGGAGGTTTGAGTAAAACGTTATGGACATTTTACTCAACTTAGTTCCAACTTGATTTATTTAGCTTTTACTCAGAATTTAAAGCCTCAAATTACTCAAATTTATCCCGAATTAATTCTTCAGTTGGAAACTCTTCCTGCAAGGCATAAATTATGAATTTAGTAAAATTCATAATCATTTAAGCTCAAATATTTGTAAAATATAATAATTAAAGTGTTGTTACAACGACTAAAACACGAGTTTTTAGCCTATGATCATTATCCTTTGTCTTTCCTTTAACATCCATCAGTGTGTTGAACAAATTGTCAAAATAGTTCTTCTCAATATGCATGTCATCAAGGTTGTAATGGAGAAGATTATTCTTCCAATAAGGCAACACCCAAAATATACTCTGTTTGGTCCAATTATGAGTAACACCGTATCCGGGAATCTATGCGGTGAATTCAGTAACTTTACTGTAGTTCTGGACCCTCTCCCAAATTTCTTCACCTGAACGTATCGGAGGTGGATAATCATATTCCAGTTTATTCTTTTTGAAAATATTTTTCATCCTTCTAAACTCATGACCCTCAGGCAAGAATTGACGAAGACAATCAAACCATGATTGCTTTTGGCCATGTTTCAAAGTGAACACTTTACAATTTTCCATGCAGTAAGGACAAGCTAGCTTCCCAGCAGTCATCCACCCAGACAATATTCCATATGCAGGAAAATCATTAATTGTCCACATTAAATTAGCACGCAAATTGAAATTCTGCTTGGTTGATATGTCATATGTTTCAACAACCATCGTACCACAATTGTTTTAGCTAAAGGTTACAAATATACATCTATCAAACTTTTCAGATTACGTGGACCAGGAATAATACAATTTAAGAATATATATGGACTAGTCATGCACAACTTGGGTGGTAGATTATAAGGTGTAAGAAAGACAGGCCAACATGAATACTGTGTCGCAGATACAGAAAACGGCGTGAAGCCATCCGCACACAGACCTAACCGAATATTCCTTGGTTCACTAGCAAAATTTGGATATGTCCTATCAAAGTGCTTCCAAGCTTCTCTATCTGAAGAATAGCACATAACACAAGGTGGTCTTCTATTTTTATAGTGCCTTCTCATATGAGGAGCAGAACTCATCGAAGCATATAACCTCTTTAGCCTATGTATAAGAAGTAAATAATGCATCGCCTTTATAGCGACCATGTTCCCGCTGGAAAGCCTCTTGAAACGAGGCTTTCCGCAAAATTTACAACAACTTAAATTTGCATCATCTTTATAATATAACATGCAACCATCTTCACAACAATCAATTCTCATTGAAAAAAGTCCTAACTTAGAAACTAATCTCTTTGCCTTATAGAAATCACCAGGTAATTCGATTTCCTTGTTAACTAGTTCATGCATAAGGTCAATGAAAGAATCCATGGCTGCTTGAGAAATATTCTAATCAAATTTGATGCTTAGTAATCTAAATGCAATACACAACTCGGAGTGAGGACGTCATTTATGTAGTGGACGACTAGCTTCCTCTAACTGTTCATAAAAATGTCTTGCTTCATCATTAGGAGTTTGTTCAACATTTTTGTTGCGCTCACCCCCAAAGTGCATTCTAAAAGCATTCGCAACCATATCATGAATTCTGGAATCGCTAATTCTATTCTCCCTCGACTTACTACTTTCACCAACAACCATGTTATGAAATATCCCATCGCTACCATATATCTCTCCATGATTAGTCCACATAAAGTAATTCGCAAAAAACCCCTTCCTATTAAGATGAACATTAACTTCCTCCGATTTTTAAAACTTCATACAGTCGCACTTAACACAAGGGCACCTAATTACTCTTTCGGTTTTTCAAACTTCATACAGTTGCACTTAACACAAGGGCACCTAATTACTCTTTCTTTTATGTATGGAGGAAGTGACATTGCATGTCTGATAAAGTCCTCAACCCCTTCTACAAAATCCTCCCGCAATCCCTGTCGATTAGGATAATTCCTATTGTATATCCAAGAACAATGTTCCATCTATTTAAATAAATCAAGAACAAATTAAATTAGTTAATTCATATCTTAAAAGTTCAATTCATTAACTAAAAGTTCAATTCATATCCAAAAAGTTTAATACATTAATTTGAATTCTATTAGGAACCATAATTCATAATTTAAGGTAGTTCCTAATTTCTACCTTAAGTTCAAATTAATTTATAATTTTTGCTATACAATTTTATGTAATTGGTTAGTGTTTTTGTCTATATAGTATTAGGGTTTGGTAAAATTCATAATTTAAGGTAGTTCCTAATTTCTACCTTAAGTTCATAAATTTTACCAAACCCTAATACTATATAGACAAAAACACTAACCAATTACATAAAATTGTATAGATAAAATTATAAATTAATTAGCTAATAAGGTAGATTACTAACCTTGGTAGATGAAAAATAGAATTAAAAAGCTTTTCAAATGGTGCTCCGGCACATAGTGGCAGCGGCGGCGGTGGAACAACGATTTCAACAGCGGCGGATCGGAGAGGGAGGACTTCAATAATGGCGATTCCGCTGGTGGTGGCACGACGTCACAATGGTGGCGCTGGGTGGGGGGATTGATTTGTGTGAGGGAAATAGAGAAGGGGAGTAGACAGAGCTTAGGAAAATTTGGAAATGAAAATAAGATTTTGGGAGGGAAAACCCGATTTTGAGATCTGGTATTAAAAAAAAAAGACCAACTTTGGTCGCTAATTTGGTAGCTATGTAAGTATTGACTGCTTGACCAAATTAGCGACCAATGTTGGTCGCTATGTTTGACCGTTTGACAAAAAAAGCGACCAACTTTGGTCGTTATATTTCAAAATAAATAAATGAAATAATTTTTTTCCTGTTTATATATATATATATATATACACACACACACATACTACAAAAGTGATCAAATTTGCTCGCCTTTTGGTGAAACGATCAAATATAGCGAACAACGGTGGTCGCTAATTTGGTCAAAAAGTCAATATTAGCTAGCTTAAATTGAATTAATATCCTAATACGCTTATACTTAGTGCATAGTATATATATATATATATATATAAATATATATATATATATATATATATATATATTCGATACGATATTACCTAATACACTTATACTTACTGTATAGTAGAGCGTAAATACATATACTATATATATAAGTTGTATTCGATACGGTATTACCTCATATACACTTATACTTAGTGCATAGTATAGCGTAAGTACATATATTATATATATATATATATATATATATATATATATATATAAGCTGTATAAGCTGTATTCGATACGGTATTACCTAATACACCTATGCTTAGTGCATAATTTAACGTAAGTACATATACTATATATATATATATATATATATATATATATATATATATATATATATATATATATATATATATATATATATATATATATATATATATAGGATGTATTTGATACGGTATTACTTCATATACACTTATACTTAGTGCATAGTATAGCGTAAGTACATATATTATATATATAAGCTGTATTCGATACGATATTACCTATAACACTTATAGTTAGTGCGTAGTATAGCATAAGTACATATACTATATATATTTATATAAGCTGTATTCGATACGGTATTTGCTCATATATACACTTATACTTAGTGCATAGTATGTCGTAAGTACATATATTATATATATATATATATATATATATATATATAAGCTGTATTCTATACGCTATTACCTAATTCACTTATACTTAATGCATAGTATAAGTATAAGTACATATACAATATATATTTATATATTTATAAAATGTATTCGATATAGTATTACCTCATATACACTTATACTTAGTGCATAGAATAAGTATAAGTACATTTATTATACATATGTATGTTGTATTCGATACGGTATTACCTAATACACTTATACATAGTGCGTAGCATAAGCATAAGTACATATATATATATATATATATATATATATATATAATACGGTATTACCTAAAACACTTATACTTAGTGTATAATATAGCGTAATTACATATACTATATATATATATATATATATATATATATATATATATATATATATATATATATAAGCTGTATTCGATACAGTATTACCTAATGCACTTATACTTAGTGCATAGCATAGCAAGTACATATATTATATATACATTAGCTGCATTCGGTACGGTATTACCTCGTATACACTTATACTTAGTGCATAGTATAGCGTAAGTACTTATATTATATATATAAACACACACGCCCGCTTCGTAGTACTATTCATCCCGTGTATTACAAAAGTATTAATTACTTACATTTATATTATTTACATTGTAAATACAAAAGTGATTTTTAATTTTGACCATATAGAGAGCAACTTTGGTCGCTAACTTTAAATTAATTTAATTTAGTGACCAACGTTGGTCACTAACTGTACATGAATTTAATTTAGCGACAAAATTTAGTCACTAAAATTTAATCAGATTTATTTATATTTTATATAATATTTGAAAAAAATAAAATCTTTAAACGTTAGAACTGGGTCCCACAGCGGCGACAACTGTTGGTCTCTATTTCCTTAAGCGACCAACTTTGGTCGCTAAATTTTGAATTATATTTATTTGTATTTCATAAATTTTTTAAATAAATATATTTTTTTAAAAATATTATAACTGGGTCCCCTTTAGCGACCAAACTTGGTCTCTAACTTCTTATCCTTCAGTTAGCAGCCAACTTTGGTCGCAAGTTTTAAATTATATATATTTATATTTTATTAGTTCAATAAAATAATAATAAAATTATTAAAAAAGATTATGTGGGTCCCACTTTTTTGCGACCAATATTGGTCGCTAACCTCAGAATATCTTTGACCAAGTTAGTCTGACCAGTCCAGTCAACATTTTGACTAAATGTGCGTCCAAATAGCGATCTATTATGGTCGCTAATGTATTTCAAATGTTTTTTTTATTATTTTCGTAAGTTTGGCGACCAACGTTGATTGTTTTTTTTGACAGACCAAATTTGGTCGCTATTTTTTAATCGCTTTTTGACCGAATTCTAGTAGTGCTTTGTTTAGAAGTAGCAGCAATGAAAGTTTTAATTAGAAGAATTTGAGTTTTTTTTTTTATTAATCAAAGACGCGATTTTATTATCACATGGACGAAAATACAAAAGGGGTGGAGACTGATCATCTTCCGTTAAATCTAGGGAATTTGAGTTATATGCACTTACATTAGTACTTAAAATTTTTTTATGTTATATATCTTTGCCTTGAAGCCTTGGTACGACATGCCGTATATACTAGATAAGATCAACTGATAGTTTAGATATACAGTGTCGGTCTATTATCATAACTCAGTTATTCTGATCTGAAGAAGTTAATATTTACTTTACATTATTTTTTTAAACAATCTAGTCTTGTGGGTGTGTATATATAACATCTATTTATATACTAGAAGAAAATTATTATGTACAAGATTTAATTAAAACTTTCGGCAAATCAGTCGGATGGAAACAGGCAAATTTGATAGGAGACATTTAATTTCCTATCTGAAGTTACAGTGATCCCAAAATGCAAATATAGGTAAACCAAATACTAGTATTATAGTGCAGGAAATAGGCCATTTTGATAGGAGAAATTGGCTTTTTAGAGAATGTGGAGGCAGCGCATGCAATGACTCTGCTCCCGGAAAAAAAGGTAAAAACGGAATAACCAGAAAACCCATGGTCAGAATCCTTTGCCTTTGAGTGCCTGAGTTGGTGGGTGAATGAATGGCCATTAACTTGAAAAAAAAAAGCCATTCTCCCTCTTCGACTACCCCCATGTTCTTCCCCAAAACTTTCATCCCATTTTCTTTTTTGGTCCCAATTTTTTCTTTCTAATCAAGAAAAAATTTAATTTATTTTTTTTAAAATTATGTATTCCTAATAAATCTTACTCCTCACATTTGAGAAGAGAAACAATTACTACTATAATTATAATGTAATATTTAATGAATAGTAGTTTAGTCACACTAACTATTTTCGTTTAGAATTTAGTATCTTCTCAAGGAAATTTGCCAGCTATGTCCATTTATGAGTAGGCCATTATAAAAATTTGGCCAATTGATAAAATATTACTAATAGTAGCCAATTAGTTATTTGTAGCAAAAAAATATCAAAATTTTGCTTTGTTTTAACTGGGTATTATTAGAATGGATTGGGCACAATTTAATGAGCTTGAATCTCAGTTCTGAGATGATATGAAGAAGTTTTGAGGTGGTTTAAATTGAAAATTCGAAGTAAAAGTTGAACATGAAAAAAAATGATATGTGTACACTGTGTATCATTTGTGTATCACATATATATCATATTTGTATCAATTATGTATCATATGTATATCTATGTATACTTGTGTGTGGGCGATACATGTGTCGCGGAAGACTTTTTTGAACTTTATTTAATTACAAATTTTGATACAAAACCAATCCAAATCATCTCTAATCTTCCTTAAATTTTGTATATTGACTTATCTATATATTTTCAATGAATTTCAATTATACCCATTGAAAAAGTTCTTTTTTTGTTTAGATTTTTATATTTTATCACCTTATTTGCTACCCCGTCCATGAAATTTCCTTTCCGTCTTGTATCTAATATTGCTAATCACGCTTAAAAATATGAAAGGTGATTTTTGCATGTGATTCTTTCATAGAAAGAATTTTATTATTTGATTTTTTAATTTTCATTGACTAATTTTGGTAAGTCTATAACTAATGGCTAGAGATTGATAAGTTAAGATTTATTTATGATATTTGTGTAAGTTTTCCTTTTCCAAATGGGTACGTGAAAAGCAAATTGATCACTTTGTGAGCATGAGGGAGTAACCTATTTTTCAATCCCCTGCAAAACAGTTAGTATACTTTTTCTCTCCTTTGTATTTAAAATAATACTACTTGCAACCCTATTTTATTATAAACATTTAATTTCATATTGATGCGTCTGATAAACGTTTGTACCGCCAGCAAGTTTTATTTCCAAGTTGAGTAATTTAAAATGTTGCGATAATTAAATACTGACTAAGAAAGTAAGATTCTCCTCAGAGGTCAGATTCGTATATGCCAAACCCTCTCGACTAAACCATTTCATATTTCACAAATTCAAACGGACAAAACAATGTGCTCGACTCAAATTTAATGCTCTAAGTTAATTGCTCAAAGTTTCCATACTAGTAAAGTAATCATTGATGACAGAAGGCGTGAATTCTTGTGGTCCTCAAATATTTTAGTTCCATTTCGATCATCTCCTATCAAAATTACCCTCGGTCAGAATTTTGGGAAGTGCTCCTACAACAATAACAATCCAGTATAATATCAGTTTGTAAGATCTGGGGAAAGTAGTGTACGCAAATCTTACTTATACCCTGAGATAGAAAGGCTGTTTCCAAATAGATCACGGCATTCTTTTCTTTAAAAATTTCCCATATTATTCTTGGGGAAACTCGAACTCATAACCTCTTAGTTGGAAGTGAGGTCCTCTTGTCTAGGGAAGTGCTCCTAGCATTCTTTATTTAGAAGTTTTCATATAGTGATTTGCCACAAAACCTGGCAATTGCCAGAAGGTGATAAACATGATTTGCCACAAAAACTAGTAACAGATTGCTAGGATTTTTCAGCTATCATAGCTGAAAATCTTGAAGATTGCTAAAGCTATATTTTAAAGAAAATACTGACTAGGACCCAAATTAAATTAGAGCAGAAATCCTAAAAAGGTCCATCCAACATAATTTGGCGAGGAAGGACTCTAATCACGATAAAAGGTCCTCGTAGTGATCAAAACTTCCTGAAGTTCTTTTTTTAACAAAAAACCTCCGTGGAGTTAGGGTTCAGTAGCTATATATAAGTCAAATATTTTATTTTTATTATTCAACGATGCCTCTAAGTAATTTATAAGTCGATGAATCAATCTGAAAATAGATATATTTGACGATAAATTATATATACTAATTAGGATCTTATAGATTTCCTGGATATGACGTTACTCATAATTGGACGAAACAGAGTATATTTTGGGAGTTGCCTTATTGGAAGGATAATCTTTTCACTACTAGAATTCCTGCAAAAAGCGATAAAAAAATAGCGACCGAATTTGGTCTATGGAAAAAGCAACCAACGTTGGTCGCTAAACTAGCGAAAATAATAAACTAAATTCTGGAAACAAAATAGCGACCAGTGTTGGTCGCTAATTTAGGCAAAATATTGACTGCCTTGGTCAAACTTTTAGTGAGATTAGCGACCAAACTTGATCGCTAACGTGGGACCCGCTTATAAAGTTTTAATAATTATATTATTATTTTGAAAAAACAACAATATATATATATATATATATATATATATATATATATATATATATATATATATATATATATTAAATTAGCGACCAAAGTTGGTCGCTAAATAAAGGAAAGAAAGGTAGCGACCAATTTTGGTCGCTTAACTGGGTCCCAGTTATTTAATTTTAATAACTATATTATTAATTTAATTATTATATGAAATATAACTAAATATGATTTAAAGTTAGCGACCAACTTTGGTCGCTAATCTAAATTCGTGATTAAATACAAAAGTGGTCACTTTTTTGGTCAACGATGGACATAATTAAGAATCACTTTTGTGTTTACCATGCAAATAATATAAATGTAAGTCGTTAATCCTTTTAAAATATAAGGGATGATATGCACTACGAAGCGGGCGTGTATGTCTATATATTGAATATATGTATTTACGCTATACTATGCACTAAGTATAAGTGTATGAGGTACTACCGCATCGAATACAGCTTATATATATACAATATATGTACTTATGTTATACTATGCACTAAGTATAGGCGTATGAGGTAATACCGTATCGAATACAACTTATATATACACAATATGTGTACTTATGCTGTACTATGCACTAAGTATAGGTGTATGAGGTAATACCGAATCGAATACAACTTATATATATATACAATATATGTACTTACGCTATACTATGCACTAAGTATAAGTGTGTGAGGTAATACCGTATCGAATATACAACTTATATATATACAATATATGTACTTACGCTATACTATGCACTAAGTATAGGTGTATGAGGTAATACGTATCGAATACAGCTTATATATATATATATATATAATATATGTACTTACGCTATACTATGCACTAAATATAGGTGTCTGAAATAATACCGTATCGAATACAACTTATATATATACAATATATGTGCTTACGCTATACTATGCACTACGTATAGGTGTATAAAATAATACCGTATCAAATACAGCTTATATATATACAATATATGTACTTACGCTATTACATCTTATATATATACAATATATGTACTTACGGTATACTATGCACTAAGTATGGGTGTATGAGGTAATACCGTATCGAATACAGCTTACATATATACAATATATGTACTTACGCTATCCTATGCACTAAGTATAAGTGTGTGAGGTATTACAGTATCGAATACATCTTATATATATACAATATATGTACTTACACTATACTATGCACTAAGTATAGGTGTATGAGGTAATAGCGTATCGAATACAACTTATATATATACAACATATGTACTTACGCTATACTATGCACTTAGTATAGGTGTATGAAATAATACCGTATCGAATACAGCTTATATATATACAATATATGTACTTACGCTATACTATGCACTAAGTATAGGTGTATGAGGTAATACTGTATCGAATACAGCTTATATATATATATATAATATATGTACTTACGATGTACTATATACTAAGTATAGGTGTATAAGGTAATACCGTATCGAATACAACTTATATATATATAATATATGTACTTATGTTATACTATACACTAAGTATAGGTGTATGAGGTAATACCTTATCGAATACAGCTTATATATACACAATATATGTACTTACGCTGTACTATACACTAAGTTATAGGCGTATGAGGTAATACCGTATCGAATACAACTTATATATATACAATATATGTACTTACGCTATACTATGCACTAAGTATAAGTGTGTGAGGTAATACCGCATCGATTATACAACTTATATATATACAGCATATGCACTTACGCTATACTATGCACTAAGTATAGGTGTATGAGGTAATACCATATCGAATACAGCTTATATATATATACAATATATGTACTTAAGCTATACTATGCACTAAATATAGGTGTCTGAAATAATACCGTATCGAATACAGCTTATATATATACAATATATGTGCTTACGCTATACTATGCACTACGTATAGGTGTATGAAATAATACCGTATGGAATATAGCTTATATATATACAATATATGTACTTACGTTATACTATGCACTAAGTATAGGTGTATGAAATAATACCGTATCGAATACTACTTATATATATATACAATATATATACTTACGGTATACTCTGCACTAAGTATGGGTGTATGAGGTAATACCGTATTGAATATAGCTTATATATACAATATATGTACTTACGCTATGCTATGCACTAAGTATAAGTTTGTGAGGTATTACCGTATCGAATACATCTTATATATATACAATATATGTACTTACACTATTTTAAGCACTAAGTATAGGTGTATGAGGTAATAGCGTATCGAATACAACTTATATATATACAACATATGTACTTACGCTATACTATGCACTAAGTATAGGTGTATACTGTATCGAATACAGCTTATATATATATACAATATATGTACTTACGCTATACTATGCACTAAGTATAGGTGTATGAGGTAATATACAGCTTGTATATATATAATAGGTAATACCGTATCGAATACAGCTTATATATTATATACAATGTATGTACTTACACTATACTATGCACCAAGTATAGGTGTATGGGGTAATACCGTATCGAATACAGCTTATATATATATACAATATATGTACTTACGCTATTCTATTCATTAAGTATAAGTGTATGAGGTATTACCGTATCGAATAAAACTTATATATGTACAATATATGTACTTACACTATACTATGCACTAAGTATAAGTGTATGAGTTATTACCGTATTGAATAAAGCTTATATATATACAATATATACATATATATAGCTTTAATTGAGTTCAAATCCTATATATATATATATATATATATATATATATATATATATATATATATATATATATATATATATATATATATATATATATATATATATATATATATATATATATATATATAGAAATAGCGACCAACGTTGGTCGCTATATCTACTGTTTTACCCACCAAAATAGCGACCAATGTTGGTCGCTATTTTAATTACAGATCTGTCAAAATCGGGATCCCCTCCCATTCTTTTAAAAATTTCCCAAAATCCATCTTTTCTCTCTCACACTCAAACGCCACCCCCCTTCCAACTCCCACCACCAGGCCCCACCCACGCCACCAATGATCACCGCTCAGGTGCCGCCGTCGCCTCTGCCGTCACCTCCTAAAAATTTAAGGTTAGAATTAAAAACCTACAGTTTCAATTAGTGTTTTAATTGATTATTGTTTCAACCTAGAATTAGTATTTCAATTGATTATTTAACATCATATTATATACAAACCTTGGGTTTAGATTGTATTTATCATTATTTAATATTTTATAAAAGTCTAGGGTTTAGGGTATGGGTTGAATATTAAGGCTAGGCTTTCTTGAGTATTTCTCCTTCAATATTTTAGTAAGCAATAGGTACTAATTTAATGTTAAAGACTTGATTCGTTGGTAGATATATATTAGGGTATAAATTGAACTTTTAGCTTAATCTTGATTAGTTTATAGATAGATAAAAATAATATAGACACATGATAGTATATTTGGATATTTAATATAGACACATTATATATATTAGGATATATTGGGATATGAATTGAACCTTGAATCTTTGTATTGTCTTGAAGCTTTTAGGATATGACTTGTACTTTTTGGATATGACTTGAGCCTTTTAGGTATGAGTTGAAGCTTTAGGATATAAATTGAACTTTTTAGTTTAAGTTTAAACTCGTAGGATATGAATATAACTTTTAGGATATAAATTGAGCCTTGAATCTTTGTATTGTCTTGAAGCTTTTAGGATATGACTTGCACTTTTAGGATATGACTTGAGCCTTTTAAGTATGAGTTGGAGCTTTAGGATATAAATTGAACTTTTTAGTTTAAGTTTAAACTCGTAGGATATGAATATAACTTTTAGGATATAAATTGAACCTTGAATCTTTGTATTGTTTTGAAGCTTTTAGGATATGACTTGTACTTTTCGGATATGAGTTGAGCCTTTTAGGTATGAGTAGAAGCTTTAGGATATAAATTGAACTTTTTAGTTTAAGTTTAAACTCGTAGGATATGAATGTAACTTTTAGGATATAAATTGAACCTTGAATCTTTGTGTTGTCTTGAAGCTTTTAGGATATGACTTGTAATTTTAGGATATGACTTGAGCCTTTTAGCTATGGGTTAGAGCTTTAAGTTATAAATTGAACTTTTTAGTTTAAGTTTAAACTCGTAAGATATGAATATAACTTTTAGCATATAAATTGAACCTTGAATCATTGTATTGTCTTGAAGCTTTTAGGATAAGACTTGAACTTTTAGGATATGAATTGAACGTTGAATCATTGTATTGTCTTGAAGCTTTTAGGATAAGACTTGAACTTTTAGGATATGAATTGAACATTGAATCATTGTATTGTCTTGAGGCTTTTAGGATATGACTTGTACTTTTTGGATATGACTTGAGCCTTTTAGGTATGAGTTGAAGCTTTAGGATATAAATTGAACTTTTTTGTTTAAGTTTAAACTTGTAGGATATGAATATAACTTTTAGCATATAAATTGAACCTTGAATCATTGTATTGTCTTGAAGCTCTTAGGATAAGACTTGAACTTTTAGGATATGAATTGAACCTTGAATCATTGTATTGTCTTGAAGCTTTTAGGATAAGACTTGAACTTTTAGGATATGGATTGAACCTTGAATATTTGTATTGTCTTGAAGATATTAGGATAAGAATTGAACTTTTTAGGATATGACTTGAGCGTTTTAGGTATGAGTTGAACCTTTAGGATATAAATTGAAATTTTTAACATTGAGTTGAACCTTTAGGACATGCATTGAAATTTTAGTTTATGTTTTGGAATTTTAGATTGCGGGAGGTAAACGGTCAGAAGAGGTTGACGACGTTATTAGACATGCAATGGAATTTCCACCAAGAATAACTAAGATAAAGTACCTGGCAGAATGTGCCTTAAATGTGTTCTAACTAGCGACATTGATGATGAGAAGGCAATGACATGTGTTGCGCTAAGTGACGGTGTAGGTAAAAATTTAGTATTCCTAAGTACATAAAAGAAGATCTACTAGAGTAATTCTCTACTTCATTTTCCATGAGAAAAATAAGTTTAATTGAGAGTGATGAGGTTGATACAGATGTAATGTGTTCCGTCGATCATGACGGTTCCCATAAAAAGGGAATAATAAGACTGTATGATGACAAAGATTTTAGGAAGCTTTGTACTAGACTTTCTTCCAAGGTTAATAAATACAAGCTTAATGTGATATGGTGATAGTTCGTCGGATTCAGACAATGATTTGACGAACAGAAGTATGAAAATTTTGATAAAAAGAATTAGAGGTTGAATGCTTTTACCTCTAATTCTTTTTATCAAAATTCCTATACTTTTGTCCGTCTAATCGTCGTCTGAATCCGACGAACTATCACCAAGATCACATTAAGATTTTATTTATTAACCTTCGAAGAAAGTAGAGTACAAAACATCCTAAAATCTTTGTCGTCATAGAATTTTATGATCTACGTTTTATGGGAACTGGCATGATCGACGGAAAATATTCTATCTTTATCAACCTTGTCGCTATCAATTAAACCTTTTTTTCCTCTAGGAAAATGGAGTAGAGAATTTCTCTATAACCTCTTTATCTACTTAGGAAATGTTAAATCCTACCTTCACCATCACTTTTTTGAAATACATGTCGTTGGCTTCTCATTATCATTGTAGATAATGAGATCAACAATTGATCAAAGACACACCCTATCAGGTACTGTATCCAAGGTATTCTCCTTATCCAAGCTCATCCCGAGTAAGGGTACCACAAAAGAGGTTAATGACGTTATTAGACATGCAATGAAACTTCCACCAAGAATAACTAAGATAAAGTACCTGGCAGAATGTGCCTTTTATTGTTATTCTCATTAGCAACAATTATGATGAGAAGGCAATGACGTGTGTTTCAAATAGGTATGGTGTAGGTAGGAATTTAGTATTTCCTAAGTAGATAAAAGAAGAGCTTATAGAGTAATTCTGTACTTCATTTTCCATCAGAAAAAGAAGTTTGATTGAGAGTGACAAGGTTGATGAAGACGGAATGTGTTCCGTCGGTCCTGGCAGTTCCCATAAAGCGGGGATCATAAGACTCTATGATGACAGAGATTATAGGAAGTTTTGTTCTAAATTTTCTTTCAAGTCTGATCCAACAAGTTTAATGTGATAATTGAGATATTTCTTCGGATTCAGACACTAATTTGACCGATAAAAGTATGGAAATGCTCTTAAAAAGTTTTATGAGCATTTCTATACTTTGGTCGGTCAAATAAGTCTCTGAATCCTAATAAATATCACAATTATCACATTAAACTTGGTGGATCAGACTTGAAAGAAAATTTAGAACAAAACTTCCTATAATCTTTGTCACCATAAAGTCTTATGATCCCCGCTTTATAGGAACTTACACGATCGACGGGAAATATTCCGTCTTCATCAACGTTGTCACTATCAATCAAACTTCTTTCCTTCTGGAAAGTGAAGTAGATAATTTCTCTATAATCTCTTTTATCTACTTAGGAAATGTTAAATCCTACCTACACCATCTTTATTTTGAAACACATGTCGTTGGCTTCTCATTATCATTGTAGCTATAGAGATAAACAATTGATCAAAGACACACCCTGTCAGGTACTGTATCCAAGTTATTCTCTGTTTCCAAGTTCATCCCGAGTAATAGTACCGCGAAGAGGTTGATGACGTTATTAGACATGAAATGGAACTTCCACTAAGAATAACCAAGATACAGTACCAGGTAGAATGTGCCTTTAATTGTTCTTCTCATTCTAGCGACAATGATAATGAGAAGGGGCAATGGCATGTGTTCAAATAGTGATGATGTAGGTAGGAATTTAGTATTTCCTAAGTAGATAAAAGAAGAGCTTATAGAGTAATTCTGTACTTCATTTTACATCAGGAAAAGATGTTTGATTGAGAGTGATAAGGTTGATGAAGACGGAATATTTCCCGTAAATCGTGTCATTTCCTATAAGCGGGGATCATAAGACTCTATGGTGATATCTATTATAGGACGTTTTGTTCTAAATTTTCTTTCAAGTATGATCCAACAAGTTTAATGTGATAATTGTGATATTTCTTCGAATTTAGGCACTGATTTGACCGACAAAAGTATGGAAATGCTCTTAAAAAAGTTTTAAGAATTTTTTTACACTGATTTGACCAACAAAATGGATTTGACATTTCTACACTGATTTGGCCGACAAAACTTTTTTTAAGAGAATTTCTATACTTTTGTCGGTCAAATCAGTCTCTGATTCCGAATAAATATCAAAATTATCACATTAGACTTGGTGGATCAGACTTGAAAGAAAATTTAGAACAAAACTTCCTATAATATTTGTCATCATCAAATCTTATGATACCCGCTTTATAGGAACTGATACGACCTACGGAAAATATTCCGTCTTCATCAACGTTGTCACTATCAATCAAACTTCTTTTCCCCTTGGAAAGTGAAGTAGAGAATTTCTCTATAACCTCTTTTATCTACTTAGGAAACGTTAAATCCTACCTACACCATCACTTTTTTGAAATACATGTCGTTGCCTTCTTATTATCATTGGAGCTAATGAGATAAACAATTCATCAAAGACACACTCCGTCATGTACCGCATCCAAGTTATTCTCTGTATCAAAGTTCATTCCGAGCACGAGGATAATCACCAAAGCCACCAGATAACTTTATGATGCCAATGAAGCAAGATGAGCTATTCAATAAAACTCGTATTGTAAAGAAGAATAAAGAGACGGATTCAGAAAGGAGGGTCGAGCCTCGACTTCATACGTATAAGTTTTTTACTTTTCATTAAATATTTTGATTTGCTTTTATATAGAATTTATAATACTAATTCAATATAATTTTTCATAAAGGCTCAATTCGCTTCACAACTGACGTGCGGGAATTCATACGAAGTCAACCACCAAATGAATCGAGCGAGGCAATCCAACTTTCAGACGAGGATGCTGAAAGAACACTCCTTCAGTACTTTATATACTATTGTGTTAGTTCTAATGTGCTAGAAATAATTTACTATTATGTTAGAACTAATTTACATACCAATTTAGTATTGTGTTAGTTCTCTTTTGTTCGAATGGGCTTGTAATAAGCATTAACTTAATTTTATTAGCTTAATGTATTAGTTCTATTGAAGTTTATTTTTTGTTGCTTTTAATTGCTTTTTATTGTTGTTGTTGTTGGCATAAAATGCCTATTTAGGAAATTGGTATGACTGGCAGGTGGTGTAGCAGCAGAAATAGAGCATTTCTGGCAAAATAATACACAGAAAAATAACCAAAGTTGGTCTCTATTTGGTCGCTTTACAAGTAAAAAAAATATTTTTCTGGAGAAAAGCAACCAACATTGGTCGCTATTTTCCCAGATTTCTAAACAAGCGACAAAATTTGGTCGCTATCTCATTAAAAAAAACTTCTGCTAATATAGGGTCCAAATTTGGTCGCTATTTTTCAAAATTTAAATTATATTCATGTAATTAGGGACCAAAGGTGGTCGCTAAACAAATAAAATAAAGAAATAATTGAATAAAATAGCGACCAATAATGATATCTAGTTTCCATATTTTAAAATATAATTTTTGGATTAGAGACCAAAGTTGGTCGCTTTTTAACTATTAATAACAAATAAATAAATAATTTTTTTGTTTATTTAGAGACCAACTTTGGTCGCAAAATTTATATTATTAAATTAATATAGCGACCAAAGTTGGTCTCTATAGTCAACATCCGAAAAAATGGGTCCACTTAGAGTAAAGACAAAAGTTGATCGCTAATTAGCGACTAACTTTAGTACCTAAATAAAATGGACTATCAATATAGCTACCATGCCACTTTGGTCGCTTTTTGGTCGCTTTTTAGCCAAAAAGAGACCAAAGTTTGTCGCTTTTTGCGGTCGTTTTTTCCCGAATTTCTAGTAGTGTCTCTAACACAATCTTGATGTCATGCATAATGAGAAGAATTATTTTGACAGTTTTTTCAACACAATGATGGATTAAAGGTAAGAGAAAAGATAACCCGAAGGATAGAGTGGACTTACAAGAATAGTGCATGCGTCCTGAATTATACTTGCAGACAACAAGCAATAGTAAGGTGTTCAAGCCCAAAGCAAGTTACACATTTACTTTGGAGGAAAGAAGAAAAATTTGTGATTGAGACACTGAAGACACCTAAGGGTTATGCGCCGAATCTTGGAAAAAAAAAAGTAGATATGGAGGTAGGGAAGTTGAGCCATTTGAGAGTAACATGCCATGTTCTAGGAATAGGCCCAATAGGCACATGGTTGAATGTGTGAATGATCCTTTATATCCATCAATGTCCATATTCAATCAAACAGGCCTATGTTCTAAGGATCATAGAAAGAAAAGTTTGAGTGATATGGAGTACAAGTCAGCTACACTTCATGTACTACTAACTTGTTCCGAAGTTGTATTATTTCTCAAGTAAATATTGATTTATTAGTTATCAAATATAAGATTTACTATGATTACATATTGATACAACTACTAAAAAAATTTAATGTGTCACAGTCACTTTGTGGGTCAATTTGGCCATGATGCTGTATATACGAGATTAGATACGTGGTTCAAATAGCTAGTAATTTTATCCTAATAACCTTCTAACACTATGTAGGTAAATAATGTTTGTAAGTTATGCTAACTTATGCACTGTTTTAACATTATGTAGGTAGATAATCAAAATAACGGTGTAAATTAATTTTTGAAAGATATATCTTGGGGACCTGGGCTTCAGGTCACAATAATGTCTGAGTACGTAGTGAAGAGTTATAAGTTCCATACAGAGGATTGCTCTAAAAATGAAAATAGTAACAATATCGGGGTGTGGGTTCAAGGTGGTAATGGCAACCAAGTTGGAGATATTGATTATAATGGTGTGGTCAAAGAAATAATAGAACTAGAATATACATATTGGCCATACAAGAAATTGATACTCTTTAGATGCAAGTGGTTTAACCTAACTCCAACAAGAGGTACAAGAGTACATAACCAATACAACATAATTAAGGTTAATAATACGAGGGATTATGATCGCTATGATCCTTTCATATTAGCACATAGCGTTTGGAAAATGTATTATGCTCCTTATCCATTGCGGCAGAATAAGTTTGATTGGTAAGTTGTAATAAAACCTAAGCCTGTAAGTAGGGTGGAAATCGGGAATGTGTTAGATGTTGCATATCAAAATGATATCTCCAGTGTTCACCAAATGGTGGACGATTAGTTAGAGATGATTTGGAACATACTGAATGCATATTGAAAGAAGTTGATATAAATGAATTAACAATTATAGAAAATGAGGATAAAGATTCAACTGATAAAGCTCAAACAAGTGAGAACGAAGAATTCTTGGACAAGGAACAATATGTCGATGAGGATTAAAAAGTTGGGTTTTAAAGAACTCTCGATTTATAGCTAGTTTCTTATATATTTCAATATATATATATATATATATATATATATATATATATATATATATATATATATATATATATATATATATATATATATATATATATATATATATATATATATATATATTATGTAGATGGCAGGAAAAGGTCAAGATAAAAATGGCCATACTAATTCTCGGGATCGAGAAAAGACTAGGAAGAGAAAGAGGAGGGTCGATAATAATACTCCCTCTTTTCCACCATCTTTGGAGACGCCTATGTCTTATCCTCCACCACACGGTTATAATGAGCTGTCACAACATTATGAGCCCTACACCTTCATCTAGACATTAGGTTTTTCATCATAGGACCATAGGACTATACGCCCGACATACAGTCCAGCTGCCTCACAACCACGTGGATCGCAACCATCTGCATCTCAGCCATCTATATCACATCACTAAATATTACAACCGCATGGATCGCATCCATCCATGTCATAGCCACTTAGGTCACAACCATCAGTATCACATTCACTTGGGTCGCATCCAACGATGTCGCAGTCATAGGGATCACAACCATCTTCATCAGCGACTCCATCTATTTCAGGCCTTCTCCTGCGAGGCAGTAGCTCTGACCCCCCTACACCATCTTCATCAGCGACTCCAAGATATTAATGTGTTTTTATTATTAAATTTAAGGTTCAATCCGAGTAATAAGAATACGGAGATAATGACCAATTCCATCAGAAAGCTTTATGATGGACCTTATGCGACTTGGACTGATTTCCCATCCTCGCTGAAGGATAAAATTTCAATCAATTTAATATATAAATATTCTTTTAAGAAGTTTAATAATTTATATTTATGATATTCCATATTATATTTAATTTTTGAAATACATCAAGTGTGTATCAGAAGAGCGCTATAGCGTGAAGTGCCTGCAAATGTTTATCACAAAACTCACAAGAGATTGGCGGATGCTTTCTCCGATGCTAGAAAGAAGAACAAGAGGCTTGGCTGGTTACTTCAGAATTTATGAATTGATTTTCAAAGGCAATGACTTACCGAAGAATTCTTATATAGGAGCAAAAATGTAAAGAAAACCCGTGCATCTGAGAAGGGAGGCTCCTTGCATACTGGATGTATGATCAGCGTAGGGACAATAAAAATAAGATTGGTACGTAATTGCTTAAATGATTTTACTCTTCTAAGTATATCTATTGTGTTTATTAACTAAATTAATTTCTTCTCAGGAAAAGAAGTTGGGGCATCCAATGAGCCATGATAAGCTATCAAGGAGACACATATTGTAAAGAAGAAGAAAGAGAGGGATCAATAAAGGTGGGTCGAGGATCGGGCCTCGACTGTATATGTAAGCTTTCAGTTTTCATTAAGTATTATAATTTACTTTAATAAGAATTTTTAAATACTGATTTAATTTAAAATAATATAGGGTCTCTACCAAAAGTAACATGGAGGAATTCATTCATAGTCATCCAGCTGGTGAATCGGGCGAGCCGACCCAACCTTCGGACGAGGATGCTGAAAGAATATGGTTGGAGTATGTTGGAGGCCTAAAATGGAGGAAGGTATACGACCTTCCTACTAAAAAATTCCATCATTATAAGTGTGGAATGCAAGAAATAGGGACTTTCTCGCAAGGCGGGCAATTTAATGGGGAGAGCTTTTCCACTATGCGGGAGACACTGACAAATCTCACATCCGAGCTAGAAGCGGCCAAGGAAAGAGAAAGGGTTAGAGATGCTCAATTCCTTGGCATGCAAGCTTAGACCGACCAACATTGGTTGGTAATTTCTGAGCAACGTTGTTTAGTATATTAAAAAGACCATCAAATTACCGTTCAAGCATATTTGGCCGCGCTTTGGTCGGTTATTTTCCATAATCGACGAAAGTTGGTCAATTTATCTGATGGCATTTAGCGATTTCTAGCAGTGTTCATGTTGGGCTAAAATGGCCCAAAGATACTCTTAACATGTTAAAATAGCACAGGCGAATCAATTTTCGGATTGGTAATTAAAAAATATTTATCATATGCAAAGTCATTAATAAATAGCCACTATTTTGCAGCAACACGAAAAGTTCCAGCATAATATACTGAAAATTTGAGCACCTGTGTATTCCAGCATATTATGCTTGAACTCCAACACACAGAAAGTTCCAGAATAATACATTGGAGATTAGAGCACTTATGTATGAACTTCTATAATATTATGCTGGAACTCCAGCACATAAAAACTTCTAGCATAATATACTGGAGATTGGAGCACTTGTGTACGAACTTCTAGCTTATTATACAACACAAAATGAAATTTCAGTTGGAAGTTCACATCTAAAAAATTCGACCTCTAGCATATTATGCTGAAATATTTTTCGAATTTTGGATAGTATTTTTGTTCGGATTTATCATTATATGAAAAGTGGCTAAATTTCTATCACTTTTGAAAATGCAGCTATTTTTCAATTACCACTTGTAAATCTGGCTATTTTTTAATTTTACCCTCTTAACATGATGTGATTTATTGTCCGCTTTAGGTCAAGCCCTCATATTTTTTCCCAAAAGGCTCACACCATTAAGAGTATCTAACTCCTTATAAGTAGCTTATTTCTCTTTTCTACTTTTCATGTGGGACTTTGTTCACACACACTCAACAATCTTTCCCCAAAACTAAGTTTCACATGATCCATCACCATTTATGGGCTAAGTTGGAGATTAATTATATGCCACGCACATGATCCAAGTATTTACGGTTACCGAAGCCCAAAGAGAGGTTGTGTATGCGTCTTTGAAGGTATGGATATGTCACGACCCAGATTTTTCATCCTCTGGGTCGTGATGGGGCCTATTAATAGGAGCTAGGCAAGCCAAACTTAATTACCTTTTTGCACATTTAATAATGATAACATAAACCATCTGATTTTTATAAATAAGTAGAAGACTTAACAATAAAGAAAACATACTAAAACTGCGGAAATTCAACATAATACTCTACCCAAAACTTAGTGGCACATAACTCATGAACTGCTAAGATTTTTGCTAAATACAGTGTTTAAAGAATTTATAAAATGTATTTCTCGAATACAAGAGATAACAAACTAAAAATCAAGATAAAGGAGACGCCGGGCCCGCGGACGCTGCAAGGCTACCTCGGTACCTCTCCCTGGACTGAAGGCCTACTCCCGATCTACTGCTACTATTGTCCAAAACCTGGATCTGTGCCACAGAGTGTAGCGTCAGTATAACCGGCCCCATGTGCTGGTAAGTGCCTGGCCTAACTCCGGCGAGGTAGTGACGAGGCTAGGACCAGACGACCAATCAAAGCTGTGCAGTTATATGATATACATTGGAGAATAAATCAAGAATAAGAAATTAAAGGTGGGAGAAGAAACATGCTGCGATGGTTTCACCAATACTAACAGTAAATTCAGGGTAACACTCTAAAGGCAGCTTAAAGTCTACAATGAACCAAAGATACTACTATTCAAGATAGACACAATTATATCAATAACTATTGCGGCGCGCAATCTGACCCAGAATTATCACTGTTGCGGCATACAACCCAATCCTCATATGTCATTATTGCGGCGTGCAACCCGATCTACATATTTATCATTTATCATTGTCGCGGTATGCAACCTGATCCACAAATATTACAAAATACACGGAATCACCCTTTGTTCTTTAACATTCATCCTCGCCCAAACAACAATCACAATAAAGGGGGCATGTGGAGTTAACAACTACTAATAGAAATTCCGGAAAGGAACACAAGTAAATAGTTAAATCCCAATAAGGAAACAACAACACTAATTCTCACATTCCGGCAATGGAGCTACTCAAGGTACATAAACAACCTGGCAAGGGTACAATTAACCATCTTTCCTCTTTCTTTTATCTTCTACTCATCACTTTCATTACTACTTGAGCCAATGCTCCAACGAGTACAATAATTCATAACTTTTCTCAATTCATCAAATAACTTAAGCCAATGCTCTTCTACGTTCAAAGTCATAATCCTTTTCACAATTGTTGCACAACAAAAAGAATTCATCTCTACGGCATGAAATATACAGCATAAAACAAACATTCACAATTCATAGACTCACGGTCAAGCTAGACAACAATTTATAGATACCCGTCACCATGCCTATACGTCGTACTCCACATAAAACAAGTAGCACATATGACTCAACTCCTAATCCTTCAAGTTAGAATTATACCGGACACTTACCTCGATACTTCAGAATCAACTCAAGCCTCAAGTATAGCTTTACCCCTCGATTCCACCACAAAACCGCTCGAATCTAGTCACAAATTACTTGAATACATTAAATAATGCTAATTGAATAAATTTAAATGCATAAAAATGAATCTTCCAAATTTTTGCCCAAAAAAGGCCAAAATACCCTTGAGCCCACGTGGTCAAAACCTGAGGTTCAAACCAAAACTCAGTTACCTATTCCCTAACGAGTTCATATCTATGTTTTGTTTTGAAATCGGACCTCAAATTGAGGTCCAAATCCCTAATTTTAAAAAAATCCAAGTTCTACCCAAAATCCCTATTTTCACCCATGAAAATCTTTGATTTTAAGTTGAAAACATGTTTAATAATGTTAAAGAAATGAGTAAAAACAGACTTATAATTGATTTGGGGAAGAAGGAATTCTTGGAAAATCGCCTATGGGTGTTTGGTTTTGAGAAATATGAAAAATGGGGTTCAAATTCGGCTAAGTGTGAAAAATGCAGGTCTCAGATGTGGCAAATGCGAACTTGGGTTCGGAATTGCGAACCCAACGGACTTGGAAAATGCGATAAAAGGTTTCGCATTTGCAAACACTGCCCAGTCCCCCGACCTTTGCATTTGCAAAACTACTTTCATATTTACGATCCCAAGCAAAGATTGAGTTTTTTGCATTTGCATCCCAGGCTTCACAAATGTGAAGCATGCAGGTCTGGGCGCACCAGCAACTTCCCAAGGCAAAAATGCAACTCGACACCTATCTAAAATTCACCCGATCCCTCTGTGGTCCAACCCAAACATACACACAACCTCAAAATCATCCTACGGACTTACTTATGCGATCAAATCGCTAAAATAACATCGTATAAATCGAATAAAGCCTCAAAACTCATGATTTCTTTCAATTTTTCATAAGCCATAAATTTTTATTTTAAGTCCGAAACACGTGAAACGACATCCGTTTTCAATCAATTTTTTTTACAGAAAGCGCTTATGTCACATATAAAACATGTACTGATCGCTAAAATACGGGCCCGATACCAATACGTTCTAATCAATTTTCATTTCAAATTTCCTTATCAGTTTTAGAAAAATAATTTCGTCAAAAATTCATTTCTCGGGCTCGGGACCCCGAATTTCGATTCACGGCATATGCCCGAGTCCCATATTTTTCTACGGATCCTCCGGGACCGTTGAATTATTGGCCCAGGTCCGTCTACCTAAAATATTGACCAAAGTCAAATCTATTCATATTAATAACAAAATTTAACATTTTTCTCTTAGTTTCACATTTATGCTTTCTAGCTACGGGCCCAAACTGCGCACGCAAATTAAGGCGATTAAAATGAGGTTTTCAAGGCCTCGAAAGCGGAATGAGAAAGAAAACAAGTGATGACCCATTGGGTCGTCACAAGATAAAGGTAGTGAACCGGCTCATAGACAGGAACAGACACTAAGTCGGGCCCTACGTCATCACTTCGCTATCTCCATACTCGTCTCGCCAAATCATTGGCTCAGATATCAGTTGTTGCGCAAAAGCGATTCAAAGATACTCTTAATATGGTGTGGTATTCTCTGCTTTGACCAATCTCACGCGGTTTTCCCCAAAATGCTTTCAACTCCTTATAAATAGTTTGTTTTTCTTTTCTACTTTTCAGGTAGAATTTTATTCACACACTCCCGACACTTCATACCCAGGACTCGAATCTGTCTCCACTTCTGCATTTTCTTAAGAATCTCCAAGCTCATAAAGTTAAACTCGAAAGGAAAAAAAAGAGGCTAATCATAGAAATTTGTAAAATTTGAAAGTTTCGTCTGAAAGGCTCTAGATTGTATATTTATGATCACATACTTCACACGACGTAAAATCGAACCAAAACGTTTGCTTGAAGCTCAACATCATAAATTTGTTAGGTAATTAACCATATTTTTAGTGAAATTAATTAAATGCAGAAAACTAAACAAGATTATGAGAATGCAAAATTGTATGTCCTCACTATCCTTTGTGATTTCTGATTGCTCATATAGGTTTGAATAAACATTGTGAATGTTCATGGTACTAATTAAGCGTGACACGACAAAAGAACTGAATGTCACACTTCCATTATGCACTAAAAATATTTCTTACTTAATGATTTGAAGCACACGATAATTTATAAAAATGACAAGTTTAAAAGGGGTTGTTCTATATATTATTAAAAGAAGAGGACAAAGTCCCTCTCCTTTAAGCCAAGTGATAGTCTAAAAAAAGTTACATTATATAATAAGTTATTATTTTTTCATTTAAATATTTGTAATTGGTTAATTTATTTGGATTAATAAATATATATTTTATAACTAGTCATAGTGAAAAAAGGAATATATATATATATATATATATATATATATATATATATATATATATATATATATATATATATATATATATATATATATATATATATATATATATTTGCATTAGTAAATATAGATATCTTATAATTAGTTGTAATAAAAAATAAAAATAAAAATATATATAAAAATACATTCAAATTGCGAGTGAGTAGTTTTAAGTTGGATTTTAAAGTAAAGAAATATAAAAATAAAATAAAAAGAAGAAAAACTACCCATTCAAATCGGGGAGTAGTTTCAAGTTGGAGTTTTAAAATAATTTTAAATAAAAAACAAAATAAAAAATATAAAAAATTAAATATTCAAATTACTAATTGGATCAAACAAGCCGGATTATAAATTAATTTAATTAAAACTTTTTTAATATTTATCGCGTATCGCACATGTACAACTATTAGTAACCTAATATTATGTAATGCTCGGTGTCAACTCTGACCTTCTTTAGATCCAATCCACTTATGTGGCTAAAAAAGAAAGAGAAAAATAGCACTTAAGTAATACCAAAAAGTTAGTAAGAGAATGTCCAACCTCTCATTACAAGAACCACCATCTACTACCACCAATATTCCACCAAAGCCACCAGATAAATCTAGCCACCAACTACAAAACTCTATTTTATATAAGGAAACCCTCCTAAGAGACGAATTCACTACCAAAGTAGTAAATCCTCCAACTCAAGAGTTAGAAAATCATATGGATATGGACACTGCCCAAATCCAACCTGATGATCCAAGCCAAAATTATTTAACTAGCTCATTAAGGCAAATAACACCCAAGATGACCTTCACCGAATGTATATTCCTTGAAAATATTCGATCATCATCAAACTAATGGGGAAGAGACTTATGCACTACTACCTAAAAAAGAAATTACAAGACCTATGGAAACTCAACGAGAATTTCCCTCTAATTGATCTTGGAGAAGACTACTATACAGTCAAACTAACTAGTGAGGAAAACATGACAAAGATTATACATAACGGACCTTGGTTCGTTAATGGTTTTTTTCTATCCACTCAAAAATGGGTTCCAAACTTTGTTGCTAACAAAGCACAACACAAATTCACTGCCATTTGGATCCAATTACTACAATTACCCACTGAGTTCTATGATGGAATAGTCCTTGCAAAAATAGGTAATTCAATTGGCAAACTTCTCAAAGTGGATGCATGCACCTCAGCTATACTTAGGGGACGTTATGCCAGATTATGTGTTGAACTTCCACTTGACCAACCTGTCCAACACCACATACTCATTGGACAACATAAATAACCAATCGTGTATGCGCGCATTGATATGTTGTGCAAATCTTGTGGCAGACTAGGACACACGACTCAATATTGCACACAAGGAAAGCTGCCAATTACAGTAAGAGAAACCAATGCAAAGGAAATCCATGCAGCAAAGATAGGTAACAACCAACAAAATTCAGAAGAAGAAGGAGAATGGATGACAGTCAAGTTCCCAAGAAAAGGTAAAGCCAAAATGACCAATGCCCACACTGCCAAAACTGAACCAAATCCCCTTCCAGGTATGAATGTCCGCTTGTTCGATGCAAGATCAGGTAAGTACCTCAAAACTCAACACTTAAAATATATTAACAAGCAACTATTAACCAATCCTCCTAAATCCCTATCAATAAATGCTAATTCATCTGTTAGCATTGATCAAAGTTTATTCAATAATTAAACGTCTTTGGACTAAATGGAGGAAGACAAAAGTAGTTTCAAAAACTCACAAAACCAGCCCATGGTTTTGGATGATCTACAACAAATTTTTTTTATAAAAATAATTCTAATATTTTGCATGCAAGTCAAGTGACAAATGGCACAAGAATGCCCACCCATCCGGCTAACAAAATGAATAACAAAAAAATGCATAATAACTTGAAAATAGACTCCACCCCAACCCATCCAATAAGATTGATAACAATATTATCATTACCCCTAATAATACTAACCTATCTCCTAATGATCATCTTACCCCCATGCATGCATGTCCGTTAAGCACTACCCAATCAAACGACAAACACTTGGATGATATCCACGGCCAAGTGGCAAATGACATCTCCATGGGAGATTTTGCTATAAGAAACACGCAAGTATGTGCCTCCCAATCACAAATAGAGCCAATCATTAGAACTACTACTACTTCGTCCACTACTCCACCCCCTATAAACACTACCCCATCTTTAAAAAATGGCCAGAACATCCTTACCCCTCAGGAGAAGATACCGACTCCTCCAACTATTCCACCTATCACGCAACCAAAATATGAAAGACCCTCCCAACTTCCCTCCCCATCCTCAATAAAATCCGGCAATCTATGCCCAACCACCAACACCACCAAATCACCTTGCCCAGTCGTGGATAGAATTGGGACTTCAAGGCCGTGCAGTAACTTTCAATATGGAAATCAATGGCCAGGAATCGATCCTAGTGATACAAAACACTCACTTCCTTGCCCAACTTATATCAGAGGGCATGAACTTAGCAATGAACAATTATTTGGACCAAATGTGTTTAAACAATATACTCCAACCAATAGCTCCCAATATGAACCAAAACTTGGTGAACAAGATGCAGCAAATGTGGAACATTCCGCATCACCCAAACCAACAAGTCTTACAGAACCCTCCCCTCAATCTACCCTTCTTTGCACCCGAGGACATGATGCTCCTCAACCCAGTCTTCATCCAATGGAATGCTCCAGTCTTCCCCAACCATCCAGACCCACAACCAGATCCCATGGAAGAGCAAGCTCAACAAATGAACGTACCAAATCAAATAGGGAACCAAGAGGGAGACGAGGAAGTGGAAGACTTAGCATACTTAGTGGAACCAGCTGTGATTCTTTCAAGTCTAAACGAGGTAAAAATATTGATATTCAGGTAGATGCGCGACAAAAAGTATATCTTCAGCTGCCCGATGACATTGTACAAGTGCTCGTTGGACATCCGTCCACCTCAGGATCCAACAGTGGGAAAAAATGTAGTGATTATGATTCCATCCCAAAAAGCGATGCAAAAAACCAATCCACCAAATAATATGCCCATGCACCAGCCCAATAACGTAGTCATTTGGAATGTTAGAGGTGCAAATAATGAAAATTTCACTAGAAACTTTAGGGAACTAATGGACTCACATAGGCCGTGTCTAGTCGCACTACTAGAAACACGAATGGAAAGCTACCTCTCAATATTGGAAGCATTTAGTTTCACAGAGATGATAGAGGTGCCTTCCAATGGACAAAGTGGAGGTTTTGTGATCTTTTGAAACAACGAGGTGGTCACTATCAAAAACTTCAATAGAAATGGACAAGCTATTCATGCCATGATTGAGGTTAGACCAAAAAACTTAACTTGGCTAAATAGTGTTATATATGCTAGTAATGATGTTAATTATAGATAAATGCTTTGGGATAACCTAAGAAAAATGTATGATAATTACAAAGGGCCTTGGCTAATAGGTGGGGATTTTAATGAAATAACTAATGTATCGGATAAGTTTGGAGGTAGATCTATTAATCAAAGGAGAGGAAAATCCCTCTGAAATTGCCTAGACTATTATAACCTATTAGATTTAGGCTTTAAAGGGTGCAAATATACTTGGACAAATTTTAGGGAAAACAATAATGGGTTGATCATGGAAAGACTTGATAGGGTCTATTCAAATGAAGGTTGGCTAGAAGCCTACCCCAATGCCACTGTCACTCGCCTCCCTAAAGTCCATTCGGACCATAATCCCATTTTGATAAACTTGAACAACACCGTTAATTCCATTAGGAATAAACCTTTCCGGCTAGAAAGTTTTTGGTGTAATCATCCAGAATTTAGCAACTTAATATCCGTCAATTGGGGTGACAAAGAATTACTAGAAGGCACAGAGAGTTTCAAAGATATGGTGATAAGTTGGAAAAACCAAACCTTTGGAAACATCTTTACTAGGAAAAAGAAGCTCCTAAATAGAATCAATGGCATCCAAAATTCCCTACACTACCAAACAAGCAGTTTCCTCAGGAATTTGGAAACCAAGCTAGTTGAGGAATTTAATTCAATCCTGAGACTAGAAGAGGATAATTGGAAAATAAGATCAAGGGTGGATTGGTTACGCGAAGGGGATGCTAACACTAGATTCTTCCACATCATGGTCACAAATAGAAGACGAAGAAACAACATAGTTTTCTTTAAGGATGACTTAGGAAAATGGATAGAAAACCCTTTGCTAATAAGAAATCGTGTCACAAATTACTTTAAAAGGTTATGACCACCTCCCATAAGTGCTCTATCAAATGCAATGACACTGCTTATTAGTCACACAATTGTGACCTATAAATCCTTGATAGACCCCTTACAAACCAAGAAATTAGAAAAGCTATCTTTTCATTTAAACCATTCAAAGCACCAGGATCGGATGGCTTTCATCCTTTCTTCTTCTAGAAATTTTGGCATCTATTAGGAGGGAAAATATCAAGATTTGTCACAATATATTTACTACCAACAAAATTCCTCCAGGGATGAACCACACGTACATCTTTTTAATCCTCAAAATAAACAATGGCAACCTATTAAAAAACTTTCGTCCTATAAGTTTTTGCAATGTTATTTACAAAACCATTACCAAGATAATTGCAAATAGAATAAAGCCCTTCCTAGACCACCTTATAAATATTGAGCAATCCAGTTTTGTAAAGGGAAGAAGAGGTAGTGACAATGCTATTATAATTCATGAAATCCTAAGACGCTTCAACAAATGTAAGGGAAAAAGAAAAATGATCCTAAAGCTTGATCTAGAGAAAGCCTTCGATGAGGTCGAATGGTCCTATATTTATCGAATGCGTAAGTACTATAATTTCCCTAAAAACATTACAAATCTCATAATGAATGCTGTCACAACTAGCTCATTCTCATTTCTCGTCAATGGAAATAAAACTGAAGAATTTACCCCTTCTCGAGGAATCAGGCAGGGTGACCCCTTATCCTCTTACCTTTTTATTCTATGTATGAATATGTTATCTAACAACATTAAGCATGAGGTGGATATCAAGAACTGGACTCCACTTAGACTTAATTTCCTAGCACCTAGTATATCCCACCTTTTTTTCGCGGATGATATAACACTTATGGGAGAAACAAACTATAAGACCATCACCAGCATTAATCAATTCCTAGAAAATTTTAGTAAGCTTTCAGGCCTAAGAGTTAACAAAGCTAAATCTAAATTAATAATGTCCAATAATTGTTGGAATGACACAAAGACTCTTATAACAAATAAACTGGGAATAACATCAAGTACTAGCTTTGGGAACTACTTAGGATTTCCCATGCTAAATGCCATTCCAAGGCATACAGACTACCTTCCTCTTCTTGATAAAATGAGAGCTAAACTAAACAACTGGAATGCTAAATGGATCAGTATGCCTGGTAGATGTATTCTCATAAAGTCTACCTTAACACTCTTCCTAATCACATTATGCAAACATCCATTCTTCCTAAAAAAAACTTTAAAGGAAATCGACAAAATCCAAAGGAATTTCTTATGGGGTACTAACGAGGACCAAAAGAAACTGCACCTAATTAAATGGGACATTGTCACTAAGGAAGTTTCCAAAGGGGGGTTAGGAATAAGAAAAGGCTACCAAAAAACTAAGCCCTAATCACAGGCTTAGGTTGGAGAATCCTCAACAATACTCACTCCCTACGGGCAAAGGTACTAAATAGTATTTATGGGAGAAAAAATAAAATAATTGGCTCATCAATTACTTGGAAAAGTCTTTTGGAAGGATGGAATATCTGTAAAAAAGGCATTAGATGGCCAGTTCAAAACAACTCATATCACAACATTTGAGACACAAATTGGATCCCTATTTATAAGAACCTTAGGAGCAGTATACAAGGGCCTCTCCCAAAAGGAGAGGATAAACTACAAACTAAAAGTAAAAGGAATAATAACACTTGGTGCTTAGAAAAATCTCCTTTGAACTACCAACCCCTTTATAGAATTGTATTAATTCCATTCCCTATAATAATGAAAACTCAGTTGTCCTAAATAATATATGTTGGATTCTCACCTCAAATGAACCGTTTTCAACCTCTTCATCCTACCAACTAATTGACAATAACAACAACAATACCTTAAATAGCATCTGGCTCTGGAAGCTCCAATGGCCTAACAAAATAAAATTTCTCCTATGGAAAATATATAATGGACGCCTTCCCACAAGAAGCTTATTATCAAAAATTGGTATAAATATTGATCCTTTATGCCCCATGTGTAAAAATAACAATGAAACTATTCGCCACATATTTTGGGAATGCCATATAGCCAAAAACCTTTGGCACAACTTTGGTATCAACACTGTTGACAACCCTAGCAAGAACTTTGGATGGACTTCCTCTTGAATACACAAACAAAAATAAGTCCTAAATATGTACATTGGCACCAAATACTTCCTTTGATAATATGGGAAATTTGGAATAACGGGAATCAAAACAATATTAATAATGATACCAACCCTATCAACACCAAATAAATACTTGCTTACACAAATGAATATTACTTCTACACTAATAAAAATGTGATATTGGAGAGGACTATATTATTACAAGTAAAGTGGATGAAACCACCCTTAGGGTGGTACAAAAAAAATATTGATGGTGCTTTTGACAAAAAAAACATGGAAGGTGGCATTGGAACTGCGATACGTGACTCGAAAGGACGCTGGTGTGTAGGATCGGCGATGAAAATTCTTGCAACATCACCATTACAAACAGAACTTATGGCTCTATGCCACATTCTTCAATTAATAATCAAGGAAGAACTCTTCCCCGTGGAAGTGGAAATTGATGCAACGGTATATTAAACATAATATACAATAACTCCCTTGCTAACATCAAACTCTCCTTTGAATGCAGATCATTAGTGGAGGAGGCAACGAAGCAGGGGAGGATATCATTCATGCATAACTTCAGACAAGGAAATGGCGTGGCTCACACTTTGGCAAATGACGATCTAAGAAACAAGACCTTTAATAAACTATGTATTTTTGCTAAGCCTCCTAATTTTGTAATTGATCTCTATGAAAGAGATATGGAGGATCATATTTATGTAAGATCGTGTAGTACCAAGCAATGCGAAACTCTAGATGCTCTAGGAAATATTAGTACCATAGATGGCGTAATGGTTGACAAAATTAATGCATGTATAAGCAATATCTATAGGGGGAGATAACCCTCCCTACTTAGCCTTAAATATATAATATATACTTTTCTTTCAAAAAATAAAGGGAAAAATAAATGGGAAGGGATAAGAGGCGCAATATTTAAAGGAAAATTACCAGCTATGTTCATTTAGAAGTAGCTCATTATAAAAATTGGTCAATTGATAAAATATTACTAATATTAGCCAAAATGGGCAATTATCTATTTGTAGTAAAAAATATTAAATTTTTACTTTCTTTTGAGTGAGTGCTATTAGAATAGATTGCGTATATCTTAAGGAGCTTGAATCTCAGTTTTGGGATGATTTGGTGAAGTTTTGAGGTGGGTTGAATTGAAAATTCGAAGTAAAAACGGAATATGAAAAAAATAATATGTGTATCACTGTGTATTACATATGTATCATATTTGTATCGATTGTGTATTACATGTATTTCCATGTATATCTATGTGTGTGATACATGCGTGATACATGTGTCAGAGAAGAATTTTTTGACATTGATTTAATTACGAATTTTGATATAAAATCAGTCCTAATCACCTCCAATCTTCCTCAGATTTTGTATATTGACTTATCTATATATTTTCAATGAATTTGACTATACTAATTTAAAAAATTCCTTATTTATTTCGATTATTAGAATGTTGGCTAGAGGTTGGTTAGTTGAAACTTATATGAAACATTTCGGTAAGTTTCCATATTTAAAGTCTAACCTCTCTGCTTTTCGTTTGTGAAATTTTGCAAGTTTATATTAAGAAAAAAGAATTAAATAAGCAATACGCAAAAGGACGGTTACACATCAAGGTCTGGATTTAACAAAAAAACTTTTGATGCATTCAACCAAAATTATCCAAATTAATAATTCATTAAATCAGCATGCTTACGAATTAAAATATATTTTTTGAAACGATTACATGGACGATACTTATAATTTATGCTAAGTAATAAACCAGTAACAACAAATGCTCACATATCCTTTCTAAAACTTTTGATTAAACTAATTAATTTTATGTAATGAGGGGTTAAATCTAGTTAATAATAATTATCCTAGATCTATAATCGGTTAACACAAATAACGTAGAATATCGGTGGTAAGAAATTAGATGTTGTGTGCATTCAACGTCTCGAGCTGATTAATGTTTGGGCGAACATCAATTAATAAATAGCAATAATCGACATTGAAGTAAATAAGGAGAAGAATTCACCCTTATTAAATGAGGTGGATGATTCCTTCGCCTAACAAGGATGAATGATAGATAAAATACTAGAAAAACCCTTCTCCGATCCGATGAAAAAGTGTGAAATAATAGACAATCGAATCTCTTTAAAAAAATAATATTATATTTTATCTAGAGAGAGAGTATGCTATTTAAAGAGAGTTCTTATCAAAGAATAGTACATGCGTTTCACCTTATCTCTCTATTAATTTATATGTGACACACTCCTAATCAACCCTAAAAGTACAAGTATAGAGAATATTCAATAGAATATTCTCTTAAACGATCCTATTACAAAACTAGACTTTACTGTTACTCTTGACATTTGACCTTGACCATCATTGGCTGCCTGGCTATGAACATTATTACTAGTTGACCTCGGCCAAATTACTTTTCTTAATACCTCTTCATGTTAAATTTTCTTGAGTAACACATATAGTTAGTCCCTCCGCTTTTTAAGGTCGACCCTAGACGACCTGGATGAACGGATTTGATTAATCGCGATTGAGAAATTTAGGCGAGTAGGTCAAATAGTAACGTTTCAAAAGTGATGGCTATGTGGCACTTTGTGAGCCATCTCTTATGGTCACGTCAATTTAGAGTGACGTCACGACATCATACGTTATAATTACGCGTTTTACCGATGTATTACATCAGTTCACCTGCCTCTGCCATTTCGATACATGCATAGGGCACTAATGATTTGTTTCCTTGATACTGATGCCTAGGTTCCTATAAATAGGGATATGAGATCCTTTGCCTTATTCTTTGCACTCTCAAGTATTGAATCCATGTGTATCTTTCTTTCTTCTTTATTTGGAGTTCCTGCTCCTATTACCCTTACTCTCATATCCCCATCTTCACCAATTTTGGTGACTTCTGCTACTCATACCTTCTCTATGCTTGCATCTTCTTCACATATAATCAACTAAATATGGTTAATATATCCTCTAATTCTAGGGTAGGAGGGGGGGGGGGGGAAGGCATCTTACCCGGCTCCCTTGGCAGGCAACATGCCTTCCCATGACGATGGGGTTGCAGAAGATGAAACCTTCTCTACGGTGGAGGAAATAATTTCTCGCAACGATAAGACTTGGTAAGACTTCTCAAAGTGGCCCGAGGACGACCCTGAGGGCGCCTTAAGATGGTTGTGGCTACTCTTGCTGACTTTAGGGCTAAGTTCAAAATTCCGGCAAACATCGACGTGGTCCTAGCTGGTCGTGATATGGTGCAGATTCACCATCTCGGATATTGCATATTCTATGCATATCTATTCTATGTAGCTATTCTTTTCCTCTTCCTTTGTTGGCGGAGGAATTCTGTCGTTACTACGGAATTATCCCGACTCAACTTTCTCCTTACATCTACAAACTCATCCTCATAATGACGAAGTATACGAAATTGGCTGGCCGTGAAATCTTTTTTCACCATCTGATGCATCGCTTTGCACACAGCTTCAATAAGAGGGGGGGGGGGGGTGATGTTGCACCTTTATCACCGTGGAAAAAAGAGCCTGGTAGTAAAGATGACAAATGCAAATGGATTTCTTGAGGTGTGGAATTATGTCCGTAAGTATTTTTGCTAAGTGCTTATTTCGCTTGTTTTAGAAGTAGCTTAGTCATTCTACTTTTTCTTCATTCAGCCGAGGTCGAGCCCCCTCAATTGGTTGCAGACACTCATGATTGGTCATCCAGGTTTTTCCCTATACTATGCGGATTCGCAAATGGTCGGGTTTTCACAAGAAGTTTGGTCCCAAGCCCCAACAACCAGTGAGTTGCTCGCTTTAAGTTTTCGTTGCTGCGACCTTCTGGTCGCCTGTTTCTTATCGCATTGTGGGGGTTGACCTCTTTACTTATTTTTATACTTTTTGTTGTTATTACGGAGAGCTTCAAGGAGGTCGAGGGCTCCTACTCGTGCGATCCGCCAAGTTAGTACTATGACGGGATCCGCCCTTGCTACGACTGCAACCAGAAGACTACTTCTATTCGGCCTCCAGCTTTGACTAGATCTTGCCAACCATCAGCGGCCTCGGTAACAAAGACTCTGGCCTGCTGATGGAGACGGTGGAGATGGCAGTGCTGGGTCGGGTGGTGAGTAATTATTCCTTTTGTTTGTAATTTTTGTGCACATTTTTGTGGGCGTCTGTGTAGCCATTGTAAAGAATATTTTTGAAGTATGAAATGCTATTTTCGCTATTCGTATCTTAATTCTTTTCTCTGTCTCGTCTTCTACGCTTCTTTCTTTTGTTTTATTATTTTGTCGCCGTAATTGTAAAAATTTTGGTTTTGATCATGGATGGAGCTGGTAGGTGTCAATTCGAAAGAGACCAAACGTAGTCAATTTGAGCGAGGTTGAATATTACTTAATCCAAATGAGGTTGAATGTGAGTCAATTCGAATGAGGTCAAATGTGAGCTAATTTGAGCGAGGTTGAATACGAGTTAATTCGAGCGAGGTCGAATTTCACTTTAGTTAATCCGAACGAGGCCAAATGTGATTTATGTCGAGCGAGGTCGAATGTCCTTTTTACTAGTTCGAATGAGGCTGAATGTGCAGTCGGTGGCCGGCCGATGGCCGAGAAGATATTGAGGCGATGTTTATTTAGTCTAAACATGTGTGAATTTCATAGACTTGTGTCTTGCTCATATATTTGGAGAAATTTACAAGTTTTACGGACCGACATTCCAGTCTTGGCCTATCTAGTCCCTTCATTGGGTGACCTGGAGACATGTTGAGATGTTGGGCAATGAATTAATCGTCCAATGCCCCTTTTCTGGTTGTATTTCGAATTGAAGTGTCCCCCTTGTTTCCTCTGTAAATACCTCCTTGAAAAAACCTAATTAGGAAAAATCCCAAGTGAGGAAAAAAGAGTACGACTTAAAGGACGTTTTTTCTTAAAAGTTGAAGTACTTTAGTGGGCAATGTTACAGTTGTTTGATAATAATTTTTCTTCCATTGTTTCTAGTTGAGAAGGCCTTTTATTTGCTGCTACCATGATTTTGTACGGGCCTTCCCAATTTTTTCCTAGTTTGCCTTCACGCGGGCATTTTCTCGCTTGTGTTTTGGCTTTGAGCCCATAGTCCCCGAAATTGAGTGGTCTAAATTTTTGCTTTTTTGTTATAATAGCATTCTGCCTGTTGCTTATGGACAACCATCCTTATATATTCCATATCCCTCCGCTCCTCGTCTTTGTCGAGCTCTTGCCTTATGATTTCATGATTCCTCGGCCCGCTCTAGTGGGAATATCTCAAACTAGGCTCTCCTACTTTGACCGGACAGCATGGGTCCCAAAGACTAATGAGTAGGCTTCTCTCATGTGCTTGTCTTTGGCATTGTGCGGTAGGCCCAAAGTACCTTTTGTAATAGCTCTGGCCATTGTCCTTTGGAGTGGACTTCGCTTGCCCGTTGCGTGCAAAGTGATACGACATGGAGATTATTCTTTTGATATGCCACTTCTCTTTGTGAGGCTGAAGCGACACATAATATTTTTTCATATGAAGACGATTACTTCGTGTTCGTGTATTTGGGTAAATTCTCCTGCTTCTAACTATTTAGAAAAATAGTCAGTCAAAACCAAAAGTAATCGTACGTTACCTCACCCCATAGGGAGGGGGCTGGCAATGTCCATTGCCCATTTGATGAAAGGTCAAGCGAAGTGACTGAGTGGAGATGCTCGCCCGCTTGATGAATCATTGGGGAAATTTTTGACATTGCTTGCATATTTGAAGTCAACGACCTATTTTTTCATAATAGTCTTGTAGTAACCCATTTATATAAGACATCTAACCAGAGCTCGATTGCCGAAATGGAATCGACCCTGGTCTTTGTGGACTTCCTCTATAACGCGCCTCATTTTATTTGGGCCTAAATATTTTTCTAGTGGTTTGCCAAACGTACTCTTGTATATGTCATTTTAAATGATACTATGTATCTGGCCATCTGCATCCAAAGCTTATTGACTTCCGTTTTATCATTGGAAGGTATGCCATCCTATAAGTATGAAACAATACAATTTCTCCAAACCCAAGGGAGATTCATAGTCCTTACCTCGACTTGATCTATCAAGATGGTGACCATGTTTTCTTCTCTAGTTATGTTTTTAGTGGCTACCGCTAATTTGGCGAGACCGTCTGCTTCGATGTTTTGTGCCTGAGGGATCTGGTCGAGTAGGCATTCATCAAACTTGAGTAGTAGCTTACAAATCTCGATATAGTATTTTTGCAACCTTTGTTCTTTGATTTGGGCAGTCCCTTTGGTTTGGTTGACGATGAGTTGAGAGTTGCAACATAGTGTTACCCGTCTTGCCCTGTATTTTAGTACGTGCTTCAATCCTGCAATCACAACTTCTTACCAGGCCTCATTGTTAGTCATATTCGGGCATCTAATGGACTGGCGTATCAGTTCTCCAGTCGGGACATCGAGCACAAGTCCCAGTCTGGACCCCAACTCATTTGAAGCACTGTCGGTGTACAAAATTGATTTGCGTTTGTGGAAAAGTGTGGGCAACCACTTTTTTGACTTAGGACATTATACTTGCACCAAAGTCGGCAATGAAGTTACCAAAGATTTGTGATTTTATCGTCGTACACGATTGATATGTGATATTATGCTCACTTAATTCTATGGACCACTTGGCTAATCTTCCTGACACCTCGGACTTATATAAAATTCTTCTCAAGGGGAAAGTTGTGACTACCAAAATGGGGTGACATTGAAAATAGGGTTTAAGCTTTCGTGAAGCTATGATCAAAATAAGGGATAATTTTTTTGAGGTGGGGGTACCTCGTCTAGACGTCAAATAAGGTTTTGCTAATGTAATATATGGTAGATTGCGTACCTTTATTTTCTCGGACTAGGACCACACCCACTTCCACTTCAGATACGGTGAGGTGGAGGAGGAGGCGATCCACAGGTTCTGCTTTGGAAATCAACGTCGGTAAAGACTAGTAAGCCTTTAACTCCTTCAGGTCTTGGACGCACTCTGAGGTCTACTAGAGGCCATTGTCTTTCTTGAGTACTCCTAAAAACTTATGGCATCTGTCAGATGACCGCGAGATGAATCTTTACAGGGATGTGATACGGCCAGTCAGCCTCTGAACCTAATTTTTTGGTTAACTATTCTGGTATTCCTTTTATCACTTAGATTTAGTCGGGGTTGAACTTGATGCCTCATTGTGATACTAGGAAATGCAAGAATTTCCCGAGGTCACGCCAAATGCATATTTTCAAGGTTTAGCTTCATTTTGTACCGATTATGTCGAAGTCATCTTCAAGTTGTCAATGTGATTTTCTTTCCTTTTGGATTTGACCAACATATCGTCTATGTAAACATCCATTGTTTTTGCAAGTTGATGTTTGAACATTTTTGTCACCAACCTTTGGTATGTCGCCCCACATTTTTGTCCGAAGGGCATAATTCTATAACAGTACGTTCCTTGGTGGGTGATGAAGGTAGTCTTCTCTCGATCCTCCTCTTCTGTGAGGATCTGATTATAGCCCGAGTATGCATCTAAGAAGCTAAGTAGTCCATGCCTGGTTGTCACGTCAATGAGCTGATCGATATGAGGCTGTTGGGATGAATCTTTGGGGAACACTTTGGTTAAGTCTGTTAAATCCACACACATCCTCCACTTTCCGTTCTTGTTTTTTTAGCACGACCACATTGGCGACCCATAGTTTTCCAATAATTTTTCGACCTCCTCGCGGACTGCATTGTTTATGGCGGAACATTTTTTGCCTAACCTGTCTCACCAAGGGGAGAAACTGGCCGACGTTCAATTTGCGTGTGGCAATCTCCTTTGAAATATCTGGCATATCTGCATGGGAAAAAGCGAACAAGGATGTGTTAGCAGTTAAGCATTGGGAGAATTTACTTGGATCTTAAAGTCTGCAACCGATGTAGGTTTTCTTTCTATGGTCGTTATCATCAAGTTTGACGGGGTCGAGGTCTTCTATGGTTGAACCAGTGACCTTTACTATTTCAAGATCTTTGATGACATCCTCTTTTTCGTCATAACTCGACCTCATCCTTGTTAATTGCTATGCCTATTTTACTTTTTCCTTAATTTTTTTGTGGTTAGCTGTACAATCTAGGGAGATGCAATAGCACTCTCGAGATGTGCATTGTTCTCCCCGTATGCTGAATATTCTCCACGAGGTTGGAAATTTGATAACTAGGTTTAAAGTGGAGGGAATGGCCCTCATGGAGTGTATCCAAGGTCTTCCTATTATGGCATTGTATGGCGTATCCTGATCCACAATATGGAATGTGGTTTAGCAAGGTGACATTGCCGGCCAAGATGTGGAGTGTGATTTCTCCAAATGTTTCTTCAGTTGCATTGTTAAAACATGTTAGCATGATGCAGCATGGCACTATCTTATCCTCGAGTATCATCTGTGCAAGTACTCGAGGATGGATAATGCATGTGCCGCTCCCATAGTTCACCATAATGCATCTTACATCTGCATCTAATAATTATAAAGTGATTATAAGGGCATCATAGTGAGGGATAAACAAATCGTGAGTATCCGACTTATCAAAGATGATACTTTCTTCAAGTTTGTCATATTCTTCATGAGTGATCGACCTTTTGAGTTTGTGGGTTGTGGTGAATTTTATCTTGTTGATCAATGTTCATCGCCACCTCTGATGATCATATGGATGGTGCGGGTTAGGGAAGGTGGTTTTGGCAGTCCTTGGTTTTGTTCATGTCCTTGGGCGAAGTTGGTCCTGCCTCGATCACTCAGCAATTTTTTCAAGTGCCCTTGATGAAGCATGTTTATGACTTCCTGCCTTAGAGTTATGCATTATTCAATTTTGCGACCTCTCTCTTAATGGAACTCGCATATGGCATTTGATTTTCGGGTGCTTGGTTCCGATCTCATCTTTTGCAGCCACTTGATCTTTAGTTTGAGCTTCTCCAATGCGTGAACAATTTATGAAGGCAACACACAAAAATTGTGAGTGGATAATAAAGAGGGCATACCTCTCTCGTTCCGTTGAGTCTCTGTCTTTTACCTAAATAGACCTTCTTCCTGGCATGAGGGGGGCATGATGGCACTTCTAACATACAGTTGATGCCTTTATTGATTGGGTCGTGGATCTACTAGATCCCACCTGGCATTGTTTCTTTGATCCTTCCCAGACTCGGCCTGTACCTAGGTCAACTGATGGATTAGCTCATTCAGGTCATCTATATCATGCACCATAGGTGTTATGTATCTCATCCCAAGTGGTTGGAGAATACTTGATAAGCTGACTTACCAATTTCCTGGTCGCCCTAGAACTGTTCTCGTTCAACCCGTTTTAGAAAGCTGCTACGGACATGCCCTATGATACATTTGGCAAGGTCATCCGTACTCGGTTGAAACGAGCAAAGATGTCCCTAAATATTTTTTCGAGCGATTTTTTGATGGAAAATATATCGTTCACTCTTGCCTCTACCTTTTTGGCCCCAGCAGGGGTCATTACAAGCTTGTCGGCCATCTATTCGAATGTTTTGATGGACTGCACAACCAGTTGTTAGAACAAAGTTAATGCTCCTCCGGTGAGGGTCTCACTGAACTTTTTTAACTAGATGGAGGATACTTGCTCTTTGGCGAGATCATTGCCTTTTACCGCCGTAACATAGTGAGTCACATAGTTCTTGGGTCAGTCGTGCCGTTATATATCTTCAGTTAAGGAGAAATCTTGAACATCTTTGGTATGGCATGTGGTGCAGCTTCATCACTATAGGGTTGTTGAACGAACTGACCAACATCTCTATTTGGCAAGAGTTTTGTGGCCCCAGCTATTTTATCGACGCTTTCTTGGTGCTCTCTCATTTGATCCCGAAGAATTTTGTATTCATTTTCCATTTCTTCCATCTTCCTTAAAAATGGTTATTAGGGTGTCGTCACCTACATTATTAATATTGTGAGTGATACATGTTACTGGAAGGAGAGAGCCGTGTTGCTCGGCTATTACATGTGTAATAAAAGTCCTTTTGTTTTCTCTAGTCGCCTCATGGGCGAGCTTGTCGATGATGCTGGTCATCGTATTTGTCAGACAAGCCTTAAGTAATTTTTTCACTACTGGTGAAAAGTGGAGGAGCCAGAATTTTTTTTAAAGGGAGGAAAAACATTAAAAAAAACTCACCAAAAAGTCAAGGGGTGTCATTATATAGTATATATATAAAAGATTTTAAAATATTACTGAACTATACAATATAATTTACCGGCGAAGGGGTGTCGGTTGACACCCCTTTGATATATGTGGCCCCGCCACTGCTAGTGGAGCCTCTTCCGTCATGGACGTGGAAGCTCCTTTATCGCGGATGCCATGATACTGTTGTGTGGAATGGGGGACCCGCTTCACTTGGAGAGACGTTAGGCATTATATCTTCGCCTTCCGTTTTTGAAACCGCATTGATGGTGTGTAAGAGGTTGGTGGCGAGAATCGCTAATGCATTCATTCTTTCTTCTCTGTTACCTGCCATGTCAGATCTGTGTATACAAGGAAGTAAGAATCTTATCTTTTTTTAACCGTCTTGTTATAGATATAAAATAAACTAAAAATTTAGCTAGAAAATCCCCACAAACGGCGTCAAATTATTTGACCAAAAAGTATAAACCTTTGATTGAGCTAATTAATTTTATGTAATGGGGGATTAAACCTAGTTAATGATAATCACCCGAGATCTTTATTCGGTTAGCACAAATAACATAGAATAGCGGTGGTAAGAGATTAGATATTTGTGTTCATTCAACGTCTCGAGCTGATTAATGATAGGGGAATATCAAACAATAAATAGCAATAATTGACATTAAAGTAAATAAGGAGAAGAATTCAACCAATTAAATGAAGTGGATGATTCTTCCGTCTGACAAGGATGACGACTGATACAAATACTAGAATATTGGGACCCTACTCGGATCTGATGAAAAATTGTGAAATAAGAAACAATCGAATCTCTTTAGAAAGGTAATTTTATATTTTATCTAGAGAGAGAGTCTGTTTTTCAAAAAGAGTTCTTAGCAGAGATATTACATGCATTTCACCTTATCTCTCTAAAGTGGTGCACTGTGGCCCGGGCATGAACCGGACCGGATCGGGCCCGTGGTCCTGGCGGGCCTAACGAGCCTGGTGGGCCGGTCCTGGTGGTCCTGGTCCTGGTGGTCCTTTGAGGCCCGTGACGGGCTGGTCCGTGTTCATTAGCCCGTGAGCCCGGAACCGTTAGGCCCGCGACCGTCAGCCGGGCCTGAGCCGGTCTTGGCGGGCCTAAACGGGCCCAACAGCTATATTTTAATATTTGTTTTGTTTTAAAAATAAGAGAAACAAACATTTTTTAGAAAGTACCGTTTGGGCTACTATTTGACCGTTTGAAGGTTTAAAAAATGACCATTTGGCCCCCAAACTTTAATTTAACCCCAAACATTATATAATTACACTTTTACCCATTTCTCAACTATAAATATCCCCTCATTATTTCATTTTTATTCACCAATTCATCAATCTCTTTCAATCTCTCTCAATCTTTCTACTACAATTGCTTAATTTATTGTTGAAAATTCGTAAAAATTGTGAAGTTGTTGAATTGAAGTTTTCAAGTGTTCAATTATTTTCAATTTTCAAGAAGTTGTTCAGCAATCCGGTAAACTCGTTTCAACTCTTACGTTTTAGTAATATATTTTTGTGTGGTTTAGTTTGCATAATTATAATTAATATGGCATTTTCTTTGAAAAAAATGTTTGGTAAAGGAAAAGGTAAAACCGGTGAAAGTAGTGGCCATAATACTACCCTTCCCCCGGCTCCCCGACCTAGAAAAGATAAGCAAGCTGAAAGTAGTCGCCAACCTAGACGTCCTCTTTCTCCTCCTGTAATGCTTGTGATCACCCTTGTTTTCAATTTACCGATAGTGAATTTCTACATGATGTTGCAGTAGGTGATAGATTAGATGATGAAATTATGAATTCTCTTTATCCTAGTGAACCTATCTTAGAGGAAAATGAGGATGATGATGATGATGAAACCCAAGCACCAGATTTAGATGATACTCCTACTAGTCCTGTTCATAACTCAAGTAATGCACTGGACGACCCACCTGTAGAAACTCCAACTTTTAATAGACATTCTGCTAAACGTCAAGAAACATCATTAGTTTAGAATTTTTTTACTCAAGTAAGAGAACAAAAGAAGGCTAAGTGTAAAACTTGTGGGAAATTAATGGTTCATAAATTTACTGGAGACCGTAGCGGCACGGGTAGCTTGACTAGGCACATAAAAACACACCCTAGAGATAAGGATAGATTTTTGCAAATGCAAGCGCAAGAAGAGGGGACAAGTGTAGATTCTGCGGTTAACCCTAGTACAGGTTCAAATATAGTTCAACCAGGAATTAACACTGTCACCAGAGGTATTTTATATTACGATCTAAATAGAGATCGCGAAGAATTAGCAAAGATGATTACTGTTATGTGCTTACCTTATACTTTTGCGTCTAATCCTAATTGGGATCATTATATTAGAAGAGTTTTTAATCCTACTTATAAAGGTTGGCCTCGCGCAACAGTTAAGGACGATATTTATATATTCAAACATGAATATGAACAATATTTGCGCTATTTATTTACTCATATACCTAATCAGATTTCTATTACTACTGCTATTGCTAGAAGTGGTAATGATTGTGATTATCTAACTGTTACAAGTCATTGGATAGATGAGGACTGGACAATGTAAAAATGTATAATTGCATGTAGAATAATTAATTCACGTCACACATGTAAGTTTATAGCTAACACTGTTTCAGATATTTGTAGATATTTTTTCTTTAGCGATAAAATAATGGCAATTTCTTTGGATAATGCTTCTAGTAACACTAGTGCTATCGGCATGCTTACAAAAACACTAAATCCTGCATTTACTAATATTTTCCATGTTAGATGTATTTGTCATATTTATCATTTAATTATCGGTGATGGTATGCGGATTTTAAATCCTTATTTTTGGTACTCAAATATTTATAAGGCTTTAGATCTTTCAAACGAGGAAGTTGCTACACTTGCAGATGCAAAAGCATCAATTAAAATCAATGCTCAAACAGTTTGTAATGCTTATCAACTTGCCTTAGAGCATGCTAGGCAAAATATTCCAACCCCTACTTCGTCTAGCTCACAATATTCTAAAAGAGCTGCGGGCTTAACAACTCTTAAATCTTGGACGGAGTTCCAGGGTTCTCAAGGTGATAATTATGATGAAACTTCACATAATGAGCTTCAAATTTATTTGTCTTAAGGACTTGAAAAGGAGAATCCAGACGGCCCTTTTGATCTTTTGGAATGGTAGAAGTCAAGAGAAAAACATTTTCCGGTTCTTGCAAGGATGGATCGGGATATTTTATCAATTCAAGCTTTAATTGTTGCATCGAAGAGCGCTTTCAGTCAAGCAAGACCGAAAATAGGTGATCATAGAGCGTCGATGAGGGATAGCTTGGAAAAATCGGTACTTTTTAGAGATTGGATCCGCGCGGAAAGAAGAAACTTTGGAATTGCAGAATTACAACTGGCGATAGATGAAGCTTATGAAGAAATGATAGCGGAACTTGCGGAGGATTCGTCTTCGCCAGGAAGTGGTGATGCACAAGCTTCTTTTCTACCACCACCGACACAACCTCCTCCCAACCTTGACGGATTTATGATATTTATTAGAGATACAATGTAGATTATGATGTAACATGTACTTTGGCACGTCTTCTATTTTTTTTATTTTAATTGTGGTATTAGTACTTTGTTGAGCTCATTCCATTGGGGGGAAGGAAGACTAATAAAGATATGCCATTTTGGGTAATAAAAATTATAAGACATACCCTTGAATATCTTTTTTCTCAATATTTCTTTGTCTTTACTTCGAAGTATTTATAAGCTACAATATATATATATATATATATATATGTATGTATATATATATATATATATATGTATATATATATATATATATATATGTAATATACTGCAAGAAAATATATACGAGAATATATATACATAACATACAATCTAAACTACAAGAAAATATATAAGTAATAACATATATACATAAGATACAATATATATAAGAGAATATAAATACGTAAGAGATACAATATATATACTACCACAAAATATATAACTATATAAGTTATAATATATATACATAAATACAATATATATACTACAAGAAAATATATAAGAGAATATAAATACATAACATACAATATACTACAAGAAAATATATAAGGGAATATATATATATATACATAACATACAACATATACTAATTACTACAATACAATATACAATGAAATATATATTATATATACTATACTAATAACTAGTATACTATATAAATATATTCTATACTAGTATATTATATACTATCCTAATAACTACTATACAAGATATTGCCTTAAATAAAAAAATTACAAAAAAGCCCGCCAGGCCCACCAAGCCCGGCATGCTAAGCCCAGGAACACATGGGCTTAGGCTCGTCACGGGCTGGTCTCACCCATTGAGCACACGAAGCCCGGGACCGCCAGAGCCCAGGCCCGCGAAGCCCAGGCCGCGAAGCCCGTTTAGGCCTGGGCCTAGGACAAAATACAGCACTTACTCTCTATCAACCCTACAAGTACAAATACAGAGAATGTTCAATTGAATATTCTCTTAAAAGATCCTATTAAAAACTAGTCGTTACTATTTCTCTTGACATTTTACCTCGGCCATCATTGACCTGCCCGACTGTGGAAATTTTTATTAATCGACCTCGGCCAAATTTGTCTTAATAATACCTCTTCTTGTTATATTTCTTTGAAGTAGATTTTGACAGGTACAACTTTTACAACACATGTTCAGGCAAGTCAATATTGTGGCCAATATTTGTCTATGTATGGCTGTAGTAGCATTGATTCTACTGGCCGACTATGTAGGTAGAGCTGTCAATATGGGTTTGGCCCATTGGACCAGCCCAGCACAACCCCTGATTTAGCATGGCTGGGCTAGAATTTTTGGAGCCCATTTAAAAACGAGACTTTTATGCCCGGTCCAAGTAAGCCCGTGGCTCGTGAGGCTTGACTGAGGCTAGGCCAGCCCGACATGTAGGACTAATAAAATATTTATTAAAATATATAAAACATAAAAAGTATATTGTCTTTAGAGATGAAAATTTGGACCTTTACTAATTGGAACTAAAATTTGATCTTGAGAAGTTTCAAGAGATGATGTTGTCATATATTGGAAGGACCATTCTAGGTAATATCCCGATCTTTCATTAATGGTGCATATTGTACTTATCATTCTTATTACATTGTACCATCGGAATCAACATTTAGTATTAGTGGTGTGTTCTTACAAAGTATAGAAGTTGCATTTATAATAGAAATGTTCAAACACTTGTTACTACTCGAAATTGGCTGTACAAGTTTTCCCGAACTCAAATTGGTACGGAGTATTATTTATTATGTGAATTTAAATAATATTAATTTTAGAAATTTAATTATTTTTTATATTTAACTAACTAATGTTGCATATTAATTGTAGATGAAGTGAAGATGTTCGGACGACCTTGTCACAAGCGGATTCAAATGTGTTTGATAAAGATAATGTATTGTATATCTCATAAGCATCATGAATGTTCTCCTGAATAGTTTCTTTTACGTTTTGACATTTAGTGATAATGAAATATAGTCATGTATTTTACTTTTTTTAGTATTTATTATTGTGATGAACCAAAAGGTCATCACCAGATTTCTTTCTTTTTCCTGCTTCCGAGACTTTGAAAACCTCGCTTTTAGTTGCTTTAATTTGCGTGCCCAGTCCGGGCACGTAGCCGGAAAGATTTTATGTTGAAATATGTGAAGTATGTGAAATATTTGATAAATTTTGATATTAATATTGTTAAATTTGACTTTGGTCAACATTTTAGGTAAACGGATCTGGACCTGTGATGTGACGGTCCCGTAAGGCCCGCAGAAAAATATGGGACTTGGGCGTATTCCCGAAATTGAAATTCGAGGCCCCGAGCCTGAGTAATAAATTTTTGAAAGAAATTATTTTTCTGAAAATGATATGAAAATTTGAAATGAAAATGAGTTAGAAAATATAAGCATCAGGCCCGTATTTTGGTTCCGGCGCCAGGTACATGCCTTAAGTATATGTTAAGCGCTTTCGGTGAAGTTTGGTTGAAATCGGACATCGTTTGACGTCTTTCTGACCTAATTATCTAAAGTTGGAAGTTTACGAACTTAGAATGAAAATGACAATTTTGAGGTTTGATTCATCGATTTTGATGTTAATTTGGCAATTCGACCGCTCTAGTAAGCTCGTAGGGTCTTATTGAGTTAACGTATGAGTTTGATTTGGAGCCCCGAGGGCTCAGAAGTGATTTGGAGGTGGTTCGTGGTGTTTTGGCCTTAGGGAGTGTTGTAGATTTTCTGTTGTCAGTGCCCATGTAACTCCTTCTATGCAATCGCATAGGATAGGCCGCGATCGCATAGAGCAAAGTGCAAAGTTTAGAAGTCTTTCTATGCGACCGCATTCTCCCTCCACGATTGCATGGTGCAAAGTCCAGCCCCCTTTGTTTCCTTCTATGCATTCGTAGCTTCCCCTCTGCGATCGCAGAGTTCATCCAGCCCAACCCTATGCGATCGCATTCCCTCTTCCGCGATCGCATAGGGAAATTTTTACCAGTGATTTTAAAAACCAAGACAGAACATTGATGGTCTAAAGATCTTCTATCTACCCAATTGATTGAATATAGTTGCGTGAAGCAGCGTAAGTGCTAACCTGATCTAAGGAAGGATGGGAACACGAAAGCAAGGCTATTCTGGGGCGTCAAGCATCTAGGCCTATCAGCCATGAAGTACGCATAAGCGGGAATAGGCTCATCAATCCTCAAAGAAAGAAAAAAGCAAGGTTCCGTCGTTGAGTGAAAAATGGGAAATTTATGGAAAGTTACAATCCCCACCATGAAATAGTGCACCTACACGCCTTCATCGACGTTGTTTTTTGATCGGAAGGCCGAGAGCTAACTATCGAGACTTTGGAATATCCATACACATACTTCGTGAAATGGTTCAGTCAATTATCTATGACCTCCCACCGTTCACAACATCCCTTGCTTCTCGCAAGAAAGGCTCCTCGGTGGAGGAGTAGAAGCGGTGGTCCCCTTAGGTCAACTTGCTTATGCCTGATGTTACCTACCGTAAGACCTCCATCCCCAAAGCGAATAAAGAGGAGCATGAACAAGAGGTTTTCCTCTTCCGGCCTAGTATCCGCCTGAGCCTTCCCAATGTGAAAGAAGAAAAGTGCTTAGTTTCATTGGAAAAACTAGTGCAAATTCTATAGATAGAAAGGTGGAAAGAATAAAGAAAAGATGAACGGGGCTGGTCAAGTCTTGTGAGAAACTGTCAATATATCACTCACCAGTGATATTGAATGTTTAGAAACCTTTCTGGCTCGCAACGACTCAAAGGGGCGGGGGCTATATATTTGCTTGCAAAGAAAGCTGTTGTCCTTTCGGAAAGGGTGAGCCTCTTTGATTCAAAAGGCGGTTTTAGAAGATCTACTGAAGTACCAAAGGCGAACGAGGATCCGTACGCACACTCACTATATCTATATACGTATAAGTTTCTAGCCTTTCGAAAAAGCCCCTCTCCCGAGAAAGAGGAACTGCTTGACGTTGCATATTAGAACTCATTAAAGCTCGATTCACATCATTATGTTCGATAAAAGTAAGTATTATCTAACTCGTTTTCTTCATTTTCTATCATCATTTATCAAATTCCAAGATATAAATCATGTTGTTCATAGTAAGAATTGGGGGAAAAGGGTAGAATTAGGGCTTTTTGATTTTCTTTGATTTAGACCTTATTTTGGGATCGAATTTTGAAATAACTTGTATATTCAACTCGTGGGGGAATGGGTGACGTGGAATGGTTCAAACCTCGGGTTTTGACCAAGCGGTCCCGGGGTCGATTTTTGAAATTTTGGGAAGAAAGCTTAGAAATTCATATTTAGGAAATGGGTTTAGTTTGTTTTGCTATTATTGATATTGTAAGATATTACTTCATAGATTTGACTGAGTTGGAGCCGAATTCAAGGGGTAAAGCTACATTAGATGCTTGAGTTGATTTTGGAGCATTCGAGGTAAGTGGTTGATCTAACTTTGGCTTGAGGGAATAAGATAAGAGTATTATTTGCTAATTGCTAAATGTTGAGTATGGTGTATAGGCATGGTGACGAGTGTCTATACACTGGTGTCGAGTATAACCTTGAGTCTTAAACTGTTAAATCATCGAATTCTTAGTTGTTGTATATGAGGAATTGGTTCAAATCTTTAATACAGAGCAAGTAATTGTTGATACTAAGAATGGATTTAGCGTGTTAAGTAGAAATTGAATGAGTTTGGTTATAGCTGGATCTCCCTTATCGGTATTGTTTATTATAATATTTTTCCTCCCTTGCTGGGATTACTTTATGTTTTGTGGTGAAAGATAGGGGACTGTGTGGCACACCAACCGCGAGATATTATGATTGGGATAATATTGAACACCGACCATAAGATATTATAATTGGGATCATGTGGCACACCGACCATGAGATATTATGATTGGTATCGCGTGACACGTCGACCAAGTAATATTATGTAATGGGTGCATGTGGTACGCCTATTATGTGACATAAGGGAATGGGACTTTGTTTCACGCCTGGAATAAGAGGAATTTGAACAAGTGAAAGCGGTTTGTTTTCCCTTAATCTTTGTTAGTAGAATCAGATGTAGTTTTCTTTGTTATTTCCGATAGCCTATTTTTATCTGTTACCCCCATAAGCATGTCCCCTCCCAGCTTTAATTGTTTACTTTGTGTTATTATTTTGTTGTACTTGTATATATGTATATCTGTAAAGGTTTATCTAGCATCTGATTCTAGCCTCGTCACTATTTCGCCGGAGTTAGGCCAGGCACTTACCAGCACATGGGGTCAGTTGTGCTGATGCTACACTCTGTGCATCTTCTTGCACAAATCAAGGTGTTGGCGTAGCTTTTGAGTGGCAGTAGCATTCTGGTAGTGAGCTTTCAATCCCGAGATTCCCGAGGTAACCTTGCTGGCGTCCACATGGCCGGAATATCTTCTAGTTTATCTTTGTTTGTTATCCTTGTACCAGAAAAAACATCATTGTATTTTACTTCAGACTTTGTATTTAACACTCTTTAGATGTTCGTGAGCTAGTGACACCGCTTTATATTAATTGTCCCAGAGGGGTTCATAGCCATCCTAGTTCTTCAGCTTTGATCATATCGTAGGCCTTGTGGAGAGCGTCATTTGAGTGGGTTTTCTTCGAGGAGTCCAGCCAACAGTGGTAGGTTAGCCGTGTAAAGTGGTTCAGGCCAAAAGTGAGATCACTTTTCAGGAGAAGGCCAATGTGGGCCACAGAGTTGATGTGGTTCTGCTAGAGGGGGGAAGTCATAGGTTTAATAAGAGGCCTCGTCGTGTAGTCATTTTCAGCGATACCTCATCTGGAGGTAGAGGTTCTTATGGTAGAAGCCATTCTCCTAGGTCCTTCCAGACAGATCCCCATGTCACTCATGGTACTTAAGGTGATCGTTCAGGTCGACAGGGTCAGACTCAGTTTCCTCAGCTGCAACATTCGTGTAGATGTTATGAGTGTGGTGAGTATGGGCACAACAAAAGGGTTTGCCTGAGGTTGAGGGGTGCTCAGCCGCAGCATACGAGGTCTTGCCATGCTTGTGGAGACCCGAGGTTTGTCAGGTTTTGCCCTTGAGTTTCGAGCAGCTCTCAGCATCAGAGATCTCGTGCTATGATTCGGGCCCCAGAAGTTCTACAGGTCGTCTAGCAAACTAGAGGTAGGGGCAGATGTCATAGAGGTGGAGGTAGTGGTCATAGAGGTGGAGCTCAACTCGCCAGAGGTAGAGGTGAGTCAGCAGCCGATATTCCCAGAGGTGTGGTTAAGGGAGGTAGGGCCCAGCCCCAGTGTTATGCACTTCCAACCAGGCCAGAGGCTGAGTCATCAGATGCAGTTATTACTGGTACCATTCCAATTCATATTAGAGATGCTTCAGTGCTATTTGACCCTGGATATATGCATTCGTATGTTTCATACTATGTTGCGCCATAGTTGGTTATGCCTAATTATGCCTTGAGTGATCCTATTTATGTATCTACATCGTTGGGTGATTCTATTGTGGTCGACCGAGTGTATCGTTCTTGTGTGGTAGTGTTTGAGGGTCTTGAGACCCGTGTAGATTTATTGCTCTTATACATGGTGGATTTCAACGTTATATTGGGGATAGATCGGTTTTCCCCATGTCACGCTATCTTGGATTATCAGATGGTGGATTTCGACGTTATATTGGGGATGGTTTTGTTGTCCCCGTGTCATGCTATCTTGGATTATCAAGCCAAGATCGTGGCCTTGGCTTTGCCTGATTTGCCCCGACTAGAGTGGAGAGAGACCACAGATCATGCCTCCCGCAGTGTTATTTCATATGTTAACGCTCGACGCATGGTCGAGAATGAGTGTCTAGCATATTTAGCGTATGTTCGCGACTCGAGCGCATAGGTCCCATCTATTGACTCTATTCCGATTGTGCGGGAGTTCCCCGAGGTTTTCGCTTCCGACCTGCCATGTATGCCGCCCTACAGAGATATTAATTTCTATATTGATCTAGCTCCGGGCACTTAGCCCATTTCCATTCTGTCGTATCGTATGGCGCTGCCAGAATTGAAAGAGTTACAGGAGCATCTACAAGATTTTCTTGATAAAGGTTTTATTAGACCCTGTGTATCGCCTTGGGGTGCGCCGGTATTATTTGTGAAGAAAAAGGATGGGTCGATGAGGATGTGCATTGATTATCGACAATTGAACAAGGTGAGAATAAAGAACAAGTATCCACTACCGAGGATAAATGATTTATTTGACCAGCTTCAGGGTGCTAGGGTGTTTTCAAGGATAGATTTAAGATCTGGTTATCATCAGCTGAGGATTAGGGCGTCTGATATCCCTAAGACAACATTCCACACTCGGTTTGGGCATTTTGAGTTTTTGGTCATGTCATTTTGAGTTGATGATTCGAGTGTTCAGGCCCTATTTGGATTTGTTCGTGATTGTTTTCATTGATGATATTCTGATATACTCCCGCAGTCAGGAGAAGCATGAGCAACACCTAAGAGTGGTTCTTCAGACTCTGAAGGATAATCAGTGATACGCTACGTTTTTGAAGTGCGAGTTCAGGCTTGAGTTCTATTGCATTTCTGGGTCACGTTGTTTCAGTAGAGGGTATTGAGTGGACCCAAAGAACATTGATGCAGTCAAGAACTGGCCTCGACCAGCATCAGCTACATAGATCCGGAGTTTCTTATGGTTAGAAGGTTACTACCGTCAGTTCGTGGAAGGGTTTTCATCTATTGTAGCCCCGATGACCAGATTGACCCAGAAGGGTGCCCAATTTGGGTGGTCAAATGAGTGCGAGGTGAGCTTCTAGAGGTTCAAGACAACCCTGACTATGGCACCGGTATTGGTTTTGCCCACGTGATCATGGCCTTATACCGTTGATTGTGATGCTTCCTGTATTGGGCTTGGCGCAGTATTGATGCAGGATGGTAGAGTCATAGCCTATGCTTCGAGGCAGCTGAAGATCCACGAGAAGAATTTCCAGTTCATGACCTAAAGTTGGTAGCCATTGTTCATGCTTTAAAGATTTGTAGGCATTATCTATATGGTGTGACGTGTAAGGTGTATACGGATCACAAGAGCCTTCAATACTTGTTCAAGCAAAAGGAGTTGAATTTGAGGCAGAGTAGGTGGTTGGATTTGTTGAAAGAGTATGATGTTACTATCTTATACCACCTAGGAAAGGCCAATGTGGTGGCTGATGCATCGTGTAGGAAGTCCGCCAGCATGTGTAGTATTGCTTATATTTTGGTCAGCTAGAGGTCGCTTGCTTTGGAAGTTCATGACTTGGCCAATCGATTTGTGAGGTTGGATGTTTCTGAGCCTAGCAGGGTGTTAGCTTGCACGAATGCTCGTTATTTGTTGTTGGAGCGTATCCGTGACTGGCAGTTTGATGATCCCCATTTGTGTGTTATGAGAGAAACGATGCAACGTGGTGGTGCCAATAAAGTGACCTTGGGAGATGATGGTGTATTGAGATTGCAGGGGCGAGTTTGTGTGCCCAATGTTGATGGTATTTGGGAGTTGATCTTAGCGGAGGCCCATAGTTCTCGGTATTCTATTCATCTGGGCGCTACGAAGATGTATCAGGATTTGAGGCAGCACTATTAGTGGCCCATAATGAAGAAAGATATGGTTGCACATGTGGCGCGTTGTTTGGACTGTCAGTTGGTTAAGTACGAGCATCAGAGGTCCAGTGGTTTATTTCAGAGGATTGAGCTTCCCAAGTGGAAGTGGGAGAGGATTACTATGGATATTGTTACTGGACTTTCGATGACTTGGAAGAAGTTTGATGCGAGTTGGGTAATTGTTAATAGGCTGACCAAGTCAACGCATTTTATTCCTGTTGTAGCCACCTATTCTTTAGAGAGGTTAGCCGAGCTCTTCATCAGAGAGATTTTTCACCTTTATGGGGTACGCAGTTTACCTCACTCTTATGGAGAGTAGTCCAGCAGGAGTTGGGTACCCATGTTACATTGAGCATAACATTTCATCCTCAGACAGACGGATAGTCCGAGCGAACAATTCAGATATTGGAGGATATGCTCCGAGCCAGTGACATTGATTTCGGAGGCTTGTGGTACTAGTTCTTGCCATTAGCAGAGTTTTCCTACAACAACAGCTACCACTCCAACATTCAGATGGCTCCGTATGAGGCGTTTTATGGTAGGCGTTGTATGGTTGTCGGTCTCCAGTTGGATGGTTTGAGCCGGTAGAGTCTTGGTAATTGGGTACAGATCTAGTGCAAGAGGTCTTGGATAAGGTCAAGATCATTCAGGACAGACTTCGGACTGCTCGGTCTAGGCAGAAGAGTGATGCAGATCGCAAGGTTCAAGATGTGGCTTTCATGGTTGGTGAGTGAGTATTACTCCGAGTGTCGCCTATGAAAGTCATGATGAGATTCGATAAAGAAGGGAAAGCTTTGCCCTAGGTTCATCGGTCCATTTGAGATTCTCGAGCGTGTTGGAGATGTGGCTTATAAACTTTCCTTGCCGCCTAGATTGTCAGTTGTACATCCAATTTTGCATATATCCATGTTTCGGAGGTATCACAGTGATCCATCTCACGTGTTATATTTCAGCACTGTCCAATTGGACAAGGATCTATCTTATGAGGAGGAGCTGGTGGATATTTTAGACCGCCAAGTTCGGCAGTTAAGATCGAAGAGTTTTCCTTCGGTGCATGTTCAGTGGAGAGGTAAGCCTTATGAGGCATCGACCTGGGAGTCCGATTCTGATATGCAGGTCCGCTATCCTCATCTATTCCCCGACTCAGGTATTTCTTTCTTTTGTCCGTTCGAGGACGAACGATTGTTTTAGAGGTGGAGAATGTGACGACCCAAATGGTCATCACCATATTTCTTCCTTTTTCCGTGCTTTCGAGACTTTGGACACCTCTATATTAGTTTCCTCTATTTGCGTTCATAGTCCGGGCGCATAACCAAAAACCTTTTACATTGAAATATGCGAAGTATGCGAAAAATGTGATAAATTTTGATAATAATATTATTAAATTTGACTTTGGTCAACATTTTAGATAAACCGACCCGGACCCGTGATGTAATGATCCTCGAAGGCCTTTAGAAAATATAGGACTCGGCTATATCCCCGAAATCGAAATCGAGGTCCTGAGCACGAGTAATAAATTTTTAAAACAAACTATTTTTCTGAAAATGATATGAAAAATTAATATGAAAATGAGTTGAAAATATAGGTATCGGGCCCGTATTTTAGTTCCAGCGCCCGATACAGGTCTTAAATATATGTTAAGCGCTTTTTGTGAAATTTGGTCAAAATCGAACATCGTTATACGTGTTACGGACCTAATTATATAAAGTTGGAAGTTTATGAACTTAGAATAAAAATAATGATTTTGAGGTTTGATTCATCGATTTTGATGTTAATTTGGCAATTTGACCGCTCTAGTAAGTTCATTGGGTGTTATTGAGTTCGCTTGTATGTTTGGTTTGGAGCCCCAAGGGCTTGGGAGTGATTTGGAGGTGGTTCGGGGTGTTTTGGCCTTAAGGAGTGTTGTAGATTTTTTGTTGTCAGTGCCCAGGTAATTCCTTCTATGCGATTGCATAGGTTAGGCTGCGACCGCATAGAGCAAAGTGCAGAGTTTAGAAGTCCTTCTATGTGACCGCATTCTCCCTCCGCGATCGCATAGAGCAAAGTCCAGCCCCCTTTCTTTCCTTCTATGTGTTCCCAGCTTCCCCTCTGTGATCGTAGAGTTCATCCAGCCCAACCCTATGCGATCGCATTTCCTCTTCTGCGATCGCGTAGGGTAATTTTGCCTAATGATTTTAAATACCCAAAATAGAACATTAACGAGATTTTCACCCAAAACATACAAACTCATATTCTCCACAGCCCATAGGCGACCTTTAGAGCTCTTCTTTACCAAATCTTCTTCGGTAAGTATCATCTAACTCATTTTCTTCATTTTCTATCATCATTTATCAAATTCTTAGATGTAAATCATGTAGTTCATAGTAGAAATTGGGGGAAAAGGCTAGAATTAGGGCTTTTAAATTTTCTTTGATTTAGACCTCGTTTTGGGATCGAATTTAAAAATAACTGGTATATTAAACTCGTGGGGGAGTGGGTGACCTGGAATTGGTTCGAACCTCGGTTTTTGACCAAGCGGCTCGGGGACGATTTTTTGAATTTTGGGAAGAAAGCTTAGAAATTCATATTTAGGCATTGGGTTTAGTTTGTTTAGCTATTATTGATATTGTAAGTTATTACTTCATAGATTTGACTGAGTTTGGAGCCGAATTCGAGGGGTAAAGCTACACTAGAGGCTTGAGTTGAGTTTGGAGCATTCGAGGTAAGTGTTTGATCTAACTTTGGCTTGAAGGAATATGATTAGAGTGTTATTTGCTAATTGCTAAATTTTGAGTACGGTGTATAGGCATGGTGACGAGTATCTATACACCGGTGTCGAGTATGACCGTGAGTCCTAAATTATTAAATTATCAAATTCTTAATTATTATTTATGAGGAAATTGTTGAAAATCATTAATACGGAGCAAGTAATTGTTGAGACTAAGTATGGATTTTATCGTGTTAAGTAGAAATTGAATGAGGGTTATAGATGGATCTCCCTTGTCAGAATAGTTTATTATAATATTTTCCTCCCTTGCTGGGATTACTTTGTATTTTGTGCTGAAAGATAAGGGATCGTGTGGCACACTGAATATGAGATATTATGATTAGAATCGTGTGGCACGCTGACCACGAGATATTATGATTGGGATCATGTGGCACGCTGGATACGAGATATTATGAATGGGATCGCGTGGCATGCCGACCACGAGATGTTATGAAATGCGAAGGTGTGGAGCGCCGACCACGTAATATTATGTAATGGGAGAGTATGGTATGCCTATTACGTGACATGAGGGAATGGGACCGTGTTGCACGCCTACAACGAGAGGAATTTGAACGAGTAAAAGTGGTTTGTTTTCCGTTATTCTATGTTAGTAGAAATCAGATGTAGTTCCCTTTGTTATTCCTGATAGCCTGCTTTTATCTGTTACTCCCCATAAACATGTTCCCTCCCAGCTTTAATTGTTTACTTTCCGTTATTATTTTATTGTAATTGTATATATGTATATCTGCACAGGTTCATCTGGGGTCTGATTTTAGTCTCGTCACTACTTTACCGGGGTTAGACCAGGCACTTACCAGCACATAGGGTCGGTTGTGCTGATGCTACACTCTGTGTATTGTTTGCACAGATCCAGGTATTGGAGCAGCTTTTGAGTGGCAGTAGCATTCTGGGAGCGAGCTTTCTGTCCCGAAATTCCCAAGATGACCTTCTTGGCATCCGCATGGCCGGAGTCTCTTCTAGTTTATCTTCGTTTGTTTTCCTTGTACCAGAACAAAAATCATTGTATTTTATTTCAGACTTTGTATTTAGCACTCTTTAGATGTTCGTGAGTTAGTGACACCGAATCTGGATAGAGTTGTATTTGAACTTTCGTACTTGCTTTTTGTTATTCATTCTTTGAGACTTCTGCTTTTATATTAATTGTTTCGTCTTTCTTTATATTATTGATGTCTAGCCCGGCCCAGCCCATATTGAAAGCTATATATATAGGACTTCTCCACTTATATATGACTATTATGTTAATGATTCTTCAAACCAAGCAGGCACTTACGAAAAAAGTGACACATTATAATAAGTAATTAATATATAAAATAGATTTTTTGTGCAAAATAATAAAAAAAGAAGGCGAAAAAAATGATAGGGTAATACACATTTGTTTTCTTTGATCATTCGGATTCAAAAATCATTCAGTAATTAAGAATGGCATCGAATAAGAATTGGTCCATTAAGAGAATGAGTGCTCCCAATCAAAATTCAAAAAGTACACATAAAAACATAAGACAATTGTAAAAGGAAAGAAACTTTGGAGAAACATTTGAAGAACAAAAAGTTATATGGTAGGTCCTTAGAGAGCAAAGCAATAGATGGAGGCGCATGCGCAGAAAAAATGTAAGGGTCCCATTAATTATAGTAAAGGCAATTGAGTTTTTATCTTTGAGGAACAAAAGAGAAGTTAGTTGTGTCTCCATAAATTGAAAAAAGCAAACAATAGAGTACTGGTTAGATTCCATATGCCTATATAATAGTATTATTATTGTGGCTTATACTTATTCTGTCTTACGAGGAAAAAGAGGTGATTCCAATTTCCAGTCGGTGCACCATACTATCAACTTAATCGAGGACTAGATGCTAAAAGCTCTGCTTCTGATTCTTCCCTTTTGCTTTTCATTTTGTAAAAGTTCTACTAAGTAATATTCTTGCATAAACAAGAACCACTTTAGAAAGTACAGTTGCCTTGCCTCCCTCTGCTGTTGTACTTTCCTTTTAAACTATAGCATGTAGGGAGAGTACTTATTAAACTTTTTAGGCACTTTAGAACGTACTATACTGTTACATTGTTGGAAGAATCAAACTAGACCCATTCTTGAAATATCGATAGGATCGTGCAAGATTATGTTGCCATAAATCAGATTCCTTCCATCTTGATCAGATAGATTTTGGTTCGAGCTCGAAAGATTAAATAAAAACTCTTTTAAGAGCGTTATTTTATTAATTGGATAATTTTGAAAAAATAAATAAATATTTATTTTGGAAAAATAAATAAATATTTATTTTAGATTTATTATTTATTGTGGATTGAAGAGAGTAATTTTTTCTTCAAAAATAATTTACAAAAAAGAGAGAAAGAGGTCCCCGCCCTGCGTATATTTAATCTTGTAGAGCCTACTTTGAACCCAAGCAAGGCAGCAGCCTTATTTCAGCTTTTCTATCTTTCCATCCTCTCGCCCACTTCCACTCAACGACGATATGATTTTTTCATTTTTTTTTGTTCCATTTTCTATTGTATTCGTGCTTTGTGTTAGAGAATTAGCAATTCAGGATATAGAGGCTTATACAATTAATGTTTTAAAAGGTGGGGCGTAGGGCGATATATTTTATTTCGGACGAGGCAAGGCGTAAGACCACAGATATGGGGCATAAGTTTCATGTATCTTTAAATTTTATTAATTTCAAAAATGTTAAGGTAGTATAAAATAAAAAATAATTATAAAAATTACATTAAAAGTATAAATATAATAAATAATCTATTTAAAATATTTAATTTATAATTCAACTACGAATTATATGAAAAGTATGACCTATATCTCAAATTAGCTGTAACGTCGTTACAACTCATACATCAAAAGCAATATACTCGATACGAAATCTTATATGTATCTCTTAAAGAGTAATGAATCTTGAAAGAATTTTGATATTATAATTTGATATTTTTCTTAAAATACCCTTTAATATGCTTTCTATTTCATTTGTTTTTGAGTTAGAACAAGTTATTAATGTGACACATAATTCATCATACAATACCATGATAACTAATTATTTGCAAATAGTTACTAGCTAATACTGAACTATTAAAATAATAGTATTGTATCTCATAAATGTAAAAAAAATAATAAAAAAAATGCGGACTAATATATAGTAAAGATAAACAAACATTAATAAAATAAATTACTTTTAAAATTGAAAGACTTATTTAAAAATTGACTATCATAGCAGTCTTAATGGATAACGTGCAATAATTTTTATTTCAACTATAACGTAAAATACTCTTAACTTAATGATTTATGACTAAGAAAAAAGTAATTCTGAATAGTCAACGATTTATTAAAAAATTTTAAGGATTTACAAGTTAGTTAAATACAATTTCATAACGCTTTATTAGGCGAGCCCGGTACGTTGGCCGTTGGACGTGTCTGGGGTATAAGCCCCGATGGCCGAGACGTAAGTCTCACGAAACTAAGCCCCACATATAAGCCCAGAGATGTTTTACAAATGCTTCGTCCCGGAACGAGCCCCAAAAAAGTCCTAATTCTACTTTTTAAAACAGAGTATACAATACACTTTTTTGGTTTGATTGGTTTACTAAGCGTTGATTATAAAAATGGGGTTTCTTTTCAGTTCTTATATTAAGTGTTAACCCCTGTTACTTCGCAAAATTCTTTTATGCAAATATTTATGCACATATACAATTTGGTAAAAGTGTTACGGCTTTACGATTATCACATACCTAAACTCAAATAATTAACTCGCTCACAAATCGAATTGTGTGAGTGTGACAATAGCCCCACCACCTTTATATGCAAAAGAAATTGCACGCTGTGAAGACTAAAAAGGTCACACTCAGTTACGGCCAACAAAAAGGATCAAATGTTTGTTCGTTTGCTTGCTCAGAAAGTGAGGAAAAGACAAGAAGGCAGCCACTGCACAAGGAATTGAAGTGGACTACCCTGAATACCGTACCTTAAAGCCATAACCATCATCTTTCCTCTTTCCAATTTCGGTGTCAATTAGGATTGGGAGAAAGTAATACTCTCCATCATCCCAATTTACTTGGCTTATGTTAGAGTATTGTGTAATCTACATCTTTCTAGCTAGAACTCGGTCGTTAAATTGAATAGATGTATTTAGGGAGAATTCGCTTTAAAGGAACTATTCCCTAGATACACATGTCGTGTTATTTCACATATCATATATAACTTATCTACGTGTACAAGACGGGATAAAGTATGTATACACACTACTCTCCCAAGAGACTACATGATATTATTGTTGTCCCAATTTACGTACTTGGCAGGATACATAGTTTAAAAAAGAATGGAAGATGGTTAAAATTTGTCTCTAAAACAAATCGTATATATCGGTATGCCTATAAAATATCTCATTAAGGGTAAAATATAAAATTAAATTTAAATTCATTCTTAATAAGAAAATACTTGCGACAAACTGTAAAAAAAAGTATAACACATAAACTAGAAGTATCGAATAATAAGGAATAAAAGATTCTCTTCCTTGTTTGGATGATTGTTTCTTATTGTATCATATTGTAATGTTATTCGAATTTGTTTTGGTTGTTGATCATACTCAACTATGCCTTATAAAAAGGACACACGGACGTTGCAATATAATCAGAGTATTTCGCCCAGAGTCGAATTCACAAGGAATTAACCTATCAATTACTCTCGTCACACTTACGAAATTCAACGTAATCAACTTCCCAAACGTTTTGAATAACAATTGAGGATGTTTCTACTAACTAAGATTGACTATAATTAAGCAAATAAAGATTAACTATGATTAAGTTGTAAACAATTAAGAGAAGGATGTAAGGTTCTTATTTTCCTTATTGATATAATCCTTTTCGGTTATGTTTCACGTAGAATTGCCTCATCGTCTCTATCACTCTTATTAGCGTAAATCTCTCCCAAGTAATCACGACAATTTACTAGACGCACTCTTCCGATTTACGCTAGCTAGCTTTGTTTATTACAGCTCTCTTTAGATTGCATCTAAGGCTTCTTTATCCATAATCCCGCCTTTAAACCATTGGTTATTGATCCCTCATATGGGAGTGGTGTTGTTCAACGATTACCTAAATATGCACTCTCTCCCGAATTATGCATACTAAATAAGCACACAGCTAATTGAAGATCCTATCAGTTAACTACAACAAGAACGTAGTTGAACAAATAGAGATTAAACTGGGCAAACGATATTAACATAACAAAAAGTTCATCCTTCAATTGGTTCCATCAAAACCATAGACTAAGGAATTAGCTACTCATAGCAAAACAAGATAAAGCTACTAAATTGTTCATAATGTGTAACTACAATAATAAAGAGAAGATAGAAAAATTCTAATATTTTGTTCCTCTTTTCACACTTGTTCTTGCCTCCAAGGTAGTCTAAAGACAAGCTTAATATTTTCTTGGACGAGCTTCATGAGTTTATAAGGGTTTGGACTAAGTTTTTCACAATTTACACTTTGGTCCCAAAAGTTCTAGACAGCCGCACAGTTCACTGCAGCCGAGGCAGAACGCGGCGTTACCGCGATGAGAGACAAACATTCTACCTCACTTCCTTAGCCTACTGCGGTCCAGCCGCTGTTGACCGTGGTCGCGGTGGCTTCAAGCCCAATCCTTTTTTTTGCTTCTTTCTTCTCGGGTGCTTCTTGACTGGAATTTTTTCCACATTATTGACTCCAAAAAACTCTATAGTTCTTCCTCACTTGGATTAGTCCTTACGAAGCAAAAGAATACTAATTAGAGCATTTTTGTTATCGTTTAACCTTTAAAACAACAATAAAACATGCTACATTTAGGCTGTAAATATCGTCTATATAGCTTATTATCAACATTCCACACTTAAATTATTGCTAGTCCTCAAGCAATCCACCACACTCTATCAAGGTCCTTCCCCAAGCTTTTCCCTTAATGTATCACACCAAGAACAATTCACCAAAGTTGCACCTAGCAGTGAACAACCTTTGCCTCAAAATTCGACTCTTGCGTGCCGTGGAATATTCATACTTACTCAAACTACTCTATACAGAACTCAAGACTTACCTTTCCTTCATGAATCACATGCCCTTACGTCACACAAGAGTGTAGTTCTACAAATAATGTTATTAAGAACAATTAGGAACTCAGATTGACAAAATTTACTCACTCTCAAAAGAACATTCACATGCAATAAATATGCACCATAGACTTGCTCATAGTGTACTACTCTACTAATCAAGCCTATTTAGTCTAAGATCAACTAGGACTTCATTTGGTTGTAATGTAGACTAATGGATGGGTAGGATATATTTGAATATAGTAACTAACCTTCATAAGCACTTTAATACAATCACATTAACCTTCAAAATCATACTTATGTCAACCAGACATTCCACCACATTTTTATTTATAATATTCCATTCCTTTAGGTGCATTTGTATCAAGCCACAATTTATAAACTACTACATTTATTCATTTTTTTTTGAGATTTCTTTTAAGTGGTGCTTCTTTTTTACTTTTCCAAAAACGACACCTTTCTTCTATTTCATTGGTTCCACTCAAAAACCAAACCACCACCCCACACTTTGACTTTCGTATATTTCAAGTCCATTCAAGTACTTGTGGGAGGTAAAAGGGGTTTAAACAGATGGCTATTCAAACAATTGGGTAAGGTTCACAATGTGGCTGCCAAAGAAACATGATTATAGGCTCAACGGGATTAACTACGATGTATTACATTTAGGTGGGCTTACTTTATATATATGGCTTAATAAAGAAATGCCTATATTAATTCTAAGAATAAATAAAGCTACTATTCCACTTTTCAAATACACAGGGCAAGTTCTAGGCATCAAATGTAAAGCATAGAATATAGTACAACTCACAAACACACATGACACATGACCCTTTCCAGATTGATTTATGAAGACACTCTATTTTGAGTGTTCAAGTCAGTTACAAACATACAAATTTAAGGCACTTTAGTACGAGTCAACCCCTGAGGCTATGTCACGACCCAGATTTCCCACTCTCGGGGGTCGTGATGGCACGTACTCGTAGAAGCTAGACAAGCCATAAATCATAACTTCTAACTCCTTTATTTTAAATCCTTTTTACGAATCATAGCAACAAGCATTAAATATTTAAATAACAACAAAATATGAAACTAAAGTGGAAGACTTAAATTAAATAAGCTAAATAATATTGTAGAAACCAACATATGCCTCTACTCAAGAACTGGTGTCACGTCACTCATGGACTACTAGGAGTAAGAAATACAACTGTCTAAAAGAAATATAACAATGTTTGTCTCAGATATATGAGATAACGGAATGAAGTATAAGATAGAGGAGACGCCAGGCCAGCGGATGCTTGCAAGGATACCTCGGTGTCTCGGTGGACTGAAGGCTTACTCTTGAGCTACTGCAGTTGTCCGGTGCCTGGATCTGTGCAAAAGAGCACAGAGTGTAGTATCAGCACAACCGACCCCATGTGCTGGTAAGTGCTTGGCCTAACCCCAGCGAGATAATGATGAGGCTAGGACCAAACTCCAGGTAAACCTGTACAGTTATATAATATATGGCAGAAAAGTAAACAAGTAATAAGAAATTAAAGTTGGTGAAGGGAAACATGCTTCCGGGATAGCAGTTAAAACAGAATATCAAAAATAGTATGGAAACTACAATTAACTTCTAACACGGATAAGGGAAATAAAGGCAACTTTCATTTTTCAGATTCATCATATTGCAGGCGTGAAACCCGATCCCATCTCTCATACCTCATGGTAGGCGTACCACCTGCTCCCATTTCATTAACTCTCGTGGTAGGCGTACCACCCGCTCCCATTTCCTCATATCTTGTGGTAGACGTACCACTCACTCCCATTTTATTAATCTTATCGCAGGCGTACCACCCGCTCCCATTTCATCAATCTTGTGGTAGGCGTACCACCCGCTCCCTTTTACATTTCATCACACAATTACAAAAAATCCCGGCAGGGGAGCATAAACAGTATAATAACTTCCTGACAAGGGAATGAGGCAAAAGAATAGTTTCCCGGCAACGGAACAAAGCAATGTAATTGTTTCCCAACAAGGGAACAAAAATACAGATACAGTCATCCCGGCAAGGGAGAATCAACTATAACCAAATCTTATTAGCTTGTACTCAGCTCAAATAGTGACAATGCCCAATCATAAATAAGTTCTACAAGGATAAACCAAGTCTTTGCTCAATATAGAAGATCATTAATTAAAGCATCTGAAATATCATTTAAGAATGAAGTTTTTTTCAAATTTAAGACTCACGGTCGTGATCGATTCAATCCTCAATTATCACTTTTCCTCTCGAATCCGGCTCCAAATCGATTGTATCTATACACAAATGACTTCGCAACATCAATAAATGCTAAACAGTTCGAATCTAATGCCTAATTATAGCTTCCCAAGTATTCTTTCCAAAATTTCAAAAATTGACCCTAGGTCCGCTTGGCCAAAAAATGAGGTTCAGACCAAAATCAAATCACCATTCACCCACGAGCCCGAATATATAATTTGTTTTTGAATTTGACCCCAAAACGAGGTCTAAATCAAAAAATTCAAAAAGCCCTAACTCTATCCAAATACCCAATTTTCTACCCCAAATCACATGTTTTAGGCCTAGGATTTCAATAGATGTTGAAGGAAATGGAAGAAAATTAGTTAAGGATTAATAACCCAAGAGGTTTTGGTGACAAATCACTTCAATGATCGCCTAAGAGCCTGGAGAAGAAGAGGTTTTGTGGAATTTCTTATGAATCTCGTAGCTACTGTTTATGATGTTTTTAAAAAAATAACTAGGAAAAAATGCTCTATGCGATCGCGAACAAGGTCATGCAATCGCATAGGGAAAGGGAAAGTTGGCCATCGTGATCGCGGACAGGTTATTGCGAACACATAGAAAAAATGAGCTCCACTCCCAGGTTTCTCTTTTATCCTTTGCGATCGCAGAAGAGGAATGTGACCGCATAGAACAAAGTGTGGTTACTATACGTGGTCATGGATGAATCTATGCGATCACATAGAACAAAACATGACACCTGGAACTTACACTATGCGATCATGGAAAGGCCTATGCTATCGCATAGAACAAAATCTCAGAATACCAGAATTGCTGTTTCTGCAACCTTTCCAAGTCTAAAAGCAGGCAAAAACACATGCGAATCACACCCGATCCGCCTAGGCTCCTAACCAAACACATGAACTAACTCAACAACATCATACAAACTTAACCGTGCCATCAAATCGCATGATCAACCTCAAAAAGAATGAATCAAACCTCAAATTCAAGAATTTTTCCAAAACATCATCAAGTTGATAATTTAGAACTTTAAGTCCGAAACACGTCAAACAACGTCCGATTTTATCCAAACTTTATAGAAACATCTTAAGTCATATATAAGACTTGTACCAGATGCCGAAAAAAAAATTCCGCCCGATACCAACACGGTCTAATCAAATTTCATTTCAATTTTCCTTAACAATTTCAGAAAAACAATTTCCTTTAAAAATTCATTTCTCGAGCTCGGGACCTCGGAATTCAATTGCGGGCATATGTTCGAGTTTTTTATTTTCCTACGGACCCTACGAGACTTTCAAATCAAAGATCTAGGGCCGTATACCAAAATTATTGACCGAAGACAAATTTATTCATTTTAGACATCAAAACTTAGCATTTTTAAGAGAATTTCTTATTTAAGCTTTCCGGCTACGCGCCTGGACTACTCACGCAAATGGAGGTGACTCTAAATGAGGTTTGCAAGTCCTCGGAAGCAAATAATGGATAAGAAAACAAGTGATGACCCTTTGGGTCATCACATTCTCCACCTCTAATACAATCGTTTGTCCTTGAAAGGACATAAGAAGGAAGTAAATGAGTCGGGGAAAAGATTGGGATACAGGATATGGATTATCGGACTGGGATTCCTAGGTCGATGCCTCAGGAGGCTGACCTCTCTACTGAACATGAACAACAGGGAAACTTTTAGATCTCAACTAACCAACCTGCCGGTCTAGAATAGCTACTGGCTCCTCCGCATAGGACAAGTCCTTGCCTAACTGGACAGTGCTGAAATCTAACACGTGGGATAGATCGCTGTGATATTTCCGGAGCATGGCCACATGAAAAACTGGATGCACGACTGATAAGCTCGATGGTAGTAAAAGTCGATAAGCCACCTCTCCCACTCAATCAAGGATCTTAAACGGGCCAATGAACCTAGGGCTAAGCTTGCCCTTCTTCTTAAATCTAATCACGCCCTTCATAGGCGACACTTGGAGCAATACCCTCTCACCAACCATAAAAGCCACATCTTGAATCTTGCATCCGCATAACTTTTTGCCTGGACTGAGCGGTACGAAGCCTATCCAGAATGATCCTGACCTTGTCCAAGGCCTCCTAAACCAAATATGTACCCAACCACTAAGCCTCTCGCAACTCAAACCATCCAACAAGAGATCGACACATCCTACCATATAAAGCCTCATAAGGAGCTATCTGGATGCTCGACCGCTAGCTGTTGTTGTAGGAAAATTCTGATAAAGGAAAGAACTAATCCCACGAACCTCGAAATTCAATAACACAAGCTCGGAGCATACCCTCCAATATCTAAACATTCCTCTTAGACTGCCCGTACGTCTGAGAATGAAATGTTGTACTCAACTAAACCTGGGTGCCCAACTCTCGATGGGCTTCTATCTAGAAACGCGAGGTAAACTGCGTAACTCAGACCGAAATGACAGATATAGGCACACCATGAAGACGGACATTCCCGTATATATATCTTAGTTAACCTCTCAGATGAACATGAGACTGCCACATGAATGAAATATGCTGACTTGGTCAGCCTATCAATAATGACCCAAAACTGTGTCAAACTTCTTCCGAGTCAGCAGAAGTCTAGTAATGAAGTCCATAGTGATCCGCTCCCACTTCCACTCGGGAAGCTGAATCCTCTGAAATTATCCATCAGGCCTCTGATGCTCATACTTAACCTGCTGACATTTCAAACACCGAGCCACATATGCAACAATATCCTTCTTCATTCTATACCTCCAATAATGCTGGCGCAAATCATGATACATCTTCGCGGCGCTCGGACGAATAGAGTACCGGGAGCTATGGGACTCCTCTAGGACCAACTCTAAAAGACCATACACATTAGGAAAACAAACTTGACCCTGCAATCTCAAAACTCCATCAGCATCTAAGGTAACCTGCCTGGCACCTCCACGCTACATCGTGTCTCCAAGGAGACACAAATGGGGATCATCAAACTGCCGATCATAGATATGCTCCAATAATGAAGAACGAGTAACCATACAAGATAACACTCGACTAGGCTCAGAAATATCCAACCTTACAAACCGATTGGCAACGCCTGAAAATGCAAAGCAAGTGGCCTCTCACCGACCGGAATATAAGGAAGACTGCCCATACTGGTTGTCATTATACTCAAAGCATCGGCCACTACATTGGTATTTTCTGAGTGATATATGATAGTGATATCATAATCCTTCAATAAATCCAACCACCTCCTCTGCCTCAAATTTAACTCCTTTTGCTTGAACAAAAACTGAAGACTCTTATGATCCGTGAACACCTCACACGCCAGGCCATACAGATAGTGCCTCCAAATCTTCAATGCGTGAACAATGGCTGCAAACTCTAAGTCATGAACCGGATAGTTCTTCTCACGAATCTTTAACTTCCTTGAAGCATAGGCAATGACTTTGCCATTCTGCATTAACACTTCACCAGACCAATACGGGAAGCATCACAATAGACTATGCAAAGTGCCGTGGTTATAGCTGTCTTAAGCTCCTGGAAGCTCGCCTCACACTTGTCTGACCACCTGAACTGGGCACCCTTCTGGGTCAACCTGTTCATCGAGCCTGTGATAGATAAAATCCCCTTCATGAACCGAAGATACTATCCTGCTAGTCACAAGAAACTCCAAATCTCTATAGCTGATGTGGTCTAGGCCAGTTCTTGAGTGCCTCAATATTCTTGGGGTCAACCTGAATACCTTCTGCTGATACGACATGACCCAGGAATGTAACAAAACTTAACCGAAACTCACACTTCGAGAACTTCGCGTATAGTTGACTATCCTTCAGAATCTGAAGAACCACCCTGAGATGCTGCTCGTGCTCCTCCTGGCTGCGGAAATATATCAGAATATCATCAATGAATACTATCATGAATAAGTCCAAATAAGGCCTGAACACCCAGTTCGTGAAATCCATAAAAGCTGCTAGGGCATTGGCCAAGTCAAATTACATAACCAAGAACTTATAATGCCCATACCGAGTGCGGAAAGCTATCTTAGGGACATCAGATACCCATCTCAAGTCAATCTTTGAAAATACATTGGCATCCTGAAGCTGATTAAAAAAATCATCAATTCTCGGCAATAGATACTTATTCTTGATTGTAACCTTGTTCAACTGCCGGTAATCAATGCACATCTTCATCAAACCATCCTCTTTCTTTAAAAACGACACCAGTGCCCCAAGGAAAAATGCTGGGTCTAATGAAACCCTTCTCATGCAAGTCTTGAAACTACTCCTTCAACCCTTTTAACTTTGGCGGGGCCATGCAGTTTGACTGAATAGAGATGGGTTGAGTGACTTGATCCAAATCAATACAGAAATCAATATCCCCATATGGTAGCATCCTCGATAGGTCTGAAGGGAAAACCTCAGGAAACTCACAAACTAGGGGCACCGAATCAATAGAGGGAACCTCAGCACTAGAATCACTAACATAAGACAAATAGGCAAACACCCCTTCTCAACCATATGTCGAGCCTTCACATATGAAATAACACTACGTGTAGAATGACCAGGAGTCCACATCCACTCAAAAAAGGGAAAATCCGGTAAGGTTAAGGTCAAAGTCTTAGCATGTCAATCCAAGATAGCATGGTACGGGGATGACCTATCCATCTCCAATATAATATTGAGGTCGACCATGTCTAAATTCGACAAACCAACAGGGGTCTCAAGACCCCCAATCACCATAATACAAGAACGATGAACTCGATCGATCATAATAGAATCACCCATTCCCAGGGAAAGTTGGCCATCCCGATCGCGGACAGGGTATTGCGAGCGCAAAGAAGAAATGGCTCCATTTCCAGGTTTGGCTTTTATGCATTTCGATCGCGGAAGCGGAATGCGATCGCACAGAACAAAGGGTGATTACTATACACAATCGCAGATGAATCTATGCGATCGCATAAAACAAAACAGGACACCTAGAACTTAAACTATGCGATCATGGAAAGGCTTATGCAATTGCATAGAACAATATCTTAGAATGCCAGAACTGCTATTTCTGCAACCTTTCCAAGTCTAAAGCCATCCCGAAACACATCCGTATCACACCCGAGCCATCGGGGTTCCTAACCAAATATATGAACTAACTCAACAACATCATACAAACTTAGCAGTTCGATCAAATTGCCTGATTAACCTAAAAAATAATGAATCAAACCTCAAAATCAAGAATTTTTCCAAAACTTCATCAAGTTGAAAATTTAGAACTCTAAGTCCTAAACACGTCAAATGGCATCGGATTTTAACCAAACTTTACAGAAATATCTTAAATAATATATAAGACCAATACCGGGCACAGAAACAAAAATACGGGCCCTATACCAACATGTTCTAATCAAATTCCATTTCAATTTTCCTTAATAATTTCAAAAAAACAATTTGCTTTAAAAATTCATTTCTTGGGCTCGGGACCTCGGAATTTGATTCCACGCGTATGCCCGAGTCCCATATTTTCCTACGGACCCTCCTAGACTTTCAAATCAAGGGTCCATGTCTGTTTACCAAAATATTGACCGAAGTCAAATTTATTCATTTTAAACATCAAAACTTAGTATTCTCACAGAATTTCATATTTAAGCTTTCCAGATACGCGCCCTACTGCGCTTGAAAATATAGGAGACTCTAAATGAGGTTTTCAAGGCCTCGGAAGTATAGAATGGATAAGAAAATAGGTGATGACCATTTGGATCATCACAGACTAAGCGTTACACTCTAGCGTCGGCTGTGTTCTGGTGTATTAACCCAAAGGTTTCTTTTTCTATTTCAACTCGTAGTTAATTAATACTAACTAAAAACTTTAAAAAAAATAAATAAAAACAACCTACACCAGGTTTAAGCTAAACCCTTGGAAAGGAACCGTGGCCTAAAGAAAAACCATGGGGGAGTTACTACGCTACCTAATATAAAAAAAATCTTTTTTTGGTCTTTTCTCTAGACTTAATTCCCTCAAGATATTTTCAAAAGGACCCGTCATCAGGAAGAGTCCATATATTCCGTTTTTTTTGTTTTTTATACTTTTTTGTGTTCGACGAATGTCCCTCAAGAGACTTGTTGAATGGTGTCCGTCTTCAGGACATGTCAAAGTTAACTAACATGACCCTACAATACCAAACAATCAAAAAGAAAGCAACGATATAAAGTTATACGTTCATTTTACAACAACAACCATCCACCACCCAACATTTAAAATTCAGGCATGTCCCCATGTCAATAAATATAAAACATAGTAAGGAAGGGGATTTCACTGTAGATCAATCCTGATCAGAGACGATGCTAGGGTCGAGGTGACATGCTCTTCCTAAAGCTCGAAGCCTTTCCATAATCTTTTTCTCCGACTTGGCCTGTTGAATTTTCAGAGTGTGAACTGTGGTGACCATGTCAGTAACAGAAGTGCGGAGACCAATCATTTTTTTCCAGGACTGTTAGGTGGGTACTTTGATGGGCCTGTGATGTGCCCGCCTCATCAGCTCTAGGAGGTGGTGGGATAACAGCTTTCTTAGTATCATCATCAGATTCATCATCATCCTCAACTATCACTGTCAGCTCTCTTCCGATTGTGATTTTGATAGCCAGAAATAGGGCTTTCAATGGTAATTTCCCATCAATTCGAGGATTTTCGAGAGACTCCTGCAGCACGACATAGCCTGGTAGCTGATAACTAGGGATTTTGACGCATTTTATGCTCCTTCTTGCTTACACTTTTATTATAAATTCATACAAACTAATCCCAAAAGGCTCATAAGTTGTGCTTGATTAAAGGTTTGATCAACAAAGTGACAAGATGTTAATGATTATCTAAAAAGAAGTGAAATCTGCACAAGTACCAAATACAAGACAAACCCAGGAAAAACAGGTTAAGTGCGACCGCACTACACTTTGTGCGGTTCGCACTAGAGAGGTTCAAAGACCCAACATTTTAGGCTTCAAAGCAATGTGACCGCACCATAATTTGTGCGGTCCACGGTGGAACTCTGCGGCCGCATTACCATCTGTGTAGTCCGCAGAGACAAGGTTCAGAGAGATGTCATGTTCAGGTGTTCAAGCTTGTGCGGTCCGCGGTTGAGTTTGTGGGAACCTCATTAGAAGCCTCCGCTATCGTAGTATATTCTGTGCTGTCCGCAAAGCCTAGGTTTAGAGAGTCAATATTTCAAGTTCAAGAGCCTAGTTCGGGCGCGCACCATTTTGTGCAGTCCACACTGACCCACAGGGGCATTTTTGTCCAATTTTTCCAACTTAGTATAAATAGAACCTTTTTCCATTTTTAGGGTATCAGACGATGTAATAAAGTAGTTGCGCTCGTGAGAAGACTTTTCTTAGCCGTTGTGGGCATTTTTACTTAGTTTAATCATTGAATATTTGTTATTACTTTAGTAATTAATTAATATGTCTTTCTCTTCATCTATTTCTTTGATTTTCTCTTCCAACGTGAATAGCTATACCCATTAGCTAGGGTTGTGGCTCAACCCTAGTATGGGCATTTGATGGGTGTTTTGATTTAGGGTTAGATTGACTATGGGTATTTGTTACTTGAGTTAATTTTATGGTTTAATTTATGAACTAGTGGTTGCAAACACTAGTTTGTGCTAAGTTGACTTGGGCTCTTCTTGAGAAAGAGAGCCTAATTCTCTAAAATTGACTCAACAAGGAATTGGGATAGACTCAAGAGATTTGATCGTCCCAATTGAAGGGTTAAAACTTGAGAGAGTGATACCCAACTTGAACGCTAGATGCTTGGGCAATATGCATACCCAATTGGTCTTGAGAAAGTCAATTGGGCAAAATCTCTCTTTCTTTCGAGAGGTGTAGAGTCGGTAGTATCGAGAAACTGATATAACATACTCCCCAATCATGTCAATCATGCCTTATATGCAATTACCCTTCAATTAGCCTCCTAGGTTAAAGTGTCTACCCTAGTGCCTTTAAACCATTAGATACAACTTGTTGCAATTTACTCTTAGTTTAAGCTAGCTGCAATTATAATTTGTAGTTTGATACTAGTAGAATATAAAGACAATCCAAAACTGAATAGAAGTGATATTTGGAACAAATACGCAATTCTAACCTAAATAGGTATCCGACTCCATTCTGAGCTCTCTATGGAAATCGATCCCGACCCACAAATCGGGTAAAAGCTATTGCAACTCTCTCTCGCCACTTTTTAGTTGTGTGGAGTAGGCTACAATCACTTTTTGGCACCATTGCTGGGGAGCTAATGGTGTTGGTTATCTATTTAGTTAGTTTTGTGTATTATTCTTCTTTCCTTCTTTGTTACTTGTTTGTTTGTGTCACTACTCATGTACCAATATGGCATTGAACAACGCTAATGACCCTCTTGGAAACGTGATAGCAGGGGAGGAGGTAGATGATGGTAAACAAGATAAGGTGCCTCAAGTATCTCTAGGACAACGTAGAGGACGCAATGCGAATGCAAATCCAAATGACAATATTGCAGACCCTTCTCCGCCACCTTCAAGAGTGGCTCCTAGAGTATTACCAAACCAAGGTTACGCAAGTGCTATTGTCCCACCCCAAATCCGGGAAAGAAACATTAAGATAACCAACGTGATGTTGACCTTACTTGAGCATCTTGGGTATTCCATGGACGCTGCGGATCAAAATACGTAAAAATATCTCAAGGGGTTTGTTGATACATGCTGGGGTGCAAGCATACGAATGTGTCCGAAGATGCTATTAGGTTGAGGCTTTTCCCGTTCTCACTTCGGGGGAAGGCACTAGATTGGCTCGAGAGGCTCCCAAATCATTGCATCACAACGTGGGATGAGTTGGCAGACTATTTTATTGCTAAATTCTTCTCACCCGGGCATATGGTGGCACTTCGAGATGAGATATATGCTTTCAAACAAGAGCCAACAGAACCTTTGCATGAAATTTGGGAGAGGTATAGGACGATGGTGAAGGAATATCCCAATAACGACATGATCGAGGCCATGATTTAACAAACCTTATACCGAGGCATAAATACTACCAATCAATGCATATTGAACCAATTAGCCGGAGGCAATTTTCTGAAACTGTCATATGACGAGACATGTGAGATATTTAATGAAATGGCGGACATTTATTTAGCATGGCAGAGTTGGGCAAATATACCTCAGGGTGACCTTACAGTTATTCATTTACAAAAGGAATTGCATGATCATGGTCAAGCTATTGCTGAGCTTACTACCACTATGAACCAATTAGCGAAGGCGCAGTTGCAACAAGTTTAAAACCCTCGCCAAGTCAATGCCATGGAAGGTGTGAATATGCTTGTCAATAAGAAAAGAAAAAGGAGGCAACAAAATCAAGGAAATTCTGAGCAGTTTATTGACGAATATGATGGTTTCAAAATGATGGCTATGATGACCAAAGTGAGGAGGTTCAATATGTCAACAACTACCTAGGAAATAGAGGAAACTCTTCAAACCAACAATGGGGACCCCATGGCAATTGGTGCAATCAACAATAAGGTGGTGGTAATTGGAACCACAACAACCAAGGTAGTAATTAGGGAAAAAACAATCAGGGCAACCAAGGAATTGGTATGGCAAGAATAATTAGGGGTAACAATAACAATCAAGGTAGATGGAATAATGGGAATAAGGGAAACCGGGGACAAGGCTTTCGAAGGCCCCCAATGTACCAACAACTGAACAATCTGCCTCCATTTCAATATCAAGGGTCTAGTTCTTCAGGCAATGATATGGGATGAAATGAAATGATGTTCGAACAAATGATAAAGAAGAACCAAGATTCTGATTATCAATTGGATTCTCACAATGCCTCTATTTGGAACTTGGAGGTGCAGTTAGGCCAAATCTCTTAATCATTGAATACTCGCCCTAAGGGTTCTCTACCAAGTGATACGGTAGTGAACCCGAAGGGTGGGAGCAATCATGTGATGGAAGTTATAACAAGAAATGGGAGAGGCGGTGATGTGAATGCCTCAAAAGAATAGAAAGTTGTGGATGATGATGTTGGTCTTCAAGAAGATATGGTTCCTTTGATAGTTGATTATGTGGTTAAGAACAATGTGAACAATAAAGTGAGGAAGACATTGATGATGTCGAGCTGGAAACTCAAGATGTCGTAAACCCATCTAGGGAACACGTGATTGACATGACCGAGCCGGTGGTGCCCAAAGACAAGGAACTTTTTCCTAGGCCATCTCCACTTTATCCTCAAAGTCAAGCAAAGCAAAGAAATGATAATCAGTTCAAGAAGTTCATTGACATGATGAAAAGCCTTTCTATGTGCCTTTGGTGGAGGCACCTGAGCAAATTCCGGGATATGCCAAGTTTATGAAAGATTTGGTGACGAAGAAGTGGTCGATGGATTGTAAAACGATAAAGATAACTCACCAAGTCAATGCTATCGTACATTCAATAGCACAAAAACTTGAAGACCCCGGAGCTTTTGCTATCCCTTGCACTATTGGAAGTGCGGATTTTGCCAAGGCTATTTGTGATTAGGGGGCCAGCATAAAATTTATGCCCTATTCGATCTTCAAGACTTTGGGAATTGGGCAACCTATGCCGACCTCAATGCGACTTGAAATGGAGGATTGATTGATGTAGAGACCTTTGGGCATAATTGATGATGTGCTTGTCCGGGCAGACAAGTTTATATTGCCGGCTGATTTTGTCATTTTGGATTTTGAAGTGGACTATGAAGTCCCCATAATTCTAAGGAGACCTTTTCTTGCAAGGGGGAAGGAATTTGTTGATGTTGAAGCAGGTGAGCTCACTTTCTGTATGGGCTATGAAAAGGTCGTCTTTCATGTTTGCAAATCTATGAAGTAACCCAATAGCACCGAGGTATGCTCCTCTGAAGACCTTGTCACAACTCTGATTTTGGATGATACAAGTGCTATGATCAACGTTGAGGATCCTCTTGAGGCTATGCTTTTAAATCTTGATGTCAATGATGATCCAAGCTGAATGGAGAGTGTAAGTTCTTTACATGGAATGGGATTTTATTCTTATAAGCCTAGAAAATTGTTTTTGGATCATGAAAACCGAAATAATCCACCAACAAAGCCATCAATTGGGGATCCACCAATATTGGAGTTGAAACTACTTCCTCCACACCTTAGGTATGAGTTCTTAGGCTCACATTCTACTTTACCGGTTAGTCTTTATTCTTGCCTTACTAACATGCAGGTTGAGGCCACTTTGACGGTGCTTCAAAGGCAGAAAAGGGTAATTTATAGATTTTGGCTGACATTCGGGGAATAAACCCCGCATTCTGTATGCACAAAATTATCTTGGAGGATGATGCAAAGCCTTCCTTGGAGCACCAAAGAATATTGAACGAGGCAATGCAAGAAGTGGTGAAGATGGAAGTGATCAAGTGGTTGGATGTTGGGGTTGTGTACCCCATCTCCGATAGCTCATGGACTTCTCCGATGCAATGTCTATGTAAGAAGGGTGATATGACCGTGATGAAAAACACCTAGAATGAATTGATTCCTACAAGAATAGTCATAGGTTGGAGGGTTTGCATGGACTAACGGAAGCTAAACGAGGTGACCCAAAAGGATCACATCCCATTGTCGTTCCTTGACCAAATGCTAGATCATCTTTCGTGGTGTGCTTTTTATTTCTTATTGGATGGATACTACAGATATAATAAAATCTTAATCGCCCCAGAGGACCAAGAGAAGACCACCTTTAGATGTCTATATGGAACATTCACTTTCTCTTAGATGCCGTTCGGATTGTGTAATGCTCCAGCGACTTTCCAATGATGCATGATGGCTATTTTCATCGACATGGTTGAAGATATATTGGATATTTTCATGGATCATTTTAGCGTGGTTGATGATTCTTTAAAAGAATGTTTTTGTAATTTGGGTAGAGTGTTGACCTAGTGTGAAGACACAAATCTCGTACCTAATTGGGAAAAATGCCACTTCATGGTTGACGAGGGTATAGTGTTGGGCCACAAAATTTCAAATCACAGGATTGAAGTTGACAAAGCCAAGATAGATGTGATTTCAAGGCTTTCTCCCGCCACTTCAGTTAAAGGGGTGAGGCGTTTTCTCGTGCATGCAAGGTTTTACCAGAGGTTTATAAATGTTTTTTCTATAGTGGTAAACCCCTTGTTCAAGTTACTAGAGAAGGATGCCAAATTTGTGTTCGATGAGGGATGTATGCAAGCATTCGAGCATCTCAAGCACAAGATAAACACTACCCTTATTATGACCGCACCAAAATTGGAGCTTGCCTTTTGAGCTTATGTTTGACGCGAGTGACATTGCAGTTGGGGCTGTTTTGGGTCAAAAGGGTTAATAAAATGTTTCATCCAGTGTACTACACAAGCAAGACCATGAATGATGCTCAAAGGAACTACACTTACAGAGAAAAAGTTGTTGACCATAGTGTTTGCCATGGAAAATTTCCGACCATACCTTATGGGGACCAAGGTTATAGTGCATACTGATCATGCCGCCCTTTGGTATTTGATGGCAATAAAATACTCCAAGGCAAGATTGATGAGATAGGTGTTACTACTTCAAGAGTTTGATCTAGAAATTGTGGACCAGAAAGGTAGTGAAAATCAAGTGGCGAGCCATTTGTCCCGTTTGGAGGAGGAGGGGAGGCCTTGTGATGGACTAGAGATCAATGATTAGTTTCCCAATGAACAACTCCTTGCGGTATCAGTGAATGATATGCCATGGTTTGCCGAGGTTTCTAATTGCTTTGGAATCGGATAGTCCTGTATAATCTCTTTTCTAACCAAAGGAAGAAGCTCAAGCGGGATATTTTATACTTCTATTGGGATGAGCCATACTTGTTGAAGATTTGCATGGATGGTTTGATCCGAAGGTGTGTCCTAGAGGAAAATCAATTGAGTATTTTGGAGGCTTGTCATTTCTCCCCCTATGGTGGCCATCATGGTGGGGCGAGGACGGCTTCTAGCGTTCTTCGTTATGGATTTTTTTGGCCAACATTAATCAAAGATGTGGGTGATTTATTGAAGAGATGAAACGAGTGACAAAGAGCGGGTTGAATTTCTAAAATGGATGAGTTGCCTCTCAACACCATACTTGAAGTGGATATCTTTGATGTTTGGGGCATCAATTTCATGATTCCATTTGTCAGCTCTTGTGAGAATACTTACATTCTTATGGCGGTTGATTATGTCTCAAAAAGGGTTGAAGTTGTGGCTTTGCCTAACAATGTAGCCGGAAGTGTTGTTGCATTTCATAATAAGAGGATTTTCACAAGGTCTGGTACTCTAAGGGCAATCATAAGTGATGCGGGGTCCCATTTTTGCAATAAATCTTTCAACACCTTGCTTTCCAAGTATGATGTCAATCACAAAGTTTCTACCCCCTATCATCCTCAAGCATGTGGTCAAGTGGAAGTCTCCAACAGGGAAATCGAAAGTATATTGTCAATGACGGTCAATGCTAATATGACCGATTAGTCGAAGAAGTTGATTAATTCTCTATGGGTTTATAGGACGACTTTCAAGACTCCTACTGGTATGTATCTGTATCGGTATGTGTTTGGTAAAGCTTTCAATCTTCTGATCGAGTTAGAGAACATGGCCATGTGGGCTTTGAGGAAGCTTAGTCTTGAATGGGATGTTGCTACAAATATTCGTGTTGAACAACTCAATGAACTTGATGAATTTCGATTCCATGCCTACTCAAGTCTGCCCTGGTATAATGAGAAGATGAAGTACCTTCATGATAAATATGCTCATGGAAAGGGGTTCAAAGTTGGTGATTTGGTTCTCTTGTTCAACTCTCAGTTACGTCAGTTTTCGGGAAAGCTCAAATCCAAATGGAGTGGACCGTTTGAAGTAGTGTTTGTGACCCCTTTTGGTGCTCTTGATATGAAAAACAAAAATAGTGAAGTCTTTAGAGTTAATGGGCATCGGGTAAAGTATTATCTTGGAAAGATTAATGACAGTCACGTTGTGGCGCTCCTTCATCTCAAATGATATGATGGCAACATGTGTCGTGCCGTGTTGTTAAATCAGGCGCTTCTTGGGAGGCAACCCATGTGTTTTTATTCTTATTTTCTTTGATTTTATTTGTAGCATAGGATTAATTTTGTGCTGACTGGTTGTGAGATGTTGCAGCAGTGCAAGAAATAGTGAAGAAAATGTCAGTCTCTGAATCTGCCAGGGCAACTGCACACCGCACAAGTGAGGAAAAAATGAGACATCTCTGAAGTTTTCCAGTGCAACCATACTACATTTTGTGTGGTCCATATTCGGCCTCTATGGCCGCAGTTCCTTTTGTGCGGACCGCAGTGGCTTGCCTTCCCAGGATTGAATAGAACAGCTCAATGTGGGCCGCAGTCCATTTTATGCGGTTCGCACCGGTAGGTGAGAATAGACCCACGTGATTTTTTATAAATAGACCCTGAGGGCCCCTTTTTACACTTTTCGTGAATTTGAAACCTCAGAGTAATTAAACACTGTCCATCCTCTCCTTTGAATGTAATTACTTATTTGCATTGTTTTGATTCAATTCGTCTTACAATCTGGTAAATTAACCTTCTTTTTTTACTTCTTTAATTTTGTCAATTGCATTTAGTTTTCATTTTTCTTAGCTTTTATATCTTCCTTTCCCGTATTTTCTTAAATTGTTAAGTTATGTTAGTTAGACTTTTTGATTCTTATGTACTTTGTTAGTTTAATAGACTGGGAAAACATGTAGGGACATAAATTAGGGACAAAATTGGGCCTAATACCAAAATATCGAACCCTAACTTAATGCCGGTTCTAGGTACGTAGTGCGGACCCTAGACATTTTTGCACGGTCCGATATGACCTAGTGCGGTACGTTGTACCCTTTTGTGCGGATGACACTGCTGAACTTCTAAAAGCTGAGCCTTGGGCAGTGCAGCCGCACTATACTTTGTGCAGACCGCACTAGCCCAGTGCGGTCGCACTACCATTTTGTGCAGTCCGCACTAGCAAGATACAGAGGGTAGGTATTCTGAACCCCAACCCTGTGCGTACCGCACTAGCCCCAATGCTGCCGTACTCTATTTTGTGCGGTCCAGACTTGGTTGTTTTCTGCATCTTTCTGCAATTCTGCTTGCTTGTTCTGCAACGTATTCTGTAATGCTGTTTCAACTGATACATTGAGACTAATAAGTTTATTTTCTTATGTTTGAGGAACATGGTTAAATAAAGAGGCAATGGATCAAAACAACCTAGCAGTGGTGAATCCTCCCAGGGAGGAAAATGAAAGAAGATGATTAAACTCACTCCCCTGGATCGTCAAAACTTTAAGAGGATGAGAGAGGCTATAAAAGCTATTGATAGAGCATGTGACCAGTCGGGGAGTGAGTATGTGCCCTCTCAAGACATCTCTTCGAACTCCGTGCCTGAATATGTTGAAGATTAGGCGGGATGATTTTGATTGACAGATAATGCTCCTCCTTCATCACCCACTGCCCAAGCACCAGAGCATGTTTCTACTGAGTCGTCTGACGGATCAACAGCCGGTAGTGGGGAATACTCCACCTCTTCTATAGCTTCATTATTTTTAGAGGGTGCAGATGTAGGTGAGGAGAAGTTGAGGGAGATGAAGAGATAGCTGAGGGTGGTGAGCCTCGGGTGGGAGGCGTGGCTAGAACCAGGAAGCCCGAAGCTTGGGAAGATATGTTTGCAAGTTTATGGAGTGGTGGTTGGTGTGGAATTTGATACCATAGCAGAGCTTCATTGATAGAGACCTACTGCCCAACAACCCTAACATTCAGGTATAGTTCAGAACTAAAGGAGGTTCGAAGTAATTTCTAGAATCTTGTGTGGGCGCCAACAAACACTCGGTCAAAGAGTTCTACTGCAATGTAGCCCACATTAGAAAGGGCTCCATAGATACCAAGGTTCGGAAACTGAAGGTGTTGTTTATCGGGAAATCAATCAACGAATATCTAGGCTTCAATGAGGAGGATGAAACTCTATATATGGCGAAGACGGAGAAGGGCGAGGAGGTCCATCCATGGTCAGCTCAGTATCTGGCAATCCCTGGTATTCCTCTCCACCGGGCTGTTTTAGTTGCTTCCATTATGGCAGGGTATGCCATCAATGTAGGGAATCTAATGTCCAGAATTATCACCATTGTGGGAGCAGAGCATGACCGAAACTACCCTTTTCCCAGCTTCTTCACCGAGTACTTCACAGATCTAGAGATGGAGCTGAGGCCATATGACATCAAGGTCAAGGCTACATCCCTATTTTCCTAGTATAGCATAAAGGGGAATGATAACCCCAAGGACAAAAACTACAAAGCCATTTCTTGTGCCCTAACTAGCCAGTCTGAAGAGCTAGTTGTGGTAGAGGTCCTTGCTCAGTCTACCTCCACGTCTGCTAACATACCTTCCACATCCTCAGCCATTCCTCCTGGCCCGTCCACATCAGCAGGCTTGGAGATCCCATCTACCCAGGCCCATCCCATTACTGCCCACCGGCGGAGCCAGGCCCTTCTGAGTATATATAACTGGATGCAGACTGCCTCATCCAAGTTGTCCACATTGACTACCACAGTAGAGGCTCAATTGGCTCCACACATCCCCACAGGTGCCCTAGTCGATAGAGGATGCTTTGAAGGAGATGCGTGATAACCAGAAGAAAATCCTCACTACTCAGGAGGCACTGACCAATGCTGTTGATTCACAAAGCAACGATCTCAAGGAGCTTGATAAGGAGCATAAGAAGTTGCGGAAGACACGGGCCTCCAAGGATTACGTGAAGGAGCTGCAGGTAGATGTTGATAGATTGAAGGCAGACCAGCTGCGTTTAGACCTGTTGCTTGATGATCCAGTTCCAGTAACTCATCCACAACCAGAGCAGACACAAAGGTTTATAAAGAGGAAGTGGATGATTCCTATATCCGATGATGCTATCACCCAGTTGGCGGACCCAGTGGAGACTTCCTTCAGTCCGCCACACGGTGTACCAGATCCAGAGTCTGTCTAGATTCAGGCCCAGGTCCCAGCAGTTTGGCAGCAAGACACCGGGAACCAATCTGAGGTTCTCGATCACACAGAGGTTCTAGGGACCACACATGACCTTATACAGACAGACATGCCTTAAAGAGTCTCTTCTATCCTTTTTCGTCTTATCCTTTATTGCTTTATTTGGACTAGTTGGCATTGGGGACAATGCTAGCTTTCATTTTCGAGGGTGAGCCCTACATTTTGGATGACTGTATATATTGATACATTTTTATCCTTTATTGATTTTTCATCGGTGGTCTGTTTATAATTCGATATTTAGTTTCATTTATCACATTTTCATTTTACGTTGGGTCTGTATATTAAGTTACTTTTCATTGTATACTTTCATCCCCTCGATTGTATATTAAAATTCTCTTGTATATATTCATTCTATTTTCCACAAAATTTTCATTTTTAGCTTCTTATTTATATTCGTAGCTTTTTTTTTGTTTTGTTTTGGGCGTATTCAATAAGCCTTTAGTTTTCGTAATGCCACGTTTCATTCCAAAGGCGGAGGGTTTTGTGACCTGGTGGATCTTCCCAATGATAGATGGTGTGAAAATCTTTATTAAAGGTTTGAGTTCATATTTGTTTTTGTAGTTTGTAGTGAAGGGTACCTCAAGCAAAGCTTTACTTGGCCCTAGCACATTTGCCTTTGATCCAATGGTCAAAGACAAACTGTTGTGTTTAGGATGGTGAAAGTTGTGACCTTGAGATTCTTGTGTTGACCAATAATCATCAATCGGTTTTTCGGGACCATGTGTACTCAAATCGTATCTATGGTCGTTGTGGGCCCCCAACTCTATGTTTTAGCGATCCCTTAGCTTGTGTGGTGAGTAATTGAATTGCAAATCCTAGTTCTGAGACATTGGTCTTGAACTTGCCCTGAATGTTTGTTGAGAAGAAATCATAAGTGAATTTTTACTTAAGATATGACTATAGGCTCTCCTTGATCCAAATGATAGCTTGAACAATTGAATAGTCTACCAATGATAAATCCCTAGCCAACCCTTCTTTAGTCTTAGACCTTTTTCATTAAAAAAAACCCATGATAGCCTATGCCCATTCTAAAAGATACCCTCTCTTGGCACCCAATCTTTCCTTTAGCACTTTACAAAAGTATAAGTTTGGGGGGGGGGGGGGGAGGGAGGGCGTGGATGGCAACAAAGTGGTAAAAAGGCACAAAAATGATGAAAAGGAAAGGCGATAAAAAAGAAAGAAAAGCAAAGGACAAAAAGAATGCTCAATTTGAAAAGGAATAAAGAAGGATTCAAGAAAAGCAAGGAATGAAAGGTATGGGAAGTTGAGAAAGAAGAAAAGTCTTGAAATGCATAAGGAAGAGTGACACGGTGTCTCTCTAACCCCCTATAAAGAAGTGAAATGACTCAAAGAGTCAAGTGAATTGTGCTAGATGAATCAAAAGAAGTTAACGGAAGATGGAACCTACTTAGACCTTTATAAATCCAACCCTGAACCAAAAGCCTTCTCGATGTCTCTACCAAAGACCTTTATGATCTTGAATCGGATGAAGCTTACATTAGTGGATAGTTACATAAGAGGCATGCATATGGTACCTAGAGCCGGAATTATGACTTTTTCTATTGAGAGATGAGTGAACTCCCATTGACCTTGTTTTGTGTGCCACTGTTCTAAAGGTGAGGTTCGCCTAGGGAGAGTTAAGGATGTGTGAGTTTGGGTTCCACAATTTCCAAAGTAATTGAAAGAGTTCTTTGATGTGTTTTGTCAACTCTTGATGATCTTGTGTCGCACTTGATCCATGATTTTTACAAAAGAATAAATATTGTTATTGACTCATATGTATTGAGGGGAATTGTTAGTCCAAATTGATGCTAATTGAGGTTAATTCAGGACAACGGGAAATTTCTTGGATTTTACCTTAAAGGGAGGGTGTTATTTTGTTTGCTTGAGGACAAGCAAAAGAATAAGTTTGGGGGAGTTAATAAATAGCGACTTTGACACATTTTATGCTCATAAGTTGTGCTTGATTGCAGGTTTGATCAACAAAATGACAAGATATCAAGGATAAGCTCAAAAGAAGTGAAACCTGCACAAGTTCCAAAGACAAGACAAACTCAGGAACAATAGAAGTGCGGATGCACTACACTTTGTGCAATCCACACTAGAGAGGATTAGGGACCCAACATTTCAGGTGTCAAAGCAATGCGGCAGTAGCACACTTTATACGGTCCGCGGTGGACCTCTGCGGCCGCACTACCATTTTGTGCTATCCGCAGAGATAAGGTTCAGAGAGATGCACAGTTCTGGGGTTCAAGCCTGTGTGTCCGCGATTGAGTTTGTGCTGACCGCATTAAAAGCCTTCGCGGCCGCAGTACATTCTGTGCGTTACGCGAAGCCTGGGTTCAGAGAGTCAAGTTTTCAAGTTCAAGAGCCTAGTGCGGCCGCACACCATTTTGTGCGATCCGCACTGACACCGCAGGGGGAATTTTTGTCCTATTTTTCCAGCTTATTATAAATAGAACCTTTTTATATTTTGGGTATCAGGCATTGTAATACAGTAGTTGCACTCGTGACAAGACATTTCTTAGACATTTTGGGCATTTTTACTTAGTTTTAGTCATTGAATCTTTGTGTTATCTTTAGTAATTAAATAAAATGTCTTTCTCTTAATCTATTTCTCTGATTTTCTCTTCAAGCATGAGTAGCTAGACCCGTTATCTAGGGTTGTGGCTCAACCCTAGTGTGGATAATTAATGGGTGTTGTGATTTAGGGTTAGATTGACTATGGGTGTTTGTTATTTGGTCCAATTTTATGGTTTAATTTATGAACTAGTGGTTGCAAACAATAGATTGTGCTAAGTTGAATTGGGCTCTTCTTGAGAAAGAGATAATAAGTCTCTAATATTGACTCAACAAGGAATTGGTATGAACTCAATATTTGATAGTCCTAATTAAAGAGTTAAACCTTGAAAGAGTAATACCCGACTTGAACCCTAGTTGCTTGGGAATATATGCATGCCCAATTGGTCTCGAGAAAGTCAATTGGGAAAAACAAATCTTTCTACCGAGAGGTGTAGAGTAGGTAGTATCGAGCAACTGTTATAACATACCCCCTAATCATGTCAATCGTGCCTTAGATGCAATTACCCGTAAATTAGCCATCTAGGTGAAGTAACCACCCAGTGCCTTTTAAACCACAAGATACAACTTGAAGCAATTTACTCTTAGTCAAACTAGTTGCAATTATAATTTGTGGTTTGGTAATAGTAGAATATAAAGAAAACCCAAAAATAAATAGAAGTGATATTTGGAACCAATACGCAATTCCAACCTAAATAGATACCCGACACCATTCCTAGCTCTCTGTGGAAATCGATCCTGACCCACAAATCGGGTAAAAGCTATTGCGACCCTGTCTCGCTATTTTTAGTGTCGTGGAGTAGTCTGCAATTAGTAACCACAGAGCGGAAGAAAAATCGTTTGAGTACCTCTGGGAGCGAATGAACATCTCATCATGTTGGATCTTGGCGACCTCAAAGTTCGGGTGGGTCATAAAACAGTAGATAGCTAGTGCTCATAGACAATTGACATCGGTCGTGTTGCTGGAGGGTAGCAAGCAACTATTGGTAATAGGGAGCCAACACTTAGCTTCCCAATTGAGAGACTGTATGTTCAATGTGATCTGATGCTTTATGCATATTTTCTCCCTGTCAGGCACACAAATTGCTTCAAGTATTGGTGCTCAATAGACCTTTGATTGATGATAAGCAATGTAATTATCCATCTCCCACTTGAATACTTATAGCCGGTACACTGGGCTGATGGCCTCGAGGGACGAATTTAACTGAGTATTGCATACTTTGACAAACCCATTCTCATGTTCCGGGCAGTTAGCATTAAATTCCGTCACTTTTTTTACATTCGCCTCCTCCGGTTCCTCAAAGAAGATGTCTAGCTGAAACCCCCTCAACTTAGCGAAGATAGTCAAACATTCCACTTGCAAACTGTATGCACCCCCGGTAACAACTTCTCTGATGCCTTGGCATTATACCTGTCCTCACCCGATTTGGAGAAAAACCTAGTGCGGTCAAACTGTTCTACACTTGCTTGATTCTGAGTTCTCGAAGAACTGCCTGGTCTATTATTGAGGACGTTATATTGCGTCTCTTCTGAGATGGATGCATTGTACCTGTCAACCACAGAATCACCTAGAGGGTGTGAGTTGTGTGAACCATGGGTGGTTACCTAGACTTCACCACTACCATGGTCACATTGGCCCTTAGAACTCCATTGGGGCAATTCCACAAACGTCTTGTGAGCACGACACTATCCTAAGACATTAGCCCTTTTGGATACAACAATTCCTCCTCTAAATCAACAACTTGTACTTCACCAACTCACCCCACAACAATTAGTCCCACATACACAAGTCCACATTTTATACAACATTGTGCACACATTCTTCAGTAACATCGTGCACATACCCCATTAAAAAGCAAATAATAAGAAAATTAAAAAACAAATTAAACTAAAAATACTACACAATTAAATATTGAACTAATATAAAACTTAAAAATAAAATACAATAGAAGAGGGGGAGAAACATTCCATACTTGGGCTGAGCAGAGAGTGAGAGGAATGGGGATTGGGGGAGATGGTGGAAATGTGGGAGAAGTGAAGAAGAGGAAGAACAAGAAGATAAGTGAGGAGATGGTGAGTTAGGGTTTACAGAGAGAGAGTTGATGGGGAACGTGAGAGGATGGGCAGGTCTTTTGATATTATTTGGGGGGGGGGGGGGTTTAGAAAATAACAGAAGAAAAAAAGAAAAAAAAATGAAAATACTTAACGGGCGACAAAACAGCAAACTGCCATGGTCGCGGTGGGTTAAATGCCTCGAGGAAAAACGTTCGCATTTCACCGTGGTCTTACCTCGCTCCCACCATGATCGTAGTGGGTCGAGAAATTGGGAGGTAGAATACTCATCATTGGGTGAGATGCAGTTGTGGTTCGAGGATTTGTTTTTTTTATAGGAAGTTATTGAAGAAAATAAAAACAATAACATTTGTGGGTTGCGTCACATGCAATGCGTGATTTATCTTCACGACACGACGCAGGTAACCACATCTATGGTTCGCTCGACCTATGAGGTTCCGTTAGGTGGATCTCTGTCACTTCTTTTGGTTCATTAGTATAGCTTCAATATCTGTCCATTGACTCTAAATGTGTGAGTGTTTTTCTCTGAAGCAATCTCTACAACCTCTGAAGGGAATACTTCGACCACTCGAAATGGACCGGACCATCTTTACTTGAGCTTACCCGGAAATAGCCTTAATCTTGATTTATAGAGAAATACCTTGTCCCCAAGGTTGAAATGTCGCTCAATAATGTTTTGGTGGTGCAGCCTCTTCGTTCTTTCCTTGTACAACCTTGTGCTCTCAAAATCGTGATATCGGAACTCGCCAAGCTCTTGCAGTTTGGTGATTCTCCTTATGCCCCCAGCCTCAATATCTAGGTTTAGCCATTTCAGTTCCCACCATGCTTTATGTTCATGTTCCATTGATAAGTGGCAAGCCTTCCAAAACACCAACTTATATGGTGACACACCAATTGGTGTTTTAAAAGCAATTCAATAAGCCCAGAGTTGATCATCTAGCCTTTTGGCCCAACAAGTTCTTGTAGTGTTTACTGTCTTGGACAATACACTCTTTATCTCTCTATTAGACACTTCCACCTATCCACTGGTCTGTAGATGATATGATGTTGCCACCTTATGGAGTACATCATACTTTGCTACCAACTTCTCGAAGGCTCGTTTACAGAAGTGGGTACCTCCGCCACTGATAATAGCTCTAGTGGTCCCGAAAAAGGTGAATATGTTCTTTTTCAAAAACACCACCACTCTTGCATCATTAGTGGGCAGTGCCGCAGCTTAAACCCATTTGGACACGTAATCTACAGTAACAAGTATGCACTTATTGCTAAAGGAGTTGATGAAGGGTCCCATGAAGTCAATCCCATAGATATCTAACACTTCTGCCTCTTGAATTAGGTTCAAGAGCATCTTATGGTGATGGGAAATGTTCCCGGTTTGCTGACATTCATTATAGCACTTTACCTATTGATGTGCAACCTTAAACACCTTTGGCCAAAAGAAACCGTCCTCTAGTACTTTTGCGGCTGTCCTGACTTCTCTAAAATGCCCTCCAAATTCCAATACGTGATATGCCTGCAAAATAGAGGATTTCTACATCTCGGGAACATATCTCCGGATCATATTGTCAATACATATTCGAAACAGATAAGGTTAATCACAATAATACATGCAGCAGTCGTGATAAAACGTTTTCTTTTGTACAGGTGAATGGTAATAGGGAACAATGCCGCTTGCCAGTTAGTCTGGATACCATGGCACTTTCTCAAGACTTGTAGCGAGCAGTTGCATGTCTAGAAAGGGTTCCAAAATATCCTCAACCTCAATTGAGTTTCCAGCTCCCTCAAGTCGTGATAGATGGTCATCGACTTGGTTTTTTTGTGCCCTTACGATCATGAATTTTGTAGTCAAACTATTGTAGTAAAAAAACCCAGCCGATCAGGCATGGTTTAGACTCTTTCTTCTCAATCAAGTACTTGATAGAGGCATGATTAATGTATACAATTACCTTAGAGCCAATCAAGTATGATATGAACTTGTCAAAAGCAAACATCACAGCCAACATCTCCTTCTCAGTCATAGTGCAATTCAGTTAGGCTCTACTCAGAGTTCTACTGGTGTAGTAGATTGGACGCATTAGCTTGTCTTTCCACTGTTCCAGCACCACCCCCACTGCATAGTCACTGGCGTCTCACATGAGTTTGAATGGCTGCTCCCAGTAGGGGGCAACAATGATAGGTGTTGTGACTAGACTTTTCTTCAACTCCTTGAAAGCTACCCTACAATCATCAGAAAATAAGAAAGGGTGATCTTTTTCTAACAAATTATATAGGGGGTTCGCAATTTTTGAGAAGTCTCTTATGAATCGCCAGTAGAAACTGACATGCCGGAGTAAGCTCCTGATTTTCTTGATTGAAGTTGGAGGTGGTAACTTTGCTATCGTGTTAACTTTAGCACGATCCACAATTCCTTTACTTGATACCCGATGGCCCAAGACTATGCCCTCTTGTACTATGAAATGGCACTTCTCCCAATTAAACACCAGGTAAGTCTCAATACACCATTTCACCACTTGACTTAGGTTTATAAGGCACTCATCGAATGAGTTTTACAGTATTGAGAAATCATCCATGAATACCTCCATTATGTCTTCTACCATGTTCGTGAAAATGGCCATAATGTATATTTGGAATGTGGCGGGTGCATTGCATAGGCCAATGGGCTTCCTATGAAAAACATAAATGGCATATAGGTAGGTGAAAGAGGTGTTCTCTCTATCCTCTGTAGCAATGGAGATTTGATTGTACCCGGAGTACCCATCCAGAAACAGAAGCGAGACCCCCCTGCCAATTTATCTAGCCTCTGATCAATGAAAGGAAGTAGGAAGTGGTCTTTCCGGGTTGCAAGATTTAACTTTCTGTAGTCCATGCAAATTCTCCAGCCCGTGACGGTTCTTGTAGAGATCAGCTCATTGTTATCATTTTTGACCACCATTATGCCACCCTTCTTAGGCACATTTTGCACCGAGCTAACCCAGTTTCTGTTAGAAATTAGGAAAATGATTCCCGCGTCCAACGACTATATAACTTTTTTCTTCACATCTTCCTTCATATTGGGGTTCAACCTTCTTTGGTGTTCCCAAGAAAGTTTGTGTCCCTCTTCCAGCATAAGTTTATGCATACAAGGCTGGGCTGATCCCCTTAATGTCTGCCATGTTCCATCCAATGGCAGTATTACACTACTTGAGTACCTGCAAAAGTTGTTGTGAATGCACATCTACACTAGATGAGATAATAACAGGTAAAGTGGAGTTAGGTCCGAGGAACTCATACCTGAGATGGGTGGGTAGTGGCTTCAATTCTAGCTTTGGTGGTTCTTTTATGGAAGGCTTGGCTAGAGGAGTTTCTCTGTTTTCAAAGGGCAAGGGCTCAAATTCAAGAGTTCTATACCAGAACCCTCTACTTTTAAATCCAATAACCATTCTGCCAGTTCTTCCCTATTCACCTCATCTAAATTCAACAGACATGCAGCAAGAGGGTCCTCAAATAGTCAGCATCTCAACATTAGCTTCTACAATTACATCCACGACATCAATAAGAGAATAATTGGTGAATTCACTTGGTCACCTCATAGATTTCTGCACATTGAACGTTATCTCTTCATCGTTCAACATCATCTCGAGATCCCGAGATTCACAATCAACGAGAGCTCTCCCAGTGGCCAAGAATAGCCTTCCAAAAATTATGGGTATCTCATCATCTACTTTGTTGTCTAGAATCACAAAATCTCTGGGGAAAACAAATTTCCCTACCTAAATAACACATCATCAAAGATACCAGAGGGCCTTTTGATGGTTCTATCAACCAGCTACAATAACATCAAAGTGGGTCTAGCTCTTCCAATCCCCAACCTCTTATAGGTCGCCAAGGGCATAATATTTATGCTAGCCCCCAAATCACAAAGTGCTTTGGTGAATGCAATGTTACTAAGAGTGCAGGGAATTGTGAAACTCCTTGGGTCAGACAGCTTCTCAGCAATTAGTCTAGTCATTACCGCACTACAGGTCTGAGTAAGAGTCACCGTGGCCAAGTCATAGAAATCTAATTTTTGGGACAACAAGTCCTTCATCATTTTTGCATAACCAAGCATCTCCTTCAAAGCATCAATCAATGGAATATTTACCTGGATTGTTTTCAGCATCTCCAAGAATTTTTTGTATTTTTCCTTTTTTTGGTACTTGGCCAGCCTCTGTGGGAATGGTGTGGGAGGTCTCTTATTCCCAATGATTTGTGTATTTTGTTTGTCAGCTACCACTTCAACTACATATTCTTGGGCTGTCCCAATTTCTCTCTCAGCCTTAATCTGTGTGTTATGTTCTTCCTAGGCAGGCTATACTGTCACCTCGGTCAGTTTCGTTGACTCATCTAGTTCAATGGGCACTGGTAAAAGTGTCTCAGCTTGTCTGCTTTCTTGAGCCCTCTCTTTCTCAAAGTCTAAGTCTCTGCCATTATGTGGACTCACTGCTATAGAATGCTTTGGGCCTTGATCTATTGGATTTATTTGAGTGTTTGCAGGTAATGTGCCATATGGACGATTATTCAAAGATATCAAAATATGGCCCATCTAAAATTCAATATTCTTAATAGCTGAATCATGTGCATCTACTCTTTCACCGATTTTTGCATTTGACCCAATAACCTGATTCATCATTGCCTCGAGTCTAGTAAACCCATCTTCCTGCAGTCCACATGCTGCTGTTAAGGAAGATGATACCAGTGCTGCTGATTTTGGTTATTATAGCCTAGTGGCCTTTGATATAGTGCCATATTGTTGTGAGGTCCCATACCTCCCATGTTTCCATTATTGAGCTTTGGCTGGACTAGCGTGCAAGACTAGTTTTGTTGGCCCCAATTGACCACCCTGTCTCTGGCCTCTATAATTTGACACATAATTCATGTCCTCAGGGTAGTGATGATGATCATTTTCTACATTCCACTAGTTACTAATTTTGACTAATGCAAGATGTGCATAATCGCCCATTTGTAGTATCTACAATGTGTACTTGTTGCTTCTACCCCGACTCTTCCATCTTTTTGCTGAGCATACTCATCTGTGTCATTAATATGGCCATGTTCTCAGCAAGAGTGTTTGATGGATCGAAGGACACATGGTGCACTACTGGATTCATAGCTGCATTTCTGGTTGCCCGTCCTGAATTTTGTGCCTTCTTGTCAAGCAGACTCTAGCCTTCTCTCCATGTTTTGCTCAAAAATGCTCCACCAGCTGAAGCATCAACATTACCCTTCACGACGTCTGACAATCCCATGTAAAACCGCTACTCCAATATCAGATCTGGTATATCGTGGTGTAGACATATAACCAGCATCCCTTTGAATCGTTCCCATGTTTCGTGCAGTGTATCCATTGGTCTATGTTTGAAATAAAAAATTTCATCAATTTGTTGAGCAGTCTTGTTGGGTGGATGAAATTTGTTCACAAATTGCTTCACTAACTCCTCCCCAGTTGTTATGAAATTAATGGGGAGTGAGTTTAGCCAGGTCTGGGCAGCTCCTGTCACCAAGAATGGAAATAATAACAGCTTGATTGCTTCCTGGGTTATGTTGGGCTGCCTTTGAGTTTTGCAAATTGGCAGAAAATTCTTCAAGTGATGTTGAGGATCTTCAATTTCTGACCCCGAAAATATTCCCTTATTTTATAACAAGTGTAGCATGTTGCTCGTGATTTGAAACAATTCAGCCTGTATCTACGAGACTAAAATCGTTGTGGCTAAGTTCTCTGTTGTGGGTTGTGCCAAATCAGATAGTGCATCCTTTGGCACAAGAGGTGCTACTAGCGCTACATGCGCATCTAGATCTACTCTGTGATCCCCGATGTCTGGTTCAAATTGATCAGTTGTTTCTTGTTGTTTGTTTTTCCGCTTAGCCCGATTCAAGGACTGATAATGCTTCAAATACTTCACTAGTTCTCGATGAGTTTCTAGGCATGCACCTGTATAACCAAGTCAACAAGTATTCAAATTTTAATGTATAGATTGGGTATAGATAAAACTGACTACACTAAAAATTTTTGTATTTCTTTCAATAGTAATTGATAATGTCGTTAATTCCCCGGCAACGGTGCCAAAATTTTATCAAACCCAACTATGTATTATAAAAAGGACACGTGGACGTTGCAAATATAAGTTGAGTATTTTGCAAAGAGTCGAACCCACATGGAATTGACCTATCAATTACACTTGTTAGACTTACAAAATTCTATGTAACCAACTCTACAAACAATTTGAATAATAATTTAGGATGTTTCTACTAACTAAGACTGACTGCTAATTAAGCAAATAAAGACTAAATATGATTAAGTTGTAAATAATTAAGAGAACGATCTAAGGTTATAATTTTCACTATTAATAGAATCTCTTTCGGTTATGTTTCACATAGAATTTCCTAATCGTCTCTATCAATCATGCGTACTCTTATTACCGTAAATCTATCTCGAGTAATCAGTATAATTTACTAGACGCAGTCTCCCGAGTTACGTTAGCTGGCATTATTTATTACAACTCACTTTAGACTGCACTCAAGTCTTTGTTATCCCTAGTCCCGCCTTTAATCCCTCGGTTATTCATCCCTTATATACTTTGGGAGTGGTGTTCTTCAACGATTACCTAAATATGTACTCTCTCGCAAGATATGCATACTAAATTAGCACATCTAATTAAGGATCCTATCGATTAACTATAACAAGAACGTAGGATTAAACTACGCAAACTATATAAACATAACAAGAAGCTCATCCTTTAATAGGTTCCATCAAAATCCTAGACTAAAGAATTAGGTACTCATGACAAAACAAGATAAAGCTACTAAATTTTTCATAATATTTAATTTCAATAATAAAGAGATTATAGAAAAACTCTAATATTTGGTTGCTCTTCTCACACTTGTTCTTGCCTCTAAGGTAGTCTAAAAACATGCTTAAAACTTTCTTAGGCGAGCTTCTTGAGTTCGTAAGGGTTTGGACTATATTTCCCCGATTTACACTTTGGTCCCAAAAGTTCTGGACAACTGCACAATTCAGCGCAGCCGTGGCAGAACGGCGCGACCACGATGAGAGAAAAACATTCTTCCTCACTTCCTTAGCGTACTGCGGTCCAGCCAAGGTCGATTGCGGTCGCGATGGCTTCAAGCCTAGTGTTCTTTTTACTTCTTTCTTCTCGGGTACTTCTTGATTGGCCTATTTTCCATATTATTGACATCAAAACACTCCATAGATCTTCCTCACTTTGATTAGTCGCTTCGAAGCAAAAGAATACCAATTAGAGCATGTTGTTAATATTTAACCTTTAAAACAACAATAAATCATGGTACACTTAGGGTGTAAATACTGTATATATAGCCTATTATTAGTGATATCATTAGGATCGGTTGTGTTGTGCTGTTAAATTCATTGTTCCAGAACAATGAAAACTCCATTTTTTTGAAACAACCGATTTGGTATGGTGGGATTATTTCCTATTTTCTTCCAATTATGCCCTAACTTATTATTCCAAAATTCTATTTTACCCTTTAGCTTTTCTTTTGTTGCTATTTTAATTCCAAATCTCCGACCTATAACATACTTCATTTTTTTCCAGAACTTTTCCCGCCAACGTTAAAGGAGTTTTGTCTTCTTCTATTTTGTTTTTTAAATTTTTATGCCTATTTGATAAATTTAATATTTAAATAATTGAAGGTATTTTTGGTAAACGTATCGGTTACAGTACTGCAGAGTACATTGAAACTAGACAGAAAAATATTATTTAACAATAATGAACAATACAATATCCAAATATTTTATTAATAAAATGACACGATACATATGATACAATACAATACAATAAAATATATTATAAAAGAACGGGGAACAATGCTCCAAATAGAGTGTTAGTTTCATGCTTCTTTCACTACATTAAACATATATTTTAAAACATAAATAATAAACTGACATACATAGGAGCTTGTGGTACTCTAGAGGTATATCCGGCATTATTTTTTGATTATGTAATCTTACTGGATTACGCACACCAATCGGGCACTTGCATGGGTCAAAATCTAATCGAAAGACCTCGCCTGAAATAACCAAATCAGAATCAAATAGGCAAAGGGCATACCTAAGAAGCAACATTGGCGATCCGAGTAGTGAATTTCGAGGCCGAGCACTCATATCAGCCAAACAGCTAGTTTAGTAGTAAGATATTTCTACAGAATATTCAAAGGAATAATCTTTTTATTTGTACTTTCAATAGGTAAGGGGAATGTCCCATATAAGCAGGAAGAGAGAGAGAAAGAAAGGGATCCACTTTATTTTCTATCTTGATAAGCTCTCTTTAGAGAAGTTGACTCACACATAACTAAAAAAATATCTTTATACAACCATTGCCATTCATCAAATTTACTGCTTGGCTTTATTCCTTCATTCCTTCACAAGAATATCATTAAACCACTTGATGACCTTGAATAGCTTTATATGAAATTTCTGGATTGTTATTCCCACCAATCTTGCATCTAGATCTTATTATATTTAAGTAGAATTTACCTATTTTCATTTACTTAATTAGTTTAAAAAAAAGGTTCAAGTCTTTTTTATCAAATAATTTGGCGCCATCTGTGGGGAATTTCTAGTTAAAAGTTATAGTTTTTCTAGAACTAAAAAAATACACACACAAAACATTGCACAATCATGTTTCTCGTTGTTTTCATAGATTTGACATGGCATGCAATGGGAAAGAAAAGAGTAAGGTGATAGGAGTTCTCATCGCTAATCTTCTAAACACTATGGAAGAAGCCACACCAACAGTAAAAAAGCTACTAGTAGCATGGCTAACGAATGCACTGAACAACATACTAGATAAACCCGCTCAGAGGGTGAGCAGAGGGAGTGTACGAGTCCATATTCCCACAACAACAAATAAGCAGCACATCCAACCTCCCACTACAAGTACTACTCACCATGTTAATGATATAGGTAATGACGCCCTCACTGCTATTATTAGAAAAACGGAAGAGATGGAGAACGAGAACAAGGCACTATACGGCCAAATATTGGAGCATCAAGAAAGGGTAGATAAGATACGGGGCGGCCCCAAAACTCCTACCAAATGGGATGCTGGCTGGTTCGTGGAGAAAACGTATAACGACGAGGACGTGCCACATGCTATACTAAAAACTTTCAAAATGCCACTATATTTGAAAATATATGATGGCACGATAGATCCGAAAGATCATGTGACCCACTATGTCACAGTAGTAAGACAACGACCTTGCAAAATAACATGTATCATCCATATTGTTGATGAAGTTTGGAGAGACCCTAATCAGAGAGGCCCTAACTTGGTATTCACAGTTACATGTGCGCTCGATAGAAACGTTCGAAGAAATGTCTGACAAGTTCATCATCGCCTATGTCGGTGCAAAGAAAGCGTAGGCAAAGGTGAGCGGCATATTAGCCATCAAGCAATATCTTGGCGAGGGACTCAGGGACTTCCTTGCTCGATTCAACCGTGGAAGAATGACCCTTCTGAATGTATTTGAAGGGATAGCAGTGGCTGCCTTTTAGAATGGGCTGAGCAGAAGTGGGTCGAGGGTGATAAAAATATTGTTGATCCGACTCATGAAATACCCTCCAACCATCTGGGATAAGATATACAATGCCTACAATGCCGAGGTAAGAGCCCACAAGGATGATATCTATGAGACTATTCAACACCTAACCTCGATCAAAATGGAATCTAAGAAAGACCAAACAAACGTCAACAATATATATATATATATATTGCAGGGTCACAACCTAATCAAGAAAGACATCATCCTTACGTCATAGGCACCCTTATGTCATCTCCATGTCACGATGAAGGCCCATCCAGATTGCGAACGGGAACCCAATGAAATGAAAGAGGTATTCCCCCTTCGTTATCAGGTCACAATTTTTGTATTTCCCCCTCAAAAATAGTTTACGCATTGGAGAAGCTCGACCAGAAGGTATAACGGCTGCAGAAATTGAAGTGCTACCCTATCACCAGAAAGTCAAACGCCCCCTACAAATTCCACTAGAAACGAGGTCGTAAGCCCGAGGGATGCTTTACCCTCAGACAAGAGGTCATGAGCATGCTTCACCAAGGGAACCTAAAAGAGTTGATGAACGATCGAGGAAGAGCCAACTTCGCGCGATGGTGGGAACAAAATCAGGGGATGGCTAAACCACCTTCCCTAGTTTGGACAATTTAATTGATCATTGGGGGAGGCGACGACGCATCTGTAAACGGCATAAATATCACCACTACTTGCAAGCTCAATCAGTCGATCACCCATGAAAGGTATGATGAATGCGAAGAAAGTATCATCTTTGATAAGTCGTATACCACAGTTTGGTTTTCCCTTTCTATGATGCCATTGTCATTACGTTAAGTTTTTTGTGATATTGATTTAAGACGTATGGTCGATGATGGGAGCGGTGCGTGCATCATCCATCAAACTAACAAGTTTTAACAATGCTATTAAGTGAACATCTGGATATATCATGTCGCCTGCCCTGACCGAAGACTTCACATAGGAGACCACTTTCCACATCATAGACCAGGATACGACGTACAACGCCGTCATAGGCTGACTATGGATACACGACATAAAGGTTGTCCCATCTCATTTGTACCATGTCATTTAATTTATTACCCCTTAGAGAGTATTTAGCATTCGAGGAGAGCAGCGTATGGACAAAAAATGCTATCGAATCGCCCAAGATTGCACATACACCCAACAATTGAAAGAAAACGCCAAGGAAGCATATCAATTAACATAGATGGAGTCAGATGGTAAGGAAATAAAAGATGTAATCCACGACCGTGAAATCATAGAAGCCACGTGATCAACCAAAGAGGACCTCGACGTCGTCAAATTAGACGATTAAAACCCCAGCAAAAAAGCTTTCATCGGCCATAAACTCCAAGATCTAGGTAAATTTTGTCAATTCATAAAATATAACGTGGACCTGTTCACTTTTTCCCATGCAGACATGCCAAGAATAGCAAAGGAAATAACAACTCACAAGTTGAACGTCGACCCATTTTACCCCCTAGTAAAACAAATCTAACAAAATTTCAACTCGTCAATAAATGATGCAGTTCGTGAAGAGGTCGAGAAACTACTAGTGAATAGTTCTATCAGAGAATCGAAGTACCCTTAGTGGGTCTCCAATGTAGTCATGGTGAAAAAGAAGAATGGTGAGTGGAGAATGTGCGTGGACTTCACTGAACTGAAAAAAGCATGTCTAAAAGTTTCATTCCCGCTACCACTCATCGACAAACTCATCGACTCTATAGCCCGGTACAAACTGCTAAGTTTCTTGGAAACCTGCTTAGCCTACAAGCATATCGTCATGAGGATCAGGATCATAAAAAAACCACTTTCATTACCCACGCGGTGATGAACTACTACAGAGTGATACCGTTCGAGCTATAAAATACGGGGGCAACGTACCAGAGGCTGGTAACAGAAATGTTCAAAGTAAAAATCTACAAAAAAATGAGAGCATATATTAACAACATGTTGCACAAGTCACAGAGAAAGCAAGACCATATGGATCACTTGAGGGAGGCCATCGATATACTCAGAAAGTACGGCGTGAAATTAAACCCAAGAAATGTGCTTTCGGCATGACGTCTACGAAATTCCTCAGCTAATTGGTATTACAACGAGGCATCAAGGTCAATCTCAAAAAATCAAGGCCATGGAAGGAATCCCAAAAAATCTAAACAGCAAAAAACATGTGCAAAAACTGACTGGCCGAATGGCCGCCTTATCAAGGTACATCTCGCGGTCCTCCGACAGGTACCACATATTTTTATTGTAAGCAAAAAGGACAATAGACTGCAATGGAAAACCAAATGCATCAATCCCTTAAGAGAGTAGAAGGCCTGCCTGTCTTCGCCATTGTTGCTTGCTAAGGCAGAGCTCGGAGAGCGCCTCTTTGTCTAGCTGGCCGTGTCCGATGTCGCGGTAAGTGTAGTCCTGGTACGAGAAAATAAAGATATGCAATCTCTGATCTATACATTAGCAAAACTTTGGTTGACACTAAAACGAGGTACCCCTACCTCGAGAACTTAGCTCTGGCCCAAGTTCTAGCTTCACGTAAGCTAAGACCGTATTTCCAGTGCCACCCAATCTCGGTGGTCACAACGTTTCCTTTAAGGAGTATCTTTCACAAACCCGAATTGTCGGGTAGATTGGCCAAGTGGGACATAGAGCTGAGTGAGCACGATATAACCGATCAGTCGTGAACAACAATAAAGCCGCAGGTTCTTGCCGACTTCGTCGTCAACTTTAGTGCTAAGATAATGACCGAGGTAGAGAAGGAAGCTGACACTCAAAGTTGGGTATTACATACTCAAAGCTTACAAACAAATAAGCAAAGACCCACAAAAAGGAAAACCCTGAACCAATTGGGATGCCTATATAAAATCACGGCAGCAGCAAGAAAAAAGTCATTCCAACTGGAAACAATGGAAGGAAAATTATTACCAAACAATTGAAATGTCACCCACATCAAATACTTCAACTTCTAAGGATAGACGTCTCCCGAGTCGTACTCTTTTTCCCCTTACCCGAGTTTAGTCCATATTTGATTTTCTCGAGGAGGTTTTTAATGAGGCGATGAAGAGAGCATCTCAGAGTTTTTAGTATAAATTCATTGCTCGACCTATCAACTACTTCTCTAGGTCAACCAATGAAGGAACTAGATGGACTGGGACTTCAGAAAAGAAGTAAATTTCAAGCATGTAAACTTCTCCAATGTATGTAAACTTTACCAATGGATGTATAAACAAAGTGATATATGCATGCATTAATTTATCTCCACCAAGTTCATATATCACACCAAGTTAAAAAATTCAACCTCGTTCGAATCATTTAAAAAGTCAGACATTCGACCTCATTCAAATAGACTCACATTCGACTTTGTTCGAATAGACTCACATTCGACCTCGTTCGAACAATTTATTGAGTTAGAAATTTGACCTCATTCGAATAGACTCAGATTCGACCTCACTCAAATTTATTTACATTCAACTTCGTTCAAATAATTTAAAAAGTCAAACATTCGACCTCATTTGAATAGACTCGCATTAGACGTTGTTCGAATAGACTCACATTCGACCTCCTTTGAATCATTTAAAGAGTTTGACATTCATGCTCATTCAAATATACTCACATTCAACCTCGCTCGAGTTTATTCACATTCAACCTTGTTCGAATAGTTTAAAGAATCAGACATCGGCCTAGTGCGAACTCGTGCGAATAGACTCATAGTCGACCTCACTCAAAATATTTTCTATTCGACCTCTCTAAAATTTATTTATGTTCGACCTCATTTGAATCGTTTAATGAGTTAGAAACTCGACCTCATTCGAATAGACTGACATTTGACCTTGCTCGAATTTATTCACATTCGGCCTCGCTTGAATTTATTTACATTTGACCTCGTTCGAATTGCTTAAAGAGTCCATCATTTGACCTCGTTTGAATGCACTCACATTCAACCTCGATCAAATTTATTCACATTCGACCTCGCTCGATATTACTCACATTCGACCTCATTCGAATCTCTTAAAAAGTCAAGCATTTGACCTCATTCGAATAAGACTCACACGACCTCACTCAAATTTATTTACATTTGACCTCGTTCGAATCATTTAAAGAGTCAGACATTCAACCTCGGTCGAATAGACTCACATCTAACCTAGCTCAAAATAATCGACACTTGACCTGGGTTGCGTCAAGCAAGTTGACAACTTTTACAAAGGAAAACACAAACGAAAAAATGAAAAGAGCCAAAACACATAACAAAAAGTCAATTGCCATTTCATTCCAAAATAGAGTATCTTACAAAGGGAAAAAAAGACCCCTCACCACCCCCCCCCCCCAAAAAAAACAAAAAAGAGAGAAAAGAGCAAAAACAAAAAAACTAAATACAACAAAATCACACTACACCACCACGTTGCATCATCTATGTCTGTGCCATCGTCACCTTTGCCACCCAGCGTAGCAGCACCATCTCCACCTTCACTGGTGCCATCAACGTACTCATCATCGTACAAAGGATCAAATGGGAGCCCCTCCAATTCCTTTTCATCATTTCCATTCCCTGGCGTGGCGGGGTCTAACATTAGGTAAGCCCAGTATCACGTGCCTTAGCACGAACATCTTTGAAATCGGTGTCAGGAACATTCCCCGCCACAATCCAGCTCCTATATACATCCAACTTTGCCTTAGCATGGATTCGCATCTCTTACAAATCATGAGGAACATCAGGAAAAGCGGAAGCACGAGAGGAATAAGGCCCAACCAACAACTGTGCCTTTTCAGCCTCGAGGGCGACCACTCACTTACGCTTTTACCTTATTCCTTGAGACCACCAATTCACTCATCAAGCCGCGTCTCCCTCAGCAAAGCAATCACCGCATCGTTTGCATTCTTAGACCTAAGGACCCGAATAGTGATCTCTAACGCCGGCGCCTTGCCACAACCGCTACCCGAGCCTCCTCAAACCTCACCAATTCGGCCACTTTCTCCGTCAACTCACTACTCAGACCGGCAACTCTAATTGAGCTTTGCTCAAGATCAGACCCCAAGGTCGTCATCTATGCTTGAAGGTCGACGCATCAGCCATCACCCCCTTGATCAGCTCAAGCTCTTCATCCTTGCCCCTGAGCAACCCCTCGAACTCACTGCATCTACCAATAGTTTGCACAAGCTCCTCGTCCTTCTGATCCAACTCCACCCTAAGATACAAGGGTAACCACGTGCTCTAAGACATGCATGCATCTCACGGTACTTATCACGATAACGAGCATATTTCTCATCCATTTTTCTAAAAAGACAGTTCGTCTCTTTTCTCAGTGAGCACTCCCAATCTCTAAAACAAAAGTCTCAAAAAGAAAAAGAGAGTAAACAGACCAGTAAAGAGAAAAAAAAATGGCAATTGCAAAATAATAGAAAAACTTACAATCAAAGACAACCCAGATAAGCCTAGTTACAAGTTAGAATCTCGGAGATGGTAAATAGTCCTATTTTCAGCGACTGAGCAATGAGGAGCAAAGGAGGGGACCATGCTGACCATTTCCTCCAGCGAAACTCAATCCAAAGGAATCACGTTCAAGCTAGAGGATCGATTTGTTCTCACCTCAACATGCGTAAGCCCTTAATCGAATATCCTCGCTTCCTCACGATAGACAACAGTGAAAGACTCATAATCATTTACGATCACTCTCTTTGCCCTCTCCTTAGTCGAAGTGGGAATGTTGGCCTGCCCTGACATTGACGGACTAAGCTGCGTGATCACAGTCGTTTCTGGTCACCCCTTCCTCCACGAAGGTGATCTGTACGTCCAAAGGAGGCACGGTCTCCACATCACAAGCCACACCGCCCCCAGCTTTGCCATATCTAACTCAGGTCCACTCCCCATTGGCTCCTCTTTGATGACTCTCCCGTTTGTTTCTACCCTTTGCTTTTTTAGTGGAGCATCTCCGTCTTTGACCTGGTCTAACTTGTCGACAAAATAAAACATCGTAGAAGCCAAAATTTTAGCAAGTGTCGAAGTGACATGGTGAATAGGACCATGTGAGTCTAGGGTCCAAGGAGTAACAACAACCTAAACAACACTTGCCGCTACAACGAGAACGGCTCGGCCGAGATACCCAACTGGCGAAAAGAAGGCATAGGAGCCCCCGCCCTCCTTGAAGCCCTCTGACCTATGAACAAAGAAAGATAAATAGGAAAAGATAGACGATGATATAAAGGTCAACAATCAAAGCCTAAGGTAACTCACCGGCCGGAGGTCTATGCCCAAACCCCTCATTGGTTGATGGAAAACACTTACGAGCATAATTCCACTCCTCGAGGAGTCGCTACGATTCAATACCATGTGCTATGTATTCAAAAAAAGATGATTAGTTTTATCATCTATCTTCACCACCAACCCTTAGGTCACGCGGCGGCACATATGAATCATCGTGCCCCTATGAAAACTTGAGGTGAAGAGGTAAAGTGATGGCACAGAAAATGCCACATTTTGTCTGCTCTGCATACTGGATAAGCATTAGGAAGAGGTTGTATATGTACGGAGAGAGCTAAGCCGGTCACTCATTTTAAAAATGGCAAAAAATCTCGCAAGAGAGGAAGGGGAAGTGTGTTGCCGACGACGAATGGGTAAGCGTAAAATCTGTAGTACCCCGGGCAATTTATTTGAACTGCGCACTTCCAGCGGGGACGATTTCAACATGGGTTGGGTTCGCCACTTAGCCCTATATGCAGCAATCACCACTGCATCCATTGCTGTTGAGGTTCACCCTCAGGTAGGTTATTGAAAACTGACCTAGCCTTCCCGGAACGTGGGATTGTCTCATCCACTGTGGGGATGTTTTCATCTTCCACCATGGCTCCCTTCCTCAGGAAGAGGTGTGTCCACAACCAGCGCCACATGATCAGAGGAAGCGCTAGCCAATTTTGTGTTTGTACACAAAAGGGAAATACAAGGATAAATGAGATGACAATAACAAAAGACACAGAAGGAAGAAAGAGAACACAGAAGTTGAAAGAACGAAGAAGAAAATAACTCAGGCTTCCTAGGCTTTAGAAGTGAAACAATTCAAATAAAGAGTGCCAAACCCTATTTATAAAAATGTGGGCACCCAAATCCAAAAAGCCCAAACGTCACCTCATTAATTTCAAAATGGAAGTGGCATGGGAAAAGATCAACGTATGGGGAACTTGCACCATAATGACACATAATGGAATGATGCCATTTAAAACTGACATAACGGCCCGGTGTGGCTCTTGAGGTGCCACATCACCACCTCACCATAAAAGGTTCACTCCTCGGCCAATAAGCTTATATTTATCTAAATTACAACTAGCAAAGTTCGCCCATCGAGCTCACCCAAAAGAAACCCTGACGGGCGGAGGCACAAACTGTATAGGTCAAAATCTAATCGAAGAGACCTCACTTGGAATAGGAAAATGAAGAATCTATTAGGCTGAGATCATGCTTATGAAGAAACGTGAGCCGAGCAGTGAATGACGAGGCCGAGCACTCAGATCGGCCAAACGGCTAATTTAGCAATAAGATATTTCAAAATAATCTTTGGAGGATATTCTCTGTATTTGTACTTTCAGTAGGTTGGGGATTGTCCCATATAAGTAGGAAGAGAGAGAGAATAAATGGGATCCAATTTATTATCTATCTTGATAAGCTCTCTCTAGAGACATTGTCTCACACATAACTACAAACATTATCTTTATACAATATTAGATTTTCTGTCTTGTTCCAAGCTTTTCACACTAGATCCAATAAACTATTTGATGTTCACATGTTTGGCCATCTTACATCATTGTCAACAAGAGAATCACCCACATTGTTACACATTCGGGTGAACTATTCTCTTTATTTACAACTATTGCCATTCATCATATATATTGCTTGCTTTTATTCCTTCATTATTTCACAAGAATATTATTAAACCACTTTTTGTCCTTAATTAGCTTTAAGTGTGATTTCTAGGCTGTTGTTTCCCACCAATCTTGGATCTAGAACTTATTATATTTAACTAGAGTTTACCTATTGTCATTCACTTAATTTATTTTAAAAAAAAAGGTTCAAGATTTTTTTGTCAAACAATTTGGCGCCATCTGTGAGGATTTTCTAGTTAAGCGTTTTAGTTTTTTCTATTCGAAAACAAATACACACACAAAACTCTGCACAATCCTATTTTTCATGTTTTGCACAGACGTAACATGGCAAGTAGTAGGGAAGAAAAGAGAAAGGCGTTAGCCAATCTCACCACTAAAATCCGAAAAACTATCGACGAAGTTCACGAATAGAAGGAAAAAAACGTGATACCAAGCGCCTCATCCAGGCAAAGTGATTCACCCCCTCCTCATGGAAGTGTTACCGCTTCACATGGAAAGGGAGACGCTACGTCTACATTGGAAGAAGCACCATCAACGGTAAAAAACTACTAGAAGAATTGCTAATGAATACACTGAACGAAATACTAGATAAACCCACTCAGAGGGCGAGCATAGGGAGTGTGCGAGTCCACATCGCCCAAAAACCAATGAGCAACACGCCCAACCTCCTACTACAGGTGCTACTTACTCTGTTAATGATGCAGGTAAGGATGCCCTCACTGCTAATTTTAGAAAAATGGAAGAGATGGAGAACGAGACAATGAACTATGCGACCAAATGAGGGAGCATCAAGAAAGGGTGGATAAGATATCGGGCACCTCAAAACTCCTACCAAAATGGGACATCGGCCGGTTCGTGGAAAAACCAAATAGTGTAGAGGACGACCCATATGCTATACCTAAAACTTTCAAAATGCCATCATCTTTGAAAATATATGATGGCACGACAGATCCAGAAGTAACCCACTATGCCACTACAGTGAAAGGCAACGACCTTGCAATAGGACAAGTATCCTCCATATTGCTGAAGAAGTTTGGAGAGAACATAACCGAAGGGAACCTAACTTGGTATTCGTAGTTACCTACACGCTCCACAGAAATATTTTAAGAAATGGCCGGCAAGTTCGTCACCTCCCATATCGGGGCCAATAATGCGGAAGAAAAGGTGAACGACATCTTCCCATCAAGAAATATCTTGGGGAGGGGTTGATGGGCTTCATCGCCTGATTAAACCGTGTAACAATGACCCTTCCAAATGTATCTGAATGGATGGAGGTGGCCGCCTTTCAGAATGGTATGAGCAGAAGTGGGTTGAGGGAGACAAAAACATTGCTTAGCAAACTCATGAAATATCCTCAAACCACTTGGGATTAGATACACAATGCCTACCGTGCCAAGGTAAGAGCAGACGAGGGTGTTCTAAACGGGTCTATTTAACACCTAACCTCGGTCCAAATGGAATCTAGGAAAGATTGAAGAAACGACAATAGAAGAGATCTATCAGGGTCATGACCTAATCAAGAAAGACATCAACCTTAAGTCAGAGGCACCCTCATTTCATCTCTATGTCACGAAAAAGGCCTATCGAGACCGCGAATGGAAACCCATCGAAATGAAAGAGGTGTGCCCCATTTGTTATCACCTCACAATTTTTGTATTCTCCCAATAAATAGTCAACGCATTGGTGAAGCTCGGCCCAAAGGTAAAATAGACGCAGAAAATGAAGTCCAACCCAAGCATTACAAAGTCAAACGCCCTTTGTGAATTCTATCAGGAACGAGGTCATAAGACCGAGCACTACATCGCCCTCAGATAAGAGGTCATAAACATGTTTCACAAAGGGAAATTAAAAGAGTTAATGAGGGATAGAGGGAGGCCAACATCACACTAGGGAGGGAACAACATTAGGGACTGCCCATACTACCTTCCCCAGTTTGGACCTTTTAAATGATCAATAAGGGAGGTGACAAAGAATCTATCAACAACGTGAAGTTCGATCACCCACGAAAAGTGTGACAAACTCGAAAAAAGTACTATATTTTATAAGTTGGATACCCACGGTTTGGTTTTTCCACACTATGATGCCCTTGTCATTACTTTACATTTTTCTGGTACTGGTGTAAGATTTATGATGGTCGATCATAGAAACGGTGCGTGCATCATCCATCTTCGAGGCCTCAACCAAATGAAGCTTGAGGACATGATACCAAGTCATTAATTTTCCCACCCCCTGGGGATTATTCAGCATCCGGGTAATGCAACACGCGGCTCAAGAATGCTATCGCATCGCCCAAGATTGCACATACACCCGACACTTGAAAGAGAAAGCTGAGGAAGCATAGAAATAAACAAACATGGGGTCGAATGGCAAGGAAACGAAAGACGTCATCCGCGACCATGAAATCATAGAAGCCATGGGATAGACCATAGAGGACCTTAACACCGTAATAATTAGAGGAAAACAACCCCAACAAGAAAGCCTTCGTCAACCATAAACTCCAGGATCCAAGTAAATTTAATCAATTCTTAAAAACAACACAGACCTACTCACTTTTTCCCATGCAGACATGCCAGGAATCTAAAGGAATAACAACTCACAAGCTGAACGTTGACTCATTTTAGCCCCCATTAAGACAAATCAGACAAAAGTTCAACTCACCAATAAATGAGCAATTCGTGAAGAGGTCGAGAAACTACTAGTAAACGATTCTATCAGATAATCGAAGTACCCTCGATGGGTCGCCAATGTATTGATGGTTAAAAAGAAGAATGGAAAGTGGAGAATGTTTATGGACTTCACCGACCTAAACAAAACCTGTCCAAAAGACTCATTTCCACTACCTCATATCAACAAACTCATCGATGCTACAGCTGGTCACGATTTTTGGAGTTACTAGGACACCTACTTAGGCTACAATCAAATCTTCACGGAGGAGGAGGATCAGGAAAAAACAACCTTCAATACTCATCAGGGGATGTACTGCTACAGAGTGATGTAGTTCCGGTTAAAAACTGCATGGGCAACGCACCAGTGGCCGGTGACCAAAATGTTCAAAGAATAACTCAGCAACGCCACGAAGTATATATCGATGACATGTTGGTCAAGTAGAAAAGAAAGGAAGACCATATCGACCACTTGAGGAGGGACTTTAACATATTCAGAATGTACGATGTGAAATTTAACCCCGAGAAATATGCTTTTGGCATGACCTCCTGGATATTCCTCAGCTATATGGTATTGCAATGAGGCATCGAGGTCAATCCTGACAATATCAAGGACATTGAAAGAATCCCAGAAAATATAACAAGCAAAAAATAAGTGCAAAAACTGACTGGCCGAATGGCCGCCATATCAAGGTTCATCTTGCGGTCCTCCGATAGGTGCCACAATTTTTTTGGAGTACTCAAAAAGGACAATGGACTCCAATGGAATATCGAATGCACCAAATCCTTGAAAGAATTGAAGGCCTACCTGTCTTAGCCACTGTTTACTCGCTAAGCATAACCCGGAGAGAGCCATTTATATACCACGCCGTGTCCGATGTCACAGTAAGTGCGGTCCTGGTAAAAGAAAATAAAGGTACGAAATCTCTGATCTATTATATTATCAAAATTTTGGTCGATGCTGAAACGATGTACCCCTACCTCGAGAAGTTAGCTTTGGCCCTAGTCATAGTTTCACGGAAGCTCAGGCCGCATTTCAAGTGCCACCTCATCTCGGTATCTATGAATTTTCCTTTAAGAACTATCTTTCACAAACCCGAATTGTCGGGCAGATCGCCCAAGTGAGCCATAGTACTGAGTGAGCACGATATAATCTATTATCCTAGAACGTTGATTAAGCCGAAGGTTCTTGCCAACTTCGTCGCCGACTTCAAATCGAAGATAACTTCAAAGGTCGAGAAGGAAACCGCTATTACCTCTACTGAAGTACGCAACCTGTGGGTCTTGTACATCGATGGGGCTAATACACATCTGGATCTAGATTGGGACTGTGCTTGAGGTCCCAACGTGCAACGTGGTTTGCGAATCTAGACGATGCCCTGATATGACTAACAACGAGGGTAAGTATGATGCCATAATTGGAGGGTTGAAACTTGCACATCACGACGAGTTATCCTTTGATTCAACTCATAACTCATCGTCAATCAAGTCACATGGACTTTCCTAATTACAGAGCAGCGGTTACAAAAATATCAGACTGAGATTTGCAAACTATTACTTGAGTTTGACTAATGCCACCTCAATCAAATACCTCGAGCGCAGAATGTCGAAGAAGATGGCCTCGCCAAATTGGTTCCAGCCACCAAAATCATAACCGGAGTGGGAGACATGGTCACTCTCCTCTATTCATTGCTAGACCAAATGGAGGTACACCTTATATACCTGACTTAGGACTGGCATAATCGTATTATCTCATACTTATAAGATGGAGTTGTCCCACCCAATAAAAAAGAAGCCAGCAAGCTTAGAATGCAAGCGGTTAGGTACAAAGTTGTCGGTAATGACTTATACAAAAGAACATTTGGTGGCCCCATACCAAAGTGCTTAGGTACAAATAAAACACGCGTGTACTCAAAGAGTTACACAAGGGGCATTGTACATTGGCAACCGAGCTTTTGTTAGAAGCCTCATACGAGCGGGGTACTATTGGCCCACGATAAAGAATGAAGCTGTCGATTTCGTCAAAAAATGCAATCAATGCCAAAGATATGCCTCCATGATTTTCCAGCCAAGAGAACACCTTCGTTCAGCCACTTCGTCATGGCCTTTCATCTAGTACGAAATGGACATCATCGAACCCCTCACGACGTGATAAGGTAATATTTGTTTCCTTTTAGTTTAAACTGACAATTCATCCAAATGGGTGGAAGAAGGTATATTCGCCCAAATACGCGAACAAGAAGTAATCATGTTCATATGGAGAACATCATATGCCTCTTCGGCATCCCCAAAGAAATCAACTGCGACAACGGTCCCCAGTTCAGTGGAAAAAAGATCGTTGAGTTCTTCAAAAATGGCACATCTAAAGATTACTTTCCACTCCATATCAACCTGGAGGCAATGGTCGGACATATCATGAAAATGAAACTCAAAAAGGCCAGTGGACTGTGGCCGAAAGTGCTCCCAGAAGTGCTATGGATATATCGCACCTTGCCAAACACGATCACAAGAGAAATGCCATGTTCACTAGTATATGTGACCGATGCAATGATACCATTCTAGGTCGGGTAGCCCACCTTGAGATACTCTGATGAAAGCAAGTAAACCAACGATAAGAATATGAGGCAAGACCTTGATAAAGCTCAAGAAAGAAGAGACATGGCCTACATAAGAATGATAGCTCAAAAACAACGTGCAAAGCGGTACTACAACAAAAAATCCAAAATTAGGCCACTCAAAGTCGGGGATTACTTACTCAAATCCAAAACACAAACAAGAAATGACCCACGAGACGGAAAACTAAGAACTAATTGGATGGCATATATAAAATTGCAGCAATAGCAAGCAAAGGGTCATTGCAATTGGTAAAAGTGGAAGGAAAATTACTACCACACAATTGGAATGTCGCCCACGTCAAATACTTCAACTTCTAAGGATAGACGTCTACTGAGTCATACTATTTTTTCCCTCACCCGAGTGTAGTCCCAATTGGTTTTTCTTGGGGGATGTTTTTAATGAGGCGAAGAAGAGAGCATCTCAAAGTTTTTAGTATAAATTCATTGCTCGACCTATCAACTACTTTTCTAGGTCGACTAATGAAATGACTAGATGGACTGGGACTTTAGAAAATCAGGTAAACTTCAATGTATGTAAACTTCTCCAATGGATCTATAAAAAAAGCGAAATATGCACACATGAATTTATCTCCACCAAGTTCAAATATAAACATTCTACCTTGTTTGAATCATTTAAAGAGTCAGACATGCGACCTCATTCGAATAGAATCATTTCCGACCTTGTTCGAATAGACTCATATTCAACCATGTTTTAATAGGCTAACATTCGACCTTGTTCGAATCATTTAAAGAGTTAGACATTCGACCTCGTTCGAATATCTCACATTCGACTTCGCTCGAATTTATTCACATTTGACCTCGCCCAAATTAATTTATACTCGACCTCGTTTGAATCTTTTAAAGTCAGACATTCGACCGCGTTCAAATAGAATCACATTCGACCCTGTTTGAATTTATTCATATTCGACCCCGATTGAATTTATTTACATTTGACCTCGTTTGAATCATTTAAAGAGTCAAACATTCGACTTTATTCGAACAGACTCACATTCGACCTCTTTTGAATTTATTCACGTTCGACCTTGCTCGAATTGTTTAAAGAGTCATAAATTTGACCTCGTTAGAATAGAATCACATTCTACCTCATCGAATTTATTGACACTCGACCTAATTCGAATTGCTTAAAGAGTCAAACATTCGACCTCGTTCGAATAAGACTCACATTTAACCTTGCTCGAATTTATGTACATTCGATCTCATTCAAATCATTTGAAGAGTCATACATTCAACCTCATTCGAATAGACTCGCATGCGACCAAGCACAAAATAACCGACATTTGAGAACTCATACAAATAGAAAACATACAAAAAATGAAAGGAGCCAAAACATAAAACAAAAAGACAATAGTCATTCCTTTCCAAAATAGAGTATCTTACAAAGGGCCAAAAAGACCTCCTTGCCCTCCAAAAAAAGAGCGAAAGAGCAAAAAAAAAATAAGTACAATAAAATCACACTACATCATCTCTGCATGCGCCATTGTTACCTTCGCCGCACGGCCCAGCAGCTCCATATCTACCTTCACTCATGCTATCAGCGTACTCATCATCATCCCAAGGATCAAATCCAAGCCCGTGTAAGTCCTCTTCATCATCACTATTCCCCGGCGTGGAGGGTTCATAACCATAGGCAAGCTTGGTATCACATGCCTCAGCACGAGCATCTTCGAAATCTGCATCAGGAATCTTCATTGCCTCCATCAAGCTCCTGTATACATGCAACATTGCCTGAGTATGGATCCATATCTCGTACAAATTATGAAGAACATCAGGGAAAGTGGAAGCAAAAAAAGAAGAAGGCGAAACCAACAACTGTGCCTTTTTAAGCCTCGAGGGCAGTAACCCGATCACTGAGGCTCTTAAATTCTTTCTCAAGACCACCAATTCACCCATCAAGCCGTGTCTCCCTCAGCACAGAGGTCTCCGTATCATTTGCATGTTCGGACCTAAGGACTCAGATAAAGATCTCTAACACCACCACTTTTTCTATAACTGCTACTCGAGCTTCCTCGGACCTCACATATTCAGCCACTTTCTCAGTCAACTCACAACTCGGACCGACAACCCTAATTGAGCTTTGCTCAAGCTCAGTCCGCAAGGTAATCACTTTCTTTTGAAGGTCAATGCATTCGGCCACGATCCTTTTGCTCACCTCGAGCTCTTCGTCCTTGGCCCTGAGCAACCCCTCAAGCTCACTCCATTTACCAATTGTTCGCACAAGCTTCTTGTCTTTCCGATCCAACTCCTCCCCAAGGGACTAGGGGATACCACCTGCTCTAAGCCATGCAAGCATATAGCAGTACTTGTTAAGATAATAGAGATACTACGCAACAATCTTCTGAAATATGACCTTACGGCTATTTTCTCGGTGGACACTCTCAATCTCCAAAATTAAATTCCAAAAAAAGAAAAAGAGAGTAAGCAGACCAATAAAGAGAAACAAAAGACTCCACATGAAGAAATAAGACCAAAACGTACCCTTAGAGCCATCTTGAATGTGCCCAATGAAAACTTGAAATCTCAAAGATGTTAAAGAGTCATGTTTTGGTGACAGAGAAAAGCGTAGCAAAAGAGGGGACCATGCTTACCATATCTTCCAAAAAATTTCAAACCAAAGGAATCACGATCGACCGAGAGTATCCATCAGTTCTCCCTTCCAGATGCGTAAGCCCTCAATCGAATATCCTCGCCTACTCGGGATCGACATCGGAGCCAGACTCGTAATCATCTAGGATCACCCTCTTTGCCCTCTCCTCAATAGAAGAGGGAACGTTGGCCTGCCTTGATGTTGACGGACCGCTCTGAGTGATCACAACCGCTTCTGGTCGCCCACTTCCTCCACGAAGGTGATATCTACGTTTGAAGGAGGTGAAATCTCCCTATGCAAGGCCATGCTGCACCGTGACTCGGCCATAGTCAACTTAGGTCCATTCCCCACCGTCTCCTCTCCGACCAGTTTCCTATATGCTTCTACCCTTTGCCTTTTAGCGGAGCCTCTTCATCTTCGCCCTGGTCTAACTCATAGACCAAGAAAAATAGCGTAGAAGCAGAAATTTCAGCAAGTGTGGCAATAACACGGAAATTAAGACCGTGTGAGACTAAGGTCCAACGAATATCAGTGTCCTGAACAGGTTCACTTGAAGCTACAGCTAGAACGAGCTCGGCTGAGATACTCAACTGGCAAAAGAAGGCTTAGGAGCCCATACCCCCCTTGAAGCCCTCCGAACTATAAAAAAAGAATGATAAATAAGAGAAGATAGAAACGACGGTATAAGGGTCAACAATCAAAGCCAAAGGTAACTCACCGGCCACAGGTCTACGCCCAAACCTCTCATTAGTGGAAGGAAAACACTTAAGAGCAAAGTTACGCTCCTCAGGGAATCTGCTGGTGTTTGATACCACGTGCTCTGTCTTCATGTAAAAGAAATTTTCCCAAAAACAATGATTAGTTTTATGTCCATATTCACCACCAACCCATTGGCCCTGCGATTGCGCATATGAATCACCGTGCCCCAATGAAAACTTGAGGCGTAGAGGTGAAGCGGATGGCTGAAATAAATGCCAGAGTTGGATAGATCTACTTACTTGATAAGCTTGAGGAAGAGCTTATATATATGGTGAGAGTTAAGTTGGGTACACATTTTACAACAGGCAAAAATCCTCCTCCAAAGAAAGAAGTGGAAGTGTGTAGCCGACAATGAATGGGTACACGTAAAATGCGCAGTACCCTGGGCAATGTATTTACACTACATCACCACCAGCAAAGATGATTTTAACGTCGGTAGGGATTTTGCACTTAGCCCTAAATGCACCAATCGCCGCTGCATCCATTGCAGATCAGGTTAACCCTCAACCAGTTTCTTGAAGTCTGACCTAGCCTTTCCGGAACATGGGATTATCTCATCCACGGTGGAAAGGTTTTCATCTTCCACCATGACTGCTCCTTCTTCAAGAGGATATGCGACCACAAATAGCGTCATATACCGGGGGAGGCATTGGCCATTTTTTTAGTTGTATGAGGGAAATACAAAGATGAAGGAGATGACAATAACAAAAGACGTAGAAGGAAGAAAGAGAACACATAAGCTGAAAACTCGAAGAAGAAAAGAACTCAGGATTTAGAGGCTTTCGAATTGCAACAATTCAAATAAGGAGTTCCTATCCATATTCATAAGAATATAGGCACCCTAATCGAAGAATCCCAAAAACCACCTCATTAATTTCTAAATGGAAGAGGCACAAAAAATGATATATATGGGGAACATGTGCTGTAATGAAGCATGATAAAATGATGTCAATTAAAAATAACGCAACGGTCAGGTGTGGCTTTTGATGCGCCACATCACCACCTCACAAAGAAGGTCACTCCTCGGACAATATGCTCATATTTTTTAAAATTACAAATGGCAAAGTAAACCCACCGAACTCGCCCAAAAACAACCATGACGAGTGGAGGAACTAACTTCATGGGTCAAATTTTAATCGAAGAGACCCCGTTTGAATTAGGGAAATCAAGAACCAATTAGGTTGTGGTCATGCTTAAAAAGCAGAATTGGTGAAACGAGCAATGAATGCTGATGTCGAGCACTCAGATCGGCGAAATGGCTAGTTTAGCAATAAGATATTTTTAAAGAATATTCGGAGAAATATTCTTTGTATTTGTACTTTCAGTAGGTAAGATAAATGCCGCATATAAGTAGGAAGAGAGGGAGAAAGAAGAGGATCCAATTTATTATCTATCTTGATAAGCTCTCTCTAGAAAAGTTAGACTCACAATAACTAAAAACATTATCTTTATACAATATTCGATTTGCTGTATTGTTCCATGATTTTCCACACTTGATTCGATATACTGTTTGTTGTTCACACGTTTGGTAATCTTGCATTATTTTCAAAAAGAGAATCATCCACCTTGTTACACATTCACGTGAATTATTATCTTTATTTGCAATCATTTTCATTCATAAATTTTATTGATTGTCTTTATTCCTTCATTCCTTCACAAGAATATCATTAAACCACTCTTTGGCCTTAAATAGCTTTAAATGCGATATCTAGGTTCTTTTTTCTGTATTGGTGAAAATTTCACCACCCCGACGGGCAACCATGACCCCGTCCCTATCATTTTACGAAAGAAGTCAACAAAGTCAGCTTCACCATATCATTAATGTAACGACCTGACCGGTTATTTTGAGCCCTAAACTCTCGTTCAATGGTTTGAGGCTGTGAGGAGCTGTATTTTAAGTGATATGAATTGTATGCATTGTCTAAATTGAATTTCGGAAAGTCGGATTTGATTTGGGAAGAGAATTCTCATTTCAAAATCTTAAGATTGAAAGAAAGAACTAGAATTGGATTTTTGAGTAAGCAACTCGGAATCGGGATATAAAGGTTTCAACATGTTTGTATGATGATTTCGGATTGAGCGTATGCTCGGTTCGAGTTTTGGATAACCCATGTGCGCTTTGGCGCCTATTGTGGAAGTTAGAATTTTAGGAGAAATTTCTTAAGTTTTTCTTGAAATTCATTTCAGTGTTATCAATGTCCATTTGGGATACCGAGATTGGGAGTTGCTCCGTGTGGTGATTCTGGAGTTGGGAGTGCGATCGGAAGTGAATTTGGAGGTTCGTAGGTCATTTTGAAGCCATTTGGCTAAAGATAGAAATTGCAGGCATTGAGAAGTTTACCGGAAGTGGTCTTTATTATATTGGAGTCCGAATATGATTTTGGAAGTATGAGCAGGTTAGTAATGTCAAATATGACTTGTGTGCAAAATTTGAAGTCAATCGGACATGATTTGATAGGTAAAACATCGGAAGTAGAAGTTGGAAAATTCAAAGTTCACAAAGTTTGAATTGGGGTGTAATTCATGATTTTTGCATTGTTTGATGTAATTTGAGGCATCGAGCAAGTCCGTAATGTGTTTTGGGATAGTTTGGTATGATTTGTTGGGGTTCTAGGGGCCTCGGGTGGATTCCTGGTGGTTAACAGATCAGAGATGAATTTTTGGAAAAAGTTGAGTTGCTGTTTGCTGTTATTTCCGCTTCTGCGGATATGGGACCGCAGAAGCGTCCTCGCATAAGCGAGGAGGAAAGCACAGAAAAAGTTGAGTGCGAGGGCAGCATGGACCACAGAAGCGGCCCTAGATCTGCTGAAGCGAAACTGCAGAAGCAAAATCGGGCTGGATACCCTTGTCCACAGAACCCGAGTTTTTTCCGCCAAAAACGGGACCGTGGAAGAGGAAATAGTTCCGCTGGTGCGAAAAAGGCTAGAGGCAGAGAGTTGTTTTAAAAAACTGATTTTGGCCATTTCTGTCGTATTTTTCATGGCCTGGGAGATTTTTGGGGAGCTTCAAGAGGGAGTTTTCATCATCAATGATAAGGTATGTTATACCCACCTATTGTGAGTTAAAAACATCAATTATGTATGGATTTAAGCATTTAATCATTTAGAAATACTTGAGGTTTTGGTAGAATGACCTAGAAATTTAATTATTGGAATTTATCCATGATTTTGTATATGGAATTGAGAGAAAATTATAAATTTGATTCCTAAGGTCATGGGCAAAGTTTATCTTCGAAAAATTTTGGATTCGGGCATGTGGGTGATCAAAGTGGACTCTACTTAAGGAAGAGCGGGCACTAATACTTTTACGCAATAGTGGTATCAGGGTCAATTTCCAGAGGGAGCAAAGAATGGAGTCGAGTATTTGTTTGGTTTAGGAGTGTGTTTGAGCTCCTAAATGTAATTCTAACATTTTTGGGTTTTTCTTTTGATTAACAACTACAATTAACTAACTACAAATTAAAACTAAATTATGATATGATATTAATCAAGGTTGTATGCAGTATGTTTAAAGGCACTAGGGTCATTGCATTTATCTAGGTGGTTAACTAATGTCTAGAGATTCCTAATACAAGAACGATGCTTATGGGGCTTATGCTATAACTGATGCACGATTGCACTCACTGTCACACCTCTCAGTAGATAGAGTGAATTTACCTAATTGACTCTCTCGAGACCAATTGGGTAGGCCAACTTGTCCAAGAAACTTAGGGTTCAAGTTGGTTAATTACTCTCTCGAGGTTCAACCTGTTAATTGGGACTATCATTCTCATGGGTCCATCCCAATTCCTTGTTGGGTCAATTTTTGAGGTCATAGACTCTCTTTCACAAGAAGAGTCAAGACCCACTAAGCAAGGCTTAGTATTTGCAACAACCAAATCCTAATGAAATCATAAAATTAACCCAAATAGCAAACACCCAATATCATTCAAGCATTAAACAATTATGCTCATTAATTACCCACAGTAGGGTTGAGCCACAACCCTACCTAATGGGTTTAGCTAGACATAATAGAAACAAAAATTGAAGAAATAGTAGATAAAATCGACATAATAATTAGCTATAATGTTAATCTACAAAAATCCACGTTAATACAAGATAAAATTTCCCAAAATAGGCAAAAAATCCGAAGTTACGAGCTCAGTTGCTAACAGATATCTAATAATCCACCGAAAAAAGTAAAATGTTCCATTTATAGTACACATGAAAAACTGGGCAAAAATACCCCTGCGGGTCTGGTGCAGACCGCGCATAAATGCCGTGTGGCCGCGTAGTTTTCTTGATCTTCACATCCCTCTCTGAAGCTGGGGGTGCGGACTACGGAAAAAGGTGGCGCGGCCGTCCTGGCAGAAAGGTGTAGACCGCGTAAAAATGCACGACTGCGTGGAAAACATGGCGAAAAATCACCTTTCTCTAAACTTCATCCACACGAACCGCACTGTATTGGTGTGCAAGCACGTGGGCTTCTTCCTAATTTTCTAAGTCTCTGAAATCCCAGCGGCGCATCCGCGTAGTTGTGAGCACGGACCGCGCTGGTCAACTTGGAAATTGCACCTTCTCTTAACACTTTTGTGTGGCCGCATGGTAAATCAGTGCGGACCGCGCAAGTCAATATGGATTTTGCACAAACTCTAAACTCTTCTGCGCGTCCGCGAGCAGGGTACGTTGTTCCCCACTTCACTTTTCTTTTGACATTGGCAGATTTCACTCTTTTTTAGCTGATCTTTGACATTTGTCATCTTGTCACTCAAACCTGCAATCAAGCGCAACTTGTATGCATTTTGGGAAAAATTTATGGCAATTCACGCGCAAAGCTTAAGTAAAAATGGGTATAAGACATGTAAAAATCATAGTTATCAACTCCCCCAAACTTAAACCTTTGCTTGTCCTGAAGAAAATAAAATGAGACTTACCCCTTTAGCTTTGGAGCCATGTAGTGTGCAATGGAACTCACTTGGTCCGTCATCTTGATTGTCTCGCACTCCATAAATCTCTTTTAGTAACCAAGTACATCATGAACTTTGCATATGTTGACATTTGTTCAAATGCCTATACCAAGGGCACATATATAGTCTAACTATTTATCATCTCAATGAAAATTTTAAAATGCTTGTCACCTTTTTGCTTGGACAACCTTTGAGGATGTGGTGGAGGAGGGCTAGGCAAGGGTTCCTTGGCTTTTGGCACCACCGTTTAGGGCATATCAATGACATTTTCCCTAAACGGGTTCACGACCTCTTCAGTCTCCTCCTCACCCTCATCAATTTCAATTCTCACATCATCGCTTGCATTAGGTTCAACAATATCCTCAACTACCAATGATATCTCATCATTTTTCAACTCTTCTTCCTCAACAAAAACTCGATTACCTCTTGAGGCTTGCACATCACAGCCTATTCCACTTCTCATGCTCACCGACATCACATGATAATTATGCCCACCCTTGAGGTTCACTACCGTATCACTTGGTAGCACACCCTTTGGACGAGTGATAAGAGATTGCGAATTTTGTGCGAGTTGTACTTCCAAGTTACGGATAGCCACCGTCAAGAATGATGAACTCGATCAACCATAATAGAATCACCCACTAGCATAGACACATAAACTTGAATACTCAATGAATCACTAGGCAAGACCAGGCACGGTGCAAAAAAAGATAACACATACGAATACGTAGACCCTAGATTAAATAGTACTGAAGCATCTCTGTCACAAACCAGAATAGTACTTTTAATGACTGCATCTGAAGACTCAGCATCGGGCCTGGCTGGAAGGGCATAACATCGGGGTCTGGCCCCACCACCCTGAACTACCTCTCTTGGACGGCGTACTACTGGCTGGCCTCCACATCTGGTAGCCTAAGCTCCACCTCTAGGACCTCTACCTCTATCTCTAGCACCTCTTCTCCCACCTCTAGCTGGCTGGGTAGGACGTAGAACCCCTGGTTCCTGCACCATAGCAGGAGAACCCTGATGTGGATAACTAGTCGAAGCTCGAGAGCAATACGTAGCATTGTGCCTCATGTCACCACAAGTAAAATAATCCCTCGGCTGATGGTCTTGGAAGCTCTGAAGCGATGGTGCACAAATAAGTGCTGGTGAAGCACTAAAGGACTACTGATCAGGGTACTGCATATGAGGACCACGGCTACCTGAAACACCATGAGAAACCTATGGAGCTACCCTAGGGTATGAAGTACCAGTTCAAATAAAGCCTCATGTATAACTCAGAGAAGTTCATATAAAGCCTCATAAGAAACCTGTAGAGCTTCATTGACCTGTGCGCCATTTGAAGCCTCATCGAAGTTGGACGAGGTTGTTCGATTCACAAGGTCTTAAAGACAAAATATGGCATTAGATTGATACTTTCCCCTATGTCACATAGGGCTTTTGCGAAATCAGCATTTCCAATGGTACATGGTATTGTGAATACTCCAGGATCCTCTAGCTTTGGAGCCATGGAGTGTACAATGGAACTCACTTGGTGCGTCATCTTGATTGTCTCGGATCTCTTTTTAGTAATCAAGTCCTTCGTGAACTTTTCATATCTCAACATTTGTTCAAGTTCCTCAGCCAAGGGAACATTCACAGTTTAACTCTTTATCATCTCAATGGACTTTTTAAATTGCTTGTCACCTTTTTGCTTAGCCAACCTTTGAGGATATGGCGGAGGAGGCCTAGGCAAGGGAGCGTTGGCTTTTGGCACCATCGCTTTGGGTATATTAATGATGTTTTCCCTAGATGGGTTCATGGCCTCTTGAGTCTCCTCTTCACCCTCATCAATTTCAATTCTCACAGCATAACTTGCATTTGTTTCAACAATATCCTCAACTACAAACAATATCACATCATTTTGCAACTCTTCTTCATCAACAACAACTCGATTACCTCCTGAGGCTAGCACATCACTGTCTCTTCCACCTCTCAAGGTCACTGTCATCACATGATAAATATGCCCACCCTTGGGGTTCACTACCATATCACTTTGGGTGAGTGTTGAGAGATTGCAAAATTTAAATGAGTTATGTTTCCAAGTTACGGACCGAAGCATTATGGGAGGCCAATTGAGAATCGGAGTCATGATTGTTCTTCATCATTTGCTCAAACATGTTCTCCATTCAACCCATGTCATTGCACAATGAACTCGACCATTGTGATTGAAACGGTGGATTGTTCGGTTGTTGATACATCGGGGGACTTTGAAAACCTTGCCTCCTATTACATTGACCACCTTTATTATTCCACCCAGCTTGACCACTATTGTATTTGTTCCAATTAACGTTCCCATTCCAATTACCTTGATTTCCCGAAGTATTGTTCTCCCTATTGCCTCCTTGATTGTTATAATAATTCCAATTGCCACCTAGTTGATTGCCCAATTTACCTTGGGGTCTCCATTTTGATTCTCTTGATTATCTCTATTCCCTTGGTAGTTATTGACGTTTGGACTTCCTCACTTTGGTCATCAAAACATTCATTCTAATTTCCACTACCATCATCATAGTTGTCCAAATTTTCTTGAGGTTGTTGTTGTCCTCTTTGCCTTGTATTCATCGTATTCGCGTGGATTTTGAACTTGTTGAGGTTGTTCCTTAGCCAGTTGGTTCACTGTTGTTATGATTTGGGCAATGGCTTGTCCGTGGTCATGTAGCTCTATGTGAAAATATATAACGTTGGGATCACCTTGAGGAACATTGGCCCAACTTTGCCATGCTGACGATGTATTGGCCATCTCACCTAACACATCATAAGCTTTGTTGTACGGAATCTTCATAAAATTTCCACCCGCTAGTTGGTTCACAATACATTGGTTGGTTGTGTTGATACCCCTATAGAACATTTATTGGATCATCACATCATTCATATCATTGTTAGGGCACTCGTCCCGTAGAGCCTCCATCTGACTTGGAGAGAAAACCTTGGCGATAAATTTGTCTTCTAACTTATCCCATGTAGTGATGGAATGATTGGGGAGTCTCTCCAACCAATCTAATGTCTTTCCCCGAAGTGAGAACGGGAAAAGTCGAAGTCTTAATGCATCCTCCGAAACATTTGTCTCCTTTCTACCCCAACAAGTATCCACAAAGCCTTTCAAGTTTTTATAAGCATTCTGATCAGTGCCCCCCGTGAAATAACCTCGTTGTTCAAGCAAGGTGAGCATAACATTTGTAATCTGGAAGTTTCCCTCCCGAATTCGGGGAGAACTATTGCACTTGCATACCCTTGATTGGGTAGAACTCTTGGTGCCACTCTCGGTGGAGGTGGAGGAGGGTCTGGTATATTGTCATTAGCATTAGAATTTGCATTGGCAGTTCGATGTCTCCTAGGAGCATGAGGAAATACATCTTCTTGTTCTAGGTCCTCAGCCTCCTCTCCCACGGCCACGTTTCCAAGAGGGTCATTTGCATTTAAAGCCATGTTTACCTGAGTGAATTGACACAAATAGAATTAGTAAAAAGGAGGAAAAAGAAGTAAATCACAAAACTAGCCCAAAAATAGTCGAACACCGAAAAGCTCACCAGCAATGGTGCTAAAAAGTGATCGCAACAGATTCAAACTAAGTAAGAGGGGGTGCTAATACTTTTACCAGATAGTGGTATCAGGGTTAATTTCCACAGGGAGCTTAGATTGGAGTAGAGTATTTGTTTTGTCTAGGAGTGTGTTTGCGGTCCTAGTTGTACTTCTAACATTTTTGGGCTTTTCTTTTGATTAGCAATTACAAGTTACCTACTACAAATTAAAACTAAGTAATGCTATGATTTTAATTCTAGGTTGTATGCAATATGGAGAAAGGCACTAGGGTCGTGTCATTTACCTAGGTTGTCAACTAAGGGGTAGAGATTCATAATACAAGAACGATGATTATAGGGCTTATGCTATAACCGCTGAATGATTGCACTCATTCCCACACCTCTCGGTAGAGAGAGTAATTCTGCCCAATTGACTCTCTCGAGACAAATTAGGTAGGCCAACTTGCCGAGCAATATAGGGTTCAAGTTGGCTAATTACTCTCTCAAGGTTTCACACGTTAATTGTGACTACCATTCTTATGGGTCCATCCCAATTTCTTGTTGGGTCAATTTTTGAGGTCATAGACTCTCTTTCTCAAGAAGAGTCAAGACACACTAAACTAGACTTAGTGTTTGCAACCACCAAATCCTTATGAAATTATAAAACTAACCCAAATAGCAAACACCCAACATCATTCAAGCATTAAACAATCACACACACTATTTATCCACCGTAGGGTTGAGCCACAACCCTAGCTATTGTGTTTAGCTGGGCATAATAATAATAGAAACTGAAGAAATAGTAGATAAAATCGACCTAATAATTTGCAATAATGTTAATCTACTCAAATCCACGTTAATACAAGATGAAATCGCCCAAAATAGGACAAAACTTCGAAGTCACGAGCTCAGCCGCTATCTGATATCTAATAATCCATCTAAAAAAGTAAAATGTTCTCTTTATAGTACATAGGAAAAACAGGACAAAAATACCCCTGCAGGTCTGGCGCTTACTGCACAACCGCATACGGATGTTGGTCTTCGCATCTCTCTTCTGAAGTTTGGGCACGAACCATGCGAAAATGTGGCCAGTCGCGCTAGCTGAAAGGTGCGGACCGCGTAAAAATGGGGTGCGGAAGCGTGGACAACTTGACCAAAAATCAGCACTCTCTGAACTTCATTCACGCGGACCGCACAATTATGGTGGGCGGCCACGTGCGCTTTTTCCTCAATTTATAAGTCTCTGATTTCCCAGCAGCGCGGACCTCGTAGGTGTGAGCGTAGACTGCGCAAGTTAACATGGAAATTACACATTTTCTGAAATATTCTGCGCGGTCGTTTGGTAAATCAGTGCAGACCGCACAGGTCAATATGGACTTTGCACAATCTCTGATCTCTATTGCGTGGTCGCGCGGAAAATCAGTGTGAACCGCGCAGCGTACCTTTTTACCACTTCACTTGTCTTTTGACAATTGGCATATTTCACTCCTTTTAAGCTGATCTTTGACATTTGTCATCTTGTCGCTCAAACCTGCAATCAAGCAAAACTTGTAAACATCTTGGGACTAATTTATGGCAATTCACTCTCAAAGCGTAGGTAAGAATGGGTATCAAAATATGTAAAACCATTATCAGTGGACCCAAGGGAATTTTTGTCATTTTTTTGTTCGGGGTTAGGAATTGTTGTAAATTTGGTTGTAAAGTTTAATTAAGTATATATTAATGGATTTGTATGATCGTTGGCTAGTTTTGGAGCATTGTGCATTGGTCCAAGTCTTCGGATAAATGAAGAATGCCGGTTGTGGATCTTTGGAGCGATCTCAGTCTCCTTTCTATTCTTGTGAGGGGGATTTACCCCATAGGTGAGTTAAATTGGTTATGTGCTCCTATTTATGGGGGCTACATATGCACGAGATAATGAGAGTCCGTGCGTATAAGCTATTATGCTATAGTCCGGGATGTGTAGGACCCAAAAGCATGTTATACCTGGATTATTTGTGAACACATTGATGCCTTGATTGACTAAATCACATTAAATTAGTAAATGAATTTCAAAGGATTAAACTTCATTTCTTAAAAAATTAATAAAAGAGAATTGGCTTAATCTGAATAAACATTCCCCGATAAGTTCCTAATTTATTTATTAAGCATGTATTCCTTATATGTACCTGCGTCACATACATGATTCGCGATCAGGGTATGTGTTTATTTTTGGAACGGGCCGAAAGCGTTGGAAGATTAGATAGATACATATATGGTACGGGCCGTTCGACCCAGGGCAGTGCATAGTTTACATTTTCGTTGGAGCGGGTCGTCGCCTCGACATGATTTACACATGTTTGCGTGGTCGCCCTGAATTTATTAAAGTTTTTACTGACTCACTCTGGCTAGAGATTAAGTTGTTAATAATAAAGAAATTTTTTTGAAATTACCTATGAAAGAATTGTGTGTTCACTTGTTTCATCTATCTGGATTAAAAATCAAGTTTATAAAATAAATCCACTATTTAATATATATATATATATATATATATATATATATATATATATATATATATATATATATAACATTACTGGACCATTAGGGTGTGTAAAAGCTGACCATCTCGTCTCTACCCCTTCGAGCTTAGGCGGGATATTCATTGGGTACACGTTATTTTCGTACTCATTCTACACTTGCTGTGCACTTTGTTGCACAGTTATTTGTAACTCCAGTGGCCTACTGAGAATAGCAGCATGAATGATTCTGGGACTAGGTGAGATGTATCATTCGAGACGGCCGCGGCTAGAGCAGTACCTTCTAGTTTACTCTATTTTCTTCATGTCCACTATATTCCAGATAGATGTTGTATTTTATTTTTTCATCAGTAGATGCTCGTACACTTGTGACTCCGGGTTCTGGGATAATTTGAAGTATCGTATTAACTATTTAACATTTAAATTGAATTGAGACTTTATTATTTAAAATTTCTAAATATGGAAGGAAAATCCTAGATTTCAAAAGTGTTAAAAACGAGATTTTGATTAAGTAATTTGGTTGGCTTGCCTGACAGTGGTGTCCGGCGCCACCACGACCCTTAGTAGATTTTGGGTCGTGACAATTACGACATTTGACATAAGCGACAAGGGAAAGCCCTCTCCACGATTGGTAAGCTTCTCCAACTCAGCCATGCCAAGTTATGGAAAACATAAGAAGGTTATACGACTATAAATATCATGTGAATTGGACCGAATGAGAACAGGTAAAAAAAGGTGAACAGAACTCCTCCATTAAAAAGAAAGGACTCTTCTCCTATAGAGGGGGGATGGAGCTCTATCTTGGTACAAAAAATATTACCAAAAAATTGTAATTCTCTTTCCCACTCTAAGGATAGGCAAGGAAAAATTATATCATAAATAAGACATTTTGATGTTTTATCTATTCCATATACAATTTTTGTTTCTTTGTCTTTTGATCCGCTATTGATTATGATTGACTATTATTTTCCCTTCATCCCTTTTTGATTGATTTTCTTAGAAAGAGTTTAACATCTGTTGAGTCAAACAATTTGGCACTGTCTGTGGGGATTTCCTAGTGAAAACACATAGTTTTCCGGATCGAAGCAAAACAAACGAGAGAAGAAAATCCAGCTCACACCGGATTTGAAAGCAGTGCATGGAGGAAAGAAATAGAATGGGTTAGAAAGGTTTATAATTCCTTGCCCTAGCGGTCACGAACAATCTGAACAAGGAAAAAGGTGTTGCAATCTATCCTCCTCACCCCCCTACCCTTTTTTAAAAACCGTCGGGAAGAGGCAAGGAATATCCCATCCTCATCACCCATATTTTGTCAAATCAGACACTGACACAGGGATACCCAGGTTGAAGAACTGAAACCCATCTCAGCACACCCTAAACCCTCCCGATCGATGGCATCTTGAAAATAAACATCCAATGTCATGCAAGAAACGTAACATGCGTACCATGCACGTCCGGACAAAATGTTAGGACCTAATGCCCGTAGCATTGAACCATCGATGCAAGCAATGCCTGCCAAACTTGGACTTCGGCCAAGGGCCTTTGCCATCAATGATACAGAGGTTCGACCTCGCTCAAACTCAAGACAGCTTGTTATTTTGATAAGTTCGAAATAACACCCTTAAGTCCAAGGGCCTTTGCCATCAATGACAGAGAGGTTCGACCTCGCTCAAACTCAAGACAGGCTGTTATTTCGATAAGTTCAAAATAACACCCTCAAGGCCAAAGGCAATCTCCATCAAAGATAGAAAGGTTCGACCTCACTCAAACTCAAGATGCGCAGTTATTTTGATAAGTTCGAAATAACACCCTTAAGGCCAGGAACCTTCGCCATCCAAGATAGATGGGTTCGACCTTGTTCGAACCCAAGACGGGCTATTATTTTAATAAGTTCAAAATAATACCCTTAAGGCTAAGGGCCTTCGCCATGAAAGATAGAAAGGTTCAACATCATTCCAACTTAAGACGAGATGTTATTTAGATAAGTTTGAAATAACACCCTTAAGGCCAAGGGCCTTTTCCATCAAAAGATAGAAAGATTCGACCTCACTCGAACTCAAGACGGGTTGTTATTTCAATAAGTTCGAAATACACCCTTATGGCCAAAGGTATTCGCCATCAAAGATAGAAACATTCGACCTTGTTCGAACTCAAGATGGGATATTATTTTGATAACTTTGAAATAACACCCTTAAGGCCAAGGTCCTTCGCTATCAAAGATAGGAAGGTTCGACCTCGTTCGAACGCTGGCGGGCTATCACTTTGATAAGTTTGAAATAACACCCTTAAAGACAAAGACCTTCTCCATCAATGATATAATGGTTTGACCTCGCTAAAACTCAAGATGTATTTTTATTTCGATAAGTCCGAAATAGCACCCTTAAGGCCAAGGGACATCGCCATCAAAGATAGAAAGGTTCGACCTCGTTCGAACTCAAGACGTGCTGTTATTTTGATAAGTTTTAAATAAGACCCTTATGGCCAAAGGCCTTTTCCATTAAAATATAAAGGTCTGACCTCGTTCGAACTAAAGATGCGTTTTCATTTTGATAAGTTTGAAATAACACACTTACGGCCTGGGGCCTTTGCCATCAAGGATAGAAAGGTTCGACCTCGCTCGAACTTAAGACAGGCTGTTATTTTGATAAGTTTGAAATAACACCCTTAAGGCTAAGAGCCTTTGTACGTCCCTGTGAAAATGAGTGCTCAAGTCCTAGCAAATCATAAATTCAAGTTCACCTATGTGTTGGAACCCTTTTCTACTGATTTTGTACTTAAAAATCTAGAGCCAAATTTTTACGAATAAATGTCATTTATGCGGTCAGGTAGGCAGTTGCAGATTAGGTATGCGGACCATATATAAACCGTAGAGTTAATCAGAGGGTAGCCAAATTGGATTTTGAAAATGTGGTCCATTATGCCATCGCATAACCAATATGCGGACCACATAGTCATCGCATAAATTTCTCGAGGATTTGTGAAAGTCAATTCTGCGGCGCAATATGCGACCGCATAACAGGCATGTGAACTACATTGTCATCGCATACCCAAACAGAGAGGTCAGCAATTTTTGACCATTATGTGGTCCAATCTGCGGACCGCATGTCACTATGCGATCAGATAGTTGACCGCAAATCCGGCATTAACATAAGTTTTCTAAAATTTTTAAACCCGACCCTTTTCTAATTAAACACCTCAACCCCTCATTTTTACACATTTTCTTAACAAAAAAGAGAGAGGGAAGGTAGGTTTCTTGAGAGAGAAAGGATTCTTTATAAAATTGATCCTCCAAAACTTTCCGTCCCAAGAAAATTTTGAGTTATTGTCTTCATCTCCACTCATACAGGTAAAATCCGCAACCCCTTTCCCCAATTTTTTTCTAATTTAAGTTAAGGGAAGGGAGTCTTATGCTTTGATTTTGAACTAACAATTGAAAACCCTCATGCATGTCACTCAAAACCAAGAATCTACTAAAGGGAAATTGGATAGTAGAGAACTGTGCTAGATAGCTTGGTGATTGAGAATAGAAACATAAGAAGGGAATTCGACTCCAGGTATATATGGTATACCTTGATCCTTGTGAAATTGCCTCGTTTGGTATGTGAATTGCTTGGTAGTTGATATCTGTGTTGGTTATTTGTGAGCTTCTTGTGACTGGTTTGATTGTGAATGCACCTCGTGGTAAAAGTTGAATAACAAGTGATTGAAGGAGTATGTAAATGGTGAAACTAGGCTAACTGTGATAACAATGTACTTGAAATATTGTGGTCAATTGTGGTAACTTGAATTGAGTACGAACTGTTTAAAGCTATGAAATTTGTACTAATAGTTATGGAAACCCTTGTAACACTTTTGTGGTGATGTCTTGAGGTGTACTTGGTGTTTATCTTTGTGACTTGCCGTTTGGTTGTGCTTGTTGTCAATTGAAACTGTACAGCGGGGTCAGGTTGCGCGCCACAACTCGATGTAATAAGGTGTGGGTTGGTGTGATAAGGGTGGCCGAGTTAATAAGGGTGGAAAAGTGATCGAAATCACTATGAGAGTTTGTAACCTGTGGGGCACTGATTGATCCTTTGTTTGAATAATTGTACCTTCTATGTTTGTTTGGTTGATGTTTCTATTGCTGTGTTCTTGCTCTACTTTCATATGGCTTGATTTTACTTGGGACAAGTTTTGTTCATACATACTAGTAGAATTCAAATGTGCTGACGTCCCTTTTGCCGGGTGCGCTACATTCGTTTTATGATTGTAGATGGATCTTCAGCAGGTACTCTAGTCTACCATCCATAGCTCTTCCTCATTCCCAGTCAGTTGTATTAGTGAGCCCCTTTCCTTCGGGGCCCTGCGTGGCTCATGCGACTCTTATTCTTATACTTTGGGATTTTATTTTGGGTGATTGTAAAAAGGTATAGCCGGAGCCTTGTTACCGGCAAGTTTAGTAGTGTCATCTTTTATTCTTAGAGGCTCTGCAACGATGAAATGTGGGTGTTTATCCATGTAGAAAGTACTAGTATTTTGGGCATTGTAAATAGTAAACCAAGCTAATGTTATCTATTTTATGTATGTGTGGTAAAAAGGGAATATCAGTTATAAAATGTTGTTTCCACTCGGTTAGTAATTAATGGAAAAATGTGGGGTAACTCGTGGGCCACAAAAGGCACCCAGGTCCGCTCTACTGGGGATGCCCGATTGAGTGCCGGTCATGTCCCTCGAATTTGGGGCATGAAAACATGGTATTAGTGCCTAAGGTTTTAAAAAGAGTCCTAGGGTGTCTCGAAGCCGTGCCTAGTAGAGCCCTTCTTATCGGTGTGTTGTCGACCACATCTATAAGTAGGGGGCTACACAGGCATTTAGGAAACTACTCTCTTCTATTTTATTCCATTTCGAGTGGTGAAGTGAAAAAGTGAAAGTACTTGTGACTAACTCGTGCCTTGTTCCGAAATTTTTAGAGATGGCACCTAAAAAGAAGGTGAGAATCGGCCTTGAGGCCAGCGCCACCCTGAGTGTGATCGGTGGCCATGTACCTGATGCTGTGGGCGAGAGTGACTCCCCGGCTTTAAATATACCTGGACCGCCCCTTCCAAATCCAAGCACTCTTGTTCCAGCAGCGGCAGAGGGCGTCACCATCCCTCCTGCCAGTATTCTTAATCCTGACATTTCTTCAGTTACCGGTCTCGAGGCTTCTAATGAGGACCTTAGGGGAGCAATTCGTATGTTGACCAAGTTAGTGGCTGCTCAGGCTTAGAGATATCACGATGCTCCTATGTCCTCCAGGGAGCGCGAAGATTCTGCTAGGTTCAGAGTCCACCTGTTTCTACGATTGGCTCCTCTAGAGTTTTCAGGCACAAATCCAGAGGCCTATCCGCAGGATTTTCTTGATGATATGTACAAGACCCTTCCTGTGATGAAGGACACAAAATCAGAGGGGTTCGAGTTGGCTTCTTACAGGATAAAGGGAGCGGCATGCTCGTGGTTCGAGAGTTGGGAGGATTCCCGCGAAGAGGGGAGCCCTCTGGCTAGATGGGAGGCATTTGTAGATGCTTTTATGGATCATTTCTTGCTTGTCGAGACAATGGTAGCCCGTGCCACAGAGTTTGAGGTTCTCAAGCACGGTAGCATGAGTGTTTGGGAGTACCATATGGAGTTCGTGAGATTGTCCAAGTATTGTCCTCAGTTAGTGTCGACCATGACTGTTTGCGTTCAACGATTTGTATAGTGTCTTAGTACATTGGTGGTGAATGAGGCTGCTACCGCGGCCTTGCACTAAGATATGAACTATGGGAAGTTTGTGGGTTTCGCTCAGGCCACAGAGTCTAGGAATTTTAAGATTCGGGCAGATAGGGAGAGTAGCAGTTGGGCCCGGTTAATGGGTCACTCAGGGAGGTCAGCTCCGGAGAGAGGGCCATCAGGGCCATCCCGCTCATATGTTTATTCTCCAGCAAGCGCACCGCCATCCTTGCACAGCCATCAGCAGGGCAAATCCTCCAGACCAGGTTTTAAAAGCAGGAGATTCCACCAGTCCAGTCATTCGGAGGTGAGGTCCCAGCAGTAGGAGGGGGCTACATCTCCGAAGTGTGGGAGGTTCCACACGGAGACTTGCTATTTGGACATCCCGGTGTGTTATAATTGCAGGATGAGAGGTTATGTTCAGCAGAACTATCGTGCACCTAGATACGGCATGGGTAAGGTATTCGCCCGGCCTTTCGGTTCTTTAGTCGCTACATCATTTGTGCGTCCTCCAGCTCCGGCAGGGCGTCGTGCATATAGGGGTGGGGCTCGTGGTAGAGGTGGACCGAGCCGGTTCTATGCTTTGAGAGGTCGCCAGAATGTTGAGTCTTCTCCAGATGTGGTAAGAGGTATCTTGTCTTTTTAGGCTACTGATTGTGATGCTCTTATTGACCCTATGTCTTCCTTGTCCTATGTCACTCCATTCATTGCTTCGAGTTTTGGGAGAGAGCCTGAAAAGCTTGTTGAACCGTTCTCTCTATCAACTCCAATTGGTGATTCTATTACAGCCGGGTGAGTTGATAGGAATTGTGTTGTCACGGTGTGCGGTCGTGTTACCACGACCAATCTTATTCGGCTTAGAATGGTAGATTTTGATGTGATTATGGGAATGGACTGGCTTTATTTGTGCTTCCCTAAGCTTGACCGCCGGACGAGAGTCATGAGACTTGAGTTTCCCAACGAGCCAGTTATTGAGTAGAGAGGGAATGGTTTTGTGACAAAGGGTAGGTCTATTTCTTACCTTAAGGCTTAGAAGATGATTAAGAAGGGTGTATCTATCATTTGGTCCGAGTGGCGGACACCGCTTCAGGAGTGCGTGCTCTCGGGTCCGTACCAGTTGTAACTGAATTTTCGGAGGTTTTTCCATATGAGCTTCCAAGGATTCTGCCAGAATGACGATATTTAAAGGAGTATCTGAAGGACTTATTAGATAAGGGGTTCGTTCGACCAAGTGTGTCGCCATGGGGTGCTCCGGTTCTTTTATTAGGAAGAAGGATGGGTCATTTCAGATGTGTATCAACTATCGGCAGCTTAACAAGGTCACCATCAAGAATAAGTACCCTTTGCCCCGGTAAGACGATTTGTTCGACCAATTGCAAGGTGCAAAGTTCTTCTCCAAAATCGATTCGCTATCTGGGTATCGCCAATTAAAAATTAGAGAGCGGGATATTCCTAAGACCGCCTTCCAAACCCACTATGGCCACTTCGAATTCTTGGTTATGTCCTTTTGGCTAACCAACGCCCCGGCATATTTTGTGGATCTTATGAATTGGGTCAAGCCATTCCTAGACTCCTTTGTGGTTGTTTTTATTGATGACATCCTTGTCTATTCGCAAAGCAGGGAGGACCATGCCGATCACCTCAGGGCAGTTTTGCAAACTCTTCATCAGCACCAGCTGTATGCTAAATTCTTAAAATGTGAATTGTGGTTGGAGTCTGTTGCTTTTCTAGGACATGTTGTTTCCGGTAGCGGGATTCAAGTAGACCCCCAAAATATTGCAGCAATGAAAGATTTTCCTAGACCCATACCCCGACGGAGATCCGATGTTTTTGGGGTTAGCGAGTTATTATTGGAGGTTTGTGGAGGGGTTCTCTACCCTCGCCTCCCCTTTAACTAAATTGACGCGGAAATCAGTCAAGTTCTAATGGTCTGATTCTTGTGAGAAAAGTTTACATGAATTGAAGTCAAGGTTGACCTCCGAACCAGTGTTGGCTTTTCCGAAAATCACGAAAGGATTTGTGGTGCATTGCGATGCCTCCAGGATCGGTTTAGGGTGGGTGCTCATGTAGCATGGGAAGGTTATAGCGTATGCTTGCAGAAAACACAAGAATCATGAGATGAACTACCCGACGCATGATTTCGAGCTTGCAGCAGTTGTGTTTGCCTTAAAATTATGGCGGCATTACCTTTATGGGGTCCATGTGGATGTGTTCTCGAACCACAAGAGTCTCCAATATCGGTTCAAGTAGAAGGAGCTAAAATTGAGGTAGTGGCGGTGGTTAGAATTGCATAAGATTATGATATGAACATATTGTACAGTCCAGGAAACGCGAATGTGGTGGCCGACGCCCTCAGTCGAAAATCCATGGATTGTTTGGCTCACTTGGGGTAGATCGGAGGTTCCTAACTCGAGAGGTTGATTAGTTGGACAGCCTTGGGGTTTGTATCTCGACCCCAAATGAGAGGAAATTATGGTGTACAACGTAGCAGGGTCATCGCTTGTAGCGAAAGTCAAGGAAAAGTAGTTCATTGATCTAGCATTAGCAGAAATAAATGAGGGGGTTCAGAGTAGCAAGATTTAAGCTTTCTCACTCGGCGACAATGATGGTGTGTTGCTATGTCAACGTAGGCTATGTGTTCCAGATAGAGAGAATCTTTGGGAGAGGGTAATGGTGGAGGCTCATCATTCCGGGTATTCCGTGCACCCAAGTTCTACAAATATGTATTGTGATCTCAAGGAAATGTATTGGTGGAGCGGTATGAAGAGAGATGTGGCGGACTTCGTATCAAAATTCTCGAACTGTCAGCAAGTAAAGGCCGAGCCTCGGTGGCCCGGTGGGCTAACCTAGCTTATGGAGATACCAATGTGGCAGGACTACCTCGCACTCAACGCAAATTCGACTCAATTTGGGTGATTGTGGATCGACTCACCAAATTAGCTCAATTCTTGCTAGTCAAGTCCACCAATACTGCAGAACAATATGCTCGACTTTATATCCAGGAAATTTTGAGACTTCATGGTAATCCACTTTCTATTATTTTGGATCGAGGGGCTCAGTTCACATCTGACATTTGGAAGAAATTTCAGCAAGGGTTGGGTATCAGGTGAACCTCAGCACAGCTTTTCACCCACATACTGATGGTCAAGAAGAGCGGACCATTCAGACGCTCGAAGATATGTTACGGGCTTGTGTCTTGGATTTCAAGGGTAATTGGGATTATCACTTTCCCCTTATAGAATTTTCTTACAATAACAGCTTCCATGGTAGCATCCAAATGGCCCCGTTTGAGGCATTTGTATGGGAGGAGGCGTAGGTCCCCGATTGGGCGGTCGAAGTAGGTGAGCCAGAATTGATAGGGCTGGATCTCGTGCACCAGACCAAGGAAAAAGTCAAGGTCGTTTAAGAAAGGATGAAGACTGCTCAGAGTTGCAAGAAATCCTATGCAGACGTGCGTCGAAGGGAATTGGAGTTTCAAGAGGGTGATTGGGTATTCTTGCGGGTATCGCCCATGAAGGGGGTCATGAAATTTGGGAAGAAAGGAATGCTAAGTCCTAGATATGTCGGGCCTTATCAGATTATAAAAAGGATCGGACAAGTTGCTTATAGATTGGAGTTTCCCCCTGAAATGTCCTTAGTGCACCTGGTGTTCCATGTGTCCATGTTAAGGAAGATGGTTGGGGATCTGTCCACCATCGTGCCAGTTGAAGACATCAAGGTTACTAAAGAGCTATCATATGAAGAGATTCCAGTTTCTATTCTTGACAGACAAATCCATAGGTTGCGAAATAAAGAGATCGCGTCGGTCAAGGTGTTCTGGCGAAACCAACAAGTCGTAGACGCCACGTGGTAAGCGGAAGATGAGATGAAAGTATAATACCCCCATTTGTTCGTACAAGTATAGGAGTAGTCATGTAGGTCCTTGTCCAAAAGCAAACTAGCATTTTGTCCCATTTTGTGTAAAAGTTCCTAACTACTTCACCATTATAATTCTTCAAGTTGTGCCAAAATTTGGCATGTTCTTCAGTAGATAACTAGCCCATGGTTGGGTGAGTGCAAGGAAATAATGATTAGTTTTGCTTGGAGGGATTGTATTGAAATGATTAACTGTATCATACTCTTCTGATTGTGATAAATGCATGGCTTTGATAGTACAGACGATTAATGCTTAATTTAATTGCATGTGGTGTACCAAAATGGTTAAAAGTGTGTCGAGAGGTTGAATATGTGTAAATATAAACGTCATGCATTGTACAACTATTATAGGGTAACCAGAATTGTGTAATGGTGTTTAGAAATATGTTTTGGGACTCACTGGCAGGTGGATATGTCCATATTACAAAGGAAACTCTGGCGAAATATTTGTAAAATATAAAGAATTAGTGAAAACTTAGGAGCTTGCATATCATGCTTTCAAACCATTTGATTTCCAAAGTTGTCATTCGAGGGCGAACCATCTTAAGTGGGGGAGGATGTAAGACCCCGTGAAAATGAGTACTCAAGTCCTAGCAACTCATATAGTCAGGTCCACCTACATGATGGAACCCTTTTCTACTGATTTTGTACTTAAAAATATAGAGCCAAATTTTTCCGAAAAATGTCATTTCTGCAGTCAGGTATGCGGTCGCAGAACAGGTATGCGGACCGCATATTGATCGCAAAGTTAATCAGAGAGTATCCAAATTTGATATTGAAAATGCGGTCCATTATGCGATCACATAACCAATATGTAGGACTGCATAGTCATTGCATACATTTCTCGAGGATTTGTGGAGGTCAATTCGGCTGTGCAATATGCGACCGTCTAACGGGTATGTGGACCGCATTCTCATCGCATACCCAAACAGATAGGTCAGCGATTAGGGATCATTATGCGCTCAAATCTGCGAACCGCAAGTCAACTATGCTACTGTAGATCCGGCGCGAACATCAGTTTTGTAAAATTTTAAAACTCGACCCTTTTTCTAATAAAACACCCCAACCCCTCATTTTTACACATTTTATGAACAAAACAAGAGAAAGGGAAGAGAAGGTTCTTGAGAGAGAAAGGATTCTTCATCAAATTGATCCTCTAAAACTATACGGGCAGGGAAAACTTTGAGTTATTGTTTTCATATCCACTCTTACAGGTAAAATCCCTAACCCTTTTCCCCAATTGTTTTTTCTGATTTAAGCTAAGGGAAGGGAGTCTTATGATTTGATATTGAACTAACATTTAAAAAACCTCATGCATGTTAGTTAAAACCTAGAATCTAGTGAAGGAAAATTGAATAGAAGTAGAGAAATCTGCTAGATAGCTTGGTGACTGAGAATAGAAACTTAAGAAGGGAATTCGACTCCGGGTATGTATGACTAACCTTGATCCTTTTAAATTTTCCTCGTTTGGTATGTGAATTGCTTGGTAATTGATATCTATGTTGGTTATTTGTGAGCTTCGTGTGACTGGTTTGATTGTGAATGCACATCCTGGTAAAAGTTGAATGACAA